>CM057350.1:242477172-247277172 GCA_030015575.1 Agapanthus africanus
ACATCCAGTTTAGGTAAACTAAAAAACCAATCTAAACTTGCAAGAGCATCATGCTAAAGTGTTCCCCTCTCTCTCTCATTGCAGCGACCTTGTGACCATGACTAGGTTACATCTAAATAACAAAATGACGGAATCTGACTTTTATGATTGGCAAAGGTCTGTCCAGATGTCCATTGCCTATGACAAGCTGGGACCACCCCTATTACTACTCAAGCCCCTACCATCCCAGGTCCAGTTTCCCACTGTCACGGGATATGGATATCCGTCAGACAAGGGAAAAGGATAGTGCGAATGCCCAGTGCCTCGTTATTGTCTTCAGTTGATGGTGTATACCAGAAGCAGCACGAGAAGATGGACTTAGTTTCCATATTTCTCCATAACAAAGATTTATATGGAGAGCAATCTAGTATCGCAAGATATGAGACCTCGAACGAATTGCTTCAAGCGAGGTTGGCTGTCGGGTCATCTGTAGGGGATGACGTCCTTACAATGACTAGCTATATTGATGAGCTCACGGACCTAGAGACTACGTTGGGGAAACAGGTCATATGCTGGACTTATTTCCACAGTCCCCTACCCTCTACTTACACCCTGAAAGAAACCAGGGAGACACCCCACTCTGCTTAATGGGGGGACCTTCTTCTTCTGCATCCAGGGCGAAAGCAAAAGGTGAAAAGAAGAAGATCTCCACAAAGCCCGATATACGGTATCAGTAAAGTATAAGGAAAAGGGAAGAGCAAAAGTTTCAGGACTTGGGTGTAAGGTAAGGAGGGCTTGTTCCTATTGTTATGGGAACGAACATTGGCAGAAGGGATTGCAGGGGCTTTGGAAGCCAGTAGCCAGGATACGAAGCATATTGTGGTTTCGGGCTCGAGTGTGTATGTAATTGAGAAACTGTTTTGTCAATTAACTCTACTTCCTGGGTACTAGATACCGGAGCAGGATCTCATATCTGTAATTCATTACATGCTTTAAGAAACCGTAGAGTTTGGTTATCAGTGTAGGCGATTTTGTCTCTCAGAGTTGCAAACGGAATGAGCGTGGACGCTGAATCCGTGGGAGAATATCGCCTAGGTTTGACAAGTTGGCAGATATTGATTCTACGTAACTGTCTGTATATACCTAGTTTGACTTGTAATATCATATCAGTGTCCTCACTTTCGAGAGAGGGATATGATTTTACATTCGTAAGCGATATAGTTTACATCCACCTAAATCAAGTTCTGATTGGGTCCGGTACATTAGATGACGGTATATACGTATTGAATCAAGCTCAGGTTTTCAATATCCAGAACACACTTAAAAGAAAGTCTCCGGAAATAAATCAGGCTTTCTTATGGCATTGTAGACTAGGTCACATCAATGAAACACGGTTGACGAAATTACATAGAGAAGGATATTTGAATCCGTTCGAATATCAATCTTATGCTACTTGTGAATCTTGTCTCATGGGAAAGATGACAAAGACTCCGTTTACTGGACACGGAGTAAGAGTGAGCGAGCTCTTGGAACTCATACACAGCGATGTGTGTGGTCCAATGTCTACACATGCGCGAGATGGTTATTCCTACTTCATTACTTTTACGGATGATTTCTCTAGGTATGGACATATATTCTTGGAGAAGCATAAATCTGAGGCCTTTGAGAAATTCCAAGAATACAAGAATGAAGAGGAAAACCAAACAGGCAAAAGTATCAAGACAATGAGATCTGATCGAGGTGGTGAATACTTAAGTGCCGAGTTTCTGGGTTACTTAAAAGAGAATGGAATTCTCTCTCAGCTTACTCTTCTATACACACTACAACACAACGGTGTATCGGAAAGGAGGAATCGAACCCTATTGGATATGGTTCATTCCATGATGAGTAAGGCTGAGTTACCGCGATCGTTCTGGGGTTATGCACTAGAATCAGCTGCATATCTTTTGAACCAGGTTCCAACCAAGACTGTGCCTACCACACCATATCAGATGTGGAGTAGGAAGAAACCCTGTCTTAAACACTTTAGGACATGGGGATGTCCAGCTTTTGTAAAAAAGCAGCATCCGGACAAGCTCGAGGCACGCTCAGTACAGTGTAAGTTTGTGGGATATCCAAAGAACTCCAAGGGGTATTATTTCTATTACGCATAGGAACAAAAGGTTTTTGTTTCTCTTCATGCCCACTTCTTGGAAGCTGAATTTTTAGAAAATCAGAAGAGTGGGAGCGCAATAAAACTGGAAGAAATTCCAGAATCACAAGCTGTTACTGAAAGTATGGTAGAACCCGAAGTTTCAGAAGAAAGGGACACACCAGCGCCTATCCGCAGAAGTAGTAGGCAGTCTCATCCGCCCGAGAGATACTACGGTTTTCTCATAGACGGGGATCGAGAAGATTGCATCATTGATAATGATGACCCTACTAGCTTCCAGCAAGCTATTCAGAGCGGCGACTCGGTAAAATGGCTGGATACAATGCGGACCGAAATGGAGTCCATGTACACTAACAAAGTATGGACTTTGGACATTGCTCCAGATGGGGTAAAACCCGTAGGATGCAAGTGGATCTTCAGAAAGAAAATTCGTGTAGATGGACAGGTTGAAACGTATAAGGCTAGACTTGTTGCAAAGGGTTTTCGTCAAAGACCTGGTTTGGACTATGACGAAACCTTTTCTCCAGTGGCTATGCTCAAATCCATTCGGGTCCTTCTTGCCATTGCTGCCTTCCACGATTATGAGATCTGGTAGATGGACGTAAAGACGGCTTTTCTAAATGGTAATTTGGAAGAATGCGTCTATATGGATCTGCCAGAGGGATTCATTCAGAGTGGGAGCAGCGGTAAAGTATGCAAGTTGCTTAAGTCCATTTATGGACTAAGGCAGGTATCGCGGAGTTGGAACATCTGTTTTGATGATACTGTCAAAAAATTCGACTTTATCAAGAATCCAGATGAACCAAGCATATACAGTAAGATTGTAGGGAGAGTTGTAGTATTCCTCGTCTTGTACGTGAATGACATTCTCCTAATATGAAATGATATTCCTATGCTACAGTCAGTCAAAAGATTCTTGTCACAGAAGTTCTCCATGAAGGACCTCGGTGATGCCACCTACATTCTGGGGATCCAGATCTATCGTGATAGATCA
Source organism: Agapanthus africanus (assembly GCA_030015575.1). Lineage (NCBI taxonomy): Eukaryota > Viridiplantae > Streptophyta > Magnoliopsida > Asparagales > Amaryllidaceae > Agapanthus > Agapanthus africanus. The sequence goes on from CM057350.1 coordinate 242,480,298, forward strand.
AAGAGGATGTTGGGACTTTCGCAGTCCAGGTACATAGACACTATATTGAAAAGATTCAGTATGGAAGATTCTAAGCGCGGTAACCTACCGGCTTGTCACGGAATCAACCTCTCCAAAGAGATGTCTCCCAAGACTGATTTAGAAAGGGATCGCATATCGATTATACCCTACGCTTTTGCGGCAGGCTCTATAATGTATGCGATGTTATGTACCAGACCAGATGTAGCATACGCATTGAGCGTTGTAAGCCGGTATCAGGCAAACCCAAGAGAGAAGCACTGGATAGCAGTAAAGAACATTCTCAAGTACCTGAGGAGGACTAAGGAGATGTTCTTGGTGTATGGCGGAAAAGACCTCCAGATCGAGGCCTTTGCCGACTCCAGCTTCCAGAGTGACAAGGATGACTCCAAGCCCATGTCGAGTTATGTCTTTACCCTCAATGGAGGGGCGGTCTGGTGGAAGAGTTCCAAGCAGGACACCGTTGCTGACTCAACGATGGAAGCGGAGTACATGGCTTCTTGCGATGCCGCAAAAGAAGCTGTCTGGATGAAGAAGTTCCTCACAGAACTTCAGGTGGTTCCTACCAGTGTTGATCCAATTCCTCTGTATTGCGACAACAACGGCGCTATAGCTTTAGCGAAGGAACCCAGGTCCCATCAGAAGTCCAGACACATCTTAAGGCGGTATCACCTGATCAGGGAGATCGTAGATCGCCGGGAGATCGAGGTAAAGAGAGTAGATACGGAGAATAACACTACTGATCCATTCACGTAGATACGGAGAATAACACTTCTGATCCATTCACAAAGGCCATTCCTCAGACGCAGTTTGAGAGGCTATTCGAGATGATAGGTCTGCGATATGCCAGTACATGGCCCTAGTGCAAGTGGGAGATTGTTAGTGTTTATGCCCTAGAGTCCATTACTGTATCATACTAGTTTGTATATTACTTAATGGAAGCTTGGGATATTCACAGTTGTATTGACAGTCTTGCTAAAAATGGTAGTATGCTACTTGGTTTGTGTCTACTTTAATATGTGCATATGTTTCTTTTAACGTATCGCTTATAAATATTAGTAGAGCCCTTAGGATCTTTGCTTGATTACCAGTGTTGTGATGGCAGTCACACTAGTGGGGCCTGGGTAGTCTATAAGCAACATCCTATATAGGTCCCTAGTCGTAGGATTATCGAGACAGGGCATCGATATTCCGGAGTAGACTAGTGTGTACGCTTCTCATCTCAGTTGGGGAGATGGTCTCTCCCACAGCCATCAGTACGTCGTACTGGAGATAGTATACAGGTGCTCGTTAGGTTACGGGTACACCGGACAGGACTCGCCGGGAACTGCAGGTTGGTATTATACCCATCGTCAGATAGCAGTTCCCAGGTGACATGAGTACAGCTTAGTCCGTCGACTTGATACTGCTACTTCGCCTCGGGTGTGTTCCCACTGTACTTAGATTACTACCCTACCACGGCTCAAAGGAGTCATGCAAACAGGTAGTAGCTGGGTGCAGTCCCGAAGCACTTGGAGGCAGTGGCGGTTAGACAGGATTCGTCTCTCCCGGTATTAGGGATTGATATCGCGCTATGTATGGAGAGCCATTACGCAAAGTCCCTGTCCAGGGCAAGCGAGATTTACTGGTAGGTTCCAGTAGTTTCTCAAGGTGTAATGGGCTTCACTCCGACACGACTTATACCGCTATTAGGGGTCTGACGTTTACCGCCCCCTAGGCCCGATATGCGATAGTCCTAGACGAACAGACCGGACTGTACGGAGATTGTCACATCAGGCTCAGTTGGAGTTCGGATGGGTTTCCTCATCATCCTTCTTATCGACATCTACCTGGGAACCGTTACGTACAGCTAGTACCGCTTGCGGCCTGTGGTTAAACCCACTGCCAGCGTAGTGTCGAGTTTTTAGAGTCCCACACAGAGAGTTTCCCTGTACCGGGCAAAAGGTGTAGAGGCCGTATGGTTTTACGGCAGGGCCGCGATCACTTACGTACACTTGTGCACGTATTATGATCGGCCAGATAATACTAGCGGGCTTTGGTTTAAGCCAGATTCTAGTATTATACAGATGAATTTATTCGATCAAAGATTATCCGTGTTTTTCGGAAATACGGATGGGAGGGGCAGTCTCGTAATTTGTCGGGAAGCTTCTAGATGAAGATGACTCATTTGTATTTATTTCTTTTTAGATTAAACACAAATGAGGTGGAGAGATGAGTTGTAAGTTTTCATTAAATGCTTAATGACTCATGAGGTGATTCACCATTTAGGATTAAATGAAGCTTACAAGATATTTCTAGATATTTATCAAAGAGATATTTGTATGCTTGATATTATTCTTTCATGATTCATTATTCATATCATTATCACAAAAGCTTTCTCTCTCCTCAAGTCTTCATCTTCTTCCTCAAACCCTAAAAGCTCTCATGAGTTGAGAATCCTAGGGTTTAAGTGACTAAGTAATCCATCTTATTACTCTACACCCTCTAGGACTTCTAGATTAGCGATCTAGAAGCCGTAGTTATCTTAGATTTGAGATAGAAGCTCGGACTATTGTAACGTTTTGAAAATCGTTTCGGTGAAATTTTGAAAAAACGGTAAAATAAGGGGGTTTTCTGAAAAAAGTCAAAATGCAAATATCTTTATTATAAAATTAAATATACATATTCTAACTATGTATTTGCTAGTATTTGGTGTTTATTGAGCCACTGGTGAAATTTCAAATTTTCCGAAAATTTTTCCTAAATTAATTATTTTAATATTATTTTAAGCCGTCACTAATATATTTAATTAGGGAAAATTACAAATTGTAATGAGTTGAAACAAATTTTGTACATCATAAAACATTAAATAAAATTTTATCATGTGATTTTTGAAATGAAATCGATTGCCAAAAGGGTTTAGAAAATATTGAAGAAAAAGGCTTATTTTGTGAAAATAAAAGGGTTTTGGTGCATATTGTATTGGTGTTTGGTGTTCATTGCTCCACACACACACCCTCTCTTCTCACCCACTCAAATGGCCGGCCCCACCACCACATTCCAGCAGCCCTCTCTTCAAAAAAAAAAGAAAGAAAAGAGAATGAATAGAATAATGAAGGCATGGAGTTAATTAAAAGAGGTATGGGCTTTTCTCTTCTTGTCTTGACTTCACAATCATTTCAACACTCACATTCTCTCTCCCCTCTCCAAAAATTCAGCCGAGCCCCCCATGAGCAGCCCCAACAATTCTCCATCTCATTTTTCCCTCAAGAATCTTCTCATTTTCCATCAAAAATCCTTCCAAATTACTACTAATTCCTAGTTAAATCCTAACCCTTTATTCCTTAGCACAATCAAGGATGGATCTTGAGCAAGGTAGCTAATTTGGGAGGCTTAGTTTCATGTTGATCTACCAATTTGTGAGGTATAAAATCCTTTCCCTTTGGTTCAATTGTTGCTTAATTACCTTAATCTAGCTAATTAGGTGTTTAATTAGATTTAATTGGAAAAATTTAAGAAAAGGGTTTGTAAATCAAATTAGGGTTTTCTTCATTGGGTATTGATCTTGATGTGGGGATTAACATGTTAATGTGATGCTAAAACTAACCTAGTTGCTAGTTTACTAATTGATGCTTGTAATTGTTAAAATTGGAATTTTATGCAAACTAGGTTTTGGAAATTTATTGCAAATGTTAGACCAAAAATCTAATTAGGTTTTTCATGACTTCATTAACATTATAAAATATAGTTTAATACTTTAGTTCATGAAAATCCAAGCTAAATTGTAGTTTGTGCATTTTTGTTATAAAATTGTTAAATTTGGGTATATTGTAAACTAGAATTTTGGAATTTATGGAAATTGATGAGAATAAATTATAGGAATGGTTTATATGACTTTGTTATGATATTTAGTGAATATTGTGGCCGCTAGATTCGTTTAAACATCAAGATGTTGTATTAAACCGGATAATTTTTGCTTATTAGGTTTTCGGAAAAATAGCTTTAAAGCGAATTTGAAGTTTTGGTGATTTTAACGTTTTTTAATCTATATATTTAAGGTGTTGTGAAACCACGATTGATACGTTCGAGTTTTTCTCGATGGTTTGGCGTTTGTACGCCGACGTCGAGAGTTTTTGGGTTGATTTGTGAAAGCAACCATAGGTTTTGACCTATGTGGGATTCACGTGTCGTTTTGGTCATGAATCAGATTTTAATACGATACGGTGCGTTAAGATATGTAGGTACCCCATGTGGACTTCGAGACGACAAGCAAGCGCGTGGCGACGTCGGCACCGACGAACGAGGACCAGGTGAGTAGATTTATATCTACGGGGAGAAGTCGGGTGGATGACGTATAGCACCCCCGCAGTTCGTGGTGATGTATACGAATATGTATACACACATATATATATTGTTTATACATTGTTTGAGTATAATGATGATAATATGGATATTTGGTGTTCTTGGATAATTAGTGTCGCGAAACCCTAGAGTAGTGGTCGCACTACACATGCACACACCAACCCATACTGGCATACTTTCTTCTTTCATCTGTGCTTACGGGATTATACAGTTATGTGTTCACAGGGGTATGGGACTATATGTTCACATACGGATTTGAGGATGATACTTGGGATTTATGATGAGTCGATGAGATTTGATTTTGAGGCCGTGAGATCGGTGATATAGCAGGGTTCGTATTTGAGATACGACATGACGTTGTAGCGGGTCCTTGACGTAGTGTTTCACATACGTGCATGCATACTCAGGCGGTATCAGTATTGTATTAGACGTAGATCAGTACCCCGATCATGATATTTGATAAAGAGGATGCCATGTAAATAGTATGAGGAATGTGATATTGACCCGTACCCAGATTTGGGGATGCCGTACGACGGATTTGCGTACGAGCTATATTTTGATGATTGATCCGCACTCTTGACTTGAGATGTCTGATTATAGATATGGTATCGGATATGATATTATTGAGGCGGGATCACCGACTAATATATATACATGTATGTATATGGATCAACTCAGATGTTAGGAGGTTTCCTTACCTGTAGTCCAGCTTGTTAACTTAGTCCTTTAGTTTAGTTGTTAGATTAGATTGGATTCTTACCTATTTCTAAAACTAACAAATCGTGGGTATTTTAAAGGACAGCCCAAGGGATCCTACGGATATTTCAAAAGACGTATCTTTTCATAAAAACACCGTAGCCCCTATTTTCAAAACCCCATGATTCGTGTTATTTCAAAAGGCACCATTTGTAGGATTTATATTAGGGTAATGCGGTTTAGTTATCGTTGTGTCTAGTATTCCGTTCATTATTACTGTTCGCTCCGCATCGCATACTTATGTTATAATTTCTTAATGCATTGTTGATATCATATTGTTAGGACACCAGCACCATTACCGATGATGCGTATGTACCACGTACACTTACTTGCCGGCTCACACACATCTTCATCGGTAATTGCCATGTCACGTACACCTTAGAAAATATTGTTGCTTAACTTAGCTTGATAGCCAGTAGTTTGATATAATATTAGTGTACATACCTTATATGCCAGCTTAGATATTGTAGTTATTACTTGTCGCTTCATGCATACTGTTATTCATTCTCATGCTTATATTCATGGTTTTACATGCTATTGATGATTCGGATTTCCATGATATTTTCTGGATTTGGAGGAAAACCGCAAAACATATATAAACCGATTTCTCTCTTTTTAAATAAAAGTGCGGTTTTTCCCATGATGTATGAGTCGTCCACCATGAGTTTGCTGATGGATTTCGAGACCCGATTCGAGGAGACGGATGAACCTTTTCGGGTACATGGTGGACCCGGTAAGGTACCCCGGGGCAAGAAGCGCGTGATGATGATGATGTGAGCCTGGCAGGGGAGCACTACCTACCGGTGATTTTACCCGACGCGTCGGATATCCGGAGGATACCGTCGTGGTCTTGAGATGGATGGTAGGGGCCGGTCTGGACTGACGGTGCCCTAGATATTGTGTTTGAGATATTGAGGTACAGAGATTGTGATACAGAGATATCGAGATATTTGGACACTTATTTTGTGTCGATGCTGGGCACTGTTTTATGCTGATTTCATTTATGGTACCTCACTTTTAAAATGCAGAAATCTCACTGATTTATGAAAGCAGTTTCTTCAGTACATGCATTCTGTTTCATGCATTCATACATCATCCATATGATACATTGCTACCTGAGGCACTGACACGGGCACATGGAATTACACTCGGGTTAGATATTTACCCTAGCCTTATTATAGGCTGCATGTTATACATATATTTGAGGATATATTATGATCATTGACCTAGGTTGCGTTATTTATGCGATTTCTGTGCGTAGATGTTTTTCTATTCACGAGTTGGCAACTCACCCCCGCTGTGCCCCAGTTTCTTGCAGGTTTGCCGTACAGGTTTCATTACGGCTTTACGGGCATAGTTTCTTTCGGGTGATTTGCTAGTAGGTGGGTTTACTTGTATCGTACCCCCATTATATATCTTGTATATCATTATTCTGTTGTATCTAGAAGTTCCATCAACCAAACATGTATTTATTTTGATATAGAGACCAGTGATGTTATTCCTTCGACCTTAGAGTCGCGCGTTATATTTCTGTGGTTTTCTTGTGGTTTTGAGTTTCCTTTTGAATTTTGATCCTCGCCCTTGGCGTTGTATATTATTTTGCTTGTGTGGTTGTGACCGTCGATTGACGAAGAGCTAGCTCCTGCTTGGGGATGCCTTTTTTGATTTCGTATACTATTCACGTTGTGTCCCGTTTGGGGGCCAATATTTACAAAGGAGACTCTGCCGAAATTTTCAGTAAATATTTGATTTTTTTAAAAAACGCATAATTCGGCTTATGCTATTAAAAATACTTGATTTGAATTGGTTTTCCTTCACTCTACTACTTTTCTTGGTTTGGATTTCTGGGGTTTCGGTTTACTTAGATTACGTACGCCTCGAGACGTTCGTAGTTTAAGTGCCGGTCTTGTTTCGTACTTTCGGGGCGTGACAACTATAGACTCTCGGGTGGATCGTCTTTGACTCGAGGAGGCCGTTGAGGTGCCCACGTTCCATAGAGCCTACGAGGTGTGGAGGATAGCGATGAAGACCCGAAGGACAAGTAACGTGAGGTATAACTTCGAATCCGAGTAGTTAAACCTCTCGTAGTTTGCTAGTAATGGTTTAGTCACGATCCGTGTGCTCAAGTCCGTATTATGAAGCTTTGATAATTGTTTTTCATATATTCCGCCTCCCCGCAAGCCCATAGGGTGCGTGACATGGTATTACAATGAGGAGGCCGACGAGGAGGTGATCAAAGAAAACAAGAAGGACTTGATTCATTAGGTATAATCATCTTTCATAGTAGCTAAACACTTCTATGTTGTTGTTAGTTAGGATTTGGCAAAGATCCGTAAAGTTAGTCGATATTAGTTTAAACAAAATGATTGTTTTACCTATTCCGCCTCCCCGCATCATGTGGGGTGTCTAAAGTCGACTTACAAGGATTTCGTCAAAGACCAGGACTGGACTATGACGAAACCTTTTCTCCTGTAGCCATGCTTAAATCCATTCGGATCCTACTTGCTATTGTTGCTCACTACGACTATGAAATATGGCAGATGGACAGTACAACTGCTTTTCTAAATGGTGATTTAGAAGAATGCGTTTATATGGATCAGCCAGGGGGCTTCATTGATAGTGGGAGTAGCAGGAAAGCATGTATATTGCTTAAATCCATTTATGGATTAAAGCGGGCATCACGGAGTTGGAACATCTGTTTTGATGATGTTATCAAAGAGTTCGATTTCGTCAAAAATCCAGATAAAGCTTGTGTTTATAAGAAGATTGTAGGAAGTACTGTCACATTCCTCGTATTGTACATGGATGACATTTTTCTGATAGGAAACGATGTTCCTATACTATAATCGGTCAAACTATTCTTATCACAAAGGTTCTCCATGAAGGACCTGGGTGATGCCTCGTACATATTGGGCATGAAGATCTATAGGGATAGATCTAAATGGTTGTTGGGATTGTCCCAAACCAGATACATTAACACCATCCTAAAGAGGTTTAGTATGGAAGACTCCAAGCGGGGTGCCTTACCCGCTAGTTATGGAGTCACTCTCTCCAAGGACTTTTTCCCAAAGACTTATGAAGAGAGAGCTCGCATGAGTATTATACCCTACGCTTCAGCAGTAGGATCTATAATGTATGCGATGTTATATACACGTCCTAATGTAGCTTATGCACTGGGTGTAGTAAGCAGGTATCAATTCAACCCAGGGGAGAATCACTGGACAGCTGTGAAGAACATTCTTAAGTACCTGTGAAGGACTAAAGAAATGTTCTTAGTGTATGGTAACGGGGATCTCCAAATGGAGGCCTTTACCAATTCGAGCTTCCAGAGTGATAAGGATGACAGCAAATCTATCTCAGGGTTTGTATTTACCCTTAATGGAGGGGCGGTATGTTGGAAGAGTTCCAAACAGGATACCGTTGCAGACTCCACGATGGAAGCTGAGTATATTGCTGCAAATGATGCTGCCAAGGAAGCCTTCTGGATGAGAAAGTTCGTCTCGGAGCTAGGAGTAGTTCCAACCATTATTGATCCAATACCATTGTATTGTGATAATAATGGGGCTATGGCGTTGGCCAAAGAGCCCAGGTCCCATCAGCGATCCAGACACATCCTTAGGCGATATCATCTGATCCGGGAGATAGTTGATCACCGCGAGATTGAGATTCGGAGAGTAGATACAAATGATAACACCACGGATCCACTCACCAAGGCCCTCCCTCTGCCGCAGCATGAGCAACTTTTTAAGATGTTGGGTATGAGATACGTCAATAATTGGCCTTAGTGCATGTGGGAGATTGTTGGATATATGTATGCCCTAGAGGCCATTATATGATAGTGCATGTATCGGTATGTGTATATATATATATATATATTCAAAGGACATTCTTGCTCGACATGATAGTATGCTTTCTAGTTGTACTTTATCTTAATATATTCACTTGATCATGCATATTACTCATTTGGTACATGTTGATAAAGCCCTTAGGATATTTGCTTGACAACTGTGATTATGATGCGGATCACACTAGTGGGACATGTGTAGTTTATAAGCATATCCTTGAAATGTTCCTAGTTGTGGGTGTATCGAGACAGGGCATCGATATTCCAGAGTAGACTAGCGTATACGTTTCTTGACCCGTATGATGGGCGATGGATGATCCCATATCCATTGGTGTAGTAACACCAAAGACTGTATACGGGTGCTCAGTGGAGACTGGGTACACTTAACGGACTCACCGAGAACTCCTATGTGGTATTATATCTATCGTCGGATAGCAGTTCTCAGGTGACACCGGCACAGGTTAGTCTGTAGACCCGAGATCGTCATGGAGTCTTGTGTGTCCTCCCACTGTACTTTGATCTCCACCCTACCACGGCTTTACTGAGTAGTGCAAACAGGTGGATTTTGGGTACAATCCCGAGGCACATGGAGGCAATGAGCGATAGGAGGGGTTTCGTCTCTCCCAATATTGGGGGTTAATGTTGCACTATACTCGATTGGCTATAACAGGAAGTCCTTGGCCAGGGCTGATGAGATTTACTGATAAGTGTTATCAGTAGTTTCTCGATCTGTTATGAGCCATATACCGGCATGACTTATTGAGTTATTAGGGTCGACGATACCATCCCTAGACTCGATATGCAGAATATCTGACGAAGAGACCGGACTGTATGGTAAGTGTTGCCAGTTGGCTCGACGGGAGTTTTGACAGGTTCTCTTGTGTTTCTTCTGATCGCTCAATACCTGGGAGCCGTTACGTACAGCTTATGACAGTGACGGTTTGTGGGTATGTGATATGATCACTGCCTACTGCTAACGTATTGACGAGTCTTAGAGTCCCACAAAGGGGTTTCCTAGCTCAGGCGAAAAGATGTGGGGGTGTATGAGATATGCACGGGAGCTCGATTAAATGCGTGTATTTGATACCGTATTTTAATCGGGCGTTTACTATTGTACGGATCGTATGTGATATGAACGGGTTATTAAATCAAGTGTTGATTTAATATTAAGTCCATTAGCTCATTTATTAAAACCTATTTCTTTATGATGCTTACATGAGTGTATGTATATAATGATACGGATGCACACATGCATGCATACATGTGTCATGGTTGATGATACATTGGTGATGGCAATGCAAGACTCACATGGTAACATATTTATATATTTTAATTATTGAGAAAAGCAAAATGGGAATAAAATCATGGTTGACTTTCTACACTCTTCTCTTGTGTTGACTAAAGTCAAAACCATGGTTTCATTTCCCATGTTTTTGTAGCCCATAGTTTTGCTTAAACTCAAGTCTCAAAATATCTAGATATTTTGCAACCATGGTTAGAGATGAGATAAACCCCCCCCCCCTCTCTCTCTTGATTATGATTATTCTCACTTGAGTCAAGTTTAGCCATTCTTCTTCTTCTTCCTCAACTGAAGCTCTCTAGCTTTTTCAAGTGAGTGAAGAACATAAAAAGAAAAGGTTTTTAAGTGAGATCCAAACCCACATCACCAATCTATATTAGTCTAGCCCACTAGTGTAAGTTGTTTGCTCCACTTCCACTTGGTTCAAGTGAAGCTAGGAGCTTGTACAAAAGGACTCCGTAGTGGATCGTCGTGGACTTCGAAGAACTCAAGTGGACCGGTCCAAACACCAAGTTGATCCAAGGAGTCACAAGAGGAGGTCTATAAAGGTTGTATTACTTACCTCTTAGTGTTAGACACTTGTTAGTATGTGATACTAGTTATTGCTACCCTAATTTTCTAATTCGATTCATGGTTGGTATTGTTTAGCACTCCCTAAATTTTTATTATAGCATGTGTGATGCAACCCAAACCCTAGTCATGGTGCTAGACAAACCCTACAGACTTTGTCTCAAAACACCCAATGATTCTCAACACATCAGAGAGAATGCGTGGAGGTTGAAGAAGAAGCCATATGAAGAAAAGTGTGAGCAAAGCTTTGGCAAGTGAAGAAAATGGGCTAAGCAGCTAAAGAAAGAATGTTCTCTGTTGTTTTCTTGAGTGAGTTGTGAGGTATTTATGATGGGCAACTAAAGAAAATTCCCACACAATAAAAGATCTGCCCCACTCACAAATATCTCACAATCCAAAAACAAAACAATGCAACACCCTAAGAATCACATAAGACCCAACACCATGAGTCACCATGCCACAATCAATGCACCATGCCAAGACTTTGTAACACCTTAGAATGTGATTAGTGGTTATTTATGCTTTAATGTGGGGGTTTAGTAAAAAGTTTACCAAAACGGTTTTCAAATATTTTATCTGGATTTATGAATATTTTATTAGAATTTAATTTGGAGTGCACACACATGTGCATGTTAACTAGGGTTAAGTTTGGGGTTAAAACCATGTTTAGATAACCATGATGGACTAACCCATTTAATTAGGTTAATAGGATTTGACTAAGTGTATTAGTTTTTTTTCTAAATATAATTAGCTTGTTTGGGAGTTGACTTGGGTTGGAGAGAGAGAGAGCATGATGGCTTGAGCATGCTTGATAATTAATGAAGAGAGAGAGGGGTTGACTCTCATTTCTTTCCTTATTTCAAACCAATTATTTTCACTCATTTCCCTCTCTCACATCTCTCTCTCTCCCTCTCACTTACACACACACACACCCATACCACAGCAGCAGCAGCAGAAGCCACAGTAGCAGCAACCAACAACAACAGCAGCAGAGCAGCAGCAGCAAAAGCAACAGCAACAACAACAGCTCAGCAGCAATAGCAGCAGCATCACCAGCAGCAGCAAGAGCTCACCCCCTTCTCCTCCTTCTTCTTCTTCTTCTTCTTGCACCTAGGATCGAGTGAGGTATAATTTTTTTTAAACTTAATTTCTTGCTTTTGCAGAATATGGTTATTTAAGCTTAAATGAGTGTTAATGTGATTTTAGTGCTAGTTATGGTGATTTAAGTGGAGATTTAGCCAAGTGTTGATTTTTATGGTTGTATAACTTGACTAAGTGTTTTTAAGGCCATTTAACCTAAGATTTGCCCCAGATTTCACTAAAGTACCATAGGGTTTCGATTTAGTGTAAATTAGCTTTTTAATGTAGACTTTTGGCCATTTTACGATCTGCTGTTGACCCGAGTGCTTCAGGAAAAATCTGAGTTAACTGGAGCATACTCTTTTGACCTAGATCACACACCCAGAACACGAGACCCCAAGCCCATGTTTTGGCCGCCGTTTTATTCATTATGGCCGCAATTTGTGGCCAGATGATGGTATTTTGTGTTGGGGTTTGGGCTGTGGGAGTCTGCTGTATATTTAGGGTTTTTGGTATATACAACTTTTTACTTTTTCACTCGAGTCAAAATCTGGGACTTAAAACCATTTTTCGATACTTTTTAACTCGTGCGACACGTGTGTTTTTTGTGTTGGTTCTGTGGTGCACTGCGCGACACAGCGAGTCGGGGTGGTTTCTGGTGAGGTTACACACGTTTCGACGTATCGAGTGCACGCGCGTTTAGTTTCCAACGCGAGTTTTTCCTTGATAGTGATATCGCGTTTTTGCAGGATTTGCCTTATGTATGTTACTTTGTGTAAATTCTAGGTTCGCAGGCAGGGACTTCGAGCGCCGCGGAGAAAGGAAAGCAGGTGGTCGGATACACCTAGCACGAGATCACAGGTGAGTAGATGTAACATCTATGGGGGAAAATCATTTGGATGGCGCAAGACGCCCGTTAGATTGGATAATTTAAAAGACTTCTAGTGGTAATAGTATTTATGAGTATAGTGCCTACTTGAATATCTTGTTGCATTCATGATCTTATATATTTACGTACATGTACGAACTTATTTCATAGGACAACTGCACCATTGCCAGGGTTTTTATGCAGCACGAGCACTATTCATGCGTACACACACGCCTTGGTAATTGCTATGCCACAACACTAGATAACTTGTATAACCTGAAATCTAGAACCATTTCACCATATATGATGCTTAAACCTGTGCTAATGCAATTAAATTCCTCAGGATAAATATGTAGGATTATAATTCATATGCATGTACCTCATTACATCATTCGTTCATGCCTAGCCTATTAGTTATACATGGCAGTTCGACTTGTTGATACTATAGGCATTCATTATCATTGACATGTGCACATATGATGATTTTCTTGAGATTTATGAGATTTCTGGATTTTGGGGGAAACCCGCAAGAATTTATAAACTTATTACCCTTTTAAAAATATGCAAGTTGCGGTTTTCTAGTGATGTATGTGTCATCCACCATGGGTTTTCTGTTAGTTTTTTAGACCCGTTTCGAGGAGTTGGATGAATCGTCTCGGGTACATGGTGGGCCCGGTAAGGTACCCCGGGACAAGAAGATCGAGGTGTAGACGATGAGCCTGGCAGGGGCAAACTACCTACCGGTGATTGTTGGCGTGGCGGATATCCAGAGGATACCGACCGTGGCCGTGAGATGTTGAGATATTGATACTTGAGATGGGTCAGCCGGATGGCTGGGGCCAGAGATACTGTGATATGGATACATGAGATTTGAGATGGTTATTGAGGTTTCGATGCTGGACACGGATTTCTGTTGATTCAATTGATATTATGCTGATATTTCAAAGAGTTTTCTAAAAAGAAAATAACGATTTTCTATATCAACATATTCAGATCATGAGTTGATTTATGTTGCATACATACCTGCTAGTATATCATGCCAGATAGTATTGTACATAGATTCATGTTGCATACATATTTGCTAGTACACCATGCCATATCAGGATTGTTGATGTTATGACACTTGCGTGCATGCTTACGATAGCCTCTATAGATGTTATTTATTACTCACGAGTTGGCAACTCACCCCCGTTGTGCCACAGCCATTTTGCAGGTCCGCTCCGTCAGCACAGTAGTGGCAGACGCACTTGCTCCTTTTGCTCCTTCTGCTCCTTTTGCCTGGATTTGAGGCTTTTGCTCGTAGTTGGGTTATGATATTATTTTGTTTCCACCTTGTATATGTTGGATATAGTGCCCTCAAAGTCAATTATTGGATCGCAGGTACGTGATTGCAATGATTGAGGGAGGACCTATACCGATATGACAGTCTTGCTCGAGATGATAGTATGCTATCTGGTTTGTCTTTATCATCGTATACATGCTTTAGTTCACTATTGCATGTTGATAGAGCCCATAGGTTTCTTGCTTGACTGCCAGCAGTATGATGGCGATCATATACGTGGGAGCTGGGGTCTATAGGCACATCCTTAAAGTGTCCCTAGTCGTGGGAGTTTCGAGACAGGGTATCGATACTCCAGAGTAGACTAGTGTATATAGTCGAGACCCCGACGAGGGGCGGTGGCCGATCTCACAAGCCATTGGTGTCAGTTGGCTCACCTAAGATGTATACAGGTGCTCATTGGGTTATGAGTACACCGGACAGGACTCGCCGGGAACATGCTAGTTGGTATTATACATATCGTCAGATAGCAGTTCTCAGGTGACATGTGTACAGGTTAGTCTGTCGACCTGAGATCGTCATTTGTCTCGTGTGAGTTCCCACTGTGCTTTAATTACTACCCTACCATGGCTCAAAGGAGTCGTGCAAACAGATTTTAGTTGGGTACAGTCCCGAGCCACATGGAGGCAGTGAGCGGATCGTCAGGGATTCGTCTCTCCCGGTATTGGGGGTGAGATCGCGCTATGTCTAGATGAGCCATTACACGAAATCCCTGGTCAGGGTAATCGAGATTTACTTGTAGGTACTCTAGTAGTTTCTCAGGGTGTTCTGAGCTACTCTCTGACACGACTTATACAGCTATTGGGGGTCTGACGTTTACCAGCCCCTTAGGCCCTATATGCGACACTCATAGACGAACGGACCGGACTGTGCGGATATTGTCACGGTTACGCTCAGTAGGGTTTCTAGATGAGTTCACTCGTCATCTTCCCTTCCGATCAATACATCGGCAACCGTTACATACAGGTTGTACCTCTGACGTGCTATTGGTTATACCCAGTGCCAATGTATTGATGAGTCATTAGAGTCTCCCACAGACAGTTTCCCAAGTTCGGGCGAAACGTTGTAGAGGCCGTATGAATATATGTCGGGGTCCGATCATGATCCGTGCACAAGTGCACGGATCATGATCGGACGGATAATACTAGCGGGCTTTGTTTTAAGCCGGATCCTAGTATTATTGTGTAGGAATATTTTTGGTCTCATTGCATTTGTATTCGGTTGGAATACAAATGCGGATATGTATTTACGACTGAGGTGTAATCTCGTAATTGGTTACGGGATTATTTTGGGAGTTGTTGCCAGTTTTATTTTCCCGCCTCATATACCTTGTTCAATCATGTGCACGGATCATGATCGGACGGATAATACTAGCGGGCTTTGTTCTAAACCGGATCCTAGTATTATTGTGTAGGAATATTTTTGGTCTCATTGCATTTGTATTCGGTTGGAATACAAATGCGGATATGTATTTACGACTGAGGTGTAATCTCGTAATTGGTTACGGGATTATTTTGGGAGTTGTTGCCAGTGTTATTTTCCCGCCTCATATACCTTGCTCAATCATTCTTGCATTGACCTTGTTCCATTATTTTTCCTACCCATTTCCTGCACTATGCCCATGCCGTGCACTATGCCCATGCCGTGCATTAACGACCATGGTGTCTGATTTTGGCAGGCGAGGGGTTCCCTGTAAATTCTCCAGCAATTATTGCGCAGGGGCCTTTGCGTGGTGAGTGATGGGCATCTACTTAGTGAGAGGGGCCGTTTTTCTTTGGCACGGGGGGTTCCCTGCATTTTCGGCATTCTCTTAAATGGAAAGGGGTGTTTTGTGGTGTGCGCTGGCTTTAAAAGGAGGGGGTCAATTTGTTGTTTTGATTTATTGTTTTGTGTCTGATTTTACTTTTGTGGCTGATTTTAATTGACGGGGGCCTCCGTTCAATCCACCCACTTCCTTTTTGCAGGGGCTTTTTTGCGGTCACTATTTTTCACACCTACATTTACAAGACATACAAATTTTTCCCCGCGAGGTTTTGAAAACAAAACCCATTCATTCTGGCCGAGCAAATTTCTTTTGGAAGCTCAATGTCTCCATGCAAAATACTTTGCTCACAACATCCTTGGCAACTTCAACCTCCATCCAACTACTTGGGTGCCTTGAGACAAGATATTCTACACCCTCTCTACTTCATTCTTGGACATATCGACTAGCAAACTTCATGTCCGAGTTGCCTCGGTTCGAGGCGGGAGCCCGTATACAGATTCATCGATGTGGTGCCATTTTAACGGACCTGATCGAGGAGCGGACTTCATCGGCGCAGCAGCGAGGAGTTAGACGCGGGGATTGAAGACCGAAGGACACGGATCGATCGGTATAATTTCGGAACTCGTTTTACATTTCGCTAGTTTATGGTTAATGGAACGATCCGGGTATTTGGGCTGCGGTGGCGCCGGTTTAGTAAAAAGTTTTTGTTCCGCATTTGGCGTCGTTTAGGCGGCCTGGGCGCCGCCGTGCCCCAACATGGTATCAGAGCCACCCATTAACCGTTAATTAGCTTGTTCTAACATGTTTAAATGCTCGATCGGACAAAACTTCCAAAACCACATTTTCAAGTTCAATGTTTCTGTCGAATTTTTTTTGTGGCCTAAAAATTATTTTGAGTGTATCAGAAAAACAGGCAGGCTTTTATAAGACAGCTGTCAAATTTTGATTGCATGCTCCCTCTATAGCGCCGCGGACCCACGGCCGTACCCTCGTTGTGGCCGCGGTTCCGCCGCAGTTTTGAGTGTTCAATGCGTTAAATTTTGGCTTTGGGTCTTTAATTTGGAATTGGGGTTTCTGGAATATTCTGTTTAGGCCCAGATTTATTTTGAGTGCTGGATTTGTACTTGGGGCCCACTTCAGGAATTGTTGTCGATCGAAATTTTAAATGTGTTAGTTTACAGTGCTTTACATTACTATCTGTGACCGTGAATGTCATTCGATCGGTAAAACTTGTCTAATTGCTATAGTCCTTTTAGACGGGTTTTGCGAACGTGACATTCACGTTGATGTTCTGCTGTGATGTTGCGGATTTGTCGTGGTGGACAGTTCCTGTGCAATGGTAGTGCTGTTTGGATTTATTTGTACATTTGATATTGCGGGGTGAGCGTCCGACATGTGGACTGCCGTCACTGTCTGTTTGTATATTATTCTTTTGGGGCACGACCGGGATGAGGTCGATGTACCCATTGTGTATATTTTATTTTCTGTACTAGGATTACCCCGCGGTGGGGTGCACAGATAGCCGGGTTCTAGAGGGCAACGGGCCCACATCTCATGGCGTTCAGACGGAGGGGGCTTCACTCTAGAACTGGCGGGCTATTCGCCGCACCCGTAGGGGGTATAGGTTGACCTAAGGAGGGGTGCTCAAGTTACCGGATTCCGTGAAGTGCTGGGTGGTCCATTCACGTTGTTGAAGGGGGCTGCCTCGCTTCAGGTTTTGGCGGGTAACTTGCCGCGCTCATAGGGGTCTAGGTTTTCATTGCACAGGCTATCCACACGACCAGGGGAACGTCGGGTTTCATTTGCGGCACTATGAAACCCGGGGATCCCAGATTATCGATATTAATCTGTGATGCTTATTTCTTTTCTGTGATGTTGCATTTATCATACCTGGAGCGATTATTATATATTGATATATATACTAGTAGATGTTGTATATGTTTTACACCCACGCTAGTCCAGTCCCCGCTCTGTCGTTAGTTAAGTAACCTAACGGGTGATGACGGGATCCAGTGGCGAATGCGGATGGCATATACGTACATTTTATTTTCGTTCTTTTGTGGTGTGATTAATTGATGGGACTGCGTTGATTCTTATCAATGCAAGGAAAACAAACCTATATTTGATGTTGTTGGAACCAATTTTTCAAAAACTGTTATTGTAAGGACGTTCTCTTTTATTTTGCACAGTGGTATTCGGTTATGAATATCCAGCACCTCATTCGACGAGGCAAGGGCCGAGATCCCTTCACCGGGAGTGACCCCTTGGACAGAGGTTTGCGTCAGGGTAATAACTTCACTATAGTCGATTACTTTTTGCTTTGCATCGTGGTATTCAGTTTGGAATATCCTGCACCTCATTCTATGGGGAAAGAGCCGAGATCCCTTCACCGTGAGTGACTTCTTTAGCAAAGGTTTTCGCCACTATATTTTTATAAAACCATTTGGATTCCTTCAACGATATCAAGTTCATTACGTTAAAGGTTTTTCGCCAAAAACCAGCCGTAGCCCTCCGTCATTTCTTTCAGGTAGTACCTAGTATTCATGCTGTGTTTGTTGGCCTTTGTCAAGGCGTAGTGTGCGGTAGCTGGGTATTACTTGTCTGTTGCATTGAGTTGCGATTATCTAGGACAGTCGTATAACCTTGTTGTCCTTTGTCAAGGGTTTGTATGGGTGGGTCTAGAGTAATCCAGGATAATGACGGGTTGAACTTGACTTGTGGTTTATGATTTGTTGGCCTTTGTCAAGGTCATCAACTGCTTGGGGTAAAAATCTTATCGGGAGTTTCAAACATACAGGAAACTTGCCAGGCTTGCGCATACCTTCTGGAGTGTGATGACATGAGTGGCTTCCATCACGTTATCATGCGATGATAGTTGGATCCCGATTCCCACTGATGAGTAGTATTACTCCTCGGGTGATTCCGGCTAATTCTTCTTTCAGGTTTGGAGGAGAATTTGAGAAAACAGTGGGAGGTTTCCTGATTGGATAAAGTGCTAAACCATTCTGATCCAGGTTAGAGTGCACGCACAGTGTTTCCTTTCTCTCTCTCTCTTTGACTGCGACCATGACTCGACCCTAGACTATAACTCAATAACCAAGTTAACCGAACTTTCTTATAACATTGGCTTTTGGATTGTCTGGGTTGCATACATCATTTCCACTCTTTCTTTTACCCTTTGATTTTCTCCAGAACACCTCGTATCACTACGAACATCCACTTCCATTGGATAAATCCATCGTATGGTTATATACGAACTCGGAGGAACTTCTTCGAGGATGGATTCTGGTTCTGGAGAGATTGAATAGGATTATTCAGTTGTCTTTTCCATTTACCTTCTCTCAGGTTATGAAGGCTCCTAGGATTAGGAGAGGGTACAACTATTAGACTTATTGGATAGTCTTCTTCCAAACCATAGGCAGGTGCCGAAAGGTAGGGAATGAAGAAAACCAATTAGCCTAAGTTGGGTGTACAGAAGATAATAAGTAAAGACAAATAAAGGGATCAGAAAGAGGGAAAAGTAAATTGCGACCGTTATCATTCACGACCAAACCACGTATTTCATCGTCACTCCTGCTTCACCTTTATATTTCTCCAGAACACCCCGTATTACTACGAACATCCAATTCCATTGGATAAATCCATCGTGTGGTTATATACGAACTCGAAGGAACTTTTCGAGGATGGATTTTGGTTCAGGAGAAATAGAAATAAGGTTTATTCAGTTGTCTTTTATCCTTACCTTCTCTAAAGTTACGAGTGCTCCTAGGTTTAGAAGAGTACACCTATTATGCTTATTGGATAGTCTTCTTCCAAACCATAGGCTGGTGCCGAACGGTAGGGAAGGAAGAAAACCATTAAGCCTAACGATGGTGTACAGAAGGTAACGACTAAAGACAAATAAAGGGAATTGGAGAGATGGCAGGGAAATATACGGTTACAGTCATGAATCTGGATAATGGAAGAGGCATTACTAGGAATACCCGGATACCCCTTCGAAACATTTTAATCTTTCAGTTTCACTGTGTATTGTTAATAGAAAACTGATTTCCCAATTAGATCCTTACTCCAGGGTATGTATTTACCAGGTCTGATTCTCACATCTGTATGGTTTTACAGATGATGAGTGGGAGTAAGTTATTGGGAATTAGGTGGTCATCCTCATTATATCGAAATTCGTTGTAATTGGTGATATTTGAGAAAATCGCCTGGGTACAGTTTTCAACCTACGACGCACAGAGTTTGAGTTATTCAACTCAGGAGACTTATACAAAGTATTGCATGTTGTCCAGTGTCCATTAGGACAAAGGGGTTGGTCCTCGTACTGTATTCTGTTTACTTGTAACTTCTCAAGTTTTAGACAAGTGTTTCGTAGAAATACAAGGTCTAAGTTTTGAGAAGTTATAGGTAAAAGAATAAAGTAGAGAACCAGGTGTTGCAAGTGTTGGGATTCTTCAAGATGATCGAAGATGTAGATACTTGTGGTTGGTATTCAGTTGATAGTAATGGTTTTGAGAAACTTGTTTCTCTTTCAGGTTACTCATAATTGGATGCACTCCTAAGTTGAGTAATGCTGATTATCCTCTCTCCATTTAGTTAACATGCACTGGAGACAGCTGCATGATTTGAATCTGGTTCCAATTAAATCAGTGCCTCTATTTCTATATTGTATATAGAATGGTTCGTATCTTAACGATGTTAAGGTACGAGGAGTTGTCCGGCTTATACTTAAAACCAGACTCCGGATAACTCAAGGCACGTTTCTGTAATGGCAGTTTGTGGGTTAACCCGAGCTTTGACGAGGGTTGACTTTCTACCATCTGGAAGATCAATAGTGATATTGTTCTTGACTCGCCATAGTTTTAGTAAAATGGATTTTTTCAGAAAACAGTAGTGGGAGTATGGTAGAACTGGAAGAAATTCCAGAACCACAAACGATTACGGAAAAATTAATAGGACCTAAAGATTCAATCAGGATTGACATTCCATTAGCCACTCCGCAGATATGGAGGGTAACCTCAGGCGCCCGAGAGGTACTTCGGTATTCTCCAAGGACGGTGACAGGGAGGTTCTTGTTTACCCAGACTTGACACTACTGTTGTTCCAGACTATGAGACCCGGCAGGAGGATGAGTATAGCGTCATTCTAAACTAGCTTTAGAAGTGCGCGTGTATATGATTCTGCCAGAGGGTTGTCGTAGTCAGTGGGAGCAGCGGAAGCGTAGTGGATAAGTAGCTTATGTATATTTATAGACTAAAGCAGATATAGCGGAGATAGATCATCTATTTTTGATGTGACAGTCATGGGCTTTGACTTCATCAGAATAGGAGATGGATTTGTTAAGAAGGTAGTAGGGTGTGATGTCCTGGTACTAGGATGACATACACATAGTAGGAAGTGAAATTCCTACACTACGATCGGTTATACCGTGGTTGTCACACAGTAATTTCTCCACATAGGATATGGATATAATATCATATGTTGTTTTTTGCACTAGATGCAATAGGTTGATATATTATTCCAATCCTGGAGAAATATTCGGAAGCAGCTTATGAACATAAGTAGTTGTTATAGGGATTTGATAACGACAGCCTCCTTCGGGAGACAGTTATCATTCCAGGCTTCCAAGATGACCCGAATGACAGAGTGACTGTCAGAGTTATAGTTTTCCCTCTGACGAGGGGCAGTAGTTTGGACAGGTAGTCCAAGCGGATACTGAGGGAGGCATGGTGCAGGATACTGATTAAATTCAGTTGACGATACAGTCTAAGAAGTTTGCTGGATTTGGAGTTCATTTATGAACTAGGTCCCATCAGATATCCAGACATATTCTAAGACAGGTATTGCTCATTTCGGGAGATGGCTTTCTCTGCGAACTTGAGAAAAAGAGAGACATGGAAAGAAACATCAGGGCGGATCCACTCACTGAGGCTATTTCTCGAACACAATAGTTTTACAAACGAGCTTTGTGAAACTGATTAGTAGAGGAGTTGGATGTTCGGTATCACACGAGCTGTGAGTACGCGACATCGCAATAATTAGCCTTAAGTGCAAGTGGGAGATTGTTGGATATAGTGCCCTCAAAGTTGTAAGTGCACGGCGGCGCCCCGGCCGTCAATCCGACGGCCAAATGCGGAAGCGGTGATAAACTTTAATTTTACTTGAACTGGCAAACCGCCGCGCACTAAAACCCGGATCGAACCATTAATTAGTCCTAGCTATCTGCAAGAATGGGAATAGAGATATACCGACGATCCAAGTCCTCCGGTCTTCTCATCATCGTCCCGATCTCCCGCGGAAGCTCCGGTCTCCACCTCGTCGTCGGAAGTGCACCACATCGCCTACTTCTTTTACGGGCTCCCACCTCAATGCCGAGGCAACTCGGGCACGAAGCCGGCTACTCGACGTGCCCAAGATGTGCTGTAGAATATCTAGAGAAGAAGTCTCATTTGGGGTTGTAGGAATTGCCTTTTTGAGATGGTGGAGGAATTGATTTTTGAGATGAACTAGAAAGCTTTTCTTAGCACCATGAGAACCAAAAATTGCCACACCAAAATGAATCAAAATCCCATCCCCAAGGAATGGCCGGCCCATGCAAATGAGAAGGGTGAGAATGGAGAGAAAGTCAAGGGAGTGGGTGAGCTATCATGCAAGCATGGATAAAGAGTGATGATTAAAACAATATCATCACCAACAAAACAAACACTCCAAAACAACCATGATGACTCCAAATGGTCAAGCCATCATGAGTTTATGAAGTCAAATGATGGGACAAGTATCATGACATGATAATAAGCAAAGACCCCCTCCACAAATGCTTATTTGCAACAATGCAAATAAGCCCTCCTCCACCAATCTTCGGCCAATGAACGGAACAATGGAAATCGGCCGAAACGGAAAGCAAACTGGCAACTCCAGAAAACTGGTCCCGTAATAAATTACAGGAAAACCCCGATACTGTGCATACACACCCGCATCTGTATTTCGACCGAAATACAAATGCAATGAGACAAAGTCTACTCTGTACTATACTAGGATCCGGCTTAAACCAAAGCCGGCTAGTAATATCTGTTCGATCCTGATCCGTGCAATACCGCACGTATCTGATCGAACCCTGCCATATAACCATACGGCCTATAGTACAGACTGTCCGATCCTGATCCGTGCAATACCGCACGTATCTGATCGGACCTTGCCATATCTCCATACGGCCTCTACAACCTTTCGCCCGAAAGCTGAGTAACTGAATGTGGGGGACTCTAAAGACTCGTCAACACCTTGGTTGTGGATTTAACCACTAGCACGTTAGAGGTATAAGCCAATACATAACGGGCCACCAGGTATTGACCAAAAGGGACGTCTGTGAGCGAACTCAGCCTGACACCCTACTGAGCCTGTCAGTGACAATATCCGTACAGTCCGGTCCGTTCGTCTATGAGCATCGCATGGCGGGCCTAGGGGGTTGGTAAAAGTCAGACCCCCAAAAGCGGTACAAGTCATGTCGGAGTGTAGCCCAGAACACCCTGAGATACTACTGGAATACCTACCAGTAAATCTCCTTGCCTCGGCCGAGGGCTTCGTGTAATGGCTCTCCTAGACACAGCACGACCTCACCCCCAATACCGGGAGAGACGAACCCCTGAAGATACGCTCACTGCCTCCATGTGGCTCGGGACTGTACCCAACTAAAACCTGTTTGCACGACTCCTTTGAGCCGTGGTAGGGTAGTAATCAAAGTACAGTGGGAACTCACACGAGACAAATGACGATCCCCAGGTCGATGAACTAACCTGCACACATGTCACCAGGGAACTGCCATCTGACGTCTGGTATATGACCAACTAGCATGTTCCTGGCGAGTCCTGTCCGGTGTACTCATAACCCAATGAGCACCTGTATACATCTTAGGTGATCCAACTGACACCAGTGGCTTGTGAGACCGGCCACCGCCCCTTGTCGGGGTCTCGACTGTATACACTAGTCTACTATGGAGAATCAATGCCCTGTCTCGAAACTCTCACGACTAGGGACCTTTTAAGGATATGCTTATAGACCCCCAGCTCCCACTTATATGATCGCCCTCATACTGCTGGTGGTCAAGCAAGAATCCTAGGGGCTCTATCAACGTGTAATAGCGACGTGTCAGGTCACTTAAAGCAGTACACGATGATAAAGGTAAACCAGATAGCATACTATCATCTCGAGTAAGACTGTCCTACCGGGATAGGTCCTCCATCAATCATTGCAATCACGTACCTGTGACCTAATAATTGACTCTGAGGGCACTATCTCCAACAATCTCCCACTTGCACTCAAGGCTAATTATTGCGATGTCGCATACTCACAGCCCGTGTGATACCGAACACCCAACTCCTCTACTAGTCAGTCTCACAAAGCTCGTTTGCGAAACTATTGCGTTCGAGGAATAGCCTCAGTGAGTGGATCCGCTTTGTTGTCTCTTTCCATGTCTCTCTATATCTCAAGTTCGCGGAGAAAGCCATCTCCCGAAATGAGCAATACCTGTCTTAGAATGTTTCTGGATGTCTGATGGGACATAGCTCATAAATGAACTCCAAATCCAAACTTCTTAGACTGTATCGCCAACTGAACTTAATCAGTATCCTGCGCCATGCCTCCCTCAGTATTGCCTTGGACCACCTGTCCAAAATACTGCCCCCTCATCAGAAGGAAAAACTATAACTCTGACAACCTCCCTGTCGTCCAGGTCACCGTGGAAGCCTGGAATGATAACTGTCTCCTCAACGAGGCTGTCGTTATCATATCCCTAGAACATCCACTTATGTTCTAAAACTGCTTCCGACTGTTTCTCCAGGATAGGATCAATATCAACTTATTGCATCTAGTGCAAGAACAACATCTGGTGTGGTACTTGACATCTCATGATTGACTCAATTACCTAAGCAAGTGATCTGTCAATCATGCACATCCCTCTTCCCTTTAGTCTATAAGACACCTTTAGAGAGGGTGACTCCATCACCTGCAGGTACACTACCGTGCCAGGAGTCGTCCATTCTAAATACTCTTAGAATGCTGTCTAAGTACCCTGATTGGGAAACTACCCAAATCTAGATCTAAAGCCATAGATCTAGTAACCAGAATGTCTGATATAATGTCCAAGTCCCATGTGGAGAAACCTTTGTGTGACGACCAAAGTATAATCGATCGTAGTATAGGAGTTTCCTTTCCTACTTTGTGTATGTCATCCAAATACCAGGATATCACACCCTACTACCTTCTCAACAGATCCATCCCCTATTCTGATGAAGTCAAACCTATGACTGTCACGTCAGAAATAGATGATCTATCTCCGCTACTGGTGCTTCAGTCTATAAATAGACATAAGCTACCTGTCCACCAATGCTTCCGCTGCTCCCACTGACTACGACAACCCTCTGGCAGAGTCATATACACCTACACTTCTAAAACTAGTTTAGAACGACGCTATACTCATCCTCCCGCCGGGTCTCGCAGCCTTGAACAACAGCAATGGTAATTGTGGGTAAACAAGAACTTCCCTGTCACCGTCCTTGAGGCTACCGTAGTACCTCTCGGGTGCCTGAAGTTACCCACCGTATCTGCGGAGTGGCCAATGGAATGTCAATCCAGATTGAATCTTTAGGTTCCTTGTCAAATCTTCAGTAATCGTTTGTGGTTCTGGAATCACTTCCAGTTCTACCATACTCCCACTACTGTTTTCTGAAAAAATCCATTTTTAATAAAACTGTGGCGAGTCTAGAACAATATTGCTATTGTTCATCCAGATGGTAGAAAGTCAACCCTCGTCATAGCCTGGGTCAACCCACAAACAGCCATTACAGAAACGTGCCTTGAGTTGTCCAGTGTCTGGTTTTAATCATAAGCCGGATAACTCCCCGTACCTTAACATCGTTAAGATATGAACTGTTCTATATCCAATATAGAACCAGAGGCACTGATTTAATTGAACCAGATTCAAATCATGCAGCTGTCTCCAGTACATGTCAACTAAATGGAAGGAGGCCGATCAGCGTTACTCAACTCAGGAATGCTTCCAATTATGAGTAACCTGAAAGAGAAGCAAGATCTCTTTATCATTACTAGCAACTGAATACCATTGACAAGTATCTATATCTTCGATCTCTTTGAAGAATCCCGATACTTGCTACACCTGGTTCTCTACTCTATTCAAATACCTATAACTTCTCAAAATTCGGACCCTGTGTTTCCACGAAACACCTGTCTAAAAACTAGAGAAGTCATAAGTAAACCGAATATAGTACGAGGACCAACCCCTCTGTCCTGATGGACCCTGGACAACATACAATACTCTGTATAAGTCCATTGAGTCTGATAACTCATTCACTGTGTGTCGTAGGTTGAAAACTGTACTTATGGTCAAGAAGAATTACACCGCTGCTTAATGCTCCTTACCTAACCATCCACTGATATAGGTAAATGTCGTAGACATAATTTCAGAAAGGTATATCTCACTCTATGAAAATAGACGTACAGATATATCAATTTGAAATTGGTGCATAACATCGGATATTCAAAACCAAATATTTGCCGACCGGCAAACAGCCCAGGTGATTTCCTCAAATATCACCGATTACAACGAATCCCGATATAATGAGGATGATCACCCAATTCACAATAACCTACTCCCACTCATCATCTGTAAAACCATACAGATGTGAGAATCATACCTGGTAAATACATACCCTGGAGTAAGTATCTAATCGGGAAATCAGTTTTCCTTTAACAGTACACAGCGAAACTGAAACATTGAAATGTTTCGATGGGGTATTCCGGTATTCCTAGTAATGCCTCTTCCAGATTCACGACTGTAACCGTATAGTTCTTTGTCACCTCTCCAAATCCCTTCATATGTCTTTAGTCTTTACCTTCTGTACACCCCTTTAGGCCAAATGGTTTTCTTCCTTCCCTACCGTTCGGCACCAGCCTATGGTTTGGAAGAAGACTATCCAATAAGCATAATGGGTGTACTATCCTAATCCTAGGAGCACTCGCAATGCGAGAGAAGGTGAAGATAAAAGACACCTGAATAAATCTTATTCCTATTTCTCCTGAACCAGAATCCATCCCCGAACTGGAACAAGTTCCTTTCGAGTTCGTATATAACCATACGATGGAGTATCCAAATAAACTGTGGATCTTCGTAGTGATAAGGAGTGTCCTGGAGAAATACAAAGGTGATTTAGGATTGGCGAAGAGATACTTGGTTTGGTCGTGAATATCTGTTGCAATTTACTTTGCCCTCTTACTAATCCCTTGATTTGTCTTAACTTAATACCTTCTGTACACCATCGTTAGGCTAATTGGTTTTCTTCATTCCCTACCGGTCGGCACCAGCCTAAGGTTTGGAAGAAGACTATCCAATTTGCGTAATAGGTGTACTATCTCCTAAACCAAGGAGTACTCGCAACCTGAGAGAAGGTAAAAGGAAAAGACAACTGAATAGTCCTATCCATTTTCTCCAGAACCGAAAACCATCCTCGAATAAATTCTTTCGAGTTCGTATCTAACCATACGATGGTTTTGTCCAATGGAAGTGGACGTTCGTAGTAATAAGGGGTGTCCTGGAGAAAAGGGTAAAAGTAGGAGTGGCAATGAGGTTTGCAACTCTGACAATCCAAAAGCCAGTGTTCAAGAAGGTTCGGTTAACTTGGTCACTGAGTCATAGTCTTAGGGTCGGGTCAATGGTCGCTGCCAAAGAGAGAGAGAAAAGAAACACTCAGCGTGCACTCTAACCTAGATCAGAATGGTTACCAATTTATCTAATCTGGAAACCTCCCACTGTACCTCAAATTCTCCTCCAAACCTTAAAGAAGAATTAGTCGGGATCAGCCGAGGAGTATACCAACTCATCAGTGGGAATCGGGATCCAACTATCATCGCATGACAACGTGACGGAATCCGCTCACGGTATTACACTCCAGAAGGTATGCGCATATCTGGCAAGTTTCAGTTCTTTTGAAACTCCCGATGAGATTTTTACCCCATGCTCTTATGACCTTGACTTTGGCCAACATATCATAAGTCACATGTCAAGTTCAACCCGTCATTCTCCAGGTTAATTTGAATCTGTAAGTCTACGCTAGCGCTCCGGCCGTCTACAGACGCCAAATGCGGAATAAAAACTTTTAAACTGGCGCTATCGTATACTTTAACCCGGATCTGCCATTATTGCTAAACTAACAAACTGTAAAGAGTGTAGAAAGGTTATACCGAACGATCCGAGTCCTTCGTTCTTTAACCATCATCCCACGCTCCGTTGCGGCTGCTCCGATCTCGTCGAACTCCGATATCCTCGTCGAGGTGACACCACATCACCGATTCTTTAAACGGGCTCCCGCCTCTGACTCGAGGCAACTCGATCGTCAAGTTTGCTAAAAGAGACGACCAAGAATTGATGTAGAGAATGAGTAGATGACTTTGTCTCACTTCATCCAAAACCGTGGACGATCGGTTAATGAAGTTGCCGTGGGAATTGGGTGATGGAATGAAATGAACTGTAAAATTCCATACACCCCAAATACTATCATATCTTTTTTCCAAATGAAATCAACAACCATAAGAGAGTGGGGAGGGGCCGGCCATATATATAGAAGGAGGGAGGTGACCGTAGGAGAAAAAGGGTGACCATAAGATATGAAGCTTATCTTGAAGAACAAATATCTTAAGCTTAACAAAAAATGGAGGAAATCAAAGCATGAGTCACTAATACACATCATCAAGCCTTTAATGCATCCAATGAAAACTCAACACCAATTAATCCTAGTCACCTCATCTAGAATCTTCTAGAACACTGAGTCACTCTCATCCAAGAAAAGATAAACCCGTCTTTAACCAAATGTTAAAAGACGGCTGATAGAAAACTGGAAACTGGCAACTTCCAAAAGTGATCCTGAAACGACTTTCAGGATAACCCCGTATCTGTATAAATATACCCGCATTTGTATTACGATCGAATACAAATACAACTGAGACAAAGATATTATACCTACTCAATATAATACTCGGATCCGTCTTAAACCAAAGCCGACCAGTATCATCTGTCCGAAAATCGACACGTGCGTAAACGCACGTGCATTTTCCGAACCCTGCCATAAAACCATACGGCCTCTACAACGTTTCGCCCGAACTTGGGAAACTGCCTGTGGGGGACTCTAATGACTCTTCAGTACCCTGGCAGTGGGTTTAACCACAAACCGTCAGCTGCACAAGCTATGCGTAACGGTTGCCCACGGACTGATCTCAAGGGAGGCCGATGAGCCAACTCAAGGGTGGCCGATGAGCCAACTCATCCAGAAACCCTACTGAGCCTAACAGTGATAATGTATATACAGTCCGGTCCGTTCGTCAATGAGTATCGCATATCCGCCTAGGGGGCTAGTAACGTCAGACCCCCAGAAGCAGTATAAGTCGTGTCGGAGTGTAGCCCAATAACACCCTGAGATACTACTGGAGTACCTACCAGTAAATCTCCTACCATGGCCATGGATTTAGTGTAATGGCTCTCCTAGACACAGCACGATCTCGCCCCCAATACCGGGAGAGACGAATCCCCTGCCGATCCGCTCACGTGCCTCCATATGGCTCGGGACTGTACCCAAAAGCTACCTGTTTGCACGACTCCTTTGAGCCGTGGTAGGGTAGAAATCAAAGCACAGTGGGAACTCACACGAGACAAATGACGACCTCAGGTCGATGAACTAACCTGTACACATGTCACCAGGGAACTGCTATCTGACGATAGGTATAGTACTAACTAGCAGATTCCCGGCGAGTCCTGTCCAGTGTACTCATAACCCAATGAGCACCTGTATACATCTTAGGTGATCCAACTGACACCAGTAGCTTGTGAGACCGGCCACCGCCCCTCGTCGGGGTCTCGACTGTATACACTAGTCTACTCCGGAGTATCGATGCCCTGTCTCGAAACTCCCACGACTAGGGACCACAATTAAGGATATGCATATAAACTACCCAACTCTCACGTATATGATCGCCATCATACTGTTGGTAGTAAAGCAAGATCCTAAGGGCTCTATCAAAGTGTAACATGCAATCAGTCACCTGAACATGTACACGACTGATAAAGGCAAACCAGATAGCATACTATCATTTCGAGTAAGACTGTCCTACCGGGATAGGTCCTCTGCAATCATTGCAATCACGTACCTGCGATCCAATAATTGACTATGAGGGCACTATCTCCAACAATCTCCCACTTGTACTCAAGGCTAATTATTGCGATGTCGACTACTCACAGCCCGTGTGAAACCGAACATCCAACTCCTCTACTAATCAGTTTCACAAAGCCCGTTTGTAAAACTATTGTGTTCGAGAAATAGCCTCAGTGAGTGGATCCGCCTAGAAGTATCTTTCTATATCTCTCTTAATCTCAAGTTTGCGGAGAAAGCCATCTCCCGAATTGAGTAGTACCTGTCCTAGAATATGTCTGGATATCTGATGGGACCTTAGTTCATAAATGAACTCCATATCCAAACTTCTTAGACTGTATGGATCACTGAACCTAATCAGTATCCGGCACCATGCCACCCACAGTATCCTCTGGAACCACCTGTCCATAATACTGTCCCTCGTCAGAGGGAAAAACTAAAATTCTGACAATCACTCTGTCATCCATGTTACCTTTGAAGCCTGGAATGATAACCGTCTCCCGAAAGAGGCTGCCGTTATCAAATCCGTAGAACATGTACTAATGTTCTAAAACTGCTTCCTTATGTTTCTCCAGGATTGGATTAATACAAACTTATTGCATCTAGTGCAAAAACAACATTTGGTGCGGTACTTGACATCTCATGATTGACTCAATTGCCTAAGCAAGTGATCTGCCAATCATGCACATCCCTCTCCCCTTTAGTCTATACGACACCTTTAGAGAGGGTGACTCCATCACCTGCAGGTACACTACCATGCTAGGAGTCAACTATTCTAAAAACCATTAGAATATTTGTCAAAGTACCCACATTGGGAAACTACCCAAATCCAGATCTAAAACCATAGATCTAGAAACCATAATGTCTAATATTATATCCATATCCTGTCTAGAGAAACAACTGTGTGACGAACAGAGTATAACCGATCGTAGTATAGGAATTTTACTTCCCACTATGTGTATGTCATCCAGATACCATGACATCACACCCTACTACCTTCTTAACAGATCCATCCCCTATTCTGATGAAGTCAAACCTATGACTTTCACATCAAAATTAGATGATCTATCTCCGCTATAACTGCTCTAGTCTATAAATAGACATAAGCTACTTGCCCACTATGCTTCCGCTGCTCCCACTGAATACGACAACCCTCTGGCAGAATAATATACACGTACACTTCTAAAGCTAGTTTAGAACGACGCTATACTTATCCTCCTGCCTGGTCTCATAGTCTGGAACAACAGTAGTGTCAAGTCTGGGTAGATAAGAACCTCCCTGTCACCGTCCTTGAGGCTACCGAAGTACCTCTCGGGTGTCTGAGGTTACCCACCATATCTGCGGAGTGGTTATTGGAATGTCTAACCTGATTGAATATATAGGTCCTATTAAATTTTCCGTAATCGTTCGCGGTTCTGGAATCACTTCCAGTTCTACCATACTCCCACTACTGTTTTCTGAAAAAATCCATTTTACTAAAACTGTGGCGAGTCAAGAACAATATCACTATTGATCTTCTAAATGGTAGATATCAACCCTCGACATAGCCAGGGTCAACCCACAAACAGCCATTACAGAAACGTGCCCTGAGTTATCCAGAGTCTGGTTTTAAGCATAAGCTGGACAACTCCCCGTACCTTAACATCTTTTAAGGTACGATCCATTCTATATCCAATACAGAAACTTTGGCACTTATTTAATTGGAACCATATTCAAACATGCAGCTGTCTCCAGTGCATATCAACTTAATGGAAAGAGGCTAATCAGCATTACTCAACTTAGGAATCCATCCAATTATGAGTAACCTGAAAGAGAAACACTTTTCTCAAAACCATCGCTATCATCTGAATACCAATCACAAGAATCTACATCTTCGATCTCTTTGAAGAATCCCGATACTTGTGATACCTGGTTCTCTACTTTATTCTTATACCCACAACTTCTCAAAACTTAGACCTTGTATTTCTACGAAACACTTGTCTAAATACTAGAGAAGTTATAAGTAAACAGAACATAGTATGAGGACCTACCCCTTTGTCCTGATGGACACTGGACAACATACAATACTCTGTATAAGTCCGCTGAGTTGAACAACTCATAACCTGTGCGTTGTAGGTGGAAAACTGTACCCTGGCGATTTCCTCAAATATCACCAATTACAACGAATTCCGATATAATGAGGATGATCACCAAATTCCCAATATCTTACTCCCACTCATCATCTGTAAAACCATACAGATATGAGAATGAAACCTGGTAAATACATACCCTTGGAATAAGTGTTTAATCGGGAAAACAGGTTTTCTTTTAACAATGCACTAAAACATGAAAATGTTTCGTAGGGGTATCCTGGTATTCATAGCAATGCCTCTTCCATAATCCAATTCATGACTTCAACCGTATATTTTATTGCCATCTCTCCAAATCGCTTTATTTGTCTTTAGTCGTTACCTTCTGTACACCATCGTTAGGCTAAATGGTTTTCTTCCTTCCCTACCGTTCGGCACCAGCCTATGGTTTGGAAGAAGACTATCCAGTAAGCATAATAGGTGTACCCTCCTAAACCAAGGAGTACTCGCATCTCGAGAGAAGGTGATGATAAAAGACAACTGAATAATACCTTATTCTTTTAAAAGTGAAATAAGAGTGGCGATGAAGTACGCGGTTTTGGTCGTGAATGATATCAGTCGCAATTTACTTTGCCCTCTTTTTAATCCCTTTATTTTGTCTTTACATATTACCTTCTGCACACCCTACTTAGGCTAATTGGTTTTCTTCATTCCCTACCTTTCGGCACCTGCCTATGGTTTGGAATAAGACTATCCAATAAGCGTAATAGGTGTACTCTCCTAAACCAATGAGCTCTCGCAACCTGAGAGAAGGTGATAATAAAAGACAACTGAATAAACCAATTCCATTTCTCCTGAACCTGGATCCATCCTCGAAGAAGTCCCTTCGAGTTCGTATATAACCATACGATGGATCTATCCAATGGAAGTGGATATCCGTAGTAATACGGGTGTTCTGAGAAATGC
The DNA here is from genome assembly GCA_030015575.1 of Agapanthus africanus. Lineage (NCBI taxonomy): Eukaryota > Viridiplantae > Streptophyta > Magnoliopsida > Asparagales > Amaryllidaceae > Agapanthus > Agapanthus africanus. The sequence continues at coordinate 242,513,421 of CM057350.1, forward strand.
AAAGGGTAAAAGAAGGAGTGGCAATGACTTATGCAACTCAGACAATCCAAAAAGCCAGTATTTTAAGAAGGTTCGGTCAACCTGGTCACTGAGCCATAGTCTAGGGTCGGTCAAAGGTCGCTGCCCAAGAGAGAGAGAGAAAAGAAACACTCTGCGTGCACTCTAACCTAGATCAGAATGGTCATATCTTTATCTAATCCGGAAACCTCCCACTGTCCTGTCAAATTCTCCTCCAAACCTGAAAGAAGAATCAATCGGGATCACCCGAAGAGTAAACCAACTCATCAGTGGGAATCGGGATCCAACTCTCATCGCATGATAACGTGATGGAATGCATCCACGTTACTCATACTCCAGAAGGTATGCGCACACTTGGCAAGTTTCAGTTTCTTTAGAAACTCCCGATCTGATTTTTTCCCCATGCTCTTATAACCTTGGCGTTAGGTCAAAATGTCATAAGTCACATGCCAAGTTCTACCCATCACTATCTTGTTAATTTGAACCCACCCGCACATGCCCTTGGCGTTAGGTCAAAATGGCAGAACGGCTGTCCCAAACCAACTCATCTATCTATGCAACAATTGAATACCCAGCAGCTACCAAACACTATGCCTTGGCGTTGGTCAAAATACATAGCTTGAATACTACTGAATACCCAAAAGAAGTGACGGAGGGCTACGGCTGGTTTTTGGCGAAAAACCTTTAGCGTAGTGAACTTGATATCGCTGAAGGAACCTGATAGCTTTTTAAAATATAGTGGCGAAAACCTTTTGCTAAAGAAGTCACTCCCGGTGAAGGGATCTCGGCTCTTTCCTCGTGGAATGAGGTGCAGGATATTCCACTGAATACCACGATGCAAAGCAACTTGTAATCGACTATAGTGAAGTTATTACCCTGACGCAAACTTCTGCCCAAGGGGTCAGTCCTGGTGAAGGGATATCGGCCCTTGCCCCGTCGAATGAGGTGCAGGATATTCCACTGAATATCTCTATGCAAAACAAAAGAAAACGTCTTTGCAATAACACTTTTTAAATTGTTCCAACAACTAAAACAGGTTTGCTTAACTTTGCATTGATCAGAATCAATGCAGTCCCATCAATCAATCACACCAGAAAAGAACGAAAATAAAATGTACGTATATGCCATCCGCATTCGTCACTGGGTCCCGTCATCACTCGTTAGGTTACTTAACTAACGACAGAGCGGGGACTGGACTAGCGCAGGTGTAAAACATATACAACATCTAATAGTATATAAACCAATATATAATAATCGCTCCAGGCGTGATAATATGCAACATTACAGAAAAGTAATAAGCATCACAGAACAATACAGATATCTGGGATCCCCGGGTTTCACAGAGCCGCTGCTGAAACCCTGACGTTCCCCTGTCGTGTGGATAGCCTGTGCAATGAAACCTAGACCCCTACGGGTGCGGCAAGTTACCCGCCAAAACCTGAAGCGAGGTAGTCACCACAGCATAGTGAATGGAACACCCGGCACTTCACGGAATCCGGTAAATTGAGCACCCCTCCTTGGGTCAACCTGTACCCCCTACGAGTGCGGCGAATAGTCTGCCAATTTTAGAGTGGGGCCCCTCTGCTTCCCAAAGCCATGAGATGCGGACCCGTTGCCCTCCAGAACCCGGCTATCCGTGCACTCCGTCGCGGGGTAAAACCTAGTACAGTAATGAAAAATAGTACAACAGGTACATCGACCGCAACCTGGTCGTGCCCCAAAAGAATATTATACAACAGGCAGTGACGGCAGTCCACAAGTTGGACGCTCACCCCGCAATATCAAATGTACAAATAAACTCAAACTGTACTATCATTGCACACTGCTATCCACCACGACAAATCCGCAACATCACAGCACAACACAGAACATCAACGCGAATGTCACGTTCGCAAACCCGTCTAAAAGAACTATAGCAATCAAACGCGGTTTACCGATCAAATGACATTCCCGGTCGGAGATATAATGTAAGCACTGTAAACTAACATGTTTAAATTTCGATCGACCAAATATCAAAAAGTGGGCCCCACGACTTACTGGTGAACAGTAACAAAACCTGGGCCAAAACGATATTTACCAAAAACCCCAAAATCCAAAGAAGAACCCACTGGAAAAATTTGGGAGCACGTGCTTCCCACGTGGCCGCGGATGCGCGGCCAAACCTTGGGTTTGGCCGCGTTTCCGCGGCAACTTGGAGGAATCACGACCCCAAATTTTGTCGTGGATCTTAAAAACGCCTGCACAGATTTTTAAGATATACAGAAATGATTTTCGAGACCATTTAAAATCAACAGAAACTGTCAAGCAAGGATTTTGTCGTTTTTGATTTTCGGTCGGATCGATATTTTAAACGCGTTAGCACAAGTTAGTATAGCAAAAAGGTGAGGCTCTGATACCACTGTAAGTCTACGCTAGCGCCCCGGCCGTCTACAGACGCCAAATGCGGAATAAAAACTTTTAAACTGGCGCTATCGTATACTTTAACCCGGATCTGCCATTATTGCTAAACTAACAAACTGTAAAGAGTGTAGAAAGGTTATACCGAACGATCCGAGTCCTTCGTTCTTTAACCATCATCCCACGCTCCGTTGCGGCTGCTCCGATCTCGTCGAACTCCGATATCCTCGTCGAGGTGACACCACATCACCGATTCTTTAAACGGGCTCCCGCCTCTGACTCGAGGCAACTCGATCGTCAAGTTTGCTAAAAGAGACGACCAAGAATTGATGTAGAGAATGAGTAGATGACTTTGTCTCACTTCGTCCAAAACCGTGGACGATCGGTTAATGAAGTTGCCGTGGGAATTGGGTGATGGAATGAAATGAACTGTAAAATTCCATACACCCCAAATACTATCATATCTTTTTTCCAAATGAAATCAACAACCATAAGAGAGTGGGGAGGGGCCGGCCATATATATAGAAGGAGGGAGGTGACCGTAGGAGAAAAAGGGTGACCATAAGATATGAAGCTTATCTTGAAGAACAAATATCTTAAGCTTAACAAAAAATGGAGGAAATCAAAGCATGAGTCACTAATACACATCATCAAGCCTTTAATGCATCCAATGAAAACTCAACACCAATTAATCCTAGTCACCTCATCTAGAATCTTCTAGAACACTGAGTCACTCTCATCCAAGAAAAGATAAACCCGTCTTTAACCAAATGTTAAAAGACGGCTGATAGAAAACTGGAAACTGGCAACTTCCAAAAGTGATCCTGAAACGACTTTCAGGATAACCCCGTATCTGTATAAATATACCCGCATTTGTATTACGACCGAATACAAATGCAACTGAGAAAAAGATATTATACCTACTCAATATAATACTCGGATCCGGCTTAAACCAAAGCCGACCAGTATCATCTGTCCGAAAATCGACACGTGCGTAAACGCACGTGCATTTTCCGAACCCTGCCATAAAACCATACGGCCTCTACAACGTTTCGCCCGAACTTGGGAAACTGCCTGTGGGGGACTCTAATGACTCTTCAGTACCCTGGCAGTGGGTTTAACCACAAACCGTCAGCTGCACTAGCTATGCGTAACGGTTGCCCACGGACTGATCTTAAGGGAGGCCGATGAGCCAACTCAAGGGTGGCCGATGAGCCAACTCATCCAGAAACCCTACTGAACCTAACAGTGACAATGTATATACAGTCCGGTCCGTTCGTCAATGAGTATCGCATATCCGCCTAGGGGGCTAGTAACGTCAGACCCCCAGAAGCAGTATAAGTCGTGTCGGAGTGTAGCCCAATAACACCCTGAGATACTACTGGAGTACCTACCAGTAAATCTCCTACCATGGCTATGGATTTAGTGTAATGGCTCTCCTAGACACAGCACGATCTCGCCCCCAATACCGGGAGAGACGAATCCCCTGCCGATCCGCTCACGTGCCTCCATATGGCTCGGGACTGTACCCAAAAGCTACCTGTTTGCATGACTCCTTTGAGCCGTGGTAGGGTAGAAATCAAAGCACAGTGGGAACTCACACGAGACAAATGACGACCTCAGGTCGATGAACTAACCTGTACACATGTCACCAGGGAACTGCTATCTGACGATAGGTATAGTACTAACTAGCAGATTCCCGGCGAGTCCTGTCCAGTGTACTCATAACCCAATGAGCACCTGTATACATCTTAGGTGATCCAACTGACACCAGTGGCTTGTGAGACCGGCCACCGCCCCTCGTCGGGGTCTCGACTGTATACACTAGTCTACTCCGGAGTATCGATGCCCTGTCTCGAAACTCCCACGACTAGGGACCACAATTAAGGATATGCATATAAACTACCCAACTCTCACGTATATGATCGCCATCATACTGTTGGTAGTAAAGCAAGATCCTAAGGGCTCTATCAAAGTGTAACATGCAATCAGTCACCTGAACATGTACACGACTGATAAAGGCAAACCAGATAGCATACTATCATTTCGAGTAAGACTGTCCTACCGGGATAGGTCCTCCGCAATCATTGCAATCACGTACCTGCGATCCAATAATTGACTATGAGGGCACTATCTCCAACAGAATCCACCCGTACCTACCCTTGACTTTGGCCAAAATGGCAGTACGACTGTCCCAAACCAACGCATCTATCTATGCTGCATATGAATATCCAATAGCTACCAATCACTATGCCTTGACTTTGGCCAACATACACAGCTTGAATACTATTGACTACCCATATGAAATGACGGAGGGCTACGAATGGTTTCTGGCGAAAACCTTTAACGTAATGAACTTGATATCGTTGAAGGAACGGATAGCTTTTATAAAATATAGTGACGAAAACCTTTGCTAAAGAGGTCACTCCCGGTGAAGGGATCTCGGCTCTTTCCCCGTAGAATGGGGTGCAGGATATTCCAACTGAATACCACGGTGCAAAACAAAAGTAATCGGCTATAGTGAAGTCATTGCCCTGACGCAAACTTTTTGTCCAAGGGGTCACTCCCGGTGAAGGGATCTCGGCCCTTGCCTCGTCGACTGAGGAGCAGGATATTCCAAATGAATACCACGATGCAAAACAAAAGTGAACGTCCTTGCAATAACAGCTTTTTGAAAAAGTGTTCCAACAACATCAGATTAGGTTTGTTTTTAACTTGCATTGATCCAAATCAATGCAGTCCCATCAATTGATCACACCAAAAAGAACGAAAATATACTGATGTACGTATATGCCATCCGCATTCGCCACTGGGTCCCGTCATTACCCGTTAGGTTAGCTAACTAACGACAGAGCGGGGACTGGACTAGCGCGGATGCAAAACATATACATCTACTAATATATATACCAATATATTATATTCGCTCAAGGCGTGAATAAAATGCAACATCACAGAGAATGAACAGTATCACAGAAACAATACAGATATCTGGGATCCCCGGGTTTCACAGAGCCACTGCTGAAACCCGACGTTCCCCTGGTCGTGTGGATAGCCTGTGCAATGAGATCCTAGACCCCTACGGGCGCGGCAAGTTACCCGCCAAAACCTGAAGCGAGGCAGCCCCCTTCAGCGCCGTGAATGGACCACCCAGCACTTCACGGAATCCGGTAACTTGGGCACCCCTCCTGGGTCAACCTGTACCCCCTACGAGTGCGGCGAATAGCCCGCCAATCCTAGAGTGAAGCCCCCTCCGTCCCAATGCCATGAGATGCGGGCTTGTTGCCCTCTAGAACCCGGCTATCCGTGCACCCCTCCGTGGGGCAATCCTAGTACAGAAAGTAAAATATACATACACCGGGTACATCGACCGCAACCAGGTCGTGCCCCAAAATAATAATACAAACAGGCAGTGACGGCAGTCCACATGTCGGACGCTCGCCCCGCAATATCAAATGCACATAATACAACAAAACTGTACTAGCATTGCATCCAGGCTATCCCCCACGACCGATCCGCAACATCACAGCAAAAACAGAACATCAACGTGAAAGTCACGTTCGCAAATCCGTCTAACCGGGCTATAGCAGTTAGACCGGATTTACCGATCGAGTGACATTCACGGTCGCAGATATAATGTAAATACTGTGAAATAATGTGTTTAAAATATCCGATCAATCAAATTTTAACAAGTGGGCCCCCAAGTACTACTGTAGCACATCAAGAAATTCTGGGCCCAAAATTAATATTCCAAAACCCATATTTTAAGCCCAGAAAGCTACTGAAGAAATTTGACACAGCAAGGACACTGTTCGGCGGCGGAACCGCGGCCCAAGGGGGGGTTTGCCGCGGTTCCGCGCTCTGTTGGTCGAATTACCGTGTCGAATTTCTACAGTATGCTTCTAACATCCAGTGCATCACTATTTTACAACCTGAAAAATTTTTCGACACCAGAAAATTTTAACAGAAAACTGATGCAAGCAAAAATGCGAATTTTGGAATTTTGGTCGATCGGAACTCAAAAACACATTAAGGAAAGCTAGACTAAGTTAATGGCGAGGCTCTGATACCACTGTAAGTGCACGGCGGCGCCCCGACCGTCAATCCGACGGCCAAATGCGGAAGCGGTGATAAACTTTAATTTTACTTGAACTGGCAAACCGCCGCGCACTAAAACCCGGATCGAACCATTAATTAGTCCTAGCTATCTACAAGAATGGGAATAGAGATATACCGACGATCCAAGTCCTCCGGTCTTCTCATCATCGTCCCGATCTCCCGCGGAAGCTCCGGTCTCCACCTCGTCGTCGGAAGTGCACCACATCGCCTACTTCTTTTACGGGCTCCCACCTCAATGCCGAGGCAACTCGGGCACGAAGCCGGCTACTCGACGTGCCCAAGATGTGCTGTAGAATATCTAGAGAAGAAGTCTCATTTGGGGTTGTAGGAATTGCCTTTTTGAGATGGTGGAGGAATTGATTTTTGAGATGAACTAGAAAGCTTTTCTTAGCACCATGAGAACCAAAAATTGCCACACCAAAATGAATCAAAATCCCATCCCCAAGGAATGGCCGGCCCATGCAAATGAGAAGGGTGAGAATGGAGAGAAAGTCAAGGGAGTGGGTGAGCTATCATGCAAGCATGGATAAAGAGTGATGATTAAAACAATATCATCACCAACAAAACAAACACTCCAAAACAACCATGATGACTCCAAATGGTCAAGCCATCATGAGTTTATGAAGTCAAATGATGGGACAAGTATCATGACATGATAATAAGCAAAGACCCCCTCCACAAATGCTTATTTGCAACAATGCAAATAGGCCCTCCTCCACCAATCTTCGGCCAATGAACGGAACAATGGAAATCGGCCGAAACGGAAAGCAAACTGGCAACTCCAGAAAACTGGTCCCGTAATAAATTACAGGAAAACCCCGATACTGTGCATACACACCCGCATCTGTATTTCGACCGAAATACAAATGCAATGAGACAAAGTCTACTCTGTACTATACTAGGATCCGGCTTAAACCAAAGCCGGCTAGTAATATCTGTTCGATCCTGATCCGTGCAATACCGCACGTATCTGATCGAACCCTGCCATATAACCATACGGCCTATAGTACAGACTGTCCGATCCTGATCCGTGCAATACCGCACGTATCTGATCGGACCTTGCCATATCTCCATACGGCCTCTACAACCTTTCGCCCGAAAGCTGAGTAACTGAATGTGGGGGACTCTAAAGACTCGTCAACACCTTGGTTGTGGATTTAACCACTAGCACGTTAGAGGTATAAGCCAATACATAACGGGCCACCAGGTATTGACCAAAAGGGACGTCTGTGAGCGAACTCAGCCTGACACCCTACTGAGCCTGTCAGTGACAATATCCGTACAGTCCGGTCCGTTCGTCTATGAGCATCGCATGGCAGGCCTAGGGGGTTGGTAAAAGTCAGACCCCCAAAAGCGGTACAAGTCGTGTCGGAGTGTAGCCCAGAACACCCTGAGATACTACTGGAATACCTACCAGTAAATCTCCTTGCCTCGGCCGAGGGCTTCGTGTAATGGCTCTCCTAGACACAGCACGACCTCACCCCCAATACCGGGAGAGACGAACCCCTGAAGATACGCTCACTGCCTCCATGTGGCTCGGGACTGTACCCAACTAAAACCTGTTTGCACGACTCCTTTGAGCCGTGGTAGGGTAGTAATCAAAGTACAGTGGGAACTCACACGAGACAAATGACGATCCCATAGGTTTGAGGGAGGACCTATACCGATATGACAGTCTTGCTCGAGATGATAGTATGCTATCTGGTTTGTCTTTATCATCGTATACATGCTTTAGTTCACTATTGCATGTTGATAGAGCCCATAGGTTTCTTGCTTGACTGCCAACGGTATGATGGCGATCATATACGTGGGAGCTGGGGTCTATAGGCACATCCTTAAAGTTTTCCTAGTCGTGGGAGTTTCGAGACAGGGTATCGATACTCCAGAGTAGACTAGTGTATACAGTCGAGACCCCGACGAGGGGCGGTGGCCGGTCTCACAAGCCATTGGTGTCAGTTGGTTCACCTAAGATGTATACAGGTGCTCATTGGGTTATGAGTACACCAGACAGGACTCGCCGGGAACATGCTAGTTGGTATTATACATATCGTCAGATAGCAGTTCCCAGGTGACATGTGTACAGGTTAGTCTGTCGACCTGAGATCGTCATTTGTTTGTGTGAGTTCCCACTGTGCTTTGATTACTACCCTACCACGGCTCAAAGGAGTCGTGCAAACAGGTTTTAGTTGGGTACAGTCCCGAGCCACATGGAGGCAGTGAGCGGATCGTCAGGGATTCGTCTCTCCCGGTATTGGGGATGAGATCGCGCTGTGTCTAGGAGAGCCATTACATGAAATCCCTGGCCAGGGTAATCGAGATTTACTGGTAGGTACTCCAGTAGTTTCTCAGGATGTTCTGGGTTACTCTCTGACACGACTTATACAGCTATTGGGGGTCTGACGTTTACCAGCCCCCTAGGCCCTATATGCGACACTCATAGACGAACGGACCGGACTGTGCGGATATTGTCACTGTCAGGCTTAGCAGGGCTTCTGGATGAGTTCACTCGTCAACTTCCCTTCCGATCAATACATCGGCAACCGTTACATACAGCTTGTACCTCTGACGTGCTAGTGGTTATACCCAGCGCCAATGTATTGATGAGTCATTAGAGTCCCCCACAGACAGTTTCCCAAGTTCGGGCGAAACGTTGTAGAGGCCGTATGGATATATGGCGGAGTTCGATCATATCTGTGCACTTGTGCACGGATCATGATCGGACGGATAATTCATGATCGGACGGATAATACTAGCGGGCTTTGTTTTAAGCCGGACCCTAGTATTATTGTGTAGGAATATTTCTACCGAATACAAATGCGGATATGTATTTACGACTGAGGTGGAATCTCGTAATTGGCTACGGGATTATTTTGGGAGTTGCCAGTTTTCCTTTTCCGCCCCATATACAATTATTGGGCAGGGGCTTTTGCGTGGTGAGTGATGGGCATCTACTCAGTGAGAGGGCCCGTTTTTATTTGGCACGGGTTTTTTTTCTGCATTTTCGGCTTTCTCTTAAATGGCAAGGGGTTTTTTGTGATGTGCGCTGGCTTTAAAATGAGGGGGTTAATTTGTTGTTTTGATTTATTGCTTTGGCGGGGGCCCATGTGGCCGATTTTAATTGACGGGGGCTTCTGTTCAATTCACCCACTTCCTTTTTGCAGGGGCTTTTTTGCAGGGGCTATTTCTCACACCTATATTTTCAAGACATACAAATTTTTTCCAGTGAGGTTTTGAAAAAAAAAACTATTCATTCTGGCCGAGCAAATTTCTTTTGGAAGCTTAATGTCTCCATGCAAAATCTTTGCTCACAACATCCTTGGCAACTTCAACCTCCATCCAATTACTTGGGTGTATTGAGACAAGATATTCTACACCCTCTCTGCTTTATTCTTGGACATGTCGACTAGCAAACTTCATGTCCGAGTTGCCTCGGTTCGAGACGGGAGCCCGTATACAGATTCATCGATGTGGTGCCATTTTGACGGACCTGATCGAGGAGCGGACTTCATCGGCGCAGCAGCGAGGAGTTACACGCGGGGATTGAAGACCGAAGGACACGGATCGATCGGTATAATTTCGGAACTCGTTTTACATTTCGCTAGTTTACGGTTAATGGAACGATCCAGGTATTTGGGCTGCGGTGGCGCCGGTTTAGTAAAAAGTTTTTGTTCCGCATTTGGCGTCGTTTAGACGGCCGGGGCGCCGCCGTGCCCCAACAGTATATTCATTGTATCTAGAGTATACCATCTACTGTATCTTCTGTACCTGTTATTGTATTGATGTATATTGACCTAGAGACGAGGCAGTGAGATTTGTGGACTTTTATATTGTATTTTGGGGTCGAGCTCACTTGAGCCGACATGCTGCTTACTTGTGCCTTTTATACTTATTTTGCACATTGCTGATTTACATTGCATGGGATTTGAGTCCGCTTCGACGAAGAGCTAGCTCCCGCTTGGGGATGCATTTTCTTGTTGTTCATATATATATTCCTGTTTGTACCCGTTTGGGGGCCAGTTTTTACAAAAGAGTCTCTGCCGGAATTTTCGGAAAAATGGATGTTGTTTTTAAAAAGCTTGAGGTGACTTATTGTATTAAAAATTGCTTTCAATAAATTGGGTTATCTTCACCCTATTTCTTAATTGGGTTTTGATTTCTGGGCTTTAGTTTACTTAGATTACGTCCGCCTTGAGACGTTCGTAATTTATGTGCCAGTCACATTCCGTACCTTTCGGGTCGTGACAGACTTGCACTCACACTTTCCATCACTACAATATTAAACATTTAAACTAAATGTTTCAAAGAAAAAGGAAATGGCATCTTCAGAAGTAATCTTGTAACGGATTACAAGAATACCCATCATCCGTATATACATACCCGCATCCGTATTCCGACTGAATACGAATACAACGAGACGAAAATAATCCAACAATATAATAATAGGATCCGGCTTAAACCAAAGCCCACTAGTATTATCCGTCCGAGCATGATCCGTGCATAAGTGCACGAATATGATTGAACCCTGCCATAAAACCATACGGCCTATGTAACGTCAACAGGCGCACGCAACTCAAGTAAGCCGCAAACCCAGAAATCTAAACCACCCAAAACTGGATCAACGGAGAAAACATAGTTTAAAACATTTAGAAAATCACAAATGAAAACTCTAACTCTAGTTTTCTTTCTTAAAAAATTCGGCAGCACCTCCTTTGTAAAAACTAGCCCCGACAACGGGTACAACATAGATAATATAAAAAGCATCCTAAATGGGAGCAAAAATCACGCCCAACGGCGGAGACAATCACCATGACAAGTATACGACGCCAAGCGAAGAAATAACAAAGAAACGACTATAATAAGAAGTAAACTTTCCAACATAACCGGCTCCCACGAGCACGGCGCCCCAAAGTCACCAAAATAATAATACAACACTGGATCCTCACAAGTCGTCTCTAAGTCATATACAAACAGTGGTAGATGGAGAATACTAGATCCAACAAAAAGATATACAATGTACAAACAGATAACCACAAACCCACCTAAAAGCAAAGGCCTCACTGCCTAAAGTAGCGGTATCCGCAAAAGTAGAGATGATAAGACGCCTTGCCGCGACTACTCTGAGGGTAAGTCCTGCAGAACACTGTGGCACAACGGGGGTGAGTTGCCAACTCGTGAATAGTAATTAACATCATACTGTAATCGCAGGTATGCACGAACAGCGATCTATTTATCACATGTAATCCGATAGCATAAGTATGATAAGTGAATATGCAACAATCATGTAAAGGTACATCAGCAGGGTACTACAACTACATGAAGCAATGCATATCAATAATAATCTTGAGTGTATGGGATGATACAATAAAATCTCATGCAAAATCATCAGCATGGAAAAACACCAGTGTCACTCACTGACACATCAAATCCCAAATCCTCAGGCACCGCATCCACATATCGGCCCTCGTATCCTGTAAGTCTCATGGAACCTGAGTGTCTATCATCGACACCCGAACATCATGAAAACATATACCTGTAAGTATATATATATATATATATATAAGGATATCAACCACGTATGTCCACCGACGATACGTAAAAATCATGGAAACCTGAATGTCTAACATCGACACTCGAAACATCCATAAAACCCGTGTCTAACATCGACACGTAAATCCTCATAACCCAGGCGCTGTCACCATGACTGGCCCTGACGATATGTCATACCTCACTCTGGTCGGTATCCCCATGATAACCGCCGAGTCCAAATACAATCACCGGAAGGTAGTGGTCCCACCGCCAAGCTTATCGTCTACACCACGAAATCACCACTCGCCTCGGGGTACCATACTGGTCCACCATGTTGGAGATAATGCCCTCAGAGTCAATTATTGGATCACAGGCACGTGATTGCAATGATTGAGGGAGGACCTATCCCGGTAGGACAGTCTTACTCAAGATGATAGTATGGTATCTGGTTTATCTTTATCATCGTGTACTGCTTTAGGTGACCTTACAGGTCACTATTGCACGTTGGTAGAGCCCCTAGGATTCTTGCTTGATTGCCAGCAGTATGAGGGCGATCATATACGTGGGAGCTGGGGTCTATAAGCAAATCCTTAAAAGGTCCCTAGTCGTGGGAGTTTCGAGACAGGGCATCGATTCTCCAGTGTAGACTAGTGTATACAGTCGAGACCCCGACGAGGGGCAGTGGCCGGTCTCACAAGCCACTGGTGTCCGTTAGTTCACCTAAGATGTATACAGGTGCTCATTGGGTTATGAGTACACCGGACAGGACTCGCTGGGAACATGCTAGTTGGTCTTATACCTGACGTCAGATAGCAGTTCCCTGGTGACATGTGTACAGGTTAGTTCATCGACCTGAGATCGTCATTTGTCTCGTGTGAGTTCCCACTGTACTCTGATTACTACCCTACCACGCTCAAAGGAGACGTGCAAACAGGTTTTAGTTGGGTACAGTCCCGAGCCACATGGAGGCAGTGAGTGGATCTGCAGAGGTTCATCTCTCCCGGTATTGGGGGTGAGGTCGCGCTGTGTCTAGGAGAGCCCTTACACGAAGTCCTTGGCCAAGACAGGAGATTTACTGGTAGGTATTCCAGTAGTATCTCAGGGTGTTCTGGGCTACACTCCGACACGACTTGTACCGCTTTTGGGGGTCTGACTCTTACCAACCCCCTAGGCCCGCCATACGATGCTCATAGACGAACGGACCGGACTATACGGATATTGTCACTGACAGGCTCAGTAGGGTGTCAGGATGAGTTCGCTCACAGACGTCCCTTTTGGTCAATAGCTGGTAGCCCGTTATGTATGGCTAATACCTCTGACGTGCTAATGGTTAAATCCACAGCCATAGTATTGACGAGTCTTTAGAGTCCCCCACAGACAGTTACTCAAGTTTCGGGCGAAACGCTGTAGAGGCCGTATGGAGATATGGCAGGGTTCGATTAGATACGTGCGGTATTGCACGGATCATGATCGGACGGAAAATACTAGCGGGCTTTGGTTTAAGCCGGATCTTAGTATTGCACAGTGTAGATTTTGTCTCATTGCATTTGTATTCGGTCGGAATACAAATGCGGGTATGTATATACAGTAGCAGGGTTTTCCTGTAATTTATTACGGGATCAGATTTTTGAAGTTGCCAGTTTGCTTTCCGTTTCGGCCATTTTCCTTTGTATCTTTCATTGGTTGAAGATTGGTGGAGGAGGGCTTATTTGCATTTGTGCAAATAAGCATTTTGGAGGGTTGTCTTTGCATATTGTTGCTTCATGATGATTGTACCTTCATTTGACTTCTTTTGATCATGATGGCATGAATTTTAGAGTCATGATTGTTGATGATGATGAAGGGTGATGATGAGGGAGTGTTGGATTTGTTTGTGATGATTTTCTTCACATGATAACCCTTTTCTCACTCTTTGATAATTGGCTCACTCACTCACCTCATTCATTTTTTCACTCTCTCCTCTCATTCTCTCCTAGCAATGGCCGGCCAAAGTGAGAGGGGGCTGTCCAAAATTCTTGAGTGGGATTTTTCATCTCTTTTGGCTTGAAAAATCCAATAAGCTCCATCTCCAAAAGTATACTTCTTTCCTCCACAAAATGGCAACTTCCTTTAAACCCCAAGAGATATAGAGGACTACACTGATTCTTCAGCAAATCTTGGGCACGTCGGCTCGCCAACTTCATGCCCGAGTTGCCTCGGTCCGGAGGCGGGAGCCCGTAAAAGAAGCCGGCGATGTGGTGCTCTTTCGGCGAGGAGGTGAAGACTGGAGATTCCGCGGGGAGATCGAGACTACGACGAGAAGACCGGAGGACATGGATCGCTCGGTATATCTCTCTACCTGTTCTTTAGTTTGCTAGAATTAGAATAATGGCCCAATCCGGGATTTTTGTGCGCGGTGGTGCCGGTTCCAAAGTTAAAGTAAATTATCGTTTCCGCATTTTGGCCTCGTTCAGATGACCGGGGCGCCGCCGTGCACTTACACTGGTATCAGAGCCACGCCATTAACCTAATCTAGCTTTGTCTAGTGTGTTTACATTTCCGATCGAACAAAATTCCAAAACCGCATTTTCAAAAGCATAAGTTCTCTGTCGAAATTTTTTTGGCTCGAAAAATTTTTCAGGTTGTTTCAGAAACATGTGCAGGGAAGTATAAGCACTCTAGTAAAATTTGGTCGCATGAACCCATTACCCCACCGCGAAACCGCGGCCAAACCCATGTTTGGGCCGCGGTTCCGCCGCCATCTTTAATGTTCAGTGTATCAAATTTTTCCAGAGAGTCTCTGTGTTGAAAATTAGGGTTTTGGAATATTCTTTTCGGGTCCAGAATTTCTTTAAGTGCTACAGTAGTGCTTGGGGGCCCACTTAGGAAAATTTGATCGATCAAAAATTTTAAACACATTAGTTCACAGTATTTACATTATATCTACGACCGTGAATGTCACTTGATAAGTAAATCCTGTCTAACTGCTATAGCCCGGTTAGACGGATTTGCGAACGTGACATTCAAGTTGATGTTCTGTGTTGTGCTGTGATATCGCGGATTGGTCATGGGGGATATCCTGGATGCAATGGCAGTACAGTTTCGTTTTCTATGTACATTTGATATTGCGGGGCAAGCGTCCGACATGTGGACTGCCGTCACTGCCTGTTTGTATTATTCTTTTGGGGCACGACCGGGTCGAGGTCGATGTACCCGTTGTATGTATATTTTACTTTCTGTACCAGGATTACCCCGCGAAGGGGTGCACGGATAGCCGGGTTCTAGAGGGAAACGAGCCTGCATCTCATGGCGTTGAGACGGAAGGGGCTTTACTCTAGAATTGGCGGGCTGTTCACCGCACTCGTAAGGGGTATAGGTTGACCCAGGAGGGGTGCCCAAGTTACCGGATTCCGTGAAGTGCTGGGTGGTCCATTTGTTAGTTATATGTTTGCCCTAGAGGCCATTACTATACATAGGATGTATATTGTAGTGGATGCTTGGACATATATAGGAAGGACTTTTTTGCTCGACAAGATAATATGCTATCTGGTTGCTTTTTACCTTAACGTGTACACTGATTGTCTCTCTGTTACATGTTAGTAAAGCCTTTAGGATGTGTACTTGACTACCTGGACTATGATGCGGATCATACTAGTGGGGACATGGTAGTCCATAAGTACATCCTTCAAAATCCCTAGTCGTGGGTGTATTGAGACGGGGCATCGATATACCAGAGTAGACTAGCGTGTACCTTCTCGACCCATACAGATGGGCGATGGATGATCCCATATCCATTGGTGTTTGACATCAGAGATGATATACGGGTGCTCAGTGGAGACTGGGTACACTGGACGGACTCGCCAAGAACTCCCAGATGGTATTATACCTTACGTCAGATGGCAGTTCTCTGGTGACACTGGTACAGGTTAGTCTGTAGACCCGAGATGTCATAGAGTCTTGTGTGATTCCCACTGTGCTTTGATTTCCACCTTACCACGTCCAAGAGGGCGTGCAAAACGGTGTTTTTTGGGTACAGTCCCGAATCACATGGAGGCAATGGGCGATAGGAGGGGATTCGTCTCTCCCGGTATAGGGAGTTGATGTTGCGCTGTGTTCGATTGGCTATAACCGGAAATCCCTGGCCAGGGTTGCTGAGATTTACTGGTAAGTGTTACCTGTAGTTTCTCGAACTGTTATAGACCTCATATCAACATGACTTATCGAGCTATTGGGGTCTGACGTTTACCACCCCTAGGCGAGATATGCGACATATCAGACGAACAGACCGGACTGTACGATAAGTGTTACTGGTTGGATTCACAGGAGTGTGAGCGGGCTTGCTCGTTGATCTTCTGATCGCTCAATACCCGGGTGGCCGTTACGTTTAGCAGACCGCTTGCGGTTTGTGGGTGTTTGATATGATCATCACCTACTACCGGCGTATTGACGAGTCTTTAGAGTCCTACATATGGGTTTCCTGGCTCAAGAGAAACGAAATAGGAGCGCATATGAGATATGTGCGGGACCGAGAATAATACCAGTATGTGATACTGTATTCTATTCTCGCGATTTGTGATATTGATCGGTTGTATGCGATATAGCCGGGTTATCGGATCAAGTGTTGATTCGATAAGTTATTACCGGATCGTTAAATCAAGTGTTGATTTAATGATTTAATGTATAATTATATATTTGATATATTATTTTACATTAACTAGTATTGGTTCACTTAAGATTTGTTTTCTCACTAGTTTGTGCATAAGTGTATATATATGATATATATTTGTGTACATATGTTTGTATCATGTTTGATGATACATACAAGATGTGTGTATGAGACCCATACCAAGATTAGGGTAAAGATTAGGGTTATTATTTCATCTTAAGATTTAACAAAGGGTTTAACTTAGTCAAAGTTATCAAGCTTGAAGAAGCTTGGAGAAGCTTTGACAAAGTCCACTCTTTTGTCATTTCTTTTGATATTCCTTAACCTAACCTTTAACCTAAAGCCTTGGTTAATTCTCTACATGAGTTAAGCATGAGGGCTTAACTCAACCATGGTGCTATTATTCATTTGGATAAGTTTCATTTTTGATATTCATTCATATGATTCTTTCTTCTTCTTCATCTTCATCAAGCTCACAAAAGCTTGAGAGCTCCAATGGTGCCATGGTAAAAAGAGTGAGAAATCCAATTCTAAAGTGAACCCACTTCCTATTTCTTCATCCTCTACCACTTGCCATGTAGTATAGGGTGTTCTCTTCACAAAGTTTTCGATCAAGTGAAGGAATAGCTTGAGTTTGAGTCTCCCCGACGTAGATCATCTTCAGCCTCGAAGTCAATGACCTAGCCCGATCATTTCTCCGACGAAACCATCGCAAGAGTCCGGGATCCGATGATCGCAGTGGAGAGACGTCAACACGGAGCTAAAGAAATGGTGGACCGGATCTACAAAGGTTGTAATCCCTTTCACTTCGTAGCAAAGTCGTTTGCTAGCTTTACTTTTTGCCTAATCTCTAGTTAACGATCTAGTTTAGGGTTTCTCGGCACCGGAAAATTTTTGTTTGGCATGGTTGATGCCTTGTGGAACCTATTGAGTGTGCCTAGGAACCCTACAGTGGTATCAGAGCCTAGCTAGAGCCTTAGGCGATGCGTAGACGGAGTTAGAAACCCGATCGAACCCGAAACCCTAATCCGAGACCACTCTCTGTACATTTTCTGAAAATGTGCATTTTTCCTAATTAAAAATATGCAAAAAATCATCAGGCGTTTTTAGGAGTTACTGTGAAATTCGAGTGGCTAATTCGACTAAGGCGCGGCGGAACTGCGGCCCGAGCATGGCTCGTGCGGCGGTTCCGCGGCCAAGTAGTCACATCAGGTTTTTAAAATTTAACAGTAATTCCTATATTTTAGTGCTGTATTTTCTTAGAATTTTTAACTTCTACTCAAGAGTTGAGTTTTCTGGGTTGTATTGGGGATTCGATGATTCGATCGGTTTATTTAACTTCGTCTATGTGTTTTCCGGATAATTTTTGAATATGTTAAAAAGTTCGACCGGATATAAATACCCAATTTTTCCCTTGCCGGAAAATTTCCAAGTGTTGGATTTTTCCGTAGTTTGAAAACGTTCTAAGTAGTGCAAGTAACGTGATGGACCCTCTAGAAGACAACAAACCTTAACTCGATTATGTGACCATCTTGAACTGTCCTTTGAACCTTAGGGTTTGGGGTAGTACGACGTGCCACATGTGAGGCGTTGGCTTGACCCTTCTACGGCTGTACCGTTGGTACTGTGACACGAAGTGAATGTTCTTAAACTTATTCCATGTGTTGAGCTGTTTCGGGAAAACTTGGGTGTTTGACTGTTCGATCGGAAATTTTAACATTTTCTGTTTATCTGGAATGTGATACAACATTTGGAATTCACAAGTAGTTATGAGATAACTAATATGAATGTTATAAACATAGCAGTTTAGTCTCACTTGATCGGTTGCCACGGAATTTTGATGTGATCAAAAGTCCGTCGCAATCACATAGCGTACGCGGATACTCGCCGGGTAAACTTAATAGACAGCTACACCCCATAGCCCCGACCAAGTGACTGTAGGAGAACCCCATCGTCGAAAGCATCCATTCGGGAGCTCGGGGCAGCGGTGTTCCTCCTTGGTGCACTTCGTCGACGGTATCGGGGGTGCGGCCGTCTACTAAAGTTTGCGACGAGCATTCGATCAAAATGTCGGGAATCTTGTTGAATTGCCCGACTTGATATTGAAAAGAGTTTTCGATAATGAGACTAAAATGCGGGGTTTATAATTGTTAGGCATGCGATGTCTAAGGAATTCATTTGGTTAGGCATGCGATGTCTAAGGAGGTTGCGGATTCCAACTGTTATAGTTTTACACTTTCTTTTCTGCCACCGTAAGTGTAATATGTAATATCGCCGGTTTCGTTACTTTATGTCAACGACATTTGGGATGGGCATATTTACTTACGTTGATGACATGTGATGTTATGTGTTGCTGGATATGTTATATTGGATCGTCGCGTTTTGAATAGCCGGGGGTTTTATGTGAGATGAGAGTTTTTATTTTCATTCATGTAAAATTTATTGTATGTAATATTCTTTTATTGGGGCACTTCCAGGTTGCGGAAGATGTCACCTTTTGTATATTATTTACTTTTCCGCACTAGGATAGACTCAAGGCTGAGAGCACAAGTAACCGGGTTCTAGAGTCCAGTGGGAGACCAACTCGAGGAGTCGAGTCCAAGTCTCCTAACTCTAGAATTGGTAGGGTTGCTTGCCGCTCTCGTAGGGGTCTAAGGGTGTGGGTTTGGCTATTCATCGCGACCGTGGAATCCGTGTTTTATACTGGCTCGTATTGAAAACACGGACGTCCTAGTATATCCAATATTCCATATGTTTCTTCTGCTGCTATATCTGTGATGTGATCATTTGATGTTCTGTGATAAATACTGTATATGATATATATGATATATTATATAGACGTAACTTATGTTTTGCACTCGTGCAAGCCCTGCCCCGCTCTGCCGTTAGTTACCTAACCTAACGGTGCACGAGGGGACATCGAGGCGAATGCGGATGGCATAAGTGTACGTCGTATTTATCTGTAATGTTTAGGTAACTTAAATGATGGGACTTCATTAATATGATTAATGAAATAAAAGAAACCTAATGATGTTGTGGAATCGAATTTCAAAATTAAAACAGGTAGCTACAGTTCTTGCTTTGCATCGCGGTGTTCCTTGTAGAACATCCTGCACCTTATTCGATAAGGAAAGGACTGAGATCCCTTCACCGGGAGTGACTCCTTTAGCAATAACCGGCAGATGCTACACCCCTCGGTTTGTATTTTGATTGCTTCTATAGTTTTTGTTTTTCACAGAGATATATATGATATATCCCGCACCTCATTCGACGAGGAAAGGGCCGACGATCCCTTCACCGGGAGTGACCCCTTTAGCAAAACTAGAAAAGCCTCAAAAACACTCCTTTTTAAATTCATTCGATCCTACAACGATATCAAGTTCATTACGCAATAGGTTTTCAGAAAAACCTGTCGTAGCCCTCCGTCATTTCAGATAAGTTGTATATAGTATTCGTGCTACATTTGTTGGCTTTCGTCAAAGTGTAGTGTGCGGTAGCTATATGCTGCTTATCTGCTGCATACGATGCGATTGGATTAGGGTAGTCGTGCGGCTTTGTTGGCTTTCGTCAAGGGTCGTGCGGGTGGGTTTAATTCAATCAAGAAATGTACGGGTTGAACTTTTCTAGCGGGCTATGGTTTGTTGGCTTTCGTCAAGGTCATAGCACGTTAGGGGCAAAATCATCGGGAATTTCAAGTGTTGAAATTTGCAATGAGATTGCATACCTTCTATGAGATAGTTGGATCCCGATACCCGCTGCGAGTAAGAGTTATTCCTGGGAGAGTTTTATACATTACAATTAGCCGATCAAGTAGGTGTCTAAAAAGGTGTCAACGAGGTTATGCCTCTGAGAAAACGAGGTAAACTGTAATTAGGTCCGTGCGAAAGCACGGGGAACCTCCCTTAAAGTACCGACACTGGCCTGGCTGAAAGATTGGCAAACTTGTAGTGTGTAATTAATCCCGGCTAGTCTTTCCTTTTAGGGTTTGAAGGAAGTTTTGATAAAAACAGTGGGAGCCATCCTGATTAGATAAAATAATAACCAATCTGATCTTTCAAGAGCATACGCTGAGTGTTTTCTGCTCTCTCTCTCCACGTAGCGACCATATCACGCCTTAATCAAGATAATAATACGGATTATTGACCGCACCCGCTTGTTATACTGAGCTGGGGAACGTTGGTCCCGCTCCAACTTATAATTGTTATAAGACAGAGCAAGAATTGGGGAATACCAGATTTCCCGTGCCGCCCAAACGAAGAAAGTGCATGTTGATGCATCATCTTCGGGTGTGTTCGTTACAAAGAACTGTTTCTCTGTATCCTCTACGTCCTGGGTATTTGATACCGGATCAGGATCCCAGATATGTAATCTGTTACATAGGGCTACAGATAGGTAGAGAACTGAGAACGGGTGATAAGTTTCATGAGACAGAAAACGGGGCAAGTGTTGCAGCCAAGTCTGTTGGTCACTGTCACCCTGTATTCCAAATACATTGATTCTGAATGAATGTTATTAGATACCGAACCTGATATACAAAATCATATCAGTTTCTTTATTAGTAAAGAAATGATAAAATTTTGTATTGTTGGATAATGTTTTGAACATTTCCTATATCAAAAGTTGATCGGTTCAGGCATGTTATCTAAAAGCATTGATGTTCTAAATCAAACTACAGTTCTTAGTATACGGAACACACACAAGAGGAACAGTTCAGGAATGAATGGATCCTTCTTGAGGTATTGTAGACTAGGTCATATCAATGCGACCCGACTAGCTAAGTTGCACATAGATGCATATTTAAATCTGTTTGAATCTACATCTTGTGAAAACTTGCTGGTCATGTCACAAAGATAAGATGACCACAGCTCTGTTTATTGGAAACAGAGAAAGAGTAAGTGAACTCTTGGGATTGATACATGCTGATGTATGAAAGGTCCCCTGTCTACACATGCCAAGACCGGTTCTTTGTACTTCATTACATTCTCTGATAATCTCTCAAGATTCAGACATATGTTCCTGTTGAAACACAAGTCCTAAAATTTTGAAATATTCACAGAATATAAGTTAGAAGTAGAGAACCAATACGGGTATAAGTATTATGTCCTTTGATGAGATCAAGGAGGAGAATACTTGAGCATGGTTCTGGACTATTCTAAAGGAGAATGAGATTCTCTCTCAGCATTACTCCTCCGTATACACCATAGCACGATGGTATATCGGGCAGAGCAATAGCACCCTATGTGATATGGTGTGCTCTATGATGAGTACTACTGAGTTACCTATTTCCTTTTGGGAGTTATGCACTTGAGAAGCTGCATACCTATTGAAAAGGGTTCAAATCAAATCAGTTGCCTACCACTTCATATGTGATATGGAAAGGGAAGAGCCCATATCTTAAGTTAGTTAAGATTTGGGGTTGTCCAGCCTATGTCTGAAAAGCAAAATCCGGACAAGCTCGAGGCAAGATCTGTTATGTAGAACTGGAAATGTTCCAGCTATACAAACTGCAGCTGATGATTTGATAGAACCAAAGGATTCAGTAGATTCCAACGAACCTCAGCCTCTCCGCCGATCTAATAGGGTTTCTCACCCACCTGAGAGTTACTTTGGTTTCTCTATGACAGTGGGAGCGAGGATTGCATCATGAGATGATGACCCAACTAGTTTCGAGCTGGCCATCAGGAGTGAGACTCTATAAGAATGGCTGGATGCTTAGTGATCTGAGATGGAATCCATGTACACCAACAAAGTATGGACTTTAGTTGCTATATCTGAAGGGTTAAATCCCCATCAGGAGCAAGTATATCTTGAGAAGATTACTTGGTGTAGATGGAAAAGTTGAGACTTTCAAAGCTAGACTTGTTAAAGCTTTTCGTCATCGACCAGGCGTGGATAATGATGAAACCTTTTTCCAGTGGCTATGCTTAAGTCCATCCAGATCCTACTTGCCATGGCTACATACCATGACTACGACATCTGGCGGTTGGGTGCCATGACTGCTTTTCTAAATGATGTTTTAGAAAAATGCGTCTATAAGTACACAGTCAAAGGGCTTCGTAGACAGTGGGAGCAGCGGAAACGTGTGCAAGATGTTTTATGTGATAAAGCAGGCATAGCGGAGTTGGAACATCTGTTTTGATGAGTTAGTCAAAGAGTTTGACATCATCAAAATGGTAGATGAACCTTGTATAAACAAAAAGGTAGTAGGGAGTATGTTAGTGATCCTCGTAGAGTACGTGGATGACATACTCTTGATAGGGAAGGAGTTTCCTATGCTACGCTCAGTCAATCTCCGATTATCACAAGGATTCTCCATATAGGATCAAAGTGATACCTCCTAAATCCTGAGTTTGGATCTATGAGATAGATCTAATTAGATATTAGGATACTCACTAGTTGTAGTGAGATGGTATCAGTTGATCCTGGGGAGAATCACTGGAAAGGTTCCAGGGTGATAAGGACGACTGAATGTCAGTCACAGGCATTGTCTTTACCCTCAGTAAAGGGACGGTATGTTGGAAGAGTTCCAAGCTAGATACCGTGGCATACTAGACGATAAAGGCTGGATTCATCTCTACTTAAGATGCTACCAAAGAGGCAGTCTGGGTGTATATTGGCTCATGAGATGAACTTAGTTCCTGCCATTGTGTGACAATTGAGTTGTGGCTTATGCCAAGGAACGTCCGTCCCATCAGTGATCCAGACATATTCTAAGGCAGTATCACCAGATCATGGAGATGGTTGATCTCCAGAGTGATCGAGGTTAGGAGAGTAAACTCAGAGGACAACACGGCGGATCCACCCACAAAGGCCTTTTTCCCAGAGAGAGACTTTTATGGGATGGTTGAGTATGAGATACTACAACCACTATACAGATGGCCCTAGTGCAAGTGGGAGATTGTTAGTTATATGTATGCCCTAGAGGCCATTACTATACATAGGATGTATATTATAGTGGATGCTTGGACATATATAGGGAGGACTTTCTTGCTCAACATGATAGTATGTTATCTGGTAGCTCTTTACCTTAACGTGTACACTGATTGTCTCTCTGTTACATGTTAGTAAAGCCCTTAGGATGTTTACTTGACTACCTGGACTATGATGCGGATCATACTAGTGGGGACATGGTAGTCCACAAGTACATCCTTCAAAGTCCCTAGTCATGGGTGTATTGAGACGGGGCATCGATATACCAGAGTAGACTAGCGTGTACCTTCTCGACCCATACAGATGGGCGATGGATGATCCCATATTCATTGGTGTTTGACATCAGAGATGATAAACGGGTGCTCAGTGGAGACTGGGTACACTGGACAGACTCACCGAGAACCCCCAGATGGTATTATACCTTACGTCAGATGGCAGTTCTCTGGTGACACTGGTACAGGTTAGTCTGTAGACCCGAGATCGTCATAGAGTCTTGTGTAATTCCCACTATGCTTTGATTTCCACCTTACCATGTCCAAGAGGGCGTGCAAAACGGTGGTTTTTGGGTACAGTCCCGAATCACATGGAGGCAATGAGCGATAGGAGGGGATTCGTCTCTCCCGGTATAGGGAGTTGATGTTGTGCTGTGTTCGATTGGCTATAACCGGAAATCCCTAGCCAGGGTTGCTGAGATTTACTGGTAAGTGTTACCTGTAGTTTCTCGAACTGTTATAGACCTTATATCGACACGACTTATCGAGCTAATAGGGTCTGACGTTTACCACCCTTAGGCGAGATATGCGACATATCAGACGAACAGACCGGACTGTACGGTAAGTGTTACTGGTTGGATTCACAGGAGTGTGAGCGGGCTTGCTCGTTGATCTTCTGATCGCTCAATACCCGGGTGGCCGTTACGTTTAGCAGACCGCTTGCGGCTTGTGGGTGTTTGATATGATCATCACCTACTACCGGCGTATTGACGAGTCTTTAGAGTCCTACACAGGGGTTTCCTGGCTCAAGCAAAACAAAATAGGAGCGCATATGAGATATGTGCGGGACCGAGAATAATACCAGTATGTGATACTGTATTCTATTCTCGCGATTTGTGACATTGATCGGTTGTATGCGATATAGCCGGGTTATCGGATCAAGTGTTGATTCGATAAGTTGTTACTATTGATATTAGTCGGTTATATGCGATATGACCGGATCGTTAAATCAAGTGTTGATTTAATGATTTAATGTATAATTATATATTTGATATATTATTTTACATTAACTAGTATTGGTTCACTTAAGATTTGTTTTCTCACTAGTTTGTGCATAAGTGTATATATATGATATATATTTGTGTACATATGTTTGTATCATGTTTGATGATACATACAAGATGTGTGTATGAGACCCATACCAAGATTAGGGTAAAGATTAGGGTTATTGTTTCATCTTAAGATTTAACAAAGGGTTTAACTTAGTCAAAGTTATCAAGCTTGAAGAAGCTTGAAGAAGCTTTGACAAAGTCCACTCTTTTGTCATTTCTTTTGATATTCCTTAACCTAACCTTTAACCTAAAGCCTTGGTTAATTCTCTACATGAGTTAAGCATGAGGGCTTAACTCAACCATGGTGCTATTATTCATTTGGATAAGTTTCATTTTTGATATTCATTCATATGATTCTTTCTTCTTCTTCATCTTTATCAAGCTCACAAAAGCTTGAGAGCTCCAATGGTGCCATGGTAAAAAGAGTGAGAAATCCAATTCTAAAGTGAACCCACTTCCTATTTCTTCATCCTCTACCACTTTCCATGTAGTATAGGGTGTTCTCTTCACAAAGTTTTCGACCAAGTGAAGGACTAGCTTGAGTTTGAGTCTCCCCGACGTAGATCATCTTCGGCCTCGAAGTCAATGACCTAGCCCGATCATTTCTCCGACGAAACCATCGCAAGAGTCCGGGATCCGATGATCGCAGCGGAGAGACGTCAACACGGAGCTAAAGAAGTGGTGGAACGGATCTACAAAGGTTGTAATCCCTTTCACTTAGTAACAAAGTCGTTTGCTAGCTTTACTTTTCGCCTAATCTCTAGTTAACGATCTAGTTTAGGGTTTCTCAGCACTGGAAAAATTTTGTTTGGCATGGTTGATGCCTTGTGGAACCTCTTGAGTGTGCCTAGGAACCATACACCATTCACGTTGCTGAAGGGGGCTACCTCGCTTCAGGTTTTGGCGGGTAACTTGCTGCGCCCGTAGGGGTCTAGGATTTCATTGCACAGGCTATCCACACGACCAGGGGAACGTCAGGTTTCAGTAACGGCTCTGTGAAACCCGGGGATCCCAGATATCTGTATTGTTCTGTGATGCTTATTACATTTCTGTGATGTTGCATTTTATCACGCCTTGAGCGAATATTATATATTGATATATATACTACTAGATGTTGTATATGTTTTGCATCCGCGCTAGTCCAGTCCCCACTCTGTCGTTAGTTAACTAACCTAACGGGTAATGACGGGACCCAGTGGCGAATGCGGATGGCATATACGTACGTCATTATTTTCGTTCTTTATTGGTGTGATCAATTGATGGGACTGCATTGATTCAGATCAATACAAGTTAAACAAACCTATTCTGATATTGTTGGAACATTTTTCAAAAAGCTGTTATTGCAAGGACGTTCTCTTTTGTTTTGCACAGTGGTATTCGGTTATGAATATCCAGCACCTCAGTCGACGAGGCAAGGGCCGAGATCCCTTCACCGGGAGTGACCCCTTGGATAGAAGTTTTCGTCAGGGCAATAACTTCACTATAGCCGATTACTTTTGCTTTGCATCATGGTATTCAGTTGGAATATCCTGCACCTCATTCTACGGGGAAAGAGCCGAGATCCCTTCACCGGGAGTGACCTCTTTAGCAAAGGTTTTCGTCACTATATTTTTAAAAAATCTATCTGGTTCCTTCAACGATATCAAGTTCATTACGTTAAAGGTTTTTCGCTAAAAACCATTCCTAGCCCTCCGTCATTTCAGAAAGGTAGCACTTAGTATTCATGCTATGTATGTTGGCCTTCGTCAAGGCATAGTGTATGGTAGCTATTTGTTACTTTTCTGCAGCATAGATAGATGCGTTGGTTTAGGACAGCCGTACTACTATTTTGGCCTTCGTCAAGGGTATGTACGGGTGGGTTCAAATTAACCTGGATAATGACGGGTAGAACTTGACATGTGACTTATGATATGTTGGCCTTCTTCAAGGTCATAAGAGCATGGGGCAAAAATCACATCGGGAGTTTCAAAAGAAACTGAAACTTGCCAGATATACGCATACCTTCTGGAGTGTGATAACGTGAGCGGATTCCGTCACGTTATCATGCGATGATAGTTGGATCCCGATTCCCACTGATGAGTTGGTTTACTCCTCGGGTGATCCCGACTAATTCTTCTTTCAGGTTTGGAGGAGAATTTGACGGTACAGTGGGAGGTTTCCTGATTAGATAAATTGGTAACTATTCTGATCTAGGTTAGAGTGCACGCTGAGTGTTTCTTTTCTCTCTCTCTCTTGGCAGCGACCATTGACCCGACCTCAGACTATGACTCAGTGACCAAGTTGACCGAACCTTCTTATAAGACTGGCATTTGGATTGTCGGAGTTGCATACCTCATTGCCACTCCTACTCTTACCCTTTTCTCCAGGACACCCCGTATTACTACGAACGTCCACTTCCATTAGATAAAACCATCGTATGGTTATATACGAACTCGAAGGAACTTGTTCCAGACTCGAGGATGGTTTCTGGTTCTGGAGAACACGAATTGGACTATTCAGTTGTCTTTTCCTTTTACCTTCTCTCAGGTTGCGAGTGCCCCTTAGATTAGGGGATAGTACACCTATTACGCAAATTGGATAGTCTTCTTCCAAACCATAGGCAGGTGCCGAACGGTAGGGAATGAAGAAAACCAATTAGCCTAACGATGGTGTACAGAAGGTAATAAGTTAAGACAAAGAAAGGGATTAGTAAGAGGGCAAAGTAAACTGCGACTGCTATTCACAACCAAACCAGGTATTTCATTACCACACCCACTTCACCTTTGTATTTCTCCAGGACACTCCATATCACTATGAAGACCCACAGTTATTTGGATACTCCATCGTATGGTTATATACGAACTCGAAAGGAACTTGTTCCAGTTCGGGGATGGATTCTGGTTCAGGAGAAATAGGAATAAGGTTTGTTCGGTTGTCTTTTATCTTCACATTCTCCCGCATTGCGAGTGCTCCTAAGATTAGGATAGTATACCCATTATACTTATTGGATAGTCTTCTTCCAAACCATAGGCTGGTGCCGAACGGTAGGGAAGGAAGAAAACCATTTGGCCTAAAGGGGCGTACAGAAGGTAATGACTATAGACATATGAAGGGATTTGGAGAGATGGCAAAGAAATATACGGTTACAGTTGTGAATCTGGATAATGGAAGAGGCATTAATAGGAATACCCGGATACCCTATCGAAACATTTCAATGTTTCAGTTTTACTG
The DNA here is from genome assembly GCA_030015575.1 of Agapanthus africanus. Classification (NCBI taxonomy): domain Eukaryota; kingdom Viridiplantae; phylum Streptophyta; class Magnoliopsida; order Asparagales; family Amaryllidaceae; genus Agapanthus; species Agapanthus africanus. The sequence continues at coordinate 242,541,587 of CM057350.1, forward strand.
TGTACTGTTAAAAGAAAACCGATTTCCCAATTAGACACTTGCTCCAGGATATGTATTTACCAGGTAGGATTCTCACATCTGTATGGTTTTACAGATGATGAGTGGGAGTAAGTTATTGGGAATTGTGTGATTATCCTCATTATATCGGAATTCGTTGTAATTGGTGATATTTGAGGAAATCGCCTAGGCTGTATGCCGGACGGCAAATATTTGGTTTTGAATATTCGTTATAATGCACCAATTTGAAATTGATATATCTGTACGTCTATTTTTATAGAGTGAGATATACCTTTTTGAAATTATTTCGATGACATTTACCTATATCAGTGGATAGTTAGGTAAGGAGCATTAAACAACGGTGTAATTCTTCTTAACCATAAGTACAGTTTTCAACCTACGATGCACAGGGAGTGAGTTATTAGACTCAGAGGACTTGTACAGAGGATTGTATATTGTCCAGTGTCCATTAGGATAGAGGGGATGGTCCTCGTACTATATTCGGTTTACTTATGACTTCTCTAGTTTTTAGACAGGTGTTTCATAGAAACACAGGGTCCAAGTTTTGAGAAGTTATAGGTATAAGAGTAAAGTAGAGAACTAGGTGTTGCAAGTATCGGGATTCTTCAAGGTGATTGAAGATGTAGATACTTGTGTATGGTATTCAGTTGATAGTAATGATTAAGAGAGCTTGCTTCTCTTTCAGGTTGCTCATAATTGGAAGCATTCCTAAGTTGAGTAACGCTGATCGGCCTCCTTCCATTTAGTTGACATGCACTGGAGACAGTTGCATGATTTGAATCTGGTTCAATTAAATCAGTGCCTCTGTTTCTGTATTGGATATAAAACAGTTCATATCATAACATTGTTAAGGTACGGGGAGTTGTCTAGCATATACTTAAAACCAGACTCTGGATAACTCAATGCACGTTTCTGTAATGGCTGTTTGTGGGTTGACCCAGGCTATGACGAGGGTTAACTTTCTACCATCTGGAAGATCGATAGTGATATTGTTCTAGACTCGCCACAGTTTTAACAAAAATGGATTTTTTCAGAAAACAGTAGTGGGAGATGGTAGAACTGGATGTGATTCCAGAACCGCAAACGATTACGGAAGATTTGATAAGAACCTAAAGATTCAATCAGGTTTGACATTCTATTGGCCACTCCGCAGATATGATGGGTAACCTCAGGCACCCGAGAGGTACTTCGGTAGCCTCAAGGACGGTGACAGGGAGGTTCTTGTTTACCCAGACATGCCATTGCTGTTGTTCCAGACTGTGAGACCCGGCAGGAGGATGAGTATAGCGTCGTTCTAAACTGGCTTTAGAAATGTACGTCTATATGACTCTGCCAGAGGGTTGTCGTGGTCAGTGAGAGCAGCGGAAGCATGGTGGACAAGTGGCTTATGTCTATCTATAGACTAAAGCAGATATAGCGGAGATAGATCATCTATTTCTGATGTGATAGTCATAGGTTTGACTTCATCAAAATAGGGGATGGATCTGTTTAGAAGGTAGTAGGGTGTGATGTCCTGGTATTTGGATGACATACACAGAGTAGGAAGTGAAGTTCCTATACTACGGTCGGTTATACATTGGTTGTCACACAGTGGTTTCTCCACATAGGACTTGGATATTATATCAGACATTCTGGTTACTAGATCTATGGTTTTAGATCTGGATTTGGGTAGTTTCCCAATCTGGGTACTTAGACAGTATTCTACAAGTGTTTTAGAATGGACGACTCTTGGCACGGTAGTGTACCTGCAGGTAATGGAGTCACCCTCTCTAAAGGTGTCTTACAGACTAAAGTAGAGAGGGATGTGCATGATTGGCAGATCACTTGCTTGGGCAATTGAGTCAATCATGAGATGTCAGGTACCACACCAGATGTTGTTTTTGCATTAGATGCAATAAGTTGATATTTATCCAATCCTGAAGAAACATTCGGAAGCAGTTTTAGAACATAAGTGGATGTTCTAGGAATATGATAACGACAGCCTCATTCAGGAGACAGTTATCATTCCAGGCTTCCAAGGTGACCTGGATGACAGAGTGACTGTCAGAGTTATAGTTTTCCCTCTGACGAGGGGCAGTGTTTTGGACAGGTGATCCAAGCGGACACTGAGGGAGGCATTACGCAGGGTACTGATTAAGTTCAGTCATCGATACAGTCTAAGAAGTTTGGATTTGGAGTTCATTTATGAACTAGGTCCCATCAGACATCCAGACACATTCTGAGACAGGTATTGCTCATTTCGGTAGATGGGTTTCTCCGCGAACTTGAGATATAGAGAGACATAGAAAGAAACTGTCACGACCCGAAAGTACGAAACGTGACCGGCACTTAGATTACGAAGCGTCAAGAGGCGCCACGTAACCTAAGTAAGCCGAAGCCCAGAAATCTAAACCATAAAAGAAGAAGAAGAAGAAAAAGAAAACAAGTTTAAAAGCATCAGCAAATTTTCCCAAAAATTTCGGCAGAGTCTCCGCTATAAAAACTGGCCCCCAAATGGGTACAACAAGTATAATATACATAAACAATAAAAAGCATCCCCAACGGGAGCTAGCTCAACGCCAACAGGCGGAAACAACCACAATAAGCACAATAATATATAACGCCAAAGGGCGAGGCTCAAAACTCAAAGAAAACAAAACCACCAAATCAGAATAATACATGCGCGACTCTAAGGTCAAAATAAATGACTGGTCCAATAAACTTATCAAGTAATACAAGTATGGTTGATGGAGCTTACTAGATACAAATGAAAGAATAAAAGTACAATGGTGGTTCGGATACAAGTGAACCAACCTACCGTGCAAATCACCCTGAAAGAATAGATGTGCCAGCAAGCTGCCAGGGAAACCTGTACATCGAACCTGTAATAAAATTTGGCACAACGGGGGTGAGTTGCCAACTCGTGAGTAGAAGACATCTACAAAAAGAAATCGAATGCACGACGTTATCCTAGGTCATAATAATACACTACTAAGTCCCAATCATCTAGTAATAGCAGGGTAATACTACGTGTAAGTGCAGATACTCCGTGCTCGTGTCAGTGCCTCATATAGTTGTTAGTTATATGTATGCCCTAGAGGCTATTACTGTACATATGATGTATATTGTAGTGGATGCTAGGACGTATATAGGGAGGACTTTCTTGCTCGACATGATAGTATGCTATCTGGTTGCACTTTACCTTAACGTGTATACTGATTGTCTCTCTGTTACATGTTGGTAAAGCCCTTGGGATGTGTACTTGACTACTTGGACTATGATGCAGATCATACTAGTGGGGACATGGTAGTCCATAAGTACATCCTTCAAAGTCCCTAGTCGTGGGTGTATCGAGACAGGGCATCGATATACCAGAGTAGACTAGCGTGTACCTTCTCGACCCATATAGATGGGCGATGGATGATCCCATATCCATTGGTGTTTGACATAAGAGGAGATATACGGGTGCTCAGTAGAGACTGGGTACACTGGACGGACTCGCCGAGAACTCCCAGATGGTATTATACCTTACGTCAGATGGCAGTTCTCTGGTGACACAGGTACAGAGTAGTCTGTTGACCCGAGATCGTCATAGAGTCTTGTGTGGTTCCCACTGTGCTTTGATTTCCATCTTACCACGTCCAAGAGGGCGTGCAAAACGGTGGTTTTTGGGTACAGTCCCGAGTCACATGGAGGCAATGAGCGATAGGAGGGGATTCGTCTCTCCCGGTATAGGGAGTTGATGTTGCGCTGTGTTCGATTGGCTATAACAGGAAATCCCTGGCCAGGGTTGCTGAGATTTACTGGTAAGTGTTACCAGTAGTTTCTCGAATTGTTATAGACCTCATATCGACACGACTTATCGAGCTATTGGGGTCTGACGTTTACCACCCCTAGGCGAGATATGCGACATATCAGACGATCAGACCGGACTGTACGGTAGTGTTACTGGTTGGATTCACTGGAGTGTGAGCGGGCTTGCTCGTCGATCTTCAGATCGCTCAATACCCGGGTGGCCGTTACGTTTAGCAGACCGCTTGCGGCTTGTGGGTGTTTGATATGATCATCACCTGCTGCCGGCGTATTGACGAGTCTTTAGAGTCCTACACAGAGGTTTCCTGGCTCAAGCAAAACGAAATAGGAGCGCATATGAGATATGTGCGGGACCGAGAATAATGCATGTATGTGATACTGTATTCTATTCTCGCGATGAATGTATCGATTAGATTATATGAGATATACCCTAGTTATCGAATCAAGGATTGATTCGATAAGCCGATACATTAGACACTAGCCGGTTATATGCGATATGACCGGATCGTTAAATCAATAGTTGATTTAATGATTTAATGCATAATTATATATTTGATATATTACTTTGCATTAACTAGTATCGGTTCACTTTAAATGGATTTTCTCGCTCGGATGTGCACATTGTATGTTTGATATAGTTTTGTGCACATGATTGTATCATGTTTGATGATGCATGTTTACTTGGTTAAGTGTAAAGAATAAACCATGGTTAAACTAATGATTAGGGTTTTATTTATCCATTACTTATTTATTCATTTATTAATTTGTTTATTCTTTTTGGAAAATAAATGGCATGAATATAAAATGGTGGCTTGATTTGTTTTGAATCTTAATGAAGGTTTGACTTTATAACCATTTTGTCTTCATGCTTAACCCTAACCATTTTATCAAACCATGGTTTACTCTCTACACTTAACTAGGGTTAGGAGATGATAAGTATTCTTATTATTTTCTTTTTAGAAAATAACTTATCATAACAATTAGCTTCTTCTTCTTCATCTTCCTTCATGAAGAAAGCAAGCTCCATCAATGGTGATTGATGGAAATGAGTGAGAAATCCAATTCTAAAGTCTACCCACTTCCTATTTCTTCATCCTCTACCTCTTGCCAAGTAGTAGAGTGTGTTTCCTTCACAAGTTTTCATGACTTGGTGAAGGTGGAGCTTGATTTAGCGATGCCTCGACGTAGATCATCTTCGGCATGGACATCGACGACCTAGCTCGCCATTTCTCCGACGAAGCCGACGCTAGAGCCCGGGAATTCATTTGGACAGCAAAGGGACTTCGTTGCGGAGCTATGGAGGTGGAGCACCGGATCTACAAAGGTTGTATTTCCGTATGCTTTATAGTTAAAGTGTTAACTAGTTTACTTTTCGCCTAGAAATCTAGCCAACGATCCGTAGTCGGGTTTCTCGGCACCGTTAAAATTTGAAATTGGCATGGTTGATGCCTTGTGAGACCTCATTAGGGTGCCTAGGAACCCTACAGTAGTATCAGAGCCTATCTAGAGCCTTAGGCGAAGTCTAGACGGAGTTTGAAGTCCGAACGACCCGAAAACCCAAACCCAAATATGCTCTCTGTCCTTTTTTTAAAAACAGGGATTTTTCGAAATTAAAAATATGCAGAAAATCAAGCAGGGTTTTCTAGGAATTACTGTAAATTTCGTGGACCTAATTCAACTTTCCCACGGCGGTTCCGCAGCATGAGCAAGGCTCATGCGGCGGATCCGCGGCCGTACGGCCACAGTATTTAAATTATTTTGCACAGTAATTCTTAGTTTCCAGTGGTGATTTTTCTGGGAATTTTTAATATTTTTTCAAGAGTTGAATTTTCTGGGGTTGTTTTGGGGATTCAGTGTTTTGATCGGAGTATCAAATTTTGTCTGTGTGGCTTTCCGGATAAATTTTAGAATATGTTAAAAAGTTCGACCGGATATAAATACCCAATATTTCCCCTGTCGGGAAATTTCCAAGTGTTGGATTTTTCCGAAGTTTAAAGACGTTCTAAGTAGTGCAAGTAACGCGATGGACCCTTTAGAAGACAACAAACCTTAACTCGATTATGTGACCGTCTTGAACTGCCCTTTGAACCTTCGGGTTTGGGGCAGTACGGCGTGCCACATGTGAGGCGTTGGCTTGACCCTTCTACGGCTGGACCGTTGGTACTGAGGCACGAACTGAATGTTGTTAGACTTATTTCATGTGTTGATCTGTATCGGGAAAACTTGGGTGTTTGACTGTTCGATCGAAAAGTTTAACATTTTCTATTTATCTGGAATGGGATACAATAATTGGAATTCACAAGAAGTTATGAGATAACTGAATGAATGTTATAAACATAGCAGTTTAGTCTCACTTGATCGGTTGCCACGGAATTTTGATGTGATCAAAATTCCGTCGCAATCACGTAGCGTACGCGGATACTCGCCGGGTAAACTTAATAGACAGCCTCGCTCCATAGCCCCGACCAAGTGACTGTAGGAGAACCCCGTAACCGAAAGCATCTGTTAGGGTGCTCGCGGCAGCGGTGTTCCGCCTTGGTGCACTTCGTCGACGGCGTGGGGGGTGCGGCCGCCTACTGAAGTTTGCGACGAGTATTCGATCAGGATGTCGGGAATCTTGTTGAATTGCCCGACTTGATATTGAAAAGTGTTTTCTATTTTGAGACTAAAATGCGGGGTTTATAATTGTTAGGCATGCGATGTCTAAGGAATTCATTTGATTAGGCATGCGATGTCTATGCAAGTTGCGGATTCCAACTGTTGTAGTTTTACACTTTCTTTTCTGTGACCGTAAGTGTAATATGTGATATCGCCGGTTTCGTTGCTATATGTCAACGACAATTGGGATGCGCATATTTACTTACGTTGATGACATGTGATGTTATGTGTTGCTGGATATGTTATATTGGATCGTCGTGTTTGAATAGCCGGGGGTTTTTATGTGAGATGAGTGTTTTTGATTTTCATTCATGTAAAAACTTGTATGTAATATTCTTTTATTTGGGGCACTTCCAGGTTGCGGAAGATGTCACCCTTTGTATATTATTTACTTTTCCGCACTAGGATAGACCCAAGGAGGGGAGCACAAGTAACCGGGTTCTGGAGTCCAGTGGGAGACCAACTCGAGGAGTCGAGTCCGGGTCTCCTAACTCCAGAATTGGTAGGGTTGCTTTCCGCTCTCGTAGGGGTCTAGGGGTGTGGGTTTGGCTATTCATCACGACCGTGGAATCCGTGTTTTATACTGGCTCGTATTGAAAACACGGACGTCCTAGTATATCCAATATTTCATATGTTTCTTCTGCTACGATATCTGTGATGTGATCATATGATGTTCTGTGATAGATACAGTATATAGTATATATGATATATTATATAGACGTTACTTATGTTTTACACCCGCGCTAGCCCTGCCCCGCTCTGCCGTTAGTTACCTAACCTAACGGTGCACGAGGGGACATCGAGGCGAATGCGGATGGCATAAGTGTACGTCGTATTTATCTGTGATATTTAGGTACTTAAATGATGGGACTTCATTAATGTGATTAATGAGATAAAAGAAACCTAAGATGTTGTAGAATCGAATTTCAAAATTAAAACAGGTAGCTACAGTTCTTGCTTTACACAGCGGTATATGTGATATATCCTGCACCTTATTCGATGAGGAAAGGACCGAGATCCCTTCACCGGGAGTGACTCCTTTAGCAATAACTGGCAGATGCTACACATTCGGTTTGTCTTTTGATTGCTTTTAAGAGTTTTTGCTTTGCACAGTGATATATATGATATATCCCGCACCTCATTCGACGAGGAAAGGACCGACGATCCCTTCACCGGGAGTGACTCCTTTAGCAAAACTAGAAAAGCCTCAAAGACACTCCATTTCAGAATCATTTGATTCTACAACGATATCAAGTTCATTACGCAATAGGTTTTCAGAAAAACCTGTCGTAGCCCTCCGTCATTTCAGATAAGTAGTAGTTAGTATTCGTGCTACGTTTGTTGGCCTGCGTCAAGGCGTAGTGTGCGGTAACTAACTGGTGCTTATCTGCATAAGCATATGATGTGATTGGATTAGGGTAGTCGTGCGACTTTGTTGGCCTGCGTCAAGGGTCGAGCGGGTGGGTTTAATTCAATCAGGAAATAACGGGTTGAACTTGACTAGCGGACTATGGTTTGTTGGCCTGCGTCAAGGTCATAGGACGCTAGGGGCAAAATTATCGGGAATTTCAAGTGTTGAAATTTGCAATGAGATTGCATATCTTCTATGAGATAGTTGGATCCCGATACCCGCTGCGAGTAAGAGTTACTCCTGGGAGAGTTTTACACATTGCAATTAGCCGATCAAGTAGGTGTCTAGAAAGGTGTTAACGAGGTTACGCCTCTGGGAAAATGAGGTTTACATTAATTAGGTTCGTGCGAAAGCACGGGGGACCTCCCTCAAAGTACCGACACTGGCCTGGCTGAAAGATTGGTGAACTTGTAGTGTGTAATTAATCCCGGCTAGTCTTTCCTTTTAGAGTTTGAAGGAAGATTTGATAAAAAGCAGTGGGAGCCATCCTGATTAGATAAAATAATAACCAATCTATTCTTGCAAGAGCGCACACTGAGTGTTTTCTTCTCTCTCTCTCCTGGTAGCGACCATATCACGCCTTAATCAAGATAATAATACGGATTATTGACCGAACCCGCTTGTTATACTGAGCTGGGGAACGTTGGTCCCGCTCCAACTTATAATTGTTATAAGACAGAGCAGGAAATTGGGGAATACCAGATTTCCCGTGCCGCCCAAACGAAGAAAGTGCATATGATGCATCATCTTCGGGTGTGTTCATTACAAAGAACTGTTTCTCAGTATCCTTTACGTCCTGGGTATGTGATACCAGATCAGGATCCCAGATATGTAATCTGTTACATAGGGCTACAGAAAGGTAGAGAACTGAGAACGGGTGATAAGTTTCATAAGGCAGAAAACGGGGCAAGAGTTGCAGCCAAGTCTGTTGGTCACTGTCACCCTGTATTACCAATACATTGATTTTGAACGAATGTTATTAGATACCGAACCTGATATACAAAATCCTATCTATCTCTTTATTAGTAAAGAAATGATAAAATTTTGTATAGTTGGATAATGTTTTGAACATTTCCTATATCAAAAGTTGATCGGATCAGGCACGCTATCTAAAAGCATTGATGTTCTAAATCAAACTACAGTTCTTAGTATACAGAACACACACAAGAGGAAAAGTTCAGAAATGAACGAATTCTTCTTGAGGTATTGTAGACTAGGTCATATCAATGCGACCCGACAAGCTTAGTTCCACATAGATGCATATTTAAATCTGTTTGAATCTACATCTTGTGAAACTTTCCAGTCATGTCACAAAGATATAATGACACCAGCTCTGTTTCTTGGAAACAGAGAAAGAGTTAGTAAACTCTTGGGATGATACATGTTGATGTATATAGGTCCCCTGTCTACACATGCCAGGACCGGTTCTTTGTACTTCATTACATTCTCTGATGATCTTTCGAGATTCAGACCTATGTTCCTGTTGAAACACAAGTCCGAACCTTTTGAGATATTCACAGAATATAAGTTAGAAGTAGAGAACCAAAATACGGGTAAAAGTATTATGTCCTTTGATGCGATCGAGGAGGAGAATACTTGAGCACGGAAATCCTGGACTATTCTAAAGGAGAATGAGATTCTCTCTCAGCATTACTCCTCTGTATACACCATAGCACGATGGTATATCGGGGTGGAGCAATTACACCCTATGTGATAAGGTGTGCTCTATGATGAGTAATACTAAGTTACCTATTTCCTTTTGGGTGTTATGCGCTTGAGAAGCTGCATACATATTGAAAAGGGTTCAAATCAAATCAGTTGCCTACCATTCCATATGAGATATGGTATGGGAAGAGCCCATGTCTTAAGCTACTTAAGATTTGGGGTTGTCTAGCCTATGTCTAAAAAGCAAAATCCGGACAAGCTCGAGGCAAAGTCTGTAATGTAGAACTGGAAAGGTTCCAGCTATACAAATTACAGCAGATAATTTAAAAGAACCAAAGGATTCAATAGTTACCAACGAACCTCGGCCTCTCCGCCGATCTAGTAGAGTTCCTCACCCACCTGAGAGATATTTCGGTTTCTCTATGACAGTGGGAGCGAGGATTGCATCATGAGAGGATGACCTAACTAGTTTCGAGCTGGCCATCAGGAGTAAGACTCTGTAAGAATGGCTGGATGCTTAGCGATCTGAGATGGAATCCTTATACACCAACAAAGTATGGACTTTGGTTGCTATATCTGAAGGGTTAAATCCCCATCAGGAGCAAGTAAATCTTGAGAAGATTACTTGGTGTAGATGGAAAAGTTGAGACTTTCAAAGCTAGACTTGTTAAAGTTTGCATCATTGACCAGGTGTGGATAATGATGAAACCTTTACAAGCAACTATGCTTAAGTCCATCCAGATCCTACTTGTCACGGCTACAAACCATGACTACGATATCTGGTGGTTGGGTGTCATGACTGCTTTTCTAAATGATGTTTTAGAAGAGAGCGTCTGTAAGTACACAGCCAGAGGGCCTCGTAGACAATGGAAGCAGCGGAAACGTGTGCAAGATGCTTTATAGGATAAAGCAGGCATTGCGGAGTTGGAACATCTGTTTTGATGAATTAGTCAAAGAGTTTGACATCATCAAAATGGTAGATGAACCTTGTATAAACAAAAGGGTAATAGGGAGTATGGTAGTGATCCTCGTAGAGTACGTGGATGACATACTCTTGATAAGAAAGGAGTTTCCTATGCTACGTTCGATCAATCTCCGCTTATCACAATGATTCTCTACATAGGATCAAGATGATACCTCCTAAATCCTGGGTTTTGGATCTATGAGATAGATCTAATTGGATGTTAGGATTCTCACTAGTTGTAGTGAGATGGTATCAATCGATCCTGGGGAGAATCACTGGAAGGGTTCCAGGGTGATAAAGACGACTGAATGTCAGTCACAGGCATTGTCTTTACCCTCAGTAAAGGGACGGTATGTTGGAAGAGTTCCAAGCTAGATACCCTGGCATACTAGACGATAAAGGCAGGATACATCGCTACTTAAGATGCTACCAAAGAGGCAGTCTGGGTGTATATTGGTTCATGAGATGAACTATGTTCCTCCCATTGTGTGACAATGGAGTTGTGGCTTATGCCAAGGAACGCAGGTCCCATCAGTGATCCAGACATATTCTGAGGCAGCATCACCTGATCATGGAGATAGTTGATATCCAGGGTGATCGAAGTTAGGAGAGTAGACTCTGAGGACAACACGGCGGATCCACTCACGAAGGCCTATTCCCAGAGAGAGACTTTTATGGGATGGTTGAGTATGAGATACTACAACCACTGGTACAGATGGCCCTAGTGCAAGTGGGAGATTGTTAGTTATATGTATGCCCTAGAGGCCATTACTGTACATATGATGTATATTGTAGTGGATGCTAGGACGTATATAGGGAGGACTTTCTTGCTCGACATGATAGTATGCTATCTGGTTGCACTTTACCTTAACGTGTATACTGATTGTCTCTCTGTTACATGTTGGTAAAGCCCTTGGGATGTGTACTTAACTACCTGGACTATGATGCAGATCATACTAGTGGGGACATGGTAGTCCATAAGTACATCCTTCAAAGTCCCTAGTCGTGGGTGTATCGAGACAGGGCATCGATATACCAGAGTAGACTAGCGTGTACCTTCTCGACCCATATAGATGGGCGATGGATGATCCCATATCCATTGGTGTTTGACATCAGAGGAGATATACGGGTGCTCAGTAGAGACTGGGTACACTGGACGGACTCGCCGAGAACTCCCAGATGGTATTATACCTTACGTCAGATGGCAGTTCTCTGGTGACACTGGTACAGAGTAGTCTGTTGACCCGAGATCGTCATAGAGTCTTGTGTGGTTCCCACTGTGCTTTGATTTCCATCTTACCACGTCCAAGAGGGCGTGCAAAATGGTGGTTTTTGGGTACAGTCCCGAGTCATATGGAGGCAATGAGCGATAAGAGGGGATTCGTCTCTCCTGGTATAGGGAGTTGATGTTGCGCTGTGTTCGATTGGCTATAACAGGAAATCCCTGGCCAGGGTTGCTGAGATTTACTGGTAAGTGTTACCAGTAGTTTCTCGAATTGTTATAGACCTCATATCGACACGACTTATCGAGCTATTGGGGTCTGACGTTTACCACCCCTAGGCGAGATATGCGACATATCAGACGATCAGACCGGACTGTACGGTAGTGTTACTGGTTGGATTCACTGGAGTGTGAGCGGGCTTGCTCGTCGATCTTCAGATCGCTCAATACCCGGGTGGCCGTTACGTTTAGCAGACCGCTTGCGGCTTGTGGGTGTTTGATATGATCATCACCTGCTGCCGGCGTATTGACGAGTCTTTAGAGTCCTACACAGAGGTTTCCTGGTTCAAGCGAAATGAAATAGGAGCGCATATGAGATATTTGCGGGACCGAGAATAATGCATGTATGTGATACTGTATTCTATTCTCGCGATGAATGTATCGATTAGGTTATATGAGATATACCCTAGTTAGCGAATCAAGGATTGATTCGATAAGCCGATACATTAGACACTAGCCGGTTATATGCGATATGACCGGATCGTTAAATCAAGAGTTGATATAATGATTTAATGCATAATTATATATTTGATATATTACTTTGCATTAACTAGTATCGGTTCACTTTAAATGGATTTTCTCGCTCGGATGTGTACATTGTATATTTGATATAGTTTTGTGCAAATGATTGTATCATGTTTGATGATGCATGTTTACTTAGTTAAGTGTAAAGAATAAACCATGGTTAAACTAATGATTAGGGTTTTATTTATCCCTTACTTATTTATTCATTTATTAATTTGTTTATTCTTTTTGGAAAATAAATGGCATGAATATAAAATGGTGGCTTGATTTGTTTTGTAGTTGAATCTTCATGAAGGTTTGACTTTATAACCATTTTGTCTTCATGCTTAACCCTAACCATTTAATCAAACCATGGTTTACTCTCTACACTTAACTAGGGTTAGGAGATGATAAGTATTCTTATTATTTTCTTTTTAGAAAATAACTTATCATAACAATTAGCTTCTTCTTCTTCATCTTCCTTCATGAAGAAAGCAAGCTCCATCAATGGTGATTGATGGAAATGAGTGAGAAATCCAATTCTAAAGTCTACCCACTTCCTATTTCTTCATCCTCTACCTCTTGCCAAGTAGTAGAGTGTGTTTCTTCACAAGTTTTCATGACTTGGTGAAGGTGGAGCTTGATTTAGCGATGCCTCGACGTAGATCATCTTCGGCATGGACATCGACGACCTAGCTTGCCATTTCTCCGACGAAGCCGACGCTAGAGCCCGGGAATTCATTTGGACAGCAAAGGGAATTCGTTGCGGAGCTATGGAGGTGGAGCACCGGATCTACAAAGGTTGTATTTCCGTATTCTTTATAGTTAAAGTGTTAACTAGTTTACTTTTCGCCTAGAAATCTAGCCAACGATCCGTAGTCGGGTTTTTCGGCACCGTTAAAATTTGAAATTGGCATGGTTGATGCCTTGTGAGACCTCATTAGGGTGCCTAGGAACCCTATAATAGTACTATGTCATATGAATGGATATGCATGCACCATGAATTAAAACAATCAATCCTGAAATCCTGATATATCTGTATAAGAAATCTTTAACTGTTATCATAGTAAAATGTATATAGGAACCTGAAATCTCAATAATGAAATCCATGGAAATCCGTGTCAAGCATCGACACAAACATGTAAATCTTAAGTCTCATAGTCTCAATACCTCGGGCTCCGTCAGTCCGGATCGGCCCATATCACTAAATCTCACGACAACGGTCGGTATCCTCCGGATATCCGTCGCGCCAGACATCACCGGTAGGTAGCCTTCCCCTGCCAGGCTCATCGTCTACAACTTGATCTTCTTGCCCCGGGGTACCATACCGGGCCCACCATGTACCCGAGACGGTTCATCCACTCCTCGAATCGGGTCTCGAAATCCAACATAAAACATGAAATCTCATGGTGGACGACACATACATCACGAGAAAACCGCATCTTATTTTAAAAAGAGAGGAGGAGAGAGAGAGAAGTTTTTTATATATTCTTGCGGTTTTCCCCAAAAATCCAGAAATCTCATAGAAACCCAAATCTCAAAATCATGAGTAAGTATATGATAAGTGTCGGCATATGCCCATAATACTGCATGATAACATGAAAACATGAATGCATGAATGTCTAAGTAATAATTATCATGTCTATACTAACATCAGAGAGTAATCACGATATTATATCGGTCAAGTTGTTAACTGATTCTATCAATAAAAGATAATATAATCTAAAGTGTACGTGACACAGCAATTACCGATGATGATGTGTGTGAGCCGGCAAATAAGTGTGCGTGGAATATGCGCATCATCGGTAATGGTGCTAGTGTCCTAACAGGTAAGGTTTATACTGATTATAGCAACATATGTAAGAACATGCGTCATTATGATTCCAGTGTGAAAGTAAAGACGGATGTGTGTTATCTACTCATGATATACCATTACCACTACCACTATATGACTCGAACCTAACCTAGTGTCCATCTAACCTCCTAAGGAACCAAACCTAAGAAACTAGTCAATAAGAAACAAGAGTCTACCTAAGGTCTGAATCAATATCTCTAATAGTCGGCGATCCGGCCTCAATAGCGTCACGTACGTAGTACGGCTTCCTCGAATCAAGAGTGCGGATAAATCATCATATTTATGCCTCGTACGGTAAAATCCATCGTACGGCATCCCAATATCAGGGTACGGGTCAAGTATCTCCTAGGTGTCTCATCATTAGTATAATGTCATCATCAACACATCTCATGATCAAGGTGCTAAACTGTGATCGCATACATCAGTCATATATCATTGCCATCATAATAAGCATCATTAGTTTATCCTCAGAAATATCATGTCATATGTATCATATCGTTCTCAAGTCACACCTCTATGATATCGACATCAGGTCACACCTATATGATGTCGTAATCAAGTCATACATATCCCATATCGTGATCAATCACAAGTTACAGTCCAGTCCGGGTACTATTTTAGAGTCCCATGTACCTCAATATCATCACCACCCATTATAATTTAAGTATACATGTTCATTATCTCACTCTCTAATGATCCGCTATCACTTAATACGACTGTATAGCCAAGAATCATGGCATCAAGCCCAGTTACACTGTTTCATCATACCTCGGATATCATATCACATCAATGTATCCCATATACGTGTTGTGTATATATATATACCTATACCTCGTCCTATATATATATATACACACATGCACGTATACACCATGTCGAGTTTCAGTGTGTGCGTGTGTGTGTTTCTACCTGAAACCTACGAACCTCTTCCAAGGTATTCATCTTCTGGTATGGTTTTCCTAAATCAGTCTAGTCCAGCCTAGGGTCATTACTAGGGTCCTACTCATTAAGAATCTAGGGTCACATCTGGTTTCCTAATGTCAATAAGTACTATTCCTATTCTACGTTGCGGGGGTGCTAAACGCCATCCACCCGACTTCCCCCCGTAGATATACATCTACTCACCTGGTCCATGTCTGCCGAAGACGGTGTCGCCATCTTCCTCTTCATCGCCCGCAGTCCACGTGAGGGGTACCTAAACGCAAACATATAAATAGCATCGTAAACTGAATCACATACAAAAGTCAAAACGACGCAAGGAACAAGCATAGGTTAAAACCTATGTCCCGTCCACGCAAAAGAACCAAATTTCGCTCAATATCGGCGTACAAACTCCGATGGATCGAGATAAACATCAACAAATAACTCGTAGTTTTAAAACATATTACTTATTGTAACATTTTAAAAATAATTAAATAAATAATTAAATGAATAAAAGTGTTTAAGTGAATTTTAGGATTTTCGGTAAAGTAAAATGTATTTTTCGTAAAACCAAACCGTGATTGTTTTTCACTATAAATTTAAAAATATCTATTTTAATTATGAAATTACTAGTAAATAGTGTTTATTTAGCCACTTATAAATTTTTGGTTTAATAAAATATTTTTCCTAAATTAATTATTTTAAATATTAACATAAGCTTTATTTTTACACTAAATTAGTGTAAATTACAAATTTAAATGGTTTTAATTTGTAAAAATGAACCATGGCATATTAGAATTTAGTGTGTATCATGCAAAATTTATTTGCAAATTTTTCCTTGTTTCTAGATCTTTCTTGAGTTATTTTAGAAAAGAATTAAAAGAAAATGAATAAAGCATGAAAAGACATTAAGATGATGACATTTTGGAGAAGTTTCTACACCATTTCTCATGTGTTTCTCCCTCTTCCCCTTATTGTGGCCGGCCTCCCCATCACCATGGCTGCCCCCCCCCATTTTCCACCTCATTTTTATTCAAAAATCATCAAAAATACTACAAAAATCCAATTTAAATTCCACAAAAACCTAATTATTTCATACCCTTTATTCTCCACTCTTCTCTACATGGATTTTGGAGTGGGAAAGCATGTATTTTTGAGGCTCATTTTCAAGTTTGGACATGAGGTTGTGGAGGTATAAATCCTTCTCTTTTGTTTTATTTCTATTAGATATTTCTTTTAAAGCATAATTAGATTAATTAGATTAATTCTTGTTGCAAATTCTAAAATTCAAGTTAGGGTTTGAAAATTCAAGAGGTGGTTTTTGTTAATTAATTAGGGTTATAATAGCTAGTTTAACATCTTTTAGAGTGGAAAATTCTTGCATGGTGGTGGTATAATAAATTGTTGATCGAAATTGTTTAATTTAAACTATTTAGCTAACTAGATTTTTTCTAAAATGTGTTGTGGGTAAAATAAAATTCTTATTAAGGGTGTTATCATTAGATGGTAATTTTAGTGAGAATATTAGCATATTAATTGAATGAAAAACCTAGTTTGATCACTAGATTATTTTGATAATTGGAAAAATAGTAATAAAATGCTATTATTTTGTAAACTAGATTTTAGGAATTTCTAAATAAATGTGATTAAAAATATAATTATAGTTTCATTACATCATTATCATCATAAATTGTGGTTTATGTGATTAATTTATGCAAAATCATGTTTTGAGGTGGAATTGTGGTATTTTGCTTGGAAAATGTTAAAATTGTTAAAAGTTGCAAACTAGAAATTTCAAATAAATGCAAAATTGTGTAATAAAAATATAGTAATGGTTTGTATAGTCTAGTAATGCTATTTAATGAGTTTTATGACCATTGGTTTCATTTAAATGTCAAGTTTCGATGAAAAACGGTAAATTGGCATTTTCGGGTTTTTCGAAAACGGACGATTTGATCGATTTTAGTGTTTCGATGAATTTGATCATGTTTTACAATATAAGTAATGTGTTTTAAAACTACAAGTTGTTTGATGATGTTATCTCGATCCATCGGAGTTTGTACGCCGATATCGAGCGGTATTTGGTTCTTTTGCGTGGACGGGACATAGGTTTTAACCTGTGCTTGCTCTTCGTATCGTTTGACTTTTGTATGTGATTCGGTTTACGATGCTATTTATATGTTTGCATCTAGGTACCTTCACGTGGACTGCGGGCGATGAAGAGGAGGATGGCGACACTGTCTTCGGCAGACATGGACCAGGTGAGTAGATGCATATCTACGGGGGGAAGTCGGGTGGATGGCGTTTAGCACCCCCGCAACGTAGAATAGGAATAGTACTTATTGACATTAGGAAACCAGACATGACCCTAGTATTGACCCTAGGCTGGACTAGACCGATTTAGGAAAACTATATCAGAGGATGAGTACCTTGGAAGAGGTCGTAGGTTTCAGATAGAAACACACCAGCGCACACACTGAAAATCGACATGGGGTACGTGTATGTGTATATATATAGAACTAGGTATAGGTATATACATATATATACAACACATATAGGTGATTCAGTGATGTGATATGATATCCGAGGTATGATGAAATAGTATAACTGGGCTTGATGCCGTGATTTTTGACTATACAGTCGTAATAAAGTGTTAGCGGATCATTAGGGATGAGATAATGAACTTGAATATATAAATTACAAAGAGTGGTGGTGATATTGATGTACATGGGACGCTAGAATAGTACTCGGACTGTAACTTGTGACTGATTACGATATGATATATGTATAACTTGATTTCGACATTATATTGGTGTGACCTGATGCCGATATCATATGAGTATGACTTAATCACAATATGATACATACGACATTATACGAATGAGGAGACACCTAGGAGATACTTGACCGTACCCCGACATTGGGATGCCGTACGATGGATTTTACCGTACGAGGCTTAGATTTGATGATTGATCCGCACTCTTGATTCAAGGAAGCCGTACTACGTACGTGACGCTGTTGAGGCGGGATCGCCGACTATTAGAGATATTGATTCAGACCTTAGGTAGACTCTTATTTCTATTGACTAGTTCTTAGGTTTAGTTTTCCTTAGGAGGTTAGATGGACACTAGGTTAGGTTCGAGTCATATAGTGGTAGTAGTACTTGTATATTAAATGAGTAGGTAATATACATTCGTGTTTACTTTCACACTGTAATCATAATGTTGCATGTTCATACATATGTTGCTATAAATAGTATAAACCTTACCTGTTAGGACACCAGCACCATTACCGATGATGCGCATATTCCACGCACACTTATTTGCCGGCTCACACACATCATCATCGGTAATTGCTATGTCACGTACACTTTAGATCATATTATCTTTTATTGATAGAATCAGTTAACAACTAAACCGATGTAGTATTGTGATCACTCTCTGATGTTAAGTATAAGACATGACATTCATTACTTAGACATTCATGCATTCATATTTTCGTGTTATCATGCAGTATTATGGGCATATGCCGATACTTATCATATAGTACTCATGATTTTGAGATTTGGATTTCTATGAGATTTCTGGATTTTTGGGGAAAACCGCAAAAATATATAAAAACTTCTCTCTCTCTCCTCTTCTCTTTTTTTTAAAATAAGATGCGGTTTTCTCGTGATGTATGTGTCGTCCACCATGAGTATTTCATGTTTTCTGATGGATTTCGAGACCCGATTCGAGGAGTGGATGAACCGTCTCGGGTACATGGTGGGCCCGGTATGGTACCCCGGGGCAAGAAGATCGAGTTGTAGACGATGAGCCTGGCAGGGGAAGGCTACCTACCGGTGATGTCTGGCGCGGCGGATATCCGGAGGATACCGACCGTTGTCGTGGGATTTGATGATATGGGCCGATCCGGACTGACGGAGCCCAACATATTGATACTTGAGGTTACATGTGTTGTGTCGATGCTTGACACGGATTTCCATGGATTTCATTGTTGAGATTTCAGATGCTTATACACACTTTACTATGATAACGGCTAAAGGTTCTCATACATATATATCTGGATTTCAGGATTTGTGACTTTACATTCATGGTGCATGCATTTCATTTCATATGACTTAGTACTATATGAGGCACTGACACGACACGGAGTATTTGCACTTACACGTAGTATTACCCTGCTATTACTAGATGTTTGGGATATAGTAGTGTATTATTATGACCTAGGATAGCGTCGTGCATTCGATTTCTTTTCGTAGATGTCTTCTACTCACGAGTTGGCAACTCACCCCCGTTGTGCCAAATTCTTTACAGGTTCGATGTACAGGTTTCCCGTGGCAGCTTGTTGGCACATCTTTTCTTCAGGGCGATTGGCACGGTAGGTTGGTTCACTTGTATCCGAACCACCATTGTACTTTTATTCATTCATTTGTATCTAGTAAGCTCCATCAACCATATTTGTATTACTTGATAAGTTATTGGACCAGTCGTTTACTTCGACCTTAGAGTCGTGCCTGTATTATTCTGATCTGGTGGTTTTGCTTTCTTTTGAGTTTTGAGCCTCGCCCTCTGGCGTTGTATATTATTGTGCTTGTTGTGGTTGTTTCCGCCTGTTGGCGTTGATGCTAGCACCCGTTTGGGGATGCTTTTTATTGTTTATTCATATTATACTTGTTGTACCCGTTTGGGGGCCAGTTTTTACAGAGGAGACTCTACCGAAATTTTTGGTAAAATTTGCTGATGTTTTTTTTTACTTGTTTTCTTTTCTTTTCTTCTTTTTCTTCTTTTATGGTTTAGATCTCTGGGCTTCGGCTTACTTAGGTCATGTGGCGCCTCTAGACGCTTCGTAATCTAAGTGCCGATCACGTTCCGTACTTTCGGGTCGTGACAAAGTTGGTATCAGAGCGCTAGGTTTAACCTTGTATAAGTCTAGGTGACCCTTGGTTGATGGAGTAGGCGAGTTAGGTAGAGTAACGTACCGTGGGTATGGTCCGCGGCATACTTACGATACACTACTCTGCTTAAGGAGCCCTAGGATTTACATTGTTTGCACCGTATTTCATTCGTTCCTTTGATCTATCTTCGTCAATGTCGGATGGTGGTTTCTGTTACCACGGGCAGAGGGAGATGCGGCTCGAATGCAGTAACCATTAGAGTATTGGTTATTCTTGAGGACTGAAGCATTGCTTAGCCTGCGGACGAAGGGTATTCACATGCCGTCCGGATGAAGTTAAAGGGTTCGAACGATTATCAGAAAACCATTTCCTAAGTTTAAAGTATTCGGAAGAACATGCAGGTATTTCGATGGACCCTCTAGAAGAATGAAACCCTAACTCGACATAATGACCACGAGAACGCCCTTGAACCTTAGGGTTTACGGCAGTTCTGCTGTGCCATTAGTGAGGCTTGGGTTTGCCCTTCTACAGCTGGATCATCGATGCTGGGGTATGTACCGGATATTTTTAAACTGTACTTGAGTGTTGAGCTCTCGGGGAATTATGGGATTTTGATGGATCGATCGAGAAGTTTAATGTAGTCCGGATATCAAGTGAAGGGATCGACTATGTGGAAGACTCCAGACATGAGTATTGCCGTTGGTAGCGCAGTCAGCACACCTATGAAAGAACGAGTTCGAAGCGGTCGACATCAGAGGAAAGAGGCGCACATTGACGATAGTATTTACGATTGTGATTTAGTGATTTGAATTTCCTATTTTCGTTGATTGGATTTTTGTATTTTGAGGACTTTTTCTACGATTGGTATTTCCTGTGTGTACCTTCATTCTATCTGTGTTTCTTATGTCAGTTGTATTGATGTGGTTTAGTACGCACCCAGTACACTTGATTTGGTTTTATATATTTTTTTGAGATTTTTGATTTGATTTCGTGCATAGGGGTTACACGTGATTTTGACATATGTTTCGACCTAATTTTCATGCATTTTTGTGCTGTGATTTCGATTTTGATATTCAATGTATGTTTTCGTGCTCCATGTGCACCTGATTAGGATTCTTGCGCATACTTGGCGCACTTGATGCGATTTTGTGCACACCAGATGCACTAAATCAGGGTTTTGTGCAGATTAGATGCACCTGATAGTGAGTCGTGCACGCCCGTTGCACTTGACAGATATTTTTGGTGCACACCTGTTGCACTTAGTTTTGTTTTGTGGGTATTCATGGTTTCTGCATTTGGTTTCGATTTCAGTGCGCACCGGACGCACATGACATTTTATTGATGTGATTGGGATTGATTTTAGTTTGAGCAGTATGTTTTCATGATCATTATTATTTGAGTTAGTAACCAGGCGGGACGTGTATGTTAAATAAAAGATATATATGTAGATATATTTTTAAAAAAAAATAAACGTCCGCTACTTAGACCGTGACACGTGCATTGCACGGCGATTTTCAAGAAGGGGTTTTTGTATGCTGCTTTATTATGATGATTCGGCGATTTTACTAGGATGCGAACTATATATAAGTTATAGATTGATGTATATTATGATGGTTTTCACATTGGGTTATGATATTTCATTATCGCCATAACTCCGATGATTGCGTCATGCTTGACGGAGTTGATTTTCGTTATGTATTAATGATTTCGGAGCCCCGACGATTTGAGTATTTTGCTAAATGTTTTAGTATTTGGAAGGGGAGTGTTAATTTAAATTTGGGGACCGAATTTCTTAAAGGGGGGAAGATTGTAACATTTTAAAAATAATTAAATAAATAATTAAATGAATAAAAGTGTTTAAGTGAATTTTAGGATTTTCGGTAAAGTAAAATGTATTTTTCGTAAAACCAAACCGTGATTGTTTTTCACTATAAATTTAAAAATATCTATTTTAATTATTAAATTACTAGTAAATAGTGTTTATTTAGCCACTTATAAATTTTTGGTTTAATAAAATATTTTTCCTAAATTAATTATTTTAAATATTAACATAAGCTTTATTTTTACACTAAATTAGTGTAAATTACAAATTTAAATGGTTTTAATTTGTAAAAATGAACCATGGCATATTAGAATTTAGTGTGTATCATGCAAAATTTATTTGCAAATTTTTCCTTGTTTCTAGATCTTTCTTGAGTTATTTTAGAAAAGAATTAAAAGAAAATGAATAAAGCATGAAAAGACATTAAGATGATGACATTTTGGAGAAATTTCTACACCATTTCTCATGTGTTTCTCCCTCTTCCCCTTATTGTGGCCGGCCTCCCCATCACCATGGCTGCCCCCCCCCGCCCCCATTTTCCACCTCATTTTTATTCAAAAATCATCAAAAATACTACAAAAATCCAATTTAAATTCCACAAAAACATAATTATTTCATACCCTTTATTCTCTACTCTTCTCTACATGGATTTTGGAGTGGGAAAGCATGTATTTTTGAGGCTCATTTTCAAGTTTAGACATGAGGTTGTGGAGGTATAAATCCTTCTCTTTTGTTTTATTTCTATTAGATATTTCTTTTAAAGCATAATTAGATTAATTCTTGTTGCAAATTCTAAAATTCAAGTTAGGGTTTGAAAATTCAAGAGGTGGTTTTTGTTAATTAATTAGGGTTATAATAGCTAGTTTAACATCTTTTAGAGTGGAAAATTCTTGCATGGTGGTGGTATAATAAATTGTTGATCGAAATTGTTTAATTTAAACTATTTAGCTAACTAGATTTTTTCTAAAATGTGTTGTGGGTAAAATAAAATTCTTATTAAGGGTGTTATCATTAGATGGTAATTTTAGTGAGAATATTAGCATATTAATTGAATGAAAAACCTAGTTTGATCACTAGATTATTTTGATAATTGGAAAAATAGTAATAAAATACTATTATTTTGTAAACTAGATTTTAGGAATTTCTAAATAAATATGATTAAAAATATAATTATAGTTTCATTACATCATTATCATCATAAATTTTGGTTTAAGTGATTAATTTATGCAAAATCATGTTTTGAGGTGGAATTGTGGTATTTTGCTTGGAAAATGTTAAAATTGTTAAAAGTTGCAAACTAGAAATTTCAAATAAATGCAAAATTGTGTAATAAAAATATAGTAATGGTTTGTATAGTCTAGTAATGCTATTTAATGAGTTTTATGACCATTGGTTTCATTTAAATGTCAAGTTTCGATGAAAAACGGTAAATTGGCATTTTCGGGTTTTTCGAAAACGGACGATTTGATCGATTTTAGTGTTTCGATGAATTTGATCATGTTTTACAATATAAGTAATGTGTTTTAAAACTACAAGTTGTTTGATGATGTTATCTCGATCCATCGGAGTTTGTACGCCGATATCGAGCGGTATTTGGTTCTTTTGCGTGGACGGGACATAGGTTTTAACCTGTGCTTGCTCTTCGTATCGTTTGACTTTTGTATGTGATTCGGTTTACGATGCTATTTATATGTTTGCATCTAGGTACCCTCACGTGGACTGCGGGCGATGAAGAGGAGGATGGCGACACTGTCTTCGGCAGACATGGACCAGGTGAGTAGATGCATATCTACGGGGGGAAGTCGGGTGGATGGCGTTTAGCACCCCCGCAACGTAGAATAGGAATAGTACTTATTGACATTAGGAAACCAGACATGACCCTAGTATTGACCCTAGGCTGGACTAGACCGATTTAGGAAAACTATATCAGAGGATGAGTACCTTGGAAGAGGTCGTAGGTTTCAGATAGAAACACACCAGCGCACACACTGAAAATCGACATGGGGTACGTGTATGTGTATATATATAGAACTAGGTATAGGTATATACATATATATACAACACATATAGGTGATTCAGTGATGTGATATGATATCCGAGGTATGATGAAATAGTATAACTGGGCTTGATGCCGTGATTTTTGACTATACAGTCGTAATAAAGTGTTAGCGGATCATTAGGGAATGAGATAATGAACTTGAATATATAAATTACAAAGAGTGGTGGTGATATTGATGTACATGGGACGCTAGAATAGTACTCGGACTGTAACTTGTGACTGATTACGATATGATATATGTATAACTTGATTTCGACATTATATTGGTGTGACCTGATGCCGATATCATATGAGTATGACTTAATCACAATATGATACATACGACATTATACGAATGAGGAGACACCTAGAAGATACTTGACCGTACCCCGACATTGGGATGCCGTACGATGGATTTTACCGTACGAGGCTTAGATTTGATGATTGATCCGCACTCTTGATTCAAGGAAGCCGTACTACGTACGTGACGCTGTTGAGGCGGGATCGCCGACTATTAGAGATATTGATTCAGACCTTAGGTAGACTCTTATTTCTATTGACTAGTTCTTAGGTTTGGTTTTCCTTAGGAGGTTAGATGGACACTAGGTTAGGTTCGAGTCATATAGTGGTAGTAGTACTTGTATATTAAATGAGTAGGTAATATACATTCTTCTTTACTTTCACACTGTAATCATAATGTTGCATGTTCATACATATGTTGCTATAAATAGTATAAACCTTACCTGTTAGGACACCAGCACCATTACCGATGATGCGCATATTCCACGCACACTTATTTGCCGGCTCACACACATCATCATCGGTAATTGCTATGTCACGTACACTTTAGATCATATTATCTTTTATTGATAGAATCAGTTAACAACTAAACCGATGTAGTATTGTGATCACTCTCTGATGTTAAGTATAAGACATGACATTCATTACTTAGACATTCATGCATTCATATTTTCGTGTTATCATGCAGTATTATGGGCATATGCCGACACTTATCATATAGTACTCATGATTTTGAGATTTGGATTTCTATGAGATTTCTGGATTTTTGGGGAAAACCGCAAAAATATATAAAAACTTCTCTCTCTCTCTCCTCTTCTCTTTTTTTTAAAATAAGATGCGGTTTTCTCGTGATGTATGTGTCGTCCACCATGAGTATTTCATGTTTTCTGATGGATTTCGAGACCCGATTCGAGGAGTGGATGAACCGTTTCGGGTACATGGTGGGCCCGGTATGGTACCCCGGGGCAAGAAGATCGAGTTGTAGACGATGAGCCTAGCAGGGGAAGGCTACCTACCGGTGATGTCTGGCGCGGCGGATATCCGGAGGATACCGACCGTTGTCGTGGGATTTGATGATATGGGCCGATCCGGACTGACGGAGCCCGACATATTGATACTTGAGGTTACATGTGTTGTGTCGATGCTTGACACGGATTTCCATGGATTTCATTGTTGAGATTTCAGATGCTTATACACACTTTACTATGATAACGGCTAAAGGTTCTCATACATATATATCTGGATTTCAGGATTTGTGACTTTACATTCATGGTGCATGCATTTCATTTCATATGACTTAGTACTATATGAGGCACTGACACGACACGGAGTATTTGCACTTACACGTAGTATTACCCTGCTATTACTAGATGTTTGGGATATAGTAGTGTATTATTATGACCTAGGATAGCGTCGTGCATTCGATTTCTTTTCGTAGATGTCTTCTACTCACGAGTTGGCAACTCACCCCCATTGTGCCAAATTCTTTACAGGTTCAATGTACAGGTTTCCCATGGCAGCTTGTTGGCACATCTTTTCTTCAGGGCGATTGGCACGTTAGGTTGGTTCACTTGTATCCGAACCACCATTGTACTTTTATTCATTCATTTGTATCTAGTAAGCTCCATCAACCATATTTGTATTACTTGATAAGATATTGGACCAGTCTTTTACTTCGACCTTAGAGTCGCGCCTGTATTATTCTGATCTGGTGGTTTTGCTTTCTTTTGAGTTTTGAGCCTCGCCCTCTGGCGTTGTATATTATTGTGCTTGTTGTGGTTGTTTCCGTCTGTTGGCGTTGATGCTAGCACCCGTTTGGGGATGCTTTTTATTGTTTATTCATATTATACTTGTTGTACCCGTTTAGGGGCCAGTTTTTACAGAGGAGACTCTGCCGAAATTTTTGGTAAAATTTGCTGATGTTTTTTTTTTACTTGTTTTCTTTTCTTTTCTTCTTTTTCTTCTTTTATGGTTTAGATCTCTGGGCTTCGGCTTACTTAGGTCACGTGGCGCCTCTAGACGCTTCGTAATCTAAGTGCCGGTCACGTTCCGTACTTTCGGGTCGTGACACTTATATTATAAAATATGATTAAATCCATCGAAACCCTAAAATCCATCAAACCGTCCAATTTCGTAAAAACCGAAAATGCCAATTTACCGTTTTTCATCAAAACTTGACATTTAGATGAAACCAATGGTTATAAAACTCATTAAATAGCATAACTAGACTATACAAACCATTACTACATTTTTATTACACAAATTTGTATTAATTTGAAATTTCTAGTTTGCAACCTTTAACAATTTTCAACATTTTTCAAGCAAAATACCACAATTCCACCACAAAACATGATGTTGCATGAATTAATGTACTAAACTACAATTCATGATGATAATGATATGATGAAACCATAATTATATTTTTAATCTCATTTATTTAGGAATTTCCCAAAATCTAGTTTACAAAAATAGCCTTTTATTAGTATTTTTCCAATTATCACAATAAACTAGTGATCAAACTAAGTTTTTCTTTTCATTAACATCCTAAGATTCTCACTAAAACTACAATATAATGATAACAACCTTAATTGGAATTTTATTTTATCCACAAATACATTTTCTAAAAACTAGTTAGCTAAATAACATTATTAAATCAATTTGAATACACAAATTATTATATAATAACCATTCAAGATTTTTCCACTTCTAAAAATGGTAGACTAGTTATTATAACCCTAGTTAATTAATAAAAATCATAACTTGAATTTACAAACCCTAACTTAAATTTTAAAAATTGAACATAGAATTAATCTAATAAAACTATTTATGCTTTAAAAGAAACATCTAATGGAAATAAAACAAAAGAGATAGATTTATACCTTCACAACCTCAAGTCCAAACATGAAAATGAGCCTAAAAAATGCATGCTTTCCATCTCCAAAATCCATGTAAAAATGAGCGAGGAATAAAGGGTATGAAATAAATATGATTTTGTGGAATTTTAATGGAATTTTTGATGTATTTTTAATGAATTTTGAATAAAAATGAGGTGGTAAAAGGGGGGGGCTGCCATGGGGGGTTTGTGGCCGGCCCTAGAGAGGTGAGGGAGAGAAAGAAGAGAGTGGGAAAAGTGTGTAAAAGTTTCAAGAGAAAGAACAACACTTAAGTCTTTTCATGGTTTATTTAATTATTTATTTATTTATTTACTATAGCAACTCAAGAAAGCTCTAGGAAATAGGAAAAATTTGCAAATAAATTTTGCATGATACACACTAATTTCTAATATGCCATGGTTCATTTTTACAAATTAAAACCATTTAAATTTGTAATTTACACTAATTTAGTGTAAAAATAAAGCTTATGTTAATATTTAAATTAATTAATTTAGGAAAAATATTTTATTAAACTAAAAATTTATAAGTGGCTAAATAAACACCATTTACTAGTAATTTCATAATTAAAATAGATATTTTAAAAATTATAATGAATACAATCACGGTTTGGTTTTACGAAAAATACATTTTACTTTAACGAAAATCCTAAAATTCACTTAAACACTTTTATTCATTTAATTATTTATTTAATCATTTTTAACACGTTACAGAAACATCAAAGCGGATCCACTCACTGAGGCTATTCCTCGAACGCAATTGTTTCGCAAACGGGTTTTGTGAGACTGACTAGTAGAGGAGTTGGGTGTTCGGTATCACACGGGCTGTGAGTATGCGACATCGCAATAATTAGCCTTGAGTGCAAGTGGGAGATTGTTGGAGATAATACTCTCAGAGTCAATTATTGCATCACAGGCACGTGATTGCAATGATTGAGGGAGGACCTATCCCGGTAGGACAGTCTTACTCAAGATGATAGTATGCTATCTGGTTTATCTTTATCATCGTGTACTGCTTTAGGTGACCTTACAGGTCACTATTGCACGTTAATAGAGCCCCTAGGATTCTTGCTTGACTGCCAGCAGTATGAGGGCGATCATATACGTGGGAGCTGGGTTCTATAAGCAAATCCTTAAAAGGTCCCTAGTCGTGGGAGTTTCGAGACAGGGCATCGATTCTCCAGAGTAGACTAGTGTATACAGTTGAGACCTCGACGAGGGGCAGTGGCCGGTCTCACAAGACACTCTGTCAGTTGGTTCACCTAAGATGTATACAGGTGCTCATTGGGTTATGAGTACACCGGACAGGACTCGCCGGGAACATGCTAGTTGGTCTTATACCTGACGTCAGATAGCAGTTCCCTGGTGACATGTGTACAGGTTAGTTCATCGACCTGAGATCGTCATTTTTCTCGTGTGAGTTCCCACTGTACTTTGATTACTACCCTACCACGCTCAAAGGAGACGTGCAAACACGTTTTAGTTGGGTACAGTCCCGAGCCACATGGAGGCAGTGAGCCGATCTGCAGGGGTTCGTCTCTCCCGGTATTGGGGGTGAGGTCGCGCTGTGTCTAGGAGAGCCCTTACACGAAGTCCTTGACCAAGGCAGGAGATTTACTGGTAGGTATTCCAGTAGTATCTCAGGGTGTTCTGGGCTACACTCCGACACGACTTGTACCGCTTTTAGGGGTCTGACTCTAACCAACCCCCTAGGCCGCCATGCGATGCTCATAGACGAACGGACCGGACTGTACGGATATTGTCACTGACAGGCTCAGTAGGGTGTCAGGATGAATTCGCTCACAGACGTCCCTTTTGGTCAATAGCTGGTAGCCCGTTATGTATGGCTAATACCTCTGACGTGCTAGTGGTTAAATCCACAGCCATAGTATTGACGAGTCTTTAGAGTCCCCCACAGACAGTTACTCAAGTTTCGGGCGAAACGCTGTAGAGGCCGTATGGAGATAAGGCAGGGTTCGATCAGATACGTGCGGTATTGCACGGATCATGATCGGACGGAAAATACTAGCGGGCTTTGGTTTAAACCGGATCCTAGTATTGCACAGTGTAGATTTTGTCTCATTGCATTTGTATTCGGTCGGAATACAAATGCAGGTATGTATATACAGTAGCGGGGTTTTCCTGTAATTTATTACGGGATCAGTTTTTTGAAGTTGCCAGTTTGCTTTCCGTTTCGGCCATTTTCTTTTGTATCTTTCATTGGCCGAAGATTGGTGGAGGAGGGCTTATTTGCATTTGTGCAAATAAGCATTTTAGAGGGTTGTCTTTGCATATTGTTGCTTCATGATGATTGTACCTTCATTTGACTACTTTTGACCATGATGGCTTGACTTTTAGAGTCATGATTGTTGATGGTGATGAAGGGTGATGATGAGGGAGTGTTGGATTTGTTTGTGATGATTTTCTTCACATGATAACCCTTTTCTCACTCTTTGGTAATTGGCTCACTCACTCACCTCATTCATTTTTTCACTCTCCCCTCTCATTCTCTCCTAGCAATGGTCGGCCAAAGTGAGAGGGGGCTGTCCAAAATTCTTGAGTGGGATTTTTCATCTCTTTTGGCTTGAAAAATCCCATAAGCTCCATCTCCAAAAGTATACTTCTTTCCTCCACAAAATGGCAACTTCCTTTAAACCCAAGAGACATAGAGGACTACACTTATTCTTCAGCAAATCTTGGGCACGTCGGCTCGCCAACTTCGTGCCCGAGTTGCCTCGGTCCAGAGGCGGGAGTCCGTAAAAGAAGCCGGCGATGTGGTGCTTTTCCCGCGAGGAGGTGAAGACCAGAGATTCCGCGGGGAGATCGGGACGACGATGAGAAGACCGGAGGACACGGATCGCTCGGTATATCTCTCTACCCGTTCTTTAGTTAGGTAGAATTAGATTAATGGCCCAATCCGGGATTTTTGTGCGCGGTGGTGCCGGTTCCAAAGTTAAAGTAAATTATCGTTTCTGCATTTTGGCCTCGTTCAGACGGCCGGGGCGCCGCCGTGCACTTACACACCATGTACCCGCAAACGGTGCCTCCCGCTCCTCGAATCGGGTATCACAAGCCAAATCTTAGAACCGAGAAATCACATGGTGGACGCACTGAAATATCATATCAAGAGAAACCGGGTTTTTAAACAATACATAGATTTCATGAAAATACCCCCACGGTCCTCAAATCCATAATCACATGAAATCCATATCTCAATGCGTAAAATCCACGTAAAACTGATATATGCAACATAAAACATCAATATGCGCATATAAAGGGAAAACCGCTCTTTAAATGAATCCAGCTTTTTAGAATATATCTTGCGGTTCCCAAAACCTCCGAAAAACAATGCAGCATCATATAAGGTGTACATGTATTTATAGCAAGGTTTAAGTATCTACATGTAAGCAAGTATGTATGATGCATGTTATAAGTGCAAAGATCAATAACTCAATATCACATATCAAAGCAATACCACTTAGGGTACATACAACTATAGCTAAAATATGCGGTGTACATGCCAATATGAGTGCATGATATACATGTAGCTATAGTAAGGTATACGTGAAATGGAATAAGGGTTACTACCTCAACTATTCCTGCCCAATGCAATGTCACGTATGTAAGTGTCAACAATATCTCATATGCACAATGGGATAAGGGCTACTACCACAACTATCCCTATCCACTACCGTATCACGTATGTAGGTGGTTGTGTGTGTCATGGCAATTACTGACGATGTGGGTGTAGCATACAATTTAGTGCTCGTGCAACATGAACGGTCAGTAATGTGTTATATCTAAAGGTACGAATCAAGTACAACAGATAATGCTATGCAATGACATTCATATGAAATTAACTAATGTGCAAATACTATGCAGCTAACATATCATATTCGCCCCGACGCATAACGCCATACGGGCGATTTCCCCATAGATGTTAAATTTACTCACATGTGGTCTCCAGCTATGAAAATCCGACCACCTGCTTCGCCTTGTTCGCAGCGCCCGAAGTCCCCGCTTGCGACGCTATAATTTCACAAACACAAGAAATAATACGAATATCTCAGAATCGATCAAAATAACGCAAAACTACGTATTCAAAAACGCACCAACACACTAAACTAACTCGCGAGTGCACGTCTAGTGGCTAACACGCGCAACGATACCTCAATACCAAACTGAGTACAATAGCAGCACAAACACACGACTCGTGTCGCAACATGTATCACGCGGACTCAAAACACTAGATTATAGGTAATCGATCCCAGATTTTGCATACTGAATTTACTAAAAAAGTAAACAGTACCAAACACCCCTAGACAACAGAAGACAACTACCCACAGAAGCCCTACCCACGTAGCTCTCTACTTCGCCGGCGTCGCCGGACCTCGCCTCAGGGGTCGCCCGCCCCGGCCGGTGGGGTGGACTCCGTCTCTCAAGTGGTGTCTGAGGTCTACTAGTACATCTCTCTAAATTTGTTTGTTCACTCACTAAAATTCCCAGGTCACAGCAGGTATAGAAGCTCTAAAAAGATACTAAAAACCCGATATCGCACTAATCGATATAAACAGCGTTCTACGCAACAACCAACGAGCAAAACAACATAAAAAATCTAATTTAATAGTATAGGGATTATACCTAACAACTTTGCTCACAAACTCCTAGCTTTCCCTAGCTCCAAGTGATCTAAGAAACAAGAACAAGGATTTTGTGCAAAATTGTGATAGGATTGGAATATTTGGAGATTTTCTTTTGAGTTAGGATTTATATAAAATGAGAAGGGAAAATGAGCAAGGGCAGTAGGAATGAAGGAATCTCGGCCAAGGGAGTGAGGTGGGTGTTTGGTGACGGTTTCCTAGCAATTACCATCATTAAATGCCATTAAATGCATTCATACCAAACATGCACACATGCATGCATCTACAATCTAAATCTTTTCTTTTCTTTATCTTTAATCCAAATTCACTACAAATATCTAGATATGTGAGAAGGTTTGGATTAACCCAACTAAAATTAAAGAAAAGATCGCCTAGAGAAATTTCCCAAAAATGTGAATACCGCATTAAAATATATTAAAATTGGGAAAAATTCAAATTGAACCAAAACGTCACATACACCCCCAAAGCTTGCGCTCTTGCTTTATTTTAGCTAATCTAGGTGCTGGCAAGTCTATATGGTCGTTTGATCACAGTCGGGTCAAAACGGAAAATACCGACAATTTAACCCTAAAACTGACGAATTCGCATAACGATTTCTAAAACGTTACAATCTCCCCCTTAAAGAAATTCGGTCCCCGAATTAAAATTTCATACTAAGAGTACCTTCAAAAAGATGAGGGAATTTCTTCCGCATCTCACTCTCGGCCTCCCAAGTGATCTCCTCACTTGTAGGGCTACGCCAAAGAGCCTTCACAGAAGGCAAGACCCTTGACCGAAGTTTCTTCACCTGCCGATCCAAAATAACTACCGGCTGCTCGGTGAACGAAAGATCGCGCTCAAGCTGAACGGTCTCGTGCTGAATCATGTGAGAAGGATCATGAAGGTATCTACGAAGCATCGACACATGAAAAATAGGGTGAACATCCGGAAAACTGGGCGGGAGCGCCAAACGATAAGCAACGGAACCCACTCGCTCAAGGATCTCGAAAGGACCTACAAATCTGGGACTGAGCTTCCCTCTCTACCCAAATCGCATAACGCCCTTCATCGGAGAAATCCTCAGGAATACATGATCCCCCACTGCGAACTCAAGTCTGCGACGACGACGGTCGGCATAGGACTTCTGCCTGTACTGGGCTGCTCTCATCCTATCCTGAATCAGCTGGATCTTCTCCGTGGTCTCCTGAACTAGCTGGGGTCCTAAAACCAGAATCTCACTAAGCTCGGTCCAACAGACTGGCGATCGACACTTCCTACCATATAAAGCCTCAAAAGGTGCCATCTGAATAGTCTCCTGAAAGCTGTTGTTATAGGAGAACTCAATCAACAGCAAGTGACGATCCCAACTGCCACCAAAATCAAGCACACATGCACGGAGCATATCCTCCAGAGTCTGAATAGTCCGCTCCGTCTGACCATCGGTCTGCGGATGAAAAGCGGTGCTAAAACTCAACCGGGTACCCAAAGTTTCCTGAAGCTTCTTCCATAGACGGCTAGTAAACTGGGTGCCTCTGTCGGATACTATGCATGTGGGAACACCGTGCAAATGCACAATCTCATCTATATATAGCTGAGCGTACTGAGTATAACCGAAAGTGGTCTTCACTGGAAGGAAGTGAGCCGCTTTCGTCAACCGGTCTACAATAACCCAAATGGAGTCATACCCTCTATTGGTCCTCGGTAGACCCACAATGAAGTCCATGGAAATCTGCTCCTATTTCCACTCCGGAATGGGTAAAGGCTGCAACTCTCCAACCAGACTCTGATGCTCAGCCTTGACTTGCTGACGTCAGGCACCTCGAAACGAAGTCCGAAATATCGCGCTTCATCCCTTCCCACCAGTAGAAGTCTCTCAAGTCACGGTACATCTTGGTGGAACCTGGATGAATGCTAAAGGCCGACTGATGTGCCTGCTCTAAGATCTCGCGTCTCAACCCATCAGCATCTGGTACACACAAGCGAGTCCCGCATCGTAGCACACCCTGGTCATCAATCATGAACTCCGAAACTGTACCCTGTCGAAAAAGCTTAAGAATCTCAGACAAACGGGCATCACTGGGCTGCGCCTCACGGATACGATCAACCAGTAGTGGATGGACACGGACATGAGCAAACTGTCCCCCAGTGGAGGTGAACTCGAACTGCACTCTACCATCACACAAGAGCTGCCAATCTGCAGAAGACTGACGCTGAACTGCGCTCAACTGGGACAAGCTACCCACGGGCCTACGACTCAAAGCATCAGCTACCACATTCTCCTTGCCCGGGTGATAAAGGATCTCACAATCATAATCCTTCACTAGATCCATCCATCGGTGCTGTCTCAGGTTCAGATCCCACTGCTGGAAGATATACTTCAAACTCTTGTGATCTGTGAAGATCTGACACGACTCTCCGTACAAGTAGTGTCTCCAAATCTTCAACGCAAAGACTACCGCTGCCATCTCAAGAACGTGAGTGGGGTAATTCTGCTCGTGCTTCTTCAGCTGCCTAGAAGAATACGCAATCACCCTATCATGCTGCATCAAAACACAGCCGAGCCCCACTCGCGAAGTATCACAATAAACAACGTAGCCGCCCGATCCAGAAGTTAAAGAAAGAACTGGTGCTGTCGTCAACCGAGTCTTCAACTGCTGAAAACTCTGCTCGCACGCATCAGTCCAGAGAAAAGGAATTCCCTTCCGGATCAGTCCAGTCAGCGATGCAGCGATACTCGACAAATCCTGCACAAAACGGCGATAATAACCAACTAAGCCCAAAAAGTTGCGGACCTCAGTCACCGATACAGGTCTGGGCCAAAGCTGCACAGCCTCGATCTTCCTCGGTTCCACAAGAATGCCATCACCAGTCACCACATGACCCAGGAAGTCAACTCTATCAAGCCAAAATGCGCACTTTGAGAATTTAGCATACAGCCGGTGCTCAATATCTGCAAAGTAATTCTCAAGTGCTGCTCATGCTCCTCACGACTCCTAGAGTAGACGAGTATGTCATCAATAAACACTATAATGAACTGGTCGAGGAACGGCCTGAAAATCCGGTTCATCAGATCCATGAACGTTGCTGGCGCATTGGTGAGTCCGAACGACATTACCAAAAACTCATAATGCCCATAGCGCGTACGAAAAGCAGTCTTCGGAATGTCATCATTCCGAACCCGCAACTGATGATAACCCGAACGCAAATCAATCTTTGAAAAATGTTTTGCACCCTGGAGCTGATCAAATAAATCGTCAATGCGGGGTAAAGGATACCTGTTCCGCACCGTAACTCAGTTCAACTGACGATAATCCACACATAACCTCAAACTGCCGTCCTTCTTCTTGACGAACAGAACAGGAGCTCCCCACGGAGAAACACTCGGACGCACAAGTCCCAAATCAAGCAACTCTTGCAATTGATCTTTAAGCTCTCTCAACTCTGCCGGAGCCATCCGATAAAGCGGTATAGAAATAGGCTCCATGCCAGGAATCAGATCAATGCAAAACTCAATATCGCGCTCTGGCGGCAACCCAGGTAACTCATCGGGAAAGACATCGGGAAACTCTCGCACGGTAGAAACCTAGTCCAACGACTCCACTGTGGCTCCAGTATCATGAATGAACGCCAAGAATCCCCGACATCCCCTCCTTAAAAGCCGACTAGCGCACAAAACATAAATCAAACTGTGAGGGGCGGCACTACGGTCCCCCTGCACAACAAACACTGACTCGCCGGGAAAAAAAATCTAACTGTCTTCTCGCGGCAGTCCACGGACGCATAGCATGTAGCTAGCCAATCCATGCCCAACAGAACGTCAAAATCCAACATCTCTAGAAGGATCAAGTCGACGGACAGATCTCTGTCACCAATATAGACAACACAAGATCGGAACACATGATGCGCAACAAACGACTCTCCCACAGGAGTAGTCACGACCAGCGGCTGATCCAGCAAACACGACTCTCGGCCTAACCTCGGCACGAAGTGCGTGGAAACATACGAATGCGTAGATCCCGGATCAAAAAGAACATGTGCATCATAAGAACATACAGAAAGGGTACCTGAAACCATAGCATTGGACGCCTGAGCGTCCTGGTGAGTCAAGGCAAAAACCCTAGCCTGTCCTCTACCGGCTACTGGCTGTCCTCTGCCTCCGCCACCTCGACCTCTCGGTACAAAACCCCCGAGACCACGACCTCTCTGAACAGGAGTCTGATGCGGCGCAACTACAGGAATAAGAGGCAACGCCTTCTGAGGCGGAGAAGGTGGTAAGGTAACCTGCGGTACTGCTGGCCCTCTCTGACGCACCACGGTACAATCCCGAACAAGATGATGTAGACTACCACAACCGAAGCATCCATAAGACGGTCGCTGGCCCTCCTGGGAATAAGAACTGAATAACTGGCCCCGTCCCAAATCTCTACTACTCCCCGAGTCTGAAGGAACTCTGCCTCTGTGTACAAACCTCGGTCTCCGTGCTGGTACATCCGTACGAGTCCTCTTCAGTTTCGGAACAACCGATGACTCAGCTAGACTCTCCTCCACCAATAGGGCTGCATCTACAGCTGCCGCATAAGTGTCGCAATGCTGAATGCTGATGGCTAGGAACAACTGGGTAAGCAGGCCTCGAACAAACCTCTTCACCCTCATCTCCTCAGTCGCCACCAAGTACGGAGCATACACTGACAGCTCGGTAAACAATACATCATACTCCGACACCGTCATCCCCGGCGTCTGACGTAACGACTCAAATCTGCGCGCTCGCGCATCCCTGACGCTCGGTAGAAGAAAACGGGCAAGAAACGACGTCACAAACTCAGCCCAGGTCATAGGAGCAAGACCAACGGCTCTGCCCCTCTCCAACGACTCACACCACTTCTGGGCCAGACCCTCCAGCCGGAAACTCGCAAACTCTACCCATCTCTCGTCGGAACATCGGAGTGAGCGACAAATCCTGGCCATCCGGCCGATGAACGACTGCGGATCCTCAGTAGCCTCTGTGCCAGTAAACACTGGAGGCCTCAGCCTCATAAAATCTATCAGCAACACAGCAATAACCTCTGGAGCTATAACTGCGACTACCGGAACTGTAGGTACCATCGTGGTCCCCGCAGCGGGTGGAACAACTGCGTGCCCCTGCGCTCGGATGGTCTCTACCAAAGTCCCCACAATCTGGTGCAGATCCTGCATACCAGCTCCAAACATAGCAATGTGCTCCGGTACAACAGGTGTACTACCCTGGTCAGTCCTCGCCTCAGACGAGTCAACTCTGACCTCGGCCCTCGCGGCCGCTCTCTGTGTCCTCGTAGTCTTCGGCGGCATATAGGCTGGAAATTGAAACAAGATTTGATAAGGAAATGGAAATCGAATCACAAAGATATATATCAATCATGGAGGAATATCAATCAATAAGTCCTAAGGTCACTTAGGCGGAGTACCGTGTCGTAAGTATGCCGCGGAACATACATACGCTACGTCACCCTGCTTAAGCTACCTACTCCATCATACTAAGGTCATCCTAGACTCCGAAAGGTAAAACCTAACGCTCTGATACCAACTTTGTCACGACCCATGTTTGGCCCGTAACCGGCACTCAAACTACGTAACGTCAACAGGCGCACGCAACTTAAGTAAGCCGCAAACCCAGAAATCTAAACCACCCAAAACTGGATCAACGGAGAAAACATAGTTTAAAACATTTAGAAAATCACAAATGAAAACTCTAACTCTAGTTTTCTTTCTTAAAAATTTCGGCAGCACCTCATTTGTAAAAACTAGCCCCGAAAACGGGTACAACACAGATAATATAAAAAGCATCCCAAATGGGAGCAAAAATCACGCCCAACGGCGGAACAATCACCACGACAAGTATACGACGCCAAGCGAAGAAATAACAAAGAAACGACTATAATAAGAAGTAAACTTTCCAACATAACCGGCTCCCACGAGCACGGCGCCCCAAAGTCACCAAAATAATAATACAACACTGAATCCTCACAAGTCGTCTCTAAGTTATATACAAACAGTGGTAGATGGAGAATACTAGATCCAACAAAAATATATACAATGTACAAACAGATAACCACAAACCCACCTAAAAGCAAAGGCCTCACTGCCTAAAGTAGCGGTATCCGCAAAAGTAGAGATGATAAGACGCCCTGCCGCGACTACTCTGAGGGTAAGTCCTGCAAAACACTGTGGCACAACGGGGGAGAGTTGCCAACTCGTGAATAGTAATTAACATCATACTGTAATCGCAGGTATGCACGAACAGCGATCTATCTATCACATGTAATCCGATAGCATAAGTATGATAAATGAATATGCAACAATCATGTAAAGGTACATCAGCAGGGTACTACAACTACATGAAGCAATGCATATCAATAATAATCCTGAGTGTGTGGGATGATACAATAAAATCTCATGCAAAATCATCAGCATGGAAAAACACCAGTGTCACTCACTGACACATCAAATCCCAATCCTCAGGCACCGCATCCACAGATCGGCCCTCACATCCTGTAAGTCTCATAGAACCTGAGTGTCTATCATCGACACCCGAAACATCATGAAAACATATACCTGTGAGTATATATATATATAAGGATATCAACCACATATGTCCACCGACGATACGTAAACATCATGGAAACCTGAATGTCTAACACCGACACTCGAAACATCCATAAAACCCATGTCTAACATCGACACGTAAATCCTTATAACCCAGGCGCTGTCACCATGACTGGCCCTGAAGATATGTCATACCTCACTCCGGTCGGTATCCCTATGATAACCGCCGAGTCCAAATACAATCACCGGTAGGTAGTGGTCCCACCGCCAGGCTTATCGTCTACACCACGAAATCACCACTCGTCCGAGGGTACCATACCGGGTCCACCATGTACCCGCAGACGGTGCCTCCCGCTCCTCGAATCGGGTATCACAAGCCAACTATCAGAACCGAGAAATCACATGGTGGACGCACTGAAATATCATATCAAGAGAAACCGAGTTTTCAAACAATACATAGTTTTCTTGAAAATACCCCCACGGTCCTCAAATCCATAATCACATGAAATCCATATCTCAATGCGTAAAATCCACGTAAAACTGATATATGCAACATAAACCATCAATATGCGCATATAAAGGGAAAACCTCTCTTTAAATGAATCCAGCTTTTTAGAATATATCTTGCGGTTCCCAAAACCTCCGAAAAACAATGCAGCATCATATAAGATGTACATGTATTTGTAGCAAGGTTTAAGTATCTACATGTAAGCAAGTATGTATGATGCATGTTATAAGTGCAAAGATCAACAACTCAATATCACATATCAAAGCAATACCACTTGGGGTACATACAACTATAGCTAAAATATGCGTTGTACATGTCAATATGAGTGCATGATATACATGTAGCTATAGTAAGGTATACGTGAAATGGAATAAGGGTTACTACCTCAACTATTCCTGCCCAATGCAATGTTACGTATGTAAGTGTC
This sequence comes from Agapanthus africanus, assembly GCA_030015575.1. NCBI lineage: Eukaryota > Viridiplantae > Streptophyta > Magnoliopsida > Asparagales > Amaryllidaceae > Agapanthus > Agapanthus africanus. Next base: position 242,580,977 of record CM057350.1, read on the forward strand.
AACAATATCTCATATGCACAATGGGATAAGGGCTACTACCATAACTATCCCTATCCACTACCGTATCACGTATGTAGGTGGTTGCGTGTGTCATGGCAATTACTGACGATGTGGGTGTAGCATACAATTTAGTGCTCGTGCAACATGAACCGTCAGTAATGTGTTATATCTAAAGGTACAAGTCAAGTACAATAGATACTGCTATGCAATGACATTCATATGAAATTAACTAATGTGCAAATACTATGCAGCTAACATATCATATTCGCCTCGACGCATAACGCCATACGGGCGATTTCCCCGTAGATGTTAAATCTACTCACATGTGGTCTCCAGCTATGAAAATCCGACCACCTGCTTCCCCTTGTTCGCAGCGCCCGAAGTCCCCGGTTGCGACGCTATAATTTCACAAACACAAGAAATAATGCGAATATCTCAGAATCGATCAAAATAACGCAAAACTACGTATTCAAAAATGCACCAACACACTAAACTAACTCGCGAGTGCACGTCTAGTGGCTAACACGCGCAACGATACCTCAATACCAAACTGAGTACAACAGCAGCACAAACACACGACTCATGTCGCAACACGTATCACGCGGACTCAAAACACTAGATTATAGGTAATCGATCTCGGATTTTGCATACTGAATTTACTAAAAAAGTAAACAGTACCAAACACCCCTAGACAACAGAAGACAACTACCCACAGAAGCCCTACCCACGTAACTCTCTACTTCGCCGGCGTCGCCGGACCTCTCCTTAGGGGTCGCCGGCCCCGGCCGGTGTGGTGGCCTCCGTCTCTCAGGTGGTGTCTCAGGTCCACTAGTACATCTCTCTAAATTTGTTTGTTCACTCACTAAAATTCCCAGGTCACAGCAGGTATAGAAGCTCTAAAAAGATACTAAAAACCCGATATCGTACTAATCGATATAAACAGCGTTCTACGCAACAACCAACGAGCAAAACAACATAAAAAATCTAATTTAACAATATAGGGATTATACCTAACAACTTTGCTCACAAACTCCTAGCTTTCCCTAGCTCCAAGTGATCCAAGAAGCAAGAACAAGGATTTTGTGCAAAATTGTGATAGGATTGGAATATTTGGAGATTTTTTTTGGAGTTAGGATTGATATAAAATGAGAAGGGAAAATGAGCAAGGGAAGTAGGAATGAAGGAATCTCAGCCAAGGGAGTGAGGTGGGTGTTTGGTGAGGGTTTCCTAGCAATTACCATCATTAAATGCCATTAAATGCATTCATACCAAACATGCACACATGCATGCATCTACAATCTAAATCTTTTCTTTTCTTCATCTTTAATCCAAATTCATCACAAATATCTAGATATGTGAGAAGGTTTGGATTAACGTAACTAAAATTAAAGAAAAGATCGCCTAGAGAAATTTCCCAAAAATGTGAATACCGCATTAAAATATATTAAAATTGGAAAAAATTCAAATTGAACCAAAACGTCCCATACACCCCCAAAACTTGCGCACTAGCTTTATTTTAGCTAATCTAGGTGCTGGCAAGTCTATATGGTCGTTTGATCACAGTCGGGTCAAAACGGAAAATACCGACAATTTAACCCTAAAACTGACGAATTCGCATAACGATTTCTAAAACGTTACAATGCACAAAAGCCAAAACTAAGTGCAACGGGTGTGCATGAAAGCATCTGTCCAGTGCGACGGGTGTGCACGACAACAATATCGGGTGCATCTGATATGCACAAGAATCCCGATTTAGTGCATCTGCTGTGCACCAAAATCGCAGCTCATATCATACGCCCAACACGCGCGAAAATCCAAATCAGGTGCATCCAACATGCACGAAATCACGAAATCCAATATCAAGCGCCGAACATGCGCAAAAGTCCACTCCAAGCGCGCCAAATATGCGCAAGATGTAAATACTCAGTAGGTGCAGCCATGGTGCACGAAATCAATATCAGGAAACTCGTCATCAGAACTCAAATCCAAGCAATATAAGCGTGATACTCGGATCACAACGCAAATCGCAATAAATGACATTGGGGTACACCTCCTACAATGTCAAAAAAATGTCGGTACGCCCAAAACTGGCAGGGCAAGAACATCTGCTTGCCTCCTGCTCACAGTCTAGCGTCCTCTGTCTCTGGGTCCTTATCTTCTCCATGGATTTACCAATCTCACAATCCATATGCTCATCGGCCGAGTCAGGTGTGCTAACGGGGAAGATTCCATTCTGGCACTTCTCTGGTCATCTCCCGGTCAATCATCATGACCACTCGTAAGGCAGCACATCACCGGCGTCGGCCTTTGGCTCTCCGAATACACGTGACACATCTGATCCTGGGTGCAAATCTCATTGCAGCAGTTTCCCAGAAGGAATCCTGCTCAAGGTCTCTTCCGATCTCGCCTATGCCGAACTGTACGGAGGCTGGTGCTCTTACATAATCTTTTCTCATTTTCTGGACATCTGCATTTCAGCACAACGTTCCATGGGAATTGGTCGTATCCCAACGCCTCTGTATACATATCATATCTCTAATCTCGACGGGGAGTAGCAACAGCTCGTCAGCATCGCGCGTGAACCTCTGGCTCCACTCTCCTTTATCATCGTCCGCTTCAACGTCACGTCTTGCTATCTGCGTACTGCTACTGTTCTTGGCCACAGTCAATCCGAAATCTCTCACACGGACTCGAAATCGCGTACTCTGTATCTTCATCACTCTGTAGAAGATATCTGGCCGAACGCGTCCTCGGAAACTCATCCCAACCATCGGAGTAATACTCTATACTCGTCCGCTCTCGATCAACTCACAACGCATCAGGGTGAGGTCTTCTATCCGAAGCTGGTCAGCTTACTGGTCTCTTATCACATGATATCTAGACGACGTCAAACTTTTTGATCGAGTCATCAAGGTCCCAAAATTTCCCGAAGTCTCAACACCTGAGCACAGTCTAAAAATATCTGATACATACCACAGCACCTCTGGACCAGCCATAGAAGGGCAAACCCAAGCCACACTGATGGCACCGCTAAACTGCCACAAACCCTAAGGTTCAAAGCGGTTCCATGGTCATCATGTCGAGTTAGGGTTTCATTCTTCTAGAGGGTCCACAGAATTACCTGCATGTACCTCCGAACACATTAAACTTGGGAAAAATGGGTTTCTGACACTCGCTCGAACTTTCTAATTCCGCCTAGCCGACATGCGAATACCCTCCGTCTGCACGCTAAACAATGCCTCAATCCTCCAGGAAAGGCGATACATCAGCGGTCATCTCTGGATCGGTCTGCTCTAGATCTAAGTAAGACTCTCTACACAAAAAAATCTTCAATTCAACCGGGCCTGCGTCGGCGTATCAATCTGACGAATCACCTTCGTCTCTCAAATCGGGGTAGACTAACTATCATCTGTCGCATTTCTGCCTGGAAGCTCCGGCGATCTCAGCTCGTAAGCTCTGGAAGCGACATCCTATCAATCTAAGTAACAGCTGGGTCATCTGTCTGCACGGTAGGCGACATCAATATCTCTGAGGTATGCTGTACATCAATAGTCCTCTCGCAACTGGCAGCTCTATTAGTGGTCCGAACATCCGGTGTAAAACCAAGCACTCGCCTCCACAAGAGGTCACAACATAACACTACATCGAGACGTTCCCTTGTCACCAGAAAACACAGTGGTCAGCCCTCGTACCAGACGAGCTCTCCCTGACCGCAATACTAGCAGCAGCTCAATCTGCGCTCAAACCATGGTGACAGGAACCTCAATCGAGTATCGAAGAAAGCAGATCGACGGCATGAAAGGAAACGAAAGATCCAGAATGGATACATGATCATAACAAGGAACAGCATCAATGAGAGTATGATCATGGAACAAATAAAATCAAGGATCTCAAATGAATGTATAATCAAGGATACGAAGAGAATCACAGATCTCAAAATATGTACATCCTAAGGTTTCTTAAGTGGAGTATCGTATCGTAAATATGTCGCGGAACATACGTACGGTACGTCACTCTACTCAAGCTACCTACTCCATCAATCAGGGTCAGCCTATGAAACGAAAGTTCGGGTCTAATACCCCTCCCCCCCGTTCAAGTCTAAGTTCCGTAAGGTCAATCCTAGGTTCCAAAATACATACCCGCCCTAGACTCCGCATAGTCAAACATAGACTCTAACAAAGGTTAAACCTAACACTCTGATACCAACTTTTTCACGACCCGAAATATTAGCTCGTGACCAGCACTTAAATCACGCAACGTCTAAAGGCGTAATGTAATTCAAGTAATCTGAAACCCAGAAATCTAAACCTTCTTAAGAAAATAAGGAGGTGAAGTTTTGAAATAAAGGTATAACGAAATCAAGTTTTCTTAATGCAAGAAAAGGAACATGAAAATGCAAGTGGATTATGCAAGTTTAAAAACAGGTTTCGTCTTTTTGAAAATTGGGCAGCACCTCCTTTGTATATTTTGATCCAAAACCACAAATACATAATACGAATAATGGCATCCCCAAGCGGGAGCTAGCTCTTCGCCAAATGGCGGATCGCAACCACGTAAGACAGTAAATATAAGTATATGACGCCCAACGACGAAGTTCACCACAAAAGATAAAGAAATAAGCAAGACATAACCCCAAAAGCGAATATAAAACCCATTGCTCAATCTCGCAACTACAAGTCTCACTAAGTCTCATTACTTATACAATTTACAAATTTTGATTGATTGATGGAGTTAACTAGATACAATATGAAATATAAATACAAGAGTGGGTACGATACAAATGTCCCACCTTGTCACGACCCGCATGGTACGGACGTGACTGGCACTTAAGTTTACGAAACGTCTCAAGACGTCCGTAAAATAAGTAAGCCAAAGCCCAGAAACCAAAACCAAAAAGCAAAAGAGTGAAGGAAAAACCAATCAATTGAAAGCGAGTTTATCAAATAAGTCATATCAACCCTTTTTAAAAACAATATCAATTTTTCCGAAAATTTCGGCAGAGTCTCCTTTGTAAATACTGGCCCCCAAAATGTGTACAACAAGAATACATATAAATCCAACAAATAAGGCATCCCCAAGCGGGAGCTAGCTCTTCGCCACAAGGCGGTCACAAATCCCACGCAATATAAAACAACAACATGCAAAATAATCATAAAGAAGCATGAGAAAAACAGCATGTCGACTCAAGTGAGCTCGACCCCAAAATACAGCATAAAAAGTCCACAAATCTCACAGTCTCATCTCTAGGTCAATATACAACAATACTGGTAGGTACAGTAGATGGAGTACACTAGATACAAAGAATATACAAGGTGGTACAAAAATAATAATATAACCCACCTAAGAGCAAAACCTCGAGTCCAGGCAAAAGAGGCAAAAGAAGCGGTGCGCCCGCCGCTACTGGGCTGACGGAGCGGACCTGCAAAAGACTGTGGCACAACGGGGGTGAGTTTCCAACTCGTGAGTAATAAATAACATCTATAGAGGCTATCGCAAGTATGCACATAAGCATCCTAGCATCTATAATACAGGTATGGCAGGACATAATAGCAGGTATGTATGCAATATGAATATACTAGCAGGTATGAATGCAATGTGAATCAACTCATGATCTGAATGTGTAAGTATAAGAATCATGTTTTTCCTTTAGGAATCTCTTTTGAAATACCAGCACAATACCAATAGAATCAACAAGAACCTGTGTCCAGCAACGACACCTCAAAACTATCACAAATCTCATGTATCCATGTCATAGTATCTCTGGCCTCAGCCATCCGGCTGACCCATCTCAATATCAAAATCTCATCATCTTGCGGCCACGGTCGGTATCCTCTGGATATCCGCCGTGCCAAACAGTCACCGGTAGGTAATCCGTCCCCTGCCAGGCTCATCGTCAGCACCACGAGCTTCTTGCCCCGGGGTACCTTACCGGGCCCACCATGTACCCGAGACGGTTCATCCAACTCCTCGAAACGGGTCTTGAAAACCACAGCAAACTCATGGTGGACGACACTTACATCCCTAGAAAACCGCAATTTACACATTTTAAAAATATAATAAGTTTAGAAATTTTGCGGCTTTCCCCCGAAATCCAGAAATATCACAAAATCTCAAGAAATCCTCATAAATGCATATGCCAATGATAATGAATGCATATGGTATCAATAATCAAGTTGCGATGTATGATTGATAGACTAGGCATGAACAAATAACATGATGAGGTACATGCACATGATTAGCAATCTTATGATTTCATTTTAAGGAATTAAAGGCAATAGCACAGGTTTAAGCATCAATTAGAGTAAAAGGTTTCAAATTATAGGTTATCTAGTGTGGTGGCATGGCAATTACCAGGGCGTGTGTGTAAGCATGAATAGTGCTCGTGCTGCATATGAAAACCCTGGCAATGGTGCAGGTGTCCTATAGAATGGGTTCGCATATGTAGGTCAAATAAGGTATGGATGTAGTTACTAATATCACTAAAATCTTAACTACTTAAACTATCGGGAGACTTGCGCCATCCAAACGATAGTCCCCCGTAGATGTTAAATCTACTCACTGGAATCCCTAGCCAGTCACGTCCAATCACCGCTTTCCCCTTTCGTGCCGCGTCTGACGTCTCCGCGACCGAACCTGGAATTTACATCAATACCAAACATAGGTTACATATCAAGAACGACGCAAATCCCAAACGAAAATACTAACGTTCACAAGCTAGGTACAACGTGCACAAGGTGCGCGGAACACACGCGAAGATCGCAAAAACTAACTAAAATCGTCGATTTGGTCGCCCGGCAAAGCTAAAACCCGATCACTCAAAAAAATCCGCACTCACAAATCCTAAATGTTATAGGATATGCCAAAAATATCATCAAGATATCGCAAATAATTCATCACAATATTTTTATAAAAACCTAGTAAGCCAGAAATTTGCAATTTGGTGCAAACATCGAAAATTAGCGATAAAGTTAACACAATCCAACACAAACATCCAAACTAACCCACTAGATAGCCATTATACTAATTTTAAACCATTTACAAAGCATCAAACCATAATTCCAATACAACAATCATGCTTCAATCTATTTCCATACACAAACCCCTTTCTTGATTTTTGTAATTAGCAATTACAATGAAAATTTCACACAAGATAAACTTAGATTAGCATAATATGAAGCCACTTAAGCAAAGTAACCTCATAGATTAGGTTAGCAAAACAACTAGATAAAAAAATAGATTTAATTAACCTACTAGAGATTTCTAAAACCCTAGTTTAATTTCAAACCATGAACTAGGAAAAACTAGATTAGGATTAACACTAATTTAACATTTCAAAGTTCAATTTTAGCATAATACAACTAACAATTAACCATAGATTAGAAATTATACCTCCCAAGCCTAAACCCTTGGTTGCTCTAACCACTCAAGACACCTCTTTTCTTCAAGATTTGAACAAATTTAGGTTTGAGAGGAGGTGGAAAAAGGGTTTGCTTTGAATTTGTGAAAGAAATTTTGGATTTTGATGGATTTTTGTGATAAAAATGAAGCAAAAACAGAATGCGAATTGGGGAATTTTCTTGGGCTGTTGCTGCAGGATTTCTGAACTGTTGAGGAGTGGGGAGAGGTGTGGGGGAGTTGGGGAAATGTGTAGAGAAAGTTTCCAAGTCAAAAGACCAAGTCAACCAACAAAACCCATACCCAATTTAATATATTAAAACCCTTATCATATCATTTTGTTCAAATGAGATGGGGAAATTTTTTTGTGGGCTTGCTGCTGAGGTGGGGCCGGCCTAGGGGTGAGGGAAGAGTGAATGGGGTTTTACAAAAAAAATTTTATGCAAAAAGACCCCCTACAAGTCCAAAATTGCAAGTTTTAGCTTAAATTCAATAAATTTCGTTTTCCATAATAAAAATTAGTTAAAACTTAAAATAAAATACTAAAAATTTATATTACAACTAGATTTTAATTAACATGATTTTAAATCTTAAATTTATCCCATTTAAATTTGTATTTATCGCTAATTTAATTTATTTTCTTACCAGCTTAAAATAATATTAAAAAATTGAAAAATAGGGAAAAAATTTTAAATGACCAAAAATTAATAAGTAACTCATTAGCTACTAAAAACTAGCAATTACCTATCCAAATTAGGTATAATTAGTCCTAAACTGCAAAATAACAAAAAAGACGGTTTACGGAAAAATACCGAATTTTCACTGATTTTCAGGAAAACACCAAAACGACTTTTCAAGGCGCTACACACCTACCAATGCAAAACACCCGAATGCAACTGTGTGCCAGCGAAGCCGCTACTGATCCAAGCGGTCTACCTGCAAGAACTGTGGCACAATGGGGGTGAGTTGCCAACTCGTGAGTAGAGAAATATCAACAGATAGAAATCAAATAAACAGCGACTCCTAGGTCAACTATATCATAAAGGTAATATTATGATATCTAGGGTGACCGGGTCCGTATATGTGCCAACAAGGTAGTCAATGGCTATAAGCATGTGGATAACCTCCAATGGTAATAATCAATGCATGTATGCATGTGGATCTCTTCCACCCATATAATCAATGTCTGCATGCACGTAAATATCATAAAAGAGTGTGCATGAAAGTATGAGGATGTAAATCAACGGTGTCCCTCACGACACATCAAAATCATGGAACCTGAGTGCCTAGCATCGACACTCAAAAACATCATGAAAACCGTGCCCAGCATCGGCACGTAAATCCTCATATATCGGGCTCCGTCAGTCCGGATCGGCCCACGGGCTCCGTCAGTCCGGATCGGCCCATATCATCTCTCGACTCCGGTCGGTATCCTCCGGATATCCGCCGAGCCCAAATACTATCACCGGTAGGTAGTAGTCCCCCTGCCAGGCTCACCATCTGTATACACGGCATCCCTTTCTTGTCCCGGGATACCATACCGGGTCCACCATGTACCCGCAATCGGCCTCATCCGCCTCCTCGAATCGGGTTTCACATGTTACACGTCTCCGAACCGAGAAAACACATGGTGGACACACTGAAATATCATATCAAGAGAAACCGGGTTTTTTAAACAACACATAATCTCTTCAAAATGTCCACGGTTCTCAAATCCAGAAATCTCATGAAAACAGCATATCTCAATGTGTAAAATCATATAGCATGACGTATGCGACATATAATAGAGATGTAAGTATATCCGTATATCATGCAGCATGGAACAGTGATATGACATATTAAGGGAAAACCGCTCTTTTAAATGATTCCAGTTTTTAAAATATAACATGGGGTTCCCAATTTTCCAATAAAACCAGTTTTCTATGTAGGCGCAATATGTATATGCGCAAGTATGGATGTATCAATGTATAGGTGCACCAATATGAATATACAATGTGTATGTGCGCAAGCAGGTTATGCGAAGAGTCATATCATGATGCAGTAATCCTACTGTGTAGTGACATGGCAATTATCGATGATGAAGTGTGTGAGCCTACAATCTGTGTACATGTAACATACGCATCATCGATAATGGTGCAGGTGTACTATCACAGGTAGAAGCAAGGCAATGAGAATAAAATGGATGCAGCATAAGGTAATCATATACAAATACTGACGGGTATACATATCTAACATGATCGAGTCGGTAAATCTATCAATCGGCATCCAGCCTAACAACATCGCGTACGGTATAATACATCGTACGACAGCCTCTAGTCAAGGGTATGGATCAAACATCAAGTCAAACTCATCACGCATGGAAAATCATCGTACGGCGGCATTAAGCTAATAGGGATCCTATCATCCTATAAGACAAATGAGGGTACGGCCCAATATCACGTGCGGCCTATCATCCATGATTCACAACATTCTATATATATATATATATATATATATATATATATATATGTATGTATGTACCTATGTCCCAGGTCATATCCGCAATAATCTCATATCAGGGGACCGGCAGGGTATAAATCATCCCGATCGACTCGCATCCGTATACCAACATATCATCATATTATCTTATATTCTTTCGTCGCATTCATATCTCACATCAAGTCGAGTTTACATAAACATTCTATCTCTACTAAGTATAAGTATCTAATCTAACATACACACCCGAACCATACAAGCAGATTTTTAAAGAAGCGAATCGTAGTTTTGAAAATAGGGGTTACGGTGTTTTTAAGGAAAATATATCATTTGAAAATCCGTAACATTCCTCAAGGTAACTGTTTAAAAAATGCATACGATTCTTCAGTTTAGAATAAGGTATGGTTCGGATGACACATCTACGTCTACTATCTAGTCATATAGTATCCTAAACGGCAATATCGTCAAACATCATCCTAAAATACCGTCATCACATATTAACCGTATTATACCACTTCTAACTATCCTTAGTTTCTAATATGGTTTCACTAACTATCTTTTAACTCTAACCCTAGTTTCCAAATCTAGGTTTCCTAAACCATATTCTATAAATCAGTCTCCATCAAAAATTTGCGGGGGTGTTATACGCCATCCACCCGACTTCCCCCATAGATATAGATCTACTCACCTTGGTCTTAGCTTGCCGAAGTCGTTGACGCCATGCTCCGTCGTCTCGGAATCCACGCGAAGGTACCTACAATAACAACACATATCGCAACGCTATCAAAATCAAGTTCTAAAATCCAAAACGGCACGCGCCTTTCTCGTAGGTTAGAACCTATAGCATACGCATACAAAATCAACCAAATAACCCTTGTTGTTGATGTACGAACATCCCACAACCAAATAACAAAAATTAACATTTTAAAATACGGAAAACATAGCCAAAATCACTCTAAAAAGCTCCCAGATTTTGACTCAGGTCAAATAAATCTAAGTAAACAAGTCTAGGTTGATGTATAAAGTATATATGACCTACTGGACCAACCTAGATCCATACCCTCACCAAGTGGCCAGCCACTTCCACCAAAAATCCGAGGTCACCTGCCCAGGGGTCCCTATTTGGGTTCATCTTGTTAGAATGGTCTCCTAGTGACTTAATTTGGTCTCTGGTATTGTTTGCTACTCTCATAAATTCCATGGGTTGCTCCAGATTTCCCTGCACACCCAAAATACTCACAAAACCGACATGGATCAACTTTAAAGTTTGTGCATCGGGTTCAATTCTATGGTTCAGGTCAGGGTAACGTGTCACCATGGTCACACAAACACTCACAACAGTTTCCAGATTTCACCTAAATCCATTACAGAAAAATCTAGTAGAACCAAACACCTCTAAACATATTCAGGTAACGACCCTATAAAACCCAAGCCCAAACCACCCTATAAACCCGAGGTCGCCGGAATTTGCATACTTCTCGCCGGCCAAAACCGAGTGGGCAGGGTCCAAACTCCACTCACACACTCATGGTACCTAGTACTACACTACTACATTGTTTGGGTTTTACAAAGGGTCTCGGGGTAACAGCAAGTTACAGTAGCTCTAAAACGACACTAAAATACGATATCGGCACAAAACTACGACTTTAAAGTTCTAAACTGAAGCTAAAGTGTAACATAACCTAAAAACTAGATAAATAACAGTTAGAGGATTATACCTATACCAACTTGCTCCAAAGTCCAAGCTTTCCTAGCTCCATGGTTTGATTTGGGGTGTAGGATCAATTTGTGTGAAAGGAGTGTTGAATTTTGATGAATTGAGGTGGAGATCTTGTAGATTTGGGTGAGGGTTTGGTGAGGGCAGAAGTTGCTCTGATTTGAGAGAGAGAGAGGAGGAAAATGTGGGAGAAGAATAATGGGAAATTCAAATAATAGAAAGAGAGTGAGAGGGAGTTAGGGGACAAAGCATGGCACATTCTCTCTCCTCATTAAATGACAACCATGCTTGTCTCCTCTCTCTCTCTTCCTCCTTCTCAAAGTCAACCCCAAAAGGAAAATCATTTATGAATTTAAATTTAGATTTTTTTTGAAAACTGATAATTTTGTTAATTACATTTTCTAATTAGTAAGATGGTTGAGCTCCCATGACCACATAAATATGGTTTAACCCAAAATTTTGCCCTAGCTTACATGCACATGTGTGCACAAGCCAAATTAAATTCTAATAAAAAATTCATTAATTTTTATAAAATATTTGAAAACCGTTTTGGTAAACTTTTTACTAAAAACCATATTTTCTCTTAATTAGCCCCTAATCGCGTTCTAAAGTGTTACACCTGGCCTCGTGATCAGTATATCTTGAGCCCGTTTCTCGACACAGTTTTACTTCAACAATCAAGTTCTTTTGCTAGTATAGTTGACCTAGGTGAACCCTAGACCGATTAGGTGTGTGGTATTGTGTGGTGATTTTTTTTTCTTTTTCTTTTTTGTGTGTATATTTCATTCTTTTGTTGATAACTAACATAAAAAAAATAAAAAAATCACATTCTTTTTCCTCTCCTTTCTCTCTTCATATCATGGGTACCCCACCTCGAAAAACTCTTGCTGAACTTTGGTACCCACAACCAGACATCACTTCTTTCGGTTCTTGTTTTGGTCGAACTTCAAACGATCCATCCATGCCAAAAATCTCTTTGAAAGATCGGATAGACGCGTCTAGGACAAATAATTGGACTCCGCAGTCCACTTTGTATCAACCGTTTCAACCTACCCCACCTTCTTACGTTGATACCCATTTTGAGAGTCCTGTTGTAACTCTAAGACCTATGTCTATTGCTGAACGTATTGAACAATCCCGTAACCGATCTTTCACTCCTTTCACCACTTCCAATCCTTTGGATCAACAATTCCATTCACCTTCTTATCCAAATGTTGATCCTACTCCTGTCCAACCATTCAAATCATATCAATCATACCCGACTTTTACACCTTACCTAGACATTGCTTATGAACAGCCTTTTGGGAGTTTCCGGTATCCAAACGAGTTTGAATCTTTTACTGAAACCCCTTCACAACCCATGTCTAGTCCGGAACAGTCATTGGAAGATTTTCGGGTAGCGTCATACCAACAGATGATGGATTTGAATGCTTCTATGGCTGCTCTCATACAACCTAACAAACCGCTAGCTAGTTTCCAACTAGCTCCACATTTTCCAATGTATGATGAGGCGATAGGACAGGTTGCGGATTTGAGTCATGAGAGTGAGCTATACACCCTTCCAAATAAAACCTACCCATTGCAAATTGAATTCCACAACTCCAGTTTTGAAAGTCTATCAAGTGTCCCAAATGATTCACAAATTGAAGATAGAATGATTAATGAGTTGTGCGACTTTGTAGTGTTTGATTTACCCGATTGTGAAGGGACCTTGTCGAGTGAAACCACACCTAAACCCTTTAACCTCTACACCTCCATCTTAGAACCACAATTGATAGAAATCTATGCTTTTGATGAGGTGTCTGAGAAATTTGATTTTCACTTAATCAAGGAATTGACGCTGGGAATATTTTGGATGATGAACCCGCAGCTTTGGATGAGTTTTTCTCTCCAAATCATCATCCGGAGTCATTAACTGTTTTTCTCAAACTTCATATGCGTATAGATATTGATGATAAATGCATGATGAACTAATTTTTGAGGAGACTTTTGAGGATAGTTTTGAGGATGAACCAGTTTTACTTGATGAGTCGGAATTTTCAATTCATCCTGTCCCTTTCACTGACTGTGTACACCCTCCTGAACCATTAACTACTACCCTTCCTTAATCACCTCCCTCCATCCTTTCCATCATTCCAACCTTACAAGACACCGTATCACTTTCATTTCCTGTATCTGGTTTACCAAGTTCGTCTTACTCATGTTTTCTCATGAATCTTGAGAGGTTTGACCCTATTTCTCGACGGGTTGATAGATTAGTACAATCGCTTTTTACACATCGGTCATTACAAATTGTACTAATCTATTCGCTCCATTTCCACCCTCAAGTTCGTATTCCACTTCTTTTTCCCTTCCGCCATTCTTCTCCTCATATTTCGAGACCGTATCCCGCTTCAATCCCCATACGGTCTCGTATTCTCCATTTCTTTCCTCTTCGCATTCTTTCACCAACCTGCACATTATAACGATAGAATTTTTGAATGGTTGGTGCTAACTTTTGGCCTGTGTAAGGCCTTGTATAGATTGATACTGTTCTCACCCCCTAACTCTGAACTTCACCACTTAAACAGTGGCAACACTGTTTCACTTAAGTTTGGGGGGGGACTTTTTGTGTATATATTTTTGGTTTGTTTTTTGTTTTGTATAAAAAAAAAATTTAGGGAGCACCGAAAATTTTGACCCTCTTGGTGTAGCCTGACAGTGAGGGCACTGTCAAGTTTAAGTTTGGGGGTGTGCTCGGTAAGCTTCTACCTTCGCATCCATGTGTATATTTTGCATTTGCATACTTATTTGAAAACACATAAAAATCGAAAAAATTTACAAAAATATAAAAACTTTGTCGTCAAGTTAGCTAACAGGGTAACTTAGATTTCTATTCCAAAAGTTTAGTTGATACGTTAGAAATAACTAAATCCTAGGTTTAGGAGTTAAAAACCCTAAAAATAACTCTCATTCTGTTTAACCTTGGTAATTATACGTCCTTGCAGTTTTTTATATAGAAGTAGGTAATCTTGAGTTCAGTTATTGAGTTAAGGCGAGATGAAGAGAAAGTATTGAAGCTTTACTGAAAGATAAATCTGAAAAATAATTTCTATTCTTGAGTCCAAATTTAGAAAGTATATACCCTACAAATTGCATTTACATGCACCTTGAAACTTGGGATTGTAGAGGATACCTAGAAATACTCTTGCCTGAAAACCTAGTATGAAAGAAAAAACGGTATTTAAAGCTAACCACCAAAAGAGCATCATTGAAAAATATATCCGGTCTTGAAAGAGAAAGAAAAGAAATAAATAAATAAAGTCAAGACCTGGAAACTGCTATTTACGTTTTAAGCTCACACATTCAGTAATCGGCTGTTAGTGCCTCAAGAAGCATTAATAGTCGTATGAAAGGTATGTAAGCAAAACCGTCCATCATTAATGAAAAGAAGTAGTGTTAGGTATTAGGGCAAGGATACTATAGCTTGAATTGAATTCTTGAGTGTAGGGATGAAATTTTACACACACGTAGGGGTATACAATTGATGTTTGGAAGAAAGATAGGAATGAAGAATAAGACTTATGTTTTCCGTAAAATGATAAAAATCCCTGATTAGAGACCGCACTTTAGAAGGAAAACTCAAGAGAAACCGAGATCTTTTTAAACTGTAAAAACGTATAGGAGCTGAGGATAAATAGATAGGAGGCGTGAAATATTAGGGTTGGATATTTCTAACTTAGGATGATAGAATTTCCAACCTAGATACTAAATTGTAGGAGTAAAATCAACGTTAACTTGTGAAACTAGCTTGACGGGATTTTATGGGTAGTATCCGCTGAAAACCCTCAGGAGACAACACACCTCCTACTAGGGACACCTAGAGGTTTAACGGCTTGTTGCATGAGCTCAGTGCAATCGCGTTCCCTGCGAAAGTGAGGCTAGGATTTTGTTTTGCTCGGGATGACCAAAAGATAAGTTTGGGGGTATTTGTTTGTCACAGAAAACTGCATTTTAATACCACTCATTCATTATCTGTTTTGTTATAGATCGGTACTATTAACTAGTGTCTTCTCAGTAATTACATATTACAGGTATCCGTGACACAATACTGGAAACATACTCAAAATCACGGATAGAACGTTTGTGAGCCGACACTGCAACCAGAACTGCAAACCGATCGATGTCCAAAGAGTTTCTTTTGCAACATGCATGTGTACACCCTTTTTATTTAAATGGTCCAACACATACAAGTGTGTACACTGGCTTATTGGTACATAGACATAGAGGGGGGCTGCCTTGGTGCAAGTGGGTACATGAGAAGTGATGTGTGCTTAATGCAAAAAGATATGATGTGATTTAAAAAGCATCAAGTTTCCCTCCAAGTCTACTGAGTGAAATCAGGTTCATATAGACAAATCAAGCAGCACCAGTGGACTTGTCGAGAGAACCCAAGACCACACAATCAACACGAGCCCACTTGCTCGGATTGGAACCGGCGACATGCCCAAGAAAACCGAGCTCGCCGGCTCCACCATGCCCAATAAGTCCCATTTTTGTTTCGGCTCTCCCTTGCTGTCACATCAACTGATTTTTATTACTTGTTTAATCTTCTTTTGTGCCTATAAAAGGCAGACCAGTGAGCAAGGTGTTGGATATATGTATGCCCTAGAGGCTATTATATGATAGTGTATGTACCGGTATGTGTGTGTGTGTGTGTGTTCAGGGGACATTCTTGCTCGACATGATAGTATGCTATCTGGTTGAACTTTATCTTGACATGTTCATTTGCTCATACTTTCACTCATTTGGTATATGATGATATTGCCCTTAAGATATACTTGACTACTGAGATTATGATGCGGATCATACTAGTGGGACATGTATAGTTTATGAGCTTATCCTTGAAATGTTCCTCATCGTGGGTGTATCAAGACGGGGCATCGATATCACCAGAGTAGACTAGCGTATACGTTACTTGTCCTATATGATGGGCGATAGATGATCCCATATCCATTGGTGTGATGACACCAAAGATCGTATACGGGTGCTCGGTGAGACTGGGTACACTAAACGGACTCGCCGAGAACTCCTATGTGGTATTTTATCTATCGTCGGATAGCATTTCTCAGGTGACACTGGTACAGGTTAGTCTGTAGACCCGAGATCATCATAGCGTCTTGTGTGTCCTCCCACTGTACTTTGATCTCCACCCTACCACAGCTCTACTGAGTCGTGCAAACAGGTGGATTTAGGGTACAGTCCCGAGGCACATGGAGGCAATGAGCGATAGGAGGGGTTTCGTCTCTCCCGGTATTAGGGGTTGATGTTGCGCCATGTACGATTGGCTATAACAAAAAGTCCCTGGCCAGAGCTGCTGAGATTTACTGATAAGTGTTATCAGTAGTTTCTCGATCTGTTATTAGCCATATACCGGTATAACTTATTGGGTTAATGGGGTCGACGATACCACCCTTAGACTTGATATGCAGCACTATTGATGAAGCGACCGGACTGTACGGTAAGTGTTACCAGTTTGCTTGACGGGAGTTTTAGCAGGTTCGCTTGTGTTTCTTCTGATCGCTCAATACCTGGGAGCCGTTACGTACAGCTTGTGCCACTGACGGTTTGTGTGCATGTGATGTGATCACTGCCTACTGCTAGCGTATTGACGAGTCTTAGAGTCCTACAAAAGGGTCTCCTAGCTCAGGCGAAACGATGTGGGGTGCATATGAGATATGCGTGGGAGCTCAATTAAATGCGTATATTGGACATCGTATTTTAATCGGGCATTTACTATTGGACGGGTCGTATGTGATATGACCGGGTTATTAAATCAAGTGTTGATTTAATATTAAATCCATTAGCTCATTTATTAAAACCTATTTCTTTATGATGCATGCATGAGTGTATATATATGTTGATATGGATGCACATATGCAAGCATACATGTGTCATGGTTGATGATACATTGGTGGTGGCAATGCAAGACTTACATGGTTATATATTTAGATATTTTGATTATTTGAGAAAAGCAAAAATGGAATTAATACCATGGTTTGATTGCCCATGGTTTTAGCCCATGGTTTTGCTTAAACTCAAGTTACAAAATATCTAGATATTTTGTAACCATAGTTAGGCATGACATAATTCTTTTCTCATTTGGGATTATGTTTATTATTATCATTCTAACTTGAGTCAAGCTTAGCCATCATCTTCTTCCTCTCTCTCCTTCAAGCTCTCTAGGGTTTCAAAAAGAAAGAGAAGAAATTAAAAAGAAAAGGTTTTTGAGTAAGATCCAAACCCACATCACCAATCTATACTAATCTAGCCCATTAGTGTAGGTTGTTTGCTCCACTTCTTCAAGGATCAAGTGAAGATACGAGCTTGAGCAAAGGAACTTCATGGTAGATCATCATGGACTTGGAAGGATTCACGCCAACCGGTTCAAACCCTACTCAATCCAAGGAGTCTCTAGAGGAGGTCTACAAAGGTTGTATTACTTACCTCTTAGTGTTAGACACTTGTAGTATATGATACTAGTTGTTGTTACTCTATTTTTCTAGTTCGATTCGTGGTTGGAATTGTTTAGCACCCCCTCAATTTTTGTTATAACATGTGTGATGCAACCCATAACCTAGGATGGTGCTAGAGAATCCCTAAAGTGGTATCGGAGCCAAGCTAGAAACTTAGACGATGTTAGATTAATTACGAAACCGAAACAACTCTGAATTAACGATTTCTAGAACCCTGAAAAAGTGCTCTCTGTCGATTTTAAAACGGGCTCAAAAAAATATTTTAGCAACTGCAGAAATTTGTATGTGATGCACTGAGACCACCAGAGAAAAACGAGACCCACCCACCATTTTTTGGCCGAGCACATGGCTCAAAAATCCGGCCAGGCCGGCCCCCTGCTCCCAAAATGTCTCGTTTCCTCTGGTGCTCTGGTCTGTAGATTTTGGGGTTTCAGGTGTTGTTTGTTTAGGCCAAAATTTCATGTGATGCTAATTTTTCTTAGGGGCTTATTCGGAGTATTTCGTAGTCGTAATTTTAACATTGTTTTGGTAACTTGGACGATGTTTAACAATTCGAGTGAACATCAATCACCCCCATTACCCTGGCTGGAAATTTTCCAAGTGTTGGAATTTTCCAAGTTAAAGATATTTGAATGTTCACGCAAGTAACCCTATGGACACTCTAGAGGAACATAATACTAACTCGATTCTATGCCCATGGAACCGCGGCTAAACCTTAGGGTTTGTCGTAGTCCTGTGGTGCCATAGGTGAAGCAAGGGTTGACCCTTCTACGGTTGGACCATAGACACTGTGGCACGATTTTGGGTATTTTAGCTTTGCTCAAGTGTTGAGCTCTCGGGGTAATTTGTGGGTGTTTATTGACTTGATCGAAACGTTTAACATTGTCTAGATATTTGTGGATGTGATACAATAATTGGAATCTACACTAATTAGTTTTGTGAAAATTAATTAGTTGCGTGTAAATCTAATATTTTGGCCTCGGTAGAATCGGGAATCTTGTTGAATTTCCCGACTTCTTTTGAAAAGTTGTTTTCATGCTTGAGACCTAAATATAAGATTTGCATTGTTAAGCATGAAATCCTAAATATGTGATATTCCGGGTTTATGATGTCTAAAGGCAGTGTCGATTCTAACTGTTGTAGTTTTTCACTTTCTTTTCTGCCACCGTAAGTGTAGTATGTGATGTATCGCCGGTTTTCGTTGCTATACATCAACGAAAATTGGGGTACGCATACTTACTTACGTTGATGATATGTGATATTATGTGTTGCTGAGATATGATGTACAGGATCGTCGTGAATGAATGGCCGGGGGTTTTATGTGAGATGAGAGTTTTTCTTTTCATTCATGTAAAAATTTTTGGATATAGTGCCCTCAGAGTCAATTATTGGATCGCAGGCACGTGATTGCAATGATTGAGGGAGGACCTATGCCGGTAGGACAGTCTTACTTAAGATGATAGTATGCTATCTGGTTTATCTTTATCATCGTGTACTGCTTTAGGTGACCTTACGAGTCGCTATTACACGTCGATAGAGCCCCTAGGATTCTTGCTTGACTACCAGCAGTATGAGGGCGATCATATACGTGAGAGCTGGAGTCTATAAGCACATCCTTAAAAGGTCCCTAGTCGTGGGAGTTTCGAGACAGGGCATCGATTCTCCAGAGTAGACTAGTGTATACAGTCGAGACCCCCGACGAGGGGCGGTGGCCGGTCTCACAAGCCACTGGTGTCAGTTGGTTCACCTAAGATGTATACAGGTGCTCATTGGGTTATGAGTACACCGGACAGGACTCGCCGGGAACCTGCTAGCTGGGATTATACCTGATGTCAGATAGCAGTTCCCTGGTGACATGTGTACAGGTTAGTTCATCGACCTGAGATCGTCATTTGTCTCGTGTGAGTTCCCACTGTGCTTTGATTACTACCCTACCACGCTCAAAGGAGACGTGCAAACAGGTTTTAGTTGGGTACAGTCCCGAGCCACATGGAGACAGTGAGCGGATCTGCTGGGGTTCGTCTCTCCCGGTATTGGGGGTGAGGTCGCGCTGTGTCTAAGAGAGCCAGAACATGAAAATTCCTTGGCCAAGGCAGGAGATTTGCTGGTAGGTATTCCAGTAGTATCTCAGGGTGTTCTGGGCTACACTCCGACACGACTTTTACCACTATTGGGGTCTGACTTTTACCAACCCCCTAGGCCCGCCATGCGATGCTCATAGACGAACGGACCGGACTGTACGGATATTGTCAATGACAGGTTTAGTAGGGTGTCAGGATGAGTTCGCTCATCGACGTCCCTTTTGGTCAATAGCTGGTGGCCCGTCACGTATGGCTAATACCTCTGACGTGCTAGTGGTTAAATCCACAGCCATAGTATTGACAAGTCTTTAGAGTCCACCACACACACAGTTACTTAAGTTTCGGGCGAAACGCTGTAGAGGCCGTATGGAGATATGGCAGGGTTCGATCAGATACGTGCGGTATTGCACGGATCGTGATCGGACGGTTTTTACTAGCCGGCTTTGGCTTAAACCGGATCCTAGTATTTGATAGTGTAGATTTTGTCTCTTTGCATTTGTGTTCAGTGGGAATACAAATGCGGGCATGTATTTGCAGTAGCGGGGTTTTCCTGTAATTTATTACGGGATCAGTTTTCTGAAGTTGCCAGTTTGCATTCCGTTCCGGCCGGTTTTTCTTTGTTCCTTCACGGCCGGACTTATCGATGGAAGGGGGTTATTTGCAAGTTTGCAAATAACTTATTGTGGAGGGGTTTCTTGCATGTGTGAGGCATCATGATAATTTATTCATGATGAGATTCTTTATTGGTCTTTTCTTTTGCTTTTTGAGAAAGGATTGATATGTGAGTTTGGTGTGACCTTTTATCTTTGATTTATCTTTTCTTTTCTCCATGGATTATTTCATTCCATGATCTCCACCATGGAGGAAAGGGCCGGCCACACAAAAAGAAGAGGGGAGAGAGGAAAGTTCATTATGTGAGGAATTGGTTCATATCATGTATTTTTGCTTGCTACCAAAAATCATTCATCTCCAAAGTTATTCTTCCCTCCACATCAAAGGCAACTAAACCCCAAAGAGACATGCTACTACATTTCATCTACAGCACTCTTTGGACGCGTCGGCTAGCCAACTTCGCGCCCGAGTTGCCTCGGTCTAGAGGTGGGAGCCCGTAAAAGTACTCGGCTACGTGGTGCCCTTTCCGACAAGGACGTGACGGACAGAGATTCCGCGGGAGATTGGAGTGGAGACGAAGACCGAAGGACAAGGATCGCTTGGTATAGCTTCTCTACTCTTTTCTTGTCTGCTAGTAGCTAGGTTAATGGCTCGATCCGGGTTAAAAGTGCGCGGTGGTGCCGGTTTGCTAGTTTGCAAAGTTTTTCGTTTCCTCATTTTGGCCTCGAGTAGACGGCCGGGGAGCCGCCGTGGACTTACATTGGTATCAGATCCACGCCATTAACCATGCCTAGCTTGCTCTAGTATGTTTAGAACTCGATCGAATAAAAATCCCCAAAAACCGTATTTTCCAATGCATCGTGTTTCTGTCGAAATTTTTTCTGCTTCAAAATTTTTTCAGGTAGTTGCAGAATGATGTGCAGGGAAGTATAAGAATTCTGGTAAATTTTGGTTGCCTGAATCCATCATCCCACCGCGGAACCGCGTCCATAGCCATGCTTGGGCCGCGGTTCCACCGCCACTTAGGCTCCTCACTGCACCAAATTTTTCCAGATTGTCTTATACTTGGAAATAGGGGTTTTGGGATATTATTTTTGGGCCCAGATTTTCTGTAAGTGCTACAGTACTGCTTGGGGCCTACTTCGGTAAATTTGTTCGATCGGATATTTTAAACATGCTAGTTCACAGTATTTAGATTATATATGCGACCGTGAATATCACTCGATCGGTAAATCCAGTCTATCTGCTATAGCCCTTTTAGACGGATTTGCGAACGTGACATTCACGTTGATGTTCTGTATTGTGCTGTGATGTTGCGGATTGGTCGTGGGGATAGCCTGGATGCAATACTAGTACAGTTCTGTTTTATATGTACATTTGATATTGCGGGGCGAGCGTCCGACATGTGGACTGCCGTCAATGCCTGTTTGTATTATTCTTTTGGGGCACGACCAGGTTGCGGTCGATGTACCCATTGTATGTATATTTTACTTTCTGTACTAGGATTACCCCGCGGAGGGGTGCACGGACAGCAGGGTTCTAGAGGGCAACGAGCCCGCATCTCATGGCATTGAGACGGAGGGGGCTTTATTCTAGAATTGGCGGGCTGTTCGCCGCACTCGTAGGGGGTATAGGATTGACCCAGGAGGGGTGCCCAAGTTGCCGGATTCTGTGAAGTGCTGGGTGGTCCATTCACGTTGCTGAAGGGGGCTGTCTCGCTTCAGGTTTTGGCGGGTGACTTGCCGTGCCTGTAGGGGTCTAGGATTTCATTGCACAGGCTATCCACACGACCAGGGGAACGTCGGGTTTCAGTAGCGGCTCTGTGAAACCCGGGGATCCCAGATATCTGTATTATTCTGTGATGTTGTACATTTCTGTGATGTTGCATTTTATCACGCCTTGAGCGAAAATTATATATTGATATATATATTAGTAGATGTTGTATATGTTTTGCATCCGCGCTAGTCCAGTCCCCGCTCTGTCGTTAGTTAGCTAACCTAACGGGTGATGACGGGACCCAGTGGCGAATGCGGATGGCATATACGTACGTCATTATTTTCGTTCTTTGTGGTGTGATCAATTGATGGGACTGCGTTGATTCGGATCAATACAAGATAAGCAAACCTATTCTGATGTTGTTGGAACACTTTTTCAATAGTTGTTATTGCAAGGATGTTCACTTTTATTTTGCATCGTGGTATTCAGTTGGAATATCCTGCTCCTCAGTCGACGAGGCAAGGGCCGAGAACCCTTCACCGGGAGTGACCCCTTGGAAAAAAGTTTGCGTCAGGGCAATAACTTCACTATAGCCGATTACTTTTGCTTTGCATCGTGGTATTCAGTTGGAATATCCTGCACCCCATCCTACGGGGAAAGAGCCGAGATCCCTTCACCGGGAGTGACCTCTTTAGCAAAGGTTTTCATTACTATATTTTTCTAAAAAGCTATCCGTTCCTTCAACGATATCAAGTTCATTACGTTAAAGGTTTTCGCCAGAAACCATTCGTAGCCCTCCGTCGTTTCATATGGAAGGTCAATAGTATTCAAGCTGTGTATGTTAGCCAAAGGCAAGGCACAGTGTTTGGTAGCTGTTGGGTATTCATATGCAGCATAGATAGATGCGTTGGTTTGGGACAGTCGTATAGCCTTGTTGGCCAAAATCAAGGGCTTGTATGGGTGGGTTCAAATCCACCTGGAGAATGACGGGTAGAACTTGATATGTAACTTATGATATGTTGGCCAAAGTCAAGGTCATAAGAGCATGGGGCAAAAATCAACATCGGGAGTTTCTAAAGAAACTGAAACTTGCCAGATATGCGCATACCTTCTGGAGTGTGATAACGTGAGCGGATTCCGTCACTTTATCATGCGATGATAGTTGGATCCCGATTCCCACTGATGAGTTGGTTTACTCCTCGGGTGATCCCGGCTAATTCTTCTTTCAGGTTTGGGGAAGAATTTGACGTTACAGTGGGAGGTTTCCAGATTAGATAAAGTGATAACCATTCTGATCTAGGTTAGAGTGCACGCTGAGTGTTTCTTTTCTCTCTCTCTTTGGCAGCGACCATTGACCCGACCCTAGACTATGACTCAGTGACCAAGTTGACCGGACCTTCTTTAACACTGGCTTTTGGATTGTCAGAGTTGCAAACCTCATTGCCACTCCTACTTTTACCCTTTTCTCCGAGACACCCCGTATTACTACGAACGTCCATTTCCATTGGACAAAACCATCGTATGGTTATATACGAACTCGAAAGAATTCGAGGATGGTTTCCGGTTCTGGAGAAAACGAATAGGACTATTCAGTTGTCTTTTCTTTTTGCCTTCTCTCAGGTTGCGAGTACTCCTTGGTTTAGGAGTAGTACACCTATTACGCAAATTGGATAGTCTTCTTCCAAACCTTAGGCTGGTGTCGAACGGTAGGGAATGAAGAAAACCAATTAGCATAACGATGGTGTGCAGAAGGTATTAAGTAAAGACAAAGAAAGGGATTAGTAAGAGGGCAAAGTAAATTGCGACTGCTATTCACGACCAAACCAAATATTTCTTCGCCAATCCTAAATCACCTTTGTATTTCTCCAGGACACTCCGTATCACTACGAAGATCCCAAGTTTATTAGATAATCCATCGTATGGTTATATACGAACTCGAAAGGAACTTGTTCCAGTTCGGGGATGGATCCTGGTTCAGGAGAAATAGGAATAAGGTTCATTCGGTTGTCTTTTATCCTCACCTTCTCTCGCATTGCGAGTGTTCCTAGGACGAGGACAGTACACCCGTTATGCTTATTGGATAGTCTTCTTCCAAACCATAGGCTGGTGCCGAACGGTAGGGAAGGAAGAAAACCATTTGGCCTAAAGGGGTGTACAGAAGGTAATGACTAAAGACATATAAAGGGATTTGGAGAGGTGGCAAAGAATTATACGGTTACAGTTGTGAATCTGGATAATGGAAGAGCCATTACTAGGAATACCAGGATACCCCATCGAAACATTTCAATGTTTCAGTTTCACTGTGTACTGTTAAAAGAAAACTGATTTCCCAATTAGACACTTGCTCCAGGGTATGTATTTACTAGGTTTGTTTCTCACATCTGTATGGTTTTACAGATGATGAGTGGGAGTAAGTTATTGGGAATTAGGTGACCATCCTCATTATATCGGGATTCGTTGTAATTGGTGATATTTGAGGAAGCCACCTGGGTTGTTTGCCGGACGGCAAATATTTGGTTTTGAATATCCGTTGTTATGCACCAATTTGAAATTGATATATCTGTACGTCTATTTTTGTAGAGTGAGATATACTTTTTGAAATTATGTGTATGACATTTACCTATATCAGTGGATGGTTAGGTAAGGAGTATTGAACAGCGGTGTAATTCTTCTTAACCATAAGTACAGTTTTCAACCTACGACACACAGTGAATGAGTCACTAGACTCAAAGGACTTATACAGAGTATTATATGTTGTCCAGTGTCCATTAGGACAGAGGGGTAGGTACTCGTACTATATTCTGTTAACTTATGACTTCTCTGGTTCTTAGACAGTTGTTTCATGGAAACACAGGGTCTAAGTTTTGAGAAGTTATAGGTATAAGAATAAAGTAGAGAACCAGGTATTGCAAGTATCGGGATTCTTCAAGGTGATCAAAGATATAGATACTTGTGTATGGTATTCAGTTAATAGTAATGATTAAGAGAACTAGCTTATTTTTCAGGTTACTCATAATTGGAAGTACTCTTAAGTTGAGTAACGCTGATCGGACTCTCTTCCATTTAGTTGACATGCACTGGAGACAGCTGCATGATTTGAATCTGGTTCAATTAAATCAGTGCCTCTGTTCCTGTATTGGATATAGAACAGTTCATATCTTGACATTGTTAAGATACGGGGAGTTGTCCAGCTTATGCTTAAAACCAGACTCTGGATGACTCAAGGCACGTTTCAGTAATGGCTGTTTGTGGGTTGACCCGGGCTATGACGAGGGTTGACTTTCTACCATCTGGAAGATCAATAGTGATATTGTTCTTGACTCACCACAGTTTTAATAAAAATGGATTTTTTCAGAAAACAGTAGTGGGAGTATGGTAGAACTGGAAGTGATTCTAGAACCGCAAACGATTACTGAAGATTTGATAAGAACCTAAAGATTCAATCTGGTTTGACATTCCATTGGCCACTCCGCAGATAAAGTGGGTAACCTCAGACACCCGAGAGGTACTTCGGTATGCTCAAGGACGGTGGCAGGGAGGTTCTTGTTTACCCAGACTTGCCATTGCTGTTGTTCCAGACTGTGAGACCCGGCAGGAGGATGAGTATAGCGTCGTTCTAAACTAGATTTAGAAGTGCACGTGTATATGACTCTGCCAGAGGGTTGTCGTAGTCAGTGGGAGCAGTGGAAGCATTGGTGGATAGTTGGCTTATGTCTATTTATAGACTAAAGCAGATATAGCGGAGATAGATCATCTATTTCTGACGTGACAGTCATAGGTTTGACTTCATCAGAATAAGGGATGGATCTGTTAAGAAGGTAGTAGGGTGTGATGTCCTGGTATTTGATGACATACACAGAGTAGGAAGTGATATTCTTATACTACGATCGGTTATACTTTGGTTGTCACACAGTAGTTTCTCCACATAGGAATTGGATCTTATATCGGACATTCTGGTTACTAGATCTAGATTTGGGTAGTTTCCCAATCTGGGTACTTAGACAGCATTCTATGAGTATTTAGAATGGACGTCTCCTGGCACGGTAGTATACGTGCAGGTGATGGAGTCACCCTCTCTAAAGGTGTCTTACAGACTAAAGGGGAGAGGGATGTCCATGATTGGCAGATCACTTGTATAGGCAATTGAGTTGATCATGAGATGTCAAGTACCACACCAGATGTTGTTCTTGCAGTAGATGCAATAAGTTGATATTGATCCAATCCTGGGGAAACAGTCGGAAGCAGTTTTAGAACATAAGTGGATGTTCTAGGGATATGATAACGGCATTCTCCTTTAGGAGACAGTTATCATTCCAGGCTTCCAAGGTGACCTGGATGGCAGAGTGGCTGTCAGAGTTATAGTTTTCCCTCTGTCGAGGGGCAGTATTTTGGACAGATGGTCCAGGTGGATACTGAGGGAAGGCATGGCGCAGGATACTGATTAATTTCAGTTGACGATACAGTCTAAGAAGTTTGGATTTGGAGTTCATTTATGAGCAAGGTCCCATCAGACATCCAGACATTCTGAGACAGGTATTGCTCATTTCGGGAGATGGCTTTCTCCGCGAACATGGGATATAGAGAGACATAGAAAGAAACATCACAGCGGATCCACTCACTGAGGCTATTCCTCGAACGCAATAGTTTCGCAAACGAGCTTTGTGAGACTGACTAGTAGAGGAGTTGGGTGTTCGGTATCACACGGGCTGTGAGTATGCGACATCGCAATAATTAGCCTTGAGTGCAAGTGGGAGATTGTTGGATATAGTGCCCTCAGAGTCAATTATTGGATCACAGGCATGTGATTGCAATGATTGAGGGAGGACCTATGCCGGTAGGACAGTCTTACTCAAGATGATAGTAAGCTATCTGGTTTATCTTTATCATCGTGTACTGCTTTAGGTGACCTTACGAGTCGCTATTACACGTTGATAGAGCCCCTAGGATTCTTGCTTGCTTGACTACCAGCAGTATGAGGGCGATCATATACGTGAGAGCTGGAGTCTATAAGCACATCCTTAAAAGGTCCCTAGTCGTGTGAGTTTCGAGACAGGGCATCGATTCTCCAGAGTAGACTAGTGTATACAGTCGAGACCTCGATGAGGGGCGGTGGCCGGTCTCACAAGCCACTGGTGTCAGTTGGTTCACCTAAGATGTATACAGGTGCTCATTGGGTTATGAGTATACCGGACAGGACTCGCCGGGAACCTGCTAGTTGGGATTATACCTGATGTCAGATAGCAGTTCCCTGGTGACATGTGTACAAGTTAGTTCATCGACCTGAGATCGTCATTTGTCTCGTGTGAGTTCCCACTGTGCTTTGATTACTACCCTACCACGCTCAAAGAAGACGTGCAAACAGGTTTTAGTTGGGTACAGTCCCGAGCCACATGGAGGCAGTGAGCAGATCTGCAAGGGTTCATCTCTCCCGGTATTGGGGGTGAGGTCGCGCTGTGTCTAGGAGAGCCCTTACACAAAGTCCTTAGCCAAGATA
Source organism: Agapanthus africanus (assembly GCA_030015575.1). Lineage (NCBI taxonomy): Eukaryota > Viridiplantae > Streptophyta > Magnoliopsida > Asparagales > Amaryllidaceae > Agapanthus > Agapanthus africanus. Next base: position 242,608,982 of record CM057350.1, read on the forward strand.
GGAGATTTACTGGTAGGTATTCCAGTAGTATCTCAGGGTGTTCTGGGCTACACTCCGACACGACTTGTACCGCTATTGGGGGTCTGACTTTTACCAACCCCCTAGGCCCGCCATGCGATGCTCATAGACGAACGGACCGGACTGTATGGATATTGTCACCGACAGGCTTAGTAGGGTGTCAGGATGAGGTCGCTCATCGACGTCCCTTTTGGTCAATAGCTGGTGGCCCGTCACGTATGGCTAATACCTCTGACGTGCTAGTGCTTAAATCCACAGCCATAGTATTGATGTGTCTTTAGAGTCCACCACACACACAGTTACTCAAGTTTCGGGCGAAACGCTGTAGAGGCCGTATGGAGATATGGCAGGGTTCGATCAGATACGTGCGGTATTGCACGGATCGTGATCGGACGGTTTTTACTAGCCGGCTTTGGCTTAAACCGGATCCTAGTATTTGATAGTGTAGATTTTGTCTCTTTGCATTTGTGTTCAGTGGGAATACAAAAGCGGGCATGTATTTGCAGTAGCGGGGTTTTCCTATAATTTATTACGGGATCAGTTTTCTGAAGTTGCCAGTTTGCATTCCGTTCCGGCCGGTTTTTCTTTGTTCCTTCACGGCCGGACTTATCGATGGAAGGGGGTTATTTGCAAGTTTGCAAATAACTTATTGTGGAGGGGTTTCTTGCATGTGTGAGGCATCATGATAGTTTATTCATGATGAGATTCTTTATTGGTCTTTTCTTTTGCTTTTTGAGAAAGGATTGATATGTGAGTTTGGTGTGACCTTTTATCTTGGATTTATCTTTTCTTTTCTCCATGGATTATTTCATTCCATGATCTCCACCATGGAGGAAGGGGCCGGCCACAAAAAAAGAAGAGGGGAGAGTGGAAAGTTCATTATGTGAGGAATTGGTTCATATCATGTATTTTTGCTTGCTACCGAAAATCATTCATCTCCAAAGTTATTCTTCCCTCCACATCAAAGGCAACTAAACCCTAAAGAGACAAGCTACTACACTTCATCTACAGCACTCCTTGGACGCGTCAGCTAGCCAACTTCGCGCCCGAGTTGCCTCGGCCTAGAGGTGGGAGCCCGTAAAAGTACTCGGCTACGTGGTGCCCTTTCCGATGAGGACGTGACGGACGGAGATTCCGCGGGAGATTGGAGTGGAGACGAAGACCGAAGGACACGGATCGCTTGGTATAGCTTCTCTACTCTTTTCTTGTCTGCTAGTAGCTAGGTAAATGGCCCGATCCGGGTTAAAAGTGCGCGGTGGTGCCGGTTTGCTAGTTTGCAAAGTTTTTCGTTTCCGCATTTTGGCCTCGAGTAGACGGCCGGGGCGCCGCCGCGGACTTACAAAATTAATTGTATGTAATATTCTTTTATTGGGGCACTTCCGGGTTGAGGATGATGTCACCATTGTTGTATATTATTTACTTTTCCGCATTAGGATAGGCCCAAGGAGGGGAGCAAAAGTGACCGGGTTCTAGGGTTCAGTGCGAGGCCATCTCGAGGAGTCAAGACTGGGTCTCTTAAACTCTAGAATTGGTAGGGTCACTTGCCGCTCTCATAGGAGTCTAGGGGTGTGGGCTTGGCTATTCATCGCGATCATGGAATCCGTATTTTCTATTGTTGGCTAAATACAAAATACGGACCTCCTAGCATATCCTGTATTTTCATATATGTGCTTCTGCTGTTTATATTCTGTGATGTGATCACTTTATATATTGAGACGAATGATGTATTATATATATGATATATAATAAACGTTGCTTATGGTTTGCATCCGCGCTAGTCCCGCCCCGTTATGCCGTTAGTTAAGTAACCTAACGGTACATAACGGGACATTGTGGCGAATGCGGATGGCATAAGTGTACGTTTTATTTTCGTTTCTTTTCTATAATGGCTTAAGGACTTAAATGATGGGACTACATTAATGAGATTAATGTAAACAAAAAGGAACCTAAAAAGATGTTGTAGAATCAGATTTTAAAACTACTCGGCTTTCTATGAAAAAAGCAAGTTTTCAAATTGCGGAGCTTAAGCCACTCCTATTAAAAACCATTAGATTCTACAACGATATAAAGTTCAAAACGTTAAAGGTTTTCTTAAAAACTATTCGCAGCCCTCCGTCATTTTAGGAAGTAGAGTACTAAGTATTCGTGCTACGTATGTTGATTATAGCCAAGGCGTAGTATACGGTAGCTAAGTGATGTCTTCCTACACAGCATATGATGCGATTAATTAAGACATTCATGTGATTATGTTGATTATAGTCATTGGTCATGTGAGTGGGTCTAATTAATCATGAAATGACGGGTAGAACTTGACTAGTACTTATGATATATTGATTATAGTCAAGGTCATAAGTTACTAGGGGTAAAAACTATATCGGGAGTTTCAAGTGTTGAAATTTGCAATGAGATTGCATACCTTCTATGTGATAGTAGGATCTCGATCCTACTGTGAGCAATAGTTTCTCCCGGGAGAGTTTTGCACTTTACAATTAGCTAACTCATTAGGTGTCTAGAAAGGTGTCAACGGGGCTACGCCTCTGGGAAAATAAGGTTTATTTTAATTAGGTCCGTGCGAAAGCACGGGGAACCTCCCTCAGAAGTATCGGCACTAGCCTGGCTGAACGGTTAGCGAACTTGTAGAATGTAATTAATCCTGGCTAATTTTTTCCTTTTAAGGTTTGAAGGAAAAATTGATAAAAGCAGTGGGATACATCGATTAGATAAGATAAATAACCAATCTGATCTTTGCAAGAGTTTTCGCTAGGTGTATTCTTTTCTCTCTCTTAATGGCAGATAACCATGACTGGACTTAAGCTACTGTTAGAGAAAAATAAGCTTTCCGGGCCGAACTATAAAGACTGGTCGAGGAACATTAACATTTCTCTCATATATGATAAAGTATCATATGTCCTCACTGCCTCAGCCCCGACCAAACCAAGCCCCGAATCTTCTGTAGCAGATAAGGAGATCCGTAAAACGTAGGATATTGACTGTGCTACTGCCAAATTCCTCGTGCTTGCATCGATGGACAATATACATCAAAAGCAGCACGAGGAGATGGATGTTCAATCCATCTTTCTCCATACAAAAGAGTTGTATGGGGAGCAATCTCGTATCCTACGATACGAAGCGTCTCGAAAGTTGTTTCAGATGTGTATGGCTCCTAGCACACCAGTAGGTGACCACGTTTTAAAGATGATAGCTCTTATTGAAGAGTGATTGAAACGATTTCCGATTGTGTAAGTTGAGAAAATGTATAGAAATCACAACCAAAAATATTTTGACCGCAATCAATAACGGTGTCGGATGTAGCGCGTTAGTAAGTGCGGATCGTCCACAGGGAAAGTGTAATCGTTCGCGTTTCGAATTAGATGAATTGAAACTTTAAAGAAAACAAAACAAACAATTCATGATTTGTAAATTGAATTTCAAGAATTAGAAAAATCTAGATCTAAGAAAACATTAAAATCAAGAATTGAGAATTTGATGATTTCCAAACCAAATATCAAGAATCGAAATGAGGCTCGTAGGAATCAATCGGATCTATAGATGTGATGAAATCTAGCGATTACGTATTCTTATCCATCGATGAATTGATACTAGATCGATGATAATCGACGAGAATTAGGGATTTCTTGTGAAACTAGGGTTTCATCATCTATCCCTTGTTCCTTCGTCAATATCATTCACATTCTAGCCTCTAGTAAATTCAAGAATCGATCGTGGATCCCTAATTTCGAGCGATCACAATCAAGAAAGCATTGCAACGAAACTAGGTCGTCGATTCTTTAATTTACTAGGGTTTACAAAACTCGTAGGACTTAAGAACCGTTTTAAGATTTGTTACATCATCATTCTATTGATCGTCTCGACTCCTTTACGAGCGGAGTTTTACTCAAATATCACAATAAGAACCACAATCACAAATTGAGATCGAATCATGATGCAAGAATTTAAAGAAAGCAAGATTAAAGAATTTCACCTTTTATTTATCAACAATTCCGTTTACAATTCACTCAAGAACTACAAGAGGAAGAACTCGATCGTCGATTTGGCTTCGCTCGTCTCCTTGAGTCGCGGATCGGCTTGGATCACTTGCACGATTGAAGATTGGCTCCGCTCCTAAAAGGTTGAAGGCTTCTTTCTTGAATGGTACTCGGGATATTGAATTTGGATTGGAATTAGGGTTAGGGTTTCGCACAAGTCGTGTCACTCAACTTGTGGGTGGAAGATTAAGAGATGGAATGAATTAGAGATTTAATGAACAACCTTTTAACCCTAGATCTAGGCTCCCTTTTATAGACTTCCAAAACCCTAGATCTAGGATTTCAAATTTGAATTTCCCTCCAAAAGTTTGTTAGCAAGAGAAGCTTCTAGAAGTAGTTAGTTAGAGGGAGCTTCTAGAACTAGTTTGTTAGCTTAATCAAGATTAGCTTAATTTAATGATCTTTGCTGATCTGGCAGAAGCTTCGAGAGTAATCTGGAATTTGACGTGTCTTGATGAGGTGTACTCACTGAGAGAAGGATATTGCAGCAAAGATGAGGAGCTGACGTATCCATACTGCCGCAGAACCGCGGCGCAAGACGGCTCTCGCCGCGGATCCGCGGCTCTATTGAAGCCTTAGGTCTTGGGCTCTCTGGTACTCGTTTGGGCTGATACTTAGGCCTTTTCATGATATGTTGAATGTTATGCTTCCCTCTAGATTGCTACCAGATCTCAAATCTTAGAGTTGGTGTAATTTTGATCAGTTCTTTTCCCAATTTTGGCTCTGTTTCAGGAATTCCCTGCACAGAGTTCGAAACAAGTGTTGCGCAATATAGGAATGATGTGATGCCATGATAAACAGTCAATTTCCCTTAAAGTGCCGGTATAACACATGCAATCCGGTATTTCAGAGATGTTTTGCTAATATGTGCAATATGAATACCGAACACTTCTAGATGAGTGCAAATGATAGGGAAATTGCCTTGTTAAAAATGCAGTATTTTCGACTGATCAAATACCCCCAAAATTATTTTCGATCGTCTCGAGCGAACAGTTTTATTAAAAAGAGAAGGAGAAAATAAAGAAAGAGAAAAACTAACTAGCACACTTTCGTAGGCAACACGATTGCACTGAGCACGTGCAACAAGCCATTAAACCTCTAGGTGTCCCTAGTAGGAGGAGTGTTGTCTCCTGAGGGTTTTCAGCGGATTGCACCTACAAAATCCAATAATAAAAGGAAGATCATGAATATTACATTTAAAGAAAAGAATTGTAAAAGAAAAGCCTTGAAAATTAGGGTTTCCAACTAAACTAGCTTTTCAGTTGTCATGAGCCCTATCTTAATAGTCATGAAAAAATGTTAGAAATCACATAACCCCTCAATAAAACATTGTCTTATTCTTCATTCATATCTTTCTTCCAAACATCGATCATATAACCCTGCGTGTGTGTAAAGACATCCCTACACCCGGAGAATTCAATTCATGCTATCATACTCTTGCCCATCCACCTCAGTACTTTTTAATTAATGAATATTTAGATGAGATTGCTCACACACTTTCATGCGACCGTTAATACTTCTTGAGGTACTAACCGACCGATTACTCATGTGCTTACTTATTTGGTGTATTTTCCTCATCTTGCACCACCTAAGGCTTAGCAGTGACTCCTAGACCAGTTGGCCTTAGGGCACTAGGTGAAGAGACACCGTCGCTATATTTTTTTATTGCTGCCTTGGCGATAACAAAACCAGTGTTCATTTTTCTCACCATTTTATATTTTCTTCATTTTTCATTTTTTTTTATTTCCTTCATACATCGGCTTTAAGACAAGAGCATTTCAAGGTATCCTCTACTATCCCGGGCTTCAAGACGTGTGTAAGTGCGAATAGCAGGGTATCAACGTTCAAAATGTTTGGCTTCCAGAATAGAAACTATTTTTCAGACTTATTTTTATTCTCAGATTAGTGACTTCCTTCATCTTACTAACCCTTGGGACAACGGCTCATAACTACTTATTACTAGTTCGTATAAGAAAACTTCTAATTTTCTTGATTTTCTTAAATTTTTCTAATCTTTTGGATGTAATTTTTCACTATCTAATCTTTTATTATCTTATTTATTTACAAAAAAAATTTATTTTTGTTTTGAAAATTTTTAAATTTTTATAGGTTTTGAAAATGTTTTGTGCTTATGCAAAGTATGATGCAAATGATACGAAAATAAGCACAAATCTCCCCCAAACTTGTTTTCAACAGTGTCCTTACTGTTGCCATCCGCTAAATCTCGAAAAACCTATAAGCCTGGGAGGAATTTATTAGTGGGAGCAAAATATTTAAGTGAACATCCTCCCCCAAACTTATTTTTGGCTTTAATTTTTTGTAAAAAATTTCTTTTCAAGAGCCCGATTATACCCCCCCAAACTTGAGTTAAGCAATGTTAATCTTTTGAAAATCACATGAGGGGGTCAAAAATCATTGGTCGATGCCAAGCTTTGCAAAGACCGAAGGTTAACACCAACCATTCAAAATTTTTATCAATGCAGTGCTCTGGTTGGTGGAAGAAGAGGTGGGGAAAGGGTAAGTGGTGGAATAGAATGTGTGTGCGTCTCATTTTGGAGAGACGATGCAGTGAATGTGATGGATTACTCGCATTCTTTTTACAGTCCAGAAGAAAGGGTGGAGGTTCAATTTTATTGATTGGGAGATGATTCATCTCAACACCCGTGTCATTCAAAAATGCGAGTTCATCAGCGAAGATCTCCTCAAAAGTTCCATCAATACCCCGAGGAATAATGTCATCATAAAGTGCGGGGTGATCTTCAGACTCTAAAAGCAGTTCATAATCAGTGTTAGTTGTTGAACCGGACATCTCAGTGGAAGAGTCCGTATGTGTATGATACATAGTTTGGTCAAACAACAACATATGAAAAGAGTCAAGATCAGTATCATGAGGATCGTCAAATTCGCTGCTGTCGACATCCATTAAGTCGACAGAACAGACCTGAGCAGTAGGTTCGGAGGGTACACTTCCCAACTTGTAAATGTTCAGCTCAATTGACCTATTCCCGAAGGATAGGGTCATAGAACCATTACGACAGTTGATGATAGCGTTGGAAGTGGCCAAACAGGGGCGACCTAAAATCACCGGAATTTGATTCCGTGGGTTCGCTATAGGCTGTGTATCAAGTACAATAAAGTCCACAGGGAATATAAATTCCCCGATTTTTATTAACACATCCTCCAGTTCACCCCTAGGTTTGGTGATTGATCGGTCAGCCATCTGAAGAGTGCAATGAGATGGTTTCAACACTCCGATACTTAGTTGCTCATAGACTGAATATGGAACCAAGTTAACACTAGCGCCAAGGTCTAGTAGAGCACGGTTGATGTGTTTCTCCCCAATAGAAATAGAAATAGTAGGACATCCAGGGTCCTTACGTTTCCGTGGTAATTGTTGGGGGAAAGCCGTGTCTACCGTCTTTGCCATGAATATCTTCTTGGGCACTTGAGTCTTCCTCTTCCTAGTGCACAAATTCTTAAGAGTTTTCGCATAGGACGGAACTTGTTGGATGGCATCTAGGAGAGGGATGTTGATGTTAACTTGCTTTAAAATGTCCATAATCTTCTCCATATGTGGACTCGATGTGTTAGCCCTTAACCGATTAGGATAAAGTGCTTTAGCAATAAGCGCTGGGTCCATCATAGGAGAAGGAAGTGTGTTTGGAACCGATCCCAAAATAGAAGTGGGGATCGTCCGTGGAGAACTAGAAGAGGTGGGCTGAGGTGGCGAGCCTTTTGGGAAACGAAGAATAGGCTCGCAAGAAGGTGGTGGGGTAGAAGAACTGGGGTCAGAAGTAGAAGTAGAAGTGGAAGGAAAGGTCTCAACCGGGGTGCTATTGATTGATTTATCAGTATCATCAAACTCTTCCCCAACGTGATTGTCAAGCACTCTTCCAGATCTCAACGTGATTGCATCCACATGATGTGAATAGCCAGGATTGGGCAAAGGTTGAGCTGGAAGTTTCCCTTTTTCTCTCGCACTCATTTCGGCTTTTAGTTGTGCAATTTGTGCTTCCATCGATTTGATATTCTCATTTTGAAAGACAATGATCTTCATCACATTCTCGATGGAAGACTACAAACTTGTCGTCCCTTGGATGGATTGTTTCATGAAAGTATCCAAGGTTTGTGCTAGTGCAGAGGTATTATCTGTACCGGTCAATTGTAAAGGACTAGACGGTGCAAGTGTGTTGACCGGATTTTGGAAGTTTTGTGATTGGTAGGGGTGCTGACTCAATTGAAGTAGTGGTTGCTGTTGTGGTGGAGGGACCCTTTGGAAATTGTGTTGGTTTGGAACCGTGTTTTGATTTTGTGATTGGTTCCAAGCAAAATTCGGGTGATTCCTCCAACCCTGATTATATGTGGAAGAAAATGGATCGTTTCTAGGTCTTTGTTGGAAAGCAGCATTGGTATGCTCGTGACCTTGAAACGGAGAATTCAATGGACATTCTTCCGTGAGATGTGATGGATCAGAACAGCATCCACAGACAGTTTTGGAGAGTGACATTTGATTTAGGGCGGCGGCTAAAAATTTGTTTTCCATAGCATCGAATTTCTTGTGTAAAGCTGAAATTTCAGCTCTAACTCCTATGAAAATATCATTGCCATCCCTAGACGATTGACTCACACCCTCCCACTGTAAAGATCTTTCAGCGAAATCTTCTAGAAATTTCCAGGCTTCCCCATCATCTTTGGTCATGAAGTTGCCTTGACACATGGATTCAAGGGTCTGTCTTGTGTTAGGATTAATGCCCTCATAAATGATTCGGCACAGATCCCATCTGGGGATTCCGTGATGTGGACATTGGACTAACAGATCCTTGAAGCGTTCAAGACATTTTGAAAATGGTTCATTAGGAAGCTGGGTGAATTGATTTATTTCGCTACGGACTCGAGCTGTCTTATGATGTGGGTAGAATTTCTTAAGGAATGCTTTGACGAATTCTCCCCAGTTTGAAATGAAATGTGCGGTAGTGTTATAAAGCCACTTCTCGGCTATATCGCACAAGGTAAAAGGGAGAAGACGTAGACGCATAGCATCCATAGAAAGCTGTGAGGTACCCATCATTGCGCATACATTTTCAAATTTGGTGATAAAGGCATATGCGTCTTCAGACTCGAGACCGTGAAATTTTGGTAGAAGGTTGATGTATTGGGGTTTTATTTGAAAATTATCCCCGTTGGCTGGTGGAATGGAAAGACAGGTCGAAAGAGGACCTCGTGTGGGATGGCACCTCCCTTGGAGAGAGATGCGAGGTGGATTCTGCGTACCAACGGACGGCGGCAGAATAGTGGTAAAGAAATTCGATGGAGACGGATCCATCGATGTGGGTGTGGTGGTGGGTAAAGAAAAGGTAAATGTGGAAATACCGACTTTAGGGTCGATAAGGGAAACGTGGACTTTACGGGCACTAGAATCCCGTGTCCAGCCTATCTTGCACTAAAAAGGGTTAGTACAAGTGGCAGCGTGAATTTATAATTAGGGGAATGAATGAATGCGGTGTTTGTTTTTAAAAATGATACAGATTTTTGAAAAAATGATGCGATCACAATAAATGCAACAAGCAAAACCCTAATTCTATTGGTCTCCTAGGTCAAAGCTCTAGACCGCTCCTAACTACCAAAAGACAAGTCGCAGGATAAATCCTCCACTGCCTCTTTGTCTCCCCTGTGGCCAGGTAAGTGCCAGGTAAGTGGGAAGGTACTCTACTACGTAAGTAGTGGGCCTAATTAATAACCACCAGCCTTCGACATACTTGCCTTAGACACCACAAAAGAAACGCGGATAAGCAATGAATTACCCACGGCCTTCTCTTGTCCTAAGTGAGCGCGACGGTCCTTAGAGTCATCTCTAGATCTTTTTTTAGTTAATGAGGGTCAATGCGGATGCAAGTTTGTGATTTTTGGGGCTTAGGAAGGGTAATGAACTCCCCACCTAATCTGGATTTGGTCTTTGCCCCTTAAATTTCCGTATTAATATCCAAACAACCAAGAAATTAAAAACACGCACAATTTATTTTGCTTTTGCGGCGCTGCGATTTATTTGCAAAGAAACCTGCAGCAATTTGTTAATTGGAGCAGACAGAGGAGGAGATAAGAAAGTAAGAAAAGACCTGAGGGAAATTGGTACAGCAAAGATACTGTTAAACCGCGGTTCCGCCGCAATTGAGGCCTTAAACCGCGGATCCGCCGCGGTTATCACTGTTCACTGCACAAAAAATTAACAGAGAGCTTTTGTTGATCCCCTGAGTCCTCTGTAATATTCTAAAAAAAAAATTCTCCAGCTCCAATGATCCGAGATTTCCTCGCACAAATCACAACAACTCGTATTAGTGTTTGCGCAAATTTTGATCTAAAAATTATAATGGAATAAATCTTTCAACTCAAATTTCAAAATACGAACAATTAGCGCACTATCCCCGGCAACGGCGCCATTTGATTGAAATGATTTCCGATTGTGTAAGTTGAGAAAATGTATAGAAATCACAATCAAAAATATTTTGACCGCAATCAATAACGGTGTCAGATGTAGCGCGCTAGTAAGTGCGGATCGTCCACAGGGAAAGTGTAATCGTTCGCGTTTTGAATTAGATGAATTGAAACTTTAAAGAAAACAAAACAAACAATTCATGATTTGTAAATTGAATTTCAAGAATTAGAAAAATCTAGATCTAAGAAAACATTAAAATCAAGAATTGAGAATTTGATGATTTCCAAACCAAATATCAAGAATCGAAATGAGGCTCGTAGGAATCGATCGGATCTATAGATGTGATGAAATCTAGCGATTACGTATTCTTATCCATCGATGAATTGATACTAGATCGATGATGATCGACGAGAATTAGGGATTTCTTTTGAAACTAGGGTTTCATCATCTATCCTTTGTTCCTTCGTCGATATCATTCACATTCTAGCCTCTAGTAAATTCAAGAATCGATCGTGGATCCCTAATTTCGAGCGATCACAATCAAGAAAGCATCGCAACGAAACTAGGTCGTCGATTCTTCAATTTGCTAGGGTTTACAAAACTCGTAGGACTTAAGAATCGTTTTAAGATTTGTTACATCATCATTCTATTGATCGTCTCGACTCATTTACGAGCGGAGTTTTACTCAAACATCACAATAAGTACCACAATCACAAATTGAGATCGAATCATGATGCAAGAATTTAAAGAAATCAAGATTAAAGAATTTCACCTTTTATTTATCAACAATTCCGTTTACAATTCACTCAAGAACTACAAGAGGAAGAACTCGATCGTCGATTTGGCTTCGCTCCTCTCCTTGAGTCGCGGATCGGCTTAGATCACTTGCTCGATTGAAGATTGGCTCCGCTCCTAAAAGGTTGAAGGCTTCATGCTTGAATGGTACTCGGGATCTTGAATTTGGATTGGAATTAGGGTTAGGATTTCGCACAAGTCATATCACTCAACTTGTGGGTGGAAGATTAAGAGATGGGATGAATTAGAGATTTAATGAACAATCTTTTAACCCTAGATCTAGGCTCCTTTTTATAGACTTCTAAAACCCTAGATCTAGGATTTCAAATTTGAATTTCCCTCCAAAAGTTTGTTAGCAAGAGAGGCTTCTAGAAGTAGTTAGTTAGAGGGAGCTTCTAGAACTAGTTTGTTACGAGCTTAATCAAGATTAGCTTAATTTAATGATCTTTGCTGATCTGGCAGAAGCTTCGAGAGTAATCTGGAATTTGACGTGTCTTGATGAGGTGTACTCACTGAGAGAAGGATATTGCAGCAAAGATGAAGAGCTGACGTGTCCATACTGCCGCGGAACCGCGGCGCAAGACGGCTCCCGCCGTGGATCCGCGGCTCTATTGAAGCCTTAGGGCTTGGGCTCTCTGGTACTCGTTTGGGCTGATACTTGGGCCTTTTCATGATATGTTGAATGTTATGCTTCCCTCTAGATTGCTACCAGATCTCAAATCTTGGAGTTGGTGTAATTTTGATCAGTTCTTTTCCCAATTTTGGCTCTGTTTCAGGAATTCCCTGCACAGACTTCGAAACAAGTGTTGCGCAATATAGGAATGATGCGATGCCATGATAAACAGCCAATTTCCCTTAAAGTGCCGGTATAACACATGCAATCCGGTATTTCAGAGATGTTTTGCTAATATGTGCAATATGAATACCGAACACTTCTAGATGAGTGCAAATGATAGGGAAATTGCCGTGTTAAAAATGCAGTATTTTCGACTGATCAAAGAGCTTGAGGGACTCGGATGGACAATGGATAATGAGCAATAAACGGATATTGTTCTACAGTCTCTTCCCTCTGCCTTTGCTCCATTCATAGTGAACTTCAACATGCATAACATAGAGAAGTCACTACCCGAACTTCTCAATATGATGAGAAGTGCGGAGAGTATGCTTAAAATGAAGTCTCCCTCTCTGCTTGTTGGACAATCTTTCTCTTCCGTCCCAAAAGCCAAGGCCAAGAGAAAGAACAAGAAGAAATCCACCAAGCCGAGAGGAGGAATCAAGAAAGCAAAGGGGAAAGACAAATCCAAAGCTGCGGAGTCGGGAAAAGGAGAATGTTTCTATTGCAAGAAGATGGGGCACTAGAAGGAGAACTGTACTGAGTACCTTTGTAACGTTTTAAAAAATAAATAAACAATTAATTAATTAAATAAAATCCTTTAGGTGAATTTTCTGATAATCGGTAAAATAAACCGTATTTTCCATAAAACTCAACTATAATTATTTTTCAATATAGAATTAAATACGCCTATTTTAACTATATAATTGCTAGTATTTGGTATTTATTTAGTCACTTATAATTTATTAGTTTATCTAAATATTTTTCCTTAAGTAATTATTTTTAATATTAACATAAGCTTTAAATATATATTAAATTAGTGTAAATTACAAATTAGAAAAGGGTTAATTTTACAAAGTGAGACATGACATATTGGAATCAAGTGTGTATCATGAAAAATTCTTTTCCAAAACTTTCCATGGTTCTAGACTCTTCTAGGATTGATTTAGAAAAGAAAATAAATAAAATTTAATAAATTATTGAAAAGACATAAATAGATGTAAATAATTGAAGATGTTTCTACATCTTTCCACGCACCTCACTCTCTCTCTCCCTCTCTTCATTGTGGCCAGCCTCACTACTTGAGGCAGCCCCCATCTTTTCTCCACTCTTTTTCTCTTCAAAAAACTTCAAAAATTCCATCAAAATCCACAAAAAACACCACTAATTCCTAATTTAATTCCTACCCATTATTCTTTGCTCATTATAGCTTGGATTCTTGAGGCAAGAGAGCTATTTGGGAGGCTATGTGAGCATGCTAGACATCATGTTGTGAGGTATAAATCTTAACCTATAGCTTAATTGTTGGATAATTACTTTAATTTAAGCTAATTAAGTGTTTAATTATGGTTTTAATTTCAAATTTTAAATTTTCAAGAGAAGGGGTTTTAAATTAGGTTAGGGTTTTATCACTCAATTATGTTTACAAGGTGTAGTTTAACATGTTGAGACATGGAAAACTTAATCTAATTGTTAAATTGTTAGGTGTTACTTTAAAATTTGTTAAATTAGGAAAAATTGTGCAAACTAGGTTTTTGTAGAATATGTATATGGGTGAGATAAAATTCTAGTGAGAAATTTTATCAATTATTCATAGTTTTAATGAGGAGATTAACATGTTAATTGAATGCAAAACCTAATTTGGTTATTAGTTGCTAATTGTTAGTTTAAAAATGTGATAAATATGCTATTTTGCAAACTAGGTTTTAGAAATTAACTTAAAATGTGGGATTAAAATATAGTTAGGATTTTTAGCACATCATTAAGGTTTCCATGAGTGGTTTAATAATTTAAAATATTCAAAAATCTAGTTTAGTTGTTAATTTGTTTAAGTGTCACCTTTAAATTGTTAAAATTGGATAAAATTGCGAACTAGAAATTTTGGATTAATACAAATTGATGAGATTAAATTATAGAAATGGTTTATATGACTTAGTTATGATATTTAGTGAATATTATGGCCATTAGTTTCGTTTAAATATCAAGTTTTGAAGTAAAAGGGTTAAATGACGCTTTCTAGGTTTTTACGAAATAGAACGATTTGATTGATTTTAAGGTTTTGATGATTTAAACCCTGTTTTATATTATAATTAATGAGTTTTGGAACTACGATTTGTACGTTTGTGTTTTATCTCGATCAATCGGCGTTTGTACGCCGATATTGAGGGTTATTTTGTTCTTTTGCATGAGTGGGTCATAGGTTTTAACCTATGCGCGTTTCGTGTGCCGTTTTAGTTTTGTCCGCGATTCGATTTACGGTATTATATATGTTTGCATATAAGTACCCCTCACATGGACTTCGGAAGAGGAAGAAGAGGAGGGCGACATCGACTTCGGCAAACAAGGACCGGGTGAGTATATGTATATCTACGGGGGAAATCGGGTGGATGGCGTATAGCACCCCCGCAAACGTAGAATAAGAATATTACGTACTGTTATTAGGAAGTCGGACGTGACAATAGATTCTTGGCGAGTAGGGTCCTATTGAATACTTTAGGTTGGACTAAACTGATTTAGAAAGACTTAACCAGAGGATGACTGCCTTGGAGGGAATTCGTAGGTTTCATGTAGACACACACACACACGCACACACATAAACTTGACTTAGTGTATATGTGTGTGTGTGTATATATATAGGAATGTGTGTAGGTATATATATATATACAACATATACATCTGATATGAGGAGATTATATGGTACATGGGGATGAGTGGATATGACTGATGCCGTGATTTATTGGATATATGATCGAGTTATGACATGATATGTGTTATGATAGTAGCGGATCGTTGGGCAATAAGATTATATAAAATATATTTATATAAACGATAATATGTGTTGATGACATTGGAATGAACGAGACTCTAGAATAGAACCCAGATTTGAAATATGTGACTTAATCACGATATGACATATGACATGATATTTTAATGGATCATTTGACAATGTATATTTACACAGACGATGATATATGTTTGATGATATTGGGATGTATGCGATTATAGTATTGTGCCCTTGATCATGATATTGTTTGATGATGATACTATACGAATGATGATGTATATTTGTGATATTGATCCGCGCTCTTGACTCAAGAAAGTCGTACTACGTACGTGTTGCTATTGAGGCTGGATCGCCGACTACTAGAGATATCGACTCAGACTTTAAGAGGATTCTTTTTACCTTTCGACTAGTGTCTTTAGTCAGTTCCTTAGTTGGTTAGGTAGATCTTAGTTTAGGCTTGAGTCATACTTATTTTCAAAACTAACGAATCGTGCGCATTTCTAAAGATAGCCAGAGGGATACTACGGATTTTTCAAAAGACTTATCTTTTCATAAAAACCCCGTAGCCCCTAATTTTCTAAAAACGACGATTCATGCTTTTTCAAACAACAAACTGTATGACTCGTAATTAGTATGTATTCTCTAGTTCTGCGTTTACTACACATTCACTGTTATATTCATGTTGTATTCATCGCATTGCATATTCATACATATGTTTCTTTAGCTAATATGAAACTCTGCCTGTTTGGACACCAGCACCATTACCGATGATGTGCATGTTCCACGTACACCTATTTACAGGCTCACACACATCATCATCGGTAATTGCCATGCCACGTACACTTTAGAACATATTATCTTTTATTGATATAATCAGCTAAATGCTAGTCTAATATAATATTGTATGATTACTCTCATGTGCTAGTTTAGACATTGCATTTATTACTTAGACACTTCATGCATTCACATATTCATATTATCATGCAATATTGTGGGGCTTATGCCGATACTCATTATTTACTTACTCATGATTTTTGGATTTTGGATTTCTATGAGATTTCTGAATTTGGAGGGAAAACCGCAATAATTTAATAAAAGCTTATTATTATCATTTTTTAAATGTAAAGTTGCGGTTTTCTCGTGATGCATGGGTCGTCCACCATGAATTTTCATGTTTTCTGTTGGATTTCGAGACCCGATTCGAGGAGTGGAGGAACCGTCTCGGGTACATGGTGGGCCCGGTATGGTACCCTGGGGCGAGAGTGTTTTTGTGGGGATGACGATGAGCCTGGCTGTGGAAGACTACCTACCGGTGATGTCTGGCGCGGCGGATATCCGGAGGATACCGACCGTTGTCGTGAGATTTGATGATATGGGCCGATCCGGACTGACGGAGCCCGAGATATTGAGACTATGAGATATTGAGACTATGAGGTATTGCGACTTTGAGATTTACATGTTTTGTGTCGATAGTTGACACGGATTTCCATGGATTTCATTGATGATGTTTCAGATTACCATACAAATTTTACTATGATAAAAGTTAAAGATTTCTTATACAGATATATCCAGATTTCATGGTTGATTGTTTTACATTCATGGTGCATGCATACTCATACACATGACATGTTATTACTTGAGGCACTGACACGAGCACTGAGCATTGCACTTATGAATAGATTATTACCCTGTCACTACTAGATGACTAATGTTATTTTAGGTATATTATTATGACCTAGGAGATCGTCGTGCATGCGATTTCTACTCGCAGATGTCTTCTACTCACGAGTTGGCAACTCACCCCCGTTGTGCCAAATTTTCTTACAGGTTTCGATGTACAGGTTTCATTGGCAGTTTACTGGCACATCATTTCATTCAGGGTGATTTGCTTGGTAGGTTGGTTCACTTGTATCAGGACCGCCTTTGTACTTTTATTATTTCATTTGTATCTAGTAGGCTCCATCAACCAGACTTGTATTACTTGATAAATTTAGAAGACTAGTTGCTTATTCTTTCGACCTTAGAGTTGCGCTTGTATTATTATGGTTTTTAGTGGATTTGGTTTTCTTTTGAGTTTTGAGCCTCGCCCTTCGGCGTTGTATATTTTAGTGCATTGTGTGGTTGTTTCCGCCTTTTGGCGTAGAGCTAGCTCCCACTTGGGGATGCCTTTTAATTGCTTGTATATATTATTCTTGTTTGTACCCATTTGAGGCCAGTTTTTACAAAGGAGACTCTGCCGAAATTTTTGAGAAAATTTGACGTTGCTTTTAAACTTGTTTTCCTACACTTTTTCCTTTAAAGGGTTTAGATTTCTGGGTTTCGGCTTGCTTAGATTACGTTACGCCTCTAGACGTTTCGTAATTTAAGTGTCGGTCACGTTCCGTACCTTCGGATCGTGACAAAGTTGGTATCAGAGCGCTAGGTTTAACCTATGTCCGAGTCTAGATTGACCTTAGTTGATGGAGTAGGTGACTTAGGTAGAGTGACGTACCGTGGGTATGATCCGCGGCATACTTACGATACGCTACTCTGCTTAAGAAGCCTTAGGATGTACATTTCTTTGCACTGTATTCTATTCGTTCCTTTGATCTATCTTCGTCGATGTCGGATAGGGGTTTCTGTTACCACGGTCGCACGGGCAGAGAGAGTTGCGGCTCGAATGCGATGACTGTTAGGGTATCGTATATTCTTGAGGATTGAAGCATTGTTTAGCGTACGGATGAAGGGTATTCACATGTCGTACAGACGAAGTTAAAAGGTTCGAACGAATGTCAGAAACCCATTTTCCCAAGTTTAAGGTATTCGGAAGAACGTGCAGGTATTTCTATGGACCCTCTAGAAGAATGAAACCCTAACTCGACATAATGACCATGAGAACGCCTTTGAACCTTAGGCTTTACGGCAGTTCCGCGGTGCCATTAGTGAGGCTTGGGTTTGCCCTTCTACGGCTGGTCCGCGGGTGCTATGGCATGTACTGGATATTTTTAAACTGTACTTGAGTGTTGAGCTCTCGGAGAATTATGGGACTTTGATAAATCGATCTAAAAGTTTAACGTAGTCCGGAAATCATGTGATGGAATACATTACTCGGGAGACTCTCGATATGAGTATAGCCGTTTGTAGCGCAGTCAGCACAGCTATGAAGAGACGAGTTCGAATCAGTCGACACCAGAGGAAAGAGGAGCACATTTACGTCAGTGTTACGATTTGCGATCTAGTGATTCGAATATCACATTTCCGTTGTTTGGATTCTGGTATTTTGATGATTTTGTTTTATGATTGGTATTTCCTATGTGTACATTCATTGCACTCTATTCGTGTTTCATATATCAGTTGTATTGATGTTGTTTTGTACATACCCAGTGCACCCGATTTGGTTTTATACATTTTGAGATATTGATTTGATTTCGTGCATATGGGTTGCGCATGATTTTGACGTATGCTTCGGCATAGTTTGCATGCATTTTTCGTACTGTGATTTCGATTTTGATATACGATATATGTTTTCGTGTACCATGTGCACTTGATTGAGATTCTTGCGCACACCTGGCGCGCTTGATGCGATTTTGTACACACCAGATGCACTAAATTGGGATTTGTGTAGATTAGATGCACCTGATATTGTTGTCGTGCAAGCCCGTTGCACTTGACAGATGTTTTTGGTGCACACCTGTTGCACTCAGTTTTGTTTCGGCGCGTATTCGTGGCATCTGTATTTGGTGTCGATTTCAGTGCGCACCGGACGCATATGATATTTTTATGATGTGATTGGGATTGATTTCATTTTGAGCAGTATGTTTTTATAATAATTACTATTTGGTTTAGTAATCAAGCGGAACGTGTATGTTAAATAAAAGATATATATGTATAGCTATTTTTTTTTAAATGAACGTCTGCTACTTACGCCATGACACGCGCATCGCACGGTGATTTTAAAAAGGGGTTTTTGAATGCTTCTTTATTCAGATGTTTGGACGATTTTACTACGATGCGCGCTATATATAAGTTATAGTTTTGATGTATATCATGTTGGTTTTCATATTGGGCTTTGACATTGTATTCTCACCATAACTCCGATGATTGCGTTATGCTTGACGGAGTTTTGATTTTGAGTTATGTACTTGTTTTTCATGTGCATGCATTGCGCTAAGATGTGTTTTATGTATTGATGATTTCGGAGCCCCGACGATTTGAGTGTTTTGCTAAATGTTTTAGTATTTGGGAGGCATTTTAATTTAAATTCGGGGACCGAATTTCTTTAAAGGGGGAAGATTGTAACGTTTTAAAAAATAAATAAATAATTAATTAAATAAATAAAATCCTTTAGGTGAATTTTCTGATAATCGGTAAAATAAACCGTATTTTCCATAAAACTCAACTATAATTATTTTTCAATATAGAATTAAATACGCATATTTTAACTATGTAGTTGCTAATATTTGATATTTATTTAGTCACTTATAATTTATTAGTTTACCTAAATATTTTTCCTTAAGTAATTATTTTTAATATTAACATAAGCTTTAAATATACATTAAATTAGTGTAAATTACAAATTAGAAATGGGTTAATTTTACAAAGTGAGCCATGACATATTGGAATCAAGTGTGTATCATGCAAAATTGTTTTCCAAAAATTTCCACGGTTCTAGACTTTTTTAGGATTGATTTAGAAAAGAAAATAAATAAAATTTAATAAATTATTGAAAAGACATAAATAGATGTAAATAATTGGAGATGTTTCTAAATCTTTCCACACACCTCACTCTCTCTCCCTCTCCTCATTGTGTCCGGCCTCACTACTTGAGGCAGCCCCCATCTTTTCTCCACTCTTTTTCTCTTCAAAAAACTTCAAAAATTCCATCAAAATCCACAAAAAACACCACTAATTCCTAATTTAATTCCTACCCATTATTCTTTGCTCATTCTAGCTTGAATTCTTGAGGCAAGAGAGCCATTTGGGAGGCAATGTGAGCATGCTAGACATCATGTTGTGAGGTATAAATCTTAACCTATAACTTAATTGTTGGATAATTACTTTAATTTAAGCTAATTAGGTGTTTAATTATGGTTTTATTTTCAAGAGAAGGGGTTTTAAATTAGGTTAGGGTTTTATCACTCAATTATATTTACAAGGTGTAGTTTAATATGTTGAGACATGAAAAACTTAATCTAATTGTTAAATTGTTAGGTGTTACTTTAAAATTTGTTAAATTAGGAAAAATCGTGCAAACTAGGTTTTTGTAGAATATGTATATGGGTGAGATAAAATTCTAGTGAGAATTTTTATCAATTATCCATGGTTTTAACGAGGAGATTAATATGTTAATTGAATGCAAAACCTAATTTGGTTATTAGTTGCTAATTGTTAGTTTAAAAAATGTGATAAATATGCTATTTTGCAAACTAGGTTTTAGAAATTAACTTAAAATGTGGGATTAAAATCTAGTTAGGGTTTTTAGCACATCATTAAGGTTTCCATGAGTGGTTTAACAATTTAAAATATTCAAAAATCTAGTTTAGTTGTTAATTTGTTAAGTGTTACCTTTAAATTGTTAAAATTGGATAAAATTGCAAACTAGAAATTTTGGATTAATACAAATTGATGAGATTAAATTATAGAAATGGTTTATATGACTTAGTTATGACATTTAATGAATATTATGGCCATTAGTTTCATTTAAACATCAAGTTTTGAAGTAAAAAAGTTAAATGACACTTTCTAGGTTTTTGCGAAATAAAACGATTTGATTGATTTTAAGGTTTTGATAATTTAAACCCTGTTTTATATTATAGTTAATGAGTTTTGAAACTACGATTTGTACGTTTGTATTTTATCTCGATCAATCGGCGTTTGTACGCCGATATCGATGGTTATTTGGTTCTTTTGTATGAACGGGTCATAGGTTTTAACATATGCGCGTTTCGTGCGACGTTTCGGTTTTGTCCGCAATTCGGTTTACGATATTATATATGTTTGCGTATAGGTACCCCTCACCTAGACTTCGGACGAGGAAGAAGAGGAGGGCGATATCGACTTCGGCAGACAAGGACCGGGTGAGTAGATGTATATCTACGGGGGAAATCGGGTGGATGGCGTATAGCACCCCCCCAAACGTAGAATAGAGATATTACGTACTGTTATTAGAAAGTCGAGCGTGACCATAGATTCTTGGGGAGTAGGGTCCTATTGAAGACTTTAGGTTGGACTAGACTGATTTAGAAAGACTTAACCAGAGGATGACTGCCTTGGAGGGAATTCGTAGGTTTCATGTAGACACACACACACGCACGAACACACATAAACTTGACTTGGTGTGTGTGTGTGTGTAGGGGTGTGTGTGTGTGTGTGTGTGTGTGTGTGTGTGTGTGTGTGTATAGACACACACACAACATATACATGTGATATGAGGAGATTATATGATACATGGGGATGAGTCAATATGACTAGGCTTGATACCGTGATTTATTGGATATATGATCGAGTTATGACATGAGATGTGTTATGATCGTAGCGGATCGTTGGGCAATAAGATTATATAAAATATATTTATATAAACGATAATATGTGTTGATGACATTGGAATGAACGATACTCTAGAATAGAACCCATATTTGAAATATGTGACTTAATCACGATATGACATATGACATGATATTTTAGTGGATCATTTGATAATGTATATTTACACAGACGATGATATATGTTTGATTATATTGGATTGTATGCGATTATAGTATAGTACCCTTGATCATGATATAGTTGCTAATATTTGATATTTATTTAGTCACTTATAATTTATTAGTTTACCTAAATATTTTTCCTTAAGTAATTATTTTTAATATTAACATAAGCTTTAAATATACATTAAATTAGTGTAAATTACAAATTAGAAATGGGTTGATTTTACAAAGTGAGCCATAACATATTGGAATCAAGTGTGTATCATGCAAAATTCTTTTCCAAAAATTTCCACGGTTCTAGACTTTTCTAGGATTGATTTAGAAAAGAAAATAAATAAAATTTAATAAATTATTGAAAATACATAAATAGATGTAAATAATTGGAGATGTTTCTAAATCTTTCCACACACCTAACTCTCTCTCCATCAACTCATTGTGTCCGGCCTCACTACTTGAGGCAGCCCCCATCTTTTCTCCACTCTTTTTCTCTTCAAAAAACTTCAAAAATTCCATCAAAATCCACAAAAAACACCACTAATTCCTAATTTAATTCCTACCCATTATTCTTTGCTCATTCTAGCTTGGATTCTTGAGGCAAGAGAGCCATTTGGGAGGCTATGTGAGCATGCTAGATATCATGTTGTGAGGTATAAATCTTAACCTATAACTTAATTGTTGGATAATTACTTTAATTTAAGCTAATTAGGTGTTTAATTATGGTTTTGTTTTCAAGATTTAAATTTTCAAGAGAAGGGGTTTTAAATTAGGTTAGGGTTTTATCACTCAATTATATTTACAAGGTGTAGTTTAACATGTTGAGACATGAAAAACTTAATCTAATTGTTAAATTGTTAGGTGTTACTTTAAAATTTGTTAAATTAGGAAAAATTGTGCAAACTAGGTTTTTGTAGAATATGTATATGGGTGAGATAAAATTCTAGTGAGAATTTTTATCAATTATCCATGGTTTTAACGAGAAGATTAACATGTTAATTGAATGCAAAACCGAATTTGGTTATTAGTTGCTAATTGTTAGTTTAAAAAATGTGATAAATATGCTATTTTGCAAACTAGGTTTTAGAAATTAACTTAAAATGTGGGATTAAAATCTAGTTAGGGTTTTTAGCACATCATTAAGGTTTCCATGAGTGGTTTACCAATTTAAAATATGCAAAAATCTAGTTTAGTTGTTAATTTGTTAAGTGTTACCTTTAAATTGTTAAAATTGGATAAAATTGCAAACTAGAAATTTTGGATTAATACAAATTGATGAGATTAAATTATAGAAATGGTTTGTATGACTTAGTTATGACATTTAATGAATATTATGGCCATTAGTTTTGTTTAAACATCAAGTTTTGAAGTAAAAAAGTTAAATGACACTTTCTAGGTTTTTGCGAAATAAAACGATTTGATTGATTTTAAGGTTTTGATGATTTAAACCCTGTTTTATATTATAATTAATGAGTTTTGAAACTACGATTTGTATATTTGTATTTTATCTCGATCAATCGGCGTTTGTACGCCGATATCGATGGTTATTTCGTTCTTTTGCATGAACGGGTCATAGGTTTTAACATATGCGTGTTTCGTGCGACGTTTCGGTTTTGTCCGCGATTCGGTTTACGATATTATATATGTTTGCGTATAGGTACCCCAAACGTAGACTTCGGACGAGGAAGAAGAGGAGGGCGATATCGACTTCGGCAGACAAGGACCAGGTGAGTAGATGTATATCTACGGGGGAAATCGGGTGGATGGCGTATAGCACCCCCGCAAACCTAGAATAGAGATATTACGTATTGTTATTAGGAAGTCGAGCGTGACCATAGATTCTTGGCGAGTAGGGTCCTATTGAAGACTTTAGGTTGGACTAGACTGATTTAGAAAGACTTAACCAGAGGATGACTGCCTTGGAGGGAATTCGTAGGTTTCATGTAGACACACACACACGCACGCACACACATAAACTTGACTTGGTGTATGTGTGTGTGTGTGTAGGGGTGTGTGTGTGTGTGTGTGTGTGTGTGTGTGTATAGACACACACACAACATATACATGTGATATGAGAAGATTATATGATACATGGGGATGAGTCAATATGACTAGGCTTGATACCGTGATTTATTGGATATATGATCGAGTTATGACATGAGATGTGTTATGATCGTAGCGGATCGTTGGGCAATAAGATTATATAAAATATATTTATATAAACGATAATATGTGTTGATGACATTGGAATGAACGAGACTCTAGAATAGAACCCATATTTGAAATATGTGACTTAATCACGATATGACATATGACATGATATTTTAGTGGATCATTTGAGAATGTATATTTACACAGACGATGATATATGTTTGATGATATTGGATTGTATGCGATTATAGTATAGTACCCTTGATCATGATATAGTTGCTAATATTTGATATTTATTTAGTCACTTATAATTTATTAGTTTACCTAAATATTTTTCCTTAAGTAATTATTTTTAATATTAACATAAGCTTTAAATATATATTAAATTAGTGTAAATTACAAATTAGAAATGGGTTAATTTTACAATGTGAGCCATGACATATTGGAATCAAGTGTGTATCATGCAAAATTCTTTTCCCAAAATTTCCACGGTTCTAGACTTTTCTAGGATTGATTTAGAAAAGAAAATAAATAAAATTTAATAAATTATTGAAAAGACATAAATAGATGTAAATAATTGGAGATGTTTCTAAATCTTTCCACACACCTCACTCTCTCTCCCTCTCCTCATTGTGTCCGGCCTCACTACTTGAGGCAACCCCCATCTTTTCTCCACTCTTTTTCTCATCAAAAAACTTCAAAAATTCCATCAAAATCCACAAAAAACACCACTAATTCCTAATTTAATTCCTACCCATTATTCTTTGCTCATTCTAGCTTGGATTCTTGAGGCAAGAGAGCCATTTGGGAGGCTATGTGAGCATGCTAGACATCATGTTGTGAAGTATAAATCTTAACCTATAACTTAATTGTTGGATAATTACTTTAATTTAAGCTAATTAGGTGTTTAATTATGGTTTTATTTTCAAGATTTAAATTTTCAAGAGAAGGGGTTTTAAATTAGGTTAGGGTTTTATCACTCAATTATATTTACAAGGTGTAGTTTAACATGTTGAGACATGAAAAACTTAATCTAATTGTTAAATTGCTAGGTGTTACTTTAAAATTTGTTAAATTAGGAAAAATTGTGCAAACTAGGTTTTTGTAGACTATGTATATGGGTGAGATAAAATTCTAGTGAGAATTTTTATCAATTATCCATGGTTTTAACGAGGAGATTAACATGTTAATTGAATGCAAAACCTAATTTGGTTATTAGTTGATAATTGTTAGTTAAAAAAATGTGATAAATATGCTATTTTGCAGACTAGGTTTTAGAAATTAACTTAAAATGTGGGATTATCTAGTTAGGGTTTTTAGCACATCATTAAGGTTTCTATGAGTGGTTTAACAATTTAAAATATGCAAAAATCTAGTTTAGTTGTTAATTTGTTAAGTGTTACCTTTAAATTGTTAAAATTGGATAAAATTGCAAACTAGAAATTTTGGATTAATACAAATTGATGAGATTAAATTATAGAAATGGTTTATATGACTTAGTTATGACATTTAATGAATATTATGGCCATTAGTTTTGTTTAAACATCAAGTTTTGAAGTAAAAAAGTTAAATGACACTTTCTAGGTTTTTGCGAAATAAAACAATTTGATTGATTTTAAGATTTTGATGATTTAAACCCTGTTTTATATTATAATTAATGAGTTTTGAAACTACGATTTGTATGTTTGTATTTTATCTCGATCAATCGGCGTTTGTACGCCGATATCGATGGTTATTTGGTTCTTTTGCATGAACGGGTCATAGGTTTTAACATATGCGCGTTTCATGCGACGTTTCGGTTTTGTCCGCCATTCGGTTTACGATATTATATATGTTTGCGTATAGGTACCCCTCACGTAGACTTCGGACGAGGAAGAAGAGGAATGTGATATCGACTTCGGCAGACAAGGACCAGGTGAGTAGATGTATATCTACGGGGGAAATCGGGTGGATGGCGTATAGCACCCCCGCAAACGTAGAATAGAGATATTACGTACTGTTATTAGGAAGTCAAGCGTGACCATAGATTCTTGGCGAGTAGGGTCCTATTGAAGACTTTAGGTTGGACTAGACTGATTTAGAAAGACTTAACCAGAGGATGACTGCCTTGGAGGGAATTCGTAGGTTTCATGTAGACACACACACACGCACGCACACACATAAACTTGACTTGGTGTGTGTGTGTGTGTGTGTAGGAATGTGTGTGTATATATATATATATATACAACATATACATGTGATATGAGGAGATTATATGATACATGGGGATGAGTCAATATGACTAGGCTTGATACCGTGATTTATTGGATATATGATCGAGTTATGACATGAGATGTGTTATGATAGTAGCGGATCGTTGGGCAATAAGATTATATAAAATATATTTATATAAACGATAATATGTGTTGATAACATTGGAATGAACGAGACTCTAGAATAGAACCCAGATTTGAAATATGTGACTTAATCACGTTATGACATATGACATGATATTTTAGTGGATCATTTGATAATGTATATTTACACAGACGATGATATATGTTTGATGATATTGGATTGTATGCGATTATAATATAGTACCCTTGATCATGATATTGTTTGATGATGATACTATACGAACGATGATGTATATATGTGAGGATTGATCCGCGCTCTTGACTCGAGAAAGTCGTACTACGTACATGACGCTATTGAGACTGGATCGCCGACTACTAGAGATATCGACTCAGACTTTAGGAGGATTCTTCTTACCTTTCGACTAGTGTCTTTAGTCAGTTCCTTAGTTGGTTAGGTAGATCTTAGTTTAGGCTCGAGTCATACTTATTTTCAAAACTAACGAATCGTGTGCATTTTTAAAGACAGCGGATACTACGGATTTTTCAAAGGACTTATCTTTTCAAAAAAAACCGTAGCCCTTAATTTTCTAAAAGCGACGATTCATGCTTTTTCAAACAACAAACTGTATGACTCGTAATTAGTATGTATTCTCTAGTTGTGCGTTTACTACACATTCACTGTTATATTCATGATGTATTCATCACATTGTATATTCATACATATGTTTCATTAGCTAATATGAAACTCTGCCTGTTAGAACACCAGCACCATTACCGATGATGTGCATGTTCCACGTACACTTATTTGCCGGCTCACACACATCATCATCGGTAATTGCCATGTCACGTACACTTTAAAACATATTATCATTTATTGATATAATCAGCTAAATGCTAGTCTAATATAATATTGTGTGATTACTCTCATGTGCTAGTTTAGACATTCCATTTATTACTTAGACACTTTATGCATTCACATATTCATATTATCATGCAGTATTGTGGGGTTTATGCCGATACTCATTATTTACTTACTCATGATTTTGGGATTTTGGATTTCTATGAGATTTCTAGATTTAGGGGGAAACCGCAAGAATTTAATAAAAGCTTATTATTATCATTTTTAAAATGTAAAGTTGCGGTTTTCTCGTGATATATGGGTCGTCCACCATGAATTTTCATGTTTTCTGTTGAATTTTGAGAACCGATTCGAGGAGTGGGGGCCGTCTTGGGTACATGGGGGGCCCGGTACGGTTCCCCGGGGCGAGAGTATTTTTGTGGGGATGACGATGAGCCTGGCTAGGGAAGACTAGCTACCGGTGATGTCTGGTGCGGCGGATATCCGGAGGATACCGACCGTTGTCGTGAGATTTGATGATATGGGCCAATCCGGACTGACGGAGCCCGAGATATTGAGACTATGAGATATTGAGACTATGAGGTATTGAGACTTTGAGATTTACATGTTTTGTGTCGATGCTTGACACGGATTTCCATGGATTTCATTGATGATGTTTCAGATTACCATACAAATTTTACTATGATAAAAGTTAAAGATTTCTTATACAGATATATCCAGATTTCATGGTTGATTGTTTTACATTCATGGTGCATGCATACTCATACACATGACATGTTATTACTTGAGGCACTGACATGAGCACTGAGCATTGCACTTACGCATAGATTATTATCCTGTCACTACTAGATGACTAGTGTTATTTTAGGTATATTATTATGACCTAGGAGATCGTCGTGCATGCGATTTCTACTCGCAGATGTCTTCTACTCATGAGTCGGCAACTCACCCTCGTTGTGCCAAATTTTCTTACAGGTTTCGATGTACAGGTTTCCTTGGCAGTTTGCTAGCACATCATTTCATTCAGGGTGATTTGCTTGGTATGTTGGTTCACTTGTATCAGGACCGCCGTTGTACTTTTATTATTTCATTTGTATCTAGTAAGCTCCATCAACCAGACTTGTATTACTTGATAAATTTAGAAGACCAGTTGCTTATTCTTTCGATCTTAGAGTCGCGCTTGTATTATTATGGTTTTTGGTGGATTTGGTTTTCTTTTGAGTTTTGAGCCTCGCCTTTCGGCGTTGTATATTTTAGTGCATTGTGTAGTTGTTTCCGCCTTTTGGCGTAGAGCTAGCTCCCGCTTGGGGATGCTTTTTATTGCTTGTATATATTACTCTTATTTGTACCCGTTTGGGGCCAGTTTTTACAAAGAAGACTCTGCCGAAAATTTTGAGAAAATTTGACGTTGCTTTTAAACTTGTTTTCCTACACTTTTTCCTTTAAGGGGTTTAGATCTCTGGGCTTCGGCTTGCTTAGATTACCTTACGCCTCTAGAAGTTTCGTAATTTAAGTGTCGGTCACGTTCCGTACCTTCGGGTCATGACAACCTTGGTCTAATGAAAAGGAAGCATTGTGATGCTTCAGCTTCAGGTGTGTTGGTAACTGAAAATTGTTTTTCTATAAACTCTGCTTCTGGGTATTGGATACCGGTTCGGGTTCTCATATCTGTAATTCTGTGCAGGGTGTAGGGTTCCTCTCAATGGCAGCGAGGTTTTGAGAGGTATCGTCCATGCCATTTTTAAATTTTTCCGTTAAAGGCAACTCTAAACTAGAATCATTAACTAGAAATATAATACGGAAACATAGTAAACCATTTACTATCTAAGTGAAATAGGAAATACAACCTTTGTAGACCGGTCCTTCACTTCATAAGCTCCTTGTAGTAGTCCCTTCGCTGCGATCGTCGAGCTCCCGGACTCTTGCATGGCTTCGCGTAAAGAAATGAGTGATCTTGCTTGAAGATTTCGAGGCCGAAGATTATCTACGTCGAGAGAATACTAGCTCAAACTTCTACTTCACTAACTAGAGAATTAGTGAAGCAAGCACCCTAAACTAAAGTGCTAGTCTAGTAGAGAATGATGAGATAGGAAGTGGGTTCACTTTAAAATTTGTTTTCTCACAATATTTCTCACTTTGGATCAAACCCTAGAAAGCTTTTGGCTTTGAGGAAGAAAATGAACAAATATAAGAGAATGGAAAATGATCAAGTGAGAGAGTGAACCATGGTGAGTGGATATCATATACTAACTCATGTAGAGACATAACCATAGGTAATTATCATGGTTAGGTTACTAAATATCTTAAGTAAAACAAAACTAGTAGACTTAGTCAAAGCATCCATAAGCTTCCACTAGCTTCATGGTTGTGCTAATTATCCACTAATTTTAGAATTACTTTAAATATCAAAACCCAGCATCATAATTAGCATGGTGTAAGTCTCATACACCCATGTAGTGTGTATCAACCACCATGATACAAAACAATACACAATTTAATATATATCACATATATATTAAGTTGTGCACATGTGAAAAAAACAAATGCTTAAGTGAACCAATGTTAGTTAATGTAAATTAGTATATCACATATACAATTATACACTAAGTTATCAAATCACGGCTATATCACATATAACCAAATAACATCCAAAGTATCGTCTTATCGAATCAACCCTTGATTCGATGACCCGGCTATATCACATATAACCGACCGATACAAAAAAGTCGCGAGAATAGAATACGGTATCACATACACGCATTATTCTTAGTCCCGCACATATCACATATGTGCTCCTATTTCGTTTTTCCTGAGCCAGTAAAACCTCTATAAAGGACTCTAAAGACTCATCAATACACCGGCAGTAGGTGGTGATCATATCAAGCACCCACAAGCCGTCAGCGGAACTAGCTGGACGTAACGGCTACCCGGGTATTGAGCGATCAAAAGATCAGCAAGCAAGCCCGCTCCAACTCCTGCAAAAGCCTGACGGTAACACTTATCGTACAGTCCGGTCTCCTCGTCTGATATGTCGCATATCAAGTCTAGGGGTGGTAAATGTCAGACCCCAATAACCGATAAGTCATGCTGATGTGAGGCTCAAAACGGGTCGAGAAACTACTGGTAACACTTACCAGTAAATCTCTAAAATAGCCCTAGCCAGGGACTTCCCTGTTATGGCCAATCGAGCACAGCGCAACATCAACTCCCAATAACGGGAGAGACGAAACCCCTACTATCCCTCATTGCCTCCATGTGACTCGGGACTGTACCCAAAAACCACCGTTTTGCACGCCCTCTTGGACGTGGTAAGGTGGAAATCAAAGCACAGTGGGAATCACACAAGACTCTATGACAATCTCGGGTCTACAGACTAACATATACAAGTGTCACCAGATAACTGCCATCTGACGTGAGGTATAATACCATCTTGGAGTTCTCGGCGAGTCCGTCCAGTGTACCTAGTCTCCACTGAGCACCCGTATACCATCTTTGATGTCAAACACCAATGGATATGGGATCATCCATCGCCCATCTCATGGGTCGAGAAACGTATACGCTAGTCTACTCTGGTATATCGATGCCCTGTCTCGATACACCCACGACTAGGAATATTAAAGGATGAACTTATAGACTACCATGGCCCCACTAGTATGATCTGCATCATAGTCCTGGTAGTCAAGTACACATCCTAAGGGCTTTACCAACATGTAACTATAAGACAGTATCAAGAGACAAGTATACATGTTAAGATAAAGAGCAACCAGATAGCATACTATCATATCGAGCAAGAAAGTCCTCTCTATATATGTCCAAGCATCCAATATAATATACATCATTTGTACGCCTCTAGGGCATACATACAACTAACAATCTCCCACTTCCACTAGGGCCAGCTACTGTAGTATCGCATACCAAGCATCCCGAAGAGTCTCTCAAACTGTATCTGGGGAATGGCCTTCGTGAGTGGATCCGCTGTGTTGTTCTTCGTGTCAACCCTCCTGACCTCGATCTCCCGGCGATCAACTATCTTCCGGATCAGGTGATACCGCCTCAGAATATGCCTGGATCGCTGATGGGACCTGCGTTCCTTGGCCAAAGCCACCGCTCCATTGTTATCACAATAAAAAGGTATTGGACCCTTAATGGATGGAACCACTCCAAATTCAGTTATGAACTTCTTAATCCAGACAGCTTCTTTGGCAGCATCGTTGGCAGCGATGTATTTAGCCTCCATCGTCGAGTCTGCCACAGTTTCCTGCTTAGAACTCTTCCATCTTACCACCCCTCCATAAAGGGTGAAGACAAATCCCGAGTGCGACTTAGAGTCGTCCTTATCACTCTGGAAGCTCGAATCGGTAAAGGACTCCACTTGGAGTTCTCCGTTACCATACACCAAGAGCATCTCTTTAGTCCTTTGTAAGTACTTGAGAATGCTCTTCACAGCTGTCCAGTGACTCTCTCCAGGATTAGCTTGATACCTACTCACTACACTTAGTGAGTGTGCTACATCGGGTCTGGTATATAGCATCGCGTACATGATAGAGCCTACATCCAAAGCATAGGGTATCCCTTGCATGCGAGCTCTCTCCAAATCAGTCTTGAGAGACATCTCTTTGGAGAGAGTGAGCCCTGAGATCGTGGGTAAAAACCCACGCTTGGACTCTTCCATACTAAACCGCTTTAGTATGGTGTCAATGTACCTGGATTGGGACAATCCCAGTATCCGTTTGGATCTATCTCTAAAGATCTTAATCCCCAAAATGTAGGAGGCATCCCCTAGATCTTTCATTGAGAATCTTTGTGATAAGAAGAGGTTGACCGATTGCAGCATAGGAATGTCATTTCCTATTAAGAGTATGGCGTCCACGTACAATACGAGGAAGACAACCTTACTCTCTGCCACCTTCTTGTAGATACAAGGTTCATCTACGTTATTGACGAAATCAAACTCTTTGATAACAACATCTGTTAGTGTATGATGCATGCTCCCACAACTCTTGTGAGGCAGCGGAAGTGATAAACAAAAATTTTCTTTGCATACAACACGCACTTTCCATTAGATCTTGTCTAAACCACAACTAGAAAACCCTAACTAGAGATGTTATTTACTATGTTAGGGAGTATACCTTGATGATCTGGTCCTTCGGGTCTTCTTTGATGAACTCCATGGCTCCTTGGACGTTGCCGATGAACTCGATCAATGGCCACCCCAAGACCTAGATGATCCACGCGAGAGTTGTCGTGCAATCTAGAAACTCTTCACAAGAGTTTAACCTAGAGACCAAGTTTGCTAGAAGAGCTCACTAGGATTATGTAGAAATTAGTGTATTGGATTATCTTTAACCCTAAGCCTTTGTTTCACAACACATATGAAGGGTAAAGCTTAGGATGAAGGAGGAGGAGAGAAGAAGGAGAGAGAAAGTGTTTGTGATAATGAGAAAATTCAAGCATGGAAATTAGATATGGCTCAAATGAAATAATTGAAGCATGCATTATAAAATTAGCACCATGCTTCAATAGTAACTCCAAAACAATATAAAATAAAACAACCCATTCTTTCAACCATGCTTGGACTTTCTAAATTCCACCTCATTTATTTATTTTCACAAAACAAATAATGTAATTATGAGGTGGCACCTTCTAGAAGGTATTCTTGTAACAATTACAAAAATACCCCTCCTCCGTATACCGAATACGTATACCCGTATCCGAATTCCGAAAAATACGTATACAAATAATCCAATAATATAATACCGGTATCCGGCTTAAACCGAAGCCTACCAGTATTATCCTCCCGATCATTATTCCTGTAATAATTGCACGAGCATGATCGAAACCCTGTCGTAACACCTTACGGCTGCCGTAACAACTTACGGCCTTCGCCTGAACGAGGGAACTTTCTGTGTGGGACTATAAAGACTCGACAGTACGCTGGCAGTGG
Organism: Agapanthus africanus; assembly: GCA_030015575.1. NCBI lineage: Eukaryota > Viridiplantae > Streptophyta > Magnoliopsida > Asparagales > Amaryllidaceae > Agapanthus > Agapanthus africanus. The sequence continues at coordinate 242,641,855 of CM057350.1, forward strand.
GTTTAACCACATGCACGTCAGCGGCACTAGCTATGCGTAACGGCTACCCAGGTACATGATGAAAAAGTGGCCGACGAGCGAACTCATAACAACCTCAACGAGCCTGTAAGCAACACATACCGTACAGTCCGTTCTCTTAGTCTGATATGTCGCATATGAAGTCTGGGGATGGTAAATGTCAGACCCCAGTAACTTTATAAGTCATGCTGATTTACGGCTCATAACAGTTCGAGAAACTACTGATAACACTTATCAGTAAACCTCGAGAACCCAGGCCAAGGATTTAGGTGTTATAGCCGATCAAACATAGCGCGACATCAACTCCCTATACTGGGAGAGACGAAACCCCTCCTATCGCTCACTGTGTCTATGTGATTCGAGACTGTACCCAAAGTCCACCTATTTGCACGACTCAATAGAGCCGTGGTAGGGTGGAAATCAAAGCACAATGGGAATCACACAAGACACCATGACGATCTCGAGTCTACAGACTAACCTGTACAAGTGTCACCAGAGAACTGCTATCTGACAATAGGTATATATACCACCTAGGAGTTCACGGCTTGTCCTGTTCGGTGTACCCATTCTCCAATGAGCACCTGTGTACAATCTTTGATGTCAAACACCAATGGTTGTGGAATCAACCATCGTCCCCAGGGTCAAGAAACGGACACACTAGTCTAATATGGTAATATCGATGCCCTGTCTCGATATACCCTCGACTAGGAACTATTAAAGGATATGCTTATAGACTGCCCAGGCCCACTAGTATGATCTCATCATAATCCTGGTAGTCAAGCATAATCCTAAGGGCTTCATCAACATGCATATAACGATATGAAATATAACACAACACATCACATGTTAAGATGAAGATAAACCAGATAGCATACTATCATTTCGAGCAAAGATTGCTTCTGTACATATACATTCCTAGCATTCTATACAATACAGGCCTCTAGGGTATACATATCTAACAATCTTCCACTTGCACTAAGGCCTGTAGTTGATGCAATAAGTACCCACTGTCTGCACTAGAACCAGTTGCCGGCGTACCGCATGCCCAACAGCTCGAACAGTTTCTCAAACTGGACTTGAGGGATGGACTTAGTGAATGGATCTGCTGTGTTGTCTTTCGTGTCTGCTCACCGTACCTCGATATCCTGGCGATCCACTATCTCCCTGATGAGGTGATACCGCCTCAAGATATGTCTGGATTTCTGATGGGACCTCGGTTCCTTTGCCAAAGCCATGGCTCCATTGTTATCGCAATACAGAGGTATTGGATTAGCAATGGATGGAACCACCTGAAGTTCAGAAATGAACTTCCTCATCTAGACTGCCTCTTTTGCGGCATCATTAGCAGCAATATACTCATCTTCCATCGTGGAGTCAGCGACGGTATCTTGCTTGGAACTCTTCCAACATACCGCCCCTCCATTTAGGGTAAATACAAACCCTGAGATGGACTTACTGTCAGCCTTATCGCTCTGGAAGCTGGAGTCGGTAAATCCCTCCATTTGGAGATCTCTATTACCATACACCAAGAACATTTCTTTTGTTCTTCTCAAGTACTTCAGAATGTTCTTCACAGCAGTCCAGTGTTTCTCCCGTGGGTTAGATTGATACCTGCTTACTGCACTCAGTGCATAAGCTACATCTGGGCGAGTACATAACATCGCATACATTATAGATCCTATTTCCGAAGCGTAGGGTATAATGCTCATGCGAGCCCTCTCCTCATCAGTCTTTGGAGACATCTCTTTGGAGAGGGTGATCCCGTGACAAGCGGGTAAATTACCCCTCTTGGAATCTTCCATACTAAACCTCTTTAGTATGGTGTCAATGTATCTCGATTGGGACAATCCCAATAATTTCTTATATCTATCTCTATAGATCTTAATTCCCAGAATGTACGAGGCATCGCCCAGGTCTTTCATGGAGAACCTCTGCGATAAGAATAGTTTGACCAATTGTAACATAGGAATATCATTTCCTATCAAGAGAATGTCGTCTACGTACAATACGAAGAATGTAACAGTACTCTCTACAATCCTTTTATAAATACATGGTTCATCCACATTTTTGATAAAACCAAACTCTTTGATTGTATCATCAAAGCAGATGTTCTAACTCCGTGATGCCTGCTTTAATCCATAGATGGATTTAAGCAACCCGCATGCCTTTCCGCTGCTCCCACTATCAATGAAGCCTTCTGGCTGATCAATAAAAACGCATTCTTCTAAATCATCATTTAGCAATGCCGTTTTAACATCCATCTGCCAGATCTCATAATCATAGTGAGCGGCTATAACAAGCAGGATCCGAATGGATTTGAGCATCGCGACTGGTGAAAAAGTTTCATCATAGTCCAAGCCTGGTCTCTGACGAAATCCTTTTGCTACCAGCCTAGCTTTATAGGTCTCCACCTGACCATCCACACCGATCTTTCTTTTAAAGATCCATTTGCACCCTATGGGTTTTACTCCAGAAGGTGCAACCTCCAAATTCCATACTTTGTTGGTGTGCATGGATTCCATTTCGGATCTCATGGTATTCAGCCACTTCACTGAGTCACCACTCGTGATAGCTTGCTGAAAACTAGTAGGGTCATCATCATCCATGATGCAATCTTCTCTATCACCATCAATTAGAAAACCGTAGTATCTATCAGATAGGCGAGAAGTCCTATTAGATCTACGGAGTGGCTAAGGTTCGTCAGGTTCTATTGAAACCTCAGGTTCAACCAAATCATCGGTAATTGTTTGTGTATCTGGAATTTCTTCCAGTTCTACCGCATTGCCAACAATATCATTTGTAAAAAATTCATTTTCTAAAAATGTGGCATACTGAGAAACAAACACCCTTTGTTCCTCCTTGTGGTAGAAAAAATATCCATACGAGTGTTTTGGATATCCCACAATTCTACACAAAACCGACCGTGTCTCAAGTTTGTCCGGATTCTGCTTTTTCACATAAGCCGGACAACCCCATATCGTAACTCTTTTAAGAGATGGTCTCTTCCCATACCATATCTCATATGGAGTGGTAGACACGGTTTTGGTCGGAACCCTGTTCAATAGGTAAATCGCAGTCTCCAATGCGTGCCCCCAGAATGATATTGGTAACTCAGCATCACTCATCATAGATCGTACCATATCTAATAAGATACGATTCCTCCTTTCCGATACACCGTTGTGTTGTGGAGTGTACGGAGGAGTGAGCTGAGAGAGAATCCCATTCTCTTTTAGGAAATCTAGAAACTCTGAGCTTAGATACTCACCTCCTCGATCTAATCGAAGTTTCTTGATACTTAAGCCTGCTTGTTTTTCTACTTCAGATTTATACTCCTTGAATTTTTCGAAGGCTTCGGACTTATGTTTCAACAAGAACACGTGCCTGAATCTCGATAAATCATCAGTGAAGGTTATGAAGTACGAAAAACCACCTCTAGCATGTGTAGACATTGGTCCACACACATCACTATGTATGAGGCCTAAGAGTTCAGTAGTTCTCTCTCCGTGTCCAGTAAACGGAGTTTTGGTCATTTTACCCTTGATACAAGACTGGCAAGTCGCATAAGATTTATATTCAAACGGGTTCAAATATCCATCTTTATGTAGCTTGGTTAGTCTTGTTTCGTTAATATGACCAAGTCTACAATGCCAAATGAAAGCTTCATTTATGTCTGAAACCTTTCTTTTGTTTGTGTGTTGTATATGAAAAACTGTATGCTGATTTAGGACGCATATCCCATTATTTAATGTAACATACCCAATCAACTCTTGATTAAGGTTAATGTTCATAACATTATATTGCAATACAAAATTATATCCAGCATTGTCCAACAACGATACAGATATAATATTGCATAACATCGAAAGTACAAAATAACATGGGTTCAAAACCAATATACAACCTGACGGCAAACCAAGATGATACTCTCCCACTGCAGTAGCATGTACCGTGGAAACATTCCCAACCCGGAGAGTGTGGTCACCTTTCTTCAAAAACCTGCTATTTCTCTGCCCCTGCACATAATTGCAGATGAGAGATCCTGACCCAGTATCTAATACCCAGGAAGCAGAGTTAATTGAAAAACAGTTTTCCATTACAAACACACCTGAAGTGGAAGCATCACCATGCTTCTTCTTCTTGAGGTCGGCCAGGTATCCAACGCAGTTTCTCTTCCAGTGCCCAGTCTGGTGGCAGTGGAAACATTCCCCTCGTCCTGTCGTAGGAGCCCTTTTCTTGTCCCTTCCCGACGCCTTTTTCACTCCGTCTCTCTGTTTGATGGGATTCTTCTTCTTCTTTCCCTTGGCCTTGGCTTTCGGGATGGAGGAAGAAGATGGCCTAGCAATAAGAGCGGGAGTTTTCTCTACCTTTAGTGTGCTCTCTGCACTCCTCAACATATTGAGGAGTTCAGGTAAAGACTTCTCTATGTTGTGCATGCTGAAGTTTACAATGAATTGAGCAAAGGCAGGGTGAAGGGACTGCAGAACAATATCAATATACTGCTCATTCTCCATGGTCCAACCCAGGTCCTCAAGTTCTTCGATAAGTCCAATCATCTTCAATACATGGTCACCTACAGACGTGCCGGCAGCTATTCGCATCTGAAACAACTTTCGAGATGCCTCGTATCGGAGAGTATGAGATTGCTCTCCATACAATTCTTTTGTATGGAGAAAGATGGATTGAACATCCATTTTCTCGTGCTGCTTCTGATGTTCATTGTTCATAGAAGCAAGCGCGAGGCACTTGGCTATTGCGCATTCTATATCCCATGTCTTGTGGATTTCTTTATCCGCAACTGAAGAATCAGGGCCTGGGTTAGGAGGGGCTGGAGTAGTCAGGACGTATTTGGCCTTATCATAGGTCAGGGCAATATTCACGTTCCTTAGCCAATCTTTGTAATTCGGTCCCGTGAGTTTATTTTTGTCTAGTAAAAGCTTAAGTCCCGTCATAGGTATCTGCCATTAGGAGAGAGAAAAGAAGACACTCAGCGATTGCTCTTGCATAATTAGATTGGTTATTAATCTTATCTAATTGATGTCTCCCACTGCTTTTTATCAAATTTTCCTTCAATCCTTTTAAAAAGAAAACTAGCCAAGATTAATTGCAATCTACAAGTTCGCTAACCGGTCGGCCAGGCCAGTGTCGGTACTCTGAGGGAGGTTCCCCGTGCTTTCTCACTGACCTAATTAAAATAAACCTCATTTTCCTAGAGGCGTAACCCCGTTGACACCTTTCTAGACACCTACTGGATTAGCTAATTGTAAAGTGCAAAACTCTCCCGGGAGTAACCTTTACTCACGGTGGGATCGGGATCCAACTATCATATAGAAGGTATGCAATCCTATTGCAAATTTCAACTCTTGAAATTCCTGATATGATTTTTACCTCTAGTGTCTTATGACCTTAACTATGGTCAATGATCAGTCGAAAATAATGTATTTTTAACACGTCAATTTCCCTATCATTTGCACTCATATAAAGGTGTTCGGTATTCATATAGCACATGTTAGCAAAACAACCGTAAAATACCAGAATACCTGTGTTATACCTTAAAACTGACATTTCGAGGGAAATTGACTGTTATCATGGCATCGCATCATTCTTGTATAGCGCAACACTCATTTCGAAGTCTGTGCAGGAAATTCCAGGAACCGAGCCAAAATTGTCAAAGTGCTGATAAAAAAAAATATGCCAACTCAAAGATCTGAGATCTGGCAATGATATAGAAGGAATTTTGAGAATCAACATATCAGACAATATAGCTGAAGTCAGCAGAAGAAAAGACTTAAAGTTTCATGCAGTAAAACTCCTATTGGGCCGCGGAGCCGTGGCCAGAACCCCCTTGGCGCCGCAGATCCGCGATCAACATGCCACGTCATCATCTTTGCTTCACTTCAGAACTCTTCACTCAGTTCCTACACCTCAGCAAGCTATGACGATTTCTAGAATTCTCCAGAGTCTTCTGCCAGATCAGCAAGCTACTTGTGCAAACTAAACTTCTAAGCTTCCAAAGCAAGCCAAGTAACTACCTAAGCCTAGAAGCTTCTCCCTAACCTCCAAGCTTATGATGGAAGCTAAAGCCTAACTAACTACCTCTAGAACCTTCCTCCTAACTTCCAAGCTTACAATAGAAGATAACATAAACCAAGCTTACAAGGAAAGCTAACCTAAACCAAGCTTACAAAGGAAGCTAACCATTCTTAAGGCTATAAAAGGAACCCTAGGCTTCACTTCAAGAGGTTGTTCAACAATTCTTCCCACAAGTTGAGTGACACAACTTGTGCCTCAAAACCCTAACCCTAATCCAATCAAAAATCCAAAAGTTCAAGATCTTCGAGTTCAATCAAAGCAAGAATCCTTCAAAGCCTTTAGAAGTGAAGTCGGACTTCATCGGAGCAAGTGATCGAAGGAGATCCGCGACTCAAGGAGCCGAGCGAAGCCAAAATCGACGATCAAGTTCCTTACTCTTGTAGATTTCGAGAGATTTGTAACGAAATTGTTGATAAATAAAGGTTAAATTCTTTTATCTTGCTTATCTCTTTAATTCGAGCATTATGATTCAATCTAGACTCTTGAATGTGTTCTTTGTGATAATGCTTGAGTAAAACTCCGCTCGTGGAGGAGTCGAGAAAGTCAATAGACGATGATGTTGACAAATCTTTAAACATTTCTTAAGTCCTATAATGTTTGTAAATTCTTGAAAATCAAATGATCGACGATCTAGTTTCGATGCGAAATGCTTTCTTGATTATTTTCGCTCGGAACTAGAGATCAACGATCGATTATTTGATTTACTAGAAGCTAGCTTGTGAATGAGATTCATTGAAAGAACAAAGGATGAGAAGAGGAAACCCTAGTTTCTTAGCAAGATCTTTAAATCTCGATAAATCGTCATCGATCTAGCATCAATTCGTTAATGGATAAGAAAAAGTAATCACTAGTCTTCTTCACGTCTATAGATTTAATCGACTCCTACGAGCTTCACTTCAATTCTTGAAACTTAAATCGATTGGAATTCTATCAATTCTTGATTCTTGATTTTTAATGCTTTCTTGATTTTAGACTAGATCTAGATAATTCTTGAAATTCATTGATATAAATCTTGAATCGTTTTCTTTTCTTTTCTCTTAAATTTTCAATTCAAATAAAACAAATACGAACAAATCACATAATCCCTGTGGACGATCCGCACTTACTAACGCGCTATATACGACACCGTTATTGATTGTGGTCAAATAATTTTTGGTTGTGATTTCTATACATTTCCAACATACACAACGAGAAATTCTCATTCAATCAAATGGCGCCATTGCCGGGGATAGTGCGCTAATTCATTCGTTTTTGAAATTTGAGTTGAAAAGTTTATTCCATCATAATTTTTAGATCAAAATTCGCGCAAAACACTAAACGATTCATTGTGATTTTTTGCGAGGAAATCTGGAATCTATAGAGCTTGAGAAATTTTTTTCAGAGCATTCCAGAGAGCCGTGTATATGAACAGGAGCATCTGTAGAAAAATTTATGCAGCGATCCCTTGAAAGCACCGCGGATCCGCGGTTTAAGATGCCTCCCGCAGCAGAAACGCGGCGGTTCTGTAGCCTCTCTGTACCATTTTTTCTCAGGTGAATTCATACTTTCTTATCTCCTTCTCAATCTGCTCCAATTAACAATTTGCTGTAGGTTTCTTTGCAAAAATTCGCAACGCCGCAAAAAGAAATAAAAAAAATTGTGCGTGTTTTGATTTTTGGTTGTTTGCATATTAATACGGAAATTAAGGGGCACGGCTAAATTCAGATTAGGTGGGGAGTTCATTACCCTTCCTAAGCCCCAAAAATCACAAACTTGCATCCGCATTACCCTCATTAACTAAAAATAATCTAGAGATGACTCTAAGGACCGTCGCGCTCACTTAGGACAGAAGAAGGCCGTGGGCAATCCATTGTTTATCCGCGTTTTTTTGTGGTGTCTAAGGCAAGTGTGTCAAGGGCTAGTGGTTACTTAATTAAGCCCACTACTTACGTAGTGGAGAACCTCCCACTTACCTGGCCACAGGAGAGACAAAAAGGCAGTGGAGGATTGATCCTGCGACTTGTCTTTTGGCAGTTAGGAGCGGTCTAGAGCCTTGACCTAGGTGACCGCTAGATTTTAGGGTTGCTTGTTGCATTAGTTGTGATTTGCATCATTTTTTCAAAAATCCGTATATTTTTCAAAACAAACACCAACACTTCATTCATTTCCCCTAATTATATTTTAACGCTGCCAGTTGTACTAAACCCTTTTAGTGCAAGATAGGCTGGACACGGGATTCTAGTGCCCGTTTTGTCCGCGTTTCCCCTATCGACCCTAAAGTCGGTATTTCTACATTTACCTCTTCTTTACCCACCACCACACCCACATCGATGTATCCTTCTCCATCGAACTTCTTTACCACTAATCTGCCGCCGTCCGCAGGTGCGCAGAATCCACCCCGCATCTCTCTCCAAGAGAGGTGCTATCCTACACGAGGTCCTCTTTCGACCTGTCTCTCCATTCCACCAGCCAACGGGGACAATTTTCAGATTAAACCCGAATACATCAACCTTCTACCCAAATATCACGGTCTCGAGTCTGAAGACGCATATGTCTTTATTACCAAATTTGAAAATGTATGCGCAATGATGGGTATTTCACAGCTTTCTGTGGATGCTATGCGTCTTCGTCTTCTCCCATTTACCTTGTGCGATATAGCCGAGAAGTGGCTGTATAACACCACCGCACATTCCATTTCAAACTGGGAAGAATTCGTCAAAGCATTCCTAAAGAAATTTTACCCCAATCATAAAACAGCTCGACTCCGTAGAGAAATCAATCAATTCACCCAGCTTCCAAATGAAACATTCTCAAAATGTCTTGAACGCTTTAAGGATCTGTTAGTTCAATGTCCACATCACGGAATCCCCAGATGGGATCTGTGCAGAATCATATATGAGGGCATTAATCCTAACACAAGACAGACCCTTGACTCCATGTGTCAAGACAACTTCATGACCAAAGATGATGGGGAAGCCTGGAAATTTTTAGAAGATTTCGCTGAAAAATCTTTACAGTGGGAAGGTGTGAGTCAATGTCTAGAGGTGGAAATAACCAATCGGAAGTTTCCATAGGAGTTAGAGCTGACATTTCAGCTATGCAAAAGAAACTCAAGACTATGGAAAATAAATTTTTAGCTGCCGCCCTAAATCAAATGTCACTCTCCAACACTGTATGTGGATGCTGTTCTGATCCATCACATCTCACGGAAGAATATCCATTAAATTCTCCGTTTCAAGGTCACGAGCATACCAATGCTGCTTTCCAACAAAGACCTAGAAACGATCCATTTTCTTCCACATATAATCAGGGTTGGAGGAATCACCCTAACTTTGCTTGGAACCAATCACAATCTTAAAATACGGTTCCAACCCAAAACAATTTCCAAAGGGTCCCTCCACCACAACAGCAACCACTTCCATTGAGTCAGCACCCCATCCAAGCACAAAACTTCCAAAATCCGGTCAACACACCTGCACCGTCTAATCCTTTGCAGTTGACCGGTACTGATGAATCCTCTTCATTCATGAACTTGCTTTGGACAATAAAATCTTCCGTCGAAAAAATTGAGAAAAACTCTGCGTCCCAAAGCGAGATTATTAAATCGATGGAAGAAGAAATTGCACGATTAAAAGATGAAATGAGTGCAAGAGAGAAAAGGAAACTTCCAGCTCAACCTTTACCCAATCCTGGCTATTCACATCATGTGAATGCAATCACGTTGAGATATGGAAGAGTGCTTGACAATCACGTTGGGGAAGAGATTGATGACACTGAAAAATCTATCAATGATACCCCGGCTGAGACCTTTCCTTCCACCTCTACTTCTAATTCTGACCCCAGTTCTTCTACCCCACCACCTTCTTCCGAGCATATTCTCCGTTTTCCCCAAGGCTCGACACCTCAGCCCATCTCTTCTAGTTCACAGAAAACGATCCCCACTCCTATTCTTAGATCGTTTCCACCCACATGATCTTCTCCAATGTTGGACCCTGATCTAATTGCTCAAGCTCCTTACCCGAATCGGTTAAGGGGAAACACACTGAGTCCACAAATAGAGAAGATCACTGAAATGTTTAAACAGGTTAACATCAACATCCCTCTTCTAGATGCTATCCAACAAGTCCCCGCATATGCGAAAGTTCTTAAAGACTTGTGCACTAGAAAGAGGAAGACCCAAGTGCCCAAGAAGATATTCATAGAAAAACTGTAGACACGGCTTTCCCCCAACAATTACCGCGGAAACGTAAGGATCCTGGATATCCTACTATTTCCATTTCTATTGGGGAAAAACACATCAACCGTTCTCTACTCGACCTTGGCGCAAGTGTTAACCTGCTTCCTTTCTCGGTCTATGAGCAGTTAGGGATCGGAGAGTTGAAACCAGCCCATTGCACTCTCCAGATGGCTGACCGATCAATCACCAAACCTAGGGGTGAACTGGAGGATGTGTTAATAAAAATCGGGGAATTTGTATTCCCTATGGACTTTATTGTAATTGATACACAGCCTGTAGCGAACCCACGGAATCAAATTCCGATGATTTTAGGTCGCCCCTTTTTGGCCACTTCCAACGCTATCATCAACTGTCGTAATGGCTCTATGACCCTATCCTTCGGGAATAGGTCAATTGAGCTGAACATTTACAAGTTGGGAAGTGTACCCTCTGAACCTACTGGTCAGGTCTGTTCTGTCGATTTAATGGATGTCGACAGCAGCGAATTTGATGATCCTCATGATACCGATCTAGACTCTTTTCATATGTTATTGTTTGACCCAACTATGCATTATACACACACGGACTCTTCCACCGAGTTGTCCGGGTCAACAACTAACACTGATTATGAACTGCTTTTAGAGTCTGAAGATCACCCCGCACTTTGTGATGACATTATTCTTCGGGGTATTGATGAAACTTTTGAGGAGATCTTCGCTGATGAACTCGCATTTTTGAATGACACGGGTGTTGAGATGAATTATCTCCCAATCAATGAAATTGAACCTCCACCCCTTCTTCTGGACTGTAAAAAGAATGCGAGTAATCCATCATATTCACCGCATCGTCTCTCCAAAATGAGACGCACACACATTCTATTCCACCACTTACCCTTTCTCCACTTCTTCTTCCACTAACCAGAGCACTACATTAATAAAATTTTCGAATAGTTGGTGTTAACTTTCGATCTTTGCAAAGCTTGACATCGACCAATGAATCTTGACCCCCTCATGTGATTTTCAAAGCTTAACATGGTTTAACTTAAGTTTGGGGGGGGTGTAATCTGACTCCTGAAAAGAAAATTTTTACTCAAAAAGATGAGCCAAAAATAAGTTTGAGGGAGGATCTTCACTTAAATATTTTGCCCCATTAATAAATTTCCTCCTAGGCTTACAGGTTTTTCGAGATTTAGCAGATGGCAACAGTGAGGACACTGTTGAAAACAAGTTTGGGGGTGGTTTGTGCTTATTTTCGCATCATTTGCATCATACTTTGCATAAGCACAAAACATTTTAAAATCTATAAAAATTTAAAATTTTTCAAAAATAAAAAATATTTTGTACATAAATAAGATAATAAAAAATTAGATAGTGAAAAATTACATCCAAAAGATTGGAAAAATTTAAGAAAACCAAGAAAATTAGAAGTTTTCTTATACGAACTAGTAATAAGTAGTTATGAGCCGTTGTCCCAAGGGTTAGTAAGATGAAGGAAGTCACTAATCTGAGGATAAAAATAAGTCTGAAAAATAGTTCCTATTCTGGAAGCCAAACATTTTGAACGTTGATACCCTGCTATACGCACTTACACACGTCTTGAAACTCGGGATAGTAGAGGATACCTTGAAATGCTCTTGTCTAAAAGCCAAAGTATGAAGGAAATAAAAAAATGAATAAAATATAAAAATGGTGAAAAAAATGAACACTGGTTTTGTTATCGCCAAGGCAGCAATAAAAAAATATAGCGAGGGTGCCTCTTCACCTAGTGCCTTAGACCAACTGGTCTGGGAGTCACTGCTAAGACTTAGGTGGTGCAAGACGAGGAAAAACACCAAATAAGCAAGCACATGAGTAATCGGTCGGTTAGTACCTCAAGAAGTATTAACGGTCGCATGAAAGTGTGTGAGCAAATTCATCTAAATATTCATTAATTAAAAAGTACTGAGGTGGATGGACAAGAGTATGATAGCTTGAATTGAATTCTCTGGGTGTAGGGATGTCTTTTACACACACGTAGGGTTATATGATCGATGTTTGGAAGAAAGATAGGAATGAAGAATAAAGACGATGTTTTATTGAGGGATGATGTGATTTCTGACATCTTTTCATGGCTATTAAGATAGGGCTCATGACAACCGAAAAGCTAGCATAGTTGGAAACCCTAATTTTCAAAGTCTTTCTTTTACAATTCTTATCTTTAAATGTAACTTTCACGGTCTTCCTTTTATTATTGGATTTTGTGGGTGCAATCCGCTGAAAACCCTCAGGAGACAACACTCCTCCTACTAGGGACACCTAGAGGTTTAAAGGCTTGTTGCACGTGCTCAGTGCAATCGTGTTGCCTACGAAAGTGTGCTAGTTAGTTTTTCTCTTTCTTTATTTTCTCCTTCTCTTTTTAATAAAACAATTCGCTCGAGACGACCGAAATTAAGTTTGGGGGAATTTGATCAGTCGAAAATAATGTATTTTTAACACGTCAATTTCCCTATCATTTGCACTCATATAGAGGTGTTCGGTATTCATATAGCACATATTAGCAAAACAACCGTAAAATACCAGAATACCTGTGTTATACCTTAAAACTGACATTTCGAGGGAAATTGACTGTTTATCATGGCCTCACATCATTCTTGTATAACGCAACACTTGTTTCGAAGTCTGTGCAGGAAATTCCAGGAACCGAGCCAAAATTGTCAAAGTGCTGATAAAAAAAATCACCAACTCAAAGATCTGAGATCTGGCAATGATATAGAAGGAATTTTGAGAATCAACATATCAGACAATATAGCTGAAGTCAGCAGAAGAAAAGACTTAAAGTTTCATGCAGTAAAACTCCTATTGGGCCGCGGAGCCGCGGCCAGAACCCCCTTGGCGCCGCGGATCCGCGATCAACATGCCACGTCATCATCTTTGCTTCACTTCAGAACTCTTCACTCAGTTCCTACACCTCAGCAAGCTATGACAATTTCTAGAATTCTCCAGAGTCTTCTGCCAGATCAGCAAGCTACTTGTGCAAACTAAACTTCTAAGCTTCCAAAGCAAGCCAAGTAACTACCTAAGCCTAGAAGCTTCTCCCTAACCTCCAAGCTTATGAAGGAAGCTAAAGCCTAACTAACTATCTCTAGAACCTTCCTCCTAACTACCAAGCTTACAAGGGAAGCTAACCTAAACCAAGCTTACAAGGAAAGCTAACCATTCTTAAGGCTATAAAAGGAACCCTAGGCTTCACTTCAAGAGGTTGTTCAACAATTCTTCCCGCAAGTTGAGTGACACGACTTGTGCATTCAAACCCTAATCCCCAATTCAAAATCCAAAGCCAAAATCAAGAACTCCGAGTACCAAATCAAGCATGAAGCCTTCGATCCTTTAGAAAGCAACGCCGGACTTCATCGGAGCAAGTGATCCAAGGAGATCCGCGACTCAAGGAGCCGAGCGAAGCCGAAATCGACGATCGAGTTCTTTCCTCTTGTAGATCTTGAGAGAATTGTAACGAAATTGTTGATAAATAAAGGTGAAATTCTTTATATCTTGCTTTCTTCAAAATTCTTGCATCATGATTCAATCTCGATTCTTGATTGTGTTTGTTATTATGATGTTTGAGTAAAACTCCGCTCGTAAAGGAGTCGAGACGATCAATAGATGATGATGAATAGATTCTTTTACAATTCTTAACTCCTACGAGTTTGTAAACCCTAGCAAATTGAAGAATCGACGACCTAGTTTCGATGCGATGCTTTCTTGATTGTGTTCGCTCAAAATTAGGGATCTACGATCGATTCTTGAATTTACAAGAGGCTAGAATGTGAATGATATAAACAAAAGGACAAGGGATAGGAGATGAAACCCTAGTTTCGCAAGAAATCCCTAATTCTCGTTGATCATCATCCATCTTGTATCAATTCATCGATGGATAAGAATACGTAATCAATAGATTTCATCATATCTATAGATCCGATCGATTCCTACGAGCCTCACTTCGATTCTTGATTCTTGGATTGGAAATCATCAATTGACATTTCTTGATTTTAATGCTTTCTTGTTATTAGATCTAGATTTTTCTAATTCTTGAACTTCAATTTTATAAATCATGAATTGTATTTTCTCTTTTCTTTAATTTTCAATTCATCTAATTCAAAATACGAACGGATTACACTTTCTCTGTGGACGATCCGCACTTACTAACGCGCTACAAATCGACACCGTTATTGATTGCGGTCAAAATATTTTTGGTTGTGATTTCTATACATTTTCTAACATACACACCGAGAATTTCATTCAATCAGTCAACAAATCAAAAGCACTAGTCAAGTTCTACCCGCCATTTCGGGATTGATTTAGACCCACCCGCATGGCCCTTAACTATGGTCAACAAAGTCATGCGAATGTCCTAATCAATCGCATCAAATGCTTTGTAGGAAGACATCACTTATCTACCGTACGCCACGCCTTAACTATAGTCAACAAACGTGGCACGAATACTAAGTACTCTGCTTCCTAAAATAGCGGAGGGCTACGGATGGTTTTTTTTATGAAAACCTTTAACGTTTTGAACTTGATATCGTTGTAGAATCGAGTGAGAAGGAGAGGTTTAAGCTCCAGTTTTTAATAATCGAATGGTTTTATAGCATTTTTCTAATCTTGCAAAAGAGGTCATTCCCGGTGAAGGGATTTTGGCTCTTTCCTTATCGAATAAGGTGCTGGATATGTAAATACCACGATGCAAAGCAAAATTAGATCAACTATAAAATCAAATCGAATTCTTTGTAACATTTGCCAGTTTCGCTAAAGGGGTCACTCCCAGCGAAGGGATCTCGGCCCTTTCCTCATCGAATGAGGTGCAGGATATTTAAGAATACCACTATGCAAAGAAAAAACTAGAGTTACCCATTTTTTTAAAAAATTTGATTCTACAACATCTTTAGGTTTCTTTTTCTTAACATTAATCACATTAATGGTGTCCCATCATTTATGCTTCCTAAACATCACAGAAAAGAAATGAAAATAGATCGTACACTTATGCTATCTGCATTCGCCACGGGGCCCCGTCATGCACCGTTAGGTTACTTAACTAACGGCAGAGCGGGGGCTGAACTAGCGCGGGTGAAAAACATAAGCAACGTTTATTATATATCTCATATATAAATAAAGCCATTTCAGATTACAGATGAATACATTGGATATACTAGGAATTCCTTATTTCATTCAAGCCCTTAATGAAAGACGGGTTCCACGATCGTGATGAATAGACAAAACCCCACCCTAGACCCCTACGGGTGCGGCAAACTACCCGCCAAAATCCCGAAGTGAAGCAACCTCCCTCAACAAAGTGAGTAGGCCACTCGGCACTTCGAAAACCCGGTAGTTTGTGCACTCCACCTTGGGTCTTTCCTAGGAGCAAAAACAGTAAAAAGAAATTATACAACGTTGGCTACTACCTCAACCCGGATGTGCCCCGCAAAATAATATTACATTGTTTTTTACAAATTACATTGAATGAAAGAAAAAGGAAAAACGCTCTTCTCACACACCCCGGCTATTCATCACGACAATCCAACATATTCATATACACAAACCATCACAGAAGTGTGCAACCCAGACTAATCGATTTATAGCAATTAGTCGACGTTTCAAACACACATATAAAAAGAACGGATAAACGATATTAAAAGTTCGAATTCGAAACACTCCATATTTCCCTAACACTTAGTTTACATCACATGTAATCTGGAAATAATCAAACAATACCATAAATCCCCAAACCCAGTGTACAGATAACCATAAAAAACCCAAGCCCAAACCAAGTAGGAAATCCGGCGATGCCGGAAAAGACTGTCTAGTCGCCGGCCAAAGGCCGGTGGTTGGGGCTCGTTTTTATTGGGTTTTCTCGTAATCATATAACAAGTATTCTGCACATGTTTTAAAAAAATTCAGAACACTTTTGAAAATTTTCCAGAGAGCAGGGTTTAAAAATACGGTTTTTGGAGTTGTTTCGTGTTCGAAACTTTAAACATCGTCTAATCATCTAATTGTGGTTTAGTTAGGCTCTGATACGGTGTTAGTGCATGATGCATGCTCCCACAACTTTTGTGAGGCAGCGGAAGTGATAAACAAAAATTTTCATTGCATACAACATGCACTTTCCATTAGATCTTGTCCAAACCACAACTAGAAAACCCTAACTAGAGATGTTATTTACTATGTTAGGGATTATACCTTGATGATCCGGTCCTTCGGGTCTTCTTTGATGAACTCCTTGGCTCCTTGGACGTTACCGATGAACTCGATCTCCGGCCACCCCAAGACTTAGATGATCCACGCGAGAGTTGTCGTGCAAGCTAGAAACTCTTCACAAGAGTTTAACCTAGAGACCAAGTTTTCTAGAAGAGGTCACTAGGATTATATAGAGATTAGTATATTGGATTATCTTTAACCTTAAGCCTTTGTTTCACAACACATATGAAGGGTAAAGCTTAGGATGAAGGAGGAGGAGAGAAGGAGGAGAGAGAAAGTGTTTGTGATAATGAGAAAATTCAAGCATGGAAATTAGATATGGCTCAAATGAAATAATTGATGCATGCATTATAAAATTAGCACCATGCTTCAATAGTAACTCCAAAACAATATAAAATAAAACAACCCATTCTTTCAACCATGCTTGGACTTTCTAAATTCCACCTCATTTATTTATTTTCACAAAACAAATAATGTAATTATGAGGTGGCACCTTCTAGAAGGTATTCTTGTAACAATTATAAAAATACCCCTCCTCCGTATACCGTATACCGTATACGTATACCCGTATCCGAATTCCGAAAAATACGAATACAAATAATCCAATAATATAATACCGGTATCCGGCTTAAACCAAAGCCTACCAGTATTATCCTCCCGATCATTATTCCTGTAATAATTGCACGAGCATGATCGAAACCCTGTCGTAACACCTTACGGCTGCCGTATAACTTACGGCCTTCGCCTGAACGAGGAAACTTCTGTATGGGACTCTAAAGACTCGACAGTACGCTGGCAGTGGGTTTAACCACAAGCACGTCAGCGGCACTAGCTGTGCTTAACGGCTACCCAGGTACATGACGAAAAAGTGGCCGACGAGCGAACTCATGACAACCCCAACGAGCCTGTAAGCAACACATAACGTACAGTCCGGTCTCTTCGTCTGATACGTCGCATATGAAGTCTAGGGGTGGTAAATGTCAGACCCTAGTAACTTTATAAGTCATGCTGATTTATGGCTCGTAACAGTTCGAGGAACTACTGATAACACTTATCAGTAAACCTCGAGAACCCTGGCCAGGGATTTAGGTGTTATAGCCGATCAAACATAGCACGACATCAACTCCCTATACCGGGAGAGACGAAACCCCTCCTATCGCTCACTGTGTCCATGTGATTCGGGACTGTACCCAAAGTCCACCTGTTTGCACGACTCAATAGAGCCGTGGTAGGGTGGAAATTAAAGCACAATGGGAATCACACAAGACACCATGACGATCTCGGGTCTACAGACTAGCCTGTACAAGTGTCACCAAAGAACTGCTATCTGACAATAGGTATATATACCATCTAGGAGTTCTCGGCGAGTCCTGTTCGGTGTACATATTCTCCAATGAGCACCTGTGTACAATCTTTGATGTCAAACACCAATGGTTGTGGAATCAACCATCGCCCCCAGGGTCAAAAAACGTACACACTAGTCTAATCTGGTAATACCGATGCCCTGTCTCGATATACCCTCGACTAGGAACTATTAAAGGATATGCTTATAGACTGCCCAGGCCCCACTTGTATGATCTCATCATAATCCTGGTAGTCAAGCATAATCCTAAGGGCTTCATCAACATGCATATAAAGATATGAAATATAACACAACACATCACATGTTAAGATGAAGATAAACCAGATAGCATACTATCATTTCGAGCAAAAATTGTTTCTGTACATATGCATGCCTAGCATCCTATACAATACAGGCCTCTAGGGCATACATATCTAACAACATCAAAGCAGATGTTCCAACTCCGCGATACTTGCTTAAATCCATAAATGGATTTAAGCAGCTTGAACACCTTCCCGCTACTCCTACTAACGACGAAGCCCTCTGGCTGAGTCATGTACACGCTCTCTTCTAAATCACCATTTAGAAAGACTGTCTTAACATCCATTTGCCAGATTTTGTAGTCATGATATGCAGCGATGGCAAGCATGATCCGGATGGATTTAAGCATAGCCACTAGAGAAAAGGTTTCGTCATAGTCCACACCTGGTCTTTGATGAAAACCTTTTGCAACAAGTCTAGCTTTGAAAGTCTCCACTTTCCCATCTACACCAAGTTTTTTATTGAAGATCCACTTGCTCCCAATGGGTTTTACCCCTTCAGGAGCATCTTCCAAAGTCCATACTTTGTTGGTGTACATGGATTCCATCTCGGGCCGCATTGCATCAAGCCATTTCACTGAGTCTCCACTCGTAATGACCTGCTCGAAGCTAGTTGGGTCATCATCCTCCATGATGCAATCCTCGCTCCCACCATTCATGAGAAAACCGTAGTATCTCTCAGGTGGGTGAGGAACCCTACTAGATCGGCGGAGAGGCTAGGGTTCATTAGGAACTACTGAATCCTCTGGTTCCACCAAATTTTCTGTTGCAGCTGTTGTAGCAAGAACCTCTTCCAGTTCTACCTCATGACCACTAATCTCTTCGGCAAGAAATTCCTTTTCTAAAAAGGTGGCATGCCGAGAAACAAACACCCTTTGTTCCTCGATGTGGTAGAAGATATACCCTTGTGAATTCTTGGGATATCCTACAAATTTGCATAGAACAGGTCGTGCCTCAAGTTTGTCCGGATTTTGTCGTTTGAAATAGGGTGGACAACCCCATATCTTAACATATTTAAAACATGGTCTCTTCCCCTTCCATATATCATATGGAGTAGTAGGCACAGATTTGGTGAGGGCCATATTCAATAGATGTATGGCTGTCTCCAGCGCATACCCCCAGAAGGAAATAGGTAACTCAGCTGTGCTCATCATAGAGCGCACCATATCTAATAGAGTGCGGTTCCTCCGTTCCGATACACCGTTGTGCTGTGGTGTATATGGAAGAGTTAGCTGAGAGAGAATCCCATTCTCTTTTAGGAAGTCCAGGAACTCATTGCTTAAGTATTCACCTCCTCGATCTGATCGAAGGATTTTAATACTTTTCTCGTTTTGGTTCTCGACTTCTTGTTTATATTCTCTAAATTTCTCAAAAGCTTCAGACTTGTGTTTTATCAAAAACACATGTCCGTATCTTGAGAGATCGTCAGTGAATGTAATGAAGTACGAAGAACCATCCCTGGCATGTGTAGACATGGGACCGCATACATCGCTATTGTAACATTTCAGAAAATATAAAAATATTATTTTTGGGAATTTAATATTAAAATAATATATTTCCCGAAAACTGCCGATTTGCGAAATTGGGGTTTTCGAAAAAGGGTATAAATATATACCAATAATTGTTAAATAAATAGAAATTAAAATAATTTATTCATTTAAAAATATATTTAAAGGATTTGGCATTTTTAAAATTTATTATATGCAATTTTGATAAAAACTCAATTAGTGCACTGCTAATCGCGATTAAGCCAAATCCGCGTTTTTACAGTTTCCATGGTTAGTGCACCATGACATGTTCCATTTTGTTACATGTTTCATTTCATTTGGGCTATATATTATGGTTTTTGGTGGAGAGAAAAGAAAAGAGAAATTATTCGGGAGAAAGTCAAAAGGGGACATAATGATGACATGGAAAGGGAGTGGGTGAGAATTATAGTGAGAGAGGGGGGGCTGCTACCTTGGCCATTTCCCCCCATCATTTTCTTTCCCTCTTCATCTCCCTCAACTCCACATCCCTCCATCTTCTATCCTCTTGATCCACCCTAAAAACCTTGCCAAAACCTTACACACCCTTCACAAAAAATTAATCCCGTCTTCAACCTCTACACATGGGAGCAAGAAATTTCAGTTTTCGATGATCTTGGGGATTCATGGGTGCTATTTGAGGTAATCCCTTCACCAATTGGGTGGTTTTTCATTTTCTTTAGTATTCATATGTGTTTAGATGTGATATTGTGAAGATTAGTGAACATTGGAAACCCTGGTGAAGGTTTGAGTGTTGTTTGAAATTGGTTATGTTAGAAGCTGTTAACTAGACTTGGGTGCTGTTTATTGACCTGGACCAGAGCTGAGAAAACCCAAAACACGGATTTAGAAACCCCGACAACGGATAAATGTGTGATTTTAGAGGGTATTTTGGAATCTGGAGAACCCGGGGACACTAGAAATGATTTTGGAATTACTCGGAATCGTGCAGGCACCTAGGAAGCTACCACTGAGACCCGAGACCCTAACTCAAACCCCAGGTCGCAGATTTAATCATTCTGGCCGCAATTTGCGGCCAGAGCAGGGAAATAAGGTCCCAGATTTGGTCCATGGCTCTTTTTGCACTAAATTAGACCCCTCCTATATGCAGTTTTGGCTAATTGTCACCTGAGGAAAATCTGGGAGCATTTTGGTGTGTTTTAGGCTATGTTTTCCGTATTTTGAAATGCAATTTCTTGACAGTTGGATTTGTATTTGGTTGTTGGATGTTTGTACGTCGACAACAGGGGTTGTTTGATTGTTTTTGCACGTGTAGGCCATAGGTTCTAACCTATGAGCGCACCGTGCGCCATATCGGTTTTCCGGATTCGATTTTAATACGCATTGCGATTGTTGATTATTATAGGTACCTTCGCGTGGATTCTGAGACGACGGAGCATGGCGTCATCGACTTCGGCAAGCAAGAAGCAAGGTGAGTGGATCTATATCCACGGGGGAAGTCGGGTGGATGGCGTATAGCACCCCCGCAATGTATTGATGGAAAACTGATTATAGAATATGGTTAGGAATACCTAGATTAGGAAACTAGGGTTAGAATGAAGATAGCTATGAAACCATATTAGAAACTAGAGGATAGTTAGAAGTGCTATGTTACGACTATCATAGGATTGCGTTTAGCGATATTGCCGTTTAGGGTACTGTAGGATTAGATAGTCGATGTAGATGCGTCATCCGAACCATACCTTTTTCTAAACAGAAGAATCGTATGTATCTTTTAAATATGTACCTTGAGGGATGTTAAGGATTTTCAAATGATATCTTTTCCTTAAAACACCGTAACCCCTATTTTCAAAACTACGATTCGGTTCCTTTAAAATCTGCTTGTATGGTTCGGGTGTGTATGCTAGATTAGATACCTATACTTATAGTAGAGATAGAAGGTTTAGCTAAACTCGGCTTGATATGAGTTATAAATGCGATGAAAGAATACAAGACGGATTTGATGATATGATGAGATGATGATATGATGATATGATGGTATACGGATGCGAGTCGATCGAGTTGATTTATACCCTGCCGGTCCCCTGATATGAGATTATTGCGGATGTGAACCGGGATATAGGTACATAGATATATATCCATATATAGGATGTTGTGAATCATGGATGATAGGCCGTATGTGATATTAGGCCGTACCCTCATTTGTCGTATAGGATATTAGGATCCCTATTAGCTTAATGCCACCGCACGATAATTTTCCGTGCGTGATGAGTTTAACTTGATGTTGATCCATACCATTGACTAGAGGATGCCGTACGATGGATTATACCGTGCGTGATGCTGTGAGGCTAGGTGCCGATTAATAGATTCACCGACTCAGACTTATGATAGTTACGTATACCTTATAGCTATTAGCTGATGATTTACCTTGTGCTGCACTCATGATATTATTATTGCATTGCATATAACTGTGATAGTACACCTGCACCATTATCGATGATGCGTATGTTACACGTACACTGATTGTAGGCTCACACACTTCATCATCGATAATTGTCATGTCACTGCACAGTAGGATTGCTGCATCATGATATGACTCTTCGCATAACCTTCGTGCACATATACATTGATATATTCATACTTGCGCATATACATTTGTATATCCATATTGGTGCACACATACATTGGTACATCTATACTTGCGCATATACATATTGTACCTACATAGATCACTGATTTTATTGGGAGATTGGGAACCGCAGGATATATTTTAAAAACTGGGATCATTTAAAAGAGCGGTTTTCCCTTAATATATCATATCACAATTCCATGTTGCATGATATATTGATATGCTTACATTTCTGTTATATGTCGCATACATCATGCTTTACGCTTTTACGCATTGAGATATGCTGTTTTCATGAGATTTCTGGATTTGAGAACTGTGGCTATTTCAAAAGAAAGCATATATTGTTTTAAAAACCCGGTTTCTCTTGATATGATATTTCAATGCGTCCACCATGTGTTTTCTCGGTTCTGAGAGTGGTATGTGAAACCCGATTCGAGGAGCGGTAGGCACCGTCTGTGGGTACATGGTGGACCCGGTATGGTACCCCAGGGCGAGAACGGATCGCTGTGTAGTAGACAGTGAGCCTGGCAGAGGGACTACTACCTACCGGTTATAGTATTTGGGCTCGGCGGATATCCGGAGGATACCAACCGAAGTCGAGAGATGATAGGGGCCGATCTGGACTGACGGAGCCCGTGGGCCGATCCAGACTGACGGAGCCCGATATATGAGGATTTACGTGCCGATGCTGGGCACTGTTTTCATGATGTTTTCGAGTGTGTCGATGCTAGGCACTCAGGTTCCATGATTTGATGTGTCGGGAGGGACACCGTTGATATACATATCCTCATACTTTCATGCACACTCCTTTATGATATTTACGTGCATATAGACATTGATTATATGAGTGGACGAGATCCACATGCATACAGACATTGATTATATGAGTAGACGAGATCCACATGCATACATACATTGATTATATGGGTGGACGAGATCCACATGCATACATGCATTGATTACTACTGTTGGATGTTATCCACATGCATATAGGTATTGACTACCTTGTTGGCACATATATAGACCCGGTCACCCTAGATATCATAGTATTACCTTTATGATATAGTTGACCTAGGAGTCGTTGTTTATTCGATTTCTATCTGTTGATATTTTTCTACTCACGAGTTGGCAACTCACCCCCGTTGTACCACAGTTCTTGCAGGTTGACCGCTTGGATCAGTAGCGGCTTCGCTGGCACACAGTTGCATTCGGGTGTTTTGCATTGGTAGGTGGGACACTTGTATCGTACCCACTCTTGTATCTATACTCTTATTATATCTAGTTAACTCCATCAATAAAAAGTTGTAATTGTATAAGTGATGAAACTTAGTGAGACTTGTAGTTGCGAGATTTGAGCGATGGGTTTTATATTCACTTTGGGGTTATATTTTGCTCATTTCTTTATCTTTTTGTGGTGAACTTCGTCGTTGGGCATCGTATACTTATTTTTGCTGTATTGCGTGGTTGTGATCCGCTGTTTAGCGAAGAGCTAGCTCCTGATTAGGTATGCCATTATTCTTATTATGTATTTGTGGTTTTGGATCAAAATATACAAAGGAGGTGCTGCCAAAATATTTAAAAGACGAAACATGTTTTCAAACTAGTAAATTTCACTTGCATCAATCATGTTTCTTTTCCATGCAATTAAGCACACTTGATTTCATTACACCTTTATTTCAAAAACTCCACCTCCTTTATTTTCTTAAAAAGGTTTAGATTTCTGGGTTTCAGCTTACTTGAATTCCGTTACGCCTTTAGACGTTGCGTGATTCAAGTGCTGGTCACGAGCTAATATTTCGGGTCGTGATTGCTATGTATCAGTCCCAAGAGTTCAATAACTCTTTCTCTGTGTCCCGTAAACGGAGTTTTGGTCATCTTGCCTTTGAGACATGACTGGCAAGTGTCATAAGATGAAAATTCGAACGATTTCAAATATCTATCTTTATGCAACTTAGCTAGCCACGTCGCATTGATGTGACCTAGTCTACAATGCCACAAGAAGGATTCGTTCATTTCTAAACTTTTCCTCTTGTGTGTGTTTGTTATGCTCAGAACTGTTGATTGATTTAGAACATAAATGACATTGCACAACGTGCCTGATCCAACCAACTTTTGGTTCTGGAAAATGTTCATAACATTATCTTGTAATACAAAATTATATCCATCTTTACTCAACAAAGAAACCGATATAATGTTGCATATCAGGTTCGGCATGTAATAGCATTCGTTCAGAATCAATGTATTACCAGTTGGTAATACAAGGTGATATTCCCCGATGGTTTTAGCTGCAACAATTGCACCATTTCTAACCCTTATGTCTTTATCATCTTCTCCAAGTTCTCTACCTTTTCTCAGCCCATGTAACTGATTACATATATGGGATCCTGACCCGGTATCTAATACCCAAGACGTAGAGCAAATGGAGAAACAGTTCTCTGTAACGAACACACCCGAAGAAAATGCATCAACATGTACTTTCTTCATTCGGGTGGCATGGGAATCCTGGTATTCCACTATATCTTGTTCAGTCTTATAACTTTTATAAGAAGGAACGGAACCAACGTTCCCCAACACAGTATAACATGCGGGTTCGGTCAATACATCCATATTATTATCTTGATTAAGGCATGATATGGTCGCTACCTGGAGAGAAAGAGAAGAAAACACTTTAGCGTATGCTCTTGCAAGATCAGATTGGTTATTATTTTATCTAATCAGGATGGCTCCCACTGTTTTTATCAAATCTTCCTTCAAACCCTAAAAGGAAAGACTAGCCGGGATTAATTATACCCTACAATTTCGCCAATCTTTCAGCCAGGCCAGTGTCGGTACTTTGAGGGAGGTTCCCCGTGCTTTTGCACGGACCTAATTGAAATAAACCTCATTTTCCCAGAGGCATAACCCCGTTGACACCTTTCTAGACACCTACTTGATCAGCTAATTGTTGGAGATAGTGCCCTCAGAGTCAATTATTGGATCACAGATACGTGATTGCAATGATTGAGGGAGGACCTATCCCGGTAGGACAGTCTTACTCGAGATGATAGTATGCTATCTGGTTTACCTTTATCATCGTGTACTGTTTTAAGTGACCTGACACGTCGCTATTACACGTTGATAGAGCCCCTAGGATTCTTGCTTGACCACCAGCAGTATGAGGGCGATCATATAAGTGGGAGCTGGGGTCTATAAGCATATCCTTAAAAGGTCCCTAGTCGTGAGAGTTTCGAGACAGGGCATCGATTCTCCATAGTAGACTAGTGTATACAGTCGAGACCCCGATGAGGGGCGGTAGCCGGTCTCACAAGCCACTGGTGTCAGTTGGATCACCTAAGATGTATACAGGTGCTCATTGGGTTATGAGTACACCGGACAGGACTCGCCGGGAACATGCTAGTTGGTCATATACCAGACGTCAGATGGCAGTTCCCTGGTGACATGTGTGCAGGTTAGTTCATCGACCTGGGGATCGTCATTTGTCTCGTGTGAGTTCCCACTGTACTTTGATTACTACCCTACCACGGCTCAAAGGAGTCGTGCAAACAGGTTTTAGTTGGGTACAGTCCCGAGCCACATGGAGGCAGTGAGCGTATCTTCAGGGGTTCGTCTCTCCCGGTATTGGGGGTGAGGTCGTGCTGTGTCTAGGAGAGCCATTACACAAAGTCCTTGGCCAAGGCAAGGAGATTTACTGGTAGGTATTCCAGTAGTATCTCAGGGTGTTCTGGGCTACACTCCGACACGACTTGTACCGCTTTTGGGGGTCTGACTTTTACCAACCCCCTAGGCCCGCCATGCGATACTCATAGACGAACGGACCGGACTGTACGGATATTGTCACTGACAGGCTCAGTAGGGTTGTCAGGCTGAGTTCGCTCACAGACATCCCTTTTAGTCAGTACCTGGTAGTCCGTTACGTATTGGCTTATACCTCTGACGTGCTAGTGGTTAAATCCACAACCAAGGTGTTGATGAGTCTTTAGAGTCCCCCACATTCAGTTACTCAGCTTTCGGGCGAAAGGTTGTAGAGGCCGTATGGAGATATGGCAAGGTCCGATCAGATACGTGCGGTATTGCACGGATCAGGATCGGACAGTCTGTACTATAGGCCGTATGCATATATGGCAGCGTTTGATCAGATACGTGCGGTATTGCACGGATCAGGATCGAACGGATATTACTAGCCGGTTTTGGTTTAAGCCGGATCCTAGTATAGTACAGTGTAGATTTTGTCTCATTGCATTTGTATTTCGGTCGAAATACAGATGCGGGTGTGTATGCACAGTATTGGGGTTTTCCTGTAATTTATTACGGGACCAGTTTTCTGGAGTTGCCAGTTTGCTTTCCGTTTCGGCCAATTTCTTTTGTTCCGTTCATTGGCCGAAGATTGGTGGAGGAGGGTTTATTTGCATTGTTGCAAATAGGCTTTTGTGGAGGGGTTTTTTGCATATATTGGTATCATGATGGTTTTCATGATGTGCACCATCCTTTGACTTGATTTCTTCATGATGGCATGACTTTTTGAGTCATCATGGTTCATGATGGTTGCTTTGAGTGTTGGGATTGTTTTAGGAATGATGGTTGATTTTGATAGCCTTCTCTCTCTCTCTTTTGCATTATTGGGATGGCCTCTCATTTTTGTGTGAGACTCTCATTTTTCCTTCACTCTCATATATGCATGGCCGGCCACTTCCTACAAGGGCTGTCCAAATTTTTGGATGGAAAAATGTTGTTCATTTGATGCACAAAAATCCCCAAGCTACTCCACATTTGTTCTTGTTTCATCCCTCCACCAAATGGCACCTCCTTAACCCCAAAATGAGACATGGATCTCTACACTACATTCTACAGCAAACCTTGGGCACGTCGAGTAGCCGGCTTCGTGCCCGAGTTGCCTCGGCATTGAGGTGGGAGCCCGTAAACAAAGTAGGCGATGTGGTGCACTTCCGGCGACAAGGAGGAGACGGGACTTTTCCGCAGGAGATCGGGACCATGACGAGAAGACCGGAGGACTTGGATCGTCGGTATATCTCTATTCCCTTTCTTGTTGATAGCTAGGACTAGTTAGTGGTTCGATCCGGGTATTAGTGCGCGGCGGTTTGCCAATTCAAGAAAATTAAAGTTTTTCACCGCTTCCGCATTCCGGCGTCGGATTGACGGCCGGGGCGCCGCCGTGCACTTACAGTGGTATCAGAGCCTCGCCATTAACTTAGTCTAGCTTGGTGTTGTGTGTTTTTCTGTTTCGATCGATCGAATGTTCCAAAACTACATTTTTGTTAGCATCAATTTTCTGTTGGAAATTTTTGGTGTCGAAAAATTTTTCAGGTTGTAAAATATTGATGTACTGGAAAATCTAAGAGCTCTGTAAAAATTCAACGAAGTAACTCCACAGTGGGAGCGCGGAACCGCCGCGAAACCCCCCTTTCCGCCGCCCTTCCGCCGCACACTGTGGAGATCACTTCACCAATTTTTTACAGAGGCTTTCTGGGCTTAAAATATGGGTTTTGGAATATTAAAATTGGGCCCAGGTTTTCTGTGAGTACTACAGTTTTGATTGGGGGCCCACTTGTTAATTTTTGATCGATCGGATATTTTAAACACATTTTTCACAGTATTTACATTATATCTGCGACCGTGAATGTCACTTGATCGGTAAATCCGGTCTAACTGCTATAGCCCGGTTAGACGGATTTGCGAACGTGACTTTCACGTTGATGTTTTGTTTTTGCTGTGATGTTGCGGATCGGTCGTGGGGGATAGCCTGGATGCAATGCTAGTACAGTTTTGTTGTATTATATACATTTAATATTGCGGGGCGAGCGTCCGACATGTGGACTGCCGTCACTGCCTGATTGTATTATTATTTTGGGGCACGACCTGGTTGCGGTCGATGTACCCGGTGTATGTATATTTTACTTTCTGTACTAGGATTGCCCCGCGGAGGGGTGCACGGATAGCCGGGTTCTAGAGGGCAACAAGCCCGCATCTCATGGCATTGAGACGGAGGGGGCTTCACTCTGGGATTGGCGGGCTATTCGCCGCACTCGTAGGGGGTACAGGTTGACCCAGGAGGGGTGCCCAAGTTGCCGGATTCCGTGAAGTGCTGGGTGGTCCATTCACGGCGCTGAAGGGGGCTGCCTCGCTTCAGGTTTTGGCGGGTGACTTGCCGCGCCCGTAGGGGTCTATGATTTCATTGCACAGGCTATCCACACGACCAGGGGAACGTCGGGTTTCAGCGGCTCTGTGAAACCCGGGGATCCCAGATATCTGTATTGTTTCTGTGATGCTGTTCATTCTCTGTGATGTTGCATTTTATTCACGCCTTGAGCGAATATAATATATTGGTATATATATTAGTAGATGTTGTATATGTTTTACATCCGCGCTAGTCCAGTCCCCGCTCTGTCGTTAGTTAGCTAACCTAACGGGTAATGACGGGACCCAGTGGCGAATGCGGATGGCATATACGTACATCAGTACATTTTCGTTCTTTTTGGTGTGATCAATTGACGGGACTGCATTGATTCGGATCAATGCAAGTTAAAAACAAACCTAATCTGATGTTGTTGGAACACTTTTCAAAAAGCTGTTATTGCAAGGACGTTTACTTTTGTTTTGCATCGTGGTATTCATTAGAATATCCTGCTCCTCAGTCGACGAGGCAAGGGCCGAGATCCCTTCACCGGGAGTGACCCCTTGGACAAAAGTTTGCGTCAGGGCATTAACTTCACTATAGCCGAGTACTTTTGCTTTGCACCGTGGTATTCAGTTGGAATATCCTGCACCCCATTCTACGGGGAAAGAGCCGAGATCCCTTCACCGGGAGTGACCTCTTTAGCAAAGGTTTTCGTCACTATATTTCTAAAAAGCTATCCGTTCCTTCAACGATATCAAGTTCATTACGTTAAAGGTTTTCGCCAGAAACCATTCGTAGCCCTCCGTCGTTTCATATGGGTGGTCAATAGTATTCAAGCTGTGTATGTTGGCCAAAGTCAAGGCACAGTGATTGGTAGCTATTGGGTATTCATATGCAGCATAGATAGATGCGTTGGTTTAGGACAGTCGTACCGCCATTTTGGCCAAAGTCAAGGGTAGGTACGGGTGGATTCAAATTAACCTGGAGAATGACGGGTAGAACTTGACATGTGACTTATGATATGTTGGCCAAAGTCAAGGTCATAAGAGCATGGGGCAGAAATCACATCGGGAGTTTCAAAAGAACTGAAACTTGCCAGATATGCGCATACCTTCTGGAGTGTGATAGCGTGAGCGGATTCCGTCACGTTATCATGCAATGATAGTTGGATCCCGATTCCCACTGATGAGTTAGTTTACTCCTCGGGTAACCCCGACTAATTCTTCTTTCAGGTTTGGAGGAGAATTTGAGGTACAGTGGGAGGTTTCCAGATTAGATAAATTGGTGACCATTCTGATCTAGGTTAGAGTGCACGCTGAGTGTTTCTTTTCTCTCTCTCTTTGGCAGCGACCATTGACCCGACCCTAAGACTTTGACTCAGTGACCAAGTTGACCGAACCTTCTTAAACACCGGCTTTTGGATTGTCAGAGTTGCAAACCTCATTGCCACTCCTACTTTTACCCTTTTCTCCAGGACACCCCGTTTTACTACGAACGTCCACTTCCATTGGACAAAACCATCGTATGGTTAGATACGAACTCGAAAGAATTTATTTGAGGATGGTTTCCGGTTCTGGAGAAAACGGATAGGATTATTCAGTTGTCTTTTCCTTTTACCCTCTCTCAGGTTACGAGTACTCCTTGGTTTAGGGGTAGTACACCTATTACGCAAATTGGATTGTCTTCTTCCAAACCTTAGGCTGGTGCCGACCGGTAGGGAATGAAGAAAACCAATTAGCATAACGATGGTGTGCAGAAGGTATTAAGTTCAGACAAAGCAAGGGATTAGTAAGAGGGCAAAGTAAATTGCAACAGATTTTCACGACCAAACCAAATATTTCGTTACCACTCCCACATCACCTTTGTATTTCTCCAGGACACTCCGTATCACTACGAAGATCCACAGTTTATTTGGATACTCCATCGTATGGTTATATACGAACTCGAATGGAACTTGTTCCAGTTCGGGGATGGATTCTGGTTCAGGAGAAATAGGAATAAGGTTTATTCGGTTGTCTTTTATCTTCACCCTCTCTCATTGCGAGTGTTCCTAGGATTGGGACAGTACACCCATTATGCTTATTGGATAGTCTTCTTCCAAACCATAGGCTGGTGCCGAACGGTAGGGAAGGAAGAAAACCATTTGGCCTAAAGGGGTGTGCAGAAGGTAATGACTAAAGACATATGAAGGGATTTGGAGAGCTGGCAAAGAATTATACGGTTACAGTCGTGATTCTGGAAGAGGCATTACTAGGAATACCAGAATACCCCATCGGAACATTTCAATGTTTCAGTTTCACTGTGTAATGTTAAAGGAAAACTGATTTCCCGATTAGATACTTACTCCAGGGTATGTATTTACCAGGTACGATTCTCACATCTGTATGGTTTTACAGATGATGAGTGGGAGTAAGTTATTGGGAATTGGGTGATTATCCTCATTATATCGGGATTCGTTGTAATCAGTGATATTTGAGGAAATCACCTGGGCTGTTTGCCGGTCGGCAAATATTTGGTTTTGAATATCCGCTGTTATGCACCAATTTCAAATTGATATATCTGTACGTCTATTTTCATAGAGTGAGATATACCTTTCTGAAATTATGTCTACGACATTTACCTATATCAGTGGATGGTTAGGGAAGGAGCATTAAACAGCGGTGTAATTCTTCTTAACCATAAGTACAGTTTTCAACCTACGACACACAGTGAATGAGTTATCAGACTCAAGGGACTTATACAAAGGATTGTATGTTGTCCAGGGTCCATCAGGACAGAGGGCTTGGTCCTCGTACTATATTCGGTTTACTTATGACTTCTCTAGTTTTTAGACAAGTGTTTCGCGGAAACACAGGATCCGAATTTGGAGAAGTTATAGGTATTTGAATAGAGTAGAGAACCAGGTGTAGCAAGTATCGGGATTCTTCAAAGTGATCGAAGATGTAGATACTTGTGTATGGTATTCAGTTGATAGTAGTGATTAAGAGATCTTGCTTCTCTTTCAGGTTACTCATAATTGGAAGTATTCCTAAGTTGAGTAACGCTGATCGGCCTCCTTCCATTTAGTTAACATGCGCTGGGGACAGCTGCATGATTTGAATCTGGTTCAATTAAATCAGTGCCTCTGTTTCTATATTGGATATAGAACAGTTCATATCTTAACGATGTTAAGGTACGGGGAGTTGTCCGGTTTATGATTAAAACCAGACACTGGACAACTCAAGGCACGTTTCTGTAATGGCTGTTTGTGGGTTGACCCAGGCTATGACGAGGGTTGATTTTCTACCATCTGGATGAACAATAGCGATATTGTTCTAGACTCGCCACAGTTTTATTAAAGATGGATTTTTTCAGAAAACAGTAGTGGGAGTATGGTAGAACTGGAAGTGATTCCAGAACCACAAACGATTACTGAAGATTTGATAAGGAACCTAAAGATTCAATCTGAATTGACATTCCATTGGCCACTCCGCAGATAAGGTGGGTAACTTCAGGCACCCGAGAGGTACTCCGGTAGCCTCAAGGACGGTGACAGGGAAGTTCTTGTTTACCCACAATTGCCATTGCTGTTGTTCCAGGTTACGAGACCCGGCGGGAGGATGAGTATAGCGTCGTTCTAAACCAGTTTTAGAAGTGTACGTCTATATGACTCTGCCAGAGGGTTGTCGTAGTCAGTGGGAGCAGCGGAAGCATTGGTGGACAGGTTGCTTATGTCTATTTACAGACTGAAGCACCAGTAGCGGAGATAGATCATCTATTTCTGACGTGACAGTCATAGGTTTGACTTCATCAGAATAGGGGATGGATCTGTTGAGAAGGTAGTAGGGTGTGATATCCTGGTATTTGGATGACATACACAAAGTAGGAAAGGAAACTCCTATACTACGATCGGTTATACTTTGGTCGTCATACAGTTGTTTCTCCACAAAGGAAATGGATTTTATATCAGACATACTGGTTACTGGATCTATGGTATTAGATCTAGATTTGGGTGGTTTCCCAATCAGGGTACTTGACAGCATTCTAAGAGTATTTAGGATGGACGACTCCTGGCACGGTAGTGTACCTGCAGGTGATGGAGTCACCCTCTCTGAAGCTGTCTTACAGACTAAAGGGGAGAGGGATGTGCATGATTGGCAGATCACTTGCTCAGGCAATTGAGTCAATCATGAGATGTCAAGTACCACACCAAATGTTGTTCTTGCACTAGATGCGATAAGTTGACATTGATCCAATCCTGGAGAAACGGTCGGAAGCAGTTTTAGAACATAAGTGAATGTTCTAGGGATATGATAACGACAGCCTCATTCGGGAGACAGTTATCATTCCAGGCTTCCAAGGTGACATGGACGACAAGGAGGTTGTCAGAGTTATAGTTTTCCTTCTAACGAAGGGCAGTATTTTGGACAGGTGATCCAAGGCAATACTGAGGGTGGCATGGCGCAGGATACTGATTAAGTTCAGTTGACGATACAGTCTAAGGAGTTTGGATTTGGAGTTCATTTATGAGCTATGTCCCATCAGACATCCAAGCACATTCTAAGACAGGTATTGCTCTTTTCGGGAGATGGTTTTCTCCGCGAACTTGAGATATAGAGAGACATAGAAAGAAACAACTAAGCGGATCCACTCACTGAGGCTATTCCTCGAACGCAATAGTTCCGCAAACGAGCTTTGTGAGACTGACTAGTAGAGGAGTTGGATGTTCGGTATCACACGGGCTGTGAGTATGCGACATCGCAATAATTAGCCTTGAGTGCAAGTGGGAGATTGTTGGAGATAGTGCCCTCAGAGTCAATTATTGGATCACAGGTACGTGATTGCAATGATTGAGGGAGGACCTATCCCGGTAGGACAGTCTTACTCGAGATGATAGTATGCTATCTGGTTTACCTTTATCATCGTGTACTGTTTTAAGTGACCTGACACGTCGCTATTACACGTTGATAGAGCCCCTAGGATTCTTGCTTGACCACCAGCAGTATGAGGGCGATCATATAAGTGGGAGCTGGGGTCTATAAGCATATCCTTAAAAGGTCCCTAGTCGTGAGAGTTTCGAGACAGGGCATCGATTCTCCATAGTAGACTAGTGTATACAGTCGAGACCCCGACGAGGGGCGGTAGCCGGTCTCACAAGCCACTGGTGTCAGTTGGATCACCTAAGATGTATACAGGTGCTCATTGGGTTATGAGTACACCGGACAGGACTCGCCGGGAACATGCTAGTTAGTCATATACCAGACGTCAGATGGCAGTTCCCTGGTGACATGTGTGCAGGTTAGTTCATCGACCTGGGGATCGTCATTTGTCTCGTGTGAGTTCCCACTGTACTTTGATTACTACCCTACCACGGCTCAAAGGAGTCGTGCAAACAGGTTTTAGTTGGGTACAGTCCCGAGCCACATGGAGGCAGTGAGCGTATCTTCAGGGGTTCGTCTCTCCCGGTATTGGGGGTGAGGTCGTGCTGTGTCTAGGAGAGCCATTACACAAAGTCCTTGGCCAAGGCAAGGAGATTTACTGGTAGGTATTCCAGTAGTATCTCAGGGTGTTCTGGGCTACACTCCGACACGACTTGTACCGCTTTTGGGGGTCTGACTTTTACCAACCCCCTAGGCCCGCCATGCGATACTCATAGACGAACGGACCGGACTGTACGGATATTGTCACTGACAGGCTCAGTTGGGTTGTCAGGCTGAGTTCGCTCACAGACATCCCTTTTAGTCAGTACCTGGTAGCCCGTTACGTATTGGCTTATACCTCTGACGTGCTAGTGGTTAAATCCACAACCAAGGTGTTGATGAGTCTTTAGAGTCCCCCACATTCAGTTACTCAGCTTTCGGGCGAAAGGTTGTAGAGGCCGTATGGAGATATGGCAAGGTCCGATCAGATACGTGCGGTATTGCACGGATCAGGATCGGACAGTCTGTACTATAGGCCGTATGCATATATGGCAGCGTTTGATCAGATACGTGCGGTATTGCACGGATCAGGATCGAACGGATATTACTAGCCGGTTTTGGTATAAGCCGGATCCTAGTATAGTACAGTGTAGATTTTGTCTCATTGCATTTGTATTTCGGTCGAAATACAGATGCGGGTGTGTATGCACAGTATTGGGGTTTTCCTGTAATTTATTACGGGACCAGTTTTCTGGAGTTGCCAGTTTGCTTTCCGTTTCGGCCAATTTCTTTTGTTCCGTTCATTGGCCGAAGATTGGTGGAGGAGGGTTTATTTGCATTGTTGCAAATAGGCTTTTGTGGAGGGTTTTTTTGCATATATTGGTATCATGATGGTTTTCATGATGTGCACCATCCTTTGACTTGATTTCTTCATGATGGCATGACTTTTTGAGTCATCATGGTTCATGATGGTTGCTTTGAGTGTTGGGATTGTTTTAGGAATGATGGTTGATTTTGATAGCCTTCTCTCTCTCTCTTTTGCATTATTGGGATGGCCTCTCATTTTTGTGTGAGACTCTCATTTTTCCTTCACTCTCATATATGCATGGCCGGCCACTTCCTACAAGGGCTGTCCAAATTTTTGGATGGAAAAATGTTGTTCATTTGATGCACAAAAATCCCCAAGCTACTCCACATTTGTTCTTGTTTCATCCCTCCACCAAATGGCACCTCCTTAACCCCAAAATGAGACATGGATCTCTACACTACATTCTACAGCAAACCTTGGGCACGTCGAGTAGCCGGCTTCGTGCCCGAGTTGCCTCGGCATTGAGGTGGGAGCCCGTAAACAAAGTAGGCGATGTGGTGCACTTCCGGCGACAAGGAGGAGACGGGACTTTTCCGCAGGAGATCGGGACCATGACGAGAAGACCGGAGGACTTGGATCGTCGGTATATCTCTATTCCCTTTCTTGTTGATAGCTAGGACTAGTTAGTGGTTCGATCCGGGTATTAGTGCGCGGCGGTTTGCCAATTCAAGAAAATTAAAGTTTTTCACCGCTTCCGCATTCCGGCGTCGGATTGACGGCCGGGGCGCCGCCGTGCACTTACACTAATTGTCCTGTGTAAAACTCTCCCAGGAGTCACAATTACTCGTAGTGGGTATCGGGATCCAATTATCTTATAGAAGGTATGCAATCTCATTGCAAATTTCAATACTTGAAATTCCCGATAATATTTTGCCCCTAACGTGCTATGACCTTGACGAAAGCCAACAAACCATAGCCCGCTAGTCAAGTTCAACCCGTACATTTCTTGATTGAATCAAACCCACCCGCACGACCCTTGACGAAAGCCAACAAAGCCGTATGACTACCCAAATCCAATCGCATCATATGCAGCAGTTAAGCAGTATATAGCTACCACACACTACAACTTGACGAAAGCCAACAAATGCAGCACGAATACTATATACTACTTATCTGAAATGACAGAAGGCTACGACAGGTTTTTCTGAAAACCTATTGCGTAATGAACTTGATATCGTTGTAGAAACAAGTGAATTTTGAAAATGAGTGTTTTTGAGGCTTTTACTAGTTTTTCTAAAGAGGTCATTCCCGGTGAAGGGATCTCGGCCCTTTCCTCATCGAATAAGGTGCGGGATATATCATATATATCACTATGCAAAGCAAAGCTCCAAAAGCAATCAAAAGACAAACCGAGTGTTGTAGCATCTGCCAGTTTTGCTAAAGAGGTCACTCCCGGTGAAGGGATCTCGGCTCTTTCCTCATCGAATAAGGTGCGGGATATATCATATATATCACAATGCAAAGCAAAACTGTAGCTACCCTTTTTTTTGAAAGTTTGATTCTACAACATCTTTTAGGTTTCTTTTCTTTCATTAATCACTTTAATGAGGTCCCATCATTTAAGTCACCTAAACATCACAGATAAATACGACGTACACTTATGCCATCCTCATTCGCCTCGATGTCCCGTCATGCACCGTTAGGTTAGGTAACTAACGGCAGAGCGGGGCAGGGCTAGCGCGGGTGTAAAACATAAGTAACGTCTATATAATATATCATATGTACTATATACAGTATCCATCTCAACATATCAAATAATCACATCACAGATATCACAGCAGAAGATACATATGAAATATCGGATATACTAGGAGGTCCGTGTTTTATTTTGAGCCTATATAAAACACGGATTCCACGGTCGCGATGAATAGCAAAACCCACATCCCTAGACCCCTACGAGAGCGGCAAGTAACCCTACCAATTTTAGAGTTAGGAGACCCGGACTCGACTCCTCGAGTTAGTCTCCCACTGGACTCTAGAACCCGGTTACTTGTGCTCTCTGATCAGTCGAAAATATTGCATATTTTAACCGGCAATTTCCCTATCATTTGCATACATATAGAAGTGTTCGGCATTCATATTCTACATATTAGCAAATTGGTCGCAAAATATCAGATTACATGTATTCGACCTTAAAACCGGCATTTCTAGGGAAATTGACTGCATTGCATTACATAGCATATTTTCTATATCTTGCAACCCGTGTTTCGAAGTCTGTGCAGGAAAAGAGAAGCTTGCTCGATCATTACATTGCTCGACCATTACAATTGCTCGTAAACTCACTAAAATCAAATCTGGTATCAACACAGAAGGGAAACTGCAATTCAGCATATCAGACAAAGCCCTAAACAGCAGTCTAAGTACACAGCAGAAAGACCAAGGTCCAAGCTCACCAACAGAGCGCGGATGCGCGGCACATTGGGGGCATATGCGGCGGATCCGCGGTGGGCCCATGACATCATCCCCTCAAATTTGCAGCACAATTCCTGTTTCAGTGGCTACAGCTCAGAAATGCATTCCAAGTTCCAGAATACTCCAGATACTTCCACCAGATCAGCAAACACCTAAACTAGCCTAATCATTCTAGAACTTTCCCTAAACCCTAGCTTAAACCCTAAGCTAACTCCTAACAAACTCCTTCTAGAAACTCTTCAACAAACTTTGGGAGGGAAAGTTCTAATTCAAACCTAAACCTAGGGTTTGGGAGTTCTATAAATAAGACCCTAGGCTCATCATTTGGAAAAGGATTCAACCTTGGGAAAGTTTAGAAAAATCAATCTCTTTCTCCATCCCCTCTTCCTCAAGTTTAGTGAGAGAGCTTGTAGGAAACCCTAACCCTAAATCCAACCACAATTCAAGATCTTGAGTGCAAGCCAAGCAAGATGCCTTCAACCCTTTTATGAGCCGAGCCGATCTTCAATCGGGCAAGAGATCAAAGTAGATCCACGATCCACGGAGACGAGCGAAGCCGAGTCAACGATCGATTTCTTCTTCTTGTAGATTCTTGAAAGAATGTATTGAAATTGTTCATTAAATAAAAGGTGATATTCTTTTATCTTGTTTTCTTTAAATTCCGCATCATGTTATCTTTACAATTCTTGAATATTATCTGTGTGGTGATGTGTGAATAAAACTCCGCTCGTCGAGGAGTCGAGATGGATAATAGAATGATGATGTAACATAGCTTTAATCGATTCTTGAGTCCTACGAGTTTTGTAAACCCTAGCAAGTTCAAGAAACGACAACCCATTTCGTTTCGATGCTTTCTTGATTGACATCGATCGAAATTGGGAAGTTACGATCGTTTCTTGAATTTGGTAGAGGCTAGAAAAGGAATGATATCGACGAAAGAACAAGGGTTATAGGATGAAACCCTAGTTTCACGAGAAAGCCCCAACTCTCGTCGATGATCATCGATCTAGTATCAATCCTTCGAAGGACAAGAACAAGATATCTTTAGATTACATCACGTCTATCGATCCTATCGATTCCTCCGAGCCTCTCTTATATTCTTGATTGTTGATTGGAAATATTATCGAAACACCGATTCTTGATTGTTTATAGTTTCTTGATTCTTGCATAAAGAATAGTGACACTCGAATACAAATCATTCTTGAATCATGTTTTCTTTTATTGTTGCTTAACTTTTCATTTCAAACGTATCAAAATACAATTGAATTGTGCAATCCCTGTGGACGATCCGCACTCATTCATTAACTACATCCGACACCGTAGTTTGATTGCGGTCAAAAATAGTTTTTGGTTGTGAAGTTCTTTACAAATTTCTCTATATACTACACAACGGGAAAAACGATCAATCAAAATGGCGCCGTTGCCGGGGATCGTGCTAATTCATTTGCAATTTTAGTTTGAAGTGAAAGAATTATTACATTTTACTTCTTGAAATCAAAATTCGTACAAACTCTTATACGTATGTTGTGATTGATTGCAAGGAGATCTGGAGCATTCTGGGCTGTGATAAAAAATTTTGGAATATACCTCAGAGCTTAGGGAGCCAACAGAGACTCCCTGAAGAAGTTTGGTACAGTGAACCCATCAAGGCAGCGCGGAAGAGCGGCCTGAACCCACCATACGCGGCGGAAACGCGGCAGTATTGAAGGATCACTGAAAAATTTTCAGTGCGGGTATCTTCTTGCTCTCTCCCCTCTCCTCTTTTAGCTCCAATTAACCCTTTTCTGCAGGATTATTTGCAAATAAATCGCAGCGCGCAAAAGCAAATTAAAAATTGTGTGTGATTTTGATTTCTTGGTTGTTTGCATTCTAATACGGAAATTTAAAGGGCACGGCCAAATCCAAATTAGGTGGGGATTTCATTACCCTTCCTAGGCCCCGAAAATCGCAAAACTTGCATCCGCATTACCCTCATTAACTAAATGAAATCTAGAGAAGACTCTAAGGACTGTCGCGCTCAATAGGACAAGAGAAGGCCGTGGGTAATTCATTGCTTATCCGCGTTTTCTTGTGGTGCCTAAGGCGAGTGTGTCTAAGGCTAGTGGTTATTAATTAGGTCCACTGTAGTGGTGGTTCCTTCCCACTTACCTGGCACTTATCCGGCCACAGGGGGACAAAGAGGCAGTGGAGGATTCTATCCTGCGGCTTGTCTTTTGGCAGTTAGGAGCGGTCTAGAGCCGGACCTAGGTGACCACTAGATTCTAGGGTTGTGTGCTGCATTTGTTTTGTCGCATCATTTTTTCAAAATCCGTCCCTTTTTCAAAGCAAGCACCGCATTCATTTACCCCTAATTATAAGTCAACGCTGCCACTTGTACTAACCCTTTTTAGTGCAAGATAGGCTGGACACGGGATTCTAGTGCCCGTTTAGTCCGCGTACCCTTTATCGACTCCGAAGTCGATAATTCTCCATTTACCTTTTCTTTACCCACTACCACACCCACACCGATGGATCCGAATCCATCGAACTTCTTTAACCCTAATCTGCCACCGTCCGTTGGTGCGCAGAATCCTACTCCACCCCACATTTCTCTCCAGGAAAGATGCTATCCACATAGAGGTCCTCTTTCGACCTGCTTATCCACACCACCAGCCAATGTGGATAACTTTGAGATTAAGCCCCAGTATATCAATCTTTTACCCAAATACCACGGACTCGAGACCGAGGACGCTTACGTTTTCATTACCAAATTTGAAAACGTATGCGCAATGATGGGTACGTCACAACTTTCAGTGGATGCGATGGGTCTACGACTTCTTCCATTTACTTTGTGCGATATAGCCGAGAAGTGGCTATATAACACCACCGCACATTCTATTACGAATTGGGAAGAATTCGTCGCTGCATTCCTTAAGAAATTTTACCCAGTCCAAAAGACGGCTCGAATCCGTAGCGAACTGAACCAATTTGCCCAGCTCCCTGCCGAACCATTTTCTAAATACTTTGAACGTTTCAAGGATCTATTGGTTCAATGTCCTCATCACGGCATCCCGAGATGGGAGCTTTGCCGAATCATATATGAGGGCAGTAACCCTAGCACTAAACAGAGCCTTGAAAACATGTGTCAAGGTACATTTATGACTAAGGATGATGGGGAAGCCTGGCGATACTTAGAAGAGTTCGCTGAAAAATCACTAATTTGGGAGAGTGGAACCCAACCATTGAATAGGGGTGGCGTACACCAAATAGATGTGTCCATAGGTGTTCGAGCTGAAATGGCAGCAATGCAAAAGAAGCTCGACGCTATGGAACACAAATTTGCAGCAGCCTCCCTAAACCCAATGTCGCTCCCCAAAACTGTTTGTGGGTGCTGTTCTGATCCGTCACATTTAACGGAAGAATGTCCATTAAACTCTGCGTTTCAAGGTCACGAGCATTCTAATGCCGCATTTCAAAGACCTCGAAACGATCCATATTCTTCCACGTACAATCAGGGTTGGAGGAACCACCCGAATTTTGCTTGGAACCAAAACCAATCTCAAAACACGGTTCCAAACACGAATCAATTTCAAAGGGCTCTTCCTCCACCACAACAGCAACCCCTTCAACTCACTCAGCACCCCTATCAGTCACAAAATTTCCAAAATCAGGGCAACACTCCTGCACAGTCTAATCCTATGCAGCCCTGTGCTGACGATTTCTCTCAATTCACTCAAACCATGAAATCACTTTTATCAAATTTCATGGATGTTTCGACTGAGGTTAGATCTTCCGTCAGTGAAATAAAGAAAAACTCAGCGTCCCAAGCTGAGAGTATTCGCACGATGGAAGCTGAAATCGCACGCTTAAAAGCCGAAATGAGTGCGAGAGAAAAAGGGAAACTTCCCTCTCAACCCCTACAGAATCCTGGGCATTACAATGTAAATGCCATTACAACGTTGAGATCGGGAAGAGTGCTGAACAATAATGTCGGGGAAGATATTGATAATACTGAAAATCATATCAACACCCCGGCTGAGTCTTTTCCACACACACACACTTCACCTTCTGATCCTTCTTCTTCTACCAAACCACCTTCGCACGAGCCTATTCTCCATTTCCCTCTAGGCTCAACACCTTCACCCAACCCTTATAGTTCTCCACAGACGGTCCCCACACCTCCTTTGGGACCTCGTCTACCCCCCTTTCCTTCTCCTATGATGGACCCTGCGCTTATTGCGAAAGCACCTTACCCGAACCGGCTAAGGGCTAATAGAACGAGTCCTCATATGGAGAAAATTTTAGAGATGTTCAAACAGGTTAACATCAATATCCCTCTCCTAGATGCGATTCAACAAGTCCCCGCTTATGCGAAAATTCTTAAGGACTTGTGCACTAGGAAGAGGAAGACTCAAGTGCCGAAGAAGGTCTTTATGTCTAACAATATCAGCACTGCTTTTATACCCCAGCTTCCAAAGAAAAGAAAGGACCCAGGTTGTCCTACAATATCGATTTTGATTGGGGGTAAAAACATAAATCGTGCTCTTTTAGACCTTGGCGCGAGTGTTAACCTGTTACCTTATTCTGTCTATGAGCAATTAGGGATTGGAGAGCTGAAACCTGCTCATTGCACTCTCCAGATGGCAGACCGATCTATCACCAAACCAAGGGGTGAATTAGAGGATGTGTTAATAAAGGTCGGGGAATTTGTTTTCCCTGTAGACTTCATTGTACTCGACACACATCCTGTAGCAAACCCCCGGGGCCAAATTCCGGTGATTCTAGGTCGTCCTTTCCTTGCCACTTCCAACGCTGTTATAAACTGTAGAAATGGTTCAATGAACTTATCATTTGGAAATATGACCATTGAACTAAACATCTACAAAGTTGGAAGTCAGCCATCAGAACCCTCGGCTCATATTTTAGATGTGTGCTCTGTCCATGAGATCGCTCCCGATAGTTGTGGAGTTGAGGATCTTTGCTTTACTGATCTCGATGACATTAGCACATCTCTGCTTGACTTTGCACTAGATCTTAGTGAGGACACTTTAGCTACACATGAGTCCTGCACTTCTGACTTTTCTCCACCCGAGTCTGTATCTTTCACAGGCTCTGAGCTTCTTTGTAGATCCAAAAATCAATCTATGACCCTTCCTTCTATCATTTCTCCGCCTGAGTTAGATCTCAAAGTTTTACCT
The DNA here is from genome assembly GCA_030015575.1 of Agapanthus africanus. Lineage (NCBI taxonomy): Eukaryota > Viridiplantae > Streptophyta > Magnoliopsida > Asparagales > Amaryllidaceae > Agapanthus > Agapanthus africanus. The sequence continues at coordinate 242,684,155 of CM057350.1, forward strand.
TCTCACCTGAAATATGCATATCTTGGTGAGAACGAGTCATTACCGGTTATCATTTCCGCTTCTCTTGCATCAGAGCAAGAGAATGCCCTTTTATCGGTATTGAGATCTAACAAAGAGGCGTTTGGTTGGAGTATGGCGGACATCAAAGGGATTAGTCCCTTGATAGTTGAACATCATATACATGTGATGGATGATGCCAGACCGACCCGAGAACCACAGAGACGGTTGAATCCCGTCATGAAGGAAGCTGTCATGAAAGAGATCGTCAAGTGCTTAGATAGTGGTATTATCTACCCCATCTCCGATAGCCAGTGGGTGAGTCCTATACATGTCGTTCCTAAGAAATCCGGCATCACAGTTATCACAAATGAGGCGAATGAGTTGATTCAGACACGCGCCCAAACTGGGTGGCGTGTATGCATCGATTATAGAAAACTCAATGCTGCTACGAGGAAAGACCATTTTCCTTTACCATTTATTGATCAGATGCTGGAACGCTTAGCGGGACGACAATTTTATTGTTTTATGGACGGATACTCAGGCTACAATCAGGTCCCCATCGCCAAAAAGGATCAAGATAAAACCACTTTTACTTGTCCTTTTGGTACCTTTGCTTACAGTCGCATGCCCTTCGGGTTATGCAATGCTCCCGCTACCTTTCAGCGGTGTATGATGGGGATATTCTCTGATATGGTAGAGAATTTTCTGGAGATCTTTATGGACGACTTCTCGATTTTTGGAGACTCTTTTTCTGATTGCCTAGCGAATCTTGACGCTGTTCTTACTCGTTGCAAAGAGAAGAACTTGACTTTGAACTGGGAAAAATGCCATTTTATGGTCCAAGAAGGAATAGTCCTTGGACATGTCATTTCACAGAAAGGCATTGAGGTTGACAGAGCTAAAGTATATATCATTCAAAACCTGCCTCATCCCAAAAGCGTCAAAGATATTCGCTCTTTCCTTGGCCATGCGGGCTTTTATAGGAGATTCATTAAGGATTTTAGCAAAATTGCTAGACCTTTAACACTACTCCTGGCCAAGGATACGACCTTCCATTTTGACTCGGATTGCGAGACAGCTTTCGACTCACTTAAACACTCACTCACTTCAGCCCCCGTTTTATCATCACCAAATTGGGACTACCCCTTTGAGCTGATGTGTGACACATCTGATTTTGCAGTAGGTGCAGTCTTAGGACAGCACATTGAAAAGATGCCACACGTGATTTACTATGCTAGTAAGACCCTGAATGATGCGCAAATCAATTATACAACCACCGAGAAAGAGCTTTTAGCGGTTGTATTTGCATTGGAAAAATTCAGGCCTTACTTAATCGGCTCACCTATAGTTGTATATACTGACCATTCCGCTTTAAAACATCTTCTGGCGAAGAAAGATGCAAAAGGTCGACTAATACGTTGGATCCTTCTTTTACAAGAATTCGATCTTGTTATCAAAGATAAGAAAGGATGTGAAAACGTAGTAGCTGACCACCTTTCACGCATCGTTTCTTCCCCTGTGACCCTGTCGATCAATGATTCATTCCCTGACGAACAACTCTTGAGCATATCCGCTGAACCATGGTTCAGGGATATTGTGAACTTTCATGCCACGGGACTTATACCGAGCGATTGGTCAAAACAGGACAAATATCGTTTTCTTTCCCAAGTAAAACACTTTTACTGGGACGAACCCTATTTGTTTAAATATTGTCCTGACCAGATCATTCGCCGGTGCGTCCCAAATGAAGAGTTCAAGAGTGTTCTTTCATTTTGTCATGATCAGGCTTGTGGGGGTCACTTTGGTCCTAGAAAGACAGCGGAAAAGGTTTTGCAATGTGGATTTTATTGGCCGACCTTATTCAAGGACGCATTTGAGTATTGCAAAACCTGTACACAATATCAGTATACGGGTAGAATATCCCAGAGGAATGAAATGCCTCAGCAACCCATCTTGGTTGTTGAAATGTTTGATGTTTGGGGCATTGATTTTATGGGTCCTTTTCCCAACTCCTTTGGGAATCTGTACATATTGCTGGCGGTTGATTATGTCTCAAAGTGGGTAGAAGCCATTCTATGTCGCACTAATGACAGGAAAGTTGTCATTAAGTTCTTAAAAGAGAATATCTTTTCGCGATTTGGACACCCACGCGCTATCATTAGCGATAATGGGACACATTTCTGCAACAGGTCTTTCGAGACTCTGATGCGAAAATACTCAATCAACCACCGTCTTTCTACACCCTATCATCCTCAAACAAGCGGGCAGGCTGAGATCTCAAACAGACAAATCAAACTTATCCTGGAGAAAACTGTTGCTAAAAATAGAAAAGACTGGTCGACCAAATTGACGGATGCTCTTTGGGCATTCAGGACTGCATATAAGACCGACCTAGGAATGTCTCCATATAGGATAGTGTTTGGAAAAGCATGTCATTTACCTGTCGAGATAGAGCATAAAGCATTGTGGGCTATAAAGGAAATAAATTTTGATCTAAACCTTGCTTGCAACTTTCGGAAGCTGCAACTTAACGAGCTAAGCGAACTCCGCGATGAAGCTTATGATAATGCTGTAATCACTAAGAATAGGACTAAGGTTTTTCACGATAAAAGCATTTTAAGGAAAACATTTTTACCTGGTCAACAAGTCCTTCTTTATGATTCACGATTACACCTTCATGCGGGTAAGCTCCGATCTCGATGGAAGGGACCTTTTGTTGTGCGGTCTGTATACCCGCACGGGGCAGTAGAAGTTGAAAATGTTAAAAACGGCACTGTTTTCAAAGTAAATGGACATAGACTTAAGCCGTATTTTTCCACTGACCCCACGGAGGAGCTTTTGTTCTTACAAGAGCCAGTTTATTTGGATTAAAATTCCTCCGTCTCACCTTCATATCCTGTATATCATTACATCATCTTTTGAATGAAGGTGAGTAAAAGATAAGTTTGGGGGAAGTTCTTCACTTATATATTTTACCCCCACTAATAATTCCCCCCAGTCTTACAGATTTTTGTAGGTATAGCTGTCGGCAACAGTGAGGACACTGTTGAAAACAAGTTTGGGGGAGGTTTGTGCTTATTATTGCATCATTTGCATATCATCTGCATAAGCACAAAACATTTCTTTTAAAAATCTATAAAAAATTGAAAAATTTTCAAAACCCATAAAAATTTAAAAATTTTCAAATATAAAAATAATTTTAATATTTACACTTTTTTGTATATAAATAAGATAATGAAAGTTTAGATAGTGAAAAGTTACATCCATGAGATTAGAAAAATTTTAGAAAACTAAGAAAATTAGAAGTTTTCTTATACGAACTAGTAATAAGTAGTTATGAGCCGTTGTCCCAAGGGTTAGTAAGATGAAGGACGTCACTAATCTGAGGATAAAAATAAGTCTGAAAAATAGTTTCTATTCTGGAAGCCAAACATTTTGAACGTTGCTACCCTGCTATTCGCACTTACACACGTCTTGAAGCCTGGGATAGTAGAGGATACCTTGAAATGCTCTTGTCTTAAAGCCAAAAGTATGAAAAAAAAAATATGGTGAGAAAAATGGACACTGGTTTTGTTATCACCAAGGGAATAAAAAAATATATAGCGAGGGTGCTTCTTCATCTAGTGCCCTAAGGCCAACTGGTCTGGGAGTCACTGCTATACCTAAGGTGGTGCAAGACTAGGAAAATACACCAAATAAGCAAGCACATGAGTAATCGGTCGGTTAGTACCTCAAGAAGTATTAACGGTCGCATGAAAGTGTGTGAGCTCATCGAAAAAAGAAAAAAAAAAAAGGGTACTGAGGCTGAAGGGCAAGAGTATGATAGCTTGAATTGAATTCTCCGGGTGTAGGGATGTCTTTACACACACGCTGGGTTATATGATCGATGTTTGGAAGAAAGATAGGAATGAAGAATAAGATGATGTTTTATTGAGGGAGGACGTGATTTCTAACATCTTTTCATGACCATTAAGATAGGGCTCATGACAACCGAAAAGCTAGCTTAGTTGGAAACCCTAATTTTCAAAGTCTTTCTTTTACGATTCTCTTCTTTAAATGTAATATTCATGATCTTGCTTTTATTATTGGATTTTGTGGGTGCAATCCGCTGAAAACCCTCAGGAGACAACACTCCTCCTACTAGGGACACCTAGAGGTTTAAAGGCTTGTTGCACGTGCTCAGTGCAATCGTGTTGCCTACGAAAGTGTGCTAGTTAGTTTTTTCTCTTTCTTTATTTTCTCCTTCTCTTTTTAATAAAACATTCGCTCGAGGCGATCGAAATTAAGTTTGGGGGTATTTGATCAGTCGAAAATATTGCATATTTTAACCGGCAATTTCCCTATCATTTGCATACATATAGAAGTGTTCGGCATTCATATTCTACATATTAGCAAATTGGTCGCAAAATATCAGATTACATGTATTCGACCTTAAAACCGGCATTTCTAGGGAAATTGACTGCATTGCATTACATAGCATATTTTCTATATCTTGCAACCCGTGTTTCGAAGTCTGTGCAGGAAAAGAGAAGCTTGCTCGATCATTACATTGCTCGACCATTACAATTGCTCGTAAACTCACTAAAATCAAATCTGGTATCAACACAGAAGGGAAACTGCAATTCAGCATATCAGACAAAGCCCTAAACAGCAGTCTAAGTACACAGCAGAAAGACCAAGGTCCAAGCTCACCAACAGAGCGCGGATGCGCGGCACATTGGGGGCATATACGGCGGATCCGCGGTGGGCCCATGACATCATCCCCTCAAATTTGCAGCACAATTCCTGTTTCAGTGGCTACAGCTCAGAAATGCATTCCAAGTTCCAGAATACTCCAGATACTTCCACCAGATCAGCAAACACCTAAACTAGCCTAATCATTCTAGAACTTTCCCTAAACCCTAGCTTAAACCCTAAGCTAACTCCTAACAAACTCCTTCTAGAAACTCTTCAACAAACTTTGGGAGGGAAAGTTCTAATTCAAACCTAAACCTAGGGTTTGGGAGTTCTATAAATAAGACCCTAGGCTCATCATTTGGAAAAGGATTCAACCTTGGGAAAGTTTAGAAAAATCAATCTCTTTCTCCATCCCCTCTTCCTCAAGTTTAGTGAGAGAGCTTGTAGGAAACCCTAACCCTAAATCCAACCACAATTCAAGATCTTGAGTGCAAGCCAAGCAAGATGCCTTCAACCCTTTTATGAGCCGAGCCGATCTTCAATCGGGAAAGAGATCAAAGTAGATCCACGATCCACGGAGACGAGCGAAACCGAGTCAACGATCGATTTCTTCTTCTTGTAGATTCTTGAAAGAATGTATTGAAATTGTTCATTAAATAAAAGGTGATATTCTTTTATCTTGTTTTCTTTAAATTCCGCATCATGTTATCTTTACAATTCTTGAATATTATCTGTGTGGTGATGTGTGAATAAAACTCCGCTCGTCGAGGAGTCGAGATGGATAATAGAATGATGATGTAACATAGCTTTAATCGATTCTTGAGTCCTACGAGTTTTGTAAACCCTAGCAAGTTCAAGAAACGACAACCCATTTCGTTTCGATGCTTTCTTGATTGACATCGATCGAAATTGGGAAGTTACGATCGTTTCTTGAATTTGGTAGAGGCTAGAAAAGGAATGATATCGACGAAAGAACAAGGGTTATAGGATGAAACCCTAGTGTCACGAGAAAGCCCCAACTCTCATCGATGATCATCGATCTAGTATCAATCCTTCGAAGGACAAGAACACGATATCTTTAGATTACATCACGTCTATCGATCCTATCGATTCCTCCGAGCCTCTCTTATATTCTTGATTGTTGATTGGAAATATTATCGAAACACCGATTCTTGATTGTTTATAGTTTCTTGATTCTTGCATAAAGAATAGTGACACTCGAATACAAATCATTCTTGAATCATGTTTTCTTTTATTGTTGCTTAACTTTTCATTTCAAACGTATCAAAATACAATTGAATTGTGCAATCCCTGTGGACGATCCGCACTCATTCATTAACTACATCCGACACCGTAGTTTGATTGCGGTCAAAAATAGTTTTTGGTTGTGAAGTTCTTTACAAATTTCTCTATATACTACACAACGGGAAAAACGATCAATCACTCTCCTCCTTGAGTCTATCCTAATGCGGAAAAGTAAATAATATACTTCAATGATGACATCAACCTCAACCCGGAAGTGCCCCAATAAAAGAATATTACATACATTTAATTTTACATGAATGAAAATAAAACTCTCATCTCACATAAAACCCCCGGCTATTCAAAACGCGACGATCCAATATAACATATCCAGCAGTACATAACATCGCATGTCATCACAGCACAGAAAAACTAGACGATGTTAAACATTCCAATCGAATCATCGAACACCCAAGATTACCCAGAAAGCTCAACACTTGAGCATAGTTTAAAGTAATTCAGCACACGCTACAGCACCAATGAATCAGCCGTAGAAGGGTCAAACCAACGCCTCACATGTGAAACGCTAAGCTACCACAAATCCTAGGGTTCAAGTGGCGGTTTTGACGGCCACATAATCGAGTTAAGGTTTACGTTCTTCTAGAGGGTCCATCGAATAACTTGCATGATCTTTGAAAGCTTTTTAACTACGAGAAAAATCCAACACTTGGAAATTTGCCCGGCAAGGGTTAAAGTGGGTATTTGACATCTGATTGAACATTTTAACAATGTCTAAAGTTACCCGAAAAGGGTTAAAATTACGAACGAAACACTCCAAGTTGTCATTATAGTAAATTTACATCACATGACAATTTAGCAAAAATAAACAACACCTGAAGCACCAAAACCCATGTAACAAAACACTGAAGAAATTTGGAGGGGGGCTCGGAATAGGCCGGTATGGGGGGTCTCGCCGGCCCAAAAGTGGCCAAATGCCTCCAAATTTCATCAGTGTTCATGTTATCACATATTTATTATTCTGTACTTGTTTAAAAAAATTTTAGGGCTCGTTTTAAATTCAACAGAAACATGATTTTTAGGGTTTCAAGTTCAGAGTTTGTTTCGTGTTCGTAATCTAACAATATCCATATAATTTCCTAGCTAAGCTCTGATACCACTGTAGGGTTCCTCTCAACGGCAGCGAGGTTTCGGGAGGCATCGTCCATGCCATTTTTAAATTTTTGCCGTTAAAGGGAACTCTAAACTAGAATCGTTAGCTAGAAATATAATACGGAAACATAGTAAACCAATTACTATCTAAGTGAAATAGGAAATACAACCATTGTAGACCGGTCATTTACTTAATAAGCTCCTTGTAGTAGTCCTTTCGCTGCGATCGTCGAGCTCCCGGACTCTTGCATGGCTTCGCGTAGAGAAATGAGCGATCTTGGTTGAAGACTTCGAGGCCGAAGATGATCTACGTCGAGTGAATACTAGCTCAAGCTTCAACATCACTGACTAAAGAATTACTGAAGCAAACACCCTAAACTAAAGTGCTAGTCTAGTAGAGGATGATTGTTAGTTATATGTATGCCCTAGAGGTCATTACTGTACATATGATGTATATTGTAATGGATGCTTGGACATATATAGGGAGGACTTTCTTACTCGACATGATAGTATGCTATCTGGTTGTACTTTATCTTAACATGTACTCTGATTGTCTCTATGTTACATGTTGATAAAGCCCTTAGGATATGTACTTGACTACTGGGACTATGATGAGATCATAGTAGTGGGGCCACGGTAGTCGACGAGTACATCCTATAACTGTTCCTAGTCGAGGGTGTATCGAGACAGGGCATCGATACACCAGAGTAGACTGGCGTATACGCATCTTGACCCATATGATAGGCGATGGATGATCCCATATCCATCGGTGTTTGACATCAAGGATGGTGTACGGGTGCTCAGTGGAGACTGGGTACACTGGACGGACTCGCCGAGAACTCCCAGATGGTATTATACCTCACGTCAGATGGCAGTTCTCTGGTGACACTGGTACAGAGTAGTCTGTAGACCCGAGATCGTCATAGAGTCTTGTGTGATTCCCATTGTGCTTTGATTTCCATCATATCATGTCCAAGAAGGCATGCAAAAAGGTGGCTTTTGGGTACAGTCCCGAATCACATGGAGGCAATGAGCGATAGGAGGGGATTCGTCTCTCCCGGTATAGGGAGTTGATGTTGCGCTGTGTTCGATTGGATATAACTGGAAATCCCTGGCCAGGGTTGCTGAGATTTACTGGTAAGTGTTATCAGTAGTTTCTCGAACTATTATAGACCTCATATCGACACGACTTATCGAGCTACTAGGGTCTGACGTTTACCACCCCTAGGCGAGATATGCGACATATCAGACGACGAGACCGGACTGTACGGGAGTGTTACTGATTGGATTCGCAGGAGAATGTACAGGCTTGCTTGTTGATCTTCTGATCGCTCAATACCTAGGTGGCTGTTACGTTTAGCTGACCGCTTGCAGCTTGTGGGTGTTTGATATGATCATCACCTACTGCCGGCGTATTGACGATTCTTTAGAGTCCTACACAGAGGTTTCTTGACTTAGGCAAAATAGAGTAGGGGCACATATGTGATATATGCAGGACCGAGGATAATGCGATATGAGATACCGTATTCTATTCTCGCGATATTTGATATCAGCCGGGTCATCGGATCAAGTGTTGATTCGATGAATCGGTAAATGAGATATTAGTCGGTTATATGCGATAGAGCCGGATTGTCGGATCAAGTGTTGATTCGATGATTTAATGTATAATTATATATATGATATATTAAATTAGATTAACTAATATTAGCTCACTAAAAGATTCTTTTTCTCACTCGAGTAATACATTGATATATATATGCGATATATGTTAATTGTATTATTTTATTTTGTTACAATAAATATTATATATGTGATATATAATATTGTAACATGTTATAATTACTAATGCAACATGATTAGTGGAGATTAAACAAGGTTAGGGTTTGATTTGGGTTAGCTCATTCTTGTAGCTTCTAGAAGCTTTTCTTTTTGTCATGAGCAAAGATATTTGTGTTGATATTTTTAAGTGACTCATGATTTAACCCAACCCAAACCCTAGCCCTAGTTAAATCTCTATAAAGGTTACATGAACCATGGTTGCATAAATGATTATGACAACATTTCATTATTCATCACAAATGATTATTCATCTTCTTCTTCCTTGAGTTCTTCATGGAAAAGCTTTCTAGCTTTTTCAAATGTGAAGAAAATGAGTGAGAAATAGAAGAAAAAATGAGAGCATAAATCCTACATCATCATCCTCATCTATCCTTGCCATTTAGATGAGGGTGTTCACTTCATTTAGTGAGTGAGAGCTTGTGTTAATGAAACTTCAAGGTAGATCATCTTTGTTATCGAAGATCGGAAGCAAGCTTGCACCTTTCTCTTCGTGGAACCTCTCGAGAGTCCGGATGCACGATGATCGCAGCGAAGGGACTTCAACACGGAGCTTAAGAAGTGAAGGACCGGATCTACAAAGGTTGTAATCCCTCTCACTTAGTGTTAAAGAGTTTAGCATGCTTGTTTTCGCCTAATCTCTAGTTTAAAGATCTCGTTTAGGGTTGTTCGGCACGGCTAAATTTTGAATCGGGCATGGTTGATGCCTTGTAGAACCTTATTAGAGTGCATAGTAACCCAACAGTGGTATCAAAGCCAAGCTAGAGCTTTAGGCGAAGTCTAGACGAAGTTTAAAGTCCGATCGAACTCCGAATACCCATAAAACCCTAGTTTCTGGAAATTTTTCAAAAATTTGAAATTTTTCATATTAAAAATGCTCAGAAAATTCAGCAGGTAATTTTATGGAACTGTGTGAAAAATGACAACGTAATTCGCCCAAGGCGCCGCGGAACAGCGGCATGAGCATGGGTCGCGCGGCGGATCCGCGATCGTACAGTGAAATCATTGTTTTCTTTTTGCATAGTAAGGTCCCTATGTATTTCCTGATGCTTCTGGGTATTTTTAATTCTTCTCTAGTGTTGAGTTTTCTGGGTTGTATTAGGAACTCGTTGATTCGATCGGAAAGTTTAACTTCGTTTAAGTTTTTCCGGGTAATTTTAGAACGTGTTAAAAAATTCGAACGGATATCAATAACTCACTTTTTTCTCTACCGGAAAATTTCGAAATGTTGGATTTTTCCGTAGTTTAAGAACGTTCTAAGTCGTGCAAGTAACGCGGTGGACCCTCTAGAAAAACACAAACCTTAACTCGATTATGTGACCGTCTGAACCGCCTCTAAACCTTAGGGTTTGTGGCAGTACGGCGTTGCCACATGTGAGGCATTGGCTTGACCCTTCTACGGCTGGACCATTGGTACTGTGGCATGTGATGGATGTTTTAAAACAAATTTCAAGTGTTGAGAACTATTTGGGAAATCTTGGGTGTTTGATTATTCGATCGGAAAGTTTAACATTGTCTTTTTATCTGGAATGTGATACAATATTTGGAATCCACATGTAGTTATGAGATAACTAATTTGAATGTTATAAATCTAGCTGTTTAGTCTCGAATGATCGGTTGCCATGGGATTTTGATGCGATCAAAAGTCTGTCGCAATCACGTAGCGCACGTGGATACTCGCCAGGTAAACATAATAGATAGCCACGCCCCATAGCCCCGACCAAGTGACTGTAGGAGAACCCCGTCGCCAAAAGCATCCGTTCGGGTGCTCGCGGAAGCGGTGTTCCGCCTTAGTGCACTTCGTCGATGGCATCCGGGGGTGCGGCCGTTTACTAAAGTTTGCGACGAGCATTCGATCAGGATGTCGGGAATCTTGTTGAATTGCCCGACTTGATATTGAAAAGAGTATTCGATAATGAGACTAAAATGCGGGGTTTATAATTGTTAGGCATGCGATGTCTAAGGAATTCATTTGGTTAGGCATGAGATGTCTAAGGAGGTTGCGGATTCCAACTGTTGTAATTTTACACTTTCTTTTCTGTGACCGTAAGCGTAGTATGTGGTGTATCGCCGGCTTCGTTGCTATACATCAACGACAATCGGGATACGCATACTTGCTTACGTTGATGATATGAGATATTATGTGTTGTTGTGATATGTTATATTGGATCGTCGTGTTCTGAATAGCCGGGGTTTTTATGTGAGACGAGGTTTTTATTTTCATTCATGTAAAATTCATTTGTATGTAATATTCTTTTATTGGGGCACTTCCGGGCTGAGGATGATGTCACCATTGTATATTATTTACTTTTCCGCATTAGGTAGACCCAAGGTGGGGAGCACAAGTAACCGGGTTCTAGGGTCCAATGGGAGACCATCTCGAGGAGTCGAGACCGGGTCTCCTAACCCTAGAATTGGCAGTGTTTCTTGCCGCTCTCGTAGGGGTCTAGGGATGTGGGTTTGGCTATTCATCGCGACCATGGAATTCGTGTTTTATACAGGCTCGTATTAAAACACGGATGTCCTAGTATATCCAATATTTCATATATGTTTCTTCTGCTGCAATGTTCTGTGATGAGATCATATTACTGCCTGAGACGAATGTTTATATTATATATATGAGATATATGTTATATTGCAGATTTCGTTTCAAATGTGATGCTTATGAAGCATATTAAAATGGGACTTCATTAATGAGATTAATGAAATAAAAGAAACCTAAAGATGTTGTAGAAACTTGTTTAAAAACTGGTAGCTCTAATTCTTGCTTTCCATAGTGGTGTTCCTTGTAGAACGTCCAGCACCTTTTTTGGTAAGGAAAAAGCCGAGATCCCTTAACCGGGAGTGACCTCTTTAGCGAAACTAGCAGATGCTACAAACTCGGTTTGTCTTTTGATTGTTTCTATAGTTTTTGCTTTGCGTAGTGATATTTGTGAAATATCCTACACCTTATTCGATGAGGAAAGAGCCGACGATCCCTTCACCGGGAGTGACCTCTTTAGCAAAACTGGAAAAGGCCTCAAAAACATTCCATTAAAAATCACTCGATTCTATAACGATATCAAGTTCATTACGCAAAGGGTTTTCTTAAAAACCTGTCGTAGCCCTCCGTCATTTCAGATAAGTACTTCATAGTATTCGTACTACGTTTGTTGGCTTTCGTCAAGGCGTAGTGTGCGGTAGCTATTTATGCTTATCTGCTTATGCATATGATGCAATTGAGTTAAGGTAGTCGTGCGACTTTGTTGGCTTTCGTCAAGGGTCATGCGGGTGGGTTTAATTCAATCGGGAAATGACGGGTTGAACTTGACTAGTAGCCTATGGTTTGTTGGCTTTCATCAAGGTCATAGGATACTAGGGGTAAAATATTATTGGGAATTTCAAGTGTTGAAATTTGCAATGAGATTGCATACCTTCTATGAGATAGTTGGATCCCGATACCCGCTGCGAGTAAGAGTTACTCCTGTGAGAGTTTTACAAATTACAATTAGCCGATCAAGTAGGTGTCTAGAAAGGTGTCAATGGGGTTACGCCCCTGGGAAAACGAGGTTTAATTTAATTAGGTCCGTGCGAAAGCACGAGGAACCTCCCTCAAAGTACCGGCACTGGCCTGGTTGAAAGATTGGCGAACTTGTAGGGTGTAATTAATCCCAGCTAGTCTTTCCTTTTAAGGTTTGAAGAAAGATTTGACTAAAACAGTGGGAGACATCCTGATTAGATAAATTGATAACCAATCTAATCTTGTAAAAGCGCACGCTGAGTGTTTTCTTCTCTCTCTTTCTCCTGGTTGCGACTATGTCACGCCTTAATCAAGATAATAATACGGATGTATTGACCGAACCCGCTTGTTATACTGTGCTAAGGAACGTTGGTCCCGCTCCAACTTATAATTGTTATAAGACAGAGCAGGAAATAGGGGATTACAAGAATTCCCGTGCCACCCAAACGAAGAAAGTGCATGCTGATGCATCTTCTTCGGGCGTGTTCATTACCGAAAACTGTTTCTCAGTATTCTTTACGTCCTGGGTATGAGATACCGGATCAGGATCCCGCAAATATAATTTGTTACATGGGCTACAGATAGGTAGAGAACTGAGAACGGGTGATAAATTTCATGAGATAGAAACGGTACAAGTGTTGCAGCCAAGTTTGTTGGTAGTTATCACCCTGTATTACCAGAATACATTGATTCTGAACGAATGTTATTAGATACCGAACCTGATATACAACATCATATCAGTCTCTTTATTACTAAAAAAGGATATAATTTTGTATTGTTGGATAATGTTTTGAACATTTCCTATATCAAGTGTTGATCGGTTCAGGCACGTTATCTAAAAGCATAGACGTTCTAAATTAAACCACGGTTCTTAGTATACAGAACACACACAAGAGGAAGAGTTCAGAAATGAACGAATCCTTCTTGAGGCGTTGTAGACTAGGTCATATCAATGCGACCCGACTAGCTAAGTTACATTTAGATGCATATTTAAATTAGTTTGAATTTACATCTTGTGAAACTTGCCGGTCATGTCACAAAGATAAGATGACCATAGCTATGTTTATTGGAAACAGAGAAAGAGTTAGTGAACTCTTGGGATTGATACATGCTGATGTATGAAAGTCCCCTGTCTACACATGCCAGGACCGGTTCTTTGTACTTCATTACATTCACTGATGATCTCTCAAGATTCAGACATATGTTCCTGTTGAAACACAAGTCCGAAACTTTTGAGATAATCACAGAATATAAGTTAGAAATAGAGAACCAAAAACGGGCATGAGTATTATGTCCTTTGATGAGATCAAGGAGGAGAATACTTGAGCACGAGATTCCTGGACTATTCTAAAGGAGAATGAGATTCTCTCTCAGCATTACTTCTCCGTATACACCATAGCACGATGGTATATCGGGGCGGAGCAATTGCACCCTATGTGATATGGTGCGCTCTATGACGAGTACTACTGAGTTTCCTATTTCCTTTTGGGAGTTATGCACTTGAGAAGCTGCATACCTATTAAATAGGGTTCAAATCAAATCAGTTGCCTACCACTTCATATATGATATGGAAAGGGAAGAGCCCATATCTTAAGTTTGTTAAGATTTGGGGTTGTCCAGCCTATGTCTAAAAGCATAATCCGGACAAGCTCGAGGCAAAGTCAGATCTGTGGAAGTTTGTTGATATCCCAAGCATACGCAGGGGAATATCTTCTACCTAAACGAGGAACAAAAGATGTTTTGTTTCTCAACATGCCACCTTTGTGAAAGGGAATTTCTTGTGAAGAAATTAGTGGTCATGAGGTAGAACTGGAAAGAGTTCCAGCTATACAAAACTGCAGCTGATGATTTGGTAGAACCAAAGGATTCAATAGATTCCAACGAATCTCAGCCTCTCCGCCGATCTAGTAGGGTTCCTCACCCACCTGAGAGATACTTCGGTTTCTTTATGACAGTGGGAGCGAGGATTGCATCATGAGATGATGACCCAACTAGTTTCGAACAGGCCATCAGGAGTGGGTCTCTGTAAGAATGGTTGGATACTTAGTGATCTGAGATGGAATCCTTATACACCAACAAAGTATGGACTTTGGTTACTTTATCTGAAGGGTTAAATCCCCATCAAGAGCAAGTATATCTTGAGAAGATTACTTGGTGTACATGGAAAAGTTGAGGCTTTGAAAGCTATGCTTAAGTCCTTCCAGATCCTACTTGCCACTGCTACATACCATGACTACGATATCTGGTGGTTGGGTGTCATGAATGCTTTTCTAAATGATGATTTGGAAGAGAGCGTCTATAAGTACACAGCCAGAGAGCTTCGTAGCTAGTGGGAGCAGCGGAAACGTGTGCAAGATATTTTATATTGATAAAGCAGGCATCGCGGAGTTGGAACATCTTTTTTGATGTAATAGTCAAAGAGTTTGACTTCATCAAAATGGTAGATGAACCTTGTTTATACAAAAAGGTAGTAGAGAGTATGGTGGTGATCCTCGTAGAGTACATGGATGACATACTCTTGATAGGGAAGGAGTTTCCTATGCTACGATCGGTCAATCTCCGCTTATCACAAGGATTCTCCATATAGGATCAAAGTGATACTTCCTAAATCCTGGGTTTGGATCTATGAGATAGATCTAATTGGATGTTAGGATTCTCACTAGTTGTAGTGAGATGGTATCAATCGATCCTGGGGAGAATCACTGGAAAGGTTCCAGGGTGATAAGGACGAGTGAATGTCCGTCGCAGGCATTGTCTTTACCCTCAGTAGAGGGACGGTATGTTGGAAGAGTTCCAAGCTAGATACCGTGACTTACTAGACGATTAAAGGCAAGATACATCGTTACCAAGGATGCTACCAAAAAGGTAGTCTGGATATATAAGTTCATGAGATGAACTTCGTTCCAACCATTGTGTGACAATGGAGTTATGGCTTTGGCCAAGGAACGCCCGTCCCATCAGAAATCCAGATATCATTCTTAGGCAGTATCACCTGATCATGGAGATGGTTGATCTCCAGGGAGATCGAGGTTAGGAGAGTAGACACAGAGGACAACAGCGCGGATCCACTCACAAAGGCCTTTTTCCCAGTAGAGACTTTTATGGGATGGTTGTGTATGAGATACTTCAACCACAGCTAATTGTTGGGTATGTGATACCACAACAGATGGCCCTAGTGCAAGTGGGAGATTATTAGTTATATATATGCCCTAGAGGCCATTACTGTACATATGATGTATATTGTAATGGATGCTTGGACATATATAGGGAGGACTTTCTTGCTCGACATGATAGTATGCTATCTGGTTGTACTTTATCTTAACATGTATTCTGATTGTCTCTATGTTACATGTTGATAAAGCCCTTAGGATATGTACTCGACTACTGGGACTATGATGAGATCATACTAGTGGGGCCACGGTAGTCGACGAGTAAATCCTATAACTGTTCCTAGTCGAGGGTGTATCGAGACAGGGCATCGATACACCAGAGTAGACTGGCGTATACGCATCTTGACCCATATGATGGGGGATGGATGATCCCATATCCATCGGTGTTTGACATCGAGGATGGCGTACGGGTGCTCAGTGGAGACTGGGTACACTGGACGGACTCGCCGAGAACTCCCAGATTGTATTATACCTCACGTCAGATGGCAGTTCTCTGGTGACACTGGTACAGAGTAGTCTGTGGACCCGAGATCGTCATAGAGTCTTGTGTGATTCCCACTGCGCTTTGATTTCCATCATACCATGTCCAAGAGGGCGTGCAAAAAGGTGGCTTTTAGGTACAGTCCCGAATTACATGGAGGCAATGAGCGATAGGAGGGGATTCGTCTCTCCCGGTATAGGGAGTTGATGTTGCGCTGTGTTCGATTGGCTATAACTGGAAATCCCTGGCCAGGGTTGCTGAGATTTACTGGTAACTGTTATCAGTAATTTCTCGAACTGTTATAGATCTCATATCGACACGACTTATCCAGCTACTGGGGTCTGACGTTTACCACCTCTAGACGAGATATGCGATATATCAGACGACGAGACCGGACTGTACGGGAGTGTCACTGATTGGATTCGCAGGAGAATGTACAGGCTTGCTTGTTGATCTTCTGATCGCTCAATACCTGGGTGGCTGTTACGTTTAGCTGACCGCTTGCAGCTTGTGGGTGTTTGATATGATCATCACCTACTGCCGGCGTATTGACGATTCTTTAGAGTCCTACACAGAGATTTCTTGACTCAGGCAAAACAGAGTAGGGGCACATATGTGATATATGCAGGACCGAGGATAATGCGATATGAGATACCGTATTCTATTCTCGTGATATTTGATATCAGCCGGGTCATCGGATCAAGTGTTGATTCGATGAATCGGTAAATGAGATATTAGTCGGTTATATGCGATATAACCGGATTGTCGGATCAAGTGTTGATTCGATAATTTAATGTATAATTATATATATGATATATTAAATTACATTAACTAATATTAGCTCACTAAAAGATTCTTTTTCTCACTCGAGTAATACATTGATATATATATGCGATTTATGTTAATTGTATTATTTTATTTTGTTACAATAAATATTATATATGTGATATATAATATTGTAACATGTTATAATTACTAATGCAACATGATTAGTGGAGATTAAACAAGGTTAGGGTTTGATTTGGGTTAGCTCATTCTTGTAGCTTCTAGAAGCTTTTCTTTTTGTCATGAGCAAAGATATTTGTGTTGATATTTTTAAGTGACTCATGCTTTAACCCAACCCAAACCCTAGCCCTAGTTAAATCTCTACAAAGGTTACATGAACCATGGTTGCATAAATGATTATGACAACATTTCATTATTCATCACAAATGATTATTCATCTTCTTCTTCCTTGAGTTCTTCATAGAAAAGCTTTCTAGGTTTTTCAAAGGTGATGAAAATGAGTGAGAAATAGAAAAAAAATGAGAGCATAAATCCTACATCATCATCCTCATCTATCCTTGCCATTTATATGAGAGTGTTCACTTCATTTAGTGAGTGAGAGCTTGTGTTAATGAAACTTCAAGGTAGATCATCTTTGTTATCGAAGATCGGATGCAAGCTTACACCTTTCTCTTCGTGGAACCTCTCGAGAGTCCGGATGCACGATGATCGCAGCGAAGGGACCTCAACACGGAGCTTAAGAAGTGAAGGAACAGATCTACAAAGGTTGTAATCCCTCTCACTTAGTGTTAAAGAGTTTAGCATGCTTGTTTTCGCCTAATCTCTAGTTTAAAGATCTCGTTTAAGGTTGTTCGGCACGGCTAAATTTTGAATCGGGCATGGTTGATGCCTTGTAGAACCTTATTAGAGTGACTAGTAACCCTATAATGATGAGATAGGAACTGGGTTCACTTTAGAATTTCTTTTCTCACAATATTTCTCATTTTGGATCAAACCCTAGAAAGCATTTGGCTTTGAGGAAGAAGATGAACAAATGGATGAGAATGAAAAATGATCAAGTGAGAGAGTTAACCATGGTGAGTGAGTATCATATACTAACTCATGTAGAGACATAACCATGGCTAATTATCATGGTTAGGTTAC
The DNA here is from genome assembly GCA_030015575.1 of Agapanthus africanus. Lineage (NCBI taxonomy): Eukaryota > Viridiplantae > Streptophyta > Magnoliopsida > Asparagales > Amaryllidaceae > Agapanthus > Agapanthus africanus. The sequence goes on from CM057350.1 coordinate 242,702,159, forward strand.
TAAATATCTTAAGTAAAACAAAACTAGTGGACTTAGTCAAAGCATCCATAAGCTTCCACTAGCTTCATGCTTGTGCTAATTATCCACTAATTTTAGAATTACTTTAAATATCAGAACCCAACATCATAATTAGCATGGTGTAGGTCCCATACACCCATGTAGTGTGTATCAACAACCATGATACAAAACAATACACAATTTAATATATATCACATATATATTAAGTTGTGCACATGTGAGAAAAACAAATGCTTAAGTGAACCAATGTTAGTTAATGTAAATTAGTATATCACATATACAATTATACACTAAGTTATCAAATCAACACTTGACTTAATAATCCGGCTATATCACATATAACCAACTAACATCCAAAGTATCGTCTTATCGAATCAACCCTTGATTCGATGACCCGGCTAAATCACATATAACCGACCGATACAAAAAAGTCGCGAGAATAGAATACGGTATCACATACACACATTATTCTCGGTCCCGCACATATCACATATGTGCTCCTATTTCGTTTTGTCTGAGCCAATAAAACCTCTATGTAGGACTCTAAAGACTCGTCAATACGCCGGCAGTAGGTGATGATCATATCAAGCACCCACAAGCCGTCAGCGGTACTAGCTGGACGTAACGGCTACCTGGGTATTGAGCGATAAGAAGATCAGCAAGCAAGCCCACTCCAACTCCTGCAAAAGCCTGACAGTAACACTTGCCGTACAGTCCGGTCTCCTCGTCTAATATGTCGCATATCAAGTCTAGGGGTGGTAAACGTCAGACCCCAATAACCGATAAGTCATGCCAATGTGAGGCTCATAACGGGTCGAGAAACTACTGATAACACTTACCAGTAAATCTCTAAAATAGCCCTGGCCAGGGACTTCCCTGTTATGGCCAATCGAGCACAGCGCAACATCAACTCCCAATACGAGGAGAGACAAAACCCCTCCTATCTCTCATTGCCTCCATGTGACTCGGAACTGTACCTAAAAACCACCATTTTGTACGCCCTCTTGGACGTGGTAAGGTGGAAATCAAAGCACAGTGGGAATCACACAAGACTCTATGACGATCTCGGGTCTATAGACTAACCTGTACAAGTGTCACCAGAGAACTACCATCTGACGTGAGGTATAATACCATCTGGGAGTTCTCGGCGAGTCCGTCCAGTGTACCCAGTCTCCACTGAGCACCCGTATACCATCTCTGATGTCAAACACCAATGTATATGGGATCATCCATCGCCCATCTCATGGGTCGAGAAGCGTATACGCTAGTCTACTCTGGTATATCGATGCCCTGTCTCGATACACCCACGACTAGGAATATTAAAGGATGAACTTATGGACTACCATGGCCCCACTAGTATGATCTGCATCATAGTCCTGGTAGTCAAGTACACATCGTAAGGGCTTTACCAACATGTAACTATAAGACAGTATCAAGAGACAAGTATACATGTTAAGATAAAGAGCAACCAATAGCATACTATCATATCGAGCAAGAAAGTCCTCTCTATATATGTCCAAGCATCCAATATAATATACATCATCTATACAATACTGGACTCTAGGGCATACATACAACTAACACAGGGGTTGAGAAATAGCAGAGTTTTGATGACTGGTGATCATACTCTCCGAGTTGGAAATGGTTCCAATGTTCATCCAGTTTCCGTGGGAGAGTATCACTTAGGGTTTCCATCGGGTTGTATATTGGTTTTGAACCCATGTTATTTTGTACCAAGCATGCTTTTTAATATAATATCCGTTTCTTTGTTAGACAATGAAGGATATCATTTTGTATTGCAGCACAATATTATGAACATTAAACTGAATCAAGAGTTGATTGGTTGTGGTACACTTAATAACGGGATATACGTTCTTACTGAACACACAGTTTTCAATATACAACACACAAATAAAAGAAAATTTTCAAATATAAATGAAGCTTTTCTTTTGCATTGTAGACTTGATCATATTAATGAAACAAGACTAAACAAGCTTCATAAAGATGGATATTTAAATTCTTTTGAGTATAAATCTTATGCGACTTGTCAGTCTTGTATCAAAGGGAAAATGACCAAAACTCCGTTTACTGGACACGGAGAAAGAGCTACTGAGCTTTTGGGCCTCATACATAGTGATGTATGTGGGCCAATGTCTACACATGAGAGAGGCGGTTTTTCTTACTTCATAACTTTTACTGATGATTTCTCCAGATTCGGTCATGTGTTTTTAATAAAGCACAAGTTTGAAGCTTTCGAGAAATTCAAGGAGTACAAACTTGAAGTAGAAAAACAAACTGGAATGAGCATCAAAATGCTTCGATCAGATCGAGGTGAAGAGTATCTTAGTACAGAGTTTTCGAACTTCCTAAAAGAGAATAGGATTCTCTCTCAGCTCACTCCCCCTTACACACCACAGCACAACGGTGTGTCAGAGCGGCGGAATCGTATCCTATTAGATATGGTATGATCCATGATGAATGATGCTGAGTTTCCCCTCTCCTTTTAGGGGCATGCATTGGAGACTGCAGCTTTTCTGTTGAACAGGGTTCCAACCAAGACCATGTCTACCACTCCATATGAGATATGGTGTGGGAAGAGACCATCTCTTAAGCGAGTTAGGATTTGGGGTTGTCCGGCTTTTGTCAAAAAGAAGAATCCGGACAAACTCGAGACACGATCAGTCAAGTGTGTATTTATGGGATATCCGAAAGACTCATATGGATATCTTTTCTACCACAAGGAGGAACAAAGGGTGTTTGTTTCTCGAAATGCCACATTTATAGAAAATGAAATTTTTCCAAATGATACTGATGGCAATGTGGTAGATCTAGAAGAGGTTCTAGAGACACAACTTACAAATAACAACTTGGTTGAACCTGATGTTGCAACAGAACCTAATGAACCTCAGCCATTCTGTCGATCTGGTAGGATTTCTCACCCACCGGAAAGATACTACGGTTTTCTCGTTGATGGTGATAGAGAAGACTGCATCATGGATGATGATGACCCTACCAGTTTTCAGCAAGCTATCACGAGTGGTGACTCTATGAAGTGGCTGAATGCCATGAGATCCGAAATGGAGTCTATGTACACCAACAAAGTATGGACTTTAGATGCTGTACCCTCTGGGGTAAAACTTGTAGGGTGCAAATGGATCTTTAAGAGAAAGATCGGTGTAGATGGGCAGGTGGAAACCTATAAAGCAATGCTTGTGGCGAAAGGATTTCGACAAAGACCAGAACTGGACTATGACTAAACCTTTTCTCCTGTAGCCATGCTTAAATCCATTCGGATCCTACTTGCTATTGTTGCTCACTACGACTATGAAATCTGGCAGATGGATGTTAAAACTGCTTTTCTAAATGGTGATTTAGAAGAATGCGTTTATATGGATTAGTTAGAGGGCTTCATTGATAGTGAGAGCAGCGGGAAAGCATGTAGGTTGCTTAAATCCATTTATGGATTAAAGCAGGCATCACGGAGTTGGAACATCTGTTTTAATGATGTTATCGAAGAGTTTGATTTCGTCGAAAATCAAGATGAACCTTGTGTTTATAAGAAGATTGTAGGAAGTACTGTCACATTCCTCGTATTGTAGGTGGATGACATCCTTCTGATAGGAAATGAAGTTCCTATACTACAATCGGTCAAACTGTTCTAAACACAGAGGTTCTCCATGAAGGACCTGGGTGATGCCTTATACATATTGGGCATGAAGATCTATAGGGATAGATCTAAAAGGTTATTTGGATTGTCCCAAACCAGGTACATTAACACCATCCTAAAGAGGTTTAGTATGGAAGACTCCAAGCGGGGTGCCTTACCCGCTAGCCATGGAGTCACTCTCTCCAAGGACTTTTGCTCAAAGACTGATGAAGAGAGAGCTCACATGAGCATTATACCCTACGCTTCTGCTGTAGGATCTATAATGTATGTGATGTTATGTACACGCCCTGATGTAGCTTATGCACTGGGTGTAGTAAGCAGCTATCAATCTAACCCAGGGGAGAATCACTGGACAGCTGTGAAGAACATTCTTAAGTACTTACGAAAGATTAAAAAAATGTTCTTGGTGTATGGTAATGGAGATCTCCAAATGGAGGCCTTTACCGATTCGAGCTTCCAGAGTGATAAGGATGACAGCAAATCTATCTCAGGGTTTGTCTTCACCCTCAATGGAAGGGCGGTGTGTTGGAAGAGTTCCAAACAGGATACCGTTGCAGACTCCACGATGGAAGCTGAGTATATTGCTGCAAATGATGCTGCCAAGGAAGCCGTCTGGATGAGGAAGTTCATCTCGGAGCTAGGAGTAGTTCCGACCATTATTTATCCAATACCATGGTATTGTGATAATAATGGGGCTATGGCGTTGGCCAAAGAGCCCAGGTCCCATCAGCGATCCAAACACATCCTCAGGCGATATCATATGATCCGGGAGATAGTTGATCGCCGCGAGATCGAGATTCGAAGAGTAGATACAAAAGATAACACCTCGGATCCACTCACCAAGGCCCTCCCTCTGCCGCAGCATGAGCGACTTTTTGAGATGTTAGGTATGAAATACGCCAATAATTGGCCTTAGTGCAACTGGGAGATTGTTGGATATATGTATGCCCTAGAGGCCATTATATGATAGTGTATGTACCGGTATGTGTGTGTGTGTGCGTATTCAGGGGACATTCTTGCTTGACATGATAGTATGCTATCTGGTTGAACTTTATCTTGACATGTTCATTTGATCATGCTTTCACTCATTTGGTACATGTTGATATAGCCCTTAGGATATGCTTGACTACTGAGATTATGATACGGATCATACTAGTAGGACATGTGTAGTTTATGAGCATATCCTTGAAATGTTCCTAGTCGTGGGTATATCGAGACGGGGCATCCATATCACAAGAGTAGACTAGCGTATACGTTACTTGTCCCATATGATGGGCGATGGATGATCTTATATCCATTGGTGTGATGACACCAAAGATAGTATACGGGTGCTCAGTGAGACTGGGTACACTGAACGGACTCGCCGAGAACTCCTATGTGGCATTATATCTATCGTCGGATAGCAGTTCTCAGGTGACACTGGTACAGGTTAGTCTGTAGACCCGAGATCGTCATAGAGTCTTGTGTGTCCTCCCACTGTACTTTGGTCTCCACCCTACCACGGCTCTACTGAGTCGTGCAAACAAGTGGATTTTAGGTACAATCCCGAGGCACATGGAGGCAATGAGCGATAGGAGGGGTTTCGTCTCTCCCGATATTGGGGGTTGATGTTGCGCTATGTACGATTAGCTATAACAAGAAGTCCCTGGTCAGGGCTGCTAAGATTTAATGATAAGTGTTATCAGTAGTTTATCGATCTGTTATTAGACATATACCGGCATAACTTATTGGGTTAATGGGGTCGACGATACCACCCTTAGACTTGATATGCAACACCATTGACGAAGAGACCGGACTGTACAGTAAGTGTTACCCGTTGGCTCGACGGGAGTTTTAGCAGGTTCGCTTGTGTTTCTTCTGATCGCTAAATACCTGGGAGCCATTACGTACAGTTTGTGCCACTGACGGTTTGTGGGCATGTGATGTGATCACTGCCTGCTGCTAGCGTATTGACGAGTCTTAGAGTCCCACAAAGAGGTCTCCTAACTCAGGCGAAACGATGTGGGGTGCATATAAGATATGCGCGGGAACTCGATTAAATGCGTGTATTGGATACCGTATTTTAATCGGGCATTTACTATTAGACGGGTCGTATATGATATGACCGGGTTATTAAATCAAGTGTTGATTTAATATTAAATCCATTAGCTTATTTATTAAAACCTATTTCTTTATGATGCATGCATGAGTGTATGTATATGTTGATATGGATGCACACATGCAAGCATACATGTGTCATGGTTGATGATACATTAGTGGTGGCAATGCAAGACTTACATGGTTACATATTTAGATATTTTGATTATTTGAGAAAAGCAAAATTGGGATTAATACCATGCTTTGATTGCCCATGGTTTTAGCCCATGGTTTTGCTTAAACTCAAGTTACAAAATATCTAGATATTTTGTAACCATAGTTAGGCATGACATAATTCTTTTCTCATTTGGGATTGTGTTTATTATTATCATTCTAACTTGAGTCAAGCTTAGGCATCATCTTCTTCCTCTCTCTCTTTCAAGCTCTTTAGGGTTTCAAAAAGAAAGAGAAGAAATTAAAAAGAAAAGGTTTTTGAGTGAGATCCAAACCCACATCACCAATCTATACTAGTCTAGCCCATTAGTGTAGGTTGTTTGCTCCACTTCTTCAAAGATCAAGTGAAGTTAGGAGCTTGAGCAAAGGGACTTCGTGGTGGATCATCATGGACTTGGAAGGATTCAAGCCAACCGGTTCAAACCCTACTCAATCCAAGAAGTCCCTAGAGGAGGTATACAAAGGTTGTATTACTTACCTCTTAGTGTTAGACACTTGTAGTATATGATACTAGTTGTTGTTACTCTATTTTTCTAGTTCGATTCATGGTTGGAATTGTTTAGCACCCCCTAAATTTTTTTTATTGCATGTGTGATGCAACCCATAACCTAGGATGGTGTTAGAGAATCCCTACACAAAAGAGAGGGGGTCATACTCTTGGATACAAAACACTTTTGTTTTCTTTTTTTCTTGTACATAGCTAGTTCCCTTGAGCTCTTTGCCTTCTCTTGATCTTGCAATCTCTTCATTGAGCTTGCAAGTTTAAGTTTTGGTTATTGAACTCAAGGTTGTATCAATTGGACATAATAAAACTTTCATTTGCACTTGGGTTCTCAGTATCTTTCTCTTTTTCTATCTTGCTTTACTTACTTGCTCTTTTCATTCTTGCCCTTTACTTACTTGCTCTTTTATTACCTTGTCATTTACTTACATGCTTGTTCTTTTCTTTTCCTTTGCTCTTTCCCTTTGTTGTTTTGGTTGTTTGTCAATATGGTGTTGTTAGGAAAAAGAATGGTTGTGTAAGTTAAGGTTTTTGTTTCTCATTTCCTTTGCCCGATATTTTCCTTTGAACTCCGCCCAAACCTTACGCAAGTGCTCCGTTAGGCACCCTACCCTACCAAGGTATCGGTGATTCCTAACCGCAGCCGGTTGCATTCGGTTTTGCCGGAGGCGAAAGCCAAGTGACAAGAACGGACGGACAAAGGTCAATAAGCCGGATTTCATAAGTACTGTGCTTAAGCACCCTAATCCACGTTGTTGCCGATTGCTCTAGCTTCAATTGGTCAAGCTTGGCACAAAGGATTGAGTACGAATCCACTAACTTACACTAACCTATCTTTTCCGAACAAGCTTTTAATTGTGCATATATACACATAGGTTAGATACGAACACTCTCGCCCTCGCATTAACTCATCATAACAAGAACGCTAAACGCACCGTCTCCCTGCGAACGACCCGTGCTCACCGAGGCTAGCTACACACGACGCCGTCCTTGATCGCGGTTAACTTTTAGAACTTTAAAATACGATACGCCAAAAGCGTTTCGATCAGTGGGTAACCTCAAGCACCCAAGAGGTACTTCGGTCTTCTCAGAGATGGTGACAGGGAGGTTCTTGTTTACCCAAACTTGTCATTGCTGCTGTTCTAGACTATGAGACCTGGCAGGAGGATGAGTATAATGTCGTTCTAAACCGGCTTTAGAAGTGCACGTGTATATGACTCTGCCAGAGGGTTGTTATAGTCAGTGGGAGCAGTGGAAGTATAGTGGGCAGGTAGATTATGTCTATTTATAGACTAAAGCAGGTAGAGCGGAGATAGATTATGTATTTTTGATATGACAGTCAGAAAGTTTGACTTCGTCAGAATAACAGATGGATCTGGTAAGATGGTAGTAGGGAGTGATGTCTTGGTTTTTGGATGACATGCTCTTGATAGGAAGTGATATTCCTATACTACGATCGATTATACTATGGTTGTCATAAGTGGTTTCTCCACATAGGATATGGATAAAATATCAGTGTTTCTGGTCAGTAGATCTATGGTTTTAGATCTAGATTTGGGAAGTGTCCCAATTTGGGTACTTGACACTATTCTAAAAGTATTTTAGAATGGATGACTTCTGGCGTGGTGGTGTACCCACAGGTGATGGAGTCACCCTCTCTAAAGAGATGTCTTTCAGACCGATGAGGAGAGGGATCTACATGATTGGCATATCACTTGCTTAGGCAATTGAGTTAATCATGAAATGTCAAGTACCACACCAGATATTGTTTTTCCACTGGCTGTAATAAGCTTAAATATTAATCCAATCCTGAAGAAACGTTGGGAAGCAGTTATGAACATAAGTGGATGTTCTTGGTATATAGTAATGGCAGCCTCTTTCGGAAGGCGGTTATCATTTTAGGCTTCCAAGGTGACCTGGATGACAGAGTGGCTGTCAGAATTATAGTTTTCCCTCTTTTGAGGGGAAGTATGTTGGACAGGTGGTCCAAGCGGATACTGAGGAAGGCATGGCGCAGAATACTGATTAAATTCAGTGGATGATACAGTCTAAGAAGTTTGTTGGATTTGGAGTTCATTTGTGAACTGGGTCCCATCAGATATCCAGACAAATTCTAAGACAGGTATCGCTCATTTCGGGAGATAGTCTTTCTCTGCGAAGTTGAGATATAGAGAGATAAAGATAGAAACACTGGAGCGGATCCACTCACTGAGGCTATTTCTTGAACGCAATAGTTTCGCAAACGGGTTTTGCGAGACTGATTAGTAAAGAAGTTGGGTGTTCGGTATCACACGGGCTGTGAGTATGCGACACCGCAATAATTATCCTTAAGTGCAAGTGGGAGATTGTTGGCTATAGTACCCTCAAGTCAATTATTGAATCGCAGGCACGTGATTGTGATGATTGAGAAAGGACCTATTCGGGTAGAACAGTTTTACTCGAGATGATAGTATGTGATTTTCAGCGGAACGCGATACGTTTTACGATATGCGTTCTACTATGTTCTCTACTTACCGCAATCAAGACGGTGTCACTTTGCAGCTAGCTGGTTGAGCACAGGTCGATCCACAGGGAGATGGTTGTATGTCCGTTCGTGTCTTAGACGAGTCAATAAAGAATGTATATGTGTTGGTCCAAAACTATCCTAAGTGATCGTATTTATGTTCATGTAAGCTTGTTAGGGTTAAAGTTGGTTAGTAGAGTTGGGATTAGTCTTGTACTTTTCTTTTGCCATTCTTAAAATGATGTTAAGATAATCGAACATAGAGGGGATTAGGAGGACATAGGAATGTGATTTGCGAGTTTAAGTAAGTTTTCTAACGCTAAATCCATTCCTAGTGCCCCTTGTCCTTCCGCTACGTGTGCTTATTTCCAACCTTAGGCCAAACACCTGCAACCATGTATCCAATTAATTCACAACTACATGTCACGTTGTAGTGCGCTCAAAGGACTTCTCGACTTAGGTCGCGGCTATATGTCACGTATAGCGCGCCTAAGTGAAGGAGTTGCGTTTGTTTAGTCTAGGCTCATTTCAAGATATTTGGCGAAGAGAAGCACAAGGGATTTTTCTATCTCTCATACTAACCTTCCTTAGCGCCTAACAAGTATGGAATTATTCACACATTTAAAAAGAAAACAAGAAAGAAAAGAAAGAAAGGTAAAAATACGGTTTTACAAATGATAGCAAGCTAACTACTTGGGTCCTCACCTAAGCAAGGAACTCCGTCGAGTATCATGGCTTGAAAATGTGGATAAGAAGAAAAGGAAAATAAAACAAGAATTAACAACTACTTAACAACAAGAAATAAAATTACACTAGGAATTAAAATTACAAGACAAGGAAATACATTACAATACAAGATAATTAAAGATACAAGATAATAAAAATAACCCTCATCTTCATTTCACTTCCACTCAAGAGCTCTCACTACACTTTAATGGATGAAAGATGATGAAGAAGAAGAAATACAAACTAATCTACACTAAAATCTAACTAAAAAGAAGCATTCTCACTTGGGCACAAAACTGTAGTATTTAATTATAGGCAGATATCTGAAACCCTGGACCCATATTCTGAGCCCTAATACAATGACAAAAATACCCCAAAAATATATTCTGGCGCCGAGTTAAATCGGCCGTGGAACCGCCGCGTTATTGCCACATTGACCGCGGTTCCACGGTGGGATTGAGGGATTGGTCTGTCATTTTTTTCATAGTTTCTTATGTTGCTTTCTTCTTTTGTTCTACATGTCCCAAATTGCAAATAGCTTCCAAATTTTTTTCAGATTTGCAACAGTCCAAAATGGCTTCACTTTTAATTCATTTGACCTTTATCTCCCTCGAGCTCCGCGCACCCATTGAATCTTGTGTTGCCCCTCTCGTGCTCTGTGCTTGTCCGAGACACAAAGGACCACTGTTATTTGTCTTATCTCATGAACTGGTAACCGGCACTGGACGGATGTGGATGACTGGAACCCGGATTTTATCTGTTTGTGACAAATCTTCTGGATTTTGGAATAATTGTAGAGATTTTGTATGATTTGCGTTATTTTGGACTGGGAACCTGTATCCTGTAAATATGTAGCAACATGGATCAAAAGCACCTGCCTATAAACAAACGAGCACAAGAATGGGCGGTATTAAATGCAATATTCTAGTATGAACAAATACCCCCAAACTTAACTTTTGCTCGTCCCGATTATTTTCAAAAAGTCCTAACCTCACTTTCGCAAGGAACGCAATTGCACTGAGCTCGTGCAACAAGCCGTTAAACCTCCAGGTGTCCCTAGTAGGAGGAGTGTTGTCTCCTGAGGGTTTTCAGCGGATACTACCCACAAAATCCTGTCAAGCTAGTTTCATAAGTTAACGTCGATTCTACTCCTACAGTTAGTATCTAAGTTAGAAATTCTATCATCCTAAGTTAGAAATATTCAACCCTTATTTTTCACACCTCCTATTTATTCAACCTCAGATCCTATACGTTTTGACAGTTTAGAAAGATCTCGGTATCTCTTGAGTTTTCCTTCTAAAGTGCGGTCTCCAATCAGGAATTTTTATCAACTTTACGGAAAACGTAAGTCTTATTCTTTATCCTTATCTTTCCTCCAAATATCAATCGTATACCCCTACATGTGTGTAAATTTTTATCCTTACCTTAATACCTAATACTACTTCTTTTCGTTAATAATGGATGAATTTGCTCACAAACATTTCATGCAACTATTAATGCTTCTTGAGGCACTAACCAGCCGATTACTGAATGTGTGAGTTTAAAGCGTAAATAGCAGTTTGTAGGTCTTGTACTTTATTTTTTTTTTCTTTTTCTTTATTTTTCTTTTTCAAGACCGGATATATTTTTCAAAGAGGCTCTTTTGGTGGTTAGCTTTAAATACCATTTTTTCATACTAGGTTTTTATGCAAGAGTATTTCTAGGTATTCTCTACTATCCCAAGTTTTAAGGTGCGTGTAAGTGCAGTTTGTAGGGTATATACTCTCTAAATTTGGACTCAAGAATAGGAACTATTTTTCAGACTTATCCTTCAATAAAGCTTTCAATATTTTCCCTTCATCTTGACTTAACTCAAGAACTGAACTCAAGATTTACCTACTTCTAAAAAAAACTGCAAGGACGTATAATTACCAAGGTTAAATAGAAGGAGGGTTATTTTTAGGGTTTTCAATTGCTAAGCCTAAGATTTAGTTATTCCTAACATATCAACTAAATTTTCGGAATAAAAATCTAAGTTACCCTAATAGCTAACTTGATGACAAAGTTTTTATATTTTTGGAAAAAAAAATCGATTTTTGTGGGTTTCTAAATAAGTATGCAAATGCAAAATATACACATGAATGCGAAGGTAGAAAGCTTACTGAGTACACACCCCAAACTTAAACTTGACAGTGCCCTCACTGTCATGCTACACCAAGAGAGTCAAAAATGTCGGCGCTCCCATGTTTTTTTGTTTTTTTTTTGTTTTTTTTTTACAAAACAAAAAGCAAACCAAAAAAGATATATACACAAAAAGATCCCCCCAAACTTAATCCACTGTTTAGACATTAAAGTTCAAAGTTAGGTGGGAAGAGAATAGTATTAATCTATACAAGGCCTTACACAGGCCAAAAGTTAGAACCAACCATTCAAAAAATTTATCGTGATAAAACCTGGGTTGGTGAAAGAAGACGTAGAGAAAATAAATGGAGAATATGCGAGACTGTCTGGGGATGGACGCGGCGTACGGTCTCGGTAGAGAAGACGGATGGCGGAGGGGAAAAAGAAATGGAATACGAACTTTAGGGTGAAAATGGAGTGAATAAATTAGTACAATTTGTAATGACCGATGTGTAAAAAGCGATTGTACTAATCTATCAACTCGTTGAGAAATAGGGTCAAACCTCTCAAGATTCGTGAGAAAACATGGGTAGACCGACTTTGGTAAACCAGACACAGGAAATGAAGGTGATGCAGTGTCTTGCAAGGTGGGAACGATGGAAAGGATGGAGAGGAGTGATTGAAGAATGGTATCGGTTGAACGTTTAGGAGGGTGTACACAGTCAATGAAAGGGACAGGATGAATTGGAAAATTCGACTCATCTAATAAAACTGGTTCATCATCAATTCTATCCTCAAGATTCTCCTCAAAATTCAGCTCATCTATGCTTTTATCATCAATTTCCAGACGCATATGGGGTTCGGGAAAAACAGTTAATGGTTCGGGATGATGTCCACACGGAAGTGAAAGGATATGATGAATTGGTGAGAAAAACTCATCCAAAGTTGTGAGTTCATCATCCAAAATATTCCCAGCGTCGATATCCTCAATCAAGTGAAAATCAAATTTCTCAGACACCTCATCAAAAGCATGGATTTCAATCAATTCAGGTTCTAGAGTGGAGGTGTAGAGATCAAAAGGATTGGGATCAGTTTCACTTGAAATGGACCCTTTACAATCGGGCAAATCAAACACTACAAAGTCGCATAACTCATCAAACATTCTATCTTCAATTGGTGATTCATGTGGGACACTCGATAAACTTTCGAAACCGGAGTTGTGGAATTCAATTTGCAATGGGTAGGCTTGATTTGGAAGGGTGTACTGCTCACTCTCACTACTCAAATCCTCAATCTGTCCTCTCGCCTCATCATACATTGGAAAATTCGGAGCTAGTTGGAAACTAGCTGCCGGTTCGTTAGGTTGTATGAGAGCGGTCATGGACGCATTCAAATCCATCATCTGTTGGCACGACGCTGCCCGAAATTCTTCCAACTACTATTTAAGACTAGACATGGATTGTGAGGGGGTTTCTGTAAAAGATTCAAACTCGTTTAGATATGTGAAACTCCCAAAAGACTGTTCAGAAGCAATGTCTATGGAAGGTGAAAAAGTCGGGTAGGATTGATAGGAATCGAATGAATGTGAAAAATGGACAGGATTAGGATCAACATTCTGATATGAAGATGATAGGAATTGTTGTCCTACGGAATTTGGAGTGGTGAAAGGTGTGAAAGATCGGCTATGACATTGTTCAATTCGGTCAGCGATAGACATGGGTTTCAGAGTCGCAACATGATTCCCAAAAGGGGTATCAACATAAGAAGGTGGGGAAGGTTGAAACGGTTGATACGAAGTGGATTGCGGAGTCCAATTGTTTGTCCTAGACGCGTCTATCCAATCTCTCAACGAAATTTTGGGCACGGATGGATCGTTCGAAGTTCGACCAAAGCAAGAATCGTATGAAGAAATTGTAGGGTTCCTAGGCACCCTAATGAGGTCTCACAAGGCATCGAACATGCCATTTTTAAAAAATCTAGGTGCCGAGAGACCCGACTACGGATCGTTTGCTAGAATACTACGCGAAAAAGCAAACTAGTTAACACTTAACTAAGGGATACGGATATACAACCTTTGTAGATCCGTTTGTCCACCTCCACGGCTCCGAGATGAGGTCCTCTCCGCTGTCCAAATCAAATCCGGGCTCTAGCGTCGGCTTCGTCGGAGAATGGGCAAGCTAGGTCGTCGATGTCCATGCCGAAGATGATCTACGTCGAGGCATCGCTAAATCAAGCTCCACCTTCACCAAGCCCTAAAACTTGTGAAGGAAACACACTCTACTACTTGGCAAGAGGTAGAGGATGAAGAAATAGGAAGTGGGTAGACTTTAGAATTGGATTTCTCACTCAAATCATCAATCCACCATTGATGACCTCAAGCTTCTTCAAAGAAGAAGATGAAGAAGAAGAAGAAGAAGAAGAAGAAAGTTATGATAGATTAATTTAAAAAAGAAAAGAATAATCCATTCTTATCATAACATAACCCAAGTTAAGTGTAGAGAATTGACCAAGGTTAAAGAATGGTTAGGGTTAAGGAGATGAAACAAAAATGGTGACTTAATGAAAGCTTCATGAAGCTTCATAATGAAAACAAAAATAGCCACCATTTTTCTCTTCTTTTCCTTTTCTCATTTATCTTTTAAATGCAAATGAAAAGATAAATGAATTAATAAAAGAAAACCCCAATCATTTACTTAACCTAGGTTTAATTCATTACACTTAACAAAAAAGATATGTATCATCAAACATGATACAATCAAGTGCACAAAGATTATATCGCATATGCAATGCGCACACCCGAGTGAGAAAATCCATTCAAAGTGAACCGATACTAGTTAATGCAAAGTAATGTATCAAATATATAATTATGCATTAAATCACTAAATCAACACTTGATTCAATGATCCGGTCATGTCGCACATAACCGACTGGTATCTACAGTAACAACTTATCGAATCAACACTTGATCCGATAACCCGGCTATATCGCATATAACCGATCAATGTCACATCGCGAGAATGAAATACGGTATCACATACACGCATCATTCTCGGTCCCGCACACATCTCATATGCGCTCCTATTTCGTTTCGCTTGAGCCAGGAAACCTCTGTGTAGGACTCTAAAGACTCGTCAATACGCCGGCAGCGGATGATGATCATATCAAACATCCACAAGCCGCAAGCGGTCTGCTAAACGTAACGGCCACCCGGGTATTGAGCGATCTGAAGATCGACGAGCAAGCCCGCTCACACTCCAGTGAATCCAACCAGTAACACTACCGTACAGTACGGTCTGATCGTCTGATATGTCGCATATCTTGCCTAGGGGTGGTAAACGTCAGACCCCAATAGCTTGATAAGTCGTGTCGATATGAGGTCTATAACAATTCGAGAAACTACTGGTAACACTTACCAGTAAATCTCAGCAACCCTGGCCAGGGATTTCCTGTTATAGCCAATCGAACACAGCGCAACATCAACCCCCTATACCGGGAGAGACGAATCCACTCCTATCACTCATTGCCTCCATGTGACTCGGGACTGTACCTAAAAACCACCGTTTTGCACGCCCTCTTGGACGTGGTAAGATGGAAATCAAAGCACAGTGGGAACCACACAAGACTCTATGACGATCTCGGGTCAACAGACTACTCTGTACCAGTGTCACCAGAGAACTGCCATCTGACGTGAGGTATAATACCATCTGGGAGTTCTCGGCGAGTCCTTCCAGTGTACCCAGTCTCTACTGAGCACCCGTATATCATCTCTGATGTCAAACACCGATGGATATGGGATCATCCATCGCCCATCTGTATGGGTCGAGAAGGTATACGCTAGTCTACTCTGGTATATCGATGCCCCGTCTCGATACACCCACGACTAGGGACTTTGAAGGATGTACTTATGGACTACCATGTCCCCACTAGTATGATCCGCATCATAGTCCAGGTAGTCAAGTACAGATCCTAAGGGCTTTACCAACATGTAACAGAGAGACAATCAGCATACACGTTAAGGTAAAGGATAACCAGATAGCATACTATCATGTCGAGCAAGAAAGTCCTCCCTATATATATCCCAGCATCCACTACAATATACATCCTATGTATAGTAATGGCCTCTAGGGCATACATATAACTAACAATCTCCCACTTGCACTAGGGCCATGTGTAGCAGTGGTTGTAGTATCTCATACTCAACCATCCCATAAAAGTGTCTCTCTCTGGGAACAGGCCTTTGTGAGTGGATCCGCTGTGTTGTCCTCTGAGTCTACTCTCCTAACCTCGATCTCCCTGGAGATCAACCATCTCCATGATCAGGTGACACTGCCTTAGAATATGTCTGGATCACTGATGGGACGGACGTTCCTTGGCATAAGCCACAACTCCATTGTCTCACAATGGTTAGAACGTAGTTCATCTCATGAACCAATACACACCCAAACATCCTCTTTGGTAGCATCTTAAGTAGCGATGTATCCTGCCTTTATCATCTAGTATGTCACGGTATTTAGCTTGGAACTCTTCCAACATACCGTCCCTCGATTGAGGGTAAAGACAATGCCTGTGACTGACATTCAGTCGTCTTTATCACCCTGGAACCCTTCCAGTGATTCTCCCCAGGATCGATTGATACCATCTCACTACAACTAGTGAGAATCCTAACATCCAATTAGATCTATCTCATAGATCCAAAACCCAGGATTTAGGAGGTATCACTTTGATCCTAGATGGAGAATCATTGTGATAAGCGGAGATCGACCGAGCGTAGCATAGGAAACTCTTTCCCTATCAAGAGTATGTTATCTACGTACTCTATGAGAATCGCCACCATACTCCCTACTACCTTCTTGTTTATACAAGGTTCATCTACCATTTTGATGATGTCAACTTCTTTGACTAATCCATCAATACAGATGTTCCAACTCCGCGATACCTGCTTTATCCTATAAAGCATCTTGTACATGTTTCCGCTGCTCCCACTGTCTATGAAGCCCTCTGGCTGTGTACTTATAGACACTCTCTTCTAAACTTCATTTAGAAAAGCTGTCATGACACCCAACCACCAGATATCGTAGTTATGGTATGTAGCCGTGGCAAGTAGGATCTGGATGGACTTAAGCATAGTTACTTAGAAAAGGTTTCATCATCATCCATACCTGGTCAATGATGAAAACCTTTAACAATTCTAGCTTTGAAAGTCTCAACTTTTCCATGTACACCAAGTAATCTTCTCAAGATATACTTGCTCCTGATGGGGATTTAACCCTTCAGATATAGCAACCAAAGTCCATACTTTGTTGGTGTATAAGGATTCCATCTCAGATCGCTAAGCATCCAGCCATTCTTACAGAGTCTTACTCCTGATGGCCAGCTCGAAGCTAGTCGGGTCATCATCTCATGATGTAATCCTCGCTCCCACTGTCATAGAGAAACCGAAGTATCTCTCAGGTGGGTGAGAAACCCTACTAGATCGGCGGAGAGGCTGAAGTTCGTTGGTATCTACTGAATCCTTTGGTTCTTTCAAATCATCAGCTGCAGTTTGTATAGCTGGAACCTTTCCAGTTCTACATTACAGACCTTGCCTCGAGCTTGTCTGGATTTTGCTTTCAGACATAGGCCGGACAACCCCAAATCTTAAGCAACTTAAGAGATGGGCTCTTCCCTTTCCATATCACATATAAAGTGGTAGGCAACAAATTTGAATCCTATTCAATAGGTATGCAGCTTCTCAAGTGCATAACTCCCAAAAGGAAATAGGTAACTCAGTAGTACTCATCATAGAGCACACCTTATCATATAGGGTGTGATTGCTCCGCCCCGATATACCATCGTGCTATGGTGTATACGGAGGAGTAATGCTGAGAGAGAATCTCATTCTCATTTAGAATATTCCAGGAATTCCATGCACAAGTATTCTCCTCCCTGATCTCATCATAAGACATAATACTTATACCCGTATTTTGGTTCTCTACTTCTAACTTATATTCTGTGAATATCTGAAAAGGTTCGGACTTGTGTTTCAACAGGAACATAGGTCTGAATCTCGAAAGATCATCAGAGAATGTAATGAAGTACAAAGAACCGGTCTTGGCATGTGTAGACAGGGGACCTACATACATCAATATGTATCATCCCAAGAGTTCCTCAACTCTTTCTCTGTTTCCAGTAAACGGAGCTGTGGTCATCTTATCTTTGTGACATGACCGGCGAGTTTCACAAGATGTAAATTCAAACTAATTTAAATATGCATCTTTATGTAACTCTAGCTAGTCGGGTCGCATTGATCTGACCTAGTCTACAATACCTCAAGAAGAATTCGTTCAGTTCTGAACTCTTCCTCTTGTGTGTGTTCCGTATACTAAAGAACTGTAGTTTGATTTAGAACATTAATGCTTTTAGATAACGTGCCTGAAGCGATCAACTTTTGATATAGGAAATGTTCAAAACATTATCCAACAATACAAAATTTTATCATTTCTTTACTAATAAAGAGATAGATATGATTTTGTATATCAGGTTCGGTATCTAATAACATTTGTTCAGAATCAATGTATTCGTAATACAGGGTGACAGTGACCAACAGACTTGGCTGCAACACTTGCCCCGTTTTCTGCCTCATGAAACTTATCACCCGTTCTCAGTTCTCTACCTTTCTGTAGCCCTATGTAACAGATTACATATCTGGGATCCTGATCTGGTATCACATACCCAGGACGTAAAGGATACTGAGAAACAGTTCTAGTTATGAACACACCCGAAGATGATGCATCAGCATGCACTCTCTTCGTTTGGGCGGCACGGGAATTCTGGTAATCCCTAATTTCCTGCTCTGTCTTATAACAATTATAAGTTGGAGCGGGACCAACGTTCCCTAGCTCAGTATAACAAGCGGGTTCGGTCAATAATCCGTATTATTATCTTGATTAAGGCGTGATATGGTCGCTACCAGGAGAGAGAGAGAAGAAAACACTCAGCGTGCGCTCTGTCAAGAATAGATTGGTTATTATTTTATCTAATCAGGATGGCTCCCACTGCTTTTTATCAAATCTTCCTTCAAACCCTAAAAAGAAAGACTAGCCGGGATTAATTACACACTACAAGTTCGCCAATCTTTCAGCCAGGCCAGTGTCGGTACTTTGAGGGAGGTCCCCCGTGCTTTCGCACGAACCTAATTAATGTAAACCTCGTTTTCCCAGAGGCGTAACCTCGTTAACACCTTTCTAGACACCTACTTGATCGGCTAATTGTAATTTGTAAAACTCTCCCAGGAGTAACTCTTACTCGCAGCGGGTATCGGGATCCAACTATCTCATAGAAGGCATGCAATCTCATTACAAATTTCAACACTTGAAACTCCCGATAATGGTTTTTACCCCTAGCACCTATGACCTTGGCTAAGGTCAACAAATCATAGGTACTAGTCAAGTTCTACCCGTCATTTCGTGATTAATTAGACCCACCCACATGACCCTTGGCTAAGGTCAACAAAGCCACATGACTGTCCTAACTAATCGCATCATATGCTGTGTAGGAAGACATCACTTAGCTACCGCACACTACGCCTCGGCTATGGTCGACAAACGTAGCACGAATACTAAGTACTCTACTTCCTAAAATGACGGAGGGTTGCGAATGGTTTTTGTGAAAACCTTTAACGCTTTGAACTTGATCTCGTTGCGGAATCAAATGGTTTTTAAATGGAATGTTTTCGAGGCTTTTCTAGTTTTGCTAAAGGGGTCACTCCCGGTGAAGGGATCGTCGGTCCTTTCCTCGTCGAATGAGGTGCGGGATATATCATATATATCACTGTGCAAAGCAGAAACTATAGAAGCGATCAAATACAAAACGAGTGTGTAGCATCTGCCAGTTATTGCTAAAGGAGTCACTCCCGGTGGAGGGATCTCGGTCCTTTCCTCATCGAATAAGGTGCAGGATGTTCTATAATAACACCACAATGCAAAGCAAGAACTGTAGCTACCTGTTTTATTTTGAAATTCGATTCCACAACATCAATTAGGTTTATTTTCTTTCATTAATCTCATTAATGAATATCCCATCATTTAAGTCCACCTAACCATCACAGATAAATATAACGTACGCTTATGCCATCCGCATTCGCCTCGATGTCCCGTCTGCACCGTTAGGTTAGGTAACTAACGCCAGAGCGAGGCAGGGCTAGCGCGGGTGTAAAACATAAGCAACGTCTATATAATATATCATATATACTATATATAATACCTGTCACAGAACATCACATGATCTCATCACAGATAAAGCACAGCAGAAGAATCATATGAAATATTGGATATACTAGGACGTCCGTGTTTTCAATACGAGCCAGTATAAAACACGGATTCCACGGTCGTGATGAATAGCCAATCCCACACCCCTAGACCCCTACGAGAGCGGCAAGCAACCCTACCAATTCTAGGGTTAGGAGACCCGGACTCGACTCCTCGAGTCGGTCTCCCACTGGACCCCAGAACCTGGTTACTTGTGCTCCCCTCCTTGGGTCTATCCTAGTGCAGAAAAGTAAATAATATACAACAACGGTGACAACTTCCGCAACCTGGAAGCGCCCCAATAAAAGAATATTACATACAAGTTTTTACATGAATGAAAATGAAAAACACTCATCTCACATAAAAAAAACCCGGCTATTCAAACACGACGATCCAATATAACATATCCAGCAACACATAACATCACATGTCATCAACGTAAGTAAATATGCGCATCCCAATTGTCGTTGACTTATAGCAACGAAACCGGCGATATCACATATTACACTTACGGTCACAGAAAAAAAGTGTAAAACTACAACAGTTGGAATCCGCAATCTGCATAGACATCGCATGCCTAATCAAATGAATACCTTAGACATCGCATGCCTAACAGTTATAAACCCCGCATTTTAGTCTCATTATCAAAAACACTTTTCAATATCAAGTCGGGCAATTCAACAAGATTCCCGACATCCTGATCGAATGCTCGTCGCAAACTTCAGTAGGCGGCCGCACCCCCGATACCGTCGACGAAGTGCACCAAGGCGGAACACCGCTACCGCGAGCACCCGAACGGATGCTTTCGGCGACGGGGTTCTCCTACAGTCACTTGGTCGGGGCTATGGAGTGAGGCTGTCTATTAAGTTTACTCGGCGAGTATCCGCGTACGCTACGTGATTGCGACGGACTTTTGATCACATCAAAATTCCGTGGCAACCGATCAAGGGAGACTAAACTGCTACGTTTATAATATTCATTCCGTTATCTCATAACTATTTGTGAATTCCAATTATTGTATCCCATTCCAGATAATTAGAAAATGTTAAACTTTCCGATTGAACATTCGAACACCCAAGTTTTCCCGATACAGATCAACACATGAAACAAGTCTAACAACATTCCGTTCGTGCCTCAGTACCAACGGTCCAGCCGTAGAAGGGTCAAGCCAACGCCTCACATGTGGCACGCCGTACTGCCCCAAACCCGAAGGTTCAAAGGGCAGTTCAAGACGGTCACATAATCGAGTTAAGGTTTGTTGTCTTCTAGAGGGTCCATCGAGTTACTTGCACTACTCAGAACCTCGTTAAACTACGGAAAAATCCAACACTTGGAAATTTCCCTACAGGGGAAAAATTGGGTATTTATATCCGGTCGAACTTTTTAACATATTCTAAAATTTATCCGGAAAGCCAAATAGACAAAATTTGATACCCCGATCGAAACACCGAATCCCCAAAACAACTGCAGAAAATTCAACTCTTGAAAAATTATTAAAAATTCCCAGGAAAACCACCACAGAAAAATGAGAATTACTGTGAAAATTAAAATGCACAAAACGACAAATCTGCCGCGCATCCGCCGCACGAGCCATGCTCGTGCCGCGGATTCGCGGCGATTTGATGGAATTACGAGGACGAATTTCACAGTAGCTCTTAAATTCACCTGCTGATTTTACTGCATATTTTTAATACTGAAAAATCCCTGTTTTTGAAAATGTACAGAGAGCACATTTGAGTTGGGGTTTCGGGTTCGTTCGGGTTTCAAACTTCGTCTGGACTTCGCCTAAGGGTCTAGCTAGGCTCTGATACCACTGTAGGGTTCCTAGGCACCCTAATGAGGTCTCACAAGGCATTGAACATGCCATTTTTAAAAAATCTAGGTGCCGAGAGACCCGACTACGGATCGTTTGCTAGAATACTAGGCGAAAAAGCAAACTAGTTAACACTTAACTAAGGGATACGGATATACAACCTTTGTAGATCCGTTTGTCCACCTCCATGGCTCCGAGATGAGGTCCTCTCCGCTGTCCAAATCAAATCCGGGCTCTAGCGTCGGCTTCGTCGGAGAATGGGCAAGCTAGGTCGTCGATGTCCATGCCGAAGATGATCTACGTCGAGGCATCGCTAAATCAAGCTCCACCTTCACCAAGCCCTAAAAACTTGTGAAGGAAACACACTCTACTACTTGGCAAGAGGTAGAGGATGAAGAAATAGGAAGTGGGTAGACTTTAGAATTGGATTTCTCACTCAAATCATCAATCCACCATTGATGACCTCAAGCTTCTTCAAAGAAGAAGATGAAGAAGAAGAAGAAGAAGAAAGTTATGATAGATTAATTTAAAAAAGAAAAGAATAATCCATTCTTATCATAACATAACTCAAGTTAAGTATAGAGAATTGACCAAGGTTAAAGAATGGTTAGGGTTAAGGAGATGAGACAAAAATGGTGACTTAATGAAAGCTTCATGAAGCTTCATAATGAAAACAAAAATAGCCACCATTTTCTCTTCTTTTCCTTTTCTCATTTATCTTTTAAATGCAAATGAAAAGATAAATGAATTAATAAAAGAAAACCCCAATCATTTACTTAACCTAGGTTTAATTCATTACATTTAACAAAAAAGATATGTATCATCAAACATGATACAATCAAGTGCACAAAGATCATATCGCATATGCAATGCGCACACCCGAGTGAGAAAATCCATTCAAAGTGAACCGATACTAGTTAATGCAAAGTAATGTATCAAATATATAATTATGCATTAAATCACTAAATCAACACTTGATTCAATGATCCGGTCATGTCGCACATAACCGACTGGTATCTACAGTAACAACTTATCGAATCAACACTTGATCCGATAACCCGGCTATATCGCATATAACCGATCAATGTCACATCGCGAGAATGAAATACGGTATCACATAAACGCATCATTCTCGGTCCCGCACACATCTCATATGCGCTCCTATTTCGTTTCGCTTGAGCCAGGAAACCTCTGTGTAGGACTCTAAAGACTCGTCAATACGCCGGCAGCGGATGATGATCATATCAAACATCCACAAGCCGCAAGCGGTCTGCTAAACGTAACGGCCACCCGGGTATTGAGCGATCTGAAGATCGACGAGCAAGCCCGCTCACACTCCAGTGAATCCAACCAGTAACACTACCGTACAGTACGGTCTGATAGTCTGATATGTCGCATATCTTGCCTAGGGGTGGTAAACGTCAGACCCCAATAGCTTGATAAGTCGTGTCGATATGAGGTCTATAACAATTCGAGAAACTACTGGTAACACTTACCAGTAAATCTCAGCAACCCTGGCCAGGGATTTCCTGTTATAGCCAATCGAACACAGCGCAACATCAACCCCCTATACCGGGAGAGACGAATCCCCTCCTATCGCTCATTGCCTCCATGTGACTCGGGACTGTACCCAAAAACCACCGTTTTGCACGCCCTCTTGGACGTGGTAAGATGGAAATCAAAGCACAGTGGGAACCACACAAGACTCTATGACGATCTCGGGTCAACAGACTACTCTATACCAGTGTCACCAGAGAACTGCCATCTGACGTGAGGTATAATACCATCTGGGAGTTCTCGGCGAGTCCGTCCAGTGTACCCAGTCTCTACTGAGCACCCGTATATCATATCTGATGTCAAACACCGATGGATATGGGATCATCCATCGCCCATCTGTATGGGTCGAGAAGGTATACGCTAGTCTACTCTGGTATATCGATGCCCCGTCTCGATACACCCACGACTAGGGACCTTTTAAAATCACCATGAGACGGGTTCCGCTCATGAATCACCATGAGACGGGCCTTTTAAAATCACCATGAGACGGGCCTTTTAAAATCACATCCTCACTTGTCTAGTCTAAGCACCACAAATTCAAGTTTAGATAAACGACCGATTCCCTACAACCTTCACTTGTCCTAAATGAACGCGACAAGTCCTTATAGGTTTGGTCTAGATATTTTTTATTAACTCAAGATAATGCGTATACTTTTTGTGATTTGTGGGGCCTTAGAAAGGGATGAAATCCCCATCCAATCTTAATTGGTGTTCAAGCCCCTTAATGTCCGTATTATTATATGCAAAGCGTATAAACAAACAAATCTAAACCAACAAAAAATTTATTTGGCGGCGGCGCAATCTGTGCAAAGAAACCTGCATAAAATACAGTTCAGTGGAGTTCACAGAGGGGAATAGAGTAAAGAGAAGGGGTGTAAAAAAATTGGGCACTGAATCCACAATAGGACCGCGGAACCGCCGCGAAACCCTACCTTTGACCGCGGTTCCGCGATCAAAATGTTGAGTTTAGGCTTGAAATTTGGGCCCTACACTCCCCTTGTTCCGTACACTAAAATAAAAACCTATGTTTCTTGATTCTATTACTGTACTTACTCCAGATAACCTGCATACTTGCACACAAAAATATCAAAAATAACAAAATGGTTTTTTTATTATATTTATTATATATATATATATAAAAAAATATTAATCTGAATAACAAGAAAGAAATACGTTATCGTCTCCCCGGCAACGGCGCCATTTGATTGTCAGCGGAATGCGATACGTTTTACGATATGTGTTCTACTCTGTTCTCTACTTACCGCAATCAAGATGGTGTCACTTTGCAGCTAGCCGATTGAGCACGGGTCGATCCAAAGGGAGATGGTTGTATGTCCTTTCGTGTCTTAGACGAGTCAATAAAAAATGTATATGTGTTGGTCCAAAACTATCCTAAGTGATCGTATTTATATTCAAGTAAGCTTATTAGGGATAAGGTTGGTTAGTAGAGTTAGGATTAGTCTTGTACTTTTCTTTTGCCATTCTTAAAATGATGTTGGAATAATCGAACGCAGCGGGGATTAGAAGGACATAGGAATGGGATTTGCGAGTTTAAGTAAGATTTCCAACGCTAAATCCATTTCTAGTGCCCCTTGTCCTTCCGCTACGTGCGCTTATTTCCAACCCTAGGCCAAACACCCGCAACCATGTATCCAATTAAGTCACAACTATATGTCACGTTGTAGTGCGTCCAAAGGACTTCTCGACTTAGGTCGTGGCTATATGTCACGTATAGCGCGCCTAAGTGAGTGGGTTGCGTTTGTTTGGTCTATGCTCATTTCAAGATGTTTGGCGAAGAGAAGCACAGGGGATTTTTCAGTCCCTCATACTAACCTTCCTTAGCCCTTATCAAGTATGGAATTATTCACACATTTAAAAAGAAAACAAGAAAGAAAAGGAAGAAAGGTAAAAATACGGTTTTACAAATTATAGCAAGCTAACTACTTGGGTCCTCACCTAAGCAAGGAACTCCGTCGAGTATCATGGCTTGAAAATGCGGATAAGAAGAAAAGGAAAATAAAACAAGAAATAACAACAACTACTTAACAATAAGAAATAAAATTACACTAGGAATTAAAATTACAAGACAAGGAAATAAAATTACAATACAAGATAATTAAATATATAAGATAATAAAAATAACCCTCATATTCATTTCACTTCCACTCAAGAGCTCTCACTACACTTTAATGGAGGAAAGATGAAGAAGAAGAAGAAGAAATACAAACTAATCTACACTAAAATCTAACTAAAAAGAAGCATTCTCACTTGGGCACAAAACTGGAGTATTTATAGGCAGATATCTGAAACCCTAGACCCATATTCTGAGCCCTAATGCAATGACCAAAATACCCTAAAAATATATTCTGGCGCCGAGTAAAATCGGCCGCAGAACCGCCGCGTTATTGCCACATTGGCCGCGGTTCCGCGGTGGGATTGAGGGATTGGTCTGTCATTTTTTCATAGTTTCTTGTGTTGCTTTCTTATGTTGTTCTACATGACCCAAATTGCAAATAGCTTCCAAAATTTCTTCAGATTTGCAACAATCCAAAATGGCTTCACTTTTAATTCATTGACCTTTATCTCCCTCGAGCTTCATGCACCCATTGAATCTCGTGCTGCCCCTCTCGTGCTCTGTGCTTGTCCGAGACACGAATGACCACTGTTATTTGTCATGTCTCTTGAACTGGTAAGCGGCACTGGACGGATGCGGATGGCCGGAACCCGGATTTTATCTGTTTGTGACAGATGTTTTGGATTTTGGCATAACTGTGGAGATTTTGTATGATTTGCGTTATTTTGGACTGGAAACATATATCCTGTAAATATGTAGCAACATGGATCAAAAGCACCTTCCTATAAACAAACGAGCATAAGAATGGGTGGTATTAAATGCAATATTCTGGTATGAACAGTATGCTATCTGGTTTGTCTTTATCATCATGTACTGCATTAGGTGGTATTACAGATCATTATTATATGTTGATAGAGCCCTAGGATTCTTGCTTGACTACCAGCATTATGATGGCGATCATATACGTGGGAGCTGGGTGGTCTATAAGCACATCCTTAAATGTCCCTAGTCATGGGTGTAGGGTTCCTAGGCATCCTAAGGAAGTCTCACAAGGCATCGAACATGCCAATTTCAAAAATTATTGGTGCCGAGAAACCCTAACACGGATCGTTTACTAGATGTTTTAGGGGAAACGGAAAACTAGTTAACTATTTAACTATAGGTTAGATGCTACAACCTTTATAGATCCGGATTTCCACCTCCTTAGCTCCACGTGATCATGCCCTCGCTGTCCATCATGAATCCTCGACTCGTTCTTCGGCTTCATCGGAAAACGGGCGAGCAAGGTCGTCGGCTTCGTGTCAAAGACGATCTACGTCGAGGTTGCACTAGTTCAAGCTCCGACTTCACCAAGAAGTGAAACTTGTGAAGAAAACACCCAAAACCACTTGGCAAGAGGTAGAGGATGAAGAAATAGGAGGTGGGTTCACTTTAGATTTGGATTTCTCTCACTAAAACTCAAGTTGCCATTGATGTAGCAAGCTTGAAGAAGAAGAAGAAGATGAAGAAGATGATGATAATGTTATGATAAGTAATTGAAATAAAAAGGAAAATCAATACTTATCATAAAGTGAACCATGGTTATGTGTAGAGAATTGACCAAGGTTAGATTAGTGGTTAGGGTTAAGGATGAAGACAAAAGGGATGACTTTGGTCAAAGTTTCATGAAGCTTCAATAAGCTTCATGAAGAAAAGAAACCCTTTTTGTTTTCTTTCACCTAATTAAATGAATAAATAATGGATAAATAATTAAGTGAATAATCAAAAACCCTAACCCTTATCATAACCATGGTTCAATTCTTCACACAAAGCCAAGTTATTATGCATCATCAATCATGATACAAACAAGTGTACACAAAACATATCACATATACAATGTGCACACCAAGTGAGAAAAATCCGTTTAAAGTGAACCAATACTAGTTAATGCAAAGTAATATATCAAATATATAATTATACATTAAATCATTAAATCAACATTTGATTCAATGATCCGGTCATGTCGCACATAACCGACTAGTATTCAATGTATCGATTTATCGAATCAATGATTCGATAACTAGGTCATATCGAATATAACCAATCGAAACATATATCGCGAGAATGAAATGCGGTATCACATACACGCATTATTCTCGATCCTGCACACATCTCATATGCGCTCCTATTTCGTTTCGCTTGAACCAGGAAACCTCTGTGTAGGACTCTAAAGACTCGTGAATACGCCGGTAGCAGATGATGATCATATCAAGCACCCACAAGCCGCAAGCGGTCTGCTAAACGTAACGGCCACCCGGGTATTGAGCGATCAGAAGATCGACGAGCTAGCCCGCTCACACTCCTGCGAATCCGACCAGTAACACTTACCGTACAGTCCGGTCTGTTCGTCTGATATGTCGCATATCAAGTCTAGGGGTGGTAAACGTCAGGCCCTAATAACCCGATAAGTCGTGCCGATGTGAGGCTCATAACGGGTCGAGAAACTACTGGTAACACTTACCAGCAAATCTCTGATCAGCCCTGGCCAGGGACTTCCCTGTTACGGCCAATCGAGCACAGCGCAACATCAACCCCCAATACCGGGAGAGACGAAACCCCTCCTATCGCTCATTGCCTCCATGTGACTCGGGACTGTGCCCAAAGACCACCGTTTTGCACGCCCTCATGGACGTGGTAAGGTGGAGATCAAAGCACAGTGGGAATCACACAAGACTCTATGACGATCTCGGGTCTACAGACTAACCTGTACAAGTGTCACCTGAGAACTGCCATCTGACGTGAGGTATAATACCATCTGGGAGTTCTCGGCGAGTCCGTCCAGTGTACCCAGTCTCCACTGAGCACCCGTACACCATCTCTGATGTCAAACACCAATGGATATGGGATCATCCATCGCCCATCTCATGGGTCGAGAAGCGTATACGCTAGTCTACTCTGGTATATCGATGCCCCGTCTCGATACACCCTCGACTAGGGACCTTGAAGGATGTACTTATGGACTACCATGTCCCCACTAGTATGATCTGCATCACAGTCCAGGTAGTCAAGTACATATCCTAAGGGCTTTACCAATATGTAACTATAAGACAGTATAAAGAGACTAGTGTACATGTTAAGATAAAGTGCAACCAGATAGCATACTATCATGTCGAGCAAGAAAGTCATCTCTATATATGTCCAAGCATCCAATATAATATACATCATCTGTACAATACTGGCCTCTAGGGCATACATACAACTAACAATCTCCTACTTGCACTAGGGCCAGCTACTGTAGTATCGCATACCGAGCATCCCGAAGAGTCTCTCAAACTATATCTGGGGAATGGCCTTCGTGAGTGGATCCGCAGTGTTGTCCTTCGTGTCAACCCTCCTGACCTCGATCTCCCGGCGATCAACTATCTCCCGGATCAGGTGATACCGCCTCAGAATATGCCTGGATCGCTGATGGGACCTGGGTTCCTTGGCCAAAGCCACTGCTCCATTGTTATCGCAATACAAAGGTATTGGATGCTCAATGGATGGAACCACACCAAGTTCAGTAATGAACTTCTTGATCCAGACAGCCTCTTTGGCAGCATCGTTGGCAGCGATGTATTCAGCCTCCATCGTCGAGTCTGCCATGGTTTCCTGCTTGGAACTCTTCCAGCTAACCGCCCCTCCGTAAAGGGTAAAGACAAATCCCGACTGCGACTTAGAGTCGTCCTTATCACTCTGGAAGCTCGAATCGGTAAAGGACTCCACTTAGAGTTCTCCGTTACCATACACCAAGAACATATCTCTAGTCCTTCGCAAGTACTTGAGAATGCTCTTCACAGCTGTCCAGTGACTCTCTCTAGGATCAGCTTGATACCTGCTCACTACACTTAGTGAGTATGCTATATCGGGTCTGGTACATAGCATCGTATATATGATAGAGCCTACTGCTGAAGCATAGGGTATCCCTTGCATGCGAGCTCTCTCCAAATCAGTCTTGGGAGACATCTCTTTGGAGAGAGTGACTTCAGAGATCGTGGGCAAGTTCCCACGCTTGGAATCTTCCATACTAAACCTCTTTAGTATGGTGTCAATGTACCTGGATTGGGACAATCCCAAAATCCGTTTGGATCTATCTCTATAGATCCTAATTCCCAATATGCAGGAGGCATCACCAAGATCTTTCATTGAGAATCTTTGTGATAAGAAGAGCTTGACCGCTTGCAGCATAGGAATATCATTTCCTATCAAGAGTATGTCGTCCACGTATAATACGAGGAAGACAACCTTACTCCCTGCCACCTTCTTGTAGATACAAGGTTCATCTGGATTTTTGACGAAATCAAACTCTTTGATAACGACATCAAAGCAGATGTTCCAACTTCGCGATGCTTGCTTTAATCCATAAATGGATTTAAGCAGCTTGCACACCTTCCCGCTGCTCCCACTGTCTACGAAGCCCTCTGGCTGAGTCATGTACACGCACTCTTCTAAATCATCATTTAGAAAGGCCGTCTTAACATCCATTTGCCAGATTTCGTAGTCATGAAAGGCAGCAATGGCAAGCATGATCCGGATGGATTTAAGCATAGCCACTGGAGAAAAGGTTTCGTCATAGTCCACACCTGGTCTTTGACGAAAACCCTTTGCTACAAGTCTAGCTTTGAAAGTCTCCACTTTCCCATCTACACCAAGTTTCTTCTTGAAGATCCACTTGCTCCCAATGGGTTTTACCCCTTCAGGAGCAACTTCCAAAGTCCATACTTTGTTGGTGTACATGGATTCCATCTCGGACCGCATAGCATCCAGCCATTTCACTGAGTCCCTACTCGTGATGGCCTGCTCGAAGCTAGTTGGGTCATCATCCTCCATGATGCAATCCTCGCTTCCACCGTCAATGAGAAAACCGTAGTATCTCTCAGGTGGACGAGAAACCCTACTAGATCGGTGGAGAGGCTGGGGTTCGTCGAGTTCTACTGAATCCTCTGGTTCTACCAAGTCTTCTGTTACAGTTTGTGTTGCTGGAACCTCTTTCAGTTCTACCTCAATGCCACTAATCTGTTTCATAAGAAAACCTTTTTCTAAGAAAGTGGCATGTCGAGAAACAAACACCTTTTGTTCCTCGGGGTGGTAGAAGATATACCCTTGTGAATTTTTGGGATATCCTACAAACTTACATAAGACAGATCTTGTCTCGAGTTTGTCCGGATTTTGTCTTTTGACATAGGCTGGACAACCCCATATCTTAACATCTTAAGAGATGGTCTCTTCCCTTTCCATATCTCATATGGAGTGGTAGGCACTGATTTGGTAGGAACCATATTCAATAGGTGTATGGCTGTCTCAAGCGCATACCCCCAGAAGGAAATAGGTAACTCAGCTGTACTCATCATTGAACGCACCATATCTAATAGGGTGTGATTCCTTCGTTCCGATACACCGTTGTGCTGTGGTGTATAAGGTGGAGTAAGCTGAGAGAGAATCCCATTCTCTTTTAGATAATCTTGGAACTCATTGCTCAAGTATTCTCCTCCTCGATCAGATCGAAGGATCTTAATACTTTTGCCCGTTTGGTTCTCTACTTCGTGCTTATATTCTCTGAATTTCTCAAAAGCTTCAGACTTGTGTTTCAATAGGAACACATGCCCGTATCTAGAGAGATCGTCAGTGAATGTAATGAAGTATGAAGAACCATCCCTGGCATGTGTAGACATGGGACCGCATACATCACTATGTATTAGTCCCAAGAGTTCGGTAACTCTTTCTCCGTGTCCCGTAAACGGAGTTTTGGTCATCTTGCCTTTGAGACATGACTGGCAAGTGTCATAAGATGAAAATTCAAACGGATTTAAATACCCATCCTTATGCAACTTAGCTAGTCGTGTCGCATTGATGTGACCAAGTCTACAATGCCACAAAAAGGATTCGTTCATTTCTGAACTCTTCCTCTTGTGTGTGTTTTGTATATTGAGGACTGTATTTTGATTTAGAATGAATATGCCATTATGTAGCGAGCCTGATGCAATCAACTTTTGATCTAGGAATATGTTCATAACATTTTCCTTTACTACAAAATTATATCCTTCTTTACTCAATAAAGAAACTGATATAATGTTGCACATCATGTTTGGTATATAATAGCACTCATTCAGAATTATTGTATCACCACTTGGTAATACAAGGTGATATTCGCCAACTGCTTTGGCTGCAACATTTGCACCGTTCCCTACTTGAACGGAATGATCACCTTTTCCCAGTTCTCTACCTTTTCGCAGCCCATGTAACATCTTACATATGTGGGATCCTGATCCGGTATCTAATACCCAGGACGTAGGGTGAACTGAGAAACAGTTCTCAATGACAAACACACCCGAAGATGATGCATCAACATACATGTTCTCCGTTTGGGCGGCGTGAGAATCCAGATATTCTCCTGTTTCCTGTTCATTCTTATAACACTTATAAGATAGAACGGGTTCAACGTTCCCCTGCACAGTATAACATGCGGGTTCGGTCAATACATCCATATTATTATCTTGATTAAGGCATGAAATGGTCGCTACCTGGAGAGAGAGAGAAGAAAACACTTTAGCGTAAGCTCGTGCAAGATCATATTGGTTATTATCTTATCTAATCAGGATGGCTCCCACTGCTTTTTATCAAATCTTCCTTCAAACCCTAAAAGGAAAGACTAGCCGGGATTAATTACACACTACAAGTTCGCCAATTTTTCATCCAGGCCAGTGTCGGTACTTTGAGGGAGGTCCCCCGTGCTTTCGCACGAACCTAATTAATGTAAACCTCGTTTTCCCAGAGGCGTAACCTCGTTAACACCTTTCTAGACACCTACTTGATCGGCTAATTGTAATGTGTAAAACTCTCCCAGGAGTAACTCTTACTCGCAGTGGGTATCGGGATCCAACTATCTCATAGAAGGTATGCAATCTCATTGCAAATTTCAACACTTGAAATTCCTGATAATATTTTACCCCTAGTGTTCTATGACCTTGACGAATGCCAAACAACCCATAGTCCACTAGTCAAGTTCAACCCGTACATTTCTTGATTGAATTAAACCCACCCGCACGACCCTTGACGAATGCCAAACAACGCCGTACGAATACCCTAATCCAATCTGCATCATATGCATAAGCAGATAAATACTAGTTAGCTACCGTACACTACGCCTTGACAAATGCCAAACTACCGTAGCATGAATACTAAGTAGTACTTATCTGAAATGACGGAGGGCTACGCAGGTTTTCATAAAACCATGAGCGTAATGAACTTGATATCGTTGTAGAATCAAATGAAGTTTTGAAATGGAGTGATTTTGAGGCTTTTCCAGTTTTCCTAAAGGGGTCACTCCCGGTGAAGGGATCGTCGGCCCTTTCCTCGTCGAATGAGGTGCGGGATATATCATATATATCACTGTGCAAAGCAAAAACTCTTAAAAGCAATCAAAAGCAAACCGAGTGTGTAGCATCTTTCAGTTACTGCTAAAGGAGTCACTCCCGGTGAAGGGATCTCGGTCCTTTCCTCATCGAATAAGGTGCAGGGTATATCATATATACCGCTATGCAAAGCAAGAACTGTAGCTACCTGTTTTATTTTAAAATTCGATTCCACAACATCTTAGGTTTCTTATCTTTCATTAATCACATTAATGAAGTCCCATCATTTAAATACCTAAACATCACAGATAGATATGACGTACACTTATGCCATCCGCATTCGCCTCGATGTCCCCTCGTGCACCGTTAGGTTAGGTAACTAACGACAGAGCAGGGCAGGGCTAGCGCGGGTGTAAAACATAAGTAACGTCTATATAATATATCATATATACTATATACTATATCCATCACAGAGTCACATCACAGATATCGCAGCAGAATAAACATATGAAATATTGGATATACTAGGACGTCCGTGTTTTCAATACGAGCCAGTATAAAACACGGATTCCACGGTCGTGATGAATAGCCAATCCCACACCCCTAGGCCCCTACGAGAGCGGCAAGCAACCCTGCCAATTCTAGGGTTAGGAGACCCGGACTCGACTCCTCGAGTTGGTCTCCCACTGGACCCCAGAACCCGGTTACTTGTGCTCCCCTCCTTAGGTCTATCCTAATGCGGAAAAGTAAATAATATACAAAGGGTGACAGCTTCCGCTACCTGGAAGTGCCCCAAATAAAAGAATATTACATACAAGTTTTTACATGAATGAAAATGAAAAACACTCATCTCACATAAAAACCCCCGGCTATTCGAACACGACGATCCAATATAACATATCCAGCAACACATAACATCACATGTCATCAACGTAAGTAAGTATGCATACCCCAATTGTCGTTGACGTATAGCAACGAAACCGGCGATATGAACATACTACACTTACGGTCACAGAAAAGAAAGTGTAAAACTACAACAATTGGAATCCGCAACCTCTTTAGACATCGCATGCCTAACAGATATAAATCCCGCATTTTAGTCTCATTATCGAAAACTCTTTTCAATATCATATGGGACTAAATTGCTAGATTTATAACATTCATTCAGTTATCTCATAACTACTTGTGAATTCCAATTATTGTATCACATTCCAGATAAACAGAAAATGTTAAACTTTCCGATCGAGCAGTCGAATACCCAAGTATTCCCGATACAACTCAACACATGAAATAAGTCTAACAACATTCAGTTCGTGCCTCAGTACCAACGGTCCAGCCGTAGAAGGGTCAAGCCAACGCCTCACATGTGGCACGCCGTACTGCCCCAAACCCGAAGGTTCAAAGGGCAGTTCAAGACGGTCACATAATCGAGTTAAGGTTTGTTGTCTTCTAGAGGGTCCATCGCGTTACTTGCACTACTTAGAACGTCGTTAAACTATGGAAAAATCCAACACTTGGAAATTTCCCGACAGGGGAAAAATTGGGTATTTATATCCGGTCGAACTTTTTAACATATTCTGGAAATTATCCGGAAATACACAAAAGACGAAATTTGATAATCCGATCGAAATACCGAATCCCTATACAACCCCAGAATACTCTTCTGTAGAGTCACAATAAAAATACCCCAGAAAATACAGCATTATATTATATGAGTTACTGTGCAGAAAATATTAAACAAGGGAACAGTAAGGCCACGGAACCGCCGCACCATGCATAGCACGTGCCGCGGTTCCGCGGTGGAAAAGTTGATTCAGACCCTCGAATTTCACAGTATTTCATATAAGACCCTGCATGATTTTCTGCATATTTTTAATTGACAAAAATCCAAAATTTCAGAAATTTTCCAGAGAGCACCTTGGGGTTTTGGTTTTCGGTTCGTCCGGCTTTCAAACTCCGTCTAGACTTCGCCTAAGCCTCTAGCTAGGCTCTGATACCACTGTAGGGTTCCTAGGCATCCTAAGGAAGTCTCACAAGGCATCGAACATGCCAATTTCAAAAATTATTGGTGCCGAGAAACCCTAACACGGATCGTTTACTAGATGTTTTAGGCGAAACGGAAAACTAGTTAACTATTTAACTATAGGTTAGATGCTACAACCTTTGTAGATCCGGATTTCCACCTCCTTAGCTCCACGTGATCATGCCCTCGCTGTCCATCATGAATCCTCGACTCGTTCGTCGGCTTCATCGGAAAACGGGCGAGCAAGGTCGTCGGCTTCGTGTCAAAGACGATCTACGTCGAGGTTGCACTAGTTCAAGCTCCGACTTCACCAAGAAGTGAAACTTGTGAAGAAAACACTTAAAACCACTTGGAAAGAGATAGAGGATGAAGAAATAGAAGGTGGGTTCACTTTAGATTTGGATTTCTCTCACTAAAACTCAAGTTGCCATTGATGTAGCAAGCTTGAAGAAGAAGAAGAAGATGAAGAAGATGATGATAATGTTATGATAAGTAATTGAAATAAAAAGGAAAATCAATACTTATCATAAAGTAAACCATGGTTATGTGTAGAGAATTTACCAAGGTTAGATTAGTGGTTAGGGTTAAGGATGAAGACAAAAGGGATGACTTTGGTCAAAGTTTCATGAAGCTTCAATAAGCTTCATGAAGAAAAGAAACCCTTTTTGTTTTCTTTCACCTAATTAAATGAATAAATAATGGATAAATAATTAAGTGAATAATCAAAAACCCTAACCCTTATCATAACCATGGTTCAATTCTTCACACAAAGCCAAGTTATTATGCATCATCAATCATAATACAAACAAGTGTACACAAAACATATCACATATACAATGTGCACACCAAGTGAGAAAAATCCGTTTAAAGTGAACCAATACTAGTTAATGCAAAGTAATATATCAAATATATAATTATACATTAAATCATTAAATCAATATTTGATTCAATGATCCGGTCATGTCGCACATAACCGACTAGTATTCAATGTATCGATTTATCGAATCAATGATTCGATAACTAGGTCATATCGAATATAACCAATCGAAACATATATCGCGAGAATGAAATGCGGTATCACATACACGCATTATTCTCGGTCCTGCACACATCTCATATGCGCTCCTATTTCGTTTCGCTTGAACCAGGAAACCTCTGTGTAGGACTCTAAAGACTCGTCAATACGCCGGTAGCAGATGATGATCATATCAAGCACCCACAAGCCGCAAGCGGTCTGCTAAACGTAACGGCCACCCGGGTATTGAGCGATCAGAAGATCGACGAGCTAGCCCGCTCACACTCCTGCGAATCCGACCAGTAACACTTACCGTACATTCCGGTCTGTTCGTCTGATATGTCGCATATCAAGTCTAGGGGTGGTAAACGTCAGACCCCAATAACCCGATAAGTCGTGCCGATGTGAGGCTCATAACGGGTCGAGAAACTACTGGTAACACTTACCAGCAAATCTCTGATCAGCCCTGGCCAGGGACTTCCCTGTTACGGCCAATCGAGCACAGCGCAACATCAACCCCCAATACCGGGAGAGACGAAACCCCTCCTATCGCTCATTGCCTCCATGTGACTCGGGACTGTGCCCAAAGACCACCGTTTTGCACGCCCTCATGGACGTGGTAAGGTGGAGATCAAAGCACAGTGGGAATCACACAAGACTCTATGACGATCTCGGGTCTACAGACTAACCTGTACAAGTGTCACCTGAGAACTGCCATCTGACGTGAGGTATAATACCATCTGGGAGTTCTCGGCGAGTCCGTCCAGTGTACCCAGTCTCCACTGAGCACCCGTACACCATCTCTGATGTCAAACACCAATGGATATGGGATCATCCATCGCCCATCTCATGGGTAGAGAAGCGTATACGCTAGTCTACTCTGGTATATCGATGCCCCGTCTCGATACACCCTCGACTAGGGACCTTGAAGGATGTACTTATGGACTACCATGTCCCCACTAGTATGATCTGCATCACAGTCCAGGTAGTCAAGTACATATCCTAAGGGCTTTACCAACATGTAACTATAAGACAGTATAAAGAGACTAGTGTACATATTAAGATAAAGAGCAACCAGATAGCATACTATCATGTCGAGCAAGAAAGTCATCTCTATATATGTCCAAGCATCCAATATAATATACATCATCTGTACAATACTGGCCTCTAGGGCATACATACAACTAACAATGGGAGTATCAAGACTGGGTATTGATACTACGGAGTAGACTAGTATATACTTATCGAGACCCCGACGAGGGGCGGTGGCTGGTCTCACAAGCCATTTGTTACTTGTATGTATGCCCTAGAGTCCATTATTATACATATGATGTATATTATAGTGGATGCTTAGACATATATAGAGAGGACTTTCTTGCTCGATATGATAGTATGCTATCTGGTTACTCTTTATCTTAACATGTATACTTGTCTCTTGATACTGTCTTATGGTTACATGTTGGTAAAGCCCTTAGGATGTGTACTTGACTACCAGGATTGTGATGAAGATCATACTAGCGGGGACATGGTAGTCCATAAGTTCATCCTTTAATGTTCCTAGTCGTGGGTGTATCGAGACAGGGCATCGATATACCAGAGTAGACTAGCGTATACGCTTCTCGACCCATGAGATGGGCGATGTATGATCCCATATCCATTGGTATTTGACATCAGAGATGGTATACGGGTGATCAGTGGAGACTGGGTACACTGGACGGTCTCGCCGAGAACTCCTAGTTGGTATTATACCTATCTTCATATAGCAGTTCTCTGGTGACCCTGGTACAGGTTAATCTGTAGACCCGAGATCGTCATAGAGTCTTGTGTGATTCCCATTGTGCTTTGATTTCCACCTTACCACGTTCAAGAGGACGTGCAAAACGGTGGTTTTTAGGTACAGTCCCGAGTCACATGGAGGCAATGAGCGATAGGAGGGGTTTCGTCTCTCCCGGTATTGGGGGTTGATGTTGCGCTGTGCTCGATTAGCCATAACAAGGAAGTCCCTGGCCAGGGATGATTTAGAGATTTACTGGTAAGTGTTATCAGTAGTTTCTCGACCCGTTATGAGCCTTATATCGGCATGACTTATCAGTTATTGGGGTCTGATGTTTACCACCCCTAGACTGGATATGCGACATATCAGACGAGGAGACCGGACTGTACGGTAGTGTTACTGTCAGGCTTTTGCAGGAGTTAGAGTGGGCTTGCTTGCTGATCTTCTTATCATTCAATACCCGGGTAGCCGTTACGTCCATCTAGTACCGCTGACGGCTTGTGGGTGCTTGATGTGATCATTACCTACTGCCGGCGTATTGACGAGTCTTTAGAGTCCTACATAGAGATTTTACTGGCTCAGGAAAAACGAAGTAGGAGCATATATGTGATATGTGCGGGACCGAGAATAATACGAGTATGTGATACCGTATTCTATTCTCACGATATTTGTATTAGTCGGTTATATGAGATATAGCCGGATTATTAAATCAAGTGTTGATTTGATAATTTAGTGTATAATTGTATATTTGATATATTAGTTTACATTAACTAATATTGGCTCACTTAAGCATTTATTTTCTCACATGTGCACACTTAATATATATATGATATATATTAATTGTGTTTTCTTTTGTGTCATGGTTGTTGATACACACTACATGGGTGTATGAGACTTACACCATACTAATTATAATGTAGGGTTTAAATATTTAAAGTAAATCCAAATTAGTGGATAATTAGCCACATGCATGAAGCTTGTAGAAGCTTATGGATGCATTGACTTGGTCCACTAATTTTGTTTTACTAAAGATATTTATTAACCTAACCATTATAACTTAGCCATTGTTATGTCTCTACATGAGTTAGTATATGATACAAACTCACCCATGGTTGATTCTCTCACCTCATTTTAGTTCATTCTCATCTCTTGACTTCATCTTCTTCCCAAAAAGCTCAAGAGCTCTCTAGGTTTTGTTCAAGTGAGAAAATATTGTGACAAAAATAAAACTAAAGTGAGCCCACTTCCTACTTTATCATCCTCTACTAGATTAGCACTTTAGTATAGGGTGTTAGCTTCACTAATCTCTCATTAGTGAAGTAGTAGCTTGAGTTAGTGTCTCCTCGATGTAGATCATCTTTGGCCTCGAAGACTTTAAGCAAGTTCGTTCCTTTCACCTTGAGAAGCCATGCAAGAGTCCGGGAGTTCCACGATCGCAGCGAAGGGACCACTACAAGGAGCTATTGAAATGAAGGACCGGTCTACAAAGGTTGTATTACGTTATCACTTAGATGTAAAGATGTTTTCTTTCTAGTTTAGCTCCTAAAACTCTAGTTAGATCCTAGGTTAGGGTTGTTTCGCACACTAAATTTTTAAATATGGTATGTTTGATGCCTTGTGAAACCTTGTGGTTATGCCTAAGAACCCTACACCATTAGTGTCAGTTAGTCACCTAAGATAGTATACATGTGCTCATTGGGTTATGAGTACACTGAACGGACTCGTCGGGAACGTGCTAGTTGGTATTATACCTATTGTCAGATAGCAGTAACCAGGTGACATAAGTACAGGTTAGTCTGTCGACCTGAGATCGTCATTTGTCTCGTGTGAGTTCCTACTGTGCTTTGATTACTACCCTACCACGGCTCAAAGGAGTCGTGCAAACAGGTTTTAGTTGGGTACAGTCCCGAGCCACATGGAGGCGGTGAGCGGATTTTCGGGGATTCGTCTCTCCCGGTATTGGGGGTTGATGTCGCGTTGTGCACGGGTGGCCGTCGCCAGAAATTCTCGGCCGAGGTGGACGAGAATTACTGATTTGGATCAGTTGTTTCTCAGTAGGTGATGGGCTTCATACCGATACGAAATATCGCGTTATTAGGGGTCTGACTTTATCCATCCCCTAGACACGATATGCGATACTCTTAGACGAACAGACCAGACTGTATGGAGATTGTTATGGACAAGCTCAGTAGGGGTTTGGATGAGCTTGCTCGTCGGCCTTCCTTTCGCTCAATACCTGGGTAGTCGTTACGTACAGCTAGTACAGCTGACGTGCTTATGGTTAAACCCACTGCCAGCGTATTGACGAAGTAGGATTACCTAGCACGACAGCAAGATTTCGGGAGGCATCATCCATGCCATTTTCAAAAATTTGCCATGCTACATAACCATAACCTTAGAATCTTAACTAGAGAATTAGACAATACAACATGTAAACAACTTTACATCAAGTGAATATAGAATACAACCATTGTAGACCGGTCCTTCACTTCAATATCTCCGTGTAGTAGTCCCTTCACTTCAAGTAGTAATCATCTAGACTATAGAATGGCTCCACAATATGAAAGGAACAAGCTTGCAAGAAGTCTTCGAGGCCGAAGATGATCTACGTCGAGGAGACACCAACCCAAGCTACCTCTTCACTAATTAGGGATTAGCGAAGATAACACCCTAAACTAAATGGCTAGTCTAATAGAGGATGATGAAGTAGGATTTTTGCTCACTTTAGAATTAATTTTCTCACTAATTTTCCTCACCTCTCCAAAACTTAGAGAGCCCTCTTGATGAAGAAGAAGATGAAGAGAATAATGTTGTGAATGAATCATCGGAGAGAGTTTCAACCATGGGTGAGATTATATCTCATATAACTCATGTAGAGAATAAACCATGGCTAAAGATTATGGTTAGGTTAATAAATATCTCATGTAAAACAAATTAGTGGACTAAGTCAATGGCTACTACAAG
This sequence comes from Agapanthus africanus, assembly GCA_030015575.1. NCBI lineage: Eukaryota > Viridiplantae > Streptophyta > Magnoliopsida > Asparagales > Amaryllidaceae > Agapanthus > Agapanthus africanus. The sequence continues at coordinate 242,742,860 of CM057350.1, forward strand.
CTTCATAGCCATGACTAATTTCCATCTAATTATGAATTACTTAGATAAATAAAAAACCTAACATATAATCTAAAACATGGTGTGAGTCTCTTACACCCATGTTGCATGTATAATTAAGTATGACACAAAAAGAAATACAATTAATATATATCTCATATATATTAAATGCAAAAGTGAGAAAAAGAAATGCTTAAGTGAGTTAATATTAGTTAATGTAAATTAGTATATCAAATATACAATTATACATTAAATTATTAAATCAACACTTGATTTAATAATCCATCTATATCACATATAACCGACTAATATCATATATATCCTCTTATCGAATCAACATTTGATTCGATAACCCGGCTATATCACATATAACTGACCGATATCACATATCGCGAGAACAGAATACGGTATCACATACTCGTATTATTCTCAGTCCCGCACATATCACATATGTACTCCTACTTCGTTTCGCCTGAGCCAGAAAACCTCTGTGTAGGACTCTAAAGACTCGTCAATACGCCGGCAGTAGGTGATGATCATATCAGTCGCCCACAAGCCGTCAGCGGTACTCGCTGGACGTAACAGCTACCCGGGTATTGAGCGATCAGAAGACCAACAAGCAAGCCTGCTCATACTCCTGTAAAGCCTATCAGTAACATTGCCGTACAGTCCGGTCTATTCGTCTGATATGTCACATATCCAGTCTAGGGGTGGTAAACGTCAGACCCCGGTAACCGATAAGTCGTGCCGATGTGAGGCTCATAACGGGACGAGAAACTACTGATAACACTTACCAGTAGATCTCCGTATCAGTCCTGGCCAGGGACTTCCTGTTATAGCCAATCGAGCACAGCGCAACATCAACCCCCAATACCAGAAGAGACGAATCCCCTCCTATCGCTCATTGCCTCCATGTGACTCGGGACTGTACCCAAAAGCCACTGTTTTGCACGTTCTCTTGAACGTGGTAAGGTGGAAATCAAAGCACAGTGGGAATCACACAAGACTCTATGACGATCTCGAGTGTACAGACTAACTTGTACCAGTGTCACCAGAGAACTGCTACCTAACGATAGGTATAATACCAACTAGGAGTTCTCGGCGAGTCATGTTCAGTGTACCCAGTCTCCACTGAGCACCTGTATACCATCTTTGATGTCAAACACCAATGGATGTGGGATCATCCATCACCCATCATATGGGTCAAGAAGGATATACGCTAGTCTACTCTGGAATATCGATGCCCTGTCTCAATACACCATCGACTAGGAACAATTAAAGTATGTACTTGTGGACTATCTTGGGCCCACTAATATGATCTCCATCATAGTCCTAGTATTCAAGTACACATCCTAAGGGCTTTATCAACATGTGAGAGCAAGACAGTATCACAATACAAGTCTACATGTTAAGATAAAGAGCAACCAGATAGCATACTATCTTGTCAAGCAAGAAAGTCCCCTCTATATATGTCCAAGAATCCACTATAATATACATCATATGTACAATAATGGCATCTAGGGCATACACATAACTAATAATCTCCCACTTGCACTAAGGCCAGTTGTTGTAGTATCTCATACCCAACATCCCGAAGTGTCTCTCAAATTGTATCTGGGGTATGGCCTTCGTGAGTTGATCCGCCGTGTTGTTCGTCGTGTTAACTCTCCTAACCTCGATCTCCCGGCGATCATCTATCTCCCAGATCAGGTGATACCGCCTCAGAATATGCCTGGATCGCTGATGGTGTTAGTTATATGTATGCCCTAGAGGCCATTACTATACATAGGATGTATATTGTAGTGGATGCTGGGACATATATAGAGAGGACTTTCTTGCTCGACATGATAGTATGCTATCTGGTTGATCTTTACCTTAACGTGTACACAAATTGTCTCTCTATTACATGTTGGTAAAGCCCTTAGGATGTGTACTTGACTACCTGGACTATGATGCGGATCATACTAGTGGGGACATGGTAGTCCATAAGTACATCCTTGAAAGTCCCTAGTCGTGGGTGTATCGAGACGGGGCATCGATATACCAGAGTAGACTAGCGTATACCTTCTCGACCCATACAGATGGGCGATGGATGATCCCATATCCATTGGTGTTTGACATCAGAGATGATATACGGGTGCTCAGTGGAGACTGGGTACACTGGACGGACTCGCCGAGAACTCCCAGATGGTAATATACCTCACGTCAGATGGCAGTTCTCTAGTGACACTGGTACAGAGTAGTCTATTGACCCGAGATCGTCATAGAGTCTTGTGTGGTTCCCACTGTGCTTTGATTTCCATCTTACCATGTCCAAGAGGGCGTGCAAAACGGTGGTTTTTGGGTACAGTCCCGAGTCACATGGAGGCAATGAGCGATAGGAGGGGATTCGTCTCTCCCGGTATAGGGAGTAGATGTTGCGCTGTGTTCGATTGGCTATAACAGGAAATCCCTGGCCAGGGTTGCTGAGATTTACTGGTAAGTGTTACCAGTAGTATCTCGAATGGTTATAGACCTCATATCGACACGACTTATCGAGCTATTGGGGTCTGACGTTTACCACCCCTAGGCGAGATATGCGACATATCAGACGATCAGACCGGACTGTACGGTAGTGTTACTGGTTGGATTCACAGGAGTATGAGCGGGCTTGCTCGTCGATCTTCTGATCGCTCAATACCCGGGTGGCCATTACGTTTAGCACACCGCTTGCGGCTTGTGGGTGCTTGATATGATCATCACCTGCTGCCGGCGTATTGACGAGTCTTTAGAGTCCTACACAGAGGTTTCCTGGCTCAAGCGAAACGAAATAGGAGCGCATATGAGATATGTGCGGGACCGAGAATAATGCGTGTATGTGATACCGTATTCCATTCTCGCGATGAATGTATCGAAAGGTTGTATGCGATATAACGTAGTTATCGAATCAAGGGTTGGTTCGATAAGCCGATACATAGAATACTAGTCGGTTATATGCGATATGACCGGATCGTTAAATCAAGTGTTGATTTAATGATTTAATGCATAATTATATATTTGATATATTACTTTGCATTAACTAGTATTGGTTCACTTTAAGATGGATTTTCTCACTCGGATGTGCGCATTGCATATGCGATATGATTTTGTGCACTTGCTTGTATCATGTTTGATGATGCATGCCTTTTGGTTAAGTGTAAAGAATTAAACCTTGGTTAATGAAATGGTTAGGGTTTACTTTTTCCTTATTCATTTTATTCATTCATTTATTCTTTTGGAAAAAGAAAAGCAAATGAGAAAATGGTGGCATGTTTTGTTTTGTTCATGAAGCTTCATGAAGACTTTGACCAAGTGACCATTTTGTCTCATGCTTAACCCTAACCATCCCACTAACCATGATTTATTCTCTACACTTGACCATGGTTTGGTTATGATAAGTATTCTTTTAATTTTCTTTTTGGAATTAACTTGTCATAACATTTACCTTCTTCTTCTTCATTTCTTCAAGTGAAGAAAGCTTGCCTCCATCAATGGCAAGTGATGAAAAAGAGTGAGAAATCCAAATCTAAAGTCTACCCACTTCCTATTTCTTCATCCTCTACCTCTTGCCAAGTAGTAGAGTGTGTTTTCTTCACAAGTTTCATGACTTGGTGAAGTGAGAGCTTGATCTTGCGATGCTTCGACGTAGATCATCTTCGGCATGGACATCGACGACCTAGCTCGCCATTTCTCCGACGAAGCCGACGCTAGAGCCCGGGAATTCATTTGGACAGCGAGGGGACTTCGTTGCGGAGCTATGGAGGTGGAGCACCGGATCTACAAAGGTTGTATTTCCGTATTCTTTTAGTTAAGTGTTAATTAGTTTTCTTTTTCGCCTAGACATCTAGCTAACGATCCGTAGTCTAGGGTTTCTCGGCACCGTATTTTTGAAATTGGCATGGTTGATGCCTTGTGAGACCTCATTAGGGTGCCTAGGAACCCTACAGTGGTATCAGAGACTAGCTAGAGCCTTAGGCGAAGTTTGGACGGAGTTTGAAGTCCGATCGACCCGAAACCCCAACTCAAAATGGCTCTCTGGACTTTTTCTAAAAACAGGGATTTTTCAGTATTAAAAATATGTAGAAATATCAGCAAGAATATCTAAGAGTTACTGTAAATTTCGATGCCCTAATTCCATTAAAGCGCCGCGTTTCCGCGGCACGAGCATGGCTCGTGCGGCGGATCCGCGGCCTGTTTGTCGTGTTATGAGTTGAAGTTTGCACAGTAACTCCTATTTAGCAGTGCTGGTTTTCCTGGGTATTTTTAATATTTTTTCCAGATTTTTAATTTTCAGGGTTGTTTTGGGGATTCGAATGTTCGATCGGATTATCAGATTTTGTCTATGTGTCTTTCCGGATAAATTTTAGAATATGTTAAAAAGTTCGACCGGATATAAATACCCACTTTTTCCCCTGCCGGGAAATTTCCAAGTGTTGGATTTTTCCGTAGTTTGACGACGTTCTAAGTAGTGCAAGTAACGCGATGGACCCTCTAGAAGACAACAAACCTTAACTCGATTATGTGACCGTCTTGAACTGCCCTTTGAACCTTAGGGTTTGGGGCAGTACGGCGTGCCACATGTGAGGCGTTGGCTTGACCCTTCTACGGCTGGACCGTTGGTACTGAGGCACGAACGGAATGTTGTTAGACTTATTTCATGTGTTGAGCTGTATCGGGAAAACTTGGGTGTTCGATTGTTCGATCGAAAAGTTTAACATTTTCTGTTTATCTGGAATGGGATACAATAATTGGAATTCACAAAAGTTATGTGATAACTGAATGAATGTTATAAATCTAGCGGTTTAGTCTCGCTTGATCGGTTGCCACGGAATTTTGATGTGATCAAAATTCTGTCGCAATCACGTACCGTACGCGGATACTCGCCGGGTAAACTTAATAGACAGCTACACCCCATAGCCCCGACCAAGTGACTGTAGGAGAACCCCGTTGCCAAAAGCATCCGTTCGGGTGCTCGCGGTAGCGGTGTTCCGCCTTGGTGCACTTCGTCGACGGCGTCGGGGGTGCGGCCGTCTACTGAAGTTTGCGACGAGCATTCGATCAGGATGTCGGGAATCTTGTTGAATTGCCCGACTCGATATTGAAAAGTGTTTTCGATAATGAGACTGAAATGCGGGGTTTATAATTGTTAGGCATGTGATGTCTAAGTAATTCATTTGGTCAGGCATGCGATGTCTGAGGTGGTTGCGGATTCCAACTGTTGTAGTTTTACACTTTCTTTTCTGTGACCGTAAGTGTAATATGTGATATCGCCGGTTTCGTTGCTATATGTCAACGACAATTGGGATACGCATGTTTACTTACGTTGATGACATGTGATGTTATGTGTTGCTGGATATGTTATATTGGATCGTCATGTTTGAATAGCCGGGGGTTTTTATGTGAGATGAGTGTTTTTCATTTTCATTCATGTAAAAACTTGTATGTAATATTCTTTTATTTGGGGCGCTTCCAGGTTGCGGAAGATGTCACCCGTTATTGTATATTATTTACTTTTCCGCACTAGGATAGACCCAAGGAGGAGGGCACAAGTAACCGGGTTCTGGAGTCCAGTGGGAGACCAACTCGAGGAGTCGAGTCCGGGTCTCCTAACTCTAGAATTGGTAGGGTTGCTTGCCGCTCTCGTAGGGGTCTAGGGGTGTGGGTTTGGCTATTCATCACGACCGTGGAATCCATGTTTTATACTGGCTCATATTGAAAACACGGACGTCCTAGTATATCCAATATTTCATATGTTTCTTCTGCTGCGATATCTGTGATGTGATCATGTGATGTTCTGTGATAGATACAGTATATAGTATATATGATATATTATATAGACGTTACTTATGTTTTACACCCGCGCTGGCCCTGCCCCGCTCTGCCGTTAGTTACCTAACCTAACGGTGCACGAGGGGACATCGAGGCGAATGCGGATGGCATAAGTGTACGTCGTATTTATCTGTGATGTTTAGGTAATTAAATGATGGGACTTCATTAATGAGATTAATGAAATAAAAGAAACCTAAGATGTTGTAGAATCGAATTTCAAAATAAAACAGGTAGCTACAGTTCTTGCTTTGCACAGCGGTATATGTGATATATCCTGCACCTTATTCGATGAGGAAAGGACCGAGATCCCTTCACCGGGAGTGACTCCTTTAGCAATAACTGGCAGATGCTACACACTCGGTTTGTCTTTTGATTGCTTTTAAAGAGTTTTTGATTTGCACAGTGATATATGTGATATATCCCGCACCTCATTCGACGAGGAAAGGACCGACGATCCCTTCACCGGGAGTGACTCCTTTAGCGAAACTAGAAAAGCCTCAAAAGCACTCCATTTCAAAATTCATTTGATTCTACAACGATATCAAGTTCATTACACAATAGGTTTTCAGAAAAACCTGTTGTAGCCCTCCGTCATTTCAGATATGGACTAGTTAGTATTCGTGCTGCGGTAGTTTGGCATTCGTCAAGGCGTAGTGTACGGTAGCTAACTAGTATTTATCTGCTTGAGCATATAATGTGATTGGATTAGGGTATTCGTACGGCGTTGTTTGGCATTCGTCAAGGGTCGTGCGGGTGGGTTTAATTCAATCAAGAAATGTACGGGTTGAACTTGACTAGTGGACTATTGGTTGTTTGGCATTCGTCAAGGTCATAGAACACTAGGGGCAAAATATTATCGGGAATTTCAAGTGTTGAAATTTGCAATGAGATTGCATACCTTCTATGAGATAGTTGGATCCCGATACCCACTGCGAGTAAGAGTTACTCCTGGGAGAGTTTTACACATTACAATTAGCCGATCAAGTAGGTGTCTAGAAAGGTGTTAACGAGGTTACGCCTCTGGGAAAACGAGGTTTACATTAATTAGGTTCGTGCGAAAGCACGGGGGACCTCCCTCAAAGTACCGACACTGGCCTGGCTGAAAGATTGGCGAACTTGTAGTGTGTAATTAATCCCGGCTAGTCTTTCCTTTTAGGGTTTGAAGGAAGATTTGATAAAAAGCAGTGGGAGCCATCCTGATTAGATAAAATAAAACCAATCTATTCTTGCAAGAGCGCACGCTGAGTGTTTTCTTCTCTCTCTCTCCAGGTAGCGACCATATCACGCCTTAATCAAGATATTAATACGGATAATTGACCGAACCCGCTTGTTATACTGAGCTGGGGAACGTTGGTCCCGCTCCAACTTATAATTGTTATAAGACAGAGCAGGAAATTGGGGATTACCAGAATTCCCGTGCCGCCCAAACGAAGAGAGTGCATGCTGATGCATCATCTTCGGGTGTGTTCATTACAAAGAACTGTTTCTCAGTGTCCTTTACATCCTGGGTATGTGATACCGGATCAGGATCCCGCTTTTGTAATATGTTACATAGGGCTACAGAAAGGTAGAGAACTGAGAACGGGTGATAAGTTTCATGAGGCAGAAAACGGGGCAAGTGTTGCAGCCAAGTCTGTTGGTCACTGTCACCCTGTATTCAAAATACATTGATTCTGAACGAATGTTATTAGATACCGAACCTGATATACAAAATCATATCTATCTCTTTATTAGTAAAGAAATGATAAAATTTTGTATAGTTGGATAATGTTTTGGAGATTTCCTATATCAAAAGTTGATCGGTTCAGGCACGTTATCTAAAAGCATTAATGTTCTAAATCAAACTACAGTTCTTACTATACAGAACACACACAAGAGGAAGAGTTCAGAAATGAACGAATCCTTCTTAAGGCATTGTAGACTAGGTCATATCAATGCGACCCGACTAGCTGAAGTTACATTTAGATGCATATTTAAATCAGTTTGAATTTACATCTTGTGAAACTTGCCAGTCATGTCACAAAGATACGATGACCATAGCTCTGTTTACTGGAAGCAGAGAAAGAGTTAGTAAACTCTTGGGACTGATACATGATGATGTATGTAAGGTCTCCTGTCTACACATGCCAGGACCGGTTCTTTATACTTCATTACATTCTCTGATGATCTTTCGAGATTCAGACCTATGTTCCTGTTGAAACACAAGTCCGAACCTTTTGAGATATTCACAGAATATAAGCGAGAAGTAGAGAACCAGAATACGGGTATAAGTATTATGTCCTATGATGAGATCAAGGGGGAGAATACTTGAGCACGGAAATACTGGACTATTCTAAAGGAGAATGAGATTCTCTCTCAGCATTACTCCTCTGTATACACCATAGCACGATGGTATATCAGGGCGGAGCAATCACACCCTATATGATAAGGTGTGCTCTATGATGAGTACTACTGAGTTACCTGTTTCCTTTTGGGGGTTATGCACTTGAGAAGCTGCATACCTATTGAATAGGGTTCAAATCAAATCAGTTGCCTACCATTTCATATGTGATATGATAAGGGAAGAGCCCATATCTTAAGTTGGTTAAGATTTGGGGTTGTCCGGGCTATGTCTAAAAACATAATCCGGACAGGCTCGAGGCAAGGTCTGTTATGTACAACTGGAAAGGTTCCAGCTATACAAACAACAGCAGATGATTTGGTAGAACCAAAGGATTCAATAGATACCAACGAACCTCAGCCTCTCCGCCGATCTAGTAGGGTTTTCTCACCCACCTGAGAGATACATCGGTTTCTCAATGACAGTGGGAGCGAGGATTGCATCATGAGATGATGACCCAACTAGTTTCGATCTGGCCATCAGGAGTAGGACTCTGTGAGAATGGCTGGATGTTTATCGATCTGAGATGGAATCCTTATACACCAACAAAATATGGACTTTGGTTGCTATATCTGAAGGGTTAAATTCCCATCAGGAGCAAGTATATCTTGAGAAGATTACTTGGTGTACATGGAAAAGTTGAGACTTTCAAAGCTAGACTTGTTAAAAGTTTGCATCATTGACCTGGTGTGGGTAATGATGAAACCTTTTCAAGTAGCTATGCTTAAGTCCATCCAGATCCTACTTGTCACGGCTACATACCATGACTGCGATATCTGGTGGTTGGGTGTCTTGACTGCTTTTCTAAATGATGATTTAGAAGAGAGCGTCTATAAGTACACAGCCAGAGGGCTTCGTAGACAGTGGGAGCAGCGGAAACGTGTGAAAGATGCTTTATAGGATAAAGCAGGCATCGTGGAGTTGGAACATCTGTTTTTATGGATTAGTCAAAGAGTTTGACATCATCAAAATGGTAGATGAACCTTGTATAAACAAAAAGGTAGTAAGGAGTATGGTGTTGATCCTCGTAGAGTACGTGGATGACATACTCTTGACAAGAAAGGAGTTTTCTATGCTACGCCCGGTCAATCTCCGCTTATCACAATGATTCTCCATATAGGATCAAAGTGATACCTCCTAAATCCTGGATTTTGGATCTATGAGATAGATCTAATTGGATGTTAGGATTCTCACTAGTTGTAGCGAGATGGTATCAATCGATCCTGGGGAGAATCACTGGAAGGGTTCCAGGGTGATATTGACGACTGAATGTCAGTCGCAGGCATTGTCTTTACCCTCAGTAAAGGGACGGTATGTTGGAAGAGTTCCAAGCTAGATACCGTGGCAAACTAGACGATAAAGGCAAGATACATCGCTACTTAAGATGCTACCGAAGAGGCTGTTTGGGTGTATATTGGTTCATGAGATGAACTACGTTCCTACCATTGTGAGACAATGGAGTTGTGGCTTATGCCAAGGAACGTCCGTCCCATCAGTGATCCAGACATATTCTAAGGCAGTGTCACCTGATCGTGGAGATGGTTGATCTCCAGGGGATCGAGGTTAGGAGAGTAGACTCAGAGGACAACACAGCGGATCCACTCACAAAGGCCTGTTCCCAGAGAGAGACTTTTATGGGATGGTTGAGTATGAGATACTACAACCACTGCTATCAGATGGCCCTAGTGCAAGTGGGAGATTGTTAGTTATATGTATGCCCTAGAGGCCATTACTATACATAGGATGTATATTGTAGTGGATGCTGGGACATATATAGAGAGGACTTTCTTGCTCGACATGATAGTATGCTATCTGGTTGATCTTTACCTTAACGTGTACACAAATTGTCTCTCTATTACATGTTGGTAAAGCCCTTAGGATGTGTACTTGACTACCTGGACTATGATGCGGATCATACTAGTGGGGATATGGCAGTCCATAAGTACATCCTTGAAAGTCCCTAGTCGTGGGTGTATCGAGACGGGGCATCGATATACCAGAGTAGACTAGCGTATACCTTCTCGACCCATACAGATGGGCGATGGATGATCCCATATCCATTGGTGTTTGACATCAGAGATGATATACGGGTGCTCAGTGGAGACTGGGTACACTGGACGGACTCGCCGAGAACTCCCAGATGGTAATATACCTCACGTCAGATGGCAGTTCTCTGGTGACACTGGTACAGAGTAGTCTGTTGACCCGAGATCATCATAGAGTCTTGTGTGGTTCCCACTGTGCTTTGATTTCCATCTTACCATGTCCAAGAGGGCGTGCAAAACGGTGTTTTTTGGGTACAGTCCCGAGTCACATGGAGGCAATGAGCGATAGGAGGGGATTCGTCTCTCCCGGTATAGGGAGTAGATGTTGCGCTGTGTTCGATTGGCTATAACAGGAAATCCCTGGCCAGGGTTGCTGAGATTTACTGGTAAGTGTTACCAGTAGTATCTCGAATGGTTATAGACCTCATATCGACACGACTTATCGAGCTATTGGGGTCTGACGTTTACCACCCCTAGGCGAGATATGCGACATATCAGACGATCAGACCGGACTGTACGGTAGTGTTACTGGTTGGATTCACAGGAGTATGAGCGGGCTTGCTCGTCGATCTTCTGATCGCTCAATACCCGGGTGGCCGTTACGTTTAGCAGCCCGCTTGCGGCTTATGGGTGCTTGATATGATCATCACCTGCTGCCGGCGTATTGACGAGTCTTTAGAGTCCTACACAGAGGTTTCCTGGCTCAAGCGAAACGAAATAGGAGCGCATATGAGATATGTGTGGGACCGAGAATAATGCGTGTATGTGATACCGTATTCCATTCTCGCGATGAATGTATCGAAAGGTTGTATGCGATATAACGTAGTTATCGAATCAAGGGTTGGTTCGATAAGCCGATACATAGAATACTAGTCGGTTATATGCGATATGACCGGATCGTTAAATCAAGTGTTGATTTAATGATTTAATGCATAATTATATATTTGATATATTACTTTGCATTAACTAGTATTGGTTCACTTTAAGATGGATTTTCTCACTCGGATGTGCGCATTGCATATGCGATATGATTTTGTGCACTTGCTTGTATCATGTTTGATGATGCATGCCTTTTGGTTAAGTGTAAAGAATTAAACCTTGGTTAATGAAATGGTTAGGGTTTACTTTTTCCTTATTCATTTTATTCATTCATTTATTCTTTTGGAAAAAGAAAAGCAAATGAGAAAATGGTGGCATGTTTTGTTTTGTTCATGAAGCTTCATGAAGACTTTGACCAAGTGACCATTTTGTCTCATGCTTAACCCTAACCATCCCACTAACCATGATTTATTCTCTACACTTGACCATGGTTTGGTTATGATAAGTATTCTTTTAATTTTCTTTTTGGAATTAACTTGTCATAACATTAACCTTCTTCTTCTTCATTTCTTCAAGTGAAGAAAGCTTGCCTCCATCAATGGCAAGTGATGAAAAAGAGTGAGAAATCCAAATCTAAAGTCTACCCACTTCCTATTTCTTCATCCTCTACCTCTTGCCAAGTAGTAGAGTGTGTTTTCTTCACAAGTTTCATGACTTGGTGAAGTGAGAGCTTGATCTTGCGATGCTTCGACGTAGATCATCTTCGGCATGGACATCGACGACCTAGCTCGCCATTTATCCAACGAAGCCGACGCTAGAGCCCGGGAATTCATTTGGACAGTGAGGGGACTTCGTTGCGGAGCTATGGAGGTGGAACACCGGATCTAAAAAGGTTGTATTTCCGTATTCTTTTAGTTAAGTGTTAACTAGTTTTCTTTTTCGCCTAGACATCTAGCTAACGATCCGTAGTCTAGGGTTTCTCGGCACCGTATTTTTGAAATTGGCATGGTTGATGCCTTGTGAGACCTCATTAGGGTGCCTAGGAACCCTACAGATGGGACCGGGTTCCTTGGCCAAAGCCACTGCTCCATTGTTATTGCAATACAAAGGTATTGGATGCTCGATGGACGGAACCACACCAAGTTCTTTTATGAACTTCTTCATCCAGTCAGCCTCTTTTGCAGCATCGTTGGCAGCGATTTATTCAGCCTCCATCGTCGAGTCTGCCACGGTTTCTTTCTTGGAACTCTTAACCGCCCTTCCATTGAGGGTAAAGACAAATCCCGAGATGACTTAGAGTCGTCCTTATCACTCTGGAAGCTCGAATCGGTAAAGGACTCCACTTGGAGTTCACCTTTACCATACACCAAGAACATCTCTTCAGTCCTTCTCAAGTACTTGAGAATGTTCTTCACAGCTATCCGGTGACTCACTCCTAGATCTACTTGATACCTACTTACTACACTTAGTGAGTATGCCACATCGGGTCTGGTACATAACATCACGTACATGATAGAGCCTACTGCGAAGCATAGGGTATCTCTTGCATGCGAGCTCTCTCCAAATCATCCTTGGGAGACATCTCTTTGGAGAGAGTGAGTCCTGAGATCGTGCATAAATTCCTACACTTGGAATCTTCCATACTAAACCTCTTTAGTATGGTGTCAATGTACCTAGATTGGGACAATCCCAGTATCTGTTTAGATCTATCTCTATAGATCTTAATCCCCAAGATGTAGGAGGCATCACCTAGATCTTTCATTGAGAATCTTTGTGATAAGAAGAGCTTGACCGAGTGCAGCATAGGAATATCATTTCCTATCAAGAGTATATCATCCACGTACAATACAAGGAAGACACCTTACTCTCTGCCACCTTCTTGTATATACATGGTTCATCTACATTTTTGATGAAGTCAAACTCTTTGAATACCACATTAAAACAGATGTTCCAACTCCGCGATGCCTGCTTCAACCCATAGATGGATTTAAGCAACTTGCACACCTTTCCGCTGCTCCCACTGTCCATGAAGCCCTCTGGCTGAGTCATATACATGCACTCTTCTAAATCACCATTTAGAAAGGCGGTCTTAACATCCATCTGCCAGATTCCGTAGTGATGGTATGCAGCGATGGCAAGTAGGATCCGGATGGACTTAAGCATAGCCACTGGAGAAAAGGTTTCATCATAATCCACATCTGGCCGTTGACGAAAATCTTTTGCAACAAGTCTAGCTTTGAAAGTCTCAACTTTTCCATCTATACCAATTTTCTTCTTAAAGATCCATTTGCTCCCAATGGATTTTACCCCTTCAGGAGAAATTTCCAAAGTCCAAACTTTGTTGGTGTACATGGATTCCATCTCAGATCGCATTGCATCCATCCATTTCACAGATTACCCACTCATGATGGCCTGCTCGAAGCTAGTTGGGTCATCCATGATGCAATCCTCGCTCCCACCATCAACGAGAAAACCGTAGTATCTCTCAGGTGGATGAGGAACCCTACTAGATCGACAGAGAGGCTGGGGTTCGTTAGAGACTACTGAATCCTCTGGTTCCAATAAATCATCAGTTGTAGTTTGTGTCGCTGGAACTTCTTCCAGCTCTACCTCTTTGCCACTAATTTCTTTTGCAAGAAATTCATTTTCTAAAAAGGTGGCGTATTGAGAAACAAACACCTTTTGTTCCTCGGCATGGTAGAAAATATATCCTTGTGAATTCTTTGGATATCCCACAAACTTGCAAAGAACTGATCGTGTCTCAAGTTTGTCCGGATTTTGTCTTTTGACATAGGCTGGACAACCCCATATCTTAACTCGTTTAAGATACATGATTGAAAAGAATTCTTGATTTGTATATTTGAGAATTATAAAGAAATTACAACCAAAAATATTTGACCGCAATCAATAACGGTGTCGATTGTAGCGCGTTAGTAAGTGCGGATCGTCCACAGGGACAGTGTAATCGTTCGTCTTTTGAATTAGATGAATGGAGACTTTAAAGAAAAGAAAACAAAACAATTCATGATTTATATTTGAAGTTCAAGAATTAGAAAATATAGATCTAATAACAAGAAAAAGATAGAATCAAGAATTGATAGTTTGTTGATTTTTCCAAACCAAATATCAAGAATCGAAATGAGGTTCGTAGGAATCGATCGGATCTATAGATATGATGTAATCTCACAATTACGTATTCTTATCCTTCGATGAATTGATACTAGATCGATGATGATCGACAAGAATTAGGGATTTCTTATGAAACTAGGGTTTCATCTTATCCCTTGTTCTTTCTTCGATATCATTCATATTCTAGCCTCTAGTAAATTCAAGAAATGATCGTAGATCCCTAATTTCGAGCGATCACAATCAAGAAAGTATCGCAACGAAACTAGGTCATCGATTCTTGAATTTGTTAGGGTTTACAAAGCTCGTAGGACTCAAGAATCGTATTAAGATTTGTTACATCATCTTTCTATTGATCGTCTCGACTCCTTAACGAGCGGAGTTTTACTCAAACATCACAACAAGAACAACAATTACAAATTGAGATCTAATCATGATGCAAGAATTTAAAGAAAGCAAGATAAAAGAATTTCACCTTTTATTTATATCAACAATTTCGTTACAATCGCTCAAGAAATACAAGAGGAAGAACTCGATCGTCGATTTGGCTTCGCTCGTCTCTGTGGGTCGCGGATCGGCTTGGATCACTTGCCCGATTGAAGATCGGCTCGGCTCCTAAAAGGTTGAAGGGCTTCTTGCTCGATTGGTACTCAAGATCTTGAATTTGGAGTGGAATTAGGGTTAGGGTTTCGCTTAAGTCTTGTCACTAGACTTGTGGAAGAAGATGGTGTAAGAGGGAATGAATGGATAAAAATGAACCCCCTAAACCCTTAGATCTAGGTTTCTATTTATAGCCATCAAAACCCTAGATCTAGGATTTGAATTTTAAGTTTCCCTCCAAAAGTTTGTTATATGAAATTTGAATTTCCCTCCAAAAGGTTGTTGAGGAGAAGCTTCTAGATGTGATTAGTTAGGAGGGACCTTCTAGAAGAGGTTAGTTAGGAGCTTAATTAGGATTAGCTTAATTAATCATCTTTTGCTGATCTGGCAGAAGACTCTGGAGAATTCTGGAATTTGACGTGTCAAAATGAGGTGTAGCCACTAAGAGCAGAATTATGCACCAAAATTGGAATAATGATCTGACCAAACCGCCGCGGAACCGCGGCTCAAGTCGGCTCCCACCGTGGTTCCGCGGCGCTTTAGAGGCTTTAGGGCTTGAAACTTTTGGTGCTTGTTGGGCTTGAGTTGTGGGCCTTTCTTTGATATGTTGAATTGTATTTCTCCCTTTGGATTGCTACCAGATCTGAAATCATTGAGTTGGTGT
Source organism: Agapanthus africanus (assembly GCA_030015575.1). NCBI lineage: Eukaryota > Viridiplantae > Streptophyta > Magnoliopsida > Asparagales > Amaryllidaceae > Agapanthus > Agapanthus africanus. Next base: position 242,758,338 of record CM057350.1, read on the forward strand.
ATTTTTGATCAGCTCTTTTGGCTTTGCTCCTGTGATTTCCTGTACAAATCTTGACACAAGTGTTGCGCAAATACAGAGATGATGCGATGCCATGAAATGCAGTCAATTTCCTTTATAGTGCCGGTTTTAGAGTCTAACACATGCAATCTGATATTTTACGACTGATTTGCTAATATGTGAAATATGAATACCGTACACTTCTAAATGAGTGCAAAAGATAGGGAAATTGCCGTGTTAAAAATACATTATGTTCGACTGATCAATACGGTCTCTTCCCACTCCATATCTCATATGGTGTGGTAGGTACAGATTTAGATGGAACTTGATTCAATAGGTATGCTGTTGTCTTAAGCGCATAACCCCAAAAGGAAATTGGCAACTCAGCGGTGCTCATCATAGAGCGCACCATATCCAATAGGATACGATTCCTCCGCTCTGATACACCGTTGTGCTGTGGTGTATACGGAGGAGTAAGCTGAGAGAGAATTCCATTCTCTTTTAAATAGTCCAGGAACTCATTGCTCAAGTATTTTACACCCCGATCAGATCGTAGAATTTTAATACTTTTACCCGTCTGGTTCTCGACTTCATGCTTATATTCTTTGAATTTCACAAAAGCTTCAGACTTGGGTTTCAATAGGAACACATGTTCGTATCTTGAGAGATCGTCAGTGAATGTAATGAAGTACAAGGAACCATTCCTGGCATGTGTAGACATAGGACCGCATACATCACGATGTATCAGTCCCAAGAGTTCCGTAACTCTTTCTCCGTGTCCAGTAAACGGAGTTTTGGTCATTTTTCCTTTGAGACAAGACTGGCAAGTTTCGTAAGATGAAAATTCGAACGGATTCAAATATCCATCCTTATGTAACTTAGCTAGTTGTGTCGCATTGATATGACCTAGTCTATAATGCCATAAGAAGAATTCGTTCATTTCTGAACTCTTCCTCTTGTGTGTGTTTTGTACGTTAAGAACTGTAGTTTGATTTAGAACGTATATGCCATTATTTAACGAGCCTGATCCAATCAACTTTTGATTCAGAAAAATGTTTATAACATTGTCCTGTACTACAAAATTATATCCTTCTTTACTTAGTAAAGAAACTGATATAAGATTTCATATCAGGTTCGGTATGTAATAGCATTCGTTCAGAATCAATGTGTTACTATTTAGTAATATAAGGTGATATTCACCAACTGCTTTGACTGACACATTTGCACCATTCCCTACTCTTACGGAATGATCACCCATTCCCAGTTCTCTACCTTTCCTTAGCCCATGTAACATATTACATATGTGGGATCCCGATCCGGTATCTAATACCCAGGACGTAGAGTGTACTGAGAAATAGTTCTCGGTAACTAACACACCCGAAGAAGATGCATCAACATGCTCATTCTTCGTATGGGTGGCGTAGGAATCCGGATATTCCCCTATTTCCTGCTCAGTCTTATAACAATTATAAGAAAGAACGGAACCAACGTTCTCCTGCTCAATATAACAAGCGGGTTCGGTCAATACATCCATATTATTATCTTGATTAAGGCCTGACATGGTCGCTACCTGGAGAGAGAGAGAGAGAAGAAAACACTTAGAGTATGCTTTTGCAAGATTAGATTGGTTATTATCTTATCTAATCAGGATGGCTCCCACTGTTTTTATCAAATCTTCCTTCAAACCCTAAAAGGTAAGACTAGCCGGGATTAATTACACCCTACAAGTTTGCCAATCTTTCAGTTAGGCCAGTGTCGGTACTTTAAGAGAGGTTCCCCGTGCTTTCGTACGGACCTAATTAAAATAAACCTCTTTTTCCTAGGGGCGTAACCCCGTTAACACCTTTCTAGACACCTACTTGTTCGGCTGATTATGATGTATAAAACTCTCCCAGGAGTAACTCTTACACGCAGTGGATATCGGGATCCAACTATCTCATAGAAAGTATGCAATCTCATTCCAAATTTCCACAATTGAAATTCCCAATAATATTTTGCCCCTAGCAACTTATAATCTTAACATAGTCAACAAATCATAAGCGCTATCCAAGTTCAACCCGTCATTTCCTGATTGAATCAAACCCGCCCGTACAACCCTTAACATAGTCAACAAAGTCGTACGACTACCCTAATCCAATCGCATCTCATGCTTTAGCAGATAAGCACAATTAGCTACCGCACACTACGCCTTAACATAGTCAACAAACGTAGCACGAATACTAAGTAGTACTTATCTGAAATGACGGAGGGCTATGTCAGGTTTTTAAGAAAACCTTTTGCACAATGAACTTGATATCGTTGTAGAATCGAGTGATTTTGAAAAAGAGTGTTTTTGAGTATTTTATCAGTTTTGCTAAAGAGGTCACTCCCGGTGAAGGGATCTCGCCTCTTTCCTCATCGAATAAGGTGCTGGATATTCTACAAGGAATACCGTTATACAAAACAGGAACTAAAAAGGCAATCAAAAACAAAACCGAGTAAGTTGTAGCATCTGCTAGCTTTTGCTAAAGAGGTCACTCCCGGTGAAGGGATCTCAGCTCTTTCCTTATCGAATAAGGTGCTGGATATTCTATAAGGAATACCGCTATGCAAAGAAAAAACTAGAGCTACCCTTTTTGAACATTTGATTCTACAACATGTTTTAGGTTTCTTTTCTTTCATTAATCTTATTAATGAAGTCCCATCATTTATGCTTCCTAAGCATCACAGAAGAAAAGAAAATACAACATACGCTTATGTCATCCGCATTCGTCACAGTGTTCCGTTATGCACCATTAGGTTACTTAACTAACGGCATAGCGGGACGGGACTAGCGTGGGTGCAAAACATAAGCAACGTTTATTATATATCATATATATAATAATAAAGCATTCGTCTCAAACATATAAAGTGATCACATCACAGAATATCAGCAGCAGAAGATAACATATGAAATATTGGATATACTACGAATTCCGTGTTTTAAATTAAGCCAGTATAAAACACGGATTCCACGGTCATGATGAATAGCCAAACCCATATCCCTAGACCCCTACGAGAGCGGCAAGCAACCCTACCAATTCTAGAGTTAGGAGACCCAGTCTCGACTCCTCGAGATGGTCTCCCACTGGACTCTAGAACCCAGTCGCTTGTGCTCCCCATCTTGGGTCTATCCTAATGCGGAAAAGTAAATAATATACAACAATGGTGACATCATCCTCATCCTGGAAGTGCCCCAATAAAAGAATATTACATACAAGTTTTTACATGAATGAAAATAAAAAACTCTTATCTCACATAAAAAAACCGGCTATTCAAAACACGACGATCCAATTTAACATATCCCAGCAACACATAACATCACATGTTATCAACGTAAGTAAATATGCGTATCCCAATTGTCGTTGACATATAGCAACGAAACCGGCGATACACCACATATTAAACTTACGGTCGCAGAAAAGAAAATGTCAAACTACAACATTTGGAATCTACAATCACCTTAGACATCATAAACCCGAAATATCACATACTTCGGATTTCATGCCTAACTATATGAATTACAAATATTGTATCACATTCCATAAATAGCTAGACGATGTTAAACATTCCGATCGAATCAACAAACACCCAAAATTTCCCAAAGAGCTCAACACTTGAGCACAGTTTAAAAATACTCAGAACATGCCACAATGCCTATGGACCAACTGTAGAAAGGCCAACCCTTGCCTCACCTATGGCGCCGCGGAACTACCGCTAACCCTAGGGTTTGGCGGCGGTTCTCACGGTCATAGAATCGAGTTAGGGTTTCTTTCTTCTAGAGGGTCCATCAAATTACCTGCATGATTTTTGAATGTTTTAAACTTGGAAAAATCCAACTTTAGGAAAATTTCCAGCGAGGGAGAAAATGGGTTATTGATATCCGTTAGAATTTTTTAACGCCGTCTAAAATTATCCGAAACGATGTTAGAATTACGACTACGAAACACACCGAATTGCCTTTACAGAAAGTTAACATCTCATGCAATTTCAGCAAAAACAAGTAACACCTGAAATACCAAAACCCAGAGACCAGAACACTAAACCAAAACGATCCCAAAATAACATCATTGGGCCAGCCAGGCTAGTTTTATAGCATGTCTCGCCGGGTCAAATCCGGCCAATTGGGTTCGTGTTTGTCCAGTGCTCATGTTACATCTCATATAACATTCTGCAGTTGCTTAAAAAAAATTTAGACGACGTAAAAATTTCGATAGACACTAGGTTTTTGTTTCGAGTGTTTCGGAGTTATTTCGGTTTCATAATTCTACAAACATCATATAATTCTCTAGCTTGGCTCTGATACCACTGTAGGATTACCTAGCATGACAGCAAGGTTTCGGGAGGCATCATCTATGACGTTTTCAAAATTTTGCCATGCTACATAATCCTAACCCTAGAATCTTAACTAGAGAATTAGACAATACAACATGTAAACAATTTTACATCAAAGTGAATATGGAATACAACCATTGTAGACCGGTCCTTCACTTTAATAGCTCCGTGTAGTAGTCCCTTCGCTCCAAATAGTGATCTTCCGGACTCTAGAATGGCTCCATAAGATGAAAGGAACAAGTTTGCACGAAGTCTTCGAGGCCGAAGATGATCTACGTCGAGGAGACACCAACCCAAGGTACCTCTTCAATAATTAGGGATTAGTGAAGTTAACACCCAAAACTAAATGGCTAGTCTAGTAGAGAATGATGAAGTAGGATTTTTGATTACTTTAGAATTGATTTTCTCACTAATTTTCCCCACCTCTAAAAAACCTAGAGAGCTCTTTTGATGAAGAAGAAGATGAAGAGAATAATGTTGTGAATGAATCATCAGAGAGAGTTGCAGCCATAGGTGAGATTATATCTCATATAACTCATGTAAAGAATAAACCATAGCAAAAGATTATGGTTAGGTTAATAAATATCTCATGTAAAATAAATTAGTGGACTAAGTCAATGGCCACTACAAGCTTCATAGCCATGACTAATTTCCATCTAATTATGAATTACTTAGATAAATAAAAAACCTAATATATAATCTAAAACATGGTGTGAGTCTCATACACCCATGTTGCATGTATAATCAAGCACACACAAAAAGAAATACAATTAATATATATCACATATATATTAAATGCATAAGTGAGAAAAAGAAATGCTTAAGTGAGCTAATATTAGTTAATATAAATTAGTATATCAAATATACAACTATACATTAAATAATTAAATCCACACTTGATTTAATAATCCGGCTATATCATATATAACCGACTAATATCATATGTATCCTCTTATCGAATCAACACTTGATTCGATAACCCGGCTATATCACATATAACCAACCGATATCACATATCGCGAGAATAGAATACGGTATCACATACTCGTATTAATCTCGGTCCCGCACATACTGTTGGATATGTATGCCCTAAAGGCCATTATTGTATATGTATACATATGGATGCTTGGACATATATATGTACAGGACAGTCTTGATCGATATGATAGTATGCTATATGGTTTGTGTAGGGTTAGCTTAGCACCTTGTGAAGGTTTTGGCAAGCATCAATCATGCTACTTTGAAATTTTTTTGGGTGCTAAACAAACTCTAACCAAGATCTTAACTAGAGACTTAGGGTTATACATGATATGTAAACACTTTACATCTAAATGAACAAGGAATACAACCTTTGTAAACTGGTCATTCACTTCAATAGCTCTGTGTAGAAGTCCCTTCGCTGCGATCACGATCTTCCGGACTCTAGAGAGGCTCCCACGAAGAAACGAACAAGCTTACTTCGAAATCGTCGAGGCCGAAAATGATCTACGTCGAGGAGACACTAGCTCATGCTATCTCTTCACTAATTGTGTAGATTAGTGAAGCAAACACCCTAAACTAAATGGCTAATAGTATAGGATGATGAAGTAGGAATTTTGTTCATTTTATTGTTTATTTTCTCACTATTTTCTTCTCTTTTCTCAAAAGCTAGAGAACAAAAATCAAAATGAGGAAGAAGATGAATAATGAAAGAGATGAGGTTAGAAATGCAACCCTTTGTTAGTGTATGTCATCCACTAACTGTTAGTTGTATGTATGCCCTAGAGGCCAGTATTGTACAGATGATGTATATTATATTGGATGCTTGGACATATATAGAGATGACTTTCTTGCTCGATATGATAGTATGCTATCTGGTTACTCTTTATCTTAACATGTACACTAGTCTCTTTATACTGTCTTATAGTTACATGTTGGTAAAGCCCTTAGGATTTGTACTTGACTACCCGGACTATGATGCAGATCATACTAGTGGGACATGGTAGTCCATAAGTACATCCTTCAAGGTCCCTAGTCGTGGGTGTATCGAGACGGGGCATCGATATACCAGTGTAGACTAGCGTATACGCTTCTCGACCCATGTGATGGGCGATGGATGATCCCATATCCATTGGTGTTTGACATCAGAGATGGTATACGGGTGCTCAGTGGAGACTGAGTACACTGGACGGACTCGCCGAGAACTCCCAGATGGTATTATACCTCACGTCAGATGGCAGTTCTCAGGTGACACTTGTACAGGTTAGTCTGTAGACCCGAGATCGTCATAGAGTCTTGTGTGATTCCCACTGTGCTTTGATCTCCACCTTACCACGTCCATGAGGGCGTGCAAAACGGTGGTCTTTGGGCACAGTCCCGAGTCACATGGAGGCAATGAGCGATAGGAGGGGTTTCGTCTCTCCCGGTATTGGGGGTTGATGTTGCGTAGTGCTCGATTGGCCGTAGCAGGGAAGTCCCTGGCCAAGGCTGATCAGAGATTTGCTGGTAAGTGTTACCAGTAGTTTCTCGACCCGTTATGAGCCTCACATCGGCACGACTTATCGGGTTATTGGGGTCTGACGTTTACCACCCCTAGACTTGATATGCGACATATCAGACGAAGAGACCGGACTGTACGGTAAGTGTTACTGGTTGGATTCAAAGGAGTGTGAGCGGGCTAGCTCGTCGATCTTCTGATCGCTCAATACCCGGGTGGCCGTTGCGTTTAGCAGACCGCTTGCGGCTTGTGGATGCTTGATATGATCATCATCTGCTACCGGCGTATTGACGAGTCTTTAGAGTCCTACACAGAGGTTTCCTGGCTCAAACGAAACGAAATAGGAGCGCATATGAGATATGTGAAGGACCGAGAATAATGCGTGTATGTGATACCGCATTGCATTCTCGCGATATATGTTTCGATTGGTTATATTCGATATGACCTAGTTATCGAATCATTGATTCGATAAGCCGATACATTGAATACTAGTCGGTCATGTGCGACATGACCGGATCATTGAATCAAGTGTTGATTTAATGATTTAATGTATAATTATATATTTGATATATTACTTTGCATTAACTAGTATTGGTTCACTTTAAACGGATTTTTCTCACTTGGATTGCACATTGTATATGTGATATACTTTTGTGCACTTTTTGTATCATGTTTGATGATACTTGATCATATGGTTAAGTGAATAGAATTAAACCATGGTTATTTTGTAATTAGGGTTTTGCATATTTATTTATTCATTTATTTGTTTATTTATGTGGATAAATTCAAGATGAGAATGGTGGCTATTTTTGTTTCTTATATGAAGCTTCATGAACCCTTGACTTTAGCAACCATTCTTGTCATCTTGCTTAACCCTAACCCACTCTACTAACCATGGTTTATTCTCTACACCTAACTTGAGTTAGAGTTATGATAAGTATAGATTTTCTTTTTCTTTTAAAAATACTTATCATAATTCTATCATCTTCTTCTTCTTCTTCAAGCTTGCTACATCAATGGCAACTTGAGATCAAGTGAGTAAAATCCAATTCTAAAGTGAACCCACCTCCTATTTCTTCACCCTCTACCTCTTGCCAAGTTGTTTTGGGTGTTTTCTTCACAAGTTTCACAACTTTGTGAAGTCGGAGCTTGAGCTTGTGCAACCTCGACGTAGATCGTCTTTGACACGAAGCCGACGACCTATTCCGCACGTTTCTCCGATGATGCCGTCACGAGAGTCCAAGATTCATGATGGACAGCGAGGGCATGACCACGTGGAGCTAAGGAGGTGGAAATCCGGATCTACAAAGGTTGTAGCTTCCGACCTTTAGTTAATTTGCTAACTAGTTTAGTTTTTCGCCTAGAATTCTAGTCTAAGATCCGTGTTAGGGTTTCTCGGCACCATAATTTTTGTAAAATGGCATGTTCGATGCCTTGTGAGACATCTATAGGGTGCCTAGGAACCTTTCACTGGTATCAGAGACAGGTTAGAGCCTTAGGCGAAGTCTAGACGCAATTCGAAGCCCGAACGAACCCGAAACCCTAAACCTAATGAGCTCTCTGGACTTTTTCCGAAAATGGGGTTTTTTCCATATTAAAAATATTCAGAGAAATCAGCAGGAGAATGTAAGATTTACTGTGATGTTCGATGGCACAATTCAATTGAACGGCCGCGGTTCCGCGGCACGAGCATGGCTCGTGCGGCGGTTCCGCGGTCGTACGGCTCCACTGTTCAAAACTTTTCACACAGTAATTCTTACCTTACAGTGCTGGAGTTTCTGGGAATTTTTAATAATTATTCCAGAGTTGGATTTTCTGGGTTGTTTTAGAGCTTCGGTGTTTCGATCGGGGTATCAAATTTCGTCTTTGTATTTTTTCCGGATAATTTATATAATATGTTAAAAAGTTCGACCGGATACAAATACCCAACTTTTCCCCTGTCGGGAAATTTCCAAGTGTTGGATTTTTCCGTAGTTTAACGACGTTCTAAGTAGTGCAAGTAACGCGATGGACCCTCTAGAAGACAACAAACCTTAACTCGATTATGTGACCGTCTTGAACTGCCCTTTGAACCTTCGGGTTTGGGGCAGTACGGCGTGCCACATGTGAGGCGTTGGCTTGACCCTTCTACGGCTGGACCGTTGGTACTGAGGCACGAACTGAATGTTGCTAGACTTATTTCATGTGTTGGACTGTATCGGGAAAACTTGGGTATTCGGATGTTCGATCGGAAAGTTTAACATTTTCTGTTTATCTGGAATGTGATACAATAATTGGAATTCACAAGTAGTTATGAGATAACTGAATGAAAGTTATAAATCTAGCAATTTAGTCCCATATGATATTGAAAAGAGTTTTCGATAATAAGACTAAAATGCGGGATTTATATCTGTTAGGCATGCGATGTCTAAAGAGGTTGCGGATTCCAATTGTTGTAGTTTTACACTTTCTTTTCTGTGACCGTAAGTGTAGTATGTTCATATCGCCGGTTTCGTTGCTATACGTCAACGACAATTGGGGTATGCATACTTACTTACGTTGATGACATGTGATGTTATGTGTTGCTGGATATGTTATATTGGATCGTCGTGTTCGAATAGCCGGGGGTTTTTATGTGAGATGAGTGTTTTTCATTTTCATTCATGTAAAAACTTGTATGTAATATTCTTTTATTTGGGGCACTTCCAGGTAGCGGAAGCTGTCACCTTTTGTATATTATTTACTTTTCCGCATTAGGATAGACCCAAGGAGGGGAGCACAAGTAACCGGGTTCTGGGGTCCAGTGGGAGACCAACTCGAGGAGTCGAGTCCGGGTCTCCTAACCCTAGAATTGGCAGGGTTGCTTGCCGCTCTCGTAGGGGTCTAGGGGTGTGGGATTGGCTATTCATCACGACCGTGGAATCCGTGTTTTATACTGGCTCGTATTGAAAACACGGATGTCCTAGTATATCCAATATTTCATATGTTTATTCTGCTGCGATATCTGTGATGTGTTTCTGTGATGGATATAATATATAGTATATATGATATATTATATAGACGTTGCTTATGTTTTACACCCGCGCTAGCCCTGCCCTGCTCTGTCGTTAGTTACCTAACCTAACGGTGTACGAGGGGACATCGAGGCGAATGCGGATGGCATAAGTGTACGTCATATCTATCTGTGATGTTTAGGTATTTAAATGATGGGACTTCATTAATGTGATTAATGAAAGATAAGAAACCTAAGATGTTGTGGAATCGAATTTTAAAATAAAACAGGTAGCTACAGTTCTTGCTTTGCATAGCGGTATATATGATATACCCTGCACCTTATTCGATGAGGAAAGGACCGAGATCCCTTCACCGGGAGTGACTCCTTTAGCAATAACTGGCAGATGCTACATACTCGGTTTGTTTTTGATTGCTTTTATAGTTTCTGCTTTGCACAGTGATATATATGATATATCCCGCACCTCATTCAACGAGGAAAGGGCCGACGATCCCTTCACCGGGAGTGACCCCTTTAGCAAAACTGGAAAAGACTCAAAATCACTCCATTTCAAAACTCCATTTGATTCTACAACGATATCAAGTTCATTACGCAATAGGTTTTCAGAAAAACCTGTCGTAGCCCTCCGTCATTTCAGATAAGAACTGTTTAGTATTCGTGCTGCGTTTGTTGGCCTTTGTCAAGGCGTAGTGTGCGGTAGCTAAATAGTGATTATCTGCTTATGCATATGATGCAGATTGTTTCAGGGTAGTCGTACGACCTTGTTGGCCTTTGTCAAGGGTCGTGCGGGTGGGTTTGATTCAATCAAGAAATGACGGGTTGAACTTGACTAGCATCCTGTGATTTGTTGGCCTTTGTCAAGGTCATAGGACACTAGGGGCAAAATATTATCGGGAATTTCAAGTGTTGAAATTTGCAATGAGATTGCATACCTTCTATGAGATAGTTGGATCCCGATACCCACTGCGAGTAAGAGTTACTCCTGGGAGAGTTTTACACATTGCAATTAGCCGATCAAGTAGGTGTCTAGAAAGGTGTTAACGAGGTTACGCCTCTGGGAAAACGAGGTTTACATTAATTAGGTTCGTGCGAAAGCACGGGGGACCTCCCTCAAAGTACCGACACTGGCCTGGCTGAAAGATTGGCGAACTTGTAGTGTGTAATTAATCCCGGCTAGTCTTTCCTTTTAGGGTTTGAAGGAAGATTTGATAAAAAGCAGTGGGAGCCATCCTGATTAGATAAGATAATAACCAATCTGATCTTGCACGAGCATACGCTAAAGTGTTTTCTTCTCTCTCTCTCCAGGTAGCGACCATTTCATGCCTTAATAAAGATAATAATATGGATGTATTGACCGAACCCGCATGTTATACTGTGCTGGGGAACGTTGGTTCCGTTCTATCTTATAAGAGTTATAGGAATGAACAGGAAATAGGGGAATACCAGGATTCCTATGCCACCTGAGTGAAGAAAGTACATGTTGATGCATTTTCTTCGGGTGTGTTCGTTACAGAGAACTGTTTCTCCATTTGCTCTACGTCCTGGGTATTAGATACCGAGTCAGGATCCCATATATGTAATCAGTTACATGGGCTTAGGAAAGGTAGAGAACTTGGAGAAGGTGATAAAGACATTAGAGTCGGAAATGGTGCAATTGTTGCAGCTAAGACTGTCGGGGAATATCACCTTGTATTACCAACTGGTAATACATTGGTTCTGAACGAATGCTATTACATGCCGAACCTGATATGCAACATTATATCGGTTTCTTTATTAAGTAAAGAGGGATATAATTTTGTATTACAGGATAATGTTATGAACATTTTCCATAACCAAAAGTTGGTTGGATCAGGCACGTTGTGCAATGGCATTTATGTTCTAAACCAATCAACAGTTCTGAGCATAACAAACACACACAAGAGGAAGAGTTCTGAACTGAACGAATCCTTCTTGTGGCATTGTAGACTGGGTCACATCAATGCGACACGACTGGCTAAGTTGCATAAGGATGGATATTTAAATCCGTTTGAATTTTCATCTTATGACACTTGCCAGTCATGTCTCAAAGGCAAGATGACCAAAACTCCGTTTACGGGACACGGAGAAAGAGTTACCGAACTCTTGGGACTGATACATAGTGATGTATGCGGTCCCATGTCTACACATGCCAGGGATGGTTCTTCATACTTCATTACATTCACTGACGATCTCTCTAGGTTCGGGTATGTGTTCCTGATGAAACACAAATCAGAAGCTTTTGAGAAATTTAGGGAATATAAACAAGAAGTTGAGAACCAAACCGGAAAAAGTATTAAAATCCTACGATCTGATCGAGGAGGGGAATACTTGAGCAATGAATTCCTGGACTTCCTAAAAGAGAATGGGATTCTCTCTCAGCTGACTCCTCCATATACACCACAGCACAACGGTGTATCTGAACGGAGAAATCGCACCCTATTAGATATGGTGCGCTCTATGATGAGTACAGCTGAGTTACCTATTTCCTTCTGGGGTTATGCGCTGGAGACAGCAGCATACCTATTGAATCAAGTTCCATCTAAATCTGTACCTACCACACCATATGAGATATGGAGTGGGAAGAGACCATGTCTTAAACGAGTTAAGATATGGGGTTGCCCGGCCTATGTCAAAAGGCAAAATCCGGACAAACTCGAGGCACGGTCAGTTCTATGCAAGTTTGTGGGATATCCCAAACATTCACATGGATATCTTTTCTACCATACAGAAGAACAAAAAGTGTTTGTTTCTCGACATGCCACCTTTTTAGAAAAGGAATTTCTTGCAAAAGAAATTAGTGGGGATATGGTAGAACTGGAAGAAATTCCGGCTACACAAACTCAAACTGAAGATTTAGTGGAACCAGAGGATTCAGTAGTACCCGACGAACCCCAGCCTCTCCGCCGATCTAGTAGGGTTCCTCGCCAACCTGAGAGATACTACGGTTTTCTCATGGACGGTGGGAGCGAGGATTGCATCATGGAGGATGATGACCCAACTAGCTTCGAGCAGGCCATCACGAGTGGGGACTCAGTGAAACGGTTGGATGCTATGCGGTCCGAGATGGAATCCATGTACACCAACAAAGTATGGACTTTGGAAGTTGCTCCTGAAGGGGTAAAACCCATTGGGAGCAAATGGATCTTTAAGAAGAAACTTGGTGTAGATAGGAAAGTGGAGACTTTCAAAGCTAGACTTGTAGCAAAGGGTTTTCGTCAAAGACCAGGTGTGGACTATGACGAAACCTTTTCTCCAGTGGCTATGCTTAAATCCATCCGAATCATGCTTGCCATTGCTGCCTTTCATGACTACGAAATCTGGCAAATGGATGTTAAGACCGCCTTTCTAAATGGTGATTTAGAAGAGTGCGTGTACATGACTCAGCCAGAGGGCTTCGTAGACAGTGGGAGCAGCGGGAAGGTGTGCAAGCTGCTTAAATCCATTTATGGATTAAAGCAAGCATCGCGGAGTTGGAACATCTGCTTTGACGTCGTTATCAAAGAGTTTGATTTCGTCAAAAATCCAGATGAACCTTGTATCTACAAGAAGGTGGCAGAGAGTAAGGTTGTCTTCCTCGTATTATACGTGGACGACATACTCTTGATAGGAAATGATATTCCTATGCTGCAAGCGGTCAAGCTCTTCTTATCACAAAGATTCTTAATGAAAGATCTTGGTGATTCCTCCTGCATATTGGGAATTAGGATCTATAGAGATAGATCAAAACGGATTTTGGGATTGTCCCAATCCAGGTACATTGACACCATACTAAAGAGGTTTAGTATGGAAGAGTCCAAGCGTGGGAACTTGCCCACGATCTCTGGAGTCACTCTCTCCAAAGAGATGTCTCCCAAGACTGATTTGGAGAGAACTCGCATGCAAGGGATACCCTATGCTTCGGTAGTAGGCTCTATTATGTATGCGATGCTATGTACTAGACCCGATGTTGCATACTCACTAAGTATAGTGAGCAGGTATCAAGCTGATCCTGGAGAGAGTCACTGGACAGCTGTGAAGAGCATTCTCAAGTACTTGCGAAGGACTAGAGATATGTTCTTGGTGTATGGTAACGGAGAACTCCAAGTGGAGTCCTTTACCGATTCGAGCTTCCAGAGTGATAAGGACGACTCTAAGTCGCAGTCGGGCTTTGTCTTTACCCTTTACGGAGGGGCGGTTAGCTGGAAGAGTTCCAAGCAGGAAACCGTGGCAGACTCGACGATGGAGGCTGAATACATCGCTGCCAACGATGCTGCCAAAGAGGCTGTCTAGATCAAGAAGTTCATTACTGAACTTGGAGTGGTTCCATCCATTGAGCATCCAATACCTTTGTATTGCGATAACAATGGAGCAGTGGCTTTGGCCAAGGAACCCAGGTCCCATCAGCGATCCAGGCATATTCTGAGGCGGTATCACCTGATCCGGGAGATAGTTGATCGCCGGGAGATCGAGGTCAGGAGGGTTGACACGAAGGACAACACTGCGGATCCACTCACGAAGGCCATTCCCCAGATACAGTTTGAGAGACTCTTCGGGATGCTCGGTATGCGATACTACAGCAGCTGGCCCTAGTGCAAGTGGGAGATTGTTAGTTGTATGTATGCCCTAGAGGCCAGTATTGTACAGATGATGTATATTATATTGGATGCTTGGACATATATAGAGATGACTTTCTTGCTCAATATGATAGTATGCTATCTGGTTACTCTTTATCTTAACATGTACACTAGTCTCTTTATACTGTCTTATAGTTACATGTTGGTAAAGCCCTTAGGATTTGTACTTGACTACCTGGACTATGATGCAGATCATACTAGTGGGACATGGTAGTCCATAAGTACATCCTTCAAGGTCCCTAGTCGTGGGTGTATCGAGACGGGGCATCGATATACCAGTGTAGACTAGCGTATACGCTTCTCGACCCATGTGATGGGCGATGGATGATCCCATATCCATTGGTGTTTGACATCAGAGATGGTATACGGGTGCTCAGTGGAGACTGAGTACACTGGACGGACTCGCCGAGAACTCCCAGATGGTATTATACCTCACGTCAGATGGCAGTTCTCAGGTGACACTTGTACAGGTTAGTCTGTAGACCCGAGATCGTCATAGAGTCTTGTGTGATTCCCACTGTGCTTTGATCTCCACCTTACCACGTCCATGAGGGCGTGCAAAACGGTGGTCTTTGGGCACAGTCCCGAGTCACATGGAGGCAATGAGCGATAGGAGGGGTTTCGTCTCTCCCGGTATTGGGGGTTGATGTTGCGTAGTGCTCGATTGGCCGTAGCAGGGAAGTCCCTGGCCAGGGCTGATCAGAGATTTGCTGGTAAGTGTTACCAGTAGTTTCTCGACCCGTTATGAGGCTCACATCGGCACGACTTATCGGGTTATTGGGGTCTGACGTTTACCACCCCTAGACTTGATATGCGACATATCAGACGAAGAGACCGGACTGTACGGTAAGTGTTACTGGTTGGATTCACAGGAGTGTGAGCGGGCTAGCTCGTCGATCTTCTGATCGCTCAATACCCGGGTGGCCGTTACGTTTAGCAGACCGCTTGCGGCTTGTGGATGCTTGATATGATCATCATCTGCTACCGGCGTATTGACGAGTCTTTAGAGTCCTACACAGAGGTTTCCTGGCTCAAGCGAAACGAAATAGGAGCGCATATGAGATATGTGCAGGACCGAGAATAATGCGTATATGTGATACCGCATTGCATTCTCGCGATATATGTTTCGATTGGTTATATTCGATATGACCTAGTTATCGAATCATTGATTCGATAAGCCGATACATTGAATATTAGTCGGTCATGTGCGACATGACCGGATCATTGAATCAAGTGTTGATTTAATGATTTAATGTATAATTATATATTTGATATATTACTTTGCATTAACTAGTATTGGTTCACTTTAAACGGATTTTTCTCACTTGGATTGCACATTGTATATGTGATATACTTTTGTGCACTTTTTGTATCATGTTTGATGATACTTGATCATATGGTTAAGTGAATAGAATTAAACCATGGTTATTTTGTAATTAGGGTTTTGCATATTTATTTATTCATTTATTTGTTTGTTTATGTGGATAAATTCAAGATGAGAATGGTGGCTATTTTTGTTTCTTATATGAAGCTTCATGAACCCTTGACTTTAGCAACCATTCTTGTCATCTTGCTTAACCCTAACCCACTCTACTAACCATGGTTTATTCTCTACACCTAACTTGAGTTAGAGTTATGATAAGTATAGATTTTCTTTTTCTTTTAAAAATACTTATCATAATTCTATCATCTTCTTCTTCTTCAAGCTTTCTACATCAATGGCAACTTGAGATCAAGTGAGTAAAATCCAATTCTAAAGTGAACCCACCTCCTATTTCTTCACCCTCTACCTCTTGCCAAGTTGTTTTGGGTGTTTTCTTCACAAGTTTCACAACTTTGTGAAGTCGGAGCTTGAGCTTGTGCAACCTCGACGTAGATCGTCTTTGACACGAAGCCGACGACCTATTCCGCACGTTTCTCCGATGATGCCGTCACGAGAGTCCAAGATTCATGATGGACAGCGAGGGGATGACCACGTGGAGCTAAGGAGGTGGAAATCCGGATCTACAAAGGTTGTAGCTTCCGACCTTTAGTTAATTTGCTAACTAGTTTAGTTTTTCGCCTAGAATTCCAGTCTAAGATCCGTGTTAGGGTTTCTCGGCACCATAATTTTTGTAAAATGGCATGTTCGATGCCTTGTGAGACATCTATAGGGTGCCTAGGAACCTTTCACTAACTCTTGTAAAGATTTAACCATGGCTATGTGTCATGGTTGAGTTTAGAAATATCTTAAGCAAAACAAAAAGAGAAGACTTTGTCAAAGTTTATCATGAAGCTTCATGATGACTCATTTCTTCCTTTTTGAATTACTTAAGAATTTAAACTCAAACATAATATATAGTATGGTATAATTCTCATACATCCATGTTGCATGTATAACCTAGCATGTCACGGTATTATATATCACATATATAATATTTATGCAACAAAAGAAAAACAATACAATAAACATATATCATATATATGTTAAATGTATTACAAGTGAGAATAATAAATATTTAAATGAGCATATAATATATAATATATATATATATATTATTTTATCGAATCAACACTTGTTCCGATAACCCGGCTATATCACATATAACCGGCTGATATCACATATCGCGAGAATAGAATACGGTATCACATACCGTATTAATCTCGGTCCCGCACATATCACATATGTGCTCCTACTACATTTCACATGAACCAGGAAACCTCTATGTAGGACTCTAAAGACTCATCAATACGTCGGCGGTAGGTGATGATCATATCAAACACCCACAAACCGCAAGCGGTCTGTTAAACGTAACGGCCACCCGGGTATTGAGTGATCAGAAGATCAAAAAGCAAGCCTTCTATAACTCCTGGGAATCCAATCAGTAACACTACCATACAGTCCGGTCTCTTCGTCTAATATATCGCATATCACAGCCTGGGGGTGGTTTAACGTCAGACTCCAATAGCCCGATAAGTCATGCCGATGCAAGGTCCATAACGGTTCGAGAAACTACTGGTAACACTTACCAATAAATCTCAGCAACCCCTGGCCAGGGATTTCCTGTTATGGCCAATCGAGCACAGCGCAACATCAACCCCCAATACCGGGAGAGACGAAATCCCTCATATCGCTCATTGTCTCCATGTGATTCGGGACTGTACCCAAAAGCCACCGTTTTGCATGATCTCTTGACCGTGGTAAGGTGGAAATCAAAGCACATTGGGAATCACACAAGACTCTATGACGATCTCGGGTCTACAGACTAACCTGTACCAGTGTCACCAAGGAACTGCTATCCGACGATAGGTATAATACCATCTAAGAGTTCTCGGCGAGTCCGTCCAGTGTACCCAGTCTCCACTGAGCACCCGTATACCTTCTCTGATGTCAAACACCAATGGATATGGGATCATCCATCGCCCATCATATGGGTCAAGAAGCGCATATGCTAGTCTAATCTGGAGTACCGATGCCCTGTCTCGATACTCCCACGACTAGGAACATTTGAAGGATGTACTTATCGACTACCCTATCCCCACTAGTATGATCTGCATCATAATCCTGGTAGTCAAGTAATCATCCTAAGGGCTTTATCAACATGTGATCACAAAACAGTATTTGTTTACATGTTAAGATAAAGTGCAACCATATAGCATACTATCATGTTGAGCAAGAAACTTCTTCCTATATATGTCCAAGTATCCACGACAATATACATCGCATGTACAGTAATGGCCTCTAGGGCATACATATAACTAAATCTCCCACTTGCACTAAGGCCATTTGTTGTAGTATCCAATACACAACAATATAGCAGAGGTTGTAGTATCCCATACTCAACCATTGTAGAAAAGTTTCTCTAGGGGTAAGTCCTTTGTGAATGGATCCGCTGTGTCTACCTTCTGGTCTACTTTCCTAACCTTGATCCATTGGAGATCAACCATCTCCCTGATCAGATAATACTTGCCTTAGAATATGTCTGGAACGCTGATGGGACCTGCGTTCCTGGGCCTAAGCCACAACTCCATTATTGTCACAATAACAGTTATTGGACGCTCAATGGTAGGAACCTTGTTCATCTTATGAACAAGAAATGTCCAGACAGCCACTTTGGTAGTATCATTGGTAGCAATGTATTCAGCCTTTATCGTCTAGTATGTCACGGTATCTAGCTTGGAACTCTTCCAACATACCGTCCCTGCACTGAGGGTAACAACAATACCTGTGACTGACCCTCAGTCAACCTTATCACTCTGGAAGCTCCAACCAAGAACTTTCTTTTAGTGCTTCTCAAGTACTTAAGAATGTCCTCCACAGCTATCCAGTGATTCTCCCAAGATCCGATTGATTCCTGATCACTATACCTAGTGAGTCATCGACATCTGGTCTGGTACATAACATCGCATACTCTGATAGAGCCTACTGCCGAAGCATAGGATATCCTTTGCACGCGAGCTCTCTCTAAATCAGTATTGGAGAGAGTGATCCATGAGTAAGTGGGCGAACCACCACGCTTAGAATTATCCATACTAAACACCTTTAGTATGGTGTTTATGTACCTGGATTTGGGACACTCCCAACATCCTCATAGATCTATCACCATAGATCATAATCCACAAGATGTAGTAGGTATCATCCAGATCTTATATTGAGAATCTCCGTGATAAGTGGAGCTTGACCGAGTGTAGCATAGGAAACCATTTCCTATCAAGAGTATGTCTTCTATGTACAATACGTGGAAGACAACCTTACTCTCTACAACCTTCTTGTATATATACAAGGTTCATCTACCATTTTGATGAAGTCAAACTCTTTGACTATTATATCAAAACAGACGTTCCAACTGCCTGAACCCGATTGGGCCATCATCTCATGATGCAATCCTCGCTCCCACTGTCATCGAGAAGACTGTAGTATCTCTTAAGTGGATGAGGAACCCTACCAGATTTATGGAGAGGCTGAGGTTCGTTGGAGACTATTGAATCCTTTGGTTTTATCAAATTATCAGCTGTTACTTTGTCTAGCTGGAACTCCTTCCAGTTCTACCTCATGACCACTTAATTTCTTCACAAGAAATTCCTTTTCTAAAAAGGTGGCATGCTAAGAAACAGAACACCTTTTGCTCCTCGGTTAGGTAGAAGATATTCCCTTACTAATGTTTGGGATATCTCGACAAACTCTCACAACTGACCTTGCCTCGAGCTTGTCCGGAATTTGCTTTTCAACATAAGCCGGACAACCCCATATCTTAACTCGTTTAAGACATTGGCTCTTCCCATACCATATCTCATATGTAGTGGTAGGCCCTGATTTGGATGGAACCCCGTTCAATAGGTATGCAGCTTCTCAAGTGCATAACACCCAAAAGAAAACAGGTAACTCAGCAGTACTCATCATAGAGCGCACCATATCTCATAGGGTGCGATACCTCCACCCCGATACACCGTTATGCTGTGGTGTATACGAAGGAGTAAGCTGAGAGAGAGAATCACATTCTCCTTTTAGAAACTCCAGGAACTCCATACACTAGTATTCGCCTCCTCGATCATATTGAAGGACTCTAATACTTTTACCTATTTGGTTCTCAAAAGAACCAACCTTGGCATTTGTAGACATGGGACCATATACATCATCATGTATCTGTCCCAAGAGTTCAGTAACTCTTTCTCTGTTTCCAGTAAACGGAGTATTGGTCATTTTTATCTTTGAGACAAGACTAGCAAGTAGCATAAGATGAAAATTCGAATAGATTCCCATATTCATCCTTATGTAACTTAGCTGGTCGTGTCGCATTGATATGACCTAGTCTACAATGCCTCAAGAAGGATTCGTTCATTCCTGAACTGCTCCTCTTGTCTATGTTTTATATACTTTGAACCGTGGTTTGATTTAGAACATATATGCTATTATATAACGTGCCTGATCGAATCAACTCTTGATTCAGGAAAATGTTCACAGCATTATCCTCCAATACAGAATTATATCCTTCTTTAGCTCAATAAAGAACATGATGTAATGTTGTATATCAGGTTCGCTATGTAATAACATTTGTTCAGAATCAATGTATTAATACAAGGTGATATCTGCCAACTGATTTGGCTGCAGCAATTACACCATTCTCTAACACTTAGAGACATATCACCCATTCTCGGTTCTCTAACTTTCTATAGCCCATGTAACATATTACATATGTGGGATCCTGATCTAGTATCACATACCCAGGACGTAGAGGATACTAAAAAATAGTTCTCGGTAATAAGGACACCCGAAGAATATGCATCAACATGCACTTTCTTCGAATTGGTGGCATGGGAATTCAGATATTCCCCTATTTCCTGCTCGGACTTTATAACAGTTATAAGATTGAGCAGAACCAGTATTCCCTAGCTTAGTATAATAATCAGGTTCGGTCAATGCATCTATATTATTATCTTGATTAAGGTATGATATAGTCGCAACCAGGAGAGAGAGAAGAAAACACTCTGTGTGCGCTTTTTGCCAGATTAGATTGGTTATCAATTTATCTAATCAGGATGGCTCCCACTATTTTAGTCAAATCTTCCTTCAAACCCTAAAAGGTAATACTAGCCGGGATTAATTACACCCTACAAGTTCGCCAATCTTTCGGCCTGGCCAGTGTCAGTACTTCGAGGGAGGTTCCCCGTGCTTTCGCATGGAGCTAATTAAAATAAACCTCGTTTTTCCAGGGGCGTAACCCCGTTTAACACCTTTCTAGATACCTACTTGATCGGCTAATTGTAATGTGTAAAACTCTCTCAGGAGTAACTCTTACTCGCAGTGGGTATCGGGATCCAACTATCTCATAGAAGGTATGCAATCTCATTGCAAATTTCAACACTTGAAATTCCCGATAATACTTTTTACCCCTAGTACCTATGACCTTGGCTATGGTCAACATATCATAAGCACTAGTCAAGTTCTATCCGTTATTTCGTGGTTAATTAGACCCACCCACATGACCCTCGGCTATGGTCGACATAATCATATGACTGTCCTAACTAATCGCATCATATGCAGTATAGGAAAAACATCACTTAGCTACCGTACACTACGCCTCGGCTATGGTCGACATACGCAGCACGAATACTAAGTACTCTATTTTCTAAAATGACGGAGGGCTACGCAGGTTTTTAAGAAAACCATGTGCGTAATGAACTTGATATCGTTGTAGAATCAAGTGATTTTGAAAAAGAGTGTTTTTGAGGCTTTTCTAGTTTCGCTAAAAAGGTCACTCCCGGTGAAGGGATCTCGACTCTTTCCTCATCGAATAAGGTGCAGGATATTTCGTAAATACCGCTGTGCAAAGCAAGAACTATAGAAGCAATCAAAAACAAAACCGTGAGTTTGTAGCATCTGCTAGTTTCGCTAAAGAGGTCACTCCCGGTGAAGGGATCTCGGCTCTTTCCTTATCGAATAAGGTGCGGGAAATTCTACAAGGAATACCGCTATGCAAAGCAAGAACTAGAGCTACCAGTTCTTAAACAAGTTTCTACAATATATTTAGATTTCTTTTTCTTTCATTAATCTCATTAATGAAGTCCCATTTATTTATGCTTCCCAAGCATCACAGAAGAAACGAAAGAAACAATATTAATTATATCTCATATATATAGTATAAGCATTCGTCTCAGGCATGTAGGGTTCCTAGGCACACTCAAGAGGTTCCACAAGGCATCAACCATGCCAAAATCAAATTTTACATGTTCCGAGAAACCCTAATACTAGATCGTTAACTAGAGATTATGCGAAACAATAAGCTAGTAAACAACTTTACTGCTAAGTGAATGGAAATACAACCTTTGTAGATCCTGTCCTCCACTTCTTTAGCTCCGTGTTGATGTCCCTCCGCTGCGATCATCGGAATCCCGGACTCTAGCGTCGGTTTCATCGGAGAAATGGGCGGGCTAGGTCGTTGACTTCGATGTCGAAGATGATCTACGTCGAGGCGACTCAAACTCAAACTCCATCTTCACTTGGTCATTAAACTTGTGAAGATAACACACTCTACTACATGGCAAGTGGTAGAGGATGAAGAAATAGGAAGTGGGTTCACTTTGGATTTGGATTTCTCACTTGGAATCATCACTTGGAATTTTCAAGAGAGCTTTCTTCTCTTCATGAAGAAGAAGAAGAAGAAGAAAAGAAAATGAATTATCCCCAAAAAGAAAATCCAAGTGATTCTTGTTAGTTATATGTATGCCCTAGAGGCCATTACTGTACATAGGATGTATATTGTAGTGGATGCTGGGACATATATAGGGAGGACTTTCTTGCTCGACATGATAGTATGCTATCTGGTTACCCTTTACCTTAACGTGTATGCTGATTGTCTCTCTGTTACATGTTGGTAAAGCCCTTAGGATCTGTACTTGACTACCTGGACTATGATGCGGATCATACTAGTGGGGACAAGGTAGTCCATAAGTACATCCTTCAAAGTCCCTAGTCGTGGGTGTATCGAGACGGGGCATCGATATACCAGAGTAGACTAGCGTATACCTTCTCGACCCATACAGATGGGCGATGGATGATCCCATATCCATTGGTGTTTGACATCAGAGGAGATATACGGGTGCTCAGTAGAGACTGGGTACACTGGACGGACTCGCCGAGAACTCCCAGATGGTATTATACCTCACGTCAGATGACAGTTCTCTGGTGACATTGGTACAGAGTAGTCTGTTGACCCGAGATCGTCATAGAGTCTTGTGTGGTTCCCACTGTGCTTTGATTTCCATCTTACCACGTCCAAGAGGGCATGCAAAACGGTGGTTTTTGGGTACAGTCCCGAGTCACATGGAGGCAATGAGCGATAGGAGGGGATTCGTCTCTCCCGGTATAGGGGGTTGATGTTGCGCTGTGTTCGATTGGCTATAACAGGAAATCCCTGGCCAGGGTTGCTGAGATTTACTGGTAAGTGTTACCAGTAGTTTCTCGAATAGTTATAGACCTCATATCGACACGACTTATTGAGCTATTGGGGTCTGACGTTTACCACCCCTAGGCGAGATATGCGACATATCAGACGATCAGACCGGACTGTACGGTAGTGTTACTGGTTGGATTCACAGGAGTGTGAGCGGGCTTGCTCGTCGATCTTCTGATCGCTCAATACCCAGGTGGCCGTTACGTTTAGCAGACCGCTTGCGGCTTGTGGGTGTTTGATATGATCATCACCTGCTGCCGGCGTATTGACGAGTCTTTAGAGTCCTACACAGAGGTTTCCTGGCTCAAGCGAAACGAAATAGGAGCGCATATGAGATATGTGCGGGACCGAGAATAATGCGTGTATGTGATACCGTATTCTATTCTCGCGATGAATGTATCGATATGGTTGTATGCGATATAACCTAGTTATCGAATCAAGTATTGATTCGATAAGCCGATACATTGAATACTGGTCGGTTGTGTGCGACATGACCGGATCATTGAATCAAGTGTTGATTTAATGATTTAATGCATATTTATATATTTGATATATTACTTTGCATCAACTAGTATCGGTTTACTTAAGATGGATTTTCTCACTCGGATGTGCGC
This sequence comes from Agapanthus africanus, assembly GCA_030015575.1. NCBI lineage: Eukaryota > Viridiplantae > Streptophyta > Magnoliopsida > Asparagales > Amaryllidaceae > Agapanthus > Agapanthus africanus. Next base: position 242,782,331 of record CM057350.1, read on the forward strand.
ATTGCATATGCGATATGATTTTGTGCACTTGCTTGTATCATGTTTGATGATACATGCCTTTTGGTTAAGTGTAAAGAATTAAACCTTGGTTAATGAAATGATTAGGGTTTACTATTTCCTTATTCATTTATTCATTTATTTATTCTTTTGGAAATAGAAAAGCAAAAGAGAAAAATGGTTGCTTTCTTTGTTCTTTCTTGAAGCTTCATGAAGACTTTGACCAAGTGACCATTTTGTCTCATGCTTAACCCTAACCATCCCACTAACCATGATTTATTCTCTACACTTGACCATGGTTTGGTTATGATAAGTATTCTTTTATTTTTCTTTTTGGAATTAACTTATCATATCATTATTCTTCTTCTTCTTCATTTCTTCAAGTGAAGAAAGCTTGCCTCCATCAATGGCAAGTGATGAATTAGAGTGAGAAATCCAATTCTAAAGTCTACCCACTTCCTATTTCTTCATCCTCTACCTCTTGCCAAGTAGTAGAGTGTGTTTCCTTCACAAGTTTCTTGACTTGGTGAAGTCGGAGCTTGATTTAGCGATGCCTCGACGTAGATCATCTTCGGCATGGACATCGATGACCTAGCCCGTCCATTCTCCGATGAAGCCGACGCTAGAGCCCGGGATCCGTCTTAGACAGCGAGGAGACTTCATTGCGGAGCCGTGGAGGTGGAGCACCGGATCTACAAAGGTTGTATATCCGTATTCTCATAGTTAATTGTTAACTAGTTAGCTTTTTCGCCTAGTTTTCTAGCAAACGATCCGTAGTCGGGTCTCTCGGCACCCGTAAAATTTTATAATGGCATGTTCGATGCCTTGTGAGACCTCATTAGGGTGCCTAGGAACCCTACAGTGGTATCAGAGACTAGCTAGAGCCTTAGGCGAAGTCCAGACGGAGTTTGAAAGCCGGACGAACCGAAACCCCAACCCTTAAAATGCTCTCTGTCCATTTTTTAAAAACTGGGATTTTTCCAAATTAAAAATATGCAGAAAATCAAGCAGGGTTTTCTAAGAATTACTGTAAATTTCGAGGGCCTAAGTCAACTTTTCCACCGCGGAACCGCGGCATGTGCTACGCATGGCGCGGCGGTTCAGCGGCGGTTTTGTCGTTTTGTGCATTTTCTTTTGCACAGTAATTCTCAGATTTCTGTGCTGATTTTCCTGGGATATTTTAATATTTATTATACAGTTGAGTTTTCAGGGGTTGTTTTGGGTTTTTCATGAGTTCGATCGGATTATCAAATTTTGTCTGTGTGACTTTCCGGATAAATTTTAGAATATGTTAAAAAGTTCGACCGGATATAAATACCCAATTTTTCCCCTGTCGGGAAATTTCCAAGTGTTGGATTTTTCCGTAGTTTAACGACGTTCTAAGTAGTGCAAGTAACTCGATGGACCCTCTAGAAGACAACAAACCTTAACTCGATTATGTGACCGTCTTGAACTGCCCTTTGAACCTTCGGGTTTGGGGGAGTACGGCGTGCCACATGTGAGGCGTTGGCTTGACCCTTCTACGGCTGGACCGTTGGTACTGAGGCACGAACGGAATGTTGTTAGACTTATTTCATGTGTTGAGCTGTATCGGGAAAACTTGGGTGTTCGATTGTTCGATCGGAAAGTTTGACATTTTCTATTTATCCGGAATGGGATACAATAATTGGAATTCACAAGTAGTTATGTGATAACCAAATGAATGTTATAAACGTAGCAGTTTAGTCTCACTTGATCGGTTGCCACGGAATTTTGATGTGATCAAAAGTCCGTTGCAATCACGTAGAGTACGCGGATACTCGCCGGGTAAACTTAATAGACAGCCTCACTCCATAGCCCCGACCAAGTGACTGTAGGAGAACCCCGTCGCCGAAAGCATCCGTCCGGGTGCTCGCGGTAGCGGTGTTCCGCCTTGGTGCACTTCGTCGACGGTATCAGGGGTGCGGCCGCCTATTGAAGTTTGCGACGAGCATTCGATCAGGATGTCGGGAATCTTGTTGAATTACCCGACTTGGTATTGAAAAGTGTTTTCGATTTTGAGACTAAAATGCGGGGTTTATAATTGTTAGGCATGCGATGTCTAAGGAATTCATTTGGTCAGGCATGTGATGTCTGAGGTGGTTGTGGATTCCAACTGTTGTAGTTTCACACTTTCTTTTCTGTGACCGTAAGTGTAATATGTGATATCGCCGGTTTCGTTGCTATATGTCAAGGACAATTGGGATGCGCATATTTACTTACGTTGATGACATGTGATGTTATGTGTTGCTGGATATGTTATATTGGATCGTCGTGTTCGAATAGCTGGGGGTTTTTATGTGAGATGAGTGTTTTTCATTTTCATTCATGTAAAAACTTGTATGTAATATTCTTTTATTGGGGCGCTTCCAGGTTGCGGAAGTTGTCACCTCTTGTATATTATTTACTTTTCCGCACTAGGATAGACCCAAGGAGGAGGGCACAAGTAACCGGATTCTGGAGTCCAGTGGGAGACCAACTCGAGGAGACGAGTCCGGGTCTCCTAACTCCAGAATTGGTAGGGTTGCTTGCCGCTCTCGTAGGGGTCTAGGGGTGTGGGTTTGGCTATTCATCACGACCGTGGAATCCGTGTTTTATACTGGCTCGTATTGAAAACACGGACGTCCTAGTATATCCAATATTTCATATGTTTCTTCTGCTGCGATATCTGTGATGTGATCATGTGATGTTCTGTGATAGATACAGTATATAGTATATATGATATATTATATAGACGTTACTTATGTTTTACACCCGCGCTAGCCCTGCCCCGCTCTGCCGTTAGTTACCTAACCTAACGGTGCACGAGGGGACATCGAGGCGAATGCGGATGGCATAAGTGTACGTCGTATTTATCTGTAATGTTTAGGTACTTAAATGATGGGACTTCATTAATGTGATTAATGAATTAAAAGAAACCTAAGATGTTGTAGAATCGAATTTCAAAAATAAAACAGGTAGCTACAGTTCTTGCTTTGCACAGCGGTATATGTGATATATCCTGCACCTTATTCGATGAGGAAAGGACCGAGATCCCTTCACCGGGAGTGACTCCTTTAGCAATAACTGGCAGATGCTACACATTCGGTTTGTCTTTTGATTGCTTTTAAGTGTTTTGCTTTGCACAGTGATATATATGATATATCCCGCACCTCATTCGACGAGGAAAGGACCGACGATCCCTTCACCGGGAGTGACTCCTTTAGCAAAACTATAAAAGCCTCAAAAACACTCCATTTCAAAATTCATTCGATCCTACAACGATATCAAGTTCATTAAGCAATAGGTTTTCAGAAAAACCTGTCGTAGCCCTCCGTCATTTCAGATAAGTAGTAGTTAGTATTCGTGCTGCGTTTGTTGGCCTTTGTCAAGGCGTAGTGTGCGGTAGCTAACTGGTGCTTATCTGCTTATGCATATGATGCAGATTGAGTTAGGGTAGTCGTGCGACCTTGTTGGCCTTTGTCAAGGGCCGTGCGGGTGGGTTTAATTCAATCAGGAAATGACGGGTTGAACTTGACTAGCATCCTATGGTTTGTTGGCCTTTGTCAAGGTCATAGGAGGTTAGGGGCAAAAAAATATTATCGGGAATTTCAAGTGTTGAAATTTGCAATGAGATTGCATACCTTCTATGAGATAGTTGGATCCCAATACCCGCTGCGAGTAAGAGTTACTCCTGGGAGAGTTTTACACATTACAATTAGCCGATCAAGTAGGTGTCTAGAAAGGTGTCAACGGGGTTACGCCTCTGGAAAAACGAGGTTTACATTAATTAGGTTCGTGCGAAAGCACGGGGGACCTCCCTCAATGTACCGACACTGGCCTGGCTGAAAGATTGGCAAACTTGTAGTGTGTAATTAATCCCGGCTAGTCTTTCCTTTTAGGGTTTGAAGGAAGATTTGATAAAAAGCAGTGGGAGCCATCCTGATTAGATAAAATAATAACCAATCTATTCTTGACAGAGCGCACGCTGAGTGTTTTCTTCTCTCTCTCTCCTGGTAGCGACCATATCACGCCTTAATCAAGATAATAATACGGATAATTGACCGAACCCGCTTGTTATACTGAGCTGGGGAACGTTGGTCCCGCTCCAACTTATAATTGTTATAAGACCGAGCAGGAAGTTGGGGAATACCAGAATTCCCGTGCCGCCCAAACGAAGAGAGTGCATGCTGATGAATCATCTTCGGGTGTGTTCATTACTAGAACTGTTTCTCAGTGTCCTTTACGTCCTGGGTATGTGATACCAGATCAGGATCCCAGATATGTAATCTGTTACATAGGGCTACAGAAAGGTAGAGAACTGAGAACGGGTGATAAGTTTCATGGGGCAGAAAACGGAGCAAGTGTTGCAGCCAAGTCTGTTGGTCACTGTCACCCTGTATTACAATACATTGATTCTGAACGAATGTTATTAGATACCGAACCTGATATACAAAATCATATCTGTCTCTTTATTAGAAAAGAAACGGTAAAATTTTGTATTGTTGGATAATGTTTTGAACATTTCCTATATCAAAAGTTGATCGGATCAGGCACGTTATCTAAAAGCATTGATGTTCTAAATCAAACTACAGTTCTTAGTATACAGAACACACACAAGAGGAAGAGTTCAGAAATGAACGAATTCTTCTTAACGTATTGTAGACTAGGTCAGATCAATGCGACCCGACTGGCTGCAGTTACATTTAGATGCATATTTAAATTAGTTTGATTTTACATCTTGTGAAACTCGCCAGTCATGTCACAAAGATAAGATGACCATAGCTCCGTTTACTGGAAACAGAGAAAGAGTTAGTAAACTCTTGGGATGATACATGTTGATGTATGTAAGGTCCCCTGTCTACACATGCCAGGACAGGTTCTTTGTACTTCATTACATTCTCTGATAATCTCTCAAGATTCAGACATATGTTCCTGTTGAAACATGAGTCTGAACCTTTTGAGATATTCACAGAATATAAGATAGAAGTAAAGAACCAATAAGGGTACAAGTATTATGTCCTTTGATGTGATCAAGGAGGAGAATACTTGAGCACGGAAATCCTGGATTATTCTAAAGGAGAATGAAATTCTCTCTCAGAATTACTCCTCCGAATACACCATAGCACGATGGTATATCGGGGCGGAGCAATCACACCCTATATGATATGGTGTGCTCTATAATGAGTATTACTGAGTTACCTATTTCCTTTTAGGGGTTATGCACTTGAGAAGCTGCATACCTATTGAATAGGGTTCGAATCAAATTAGTTGCCTACCATTTCATATGTGATATGGAAAGGGAAGAGCCCATGTCTTAAGCTAGTTAAGATTTGGGGTTGTCCGGCCTATGTCTGAAAAGCAAAATCCGGACAAGCTCGAGGCAAGGTCAGTAATGTAGAACTGGAAAGGTTCCAGCTATACAAACTACAGCTGATGATTTGGTAGAGCCAAAGGATTCAGTGGAAACCAACGAACCTCAGCCTCTCCGCCGATCTAGTAAGGTTCCTCACCCACCTGAGAGATACTCCGGTTTCTCTATGACAGTGGGAGCGAGGATTGCATCATGAGATGATGACCCAACTAGTTTCGAGCTGGCCATCAGGAGTAAGACTCTGTAAGAATGGCTGGATGCTTAGTGATCTGAGTTGGAATCCTTATACACCAACAAAGTATGGACTTTGGTTGCTATATCTGAAGGGTTAAATCCCCATCAGGAGCAAGTATATCTTGAGAAGATTACTTGGTGTACATGGAAAAGTTGAGACTTTCAAAGCTAGACTTGTTAAAGGTTTGCATCATTGACCAGGTGTGGATCATGATGAAACTTTTTCTAAGGATCTATGCTTAAGTCCATCCAGATCCTACTTACCACGGCTGCATACCATGACTACGATATCTGGTGGTTGGGTGTCTTGACTGCTTTTCTAAATGATGATTTGGAAGAGAGCGTCTATAAGTACACAGCCAGAGGGCTTCGTAGACAGTGGGAGCAGCGGAAACGTGTGCAAGATGCTTTATAGGATAAAGCAGGCATTGCGGAGTTAGAACATCTGTTTTGATGGATTAGTCAAAGAAGTTGACATCATCAGAATGGTAGATGAACCTTGTATAAACAAAAAGGTAGTAGGGAGTATGGTGGTGATCCTCGTAGAGTACGTGGATGACATACTCTTGATAAGAAAAGGAGTTTCCTATGCTACGCTCGGTCAATCTCCGCTTATCACAATGATTCTCCACATAGGATCAAAGTGATACCTCCTAAATCCTGGGTTTTGGATCTATGAGATAGATCTAAATGGATGTTAGGATTCTCACTAGTTGTAGTGAGATGGTATCAATTGATCCTGGGGAGAATCACTGGAAGTGTTCCAGGGTGATGAAGACGACTGAATGTCAGTCGCAGGCATTGTCTTTACCCTCAGTAAAGGGACGGTATGTTGGAAGAGTTCCAAGCTAGATACCGTGACATACTAGACGATAAAGGCTGGATACATCGCTACTTAAGATGCTACCAAAGAGGCTGTTTGGGTGTATATTGGTTCATGAGATGAACTATGTTCCTCCCATTGTGTGACAATGGAGTTATGGCTTATGCCAAGGAACGCAGGTCCCATCAGTGATCCAGACATATTCTAAGGCAGTATCACCTGATCATGGAGATGGTTGATCTCTAGGGAGATCGAGGTTTGGAGAGTAGACTCAGAGGATAACAAGGAGGATCCACTCACGAAGGCCTATTCCCAAAGAGAGATTTTTATGGGATGGTTGAGTATGAGATACTTCAAACCACTGCTACAGATGGCCCTAGTGCAAGTGGGAGATTGTTAGTTATATGTATGCCCTAGAGGCCATTACTGTACATAGGATGTATATTGTAGTGGATGCTGGGACATATATAGGGAGGACTTTCTTTCTCGACATGATAGTATGCTATCTGGTTACCCTTTACCTTAACGTGTATGCTGATTGTCTCTCTGTTACATGTTGGTAAAGCCCTTAGGATCTGTACTTGACTACCTGGACTATGATGCGGATCATACTAGTGGGGACATGGTAGTCCATAAGTACATCCTTCAAAGTCCCTAGTCGTGGGTGTATCGAGACGGGGCATCGATATACCAGAGTAGACTAGCGTATACCTTCTCGACCCATACAGATGGGCGATGGATGATCCCATATCCATTGGTGTTTGACATCAGAGGAGATATACGGGTGCTCAGTAGAGACTGGGTACACTGGACGGACTCGCCGAGAACTCCCAGATGGTATTATACCTCACGTCAGATGGCAGTTCTCTGGTGACACTGGTACAGAGTAGTCTGTTGACCCGAGATCATCATAGAGTCTTGTGTGGTTCCCACTGTGCTTTGATTTCCATCTTACCACGTCCAAGAGGGCATGCAAAACGGTGGTTTTTGGGTACAGTCCCGAGTCACATGGAGGCAATGAGCGATAGGAGGGGATTCGTCTCTCCCGGTATAGTGGGTTGATGTTGCGCTGTGTTCGATTGGCTATAACAGGAAATCCCTGGCCAGGGTTGCTGAGATTTACTGGTAAGTGTTACCAGTAGTTTCTCGAATAGTTATAGACCTCATATCGACACGACTTATTGAGCTATTGGGGTCTGACGTTTACCACCCCTAGGCGAGATATGCGACATATCAGACGATCAGACCGGACTGTACGGTAGTGTTAATGGTTGGATTCACAGGAGTGTGAGCGGGCTTGCTCGTCGATCTTCTGATCGCTCAATACCCGGGTGGCCGTTACGTTTAGCAGACCGCTTGCGGCTTGTGGGTGTTTGATATGATCATCACCTGCTGCCGGCGTATTGACGAGTCTTTAGAGTCCTACACAGAGGTTTCCTGGCTCAAGCGAAACGAAATAGGAGCGCATATGAGATATGTGCGGGACCGAGAATAATGCGTGTATGTGATACCGTATTCTATTCTCGCGATGAATGTATCGATATGGTTGTATGCTATATAACCTAGTTATCGAATCAAGTATTGATTCGATAAGCCGATACATTGAATACTGGTCGGTTGTGTGCGACATGACCGGATCATTGAATCAAGTGTTGATTTAATGATTTAATGCATATTTATATATTTGATATATTACTTTGCATCAACTAGTATCGGTTTACTTAAGATGGATTTTCTCACTCGGATGTGCGCATTGCATATGCGATATGATTTTGTGCACTTGCTTGTATCATGTTTGATGATACATGCCTTTTGGTTAAGTGTAAAGAATTAAACCTTGGTTAATGAAATGATTAGGGTTTACTATTTCCTTATTCATTTATTCATTTATTTATTCTTTTGGAAATAGAAAAGCAAAAGAGAAAAATGGTTGCTTTCTTTGTTCTTTCTTGAAGCTTCATGAAGACTTTGACCAAGTGACCATTTTGTCTCATGCTTAACCCTAACCATCCCACTAACCATGATTTATTCTCTACACTTGACCATGGTTTGGTTATGATAAGTATTCTTTTATTTTTCTTTTTGGAATTAACTTATCATATCATTATTCTTCTTCTTCTTCATTTCTTCAAGTGAAGAAAGCTTGCCTCCATCAATGGCAAGTGATGAATTAGAGTGAGAAATCCAATTCTAAAATCTACCCACTTCCTATTTCTTCATCCTCTACCTCTTGCCAAGTAGTAGAGTGTGTTTCCTTCACAAGTTTCTTGACTTGGTGAAGTCGGAGCTTGATTTAGCGATGCCTCGACGTAGATCATCTTCGGCATGGACATCGATGACCTAGCCCGTCCATTCTCCGATGAAGCCGACGCTAGAGCCCGGGATCCGTCTTGGACAGCGAGGAGACTTCATTGCGGAGCCGTGGAGGTGGAGCACCGGATCTACAAAGGTTGTATATCCGTATTCTCATAGTTAATTGTTAACTAGTTAGCTTTTTCGCCTAGTTTTCTAGCAAACGATCCGTAGTCGGGTCTCTCGGCACCCGTAAAATTTTATAATGGCATGTTCGATGCCTTGTGAGACCTCATTAGGGTGCCTAGGAACCCTACAATTCTATCATAATGCAACCATGGGTTAGATAAACTCATGTAGAGAATAAACTAGGGTTAAGCTAAATGGTTAGGGTTTAGGAATAAAACAAAATGGTAAGACTTATTCAAAGATGCTAGAAAAATCATGAAGCTTCTTGCACAAAACAAAGAAAGCCACTACCATTTTATTTTTGCCAAAAATGAATAAAGAAAATAAATGAGTAAATCAAACCCTAACCATTAACCTAATCATAGTTTAAAGCATACACACACCCAAGTTTGCATGTATCATCAAACATGATACAACCTAGTGCACAAAAATATATCACATATACAACTTGTGCAAATCAAGTGAGAAAATAATCTTAAGTGAACCAATACTGGTTAATGTAAAGTAATATATCAAATATATAATTATACATTAAATCATTAAATCAACACTTGATTTAATGATCCGGTCATACTGCATATAACCGACTAATATCAATAGTAACAACTTATCGAATCAACACTTGATCCGATAACCCGGCTATATCGCATATAACCGATCAATGTCACAAATCGCGAGAATCGAATACAGTATCACATACTCGTATTATTCTCGGTCCCGCACATATCTCATATGCGCTCCTATTTCGTTTCGCTTGAGCCAGGAAACCTCTGTGTAGGACTCTAAAGACTCGTCAATACGCCGGCAGCAGGTGATGATCATATCAATCACCCACAAGCCGCAAGCGGTCTGCTAAACGTAACGGCCACCCGGGTATTGAGCGATCAGAAGATCAACTAGCAAGCCCGCTCACACTCCTGTGAATCCAACTACAAACACTTACCGTACAGTCCGGTCTGATCGTCTGATATGTCGCATATCTTGCCTAGGGGTGGTAAACGTCAGACCCTAGTAGCTCGATAAGTCGTGTTGATATGAGGTCTATAACAATCCGAGAAACTACTGGTAACACTTACCAGTAAATCTCAGCAACCCTGGCCAGGGATTTCCGGTTATAGCCAATCGAATACAGCGCAACATCAACTCCCTATACCGAGAAAGACGAATCCCCTCCTATCGCTCGTTGCCTCCATGTGATTCAGGACTGTACCCAAAAACCACCGTTTTGCACGCCCTCTTAGACGTGGTAAGGTGGAAATCAAAGCATAGTGGGAATCACACAAGACTCTATGACGATCTCGGGTCTACAGACTAACCTGTACCAGTGTCACCAGAGAACTGCCATCTGACGTGAGGTATAATACCATCTGGGAGTTCTCGGCGAGTCCGTCCAGTGTACCCAGTCTCCACTTAGCACCCGTATATCATCTCTGATGTCAAACACCAATGGATATGGGATCATCTATCGCCCATCTGTATGGGTCGAGAAGGTATACGCTAGTCTACTCTGGTATATCGATGCCCCGTCTCGATACACCCACGACTAGGGACCTTGAAGGATGTACTTATGGACTACCATGTCTCCACTAGTATGATCCGCATCATAGTCCAGGTAGTCAAGTACACATCCTAAGGGCTTTACCAACATGTAACAGAGAGACGATCAGTGTAAGAGCAACCAGATAGCATACTATCATGTCGAGCAAGAAAGTCCTCCCTATATATGTCCAAGGATCCACTACAATATACATCCTATGTATAGTAATGGCCTCTAAAGCATACATATAACTAACAAGGCAGTAATATGATCTCATCACAGAACATTGCAGCAGAAGAATCACATATGAAATATTGGATAAACTAGGAATTCCGTGTTTTAAGTTAAGCCAGTATAAAACACGGATTTCCCTGTCGCGATGAATAGCCAAACCCACATCCCTAGACCCCTACGAGAGCGGCAAGCAACCCTACCAATTCTAGAGTTAGGAGACCCGGTCTCAACTCCTTGAGATGGTCTCCCACTGTACCCTAGAACCCGGTTACTTGTGCTCCCCGCCTTGGGTCTATCCTAATGCGGAAAAGTAAATAATATACAATGGTGATATCATCCTCAACCCGGAAGTGCCCCAATAAAAGAATATTACATACAAGCTTTTACATGAATGAAAATGAAAAACTCTCATCTCACATAAAAACCCCGACTATTCAAAACACGACGATCCAATATAACATATCACAGCAACACATAACATCACATATCATCAACGTAAGTAAATATGTGTATCCCAGTTGTCGTTGACATATAGCACCGAAACCGGCTATACACCGCATATTACACTTACGGTCACAGAAAAGAAAGTGAAAAACTACAACATTTGGAATCCACAATCACTTTAGACATCTTAAATCCGAAATATCACATACTTCGCATTTCATGCCTAACGATATGAATTCCACATATTGTATCACATTCCAGATAAATAGACAATGTTAAACTTTTCGATCGAATAAACAAACACCCAAGATTTCCCAAATAGCTCAACACTTGAGCGGAGTTCAAAAAGTCCCAGAACATGTCACAGCCGCTATGAACCAGCCATAGAAGGGTCAAACCAACGCCTCACATGTGGCAACGCTAAACTACCACAAACCATATGGTTCAGTGGCAGTTTTGACGGTCACATAATCGAGTTAAGTTTATGTTCTTCTAGAGGGTCCACATATTACTTGCATGATTTTCTGAAAGTTTAAACTCAGGAAAAATCCAACACTTGAAAGTTTTCCGACAGGGGAAAAAGTGAGTTATTGATATCCGTTCGAACCTTTTAACACGTTCTAAATTACCCGAAAAACTTAAACGAAGTTAAACATTCTGATCGAATCAAAGAGTTCCCAATATTTCTCAGAAAGCTCAACACTTGAGTAGAATTAAAAATTCCCAGAAGCATGAAAAAGTACCCAAGAATAAATCCCTGAAGTATTAGCCCCTAACTCTCAAAGTTGGCCGCGGAACCGCCGCCAAACGCATGGTTTGGCCGCGGTTCCGCGGTCGCTTTAGTGAGTTATGGATCCGTACTTCACAGTAATCCTTAGAATTCCCTGTATGATTTTCTGAGTATTTTTAATATGAAAAATTTCAACTTTTGAAAAATTTCCAGAAAGTGGGATTTATCGGGGATTCGGAGTTCGATCGGACTTCAAACTTCGTCTACATGACGCCTAATGCTCTAGCCTGGCTCTGATACCATTATAGGGTTAGCTTAGTACCTTGTGAAGGTTTTGGCAAGCATCAATCATGCTACTTTGAAATTTTTTGGGTGCTAAACAAACTCTAACCAAGATCTTTACTAGAGACTTAGGGTTATACATGATATGTAAACACTTTACATCTAAGTGAATAAGGAATACAACCTTTGTAGACCGGTCCTTCACTTCAATATCTCCATGTAGAAGTCCCTTCGCTGCGATCACGATCGTCCGGACTCTAGAGTGGCTCCCACGAAGAAACGAACAAGCTTGCTTCGAAGTCTTCGAGGCCGAAGATGATCTACGTCGTGGAGACACTAGCTAATGCTATCTCTTCACTAATTGTGTAGATTAGTGAAGCAAACAACCTAAACTAAATAGTTAATAGTATAGGATGATGAAGTAGGAATTTTGCTCACTTTATTGTTTATTTTCTCACTATTTTCTTCTCTTTTCTCAAAAGCTAGAGAGCAAAAATCAAAATGAGGAAGAAGATGAATAATGAAAGAGATGAGATTAAAAATGCAACCCTTGGTTAGTGTATGTCATCCACTAACTCTTGTAGAGAGTTAACCATGGCTATGTGTCATGGTTGAATTTAGAAATATCTTAAGCAAAACAAAAAGAGAAGACTTTGTCAAAGTTTATCATGAAGCTTCATGATGACTCATTTCTTCCTTTTTGAATTACTTAAGAATTTAAACTCAAACATAATATATAGCATGGTATAATTCTCATACATCCATGTTCCATGTATAACCTAGCATGTCACAGTATTATATATCACATATATAATATTTATGCAACAAAAGAAAAACAATACAATAAACATATATCATATATATGTTGAATGTATTACAAGTGAGAATAATAAATATTTAAGTGAGCATAAAATATATATATATATAATATATATTATATATATATAATATATTATATTATTTCATCGAATCAACACTTGTTCCGATAATCCGGCTATATCACATATAACCGGCCGATATCACATATCGCGAGAATAGAATACGGTAACACATACTCGTATTAATCTCGGTCCTGCACATATCACATATGTTCTCCTACTACGTTTCGCATGAACCAGGAAACCACTATGTAGGACTCTAAAGACTCGTCAATACGCCGGCAGTAGGCGATGATCATATCAAACACCCACAAGCCGCAAGCGGTCTGCTAAACGTAACGGCCACCCGGGTATTGAGTGATCAGAAGATCAAAAAGCAAGCCTTCTATAACTCCTGGGAATCCAATCAGTAACACTACCGTACAGTTCGGTCTCTTCGTCTGATATGTCGCATATCACGGCCTTGGGGGTGGTTTAACGTCAGACCCCAATAGCCCGATAAGTCATGCCGATGCAAGGTCCATAACGGTTTGAGATACTACTGGTAACACTTACCAATAAATATCAGCAACCCTGGCCAAGGATTTCCTGTTATGGCCAATCGAGCACAGCGCAACATCAACCCCCAATACCGGGAGAGACGAAACCCCTCCTATCGCTCATTGCCTCCATGTGATTCGGGACTGTACCCAAAAGCCACCGTTTTGCATGATCTCTTGACCGTGGTAAAGTGGAAATCAAAGCACAGTGGGAATCACACAAGACTCTATGACGATCTCGGGTCTACAGACTAACCTGTACCAGTGTCACCAGAGAACTGCTATCCGACGATAGGTATAATACCATCTAAGAGTTCTCGGCGAGTCCGTCCAGTGTACCCAGTCTCGACTGAGCACCCGTATACCTTCTCTGATGTCAAACACCAATGGATATGGGATCATCCATCGTCCATCATATGGGTCAAGAAGCGCATACGCTAGTCTAATCTGGAGTACCGATGCCCTGTCTCGATACTCCCATGACTAGGAACATTTGAAGGATGTACTTATCGACTACCCTGTCCCCACTAGTATGATCTACATCATAATCTTGGTAGTCAAGTAATCATCCTAAGGGCTTTATCAACATGTGATCACAAAACAGTATTTGTTTACATGTTAAGATAAAATGCAACCAGATAGCATACTATCATGTTGAGCAAGAAAGTCCTTCCTATATATGTCCAAGCATCCACTACAATATACATCGTATGTACAGTAATGGCCTCTAGGGCATACATATAACTAACAGTTTGTTTTTATCTTAACGTGTGTATGTCTTGCTTGCCGTTACATATTATACATATTGATAAAGCCCGTAGGATCATTGCTATACTACCTGCGTTGTGATGGCGATCATACTTGTGAGAGCTGGGTAGTCGGTACGCACATCCTTAAATAGTCCCTAGTCGTGGGAGTATCGAGACTGGGCATCGATATTCTGGAGTAGACTAGTGTATACGTTTCTAGACCCCGACGAGGGGCAATGGTATGGTCCCACAACCATTGGTCTTTTGCACCTAAGATCGTATACAGGTGCTCACTGGGGGTGAGTATACCGGATGGACTGGCCGAGAACTTCCAGATGGTAGTATACCTATCGTCAGATGGAAGTTCTCAGATGACATGAGTACAGGTTAGTCTTTGGACCTGAGATCATCATTTGTCCCGTGTGAGTTCCCACCGTGCTTTGATCACTACCCTACCACAGCTCTACTGAGTCGTGCAAACAGGTTTTGGTTGTGTACAGTCCCGAGCCACATGGAGGCAGTGAGTGATTGTCGGGGATTTGTCTCTCCCGGTATTGGGAGTCGATATCGCACTGTGTTCGATTGGACATGACCATAAGACCTTGGCCAAGGCAGTTAGGATTTGCTGATAGGCTGATCAGTAGTTTCCCAGATTGGTCCTAAGCCGCATTAGCATGAATTACCAGATTATCAGGGTCTGGCGTTTACCACCCCCTAGACCCGGTATGTGATACTCTCAGACGAAGATACCGGACTGTACGGAGATTGTCACAGATAGGCTCAGTAGGGATCCGGATGAGTTTGCTCGTCGGCCTTCCTTTTCGACAGGTACCCGGGTAGCCATTACGTACAGCTAGTTCCGCTGACGTGCTTGTGGTTATGGATTTATCCAGTAACTCACTGCCGACGTACTGTCGAGTCTTTAAAGTCCCACACAGAGAGTTTCCCTAGTTTAGGCGAAATGATGTAGTAGCTGTATTGGATACGTGCAGGGTCTCGATCGATTGATGTACTTTGTACTCGGACTTTCGATCGGACAGTTAGTAATACTAGCCGCCTCGGGTTTGGGTCGGATTATTAAATCAGGTATTGATTTGATCATTTACATATATGTATTTCGATATATATATTCTAGTATTACGTTCTTCGTGTTATTCTATCTCTTTGGGCATTCCTGTTTTTATCCGAATGCAGGTATGTATATACAGCAGACTGTAATCTGTATTTTATTACAGATTACCTTCTAGAAGGTGGACACCTCATCATGGACTTTTCCATTTATTAATAAATGGAAATGAGGTGGAAATTAAGGAGAGGGGGGCATGGTGAGTGGCATGGATTCAATAGTTCACAAATGAATTCTTTATTCATTTGTGGTTACTATTGAAGCATGGCTACACTTGTTTATTCATGAAAATTTATACACAAAACCTTTTTGTTTATTTTCTCTCACATGCATGCTTCATTATTCTTGAGCTCCCATTTTTCTTCACTTCCTCCCTCCTCTTGAGTTTCCTCCACCTTCATCATCTTCCTCTTCACTACCCTTCTCATGAGTTGAGAAACAAGTGAAGAGGCAAGAAAGAGATAGCAAAACACTTAGATCGTCACACTACATCCTAGACTACTTGGTTTAGCAACCCAAGTTCTCTAGTTGCTCCACTTGACATATAGTGTGGAGCTAAAGCCATGGATCATAACCCTCGGGTGGATCATCTACGACAAAGGAAGACCCGAGAGCAAGATCGATCGCGGGGAACTAAAGGAGCCAACAAAGAAGATCAAACATGTTCAAGGTGGCCACTTGGAGCTAACAAAGAGGAAAGAAGACCGAAGTACTTGGATCATTTGGTGGGACTTCTTTCATGGTAGTTAGTTCGTCTCATTTAGTTTTGCCAGATAAGTTTATGACAAGATCCGGGTTAAAGGTTATTCTAGCGCCATGTTCTAATCGTTAGAAAAAATTTTGTTCCGTATTTGGCCACGTTGGATGGCCTGAACGCTAGCGTAACCTTTCACATATCACATATGTGCTCCTACTTCGTTTCGCCTGAGCCAGGAAACCTCTGTGTAGGACTCTAAAGACTCGTCAATACGCCGGCAGTAGGTGATGATCATATCAGTCACCCACAAGCCGTCAGTGGTACTAGCTGGACGTAACGGCTACCCGGGTATTGAGCGATCAGAAGATCAACAAGCAAGCCTGCTCATACTCCTGTAAAGCCTGTCGGTAACACTACCGTACAGTCCGGTCTCTTCGTCTGATATGTCACATATCCAGTCTAGGGGTGGTAAACGTCAGATCCCAGTAACCGATATGTCGTGCCGATGTGAGGCTCATAACGGGTCGAGAAACTACTGATAACACTTACCAGTAGATCTTCGTATCAGCCCTGGCCAGGGACTTCCTGTTATAGCCAATCGAGCACAGCGCAACATCAACCCCCAATACCGGGAGAGACGGATCCCCTCCTATCACTCATTGCCTCCATGTGACTCGGGACTGTACCCAAAAGCCACCATTTTGCACGTTCTCTTGAACGTGGTAAGGTGGAAATCAAAGCATAGTGGGAATCACATAAGACTCTATGACGATCTTGAGTCTACAGACTAACCCGTACCAGTGTCACCAGAGAACTGCTATTTGACGATAGGTATAATACCAACCAGGAGTTCTCAGCGAGTCCTGTTCAGTGTACCCAGTCTCCACTGAGCACCCGTATACCATCTTTGATGTTAAACACCAATGGATGCGGGATCATCCATCGTCCATCAAAGCGTATATACTAGTCTACTCTGGAATATCGATGCCGTGTCTCGATATACCCTCGACTAGGAACAATTAAAGGATGTACTTGTGGACTACCCTGGCCCTACTAGTATGATCTGCATCATAGTCCTAATAGTCAAGTACACATCCTAAGGGCTTTATCAATATGTGAGAGCAAGACAGTATCACAATACAAGTCTACATGTTAAGACAAAGAGCAACCAGATAGCATACTATCATGTCGAGCAAGAAAGTCCTCTCTATATATGTCCAAGCGTCCACTATAATATACATCATATGTACAATAATAGCCTCTAGGCCATACACATAACTAATAGACGAGTCTTTAGAGTCCCACACAGAGGGTTTCCCTTGTTCTGGAGAAATTATGTAGTATCCATATTGGATACGTGCAGGGTTCCGATTGATTGATTGTACTATGTACCCGGACTTTCGATCGGACGGTTGATGATACTAGCCGGATCGGGTTTGAGCCGGATTATTAAATCAAGTATTGATTAAATAATTTGTGTATATGTATTTCGATATGTATATTCTAGTATTATGCTCTTTGTGTTGTTCTATCTCTTTGGGTATTCGTATTTCGGTACGAATACATGTATATATATACAGTAAAATGTAGTCCGTGTTTTTCCGGAAAACGTTCTAGAAGGTGGACACCTCATTTTAGGGTTTGACCATTTATTTTTAAATGGATAAATGAGGTGGCATTGATATGATGGGAGTATGGTGAGGACCATGTTTGCATAGCGTGCACAAATAAATTCTTAATTCATTTGTGCATACTATTCAAGTATGAGCACATTTTAAAAATGAGAGAAATTGTTTTACAAAACCAAGCATGATGATTTTCTCTCTCCATGGTGACTTCATTATTTTTGAGATGGTTCATTCTTGAGCTCTCATCTCTCCTCACCATTAGCTTCACTTTCTTGAGTTTCCTTAGTTCCTCTACCTTCATCTTCCACCTCCTCTCAACCATCTCATGTGTTGAGAATCATGAGAGGAGGTGAGATGAGATAGATAAACACTTAGTTCACTCACTACATCCTAGACTTTCTAGATTAGAAACCTAGAAACTCTAGTTGCTTCACTTGCATTCTTTATATGAAGCAAAATTCATGACTACATCCCTCAGATGGATCATCTTCGACGGAGGAAGACCGGCGGCCATGTTCGTTCGAGCATGCCTCATGGAGCTTAAGAAGGTGATGGAAGACCGAAGTACTTGGTTCTTTTGGTATATCACTTCTAACCCTTTAGTTTAGCTTCTTTGCTAGTATAGGTTTATAGTTTAGATCTCGGGCGGATTTTGTTTGCGCCAAAAAATTTTAAACGCCGGATTTTGTTCCGCATCGGCCACGGTAGATGGCCAGGGCGCAGGCAAAACCCAGCAACTTGTACCATCTTCAAGTGGAGCCTAGTGGAGTCACATGGACTACAACCCGGAGCATTTGAAAAGAAGGACACGATCTACAAAGATTGTAGTTTCGTTCTCTTAGTATAGTTTTGTTTATATCATAGTTAAACTCTAATCATCTAGTTAAAGATCTTAGTTAGTCTTAATTAGCACCCCCAAAAATTTTAAAATGGCATGCTTGGTGCTAAAAAACCCAGTTGTGGTGCTAACATACACTTTCAAATTGCAGCGACCAAAATAACCGGGCTTAAGTTTCTGCTAGATAATAATAAATTGACTGGACCAAACTATAAAGATTGGCTAAGGAATGTCCAGATGGCCATTACCTATGACAAGCTGGGCTACCTCCTTACTACCAAAGCCTCGGCCATCCCAGGTCCAGATTCTACCGTCGCGGATGTTGAAATCCGTAAGACATGGGAAATAGACAGTGCGAGAGCCAAGTGCCTCGTGTTGACCTCAATGGATAATGAACACCAGAAGCGGTACGAGAAGATGGACTTAGATTCCATCTTCTTCTATACCAAAGATTTATATGGAGAGTAATCTCGTATCGTAAGATATGAGACCTCAAAGAAATTGTTTCAGGCGAGGTTGGCTATCGGGCCATCTGTAGGGGACCACGTCCTTAAGACAATTAGCTATATTGAAGAGCTCGCAGACCTTGGGACCACATTGGAGAATGAGTTATATACTGACTTGATTCTACAGTCCCTCCCTTCTACCTACGTCCAGTTTATCTTGAATTTCAACATTCAAGTGAAGGAAATTTCACTTCCAGAACTCCTCAACATGTTGAGGAGTGCTGAGGGCACTTTACAGAAATCCAGGGAGACACCCGCTCTGCTTATTGGGGAATCTTCCTCTTCTAGATCCAAGGAGAAAGCCAAGGGGAAGAAGAAAGCCTCCACCAAGCCGAAAGGTGGTGTCAGTAAGGTAAAGGGAAAAGGCAGGGCAAAAGTTTCGGGGCTGACAGTCGGGAAGGAGGAATGTTTCTATTGTCACGGGAAAGGGCATTCGAAGAAGGACTGCAGGGCTTGGAAAGCCAGAAACCAGGATTCGAAGCACGTTGTGGTTTTGGCTTCAGGTGTGTTTATGATTGAAAACTGTCTGTTAATTAACTATACTTCCTGCGTGCTAGATACCGGATCAGGATCTCATATCTGTAATACATTGCAGGCTTTGAGAAACCGTAGAGTTATCAAGGAAGGTGATATGACTCTCAGGGTTGCTAACGGAATGAGCGTGGATACTGAATCCGTAGGGGAATATCATCTAGGATTGACAAGTGGGCAGATTTTGATTTTGCGTAACTGTTTGTGTGTACCTAGTTTGGCATGTAATATCATCTCTGTATCTTTACTATCTTAAAAAGGTTATGATTTTACATATATAAGCGATTTCGTCCACATCCACCTTAATCATGCTTTGATTGGATCAGGTACACTAGATAACGGTATATACGTATTAAATCAAGCATAGGTTTTCAATGTCCAAAACACACTTAAAAGAAAGTCTCTAGAATTAAATCAGACTTTCTTATGGCATTATAGACTGGGTCACATCAATGAAACATGGTTGACGAAGTTACATAAAGAGGGATATTTGGATCCGTTTGAATATCAGTCTTATGCAACTTGTCAATCATGTCTTAAAGAAAAGGTGACAAAGACTCCGCTCACTGGACATGGAGTAAGAGCCAGCGAGCTCTTGGGACTCATATACAGCGACATGTGTGGTCCAATATCTACACATGTAAGAAGTGGTTATTCCTACTTCATTACTTTTACGGATGATTTCTCAAGGCACGGACATGTATTCTTGATGAAACATAAATTCGAGGCCTTTGAGAAATTCCGGGAATACAAGAATGGAGTGGAAAAACAAACCGGCAAAAGTATCAAGACACTTAGATCTAATCGAGTTGGTGAATACTTAAGTGTCGAGTTCCTGAATTACTTAAAAGAGAATGGAATTCTCTCTCAGCTTACTCCTCCATACATACCTCAACACAACGATGTATCGGAAAGGCGGAACCAAACCTTATTGGATATAGTACGTTCCAAGATGAGTAACGCTGAGTTACCGTAATCTTTCTGGGGTTATGCACTAGAATCAGCTGCATATCTTTTGAACAAAGTTCCTACTAAGTCAGTGCCTACCACACCATATGAAATGTGGAGTGGGAAGAAACTCTATTTTAAGTATCTAAAGATATAGGGAAGTCCAGCTTTTGTAAAAAAGCAGCATGCGGACAAGCTCGAGGTACGCTCAGTATTGTTTAAGTTTGTAGGATACCCAAAGAACTCTAGGTGCATCTTTTCTATTATGCGGAGGAACAAATGGTCTTTGTTTCTCGGCATGCCCACTTTTTGGAAACTCGATTTCTTCAAAATGTAATAAGTGGGAGCGCAATAGAACTGGAAGAAATTCCAGAACCATAAGCTATTACTAAAAGCATGGTAGAACCAGAAGTTTCGAAAGAACCAGACATCCCCGCGCCACTCCGCAGGACTAGTAGGCAGTCTCATCCGCCCGAGAGATAGTACGATTTTCTCATAGACGGGGATAGAGAAGATTGCATCTGTTAGTTATGTATATGCCCTAGAGGCCATTGTTGTACATGTGAAGTATATTATAATGGATTCTTGGATATATATAGAGAGAACTTTCTTGCTCGATATGATAGTATGCTATCTGGTTTCACTTTATCTTAACGTGTTAACAAACACTGTTTTATGATCACATGTTGATGAAGCCCTTGGGATATGTACTTGAATACTAGGACTATGATGAGATCATACTAGTGGGGCCAAGGTAGTCAACGAGTACATCCTATAACTGTTCCTAGTCGAGGGTGTATCGAGACAGGGCATCGATACTCCAGAGTAGACTAGCGTACACGCATCTTGACCCATATGATGGGCAATGGATGATCCCATATCCATTGGTGTTGGACATCAAAGATGTTGTACGAGTGCTCAGTGGAGACTAGGTACACTGAACGGACTCGCCAAGAACTCCTGGATGGTATTATACCTATCGTCAGATGCAGTTCCCCGGTGACACTAGTACAGGTTAGTCTGTAGACCCAAGATCGTCATAGAGTCTTTTGTAATTCCCACTGTGCTTTGATTTCCACCTTACCACGTCCAAGAGGGCGTACAAAACGGTGGGTTTTGGGTACAGTTCCGAATCACATGGAGGCAATGAGTGATAGGAGGGGTTTCATCTCTCCCGGTATAGGGAGTTGATGTTGTGCTGTGTTCGATTGGCTATAACTGGAAGTCCCTGGCCAGGGCTGATATGGAGATTTACTGGTAAGAGTTATCAGTAGTTTCTCGACCCGTTATGAGCCTTATATCGACACGACTTATCGGTTACTGGGGTCTGACGTTTACCACCCCTAGACTAGATATGCAACATATCAGACGAAGAGATTGGACTGTACGGTAGTGTTTACTGATTGGTTTCACAGGAGAATGTACAGGCTTGCTTGTTGATCTTCTGATTGCTCAATACACGGGTGGCTGTTACGTTTAGCTGACCGCTTGCAGCTTGTGGGTGTTTGATATGATAATCACCTACTGCCGGCGTATTGACGATTCTTTAGAGTCCTACACAGAGGTTTCCTGGCTCAGGCAAAATGGAGTAAGAGCACATATGTGATATGTGCGGGACCGAGAATGATACGATATGAGATACCGTATTATATTCTCGCGATATGAGATATCGGTCGGGTATATGTGATATAGCCGGGTCATAGGATCAAGTGTTGATTCGATGAATTAGTACATGTTATATTAGTTGGTTATATGCATTATAGGTGGATTGTCGGATCAAGAGTTGATTCGATAATTTAATGTATAATTATATATGTGATATATTACATTACGTTAACTAATATAAGCTCGCTTTATTGATTCATTTTCTCACTGGATAATACATTGATGTATATTCGATACATGTTAATTGTATTATTTTCTTTTGTTACAAAATATATTGTATATGTGATATATAATATTGTAGCTTCTCACTGGATAATACATTAATGTATATTCGATACATGTTAATTGTATTATTTTCTTTTGTTACAAAATATATTGTATATGTGATATATAATATTGTAGCAACTTAGGGTTACAAATTTAACATGGTTGTTAAGTTTAAACAAAGTTAGGTTTTGGATTTGGGTTAGCTTTTGGGTTAGCTTTTTCATGAAGCTTCATGAAGCTTTCCTTTTTGTTTTCTAGCTTGATATTTTGTGAAGATATTTGTTAACCCAACCCAAACACTTAACTCTAGTTTATTCTCTACATGAGTTAAACCCTTTATTATTAACTCATGGTTGCAATTGTAACATAACAATAATTCATTATTCATCACAAAAGCTTTCTTGTTCTTCTTCCTCCTTGAAAAAGCTTTCTAGCTTTTTGTGAAGTAATGATTTAAAGTGAGAAATTGAAAACAAAAGAGTGCAAAATTCCTACTTCATCATCCTCATCTATTCTAGCCACTTAGATTAGCGTGTTCACTTCACTAATACTTGATTAGAGAAGTGAGAGCTTGAGTTTGAGATTCTTCAATGTAGATCATCTTCGAAAAGGAAGACTTCAAGCAAGCATGGATCATTCGACTTGTGGAGCCTCTCTAGAGTCCGGAAGTTCATGGATCGCGGTGAAAGGACTACTTCTCGGAGCTTATGAAACGAAGGAACGGACTACAAAGGTTGTAATCTCTCTCTCTTAGATGTAAAGTTATTTACATGCAAGTTAACCCTAATTCTCTAGTTAAGATCTTGGTTAGGGTTTGTTTAGCACCCCAAAAATTTTAAAGTATTATGATTGATGTTTGCCAAAGCCTTCACAAGGTGCTATGCTAACCCTTCAGTGGTATCAGAGCCAAGCTAGAGCATTAGGCGTTATCTAGACGATGTTAAAAGTCCGATTAAACCCCGAAACACCGAGAATTGACCCCTTGCTGGAAATTTTTTCAAAAGTTGAAATTTTTCATATTAAAAATACTCAAAAAATCATGCGGGGAATTTTATGGACCCGCCTGAAGAAAGAGTCCCTAACTCGCTACAGTGACCGTGTAACCACGGCCAAAACCTGGTTTTGGCGGCGGTTCCGCGGCGCCACTGTGGAGGCTTGGGACGGGCACTTCAGCGACGGTCCATAGGTGTTGCGGCATGCTACTGGGAATTTTTTATTTTCTGCTCAAGTGTTGAGCTCACTGGGGTATTTTGGGAATTCGTTGTGTCTATCGAATTATCTAACTTTTCCTAGTTATCTGTGATTTTTATATATTGCTGTGATATGTTATATTGGATCGTTGTGTATTGAATAGCCGGGGGTTTTATGTGAGATGAGAGTTTTCTTTTTCATTCATGTAAAATTCATTTGTATGTAATATTCTTTTATTGGGGCACTTCCGGATTGAGGATGATGTCACCGTTGTATATTATTTACTTTTCCGCATTAGGATAGACCCAAGGCGGAGAGCACAAGTAACCGGGTTTTAGGGTCCAGTGGGAGGCCATCTCGAGGAGTCGAGACCGGGTCTCTTAACCCTAGAATTGGCAGGGTTACTTGCCGCTCTCGTAGGGGTCTAGGGATGTGGGTTTGGCTATTCATCGCGACTGTGGAATCCATGTTTTATACAGGCTCAAAATAAAACACAGACGTCCTAGTATATCCAAGATTTCATATGTTGACTTCTGCTGCAATGTTCTGTGATGAGATCATATTACTGCCTGTGACGTATGCTTATACTATATGTATATGTTGATATATATAAATTACTGCTTTCTTTTCTTCTGTGATTCTTAGGAAGTTTAAATGATGGGTTTTATTAATGAGATTAATAAAAGAAAAGAAACCTAAAAGATGTTGTAGAATCAAATTTTCAAAAAGGGTAGCTACAGTTTTTTGCTTTGCATAGTGGTATTCCTTGTAGAATATCCAGCACCTTATTCGATGAGGAAAGAGCCGAGATCCCTTCACCGGGAGTGACCTCTTTAGCAAAACTGGCAGATGCTACAAACTCACGGCTTAGTTTTTGATTGCTTCTATAGTTCTTGCTTTGCACAGCGGTATTTGTGAAATATCCTGCACCTTATTCGATGAGGAAAGAGTCGAGATCCCTTCACCGGGAGTGACCTCTTTAGCGAAACTAGAAAAGCCTCAAAACACTCCTTTTCAAAATCACTTGTTTCTACAACGATATCAAGTTCATTACGCTTATGGTTTTCTGAGAAACCTGCGTAGCCCTCCGTAATTTCAGACAAGTCCTGCTTAGTATTCGTGCTACATTTGTTGACTTAGTCAAGGCATAGTGTACGATAGCTAAATAGTGTTTATCTGCTAAAGCATGAGATGCGATTGGATTAGGGTAGTCGTACGGCCTTGTTGACTTAGTCAAGGGTCGTACGGGTGGGTTTAATTCAATCGGGAAATGTACGGGTTGAACTTGACTTGCGATTTATGGTTTGTTGACTTAGTCAAGGTCATAGATCGCTAGGGGTAAAAGCATTATCGGGAATTTCAAATGTTGAAATTTGCAATGAGATTGCATACCTTCTATGAGATAGATGGATCCCGATACCCACTGCGAGTAAGAGTTACTCCTGGGAGAATTTAACACAGGACAATTAGCCGATCAAGTAGGTATCTAGAAAGGTGTTAACGGGGTTCTGCCTATGGGAAAACGAGGTTTATTTTAATTAAGTCCGTGCGAAAGCACAGGACACCTCCCTCAAAGTACCAACACTGATCTGGCTGAAAGATTGACGTACTTGTAAGGTATAATTAATCCCGGCTAATCTTACCTTTTAGGGTTTGAAGGAAGATTTTATTAAAACAGTGGGAGCCATCCTGATTAGATAAGATAATAACCAATCTAATCTTGCAACAGCGCATGCTAAAGTGTTTTTCTTCTCTCTCTCTCCAGGTATCGACCATGTCAGGCCTTAATCAAGATAATAATATGGATATATTGACCGAACCCGCTTGTTATACTGAGCAGGGGAACGTTGGTTCCGTTCTTTCTTATAATTGTTATAAGACTGAACAGCAAATAGGGGAATACCAAAATTCACACGCCGCCCAAACGAAGAATAAACATGTTGATGTATCTTCTTCGGATGCGTTAGTTACCGAGAACTGTTTCTCAGTTCACTCTACATCCTGGGCATTAGATATCGGATCAGGATTCCACATATGCAATATATTGCATGGGCTAAAGAAAGGTAGAGAACTGGGAATGAGTGATCATTCCGTAAGAGTGGGGAATGGTGCGAATGTTGCAGCCAAAGCAGTTGGCGAATATCACCTTGTATTACCAAGAGGTAATACATTGATTCTGAACGAATGCTATTATATACCGAACATGATATGCAACATATTATCAGTTTCTTTATTAAGTAAAGAAGGATATAATTTTGTAATACAGGATAATGTTATGAACATCTTCCTAAATCAAAAGTTGATTGGATCAGGCTCGTTAAATAATGGCATATACGTTCTAAATCAAAACACGGTTCTTAATATACAGAACACACACAAGAGGAAAAGTTCAGAAATGAACGAATCATTCTTGTGGCATTATAGACTAGGTCATATCAATGCGACACGGCTAGCTAAGTTACATAAGGATGGATATTTGAATCCGTTTGAATTTTCATCTTATGACACTTGCCAGTCATGTCTCAAAGCCAAGATGACCAAAACTCCTTTTAGTGGACACGGAGAAAGAGTTACGGAACTCTTGGGACTAATACATGGTGATGTATGCGGTCCCATGTCTACACATGCCAGGAATGATTCTTCGTACTTCATTACATTCACTGACGATCTCTCAAGATACGGACATGTGTTACTGCTGAAACACAAGTCTGAAGCTTTTGAGAAATTCAGGGAATATAAACACGAAGTCGAGAACCAAACGGGTAAAAGTATTAAAATCCTTCGATCTGATCGAGGAGGAGAATACTTGAGTAATGAGTTCCTGGACTATCTAAAAGAGAATGGGATTCTCTCTCAGCTTACTCCTCCTTATACACCACAGCATAATGGTGTATCGAAGCGGAGGAATCGCACCCTATTAGATATGGTACGCTCTATGATGAGCAATGCCGAGTTGCCTGTTTCCTTTTGTGGGTATGCGCTTGAGACAGCCATATACCTATTGAATCTAGTTCCATCTAAATCTGTACCCACCACACCATATGAGATA
The DNA here is from genome assembly GCA_030015575.1 of Agapanthus africanus. Classification (NCBI taxonomy): domain Eukaryota; kingdom Viridiplantae; phylum Streptophyta; class Magnoliopsida; order Asparagales; family Amaryllidaceae; genus Agapanthus; species Agapanthus africanus. The sequence continues at coordinate 242,809,076 of CM057350.1, forward strand.
TGGAGTGGGGAGAGACCATATTTTAAACGAGTTAAGATATGGGGTTGTCCGGCCTATGTCAAAAGGCAAAATCCGGACAAGCTCGAGGCACGATCAATTCTTTGCAAGTTTGTGGGATATCCAAAGAATTCTCAAGGATATTTTTTCTACCATGTTGAGGAACAAAAGGTGTTTGTTGCTCAACATGCCACCTTTTTAGAAAAGGAATTTCTTGTTAAAGAAATTAGCAGCAAAGAGGTAGAACTGGAAGAAGTTCCAGCAGCACAAACTGCAACTGAAGATTTAATGGAACCAGAGGATTCAGTAGTTCCCGACGAACCCCATCCTCTCCGTAGATCTAGCAGGGTTCCTCATCCATCTAAGAGATACTACGGTTTTCTCATTGACGATCGAAGCGAGAATTGCATCATGGAAGATTATGACCCGACTAGTTTCGAGCAGGCCATCACGAGTGGTGACTCTGTGAAATGGCTGGATGCAATGCGATCTGAGATGGAATCCATATACACCAACAAAGTATGGACTTTGGAAATTGCTCCTGAAGGGGTAAAACCCATTGGGAGCAAATAGATTTTTAAGAAGAAACTTGGTGTAGATGGAAAAGTTGAGACTTTCAAAACTAGACTTGTTGCAAAGAGTTTTCGTCAACGACCAGGTGTGGATTATGACGAAACCTTTTCTCCAGTTGCTATGCTTAAGTCCATCCGGATCTTACTTGCCATTTTTGCATACCATGACTACGAAATCTGGCAAATGGATGTTAAGACCACCTTTCTAAATGGTGATTTAGAGGAGTGCGTGTACATGACTCAGCCAGAGGGCTTCGTAGATAGTGGGAGCAACGGAAAGGTGTGCAAGCTGCTTAAATCCATCTATGGGTTGAAGCAGGCATCACGGAGTTGGAACATATGTTTTGATGTAGTAGTCAAAGAGTTTGACTTCATCAAAAACATAGATGAACCTTGTATATACAAGAAGGTGGCAGAGAGTAAGGTTGTCTTCCTCGTATTGTACGTGGATGACATACTCTTGATAGGAAACGATATTCCTATGCTGCACTCGGTCAAGCTCTTCTTATCACATAGATTCTCAATGAAAGATCTAGGTGATGCCTCCTGCATTTTGGGAATTAAGATCTATAGAGATAGATCTAGACGGATACTTGGATTGTCCCAATCCAGGTACATTGACACCATACTAAAAAGTTTTAGTATGGAAGAATCCAAGCGTGGGAACTTACCTACGATCTCTGGACTCACTCTCTCTAAAGAGATGTCTCCCAAGACTGATTTGGAAAAAGCTCGCATGCAAGGGATACCCTATGCTTCGGCAGTAGGCTCTATCATGTACGCGATGCTATGTACCAGACCCGATGTAGCATACTCACTAAGTATAGTGAGTAAGTATGTCACGTCCCGAAAGTACGGAATATGACCGGCACTTAAACTACGAACGTCTCGAGGCGTACGTAATCTAAGTAAGCCGAAAACCCAGAAATCCAAACCAAGAAAAGTATTAGAGTGAAGGAAAACCAATTAAAACAAGTGGTTTCAATAGCATAAACCGAATTATGCGGTTTAAAAATAAACATCAAACATTTCCCGAAAATTTCGGCAGAGTCTCCTTTGTAAAAACTGGCCCCCAAATAGGATACAACATGAATAGTATACGAAATCAAAAAGGCATCCCCAAGCGGGAGCTAGCTCTTCGTCAATCGACGGTCACAACCACACAAGCAATAATATACAACGCCAAGGGCGAGGATCAAAACTCAAAAGGAAACTCAAAACCACCAGAAATCCACAGAAATATAACGCACGACTCTAAGGTCGAAATAACTAACATCACCGGTCTCTATCTCTGAAATAAATACATGTTTGGTTGATGGAACTTCTAGATACAACAGAATAATGATATACAAGATATATAATGGGGGTACGATACAAGTAAACCCACCTACTAGCAGTCACCCGAAAATGGGAAGCAGTGCCAGCAAAGCCGTAATGAAACCTGTACGGCAAAACCTGTAAGAAACTGGGGCACAACGGGGGCAAGTTGACAACTCGTGAATAGAAAAACATCTACGGAAAGAAATCGCATAAATAACGCAACCTAGGTCAATGATCATAATATATCCTCAATTATATATAACATGCAGCCTATAACAAAGGCTAGGGTAAATATCTAACCCGAGTGTAATCTCATGTGCCCGTGTCAGTGCCTCAGGTAGCAATATATCATGTGAATGAGGTATGAATGCATGAAAACCGAATACATGTAAATGAAGAAACTGTTTTCATAATTTAGTGAGATTTCCTTTGTATTTTTAAAATGAGGTATCATAATGAAATCAGCATAAAACAGTGCCTAGCATCAGCACAAAACGTAATCCCAATATCTCGATATCTCTGTATCACAGTCTCTGTACCTCAATATCTCGAAATCTCAATGTCTCAATCATAATATCTAGGGCGCCGTCAGTCCAGACCGGCCTCTACCATCCATCTCAAGACCACGACGGTATCCTCCGGATATCCGACGCGTCGGGTAAAATCACCGGTAGGTAGTGCTCCCCTGCCAGGCTCACATCGTCGTCATCATGCGCTTCTTGCCCCGGGGTACCTTACCGGGTCCACCATGTACCCGAAACGGTTCATCCGCCTCCTCGAATCGGGTCTCGAAATCCATCAGCAAACTCATGGTGGACGACTCATACAGCATGGGAAAAACCGCACTTTTTATTTAAAAAGAGCGAAATCAGTTTATATAAGTTTTGCTGTTTTCCCCCAAATCCAGAAAATCTCATAGAAATCCGAATCCAAATCATCAATAGCATATAAACCCATGAATATAGGCATAAGAATCCATGAATACGGCATAACAATGAATAACAGTATGCATGAAGTGACAAGTAATAACTACAATATCTAAGCTGGCATATAAGGTAAGTACACTAATATTATGTCAAACTACTAGCTATCAAGCTAAGTTAAGCAATAATATTTTCTAAGGTGTACGTGACATGGCAATTACCGATGAAGATGTGTGTGAGCCGGCAAGTAAGTGTACGTGGTACATACGCATCATCGGTAATGGTGCTGGTGTCCTCACAGCATAATGTCAACAATGCAATATGAAATAACAATGTAAGTATGCGATGCGGAGCGAACCACAATAATAAGCGGGAGCTGAATACTAGACGCAACTGTAACTAACCTGCATTAATCTAATATAAGTCCTACAAATGGTGCCTTTTGAAATAACACGAATCATGGGGTTTTGAAAATAGGGCTACGGTGTTTTTATGAAAAGATAAGTTTTTTGAAATATCCGTAGGATCCCTTGGGTTGTCTTTTAAAATACCCACGATTCGTTAGTTTTTGAAATAGGTAAGAAGTCTAATCTAATCTAACAACTACACTAAACCATACGGCTGAACTAACAAGCTGAACTACAGGTAAGGAAACCGCCTATCATCTGAGTCGATACATATACATACCTGTATATGTATAGCCGGTGATCCCGCCTCAATAATATCATATCTATAACCAGACATCCCAAGTCAAGAGTGCGGATCAATCATCAATATATAGCTCGTACGTAAAACCGTCGTACGGCATCCCAAATCTGGGTACAGGTCAAAATCATATTTATAACACTATTCACCATATCGCCGCCCCAAGATCCGCTATCATACCAGGACGTACCTCAAGTACGAATCCTGCCATATCACCGATATCACAACCACAAAACAAATCTCATCGACTCAGCTCAATTCCAAGTATCATCCTCAAATCCGTATGTGAACACATAGTCCCATACCCATGTGAACACATAACTATAAAGAATCCTATGAGCACATATAAATAGGAATGTATGCAAGTATGTATGTGTGTATGTGTAGTGCAACACTACCCTAGGGTTCGCAACACTAAAATAATCCAACACATCAATATCCATCCTAAACATCGTTATTAATCCCAAATAACATATAATAATTGTTGGTGTGTATACGCATCCGTATACACCACCACGGACTGCGGGGGTGCTATACGCCATCCACCCGACTTCTCCCCGTAGATATAAATCTACTCACCTGGTCCTCGCTCGCCGGTGCCGACGTCGTCACGCGCTTGCTTGTCGTCTCGAAGTCCACATAGGGTACCTACATATCATAACGCACCATATCGCATTAAAATCCGACCCATGACCAAAACGACGCACGAATCCCACATAGGTCAAAACCTATGGTTGCTTTCACAAATCGACCCAAAAACCCTCGACGTCGGCGTACAAACGCCAAACCATCGAGAAAAACCCAAACACACCCATTTATACATTCAAAAACACTAATTATAATATGAAATAGGTTGCAATTCACAAAAACCTCAAACTCACTTTAAAAGCTATTTTTCCGAAAATCTAGCAAGCAAAATTAACCGTTTTAGTACAAAACTCGATGTTTAAACAAATTTAGCGGCCACAATATCCACTAAATATCATAACTAAGTCATATAAACCATTTCTATAATTTATTCTCATAAATTTGCATAATTTCCAAAATCCTAGTTTGCAAAAATATCAATTTTTAACACCTTTTATAGCAAAATTCACAATTCATCAATTAAGCTTGGTTTTGCATGATCTAAATTGCTAAACAACAAATTAAAATGTTAATAAAGTCGTCAAAACCTTAATTAGATTTTAAATCACCCATTTTGAACCAAAAGCTAAAAACTAGTTTGTTTAAATAAAGCTAAATTGGATATTTTAATGTTACAATTAGCACTAAGCAACAAGATTACATTTTGCATGCCCTAAGATACAAAAAATACATCACATAACCATGCACAATTGATCACCATTCAACTCCAAAACAAAACCTCACTTCAATTTCATAAACCCTAATCTTGAATTTGGACTTGAAATTTAAAATCTAAACTAAACCCTTCATTAACATAATTTGAAGTAATAACAAACAACTCAAAAAAAAAGAACAAGATTTATACATCATAACCATCTTGAGATCAACATGAAACTTGTCTCCAAAATGCAAACTTTTCACCAAGATCCATGCTTGATAGGTTAAGGAGAAATGGGTAGGACTCGGATTTGAGTTTTAGCTTGATTTTTGATGGAATTTTAAGCATTTTGATGAATTTTTTGTGATGAAATGAGAGGAGAAAAAATGGGGGCAGCAAGAGGGAGGGGTTTCGGCCAGAATTTTTGAGGGAGGATGAGAGAGAGTGAGGTGGGGGTGTTGGTAAGGTCAAAGGAACCATATCTCAAGTCAACACGTAAACATCTTTTCCTTTATTTTATTTTTTTCCTTTTCTTTTCTTGGTTTCCTTTGACTTTTAAGTGAGGAGATGAGTGGGGGCTGCTGAATTCAGCCCTAATAGGGGAGAGGGTGAGGGTGTGTGTGTGTGTATGAGTATGAGGAATATTAAGCTACATGCAACCATACCCCAATTCTATTTAGCTATATTTCACCATTTAAGCCCTTTTTCTTCGATATATTCTAAACCGTTTTGGCAAACGATTTCGTTTCAAAAACCACACGATAAATTTTATTTAAAGTTTTATGATGCACAAAATTTGTTTCAACTCATTCCAATTTGTAATTTTCCCTAATTAAATATATTAGTGACGGCTTAAAATAATATTAAAATAATTAATTTCGGAAAAAATTTCAGAAAATTTGAAATTTCACCAGTGGCTCAATAAACACCAAATACTAGCAATTACATAGCTAGAATATGTATATTTAATTTTTATAATAAGATATTTGTATTTTGACTTTTTACAGAAAACCCCCTTATTTTACCGATTTTCCGAAATTTCACCGAAACGATTTTCAAAACGCTACAATCTTCCCCCCTTAAAGAAATTCGGTCCCCGAATTTAAATTCAAACTCCCCCCAAATACAAAAACATTTAAGCAAAATTATCAAGTCGTCGGGGCTGCGAAATTGTAAATACATAAAACAAATCGTAGCGCAGCGCATGCGTATGAAAAATGAGCATATAACTCAAATCAAAACTCCGTCAAGCATCCCGCAATCATCGGAGTCATGGTAAAGACACAAATGTCAAATCCAATACAAAACCAATATGCTATAAATCGGAACTACACACGTAAATATCAAATCTATATATGTAAATATCTGAAGGAAATGAATGCCAAATATATTCAGGTACTGTCCTCTGACTAGTCCTGCCCAGTACGAAAACACATAGTAAATATCATAAAAACGTACTGCTCTATAGGAAAAATCAATCCCAAAATACGCGTATGAGTACTACGTGCGTCTGGTGCGCACGGAAATCAAAATCCAAGTACGTGCCATACAAGTGCACAAAAACAAGATCTAAGTGCATCGGGTGTGCACAAAGCATCTGTCGTAGGCAACGTGTGTGCCTGACAGCAAAATCAAGTGCATCTGACATGAACGAAAAAAATCTCGATTTAGTGCATCTGGTGTGCACCAAAATCGCATCTCAAGACATGCGCTCAACATGCGCGAAAAACCCAAAACCAGGGGCATCCATCATGCACAAAATCATGAAATCCAATATCAAGCGCCGAACATGCGCAAAATCAAATCAGGTGCACAAGGTGCACAAAACAAATATCGAGTATCATAATCGAAATCGAAGTCTAGTGCATCTAAGTGCACAAAAGGCGTATCACTGCACTGCAAGCATATATAAACTATACAGAGTGCAGGAACCAAATCGTGTGCGTGCATACGCACAAAATCAACTCAAATGTCTAAAACCATAAAATCACAAACATGCGAAACCAAAGCACGAAAACGATATCAAGTGCAACACTGTGCAAAGATCATAAATCCTCAATCATCAAAATCAAATCATAAGAATAAATCACCCAAAACATCGAAATCAATAATGGCGGAATAGTACCGCTCAAGTGCATCCTCTAAGAATCTCGGGCCAACTGTCGCGGTCACTAGTGGGACGTCTCGTCGATGATCATGAACTCTGGCCTGCTGGTGTGCGTAACAATGACCACTCCTGGGTCAAGATCTTCACTGTGAATTACCAATCTCTCGGTCCATCGGCTCATCGGCCCTGTCAGGTGTGCTAACGGGGATGATTCCATTCTGGCACTTCTCTGGTCATCTCTCGGTCAATCATCGCGACCACTCGTAAGACAGCATATCACTGGCGTCGGCCTCTGGCTCTCTGAATGTACGTGACACATCTGATCCTGGGTGCAAGTATCATTGCAGCAGTGTCCTGGAAGGAATCCTGCTCACGGTCTCTTCCATGTCTCGTGTCACGACCCGAAAGTACGGAACATGACCGGCACTTAAACTACGAACGTCTCGAGACGTACGTAATTTAAGTAAACCGAAAACCCAGAAATCCAAACCAAGAAAAGTAGTAGAGTGCAGGAAAAACCAACTTAAAGCAAGTAATTTCAATAGCATAAGCCGAATTATGCGGTTTTTAAAACATCAAAAATTTACTGAAAATTTCGGCAGAGTCTCCTTTGTAAATACTGGCCCCCAAACGGGATACAACATGAATAGTATACGAAATCAAGAAAAGGGCATCCCCAAGCGGGAGCTAGCTCTTCGTCAATCGACGGTCACAACCACACAAACAATATAATATACAACGCCAACGGCGAGGATCAAAACTCAAAAGGAAACTCAAAACCACCAGAAATATAACGAGCGACTCTAAGGTCGAAAGAATAACCAACACTGGTCTCTATCTCAATAAATACATGTTTGGTTGATGGAATTTACTAGATACAACGGAATAATATTATACAAGGTAATATGATGGGTACGATACAAGAAAAACCCACCTACTAGCAAGTCACCCGAATGAAACTGAGCCCGCAAAGCCGTAATGAAACCTGTACGGCAACCTGCAAGAAACTGGGGCACAACGGGGGTGAGTTGCCAACTCGTGAATAGAAAAATATCTACGCACAGAAATCGCATAAATAACGCAATCCTAGGTCAATGATCATAATATATCCTCAAAAATTTATATAACACCTAGCCTATAACAAGGCTAGGGTAAATATCTAACCCGAGTGTAATCTCATGTGCCCGTGTCAGTGCCTCAGGTAGCAATATATCATATGGATGATGAATGAATGCATAAACAGAATGCATGTACTGAATAAAACTGGTTTCATAAATCAGTGAGATTTCTGTATTTTAAAAGAAATGAGGTACCATATATGAAATCAGCATAAAACAGTGCCCAGCATCGACACAAAACAAGTGTCCAAATACCTCGATATCTCTGTGTCACAATCTATGTACCTCAAGTCTCAATATCTAGGGCGCCGTCAGTACAGACCGGCCCCTACCATCCATCTCAAGACCACGACGGTATCCTCCGGATATCCGACGCGTCGGGTAATATCACCGGTAGGTAGTGCTCCCCTGCCAGGCTCACATCGTCATCATCACGCGCTTCTTGCCCCGAGGTACCTTACCGGGTCCACCATGTACCCGAAATGGTTCATCCGTCTCCTCGAATCGGGTCTCGAAATCCATCAGCAAACTCATGGTGGACGACTCATACATCATGGGAAAACCGCACTTTTTATTTTAAAAGAGGACAAAGGTTTATTTATGTTTTTGCGGTTTTCCTCCAGATCCAGAAAATCTCATGGAAATCCGAATCCAAAACCTCAATAACACGTAAAATGGTGAATATATGCATGAAAATCCATGAATGCGGCATAACAATGAATAACAGTATGCATGAAGTAGCAGGTAATAACTACAATGTCTAAACTAACATATAAGACAAGTACACTAATATCATGTCTAACTATTAGCTAACAGGCTATGTCAAGCAATAATATTTTCTAAGGTGTACGTGACATGGCAATTACCGATGAAGATGTGTGTGAGCCGGCAAATAAGTGTACGTGGTACATACGCATCATCGGTAATGGTGCTGGATATCAATAATGGAGTATGAAACATAAAATAAGCATGCGATGCGAAGCGGACCACAAAAGAAGAGCGGGAGCTGAAAACTAGACGCAACTATAACTAATCTGCATTAATCTAATATAAGTCCTACAAATGGTGCCTTTTGAAATAACACGAATCATGGGGTTTTGAAAATAGGGGCTACGGTGTTTTTATGAAAAGATAAGTCTTTTGAAATATCCGTAGGATCCCTTGGGCTGTCTTTTAAAATACCCACGATTTGTTAGTTTTTGAAATAGGTAGGAGTCTAATCTAATCTAACAACTACACTAAACTATACGGCTGAACTAACAAGCTGAACTACAGGTAAGGAAACCGCCTATCATCTGAGTCGATACATATACATACCTGTATATGTATAGTCGGTGATCCCGCCTCAATAATATCATATCCGATACCATATCTATAATCAGGCATCCCAAGTCAAGAGTGCGGATCAATCATCAATATAGCTCGTACGTAAATCCGTCGTACGGCATCCCAATCTGGGTACGGGTCAATATCACATTCATCATACTATTCACCTGGTATCCTCTTTATCAAATATCATGATCGGGGTACTGATCTACGTCTAGTACCATACTGATACCGCCTACGTATGCATGGACGTGTGTGAAACACTACGTCAAGGACCCGCTACAACGTCATGTCGTATCTCAAATACGAACCCTGCTATATCACCGATCTCACGGCCTCAAGTCAAATCTCATCGACTCAGCTCAATCCCAAGTATCATCCTTAAATCCGTATGTGAACACATGTCCCATACCCATGTGAACCCATAACTATATATTCCCATACACGCACATATGAAATAAGGAATGTATGCAAGTATGTATATGTGTGTATGTGTAAGTGTAGTGCACCCACTACCTAAGGTTTCGTAACCATGCACCAATCCAACACCAATATCCATCTAAAATCATCAATAATAAATCCTAACAACATATCATAAATTGTTGGTGTGTATACGCATCCGTATACATCACCACGGACTGCGGGGGTGCTATACGCCATCCACCCGACTTCTCCCCGTAGATATAAATCTACTCACCTGGTCCTCGCTAGCCGGTGCCGACGTCGCCACGCGCTTGCTTGTCATCTCAAAGTCCACATGGGGTACCTACATATCATAACGCACCGTATCGCATTAAAACTAAATTCGAAATCGAAACGGCATACGAAAATCAAATCGGCACGCGTATCACGCGTAGGTCCAAACCTATCGCCTACGCATGTAAGAATAGTCAAACCAACCCTCGATGTCGATGTACAAACGTCAAACCATCGAGAAAAATCCAATCACACTCATTTGCACAATTACAAGCACTAATTATAATATAAAATAGCTTACAATTCCCAAAAACCCCAATTTCACTTAAAAAGTCGTTTTTCCGAAAATCTAGCAAGCACAATTCGCCGTTTTTGTACAAAACATGATGTTTAAATGAATGTAGCGGCCAATATACTTATTAAATATCTTAAATAAGTCATAGAAACAATTTCCGGAATTTAATCTCATTAAATTCCAAAAACCCTAATATTCTAGTTTACAAAATACCCTTTTTAACAATTTCATAGCAAAAATGCACAAAATACAATTTAGGTTGGATTTCCATGAACTAAAGTGTTAAACTACACTTACTAAAGTTAATAATATGATAAAAACCCTAACCATATTTTTAATCTCATATTTCAAATTAAATCAAAAAAACTAGTTTGCAACAAAAAGCTTAATTTGGACATTTTTCAAGTAACAACTTGTAATTAACAACTAGATTAGTTTTCTACAAAACTAAATATGTTAATCCACCTCACTAAACCATACACAATCAAACACAACTCATTTCCACAACAAACCCTAACTTGAAATGTTTAATCATGCAATTAAACTCACATAACCCAAATTAACACTTAATTAACTTAGCTTTAAGAAATTAAGTAACAAACTAAGCAAAAAGTTTAGAATTATACCCAAAAACATTTGAAGATCCACAAGCATCCATGGCCCTCCAAAATGCTCTCTTTTCACAAGGATCCATGCTATACGGGCTAAGCTAAAATGGGTAGGAGTCGGATTTGGGTTTTGGGATTTTTTTGATGGATTTTGGGGCAATTTTTGATGAAGTTTTGAAGAGAAAAGATAAGGGAAATGGGGAGGGGGGGCTGTTGTTGCTGTAGGAGGGGGGGCTGCTGGAATGGGAGTGGGAGAGGAGAGAGAGGGAGGTAGAGAAAGTGGGGGAAGAAGTCAAAGTCAATTCAAGGTCAAAGGTCCACCTCATTTCTCCATTTTCTTTTCTTTTCTTTCATTTCTTTCCTTTGAAATTCAAGTGGGGAAAATAAATGGGGGCTGCTGAATTCTTCAAGGGGAGAAGTAAATGGGAGTGTGTGGATGTGGGTACGGGTGTGGGGTGATGAAAAATGATAAATATAATACCCCAAACATCCATTTACGCTAAAAAAAAGCCCTTTTTTCTTCAATAATTTCTAAACCGTTTTGGCAAATGATTTCGTTCCAAAAACCACATGATAAAATTTTATTTAATGTTTTATGATGCACAAAATTTGTTTCAACTCATTCCAATATGTAATTTTCCCTAATTAAATGTATTAGTAACGGCTTAAATAATAATAAAATAATATTTTTTTCAGAAAATTTGAAATTTCACCAGCGGCTCAATAAACACCAAATAATAGCAATTACATAGCTAGAATATTTATATTTAATTTTTATAATAAGATATTTGTATTTTGACTTTTTACAGAAAACCCCCTTATTTTACCGATTTTTTTGAAATTTCACCGAAACGATTTTCAAAACGTTACAATCTTCCCCCCTTAAAGAAATTCGGTCCCCGAATTTAAATTCAAACTCCCCCAAATACTAAAACATCTAAGAAAAACCATCAAGTCGTCGGGGCTCCGAAATTGTAACTACATAAAACAATTCGTAGCGCAGCGCATGCGCTTGAAAAATGAGTATATAACTCAAATCAAAACTCCGTCAAGCATCCCGCAATCATCGGAGTCATGGAGAAGACATCAATGCCAAATCTAAATCAAACCAATATGATATAACTCGAAACTATACATGTAAACATCGAATCTATATCTGTAAGTATCTGAAGGAAATGCATGCCAAATCTCTTTAAGTCGCTGTGCAACGCGTATAACACTGCACAGTGGCGGACGTCTATCATAAGAAAATAACTATATACATATATACCTTTGTTTGAAATGTACGTTCCGCCGTTTTGGAAACAATTTAGAAGGGTCTCCTTATTTTAAACATTTCGTGCCATATCAGACACGTAGGTAAATACTGAGGCTATAGCTCGTTTTTTGGAAATCCCTTCAATAACTATCAATGCATGCAAAAATATATTCAGGTACTGTCCTCTGACTAGTCCTGCTCAGTACGAAAACACATAGCAATATCATAAAAACGTACTGCTCTATACGAAATCAATCCCAAAATATGCACATGAATGCTACGTGCGTCTGGTGCGCACGGAAATCAAAATCCATGAATGTGCCATACATGCGCACAGAAACAACATCTAAGTGCATCGGGTGTGCACGAAACATCTGTCGTAGGCAACATATGTGCCTGACAGCAAAATCAGGTGCACCTGACATGTACGAAAAATTCTCAATTTAGTGCCTCTGGTGTGCACCAAAATCACCCTTCAAAACATGCGCCCAAAATGCGCGAAAATCCAAATCAGGTGCATCCATCGTGCACGAAATCATGAAATCCAACATCAAGCGCCGAACGTGCGCAAAATCAATCAGGTGCACAAGGTGCACAAAACAAATATCGAGTATCACAATCGAAATCGAAGTCCAGTGCACACTGCAAGCATATAATAACTATACAGAGTGCAGGAACCAATTCGTGTGCATGCATACGCACAAAACCAACTCAACTGTTTAAAACCGTAAAATCAAAAACATGTGAAACTAAAGCACGAAAACGATATCAAGTGCAACACTGTGCAAAGATCGTAAATCCTCAATCATCAAAATCAAATCATACGAATAAATCACCCAAACATCGAAATCAATAATGGCGGAACAGTACCGCTCAAGTGCATCCTCTAAGAATCTCGGGCCAACTGTCGCGGTCACTAGTGGGACGTCTCGTCGATGATCATGAACTCTGGCCTGCTGGTGTGCGTAACATGACCACTCCTGGGTCCAAGTCTTCTCCGTGGATTACCAATCTCACAATCCATCGGCTCATCGGCCCTGTCAAGGCAGCATATCACTGGCGTCGTCCTCTGGCTCTCTGAATGCACGTGACACATCTGATCCTGGGTGCAAATATCATTGCATCAGTGGCCTGGAAGGAATCCTGCTCACGGTCTATTCCATGCCTCGTCTCTGCCAACTGTCCGGAAGTCGTTGTCCTTTCCTATATCTGCATCTTGCTCTGGAACGACTGCATACTCATCGCGACTCCTTCTGGAAGGTATATCCAAGTACAATGCCTCGGCATGCGCATCGCATCTCTGATGTCGGCGGAGGGGAACGTCATCATATCCAGGTATGTACGAACCTCTTACTCCACTTTTTCTCTAATGTCGACTGCTTCGGACTCGTCCCGTCGTGGCTGCATGGACTGAGCTCCAACGGCTATCCTCGTATCTGGAATCTCCCAAGAAATGCATCTCACCACCTAGCATCCGAATTAAGTCGAGCCATCCAATCGATTCGTCAAAACCTCATAATCCCCCAAGAGCTCAACATCTTGGGTACAGTTTAATAGTATCGAGTACATACCACAGCATCGGTAGTCCAGCCGTAGAAGGGCAAACCCAAGCCTCACTAATGGCGCCGCAGAACTGCTGCAAACCCTAAGGTTCAAAGGCTTTCACACGGTCATTAAGTCGAGTTAGGGTTTCATTCTTCTAGAGGGACCATAGAATTGCCTGCATGTCTTTCCGACTACCTTAAACTTGGAATAATAGGTTTCTGACATTCGATCGTCTCTGTCGACTCCCAACGTCTCCACGTGAAGTCGTCTCTAGCTGGAATCAATCTATCTGATGACCTCGCATCGGGGTAGGCGAACGATCCACATGTCCTAGTCATTCATCCTCGATGACTAGCGACCTTCTATCATCTCTTAGTACAACTTATACTGCAATAGCTCCAACATCTGGGGCGATATCTCGTCGTTCGCAGCAATAACTGGCTCACTCGCCTGCATGCTGAACCGTGCCTCAATCATCAGGAGTAAGCAACACACCAACGGTCATCAAAATCTGGCTGGCCTCCATCATTGGCTCAATTCTCTAGTGTCGATCAGCACCTCCGAGTAACCTCATAAAGGCGATCCGCCCAACGCTCGTGGCGCGGAAACACAGTAAAAAGACACATCTCTGCAATCGTGTGTCGCCGGAATTTCGCCCTGGTCAGTCCTCGTTCGTGACGAGCTTGTGCTGACCGCAACTCTAGCCGTAGCTCTCCCTGCCCGTAACCGTAGCAGCAAAACCAAACTGGTACCGATGAGGCTAGATCAGGAAGGAATATAATAATGAACAAGGAAATGTACATCCTAAGGCTTCATAAGTGGAGTGGCGTGTCGTAAATATGCCGCGGAACATACCAACGGTACGTCACTCTACTTTAGTCACCTATTCCATCAACCAAGGGTCATCCTACGCTCCGAAGGTTAAAACCTAACGCTCTGATACCAACTTTGTCACGACCCGAAAGTACGGAACATGACCGGCACTTAAACTACGAACGTCTCGAGACGTACGTAATCTAAGTAAACCGAAAACCCATAAATCCAAACCAAGAAAAGTAGTAGAGTGCAGGAAAAACCAACTTAAAGTAAGTAATTTCAATAGCATAAGCCGAATTATGCGGTTTTTAAAACATCAAAAATTTACTGAAAATTTCGGCAGAGTATCCTTTGTAAATACTGGCCCCTAAACGGGATACAACATGAATAGTATACGAAATCAAGAAAAGGGCATCCCCAAGCGGGAGCTAGCTCTTCGTCAATCGACGGTCACAACCACACAAACAATATAATATACAACGCCAACGGCGAGGATCAAAACTCAAAAGGAAACTCAAAACCACTAGAAATATAACGAGCGACTCTAAGGTCGAAAGAATAACCAACACTGGTCTCTATCTTAATAAATACATGTTTGGTTGATGGAATTTACTAGATACAACGGAATAATATTATACAAGGTAATATGATGGGTACGATACAAGAAAAACCCACCTACTAGCAAGTCACCCGAATGAAACTGAGCCCGCAAAGCCGTAATGAAACCTGTACGGCAACCTGCAAGAAACTGGGGTACAACGGGGGTGAGTTGCCAACTCGTGAATAGAAAAATATCTACGCACAGAAATCGCATAAATAACGCAATCCTAGGTCAATGATCATAATATATCCTCAAAAATGTATATAACACGTAGCCTATAACAAGGCTAGGGTAAATATCTAACCCGAGTGTAATCTCATGTGCCCGTGTCAGTGCCTCAGGTAGCAATATATCATATGGATGATGAATGAATGCATAAACAGAATGCATGTACTGAATAAAACTGGTTTCATAAATCAGTGAGATTTCTGTATTTTAAAAGAAATGAGGTACCATATATGAAATCAGCATAAAACAGTGCCCAGCATCGACACAAAACAAGTGTCCAAATACCTCGATATCTCTGTGTCACAATCTATGTACCTCAAGTCTCAATATCTAGGGCGCCGTCAGTCCAGACCGGCCTCTACCATCCATCTCAAGACCACGACGGTATCCTCCGGATATCCGACGCGTCGGGTAATATCACCGGTAGGTAGTGCTCCCCTGCCAGGCTCACATCGTCATCATCACGCGCTTCTTGCCCCGGGGTACCTTACCGGGTCCACCATGTACCCGAAACGGTTCATCCGTCTCCTCGAATCGGGTCTCGAAATCCATCAGCAAACTCATGGTGGACGACTCATACATCATGGGAAAACCGCACTTTTTATTTTAAAAGAGGAAAAAGGTTTATTTATGTTTTTGCGGTTTTCCTCCAAATCCAGAAAATCTCATGGAAATCCGAATCCAAAACCTCAATAACACGTAAAATGGTGAATATATGCATGAAAATCCATGAATGCGGCATAACAATGAATAACAGTATGCATGAAGTAGCAGGTAATAACTACAATGTCTAAACTAACATATAAGACAAGTACACTAATATCATGTCTAACTATTAGCTAACAGGCTATGTCAAGCAATAATATTTTCTAAGGTGTACGTGACATGGCAATTACCGATGAAGATGTGTGTGAGCCGGCAAATAAGTGTACGTGGTACATACGCATCATCGGTAATGGTGCTGGATATCAATAATGGAGTATGAAACATAAAATAAGCATGCGATGCGAAGCGGACCACAAAAGAAGAGCGGGAGCTGAAAACTAGACGCAACTATAACTAATCTGCATTAATCTAATATAAGTCCTACAAATGGTGCCTTTTGAAATAACACGAATCATGGGGTTTTGAAAATAGGGGCTACGGTGTTTTTATGAAAAGATAAGTCTTTTGAAATATCCGTAGGATCCCTTGGGCTGTCTTTTAAAATACCCACGATTTGTTAGTTTTTGAAATAGGTAGGAGTCTAATCTAATCTAACAACTACACTAAACTATACGGCTGAACTAACAAGCTGAACTACAGGTAAGGAAACCGCCTATCATCTGAGTCGATACATATACATACCTGTATATGTATAGTCGGTGATCCCGCCTCAATAATATCATATCCGATACCATATCTATAATCAGGCATCCCAAGTCAAGAGTGCGGATCAATCATCAATATAGCTCGTACGTAAATCCGTCGTACGGCATCCCAATCTGGGTACGGGTCAATATCACATTCATCATACTATTCACCTGGTATCCTCTTTATCAAATATCATGATCGGGGTACTGATCTACGTCTAGTACCATACTGATACCGCCTACGTATGCATGGACGTGTGTGAAACACTACGTCAAGGACCCGCTACAACGTCATGTCGTATCTCAAATACGAACCCTGCTATATCACCGATCTCACGGCCTCAAGTCAAATCTCATCGACTCAGCTCAATCCCAAGTATCATCCTTAAATCCGTATGTGAACACATGTCCCATACCCATGTGAACCCATAACTATATATTCCCATACACGCACATATGAAATAAGGAATGTATGCAAGTATGTATATGTGTGTATGTGTAAGTGTAGTGCACCCACTACCTAAGGTTTCGTAACCATGCACCAATCCAACACCAATATCCATCTAAAATCATCAATAATAAATCCTAACAACATATCATAAATTGTTGGTGTGTATACGCATCCGTATACATCACCACGGACTGCGGGGGTGCTATACGCCATCCACCCGACTTCTCCCCGTAGATATAAATCTACTCACCTGGTCCTCGCTAGCCGGTGCCGACATCGCCACGCGCTTGCTTGTCATCTCAAAGTCCACATGGGGTACCTACATATCATAACGCACCGTATCGCATTAAAACTAAATTCGAAATCGAAACGGCATACGAAAATCAAATCGGCACGCGTATCACGCGTAGGTCCAAACCTATCGCCTACGCATGCAAGAATAGTCAAACCAACCCTCGATGTCGATGTACAAACGTCAAACCATCGAGAAAAATCCAATCACACTCATTTGCACAATTACAAGCACTAATTATAATATAAAATAGCTTACAATTCCCAAAAACCCCAATTTCACTTAAAAAGTCGTTTTTCCGAAAATCTAGCAAGCACAATTCGCCGTTTTTGTACAAAACATGATGTTTAAATGAATGTAGCGGCCAATATACTTATTAAATATCTTAAATAGGTCATAGAAACAATTTCCGGAATTTAATCTCATTAAATTCCAAAAACCCTAATATTCTAGTTTACAAAATACCCTTTTTAACAATTTCATAGCAAAAATGCACAAAATACAATTTAGGTTGGATTTCCATGAACTAAAGTGTTAAACTACACTTAATAAAGTTAATAATATGATAAAAACCCTAACCATATTTTTAATCTCATATTTCAAATTAAATCAAAAAAACTAGTTTGCAACAAAAAGCTTAATTTGGACATTTTTCAAGTAACAACTTGTAATTAACAACTAGATTAGTTTTCTACAAAACTAAATATGTTAATCCACATCACTAAACCATACACAATCAAACACAACTCATTTCCACAACAAACCCTAACTTGAAATGTTTAATCATGCAATTAAACTCACATAACCCAAATTAACACTTAATTAACTTAGCTTTAAGAAATTAAGTAACAAACTAAGCAAAAAGTTTAGAATTATACCCAAAAACATTTGAAGATACACAAGCATCCATGGCCCTCCAAAATGCTCTCTTTTCACAAGGATCCATGCTATACGGGCTAAGCTAAAATGGGTAGGAGTCGGATTTGGGTTTTGGGATTTTTTTGATGGATTTTGGGGCAATTTTTGATGAAGTTTTGAAGAGAAAAGATAAGGGAAATGGGGAGGGGGGGCTGTTGCTGCTGTAGGAGGGGGGGTTGCTGCTGCTGTAGGAGGGGGGGCTGCTGGAATGGGAGTGGGAGAGGAGAGAGAGGGAGGTAGAGAAAGTGGGGGAAGAAGTCAAAGTCAATTCAAGGTCAAAGGTCCACCTCATTTCTCCATTTTCTTTTCTTTTCTTTCATTTCTTTCCTTTGAAATTCAAGTGGGGAAAATAAATGGGGGCTGCTGAATTCTTCAAGGGGAGAAGTAAATGGGAGTGTGTGGATGTGGGTACGGGTGTGGGGTGATGAAAAATGATAAATATAATACCCCAAACATCCATTTACACTAAAAAAAGCCCTTTTTCTTCAATAATTTCTAAACCGTTTTGGCAAATGATTTCGTTCCAAAAACCACATGATAAAATTTTATTTAATGTTTTATGATGCACAAAATTTGTTTCAACTCATTCCAATTTGTAATTTTCCCTAATTAAATGTATTAGTGACGGCTTAAATAATAATAAAATAATATTTTTTTCAGAAAATTTGAAATTTCACCAGCGGCTCAATAAATACCAAATAATAGCAATTACATAGCTAGAATATTTATATTTAATTTTTATAATAAGATATTTGTATTTTGACTTTTTACAGAAAACCCCCTTATTTTACCGATTTTTTTGAAATTTCACCGAAACGATTTTCAAAACGTTCCATCTCGTCTCTGCCAACTGTCCGGAAGTCATCATCCTTTCCTATATCTGCATCTTGCTCTGGAACGACTGCATACTCATCGCGATTCCTTCTGGAAGGTAAATCCAAGTACCATGCCTCGGCATGCGCATCGCATCTCTGATGTCGGCGGAGTGGAACGTAGTCTCATCAAGATCTCGTACGAACCTCTTACTCCACTTTTCTCTAACGTTGACTGCTTCAGACTCGTCTCGTCGTGGCTGCATGGACTGAGCTCCAACGGCTATCCTCGTATCTGGAGTCTCCCAAGAATGCATCTCACCACCTAGCATCCGATTGAAGTCGAACCATCCGATTGATTCGTCAGAACCTCATAATCCCCCAAAAGCTCAACATCTTGGGTACAGTTTAACAGTATTGAGTACGTACCACAGCATCGATGGTCCAGCCGTAGAAGGGCAAACCCAACCCTCACTAATGGCACCGTGGAACTGCCGCAAACCCGAAGGTTCAAAGGCTTTCACACGGTCATTATGTCGAGTTAGGGTTTCATTCTTCTAGAGGGTCCATAGAATTGCCTGCATGTCTTTCCGAATACTTTAAACTTGGAATGATAGGTTTCTGACATTCGATCGTCTCTGTCGACTCTCAACGTCTCCGCGTGAAATCGTCTCTTGCTGGAATCAATCTATCTGATGACTTCTCATCGGGTAGGCGAACGAACCACATGTCCTAGTCATCCATCCTCGGATGACTAGCGACCTTCTAGCATCTATTAGTACAACTCGTCCCGCAATAGCTCCAACATATGGGGCGATATCTCGTCACTCGCAGCAACAACTGGCTCACTCGTCTGCACGCTGAACAGTGCCTCAATCATCATGAGTAAGCAATACACCAACGGTCATCAAAATCTGGCTGGCCTCTGTCAGTGGCTCAATCCTCTAGTGCTGATCGGCACGTCCAAGTAATCTCACATGTAAAAACTTGTATGTAATATTATTTTATTTGAGGCACTTCCAGGTTGAGGAAGATATCACCGTCGATGTATATTATTTACTTTTCCGCATTAGGATAGACCCAAGAGGGGAGCACAAGTAACCGGGTTCTAGGGTCCAGTGGGAGACCGCCTCGAGGAGTCGAGTCCGGGTCTCCTAACTGTAGAATTGGTAGGGTTGCTTGCTGCTCTCGTAGGGGTCTAGGGGTGTGGGATTGGCTATTCATCACGACCGTCGAATCCGTGTTTTATATAGGCTCAAAATAAAACACGGATGTCCTAGTATATCCAATATTTCATATGTTATTTTATGCTGCGTTGTCTGTGATGTGATATGTTCAGATAGATATTGTATATAGTATATATGATATATTATATAGACGTTGCTTATGTTTTACACCCGCGCTAGCCCTGCCCCGCTCTGCCATTAGTTACCTAACCTAACGGTGCAGACGGGACATTAAGGTGAATACGGATGGCATAAGTATACGTTGTATTTATCTGTGATGTTTAGGTGGATTTAAATGATGGGACATTCATTAATGAGATTAATGAAAGAAAATAAACCTAAATGATGTTGTGGAATCGAATTTCAAAAATTTAGGTAGCTCTAGTTGTTGCTTTGCATAGCGGTATTCCTTGTACAACATCCAGCACCTTATTCGATAAGGAAAGAGCCGAGATCCCTTCACCGGGAGTGACCTCTTTAGCAATAATTAGCAGATGCTACAATCTTCGGTTTGTCTTTTGATTGCTTTTCTAGTTCTTACTTTGCATAGTGGTATTGTGAATATCCTGCACCTCATTCGACGAGGAAAGAGCCAAGATCCCTTCACCGGGAGTGACCTCTTTAGCGAAACTAGCAAAAGCCTCAAAAGCACTCCATTTTAAAACCATTTGATTCTACAACGAAATCAAGTTCAAAGTGTTAAAGGTTTTTCTTAAAAACCATCCGCAACCCTCCGTCATTTTAGGAAGTAGAGTACTTAATATTCGTGCTGTGTTTGTTGACCTCAGTTAAGGCACAGTGTACGGTAGCTAAGTGATGTCTTCCTACATAGCATATGATGCGATTAGTTAGGACAGTCATGTGACTTTGTTGACCTTAGTTAAGGGTCATGTGGGTGGGTCTAATTAATCACGAAATGACGAGTAGAGCTTGACTAGTGCTTATGATTTGTTGACCATATTTAAGGTCATAAGTACTAGGGGAAAAACCTTTATCGGGAGTATCAAGTGTTGAAATTTGCAATGAGATTGCATACCTTCTATATGATAGTTGGATCCTGATACCCACTGCGAGTAATTGTTACTCCTGGGAGAGTTTTGCACTTTACAATTAGTCGATCAAGTAGGTGTCTAGAAAGGTGTCAACGGGGTTACGCCCCTGGGAAAATGAGGTTTATTTTAATTAGGTCCGTGCGAAAGCACGGGGAACCTCCCTCAAAGTATCGGCACTGGCCTGGCTGAAAGATTGGCGAACTTGTAGAGTGTAATTAATCCCGGCTAGTCTTTCCTTTTAAGGTTTGAAGGAAGATTTGATAAAAACAGTGGGAGCCATCCTGATTAGATAAAATATATAACCAATCTAATCTTGCAAGAGCGCACGCAGAGTGTTTTCTTCTCTCTCTCTCCATGTAGCGACTATGTCACGCCTTAATCAAGATAATAATACGGATGTATTGTCCGAACCTGCTTGTTATACTGAACTAGGGAACGTTGGTCCCGCTCCAACTTATAATTGTTATAAGGCCAAGCAGGAAATAGGGGAATACAAGGATTCCCATGCCGCCCAAACGAAGAAAGAAAATGCATGCTGGTGCATCTTCTTCGGGTGTGTTCATTACATAGAACTGTTTCTCAGTATCCTCTACGTCCTGGGTATTATATACCGGATCAAGATCCCAGATATGTAATTTGTTACATGGGCTACAGATAGGTTGAGAACTGAGAACGGATGATAAGTTTCATGAGATAGAAATGGTGCAAGAGTTGCAGCCAAGTCTGTTGGTAGTTATCACCCAGTATTACCAGAATACATTGATTCTGAACGAATGTTATTAGATACCGAACCTGATATACAAAATCATATCAGTCTCTTTATTTGTTAAAGAAGGATATAATTTTGTATTGTTGGATAATGTTTTGAACATTTCCTATATCAAGAGTTGATCGGTTCAGGCACGTTATCTAAAAGCATTGATGTTCTAAATCAAACTACAGTTCTTAGTATACAGAACACACACAAGAGGAAGAATTCAGAAATGAACGAATCCTTCTTGAGGCATTGTAGACTAGGTCATATCAATGCGACCCGACTAGCTGAAGTTACATTTAGATGGATATTTAAATCTGTTTAAATTTACATCTTGTGAAACTTGCCGGTCATGTCATAAAGATAAAATGACCACAGCTCTGTTTATTGGAAACAGAGAAAGAGTTAGTGAACTCTTGGGATTGATACATGTTGATGTATGAAAGTCCCCTGTCTACACATGCCAAGACCGGTTCTTTTTACTTCCTTACATTCGCTGATGATCTCTCAAGAATCGGACGCATGTTCCTGTTGAAACACATGTCTGAAGCTTTTGAGAACTTCAAAGAATATAAGAAAGAAGTAAAGAACCAATACAGGTATAAGTATTATGTCCTTTGATGAGATCAGGGAGGAGAATACTTAGGCATGGAGATCCTGGACTATTCTAAAGGAGAATGAGATTCTCTCTCAGCATTACTCCTCCGTATACACCATATCACAACGGTGTAGCGGGGTGGAGCAATCACACCCTATTAGATATGGTGCGCTCAATGATGAGTACTACTGAGTTTCCTATTTCCTTTTGGGAGTTATGCACTTGAGAAGCTGCATACCTATTGAATAGGGTTCCAATCAAATCAGTTGCCTATCACTTCATATGTGATATGGAATGGGAAGAGCCCATATCTTAAGTAAATTAAGATTTGGGGTTGTCCGGCCTATGTCTGAGAGCAAAATCCGGACAAGCTCGAGGCAAAGTCAGTTATGTAGAACTGAAAGGAGTTCCAGCTATACAAACTACAGCTGATGATCTGGTAGTACCAAAGGATTCAATAGTCTCCGACGAACCTCAGCCTCTCCGCCGATCTAGTAGGGTTCCTCATCCGCCCAAGAGATACTTTGGTTTCTCGATGACAGTGGGAGCGAGGATTGCATCATGAGATGATGACCCAACTAGTTTCGAGCAGGCCATCAAGAGTAGGGACTCTGTAAGAATGGCTGGATGCTTTGTGATCTGAGATGGAATCCATGCACACCAACAAAGTATGGACTTTGGTTGCTATATCTGAAGGGTTAAATCCCCATCAGGGGCAAGTATATCTTGAGAAGATTACTTGGTGTAGATGGAAAGGTTGAGACTTTCAATGCTAGACTTGTTAAAGGTTTTCGTCATCGACCAGGCGTGGATAATGATGAAACCTTTTCCAGTGGCTATGCTTGAGTCCATCCGGATCCTACTTGCCATTGCTGCATACCATAACTGCGATATCTGGTGGTTGGGTGTCATGACTACTTTTCTAAATATTGATTTAGAAAAGAACGTCTATAAGAACACAGCCAAAGGGCTTCGTAAACAGTGGGAGCAGCGGAAACTTGTGCAAGTTGCTTTACAGATTAAAGCAGGCATCACGAAGATGGAACGTCTGTTTTGATGTGCTAGTCAAAGAGTTTGACTTCATCAAAATGGTAGTTGAACCTTGTATATACAAAAGGGAAGTAGGGATTATGGTGGTGATCCTCGTATTGTACGTAGACGACATACTCTTAATAGGAAAAGAGTTTCATATGCTACGCACGGTCAATCTCCTCTTATCACAAGCATTCTCCATATAGGATAAAGGTGATACCTCCTAAATCCTGGGTTTTGGATCTATGAGATAGATCTAAATGGATGTTAGGATTCTCACTAGGTGTAGTGAGATAGTATCAATTGATCTTAGGGAGAATCACTAGAATGGTTCCAGGGTGATAAGCTTGACTGAATGTCAGTCACAGGCATTGTCTTTACTCTCAAAGCAGGGACGGTATGTTGGAAGAGTTCCAAGCTAGATATCGTAGCAAACTAGACGATAAAGGCTGGTGACATCGCTATCAAAGATACTACCAAAAGAGGAAGTTTGGGTGCATATTAGTTCATGAGGTGAACTAGGTTCCTACCATTGTGTGACAATGGAAGTGTGGCTTTGGCCCAGGAACCCCGGTCCCATCAGTGACCCAGACATATTCCAAGGCAGTATCACCTGATCATGGAGATAGTTGATCTCCAGGGTGATCGAGGTTAGGAGAGTAGACATAGAGGACAACACGGCGGATCCACTCACAAAGGCCTTTTCCCAGAGAGAGACTTTTATGGGATGGTTGAGTATGAGATACTACAACCACTGCTACAGATGGCCCTGATGCAAGTGGGAGATTGTTAGTTATATGTATGCCCTATAGCCCATTACTGTACATGAGATGTATAATGTAGTGGATGCTGGGACATATATAGGTAGGACTTTCTTGCTCAACATGATAGTGCGCTATCCGGTTGCTCTTTATCTTAACATGTATACTTACTGTCTCTCTGTTACATGTTGATAAAGCCCTTAGGATGTATACTCGACTTCCAGGACTATGATGCAGATCATACTAGTGGGGCCTGGGTAGTCCAAGAGTACATCCTTCAATGTTCCTAGTCGTGGGAATATCGAGACGGGGCATCGATATTCCAGAGTAGACTAGCGTATATCTTCTCGACCCATGTGATGGGAGATGGGTGATCCCATATCCATTGGTGTTTGACATCAGAGACGGTATGCGGGTGCTCAGTGGAGACTGGGTACACTGAACGGACTCGCCGAGAACTCCCAGATGGTATTATACCTCACGTCAGATGGCAGTTCTCTGGTGACATTGGTACAGCTTAGTCTGTTGACCCGAGATCGTCATAGAGTCTTGTGTGGTTCCCACTGTGCTTTGATTTCCACCCTACCACGGCTCCACTGAGGCGTGCAAACAGGTGGTTTTTGGGTACAGTCCCGATTCACATGGAGGCAATGAGCGATAGGAGGGGATTCGTCTCTCCCGGTATTGGGGGTTGATGTTGTGCTTTGCTCGGCTGGCCATAACTAGAAATCCCTGTCCAGGGTTGCAGTGATTTAATGGTAAGTGTTATCAGTTGTTTCATGCTTGTTATGGACCTTACATCAGCATGACTTATCAAGCTACTGGAGTCTGACGTTTACCACCCCTAGGCGAGATATGCGACATATCAGACGAACAGACCGGACTGTGCGGTAAGTGTTACTGATTGGATTCGCAGGAGTGTGAGCAGGCTTGCTCGTTGATCTTCTGATCACTCAATGCCCGGGTGGCCATTACGTTTAGCAGACCGCTTGCGGCTTGTGGGTGATTGATATGATCACCACCTACTGCCGGCGTATTGACGAGTCTTTAGAGTCCTACACAGAGGTTTCCTGGCTCAAGCGAAACGAAATAGGAGCGCATATGAGATATGTGCGGGACCGAGAATAATACCAGTATGTGATACTGTATTCTATTCTCGCGATTTGTATCATCGCTCGGTTATATGAGATATAGCCGGGTTACCGAATCAAGTGTTGATTCGATATAATGATACACTGGATATTAGTCGGTTATATGAGATATGACCGGATCATTAAATCAAGTGTTGATTTAATGATTTAATGTATAATTATATACATTTGATATATTACTTTACATTAACTAGTATTGGTTCACTTAAGATTGATTTTCTCACTTGATGTGCACAAATTGTATATGTGATATATGTTTGTGCACTAGTTTGTATCATAGTTGATGATACATGCAAACTTGGGTGTGTGTATGACTTACACCATATTTAAGTTAATGGTTTAGGTTTTTATTTATTTTGGTAAAACAAAATGGTGGCTTTCTTTGTCTTGGCTTGAAGCTTCATGAAGCTTTTAAGCATCTTTGACAAAGTCCACTCATTTTGTTTTGCATAAGATTTTTTATTAACCAAACCATTAACTCAAACTATGGTTTAGTCTCTACAAAGGTTAACTCACCCATGGTTGCATTATGATAGACTTCACTTGATTATTCCTTTTAATTAATTCATTATTCATATTCTTTCATCTTCTTCTTCTTCAAGAAGAAGAAAAGCTTGCTAGAAATTTTCAAGTGAAGAAATAAAGTGAGAAATCCAAATCCAAAGTGAACCCACTTCCTATTTCATCATCCTCTACTACTTGCCATTTAGTTTAGGGTGTTCTCTTCATAAAGTTCATGACCTAGTGAAGATGGAGCTTGAGTTTGAGTCTCCTCGACGTAGATCATCTTCGGCCTCGAAGTCAACGAGCTAGCCCGTTCATTTCTCCGAGGAAACCGTCACAAGAGTCCGGGATCTCGATGATCGCAGCGAAGGGACGTCAACACGGAGCTTTAGAAGTGAAGGACTGGAGGCTGTAATCCCTAATTCTTAGAAGTAAAGTTGTTTGATTGCTATTTGTTTCGCCTAATATCTAGTATACGATCTTGCATAGAGTTGTTCGGCACATAAAAATTTGATTTTGGCATGGTTGATGCCTTGTAGAACCTTGTTAGTGTGCCTAGGAACCCTACAAAGAGTTCCAAATAGGAAACCGTGGCAGACTCGACGATGGAGGCTGAATACATCGCTGCCATTGATGCTGCCAAAGAGGCTGTCTGGATAAAGAAGTTCGTCACTGAACTTGGTGTGGTTCCGTCCATTGAGTATCCAATACCTCTGTATTATGATAACAATGGAGCTGTGGCTTTGGCCAAGGAACCCAGGTCCCATCAGAAGTCCAGACATATTCTGAGTCAGTAACACCCGATCCGGGAGATAGTTGATCGCTGGGAGATCGAGATTAGGAGAGTTGATACGAAGGACAACACTGCGGATCCACTCACAAAGGCCATTCCTCAGATACAATTTGAGAGACTCTTCGGGATGTTGGGTATGAGATACTACAAAAGCTGGCCTTAGCGCAAGTGGGAGATTGTTAGTTATGTATATGCCCTAGAGGCCATTGTTGTACATGTGATGTATATTATAATGGATGCTTGGATATATATAGAGAGGACTTTCTTGCTCGATATGATAGTATGCTATCTGGTTTCACTTTATCTTAACGTGTTAACAAATACTGTTTTGTGATCACATGTTGATGAAGCCCTTAGGATATGTACTTGACTACTAGGACTATGATGAGATCATACTAGTGGGGCCAGGGTAGTCAACGAGTACATCCTATAACTGTTCCCAGTCGAGGGTGTATCGAGACAGGGCATCGATACTCCAGAGTAGACTAGCGTACACGCATCTTGACCCATATGATGAGCGATGGATGATCCCATATTCATTGGTGTTGGACATCAAAGATGGTGTACGGGTGCTCAGTGGAGACTGGGTACACTAAACGGACTCGCCCGAGAACTCCTAGATGGTATTATACCTATCGTCAGATAGAAGTTCTCCGGTGACACTGGTACAGGTTAGTCTGTAGACCCGAGATCGTCATAGAGTCTTGTGTGATTCCCACTGTGCTTTGATTTCCACCTTACCACGTCCAAGAGGGCGTGAAAAACGGTAGCTTTTGGGTACAGTCCCGAATCACATGGAGGCAATGAGCGATAGGAGGGGTTTCCTCACTCCCGGTATAGGGAGTTGATGTTGTGTTGTGTTCGATTGGCTATAACTGGAAGTCCCTGGCCAGGGCTGATATGAAGATTTACTGGTAAGAGTTATCAGTAGTTCTCAACCCGTTATGAGCCTTACATCGATACGACTTATCGGTTACTGGGGTCTGACGTTTACCACCCCTAGACCAGATATGCAACATATCAGACGAAGAGATCGGACTGTACGGTAGTGTTTACTGATTGGATTCACAGGAGAATGTACAGGCTTGCTTGTTGATCTTCTGATTGCTCAATACACGGGTGGCTGTTACGTTTAGCTGACCGCTTGCAGCTTGTGGGTGTTTGATATGATCATCACCTACTGCCGGCGTATTGACGATTCTTTAGAGTCCTACACAGAGGTTTCCTGGCTCAGGCAAAACGGAGTAGGAGCATATATGTGATATGTGCGGGACCGAGAATGATACGATATGAGATACCGTATTATATTCTCGCGATATGAGATATCGGTCGGGTATATGTGATATAGTCGGGTCATCGGATCAAGTGTTGATTCGATGAATTGGTACATGTTATATTAGTCGGTTATATTCATTATAGCCGGATTGTCGGATCAAGAGTTGATTCGATAATTTAATGTATAATTATATATGTGATATATTACATTACGTTAACTAATATAAGCTCTCTTTATTGATTCATTTTCTCACTGGATAATACCTTGATGTATATGCGATATATGTTAATTGTATTATTTTCTTTTGTTACAAAATATATTGTATATGTGATATAATATTGTAGCAACTTAGGGTTACAAATGCAACATGGTTGTTAAGTTTAAACAAAGTTAGGTTTTGGATTTGGGTTAGCTTTTTCATGAAGCTTCATGAAGCTTTCCTTTTTGTTTTCCACCTTGATATTTTGTGAAGATATTTGTTAACCCAACCCAAACACTTAACTCTAGTTTATTCTCTACATGAGTTAAAGCCTTTATTATTAACTCATGGTTGCAATTGTAACCATAACAATAATTCATTTTTCATCACAAAAGCTTTCTTGTTCTTCTTCCTCCTTGAAAAAGCTTTCTAGCTTTTTGTGAAGTAATGATTTAAAGTGAGAAATTGAAAAGAAAAGAGTGCAAAATTCCTACTTCATCATCCTCATCTATTCTAGCCACTTAGATTAGGGTGTTCACTTCACTAATACTTGATTAGAGAAGTGAGAGCTTGATTTTGAGATTCTTCAAGGTAGATCATCTTCGAAAAGGAAGACTTCAAGCAATCATGAATCATTCGACTTATGGAGCCTCTCTAGAGTCCGGAAGTTCATGGATCACGGCGAAGGGACTACTACTTGGAGCTTATGAAACGAAGGAATGGACTACAAAAGTTGTAATCCCTCTCTCTTAGATGTAAAGTTATTTACATGCAAGTTAACCCTAATTCTCTAGTTAAGATCTTGGTTAGGGTTTGTTTAGCACCCCAAAAAATTTTAAGTAGCATGATTGATGCTTGCCAAAACCTTCACAAGGTGCTATGATAACCCTTCAGCATCATCGACGATGATGAACCAACTAGTTTCCAGCAAGCCATTAGAAGCAGACTCGGTAAAATGGCTGGATGCAATACAGACCGAAATGGAGTCCATATACACCAACAAAGTATGGACTTTATCCATTGCTCCAGAAGGGGTAAAACCCTGTTCCCGCCAAAATTTTGGCTCAAAATTTGCTCCCTTATAAAATAATAAAAATAAAATAAAATAAAAAATAATAACAAAGGGAAAAACTCCACATGTAACAAATGTCTCGGTGCCAAGAGTCAAAGACTCTGTTGCAGCGCTCACGTGCAAAACACAAGAGCGCTCGCGCTAGCAGCGCCAGCGCTGAGAGTCAAAGACTCTGTTGCAGTGCTCACGTGCAAAGAACATGAGCGCTAGCGCTAAGAGCGCTGCATTCTAAGCAGCGCACCATATGCAAAGCACGTATGCGCTAGCGCTAAGTGCGCTGCACTCTAAGCAGCGCACCACGTGCAAAGTACGGGTGCGCTAGCGCTGGAACTAAAAGCTCCCCACCGACAGATCTAAGATCCAATAATAATGATAAATCATTAATTAATCAGAATTAAATTCTGCTAAGGAAAGATTCCTCAAAATCTTTCCAAACAACAAGATTGTGCTCTGTAAATCATAGCACCGTTGGATCAATGATCCAATGGTGATTAAAAATCACCAAAATACAGAATAAATTCTGTATGGAAAAGATTTCCCAATCTTGTTAAAAACAAGAAAATTGCCTTCTGTAAATCAGAAGCCCTTGGATCAAAGATCCAACGGTGGGGAAATTCCCAAATCAATTGGAGAAAAGATCTCCTTAACTAATTGAACAAATCAGCTCGCCCTATATAAAGGCCCCCATACTTCAAGTCTGGGGGGAGAGAGAAAAGATACAGAGAAATAGAGAGGAACCCCCCCCCCAAGAAGGTTTGAGAAAATCTCAGAAAGAAGAGCCAAGCTCTCGATAGAAGAACTTCTTTTCTTCAAGGTAAAAGAACAGAGAGATGAAATCACCTCATAATTAAAAAGAAGAATTCACTTCTTTCTTTAAGATCATAGATCTACAAGACCAAGGTCTTTTACAAAGAGATCAAAAGATCTCATCATAAAATAAAAGAAGAATTTACTTCTTTCTCACAGATCATAGATCTATAAGACTAAAAGTCTTTCCCAAAAAGATTATGAACATCTCATTATAAAAAAGGGAGGAATAATTCAATTCTCTTAAGGATCACAGATCCATAAAGGCAAAGCCTTTCATCAATATAAAAGATTAAAACATCTCCTGTGAAGCTAAGAACTTTATTCTTAGATCTATGAGACAAAGTCTCTTAAAAGAGGATTTAATTCTCGGTGAATAGCGCTGCATAAAGGAGCCTTAGCGCTCCGTATTAAAAAGCGCTTCAGCGCACCGGAACTAGAGCACAGCACTCCATAAAAAGAGCCTTAGCGCTCCATATTAAAAAGAAACATCTCAGCGCTCTTGATCTGGAGAAAAGTGCCAAGCGCACCACGTGCTCTTCACGTGTGCATCACTCAACAAGTAGCGCTTGCGCTCCAAATATAGCGCACCACGCTCATAAGACCGGCGCTTAGCGCCAAGCGCACCACGTGCTCCCCACGTGTGCGCCACTCAACAAGTAGCGCTTGCGCTCATAAGATAGCGCTCTGCGCTCATAAACTGGTGCAATGCGCCCATGATCTGGCGCTTTGCGCCAAGCGCGACACGCGTCCCTCACGTATGCACAACTCGGCAGAAGCGCACTGCGCTCTTTTACTGGCGCTAAACGCGCCACGTGTTTCTCACGTGTGCGCTGATAAAACATAAACTGTTATTTAAATAAAGCCCTAGAGCTATGATGAGTGCTCAGCATTCAATAAAAGATAGAAAGGCTGTCAGAACCCAAATCAATGCTCAGCATTGTCAAATGTTTAACATTTTAACTAAGTGGGTCGAGCCCAAGTTGGCCATAAACCCCTCAATTCAGATTAATTGAGCCCATATGCTCATAAATCTTAGATCTTAGTCCTAATTTGACTACAGATCTCCCAACCAAAATTGGTTTAAGGGTACATCTCTTCACTCCTCTGATATTTGTCGTTGTAATCCTTAAACGTCTTCAGAGAGGTGACGGGTCCCGACAACCAGACATTCCATGGACTGTGGGGTCCCTAAATTCATGGACTATGATGTCCTTAACCTTGGACTGTGGGGTCCTTAAACCCATGGACTATGATGTCCTTAACCTTGGACTGTGGGGTCCTTAAACCCATGGACTATGATATCCTTAACCTTAGACTGTGGGGTCCTTAAGCCCATGGTCTATGATGTCCATAACCTTGTTCCACCATGTCCTTAAACTGGTAATCGACCGAAATGTCCCTAAACTAAACAATAGAGCCCAAATGCTCTTTTGTTGGATCTAAATGATCTTGTTAAGTTGATCTTAGTCTAAAATTAGACTAACGTATCCTTAACAAACGTTTAAGTTGATCTTAGTCTCAAATGAGACTAACGTATCCTTAAACCCAACCCCAAATCCAAATCTAAGAAAATACGGATTTGGACCAATCCACGCCCTATGGGCGACAACATAAATTAGTCTACGTATACAATCCACGGGCAACCAAAAACAAAACAAACACCCACGACACGAATTGACCATCTGGAGAAGGAGAAAGTGGTTACCGCGATGCGGTAGCGTAATTAACTGCAGGGGCTTGCGCCTACAGGGAAGAGCGTCCCCATAATCAAAAACCCCTCAATGAGGGGGAATCTAACGAAGTCTGCTATATCGGCCGCATCCGTCCAAACCTTCGATATACGGTGCCATAAATCAACTTGGCATTTTCAGAGAGGTGGACGGATAGCACCAATTGGCATTTGCCCTCGAAATTCAGGCAAGACGGACCTACGCGGTCGCGTCTCCGTGTTTCGGCGGGGAACGGATTCTGGCACGCCCGGTAGGACCTTTTCCTCTTTCCACTCTACACTTCGTGTGTCATGTTTTTCCCGTGATCAGATAATCGCGGTGTGTATGTTTGTGGTTGCCCTTAGGGGAGTGGATACTGAAGTCGGGGTTTCGACTCTATAAAGAATGGCGTTTGCTCCCACCTTAGCAACTCAGGCTCTGTCATATCTGGAAGAGTCAAGTATGAGCCATTTGCAGCCTCAAATCTCTACAATCCGGCTCTTCAAGAAATCAACGGGCTTCTCTTTGGGTCGATGCTCCCACCTCCCACCCTCAGTGCTGTAGGGTTGCTAGGCATGCTCACAAGGGTCTACAAGGCATCAACCATTCCCGATTAAAAATTTAGCCGTGCCGAACAACCCAAAGCCGGATCTTTAAACTAGAGTTTATGCGAAACTATGCATGTTAAACACTTTAACACTAAGTGAGAGGGATTACAACCTTTGTAGATCCGGTCCTTCACTTCTAAAGCTCCGTATTGACGTCCCTTCGCTGCGATCATCGAGACCCCGGACTCTTGTGACGGTTTCTTCGGAGAAATGAACGGGCTAGGTCATTGACTTCAAGGCTGAAGATGATCTACGTCAAGGAGACTCAAACTCAAGCTCCATCTTCACTAGGTCATGAACTTTGTGAAGAGAACACCCTAAACTAAATGGAAAGTAGTAGAGGATGATGAAATAGGAAGTGGGTTCACTTTGGATTTGGATTTATCACTCTATTTCTTCACTTGAAAAATTTTTAGCAAGCTTTTCTTCTTCTTGAAGAAGAAGAAGATGAAAGAATATGAATAATGAATTATCTAAAAAGAATAATCAAGTGAAGTTTATCATAATGCAACCATGGGTGAGTTAACCTTTGTAGAGACTAAACTATAGTTTGAGTTAATGATTTGGTTAACAAAAATCTTATGCAAAACAAAATGAGTGGACTTTGTCAAAGATGCTTAAAAGCTTCATGAAGCTTCAAAGCCAAGACAAAGAAAACCACCATTTTGTTTTACCAAAATAAATAAAAACCTAAACCATTATCTTAAATATGGTGTAATTCATACACATACCCAAGTTTGCATGTATCATCGATCATGATACAAACTAGTGCACAAACATATATCACATATACAACTTGTGCACATAAAGTGAGAAAGTCAATCTTAAGTGAACAAATACTAGTTAATGTAAAGTAATATATCAAATATATAATTATACATTAAATCATTAAATCAACACTTGATTTAATGATCCAGTCATATCTCATATAACCGACTAATATCTAGTGTATCAATATATCGAATCAACACTTGATTCGGTAACCCGGCTATATCTCATATAACCGACTGATGATACAAATCGCGAGAATAGAATATAGTATCACATACTGGTATTATTCTCGGTCCCGTACATATCTCATATGCGCTCCTATTTCGTTTCGCTTGAGCTAGGAAACCTCTGTGTAGGACTCTAAAGACTCGTCAATACGCCGGCAGTAGGTGGTGATCATATCAATCACCCACAAGCCGCAAGCGGTCTGTTAAACGTAACGGCCACCCGGGTATCGAGCGATCAGAAGATCAACAAGCAAGCCTGTACATTCTCCTGCGAATCCAATCAGTAACACTCCCGTACAGTCCGGTCTCGTCGTCTGATATGTCGCATATCTCGCCTAGGGATGGTAAACGTCAGACCCTGGTAGCTTGATAAGTCGTGTCGATATGAGGTCTATAACAGTTTGAGAAACAACTGGTAACACTTACCAGTAAATCTCAGCAACCCTGGCCAGGGATTTCCAGCTATAGCCAATCGAACACAGTGCAACATCAACTCTTTATACCGGGAGAGACGAATCCCCTCCTATCGCTCATTGCCTCCATGTGATTCGGGACTGTACCCAAAAGCCACCTTTTTGCACGCCCTCTTGGACGTGATATGATGGAAATCAAAGCACAGTGGGAATCACATAAGACTCTATGACGATCTCGGGTCAACAGACTACTCTGTACCAGTGTCACCGGAGAACTGCCATCTGACGTGAAGTATAATACCATCTGGGAGTTCTCGACGAGTCCGTCCAGTGTACCCAGTCTCCACTGAGCACCCGTACACCATCCTTGATGTCAAACACCGATGGATATGGGATCATCCATCGCCCATCATATGGGTCAAGATGCGTATACGCTAGTCTACTCTGGTGTATCGATGCCCTGTCTCGATACACCCTCGACTAGGAACAGTTATAGGATGTACTCGCCGACTACCGTGGCCCCACTAGTATGAACTCATCATAGTCTCAGTAGTCGAGTACATATCCTAAGGGCTTTATCAACATGTAACTTAGAGACAAACAGAGTACATGTTTAGATAAAGTACAACCAGATAGCATACTAACATGTCGAGCAAGAAAGTCCTCCCTATATATGTCCTAGCATCCATTACAATATACATCGTATGTACAGTAATGGCTTTTAGGGCATACATATAACTAACAATCTCCCACTTGCACTAGGGCCATCTGTTGTGGTATCACATACCCAACAATTAGCTGCGGTTGAAGTATCTCATACTCAACCATCTCATAAAAGTCTCTACTGGGAAAAATGCCTTTGTGAGTGGATCCGCGCTGTCGTCCTCTGTGTCTACTCTCCTAACCTCGATCTACCTGGAGATCAACCATCTCCATGATCAGGTGATACTGCCTAAGAATTATATCTGGATTTCTAATGGGACGGTAGTTCCTTGGCAAAAGCCACAACTCCATTGTCTCACAATGGTAGGAACGAAGTTCATCCCATGAACTTATATATCCAGACTGCATCTTTGGTAGCATCCTTGGTAACGATGTATCTTGCCTTTAATCGTCTAGTATGTCACGGTATCTAGCTTGGAACTCTTCCAACATACCGTCCCTCTACTGAGGGTAAAGACAATGCCTGCGACTGACATTCAGTCGTCCTTATCACCCTAGAACCATTCCAGTGATTCTCCCCAGGATCGCTTGATACCATCTCACTACAACTAGTGATTATCCTAACATCCAATTAGATCTATCTCATAGATCCAAAACCCAGGATTTAGGAGGTATCACTTTGATCCTATATGGAGAATCTTTGTGATAAGCGGAGATTGACCGAGCGTAGCATAGGAAACTCCTTCCCTATCAAGAGTATGTCATCCACGTACTCTACGAAGATCACCACCATACTCCCTACTACCTTTTTGTATATACAAGGTTCATCTACCATTTCGATGAAGTCAAACTCTTTGACTATCACATCAAAACAGACGTTCCAACTCCGCGATGCCTGCTTTATCATATGAAGCATCTTGCACACGTTTCCGCTGCTCCCACTGTTTACGAAACCCTCTGGCTGTGTACTTATAGACGTTCTCTTCTAAAACATCATATAGAAAAGCAGTCATGACACCCAACCACCAGATATCGTAGTCATGGTATATAGCAGTGGTAAGTAGGATCTGGATGGACTTAAGCATAGCTTTGAAAGTCTCAACTTCTCCATGTACACCAAGTAATCTTCTCAAGATATACTTGCTCCTGGTGGGAATTTAACACTTCAGATAAAGCAACCAAAGTCCATACTTTGTTGGTGTATAAGGATTCCATGTCAGATCACTAAGCATCCAGCCATTCTTACAGAGTCCCCCTCCTGATGGCCAGCTCGAAACTAGTTGGGTCATCATCTCATGATGCAATCCTCGCTCCCACTGTCATGGAGAAACCAAAGTATCCCTCAGGTGGGTGAGGAACCCTACTAGATCGGCGGAGAGGCTGAGATTCGTTGGAAACTACTGAATCCTTTGGTTCTACCAAATCATCAGCTTCAGTTTTGTATAGCTGGAACTCTTTCCAGTTTTACAGAGCTGACCTTGTCTCGAGCTTGTCCGGATTTCGCTTTTAGACATAGGCCAGACAACCCCAAATCTTAACAAACTTAAGATATGGGCTCTTCCCTTTCCATATCACATATGAAGTGGTAGGAAACTGATTTGATTTGAACCCTATTCAATAGGTATGCAGCTTCTCAAGTGCATAACTCCCAAAAAGAAATAGGAAACTCAGTAGTACTCATCATAGAGCACACCATATCACATAGGGTGCTATTGCTCCGTCCCGATATACCATCGTACTATGGTGTATACGGAGGAGTAATGCTGAGAGAGAATCTCATTCTCCTTTAGAATAGTCCAGGATTTTTGTGCTCAAGTATTCTCCTCCTTGATCTCATCAAAGGACATAATACTTATACCTGTATTTTGGTTCTCTACTTCTAACTTATATTCTGTGATTATCTCAAAAGTTTCGTACTTGTATTTCAACAGGAACATATGTCTGAATCTTGAGAGATCATCAGTGAATGTAATGAAGTATAAAGAACCGGTCTTGGCATGTATAGACAGGGGACCTTCATACATCAGCATGTATCAATCCTAAAAGCTCATTAACTCTTTCTCTGTTTCTAATAAACAGAGCTATGGTCATCTTATCTTTGTGACATGACCGGCAAGTTTCACAAGATGTAAATTCAAACAGATTTAAATATGCATCTAAATGTAACTTAGCTAGTCGGGTCGCATTGATATGACCTAGTCTACAATGCCTCAAGAAGGATCCGTTCATTTCTGAACTCTTCCTCTTGTGTGTGTTCTCTATACTAAGAACTGTAGTTTGATTTAGAACGTCAATGCTTTTGGATAGCGTACCTGAACCGAATAACTCTTGATATAGGAAATGTTCAAAACATTATCCAACAATACAAAATTATATCCTTTCTTTACTAATAAAGAGACTGATATGATGTTGTATATCAGGTTCGGTATCTAATAACATTCGTTTAGAATCAATGTATTCTGGTAATACAGGGTGATAGTGACCAACAGACTTGGCTACAACACTTGCACGGTTTCTATCTCATGAAACATATCACCCGTTCTCAGTTCTCTACCTATCTGTAGCCCATGTAACAGATTACATATGCGGGATCCTGATCCGGTATCACATACCCAGGACGTAAAGGTACTGAGAAACAGTTCTGTGTAATGAACACACCCGAAGATGATGCATCAGCATGCACTTTCTTTGTTTCGGCGGCACGGGAATTCTGGTAATCCCCAATTTCCTGCTCTGTCTTATAACAATTATAAGTTGGAGCGGGACCAACGTTCCCCAGCTCAGTATAACAAGCGGGTTCGGTCAATATATCCGTATTATTATCTTGATTAAGGCGTGATATGGTCGCTACCTGGAGAGAGAGAGAAGAAAACACTCAGCGTATGCTCTTGCAAGATTAGATTGGTTATCTAATATATCTAATCAGGATGTCTCCCACTGTTTTAATCAAATCTTCCTTCAAACCCTAAAAGGAAAGACTAGCCGGGATTAATTACACGCTACAAGTTCGCCAATCTTTCAGCCAGGCCAGTGTCGATACTTTGAGGGAGGTGCCCTGTGCTTTCGCACGGACCTAATTAAAGTAAATCTCATTTTCCCAGAGGCGTAACCCCGTTAACACCTTTCTAGACACCTACTTGATCGGCTAATTGTAATGTGTAAAACTCTTCCAGGAGCAACTCTTACTCGCAGCGGGTATCGGGATCCAACTATCTCATAGAAGGTATGCAATCTCATTGCAAATTTCAACACTTGAAATTCCCGATAATATTTTGCCCCAAGCCTCCTATGACCTTGACAAAGGCCAACAAATCATAGGCTGCTAGTCAAGTTCAACCCGTCATTTCTTGATTGAAATAAACCCACCCTGTCACGACCCGAAAGTACGGAACGTGACCGGCACTTAGATTACGAAGCGTCTAGAAGCGCCACGTGACCTAAGTAAGCCGAAGCCCAGAGATCTAAACCATAAAAGAAGAAAAAGAAGAAAACAAAAGAAAACAAGTAAAAAAAAACATCAGCAAATTTTACCAAAACTTTCGGCAGAGTCTCCTCTGTAAAAACTGGCACCCAAACGGGTACAACAAGTAAAATATGAATAAACAATAAAAAGCATCCCCAAACGGGTGCTAGCATCAACGCCAACAGGCGGAAACAACCACAACAAGCACAATAATATACAACGCCAGAGGGTGGGGCTCAAAACTCAAAAGAAAGCAAAACCACCAGATCAGAATAATACAGGCGCGACTCTAAGGTCGAAGTAAAAGACTGGTCCAATAACTTATCAAGTAATACAAATATGGTTGATGGAGCTTACTAGATACAAATGAATGAATAAAAGTACAATGGTGGTTCGGATATAAGTGAACCAACCTACCGTGCCAATCGCCCTGAAGAAAAGATGTGCCAACAAGCTGCCACGGGAAACCTGTACATCGAACCTGTAAAGAATTTGGCATAACGGGGGTGAGTTGCCAACTCGTGAGTAGAAGACATCTACGAAAAGAAATCGAATGCACGATGCTATCCTATGTCATAATAATACACTACTATATCCCAAACATCTAGTAATAGCAGGGTAATACAACGTGTAAGTGCAAATACTCCGTGTCGTGTCAGTGCCTCATATAGTACTAAGTCATATGAAATGAAATGCATGCACCATGAATGTAAAGTCACAAATCCTGAAATCCAGATATATATGTATGAGAACCTTTAGCCGTTATCATAGTAAAGTTTGTATAAGCATCTGAAATCTCAACAATGAAATCCATGGAAATCCGTGTCATGCATCGACACAACACATATAACCTCAAGTATCAATATGTCGGGCTCCGTCAGTCCGGTTCGGCCCATATCATCAAATCCCACGACAACGGTCGGTATCCTCCGGATATCCGCCGCGCCAGACATCACCGGTAGGTAGCCTTCCCCTGCCAGGCTCATCGTCTACAACTCGATCTTCTTGCCCCGGGGTACCATACCGGGCCCACCATGTACCCGAGACGGTTCATCCACTCCTCGAATCGGGTCTCGAAATCCATCAGAAAACATGAAATACTCATGGTGGACGACACATACATCACGAGAAAACCGCATCTTATTTTAAAAAAAGAGAAGAGGAGAGAGAGAGAAGTTTTTATATATTTTTGCGGTTTTCCCCAAAAATCCAGAAATCTCATAGAAATCCAAATCTCAAAATCATGAGTACTATATGATAAGTGTCGGCATATGCCCATAATACTGCATGATAACACGAAAATATGAATGCATGAATGTCTAAGTAATGAATGCCATGTCTTATACTTAACATCAGAGAGTGATCACAATACTACATCGGTTTAGTTGTTAACTGATTCTATCAATAAAAGATAATATGATCTAAAGTGTACGTGACATAGCAATTACCGATGATGATGTGTGTGAGCCGGCAAATAAGTGTGCGTGGAATATGCGCATCATCGGTAATGGTGCTGGTGTCCTAACAGGTAAGGTTTATACTATTTATAGCAACATATGTATGAACATGCAACATTATGATTACAGTGTGAAAGTAAAGACGAATGTATATTACCTACTCATTTAATATACTAATACTAATACCACTATATGACTCGAACCTAACCTAGTGTCCATCTAACCTCCTAAGGAAAACTAAACCTAAGAACTAGTCAATAGAAATAAGAGTCTACCTAAGGTCTGAATCAATATCTCTAATAGTCGGCGATCCCGCCTCAACAGCGTCACGTACGTAGTACGGCTTCCTCGAATCAAGAGTGCGGATCAATCATCAAATCTAAGCCTCGTACGGTAAAATCCATCGTACGGCATCCCAATGTCGGGGTACGGTCAAGTATCTCCTAGGTGTCTCCTCATTCGTATAATGTCATATGTATCATATTGTGATTAAGTCATACTCATATGATATCGGCATCAGGTCACACCAATATAATGTCGAAATCAAGTTATACATATATCATATCGTAATCAGTCACAAGTTACAGTCCGAGTACTATTCTAGAGTCCCATGTACATCAATATCACCACCACTCTTTGTAATGTATATATTCAAGTTCATTATCTCATTCCCTAATGATCCGCTAACACTTTATTACGACTGTATAGTCAAAAATCACGGCATCAAGCCCAGTTATACTATTTCATCATACCTCGGATATCATATCACATCACTGAATCACCTATATGTGTTGTATATATATGTATATACCTATACCTAGTTCTATATATATACACATACACGTACCCCATGTCGATTTTCAGTGTGTGCGTGGGTGTATTTCTATCTGAAACCTACGAACCTCTTCCAAGGTACTCATCCTCTGATATAGTTTTCCTAAATCGGTCTAGTCCAGCCTAGGGTCAATACTAGGGTCCTACTAGGGTCACGTCTAGTTTCCTAATGTCAATAAGTACTATTCCTATTCTACGTTGCGGGGGTGCTAAACGCCATCCACCCGACTTCCCCCCGTAGATATGCATCTACTCACCTGGTCCATGTCTGCCGAAGACAGTGTCGCCATCCTCCTCTTCATCG
This sequence comes from Agapanthus africanus, assembly GCA_030015575.1. Lineage (NCBI taxonomy): Eukaryota > Viridiplantae > Streptophyta > Magnoliopsida > Asparagales > Amaryllidaceae > Agapanthus > Agapanthus africanus. The sequence continues at coordinate 242,849,978 of CM057350.1, forward strand.
CCCGCAGTCCACGTGAGGGTACCTAGACGCAAACATATAAATAGTATCGTAAACCGAATCACATACAAAAGTCAAACGATACGAAGAGCAAGCACAGGTTAAAACCTATGTCCCGTCCACGCAAAAGAACCAAATACCGCTCGATATCGGCGTACAAACTCCGATGGATCGAGATAACATCATCAAACAACTTGTACTTTTAAAACACATTACTTATATTGTAAAACATGATCAAATTCATCGAAACACTAAAATCGATCAAATCGTCCGTTTTCGAAAAACCCGAAAATGCCAATTTACCGTTTTTCATCGAAACTTGACATTTAAATGAAACCAATGGTCATAAAACTCATTAAATAGCATTACTAGACTATACAAACCATTACTATATTTTTATTACACAATTTTGCATTTATTTGAAATTTCTAGTTTGCAACTTTTAACAATTTTAACATTTTCCAAGCAAAATACCACAATTCCACCTCAAAACATGATTTTGCATAAATTAATCACTTAAACCACAATTTATGATGATAATGATGTAATGAAACTATAATTATATTTTTAATCACATTTATTTAGAAATTCCTAAAATCTAGTTTACAAAATAATAGCATTTTATTACTATTTTTCCAATTATCAACATAATCTAGTGATCAAACTAAGTTTTTCATTCAATTAATATGCTAATATTCTCACTAAAATTACCATCTAATGATAACACCCTTAATAAGAATTTTATTTTACCCACAACACATTTTAGAAAAAATCTAGTTAGCTAAATAGTTTAAATTAAACAATTTCGATCAACAATTTATTATACCACCACCATGCAAGAATTTTCCACTCTAAAAGATGTTAAACTAGCTATTATAACCCTAATTAATTAACAAAAACCACCTCTTGAATTTTCAAACCCTAACTTGAATTTTAGAATTTGCAACAAGAATTAATCTAATTAATCTAATTATGCTTTAAAAGAAATATCTAATAGAAATAAAACAAAAGAGAAGGATTTATACCTCCACAACCTCATGTCCCAACTTGAAAATGAGCCTCAAAAATACTTGCTTTCCCACTCCAAAATCCATGTAGAGAAGAGTAGAGAATAAAGGGTATGAAATAATTAGGTTTTTATGGAATTTAAATTGGATTTTTGTAGTATTTTTGATGATTTTTTGAAAAAAAATGAGGTGGAAAATGGGGGGGGGCAGCCATGGTGATGGGGAGGCCGGCCAAAATAAGGGGAAGAGGGAGAAACACATGAGAAATGGTGTAGAAACTTCTCCAAAATGTCATCATCTTAATGTCTTTTCATGCTTTATTCATTTTCTTTTAATTCTTTTCTAAAATAACTCAAGAAAGATCTAGAAACAAGGAAAAATTTGCAAATAAATTTTGCATGATACACACTAAATTCTAATATGCCATGGTTCATTTTTACAAATTAAAACCATTTAAATTTGTAATTTACACTAATTTAGTGTAAAAATAAAGCTTATGTTAATATTTAAAATAATTAATTTAGGAAAAATATTTTATTAAACCAAAAATTTATAAGTGGCTAAATAAACACTATTTACTAGTAATTTCATAATTAAAATAGATATTTTTAAATTTATAGTGAAAAACAATCACGGTTTGGTTTTACGAAAAATACATTTTACTTTACCGAAAATCCTAAAATTCACTTAAACACTTTTATTCATTTAATTATTTATTTAATTATTTTTAAAATGTTACAATCTTCCCCCCTTTAAGAAATTCGGTCCCCGAATTTAAATTAACACTCCCCTTCCAAATACTAAAACATTTAGCAAAATACTCAAATCGTCGGGGCTCCGAAATCATTAATACATAACGAAAATCAACTCCGTCAAGCATGACGCAATCATCGGAGTTATGGCGATAATGAAATATCATAACCCAATGTGAAAACCATTATAATATACATCAATCTATAACTTATATATAGTTCGCATCCTAGTAAAATCGCCGAATCATCATAATAAAGCAGCATACAAAAACCCCTTCTTGAAAATCGCCGTGCAATGCACGTGTCACGGTCTAAGTAGCGGACATTTAATTTTTTTAAAAATATAGCTACATATATATCTTTTATTTAACATACACGTCCCGCCTGGTTACTAACTCAAATAATAATGATCATGAAAACATACTGCTCAAACTAAAATCAATCCCAATCACATCAATAAAATGTCATGTGCGTCCGGTGCGCACTGAAATCGAAACCAAATGCAGAAACCATGAATACCCACAAAACAAAACTAAGTGCAACAGGTGTGCACCAAAAACATCTGTCAAGTGCAACGGGCGTGCACGACTCACTATCAGGTGCATCTAATCTGCACAAAACCCCGATTTAGTGCATCTGGTGTGCACAAAATCGCATCAAGTGCGCCAAGTATGCGCAAGAATCCTAATCAGGTGCACATGGAGCACGAAAACATACATTGAATATCAAAATCGAAATCACAGCACAAAAATGCATGAAAATTAGGTCGAAACATATGTCAAAATCACGTGTAACCCCTATGCACGAAATCAAATCAAAAATCTCAAAAAAATATATAAAACCAAATCAAGTGTACTGGGTGCGTACTAAACCACATCAATACAACTGATATAAGAAACACAGATAGAATGAAGGTACACACAGGAAATACCAATCGTAGAACAAGTCCTCAAAATACAAAAATCCAATCAACGAAAATAGGAAATTCAAATCACTAAATCACAATCGTAAATACTATCGTCAATGTGCGCCTCTTTCCTCTGATGTCGACCGCTTCGAACTCGTTCTTTCATAGGTGTGCTGACTGCGCTACCAACGGCAATACTCATGTCTAGAGTCTCCCACATAGTCGATTCCTTCACTTGATATCCGGACTACATTAAACTTCTCGATCGATCCATCAAAATCCCATAATTCCCCGAGAGCTCAACACTCAAGTACAGTTTAAAAATATCCGGTACATACCCCAGCATCGATGATCCAGCTGTAGAAGGGCAAACCCAAGCCTCACTAATGGCACAGCGGAACTGCCGTAAACCCTAAGGTTCAAGGGCGTTCTCGTGGTCATTATGTCGAGTTAGGGTTTCATTCTTCTAGAGGGTCCATCGAAATACCTGCATGTTCTTCCGAATACTTTAAACTTAGGAAATGGTTTTCTGATAATCGTTCGAACCCTTTAACTTCATCCGGACGGCATGTGAATACCCTTCGTCCGCACGCTAAGCAATGCTTCAGTCCTCAAGAATAACCAATACTCTAATGGTTACTGCATTCGAGCCGCATCTCCCTCTGCCCGTGGTAACAGAAACCACCATCCGACATTGACGAAGATAGATCAAAGGAACGAATGAAATACGGTGCAAACAATGTAAATCCTAGGGCTCCTTAAGCAGAGTAGCGTATCGTAAGTATGCCGCGGACCATACCCACGGTACGTTACTCTATCTAACTCGCCTACTCCATCAACCAAGGGTCACCTAAACTTATACAAGGTTAAACCTAGCGCTCTGATACCAACTTTGTCACGACCCGAAAGTACGGAACGTGACCGGCACTTAGATTACGAAGCGTCTAGAGGCGCCACGTGACCTAAGTAAGCCGAAGCCCAGAGATCTAAACCATAAAAGAAGAAAAAGAAGAAAACAAAAGAAAACAAGTAAAAAAAAAAACATCAACAAATTTTACCAAAACTTTCGGCAGAGTCTCCTCTGTAAAAACTGGCCCCCAAACGGGTACAACAAGTAAAATATGAATAAACAATAAAAAGCATCCCCAAACGGGTGCTAGCATCAACGCCAACAGGCGGAAACAACAACAACAAGCATAATAATATACAACGCCAGAGGGTGAGGCTCAAAACTCAAAAGAAAGCAAAACCACCAGATCAGAATAATACAGGCGCGACTCTAAGGTCGAAGTAAAAGACTGGTCCAATAACTTATCAAGTAATACAAATATGGTTGATGGAGCTTACTAGATACAAATGAATGAATAAAAGTACAATGGTGGTTCGGATACAAGTGAACCAACCTACCGTGCCAATCGCCCTGAAGAAAAGATGTGCCAACAAGCTGCCACGGGAAACCTGTACATCGAACCTGTAAAGATTTTGGCATAACGGGGGTGAGTTGCCAACTTGTGAGTAGAAGACATCTACGAAAAGAAATCGAATGCACGACGCTATCCTAGGTCATAATAATACACTACTATATCCCAAACATCTAGTAATAGAAGGGTAATACTACGTGTAAGTGCAAATACTCCGTGTCGTGTCAGTGCCTCATATAGTACTAAGTCATATGAAATGAAATGCATGCACCATGAATGTAAAGTAACAAATCCTGAAATCCAGATATATATGTATGAGAACCTTTAGCCGTTATCATAGTAAAGTGTGTATAAGCATCTGAAATCTCAACAATGAAATCCATGGAAATCCGTGTCATGCATCGACACAACACATATAACCTCAAGTATCAATATGCCGGGCTCCGTCAGTCCGGTTCGGCCCATATTATCAAATCCCACGACAACGGTCGGTATCCTCCGGATATCCGCCGCGCCAGACATCACCGGTAGGTAGCCTTCCCCTGCCAGGCTCATCGTCTACAACTCGATCTTCTTGCCCCGGGGTACCATACCGGGCCAACCATGTACCCGAGACGGTTCATCCACTCCTCGAATCGGGTCTCGAAATCCATCAGAAAACATGAAATACTCATGGTGGACGACACATACATCACGAGAAAACCGCATCTTATTTTAAAAAAAAGAGAAGAGGAGAGAGAGAGAAGTTTTTATATATTTTTGCGGTTTTCCCCAAAAATCCAGAAATCTCATAGAAATCCAAATCTCAAAATCATGAGTACTATATGATAAGTGTCGGCATATGCCCATAATACTGCATGATAACACGAAAATATGAATGCATGAATGTCTAAGTAATGAATGCCATGTCTTATACTTAACATCAGAGAGTGATCACAATACTACATCGGTTTAGTTGTTAACTGATTCTATCAATAAAAGATAATATGATCTAAAGTGTACGTGACATAGCAATTACCGATGATGATGTGTGTGAGCCGGCAAATAAGTGTGCGTGGAATATGCGCATCATCGGTAATGGTGCTGGTGTCCTAACAGGTAAGGTTTATACTATTTATAGCAACATATGTATGAACATGCAACATTATGATTACAGTGTGAAAGTAAAGACGAATGTATATTACCTACTCATTTAATATACTAATACTACTACCACTATATGACTCGAACCTAACCTAGTGTCCATCTAACCTCCTAAGGAAAACTAAACCTAAGAACTAGTCAATAGAAATAAGAGTCTACCTAAGGTCTGAATCAATATCTCTAATAGTCGGCGATCCCGCCTCAACAGCGTCACGTACGTAGTACGGCTTCCTCGAATCAAGAGTGCGGATCAATCATCAAATCTAAGCCTCGTACGGTAAAATCCATCGTACGGCATCCCAATGTCGGGGTACGGTCAAGTATCTCCTAGGTGTCTCCTCATTCGTATAATGTCATATGTATCATATTGTGATTAAGTCATACTCATATGATATCGGCATCAGGTCACACCAATATAATGTCGAAATCAAGTTATACATATATCATATCGTAATCAGTCACAAGTTACAGTCCGAGTACTATTCTAGCGTCCCATGTACATCAATATCACCACCACTCTTTGTAATGTATATATTCAAGTTCATTATCTCATTCCCTAATGATCCGCTAACACTTTATTACGACTGTATAGTCAAAAATCACGGCATCAAGCCCAGTTATACTATTTCATCATACCTCGAATATCATATCACATCAATGAATCACCTATATGTGTTGTATATATATGTATATACCTATACCTAGTTCTATATATATACACATACACGTACCCCATGTCGATTTTCAGTGTGTGCGCGGGTGTATTTCTATCTGAAACCTACGAACCTCTTCCAAGGTACTCATCCTCTGATATAGTTTTCCTAAATCGGTCTAGTCCAGCCTAGGGTCAATACTAGGGTCCTACTAGGGTCACGTCTAGTTTCCTAATGTCAATAAGTACTATTCCTATTCTACGTTGCGGGGGTGCTAAACGCCATCCACCCGACTTCCCCCCGTAGATATGCATCTACTCACCTGGTCCATGTCTGCCGAAGACAGTGTCGCCATCCTCCTCTTCATCGCCCGCAGTCCACGTGAGGGTACCTAGACGCAAACATATAAATAGCATCGTAAACCGAATCACATACAAAAGTCAAACGATACGAAGAGCAAGCACAGGTTAAAACCTATGTCCCGTCCACGCAAAAGAACCAAATACCGCTCGATATCGGCGTACAAACTCCGATGGATCGAGATAACATCATCAAACAACTTGTACTTTTAAAACACATTACTTATATTGTAAAACATGATCAAATTCATCGAAACACTAAAATCGATCAAATCGTCCGTTTTCGAAAAACCCGAAAATGCCAATTTACCGTTTTTCATCGAAACTTGACATTTAAATGAAACCAATGGTCATAAAACTCATTAAATAGCATTACTAGACTATACAAACCATTACTATATTTTTATTACACAAAGTTGCATTTATTTGAAATTTCTAGTTTGCAACTTTTAACAATTTTAACATTTTCCAAGCAAAATACCACAATTCCACCACAAAACATGATTTTGCATAAATTAATCACTTAAACCACAATTTATGATGATAATGATGTAATGAAACTATAATTATATTTTTAATCACATTTATTTAGAAATTCCTAAAATCTAGTTTACAAAATAATAGCATTTTATTACTATTTTTCCAATTATCAACATAATCTAGTGATCAAACTAAGTTTTTCATTCAATTAATATGCTAATATTCTCACTAAAATTACCATCTAATGATAACACCCTTAATAAGAATTTTATTTTACCCACAACACATTTTAGAAAAAATCTAGTTAGCTAAATAGTTTAAATTAAACAATTTCGATCAACAATTTATTATACCACCACCATGCAAGAATTTTCCACTCTAAAAGATGTTAAACTAGCTATTATAACCCTAATTAATTAACAAAAACCACCTCTTGAATTTTCAAACCCTAACTTGAATTTTAGAATTTGCAACAAGAATTAATCTAATTAATCTAATTATGCTTTAAAAGAAATATCTAATAGAAATAAAACAAAAGAGAAGGATTTATACCTCCACAACCTCATGTCCCAACTTGAAAATGAGCCTCAAAAATACTTGCTTTCCCACTCCAAAATCCATGTAGAGAAGAGTAGAGAATAAAGGGTATGAAATAATTAGGTTTTTGTGGAATTTAAATTGGATTTTTGTAGTATTTTTGATGATTTTTTGAATAAAAATGAGGTGGAAAATGGGGGGGTGCAGCCATGGTGATGGGGAGGCCGGCCACAATAAGGGGAAGAGGGAGAAACACATGAGAAATGGTGTAGAAACTTCTCCAAAATGTCATCATCTTAATGTCTTTTCATGCTTTATTCATTTTCTTTTAATTCTTTTCTAAAATAACTCAAGAAAGATCTAGAAACAAGGAAAAATTTGCAAATAAATTTTGCATGATACACACTAAATTCTAATATGCCATGGTTCATTTTTACAAATTAAAACCATTTAAATTTGTAATTTACACTAATTTAGTGTAAAAATAAAGCTTATGTTAATATTTAAAATAATTAATTTAGGAAAAATATTTTATTAAACCAAAAATTTATAAGTGGCTAAATAAACACTATTTACTAGTAATTTCATAATTAAAATAGATATTTTTAAATTTATAGTGAAAAACAATCACGGTTTGGTTTTACGAAAAATACATTTTACTTTACCGAAAATCCTAAAATTCACTTAAACACTTTTATTCATTTAATTATTTATTTAATTATTTTTAAAATGTTACACTCCCGCACGGCCCTTGACAAAGGCCAACAAGGTCGCACGACTACCCTAATCCAATCTGCATCATATGCATAAGCAGATAAGTACTATTCAGCTACCGCACACTACGCCTTGACAAAGGCCAACAAACGCAGCACGAATACTAAACAGTCCTTATCTGAAATGACAGAGGGCTACGACAGGTTTTTAAGAAAACCCTTTGCGTAATGAACTTGATATCGTTGTAGAATCGAGTGATTTTAAATGGAGTATTTTTTAGGCTTTTCTAGTTTTGCTAAAGGGGTCACTCCCGGTGAGGGGATCGTCGGCCTTTTCCTCATTGAATAAGGTGCAGGATATTTCACAAATATCATTATGCAAAGCAAGAACTATAAAAGCAATCAAAAGACAAACCGAGTGTATAGCATCTGCTAGTTTCACTAAAGAGGTCGCTCCCGGAGAAGGGATCTCGGCTCTTTCCTTATCGAATAAGGTGCTGGATGTTCTATAAGGAACACCGTTATGCAAAGCAAGAACTAGAGCTACCAGTTTTTAAACAAGTTTCTACAACATCTTTAGGTTTCTTTTATTTCATTAATCTCATTAATGAAGTCCCATTTTATTATGCTTCACAAGCATCAGATATGAAACGAAATCAACAATATATATAATATATATCTCATATATATATAATATAAGCATTCGTCTCAGGCAGTAATATGATCTCATCACAGAACATTGCAGTAGAAGAACATATATGAAATATTGGATATACTAGGATGTCCGTGTTTTCAATACGGGCCTGTATAAAACACGGATTCCACGGTCGCGATGAATAGCCAAACCCACATCCCTAGACCCCTACGAGAGCGGCAAGTAACACTGCCAATTCTAGGATTAGGAGACCCGGTCTCGACTCCTCGAGATGGTCTCCCACTGGACCCCAGAACCCGGTTACTTGTGCTCCCCACCTTGGGTCTACCTAATGCGGAAAAGTAAATAATATACAATGGTGACATCATCCTCAGCCCGGAAGTGCCCCAATAAAAGAATATTACATACAATGAATTGTACATGAATGAAAATAAAAACCCTCATCTCACATAAAAACCCCGGCTATTCAGAACACGGCCATCCAATATAACATATCACAGTAATACATAATATCTCATATCATCAACGTAAGTAAGTATGCATACACCGATTGTCATCGATGTATAGCAACGAAAACCGGCAATACCACTACATACTACACTTACGGTGACAGAAAAGAAAGTGTAAAACTACAACAGTTGGAATCCGCAACCTCCTTAGACATCGCATTGTAGGGTTCCTAGGCACACTAATGAGGTCTCACAAGGTATCAACCATGCCAATTTCAAAAATTTCCGGTGCCGAGAAACCCTAATGTGATCGTTAACTAGAGAATAGGCGAAACATGCAAGTAGTAAACAACATTACTGCAAAGTGAAAGAAACTACAACCTTTGTTGATCCGGTCCTCCACTTCCTTAGCTCCGTGACGATGTCCCCTCGCTGCGATCATCGGATCTCGGACTCTAGTGTTGATTTCATCGGAGAAATGATCGGGCTAGGTCGTCGACTTCGATGTCGAAGATGATCTACATCGAAGCAACACAAGATCAAGCTCCAACTTCACCAAGCCATGAAACTTGTGAAGAAAACACCCTATACTACTTGGAAAGTGGTAGAGGATGAAGAAATAGGAAGTGGGTTCACATTGGATTTGGATTTCTCACTTGGAATCATCACTTGACATTTTTGAAGCAAGCTTTTCTTTTCTTTCTCAAAAGGAAGAAGAAGAAGAAAAAGAATAATGAATTAATTCCAAAAGGAAAAATGAAGTGATGGTTATCATAATGCAACCATGGGTGAGGCAAACTCATGTAGAGAATAAACTAGGGTTAAGGGAAATGGTTAGGGTTAAGGAAAGAAACAAAATGGTCAAAGCATTACAAAGCTTCATGAAGCTTCAAGAAAAAAACAAAGAATGCCACCATTTTATTTTATCCAAAAGAAATAAATAAATAAATGAATAAATAAATTAAAACCCTAACCATTTACTTAACCAAGATTTAAATCAAACATACACCCAAGTTTGCATGTATCATCAAACATGATACAATCTTGTGCACAAAAAATATATCACATATACAATGTGCACAAACAAGTGAGAAAAACATCTTAAGTGAACCAATATTAGTTAATGTAAAGTAATATATCAAATATATAATTATACATTAAATCATTAAATCAACACTTGATTTAACGATCCGGTCACATCACATATGACCGACTAATATCCAATGTATCGACTTATCGAATCTATCCTCGATTCGATAACTAGGTTATATCGCATACAACCAATCGATACATTCATCGCGAAATAGAATACGGTATCACATACACGCATTATTCTTGGTCCCGCACATATCTCATATGCGCTCCTATTTCGTTTCGCTTGAACCAGGAAACCTCTGTGTAGGACTCTAAAGACTCGTCAATACGCCGGCAGCAGGTGATGATAACACACACAAGCCGCAAGCGGTCTGCTAAACGTAACGGCCATCCGGGTATTGAACGATCAGAAGATCGACGAGCAAGCCCGCTCACACTCCTGTGAATCCAACCAGTAACACTTACCGTACAGTCCGGTCTCGTCGTCTGATATGTCGCATATCTTTCCTAGGGGTGGCAAAAGTCAGACCCCAGCAGCTCGATAAGTCATGTCGATATGAGGTCTATAACAGTTCGAGAAACTACTGATAACACTTACCAGTAAATCTCAGCAATCCTGGCCAGGGATTTCCGGTTATAGCCAATCGAACACAGCGCAACATCAACTCCCTATACCGGGAGAGACGAATCCCCTCCTATCGCTCATTGCCTCCATGTAATTCGGGACTATACCCAAAAACCACCGTTTTGCACGCCCTCTTGGACGTGGTAAGGTGGAAATCAAAGCACAGTGGGAATCACACAAGACACTATGACTATCTCGGGTCAACAGACTACTCTGTACCAGTGTCACCAGAGAACTGCCATCTGACGTGAGATATAATACCATCTGGGAGTTCTCGGCGAGTCCGTCCAGTGTACCCAGTCTCCACTGAGCACCCATATATCATCTCTGATGTCAAACACCAATGGATAAGGGATCATCTATCGCCCATCTGTATGGGTCGAGAAGGTACACGCTAGTCTACTCTGGTATATCGATGCCCCGTCTCGATACTCCCACGACTAGGGACTTTGAAGGATGTACTTATGGACTACTATGTCCCCACTAGTATGATCCGCATCATAGTCCAGGTAGTCAAGTACACATCCTAAGGGCTTTACCAATATGTAACAGAAAGACAATCAGTGTACACGTTAAGGTAAAGTGCAACCAGATAGCATACTATCATGTCGAGCAAGAAAGTCCTCCCTATATATGTCCAAGCATCCACTACAATATACATCCTATGTATAGTAATGGCCTCTACAGCATACATATAACTAACAATCTCCCACTTGCACTAGGGCCATCTGATAGCAGTGGTTGTAGTATCTCATACTCAACCATCCCATAAAAGTCTCTCTCTGGGAAAAGGCCTTTGTGAGTGGATCCGCCGTGTTGTCCTCTGAGTCTACTCTCCTAACCTCTATCCCTTGGAGATCAACCATCTCCATGATCAGGTGACACTGCCTCAGAATATGTCTGGATCACTGATGGGACAGACGTTCCTTGGCATAAGCCACAACTCCATTGTCTCACAATGGTAAGAACGAAGTTCATCTCATGAACTAATATACATCCAGACTGCCTCTTTGGTAGCATCTTAAGTAGCAATGTATCCAGCCTTTATCGTCTAGTATGCCATGGTATCTAGCTTGGAACTCTTCCAACATACCGTCCCTTTACTGAGGGTAAAGACAATGCCTGTGACTGACATTCAATCGTCCTTATCACTCTGGAACTTTTCCAGTGATTCTCCTCTGGATCAATTGATACTATCTCACTTCAACTAGTGAGAATCCTAACATCCATTTAGATCTATCTCATAGATCCAAAACCCAGGATTTAGTAGGTATCACTTTGATCCTATGTAGAGAATCATTGTGATAAGCGGAGATTGATCGAGCGTAGCATAGGAAACTTCTTCCCTATCAAGAGTATGTCATCCACGTACTCTACGAGGATCGCCACCATACTCCCTACTACCTTTTTGTATATACAAGGTTCATCTACCATTTTGATGAAGTCAAACTCTTTGACTACTACATCAAAACAGATGTTCCAACTCCGCGATGCCTGCGTTATCCTATAAAGTATCTTGTACATGTTTCCGCTGCTCCTACTGTCTACGAAGCCCTCTGACTGTGTACTTATAGACTCTCTCTTCTTAAAATATCATTTAGAAGAGCAGTCAGACACCCAACCGCCAGATATCGTAGTCATGGTATGTTGCCGTGGCAAGTAGGATCCGGATGGACTTAAGCATAGCCCCTTAGAAAAGGTTTCAACATAATCCATGCCTGGTCAATGATGCAAACCTTTAACAAGTCTAGTTTTGAAAGACTCAACTTTTCCATCTACACCAAGTAATCTTCTCAAGATATACTTGCTCCTGATGGGAATTTAACCCTTCAGATATAGCAGCCAAAGTCCATACTTTGTTGGTGTACATGGATTCCATCTCAGATCGATAAACATCCAGCCATTCTTACAGAGTCCCTACTCTCGATGGCCTGCTCGAAACTAGTTGGGTCATCATCTCATGATGCAATCCTCGCTCCCACTGTCATCGAGAAATCGAAGAATCTCCCAGACGGATGAGGAACCCTACTAGATCGGCGGAGAAGCTGAGGTTCGTTGGAATCTACTGAATCCTTTGGTTCTACCAAATCATCTGCTGTAGTTTGTATAGCTGGAACCTTTCCAGTTCTACATTACAGACCTTTCCTCGAGCTTGTCCGGATTTTGCTTTTAGACATAGGCCGGTCAACCCCAAATCTTAACTAGCTTAAGACATGGGCTCTTCCCATACCATATCTCATATGGAGTGGTAGGCTGTGATCTGATTCGAACCTAATTTCAATAGGTATGCAGCTTCTCAAGTGCATAACCCCCAAAAAGGAAACAGGTAACTCAGTACTACTCATCATAGAGCGTACCATATCGAATAGGGTGCAATTGCTCCGCCCCGATATACCATCGTGCTATGGTGTATACGGAGGAGTAATGCTGAGAGAGAATCTCATTCTCCTTTAGAATAGTCCAGGAATTCTATGCATAAGTATTCTCCTCCTTGATCTTATCAAAGGACATAACACTCATACCCGTATTGGTTCTCTACTTCTAACTTATATTCTGTGAATATCTCAAAAGGTTCGGACTTGTGTTTCAACAGGAACATATGTCTGAATCTTGAGAGATCATCAGAGAATGTAATGAAGTACAAAGAACCGGTCCTGGCATGTGTAGACAAGGGACCTTACATACATCACTATGTATCAGTCCCAAGAGTTCACTAACTCTTTCTCTGTTTCCAATAAACAGAGCTATGGTCATCTAATCTTTGTGACATGACTGGCAAGTTTCATAAGATGTAAATTCAAACTGATTTAAATATGCATCTTTGTGCAACTTAACTAGTCGGGTCGCATTGATATGACCTAGTCTACAATACCTCAAGAAGGATCCGTTCATTTCTGAACTCTTCCTCTTGTGTGTGTTCCGTATACTAAGAACTGTAGTTTGATTTAGAACATCAATTCTTTTAGATAACGTGCCTGAACTGATCAACTTTTGATATAGGAAATGTTCAAAACATTATCCAACAATACAAAATTTTATCATTTCTTTATATAAATAAAGAGACTGATATGATTTTGTATATCAGGTTCGGTATCTAATAACATTTGTTCAGAATCAATGTATTCAGGTAATACAGGGTGACAGTGACCAACAGACTTGGCTGCAACACTTGCACCGTTTTTGGTCTCATGAAACTTATCACCCGTCCTCAGTTCTCTACCTATCTGTAGCCCATGTAACAGATTACATATGCGGGATCCTGATCCGGTATCTCATACCCAGGACGTAAAGGATACTGAGAAACAGTTCTTTGTAATGAACACACCCGAAGATGATGCATCAACATGCACTCTCTTCGTTTGGGCGGCACGGGAAATCTGGTATTCCCTAATTTCCTGCTCTGTCTTATAACAATTATAAGTTGGAGCGGGACCAACGTTCCCCAGCTCAGTATAACAAGCGGGTTCGGTCAATATTCCGTTTTATTATCTTGATTAAGACGTGATATGGTCGCTACCTGGAGAGAGAGAGAAGAAAACACTCAGCGTGCGCTCTTGCAAGATCAGATTGGTTATAATTTTATCTAATCAGGATGGCTCCCACTGTTTTAATCAAATCTTCCTTCAAACCCTAAAAGGAAAGACTAGACGGGATTAATTACACACTACAAGTTCGCCAATCTTTCAGCCAGGCCAGTGTCGGTACTTTGAGGGAGGTCCCCCGTGCTTTCGCACGAACCTAATTAATATAAACCTCGTTTTCCCAGAGGCGTAACCCCGTTGACACCTTTCTAGACACCTACTTGATCGGCTAATTGTAATGTGTAAAACTCTCCCAGGAGTAACTCTTACTCGCAGCGGGTATCGGGATCCAACTATCTCATAGAAGGTATGCAATCTCATTGTAAATTTCAACACTTGAAATTCCCGATAATATTTTGCCCCTAACCTCCTATGACCTTGACAAAGGCCAACAAACCATAGGATGCTAGTCAAGTTCAACCCGTCATTTCCTGATTGAATTAAACCCACCCGCACGACCCTTGACAAAGGCCAACAAGATCGCACGACTACCCTAACCCAATCTGCATCATATGCATAAGCAGATAAGCACCAGTTAGCTACCGCACACTACGCCTTGACAAAGGCCAACAAACGCAGCACGAATACTAACTACTACTTATCTGAAATGACGGAGGGCTATGACAGGTTTTTCTGAAAACCTATTGCGTAATGAACTTGATATCGTTGTAGAATCAAATGGTTTTAAAATGGAGCGTTTTTTAGGCTTTTCTAGTTTTGCTAAAGGGGTCACTCCCGGTGAAGGGATCGTCGACCCTTTCCTCGTCGAATGAGGTGCGGGATATATCATATATATCACTGTGCAAAGCAGAAACTATAGAAGCAATCAAAAGACAAACCGAGGGTTGTAGCATCTGCCAGTTATTGCTAAAGGAGTCACTCTCGGTGAAGGGATCTCGGTCCTTTCCTTATCGAATAAGTTGCAGGATGTTCTACAAGGAACACTGCGATGCAAAGCAAGAACCGTAGCTACCTGTTTTATTTAGAAATTCGATTCCACAACATCTTAGGTTTCTTTTCTTTCATTAATCACATTAATGAAGTCCCATCATTTAAGTCCACCTAAACATCACAGATAAATACGACGTACACTTATGCCATCCGCGTTCGCCTCGATGTCCCCTCATGCACCGTTAGGTTAGGTGACTAACGGCAGAGCGGGGCAGGGCTAGCGCGGGTGTAAAACATAAGTAACGCCTATATAATATATCATATATACTATATATAGTATTCATCACAAAACATAACATGATCACATCACAGATATCGCAGCAGAAGAAACATATGAAATATTGGATATACTGGGACGTCCGTGTTTTCAATACGAGCCAGTATAAAACACGGATTCCACGGTCGCGATGAATAGCCAAACCCACACCCCTAGACCCCTACGAGAGCGGCAAGCAACCCTACCAATTCTAGAGTTAGGAGACCCGGACTCGACTCCTCGAGTTGGTCTCCCACTGTACTCCAGAACCCAGTTACTTGTGCCCTCCTCCTTGGGTCTATCCTAGTGCGGAAAAGTAAATAATATACATCAACGGTGACAACTTCCGCAACCTGGAAGTGCCCCAATAAAAGAATATTATATACAAGTTTTTACATGAATGAAAATGAAAAACACTCATCTCACATAAAAAAAACCCGGCTATTCAAACACGACGATCCAATATAACATATCCAGCAACACATAACATCACATGTCATCAACGTAAGTAAACATGCGTATCCCAATTGTCGTTGGCATATAGCAACGAAACCGGCGATATCACATATTACACTTACGGTCGTAGAAAAGAAATTGTAAAACTACAACAGTTGGAATCCGCAAACTCATTAGACATCGCATGCCTAACCAAATGAATACCTTAGACATCACATGCCTAACAATTATAAACCCTGCATTTTAGTCTCATTATCGAAAACACTTTTCAATATCAAGTCGGGCAATTCAACAAGATTCCCGACATCCTGATCGAATGCTCGTCGCAAACTTTAGTAGGCGGCCGCACCCCCGACGCTGTCGACGAAGTGCACCAAGGCGGAACACCGCTGCCGCGAGCATCCGAACGGATGCTTTCGGCGACGGGGTTCTCCTACAGTCACTTGGTCGGGGCTATAGGGCGTGGCTGTCTATTAAGTTTACCGGCGAGTATCCGCGTACGCTACATGATTGCGATGGACTTTTGATCACATCAAAATTCCGTGGCAACCGATCAAGTGAGACTAAAGTGCTATATTTATAACATTCAAACCAGTTATCTCATAACTACTTGTGAATTCCAATTATTGTATCCCATTCCAGATAAATAGAAAATGTTAAACTTTCCGATTGAACATTCGAACGCCCAAGTTTTCCCGAAACAGCTCAACACATGAAACAAGTTTAAAAACATCCAGTTCATGCCTCAGTACCAATGGTCCAGCCGTAGAAGGGTCAAGCCAACGCCTCACATGTGGCACGCCGTACTGCCCCAAACCCTAAGGTTCAAAGGGCAGTTCAAGACGGTCACATAATCGAGTTAAGGTTTGTTGTCTTCTAGAGGGACCATCACGTTACTTGCACTACTTAGAACGTCATTAAACTACGGAAAGATCCAACATTTGGAAATTTCCCAACAGGGGAAAAATTGGGTATTTATATCCGGTCGAACTTTTTAACATATTCAAAAATTATCCGGAAAACACATTGACAAAATTAGACATCCCGATCAAAACACCGAGTCCCCAATACAACCCACAAAACCTAACTCTTGAGTGCAGATTAAAACTTCCCAGAGAACAGAGGAAACAGATACGGGCATTACTGTATCAAAACGAATCCTTAATCAGTACATACGGCCGCGGAACCGCCGCAAAAGGAGGCTATTGCCGAGGTTCCGCGGCGCGGCGCTATAGTGGAATTAGGGTTTCATTTTCTGCAGTAACTCTTAGAATTTCCTGCTATATTTTCTGAGCATTTTTAATTGACAAAAATCCACAGTTTGAAAAATTGTACAGAGAGGGTTGAAATCGGGGGATATCGGGTTCGATCGGACTTCTAGCTTCGTCTACACATCGCCTAAAGCTCTAGCTAGGCTCTGATACCACTGTAGGGTTCCTAGGCACACTAATAAGGTCTCACAAGGCATCAACCATGCCAATTTCAAAAATTTCCGGTGCCGAGAAACCCTAATGCGATCGTTAACTAGAGAATAGGCGAAACATGCAAGTAGTAAACAACATTACTGCAAAGTGAAAGAGACTACAACCTTTGTAGATCCGGTCCTCCACTTCCTTAGCTCCGTGACGATGTCCCCTCGCTGCGATCATCGGATCTCGGACTCTAGTGTTGATTTCATCGGAGAAATGATCGGGCTAGGTCGTCGACTTCGATACCGAAGATGATCTACGTCGAGGCAACACAAGATCAAGCTCCAACTTCACCAAGCCATGAAACATGTGAAGAAAACACCCTATACAACTTGGCAAGTGGTAGAGGATGAAGAAATAGGAAGTGGGTCCACATTGGATTTGGATTTCTCACTTGGAATCATCACTTGACATTTTTGAAGCAAGCTTTTCTTTTCTTTCTCAAAAGGAAGAAGAAGAAGAAAAAGAATAATGAATTAATTCCAAAAGGAAAAATGAAGTGATGGTTATCATAATGCAACCATGGGTGAGGCAAACTCATGTAGAGAATAAACTAGGGTTAAGGGAAATGGTTAGGGTTAAGGAAAGAACCAAAATGGTCAAAGCATTACAAAGCTTCATGAAGCTTCAAGAAAAAAACAAAGAATGCCACCATTTTATTTTATCCAAAAGAAATAAATAAATAAATGAATAAATAAATTAAAACCCTAACCATTTACTTAACCAAGGTTTAAATCAAACATACACCCAAGTTTGCATGTATCATCAAACATGATACAATCTTGTGCACAAAAAATATATCACATATACAATGTGCACAACAAGTGAGAAAAACATCTTAAGTGAACCAATATTAGTTAATGTAAAGTAATATATCAAATATATAATTATACATTAAATTATTAAATCAACACTTGATTTAACGATCCGGTCACATCACATATGACCGACTAATATCCAATGTATCGACTTATCGAATCTATCCTCGATTCGATAACTAGGTTATATCACATACAACCAATCGATACATTCATCGCGAGAATAGAATACGGTATCACATACATGCATTATTCTCGGTCCTGCACATATCTCATATGCGCTCCTATTTCGTTTCGCTTGAGCCAGGAAACCTCTGTGTAGGACTCTAAAGACTCGTCAATACGCCGGCAGCAGGTGATGATCATATCAAACACCCACAAGCCGCAAGCGGTCTGCTAAACGTAACGGCCACCCGGGTATTGAAAGATCAGAAGATCGACGAGCAAGCCCGCTCACACTCCTGTGAATCCAACCAGTAACACTTACCGTACAGTCCGATCTCATCGTCTGATATGTCGCATATCTTGCCTAGGGGTGGTAAACGTCAGACCCCAGCAGCTCGATAAGTCGTGTCGATATGAGGTCTATAACAGTTCGAGAAACTACTGGTAACACTTACCAGTAAATCTCAGCAACCCTGGCCAGGGATTTCTGGTTATAGCCAATCGAACACAGCGCAACATCAACTCCCTATACCGGGAGAGACAAATCCCCTCCTATCGCTCATTGCCTCCATGTGATTCGGGACTGTACCCAAAAACCACCGTTTTGCATGCCCTCTTGGACGTGGTAAGGTGGAAATCAAAGCACAGTGGGAATCACACAAGACTCTATGACGATCTCGGGTCAACAGACTACTCTGTACCAGTGTCACCAGAGAACTGCCATCTGACGTGAGGTATAATACCATCTGGGAGTTCTCGGCGAGTCCGTCCAGTGTACCCAGTCTCCACTGAGCACCCGTATATCATCTCTGATGTCAAACACCAATGGATATGGGATCATCCATCGCCCATCTGTATGGGTCGAGAAGGTACACGCTAGTCTACTCTGGTATATCGATGCCCCGTCTCGATACACCCACGACTAGGGACTTTGAAGGATGTACTTATGGACTACTATGTCCCCACTAGTATGATCCGCATCATAGTCCAGGTAGTCAAGTACACATCCTAAGGGCTTTACCAATATGTAACAGAGAGACAATCAGTGTACACGTTAAGGTAAAGTGCAACCAGATAGTATACTATCATGTCGAGCAAGAAAGTCCTCCCTATATATGTCCAAGCATCCACTACAATATACATCCTATGTATAGTAATGGCCTCTAGGGCATACATATAACTAACACGCATGTCTAACCAAATGAATTCCTTAGACATCGCATGCCTAACAATTATAAACCCCGCATTTTAGTCTCATTTATCGAAAACTCTTTTCAATATCAAGTCGGGCAATTCAACAAGATTCCCGACATCCTGATCGAATGCTCGTCGCAAACTTTAGTAGACGGCCGCACCCCCGATGCCGTCGACGAAGTGCACTAAGGCGGAACACCGCTGCCGCGAGCACCCGAATGGATGCTTTTGGCGACGGGGTTCTCCTACAGTCACTTGGTCGGGGCTATGGGGCATGGCTGTCTATTAAGTTTACCCGGCGAGTATCCGCGTACGCTACGTGATTGCGACGGACTTTTGATCACATCAAAATTCCATGGCAACCGATCAATTGAGACTGAACTCTTAGATTTATAATATTCAAATTAGTTATCTCATAACTACATGTGGATTCCAAATATTGTATCACAATCCAGATAAATAGACAATATTAAACTTTCCGATCGAATAATCAAACACCCAGGTTTTCCTAAATAGTTATCAACACTTGAAATTAGTTTAAAAACATCCATCACATGCCACAGTACCAATGGTCCAGCCGTAGAAGGGTCAAGCCAACGCCTCACATATGGCACGTCGTACTGCCACAAACCCTAAGATTTAGAGGCAGTTCAAGACGGTCACATAATCGAGTTAAGGTTTGTTGTCTTCTAGAGGGTCCACCGCGTTACTTGCACGACTTAGAACGTTCTTAAACTACGGAAAAATCCAACGCTTGGAAATTTTCCGGCATGGGAAAAAGTGAGTTATTGATAGCCGTTCGAACTTTTTAACTCGTTCTAAAAATTACACGGACAAACTAAACAAAGTTAAATTATTTGATCGAATCAACGAGTTCCCAATACAACCCTAGAAAACTCAACACTTGAGTGGAATTAAAAAATTACCAGAAAACAATGACAAGAAAGGACCTAAGAATAAATATATGAAGTTTCGGGGACTAATTCAAAATTTTGGCCGCTGAACCTCGGCCAAACCAAGGGTTTGGCGGCGGTTCCTCGGCCGAATGAGCGAATTAGTGGGCCGTACTTCACAGTAATTCTTAGTTTTTCCTGCTTGTTTTTCTGAGTATTTTTAATGCAGAAAAAATCACATTTTTAGAAAATGTCCAGAGAGGGGATACTCGGGTGTGTCGGAGTTCGATCGGACTTTATATTTCGACTAGACTTCGCCTAAAGCTCTAGCTTGGCTCTGATACCACTGTAGGGTTGTTAGGCACGCTCACAAGGGTTTACAAGGCATCAACCATACTCGATTAAAAATTTAGCCGTGCCGAACAACCCAAAGCCGGATCTTTAAACTAGAGTTTATGCGAAACTATGCATGTTAAACACTTTAACACTAAGTGAGAGAGATTACAATCTTTGTAGATCCGGTCCTTCACTTCTAAAGCTCCGAGTTGACGTCCCTTCACTGCGATCATCGAGACCCCGGACTCTTGTGACGGTTTCCTCGGAGAAATGAATGGGCTAGCTCGTTGACTTCGAGGCCGAAAATGATCTACGTCGAGGAGACTCAAACTCAAGCTCCATCTTCAGTAGGTCATGAACTTTGTAAAGAGAACACCCTAAATTAAATGGCAAGTAGTAGAGGATGATGAAATAGGAAGTGGGTTCACTTTGGATTTGGATTTATCATTCTATTTCTTCACTTGAAAAATTTCTAGCAAGCTTTTCTTCTTCTTGAAGAAGAAGAAGATGAAAGAATATGAATAATGAATTATCTAAAAAGAATAATCAAGTGAAGTCTATCATAATGAAACCATGGGTGAGTTAACCTTTGTAAAGACTAAACCATAGTTTGATTTAATGGTTTGGTTAACAAAAATCTTATGCAAAACAAAATGAGTGGACTTTGTCAAAGATGCTTAAAAGCTTCATGAAGCTTCAAAGCCAAGACAAAGAAAACCACCATTTTGTTTTACCAAAATAAATAAAAACCTAAACCATTATCTTAAATATGGTGTAATTCATACACATACCCAAGTTTGCATGTATCATCGATCATGATACAAACTAGTGCACAAACATATATCACATATACAACTTGTGCACATAAAGTGAGAAAGTCAATCTTAAGTGAACAAATACTAGTTAATGTAAAGTAATATATCAAATATATAATTATACATTAAATCATTAAATCAACACTTGATTTAATGATCCGGTCATATCTCATATAACCGACTAATATCTAGTCTATCAATATATCGAATCAACACTTGATTCGGTAACCCGGCTATATCTCATATAACCGACTGATGATACAAATCGCGAGAATAGAATATAGTATCACATACTGGTATTATTCTCGGTCCCGCACATATCTCATATGCGCTCCTATTTCGTTTCGCTTGAGCTAGGAAACCTCTGTGTAGGATTCTAAAGACTCGTCAATACGCCGGCAGCAGGTGATGATCATATCAATCACCCACAAGCCGTAAGCAGTCTGCTAAACGTAACGGCCACCCGGGTATCAAGCGATCAGAAGATCAACAAGCAAGCCTGTACATTCTCCTGCGAATCCAATCAGTAACACTCCCGTACAGTCCGGTCTCGTCGTCTGATATGTCGCATATCTCGCCTAGGGGTGGTAAACGTCAGACCCCAGTAGCTTGATAAGTCGTGTCGATATTGTTGGATATAGTGCCCTCAGAGTCAATTATTGGATCACAGGCACGTGATTGCAATGATTGAGGGAAGACCTATGCCAGTAGGACAGTCTTACTTAAGATGATAGTATGTTATCTGGTTTATCTTTATCATCGTGTACTGCTTTAGGTGGCCTTACAGGTCGCTATTGCACGTTGATAGAGCCCCTAGGATTCTTGCTTGACTGCCAGCAGTATGAGGGCGATCATATACGTGGGAGCTGGGGTCTATAAGCAAATCCTTAAAAGTTCCCTAGTCGTGGGAGTTTCGAGACAGGGCATCGATTTTCCAGAGTAGACTAGTGTATACAGTCGAGACCCCGACGAGGGGCGGTGGCCGGTCTCACAAGACACTGGTGTCAGTTGGTTCACCTAAGATGTATACAGGTGCTCATTGGGTTATGAGTACACCGGACAAGACTCGCTGGGAACCTGCTAGTTGGGATTATACTAGACGTCAGATAGCAATTCCCTGGTGACATGTGTACAGGTTAGTTCATCGACCTGAGATCCTCATTTGTCTCGTGTGAGTTCCCACTGTGCTTTGATTACTACCCTACCACGCTCAAAGGAAACGTGGAAACAGGTTTTAGTTGGGTACAGTCCCGAGCCACATGGAGGCAGTGAGCGGATCTGCAGGGGTTCGTCTCTCCCAGTATTGGGGGTGAGATCGCGCTGTGTCTAGGAGAGCCAATACATGAAAGTCCTTGGCCAAGGCAGGAGATTTACTGGTAGATATTCCAGTAGTATCTCAGGGTGTTCTTGACTACACTCAGACATGACTTGTACCGCTTTTGGCGGTCTGACTTTTACCAACCCCCTAGGCCCGCCATGCGAAGCTCATAGACGAACGGAACGGACTGTACAGATATTGTCACTGACAGGCTCAGTAGGGTGTCAGGATGAGTTCGCTCATCGGTGT
The DNA here is from genome assembly GCA_030015575.1 of Agapanthus africanus. Lineage (NCBI taxonomy): Eukaryota > Viridiplantae > Streptophyta > Magnoliopsida > Asparagales > Amaryllidaceae > Agapanthus > Agapanthus africanus. The sequence continues at coordinate 242,873,272 of CM057350.1, forward strand.
CCCTTTTAGTCAATACCTGGTAGCCCGTTACGTATAGGCTAATACCTCTGACGCGCTAGTGGTTAAATCCACAACCAAAGTATTGACGAGTCTTTAGAGTCCCCCACACACCAGTTTCTCAAGTTTCGGGCGAAACACTGTAGAGGCCGTATGGAGATATGGCAGGGTTCGATCAGATACATGCGGTATTGCACGGATCGTGATCGGACGGATTTTACTAGCGTGCTTTGGTTTAAGCCGGATCCTAATATTAGACAGTGTAGATTTTGTCTCTTTGCATTTTCATTCAGTGGGAATACAAATGCGGGCATGTATATGCAGTCGCGGGGTTTTCCTGTAATTTATTACGGGATCAGTTTTCTGAAGTTGCCAGTTTACATTCCGTTCCGGCCAGTTTTCCTTTGTTCCTTCACGGCCGGACTTTCTGATGGAGGGGGTTATTTGCAGTTGTGCAAATTACCTTTGTGGAGGGGGTTGTTTGTAAATGTGGCTTCATGATGGTTCATGCATCATGAGATTCTTTTTACATCTCTTCCATTGCATTTATGGTGATGGATTTTGATTGGATTTGTATTTGACTTGGGTGTGACATAAGTCTCTTTTTATCACACATTTCTCCTCTTGCTTTATTCCATTCTTTTTCCTTCCTCATTGAGGAGAGTGGCCGGCCACTACAAGGGGAGGAGAGAGGAAATTTCATTTGGTGTGAGGTTTTCATTTTTGCCTTGCCAAAAATTACATTTCTCATTCTCCAAAGTTCTATTTTCTCTTCTCCATCATCAAAAGGCAACTTCAACCCCAAATGAGATAATGGTTTCTACACTACACCTACAGCACCCTTGGGCACGTCGTCTCACCAACTTCATGCCCGAGTTGCCTCGGTCCAGAGGTGGGAGCCCGTAAAAGAACCCGGCGATGTGGTGCCCGTTCCGACGAGGAGATGATGACCGAAGGTTCCGCGAGGAAATCGGAGTGGAGGCCGAAGACCGAAGGACACGGATCGCTTGGTATAGCCCTCTACCCTTTTTTTAGTTTGCTAGAGTTTGGTTAATGGCCCGATCCGGGATTTTAGTGCGCGGTGGTGCCGGTTTCTAGTTTTTAGAAAATTTCGTTTCCGCATTCCAGCGTCGGATTAACGGCCGGGGCGCTGCCGTGCACTTACATTGGAATCAGAGCCACGCCATTAACCTAGTCTAGCTTGCTCTAGTATGTTTAGAACTCGATCGAACAAAAATCCCAAAAACCGTATTTTCTAGTGCATCAGGTTTCTGTCGATTTTTTTTTGGCTCGAAAAATTTTTCAGTACATTGCAGAAACATGTGAAGGGAATTCTAAGCATTCTGGGAAAATTCGATGCAATGATTCCTCAGTACGACCGCGGAAACGAGGCCAAACCCCTGGTTTGGCTGCGGTTCCGCGGTGGGAAAGTGTAATCTTTGCACCAAATTTTCACAGTAGGCTTCTGACTAGGAAATAGGGTTTATGGAATGTTCTGTTTGGGCCCAGATTTTCTTTGAGTGCTACAGTAGTGCTTGGGGCCCACTTCGGTTAATTTGATCGATCGAAAATTTTAAACATGTTAATTCACAGTATTTACATTATATCTGCGACCGTGAATGTCATTTGATCGGTAAATCCCGTCTAACTGCTATAACCCTTTTAGACAGATTTGCGAACGTGACATTCACGTTGATGTTCTGTGTTGTGCTGTAATGTTGTGGATTGGTCGTGGGGGATAGCCTGGTTGCAGTAGTAGTACAGTTTTGTTTTATATGTACATTTGATTTTGCGGGGCGAGCCTCCGACATGTGGACTGTCGTCACTGCCTGTTTGTATTATTCTTTTGGGGCACGACCGGGTCGAGGTCGATGTACCTGTTGTATGTATATTTTACTTTCTATACTAGGATTACCCCGCGGAGGGGTGCACGGATAGCCGGGTTCTAGAGGGCAACGGGCCCGCATCTCATGGCATTGAGACGGAGGGGGCTTCACTCTAGAATTGGCGGGCTATTCGCCGCACTCGTAGGGGGTGTAGGTTGACCCAGGAGGGGTGCCCAAGTTACCGGATTCCTTGAAGTGCTGGGTGGTCCATTCACGTTGTTGAAGGGGGATGCCTCACTTCAGGTTTTGGCGGGTAACTTGCCGCGCCCGTAGGGGTCTAGGATTTCATTGCACAGGCTATCCATACGACCAGGGGAATGTCGGGTTTCAGTAGCGGCTCTATGAAACCCGGGGATCCCAGATATCTGTATTGTTCTGTGATGCTGGTTACATTTCTGTGATGCTGCATTTTTTATCACGCCTTGAGCGAATATTATATATTGCTATATATACACTAGTAGATGTTGTATATGTTTTGCATCCGCGCTAGTCCAGTCCCCGCTCTGTCGTTAGTTAAGTAACCTAACGGGTGATGATGGGACCCAGTGGAGAATACGGATGGCATATACGTACATCATTATTTTCGTTCTTTATTGGTGTGATCAATTGATGGGACTGCGTTGATTCGGATCAATGCAAGATAAACAAACATATTCTGATGTTGTTTGAACATTTTTCAAAAAGCTGTTATTGCAAGTGCGTTCACTTTTGTTTTGCACAGTGGTATTTGGTTATGAATATCCAGCTCCTCAGTCGACGAGGCAAGGGCCGAGATCCCTTCACCGGGAGTGACCCCTTGGACAGAAGTTTGCGTCAGGGCAATAACTTCACTATAGCCGATTACTTTTGCTTTGCATCGTGGTATTCAGTTGGAATATCCTGCACCTCATCCTACGGGGAAAGAGCCGAGATCCCTTCACCGGGAGTGACCTCTTTAGCAAAGGTTTTCGTTACTATATTTTTATAAAGCTATCCGGTTCCTTCAACGATATCAAGTTCATTACGTTAAAGGTTTTTCGCCAGAAGCCATTCTTAGCCCTCCGTCATTTCAGGAAGGTAGCACTTAGTATTCATGCTATGTATGTTGGCCTTCGTCAAGGCATAGTGTATGGTAGCTATTTGTTACTTTTCTGTAGCATAGATAGATGCGTTGGTTTGGGACAGTCGTACTACTATTTTAGCCTTCGTCAAGGGTATGTACGGGTGGGTTCAAATTAACCTGGACAATGACGGGTAGAACTTGACATGTGACTTATGATGTGTTGGCCTTCGTCAAGGTCATAAGAGCATGGGGCAAAAATTACATCGGGAGTTTCTAAAGAAACTGAAACTTGCCAGATATGCGCATACCTTCTGGAGTATGATAACGTGAGCGGATTCCGTCACGTTATCATGCGATGATAGTTGGATCCCGATTCCCACTGATGAGTTGGTTTACTCCTTGGGTGTTCCCGACTAATTCTTCTTTCAGGTTTGGAGAAGAATTTGACGTTACAGTGGGAGGTTTCCTGATTAGATAAAGTGATAACCATTCTGATCTAGGTTAGAGTGCACGCTGAGTGTTTCTTTTCTCTCTCTCTTTGGCAGCGACCATTGACCCGACCTTAGACTATGACTCAGTGACCAAGTTGACCGAACCTTCTTAAACACTGGCTTTTGGATTGTCAGAGTTGCAGACCTCATTGCCACTCCTGCTTTTACCCTTTTCTCCAGGACACCCCGTATTACTACGAACGTCCACTTCCATTGGACAAAACCATCGTATGGTTATATACAAACTCGAAGGAATTTATTCGATGATGGTTTCTGGTTCTGGAGAAAACGAATAGGACTATTCAGTTGTCTTTTCCTTTTACCTTCTCTCAGGATGCGAGTGCTCCTTAGATTAGGACAGTACACCTATTACGCAAATTGGATAGTCTTCTTCCAAACCATAGGCAGGTTCCGACCGGTAGGGAATGAAGAAAACCAATTAGCCTAAACGGTGTACAGAAGGTATTAAGTTAAGACAAAGAAAGGGATTAGAAGGAGGGCAAAGTAAATTGCGACTGATATTCACGACCAAACCAAGTATTTCATTACCACTCCCACTTCACCTTTGTATTTCTCCAGGACACTCCGTATCACTACGAAGATCCACAGTTTATTTGGATATTCCATCGTATGGTTATATACGAACTCGAAAGGAACGTGTTTCAGTTCGGGGATGGATTCTGGTTCAGGAGAAATAGGAATAAGGTTTATTCGGTTGTCTTTTATCTTCACCTTCTCTCGCATTGCGAGTGTTCCTAGGATTAGGACAGTACACCCATTATGCTGATTGGATAGTCTTCTTCCAAACCATAGGCTGGTGCCGAACGGTAGGGAAGGAAGAAAACCATTTGGTCTAAAGGGGTGTACAGAAGGTAATGACTAAAGACATATAAAGGGATTTGGATAGGTGGCAAAGAAATATATGGTTACAGTTGTGAATCTGGATAATGGAAGAGGCATTACTAGGAATACCCGGATACCCCATCGAAACATTTCAATGTTTCAGTTTTACTGTGTACTGTTAAAAGAAAACTGATTTCCTAATTAGACACTTGCTCCAGGGTATGTATTTACCAGGTTTGATTCTCACATCTGTATGGTTTTACAGATGATGAGTGGGAGTAAGTTATTGGGAATTAGGTGATTATCCTCATTATATCGGGATTCGTTGTAATTGGTGATATTTGAGGAAGTCACCGGGGTTGTTTGCCGGACGGCAAATGTTTGGTTTTGAATATCCGTTGCTATGCACCAATTTCAAATTGATATATCTGTACATCTATTTTCATAGAGTGAGATATACCTTCTTGAAATTATGTCCGTGACATTTACCTATATCATTGGATGGTTAGGTAAGGAGCATTAAACAGCGGTGTAATTCTTCATAACCATAGTACAGTTTTCAACCTACGACACACAGTGAATGAGTTATTAGACTCAGAGGACTTATATAGAGGATTGTATATTGTCCAGTGTCCATTAGGACAGAGGGGTTGGTCCTCGTACTATATTCGGTTTACTTATGACTTCTCTAGTTTTTAGACAAGTGTTTCGTAGAGATGCAAGGTCTAAGTTTTGAGAAGTTATAGGTATAAGAGTAAAGTAGAGAACCAGATGTTGCAAGTATCACGATTCTTCAAAGTGATCGAAGATGTAGATACTTGTGTATGGTATTCAGTTGATAGTAATGATTAAGAGAACTTGATTCCCTTTCAGGTTACTCATAATTGGAAGCGCTCCTAAGTTGAGTAACGCTGATCGGCCTCTCTCCATTTACATAACATGCACTGGAGACAGCTGCATGATTTGAATCTGGTTCAATTAAATCAGTGCCTCTGTTTCTGTATTGGATATAGAACAGTTCATATCTTGACATTGTTAAGGTACGGGGAGTTGTCCGGCTTATGCTTAAAACCAGACTCTGGACAACTCAAGGCACGTTTCTGTAGTGGCTGTTTGTGGGTTGACCCGGGCTATGACGAGAGTTGATTTTCTACCATCTGGAAGATCAATAGTGATATTGTTCTTGACTCGCCACAGTTTTAATAAAAATGGATTTTTTCAGAAAACAGTAGTGGGAGTATGGTAGAACTGGAAGTGATTCCAGAACCGCAAACGATTATTGAAGATTTGATAAGAACCTAAAGATTCAATCTGGTTTGACATTCCATTAGCCACTCCGCAGATATGGTGGGTAACCTCAGGCACCCGAGAGGTACTCCGATAGCCTCAAGGACGGTGACAGGGAGGTTCTTGTTTACCCAGACTTGCCATTGCTGTTGTTCCAGACTGTGAGACCGACAGGAGGATGAATATAGCGTCGTTCTAAACTTGCTTTAGAAGTGTACGTGTATATGACTCTGCCAGAGGGTTGTCATGGTCAGTGGGAGCAGCGGAAGCATTGGTAGACAGGTGGCTTATGTCTATTTATAGACTAAAGCAGATATAGCGGAGATAGATCATCTATTTCTGATGTGACAGTCATAGGTTTGACTTCATCAGAATAGGGGATGGATCTATTAAGAAGGTGGTAGGGTGTTATGTCCTGGTATTTGGATGACATACACAGAATAGGAAGTGAAATTCCTACACTACGATCGGTTATACTTTGGTCGTCACACAGTGGTTTCTCCATATAGGACTTGGATATTATATCAGATATTCTGGTTACTAGATCTATGGTTTTAGATCTAGATTTGGGTAGTTTCCCAATCTGGGTACTTAGACAGCATTCTATGATTATTTAGAATGGACGACTCCTGGCACGGTAGTGTACCTGCAGGTGATGGAGTCACCCTCTCTAAAGGTGTCTTACAGACTAAAGGGGAGAGGGATGTGCATGATTGGTAGATCACTTGCTTGGGCAATTGAGTCAATCATGAGATGTCAAGTACCACACCAGATGTTGTTCTTGCAGTAGATGCAATAAGTTGATATTAATCCTATCCTGGAGAAACATTAGGAAGCAGCTTTAGAACATAAGTGGATGTTCTAGGGATTTGATAACGGCAACCTCCTTTAGGAGACGGTTATCATTCCAGGCTTCCAAGGTGACATGGTTGACAGAGTGGCTGTCAGAGTTATAGTTTTCCTTCTGACGAGGGGCAGTATTTTGGACAGATGGTCCAGGTGGATGCTGAGGGAAGGATGGCGCAGGATACTGATTAAGTTCAGTTGACGATACAGTCTAAGAAGTTTGGATTTGGAGTTCATCTATGAACTAGGTCCCATCAGATATCCAGACATATTCTAAGACAGGTATTGCTCATTTCGGGAGATGGCTTTCTCCGCGAACTTGAGATATAGAGAGACATAGAAAGAAACATCAGAGAGGATCCACTCACTGAGGCTATTCCTCGAACGCAATAGTTTCGCAAATGAGCTTTGTGAGACTGATTAGTAGAGGAGTTGGGTGTTCGGTATCACACGGGCTGTGAGTATGCGACATCGCAATAATTAGCCTTGAGTGCAAGTGGGAGATTGTTGGATATAGTGCCCTCAGAGTCAATTATTGGATCACAGACACGTGATTGCAATGATTGAGGGAGGACCTATGCCGGTAGGACAGTCTTACTCAAGATAATAGTATGCTATCTGGTTTATCTTTATCATCGTGTACTGCTTTAGGTGGCCTTACAGGTCGCTATTGCACATTGATAGAGCCCCTAGGATTCTTGCTTGACTGCCAGCAGTATGAGGGCGATCATATACGTGGGAGCTGGGGTCTATAAGCAAATCCTTAAAAGGTCCCTAATCGTGGGAGTTTCGAGACAGGGCATCGATTCTCCAGAGTAGACTAGTGTATACAGTCGAGACCCCGACGAGGGGCGGTGGCCGGTCTCACAAGCCACTGGTGTCAGTTGGTTCACCTAAGATGTATACAGGTGCTCATTGGGTTATGAGTACACCGGACAGGACCCGCTGGGAACCTGCTAGTTGGGATTATACCAGACGTCAGATAGCAGTTTCCTGGTGACATGTGTACAGGTTAGTTCATCGACCTGAGATCGTCATTTGTCTCGTGTGAGTTCCCACTGTGCTTTGATTACTACCCTACCACGCTCAAAGGAGACGTGCAAACAGGTTTTAGTTGGGTACAGTCCTGAGCCACATGGAGGCAGTGAGCAGATCTGCAAGGGTTCGTCTCTCCCGGTATTGGGGGTGAGGTCACGCTGTGTCTAGGAGAGCCAGTAGATGAAAGTCCTTGGCCAAGGCAGGAGATTTACTGGTAGGTATTCCAGTAGTATCTCAGGGTGTTCTGGACTACACTCCGACACGACTTGTACCGCTTTTGGGGGTTTGACTTTTACCAACCCCCTGGGCCCGCCATGCGATACTCATAGACGAACGGACCGGACTGTACGAATATTGTCACTGACAGGCTCAGTAGGGTGTCAGGATGAGTTCGCTCATCGACGTCCCTTTCGGTCAATACCTGGTAGCCCGTTACGTATGGCTAATGCATCTGACGCGCTAGTGGTTAAATCCACAACCAAAGTATTGACGAGTCTTTAGAGTCCCCCACACACCAGTTTCTCAAGTTTCGGACGAAACGTTGTAGAGGCCGTATGGAGATATGGCAGGGTTCGATCAGATACGTGCGGTATTGCACGTATCGTGATCGGACGGATTTTACTAGCGGGCTTTGGTTTAAGCCGGATCCTAGTATTAGACAGTGTAGATTTTGTCTCTTTGCATTTGTATTCAGTGGGAATACAAATGCGGGTATGTATATGCAGTCGCAGGGTTTTCCTGTAATTTATTACGGGATCAGTTTTCTGAAGTTGCCAGTTTACATTTCGTTCCGGCCAGTTTTCCTTTGTTCCTTCACGGTCGGACTTTCTGATGGAGGGGGTTATTTGCAGTTGTGCAAATTACCTTTGTGGAGGGGGTTGTTTGTAAATGTGGCTTCATGATGGTTCATGCATCATGAGATTCTTTTTACATCTCTTCCATTGCATTTATGGTGATGGATTTTGATTGGATTTGTATTTGACTTGGGTGTGACATAATTCTCTTTTTATCACACATTTCTCCTCTTGCTTTATTCCATTCTTTTTCCCTCCTCATTGAGGAGAGTGGCCGGCCACTACAAGGGGAGGAGAGAGGAAATTTCATTTGGTGTGAGGTTCTCATTTTTGCCTTGCCAAAAATTTCATTTCTCATTCTCCAAAGTTCTCTTTTCTCTTCTCCATCATCAAAAGGCAACTTCAACCCCAAATGAGACAATGGTTTCTACACTACACCTACAGCACCCTTGGGCACGTCGACTCGCCAACTTCGTGCCCGAGTTGCCTCGGTCCAGAGGTGGGAGCCTGTAAAAGAACCCGGCGATGTGGTGCCCGTTCCGACAAGGAGATGAAGACCGGAGGTTCCGCGAGAAAATCGGAGTGGAGGCCAAAGACCGGAGGACACGGATCGCTTGGTATAGCCCTCTACCCTTTTTCTAGTTTGCTAGAGTTAGGTTAATGGCCCGATCCGGGATTTTAGTGCGCGGTGGTGCCGGTTTCTAGTTTGTAGAAAATTTCGTTTCCGCATTCCGGCGTCGGATTGACGGCTGGGGCGCCGCCGTGCACATACAGATATGAGGTCTATAACAGTTCGAGAAACTACTGGTAACACTTACCAGTAAATCTCAGCAACCTTGGCCAGGGATTTCCAGCTATAGCCAATCGAACACAGCGCAACATCAACTCCCTATACCAGGAGAGACGAATCCCCTCCTATCGCTCATTGCCTCCATGTGATTCGGGGTTGTACCCAAAAGCCACCTTTTTGCACGCCCTCTTGGACGTGGTATGATGGAAATCAAAGCACAGTGGGAATCACATAAGACTCTATGACGATCTCGGGTCAACAGACTACTCTGTACCAGTGTCACCGGAGAACTGCCATCTGACGTGAAGTATAATACCATATGGGAGTTCTCGGCGAGTCCGTCCAGTGTACCCAGTCTCCACTGAGCACCCGTACACCATCCTTGATGTCAAACACCGATGGATATGGGATCATCCATCGCCCATCATATAGGTCAAGATGTGTATACGCTAGTCTACTCTGGTGTATCGATGCCCTGTCTCGATACACCCTCGAGTAGGAACAGTTATAGGATGTACTCGCCGACTAACGTGGCCCCACTAGTATGAACTCATCATAGTCCCAGTAGTCGAGTACATATCCTAAGGGCTTTATCAACATGTAACTTAGAGACAAACAGAGTACATGTTTAGATAAAGTACAACCAGATAGCATACTACCATGTCGAGCAAGAAAGTCCTCCCTATATATGTCCAAGCATCCATTACAATATACATCGTATGTAAAGTAATGGCCTCTAGGGCATACATATAACTAACAGGTGCCTCAACGCCGATGGAGCAAGCCCAGAGGAAGTCTGTCTTCCACAGGTGGGCTCCCCAAACAGCAGCTTTGCCGACGGAATCAGTCCTCAAACAACGGGCACATGCCAAGGACCAAGGTCGACGCAGGGGGCAGAATATTCAAGCTCTTAAAGGAAACAGGGGGTTGGCTCGGCAAAATCCTGAAGCTAATCAAATCTCGGCCGTAAGAAATGGTCGACGTCGATATCAGCGTCATACAAAATGAGCTGGGGGCGGTTCTCCGTATAGTCCTGTTTCAACCCCAGCGATGAATGTTGTTGTTCCAACTGGGAACAGCTTCAAATTGTTATGAAGGGTTAGACAAAATTCTCCTACCGCAATATTGAAGAAGTCTCCGCAGCCCATGAAGATCCCATGAGAGCAGAAACCAGTTCGCTCCCTGAAACAACTTTCCTCGTCTATATATAAAGTGTGGAAGCCGGTGAAGGGGACTCACCCCAAGACGGATCCCGATACAGCGGTTCCTCCCAAGACCAAAGCGGCTTTTAACAAAAAAGAGAGGCCCAATAAAGCTCAAGTGCCCGAAGCAAACTCCAAAGGCTAAAACTCCAAACGCCCCAAGCCTGGAGGCATGGTAGTTCACATAGTCTATGTGGTGAATTCCAAAGATAAAGTTCGAGCTTCTACTAGTCACCGACCTCAAACTCGGTCCTTAACAAAAGTTCAACTGCAACGTGAAAAGCTGCAGGAGATGGTTGCTCAGGCAGCAGCAAACGCTAATCATCGTATAAGGCAAATCTCGAAGACGCGCCTGGAGAAAGAATAGAGAAGGGGTCAGATATTGATTTCTTAAAGCACGCTCTGAAAAAGGGAGATGCAGAAGCGGCAGAAATGTCTACTAAAATGAACCAGATGGCCCTTCTGATTCAGAATTTGGCTGAAATGATGGTTCGATCGGAACCACTGGCGGATGAACTGCCAGTAGTCAGTCTTAAAGATAATGATAACATTTCAAATCCTCTGCCGGTTCTGTCAACAGCTGTAGGGTTCCTAGGCACCCTAATGAGGTCACACAAGGCATCGAACATGCCAAATTAGAATTTTAACGGTGCCGAGAGACCCGACTACGGATCGTTGGCTAGATGTTTAGGCGAAAAGATAACTAGTTAACACTTAACTAATGGGATATCGGAAATACAACCTTTGTAGATCCGGTGCTCCACCTCCACAGCTCCGCAACGAAGTCGTCTCCGCTGTCCAAAACAAATCCGGGCTCTAGAGTCGGCTTCGTCGGAGAAAAAGTGAGCTAGGTCGTCGATGTCCATGCCGAAGACGATCTACGTCGAGGCATCGCTAAATCAAGCTCCACCTTCACCAAGCCCTAAAACTTGTGAAGGAAACACACTCTACTACTTGGCAAGAGGTAGAGGATAAAGAAATAGGAAGTGGGTAAACTTTAGAATTGGATTTCTCACTCATTTGCATCAATCACCATTGATGAGGTTTTCTTTCTTCAAGTGAAGAAGATGAGGAAGAAGAAGAAAGAATTATGATAAGATTTTTTAAAAATGAAAAGAAAAATCAAAACTTATCATAATCTAAACCATGGTCAAGTGTAGAGATTGAACTAGGGTTAAATCAAATGGTTAGGTTAAGCATGAGATAAGAATGGTGGACAAAGTCAAAGGTTCATGAATCTTCAACTACAAACAAAGAAAGCCACCATTCTTCTCATTTCTTTTTCCAAAAAGAAAATAAATAAATAAATGAATAAATAGATATGAAAAACAAAACCCTAACCATTTAAATAACCATGGTTTAATCTTTACACAAACCAAAAAGCATGTATCATCAAACATGATACAAGCAAATGCACAAAATCATATCACATATATAATGTGCACATCCGAGTGAGAAAATCCATCTAAAGTGAACCGATACTAGTTAATGCAAAGTAATATATCAAATATATAATTATGCATTAAATAATTAAATCAACACTTGATTCAATGACCCGGTCATGTCGCACACAACCAACTAGTATATAATGTATCGGCTTATCAAATCAACCTTTGATTCGATAACTAGGGTATATCGCATATAACCTAATCGATACATTCATCGCGAGAATGGAATACGGTATCACATACACGCATTATTCTCGGTCCCGCACATATCTCATATGCGCTCCTATTTCGTTTTGCTTGAGCCAGGAAGCCTCTGTGTAGGACTCTAAAGACTCGTCAATACGCCGGCAGCGGATGATGATCATATCAAACATCCACAAGCCGCAAGCGGTCTGCTAAACGTAACGGCTACCCGGGTATTGAGCGATCTGAAGATCGACGAGCAAGCCCGCTCACACTCCAGTGAATCCAACCAGTAACACTACCGTACAGTCCGGTCTGATCATCTGATATGTCGCATATCTCGCCTAGGGGTGGTAAACGTCAGACCCCAATAGCTCAATAAGTCGTGTCAATATGAGGTCTATAACTGTTCGAGAAACTACTGGTAACACTTACCAGTAAATCTCAGCAACCCTGGCCAGGGATTTCCTGTTATAGCCAATCGAACACAGCGCAACATCAACCCCTTATACCGGGAGAGACGAATCCCCTCCTATAGCTCATTGCCTCCATGTGACTCGGGACTGTACCCAAAAACCACCGTTTTGCACGCCCTCGTGGACGTGGTAAGATGGAAATCAAAGCACAGTGGGAACCACACAAGACTCTATGACGATCTCGGGTCAACAGACTACTCTGTACCAGTGTCACCAAAGAACTGCCATCTGACGTGAGGTATAATACCATCTGGGAGTTCTCGGTGAGTCCGTCCAGTGTACCCAGTCTCTACTGAGCACCCATATATCATCTCTGATGTCAAACACCGATGGATATGGGATCATCCATCGCCCATCTGTATGGGTCGAGAAGGTATACGCTAGTCTACTCTGGTATATCGATGCCCCGTCTCGATACACCCACGACTAGGGACTTTGAAGGATGTACTTATGGACTACCATGTCCCCACTGGTATGATCCGCATCATAGTCCAGGTAGTCAAGAACACATCCTAAGGGCTTTACCAACATATAATTGAGAGATAAACAGCATACACGTTAAGGTAAAGGGTAACCAGATAGCATACTATCATGTCGAGCAAGAAAGTCCTCCCTATATATGTCCCAGCATCCACTACAATATACATCCATGAACAGTAATGGCCTCTAGGGCATACATATAACTAACAACAGCAAAGGAGGAAACCATCTCAAAAGCTGCCCTGGATGATTATATAGCTCAGCAAATACGGGCTCATCAATCAAATGAAGCAACTGGCCAAGTCGTCAGAACTGGGCGACCATATCCAGGATGGTACGATTAGATCATGTACCCGCCAGGATATACGATCCCTAAATTCCATGTATATAAAGGGACGGGCAATCCCCACCAGCATGTCTCCCAGTTCAGGGCTCTATATGGCAACACTGGAGGTGACGATAAACTGCTACTTCGCCAGTTTGTCGGAGACAGCGTTCGAATGTTACTCTGAACTCCCGAAGGACTCTGTCAAAACTTTTGCAGAGATGGAGCTACTATTTACCCAGCGATTCGTGAGTGCTAGTGAACGCACCCCAATAACGGCATTGATCAATGCCAGGGTGAAGCCTGGAGAAACATGGGTCCAGTTTGCAATACGGTGGCGGAATTTTTGGTCGAAGTGCGAGCAGCGCATCGAAGAAGCGCCTGCGGTAGGCATGTTCGTGGGTACTCTTGACCCTCAGGCGACCATTTCACAATTCATGATGTTCTTCAAGCCAACCACTTTCCAGGCTTTGATTGACAAGCTAGACCAAATGGATCAGATGGGTCATAGACCATCTCCTTTGAAGCTGGAATCTCAAAATGAAAAAGGGAAAGGGAAAGCAACCTTCATCGCTAATACTCAACAACAGTCGAGCAACTTAAAGCCGGTTGTTCGCCAAAACAACGTGCGACCACGCCCATCCCTCGAGGAGAGACTAGGACGTCCTTACTCGTTTCCCCAGGATAAAACGAGGAGATTGTTCGAGCTGGCAGTGCACTCATCAGTCTGCCGGATCCAAAATTTTCGTTGCAGCCAGGCGATGTCAACAATCCTAATTACTGCCCTTACCACCAAGCAGTAAGCCATCCAATCAAAGATTGCTTCGTCTTCAAATGCTGGATTGAAGACCAATACCAACTGGGCAAATTCACGCTGTCTGAAAACTGGAAGATGAACCCGCCACAACCACATGATCCGAAAAAGATGGACATGCCGGGGGCATCGTGCTCATTCATAGAGGAAGCCCCCTAGACCGAAAAGTCTGTAAACTAGAAATTCGCCTCAAATACGGCAACGATGGACCGCAGTATCCTAAAACTTGCAACGGACCGAAATGTCCTTAAACTAACGATGGACCACTATGTCCTAAAACTGGCTAATGATCGAAACGTCTTTAAACTACTACAAACCCGCAGCATCCCCGGGCTGACGTGGTAAAAAAAAAGGGGTATGTCCATAAGCGAAATGGGCACGGATGAAAACCTGAAAGGGCTCCGTGAGTAAAAACAGCAGGACTACCGGCGAGTTTTGTGAAAACCCGAAAGGGCGCAATCTCGTTAAAAGACCCTTACAAGATCCTCTCGACCTTGTGAGGAAAAAATATCTACGTGAGATACTTACGACTCACAAGGGAGCAACACACTTAGGAATCCCCACGATTCTTAAGGAAAAATTATACTTGCGAGATCCTCACGACTCGTAAGGAGAACCCTCTTATGAGACCCTCATGGCTCATAGGATTCAAAAGCCTTAAGCTACAGGGATCTAAACCTATTCTTAAGCCAACACAACCTCCAATGCTGCCCTACAAGCGGTTCAATGCTGACCCTTGTATACAATCCACGGGCGCGAATAAACATTTTCCCTAACAAAGTCCCACCCGTGACTGGGGATGTGTTTACACAGTGGACAGCCCTTGTAAGTCCTTGTTCATATCATAATTTTGCATTATTATATTTCCCATTCTTATTCATTTTACAAATAAATAGGTGCTTTTGATCCATGTCTACTACATAGTTGCAGGTTACAGGTTCTCGGAACAAAACAGTGAAAATGATGAAAAGACGCTACAAAAGTGAGACTACGACCAACAAATAGAGAATCTTTATCATGCCTACAGTTTGAAGAACAAACGAAGATCAATGAACAATTTCACAAAATACAAGGGCAGCGCAAGTTTCAAGACTTCAACACGAAGCGAACGGTAAAAGTCCACAATATTCTGCACTGTGGAAATCTGGAAGAAACTAGAAGACATTCTGAAGAACCAAGTGAAGAAAATATAAGGAAAAAGCAACAGAAAGAATACCTGAAGAAAAGAGCCCAAGAACTCTCAAGATGGCCGCGGATCCGCGGCCAAACAAGGCAGTTGGCGGCGGATCCGCGGCCATACAGTACACGTGTCGGCGCAAAAAGTCGGTGGATGGCGGTGCGTTGACCAGGCTTCTCAGGGTAGTTTTGTAAATGTAGATAGGGATCAGATGTAAACCCTAGGGTTTCTATAATCTATAAATAGGAACCCTACAGCTCTTTTTGGAGCATGCCTCTTTTTATTCATCTATTTTAGAATTTCAATTCCTGTAATGTTCAAAGAGTGCATCAAATAAAACGTAAGTCTTTTTCTTTACCTTGCCTTAGTTAATTTTATTTTCTGCCCTAGTTAATTTTATTTATCTGCCGTAGTTTAGCAATTTTATTTATCTGCCGTAGATTAGTTAATTAGGTTATTAAAAAAATAAACAAAAAAAATGAACTCGTTTATCAATTCCCTAATGAGTGAGTAGTTCCTCACTTGTTAGGGTTAGGTTTGGGGAAGGTTTGAGAGATGAAAATATCTCACCCCTTTCTTGCCCATTATACATTTTAAATAGGATTCTATGCATACATACACACCCCGCTCACTACGGCACCCTATCCCACGAGGTAGCGGTGATACCGTAGTTAAAGACCGGTTGTGTATGTTTTCCATGGAGGTTAGGGTAAGAGTTAAGAAAGGACGGACAAGGACCTAGAGGAAGAAACCTAGTTTCTTCCCGATCGTGCTAATCTCCTTTGTTAATTATTACCTTAACACCTAAATAGTTCTTAATTAGGGCATAGAAAGCGGTGAGACATATTGACTTTCCAAACTTAAGCTAAACCTAACCCTAGCAAGGTTTTAATCCTAATCAAACTCATTTCAGTTTTTATTGAAAATCAAACCTACCACCATTGGAATTAACTCGTTAGAACAACTAGAAAATACACAAAATCCCTGTGGACCGACCCGTACTCAACCGGCTAGCTACCAAGTGACATCGTTCTTGATTGCGGTTAACTATTCTTTCATTTATCTTTTAAAATCGCAAGCACGCATAAAACTACAACAATCAAATGGCGCCGTTGCCGGGGATGGCGTAGTTATTTTCTTTTTGTAATTTCGGGTTGATTAAAAATTGAAAAATCATAAAAAACTGAAAAATAGAAAAATATAAAAAATTTATCATCTTGTTATTTTTTGAAGGGTTTTCGTTTGAATTGTGCAGGATCGACGAACAGATTCAGATCTGGAAAAATCCAGTGAGCAAAACAGCAAACGGCAGATCTGAACAAACAGAGGAGAACCACAATAGTGAAACAGAAGAAGTTTGGAGGCCTGAGTCAACGAGTCAACCGCGGAACCGCAGTCAAAGGCACGTTCCCGCGGCGCCTTGCTGACGTCAGCACGTGGAAAACTCTCTGTAAGCCTTCTTTTCTTCTCTGTAACCCCCTGATCTCCTCAGAAAAATTTTCCTGCAGGGTTCTTTGCGCAAAAACATCTCTCCTTTCTCCAATAACTTGATCTTGTGCAGGATTCTTTGCGCCGCAATAAAAAATTTGGCAAGTGTTTTGTGTGTTTTACTGCTTAAAACTGACTTTAAGGGGCTTTAACACCAATCCAGATTGGGTGGGGATTTCATTACCCTTCCTAGGAGCCCAAAAATCACAAAAAGCATTTTGCATTAACCATCGAGTTAATTAAAAAAGATTAGACTTAGCCTATAAGGACTGTCGCGCTCAATAGGACAAAGGAATAGTTGTAGGCATCGGTCGTTTATCTAAACCAGACTTTGTGGTGCCTAGGCTAGACAAGTGGGAAAAGGTAATTTTAAAAGGCCCGTCTCACGGTGATTCGTGAGCGGATCCCTCCTTTCTTTACTTGTGCTTACCTGGCCACAATTGGCGTTGAAGAGGCGATTTGAGGATCTCACAACTTGCCCTTTGGAACAGTTAGGAGCAGTCTAGTTGACCTAGGAGATCCTAGATCTAGGCTTGATTATGCATATTGTGATTGTGTCTAAGCTTCTTATAAAAATCTTTTTGCAAAAAGCTCCTTATATATAAAAAAAAAAAAAAAACAGAAAAATTTTACAAAAATTTGCCACTTGTCGCTAAGAAATCCATTGCACCCTACTTGCACCCACTTCCTTCCATTGACGTTTTCTTACCCCCACCTTCTGTTTTCACCTTTTTGACTACACTACACCTCTTTAGTGTATGTCCAGTTGGACCAGGGACATTAGCGCCCGTTTAGTCCGTGTCTCGTTAGTGCCGACTGACAACGTTTTCGACTCCGAAGTCGAAATTCCATCCACTTCTTTACCTTCACCATCATATTCATCGTCTTCTAAGGAGATGTCGGGATTCAATCCTAACAACCCCTTACCCGCGGGACTGATTCCACCTCCACTAGGTGCGAATAACCCACCACACCCTCCTGTCGAAGCGCCCCAACGAATCGCGCTCCAGGATCTTTTTTACCCTATCCGCACCGCACTTCCTACTTGTCTTTCACTTCCACCGGCTAATGGGGATAACTTTGAGATTAAACCCCACTTCATCAACCTATTGCCTAAATTTCACGGGCTGGAATCCGAAGATTCTTACATCTTCATTAACAAATTCCAGAATGTTTGCGCAATGATGAAGACAACACAACTTTCTGATGATGCTATAAGGCTACGTGCCATTCCATTCACTTTATATGACCTAGCCGAAAAATGGTTATATAGCACAGCATCACACTCGATAAAAAATTGGGAAGAGTTTGTTAAGGCTTTTCTAAAAAAGTTTTACCCACACCACAAGACCACGAGAATTCGAAATGAAATTATTCAATTTTTCCCAGCTTCCTTCCGAACCTTTTTGGAAGTGTTTTGAAAGATTTAAAGACCTACTTGTTCAGTGCCCTCACCACGGTATCGAGAATTGGCAACTTTGCCAAACTTTATACGAAGGACTGAACCCAGCAACTAAGCAGTTGTTGGAAACCATTTGTCAAGGTCACTTTCTTACAAAATCTAGCGAGGAAGCTTGGCAGTTTCTCGACGATCTTGCTGAACAAACACTTCAGTGGGAAAGCACTAAGACCACCTCATCTACTTCATCAGGTCAGTCTAGGGCAGGCATACACCAACTTGATATATCGATTGCAATGAAGGCCGAAATGGCTGCACTTACGGAAAAGCTAGAAGCAATTGAGAGCAAATTCTCATCGCCTTCTCCTGCCACTGCTTTACCCCACCCAATGTTGCGCTTGTTATTCGGATCCATCCCATCTTACCGAAGAGTGTCCTTACAATCCACCTGTTCAAGGACAAGATCAAGTCAATGCTGCCTTTCAGCAAAGACAAAGAAATGATCCATACTCTTCAACTTACAATCCTGGTTAGAGGAGCCACCCAAATTTTGCTTGGAATCAAAATCAACAATTCCAAGGCAATAACAACTTTCAAAGGCCTCCTCCTCCACAACAACAAGCCCCTCAACAAACTCAATACCAGCAACCTTTCCAACCCCAACCTTACCCAAACCAAATGAACAATTTTGTACCTAACAATTCTTATCCTCAAAACAATTTTGTTCAGCCGAATAACGATAAGGTTTCCTTGCTAGAACGAAGTCTAGATGCGTTTTTAAAACAATCTACACAATCCGCAGCAAGGTTAGAGACTTCCATTCAGTCTTTGGTGCAAAACAGTGCTTCACATGATCAAAGCATCAAATCAATTGAGGCCCAAATTGCACAACTGAATGCTGCGTTGAGCGAGCGAGAAAAGGGAAAGCTTCCGTCTCAACCATTGCCAAATCCCGGTCACACACACAACGCACATGTTTCTTATGAACAACAAAATCATAATGTAAATGCTGTGACCACGTTGAGATCTGGAAGAGTGTTGCACAATAATGTGGGTATTAGTGATGACACCCCTTCTTCTTCTTCTTCTTCTTCTTCTTCTTCTTCTTCATCTTCATCTTCATCTTCATCTTCTTCAGAGCCTATTCTTCATTCTTCACAAGGCTCTACTTCTTCTAATTCGAACAGACCCACATCTCACTTCACGAACACACCAACACTGGGATCCGTTCCAACTCCGCAATCTACTCCACAAACATTGGACTCAACAAATTTTCAAAATGTTCCATTTCCAAACAGGTTGAGATCCAATAAACCTACTCCCCAAATGGAGAAGATTGTGGAGTTATTCAAACAGGTTAGCATTAACATACCTCTCTTGGATGCAATCCAACAAGTCCCTT
Organism: Agapanthus africanus; assembly: GCA_030015575.1. Taxonomy (NCBI): domain Eukaryota; kingdom Viridiplantae; phylum Streptophyta; class Magnoliopsida; order Asparagales; family Amaryllidaceae; genus Agapanthus; species Agapanthus africanus. Next base: position 242,892,680 of record CM057350.1, read on the forward strand.
CTTATGCTAAAATCTTAAAGGACTTATGCACCAAGAAGAGGAAGTCACAAGTACCGAAGAAAGTTTTCGTGGCTAGTGCTGTAAGTGATGCTCTTATCCAACCTTTACCGCCAAAACATAAGGACCCCGGCTGTCCTACAATTTCAATAACAATTGGGGATAAGAACATCAATCGAGCACTTATAGATCTTGGTGCTAGTGTTAATTTGCTACCCTATTCAGTATATGAACAATTAGGCGTTGGAGAGCTTAAACCCACACATTGTACTCCCCAAATGGCCGACCGGTTCATCACCCATCCTAGGGGTGAGTTAGAGGATGTGTTAATTAAAGTAGGGGACTTCATTTTCCCCGTTGATTTCATTGTTATGGACACACAGCATGTAGCTAACCCCCGGAATCAAATTCCGGTGATACTCGGTCGACCATTCCTTGCGACTTCTAATGCGGTGATCAATTGTCAAAATGGTTCGATGAACCTATCTTTTGGAAATATGACAATTGAACTCAACATTTTTAAGTTGGGGAATCAGCCCTCCGAGCCTAATGCTAGTATACTTGATGTTTGCTCGATCCACGAGATCATGCAGGAGGACTGTGAGCTCGAAAAATTTCTGTTCGGTCACAGCAGTTTTGACGCTACTAGTGCGTTCCTCCTAGAATCTGACACAGCTTTCACACCCGATAACGATTATGAGTGTTTCACTTTTTTGGACGATTTTGAAGACTCGCCACCCGAGTTTGAGTCCTTTGATTTTTCGGATGAGTTAGTTGAACCATTCGACTCGGTTGCCTACACTCGATTTGAACCATTGTTGGAATCCTTCGAGTTCGAGACAGTTTCACCAATGTTACCTTCAATTGTTTCATCTCCGAAACTCGAACTCAAGCTTTTGCCGTCTCACCTTAAATACGCTTACCTAGGTGAGAATGAGACCCTTCCCGTTATCATATCGGCATCTCTAGCTCTCAAGCAAGTGAAAGCCCTTTTAATGGTCTTACAAAATAACCGGCAAGCTTTTGGCTGGACTATGGCGGACATCAAGGGGATTAGTCCCCTCATAGTTGAACATCATATACATATGATGGATGATTCCAAGCCAGTAAGGATCCACAGAGACGCCTCAACCCTATAATGAAGGAGGCTGTCAAAAAGGAGATTGTCAAATGTCTAGATAGTGGTATCATTTACCCTATCTCTAATAGCCAGTGGGTTAGCCCCATTCATGTTGTCCCAAAGAAATCGGGTATAACGGTCATAACCAATTAGGCGAATGAGTTAATACCTACTCGCACCCAAACTGGGTGGCGAGTTTGCATCGACTATAGAAAACTCAACGCCGCGACAAGGAAAGACCACTTTCCGTTACCTTTTATTGACCAAATGCTAGAACGATTGGCTGGGCATGAATTTTATTGCTTTTTGGATGGCTACTCCGGCTATAATCAAGTTCCCATCGCCGAAAAGGATCAAGATAAGATCACATTTACTTGTCCTTTCGGTACATTCGCTTACCGTCGCATACCCTTTGGGTTATGCAATGCACCGGCTACTTTCCAGCGGTGTATGATGTGGATCTTTTCTGACATGGTGGAGAAATTTTTGGAGATTTTTATGGATGATTTCTCCATTTTCGGCGACTCCTTCGATGAGTGTTTGCTACACTTAGACGCAGTTCTTACCCGCTGTAGGGATAAGAACCTCACCTTAAATTGGGAGAAGTGCCACTTTATGGTACGAGAGGGTATTGTCTTAGGACATGTCATCTCGCAAAACGGCATTGAGGTTGATAAGGCCAAGATTGAAGTCATTTCCAATCTTCCTCCTCCTAAATGCGTCAAAGACATCCGAGCCTTCCTTGGCCATGCCAGTTTTTATAGACGGTTCATCAAGGATTTTAGCAAGATAGCTAGACCCTTGACTCTTTTATTGGCCAAGGACACCACTTTTGATTTTGACTCAACCTGCATGAAAGCGTTCGACTCATTGAAACACTCACTTATTTCTGCGCCCATTCTTTCATCTCCAGACTGGACGCGTCCATTTGAAATTATGTGCGATGCATCTGATTTCGCCATTGGTGCAGTCCTTGGATAGCACATAAATAAGATGCCGCACGTAATTTATTACGCTAGCCGAACATTAAATGAGGCCCAATTGAATTACACAACAAAAGAAAAAGAATTTTTAGCCGTTGTGTTTGCACTAGAAAAATTCCGGCCGTATTTAATCGGCTCTCCAGTGATTGTTTACACGGACCATTCAGCTCTTCGCCATCTTTTTGCAAAGAAGGATGCTAAATCCCGGCTAATACATTGGATCCTCTTGCTACAAGAGTTTGACCTTGTCATAAGGGACAAGAGAGGATGTGAAAACGTAGTTGCCGACCACCTTTCACGACTCCCTTCTTCGCCTACACTTGAAATTCCTATTAAAGATGTTTTTCCCGATGAGCAGCTCTTAACCATGTCATGCGAACCATGGTTCGCTGATATAGTAAATTATTTGGCTACCGGACTGATACCAAAAGATTGGTCGAATCAGGACAAACTCCGATTCCTGTCCCAAGTAAAACATTTTTACTGGGATGAACCGTATCTCTTTAAATACTGTTCCGACCAAATCATTCGTCGGTGTGTCCCCAAAAACGAGTTTAAGAGTGTGCTGTATTTTTGCTACGATCAAGCGTGTGGCGGGCATTTTGGCCCCAAGAAGACAGCAGAAAAAATCTTGCAGTGTGGCTTCTACTGGCCACGACTTTTTAAAGATGCATACGAATACTGCAAGACATGCTCCCGGTGCCAACACTTGGGCCGGATATCTCGGAGAAACGAAATGCCGCTCTAACCAATTTTGGTTGTTGATATTTTTGATGTTTGGGGAATAGACTTCATAGGACCATTTCCCAATTCCTTTGGGAAATATTATATTCTACTGGCTGTTGACTATGTTTCAAAATGGGTCGAGGCTGTGCCCAGACGAACGAATGACAACAAGGTTGTTGTTAGATTTCTTAAAGAAAACATCTTTTCTCAGTTTGGACATCCTTGAGCGATTATAAGTGATAATGGATCTCACTTCAGTAATAGGACTTTTGAGTCCTTAATGCGCAAATACTCCATTACACACAAATTGTCAACACCATATCATCCCCAAACTTGTGGGCAAGCCGAAATTTCGAATCGGCGGATTAAACAAATCTTGGAGAAAACGGTTTCCAAAAACCGTAAAGATTGGTCATCAAAATTGATTGATGCACTATGGGCATTCCGTACTGCCTACAAGACCGATCTTGTCATGTCTCCATACCGGCTTGTTTATGGGAAGACTTGCCACCTTCCTGTTGAAATTGAGCACAAACCATTTTGGGCGATTAAAGAGTTGAACTTATCCTTGGGAGATGCGGGCAGCAATAGAAAGCTGCAATTGAATGAATTAGATGAGCTGCGGGATGAGGCCTATGAAAATGCGGTAATTGTTAAAAACCGAACGAAGGTGTTACATGAAAAACATCTTATGCGCAAAACTTTCAAACCTGGTCAACAGGTTTTGCTTTATGACACTCGGTTACACTACCATCCCGGCAAGCTCAAATCTAGATGGAAAGGGCCATTTATGGTACGCACTGTATATCCGCACGATGCGGTAGACCTAGAAAACCCGGAGGACGGTACACTGTTTAAAGTAAACGGACATCGACTTAAGCCGTTCCTCACTGCGGACCCGTCGAAGGAGCTCCTGTTTTTGTAGGAGCCGATTTATACTGACTGGTCTTCCTCTATTTACCCCCAAATTTTCGATCATCTAGCCAAAACATTGTTTCAAACAAGTTTGGGGGTATGTATCATTTGTAATTTTATAACATAAAAAAATAAAAAAAAATTGAAAATTTGAAAATAAAATTTTTTTTGGGTGTTTTTGTAAATTTCCAGTTTTTAAAATAAAATAAAAAAATTTTGCAAATAATTTCCTCTTCTTAGAGGGATTTATTTACAAATATCCATCACACTTCCCCTATATATAAACCCCGACCCCTCTCTGTTTGCTTAACCCTAATTTCTCATCTATCTGCAAAACCCTAGCCGCCGCCTCCTTTTTTGCAGAGCGATCTCGCCATAGCGCCGCGCAACCGCCGCCGAAGGCCCGTTCTCGCCGCTGATCCGCCGCGCCTAGGTGTCTTCACCCCCAGATTTTTTTCAGGGGAGGTTCGATCTCTGAAACTCCTCTCTGTTTTTAAATTTTTAGATCTGTAGCTTATCTGATGGCACCCAATTTGCAACTAGACCGTGACTTTTCACAGATTTTTTCACACGTAGTATATGGGAGTTACTTTGCGAATGAAATAGCACGTAGGGGCTGGAACTTTTTGATATATAATCACCCAAACGCTTATGCCCTTCCGGAATTAGTCACTCGTTTTTACGAGTGCATGGAAGATGGGTGTCTTGCCCAATACGGTTTTATAAAATTACTGTGGGGTGATAGGGAGATTATCATTGATAGGGACTTCATACATGAAGTCGCCTTAATCCCTAGGATACCTGTTCATGATCAACCACTGCAGTTTGAGGATTACAAGCCCTTAATGGGTAATGATTGCTCAAGGAAACCGCGGAAGAGGATCCAAGCGAGAACCCTTTTCGCCAATGTTTTAACTGTGTGCCGGTGGGCACAAAACAATATTTTTGGGAGTTCCCACAACACCACATTTTTCACACCCTCACTGCATATCATGCACACACTCATGACAAGAAACCCTCGTTTCGACATGTGCACGGTTCTACTGAGCTCAATTGGTGTGGGCAAAAGAGCCGTGAACTATCCTTGCCCCATGCTTGTGACACAACCGTGTCGCTATTTCCTCCCCGTGGAGGAGTTTGAATTTTACATGCTTGGAGGCATACCCGTCAGGCCTCTCATTGAGGGCGTATCTACGTCCTATACACGCCTGACGGATGTTTGGTCAAGAACTGAACCGGCGGAACACGTGCCCGCCCGAACACCTAGCTCCAGCTCGACCGCTAGAGAGGGAGAACTCATCCCTTTAGAACATGCAAATTTGATGCGAAGAGCTGTTAGGGGCATTGACGAGTTGAGGGGAATGATGAGGGAACATGATCGGCGGTTGACTGAAGTAGAGCACGGGATCCGAACCCTGGTGGGTAGGGAGGAGTGTTCCCGTTCACGCTCAAGGGCGCGGCGTGGGGCCGAGCAGTGAGGGCACTGCTTTTGGTAAGTTTGGGGGAGAAGGTGGTTGTAAATAGTTATCATTTACATTGCATATTTTTTTAAATTTTTGTATGTATATTTTTCTTTTTCTTTTGCATGTTTAAATTCTGCATTGCATCTTTATAAAAAATCATAAAAATTAAAAAAATTAAAATAAAAAAAATAGAAAAATATAAAAATCAATAAAAACTGAAAAATTATAAAAATTGAAAAAATTCAATTTTGGCCATAATTGACTTGAGTTTGACAAGACGGTTAAATAGCTAGGAAAAACTAGATCTTAGACTTAGTAATTAAAAACCCTAAAAATAACCTTTCTTAAAATTTAACGGTAGAAAATATATGTTTTTGTAGTTTACTTAGAAATAGGCAAATTTTGAGTTCACTTCTTGGGCTAAGTCAAAATAAAGAAAGAGTATTGAAATTTTTATTAAAGTGTAAGTCTGAAAAATAATCCCTAAGGTTAAATCTAAATTCTGAAAATATATACCCTACAACTTGCACAAACACGAACCTTGAAACTTGGAATAGTAGAGGAGACCTTGAAATGCTCTTGTCTAAAGTCCTTAGTATGAAGGAAAATAAAAAAAAATACAAGTGTGAATAAAGAGATAAAAAAAATGAACACTGGTTTTGTAATTACTTAAGGCTGCATAAAATAAAAAAATATATAGCGAAGGTGCTTTATCACCTAGTGCCTTAGACCAACTGGTTTAGGAGTCACTGCTAAAACCTTAGGTATTACAAGACGAGGAATTACGCCTTAATACGCAAACACATTTTGTAATCGGTCATTAGTACCTCAAGAAGTATTAACGGTCGAAAGAAGGATGTGTGAGCAATTTCATCTAAAAATTCACCAACTAAAAGTACTTTGGACGATAGACAAGAGTAAAAGAGCTTGAATTGAATTTCCAAGTGTAGGGGTGATACATACACACGTAGGGGTATATGATTGGGGTTTGGATGAGAGATAGAAATGAAAAATAGGACTTATATCTTTAGTAGAGATGATAAAAATTCCTAAGTTGAGATGGAACCTTAGATGGAAAATTCAAAAGATGTTAAAAGCTAAGTGAATTTACAGAACATATACAATCTTAAGTTAAATGATAAGGAAGCATGAAAAATACGGGTTGATAATTTCCGAGTTGAAGATAATAGAATTTCTTGCTAGAAAACCTAATTGGAGAATAAAAGTCAATAGGCCGAATTGATTGGATTTTGTGGGCAGTATCCGCTGAAAACCCTCAGGAGACAACACTCCTCCTACTAGGGACACCTAGAGGTTTAACGGCTTGTTGCACGAGCTCAGTGCAACCGCGTTTCCCTGCGAAAATGGGGTTAGGTCTTTTTCGAGAATAAACTAGTTTTGCCCGAGGACGAGCAAAAGATAAGTTTTGGGGTATTTGTTCATATCATAATTTTGCATTATTATATTTCCCATTCTTATTCATTTTACAAATAAATAGGTGCTTTTGATCCATATCTGCTACATAGTTGCAGATTACAGGTTCTCGAAACAAAACGGTGAAAATGATGAAAAGACGCTACAAAAGTGAGACTACGACCAACAAATAGAGAATCTTTATCATGCCTACAGTTTGAAGAACAAACGAAGATCAATGAACAATTTCACAAAGTACAAGGGCAGCGCAAGATTCAAGACTTCAACACGAAGCGAACGGTAAAAGTCCACAATATTCTGCACTGTGGAAATCTGGAAGAAACTAGAAGACATTCTGAAGAACCAAGTGAAGAAAATATAAGGAAAAAGCAACATAAAGAATACCTGAAGAAAAGAGCCCAAGAACTCTCAAGATGGTCGCGGATCCGCGGCCAAACAAGGCAGTTAGCGGCGGATCCGCGGCCATACAGTACACGTGTCGGCGCAAAAAGTCGGTGGATGGCGGTGCGTTGACCAGGCTTCTCAGGGTAGTTTTGTAAATGTAGATAGGGATCAGATGTAAACCCTAGGGTTTCTATAATCTATAAATAGGAACCCTACAGCTCTTTTTGGAGCATGCCTCTTTTTATTCATCTATTTTAGAATTTCAATTCCTGTAATGTTCAAAGAGTGCATCAAATAAAACGTAAGTCTTTTTCTTTACCTTGCCTTAGTTAATTTTCTTTTCTACCCTAGTTAATTTTATTTATCTGCCGTAGTTTAGCAATTTTATTTATCTGCCGTAGATTAGTTAATTAGGTTATTAAAAAATAAACAAAAAAATGAACTCGTTTATCAATTCCCTAATGAGTGAGTAGTTCCTCACTTGTTAGGGTTAGGTTTGGGGAAGGTTTGAGAGATGAAAATATCTCACCCCTTTCTTGCCCATTATACATTTTAAATAGGACTCTATGCATACATACACACCCCGCTCACTACGGCACCCTATCCCACGAGGTAGCGGTGATACCGTAGCTAAAGACCGGTTGTGTATGTTTTCCATGGAGGTTGGGGTAAGAGTTAAGAAAGGACGGACAAGGACCTAGAGGAAGAAACCTAGTTTCTTCCCGATCGTGCTAATCCCCTTTGTTAATTATTACCTTAACACCTAAATAGTTCTTAATTAGGGCATAGAAAGCGGTGAGACATATTGACTTTCCAAACTTAAGCTAAACCTAACCCTAGCAAGGTTTTAATCATAATCAAACTCATTTCAGTTTTTATTGAAAATCAAACCTACCACCATTGGAATTAACTCGTTAGAACAACTAGAAAATACAAAAAATCCCTGTGGACCGACCCGTACTCAACCGGCTAGCTACCAAGCGACACCGTTCTTGATTGCGGTTAACTATTCTTTGATTTATCTTTTAAAAGCGCAAGAACGCATAAAACTACAACAATCAGTCCTCTAGACTTATAAGGAGAAAATACTCTTGTAAGATCCTTACGACTTATAAGAGAATACACACTTAGGAATCCCCATGATCCCTAAGGAGAAAACGCACTTACGACATCCTCACGACTCGTAGGGAGAAATATCTTCATGAGATCCTTATGGCTCATGAAGTTAAAAGCCTTAGTCGACAGAATCCTAACCCTGTTCGCTAAGCCACCTTTGTTCGACATCGATAGAGGCAAATGATGATTCGCTCCTGGCAATGTACCAGTTGTAGCGATGCTGAAGCCTAAATCGGTATCAGATCCTAAATCCCATACTCGCGATAAAAATCAGTGAGCCAAAAATGCATATGAAATAGCCGAAATGATTGGGCAACTTGCAACAAAATCAGCAAGTAAAAATGTATGCATACAAAACAGCCAAAATGATTGAGCAACTCGCAATAAAAAAACAGCGAGTAAATAAAACAAATAGCCGAAATGATTAGGCACCGCGAAAAATAGCCGAAATGATTGGGCAATCACAACTTTCGCGATATAAAAGCTGAAATGATAGAGCATCGCGGAAAGAAACATATAAAAAATGAAACTTTTTACCCTACAGGTGAGATCACATTGATCCCTGTATGCAATCCAGGGGCGCAAACAAAGAGAGAACCATATCATCCCACCAGGCTCATCAGAAGAAGAGCCAAGTCTCGACAGCTACATATACAGCCTGAAGACCCACAACGGCGTTCCTTCGCAGTCCAGCAGGATGCAGATGCAACGTCAACGAAAGACCTCACGGTCGAAACAAAGCGGAGTGACGGAGAAATCCCAACTCCATCCTAGCATTCGTCTCGTTACACCTAACGTAATGTCAACAACGGCGTTTTTTCGTAGTCCAGCAGGATGCAGATGCAACGTCAACGAAAGACCTCATGGTCGAAACAAAGCGGAGTGACGGCAAAATCCCAACTCCACCTCAACATTCATCTCGATACACCAGACGCAATGTCAACAACGGCGTTCCTTCGCAATCCAGCAGGATGCAGATGCAACGTCAATGAAAGACCTCACGGTCGAAACAAAGCGGAGTGACGGCAAAATCCCAGCTCCACCTCAGCATTCGTCTCGTTACAGCAGACGCAATGTCAACAACGGCGTTCCTTCGCAGTCCAGCAGGATGCAAATGCAACGTCAATGAAAGACCCCACGGTCGAAACAAAGCGGAGTGATGGCAAAATCCCAGCTCCACCTCAGCATTCGTCTCGATACAGCAGACGAGATGTCACTACAGCGTCCTTCCTCAAACAGGATTCGGACACGCCAAAGCAAACGAAGCGAATGCCAAATTCCTAGCTTCAGGGTCTTGACGGCAACTCATATGAAACCTGAAAGACTATCGGAGATCATCCCACACCAGTGCGGAGTAATCACCACCTCGACATTCGTCTCGATGCAGCAGATGCGATGTCACCTCAGCGTTCTTATTCCAATAGGATTCGGACGCGCCAAAACAACAAAGCAAAGGCAATATTCCTAGCTTCACGGTCTTGACGATAACTCATATAAAACCTGAAGACTATCGGAGATCATCCCATACCAGCGCGGAGTGGTCACCACCTCAATGTTCGTCTCGATACAGCAGACGAGATGTCACTACAGCGTCCTTCCTCCAACAGGATTCGGACACGCCAAAGCAAACGAAGCAAAGGCCAAATTTCTAGTTTCAGGGTCTTGACGGCAACTCATATAAAACCTGAAAAACTATCGGAGATCATCCCATACCAGCGCGGAGTGGTCACCGCCTCGACGTTCGTCTCGATACAGCAGACGAGATGTCACTACAGCGTCCTTCCTCCAACAGGATTCGGACACGCCAAAGCAAACGAAACGAAGGCCAAATTCCTAGCTTCAGGGTCTTGACGGCAACTCATATAAAACCTGAAAGACTATCGGAGATCATCCCACACCAGCGCAGAGTGGTCACCACCTCGACGTTCGTCTCGATACAGCAGACGAGATGTCACTACAGCGTTCTTCCTCCAACAGGATTCGGACATGCGAAAACAAATGAAGCGAAGGCCAAATTCCTAGCTTCAGGGTATTGACGGCAACTCATATAAAACCTGAAAGACTATTGGAGATCATCCCATACCAACGCGGAGTGGTCACCACCTCGACGTTCGTCTCGATACAGCAGACAAGATGTCACCACAGCGTTCTTCCTCCAGCAGGATTCAGACGCGACAATCAAACAACGGAGCTACGGCAAAACCCCTAGTTCCAAATCTCGACGGTTCACCAACAACCTAGAGACAACCGCGACATTCGTCTCGATACAGCAGATGCAATGCCAGCAAATGAAGCAAAGGACAAATTCATAGCTTCACGGTCTTGAAGGCAACTCATATAAAACCTGAAAGACTATCGGAGATCATCCCACACCAGCGCGGAGTGGTTATGACTCATCGGGGCTCCCCAAAATGAGCCTAACCTCAAGTAAAAAGCGGCATGGCAAAATTCCTAACGCTTGCTCTTCCGACGGTCAAACAACCTGGAAGATTGCTTGAAGACGTCTTGTCCAGCCCCCGAAGGGATCAGAGACACGACAGTCGTAAGGCTACTCGAAAAGCAAGATTGCCTATCGAGAAATACATCAGCCAACGCGACGGTACGATGGACAAAACCCTAGTACCACAGACCCTAACAGACCTTTGTCGTAAAGAGCAGAGGTTAACTGTGACGTTAGGACATTCTTGCGAGAACTTCTCGATTCGTCTCGACTCGTGAGAAAATTAGTGTCTTTGCGAGAACTTCTCGATTCGTCTCGACTCGTAAGGAAAAGCCTTAGGCAATGGGGATAAGGACCTATTTCCTAAGCACTGGGGCCCTGTAAGTTGGTCCAAAATGAACTCTTGCATACTATTCACGGGCCACACTCTCTAAAGTCGAATCTCGACAAGGAGGGAAACAACCACTTACGAGTCCTCTCGACTTATAAGCAGGAAAATTCTCTTATGAGATCCTTACGACTCTCAAGAGAAAGCACACTTAAGAATCCTCACGATTCCTAAGGAGAAAATACACCTGCGGGATCCTCTCGACCTGTAGGGAGAAAAGTCTTTATGAGACCCTCATGGCTCGTAAAGTTGAAAAGTCTTAGGTGGCAGATCCTAACCCTGTCTCCAAAGCCATCGCTGCCCTACAAGTAAGTCAAGATGGACTATCTACGGGCCACATTTGCCACAAGTACATGCCACTGAAATAAAGAAGCTACTTACGAGTCCTCACGATTCGTAAGGAAAAATACCCGAGTGAGATCCTTACGACTCATGAAGGCGATGAACACTTAGAAATCCTCACGATTTCTAGGGAGAATTTTCACCTACGAGATCCTCTCGACTTGTAAGGAGAAAAACCTTCTTGATACCCTTACGGCTCATGAAGATGGAAAAAGTCTTAGGCTACAAGGACCCTAAACTTGTCTCCTAAGCCCTCAATTTTGTGGCCATGCATAACTCTGCACTACTTTATCCACGTACATACTTACGTGGGCAAAGTAGTGGGGGGCATTTGTTCCCGCCAAAATTTTGGCTCAAAACTTGCTCCCTTATAAAATAATAACAATAAAATAAAATAAAAAATAATAACAAAGGGAAAAGCTCCACATGCAACAAATGCATCAGCGCCAAGAGTCAAAGACTCTGTTGCAGTGCTCACGTGCAAAGCACGAGAACGCTCGCGCTAGCAGCGCCAGTGCTGAGAGTCAAAGACTCTGTTGCAGCGCTCCCATGCAAAGCACATGAGCGCTAGCGCTAAGAGCGCTGCATTCTAAGCAGCGCACCACGTGCAAAGCATGTGTGCGCTAGCGCTAAGTGCATTGCACTCTAAGCAGCGCACCACGTGCAAAGCACGGGTCCGTTAGCGCTAGAACTAAAAGCTCCCCACCGACAGATCTAAGATCCATTAATAATGATAAATCATTAATTAATCAGAATTAAATTCTGTTAAGGAAAGATTCCTCAAAATCTTTCCAAACAAAAAGATTGTGCTCTGTAAATCAGAGTATCGTTGGATCAATGATCCAATGGTGATTAAAAATCACTAAAATACAGAATAAATTCTGTATGGAAAAGATTTCACAATCTTGTTAAAAACAAGAAGATTGCCTTCTGTAAATCAGAAACCCTTGGATCAAAGATCCAACAGTGGGGAAATCCCCAAATCAATTGGAGAAAAGATCTCTTTAACTGATTGAACAAATCAGCTCACCCTATATAAAGGCCCCCAGACTTCAAGTCTGGGGAGAGAGAGAAAAGATACAGAGAAATATAGAGGAACCCCCCCTAGAAGCTTTGAGAAAATCTCAGAAAGAAGAGCCAAGCTCTCGATAGAAAAACTTCTTTTCTTCAAGGTAAAAGAACAGAGAGATGAAATCATCTCATAATTAAAAAGAAGAATTCACTTCTTTCTTTAAGATCATAGATCTACAAGACCAAGGTCTTTTACAAAGAGATCAAAAGATCTCATCATAAAATAAAAGAAGAATTTACTTCTTTCTCACAGATCATAGATCTATAAGACTAAAAGTCTTTCTCAAAAAGATCATGAACATCTCATTATAAAAAAGGAGGGAGAATAATTCAATTCTCTTAAGGATCACAGATCCATAAAGGTAAAGCCTTTCATCAATATAAAAGATTAAAACATCTCCTGTGAAGCTAAGAACTTTATTTTTAGATCTATGAGACAAAGTCTCGTAAAAGAGGATTTAATCCTCGGTGAATAGCGCTGCATAAAGGATGTAAGTCGATGTACAACACCCCACGACTTGCGGGGAGGCGGAAATATGAAAAACGATCTTGTTCTTTGCTTAAATATCGACTAACCGAAGAATCTTTGCTAAACTATAACTAATAAGAAACATAGAAGTTGTTAACTACTATGAGAAGTGATTATACCTAATGAACCGTGTCCTTCTCCTTTTGTTATCCACCTCCTTCTCGGCCTCCTCCACGTAATAGATGATCCACCCGAGAGCTTTACTCCAAGCTTCATCTCTAACTTGAGGTAACTAGGTTTCTTAAAGTGCTAATATAAGCAACCTATGTGATATAGAGTTGGGTTATGGATTAATTAGTCTATTCTAATTCTTGTTCTCAACATATGAGTGGTAGGATTAGGGTTTGAAGAGAGAGTGGGCTTGAGGAGAGAGAAGGTGAGCATGAGAATGAGAAGAGATAATGATCTCATTTGAATATATATGAAGCATTATGTTATATCAAATAAATAAATAAATGATTTAACAACCATGCTTCATTTAATTCATATGAGTGATTCATCTATATGAGTCATTAACCATTTATGATGCATTAATGACATGGATGAATCACACAAATGAGTCACTAATCTCATTTAATGCTTATGCCACCTAAACCCCCAAGTCACCATCCTTCTAGAAGCTTCTCCCAAAATTACGAGAACGCCCCTCATATCCGTGAAAACACGGAAAAACTTTAGACTGTATAAATCCAATAACCCGATACTAGAATCTGGCTTAAACCAAAGCCGGCTAGTAAAAACTGTCCGAATGTTGTACGTGCGTAAACACACGTATACGTCCGAACCCTTGTCGTAAAACCATACGACCTCTATATCATTTTGCCTGGAGCAGGGAAACTCTCTGTGTGGGACTCTAAAGACTCGACTACTACGCTGGCAGTGGGTTTAACCACAGACCGCAAGCGGCACTAGCTGTACGTAACGGTCCCCAGTTAGATGTCGATAAGAAGGCCGATGGGGAAACCCATCCGAACTTCTACTGATCCTGATGTGACAATCTCCGTACAGTCCGGTCTGTTCGTCTAAGACTATCGCATATCGGGCCTAGGGGGTGGCAAGCGTCAGTCCCCTAATAGTGGTATAAGTCGTGTCGGAGTGAAGCCCATTACTACCTGAGAAACTACTGGAACCTACCAGTAAATCTCGCTCGCCCTGGCCAGGGACTTTGCGTAATGGCTCTCTGACACAGCGCGATATCAACTCCCAATACCGGGAGAGACGAATCCTGTCTAACCGCCACTGCCTCCAAGTGCTCGGGACTGCACCCAACTGCTATCTTTTTGCACGACTCCTTTGAGCCATGGTAGGGTAGCAATCTAAGAACAGTGGGACAGACTCGAGGCGAAGTAGCAGTGTCAAATCTACGGACTATGCTGTACTCATGTCACCTGGGAACTATTAACTGACGACTGGTATAAAACCAACCAACAGTTCCCTGCGAGTCCTGTCCGGTGTACCCGTAACCCAACGAGCACCTGTATACTATCTCCAGTATGACGTACTGACGGCTGTGGGACAGACCATCTCCCCAACTGGGATGAGAAGCGTACACACTAGTCTACTCCGGAGTATCGATGCCCTGTCTCGATAATCCTACGACTAGGGACCTGAAAAAGGATGTGCTTGTAGACTACCCAGCCCCCGCTAGTGTGACTGCCATCACAACGCTGGTGGTCAAGTAAGATCATAAGAGCTTTATCAATACGTATACTCACATATTAAGATAGAAAAACCAAGTAGCATACTACCATGTTTAGCAAGACTGTTATATACATGTGAATATCCCAAGCTTCCATTAAGTAATATGCAAACTAGTATGATACAATAATGGCCCCTAGGGCATATACACTAACAATCTCCCACTTGCACTAGGGCCATGTACTGGCATATCGAAGACCGATGATCTCGAACTGAATCTGAGGTAGGGCCTTCGTGAATGGATCAGCAATGTTCTCTTCAGTAGCAACTCTCCGAACCTCGATCTCCCGACGATCAATGATCTCCCTAATCAGGTGATACCACCTTAAGATGTGTTTAGACTTCTGATGGGACCTTGGTTCCTTCGCTAAAGCTATAGCTCCGTTGTTGTCGCAATACAGAGGTATTGGATCAACAATGGTAGGAACCACCTGATGTTCTGTTAGGAACTTCTTCATCCAGACCGCTTCTTTTGCGGCATCACAAGCGGCAATATACTTCGCTTCCATCGTCGAGTCAGCAACGGTGTCCTGCTTGGAACTCTTCCAGCACACCGCCCCTCCATTGAGGGTAAAGACACAACCCGACATGGACTTGGAATCGTCCTTATCACTCTGGAAGCCGGAATCAGCAAAGGCCTCTAACTTGAGGTCTTTTCCGCCGTAAACCAAGAACATCTCCTTAGTCCTTCTCAGGTACTTGAGAATGTACTTTACTGCTATCCAGTGATTCTCCCCTGGGTCTGACTGATACCGGCTTACCATGCTGAGTGCGTAAGCTACATCTGGTCTGGTGCACAACATCGCATACATTATAGAGCCTACCGCAGAAGCGTAGGGTATAATAGACATGCGATCCCTTTCTAAATCAGTCTTGGGAGACATCTTTTTGGATAGGGTGATTCCGTGACAAGCCAGTAGATTATCGCGCTTAGAATCTTCCATACTGAATCTTTTCAGTATAGTGTTGATATACCTGGACTGCGAAAGTCCCAACATCCTCTTGGATATATCACGATAGATCCGGATCCCCAGAATGCAAGAGGCATCACCCAGGTCTTTCATGGAGAACCTGTGTGACAAGAATCCTTTGACAGATTGTAGCATAGGAATGTCATTTCCTATCAATAGAATGTCATCCACGTACAAGACGAGGAATACGACACTTCTGGCTACAACTTTACTATATATACATGGTTCATCTGGATTTTTGATAAAGTCATATTCTTTGACCGTTTCATCAAAACATATGTTCCAACTCTGCGATGCCTGCTTTAGTCCATAAATGGACTTAAGAAACTTGCATACTTTCCCGCTGCTCCCACTCTGATTGAAACCTTCTGGCTGATCTATATAGACGCACTCTTCTAAATTACCATTCAGAAAAGCCGTCTTTACGTCCATCTGCCAGATTTCATAATCATGGAAGGCAGCAATAGCAAGAAGGACCCGAATGGATTTGAGCATAGCCACTGGAGAAAAAGTTTCTTCATAGTCCAAACCAGGTCTTTGACGAAAACCCTTTGCAACAAGTCTAGCCTTATAGGTTTCCACCTGTCCATCTACACCAATCTTTTTCTTGAAGATCCATTTGCATCCTATGGGTTTTACCCCATCTGGAGCAAAGTCCAAAGTCCATACTTTGTTGGTGTACATGGACTCCATTTTGGTCCGCATTGCATCTAACCATCGTACCGAGTCGCCGCTCTGGATGGCCTGCTGGAAGCTAGTAGGTTCATCATCATCAATGATGCAATCCTCTCCATCCCCATCTATGAGAAAACCGTAGTATCTCCCTCGCTCTTACTCCATGTCCAGTGAATGGAGTCTTTGTCATCTTTCCTTTGAGACATGATTCACAAGTGGCATAAGTTTGATATTCGAACGAGTCCAAATATCCTTCTCTATGTAACTTAGTTAACCTTGTCTCATTGATGTGACCTAGTCTACAATGCCATAAGAAAGCCTTATTTTTATCTGGAGACTTTCTTTTTAGTGTGTTCTGGACATTGAAAATCTAGAGTTGGTTTAAGACATATATACCGTAATCCAGTGTACCGAACCCAATCAAACTATGATTAAGGTGGATGTTAACAATATCGCTTACAAACGTGAAATCATAACCTTTATTTGATAACAAGGAAACTGATATGATATTACACGTTAAACTAGGTACACAAAAACAATTATGTAAAACCAAAATATGTCCACTCGTCAATCCCGGGTGATAATCCCCGACGGACACAGCTCCCACGCTAGCTCCGTTAGCAACCTTTAGGGTCATATCACCATCCTTCAGCACTCTACGGTTTCTCAGTGCCTGCAATGAATTGCATATATGAGATCCTGATCCCGTATCCAATACCCAGGAAGTAGAGTTGATTGACAGACAATTCTCAATTACAAACACACCTGAAGTCGAAGCCACAGCTTGCTTCGGTCCCTGGTTCTTGGCGTTCCACGCCTTGCAATCTTTCTTCCAGTGCCCTTTCCTGTGACAATGGAAGCACTCATCCTGGGCCACTACTGGCACCGCAATCTTTTTCTTTCCCTTCGCTCCCACCTTACTTACACCTCCTCTAGGTTTGGTGGCGGCCTTCTTCTTCCTTCCTTTGGCCCTAGCCTTGGACCCAGAAGATGCAGCACCGCTAACAAACATAGCGGGTGTTTCCCTTGCCTTCTGCAAGGTGCCCTCTGCACTCCTCAACATGTTAAGGACTTCTGGAAGTTCAACTTCTTTTCTTTGAATGTTAAAATTCAGAATAAACTGGGCGTAGGTGGAAGGAAGGGACTGGAGAATAAGGTCTGGATAGAGCTCATTATCCAAAGTCGTCCCAAGGTCTGCGAGCTCTTCAATATAGCCTATCATCTTTAGGACATGTTCTCCTACTGATGATCCGACGGCCAACCTCGCTCGAAACAAGTTCTTTGAGGTCTCGTATCTTGCTATACGAGATTGCTCTCCATAAAGTTCCTTTGTATGGAGAAATATGGCATCTAGTTCCATATCCTCGTACCTCCTCTGATGTTCATTGTTCATCGAGGCAAGCACGATGCACTTGGCCTTCGCGCAATCGAAATCCCAGGTTTTGCGGATTTCCTTATCCGCATTACTGGATTTGGGACCTGGGACTGCAGGTGCCTTAGCGGTGAGGACGTACCCCAATTTGTCATAGGTCAAAGCCATTTTGACATTCCGCGGCCAATCTTTATAGTTTGGCCCTGTCAGTATATTTTTCTCTAAAAGTAACCTAAGTCCAGTCCCAAGGTCGCTGCAATTAGGAGAGAGAGAAGAAAACACTTTAGCATGATGCTCTTGCAAGTTTAGAGTGGTTTTAGTTTATCTAAACTGGATGGCTCCCACTGTTTCTCGAATCCCTCCTCAAACCAAATGGGAAGAACTAGCCATGACTATTCTCACCGTACAATACTTGCTTAACCGTTCAGCCAGGCCGGTGTCGGTACTTCGAGGGAGGTTTTCCAACGCTTTCGCGAAGTTCCTTAATTAAGTAACATCTTTTATCTGGGGGCGTAGCCCCGCTGACACCTTTCTCGGCACCTACTTGGTTTATAGCATTGATCGTTAAGTGACAAATTACCTGATGAGTAGCATATACTCACAGTAGGATCGGGATCCAAATATCATCGTATGATAATGTTGAAGGAATCCTACCAACATTCATCAAACTCCAAATGGTATGCATCTCTTTGCAAATTTCAGTTTCTTTAGAAATTCCCGATATAAATTTTTGCCCCATGCTCTTATGACCTTGGCTTTGGTCAAAATGTCATAAGTCACATGTCAAGTTCTATCCGTCATTATCTTGTCAATTTGAACCCATCCGTACATACCCCTGACTTTGGTCAAATGAAAATACGACTGTCCCAAACTAACTCATCTATCTATGCAACAAATGAATACCCAGCAGCTACCAAACACTATGACTTGACTTTGGCCAAAATACATAGCTTGAATACTACTGAATACCCAAATGAAATGACGGAGGGCTACGAATGGTTTTTGGCGAAACCGTAAACGTAGTGAACTTGATATAACCGAAGGAACCTGATAGCTTTTAAAAGGAGTGGTTAAACTCCGCAATTAAAAAATATCTTCTGTTTTTAAAAATAACCGAGTGGTTTCTTTTAAATTGTTCCAACGATTAAACTTTGGTTTATTTTCTTTGCATTAATAATAATGTGTCCCATCATTAACCTATCATTGCAGAAAACAACGAAAATACAACGTCCTCTTATGCCATCCTCATAAGCCTCTGGGTCCCGTTATTACCCGTTAGGTTACTTAACTAACGGCAGAGCGGGGGCTAGGCTAGCGCGGGTGTAAAACATAAGTGACGTCTAAATAGCTATCATATATAGATATTGTACATTCGTCAGACGCAATAATAGGCATTCCAGATCTCAGATGAACATTATTGGATATACAAGCAATCCGCGTTTGCTTTGAGCCTGCAACAAAAGACGGATTACACAGTTGTGATGAATAGCCAATACCCCACCCTAGACCCCTACGGGTATGGCAAACTACCCGCCAAGTACCTGAAGTGAAGCGGTCTCCCTCAACAACGTGAGTAGGCCACTAAACACTTCAAAGTGCCCGGTAGTTTGTGCACCCCACCTTGGGTCTGTCCTAGGAGCAAAAACAGTAAAATGAAATAATACAACGATGGCTACAACCGCAACCTGGATGCGCCCCACAAAATAATATTACAACATATTACAATTATATTGAATGAATTAAAATAATAACCCATCTCAAACCCCGGCTAATCATCACAACAATCCAATACAGTTCATAACCACAAAAAGGTAAAATCCATTACAGAAATGTGCAACCCCCTGCCAACCGACAAACTAGCAGTTAGGGGAGGTTTACGAACACATTATACAATCACAGATATAATCAAATTAGAAAATATTATAAGTCTACGATAGCGCCCCGGCCGTCTAACAGACACCAAATGCGGAACAAAAACTTTTAACTGGCGCTATCGTATACTATAACCCGGATCTTCCATTATTGCTAAACTAACAAACTACAAAGAGGGTAGAAAGGTTATACCGAACGATCCGAGTCCTTCGTTCTTTAACCATCATCCCACACTCCGTTGCGGCTGCTCCGATCTCGTCGATCTCCGATCTGCTCGTCCAGGTGGCACCACGTCAACGGTTCTTTAAACGGGCTCCCGCCTCTGACTCGAGGCAACTTGGTCGTCAAGTTTGCTAAAAGAGATGACCAAGAATGATGTAGAGAATGAGTAGAATACTTTGTCTCGTTACGTCCAAAGCTATGGACGAACGGTTAATGAAGTTGCCTTTTGGATCGATATGAAAATGAGATATGAATATGTTAATTTCCATACATCCAAAACTCTATCTTTTTTTTTCAACAACCATAATCCTCTCTCATTAGAAGTGGCCGGCCATATAAAGGAGGGGGGTGAGTGTAGGAGGAGGGAGTGGTGAGTGCAAGCGCAAAGAAAAAAGCATGAGTCAAAGAACACCTAGTATGAACACAATTAAAGCAAAGGATGAATCACTTAACCTAGTCATCATGCATTAATTGAATCATTAAATGCACTAATGACTCACTAGCCTTATCACCACATCTAGAACCTTCTAGAAGCTTCTAGAAACTTCCACACTCATCTCAAGAAAAGATAAATCCGTCTTTAACCGAATGATAAAGACGGGTGATAGAAAACTGGAAACTGGCAATTTCCAAAAGTGATCCTGAAACGAATTTCAGGACAACCCCGTAACAGTATAAACATACCCGCATTTGTATTACAACCGAATACAAATGCAATTGAGACAAAAATATTATATCTACTCAATATAATACTCGGATCCGGCTTAAACCAAATCCCACCAGTATTATCTGCCCGAAATATGACACGTGCGTAAACGCACGTGCATTTTCCGAACCCTGCTATAAAACCATACGGCCTCTACAACATTTCGCTCGAACTTGGGAAACTGTCTGTGGGGGACTCTAGTGACTCGTCAGTACCCTGGCAGTGGGTTTAACCACAAGCCGTCAGCGGCACTAGCTGTGCATAACGGCTGCCCATGGACTGACCTCAAGGGAGGCCGATGAGCGAACTCATCCGGAAACCCTACTGAGCCTAACAGTGACAATGTATATACAGTCCGGTCCGTTCGCCTATGAGTATCGCATATCTGCCTAGGGGGCTAGTAACGTCAGACCCCCAATAGCAGTATAAGTCGTGTCGGAGCGTAGCCCAAAAACACCCTGAGATACTACTGGAGTACCTACCAGTAAATCTCCTGCCACGGCCATGGGCTTTGTGTAATGGCTCTCCTAAACACAGCACGATCTCACCCCCAATACTGGGAGAGACGAATCCCCTGCCGATCCGCTTACGTGCCTCCATGTGGCTCGGGACTGTACCCAAAAACTACCTGTTTGCACGAATCCTTTGAGCCGTGGTAGGGTAGAAATCAAAGCACAGTGGGAACTCACACGAGACAAATGACGACCTCAGGTCGATGAACTAACCTGTATACATGTCACCAGGGAACTGCTATCTGACGATATGTATAATACCAACTAGCAGGTTCCCGGCGAGTCCTGTCCGATGTACTCATAACCCAATGAGCACCTGTATACATCTTAGGTGATCCAACTGACACCAGTGGCTTGTGAGACCGGCCACTGCTCCTCGTCGGGGTCTTGACTGTATACACTAGTCTACTCCGGAGTATCGATGCACTGTCTCGAAACTCCCACGACTAGGGACCACAATTAAGGATATGCTTATAAACCACCCAACTCTCACGTATATGATCGCCATCATACTGTTGGTAGTAAAGCAAGATCCTAAGGGCTCTATCAAAGTGTAACAGTGATCAGTCACCTGAACCGGTACACGACTGATAAAGGCAAACCAGATAGCATACTATCATCTCGAGTAAGACTGTCCTACCGGTATAGGTCCTCCGCAATCATTGCAATCACGTACCTGCGATCCAATAATTGACTCTGAGGGCACTATATCCAACAATCTCCCACTTGCACTTAAGGCTAATTATTGCGATGTCGACTACTCACAGCCCGTGTGAAACCGAACATCCAACTCCTCTACTAATCAGTTTCACAAAGCCCGTTTGTAAAACTATTGTGTTCGAGAAATAGCCTCAGTGAGTGGATCCGCCCTGATGTTTCTTTCTATATCTCTCTTAATCTCAAGTTCGCGGAGAAAGCTATCTCCCGAATTGAGTAATACATGTCTTAGAATATATCTGGATATCTAATGCGACCTAGTTCATAAATGAACTCCAAATCCAAACTTCTTAGACTGTATCGATCACTGAACCTAATCAGTATCCTGCACCATGCCTCCCACAGTATCCTCTTGGACCAACTGTCCATAATACTGTCCCTCATCAGAGGGAAAACTATAACTCTGACAATCACTCTGTTAACCATATCACCTTTGAAGCCTGGAATGATAACCGTCTCCCGAAGGAGGCTGCCGTCATCAAATCCGTAAAACATGTACTTATGTTCTAAAACTGCTTCCTTATGTTTCTCCAAGATTGGATTAATACAAACTTATTGCATCTAGTGCAAAAACAACATCTGGTGTGGTACTTGATATCTCACGATTGACTCAATTGCCTAAGCAAGTGATCTGCCAATCATGCACATCTCTCTCCCCTTTAGTCTGTAAGACACCTTTAGAGAGGGTGACTCCATCACCTGCAGGTACACTACCATGCCAGGAGTCATCTATTCCAAAAACTATCAGAATACTGTCAAAGTACCCACATTGGGAAATTACCCAAATCTAGATCTAAAACCATAGATCTAGAAACCAGAATATCAGATATTATATCCATATCCTGTCTGGAGAAACAACTGTGTGACGACCACAGTACAACCGTTCATAGTATAGGAATTTTACTTCCTACTCTGTGTATGTCATCCAAATACCATGACATCACACCCTACTACCTTCTTAACAGATCCATCCCCAATTCTGATGAAGTCAAACCCATGACTGTCACATCAAAATTAGATGATCTATCTCCGCTATAACTGCTCTAGTCTATAAATAGACATAAGCTACTTGCCCACTATGCTTCCGCTGCTCCCACTGACTACGACAACCCTCTGGCAGAATAATATATACGTGCACTTCTAAAGCTAGTTTAGAACGACAATATACTTAACCTCCTGCCGGGTCTCATAGTCTGGAACAACAGTAGTGTCAAGTCTGGGTAAACAAGAACCTCCCTGTCACCGTCCTTGAGGCTACCAAAGTACCTCTCGGGTGTCTGAGGTTGCCCACCAAATCTGCGGAGTGACTAATGGAATGTCAAACCTGATTGAATATATAGGTCCTATTAAATTTTCCATAATCGTTCGCGGTTCTGGAATCACTTCCAGTTCTACCATACTCCTACTACAGTTTTCTGAAAAAATCCATTTTACTAAAACTGTGGCGAGTCAAGAACAATATCACTATTGATCTTCCAGATGGTAGAAAGTCAACCATCGTCATAGCCTAGGCCAACCCACAAACTGCCATTACAGAAACGTGCCATGAGTTATCCAGAGTCTGGTTTTAAGCATAAGCCGGATAACTCCCCGTACCTTAACATCGTTAAGATATGAACCATTCTATATCCAATATAGAAACTTTGGCGCTTTATTTAATTGGAACCATATTCAATCATGCAGCTGTCTCCAGTGCATATAAACTTAATGGAAAGAGGCTAATCAGCATTACTCAACTTAGGAATCCATCCAATTATGAGTAACCCGAAAGAGAAACAAGTTTCTCAAAACTATTACTATCATCTGAATACCAATCACAAGAATCTATATCTTCGATCTCTTTGAAGAATCTCGATACTTGTGACACCTGGTTCTCTACTTTATTCTTATACCCATAACTTCTCAAAACTTAGACCTTGTATTTCTACGAAACACTTGTCCAAAAACTAGAGAAGTCATAAGTAAACAGAACATAGTACGAGGACCTACCCCTTTGTCCTGATGGACACTGAACAACATACAATACTTTGTATAAGTCCGTTGAGTTGAATAACTCAAAACCTGTGCGTCGTAGGTTGAAAACTGTACCTTGGCGATTTTCTCAAATATCACCAATTACAATGAATTCCGATATAATGAGGATAATTACCTAATTCCCAATAACTTACTCCCACTCATCATCTGTAAAACCATACAGATATGAGAATGAAACCTGGTAAATACATACCCTTGGAGTAAGTATCTAATCGGGAAAACAGTTTTCCTTTAACAATGCACTGAAACATAAAAATGTTTCGTAGGGGTATCCTGGTATTCCTAGTAATGCCTCTTCTATAATCCAATTCATGACTATAACCGTATATTTCTTTGCCATCTCTCCAAATCCCTTTATTTGTCTTTAGTCGTTACCTTTTGTTAGGCTAAATGGTTTTCTTCCTTCCCTACCGTTCGGCACCAGCCTATGGTTTGGAAGAAGACTATCCAGTAAGCATAATAGGTGTACTCTCCTAAACCAAGGAGTACTCGCAACTTGAGAGAAGGTGATGATAAAAGACAACTGAATAATACCTTAT
Organism: Agapanthus africanus; assembly: GCA_030015575.1. Classification (NCBI taxonomy): domain Eukaryota; kingdom Viridiplantae; phylum Streptophyta; class Magnoliopsida; order Asparagales; family Amaryllidaceae; genus Agapanthus; species Agapanthus africanus. The sequence goes on from CM057350.1 coordinate 242,916,906, forward strand.
TCTATTTCTCCCGAACTGAGGAAAAAAGCAAAGGTGAAATAGGAGTGGCGATGAAGTACGCGGTCTGGTCGTGAATGATAACAGTCACAATTTACTTTGCCCTCTTTCTAATCCCTTTATTTTGTCTTTAGTTATTTCCTTCTGTACACCCTACATAGGCTAATTGGTTTTCTTCATTCCCTACCTTTCGGCACCTGCCTATGGTTTGGAATAAGACTATCCAATAAGCGTAATAGGTGTACTCTCCTAAACCAAGAAGCCCTCGCAACCTGAGAGAAGGTGATAATAAAAGACAACTGAATAAACCAATTCTATTTCTCCTGAACCTTGATCCATCCTCGAAGAAGTCCCTTCGAGTTCGTATATAACCATACAATGGATCTATCCAATGGAAGTGGATGTCCGTAGCAATACGGGGTGTTCTGAGAAATACAAAGGGTAAAAGAAGGAGCGGCAATGACTTATGCAACTTAGACAATCCAAAAGCCAGTATTTTAAGAAGGTTCGGTCAACTTGGTCACTGAGTCATAGTCTAGGGTCGGTCAAAGGTCGCAGCCAAAGAGAGAGAGAAAAGAAACACTCTGCGTGCACTCTAACCTAGATCAGAATGGTTATCACTTTATTTTTTCCGGAAACCTCCCACTGTCCTGTCAAATTCTCCTCCAAACCTGAAAGAAGAATCAATTGGGATCACCCGAAGAGTAAACCAACTCATCAGTGGGAATCGGGATCCAACTCTCATCGCATGATAACGTGATGGAATCCACTCACGTTATCACACTCCAGAAGGTATGTGCATGCCTGGCAAGTTTCAGTTTCTTTAGAAACTCCCGATATGATTTTTACCCCATGTTCTTATGACCTTGACGAAAGCCAACAAATCATAAGTCACATGTCAAGTTCTGCCCGTCATTATCTTGTTAATTTGAACCCACCCGTACATACCCTTGACGAAAGCCAACAAGGTAATACGACTGTCCCAAACCAACTCATCTATCTATGCAACAAATGAACACCCCAGCAGCTACCAAACACTATGCCTTGACGAAAGCTAACAAACATAGCTTGAATACTACTGACCATCCATAAGAAACGACGAAGGGCTACGGCTGGTTTTTGGCGAAAAACCTTTAACGTAATGAACTTGATCTCGTTGAAGGAACCTGATAGCTTTTTATAAAAATATAATGGTGAAAACCTTTTGCTAAAGAGGTCATTCCCGGTGAAGGGATCTCGGCTCTTTCCTCGTGGAATGAGGTGCAGGATATTCCACTGAATACCGCGATACAAAGCAACTTGTAATCGACTGTAGTGAAGTTATTACCCTGACGCAAACTTCTGCCCAAGGGGTCATTCCCGGTGAAGGGATATCGGCATTTGCCTCGTCGAATGAGGTGCAGGATATTCCAACCGAATACCACTATGCAAAACAAAAGGAAACATCTTTGTAATAACACTTTTTAAAACTGTTCCAACAACATCCAAACAGGTTTGTTTTCCTTTGCATTGATCAAAATCAACGCAGTCCCATCAATCAATCACACCAGAAAAGAACGAAAATAAAATGTACGTATATGCCATCCGCATTCGTCACTGAGTCCCGTCATCACCCGTTAGGTTACTTAACTAACGACAGAGCGGGGACTGGACTAGCGCGGGTGTAAAACATATACAACATCTAATAGTATATATACCAATATACAATAATCGCTCCAGGCGTGATAATATGCAACATTACAGAAAAGTAATAAGTATCACAGAACAATACAGATAATCTGGGATCCCCGGGTTTCACAGAGCCGCTGCTGAAACCCGACGTTCGCCGGGTCGTGTGGATAGCCTGTTGTTCACACCATAATATTGTATTTTATATTCCCCATTCTTATGCATTTTACAATGAAAACAGGTGCTTTTGACGCATGTCTGCTACATGTTACAGGTTACAGGTTCTTGGACAGGAAACAGTGAAAACGATGAAAAGATAATGCAAAAGTAGACTTTAACCAACAAACAGAGAATCTTGATCAAGCCTACATAAAGATCAGTTCACAAAGCAAGATTCAAGACATCGACTCAAAGCGAACGGTTAAAAATCCATTGCGAATTGTTCACTGGAAATCTGGAACTAACCTAGAAGTCCAAATGGAAAACAACATACATAAACAGAAGCCCAAAAAGTCAATGAACCAAACCCAAAAAGCCCAGAGCCCAAATCCATCTTTTGGCCGCGGAACCGCGGCCAAACCAGGCCTCGCGCCGCGGTTCCGCGGCCGTCTAGTGCACGGAGTTCGAGAATTTTTTCCAAAATGCTGAGGCGGCGCGGATCTTTGACTTGGTGTTTTCTTAGAGGGCATTTTTGTAAATACAGATGTGCGAATCAAAATGTAACCTAGGGTTTCCTATTATCTATAAATAGGACTCTAATCATTGTAATTTCTCATGCCTCCCTTCATTAATAAATTTTAGAATTCTTTTGGAGAGCATCGGTGTTTCTTTTCCATTCAAAAATTCAGATCTGACAAACCTGCATGGATGATTGGAGGGATGCATCTGTAAGTATTTTAATTCCTTGCCTTAGATGTTAGCTTAGGGAAAGGCTTTTGAGAGATGAGATCTCTCATCCCTTTCTTACCCATCAATTAGAATCTATAGGACTCCATGCATACATGCACATACCGCTCCCTACGGCACTCTATCCCTCGAGGTAGCGGTGATACCGTAGTATAAAGGCCCGGTTGTGATGTTTTCCATGGAGGTTAGGGTAAAGATTGATAAAGGAAGGACAAGAACCTAGAGGAAGGAACACCTTCCCGAACGGATCTAATCCACTTTATTGATAATTACCATAACTCCTCTTAGATCCTAATTTGTGTATAGAAAGCGTTGAGATTTATTTACATTTCCAAACCATTCCTAAACCTAACGCTAGCAAGAATAGATTTAATTAATTGCCCTAGAATAATTAGATTTTTAGATTTAATAACAACTCCGAACACCCTTCGGAATTAACTCGTAAGAACGAATCGGAAATTCACAACATCCCTGTGGACCGACCCGTACTCACCGGCTAGCTGCAAAGCGATGCCGTTCTTGATTGCGGTTACAAATATTTTTGATCTATCTTTTAGAAAGCGCAAGCACGCTAAATCACATCAATCAAATGGCGCCGTTGCCGGGGATGGCGTAGAACTTTCCTTTTCGCAATTTCGGGTTAATCAAAATTAAAAAAAAAATTCATAAAAATCTAAAAAAATCCAAAAAAAATATAAAAATATATATATTTTGTTATTTTTGGAAGGGATACTTTGTTGTTTTAATTTTGCAGGATTTACAAAGACGATCTAGAAATTTCTATAAGGCGAAACAGAAATCAGAAGATCGAAACAGAAGGGGAATCAAATAACAGAACAGTGAAAATTTTTTGGAGACCCAATTCCCCCAACCCATCGCGATTCCGCGGCCAAAACCCACCTTAGGCCGCGGAACCGCGGCCTTCTAGTGGAATCAGAGCGTCAAAAGTTTTTTGGGGATTCGTGCTGATTAGACTACCGCGAAAACGCGGCAATAACGTGTTTATACCGCGGAACCGCGCTCTTTTGGTGAGATCATCCTATGAAATTTGCATTATAAGCTCTCTGTTATTTCTCCTCTGCAAATTTTAATATATTTTCTGAATAATGCCTGCAAGATTTTGTGTGCTTTAAAAATATATTCTCTTCCATATAACAAGTCTTGTGCAGGATTTTTGGGCCCCGCTCAAAATTGAAATTGATTGCAAGTAATCTTTTTTGTTGCATATCTTTTCTCGAATATCTTTTTGCAACATTTTTTTCCAAATAAAGATTCTTGTGATATGCTTCAAATAATAACCAATTGCAAGTAATATTTTGCTGTTGCATATCTTTTCTATAAAATATTTTGCTGTTGCATATCTTTTCTCTAAAATCTTTTTGCAACAAAATTTTTCCAAATAAAGAGAAAGAAAAAAATCAATGAAAAATGAAAATAAAAAGGACAAATATTTTATAGAACTTGCAAAAATTTTTTTGCCCCAAATAAATCCTTGCACCACCCAACCTTCCTTCTTGTCACTTTTCTTCTTCTAACATGGGTACCCTACACAATAAATCATTAGCCGAACTTTGGTATCCCGAACCTAATTTTGCGTCATATGTCAATGTGTTCGGTCAATTTAAAGACGATCCTTCCATGCCTAAAAAATCGTTGAAAGATCACATAGAGGAGTCTAGGAGAAACAGTTTGACTTTTCAACCCACTTTGTGTCAACCGAGTCAACCTTCACCACCTCCATATGTTGACACCACTTTTTCAAGTCCTTCTGTCACTCCTAGGCCGATGTCCATTGCTGAGCATATTGCTCAATCTCGCAGTCGATCTTTCACCCCTCTCCACTCATCTAGTTCTAGGGATCCACACGACTATTTACCTTCTTATCCATATGTTGACCCTACCCCTGTCCTACCACCCACTTCCTATCAGTCCGACCCGACCTTTCCACCTTCACTAGACACTGTTTCTTCACAGCCATTAGGGAGTTTCACATATCCAACCAATTTTGAATCTTTTACTGAAACCCCCTTACCACCAAAGTCTAGTTTGGAAGAGGCGTTGGAGGCGTATATCGCAGCAACAAACAAAATGGTTAGGAATGTGGAAGCGTCCGTGGCCACCCTTATGCAACCTGCTGAACCGATAGCTAGTTTTTCGCTAGCTCCAAATTTTTCAATGTATGAGGCGGAAGTTGGACAGAGTGAGAATGAGAGAGGATTTTCAAATCAAACCTACCCTTACCCAATTGAAGCCCACAACTCCGGTTTTCCATCGATTGCCCTAAATAGTTCACCTGTTGAAAATAAAAACGAGTTGTGTGATTTTGTAGTGTTTGATTTGCCAAATTGTGAGGAACCCCTTTCGAGTGAAACCGCACCTAATCCTTTCGATCTTTACACCTCCACTCTAGAACCTAAATTGATAGATATCCATGCTTTTGATGAGGTGTCTAAGAAAATTGATTTTCACTTGATTGAGGATATAGACGCCGGGAATATTTCGGATGATGAACCTGTCGATTTAATTGAGATTTTATGTTCAAATCATCATCCCGAGTTATTAAAGGTTTCTCCCAAATCGAATATGCGTCTTGAATTTGATGATAATGGCATGGATGAGTTAAATATTAAGGATAGTATTGAGGAGAGTTTTGAGGATCATATTGAGGTTGAATCATTTTTGTTTGATGTGTCTGATTTTCCAATTCATCCTCCTGAACCTTTGACTGTTATATCACCCTCCCTCCTTCCCATCGTTCCGACCCCGCTTGAAGACTGTAAGCTTGAAAGATTTTCCTTTGAATCAGATACTGTTCTCACAGATAATAACACTTACGAGTGTTTCACTTTTTCGGACGATGTTGATGACTCACCGTCCGAGTTTGAGTCCTTTACATTTTCAGATGAGCCATCAGACTCGGTTGATTATAGTAGTTTCGAACCATTAATGGAATCTTTCAAGTTCGAAACAGTTTACTACGGTGAGAAAGATACTATCCCTAATTCACTCCCTTTTGTCTCTCCTATTGTCCCGACCGTACAAATGACCGTTACGCTTTCATCTCCGATACCAAGTTCGGCGTACCCATGTTTTCTTGCGAATCTTGAGGGATTTGATCCCATTTCTCGACAAGTAGATAGGTTAGCGCAATCGCTTATAACATATCGGTCATCACATATTGCGCTAATTTATTCACTCAATTTACACCCTCAAGATCGTACTCCACTTCCTTCTTCTTTTCGCCATTCTTCTCCCCCACCGAGACCATATTCTACCATTCTTCTTTCCATACGGTCTTGTGTGGTTATCATTTTCTTGCACCAACTATACCATTTCCACGATAAGATTTTTGAATGGTTGGTGCTAACTTTTGGCTTGTGCAAGGCCAAGCTTAAGTTTGGGGGAATCTTTGTATATATGTATATATATATTTTTTTGTTTTATTTTCTATAAAAAATAAAAAAAATTTCAAAACCTTAAAAATATTTTTAAAAAAATTATAAATAAATAAACAGGGGAGTATCGGCATTTTGACCCTCTTGGTTTAGCATGACAGTGAGGACACTGTCACGTTCAAGTTTGGGGGTATGCTCGGTACGTCTTCTTCCTTCGCATTCATTTGTACATATTTTTGCATTTGCATATTTATTTGAAAAACCCATAAAAATTGAAAAATTTCAAAAATTATAAAAATAATTGTATTCAATTTTGGCCATATTTGACTTAAATTTGACAAATAGGTTAATTGGTTAGGAACAACTAGATCTTAGACTTAGTGAATTAAAAACCCTAAAGATAACATTCCTTAAAGTTTAACGGTAGAAAGTATATGCCTTGTAGTTTATTTAGAAATAGGCAAATTTTGGGTTCTCTTCTTGGGCTAAGTCAAAATGAGGGAAGAGTATTGATGTTCTTATTAGAGTATAAGTTTGAAAAATAGTTCCTAACTTAAGTCTAGATTCTGAAAATGTATACCCTACAATTTGCACAATCACGCACCTTGAAACTTGGAATAGTAGAAGAGACCTTGAAATGCTCTTGTCTAAAGTCCTTAGTACGAAGAAAATAAAAAAATAAAAAAAATAAGTGTGAATAAAGAATAAAAAAATGAACACTGGTTTTTGTGATTACTTAAGGCTGTAAAAATAGAAAAATATTTAGCGAGGGTGCTTCATCACCTAGTGCCTTAGACCAACTGGTTTGGGAGTCACTGCTAAAGCCTTGGGTGTTGCAAAACTAGGAAGTACGCTTTAATGTGCAAACGCATCTTGTAATCGGTTGTTGGTACCTCAAGAAGTATTAATGGTCGCATGAAGGATGTGTAAGCAAAAATTCAATTAAAAATTCACAAATTAATAAGTGCTTTGGACAATGGACGAGAGTATGATTGCTTGATTTGAATTTCCAAGTGTAGGGGTGATCTTTACACACACGTAGGGGTATGTAATTGGAATTTAGATGAGAGAAAGGGATGAAAAATAAAACTTGTATCTTTAATAGAGTTGATAAAAATTCCTAAGTGGAGATGTAACCCTAGAAGGAAAACTTAAGAAATGCCGAAAGCTAGGTAATTCTACATAACATATATAATCTTAAGTTAAAAGATGAGGAAGTGTGAAGAATATGGGTGGATAATTTGCGAGTCAAAAGATAATAGAATTCCTTGTTAGAAAACATAATTGGAGAATTAAAGTTGAAAAGCCAAATTGATAGGATTTTGTGGGTAGTATCCGCTGAAAACCCTCAGGAGACAACACTCCTCCTACTAGGGACACCTAGAGGTTTAACGGCTTGTTGCACGTGCTCAGTGCAATCGCGTTTCCCTGCGAAAGTGCGGTTAGGTTTTTTGTAGAGAATAAAACAATAAGTTTGCTCGAGGACGAGCAAAAGATAAGTTTGGGGGTATTTGTTCACACCATAATATTGTATTTTATATTCCCCATTCTTATGCATTTTACAATGAAAACAGGTGCTTTTGACGCATGTCTGCTACATGTTACAGGTTACAGGTTCTTGGACAGGAAACAGTGAAAACGATGAAAAGATAATGCAAAAGTAGACTTTAACCAACAAACAGAGAATCTTGATCAAGCCTACATAAAGATCAGTTCACAAAGCAAGATTCAAGACATCGACTCAAAGCGAACGGTTAAAAATCCATTGCGAATTGTTCACTGGAAATCTGGAACTAACCTAGAAGTCCAAATGGAAAACAACATACATAAACAGAAGCCCAAAAAGTCAATGAACCAAACCCAAAAAGCCCAGAGCCCAAATCCATCTTTTGGCCGCGGAACCGCGGCCAAACCAGGCCTCGCGCCGCGGTTCCGCGGCCGTCTAGTGCACGGAGTTCGAGAATTTTTTCCAAAATGCTGAGGCGGCGCGGATCTTTGACTTGGTGTTTTCTTAGAGGGCATTTTTGTAAATACAGATGTGCGAATCAAAATGTAACCTAGGGTTTCCTATTATCTATAAATAGGACTCTAATCATTGTAATTTCTCATGCCTCCCTTCATTAATAAATTTTAGAATTCTTTTGGAGAGCATCGGTGTTTCTTTTCCATTCAAAAATTCAGATCTGACAAACCTGCATGGATGATTGGAGGGATGCATCTGTAAGTATTTTAATTCCTTGCCTTAGATGTTAGCTTAGGGAAAGGCTTTTGAGAGATGAGATCTCTCATCCCTTTCTTACCCATCAATTAGAATCTATAGGACTCCATGCATACATGCACATACCGCTCCCTACGGCACTCTATCCCTCGAGGTAGCGGTGATACCGTAGTATAAAGGCCCGGTTGTGATGTTTTCCATGGAGGTTAGGGTAAAGATTGATAAAGGAAGGACAAGAACCTAGAGGAAGGAACACCTTCCCGAACGGATCTAATCCACTTTATTGATAATTACCATAACTCCTCTTAGATCCTAATTTGTGTATAGAAAGCGTTGAGATTTATTTACATTTCCAAACCATTCCTAAACCTAACGCTAGCAAGAATAGATTTAATTAATTGCCCTAGAATAATTAGATTTTTAGATTTAATAACAACTCCGAACACCCTTCGGAATTAACTCGTAAGAACGAATCGGAAATTCACAACATCCCTGTGGACCGACCCGTACTCACCGGCTAGCTGCAAAGCGATGCCGTTCTTGATTGCGGTTACAAATATTTTTGATCTATCTTTTAGAAAGCGCAAGCACGCTAAATCACATCAATCACCTGTGCAATGAAACCTAGACCCCTACGGGTGCGGCAAGTTACCTGCCAAAACCTGAAGCGAGGCAGCCCCCTACAACAAAGTGAATGAACCACCCAGCACTTCACGGAATCTGGTAACTTGAGCACCCCTCCTTGGGTCAACCTGTTGTTAGTTATATGTGTGCCCTAGAGGCCATTACTATACATAGGATGTATATTGTAGTGGATGCTTGGACATATATAGGGAGGACTTTCTTGCTCGACATGATAGTATGCTATCTGGTTGCTCTTTACCTTAACGTGTACACTGATTGTCTCTCTGTTACATGTTGGTAAAGCCCTTAGGATGTGTACTTGACTACCTGGACTATGATGTGGATCATACTAGTGGGGACATGGTAGTCTATAAGTACATCCTTCAAAGTCCCTAGTCGTGGGTATATCGAGACGGGGCATCGATATACCAGAGTAGACTAGCGTATACCTACTCGACCCATACAGATGGGCGATGGATGATCCCATATCCATTGGTGTTTGACATCAGAGATGATATACGGGTGCTCAGTGGAGACTGGGTACACTGGACGGACTCGCCGAGAACTCCCAGATGGTATTATACCTTACGTCAGATGGCAGTTCTCAGGTGACACTGGTACAGGTTAGGCTGTTGACCCGAGATCGTCATAGAGTCTTGTGTGGTTCCCACTGTGCTTTGATTTCCACCTTACCACGTCCAAGAGGGCGTGCAAAACGGTGGTTTTTGGGTACAGTCCCGAATCACATGGAGGCAATGAGCGATAGGAGGGGATTCGTCTCTCCCGGTATAGGGAGTTGATGTTGCGCTGTGTTCGATTGGCTATAACCGGAAATCCCTGGCCAGGGTTGCTGAGATTTACTGGTAAGTGTTACCAGTAGTTTCTCGAACTGTTATAGGCCTCATATCGACACGACTTATCGAGCTATTGGGGTCTGACGTTTACCACCCCTAGGCGAGATATGCGACAGATCAGACGATCAGACCGGACTGTACGGTAAGTGTTACTGGTTGGATTCACGGGAGTGTGAGCGGGCTTGCTCGTCGATCTTCTGATCGCTCAATACCCGGGTGGCCGTTACGTTTAGCAGACCGCTTGCGGCTTGTGGGTGTTTGATATGATCATCACCTGCTGCCGGCGTATTGACGAGTCTTTAGAGTCCTACACAGAGCTTTCCTGGCTCAAGCGAAACGAAATAGGAGCGCATATGAGATATGTGCGGGACCAAGAATAATGCGTGTATGTGATACCGTATTCTATTCTCGCGATGAATGTATCGAATGGTTGTATGCGATATAACCTAGTTATCGAATCGAGGATTGATTCGATAAATCGATACATTGGATATTAGTCGGTCATATGCGATATGACCGGATCGTTAAATCAAGTGTTGATTTATTGATTTAATGCATAATTATATATTTGATATATTACTTTGCATTAACTAGTGTTGGTTCACTTTAAATGGTTTTTCTCACTTGGATTGTGCACATTGTATATGTGATATACTTTTGTACACAAGTTTGTATCATGTTTGATGATACATGCTCACTAGGGTTTGTGTAAAGATTAAACCATGGTTGTGTAATGGTTAGGGTTTTCATTTTCTTATTCATTTATTTATTTATTTATTCTTTTTAGAAAATGAAAAGCATAAAGAGAAAATGGTGGATAACTTTGTTTGTTGTTGAAGCTTCATGAAGCTTTGACTAAGTGACCATTTTGTCTCATGCTTAACCCTAACCATTCCACTTAACCCTAGTTCATTCTCTACACTTGACCATGGTTGGTATATGATAAGTATTCTTATTATTTTCATTTTAAAATAATACTCATCATATCATCATCATCTTCTTCTTCTTCTTCTTCACAAGAAGAAGCTTGCCTCCATCAATGGCAACTTGAACAAATGAGTGAGAAATCCAATTCTAAAGTGAATCCACTTCCTATTTCTTCATCCTCTACCTCTTGCCAAGTAGTATAGGGTGTTTCCTTCATAAGTTTTCATGGCTTGGTGAAGGTGGAGCTTGATCTAGTGATGCCTCGACGTAGATCATCTTCGGCATCGTCGTCGATGACCTAGCCCGCTTTTTCTCCGATGAAGCCGATGCTAGAGTCATGGTTCGATTTGGACAGCGGAGAGGACTTCATCATGGAGCTATGGAGGCGGAGAAATGGATCTACAAAGGTTGTATTTCCGTTCTTTTAGTTTAGTTGTAAACTAGTTTCATTTGTCGCCTATATATCTAGCTCTGATACCACTGTAGGGTTCCTAGGCACGCTAATGAGGTCTCACAAGGCATCAACCATGCCAATTTCAAATTTTACGGGTGCCGAGTGCTAATGCCGCGGTTCCGCCGCACTTTTGTTTCTTCTCCCATTGAATTTTGCACAGTAATTCCTATTTATCAGTGCTGGTGTTCCTGGGATATTTTTTTTCTGGGTTGTATTGGGGACTCGGTGTTTCGATCGGATTGTCTAATTTTGTCTATGTGGCTTTCCGGATATTTTAGAATATGTTAAAAAGTTCGACCGAATATAAATACCCACCTTTTCCCCTGCCGGAAAATTTCCAAGTGTTGGATTTTTCTGTGGTTTAAGGACGTTCCAAGTAATGCAAGTAACGCGATGGTCCCTCTAGATGACAACAAACCTTAACTCGATTATGTGACCGTCTTGAACTGCCCTTTGAACCTTCGGGTTTGGGGCAGTACGGCGTGCCACATGTGAGGCGTTGGCTTGACCCTTCTACGGCTGGACCGTTGGTACTGAGGCACGAAGTGAATGTTTTTAAACTTATTTCAAGTGTTGATCTGTTTCGGGAAAACTTGGGTGTTCGATTGTCCGATCGGAAAGTTTAACATTTTCTATTTATCCGGAATGGGATACAACATTTGGAATTCACAAACAGTTATGAGATAACTGAATGAATGATATAAACATAGCAGTTTAGTCTCACTTGATCGGTTGCCACGGAATTTTGATGTGATCAAAAGTCCGTCGCAATCACGTAGTGTACGCGGATACTCGCCGGGTAAACTTAATAGACAGCCTCACTCCATAGCCCCGACCAAGTGACTGTAGGAGAACCCCGTCGCCAAAAGCATCCGTTCGGGTGCTCGCGGCAGCGGTGTTCCGCCTTGGTGCACTTCGTCGACAGCGTCGGGGGTGCGGCCGCCTACTAAAGTTTGCGACGAGCATTCGATCAGGATGTCGGGAATCTTGTTAATTGCCCGATTTGATATTGGAAAGTGTTTTCGATAATGAGACTGAAATGCGGGGTTTATAATTGTTAGGCATGCGATGTCTAAGTATTTCATTTGATTAGGCATGTGATGTCTAAGGAGGTTGCGGATTCCAACTGTTGTAGTTTTACACTTTCTTTTCTGTGACCGTAAGTGTAATATGTGATATCGCCGGTTTCGTTGCTATATGTCAACGATAATTGGGATGGACATATTTACTTACGTTGATGACATGTGATGTTATGTGTTGCTGGATATGTTATATTGGATCGTCGTGTTTGAATAGCCGGGGGTTTTTATATGAGTTGAGTGTTTTCACTTTCATTCATGTAAAATCTTGTATGTAATATTCTTTTATTGGGGCACTTCCAGGTTGCGGATGTTGTCACCTTTTGTATATTATTTACTTTTCCGCACTAGGATAGACCCAAGGAGGGGAGCACAAGTAACCGAGTTCTGGAGTCCAGTGGGAGACCAACTCGAGGAGTCGAGTCCGGGTCTCCTAACTCTAGAATTGGTAGGGTTGCTTGCCGCTCTCGTAGGGGTCTAGGGGTGTGGGTTTGGCTATTCATCGCGACCGTGGAATCCGTGTTTTATACTGGCTCGTATTAAAAACACGGACGTCCTAGTATATCCAATATTTCATATCATTCTTCTGCTGCGATATCTGTGATGTGATCATGTGATATGTTCTGTGATGGATATAGTATATAGTATATATGATATACTATATAGGCGTTACTTATGTTTTACACCCGCGCTAGCCCTGCCCCGCTCTGCCGTTAGTTACCTAACCTAACGGTGCACAAGGGGACATCGAGGCGAATGCGGATAGCATAAGTGTACGTCGTATTTATCTGTGATATTTAGGTACTTAAATGATGGGACTTCATTAATGTGATTAATGAAAGTAAAAGAAACCTAAGATGTTGTAGAATCGAATTTCAAAATAAAACAGGTAGCTACAGTTCTTGCTTTGCACCGCGGTATATGTGATATATCCTGCACCTTATTCGATGAGGAAAGGACCGAGATCCCTTCACCGGGAGTGACTCCTTTAGCAATAACTGGCAGATGCTACACACTCGGTTTGTCTTTTGATAGCTTCTATAGTTTCTGCTTTGCACAGTGATATATATGATATATCCCGCACCTCATTCGACGAGGAAAGGACCGACGATCCCTTCACCGGGAGTGACTCCTTTAGCAAAACTAGAAAAGCCTCAAAGACACTCCATTTCAAAATTCATTCGATCCTACAACGATATCAAGTTCATTACGCAATAGGTTTTCAGAAAAACCTGTCGTAGCCCTCCGTCATTTCAGATAAGTAGTAGTTAGTATTCGTGCTACGTTTGTTGGCCTGCATCAAGGCGTAGTGTGCGGTAGCTAACTAGTATTTATCTGCTTATGCATATGATGCAGATTGGATTAGGGTAGTCGTGCGACTTTGTTGGCCTGCGTCAAGGGTCGTGCGGGTGGGTTTAATTCAATCAAGAAATGACGGGTTGAACTTGACTAGCGGACTATGGTTTGTTGGCCTGCGTCAATGTCATAGGACGCTAGGGGTAAAATATTATCGGGAATTTCAAGTGTTGAAATTTGCAATGAGATTGCATACCTTCTATGAGACAGTTGGATCCCGATACCCACTGCGAGTAAGAGTTACTCCTGGGAGAGTTTTATACATTACAATTAGCCGATCAAGTAGGTGTCTAGAAAGGTGTTAACGAGGTTACGCCTCTGGGAAAACGAGGTTTACATTAATTAGGTTCGTGCGAAAGCACGGGGGACCTCCCTCAAAGTACCGACACTGGCCTGGCTGAAAGATTGGCGAACTTGTAGTTTGTAATTAATCCCGGCTAGTCTTTCCTTTTAGGGTTTGAAGGAAGATTTGATAAAAACAGTGGGAGCCATCCTGATTAGATAAAATAATAACCAATTTGATCTTGCAAGAGCGCACGCTGAGTGTTTTCTTCTCTCTCTCTCCAGGTAGCGACCATATCACGCCTTAATCAAGATAATAATACGGAATATTGACCGAACCCGCTTGTTATACTGAGCTGGGGAACGTTGGTCCCGCTCCAACTTATAATTGTTATAAGACAGAGCAGGAAATTGGGGATTACCAGAATTCCCGTGCCGCCCAAACGAAGTAAGTGCATGCTGATGCATCATCTTCGGGTGTGTTCATTATATAGAATTGTTTCTCTGTATCCTCTACGTCCTAGGTATTTGATACCGGAACAGGATCCCAGATATGTAATCTGCTACATAGGGCTACAGAAAGGTAGAGAACTGAGAACGGGTGATAAGTTTCATGAGGCAGAAAACGGGGCAAGTGTTGCAGCCAAGTCTGTTGGTCACTGTCACCCTGTATGACCAGTACATTGATTCTGAACGAATGTTATTAGATACCGAACCTGATATACAAAATCATATCAGTCTCTTTATTAGTAAAGAAATGATAAAATTTTGTATTGCTGGATAATGTTTTGAACATTTCCTATATCAAAAGTTGATCGGTTCAGGCACGTTATCTAAAAGCATTGATGTTCTAAATCAAACTACAATTCTTAGTATATGGAACACACACAAGAGGAAGAGTTCAAAAATGAACAAATCCTTCTTGAGGTATTGTAGACTAGGTCATATCAATGCGACCTGACTAGCTGAAGTTACATTTAAATGCATATTTAAATCTGTTTGAATTTACATCTTGTGAAACTTGCCAGTCATGTCACAAAGATATAATGACACCAGCTCTGTTTATTGGAAACAGAGAAAGAGTTAGTGAACTCTTGGGACTGATACATGATGATGTATGTAAGGTCCCCTGTCTACACATGCCAGGACTGGTTCTTTATACTTCATTACATTCTCTGATGATCTTTCGAGTTTCAGACCTATATTCCTGTTGAAACACAAGTCCGAACCTTTTAAGATATTCACAGAATATAAGTTAGAAGTAGAGAACCAAAATACGGGTATAAGTATTATGTCCTATGATGAGATCAAGGAGGAGAATACTTGAGCACAGAAATCCTGGTATATTCTAAAGGAGAATGAGATTCTCTCTCAGCATTACTCCTTCGTATACACCATAGCACGATGGTATATCGCGGCAGAGCAATCACACCCTATATGATAAGGTGTGCTCTATGATGAGTGCTACTGAGTTATCTATTTCCTTTTGGGAATTATGCACTTGAGAAGCTGCATACCTATTGAATAGGGTTCGAATCAAATCAGTTGCCTACCACTCCATATGAGATATGGTATGGGAAGAGCCCATGTCTTAAGCTAGTTAAGATTTGGGGTTGTCCGGCCTATGTCTAAAAGCAAAATCCGAACAAACTCGAGGCAAGGTCTGTTATGTAGAACTGGAAATGTTCCAGCCATACAAACTACAGTAGATGATTTGGTAGAACCAAAGGATTCAATAGATACCAACGAACCTCAGCCTCTCCGCCGATCTAGTAGGGTTCCTCACCCACCTGAGAGATACTTCGGTTTCTCGATGACAGTGGGAGCGAGGATTGCATCATGAGATGATGACCCAACTAGTTTCGAGCTGGCCATCAAGAGTGAGACTCTGTAAGAATGGCTGGATGCTTAGCGATCTGAGACGGAATCCTTATACACCAACAAAGTATGGACTTTGGTTGCTATATCTGAAGGGTTATATCCCCATCAGGAGCAAGTATATCTTGAGAAGATTACTTAGTGTACTTGGAAAAGTTGAGACTTTCAAAACTAGACTTGTTAAAGGTTTTCGTCATCGACCAGGCGTGGATAATGATGAAACCTTTTTCCAGTGGCTATGCTTAAGTCCATCCAGATCCTACTTGCCACGGCTACATACCATGACTACGATATCTGGCGGTTGGGTGTCATGACTGCTTTTCTAAATAATGTTTTGGAAGAGAGCGTCTATAAGTACACATCCAGAGGACTTCGTAGACAGTGGGAGCAGCGGAAACATGTGCAAGATGTTTTATGTGATGAAGCAGGCATCGCGAAGATGGAACATCTGTTTTGATGAGATAGTCAAAGAGTTTGACTTCATCAAAATGGTAGATGAACCTTGTATATACAAAAAGGTAGTAGGGAGAATGGTAGTGATCCTCGTAGAGTACGTGGATGACATACTCTTGATAGGGAAGGAGTTTCCTATGCTACGCTCGGTCAATCTCCGGTTATCACAAGAATTCTCCATAATAGGATCAAAGTGATACCTCCTAAATCCTGGATTTTGGATCTATGCGATAGATCTAATTGGATGTTAGGATTCTCACTAGTTATAGTGAGATGGTATCAACCGATCCTGGGGAGAATCACTGGAAGGGTTCCAGGGTGATAAAGACGACTGAATGTCAGTCACAGGCATTGGCTTTACCCTCAGTGGAGGGACGGTATGTTGGAAGAGTTCCAAGCTAGATACCGTGGCATACTAGACGATAAAGGCTGGACACATCGCTACTTAAGATGCTACCAAAGAGGCTGTTTGGGTGTATATTGGTTCATGAGATGAACTACGTTCCTACCATTGTGAGACAATGGAGTTGTGGCTTATGCCAAGGAACGTCCGTCCCATCAGTGATCCAGACATATTCTAAGGCAGTATCACCTGATCATGGAGATGGTTGATCTCTAAGAGATCAAGGTTAGGAGAGTAGACTCAGAGGACAACACGGCGGATCCACTCACAAAGGCCTATTCCCAGCGAGAGACTTTTATGGGATGGTTGAGTATGAGATACTGCAACCACTGCTATCAGATGGCCCTAGTGCAAGTGGGAGATTGTTAGTTATATGTGTGCCCTAGAGGCCATTACTATACATAGGATGTATATTGTAGTGGATGCTTGGACATATATAGGGAGGACTTTCTTGCTCGACATGATAGTATGCTATCTGGTTGCTCTTTACCTTAACGTGTACACTGATTGTCTCTCTGTTACATGTTGGTAAAGCCCTTAGGATGTGTACTTGACTACCTGGACTATGATGCGGATCATACTAGTGGGGACATGGTAGTCCATAAGTACATCCTTCAAAGTCCCTAGTCGTGGGTATATCGAGACGGGGCATCGATATACCAGAGTAGACTAGCGTATACCTACTCGACCCATACAGATGGGCGATGGATGATCCCATATCCATTGGTGTTTGACATCAGAGATGATATACGGGTGCTCAGTGGAGACTGGGTACACTGGACGGACTCGCCGAGAACTCCCAGATGGTATTATACCTTACGTCAGATGGCAGTTCTCAGGTGACACTGGTACAGGTTAGGCTGTTGACCCGAGATCGTCATAGAGTCTTGTGTGGTTCCCACTGTGCTTTGATTTCCACCTTACCACGTCCAAGAGGGCATGCAAAACGGTGGTTTTTGGGTACAGTCCCGAATCACATGGAGGCAATGAGCGATAGGAGGGGATTCGTCTCTCCCGGTATAGGGAGTTGATGTTGCGCTGTGTTCGATTGGCTATAACCGGAAATCCCTGGCCAGGGTTGCTGAGATTTACTGGTAAGTGTTACCAGTAGTTTCTCGAACTGTTATAGGCCTCATATCGACACGACTTATCGAGCTATTAGGGTCTGACGTTTACCACCCCTAGGCGAGATATGCGACAGATCAGACGATCAGACCGGACTGTACGGTAAGTGTTACTGGTTGGATTCACGGGAGTGTGAGCGGGCTTGCTCGTCGATCTTCTGATCGCTCAATACCCGGGTGGCCGTTACGTTTAGCAGACCGCTTGCGGCTTGTGGGTGTTTGATATGATCATCACCTGCTGCCGGCGTATTGACGAGTCTTTAGAGTCCTACACAGAGGTTTCCTGGCTCAAGCGAAACGAAATAGGAGCGCATATGAGATATGTGCGGGACCGAGAATAATGCGTGTATGTGATACCGTATTCTATTCTCGCGATGAATGTATCGAATGGTTGTATGCGATATAACCTAGTTATCGAATCGAGGATTGATTCGATAAATCGATACATTGGATATTAGTCGGTCATATGCGATATGACCGGATCGTTAAATCAAGTGTTGATTTAATGATTTAATGCATAATTATATATTTGATATATTACTTTGCATTAACTAGTGTTGGTTCACTTTAAATGGTTTTTCTCACTTGGATTGTGCACATTGTATATGTGATATACTTTTGTACACAAGTTTGTATCATGTTTGATGATACATGCTCACTAGGGTTTGTGTAAAGATTAAACCATGGTTGTGTAATGGTTAGGGTTTTCATTTTCTTATTCATTTATTTATTTATTTATTCTTTTTAGAAAATGAAAAGCATAAAGAGAAAATGGTGGATAACTTTGTTTGTTGTTGAAGCTTCATGAAGCTTTGACTAAGTGACCATTTTGTCTCATGCTTAACCCTAACCATTCCACTTAACCCTAGTTCATTCTCTACACTTGACCATGGTTGGTATATGATAAGTATTCTTATTATTTTCATTTTAAAATAATACTCATCATATCATCATCATCATCTTCTTCTTCTTCTTCTTCACAAGAAGAAGCTTGCCTCCATTAATGGCAACTTGAACAAATGAGTGAGAAATCCAATTCTAAAGTGAACCCACTTCCTATTTCTTCATCCTCTACCTCTTGCCAAGTAGTATAGGGTGTTTCCTTCACAAGTTTTCATGGCTTGGTGAAGGTGGAGCTTGATCTAGTGATGCCTCGACGTAGATCATCTTCGGCATCGTCGTCGATGACCTAGCCCGCTTTTTCTCCGATGAAGCCGATGCTAGAGTCATGGTTCGATTTGGACAGCGGAGAGGACTTCATCATGGAGCTATGGAGGCGGAGAAACGGATCTACAAAGGTTGTATTTCCGTTCTTTTAGTTTAGTTGTAAACTAGTTTCCTTTGTCGCCTATATATCTAGTTAACGATCCGTATTAGGGTTTCTCGGCACCCGTAAAATTTGAAATTGGCATGGTTGATGCCTTGTGAGACCTCATTAGCGTGCCTAGGAACCCTACACCTGTACCCCTTATAAGTGCGGCGAATAGTCTGCCAATTCTAGAGAGTGAGGCCCCTCTGCCTCTCAAAGCCATGAGATGCGGACCTATTTCCCTCCAGAATCCGGCTATCCGTGCACTCCGTCGCGGGGTAAACCTAGTACAGAAATAAATAATATATACAACAGGTATAATGACCTCAACCCGGTCGTTCCCCAAAAGAATATTATACAACAGGCAGTGACGGCAGTCCACATATTGGACGCTCGCCCCGCAATATCAAATGTACAAATAAATCCAAACTGCACTACCATTGCACACTGCTATCCACCGCGACAAATCTGCAACATCACAGCACAACACAGAACATCAACGCGAATGTCACGTTCGCAAACCCGTCTAAAAGAACTATAGCAATCAGACGCGGTTTACCGATCAAATGACATTCACGGTCGGAGATATAATGTAAGTACTGAAAAATAACATGTTTAAATTTCGATCGACTAAATATCACAAAGTGGGCCCCACGAACATCTGTTGTACAGTAACAAAATCTGGGCCCAAAAGATATATACCAAAAACCGCAATTTCCCCTCAAGAAGCCACTGTGTAAATTTGGAGCATAGATCACACAGACTGGCTGCGGATGCGCGGTCAAACCCTAGGTTTGACCGCGATTCCGCGGCTGTCTTGTAGGATCACGTGCCCAAATTTGTACCACGTGCTTAGAAAACACTGCACAACTTTCTGTGATATGCAAAATAATTTTAGGATTTGATTTAAAATCGACAGAAACTGTGAATGGAAAAATTGTAGTTTTTGATATTCGGTCTGATCGATATTTTAAACGCGTTAGCACAAGTTAGTAAAGTATAATGGTGAGGCTCTGATACCACTGTAAGTCTACGGTAGCGCCCCGGCCGTCTAACAGACGCCAAATGCGGAACAAAAACTTTTAACTGGCGCTATCGTATACTATAACTCGGATCTTCCATTATTGCTAAACTAACAAACTACAAAGAGGGTAGAAAGGTTATACCGAACAATCCGAGTCCTTCGTTTTTTAACCATCATCCCACGCTCCGTTGCGGCTGCTCCGATCTCGTCAATCTCCGATCTGCTCGTCCAGGTGGCACCACGTCAACGGTTCTTTAAACGGACTCCCGCCTCTGATTCGAGGCAACTCGGTCGTCAAGTTTGCTAAAAGAGACGACCAAGAATGATGTAGAGAATGAGTAGAATACTTTGTCTCGTTATGTCCAAAGCTATGGACGAACGGTTAATGAAGTTGCCTTTTGGATCGATATGAAAATGAGATATGAATATGTTAATTTCCATACATCCAAAACTCTATCTTTTTTTTCAACAACCATAATCCTCTCTCATTAGAAGTGGCCGGCCATATAAAGGAGGAGGGTGAGTGTAGGAGGAGGGAGTGGTGAGTGCAAGCACAAAGAAAAAAGCATGAGTCAAAGAACACCTAGTATGAACACAATTAAAGCAAAGGATGAATCACTTAACCTAGTCATCATGCATTAATTGAATCATTAAATGCACTAATGACTCATTAGCCTTATCACCACATCTAGAACCTTCTAGAAGCTTCTAGAAACTTCCACACTCATCTCAAGAAAAGATAAATCCTTCTTTAACCGAATGATAAAGACGGGTGATAGAAAACTGGAAACTGGCAACTTCCAAAAGTGATCCTGAAACGAATTTCAGGACAACTCCGTAACAATATAAACATACCCGCATTTGTATTACAACCGAATACAAATGCAACTGAGACAAAGATATTATATCTACTCAATATAAGACTCAGATCCGGCTTAAACCAAAGCCCACCAGTATTATCTGCCCGAAATATGACACGTGCGTAAACACACGTGCACTTTCCGAACCCTGCCATAAAACCATACGGCCTCTACAACGTTTCGCCCGAACTTGGGAAACTGTCTGTGGGGGACTCTAATGACTCGTCAGTACCCTGGCAGTGGGTTTAACCACAAGCCGTCAGCGGCACTAGCTGTGCGTAACGGCTGCCCATGGACTGACCTTAAGGGAGGCCGGTGAGCGAACTCATCCGGAAACCCTACTGAGCCTAACAGTGACAATGTATATACAGTCCGGTCCGTTCACCTATAAGTATCGCATATCTGCCTAGGGGGCTGGTAACGTCAGACCCCCAATAGCAGTATAAGTCGTGTCGGAGCGTAGCCCAAAAACACCCTGAGATACTACTGGAGTACCTACTAGTAAATCTCCTGCCACGGCCGTGGGCTTTGTGTAATGGCTCTCTTAGACACAGCACGATCTCACCCCCAATACCGGCAGAGACGAATCCCCTGCCGATCCGCTCACGTGCCTCCATGTGGCTCGGGACTGTACCCAAAAACCACCTGTTTGCACGACTCCTTTGAGCCGTGGTAGGGTAGAAATCAAAGAACAGTGGGAACTCACACGAGACAAATGACGACCTCAGGTCGATGAACTAACCTGTACACAGGTCACCAGGGAACTGCTATCTGACGATATGTATAATACCAACTAGCAGGTTCCCGGCGAGTCCTGTCCGGTGTACTCATAACCCAATGAGCACCTGTATACATCTTAGATGATCCAACTGACACCAGTGGCTTGTGAGACCGGCCACCGCCCCTCGTCGGGGTTTCGACTGTATACACTAGTATACTCCGGAGTATCGATGCCCTGTCTCGAAACTCCCACGACTAGGGACCACAATTAAGGATATGCTTATAAACCACCCAACTCTCACGTATATGATCGCCATCATACTGTTGGTAGTAAAGCAAGATCCTAAGGGCTCTATCAAAGTGTAACAGTGATCAGTCACCTGAACCGGTACACGACTGATAAAGGCAAACCAGATAGCATACTATCATCTCGAGTAAGACTGTCCTACCGGTATAGGTCCTCCGCAATCATTGCAATCATGTACCTGCGATCCAATAATTGACTCTGAGGGCACAATATCCAACAAATATCGTATAATTTCGATCGAGCAAACATATCAGATTCTGCTCCCAAAACTTCTCTGTGCACCTGAGACTTGAGCAGAAAATAAACATTCCAGAAAATACAAAAATATCACAGAAGAGTTACTGGAGCAAACTGGGTCGAATCGGCTCCAACTCGGCCGCGGATCCGCAGCGGATCGGTGGGATCGGCCGCGGTTCCGCGGCTGTATGGCCGATTCAGGAATCCATTTTTCTCCAGTTACCTTATAATTCTCTGTAGGTTATTCTGAAGGTCCCTAAAAAATTTTTTGGACCTCGTTTTAAAATCGACAGAAACTATGTGATATCGATGTCTTTTTCGGTTCGTTTTGCGTTCGAAATTCATACGACTTTGCTGATGAGTTAATTATTGTTTAGCGAGGCTCTGATACCACTGTAAGTCGATGTACAACACCCCACGACTTGCGGGGAGGCGGAAATATGAAAAACGATCTTGTTCTTTGCTTAAACATCGACTAACCGAAGAATCTTTGCTAAACTATAACTAATAAGAAACATAGAAGTTGTTAACTACAATGAGAAGTGATTATACCTAATGAACCGTGTCCTTCTCCTTTTGTTATCCACCTCCTTCTCGGCCTCCTCCACGTAATAGATGATCCACCCGAGAGCTTTACACCAAGCTTCACCTCTAACTTGAGGTAACTAGGTTTCTTAAAGTGCTAATCTAAGCAACCTAGGTGATATAGAGTTGGGTTATGGATTAATTAGTCTATTCTAATCCTTGGTCTCAACACATGAGTGGTAGGATTAGGGTTTGAAGAGAGAGTGAGCTTGAGGAGAGAGAAGGTGAGCATGAGAATGAGAAGAGATAATGATCTCATTTGAATATATATGAAGCATTATGTTATATCAAATAAATAAATAAATGATTTAACAACCATGCTTCATTTAATTCATATGAGTGATTCATCTATATGAGTCATTAACCATTTATGATGCATTAATGACATGGATGAATCACACAAATGAGTCACTAATCTCATTTAATGCTTATGCCACCTAAACCCCCAAGTCACCATCCTTCTAGAAGCTTCTCGCGAAATTATGAGAACGCCCCTCCTATCCGTGAAAACACGGAAAAACCTTAGACTGTATAAATCCAATAACCCGATACTAGAATCTGGATTAAACCAAAGCCGGCTAGTAAAAACTGTCCGAATTTTGTACGTGCGTAAACACACGTATGCGTCCGAACCCTTGTCGTAAAACCATACGACCTCTATATCGTTTTGCCTGGAGCAGGGAAACTCTCTGTGTGGGACTCTAAACACTCGACTACTACGCTGGCAGTGGGTTTAACCACAGACCGCAAGTGGCACTAGCTGTACGTAACGGTCCCCAGGTAGATGTCGATAAGAAGGCCGATGAGGAAACCCATCTGAACTCCTACTGAGCCTGATGTGACAATCTCCGTACAGTCCGGTCTGTTCGTCTAAGACTATCGCATATCGGGCCTAGGGGGCGGCAAGCGTCAGTCCTCTAATAGCGGTATAAGTCGTGTCAGAGTGAAGCCCATTACTCCCTGATAAACTACTGGAACCTACCAGTAAATCTCGCTCGCCCTGTCCAGGGACTTTGCGTAATGGCTCTCTGACACAGCGCGATATCAACTCCCAATACCGGGAGAGATGAATCCTGTCTAACCGCCACTGCCTCCAAGTGCTCGGGACTGCACCCAACTGCTACCTGTTTGCACGACTCCTTTGAGCCATGGTAGGGTAGCAATCTAAGAACAGTGGGACACACTCGAGGCGAAGTAGCAGTGTCAAGTCTGCGGACTATGCTGTACTCATATCACCTGGGAACTGTTAACTGACGACTGGTATAAAACCAACCAACAGTTCCCTGCGAGTCCTGTCCAGTGTACCCGTAACCCAACGAGCACCTGTAAACTATCTCCAGTACGACGTACTGACGGCTGTGGGACAGACCATCTCCCCAACTGGGATGAGAAGCGTACACACTAGTCTACTCCGGAGTATCGATGTCCTATGTCGATAATCCTACGACTAGGGACCTGAAAAAGGATGTGCTTGTAGACTACCCAGCCCCCACTAGTGTGACTGCCATCACAACGCTGGTAGTCAAGCAAGATCCTAAGAGCTCTATCAATACGTATACTCACATATTAAGATAGAAAAACCAAGTAGCATACTACCATGTTTAGCAAGACTGTTATATACATGTGAATATCCCAATCTTCCATTAAGTAATATACAAACTAGTATGATACAATAATGGCCCCTAGGGCATATACATTAACAAAGGAGCCTTAGCGCTCTGTATTAAAAAGCGCTTCAGCGCACCGTAACTAGCGCACAGCGCTGCATAAAAAGAGCCTTAGCGATCCATATTAAAAAGAAACATCTCAGGGCTCTTGATCTGGCGAAAAGTGCCAAGCGCACCACGTGCTCTTCATGTGTGCGTCACTCAACAAGTAGCGCTTGCGCTCAAAATATAGCGCACCACGCTCATAAGCCCTGCGCTTAGTGCCAAGTGCACCACGTGCTCCCCACGTGTGCGCCACTCAACAAGTAGCGCTTGCGCTCATATGATAGCGCTCTGCGCTCATAAACTGGCGCAATGCGCCCATGATCTGGCGCTTAGCGCCAAGCGCGATACGCGTCCCTCACGTATGCGCTACTCGGCAGAAGCGCACTACGCTCTTTGACTGGCGCAAAACGCCAAGCGCGCCACGTGTTTCTCACGTGTGCGCTGATAAAACATAAACTGTTATTTAAATAAAGCCCTAGAGCTATGATGAGTGCTCAGCATTCAATAAAAGATAGAAAGGCTGTCAGAACCCAAATCAATGCTTAGCATTGTCAAATGTTTAACATTTTAACTAAGTGGGCCGAGCCCAAGTTGTCCATAAACCCCTCAATTCAGATTAACTGAGCCCATATGCTCATAAATCTCAGATCTTAGTCCCAATTGGACTACAGATCTCCCAACCAAAATTGGTTCAAGGGTACATCTCTTCACTCCTCTGATATTTGTCGTTGTAATCTTTCAACGTCTTCAGAGAGGTGATAGGTCCCGAAAACCAGACATTCCATGGACTGTGGGGTCCTTAAACTCATGGACTATGATGTCCTTAACCTTGGACTGTGGGATCCTTAAACCTATGGACTTTGATATCCTTAACCTTGGACTGTGGTGTCCTTAAGCCTATGGACTATGATGTCCTTAACCTTGGACCACCATGTCCTTAAACTGGTAATCGACCGAAATGTCCCTAAACTAAACAATAGAGCCCAAATGCTCTTTTGTTGGATCTAAATGATCTTGTTAAGTTGATCTTAGTCTAAAATTAAACTAACGTATCCTTAACAAACGTTTAAGTTGATCTTAGTCTCAAATGAGACTAACGTATCCTTAAACCGAACCCCAAACCCAAATCTAAGAAAATACGGATTTGGACCAATCCGTACCCTACGGGCGACAACATAAATTAGTCTCCGTATACAATCCACGGACAACCAAAAACAAAACAAACACCCACGACACGAAGTGACCATCTAGAGAAGGAGAAAGTGGTTACCGTGATGCGGTAGCATAATTAACTGTAGGGGCTTGCGCCTGCAGGGAAGAGCGTCCCCACAATCAAAAACCTCTCAACGAGGGGAAATCTAACGAAGTCTGCTACATCGGCCGCATCCGTCCAAACCTTCGATATACGGTGCCATAAATCAACTTGGCATTTTCGGAGAGGTAGACGGATAGCACCAATTGGCATCTGCCCTCGAAATTCAGGCAAGACGGACCTACGCAGTCGCGTCTCCGTGTTTCGGCGGGGGGAAAAACCCGTAGGCTGCAAATGGATCTTCAGAAAGAAGAATGGTGTAGATGGACAGATTGAAACCTATAAGGCTAGACTTGTTGCAAAAGGTTTTCGTCAATGACCTGGTTTGGACTATGATGAAACATTTTCTCCAGTGGTTATGCTCAAATCCATTCGGATCCTTCTTGCCATTACTGCCTTCCACGATTATGAAGTTTGGCAGATGGACGTAAAGACCGCTTTTCTGAATGGAAATTTGGAAGAGTATGTTTATATGGATTAGCCGGAGGGTTTCATAGAGAGTGGGAGCAGCGGAAGAGTATGCAAGTTGCTTAAATCCATTTATGGATTAAAGCAATCATCGTAGAGTTGGAACATCTGTTTTGATGAGACGGTCAAGGAATTCGACTTTATCAAAACTCTAGATGAACCATGCATTTATAGTAAGATTGTAGCGAGAACTGTGGTATTCCTCGTCTTGTACGTGGATGACATTCTCCTGATAGGAAATGATATTCCTATACTACAATCAGTCAAAGGATTCTTGTTACAAAGGTTCTCCATGAAGGACCTGGGTGATGCCTCCTACATTCTGGGGATCCAGATCTATCGTGATAGATCTAAAAGGATATTGGGAATTTCACAGTCAAGGTACATTGACACCATACTGAAAAGATTTAGTATGGAAGATTCAAAGCGCGGTAATCTGTAAGGCTACGCCAGCGCCCCGGCCATCAACCCTTGGCCAAACGCGGAACAAAAAATTTTAAAACCGGTGCTAACGGAACTCTAAACAACGGATCGTGCCATTAACCCTATACTAGTTAACTGTAATGAGGTTTAAGAGATTATACTGATCGATCAGTGTCCTTCGGTCTTCAATCTCTGTCCTTAGCTCGTCGCGGCTGCCTCGACCAAGTTCGCTCTCCGGTCTCCCTCGTCGAAGAGGATCCACATCGAAGATTAGTAATATGGGCTCCCGCTTCAAAACCGAAGCAACTCGGGCATCCAGTTTGCTAGCCTAGATACCCAAGGTGAAGTAGAGAGAGTGTGTGAATACTTTGTCTCAAAACATCCATGGATTCTCAACTCATGAAAGGGTATGGATGGAGGTGAATAAGAAGCCAAGTGAGGAAAATGTATGAGCTCAAGAAGAAGGAAACTCAAGAAAAGGTTCTGCTCTTTTTTTTTTGTGAGTTATGTAGTCTTTTGTTAAGAGCAACTAAAGAAAAATCCAGCACAAAAAAAGATCTGCCACTTGCACAAAAAAATCTCAACTCAAACAAAAAACATGTAAGCCCAATACTATGAGTCACCAATGTGCACATGCCACCATCAATGCCATATGCCAAGACTTGCACTCACACTTGACCTCAACACAATATTAAACATTTAAACTGAAACCCTAAATGTTTAATATAGAACAAAGAAAAGAAATGGCATCTTCAAAAGTAATCTTGTAACGGATTACAAGAATACCCCTCATCTGTATATACATACCTGCATCCCTATTCCGACTGAATACGAATACAACGAGACGAAAATAATCC
Source organism: Agapanthus africanus (assembly GCA_030015575.1). Taxonomy (NCBI): domain Eukaryota; kingdom Viridiplantae; phylum Streptophyta; class Magnoliopsida; order Asparagales; family Amaryllidaceae; genus Agapanthus; species Agapanthus africanus. Next base: position 242,944,338 of record CM057350.1, read on the forward strand.
AACAATATAATACTAGGATCCGGCTTAAACCAAAGCCCACTAGTATTATCCGTCCGATCATGATCCATGCATAAGTGCACGAATATGATCAAATCCTGCCATAAAACCATACGGCCTCTATAACGTTTCGCCCGAACTAGGGAAACCCTCTGTGTGGGACTCTAAAGACTCGTCAATACGCTGGCAGTGGGTTTAACCATAAGTACGTCAATGGCACTAGCTGTACGTAACGACTACCCAGGTTTGAGCGAAAGGGAGGCCGACGAGCGAACTCACCCTGAAACCCTACTGAGCCTGACAGTGACAATATCCGTACAGTCTGGTCCGTTCTTCTATGAGTATCGCATATCGGGTCTAGGGGGTGGATAAAATCAGACCCCTAATAACGCAATATTCAGTGTCGGTATGAAGCCCATCACCACCTGAGAAACTACTGATCTGAATCAGTAATTCTCGACTACCTTGGCCAAGGATTTCTGGTGATGGCCACCCGTGCACACTGCGACATCAACCCTCAATACCGGGAGAGACGAATCCCCTAACGATCCGCTCACTGCCTCCATGTGGCTCGGGATAAAACATGTTTGCACGACTCCTTTGAGCCGTGGTAGGGTAGTAATCAAAGCACAGTGGGAACTCACACGAGACAAATGACGATCTCAGGTCGATAGACTAACCTGTACACATGTCACCAGGGAACTTCTATCTGACAATAGGTATAATACCAACTAGCATGTTCCCGGCGAGTCCGTCCAATTTACTCATAACCCAATGTGCACCTGTATACATCTTAGGTGAACCAACTGACACCAATGGTTTGTGAGACCGGCCACCGCCTCTCGTCAGGGTCTCGATTCGTATACACTAGTCTACTCATGGAGTATCGATGCTCAGTCTCGAAACTCCCACGACTAGGGACACTTTAAGGATGTGCTTATAGACCACCCAACTCTCACGTATATGATCGCCATCATACTGCTGGTAGTCAAGCAAGAATCCTATGGGCTCTATCAACATGTAATAGTGATCTGTAATGTCACCTGAAGCATGTACACGATGATAAAGACAAACCAGATAGCATACTATCATCTCGAGTAAGACTGTCCTACCGGTATAGGTCCTCCCTCAATCATTGCAATCACGTGCCTGCGATCTAATAATTGACTTGAGGGCACTATAACCAACATAATCTACCGGCTTGTCACGAAATCACCCTCTCCAAAGAGATATCTCCCAAGACTAATTTGGAAAGGGATCGCATGACTATTATACCCTGCGCTTCTCTGGTAAGGTCTATAATGTATGTGGTGTTGTGTACTAGACCAGATGTAGCTTACGCACTGAGCGTTGTAAGCAGGTATCAGTCAAACCCAGGTGAAAAGCACTGGACAGCAGTTAAGAACATTCTCAAGTACCTGAGAAGGACTAAGAAGTTGTTCTTGGTTTACGGCAGTGAAGACTTCCAGATCAAGGCCTTCGCCGACTCCAGCTTTCAGAGTGACAAGGATGACTCCAGGTCCATATCGGGTTATGTCTTTACCCTCAATGGAGGGATGGTCTGTTGGAAAAGCTCCAAGCAGGACACCGTTGCTGACTCGACGATAAAAGAGGAGTATATCGCTGCATGTGACGCCGCGAAGGAAGCAGTCTGGATAAAGAAGTTCATTACAGAACTTCAGGTGGTTCCGTCCATTGTTCATCCAATACCTCTGCATTGTGACAACAACGGGGCTATAGTTTTAGCGAAGGAACCAAGCTCCCATCAGAAGTCCAGGCATATCTTAAGGCGGTACCACCTGATTAGGGAGATCGTTGATCGCCGGGAGATCGAGGTGCGGAAAGTAGAGACAGAGAACAGTACTGCAGATCCACTCACAAAGGCCATCCCTCAGACACAGTTCGAGAGACTAATCGAGATGATAGGTCTGCAATATGCCAATACATGGCCCTAGTGCAAATGGGAGATTGTTAGTGATATATGTCCTAGAGGCCATTATTGTATAGTACCGGTTTGTATATTACATTTTGGAAGCATGGGATATACACAGATATAATAACAGTCTTGCTCAAAATGTTAGTATGCTACTTGGTTTGATTCTATCTCAATATATTCATATGTTTCTTTTAGCATATCGCTTATACATATTGGTAGAACCTTTAGGATCTTTGCTTGACTACCAGCATTATGATGGAAGTCACACTAGTGGGGGCTGGGTAGTCTATAAGCACATTCTTATACAGATCCCTAGCTGTAGGATTATCAAGACGGGGCATCGATACTCTAGAATAGACTAGTGTATACGCTTCTCATCCCAGTAGGGGAGATGATCTGTCCCACAGCCATTGATACGTCGTACCGGAGATAGTATACATGTGCTCATTGGGTTATAAGTTACACTGGACGGACTCGTTGGGAACTACTGGTTGGTATTATACCTATCGTCAGGTAGCAGTTCCCAGGTGGTATGAGTACAGGTTAGTCCGTTGACTTGACATCACTATTCATCTTGAGTGTGTTCCCACTGTACTTAGATTAACTACCCTACCATGGCTCAAAAGATTCGTGCAAACACGTAGTAGTTGGGTGCAATGCTAAAGCACTTAGAGGCAGTAGCAGTTAGATAGAATTCGTCTCTCCCGGTATTGGGGTTGATATCGCGCTGTGTTTGGAAAGCAATTGTACAAAGTCCCTGGCCAAGACAACCGAGATTTACTGGTAGGTACTCCAGTAGTTTCTTAGGGTATATTGGGCTCTACCCCGGCACGACTTATTGCGCTTTTAGGGGTTTGACGGTTACCATCCCCTAGGCCCGATATGCGAGTATCTTAGACGAACAGACCGGACTGTACGGAGATTGTCACAGATAGGCTCAGTAATAGTTCGGATGAGTTTGCTCATCGGCGTTCTTATCGACAGATACCTGGGTAGCCGTTACGTGCAACTAGTACCGCTAACGGACTTGTGGTTAAATCCACTGCTAGCGTACCATCGAGTCTTTAGAGTCTCACACAGAGGGTGTAGAGGCCGTATGGTTTTACGGCAGGGTTTCGATCATATACGTGTACTGGCTGCACGGATGTTGTTCGGACGGATAATACTAGTGGGTTTTGGTTTAAACCGGATTCTAGTATTATATTATTGGATTATTATTATCTCATTGTATTCGTATTTTTCGGAATACAAATACGGGTATGTATATACGGTAAGGGCATTCTTGTAATTTCACAAGAGATGCTTCTAGAAGGGGACACCTCATTATTTGGTTTATCTATTTTGGAAATAGGTTAATGAGGTAGAAATTGGAGATATTTGTGGCATGGGGTAAAGCATGGCTCATTACATTTGTTTATTGGTTTGTGTTTACTATTGAAGCATGGTTGCTATTTTCAATTGGAAAATAATCCACACTTCATGTGAGATGAGTATGAGTCATTCTCCACACTAGCCAACACTTGATCATTTGCTCATTTGCTTTCTCCCTCTAATTTTCTCTCCTTCCTCCTCAAGACCTAAAACCTTCATATGTGTTGTGAATCATTAGGTCTATTGAGATTAAATACTCCATTAGACTCTCTAAATCTTCTAAACTACCTTTCTTAGCAAACTAGGTACCTTAGTTACCATGGTTTAGAGGTTGGAGCTTGAAGTATAGACTCTCGGGTGGATCATCTTCGACACGAGGAAACCGACGATCAAGTGCGATCCGGATCTTCGAGGAGCTCAAGAAGAGGATGAGAAGAAGAAAACCCAAAGGACTTGTAAACAAGGAGGTATAAACCCTAACATAGTAGTTAGAACCTCCTAGTAGATATAGCTAGTTAAGCTTTCTGTTAAGATTCTGGAATTTTTATCAGTGTTGCATAGTATAAAAAAATTGTTTTTTGTAAATTCCGTCTCCCCACAAGTGCGTGGGGTGTACGACATCGACTTACATAAGATGCCCATTAACTAGAAGATCTACTACAGGGGATGGTGTGTTCGTAGGTGGAAATCTAGTGACTTGGAAGAGCAAGAAACAACGTGTGGTATCACGTTCTAGTGCAGAGTCCAAGTACCCATGCTATGGCGGACATCACTTGTGAAATGGTATGGATCAAATGATTTCTGGAAGATCTAGGTGTGGTTCAACACAACTTGATGAGGTTATATTGCGACAATCAGGCTGCTATCCATATTGCTTCAGATCCTTTGTTTCATGGGCGAACCAAATATATCGAAGTAGATTGTCATGTGGTCCGAAATAAGATTGTTGGAACTTAGGAGGAGTCTCCAGAGATTGAGACACGACATGTACGTACATGTCACTAATTAGCCGATATACTCACTAAATCACTTGCTCGTGATAGATACAATTTATTTGTAATAAGTTGGGTATGAACGATATACATACTCCAACTTGAGGAGGAGTGTTAGAGTTTGATATAAGAAAAAGTTTAGACCCACAATGGTAAAATAGAAAGGCTATCTAGTGTAAGTGCACGGCGGCGGCCCGGCCGTCTGAACGAGGCCAAAATGGGGAATATAAGACTTTTCTATAAACTAGAACCGGCACCACCGCGCACAAAAATCCTGGATCGGGCCATTGATCTAATCCTAGCTAACAAGAGAAGGGGTAGAGAGATATACCGAGCGATCCGTGTCCTTCGGTCTTCTCGTCATCGTCCCGATCTCCCCGCGGAAACTCCGGTCTTCACCTCCTCGCCGAAAGGGCACCACATCGCCGGGTTCTTTTACGAGCTCCCACCTCTGGACAGAGGCAACTCGGGCACGAAGTTGGCGAGTTGACGTGCCCAAGAATTGCTGTAGAATAAGTGTAGTGCTCTATGTCTCTTTGGGGTAAAAGAAGTTGCCTTAATGGTGGAGGAATGAGATATAAACTTTTTGTAGATGAGCTAGGGAATTTTGCAAGCATCAAGAGAACCAAAATCCCCTCATGGAATTTTGCAAGCATCAAGAGAACCAAAATCCCCTCATGAAATTTTGGCAGCCCCCTCCAAGTGAAGTGGCCGGCCCCTACTTCATCAAGGGAGAGAAATGAGAGGAGAGAGTTTCAATAATGCAAGAGAGAGAGAAGAGTCATGATGAGAAGAGATGATCACTTACAAAGTCTAACACTCCATCAACCATCATAACTACAAAAGTCAAGCCATCATGAACATAGAAGTCAATGGTGGTAGAATCATCATGAAACAACAACATGCAAAAAACACCCTCCACTAATCAAATTTGCATGCTTGCAAATAAGCCCTCCTCCACCAATTTTCAGCCAATGAAAGATACAAAGAAAAATGGCCGAAACGGAAAGCAAACTGGCAACTTCAAAAAACTGATCCCGTAATAAATTACAGGAAAACCCCGCTAGTGTATATACATACCTGCATTTGTATTGCGACCGAATACAAATGCAATGAGACAAAATCTACACTGCACAATACTAGGATCCGGCTTAAACCAAAGCTCGCTAGTATTAACCGTCCGATCATGATCCGTGCAATACCGCACGTATCTGATCGAACCCTACCATATCTCCATACGGCCTCTACAGCGTTTCGCCCGAAACTTAAGAAAACGGTCTGTGGGGGACTCTAAAGACTCGTCAATACTTTGGCTGTGGATTTAACCACTAGCACGTCAGAGGTATTAGCCATACGTAATGGGCTACCAGGTATTGACCAAAAGGGACGTCGATGAGCGAACTCATCCTGACACCCTACTGAGCCTGTCAGTGATAATATCCGTACAGTCCGGTCCGTTCGTCTATGACCATCGCATGGCGGGCCTAGGGGGTTGGTAAAAGTCAGACCCCCAAAAGCAGTACAAGTCGTGTCGGAGTGTAGCCCAGAACACCCTGAGATACTACCGGAATACCTACCAGTAAATCTCCTGCCTTGACCAAGGACTTCGTGTAATGGCTCTCCTAGACACAGCGCGACCTCACCCCCAATACCGGGAGAGACGAACCCCTGCAGATCCGCTCACTGCCTCCATATGGCTCGGGACTGTACCCAACTAAAACCTGTTTGCACGTCTCCTTTGAGCGTGGTAGGGTAGTAATCATAGTACAGTGGGAACTCACACGAGACAAATGACGATCTCAGGTCGATGAACTAACCTGTACAAATGTCACCACGGAACTGCTATCTGACGTCAGGTATAAGACCAACTAGTATGCTCCCGGCGAGTCCTGTCCGGTGTACTCATAACCCAATGAGCACATGTATACATCTTAGGTGAACCAACTGACACCAGTGGCTTGTGAGACCGGACACCGCCCCTCGTCGGGGTCTCGACTGTATACACTAGTCTACTCTGGAGTATCGATGCCCTGTCTCGAAACTCCTATGACTAGGGACCTTTTAAGGATGTGCTTATAGACCCCAGCTCCCACGTATATGATCGCCCTCATACTGTTGGCAGTCAAGCAAGAATCCTAGGGGCTCTATCAACGTGCAATAGTGACCTGTAAGGTCACCCAAAGCAGTACACGATGATAAAGATAAACCAGATAGCATACTATCATCTTGAGTAAGACTGTCCTACCGGTATAGGTCCTCCCTCAATCATTGCAATCACGTGCCTGTGATCCAATAATTGACTCTGAGGGTACTATCTCCAACAATCTCCCACTTGCACTCAAGGCTAATTATTGCAATGTCGCATACTCACAGCCCGTGTGATACCGAACACCCAACTCCTCTACTAGTCAGTCTCACAAAACCCGTTTGCGAAACTATTGCGTTCGAGGAATAGCCTCAGTGAGTGGATCCGCCTTGATATTTCTTTCTATGTCTGTCACGTCCCGAAAGTACGGAATATGACCGGCACTTAAACTACGAACGTCTCGAGGCGTACGTAATCTAAGTAAGCCGAAAACCCAGAAATCCAAACCAAGAAAAGTAGTAGAGTGAAGGAATACCAATTTAAAACAAGTAGTTTCAATAGCATAAGCCGAATTATGCGGGTTTTTTAAAAACATCAAAAATTTCCTGAAAATTTCGGCAGAGTCTCCTTTGTAAATACTGGCCCCCAAACGGAATACAACATGAATAGTATACGAAATCAATAAAAAGGCATCCCCAAGCGGGAGCTAGCTCTTCGTCAATCGACGGTCACAACCACACAAGCAATATAATATACAACGCCAAGAGCGAGGATCAAAACTCAAAAGAAACTCAAAACAACAAGAAATCCACAGAAATACAACACGCGACTCTAAGGTCGAAAGAATAACATCACTGGTCTCTATCTCAAAATAAATACATGTTTGGTTGATGGAACTTCTAGATACAACAGAATAATAATATACAAGATATATAATGGGGGTACGATACAAGTAAACCCACCTACTAGCAAATCACCCGAAGAAAACTATGCCCGCAAGCCGTAAAGAAACCTGTACGGCAAACCTGCAAGAAACTGGGGCACAACGGGGGTGAGTTGCCAACTCGTGAATAGAAAAACATCTACGCACAGAAATCGCATAAATAACGCAACCTAGGTCAATGATCATAATATATCCTCAAATATATGAATAACATGCAGCCTATAACAATGGCTAGGGTAATATCTAACCCGAGTGTGATCTCATGTGCCCGTGTCAGTGCCTCAGGTAGTAATATATCATATGAATGAGGTATGAATGCATGAAAACAGAATACATGTAAATGCAGAAACTGTTTTCATAAATTAGTGAGATTTCCTTTGTATTTTTAAAATGAGGTATCATAAATGAAATCAGCATCAACAGTGTCTAGCATCGACACAAAACATAAATCTCAATGTCTCAAAACCTCAGGCTCCGGCTATCCGGACTGGCCTGTATCATCAAATCTCAGTACCTCAATATCTCGAAATCTCAATGTCTCAATCTCAATATTTAGGGCGCCGTCAGTCCGGACCGGCCCCTACCATCCATCTCAAGACCACGACGGTATCCTCCGGATATCCGACGCGTCGGGTAAAATCACCGGTAGGTAGTCTCCCCCTGCCAGGCTCATCGTCATCACCACGAGCTTCTTGTCCCGGGGTACCTTACCGGGTCCACCATGTACCCGAAACGGTTCATCCAACTCCTCGAATCGGGTCTCGAAATCCATCCGCAAACTCATGGTGGACGACTCATACATCATGGGGAAAACCGCGCTTTTCATTTAAAAAGAGAAAGAAGAAGTTTGTATATGTTTTGCGGTTTTCCCCAAATCCAGAAAATCTCATGGAAATCCGAATCCAAAACCTCAATAGCACGTAAAAAGTGAATATATGCATGAGAATCCATGAATGCGGCATAACAATGAATAACAGTATGCATGAAGTAGCAGGTAATAACTACAATGTCTAGACTAACATATAAGGCAAGTACACTAACATCATGTCTAAACTACTAGCTAACAGGCTATGTCAAGCAATAGTATTTTCTAAGGTATACGTGACATGGCAATTACCGATGAAGATGTGTGTGAGCCGGCAAGTAAGTGTACGTGGTACATACGCATCATCGGTAATGGTGCTGGTGTCCTAACAGCATGATATCAATAATGGAGTATGAAACATAATATAAGCATGCGATGCGAAGCGAACCACAATAATGAGCGGGAGCTGAATACTGGACGCAACTATAACTAATCTGTATTAATCTAATATAGGTCCTACAAATGGTGCCTTTTGAAATAACACAAATCATGGGATTTTGAAAATAGGGGCTACGGTGTTTTTATGAAAAGATACGTCTTTTGAAATATCCGTAGGATCCCTTGGGCTGTCTTTTAAAATACCCACGATTCGTTAGTTTTTGAAATAGGTAAGAATCGAATCTAATCCTACAACTAAACTAAACTAAAGGGCTAAGCTAACAAGCTGGACTACAGGTAAGGAAACCGCCTAACATCTGAGTCGATGCATATACATACCTGTATATATATTAGTCGGTGATCCCGCCTCAATAATATCATATCCGATACCATATCTGTAATCAGACATCCCAAGTCAAGAGTGCGGATCAATCATCAAGATACAGCTCGTACGTAAATCCGTCGTACGGCATCCCCAAATCTGGGTATGGGTCAATATCATACTCATCACACTGTTCATCTGGTATCCTCTTTATCAAGATCATCATCTGGGGTACTGACCTACGTCTAGTACACTACTAATATCACTATTCACATGGCATTGTCATCCAAAGATCCGCCATGACACCAGGACGTACCTCAAGTACGAATCCTGCCATATCACCGATATCACAACCTCAACACAAATCTCATTGACTCATCTCAATCCTAAGTATCATCCTCAAATCCATGTGTGAACACATAGTCCCATACCCATGTGAACACATAACTATATATATTCCCGTAAACACAAATGGAAGAAGAATGTATGCAAGTATGGGTGGGTGTGTGCATGTATGGTGCGACCACTACTCTAGGGTTTCGCGATACTAAACCATCCATATTTATCATCAATAAACTCAAACAAAATATAATCAATAATGTGTGTATACATATTCGTATACATCACCACGAACTGCGGGGGTGCTATACGCCATCCACCCGACTTCTTCCCGTAGATATAAATCTACTCACCTGGTCCTCGCTCGCCGGTGCCGACGTCGCCACGCGCTTGCTTGTCGTCTCGAAGTCCACATGGGGGTACCTACATATCACAACGCATCGTATCGTATTAAAATCCGACTCATGACCAAAACGGCACACGAATCCCACCTAGGTCAAAACCTATGGTTGCTTTCACAAATCAACCCAAAAACCCTCGACGTCGGGGTACAAACGCCAAACCATCGATAAAAACCCAAATACACTCATTTGCACATTCACAAACACAAATTTTAATATAAAATAGGTTAAAACTCACAAAAACCCCAATTTCACTTAAAAAGTCATTTTTCCGAAAATCTAGCAAGCACAATTCGCCGTTTTTGTACAAAACATGACGTTTTAACAATTCTAGTGACCAAGATGATAACTTAATATCTTAATTATGCCATAGAAACCATTACGTAAATTTTAAACCCACAATTTACTTCGATTTCAAAAACCTAGTTTGCAATATTAACCAATTTTAACAATTTTATAGCAAAAATGCACAAACTACAATCTAGCTTGGATTTTCATGAACTAAAGTATTAAACTATATTTTATAATGTTAATGAAGTCATGAAAAACCTAATCACATTTTTAAACCCAATATTTAAACTATTTTTTTAAAAACCTAGTTAGCAATTTAGCAAAGTTATCACCATTTTAATTTAACAAATTAGCAAGTAGCAACCAACTTAGATTTTGCATACAATTACATGTTAATCTTCTCATTACAACCATAAACTAATGATAAAAAACCTAATTAAATTCAAACCCTAGTCTTGAATTTCCTAAAGTTGCAATAAAACCCAATTAAACATCAAATTAAGCTAACTTAAAGCAATTAACAACAATTTAACAAAAAGGTTAGAATTATACCCAAATAAATTTGAAGATCCCACAAGCACACTTAGCCTCTCAAATTGAAATCTAAATCCCTAGATCCATGCTATGGTAGCCAAGGGAAAATGGGTAGGAGGTGGATTTTGATTTGGATTTTTGCTTGATTTTTTGTGAATTTTCCAAGTATTTTTGATTATTTTTTATGGAATTTTGAAGAGAAAAGAGAAGAAGAAATGAGGGGGGGCTGAAGAAGAGGGGGGGCTCGGTCAAGTGCAGGTGGGGGGAAGTGTGGGGGGTGTGTGAGGTGGGGAAAAGTCAAGTGGGGAAGGTTCAAGTCAACACAAAAGTCAAAAGTCCATACTCATTTATCTATTTCTTTTCATTTCCTTTTTCTTTCATTTGTTTTGCTTCTCTCATTTTTTTTTTGGGAACTTGGGTAATGGGCTGCCATGGGCTCAGCCAAGGAGGGGAAATTGGGTTTGTGTGGGTGAGGGAAAAATAATAAATGATATACCCCAATATCCATTAACACTAATTTCACCGAAAAAGCCTTTTTCTTCGATATTTTCTAAACCGTTTTGGCAGATGATTTCATTTCAAAAACCACATGATAAAAATTTATTTAAAGTTTTATGATGCACAAAATTTGTTTCAACTCATTCCAATTTGTAATTTTCCCTAATTAAATAATTAGTGACGGCTTAAAATAATATTAAAATAATTAATTTCGGAAAAATTTTCAGAAAATTTAAAATTTCACCAGTGGCTCAATAAACACCAAATAATAGCAATTACATAGTTAGAATATTTATATTTAATTTTTATAATAAGATATTTGCATTTTGACTTTTTACAGAAAACCCCCTTATTTTACCGATTTTCCGAAATTTCACCGAAACGATTTTCAAAACGCTACAATCTTCCCCCCTTAAAAAAATTCGGTCCCCGAATTTAAAGTAAAACTCCCCCCAAATACTAAAACATCTAAACCAAAACCATCAAGTCGTCGGGGCTCCGAAATTGTAAATACATAAAACAAATCGTAGCGCAGCGCATGCGCATGAAAAATGAGCATATAACTCAAATCAAAACTCCGTCAAGCATCCCGCAATCATCGGAGTCATGGGGAAGACATCAATGCCAAATCCAAAGCAAAACCAATATGATATAACTCAAACTATACATATAAATATCGAATCTATATATGTAAGTATCTGAAGGAAATGCATGCCAAATCTCTTTAAGTCGCTGTGCAACGCGTATAACACTGCACAATGGGGGACGTCTATCATAAGAAAATAACTATATACATATATACCTTTGTTTGAAATGTACGTTCCGCTGTTTTGGAAACAATTTAGAAGGGTCTCCTTGTTTTAAATATTTCGTGTCATATCAGACACGTAGGTAAATGCTGCGGCTATAGCTCGCTTTTTGGAAATCCCTTCAATAACTATCAATGCATGCAAAATATATTCAGGTACTGTCCTCTGACTAGTCCTGCCCAGTACGAAAACACATAGCAATATCATAAAAACGTACTGCTCTATAAAAAAAATCAATTCCAAAATACGTGTATGAATACTACGTGCGTCTGGTGCGCACGGAAATCAAAATCCATGAATGTGCCATACAAGCGCTCAGAAACAATATCTAAGTGCATCGGGTGTGCACGAAACATCTGTCAATGGCAACAGGTGTGCCTGACAGCAAAACAGGTGCATCTGACATGCACGAAGAATCTCGATTTAGTGCATCTGGTGTGCACCAAAATCGTATCTCAAAACCTGCGCTCAATCATGCGCGAAAACCCAAAACCAGGGGCATCCATCATGCACGAAATCATGAAATCCAATATCAAGCGCCGAACATGCGTAAAATCAAATCAGGTGCACAAGGTGCATAAAACAAACATCGAGTATCACAATCGAAATCGAAGTCCAGTGCATCTAAGTGCACAAAATGCGTATCACTGCACTGCAAGCATATGTGAACTATACTGAGTGCAAAAACCAATTCGTATGCGTACATACGCACAAAATCAATTCAACTGTATGAAACCCATAAAATCACAAACATGCGAAACTAAGGCACGAAAATGATATCAAGTGCAACAACTGTGCAAAAATCGTAAATACTCAGTAGGTGCAACCATGGTCCATGAAAACAAATATCATGAAACTCAATCATCAAAATTAATCATGCGAATAGACCGCCCAAAATACGCAAAATCACGTATGGCGGAATAGTCCCGCTCAAGCACATCCTCCAAGAATCTCTGGCCAACTGCCGTGGTCACCCATAGCATGTCTCGTCGACGATCCTGAACTCTGGCCTGCCGGTGTGCATAACATGACCACTACTGGGTCTAAGTCTTCTCGTAATTTATTCCAGAAAGGTCCTATCGAGATCTCTCCCAAATCTCATCTCTGCCGAACTGTCCGGAAGTCATCGTCCCTTACTAGATCTGTTCTCGTTCTGGAACGGCTGCATACTCAACGCGACTCCTTCTCGAAGGTATATCCAAGTACAATGCCTCGGCATACGTATCGCATCTCTGATGTCGGCGGAGTGGAACGTCGTTTCATCTAGATCTGGTACGAACCTCTTACTTCACCTTTCTCTAATGTCGACCGCTTCGGACTCGTCTCGTCGTGGCTGCATGGACTGAGCTCCAACGACTATCCTCGTATCCGGAGTCTCCCAAGAAATGCATCTCACCACCTAGCATCCGAATTAAGTCGAGCCATCCGATCGAGTCGTCAAAACCTCATAATCCCCCAAGAGCTCAACATCTTAGGCATAGTTTAATAGTATCGAGTACATACCACAGCATCGGTGGTCCTGCCGTAGAAGGGCAAACCCAAGCCTCACTAATGGCGCCGTAGAACTGCCGCAAACCCGAAGGTTCAAAGGCTTTCACACGATCATTAAGTCGAGTTAGGGTTTCATTCTTCTAGAGGGACCATAGAATTGCCTGCATGTCTTTCCAACTACTTTAAACTTGGAATAATAGGTTTCTGACATTCGATCGTCTCTGTCGACTCCCAACGTCTCCGCGTGAAGTCGTCTCTAGCTGGAATCAATCTATCTGATGACCTCGCATCGAGGTAGGCGAACGAATCACATGTAGGGTTCCTAGGCACTCTCAAGAGGTCTCACAAGGCATCAACCATGCCATTTTCAAATTTTACGGTGCCGAGAAACCCTAGACTACGGATCGTTAACTAGATATTTAGGCGAAAGATGCAACTAGTAAACTACTTTACTAAGAGAACGGAAATACAACCTTTGTAGATCCGGTCCACCACCTCCATAGCTCCGTAATGAAGTCCTCTCCGCTGTCCAAATCGAACCATGACTCTAGCATCGGCTTCAACGGAGAAAAAGCGGGCTAGGTCATCGACGACGATGCCGAAGATGATCTACGTCGAGGCATCACAAGATCAAGCTCCCACTTCACCAAGTCATGAAACTTGTGAAGAAAACACCCTATACTACTTGGCAAGAGGTAGAAGATGAAGAAATAGGAGGTGGGTTCACTTTAGAATTGGATTTCTCACTCTTTTCATCAATTCACCATTGATGAAGCAAGGTTTTCTTCATGTGAAGAAGAAGAAGAAGAGAATGAATATTATGATAAGTTGTTTTTCAAAAAAGAAAATAAAAACAATACTTATCATAATACAACCATGGTCAAGTGTAGAGAATCAACTAGGGTTAAGTGGAGTGGTTAGGGTTAAGCATGAGACAAAATGGTCACTTAGTCAAAGCTTCATGAAGCTTCAAGATGCAAACAAAGAAAGCCACCATTTTCTCTTTATGCTTATTATTTTCCAAAAAGAATAAATAAATAAATAAATGAATAAGAAAACAAAACCCTAACCATTCATATAACCATGGTTTAATCTTTACACAAACCCAAGTTAACATGTATCATCAAACATGATACAATCAAGTGCACAAAAGTATATCACATATACAACTTGTGAACTTCAATTGAGAAAATCCATTTAAAATGAACCAATACTAGTTAATGCAAAGTAATATATCAAATATATAATTATGCATTAAATCATTAAATCAACACTTGATTTAACGATCCGGTCATATCGCATATAACCGACTAATATTCAATGTATCGGCTTATCGAATCAATCCTTGATTCGATAACTAGGTTATATCGCATACAACCATTCGATACATTCATCGCGAGAATGAAATACGGTATCACATACACGCATTATTCTCGGTCCTGCACATATCTCATATGCGCTCCTATTTCGTTTCGCTTGAGCCAGGAAACCTCTGTGTAGAACTCTAAAGACTCGTCAATACGCCGGCAGCAGGTGATGATCATATCAAACACCCACAAGCCGCAAGCGGTCTGCTAAACGTAACGGCCACCCGGGTATTGAGCGATCAGAAGATCGACGAGCAAGCCCGCTCACACTCCTGTGAATCCAACCAGTAACACTTACCGCACAGTCCGGTCTGATCGTCTGATATGTCGCATATCTCGCCTAGGGGTGGTAAACGTCAGACCCCAATAGCTCGATAAGTCGTGTCGATATGAGGTCTATAACAGTTCGAGAATCTACAGGTAACACTTACCAGTAAATCTCAGCAACCCTGGCCAGGGATTTCCGGTTATAGCCAATCGAACACAGCGCAACATCAACTCCCTATACCGGGAGAGACGAATCCCCTCCTATCGCTCATTGCCTCCATGTGACTCGGGACTGTACCCAAAAACCACCGTTTTGCACGCCTTTTTGGACGTGGTAAGATGGAAATCAAAGCACAGTGGGAACCACACAAGACTCTATGACGATCTCGGGTCAACAGACTAAGTTGTACCAGTGTCACCAGAGAACTGCCATCTGACGTGAGGTATAATACCATCTGGGAGTTCTCGGCAAGTCCGTTCAGTGTACCCAGTCTCCACTGAGCACCCGTATACCATCTCTGATGTCAAACACCAATGGATATGGGATCATCCATCGCCCATCTGTATGGGTCGAGAAGGTATACGCTAGTCTACTCTGGTATATCGATGCCCCGTCTCGATACACCCACGACTAGGGACTTTGAAGGATGTACTCATGGACTATCCAGGCCCCACTAGTATGATCTGCATCACAGTCCTGGAAGTCGAGTACACATCCTAAGGGCTTTATCAACATGTAACAGAGAGACAGAAAGTATACATGTTAAGATAAAGAGCAACCAGATAGCGTACTATCATGTCGAGCAAGAAAGTCCTACCTATATATGTCCCAGCATCCACTACAATATACATCCAATGTACAGTAATGGCCTCTAGGGCATACATATAACTAACAATCTCCCACTTGCACTAGGGCCATCTATAGCAGTAGTTGTAGTATCTAATACTCAACCATCCCCTTAAAAGTCTCTCTTTGGGAAAAAGGCCTTCGTGAGTGGATCCGCCGTGTTTGTTCTCTGAGTCTACTCTCCTAACCTTGATCACCCTGGAGATCAACTATCTCCATGATCAGGTGATGCTGCCTCAGAATATGTCTGGGTCACTGATGGGACCAGGGTTCCAGGGCCAAAGCCACAGTTCCATTGTCACACAATGGTAGGAACCTAGTTCATCCTATGAACCAATATACACCCAAACTGCCTCTTTGGTAGTATCTTTAATAGCGATGTTACCAGCCTTTATCGTCTAGTTTGTCACGGTATCTAGCTTGGAAATCTTCCAACATACCGTCCCTTTACTAAGGGTAAAGACACTGCCTGTGACTGACATTCAGTCGTCTTTATCACTCTGGAACCCTTCCATTGATTCTCCCCAGGATCGATTGATACCATCTCACTACAACTAGTGAGTATCCTAGCATCCAATTACATCTATCTCATAGACGAAAACACAGGATTTAGGAGGTATCACTTTGATCCTATATGGAAAATCATTGTGATAAGCGGAGATTGATCGAGCGTAGCATAGGAAACTCCTTCCCTAACAAGAGTATGTCATCCACGTACTCTACGAGGATCGTCACCATACTCCCTACTACCTTTTTGTTTATACAAGGTTCATCTACCATTTTAATGATGTCAACTTCTTTGACTAATCCATCAAAACAGATGTTCCAACTCTGCGATACCTGCTTTATCCTATAAAGCATCTTGCACACGTTTCCGCTGCTCCCACTGTCTACGAGGCCCTCTGGCTGTGTTCTTATAGACGTTCTCTTCTAAAACATCATTTAGAAAAGTAGTCATGGCACCCAACCACCAGATATCGTAGTCATGGTATGTAGCCGTGGCAAGTAGGATCTGGATGGACTCAAGCATAGTCCCTAGAAAAGGTTTCATCATTATCCACACCTGGTCGATGACTAAAACCTTTAACAAGTCTAGCTTTGAAAGTCTCAACTTTTCCATCTACACCAAGTAATCTTCTCAAGATATACTTGCTCCTGATGGGGATTTAACCCTTCAGATATAGCAACCAAAGTCCATACTTTGTTGGTGTACATGGATTCTATCTCAGATCGCTAAGCATCCAGCCATTCTTACAGAGTCACTACTCTTGATGGCCTACTCGAATCTAGCTGGGTCATCATCTCATGATGCAATCCTTGCTCCCACTGTCATCGAGAAACCGAAGTATCTCTCAAGCAGGTGAGGAACCCTGCTAGATCGGCGGAGAGGCTGAGGTTCGTCGGGAACTATTGAATCCTTTGGTTCTGTCAAATCATCAGCTGCAGTTTTGTATAGCTGGAACCTTTCCAGTTCTACACAACTGACTTTACCTCGATCTTGTCCGGATTTTGCTTTCGACATAGGCCAGACAACCCCAAATCTTAAAAAAACTTAAGATATGGGCTCTTCCCTTTCCATATCACATATGAAGTGGTAGGTAACTGATTTGAGTCGAACCTATTCAATAGGTATGCAGCTTCTCAAGTGCATAACCCCTAAAAAGGAAACAGGTAACTCAGTAGTACTCATCATAGAGCACACCATATCATATAGGGTGTATCTGCTCCGCCCCGATATACCATCGTGCTATGGTGTATGCGGAGGAGTAATGCTGAGAGAGAATCTCATTCTCCTTTAGAATAGTCCAGGAATTTCGTGCTCAAGTATTCTCCTCCCTGATCACATCAAAGGACATAATACTTATACCTGTTTTGGTTCTCTACTTCTAACTTATATTCTGTGAATATCTCAAAAGGTTCAGACTTGTGTTTCAACAGGAACATAGGTCTGAATCTTGAGAGATCATCAGAGAATGTAATGAAGTACAAGGAACCGGTCCTGGCATGTGTAGACAGGGGACCTTACATACATCATCATGTATCAGTCCCAAGAGTTTATTAACTCTTTCTCTGCTTCTAATAAACAGAGCTATGGTCATCTAATCTTTGTGACATGACTGGCAAGTTTCACAAGATGTAAATTCAAACTGATTTAAATATGCATCTAAAATGTAACTTCAGCCAGTCGGGTCACATTGATATGGCCTAGTCTACAATGCCTCAAGAAGGATTCGTTCTTTTCTGAACTCTTCCTCTTGTGTGTGTTCTGTATACGAGGAACTGTAGTTTGATTTAGAACGTTAATGCTTTTAGATAACGTGCCTGAACCGATCAACTTTTGATATAGGAAATGTTCAAAACATTATCCAACAATACAAAAATTTTATCATTTCTTTACTAATAAAGAGACTGGTATGATTTTGTATATCAGGTTCGGTATCTAATAGCATTTGTTCAGAATCAATGTATTGGTAATACAGGGTGACAGTGACCAACAGACTTGGCTGCAACACTTGCCCCGTTTTCTGTCTCATGAAACTTATCACCCATTCTCAGTTTTTCTACCTTTTTGTAGCCCTATGTAACAGATTACATATCTGGGATCCTGATCTGGTATCAAATACCCAGGATGCAAAGAATACTGAGAAAACAGTTCTTTGTAATGAACACACCCGAAGGAGATGCATCATATGCACTTTCTTCGTTTGGGCTGCATGGGAATCCTGGTATTCCCCTAATTCCTGCTCTGTCTTATAAGAATTATAAGTTGGAGCGGGACCAACGTTCCCCAGCTCAGTATAACAAGCGGGTTTCGGTCAATATCCGTATTATTATCTTGATTAAGGCGTGATATGGTCGCTACCAGGAGAGAGAGAAGAAAACACTCAGCGTGCGCTCTTGCAAGAATAGATTGGTTATTATTTTATCTAATCAGGATGGCTCCCACTGTTTTTATCAAATCTTCCTTCAAACCTTAAAAGGAAAGACTAGCCGGGATTAATTACACTCTACAAGTTCGCCAATCTTTCAGCCAGGCCAGTGTCGGTACTTTGAGGGAGGTTCCCCGTGCTTTCGCACGGACCTAATTACAGTAAACCTCGTTTTCCCAGAGGCGTAACCCCGTTGACACCTTTCTAGACACCTACTTGATCGGCTAATTGCAAAGTGCAAAACTCTCCTAGGAGTAACAATTACTCGCAGTGGGTATCGGGATCCAACTATCATATAGAAGGTATGCAATCTCATTGCAAGTTTCAACACTTGAAACTCCCGATAATGGTTTTTACCCCTAGCACCTATGACCTTAACTATGGTCAACAAATCATAAGTACTAGTCAAGTTCTACCCGTCATTTCGTGATTAATTAGACCCACCCACATGACCCTTAACTAAGGTCAACAAAGTCACGCGACTGTCCTAACTAATCGCATCATATGCGGTGTAGGAAGACATCACTTAGCTACCGTACACTGTGCCTTGACTATGGTCAACAAACACAGCACGAATACTAAGTACTCTACTTCCTAAAATGACGGAGGGTTGCGAATGGTTTTTGTGAAAACCTTTAACGCTTTGAACTTGATCTCGTTGCGGAATCAAATGGTTTTTAAATGGAATGTTTTTGAGGCTTTTCTAGTTTTGCTAAAGGGGTCACTCCCGGTGAAGGGATCGTCGGCCCTTTCCTCGTCGAATGAGGTGCGGGATATATCATATATATCACTGTGCAAAGCGGAAACTATAGAAGCGATCAAAGACAAACCGAGGGTTGTAGCATCTGTCAGTTATTGCTAAAGGAGTCACTCCCGGTGAAGGGATCTCGGTCCTTTCCTCATCGAATAAGGTGCAGGATATATCACATATACCGCTGTGCAAAGCAAGAACTGTAGCTACCTGTTTTTATTTTGAAATTCGATTCCACAACATCAATTAGATTTATTTTCTTTCATTAATCTCATTAATGAATATCCCATCATTTAAGTCCACCTAAACATCACAGATAAATATAACGTACGCTTATGCCATCAGCATTCGCCTCGATGTCCCGTCTGCACCGTTAGGTTAGGTAACTAACGACAGAGCGGGGCAGGGCTAGCGCGGGTGTAAAACATAAGCAACGTCTATATAATATATCATATATACTATATATAATATCTGTCACTGAACATCACATGATCACATCACAGATAAAATACAGCAGAAGAAACATATGAAATATTGGATATACTAGGACGTCCGTGTTTTCAATACGAGCCAGTATAAAACACGGATTCCACGGTCGTGATGAATAGCCAATCCCACACCCCTAGACCCCTACGAGAGCGGCAAGCAACCCTACCAATTCTAGGGTTAGGAGACCCGGACTCGACTCCTCGAGTTGGTCTCCCACTGGACCCCAGAACCCGGTTACTTGTGCTCCCCTCCTTAGGTCTATCCTAATGCGGAAAAGTAAATAATATACATCAACGGTGACATCTTCCGCAACCTGGAAGTGCCCCAATAAAAGAATATTACATACAAGTTTTTTACATGAATGAAAAAGAAAAACACTCATCTCACATAAAAAAAACCCCGGCTATTCAAACACGACGATCCAATATAACATATCCAGCAACACATAACATCACATGTCATCAACGTAAGTAAATATGCGCATCCCAATTGTCGTTGACATATAGCAACGATACCGGCGACATCACATATTACACTTACGGTCACAGAAAAGAAAGTGTAAAACTACAACAGTTGGAATCCGCAACCACCTCAGACATCGCATGCCTGACCAAATGAATTCCTTAGACATCGCATGCCTAACAATTATAAACCCCGCATTTTAGTCTCAAAATCGAAAACACTTTTCAATATCAAGTCGGGCAATTCAACAGGATTCCCGACATTCTGATCGAATGCTCGTCGCAAACTTTAGTAGGCGGCCGCACCCCCGACGCCGTCGACAAAGTGCACCAAGGCGGAACACCGCTGCCGCGAGCACCCGAACGGATGCTTTCGGCGACGGGGTTCTCCTACAGTCACTTGGTCGGGGCTATGGAGTGAGGCTGTCTATTAAGTTTACCCGGCGAGTATCCGCGTACACTACGTGATTGCGACGGACTTTTGATCGCATCAAAATTCTGTGGCAACCGATCAAGTGAGACTAAAGTGCTATGTTTATAACATTCATTCAGTTGTCTCATAACTACTTGTGAATTCCAATTATTGTATCACATTCCGGATAAAATAGAAAATGTTAAACTTTCCGATCGAACATTCGAACACCCAATTTTTCCCGAAACTGCTCAACACATGAAATAAGTCTAACAACATTCAGTTCGTGCCTCAGTACCAACGGTCCAGCCGTAGAAGGGTCAAGCCAACGCCTCACATGTGG
The DNA here is from genome assembly GCA_030015575.1 of Agapanthus africanus. Taxonomy (NCBI): domain Eukaryota; kingdom Viridiplantae; phylum Streptophyta; class Magnoliopsida; order Asparagales; family Amaryllidaceae; genus Agapanthus; species Agapanthus africanus. The sequence continues at coordinate 242,965,458 of CM057350.1, forward strand.
CACGCCGTACTGCCCCAAATCCGAAGGTTCAAAAGGCAGTTCAAGACGGTCACATAATCGAGTTAAGGTTTGTTGTCTTCTAGAGGGTCCATCGCGTTACTTGCACTACTTAGAACGTCGTTAAACTACGGAAAGATCCAACATTTGGAAATTTCCCGACAGGGGAAAAAGTGGGTATTTATATCCGGTCGAACTTTTTAACATATTCTAAAATACCCGGAAAAACACACTGACAAAACTAGACAATCCGATCGATACACTGAGTTCCCAATACAACCCAGAAAATAAAACTCTGGAATAAATATTAAAATATTCCCAGGAAAACCAGCACTAAAAACTAGGAGTTACTGTGAAAATTTAAACAGATGATGGGACAACTTGGCCGCGGAACCGCCGCATAAGCCATGCTTGTGCCGCGGTTCCGCCGCACTCAAGAGGAATCAAGCTCTCGAATTTCAAAGTAATTCTTAGGAATACCTGCTGATTTTTCTGCATATTTTTAATCTACAAAAATCCACATTTTACAGAATTGTCCAGAGAGCATTTTAAAGTCGGGGTTTTGGGTCGATCGGACTTCTAACTCCGTCTACGCATCGCCTAAGGCTCTAGCTAGGCTCTGATACCAGTGTAGGGTTCCTAGGCACTCTCAAGAGGTCTCACAAGGCATCAACCATGCCATTTTCAAATTTTACGGTGCCGAGAAACCCTAGACTACGGATCGTTAACTAGATATTTAGGCGAAAGATGCAACTAGTAAACTACTTTACTAAGAGAACGGAAATACAACCTTTGTAGATCCGGTCCACCACCTCCATAGCTCCGCAATGAAGTCCTCTCCACTGTCCAAATCGAACCATGACTCTAGCATCGGCTTCAACGGAGAAAAAGCGGGCTAGGTCATCGACGACGATGCCGAAGATGATCTACGTCGAGGCATCACAAGATCAAGCTCCCACTTCACCAAGTCATGAAACTTGTGAAGAAAACACCCTATACTACTTGGCAAGAGGTAGAGGATGAAGAAATAGGAGGTGGGTTCACTTTAGAATTGGATTTCTCACTCTTTTCATCAATTCACCATTGATGAAGCAAGGTTTTCTTCATGTGAAGAAGAAGAAGAAGAGAATGAATATTATGATAAGTTGTTTTTCAAAAAAGAAAATAAAAACAATACTTATCATAATACAACCATGGTCAAGTGTAGAGAATCAACTAGGGTTAAGTGGAGTGGTTAGGGTTAAGCATGAGACAAAATGGTCACTTAGTCAAAGCTTCATGAAGCTTCAAGATGCAAACAAAGAAAGCCACCATTTTCTCTTTATGCTTATTATTTTCCAAAAAGAATAAATAAATGAATAAGAAAACAAAACCCTAACCATTCATATAACCATGGTTTAATCTTTACACAAACCCAAGTTAACATGTATCATCAAACATGATACAATCAAGTGCACAAAAGTATATCACATATACAACTTGTGAACTTCAAGTGAGAAAATCCATTTAAAATGAACCAATACTAGTTAATGCAAAGTAATATATCAAATATATAATTATGCATTAAATCATTAAATCAACACTTGATTTAACGATCCGGTCATATCGCATATAACCGACTAATATTCAATGTATCGTCTTATCGAATCAATCCTTGATTCGATAACTAGGTTATATCGCATACAACCATTCGATACATTCATCGCGAGAATGAAATACGGTATCACATACACGCATTATTCTCGGTCCTGCACATATCTCATATGCGCTCCTATTTCGTTTCGCTTGAGCCAGGAAACCTCTGTGTAGGATTCTAAAGACTCGTCAATACGCCGGCAGCAGGTGATGATTATATCAAACACCCACAAGCCGCAAGCGGTCTGCTAAACGTAACGGCCACCCGGGTATTGAGCGATCAGAAGATCGACGAGCAAGCCCGCTCACACTCCTGTGAATCCAACCAGTAACACTTACCGCACAGTCCGGTCTGATCGTCTGATATGTCGCATATCTCGCCTAGGGGTGGTAAACGTCAGACCCCAATAGCTCGATAAGTCATGTCGATATGAGGTCTATAACAGTTCGAGAATCTACAGGTAACACTTACCAGTAAATCTCAGCAACCCTGGCCAGGGATTTCCGGTTATAGCCAATCGAACACAGCGCAACATCAACTCCCTATACCGGGAGAGACGAATCCCCTCCTATCGCTCATTGCCTCCATGTGACTCGGGACTGTACCCAAAAACCACCGTTTTGCACGCCCTTTTGGACGTGGTAAGATGGAAATCAAAGCACAGTGGGAACCACACAAGACTCTATGACGATCTCGGGTGAACAGACTAAGCTGTACCAGTGTCACCAGAGAACTGCCATCTGACGTGAGGTATAATACCATCTGGGAGTTCTCGGCGAGTCCGTTCAGTGTACCCAGTCTCCACTGAGCACCCGTATACCATCTCTGATGTCAAACACCAATGGATATGAGATCATCCATCGCCCATCTGTATGGGTCGAGAAGGTATACGCTAGTCTACTCTGGTATATCGATGCCCCGTCTCGATACACCCACGACTAGGGACTTTGAAGGATGTACTCATGGACTATCCAGGCCCCACTAGTATGATCTGCATCACAGTCCTGGAAGTCGAGTACACATCCTAAGGGCTTTATCAACATGTAACAGAGAGACAGAAAGTATACATGTTAAGATAAAGAGCAACCAGATAGCGTACTATCATGTCGAGCAAGAAAGTCCTACCTATATATGTCCCAGCATCCACTACAATATACATCCAATGTACAGTAATGGCCTCTAGGGCATACATATAACTAACATCACATGTCCTGGTCATTCATCCTCGGTGACTAGCGACATTTTATCATCTCATAGTACAACTCGTACCGCAATAGCTCCAACACCTGGGCGATATCTCGTCGTCCGCAGCAACAACTGGCTCACTCGTCAGCACGCTGAATAGTGCCTCAATCATCATGAGTAAGCAATACACCAACGGTCATCAAAATCTGGCTGGCCTCTGTCAGTGGCTTAATCCTCTAGTGTCGATCAGCACATCCGAGCAACCTCATAAAGGTGATCCGCCAAACGCTCGTGGCGCGGAAACACAGTAAAAAGACACATCTCCGCAATCGTGTGTCGCCGGAATTCAATCGTGTGTCGCCAGAATTTCGCCCTGGTCAGTCCTCGTTCGCGACGAGCTCGTACTGACCATAACTCTAGCTGTAGCTCTCGCTGCCTGTAATCGTGGCAGCAAAACCATAACTGGTACTGATAAGGCTAGATCGGAATGAATATAATACTGAGCAAAGAAATGTACATCCTAAGGCTCCTTAAGCGGAGTGGCGTGTCGTAAGTATGCCGCGGAACATACCCACGGTACGTCACTCTACTTTAGTCACCTATTCCATCAACCAAGGGTCATCCTACGCTCCGAAGGTAAAACCTAACGCTCTGATACCAACTTGTCACGTCCCGAAAGTACGGAATATGACCGGCACTTAAACTACGAACGTCTCGAGGCGTACGTAATCTAAGTAAGCCGAAAACCCAGAAATCCAAACCAAGAAAAGTAGTAGAGTGAAGGAATACCAATTTAAAACAAGTAGTTTCAATAGCATAAGCCGAATTATGCGGGTTTTTTAAAAACATCAAAAATTTCCTGAAAATTTCGGCAGAGTCTCCTTTGTAAATACTGGCCCCCAAACGGAATACAACATGAATAGTATACGAAATCAATAAAAAGGCATCCCCAAGCGGGAGCTAGCTCTTCGTCAATCGACGGTCACAACCACACAAGCAATATAATATACAACTCCAAGAGCGAGGATCAAAACTCAAAAAGAAACTCAAAACAACAAGAAATCCACAGAAATACAACACGCGACTCTAAGGTCGAAAGAATAACATCACTGGTCTCTATCTCAAAATAAATACATGTTTGGTTGATGGAACTTCTAGATACAACAGAATAATAATATACAAGATATATAATGGGGGTACGATACAAGTAAACCCACCTACTAGCAAATCACCCGAAGGAAACTATGCCCGCAAGCCGTAAAGAAACCTGTACGGCAAACCTGCAAGAAACTGGGGCACAACGGGGGTGAGTTGCCAACTCGTGAATAGAAAAACATCTACGCACAGAAATCGCATAAATAACGCAACCTAGGTCAATGATCATAATATATCCTCAAATATATGAATAACATGCAGCCTATAACAATGGCTAGGGTAATATCTAACCCGAGTGTGATCTCATGTGCCCGTGTCAGTGCCTCAGGTAGTAATATATCATATGAATGAGGTATGAATGCATGAAAACAGAATACATGTAAATGCAGAAACTGTTTTCATAAATTAGTGAGATTTCCTTTGTATTTTTAAAATGAGGTATCATAAATGAAATCAGCATCAACAGTGTCTAGCATCGACACAAAACATAAATCTCAATGTCTCAAAACCTCAGGCTCCGGCTATCCGGACTGGCCTGTATCATCAAATCTCAGTACCTCAATATCTCGAAATCTCAATGTCTCAATCTCAATATCTAGGGCGCCGTCAGTCCAGACCGGCCTCTACCATCCATCTCAAGACCACGACGGTATCCTCCGGATATCCGACGCGTCGGGTAAAATCACCGGTAGGTAGTCTCCCCCTGCCAGGCTCATCGTCATCACCACGAGCTTCTTGCCCCGGGGTACCTTACCGGGTCCACCATGTACCCGAAACGGTTCATCCAACTCCTCGAATCGGGTCTCGAAATCCATCCGCAAACTCATGGTGGACGACTCATACATCATGGGGAAAACCGCGCTTTTCATTTAAAAAGAGAAAGAAGAAGTTTGTATATGTTTTGCGGTTTTCTCCAAATCCAGAAAATCTCATGGAAATCCGAATCCAAAACCTCAATAGCACGTAAAAAGTGAATATATGCATGAGAATCCATGAATGCGGCATAACAATGAATAACAGTATGCATGAAGTAGCAGGTAATAACTACAATGTCTAGACTAACATATAAGGCAAGTACACTAATATCATGTCTAAACTACTAGCTAACAGGCTATGTCAAGCAATAGTATTTTCTAAGGTATACGTGACATGGCAATTACCGATGAAGATGTGTGTGAGCCGGCAAGTAAGTGTACGTGGTACATACGCATCATCGGTAATGGTGCTGGTGTCCTAACAGCATGATATCAATAATGGAGTATGAAACATAATATAAGCATGCGATGCGAAGCGAACCACAATAATGAGCGGGAGCTGAATACTGGACGCAACTATAACTAATCTGCATTAATCTAATATAAGTCCTACAAATGGTGCCTTTTGAAATAACACGAATCATGGGATTTTGAAAATAGGGGCTACGGTGTTTTTATGAAAAGATACGTCTTTTGAAATATCTGTAGGATCCCTTGGGCTGTCTTTTAAAATACCCACGATTCGTTAGTTTTTGAAATATGTAAGAATCGAATCTAATCCAACAACTAAACTAAACTAAAGGGCTAAGCTAACAAGCTGGACTACATGTAAGGAAACCGCCTAACATCTGAGTCGATGCATATACATACCTGTATATATATTAGTCGGTGATCCCGCCTCAATAATATCATATCCGATACCATATCTGTAATCAGACATCCCAAGTCAAGAGTGCGGATCAATCATCAAGATAAAGCTCGTACGTAAATCCGTCGTACGGCATCCCCAAATCTGGATACGGGTCAATATCATACTCATCACACTGTTCATCTGGTATCCTCTTTATCAAGATCATCATCTGGGGTACTAACCTACGTCTAGTACACTACTAATATCACTATTCACATGGCATTGTCATCCAAAGATCCGCCATGACACCAGGACGTACCTCAAGTACGAATCCTGCCATATCACCGATATCACAACCTCAACACAAATCTCATCGACTCATCTCAATCCCAAGTATCATCCGCAAATCCGTGTGTGAACACATAGTCCCATACCCATGTGAACACATAACTATATATATTCCCGTAAACACAAATGGAAGAAGAATGTATGCAAGTATGGGTGGGTGTGTGCATGTATGGTGCGACCACTACTCTAGGGTTTCGCGATACTAAACCATCCATATTTATCATCAATAAACTCAAACAAAATATAATCAATAATGTGTGTATACATATTCGTATACATCACCACGAACTGCGGGGGTGCTATACGCCATCCGCCCGACTTCTTCCCGTAGATATAAATCTACTCACCTGGTCCTCGCTCGCCGGTGCCGACGTCGCCACGCGCTTGCTTGTCGTCTCGAAGTCCACATGGGGGTACCTACATATCACAACGCATCGTATCGTATTAAAATCCGACTCATGACCAAAACGGCACACGAATCCCACCTAGGTCAAAACCTATGGTTGCTTTCACAAATCAACCCAAAAACCCTCGACGTCGGGGTACAAACGCCAAACCATCGATAAAAACCCAAATACACTCATTTGCACATTCACAAACACAAATTTTAATATAAAATAGGTTAAAACTCACAAAAACCCCAATTTCACTTAAAAAGTCATTTTTCCGAAAATCTAGCAAGCACAATTCGCCGTTTTTGTACAAAACATGACGTTTTAACAATTCTAGTGACCAAGATGATAACTTAATATCTTAATTATGCCATAGAAACCATTACGTAAATTTTAAACCCACAATCTACTTCGATTTCAAAAACCTAGTTTGCAATATTAACCAATTTTAACAATTTTATAGCAAAAATGCACAAACTACAATCTAGCTTGGATTTTCATGAACTAAAGTATTAAACTATATTTTATAATGTTAATGAAGTCATGAAAAACCTAATCACATTTTTAAACCCAATATTTAAACTATTTTTTTAAAAACCTAGTTAGCAATTTAGCAAAGTTATCACCATTTTAATTTAACAAATTAGCAAGTAGCAACCAACTTAGATTTTTCATACAATTACATGCTAATCTCCTCATTAAAACCATAAACTAATGATAAAAAACCTAATTAAATTCAAACCCTAGTCTTGAATTTCCTAAAGTTGCAATAAAACCCAATTAAACATCAAATTAAGCTAACTTAAAGCAATTAACAACAATTTAACAAAAAGGTTAGAATTATACCCAAATAAATTTGAAGATCCCACAAGCACACTTAGCCTCCCAAATTGAAATCTAAATCCCTAGATCCATGCTATGGTAGCCAAGGGAAAATGGGTAGGAGGTGGATTTTGATTTGGATTTTTGCTTGATTTTTTGTGAATTTTCCAAGCATTTTTGATTATTTTTGATGGAATTTTGAAGAGAAAAGAGAAGAAGAAATGAGGTGGGGCTGAAGAAGAGGGGGGGCTCGGTCAAGTGCAGGTGGGGGGAAGTGTGGGGGGTGTGTGAGGTGGGGAAAAGTCAAGTGGGGAAGGTTCAAGTCAACACAAAAGTCAAAAGTCCATACTCATTTATCTATTTCTTTTCATTTCCTTTTTCTTTCATTTGTTTTGCTTCTCTCATTTTTTTTTTGGGAACTTGGGTAATGGGCTGCCATGGGCTCAGCCAAGCAGGGGAAATTGGGTTTGTGTGGGTGAGGGAAAAATAATAAATGATATACCCCAATTTCCATTAACACTAATTTCACCGAAAAAAGCCTTTTCTTCGATATTTTCTAAACCGTTTTGGCAAACGATTTCATTTCAAAAACCACATGATAAAATTTTATTTAAAGTTTTATGATGCACAAAATTTGTTTCAACTCATTCCAATTTGTAATTTTCCCTAATTAAATATATTAGTGACGGCTTAAAATAATATTAAAATAATTAATTTCGGAAAAAAATTCAGAAAATTTAAAATTTCACCAGTGGCTCAATAAACACCAAATAATAGCAATTATATAGCTAGAATATGTATATTTAATTTTTATAATAAGATATTTGCATTTTGACTTTTTACAGAAAACCCCTTTATTTTACCGATTTTCCGAAATTTCACTGAAACGATTTTCAAAACGCTACAATCTTCCCCCCTTAAAAAAATTCGGTCCCCGAATTTAAAGTAAAACTCTCCCCAAATACTAAAACATCTAAAACAAAACCATCAAGTCGTCGGGGCTCCGAAATTGTAAATACATAAAACAAATCGTAGCGCATGAAAAATGAGCATATAACTCAAATCAAAACTCCGTCAAGCATTCCGCAATCATCGGAGTCATGGGGAAGACATCAATGCCAAATCCAAAGCAAAACCAATATGATATAACTCAAAACTATACATGTAAATATCGAATCTATATATGTAAGTATCTGAAGGAAATGCATGCCAAATCTCTTTAAATCGCTGTGCAACGCGTATAACACTGCACAATGGGGGACGTCTATCATAAGAAAATAACTATATACATATATACCTTTGTTTGAAATGTACGTTCCGCCGTTTTGGAAACAATTTAGAAGGGTCTCCTTGTTTTAAACATTTCGTGTCATATCAGACACGTAGGTAAATGCTGCGGCTATAGCTCGCTTTTTGGAAATCCCTTCAATAACTATCAATGCATGCAAAATATATTCAGGTACTGTTCTCTGACTAGTCCTGCCCAGTACGAAAACACATAGCAATATCATAAAAACGTACTGCTCTATAAGAAAAATCAATCCCAAAATACGTGTATGAATACTACGTGCGTCTGGTGCGCATGGAAATCAAAATCCATGAATGTGCCATACAAGCGCTCAGAAACAATATCTAAGTGCATCGGGTGTGCACGAAACATCTGTCAATGGCAACAGGTGTGCCTGACAGCAAAACAGGTGCATCTGACATGCACGAAGAATCTCGATTTAGTGCATCTGGTGTGCACCAAAATCGTATCTCAAAACCTGCGCTCAATCATGCGCGAAAACCCAAAACCAGGGGCATCCATCATGCACGAAATCATGAAATCCAATATCAAGCGCCGAACATGCGTAAAATCAAATCAGGTGCACAAGGTGCATAAAACAAACATCGAGTATCACAATCGAAATCGAAGTCCAGTGCATCTAAGTGCACAAAATGCGTATCACTGCACTGCAAGCATATGTGAACTATACTGAGTGCAAAAACCAATTCGTCTGCGTACATACGCACAAAATCAATTCAACTGTATGAAACCCATAAAATCACAAACATGCGAAACCAAGGCACGAAAATGATATCAAGTGCAACAACTGTGCAAAAATCGTAAATACTCAGTAGGTGCAACCATGGTCCATGAAACCAAATATCATGAAACTCAATCATCAAAATCAATCATGCGAATAGACCGCCCAAAATACGCAAAATCACGTATGGCGGAATAGTCCCGCTCAAGCACATCCTCCAAGAATCTCTGGCCAACTGCCGTGGTCACCCATAGCATATCTCGTCGACGATCCTGAACTCTGGCCTGCCGGTGTGCATAACATGACCACTACTGGGTCTAAGTCTTCTCGTAATTTATTCCAGAAAGGTCCTATCGAGATCTCTCCCAAATCTCATCTCTGCCGAACTGTCCGGAAGTCATCGTCCCTTACTAGATCTGTTCTCGTTCTGGAACGGCTGCATACTCAACGCGACTCCTTCTCGAAGGTATATCCAAGTACAATGCCTCGGCATACGTATCGCATCTCTGATGTCGGTGGAGTGGAACGTCGTTTCATCTAGATCTGGTACGAACCTCTTACTTCACCTTTCTCTAATGTCGACCGCTTCGGACTCGTCTCGTCGTGGCTGCATGGACTGAGCTCCAACGACTATCCTCGTATCCGGAGTCTCCCAAGAAATGCATCTCACCACCTAGCATCCGAATTAAGTCGAGCCATCCGATCGAGTCGTCAAAACCTCATAATCCCCCAAGAGCTCAACATCTTGGGCATAGTTTAATAGTATCGAGTACATACCACAGCATCGGTGGTCCTGCCGTAGAAGGGCAAACCCAAGCCTCACTAATGGCGCCGTAGAACTGCCGCAAACCCGAAAGTTCAAAGGCTTTCACACGGTCATTAAGTCGCGTTAGGGTTTCATTCTTCTAGAGGGACCATAGAATTGCCTGCATGTCTTTCCGACTACTTTAAACTTGGAATAATAGGTTTTTGACATTCGATCGTCTCTGTCGACTCCCAACGTCTCCGCGTGAAGTCGTCTCTAGCTGGAATCAATCTATCTGATGACCTCGCATCGGGGTAGGCGAACGAATCACATGTCCTGGGCATTCATCCTCGGTGACTACCGACCTTTTATGATCTCATAGTACAACTCGTACCGCAATAGCTCCAACACCTGGGCGATATCTCGTCGTCCGCAGCAACAACTGGCTCACTCGTCAGCACGTTGAATAGTGCCTCAATCATCATGAGTAAGCAATACACCAACGGTCATCAAAATCTGGCTGGCCTCTGTCAGTGGCTCAATCCTCTAGTGTCGATCAGCACATCCGAGCAAACTCATAAAGGCGATCCGCCAAACGCTCGTGGCGCGGAAACACAGTAAAAAGACACATCTCCGTAATCGTGTGTCGCCGGAATTCAATCGTGTGTCGCCGGAATTTCGCCCTGGTCAGTCCTCGTTCGCGACGAGCTCGTACTGACCATAACTCTAGCTGTAGCTCTCCCTGCCTGTAATCGTGGCAGCAAAACCATAACTGGTACTGATGAGGCTAGATCGGAATGAATATAATACTGAGCAAAGAAATGTACATCCTAAGGCTCCTTAAGCGGAGTGGCGTGTCGTAAGTATGCCGCGGAACATACCCACGGTACGTCACTCTACTTTAGTCACCTATTCCATCAACCAAGGGTCATCCTACGCTCCGAAGGTAAAACCTAACGCTCTGATACCAACTTGTCACGTCCCGAAAGTACGGAATATGACCGGCACTTAAACTACGAACGTCTCGAGGCGTACGTAATCTAAGTAAGCCGAAAACCCAGAAATCCAAACCAAGAAAAGTAGTAGAGTGAAGGAATACCAATTTAAAACAAGTAGTTTCAATAGCATAAGCCGAATTATGCGGGTTTTTTAAAAACATCAAAAATTTCCTGAAAATTTCGGCAGAGTCTCCTTTGTAAATACTGGCCCCCAAACGGAATACAACATGAATAGTATACGAAATCAATAAAAAGGCATCCCCAAGCGGGAGCTAGCTCTTCGTCAATCGACGGTCACAACCACACAAGCAATATAATATACAACTCCAAGAGCGAGGATCAAAACTCAAAAAGAAACTCAAAACAACAAGAAATCCACAGAAATACAACACGCGACTCTAAGGTCGAAAGAATAACATCACTGGTCTCTATCTCAAAATAAATACATGTTTGGTTGATGGAACTTCTAGATACAACAGAATAATAATATACAAGATATATAATGGGGGTACGATACAAGTAAACCCACCTACTAGCAAATCACCCGAAGGAAACTATGCCCGCAAGCCGTAAAGAAACCTGTACGGCAAACCTGCAAGAAACTGGGGCACAACGGGGGTGAGTTGCCAACTCGTGAATAGAAAAACATCTACGCACAGAAATCGCATAAATAACGCAACCTAGGTCAATGATCATAATATATCCTCAAATATATGAATAACATGCAGCCTATAACAATGGCTAGGGTAATATCTAACCCGAGTGTGATCTCATGTGCCCGTGTCAGTGCCTCAGGTAGTAATATATCATATGAATGAGGTATGAATGCATGAAAACAGAATACATGTAAATGCAGAAACTGTTTTCATAAATTAGTGAGATTTCCTTTGTATTTTTAAAATGAGGTATCATAAATGAAATCAGCATCAACAGTGTCTAGTATCGACACAAAACATAAATCTCAATATCTCAAAACCTCAGGCTCCGGCTATCCGGACTGGCCTGTATCATCAAATCTCAGTACCTCAATATCTCGAAATCTCAATGTCTCAATCTCAATATCTAGGGCGCCGTCAGTCCAGACCGGCCCCTACCATCCATCTCAAGACCACGACGGTATCCTCCGGATATCCGACGCGTCGGGTAAAATCACCGGTAGGTAGTCTCCCCCTGCCAGGCTCATCGTCATCACCACGAGCTTCTTGCCCCGGGGTACCTTACCGGGTCCACCATGTACCCGAAACGGTTCATCCAACTCCTCGAATCGAGTCTCGAAATCCATCCGCAAACTCATGGTGGACGACTCATACATCATGGGGAAAACCGCGCTTTTCATTTAAAAAGAGAAAGAAGAAGTTTGTATATGTTTTGCGGTTTTCCCCAAATCCAGAAAATCTCATGGAAATCCGAATCCAAAACCTCAATAGCACGTAAAAAGTGAATATATGCATGAGAATCCATGAATGCGGCATAACAATGAATAACAGTATGCATGAAGTAGCAGGTAATAACTACAATGTCTAGACTAACATATAAGGCAAGTACACTAATATCATGTCTAAACTACTAGCTAACAGGCTATGTCAAGCAATAATATTTTCTAAGGTATACGTGACATGGCAATTACCGATGAAGATGTGTGTGAGCCGGCACGTAAGTGTACGTGGTACATACGCATCATCGGTAATGGTGCTGGTGTCCTAACAGCATGATATCAATAATGGAGTATGAAACATAATATAAGCATGCGATGCGAAGCGAACCACAATAATGAGCGGAAGCTGAATACTGGACGCAACTATAACTAATCTGCATTAATCTAATATAAGTCCTACAAATGGTGCCTTTTGAAATAACACGAATCATGGGATTTTGAAAATAGGGGCTACGGTGTTTTTATGAAAAGATACGTCTTTTCATAAAAACACCGTAGCCCCTATTTTCAAAATCCCATGATTCGTGTTATTTTAAAATACCCACGATTCGTTAGTTTTTGAAATATGTAAGAATCGAATCTAATCCAACAACTAAACTAAACTAAAGGGCTAAGCTAACAAGCTGGACTACAGGTAAGGAAACCGCCTAACATCTGAGTCGATGCATATACATACCTGTATATATATTAGTCGGTGATCCCGCCTCAATAATATCATATCCGATACCATATCTGTAATCAGACATCCCAAGTCAAGAGTGCAGATCAATCATCAAGATATAGCTCGTACGTAAATCCGTCGTACGGCATCCCCAAATCTGGGTACGGGTCAATATCATACTCATCACACTGTTCATCTGGTATCCTCTTTATCAAGATCATCATCTGGGGTACTGACCTACGTCTAGTACACTACTAATATCACTATTCACATGGCATTGTCATCCAAAGATCCGCCATGACACCAGGACGTACCTCAAGTACGAATCCTGCCATATCACCGATATCACAACCTCAACACAAATCTCATCGACTCATCTCAATCCCAAGTATCATCCTCAAATCCGTGTGTGAACACATAGTCCCATACCCATGTGAACACATAACTATATATATTCCCGTAAACACAAATGGAAGAAGAATGTATGCAAGTATGGGTGGGTGTGTGCATGTATGGTGCGACCACTACTCTAGGGTTTCGCGATACTAAACCATCCATATTTATCATCAATAAACTCAAACAAAATATAATCAATAATGTGTGTATACATATTCGTATACATCACCACGAACTGCGGGGGTGCTATACGCCATCCGCCCGACTTCTTCCCGTAGATATAAATCTACTCACCTGGTCCTCGCTCGCCGGTGCCGACGTCGCCACGCGCTTGCTTGTCGTCTCGAAGTCCACATGGGGGTACCTACATATCACAACGCATCGTATCGTATTAAAATCCGACTCATGACCAAAACGGCACACGAATCCCACCTAGGTCAAAACCTATGGTTGCTTTCACAAATCAACCCAAAAACCCTCGACGTCGGGGTACAAACGCCAAACCATCGATAAAAACCCAAATACACTCATTTGCACATTCACAAACACAAATTTTAATATAAAATAGGTTAAAACTCACAAAAACCCCAATTTCACTTAAAAAGTCATTTTTCCGAAAATCTAGCAAGCACAATTCGCCGTTTTTGTACAAAACATGACGTTTTAACAATTCTAGTGACCAAGATGATAACTTAATATCTTAATTATGCCATAGAAACCATTACGTAAATTTTAAACCCACAATCTACTTCGATTTCAAAAACCTAGTTTGCAATATTAACCAATTTTAACAATTTTATAGCAAAAATGCACAAACTACAATCTAGCTTGGATTTTCATGAACTAAAGTATTAAACTATATTTTATAATGTTAATGAAGTCATGAAAAACCTAATCACATTTTTAAACCCAATATTTAAACTATTTTTTTAAAAACCTAGTTAGCAATTTAGCAAAGTTATCACCATTTTAATTTAACAAATTAGCAAGTAGCAACCAACTTAGATTTTTCATACAATTACATGCTAATCTCCTCATTAAAACCATAAACTAATGATAAAAAACCTAATTAAATTCAAACCCTAGTCTTGAATTTCCTAAAGTTGCAATAAAACCCAATTAAACATCAAATTAAGCTAACTTAAAGCAATTAACAACAATTTAACAAAAAGGTTAGAATTATACCCAAATAAATTTGAAGATCCCACAAGCACACTTAGCCTCCCAAATTGAAATCTAAATCCCTAGATCCATGCTATGGTAGCCAAGGGAAAATGGGTAGGAGGTGGATTTTGATTTGGATTTTTGCTTGATTTTTTGTGAATTTTCCAAGCATTTTTGATTATTTTTGATGGAATTTTGAAGAGAAAAGAGAAGAAGAAATGAGGTGGGGCTGAAGAAGAGGGGGGGCTCGGTCAAGTGCAGGTGGGGGGAAGTGTGGGGGGTGTGTGAGGTGGGGAAAAGTCAAGTGGGGAAGGTTCAAGTCAACACAAAAGTCAAAAGTCCATACTCATTTATCTATTTCTTTTCATTTCCTTTTTCTTTCATTTGTTTTGCTTCTCTCATTTTTTTTTTGGGAACTTGGGTAATGGGCTGCCATGGGCTCAGCCAAGCAGGGGAAATTGGGTTTGTGTGGGTGAGGGAAAAATAATAAATGATATACCCCAATTTCCATTAACACTAATTTCACCGAAAAAAGCATTTTTCTTCGATATTTTCTAAACCGTTTTGGCAAACGATTTCATTTCAAAAACCACATGATAAAATTTTATTTAAAGTTTTATGATGCACAAAATTTTTTTCAACTCATTCCAATTTATAATTTTCCCTAATTAAATATATTAGTGACGGCTTAAAATAATATTAAAATAATTAATTTCGGAAAATTTTTCAGAAAATTTAAAATTTCACCAGTGGCTCAATAAACACCAAATAATAGCAATTACATAGCTAGAATATGTATATTTAATTTTTATAATAAGATATTTGCATTTTGACTTTTTACAGAAAACCCCCTTATTTTACCGATTTTCCGAAATTTCACCGAAACGATTTTCAAAACGCTACAATGTCTCTTTATATCTCAAGTTCGCGGAGAAACCTATCTCCCGAAATGAGCAATACCTGTCTTAGAATATGTCTGGATATCTGATAGGACCTAGTTCATAAATGAACTCCAAATCCAAACTTCTTAAACTGTATCGACGACTGAGCTTAATCAGTATCCTGCGTCATGCCTCCCTCAGTGTCCGCTTGGATCACCTGTCCAAAACACTGCCCCTCGTCAGAGAGAAAACTATAACTCTGACAGCCACCCTGTCGTCCAGGTCACCTTGGAAGCCTGAAATGATAACTGTCTCCTGAATAAGGCTGTCGTTATCATATCCCTTGAACATTCACTTATGTTCTAAAACTGCTTCCAAATGTTTCTCCAGGATTGGATCAATATTAACTTACTGCAGCTCGTGCAAAAACAACATCTGATGTGGTACTTGACATCTCATGATTGACTCAATTGCCTAAGCAAGTGATCTGCCAATCATGCACATCCCTCTCCCCTTTAGTCTGTAAGACACCTTCAGAGAGGGTGACTTCACCACCTGCAGGTACACTACCGTGCATGGAGTCGTCCATTCTAAAACACCTGTAGAATGCTGTCTAAGTACCCAGATTGGGAAACTACCCAAATCTAGATCTAAAACCATAGATCTAATAACCAAAATGTCTGATATAATATCCAAGCCTTATGTGGAGAAACTACTGTGTGACAACCAATGTATAACCGACCGTAGTATAGGAACTTCACTTCCTACTCTGTGTATGTCATCCAAATACCAGGACATCACACCCTACTACCTTCTTAACAGATCCATCCCCTATTCTGATGAAGTCAAACCTATGACTGTCACATCAGAAATAGATGATCTATCTCCGCTATATCTGCTTTAGTCTATAAATAGACATAAGCCACCTGTTCACCAATGCTTCCGCTGCTCCCACTGACTACGACAACCCTCTGGCAGAATCATATACACGTACACTTCTAAAGCTAGTTTAGAAAGACGCTATACTCATCCTCCTGCCGGGTCTCACAGTCTGGAACAACAGCAATGGAAAGTCTGGGTAAACAAGAACCTCCCTATCACCGTCTTTGAGCATACCGGAGTACCTCTCGGGTGCCTGAGGTTACCCACCATATCTGCGGAGTGGCCAATGGAATGTCAAACCAGATTGAATCTTTAGGTTCTTATCAAATTTTCAGTAATTGTTTGCGGTTCTGGAATCACTTCCAGTTCTACCATACTCCCACTACTGTTTTCTGAAAAAAAATCCATTTTTGTTTAAATTGTGGCGAGTCTAGAACAATATCACTATTGATCTTCCAGATGGTAGAAAGTCAACCCTTGTCATAGCCTGGGTCAACCCACAAACAGCCATTACAGAAACGTGCCTTGAGTTATCCAGAGTCTGTTTTTAAGCATAAGCCGGACAACTCTCCGTACCTTAACATCGTTAAGATATGAACTGTTCTATATCCAATACAGAAACAGAGGCACTGATTTAATTGAACCAGATTCAAATCATGCAGCTGTCTCCAGTGCATGTCAACTAAATGGAGAGTGGCCGATCAGCGTTACTCAACTTAGGAATGATTCCAATTATGAGTAACTTGGAAGAGAAGCAAGTTCTCTTAATCATTACTATCAACTGAATACCATACACAAGTATCTACATCTTCGATCACCTTGAAGAATCCCGATACTTGCAACATTTGGTTCTCTACTTTACTCTTATACCTATAACTTCTCAAAACTCACACCTTGTATTTCTACGAAATACATGTCTAAGAACTAGAGAAGTCACAAGTAAACAGAATATAGTACGAAGACCAACCCCTCTGTCCTAATGGACACTGGACAATATACAAACCCCTGTATAAGTCCTCTGAGTCTAATAACTCAAACCCTGTGCGTCGTAGGTTGAAAACTGTACCTATGGTTAAGAAGAATTACACTGCTGTTTAATGCTCCTTACCTAACCATCAACTGATATAGGTAAATGTCATCGACATAATTTCAAAAAGGTATATCTCACTCTATTAAAATAGACGTACAGATATATCAATTTGAAATTGGTGCATAACAGCGGATATTCAAAACCAAATATTCGCCGTCCGGCAAACAACCCAGGCGATTTCCTCAAATATCACCAATTACAACGAATTCCGATATAATGAGGATAATCACCTAATTCCCAATAGCTTACTCCCACTCATCATCTGTAAAACCATACAGATGTGAGAATCACACCTGATAAATACATACCCTGGAGCAAGGGCTAATTGGGAAATCAGTTTTCTTTTAACAGTACACAGTGAAACTGAAACATTGAAATGTTTCGTAGGGGTATCCTGGTATTCCTAGTAATGCCTCTTCCATTATCCAGATTCACAACTGTAACCGTATATTCCTTTGCCATCTCTCCAAATCCCTTCATATGTCTTTAGTCATTACCTTCTGTACACCCTCTTAAGCTAAATGGTTTTCTTCCTTCCCTACCTTTCGGCACCAGCCTATGGTTTGGAAGAAGAATATCCAATAAGCATAATGGGTGTACTTTCCTAATCCTAGGAACACTCGTAATGCGAGAGAAGGTGAAGATAAAAGACAACCGAATAAACCTTATTCCTATTTCTCCTGAACCAGAATCCATCCCCGAACTGGAACAAGTTCCTTTCGAGATCGTATATAACCATACGATGGAGTATCCAAATAACTGCGGATCTTCGTAGTGATACGGAGTGTTCTCGAGAAATACAAAGGTGAAATGGGAGTGGTAATGAAATACTTGGTTTGGTTGTGAATAGCAGTCGCAATTTAGTTTGCCCTCCTTTTAATCCCTTTATTTGTCTTTACATAATACCTTCTGTACACCATCGTCATGCTAATCGGTTTTCTTCATTCCCTACCGGTCGGCACCTGCCTATGGTTTGGAAGAAGACTATCCAATTTGCGTAATAGGTGTACTATCCCCTAATCCAAGGAGTACTCGCAACCTGAGAGAAGGTAAAAGGAAAAGACAACTGAATAGTCCTATTCGTTTTCTCCAGAACCGGAAACCATCCTCGAATAAATTCCTTCGAGTTCGTATATAACCATACGATGGTTTTATCCAATGGAAGTGGACGTTCGTAGTAATACGGGGTGTCCTGGAGAAAAGGGTAAAAGTAGGAGTGGCAATGAGGTTTGCAACTCTGACAATCCAAAAGCCAGTGTTTAAGAAGGTTCGGTTAATTTTGGTCTCTGAGTCATAGTCTAAGGTCGGGTCAATGGTCGCTGCCAAAGAGAGAGAGAAAAGAAACACTCAGCGTTCTCTCTAACCTAGATCAGAATAGTTACCAATTTATCTAATCAGGAAACCTCCCACTGTACTGTCAAATTCTCCTCCAAACTTGAAAAAAGAATTAGTCGGGATCACCCGAGGAGTAAACCAACTCATCAGTGGGAATCGGGATCCAACTATCATCGCATGATAACGTGACGGAATCCGCTCACGTTATCACACTCCAGAAGGTATGCGCATATCTGGCAAGTTTCAGTTTCTTTAGAAACTCCCGATGTGATTTTTACCCCATGCTCTTATGACCTTGACTTTGGCCAACAAATCATAAGTCACATGTCAAGTTCTACCCATCATTCTCCAGGTTAATTTGAACTCACCCGTACCTACCCTTGACTTTGGCCAACAAGGCAGTACGACTGTCCCAAACTAACGCATCTATCTATGCTGCATATGAATACCCAACAGCTACCAAACACTGTGCCTTGACTTTGGCCAACAAACACAGCTTGAATACTATTGACCATCCATATGAAACGACGGAGGGCTACGATTGGTTTTTGACGAAAACTTTTAACGTAATGAACTTGATATCGTTGAAGGAACCGGATAGCTTTTATAAAAATATAGTGACGAAAACCTTTGCTAAAGAGGTCACTCCCGGTGAAGGGATCTCGGCTTTTTCCCCGTAGAATGAGGTGCAGGATATTCCAACTGAATACCACGATGCAAAGCAAAAGTAATCGGCTATAGTGAAGTTATTGCCCTGACGCAAACTTCTGTCCAAGGGGTCACTCCCGGTGAAGGATCTCGGCCCTTGCTTCGTCGACTGAGGTGCTGGATATTCATAACCGAATACCACTGTGCAAAACAAAAGAGAACGTCCTTGCAATAACAGCATTTTGAAAAGTTGTTCCAACAACATCAGATTAGGTTTGTTTAGCTTACATTGATCCGAATCAATGCAGTCCCATCAATTGATCACACCAATAAAGAACGAAAATAATGATGTACGTATATGCTATCCGCATTCGCCACTGGGTCCCGTTATCACCCGTTAGGTTACTTAACTAACGACAGAGCGGGGACTGGACTAGCGCGGATGTAAAACATATACAACATCTATTATTATATATATCAATATATAATATTCGCTCAAGGCATGATAAAATGCAACATCACAGAATGTAATAAGCATCACAGAACAATACAGATATCTAGGATTTCCGGGTTTCATAGAGCCGCTACTGAAACCCGACGTTCCCTTGGTCGTGTGGATAGCCTGTGCAATGAAATCCTAGACCCCTACGGGCGCGGCAAGTTACCCGCCAAAACCTGAAGCGAGGCAGCCCCCTTCAGCAACGTGAATGAACCACCCAGTACTTCACGGAATCCGGTAACTTGGGCACCCCTCCTTGGGTCAACCTATACCCCCTACGAGTGCGGCGAATGGCCCGCCAATTCTAGAGTGAAGCCCCCTCCGTCTCAATGCCATGAGATGCGGGCCCGTTGCCCTCTAGAACCCGGCTATCCGTGCACCCCTCCGCGGGGTAATCCTAGTACAGAAAGTAAAATATACATACAACGGGTACATCGACCTCAGCCCGGTCGTGCCCCAAAAGAATAATATACAAACAGGCAGTGACGGCAGTCCACATGTCGGACGCTCGCCCCGCAATATCAAATCTACATAAATAACCAAACCGTACTAACATTGCATCCAGGCTATCCCCCACGACCAATCCGCAACATCACAGCACAATACAGAACATCAACATGAATGTCACGTTCGCAAATCCGTCTAAAAGGGCTATAGCAGTTAGACAGGATTTACCGATCAAATGACATTCACGGTCGCAGATATAATGTAAATACTGTGAACTAACATATTTAAAATTTTCGATCGATCAAATTTACCGAAGTGGGCCCCAAGCACTACTGTAGCACTCAAATAAAATCTGGGCCTAAACAGAACATACCAAAACCCCCATTTCCAAGTCCAAAGAGCTCTATAGAAAATTGGTATGGTGATCACCTATTACTGCGGTGGAACCGCGGCCAGAACAGGGGTTTGGCCGCGGTTCCGCGGCCGATCTATAGTGTCACATGACCAATTTTTCACAGAAGTCTTAAAACTTCCTGCATGTACTTCTGCAACATACTGAAAAAAATTTCGAGCCAAAAATAATTCGACAGAAAACTGATGCTTTGAAATCGCGGTTTTGGGATTTTTGTTCGATCGAAAATGTAAACACGTTAGACCAAGCTAGACTAGGTTAATGGCGTGGCTCTGATACTAGTGTAAGTGCACGGCGGCGCCCCGGCCGTCTGAACGAGGCCAAAATGCGGAATATAAGACTTTTCTATAAACTAGAACCGGCACCACCGCGCACAAAAATCCCGGATCGGGCCATTGATCTAATCCTAGCTAACAAGAGAAGGGGTAGAGAGATATACCGAGCGATCCGTGTCCTTCGGTCTTCTCGTCGTCGTCCCGATCTTCCCGCGGAAACTCCGGTCTTCACCTCCTCGCCGGAAGGGCACCACATCGCCGGTTTCTTTTACGGGCTCCCACCTCTGGACCGAGGAAACTCGGGCACGAAGTTGGCGAGTCGACGTGCCCAAGAATTGCTGTAGAATAAGTGTAGTGCTCTATCTCTCTTTGGGGTAAAGGAAGTTGCCTTAATGGTGGAGGAATGAGATATAAACTTTTTGTAGATGAGCTAGGGAATTTTGCAAGCATCAAGAGAACCAAAATCCCCTCATGAAATTTTGGCAGCCCCCTCCAAGTGAAGTGGCCGGCCCCTACTTCATCAAGGGAGAGAAATGAGAGGAGAGAGTTTCAATAATGCAAGAAAGAGAGAAGAGTCATGATGAGAAGAGATGATCAGTTACAAAGTCCAACACTCCATCAACCATCATAACTACAAAAGTCAAGCCATCATGAACATAGAAGTCAATGGTGGTAGAATCATCATGAAACAACGACATGCAAAAAACACCCTCCACTAATCAAATTTGCATGCTTGCAAATAAGCGCTCCTCCACCAATTTTCAGCCAATGAAAGATACAAAGAAAAATGGCCGAAACGGAAAGCAAACCGGCAACTTCAAAAAACTGATCCCATAATAAATTACAGGAAAACCCCGCTAGTGTATATACATACCTGTATTTGTATTGCGACCGAATATAAATGCAATGAGACAAAATCTACACTGCACAATACTAGGATCCGGCTTAAACCAAAGCCCGCTAGTATTAACCGTCCGATCATGATCCGTGCAATACCGCACGTATCTGATCGAACCCTGCCATATCTCCATCCGGCCTCTACAGCGTTTCGCCCGAAACTTGAGAAAACGGTCTGTGGGGGGACTCTAAAGACTCGTCAATACTTTAGCTGTGGATTTAACCACTAGCACGTCAGAGGTATTAACCATATGTAACGGGCTACCAGGTATTGACCAAAAGGAACGTCGATGAGCGAACTCATCCTGACACCCTACTGAGCCTGTCAGTGGCAATATCCGTACAGTCCGGTCCGTTCGTCTATGAGCATCGCATGGCGGGCCTAGGGGGTTGGTAAAAGTCAGACCCCCAAAAGCGGTACAAGTCGTGTCGGAGTGTAGCCCAGAACACCCTGAGATACTACCGGAATACCTACCAGTAAATCTCCTGCCTTGGCCAAGGACTTCGTGTAATGGCTCTCCTAGACACAGCGCGACCTCACCCCCAATACCGGGAGAGACGAACCCCTGCAGATCCGCTCACTGCCTCCATGTGGCTCGGGACTGTACCCAACTAAAACCTGTTTGCACGTCTCCTTTAAGCGTGGTAGGGTAGTAATCAAAGTACAGTGGGAACTCACACGAGACAAATGACGATCTCAGGTTGATGAACTAACATGTACACATGTCACCAGGGAACTGCTATCTGACGTCAGGTATAAGACCAACTAGCATATTCCCGGCGAGTCCTGTCCGGTGTACTCATAACCCAATGAGCACCTGTATATATCTTAGGTGAACTAACTGACACCAGTGGCTTGTGAGACCGGCCACCGCCTCTCGTTGGGGTCTCGATTGTATACACTAGTCTACTCTGGAGTATCGATGCCCTGTCTCGAAACTCCTACGACTAGGGACCTTTTAAGGATGTGCTTATAGACCCCAGCTCCCACGTATATGATCGCCCTCATACTGCTGGCAGTCAAGCAAGAATCCTAGGGGTTCTATCAACGTGCAATAGTGACCTGTAAGGTCACCTAAACCAGCACACGATGATAAAGATAAACCAGATAGCATACCATCATCTTGAGAAAAACCGTCCTACCGGTATAGGTCATCCCTCAATCATTGCAATCACGTGCCTGTGATCCAATAATTGACTCTGAGTGCACCATCTCCAACATCTATATCTTTTAATATAACAATAAAGTATCAAATTTCCCTTCTTTATCAATAAGAACTTGATAGTGCCATAAGTCAGTTTCTCGTTTTTACTCTCTCTCTCTCTCTCTCTATATATATATATATATATATATATATATATATATTAAAAGAGAGAGATTTTATTCGCTTATACGAATGATCCACGCCATCAAAATGTTTGTCTTCTTTTGTTTTTCTTTTTTCTCTTTATCCTTTCCTTACACACACGATATATATATATATATATATATATATATATATATATATATATATATATATATATATAACTTGGAGTCCACTAAACTTAGGGGTGAAATTGGGTTAGGTTGGGCGGGTTTTTGACAGAATTTATACCCAACCCAAAAGTTAAAAGCTAAATCCAAAATCCACTCAAACCCGACGGGTTTATAATGCGTTGAACCTGAACCCGTAACTTCGGGTTTCAGATGGGTTTGAGAGGGTTTCGGATTTAGACGGACGGGTCGGTTGTTGCGGGTTTTTCGGATTTTACCTAATATAAATTATTAAAAAATTGAAATTATATTATCAGAGACGAGTTCAACCAAATACATATACACAGTTAAATACATATTACACAAAATTTATGCTTTTGACAAAGTTATATAAATTATATGCGATACATAGACTATACTTAAGAATTACACTAATTAGATATTATATATAAATTATAATATGTATATTATAAAATTTAGAATTAAATGCTATGTAATATGAGAATAATGGAGGAAAGAGCCCATACGAGTGAATTCCCTCCTATGACGTCAAAAACACGCCCTTCATCGTGTTTTCCGACGATCGGAATCTATCATCTTCATTGTTATCATCTAAGATGTGGGTACGCCAAATTTCATGTGATTCTATAACCTTTTCACCGTTGATTTAGCAATGTAAAAAGTTCTATTGTCGGTAAACCGTTAATTTTGAACCCACTAATTCAACGGTGAAAAAGTTGTAGAATCACATGAAATTTGGTGTACCCATATCTTAGATGATAACGATGAAGATGATGGGTGCCGATCGTTGGAAAACACGATGGAAATTGTATTGTTTCGACGCCATAGGAGGAAATTCCTTCCTATGACATATTTCCTCCATTATTCTCGTGTAATATATGGAATCAAATCGAATATAGAAAGCGAGTTTAGATCGAGTAGGGTTCAGAGTTCGGATGGACGGGCTTAATGCTATACCTATACCTAACCCGAAAATTTTTCATCAAAACTTCAACTTGTTCGATCGGATTCGGACGGGTATAGTATGTTTTGAAAACCCGGAAAAATCTAGTTGGGTTGGATCAGGTTCACGTCCAACCCAACCCCACTTTCACCCCTAACTAAACCACATGTTTCTTCTCTCTCTCTCTCTCTCTCTCTCTCTATATATATATATATATATATATATATATATATATATAATATGGAGGAAAGATGCCATAGGAGGGAATTTCCTCCTATGGCGTCGAAAAAATACACCCTCGCTCATTTTTTCCGCCGATCGGCGTCCACCGTCTTCATCGTTATCATCTAAAATGTGGGTACACCAAATTTCATGTGATTCTACAACTTTTATATATATATATATATATATATATATATATATATATATATATATATATATATATATTCACTGTGCATCAGAGGTGCAGCAGCCCTAGTAATCTATAAAGGGTAATATGCTAAATAATCCTCCAAAGTTCACCATGTTGCACTATAATACCTAAATTTTTTTGGCTAGTGCATATAAATATCCTAAAAAAACATTCTATTACCGGTTAACAACTCTCACCTAGTGGTGTCAAAAGGGTCAAGTCACCTTTGACCCGGCCAAAGCCAAGTTTGGGTGGACCCGAACCGGTCTGCATAATAATGGGATTGGTTTATTAACGCATATACCCGACCTATTTAATATTCAGGCCAGTTTATAATCGGGTCACTTGACCCGATCTGAGTTGATTTGTCGTTTTTTTAGTTTTATGTATTAGCAATGCAAATTAACTATTACATTTTTGACGCTCATGAATAAATTTGCGGATAGTTTTAAGAAAATAGAATCCTAAAAAGCTAGAGCATAAGAAATAAGAGAGAAAACAAGCGATAATGTATTCGGATCAAACGGGTCAAAGCGGATTATGATATCACCCGACCTGTTTAATTAACGGATCACATCGGGTTGACCCGATTAAAAACTTATCGGGTTTGGGTTGCTAATTTTGGGACAGGTTATCTAGTGTTTTTGGCAGCCCTATCCTCAGCTGGCTGAACTCCAATTAAACTTTGTCAACAAACACCATCATTACAAACACCGTCATTAGCTTTTCCTAATCTTACACGAGTTATTATTTAGGCATTAGCTAGATGCTTGCATGGAGAATAATCATGGTTAATTGAAGGTAGTTAGCCAGTAACAAAAGTATACTTTCAAAAAAAAAAGTCATCATTGTCTTTAAAGCGTAACAAGGGAATAGATAACAACGAGGAATATGTATTTACATATAGCCATGGAGAATTCTCTTTAGTACAAATCATATTTGAAAATGCATGAAGAAATGGAAATGTCATAATTAAATATAATATCCTTAAAAAATATTAATTTGTTTTTTGAAGAAATGGAAATACCATAATTAACCAGTGTTAAATTGGGAGATTATTAGTGTCTTAATAAAGTATAAATCCTTGTTAGATTTAACATTTGGGTGTGATGCTTTTGTTGATTCAGGATCTATGGAGGCTCGAAGACTCAGAAACTTCGAAAGAAAGGATCTTTCGATTTGGGACATCATAATTAGCACCATATGTTGGATAGTTTGGACGGAACCAAATAATAGGATGTTTAATGCAAAAATCAAATCAATGGCTTGTATGATATGTAACATTGATATAATCATAATGTTATGGGCAGAGGCTGCGGCAGATAGGAGCCGCAAGAGAGTCAGGTTGACTATGGAAGGGGACGACAAGCAGGACAGATTGGTGGGCCGCCGAGAAGACAGCACAACACCCGTTGTGCGAGATGCTACGGATGCTGGGTACATGAGGAGAGGAGCTGCAGATCAGGTGGAGGGTGGATGATCGCAGCATCTAGAGAAGTTGATGAGTCTGCCCGGCTGGAACATGATTTTTGTCTTTTTCTTATCGCTTTGTGTTTACATATACTAGATCTTATACTTTTTTTAATTTTGTTTTATGGGGTTTGTTCCCCGATTTTGGATCTGGATTGTACGGGGATTGTTTTCGAGCCTGTATTTTGATTCTTCTTGGTACTTAAATGTATTTTGCTGTTATTTCGTTAAAAATCTTTAATGAATCATGAAGGCTTTCGGATCTTTGTTAACTGAAAAAAAAAATTCTTAGTCCATCACAACTGATTGGAATGATAACAAAAAAATAATATTTCCTTCCTAATTGACCAGAGGTCCGGAGCTAAGACGGCAATCAAATCATGTCTCTCTCTAAGATTTCCGATTATAGTCAATAATCAATCCTCTCTCTCTCTAAAAACCACGCGCTTTCCCTCCTTTTTCCATTGCTCGCTCATTTCCACATCCCTCGTCGTCCTCTCCTACTCTCCTATAAATAAATCCTCTCTTTCTCTCTCTAGACTCTCTCCGCTCTCTATATCTCTCTCTAAATATCCTGAAACAGATAGCAGAACAAGTCTCATTATGGGAAACTGCTTCGCCGGCGACGTCCACGGCGGCCGCCAGGCCGTCGGAGGCGGCGGCGCCTACGATCAAGGCGGCGGATCCAAGCACGGCGCCGCCAACGATGCCGTCGACCTCTTGCTCAAGTCCCGCTTCAACGGTCTCGTCTCTCAGATCGAGGTTCGTTTTATGCCTATCGATTGCTTACCAAAAGGGGCAAAAAGAAAACCCTAGATCTGATATTTATTTGAGCTCGAATGCTCCATTTTGTTTGTTTTCTGTCGAATTGTACTAATTATTAATTAGCAAATGAATTAATTTCTAATTTGTTCAATCCAAGGTGTCAATTTTTTTTGCTGCAATGAGAACATTGTGAGCTATAGTGAAGACTAATTTTGAACTTGTATTGCCCTATGCTTCATTTAGTTGCGTCGTTTGATCATATTTTTGTATGATTGGAAATGCGTGGTTTCTCAAGATCAACATGGATTCTCTCATCGGATATGCAGTTGAATAACCTTATTTTTCATTTTACCTCTTATATTTCGCTAAAGAATTGTGACTCATGTTAAGTAAATCAAGTTCACATACCCAATTATAATTAAGTCGGATTTAATTTAATTGGTAGCACATGAGAATTGGTTTGGGACTTGCAACTAGAGGAGACCAGTTTTATTAGGGGAGGGGGCAAGTTCGATAGGGGTTCAACATTCATAGCTCATGGTAGACCCTTTTTCTAGGGTGTGATTAAAATTTATGTTTCCTAACAGGGTTAGGGCTTCTCCATAAGGTTTTGTTCGCATTTCCTTCACTGAACCATAAGGTGCAAACGGTTGCTTTTCTATCATTGCCTCAGCCTTGCATTTCTCTGTATGGCAGTATCGTTGCATTAACTGGACATCTTATTGATATATAGTTTATAGAGATTGATCTAATGTTAGAATGCAAGCTCCAAGCCTTTCTAGCTTTCTTTAGCGTGCTTATATGTTAATAATCCCCAAATTTTTTGGATGAAGGCTTGTTCTTGTTGGTGTTATTGTTGTATACCACCGATACTAGCGCCCATATGGAGTTAGCGATTATCTAAGTTTTCTGAATAATTTATTGACTTATGTTCAAAAATGTTTATCAGTTGTCGCTATCTGCTTCGAACCTGCGTGATCGAGATGTGTTCTCTAAGGTATGTTACTTTTCTGTAATCAACCTGTATTTTACCAACTTATTCTGTAGACGACATTTCAATAACGTCCATCTTGAGATATATGCCTTGCTTCAAAAGCTAAAGATCCACCTACATACTGATTGCATTGTTTTCATTTGATGATTATACGCTTTTCTATAAAAAAATTGTGTTATTTGTCCTTTGTAATATGTTATCTTTATCCGCTGAATTTTTCCCCTATGTTTTCTTACGGCATTTTCATTGAACTTTATATGATATTTTATATTTGTATTAATGTTATAGTCTTCACATGTATTTACTGACTTAGAGAACAAATCCCCCTCCCCCTACTAGTGCTTTTTTCAACCTATGAAACCATTTTCATGTAGTTTGTCATGCTCAATGGTGGGATTTTCAAATGCTGCATGTAAACTTAACATGCGATCTTAATATATTCAGCTTTCTTTGTAGAGCGATCCCATGGCTGTTGTTTATGCAAAAAGAAGAGATGGAACACTCGAAGAGATTGGTCGCACTGAAGTAGTATTAAATTCATTGAACCCTTCTTGGATCGTCAAGTTTATAGTTAATTACCAATTTGAGACGGTGCAGCCTATGGTGTAAGCTTCAATAATCTAAATTACTCTCTTTTTGTTTGTACTTTTCAAAAAACATTGTCTTTTTAACTAGGAAAGCAGCACATTTCACCATTCATTCTTCCTAATTATGCAATCTGAAAAGATACATTTTGTCTCAGGTTCCAGGTTTATGATATTGACTCACAGTTCCATGGCATGCCAGTGGAGGTATGTCTATTAATTTGTTGCTTCACTTTCATAAATCTTAATTTGGCAGTCTCTCCATCAAACAACTTTCAAAGGGCAAAAACAGTGTGCTAGTGTACAATTATCCTTGGAGATGTTTATTGGTACTTGAACACATGGAAATATTTTTTCATTGGAGACTTCAGTTCGTAATTTTCAAGTGAGACCAGCACATGTGATGCAAATGAAGTAGGAAACTGATATTAAAATAGTGGAAGTGTCTGTCATTGAAATAGAGTAACATCAATAAGAAGTGGAAGTGTCTGTCATTGAAATAGAGCGTGGAGATAGGTAGATCTTCGAATAAATGGATATTAGAAAACTATTAGTTGGAAATTTAACCTGACCATGTGGACTTGGATGATGGACACAATGAATTTGAAGGATATACAGGAGAGAAATAAGAAAGATTTGTGAAGAGTTAGAATGGGCATAGAAGTCATGAGTCAAGGTTCCGAACAATCACGGTAGAGATTCAAACAAACTATCTTTAAAGAAGCAAGTGATATTAATAGAATTATGAAACAGAAACAATACTTGGCTATGAAGATCGGAAAAAAGGAAAACCCAATTCATCTCGAAAGATTGCAAGAGTATTTGAAGAATTTTAAAATGCAACAATAGAATTATCCATGAAGTCATGGATTGAAGATCCCAAACAATATATGGAAGACCTCATACACAAATTTCTTCAATCTCTAAGAATCTCCTTGCGCGTAACGCACAAGAGCAGTATAGGAAATTCATAATCATTTCATAAATGGAAAACCCAATATGATTGCATATGCGAAACTGAAGCCTATTAACATGAAATAGTATAAGCAAGCAATTGTTTCGAGTTTGAAAAGGTCAGGGTGAAAACATATATTGTACCTTAATAAAGGTAAAGAAGTTGTGCAAGTAAATGGTTAGTCGCATTGAATGGATTCATGTAAATTTATATTTGGGCATCATTCATCTAATTTGTTCAATTGGTCTATATGATATTGGTGTTCCTCTTAGATATAATTGATTGATTTATACAGATTTTTTATATTTCGTTTATCATTTTTCTTCCCTTCTAAATCTAGCAGGTTGCATGCCTTCTATTTTTGGGTTTAATTTTTTCGATCCGTTATCCTCTTTTCATTTGGAAGTAACAATGTATATCATTCAGCTCCGTGCTGGAGCTTCCTCTTTGATGACGGTTCACCTCATTGTTTAAACCATAACAACTTTTTTTGTGATGAAAAAGTAGGGCTAAAAGACTGTCTAATGCCTTAAAAGTTCTAAAAAAGTTTGTAAAGGAAGAAAAATTATATCAAAAAGGGGGAAAAACAGCGTCAACTATTGGACTCAAAAGTAGAAATAAAAAAAGAACCAGGTGGAAAATAACCCAAAAAAATCATGGAATCAAAAGGATACAATAGACAGGAGAAAATAAATGCATATATACAATACTTTTTTGCACTCTCTTTTTTTGTAGCACACCAAACAAGCTTCATTTTTATGTGTACACTCATGATATTTTCAGAAGTGAATGAGGTTCAACATGATTTGAAATCTCCCATTTTCACATCTCTTTCAGTTATGCACTTTTAAAATGATTTTTAAATACCAATATGCATAGCAAATATTCAAAAAAAGTGGGGGGATTAGGGGGTTGAGATAGAGTGATGGAAGAAATATAGAAGGATGAGAAGGGCGAAATGAGCGAACAAGGGCAACCCTTATGAACTACTAGGACAATGAAGCTTCAGTTAAATTTCAAGTGCAAATGCTTTTCCAGAATTCTTTATCCTATGTATATCAATAGTTTCATAAAACATACTTATGTCATGAACTTGATCCACACTTATAGGAAGGAAGCATCCAGAGTTAGAATTAACATGAGATTTTGAGATAATGGCCATCTATTGAATTGTTACCGGAAATCATCTTCCAGAACATGCAATATGACCAACTATCCCTACACAATTACGTTTAATAACCTAGTCTTGAACACTTGAAGCTGATTGTAATTTTTATGAAAAGCATTTCAGGGATACCGACTTAGTTTAATTATGATAAAAAAACTGGGTAGATTAGCCCACATACAAGCAAACAATATAGAGATGAATATGACCATTACATAACACCAGCTACATGATGGGGTAAACAATTCAGTTTGAACACCCAAAACAACCTCAGCAGTATGCCGGGGGAGGGTATGGTTTTATTTTCATTCCTTCTTGATATATAACAATTGAGAGATTCTTCATCAGCATAATATTAATGGCAGGCCATCACATTATTTTTTGAGCAGAAGCTGGGAGAGTTTATATTACAAGTGTCATTTATTGCTCCCTATTTAACACCAAGGTTATGTAAGGTATATTATAAAGCAACTTGCATTGACATATATGAGGCGCCATCTAGATCTAGAGTTGGTATGTTCAACAGTTTAGTTATTCTTGTATATTAGTTTCATAAAGTAAACAATAGATCAACAAGAAAGATATGCCGGTTTAAAGTGATGGTTCAGAATATGGAAGTATACACATGGACTAGTATCAGTTAACCAATAAGAATTTTAAAAAGAAGTCTATTGATATCAAAATCTAACGTAATATGCAACTCTAGGAACCTTACTATAAGCGGGGAGAAGATTATAATTGAGCTAGGCTACGTGGACTCATTACTATAGCAAGAGAGTCTGAGGTGATAAAAAAGTTACGACTGAGCATTAGCGTCATAAGCTAACTGTTGGGATCCGGCTCCCACACCGCGGAGGCCTCGAGCGATGCGGAAGCAAAAACAAAAACTTTTTGCGGGCACCGGACGCTCACACTCGAGAATTCAAACCAAACACCCTAAACTAGAATACTAAAACATGCAAGGAGGTTGAGAAATACAATCTTTGTCGCGTGTCCATCCAATTGTGGAAGACCCCTCTAAGCTCGTAGCCGTCGGGAACGCGTTTGAGTATCGATCACCCTTGCCGAAGACGATCCTGAGGGAACACGGAGGAGGCTCAAACCGACGGTCCAAAGTTGCTAGGTTTGGATGGCCGGTGATGTAGCAATACTTCATTATATTTTTCTCTTTAGAATCTTGCTTGAAAATGAAAGCAAGAAGGAGAAGATGAAGCATGAGCCAGGGTGGAGGAGATGAGGAAAAATCCCATCAAGTCAACTAGTGTGTAAAAGAATGGCTACTAATATCAACCATGATGCAATAGTGCATCCAAATGAAATAACATATAAAAATACATAGCCATGCCTCTCCACATTATTTGCAACCATGCTTTACTTTCTCTACTTGCCATCTCATTTCCTGTTTAATTTTCCAAAAAGGAAAATCAAATAGAAGCATTCCTGTAAAAATACGGAATACTTCACCTGATATATGTATCGCTACACATACGCGTATCCGTATAAAAATACGGATAGCACCAAAGAGAGAAAATGAATAGTGAACAATGATACTAAAATATCTGTATTAAAATACATATATAAATTATTAAATCAAAACCTGATTTAATAATCCGGCTTAATCCTAAGCCGACTAGTATTATCAACCGTCCGATTAAAGTCTGTGTACTGCATACACGTATTTAATCGGACCCCTACTCGTACCACCATACGGCTCCTGCATCTGTCGCCTGAACGTGGAAAACCCTCTGTGTGGGACTCTAAAGACTCGACAATACGCTGGCGGTGGGTTTAACCACAAGCATGTCAGCGGCACTAGCTGTACGTAACGGCTTCCCAGGTACTTGTCGAAAGGGGGACCGACAATTAAGTGCGTCCTTATCCTAATGAGCCTGAATGTGACAATCTCCGTACAGTCCGATCTCTTCGTTAAAAAGTATCGCATATCGGGTCTAGGGGATGGATAACGTCAGACCCCTACTAACCCGATAAGTCGTGTCTGAGTCTAGCTCATCACCAACTGAGATACTATTGATTAACTATCAGTAAATCTCTCCTACCGTGGTCACGGATTTTTGGTGATAGCCAACCGAACACAGCGTGACACCGACTCCTAATACCAGGAGAGACGAATCCCTGACAGTCGACCACTGCCTCCACGTGGCTCAGGACTGTACCCGAATAAAACTTGTTTACACGACTCCTTTGAGCCGTGGTAGGGTAGTAATTAAAGTACAGTGGGAACAAACACGAGACAAATGACGATTTCAGGTATAAGGACTAATCTGTACTCATGCCACCTGAGAACTTCCATCCGACGATAGGTATAATACCATCTAGATGTTTTTGGCGAGTCCGTCCAGTGTACTCACCTCTAGTGAGCACCTGTATACTATCTTAGGTGACACATCACCAATGGCTTGTGAGACCGGCCACCGTCCCTCGTCGGGGTCTCGAAGTGTATACACTAGTCTACTTCGGAATATCGATGTCCAGTCTCCATACTCCTCCGACTAGGGACATTTAAGGATGTGCTTATAGCCTATCCAACTCTCACGTATATGATCGCCATCATAAATTTTATAGTCAAGCAAGAATCCTATGGGTTCTATCAACATATAATAGTGATTTGCAATACCACATAATGCATGTACATGATGATAAAGACAAACCAGATAGCATACTATCATTTTGAGTAAGACTGTCCTATCCGTATAGGTCCTCCTTCAATCAACACAATCGCGTGCCTACGATTATAATAATTGACTTGAGGGTACTATATCCAACACTAACCTACTGGTTATTGAGTGGGAAGGAGATGAAAAGAAAGGAGTAAGGGGATGCAAAAAATATAAGAAATAGATTACCAAGTTAAATATTGTCTAGATTAAAGCATGGATCATAATCACCTTTCACAAGGATTTCAGAGTTGCCTTTAAAAGGTTGTTTAAAAGATTTCATTTTCAGACAACTCTAAAATTCTTTTTTCACAGCTTGGGGGTTAGTTCTATTGCAAGATAAAAGAAGGCATATTGTATTAGATAACAACTGATCTACAATGGTGGATTTAGAGTCAAACGCTTTGGAGTTTCGGTCTTTCCAGATGGCCCAATCGACAGAAAGAAGTCATTCGTAAGTTTTCTGACCTTGGTATGAATATTTCTACCGAACCACTTATCAAACACCTTATCAATAATATCAGGGAAAGAAATTAGCTAAACAACATTTAATACATATTTCCAAACTTTTTGGGCAAATGAGCATTTTAGAAGTAGATGATTTGTTTTCTCAATTAGATTCACAAAACAAACTAGAGGCATGACTAAACCACTCTCTTAATAACAAGTTATCTTTGTTAAAAATTCTATTTTGCAAAAGCAGCCAAGCAAAGATCTTTATATTAGGGGCATGCAAGTTTTTCAGTTGATTTTTGCAAACTTAAGAGTATGAGCATTGTTAACCAGTGAATTATAAGCAGATTCCATACTATAGGGATCAGTTGAAGAAGGAATCCAAAGTGGAAAATCTTTATTTATTAGGATCAATTACAAAATTGGATAGAGTAGCCATGAGTACCTCAAGTTCTTGCAGTCTTGTCTACTTGGTGGTGGCAGAGTTCTGCAAAATGTTGGTTTCCATAGTTCCACTTGGACTCCAAGAAAGAGAGTCAGGCTTGGCCAGTTTGTTCCTTACAAGAGAGAAAAGAGAAAGGAATGTATAGAGATGCGATCAGAAATTGTCCATTTGTTAATCTAGAAAAAAATGACCAGCTTTCCTTAAATTCCATTTCATATTATTGTAGAAGAAATCAATAGAAGCCTGAAGCTCTTCCAAAAATGAGAAATCCTCTTCACAAAAACTGTGTCCTTGATATTAACGATTGAATGTGATATAGAGATGAAAAGATTATCGGAGTTGTAGAGTTTCCATTTATCCATATAGCAAGAAAAGCAATATTAAAAAGTTTCAAGTACTTGACATCAGGCTTATCATTGCGTTTTGTTTCAACACAGTTTTTTAATTGATGAGATGATATCCCTGGGAGGCATTATTAACCCCTCCCCATAAAATTGAAGACATATTGGTGTCATTTTCTTTAATCATCTAAGAGGGGAGCTCAAAGAAAAAGATGTAGTGTATAGGGAAAGAGGTAAGGATCGAGTTATGAAAAATTACTTTATCCTCAAATTGATACAATCTTATCCTTCCAGTTAGACAATATAGATTTGAATTTAGCAATAAAAGAGATTAATCTTTTTCCACAAGCCTCTTTGCTTTGAGAGGAAGACCAAGGTACCTAATAAGGAGAGAGGTACCAGTGCTGTCAATATGCAAGGCGTAGTGCGAGGTGCAAAAGGGTGAAATGCATCCGAGACGCAAGACATTCGTCTGAGGCGCACACTCGAGTATGTGAGGCACACAAGTTTTTAATTGTAGAGTTTTTTATTATATATTTTCAAGAATTAGGGGGTGATTATATATATTATTTATGAGTGTATACAGGCTTTTGATATAAGTGAGTTTTAACAATATGACTCAAGCCTTATTGAGTTTTGGCCCATCTTATATCTTATACCATGTACCTTTTATAGTTTTTTCAACGTGGGACTATTTGTCTCTTACATCTCAACACTCCCTTCACGTGCAACTATCATTTTTTCTTGGTGTGGTTGTCATGTGGATGGCACAATACTTATAGAGCTAGGTCTCAGAGACACTTTTTTGGTGCCTGTAGCTTACTTCTCTCAGAGGTATTATCGAGGTATTGGATCGAATCATTGGCACTGATACCATGTTAGAGTTTATATATATACACATACATATATATAAACATACATACATATATATATATATATTCAAGAATGAGGGGGGCGATTATATATATTATTTATGAGTGTACACGGGCTTTTGATATAAGTGAGTTCCAACAATAAGACTCAAGCCTTATTGAGGTTTGGCCCATTTTATATTTTATACCCATGTACCTCTCATAGTTTTTCAAATGTGGGACTATTTTAGTCTCACATGTCATCGTTTTTCCAATGTGGGATTATTTTTGTCTCACATTTCAACCTTTACAGTTACATCTTATATCTACATCAAATATGTACATCGTATAGGAGAAATCTGTCTGAATGAGAAATAATTGATTATTATTCCAAGTAAAGGTTCTTCCAACAAGTGGTAGATCATGTAAGTCCAAATCAACAACAAATCATTGAATCTCTTTATGGAATCAAGTTTCTGAATATTTACATCTTCATTTAGAACCTAATAGAACATTGAAGTCCTCAGCTAACACCCAAACCTTAATGAAATATGGGTCTAATGTCAGTAAGCTCTTTGTAAAAATCTTCCTTAAAACTAGATTTGGATAGGGCTAACTGTGCTCAAGATAAATTTAGAATCTTTACAGTTACATGTGAGTTCTTGAAAGATTGAATATTTACTGGATCCAAGTGAATTGACTGCTATCTACCAAAATACCATGCTTTGTCCAATGAAGAATATATGATGCCATGCATCAATCTTTGTACCTTTAATAGAATTTTAAATCCCGACGGAGCTACTGCTCAGCTTTGTTTCTTGCAAAACAACTAGATCACAATTATGGCTTTTTATAGAATTTTTAACAAGGCTTCTTGTGTGGGGTGAAGAAAAACCCCTGATAGTCCAGAAAAGACGAGTCATCCGTAAAGCATGGCAATATATGGCTAGAAGAAGTCTCTTTCACTCTTCTTAAAGTTTAACAAATTGTTTGATATTTTTTATTTTCTGAGAAGGAAACCTCTTTTACTAACATTCATGAGAAACATTTTGTTTACTATTGATCTTCACACTATCCATTTTAATTGTCACAAAAGACTTGAGGAAGAAACTGTTTAGAGCTAAGAAGTTAAACATACACTTTCAATTACCAAAACTGAAAATGAGAGCAAAATCGCTTGAATTATTCAAACAATACAATATTCTTACCAAATATTAACTAGCAAAACAAAAATAAAGAAATCGAGAGACTTTTCTAGGTAAATTTTGTAAAAACTTTTTCATAGAAAAGTCATGGCAATTCATCTTGAAAACGAATAGTTCTTGCTCTTAAAAAAACTTATTCAATTTTATGACTATTTCCGCTCTTTGATGATGGTTCATTCTTTGTTTGAACCGCAACAAATTATTTCATGCTTCTGAAACTTGCATAAAGCAAACCATTTTAATCGAAACATATGAGATACATTCCATTTACAATTGAGCATATCACCATACATTTTATTTGCCATAAATGACTTTGATGATGAGAAATTGTTAAAAGATAAGAAACTGAATATACTCCTTAAAATGCCAAAATTGAAAGTGAAAGCATAATCTCTTTGATTAGAAATAATAGAATATTCTTACAAAACATAAATTTGCAAAAAGAGAAAGAAATTGAGAGGATTTTATTGGTAAACTTTATAAAAACCTTCCCATAGGAAAATCATGGCAATTCATCTT
The DNA here is from genome assembly GCA_030015575.1 of Agapanthus africanus. Classification (NCBI taxonomy): domain Eukaryota; kingdom Viridiplantae; phylum Streptophyta; class Magnoliopsida; order Asparagales; family Amaryllidaceae; genus Agapanthus; species Agapanthus africanus. The sequence continues at coordinate 243,002,665 of CM057350.1, forward strand.
GAAAATGAATAATTCTTGCTCTGTTTGGAAAAAAGCCCTCATCGTTGGAGAAAAATGGTGAGTACTTGTTGATTGCTGCTTAAGATCGACTCCGAACTTCATAATTTAGTTTAGTTTATATCGTGACTAGATCTTTTTTCAACATGAAAATCTTGGTCAGTTATATGATATTTTAAAATTGATGTAAACATATCTTATTGATTTAGAGAGGAGAATGTAAGCCAAAAGTCCACACATTCGAAATTGTTGAGCCCACCTATAACAAACGCCAAAGTCTTTCAACTCTAACTTCTCATGTTGATCCCATCTCTAACATAAATAATCTGCTCTCAGCCATGAATAAATTTTCAATTATAAATAAGTCAAATATGAATGTGACAAATTTGAGAAAGTGAACCATATGTGTGTGTGGATAATGGAGGACAAAGGCCCTAGGAGAGGAATTCCTCTTATGACATTGAAAAACGTTTATCCTCAATCGTTTGTTTCGACGATCGGTACCCACCGTCTTCATCGGCTAAGGTCTAATACACCAAATTTTATGTGATTCTAACAATTTTTCATCATTGATTTAGTGAGTGCAAAATTAACGGTTCTCCGATAATAGAACATTTTTAGAATTTTCACATCACTAGATCAACTGTAAAAAAGTATTAGAATCACATGAAATTTAGTGTATCTGCATCATAGATAATAAGAATCAAGATGGCGGTGCCGATTGTTCAAAAAAACGGTGGAGGGAATACTTTTTTTGATGCCATAGGAGGGTTTCTCTCCTAGGCCCTTTGTCCTCCATTAATCTCATATGTATATTTATGTGCATGCATGCATCTGGGTTTAGTTTCACTTCTCTTGAAAGTTCATAAATCCAACAGTAGTGAAATATATAGATAATGGACCCTGGACAGAAAAGCCTGGTCATAAAATCCATTCAAATCTGCAAAATGACATCATAGCATTTACTTATCCTGAAGGTTAACAATAAGTTAACAAAAATATAGATTGAAAAGTGGTAAAGCTAGGCTTCTAACCTTTAGTATGCTATTGTAAGTTTGAAAAAAATACTTTCAACTATTAGTTTTATTAGTCATGATAGTGTCGATATAGCGGTGACGTGGCACTCTTAGAGTTGACATGGCATTGTTAGTCATGGTAGTTTTTCGTAATTTAGAAACCTTTTGGTAGTTTGTTGCCAAACGTGTCAGCCTTTTGGTAGTTTTTGGGAACAATCCATAGTGAAATAAGCATATACTAAAGGATTCTGACCTTTAGTATGCTATTGTAAGTTTTAAAAAAAATACTTTCAACCATTAGTTTTATTAGTCATGATAGTGTCGATATAGCGGTGATGTGGCACTCTTAGAGTTGACATGGCACTGTTAGTCATGGTAGTTTTTCGTAATTTAGAAATCTTTTGATAGTTTGTTGCCAAATGTGTAAACCTTTTGGTAGTTTTTGGGAATCAATCCATTGTGAAATAAGCATATACACCAATGAGCTTTAAGTTTACTGATACAAGCTATTGCATATTATTTCAATCTTATGTATAAAGTGGGTGTACGATGTCCTCATTGTAAACTAGTCGTTCTGTGTGCAATGGAGGGCCCTGGGGGCAACATTGGTTTTGAACTTGACTGTGGAGCTGCTGCAAAATAAGTATATCTTTCCATCTCTCAACTTTGCAAGTCACATCTTGGTGGGGTTGGATGCTATATGGTCTACTATGCCCTTCACATTAACGACATGTTGAACACAATATCTTGCATGTGTTCATGTTAGATGCATACATTTCCAGTCGTGTTTGCTGTTAATATGACATTGTTTCCCTCCCATGCGTGTTAGACAAGTATCTGATTGGGATGTATGACAATTACGAAGGCAGGTTAATTGTGTTGAAGTGAGCTAACAAACATGTTATAACAATGCTCTCTTTCCTTTTAATCCTCGTCTTTAAACTGGAACCTAATACCTAACTAATCAAGTCGGGTGTAAGTGTACACAGAAAAGTTGATATTGTCATTTAGAAGGAATACAGGGAGATGCCTAATCACATCCTTGCAGAGGCTATTAAGGTGAAAATAATCTCAAAGTTGATAGCATATATAGTCTTCTAAGTAGCATGGATTTCAGATACGAATACGAAACACGATATGAGTCAGTTTCCGGGATTTGCAATTTCCAAAAATCTAAGATACACTTTGTTGGAATACACAAAGTTTTTGTTGTTTAAATATATACCCAAAAAAATCAATAACAAAAAGTGATCTTTTAGCAAATCCAAAGTTCTTAAACTTAGAATACAAATAATTTGGTAGTGTTGATGCATAGATTGTTTGTGCCTTAGCCATTAATGCATGTTTGATCTATTACACACTATAAATTTTAGGATGTGCAAAAAGAAGTTCCACAAGTATCCTCACATATCTTATGTATCCTATATGTATACAATTCTGTTATGGATACATCTCATAGACGACGAATTCATGCAACATAGATGATCTATTGGTGATGGTTGATAGTTTTTGCAATTTATCATCTGAAAAAATATTAATTTGAAGCTGTATTTCTATAATTTTGTTTGTAACTAAGCATGCAAACAATAGCAATAGCAACAATGACAACAAACCATATTAGACAAAACCAGTACCATAAAGTAGTAGCATTTTACCATTTTTTTGATACATTAATGAATTTCATGTGGCTGTTGGAACTTGTGAAAGTTAGTTTGCAATTGACTAATTTGAATTCTCAAGATTAATTTGGAGATCCATGAACTATTGAGATTTATGTAACAGTTGGTATAACATTTCTACTGTGTTTAATGTTTATGTGATATAACAGCTTGTTCATCTTCTCTTTGTAGACGGTTAAGTTGGATGAGCAGCAATTTCTTGGGCAAGCTAGCTGTGTTCTATCTGAGGTATTTCTATTTAAGACACTGAATTATTGATGTTATTTAATCAGGAGGATCATCATGTGAATAACATAATTGGATCTTTATGATGGTTCCACGATAATAGTACAACATGCTTGGTTCGTCTTTGGTGTTTAAAAGACGAGATACTTTTCATTTTTATGATCTAAAATACAGATGCACAAAGATTCGTATGATTTCTATACCTTTTGTCTTTTGCAACATGGGTACAAAATCCTTTCTGATGGAAAGCTATCCGGAGGCAAGAATGAACAGGGCAAGAGCTGGGCCCAATTTGTTAGCAAGTCGGCCCGTGTAGGCAAGAATTAAGCGGGTGTAAGATGGAACTAAACATATTTAGACAGAAATTAAGCAGTAGCTAGGCATTCTTACATTTTTATTTGTAACTGCTAACCAACTAGTGTCTTTTCTAATACATTTATTTGATTGATCTTTGAAAACATATTTTAAAATTTTTGGGTAGTTTTTATTTAATAAAAAGTTCCAGTGAATTATTCATTTCCTTGCTATATATATATAAAAGAGAAGCAAAACCGCTTAGGCAGTGCACAGGTGGCTAGGTGCTAATGTAGCATAGCTTCAGATACAGATATTGCATACGATACAATTTGGATTTGCGGATTCGTAATTTTCCAAAAAATGTAGGATACAAAATACTATTTTATAGCAAATTTTAATTAATATTAGTAATACATACATACGTAACAAAAAATGTTATTGAACAATTCTAAGCTAATAATTATCAAACATTACACACACACATACATGCATGCATATACATGTATAGATTAGCTGACCCTAAAATTTTGGGATGAAGGCTGCTTGTTGTATGTATACACACGCACATAAACACACACACATGTATGTGCTTGTGTATAATATGGCTTAATTCCAAAAAGCCTTTAAACCTTTTAGCGAAACTACGAGAAACCCCCCAAAACCTTCAAAATTACGAGAAACTACCATGGTACAAAATTTTTCAGTTTTTTGGCAGTTTCGTGCAACTTATTGCTGATGTGGCACATTATTTCTGGTAGTTTTTCGTAGTTTTTGAAAGTTTGTGGTATTTTCTTGTGTATTTTTGAAGGTTTTGTGGTAGTTTCTTGTGTATTTTAAAAGTTTTTGGGGGTTTCTCGTAGTTTAGTTAAAATGTTTGGGGCTTTTTGGAATTAAACCTATATATATATATATAGAATGATGAAGAAAAGAGACCTTAGAAGGTTTTTTCGTTAGGAGGCGTAAAAAATCTATATTCTCCATGATTTTTTTTAACGATCGGCACCCATCATCACCATCTTTATCATGTAAGATGTGGATACGCCAAATTTCATGAGATTCCACCACTTTTCATCGTTGCATTAGCAATGTAAAAAGTTCTATTGTCGGTAAACCGTTAATTTTGCACTCATTAAATCAACGGTGAAAAAGTGATGGAATCATATGAAATTTTGTGTATTCACATCTTATATGATAAAGATGATGATGGGCGCCGATCGTCGAAAAAATCGTGAATGGCGTATTTTTTCGACGCCATAGGAGGAAATTATCTCTTATGGCACCTTTCTTCCATTATCCTCATATATATATATATATACGTGGACTATTCTACTTCTAAGAGGAAAAGAAATCTGGTGCTTCCACTTTTTTTAACAGTTGGGTCATTTCATCCAGCGGTTGATGAAGTGAGATGATGTCATAAGCATTTTTTAGAGATGTCATCAATAACTACCTATTTGCATCTAACCAAAGAATCGTAAATCCAACGGCGAAAAATATAGGAGGAGAAGATTCCCTCTTCTCTTAAAAGGAGAATAATCCAACTCATATATGAGAATAATGAAGGAAAGAAGCCATAGGAGGGAATTTTCTCGTACGTCGTTGAAAAAATACACCCTCCACTGTTTCCGACGATTGGCATCCATCATCGTCATCTTTATCATCTAAGATGTGGATACACCAAATTTCTTGTGATTATTCCACTTTTTCACCGTTGATTTAGTTGCAAAATTACCGGTTTACCAACAATAGAACTTTTTACACCGTGAATTCAACTATTACATCATAGTCGATATAGATGAAGTCGGTGGTGCCGATTGTCGGAAAAAATATTAGATGAAGAGAAAATTCCTTCCTATGGCTTCTTTCCTCCACTATTCTCCTCGTATATATATGAGAATAATGGAGGATAGAGGCTTTAGGAGGGAAACCCTCCTATGGCATTGCAAAAATTATACGCGGCACCTTTGTTTGACGATCGGCACTGCCCATCTTGATTCTTATCATATGAGATGTAGATGCACCAAATTTCATGTGATTCTATCACCTTTTCACTGGTTATTTAATGATGTGAAAATTCTAAAAATATTCTATTATCTGAAAACCGTTAATTTTGCACTCACTAAATCAATGATGAAAAATTGTTAGAATCACATGAAATTCGTTGTATTTACATCATAGCCGATATAGATGAAGATGGTTGGTGCCGATCGTCGAGAAAATGGCGGCGGATATACTTTTTTCGATACCATAGGAGGAAATCCTCTCCTTGGGTTTTTGCCCTCCATTATTCTCACTCACTCTATATATTACAGGCGTGCGCGTGTGTGTGGTGAGAGTACCTCATATGAAAGCCCTAATTTTTGTGGAGAGAGAAACCATAAATTTGTCATTTGATTTAATTTAAATGATCAATCCAAAACTGTATCTAAAAAATCAATTTAAATGATCAACCTAAAACGTACCTAAAAACCAATTAATGATGAAACCAGAAACACGAATCCGATTCGCAAATCGCGTGAATCATGAGGCATTTGAATATTAAAGTAATTTATTTAATTATGAAAAATCGGGATTTGTGACCCCGTTATGCGAATTGGCACTAATCTGAGAGAGTCCACTCCGATTCATGGATCAGAGACGACACATGAGAGATTTTCATGAATTTGTGCTTCAGAGCTATGCGATATGTGGCAACCTGCTGTCCGGCACTGCCTAGGTCTTTTTAAAATCTTGTTTCGATATTAGTTATTGTAGGCATGTTTGAGTGCTACTTTTACTTAGCCATGTGCTTCCTCTTTCTTGTGTCCTTTTTCTAGATAGTCACCAAGTCTACTAGATCATGTACTCTGAAACTTGAACAAAGTGAACAGAGATCAACTCATACCCAAAAACTAGGGGAGCTAACTATTCATTCGGAAGAGTGTGTTTACTCCAAACTTGCGGCAGAAATGATATTCCGATGCACAGAACTGCAAAATAAGGAGGTCTTCTCAAAAAGTGTATGTTATCAGTTTGTTTAAACTAAAGATTTATGGAATTATAAATGAGATTTCTGTGACATGGTTAAATTTTTTTTTTTTTGTGCTTGTGAAAAATTTACAGGACCCTTTCTTGGTGATATCAAAACTAACTGAATCTGGTGTCTCTATTCCAATTTGCAAGACAGAAGTGAGAAAAAATGATCTCAATCCAATGTGGAAGCCAGTAATTCTGAATATTCAACAAGTTGGAAGCAAGGCATGGGCTCTTCTCTTGAGTTGAAACTATCGTGTTTACGTGAACACGTTTTCTTACTCACATCTTTATGCAGGAAAATCCTTTAAATATAGATTGTTATAATTTCAACAGCAATGGCAAGCATGACTTCTTGGGGTAATGAATTTATCCTTGATTCTGTTACTTCTATTCTACTTTTTTTTTGATAAAAAATATTTCCCCTCTCTTTCTCTCTGTATTCGACATGCTTGTCAGTTTTATAGTTGAACATAACTTGCTTATTTTATTTTTGGACAGCAAAGTTGTGAAGACACTTGCACAGTTAGAGAAGCTGCATCACACACAAAGCGGTGAGCATTTATTCATACCAGCCAATCTCGTACAAGACGAGCAGAACAAGGTAAGTTTTGTTTAAGTGTTAAATTTGCTTTTATATACGCTGTTAGCTCACAACACATCAGATTATGATTTTGGGTAAACTAGTCATGGTATCAAAGCATTACTTAATCTAGAAATCTTGGGTTCAAGTTATTTCCTAGTTTCAGTTTTTTTTTAAATTCAAGAAAATTATTTGTTATTTTCTGCAAATTTGACCCCTGCTTTCCCAATATAATAATCGTAGGCCTATTGTTATGGCATGAGTTCTTGAATTCTAATTTTGAGATTGACATGGGAATTGATGATCTCCATGTTACATGAGGAGATGAGTGACTCCAACAGTGTAAATCATACATACTCTTAGGTGTTAGACCTGCTATATATTTTTTAACTTCTGTGTTATTCAAACCCTAGTTTTTCCATCATCTCAGACAAGGTTGACTTCACCCTAATATGGTCCCTCTTGTGCTCTCTTTACGTTCTTTATTCAGTCAAACCAGCAACATTTTAGATTAAGAGATCCTGTGTAAATGAAACTGCATCTATTTAAACTAAGGTTTATAGAGTGTAATTGCTTTTGGAGTTTAATAGTTGGAATCTTAATTGGTAATTGACTCGGGAATATAATCCTGAATATTTATCACTGCATGTTGTATTGTATCTAGTTCTGAATTAGAGTATGCTTGATTTTATAAAGAATATGTATGATTTACACTCTTGGGATCAACAAATATCTCATCAGGTTAACTTCTATTAATTCTAGGATTCAATTGAATATTAGAACATACGCAGTCTAGATTTATCATTATTAATCACATCATTTAATGTCGGATTTCTTGGGTTCTTTCATGAAGAGTAGATGTTGCATATATTGCTTATTTGTTTCTGTATCATCTGGGTTTCATCTTTTGAGTTTCATAAGCATCATTGTGTTACCAGGCCACATGTCTAACTTTATATGGCTTTTACCTTCTGTGTTGCGAGTTTAATACCAGAATATGTATGTGAATCCGTTGTGGATAGTTACGATTGTTTGCGTAGATAAGGGTTTGTGATGATGGAGAAAGGAGGAGTCAATGAATGGAGAAGATAAACACATTACTGACCACAGACCCAGAAGACTCGATTCTTAAAGCAGTCACTCCTCTCTCACACACATGAGAATAATAATTCACGTCACAAACTCGGAACTTAATCATTCAACTCATTGGTGCATAAGTTGAGTACAAAATTGCAGAACTAACCGATGGCTTTCTAAAATTGTGGAAACACTCTGAAATTACAAAAACAACAAATAGATAAAACTAAAAAACTAAAATAATTTTGGTGGCCCTTCATCACAATGTATAGCAAGTATTCTTAGCACTCAAAGCTTCCCTCACATGGACCTTTGAGCCACACGGAAAGTTCTTTAACTTAATTATGTTGATGGCTTGAAATCTTGTCTGATCACGTTCTCAAATATGATTGTCTGATTTCCAATACTGATACTAGCCGATATTGAGTAACCGATACCATTTGATTAACATGGTTTAATATTTAGTTTATCAATGGTTAGTGGGTTTATTAATAGGCTAAGGGGTTTACAATAGTTTAATGGGACATATTTGAACAATCCGATCCGCTCAAGTTGATCACCCTACCTTTAAATGTATGTGTATGAAAAATCACTGGATTTGAAGACCTCTAGCCTATGCATCTGAAGAGAATCGAGAAGAAAAATTTATTGGCATAATTAAACAAGAGTCCATACAAATCAATATATAGAGAGCTATAGACCACCTCTCAATTTAATAACAAAATATCTTCATAACTAATATTTACTAACTAAATATACTCATAACTAATATATAATAACTAATTATATTCTTAACACCCTCTGTCACGACCCGAAAGAGCACGTGACTGGCCCTTGAACCATATGAAGTCTATAGGACTCCATCTGATCCAAGTAAGCCAAAAGCCCAGAAATCTAAAACCATTTTTGAGAATAAGTAAAGAAAACTGGTTTAAAGAAGTGAAGAAAAACATGTTTGAAATCAAGGTTTTTAAATAACTAAGCCGAATGTGCATTTGAAAACCGTACAGTCTTTTCTAAAATTTTCGGCAGAGTTTCTCTTGTAAAACTGGCCCCGAATGGGGTACAACATGAATAACAATATATAAAATGATAAAGGCATCCCCAAGCGGGAGCTAGCTCTTCGTCAATCGACGGTCACAACCACACGATGATATGATAATATACAACGCCAAGTGGCGAGGATCAAAATCAAGGAAAGCTCAAAAAGCAGCAAGAAAACCGCAATACTACTAAGCGCGACTCTAAGGTCGAATAATACCACACTGTCTCTAAGTCTGAAAGAATATACAAGTTTTTGGTTGATGGACAATTTCTAGATACAATGAAATACATGAATAAAATGGTGATTCTTGATGCGAAAGAATCCACCTACCAAAGCAAATCACCCGCAAGAAGGTAGTGTGCCAGAAATGCCGCAATGAAACCTGTACGGCAGAACCTGCAAGGACTGTGGCACAACGGGGGTGAGTTGCCAACTCGTGAATAGAAATATCTACAAGCAGAAACCGAATGCAAGACATAAACCTAAGTCAACGATCAGTAATACAATCCACAAGAGTGCATCTGAGTGTAATAAGGTGGCAAGGTAACATCTAATCATGTATGTAGTGCCAGGTACTCAGGTAATAACATGTCATCAGTGTAAGGTATGCCTGCATGAGGTAAGTATGATGAAATATCAATGATATCAATACACATATATTAGCGTCCCATACCACTAATATTGGTGTAAGGGTATATATAACAGCGCCCTCATACCCTGTTATATATACAAATGAAGTATGACAAGTGTAAATCCAGTCTGTATATGATCCATGTCTGTATATATGTGGAACCCGTCCACCTGTCACCCACTGACAGTAAGCATCATGTATGCAAGTATGAGGATATAAACAATATCATGGAAAACATCATGAAACCCGTGCCAAGCATCGACACGTAAATCCTCATCCATATGGGGCTCCGTCTGCGGTATCGGCCCTCGACCCCGGCAGCACGAGTCAACCCATGTCCATCTCTGGGCTCCGTCTGCGGTAGCGGCCCGTCGGCCCCCGGCAGTACGCCCATCTCTCGGCTCCAGGCGGTATCCCCCGGATATCCGCCGAGCTCAAATACAATCACCGGTAGGTACTCGCCCGCCTCCAGGCTCAATCGGCATAACCCATCGATCATCTCGCCGAGGGGAACCATACCGGGCCCACCACGAACCCGCAAACGGATCATCACTCCTCGAATCAGGTTTCAAGCACACGTCTCAGCACCGAGAAAACGCGTGGTGGACGCACCCAAATATCATATCACGAGGTACCGGGTTTTCATAAAAGAACATCTTTTCTTAAATAATCCCACGGTCCTCAAAATCAGAAATCACATGAAAATCCACATCAAGAAGTAAATCCAATGCAATGTGCTATGCAATCAATCCATGATGTATGCGACATGTAAAGAGAGATAATCATATCGGAAATCATGCAACATGGAATAGTAATGTACATATGTCGGGAGAAACCGCTCCTTTAGAATGAATCAGTTTAAAGAATATCTTGCGGTCCTCAATCTCAATCAAGCCAGAATCATCTATGTTTGTGTACAGGTACATGTGTACAATATGCCAAGCAGTAATCATATCATGAATGCAACAGTACTACAGTGTAGTGGCATGGCAATTATCGATGATGAAGTGTGTGAGCCGGCAAATAGTGTACGTGAAACATACGCATCATCGATAATGGTGCTGGTGTCCTAACAGCATGATAATAAAATAACAATGAACATATGCCAGCAATGCGAATAGCAGGAAAATGCAGATATCTAGTAGTCAACACCACAGTGAAGTATCTACTATGCAAACTACATCTAAGTATCCGGTCAATCAGGAGGGGTAGGTGTGGAAACCACCTAAATCTGAGTCGATACATGTATAAAAGTATATAGTCGGTGATCTCGCCTCAATGTCATATCATAAGATATCCTCGAGTTATGAGTGCGGATCTATCATCAATATCGGCTCGTACGGTAAATCATCGTACGGCATCCCCATAGCTGGGTAGGGGTCAGTATCTCACTGTCTCATCACATAACAGATATCACCATCGTCAGATCATATAGTCTGGAGTACTACTCTATGTCTAGTACAAAACGGTAACCTCAGTAAGTATGCATGCGGGGGTAAACACATATCCCAAGCCCGCAAGAATCACAAGTCATATCCCACATATGAATCGTATAAAATCACCGATCCCAGGGCACCTAGCCCACATCATCGACTCATCTCCAAAGTCATCACATATCATCAATCACAGTGCAAGTACAAGTGATAAGCAAGGGTGTGTGTAGGTGTAATTCTACCCTAGGGTTCGCGACTATGAACTACACTAGTCACTTCTAACCCTACATTATCCACAATACACCTAATATCACAATAAACTACATAGTAATCTATCTACGGACTGCGGGGGTGCTATACGCCATCCACCCGACTTCCCCCTGTAGATATAATCTACTCACCTTGCATCACCAATTGCGGACGTCACCACGTATTTGCTTGTCGTCCCGAAGTCTTCATGGGTACCTACACATCAAAATATCGTATATGCGCATTAAAACCAAATCCAATCTAAAACGGCGCATGAAATCCAAAACGATACGATAAGGGGCCTATAGGTGAGAACCTATGGCACGCCTTCAAAACCATCAATAAATCCTCTACATCGTCGTATAAACGACAATTAGTCGAGGCAAAACACATTCCACCATTTCAGAATCAAAAATACGGAATACGGAAACACGAATCCAAAATAGCAACTTAGGATATATGTCCCAGATTTCACCCTAGATAGAATCTGTCAAAACTAGAAGTATCCTGGGTCAACACTAGAGGAACAGGGGCTGTGCACAGAAAACGAGGAGAATGGCTAAGTATGCTAAGTCAAAGTCCACCTCTCTCTCTCACCTACCCTCATCATTATATTTTCCTTTCTTTTCCTTTTCTTTTAAAATCCAAACCTTCTCACATCAATAGTAATCCCAAAAGAAAACCATGGCTAGAAAAATGCACAAGTGTAGAAAAAGTGATATGTGCAAGTTTTGCACAAAATTGCCAAAAAACCCGATTAGCGATTTTAATCGCGATTAGCACTAAATTATTGTCAAACTAATCACAAAAACTTAAAAATGCCATAATTCACTAATTTACCCTATTTTAGAATTTTCCATAATTTTTCATAATTTTTTCTAACATTTTTCCTATTTATTTGCATTTAATATTAAAATAATCAATAAAATAATATTAAATTATAAAAATTCCCAAAATTAATATTTTATATTTTTGAAAATGTTACAATCTACCCCACTTAAAGAAATTCGGTCCCCGAATTTTAAATTTAAACCCCCAGATACAAAAACATCTCAGTAATAAACCAAAGTCGTCGGGGCTCCGAAATCATCAACACATAGAACGTCACAGCGCAATGCATGCGCAAGGGTACTGAGCAGATAACTCGAAAACAAAACTCCGTCAAGCATCCCGCAATCATCGGAGTCAATGTAAAAAAAACACAATGTCAAATCCAATACAAAACCGATATGATATGGATCGGAACTACACATGTAGACATCCAATCTAAACATAACACCATCCTGTGCGTCTGGTGCGCACTGAAATCAAAAAAAAATCCATATATGTGCTAAACAGGTGCACAAAACAACATCCAAGTGCAACGGGTGTGCACGAAGCATCTGTCATGGGCATCGTATGTGCCTGACAGCAAAATAAATCAGGTGCATGTGACATGCACGAAGAATCCCGATTTAGCGCATCTGGCGTGCACCAAAATCGTATCTAAAAACATGCGCCCAACATGCGCGAAAATCCAAACCGGTGCATCCATCGTGCACGAATGAAAATCTAAACCCTGCGCACTCAACATGCACGGAAATCACGAAATCCAATAGCAAACACCGAACAGGCGTAAAGCACATCGCCAGCACGGAGTGCAAAAATCAACCATCAAAATCCGGGTCAAAATCAACGATATAATGCGGCTCAAACCAAAATCAGGGTACCGCAAGGAAAATCTCACAACCGTGTGCATCAGCGTGCACGAATCAAAGCCTAACACTAAAATGCATGAAAACTCTGCGCAAAATATATAAATATCCAGTGGGTGCATGAAACCAATATCATGAAACTCAGTCACCAAAACTAGATCGTGCAGATAGAACGCCCAAAATACCGAAATCCAAAATGACGGATACGTGATAATCGAATCACAAAATCACAAATCATAAATACCGTCTTCGGTAGTTTCTCCTTCAAGGTCGAGAAGGAGTCAGTGTAATCCACTGCTAGCAGCGCAGGATATCTACCTGCCTCTTGCTCACGGTCTGGCGTCTTCTGACTCTTTAGGTCCTTATCTTCTCTGCGGATTACCTATCACGCGGTCAATCGGCTCATCGGCCCTGTCAGGTGTGCTAACGGGGACGATTCCGTTCTGGCACTTTTCTGGTCACCTCTCGGTCAAACCTCACGACCACTCGTAAGGCAGCATATCACTGACGTCGGTCTCTGGCTATCTGAATGCACGTCACACATCTGATCCTGGGTGCAAACATCATTGCAGCAATGTCCTGGAAGGAATCCTGCTCAAGGTCTCTTCCAATCATGCCTATGCCGATCTGTACAGAGGCTGGCTCTCTTGTACTATCTCTTCTCGCTGGAAAGACATCTGTGTCCTCAGCACAACATTTCTCGGAAATTGGTCACATCCCAACGTTTCTGTAAGCATATCAGGTCTCTAGTTTCGACGGGAAGCAATGACAGCTCGTCAGTGTCTCACACGAACCTCTGGTTCCACTTGTCTCCATCGTCGTCCACTATGACGTCACGCCAAGCTACTATACACTGCACTGCTCTCGGCCACGGTCAATCTGAAGTCTCTCACACGGACTCGAAATCGCGTACTCTGTAGCTTCATCATTCTGTAGCAGATGTCAGGCCGAACTGGTCCTCGGAAACACGTCCCAACCATCGGAGGAATACTCATCACTCGTCCGTCCTTGATCCATTCGCAACGCATCTGGGTAAGTTCCTTTATCCGAACTTGGTCAACTACCTCGTCGACAATGCCGAACTCTGGCCTGCTGGGTGTGCGCAACACGACCACTCCTGGTCTAGGTCTTCTCGTATCGTACTCCAGAAAGGTCCTGCCGAGGTTCCTTTCTCAAATCTCAATCCTGCCGAAATGCCCGGAAGTCATCATCCAATGCTGAAGCTAAAGCTTATTCCGGAACGGCTGCATACCTATCGCGCTTCTTTCTGGAAGGTATATCCATATACCACGCCTCTGGGTGCGTATAACATCTCTGATGTCGGCGGAGTGGGACGTCATCTCGTCGAAATATCTTGCGAACTCTTTTCTTCACTCTGCATCAGTGTCGACTGATTCGGACTCGTCTCATCATGGCTGCACGAACTGCGCTCCGACGGCTATGCTCGCACCTGGAGTCTCCCAAGCAGTGTCCCATCACGATATCCGAAAGATGTCGAACCATCCGATCGACTCGTCAGATCCTCATAATCCCCCAAGAACTCACATCTCGGGTACAGTTTAATAGTATCGAGTACATGCCACAGCGTCGGTGGTCCAGCCGTAGAAGGGCAAACCCAAGCCTCACTAATGGCGCCGCGGAACCGCCGTAAACCCTAAGGTTCCAAGGCTGTCACACGGTCATTAAGTCGAGTTAGGGTTTCATTCTTCTAGAGGGTCCATAGAATCACCTGCATGTCTTTCCGTATACTTTAAACTTGGAAAATAGGCTCCTGACATTCGATCGTCTCAATCGACTCTCAACGAATCTGCGTGAAGTCGTCTCTAGCTGGAATCAATCCACCTGATGACCTCGCATCGGGGTAAGCGAACTCACCACGCGTCCTAGTCATCCATCCTCGGTGACTAGCAACTCGCTATCATCTCTCTAAGAACATGCTCATGCTGCAGTAGCTCCAATCATCTGGGCGATATCTCATCATTTGCAGCAACAACTGGCTCATATGCCTGTACGCCGAACAACGCCTCAATCCTCCAGGAAAGGCAATACATAAGCGGTCATCTCTGAATCAGCCTGCTCTAGATCTGAGTAAGACTCTCCACACTGGAAATCTTCAACTCAACAGGGCCCGCTCTGGCGCAAAATCGGACGAATCACCTTCGTCTCTCAAATCGGGTAGACTAGCTATCATCTGTCGCATAACTGCCTGAAAGCTCCGGCAATCTCAGCTCGTAAGCTCCGAAAGCAACACCCTGTCAATCTCAGCGACAGCTGGTCCATCTGTCTGCACGGTAGGCGACATCACCATCTCTGAGGTATGCTGTACATCAACAGTCCTCTCTCAACTGGCAGCTCTAACAAAGGCCCGATCATCCGGTGCAAGACCAAGCACTCGCCTCCACTAGAGGTCACAATCACCAACACTAACTCGAGACGTTCCCATGTCACCAGAAAACACAAAGGTCGGCCCTCGTACCAAACGAGCTCACACCGGCCGTAACCCTAGCAGCAGCCCAAACTGCGCTCAAACACGGTGACAGGAATCTCAATCGAGTATCAAAGAGAGCACATCAGTGGCAAGAAGGGAAACAACAGATCCAAAGTGGATACATGATCATAGGAAGGAACAGTATCAATGAAGGTATGATCATGAAACTAATAGAATCGGGGATCTCAAATGGATGAATAATCCTGGATATAAAGAGAATCACTGATCTCGAAAGTATGTACATCCTAAGGTTCCTTAAGCGGAGTGGCGTGTCGTAAGTATGCCGCGGAACATACCAACGGTACGTCACTCTACTTTAGTCACCAAATCCATCAACCAAGGGTCATCCTAAAACGACGAAAGTTCGGGTTTACACCCCCTCGACCAAGTCTAAGTTCCGTAAGGTCAAGCCTAAGTTCCGTATATAAACAACTCCCTAGGCTCCACATAGTCAAACTTAGACTCGAACCAAGGTCAACCTAGCGCTCTGATACCAACTTTGTCACGACCCGAAAGAGCACGTGACTGGCCCTTGAACCATATGAAGTCTATAGGACTCCATCTGATCCAAGTAAGCCAAAAGCCCAGAAATCTAAAACCATTTTTGAGAATAAGTAAAGAAAACTGGTTTAAAGAAGTGAAGAAAAACATGTTTGAAATCAAGGTTTTTAAATAACTAAGCCGAATGTGCATTTGAAAACCGTACAGTCTTTTCTAAAATTTTCGGCAGAGTTTCTCTTGTAAAACTGGCCCCGAATGGGGTACAACATGAATAACAATATATAAAATGATAAAGGCATCCCCAAGCGGGAGCTAGCTCTTCGTCAATCGACGGTCACAACCACACGATGATATGATAATATACAACGCCAAGTGGCGAGGATCAAAATCAAGGAAAGCTCAAAAAGCAGCAAGAAAACCGCAATACTACTAAGCGCGACTCTAAGGTCGAATAATACCACACTGTCTCTAAGTCTGAAAGAATATACAAGTTTTTGGTTGATGGACAATTTCTAGATACAATGAAATACATGAATAAAATGGTGATTCTTGATGCGAAAGAATCCACCTACCAAAGCAAATCACCCGCAAGAAGGTAGTGTGCCAGAAATGCCGCAATGAAACCTGTACGGCAGAACCTGCAAGGACTGTGGCACAACGGGGGTGAGTTGCCAACTCGTGAATAGAAATATCTACAAGCAGAAACCGAATGCAAGACATAAACCTAAGTCAACGATCAGTAATACAATCCACAAGAGTGCATCTGAGTGTAATAAGGTGGCAAGGTAACATCTAATCATGTATGTAGTGCCAGGTACTCAGGTAATAACATGTCATCAGTGTAAGGTATGCCTGCATGAGGTAAGTATGATGAAATATCAATGATATCAATACACATATATTAGCGTCCCATACCACTAATATTGGTGTAAGGGTATATATAACAGCGCCCTCATACCCTGTTATATATACAAATGAAGTATGACAAGTGTAAATCCAGTCTGTATATGATCCATGTCTGTATATATGTGGAACCCGTCCACCTGTCACCCACTGACAGTAAGCATCATGTATGCAAGTATGAGGATATAAACAATATCATGGAAAACATCATGAAACCCGTGCCAAGCATCGACACGTAAATCCTCATCCATATGGGGCTCCGTCTGCGGTATCGGCCCTCGACCCCGGCAGCACGAGTCAACCCATGTCCATCTCTGGGCTCCGTCTGCGGTAGCGGCCCGTCGGCCCCCGGCAGTACGCCCATCTCTCGGCTCCAGGCGGTATCCCCCGGATATCCGCCGAGCTCAAATACAATCACCGGTAGGTACTCGCCCGCCTCCAGGCTCAATCGGCATAACCCATCGATCATCTCGCCGAGGGGAACCATACCGGGCCCACCACGAACCCGCAAACGGATCATCACTCCTCGAATCAGGTTTCAAGCACACGTCTCAGCACCGAGAAAACGCGTGGTGGACGCACCCAAATATCATATCACGAGGTACCGGGTTTTCATAAAAGAACATCTTTTCTTAAATAATCCCACGGTCCTCAAAATCAGAAATCACATGAAAATCCACATCAAGAAGTAAATCCAATGCAATGTGCTATGCAATCAATCCATGATGTATGCGACATGTAAAGAGAGATAATCATATCGGAAATCATGCAACATGGAATAGTAATGTACATATGTCGGGAGAAACCGCTCCTTTAGAATGAATCAGTTTAAAGAATATCTTGCGGTCCTCAATCTCAATCAAGCCAGAATCATCTATGTTTGTGTACAGGTACATGTGTACAATATGCCAAGCAGTAATCATATCATGAATGCAACAGTACTACAGTGTAGTGGCATGGCAATTATCGATGATGAAGTGTGTGAGCCGGCAAATAGTGTACGTGAAACATACGCATCATCGATAATGGTGCTGGTGTCCTAACAGCATGATAATAAAATAACAATGAACATATGCCAGCAATGCGAATAGCAGGAAAATGCAGATATCTAGTAGTCAACACCACAGTGAAGTATCTACTATGCAAACTACATCTAAGTATCCGGTCAATCAGGAGGGGTAGGTGTGGAAACCACCTAAATCTGAGTCGATACATGTATAAAAGTATATAGTCGGTGATCTCGCCTCAATGTCATATCATAAGATATCCTCGAGTTATGAGTGCGGATCTATCATCAATATCGGCTCGTACGGTAAATCATCGTACGGCATCCCCATAGCTGGGTAGGGGTCAGTATCTCACTGTCTCATCACATAACAGATATCACCATCGTCAGATCATATAGTCTGGAGTACTACTCTATGTCTAGTACAAAACGGTAACCTCAGTAAGTATGCATGCGGGGGTAAACACATATCCCAAGCCCGCAAGAATCACAAGTCATATCCCACATATGAATCGTATAAAATCACCGATCCCAGGGCACCTAGCCCACATCATCGACTCATCTCCAAAGTCATCACATATCATCAATCACAGTGCAAGTACAAGTGATAAGCAAGGGTGTGTGTAGGTGTAATTCTACCCTAGGGTTCGCGACTATGAACTACACTAGTCACTTCTAACCCTACATTATCCACAATACACCTAATATCACAATAAACTACATAGTAATCTATCTACGGACTGCGGGGGTGCTATACGCCATCCACCCGACTTCCCCCTGTAGATATAATCTACTCACCTTGCATCACCAATTGCGGACGTCACCACGTATTTGCTTGTCGTCCCGAAGTCTTCATGGGTACCTACACATCAAAATATCGTATATGCGCATTAAAACCAAATCCAATCTAAAACGGCGCATGAAATCCAAAACGATACGATAAGGGGCCTATAGGTGAGAACCTATGGCACGCCTTCAAAACCATCAATAAATCCTCTACATCGTCGTATAAACGACAATTAGTCGAGGCAAAACACATTCCACCATTTCAGAATCAAAAATACGGAATACGGAAACACGAATCCAAAATAGCAACTTAGGATATATGTCCCAGATTTCACCCTAGATAGAATCTGTCAAAACTAGAAGTACCCTGGGTCAACACTAGAGGAACAGGGGCTGTGCACAGAAAACGAGGAGAATGGCTAAGTATGCTAAGTCAAAGTCCACCTCTCTCTCTCACCTACCCTCATCATTATATTTTCCTTTCTTTTCCTTTTCTTTTAAAATCCAAACCTTCTCACATCAATAGTAATCCCAAAAGAAAACCATGGCTAGAAAAATGCACAAGTGTAGAAAAAGTGATATGTGCAAGTTTTGCACAAAATTGCCAAAAAACCCGATTAGCGATTTTAATCGCGATTAGCACTAAATTATTGTCAAACTAATCACAAAAACTTAAAAATGCCATAATTCACTAATTTACCCTATTTTAGAATTTTCCATAATTTTTCATAATTTTTTCTAACATTTTTCCTATTTATTTGCATTTAATATTAAAATAATCAATAAAATAATATTAAATTATAAAAATTCCCAAAATTAATATTTTATATTTTTGAAAATGTTACACCCTCGCAAGCTGGAGCATAGATATCACTTATGTCAAGCTTGGCCAGAAGAGCGAAAACCGGTCGAGAAAGAGATTTGGTAAGGATATTTGCCAGTTGAGTCGACGAGGCAATATGTTGGAGTGCAACTACCCTATCTGTTACCTTGTTACGAATGAAGTGGTAATTTATTTCAATATGCTTGGTCCGCTTATGAAAAACTGGATTCTCAACAATATGGATTGCAGTCTTGTTATCTCAGAAGAGTGTAGTTCGAAGAGAAGAAGAAACTCTAAGATCTATCAGAAGAGAGGTAAGCCATACCAAGTCAGCAACTGTATGCGCCATAGATCTATACTTAGTGTCTGCAGAAGAATGAGTCACTACATTTTGCTTCTTACTCCTCCATGCAACCAAGTTTCCTTCTAAGAAGACGCAATAGCCATTCATGGAACGCGATCCTCAATGGGTCTAGCAAAGTCAGCATCCGCAAAGGCTGTGAGCGACAACATAGATGGTTTGTAAAGAAGATTCTATTCTGGAAAACCTTTGATGTATATGAGAATATGCTCAACCGTCTTAAGGTGAGGTCAAAGGATTCTGTATATACTGACTCACTGTGCTAACGACAAAGGCAATGTTAGGACGAGTGACAGTGAGGTAAATAAGTTTCCCAACTAGACGTCGATATCGTCTTGGGTCAGATAGTAGAGGATCCGAGGGAGAGCTCAATCGAGATATCTTGATTGAGGAATCCATAGGGGTGTTTGCTGGTTTATATCCCAGAAATTCTGCCTCAGATAGAAAATCGAGTGCATATTTATGCTGAGAGAATTCCGTGATTCTTCGATTCCAAGGAAATATCTAAGTGGCCCAAGATTCTTGGTATGGAAGTGAAGCGAAATGTTCTTTCACATTAAATATGCTAGCAGAATCATCTTCAGTAATGATAATATCATCTACTGTACTAAACTTTTCAAATCAGGCACGCGGTGACTGCTTCAATTCGTATAACGATTTATGTAGAAAGCAAACTATAGACTCTCTCGGTCACCCAAAGCCAGAAGGCTGCTGCATATAAATAGTCTTTGAAAGATAGTCATTAAGAAAAGCATTCTTCATATCAAGCCGATGAAGTGGCCATGCTTTAGAAACAGCCAAGGATATAAGAACATGAACCGAGGGCAATTTGGCAACCAGTGAAAAAGTCTCAACATAATCCAAACCATACTGCTGAGTAAATTCTTTAGCCACTAAACGAAATTTTATTCGGTCAATCGTCCCATCTGGATTATGCTTGACAGCAAAGATCCATTGACAGCCGACAACTTTCTTATCTGAAGGCATATGTACCAATTTCCAAGTTTGATTAGAACACAGTGTGGCAATTTCCTCTAACATAGCTGCATGCTAACCCGAGTATTGAAGAGCTTCTTGAACAGAGGAATGAAGAGTGATAGTAGATAAGGAAGAAACAAATTGACGAGCAGACGATGTCAGTCTATGATAGAAAACAAAATTAGAAATTGGGTGTGCAGTAGTACATGAATGCTTACCCTTGCATATGGCAATAGGAAGAGAGATCTTTTGAAGGCAGCGGCGATGGAGAATCAGGAACGGTGGACCGTATAATAGCACTCGCAAAAGAATTTTTAGAAGAATCATTAGTGGGAGGGGATATTACAATTTTATTATGACTGATACACCTGTGGATAAGAGGCTACAAGCTTAAAAATAGGGCACGCAGGTTGAACTGAAGAATCAAGCTCTGAAGAAGGTAGGTGAGGAACATGGATAGTAGGAGTGGGGTCTTTAATAGGTGGTGCAAAATAGGCCCGATCTTCTAAGAAGCTCACATCACATGAAATGCAAAGTTTAAATGTGGTAAGGTCAAATCAAACACTTTTTTGGGATCGTGAGTAATCTACAAATACCATACAGATAGCTCTAAGATCAAGCTTGTTAATATGATGACCTAGAATATGGGGATAACATAGACAACTAAATATCTTAGGAGAAACGGGAAACGAGTTGCCCTTTGGAAACAAAACAGAGAAAGGGTACCGGTTGCTTAGGACCGGAGAAGGCATGCGATTAATATAAAGATAGG
This sequence comes from Agapanthus africanus, assembly GCA_030015575.1. Lineage (NCBI taxonomy): Eukaryota > Viridiplantae > Streptophyta > Magnoliopsida > Asparagales > Amaryllidaceae > Agapanthus > Agapanthus africanus. Next base: position 243,024,221 of record CM057350.1, read on the forward strand.
CAGCTAAGACCGCAAAATTCCATAATCGTTTAGGTACATGCATATGCAAAACAAGAGAACGAGCCACCTCAAGCAAATGTCGGTTCTTTCGTTCAGCAATCTTATTTTGCTGAGGAGTATAAGAACATGAAGTTTGATCCAATATACCCAATATACCATGGGTATGACAAAATGCAGTATAGTCCGTATTAATATACTCCTTAGTATTATCTGAACGAAGTGTTGGATATATATGTCCTAGAGGCCTGAATTGTATATGATGCTAGGGATATGTATGTACAGGACAATCTTGCTCAGTTATATATAGTATATTATTTGAGTTGTCTTTATTTTGATATGTGTATTTCTTTCTATTGATGCTTTTATTACCTGCACATATTGATAAAGACTCGATACAGTAGTATACTATTATGTTTTGACTTTATCTTAACATGTGCATATGCTATACTCGATATAACATATGGCGGTTACATGTTGATAAAGCCGGTAGGATTTTGCTTGACTACCAGCGTTATGATGGCGATCATACTTGTGTGAGCTGGGTAGTCCATAAGCACATCTTTAAAGGTCCCAAGTTGTAGGAGTATCGAGATCGGGTATCGATACTCCAGACTAGACTTGTGTATACGTTTTTAGACCCCAACGAGGGGCGGTGGTTGGTCCCACAACCATTGGTGTGATCATCTAAGATTGTCTACAGGTGCTCACTGGGGGTGAGTATACTGGACGGACTCGCCGAGAACCTCTAGATGGTATTATACGTATCGTCAGATAGCGGTTCTCAGGTGACATGGGTACAGGTTAGTTTTAGGACATGAGGTCATCATTTGTTTCGTATGAGTTCCCACTGTGCTTTGATCTCTACCTTATCATGGATCTACTAAGTCGTGCAAACAGGTTTTGGTTGGGTGCAGTTCCGAGCCACATGGAAACAGTGAGTGATTGTCAGGGATTTGTCTCTTTCGGTATTGGGATTCGATATCGCACTGTGTCCGGTTGATTAGAACCATAAGACCTTGGCTAAGGCAGTTGAGAACTGCTAATAGTTAGAACAGTAGTTTCTCGGATTGGTCCTGAGCCAAAAGGAGCCTTGCAAACAGGTGGATTTTGGGTACAGTCTCGAGTCACATGGAGGCAGTGAGCGATAGGAGGGGTTTCGTCTCTTCCGGTATTGGGAGTTGATGTTGTGCTATGCTCGATTGGCTATAACAGCAAGTCCCTGGTCAGGGCTGATGAGATTTACTGGTAAGTGTTATCAGTAGTTTCTCGAACCGTTATGAGCCACACATCGACATGACTTATCAAGTTACTGGGTTCTGACATTTCCACCCCTACACTCGATATGCGACATATCAGACGAAGAGACCGAACTGTACAGTAAGTGTTATATGCTTCATGGGAGTTTGGATAAGTTTGCTTGTTGATTTTCTAATCGCTCAATACCTGGGTAGCCGTTACGTCCAGCTAGTACCGCTGACGGCTTGTGGGTAACTGATGTGATCATTACCTACTGTGGGCGTATTGACGAGTTTTTAGAGTCTCACACAGATGTTTCCTAGTTCAAGCAAAACGAAGTAGGGCACATATGCTGATATGTGCAGGAGCCTGATTAAATACGAGTATGTGATACCGTATTCTAATCTGACGACATTTGATATCGGTTAGGTTATGTGATATAATCGGATTATTGAATCAAGTGTTGATTTAATAATATGATATACAGATAAATGATATTAGTCGGTTATATATGATATAACCAGATTATTAAATCAAGTGTTCGTTTAATAATTTGATATATATTTATATTTGATATATTTATATATTAAGTAATATTTATGCTCACTAATTATTTTCTTCTATTAATATATATTTATATGTATATGGATTATCTATTTTGGAAATAGATATATGAGGTGGAAAATGAGGAGACTTTTTGGGCATGGGTGAAGGATGGTTCAAAACATTTGTTTAATGGTTTGTGATTACTATTGAAGTATGGTTCATTATTTCTATTGTGAAATAATGGAAGCTTCAATAAGTGAGGTTTTATCGAGCCATTCTTCACTTGCTCATAGATACAAGCTCATTTGCTCTAGCTCTCTCCATCTTCTTCTTCCTCCATAGGTCCTAACCCTCACATGAGTTGTGAACCCTAGGACTTTAGAGTATTCTAAGTGAGCTAAACACCCTACTTCATCAACCTGCACTCTATTAGCCATTAAGTATAGGTTGTTTCATTCACTAATAGTGGATTAGTGAAGATGTAGCTTGAATTAGAGAAGTTTTAAGGTGGATTATTTTCGACACGAAGATCGCGAAGCTTGTTCCTTCTTCAAGTGGAGCTACGAGGAGTCGTAGGGACTACTACCCGGAGCTTGAGAAGAGAAGGACTTGGTCTACAAAGGTTGTAGTTCCATCACTCAGTGTAATACTTGCTTTGTTATCATATAAACCCTAGTACTCTCGGTAGATTCTAGGTTAGTGAAGCTTAGCACCAAGAAATTTTTAAAATTGCATGCTTGATGCCGGTTTAAATATAGTGGTGGTGTTAGGATACACTTTCACTTTGGAGTACCAACACTCACCTGGCTGAACGGTTAGCGAACTTGTAAGGTGCGAATGATCCCGAAAGAGCACGTGACTGGCCCTTGAACCATATGAAGTCTATAGGACTCCATCTGATCCAAGTAAGCCAAAAGCCCAGAAATCTAAAACCATTTTTGAGAATAAGTAAAGAAAACTGGTTTAAAGAAGTGAAGAAAAACATGTTTGAAATCAAGGTTTTTAAATAACTAAGCCGAATGTGCATTTGAAAACCGTACAGTCTTTTCTAAAATTTTCGGCAGAGTTTCTCTTGTAAAACTGGCCCCGAATGGGGTACAACATGAATAACAATATATAAAATGATAAAGGCATCCCCAAGCGGGAGCTAGCTCTTCGTCAATCGACGGTCACAACCACACGATGATATGATAATATACAACGCCAAGTGGCGAGGATCAAAATCAAGAAAAGCTCAAAAAGCAGCAAGAAAACCGCAATACTACTAAGCGCGACTCTAAGGTCGAATAATACCACACTGTCTCTAAGTCTGAAAGAATATACAAGTTTTTGGTTGATGGACAATTTCTAGATACAATGAAATACATGAATAAAATGGTGATTCTTGATGCGAAATAAGCCACCTACCAAAGCAAATCACCCGCAAGAAGGTAGTGTGCCAGAAATGCCGCAATGAAACCTGTACGGCAGAACCTGCAAGGACTGTGGCACAACGGGGGTGAGTTGCCAACTCGTGAATAGAAATATCTACAAGCAGAAACCGAATGCAAGACATAAACCTAAGTCAACGATCAGTAATACAATCCACAAGAGTGCATCTGAGTGTAATAAGGTGGCAAGGTAACATCTAATCATGTATGTAGTGCCAGGTACTCAGGTAATAACATGTCATCAGTGTAAGGTATGCCTGCATGAGGTAAGTATGATGAAATATCAATGATATCAATACACATATATTAGCGTCCCATACCACTAATATTGGTGTAAGGGTATATATAACAGCGCCCTCATACCCTGTTATATATACAAATGAAGTATGACAAGTGTAAATCCAGTCTGTATATGATCCATGTCTGTATATATGTGGAACCCGTCCACCTGTCACCCACTGACAGTAAGCATCATGTATGCAAGTATGAGGATATAAACAATATCATGGAAAACATCATGAAACCCGTGCCAAGCATCGACACGTAAATCCTCATCCATATGGGGCTCCGTCTGCGGTATCGGCCCTCGGCCCCGGCAGCACGAGTCAACCCATGTCCATCTCTGGGCTCCGTCTGCGGTAGCGGCCCGTCGGCCCCCGGCAGTACGCCCATCTCTCGGCTCCAGGCGGTATCCCCCGGATATCCGCCGAGCTCAAATACAATCACCGGTAGGTACTCGCCCGCCTCCAGGCTCAATCGGCATAACCCATCGATCATCTCGCCGAGGGGAACCATACCGGGCCCACCACGAACCCGCAAACGGATCATCACTCCTCGAATCGGGTTTCAAGCACACGTCTCAGCACCGAGAAAACGCGTGGTGGACGCACCCAAATATCATATCACGAGGTACCGGGTTTTCATAAAAGAACATCTTTTCTTAAATAATCCCACGGTCCTCAAAATCAGAAATCACATGAAAATCCACATCAAGAAGTAAATCCAATGCAATGTGCTATGCAATCAATCCATGATGTATGCGACATGTAAAGAGAGATAATCATATCGGAAATCATGCAACATGGAATAGTAATGTACATATGTCGGGAGGAACCGCTCCTTTAGAATGAATCAGTTTAAAGAATATCTTGCGGTCCTCAATCTCAATCAAGTCAGAATCATCTATGTTTGTGTACAGGTACGTGTGTACAATATGCCAAGCAGTAATCATATCATGAATGCAACAGTACTACAGTGTAGTGGCATGGCAATTATCGATGATGAAGTGTGTGAGCCGGCAAATAGTGTACGTGAAACATACGCATCATCGATAATGGTGCTGGTGTCCTAACAGCATGATAATAATATAACAATGAACATATGCCAGCAATGCGAATAGCAGGAAAATGCAGATATCTAGTAGTCAACACCACAGTGAAGTATCTACTATGCAAACTACATCTAAGTATCCGGTCAATCAGGAGGGGTAGGTGTGGAAACCACCTAAATCTGAGTCGATACATGTATAAAAGTATATAGTCGGTGATCTCGCCTCAATGTCATATCATAAGATATCCTCGAGTTATGAGTGCGGATCTATCATCAATATCGGCTCGTACGGTAAATCATCGTACGGCATCCCCATAGCTGGGTAGGGGTCAGTATCTCACTGTCTCATCACATAACAGATATCACCATCGTCAGATCATATAGTCTGGAGTACTACTCTATGTCTAGTACAAAACGGTAACCTCAGTAAGTATGCATGCGGGGGTAAACACATATCCCAAGCCCGCAAGAATCACAAGTCATATCCCACATATGAATCGTATAAAATCACCGATCCCAGGGCACCCAGCCCACATCATCGACTCATCTCCAAAGTCATCACATATCATCAATCACAGTGCAAGTACAAGTGATAAGCAAGGGTGTGTGTAGGTGTAATTCTACCCTAGGGTTCGCGACTATGAACTACACTAGTCACTTCTAACCCTACATTATCCACAATACACCTAATATCACAATAAACTACATAGTAATCTATCTACGGACTGCGGGGGTGCTATACGCCATCCACCCGACTTCCCCCTGTAGATATAATCTACTCACCTTGCATCACCAATTGCGGACGTCACCACGTATTTGCTTGTCGTCCCGAAGTCTTCATGGGTACCTACACATCAAAATATCGTATATGCGCATTAAAACCAAATCCAATCTAAAACGGCGCATGAAATCCAAAACGATACGATAAGGGAGCCTATAGGTGAGAACCTATGGCACGCCTTCAAAACCATCAATAAATCCTCTACATCGTCGTATAAACGACAATTAGTCGAGGCAAAACACATTCCACCATTTCAGAATCAAAAATACGGAATACGGAAACACGAATCCAAAATAGCAACTTAGGATATATGTCCCAGATTTCACCCTAGATAGAATCTGTCAAAACTAGAAGTACCCTGGGTCAACACTAGAGGAACAGGGGCTGTGCACAGAAAACGAGGAGAATGGCTAAGTATGCTAAGTCAAAGTCCACCTCTCTCTCTCACCTACCCTCATCATTATATTTTCCTTTCTTTCCTTTTCTTTTAAAATCCAAACCTTCTCACATCAATAGTAATCCCAAAAGAAAACCATGGCTAGAAAAATGCACAAGTGTAGAAAAAGTGATATGTGCAAGTTTTGCACAAAATTGCCAAAAAAACCCGATTAGCGATTTTAATCGCGATTAGCACTAAGTTATTGTCAAACTAATCACAAAAACTTAAAAATGCCATAATCCACTAATTTACCCTATTTTAGAATTTTCCATAATTTTTCATAATTTTTTCTAACATTTTTCCTATTTATTTGCATTTAATATTAAAATAATCAATAAAATAATATTAAATTATAAAAATTCCCAAAATTAATATTTTATATTTTTGAAAATGTTACAATCTACCCCCCTTAAAGAAATTCGGTCCCCGAATTTTAAATTTAAACCCCCAGATACAAAAACATCTCAGTAATAAACCAAAGTCGTCGGGGCTCCGAAATCATCAACACATAGAACGTCACAGCGCAATGCATGCGCAAGGGTACTGAGCAGATAACTCGAAAACAAAACTCCGTCAAGCATCCCGCAATCATCGGAGTCAATGTAAAAAAAAAAAACACAATGTCAAATCCAATACAAAACCGATATGATATGGATCGGAACTACACATGTAGACATCCAATCTAAACATAACACCATCCTGTGCGTCTGGTGCGCACTGAAATCAAAAAAAAAATCCATATATGTGCTAAACAGGTGCACAAAACATCCAAGTGCAACGGGTGTGCACGAAGCATCTGTCATGGGCATCGTATGTGCCTGACAGCAAAATAAATCAGGTGCATGTGACATGCACGAAGAATCCCGATTTAGCGCATCTGGCGTGCACCAAAATCGTATCTAAAAACATGCGTCCAACATGCGCGAAAATCCAAACCGGTGCATCCATCGTGCACGAATGAAAATCTAAACCCTGCGCACTCAACATGCACGGAAATCACGAAATCCAATAGCAAACACCGAACAGGCGTAAAGCACATCGCCAGCACGGAGTGCAAAAATCAACCATCAAAATCCGGGTCAAAATCAACGATATAATGCGGCTCAAACCAAAATCAGGGTACCGCAAGGAAAATCTCACAACCGTGTGCATCAGCGTGCACGAATCAAAGCCTAACACTAAAATGCATGAAAACTCTGCGCAAAATATATAAATATCCAGTGGGTGCATGAAACCAATATCATGAAACTCAGTCACCAAAACTAGATCATGCAAATAGAACGCCCAAAATACCGAAATCCAAAATGACGGATACGTGATAATCGAATCACAAAATCACAAATCATAAATACCGTCTTCGGTAGTTTCTCCTTCAAGGTCGAGAAGGAGTCAGTGTAATCCACTGCTAGCAGCGCAGGATATCTACCTGCCTCTTGCTCACGGTCTGGCGTCTTCTGACTCTCTAGGTCCTTATCTTCTCTGCGGATTACCTATCACGCGGTCAATCGGCTCATCGGCCCTGTCAGGTGTGCTAACGGGGACGATTCCGTTCTGGCACTTTTCTGGTCACCTCTCGGTCAAACCTCACGACCACTCGTAAGGCAGCATATCACTGACGTCGGTCTCTGGCTATCTGAATGCACGTCACACATCTGATCCTGGGTGCAAACATCATTGCAGCAATGTCCTGGAAGGAATCCTGCTCAAGGTCTCTTCCAATCATGCCTATGCCGATCTGTACAGAGGCTGGCTCTCTTGTACTATCTCTTCTCGCTGGAAAGACATCTGTGTCCTCAGCACAACATTTCTCGGAAATTGGTCACATCCCAACGTTTCTGTAAGCATATCAGGTCTCTAGTTTCGACAGGAAGCAATGACAGCTCGTCAGTGTCTCACACGAACCTCTGGTTCCACTTGTCTCCATCGTCGTCCACTATGACGTCACGCCAAGCTACTATACACTGCACTGCTCTCGGCCACGGTCAATCTGAAGTCTCTCACACGGACTCGAAATCGCGTACTCTGTAGCTTCATCATTCTGTAGCAGATGTCAGGCCGAACTGGTCCTCGGGAACACGTCCCAACCATCGGAGGAATACTCATCACTCGTCCGTCCTTGATCCATTCGCAACGCATCTGGGTAAGTTCCTTTATCCGAACTTGGTCAACTACCTCGTCGACAATGCCGAACTCTGGCCTGCTGGGTGTGCGCAACACGACCACTCCTGGTCTAGGTCTTCTCGTATCGTACTCCAGAAAGGTCCTGCCGAGGTTCCTTTCTCAAATCTCAATCCTGCCGAAATGCCCGGAAGTCATCATCCAATGCTGAAGCTAAAGCTTATTCCGGAACGGCTGCATACCTATCGCGCTTCTTTCTGGAAGGTATATCCATATACCACGCCTCTGGGTGCGTATAACATCTCTGATGTCGGCGGAGTGGGACGTCATCTCGTCGAAATATCTTGCGAACTCTTTTCTTCACTCTGCATCAGTGTCGACTGATTCGGACTCGTCTCATCATGGCTGCACGAACTGCGCTCCGACGGCTATGCTCGCACCTGGAGTCTCCCAAGCAGTGTCCCATCACGATATCCGAAAGATGTCGAACCATCCGATCGACTCGTCAGATCCTCATAATCCCCCAAGAGCTCACATCTCGGGTACAGTTTAATAGTATCGAGTACATGCCACAGCGTCGGTGGTCCAGCCGTAGAAGGGCAAACCCAAGCCTCACTAATGGCGCCGCGAAACCGCCGTAAACCCTAAGGTTCCAAGGCTGTCACACGGTCATTAAGTCGAGTTAGGGTTTCATTCTTCTAGAGGGTCCATAGAATCACCTGCATGTCTTTCCGTATACTTTAAACTTGGAAAATAGGCTCCTGACATTCGATCGTCTCAATCGACTCTCAACGAATCTGCGTGAAGTCGTCTCTAGCTGGAATCAATCCACCTGATGACCTCGCATCGGGGTAAGCGAACTCACCACGCGTCCTAGTCATCCATCCTCGGTGACTAGCAACTCGCTATCATCTCTCTAAGAACATGCTCATGCTGCAGTAGCTCCAATCATCTGGGCGATATCTCATCATTTGCAGCAACAACTGGCTCATATGCCTGTACGCCGAACAACGCCTCAATCCTCCAGGAAAGGCAATACATAAGCGGTCATCTCTGAATCAGCCTGCTCTAGATCTGAGTAAGACTCTCCACACTGGAAATCTTCAACTCAACTGGGCCCGCTCTGGCGCAAAATCGGACGAATCACCTTCGTCTCTCAAATCGGGTAGACTAGCTATCATCTGTCGCATAACTGCCTGAAAGCTCCGGCAATCTCAGCTCGTAAGCTCCGAAAGCAACACCCTGTCAATCTCAGCGACAGCTGGTCCATCTGTCTGCACGGTAGGCGACATCACCATCTCTGAGGTATGCTGTACATCAACAGTCCTCTCTCAACCGGCAGCTCTAACAAAGGCCCGATCATCCGGTGCAAGACCAAGCACTCGCCTCCACTAGAGGTCACAATCACCAACACTAACTCGAGACGTTCCCATGTCACCAGAAAACACAAAGGTCGGCCCTCGTACCAAACGAGCTCACACCGGCCGTAACCCTAGCAGCAGCCCAAACTGCGCTCAAACACGGTGACAGGAATCTCAATCGAGTATCAAAGAGAGCACATCAGTGGCAAGAAGGGAAACAACAGATCCAAAGTGGATACATGATCATAGGAAGGAACAGTATCAATGAAGGTATGATCATGAAACTAATAGAATCGGGGATCTCAAATGGATGAATAATCCTGGATATAAAGAGAATCACTGATCTCGAAAGTATGTACATCCTAAGGTTCCTTAAGCGGAGTGGCGTGTCGTAAGTATGCCGCGGAACATACCAAACGGTACGTCACTCTACTTTAGTCACCAAATCCATCAACCAAGGGTCATCCTAAAACGACGAAAGTTCGGGTTTACACCCCCTCGACCAAGTCTAAGTTCCGTAAGGTCAAGCCTAAGTTCCGTATATAAACAACTCCCTAGGCTCCACATAGTCAAACTTAGACTCGAACCAAGGTCAACCTAGCGCTCTGATACCAACTTTGTCACGACCCGAAAGAGCACGTGACTGGCCCTTGAACCATATGAAGTCTATAGGACTCCATCTGATCCAAGTAAGCCAAAAGCCCAGAAATCTAAAACCATTTTTGAGAATAAGTAAAGAAAACTGGTTTAAAGAAGTGAAGAAAAACATGTTTGAAATCAAGGTTTTTAAATAACTAAGCCGAATGTGCATTTGAAAACCGTACAGTCTTTTCTAAAATTTTCGGCAGAGTTTCTCTTGTAAAACTGGCCCCGAATGGGGTACAACATGAATAACAATATATAAAATGATAAAGGCATCCCCAAGCGGGAGCTAGCTCTTCGTCAATCGACGGTCACAACCACACGATGATATGATAATATACAACGCCAAGTGGCGAGGATCAAAATCAAGAAAAGCTCAAAAAGCAGCAAGAAAACCGCAATACTACTAAGCGCGACTCTAAGGTCGAATAATACCACACTGTCTCTAAGTCTGAAAGAATATACAAGTTTTTGGTTGATGGACAATTTCTAGATACAATGAAATACATGAATAAAATGGTGATTCTTGATGCGAAAGAATCCACCTACCAAAGCAAATCACCCGCAAGAAGGTAGTGTGCCAGAAATGCCGCAATGAAACCTGTACGGCAGAACCTGCAAGGACTGTGGCACAACGGGGGTGAGTTGCCAACTCGTGAATAGAAATATCTACAAGCAGAAACCGAATGCAAGACATAAACCTAAGTCAACGATCAGTAATACAATCCACAAGAGTGCATCTGAGTGTAATAAGGTGGCAAGGTAACATCTAATCATGTATGTAGTGCCAGGTACTCAGGTAATAACATGTCATCAGTGTAAGGTATGCCTGCATGAGGTAAGTATGATGAAATATCAATGATATCAATACACATATATTAGCGTCCCATACCACTAATATTGGTGTAAGGGTATATATAACAGCGCCCTCATACCCTGTTATATATACAAATGAAGTATGACAAGTGTAAATCCAGTCTGTATATGATCCATGTCTGTATATATGTGGAACCCGTCCACCTGTCACCCACTGACAGTAAGCATCATGTATGCAAGTATGAGGATATAAACAATATCATGGAAAACATCATGAAACCCGTGCCAAGCATCGACACGTAAATCCTCATCCATATGGGGCTCCGTCTGCGGTATCGGCCCTCGGCCCCGGCAGCACGAGTCAACCCATGTCCATCTCTGGGCTCCGTCTGCGGTAGCGGCCCGTCGGCCCCCGGCAGTACGCCCATCTCTCGGCTCCAGGCGGTATCCCCCGGATATCCGCCGAGCTCAAATACAATCACCGGTAGGTACTCGCCCGCCTCCAGGCTCAATCGGCATAACCCATCGATCATCTCGCCGAGGGGAACCATACCGGGCCCACCACGAACCCGCAAACGGATCATCACTCCTCGAATCGGGTTTCAAGCACACGTCTCAGCACCGAGAAAACGCGTGGTGGACGCACCCAAATATCATATCACGAGGTACCGGGTTTTCATAAAAGAACATCTTTTCTTAAATAATCCCACGGTCCTCAAAATCAGAAATCACATGAAAATCCACATCAAGAAGTAAATCCAATGCAATGTGCTATGCAATCAATCCATGATGTATGCGACATGTAAAGAGAGATAATCATATCGGAAATCATGCAACATGGAATAGTAATGTACATATGTCGGGAGGAACCGCTCCTTTAGAATGAATCAGTTTAAAGAATATCTTGCGGTCCTCAATCTCAATCAAGTCAGAATCATCTATGTTTGTGTACAGGTACGTGTGTACAATATGCCAAGCAGTAATCATATCATGAATGCAACAGTACTACAGTGTAGTGGCATGGCAATTATCGATGATGAAGTGTGTGAGCCGGCAAATAGTGTACGTGAAACATACGCATCATCGATAATGGTGCTGGTGTCCTAACAGCATGATAATAATATAACAATGAACATATGCCAGCAATGCGAATAGCAGGAAAATGCAGATATCTAGTAGTCAACACCACAGTGAAGTATCTACTATGCAAACTACATCTAAGTATCCGGTCAATCAGGAGGGGTAGGTGTGGAAACCACCTAAATCTGAGTCGATACATGTATAAAAGTATATAGTCGGTGATCTCGCCTCAATGTCATATCATAAGATATCCTCGAGTTATGAGTGCGGATCTATCATCAATATCGGCTCGTACGGTAAATCATCGTACGGCATCCCCATAGCTGGGTAGGGGTCAGTATCTCACTGTCTCATCACATAACAGATATCACCATCGTCAGATCATATAGTCTGGAGTACTACTCTATGTCTAGTACAAAACGGTAACCTCAGTAAGTATGCATGCGGGGGTAAACACATATCCCAAGCCCGCAAGAATCACAAGTCATATCCCACATATGAATCGTATAAAATCACCGATCCCAGGGCACCCAGCCCACATCATCGACTCATCTCCAAAGTCATCACATATCATCAATCACAGTGCAAGTACAAGTGATAAGCAAGGGTGTGTGTAGGTGTAATTCTACCCTAGGGTTCGCGACTATGAACTACACTAGTCACTTCTAACCCTACATTATCCACAATACACCTAATATCACAATAAACTACATAGTAATCTATCTACGGACTGCGGGGGTGCTATACGCCATCCACCCGACTTCCCCCTGTAGATATAATCTACTCACCTTGCATCACCAATTGCGGACGTCACCACGTATTTGCTTGTCGTCCCGAAGTCTTCATGGGTACCTACACATCAAAATATCGTATATGCGCATTAAAACCAAATCCAATCTAAAACGGCGCATGAAATCCAAAACGATACGATAAGGGAGCCTATAGGTGAGAACCTATGGCACGCCTTCAAAACCATCAATAAATCCTCTACATCGTCGTATAAACGACAATTAGTCGAGGCAAAACACATTCCACCATTTCAGAATCAAAAATACGGAATACGGAAACACGAATCCAAAATAGCAACTTAGGATATATGTCCCAGATTTCACCCTAGATAGAATCTGTCAAAACTAGAAGTACCCTGGGTCAACACTAGAGGAACAGGGGCTGTGCACAGAAAACGAGGAGAATGGCTAAGTATGCTAAGTCAAAGTCCACCTCTCTCTCTCACCTACCCTCATCATTATATTTTCCTTTCTTTCCTTTTCTTTTAAAATCCAAACCTTCTCACATCAATAGTAATCCCAAAAGAAAACCATGGCTAGAAAAATGCACAAGTGTAGAAAAAGTGATATGTGCAAGTTTTGCACAAAATTGCCAAAAAAACCCGATTAGCGATTTTAATCGCGATTAGCACTAAATTATTGTCAAACTAATCACAAAAACTTAAAAATGCCATAATCCACTAATTTACCCTATTTTAGAATTTTCCATAATTTTTCATAATTTTTTCTAACATTTTTCCTATTTATTTGCATTTAATATTAAAATAATCAATAAAATAATATTAAATTATAAAAATTCCCAAAATTAATATTTTATATTTTTGAAAATGTTACAATGTAGCTTGAATTAGAGAAGTTTTAAGGTGGATTATTTTCGACACGAAGATCGCGAAGCTTGTTCCTTCTTCAAGTGGAGCTACGAGGAGTCGTAGGGACTACTACCCGGAGCTTGAGAAGAGAAGGACTTGGTCTACAAAGGTTGTAGTTCCATCACTCAGTGTAATACTTGCTTTGTTATCATATAAACCCTAGTACTCTCGGTAGATTCTAGGTTAGTGAAGCTTAGCACCAAGAAATTTTTAAAATTGCATGCTTGATGCCGGTTTAAATATAGTGGTGGTGTTAGGATACACTTTCACTTTGGAGTACCAACACTCACCTGGCTGAACGGTTAGCGAACTTGTAAGGTGCGAATGATCCCGACTAGTTTTCCTTTTAAAGGTTTGACCGAAAATTCGAGGAAACAGTGGGAGCCATCCTGATTATATAAACTAATAACCAATCTGATCTTGCAAGAGCGCATGCTGAGTGTTTCTTTTCTCTCTCTCCAAGTAGCAACCATTTCACGCCCTAATCAAGATAATAAAATATTTGACTTTACTGAACCAGCTTGTTACACAGGACCGGGGAACGTCGGTTCAGCTCTAATTTATGACAACTGTCATGAGTATGAGCAAGGGAAGAAAAACTGTAAGAAATTCTAGATAATCCTATTGAAGGAGAAGCATTCTAATGCATCTTCTTCGGCTGTATTTGTTATTGAAAACTGTTTTCGGTCAACTCTACCTCCTGGTTACTAGATACCGGATCAGGATATCACATATGTAATTTATTACAAGGATTGAGAAAAAGTAGAATGGTTGGACCGGGTGATATCCCTCAGAGTAGGGAACAGAGCACTTGATACTGCTGCCGTCGGTGAATATCACATAGTATTGCTAAGCGGCAATACTATGATTTTGAACAATTGTTACTATGTACCTTCCATACTTTGCAACATCATATCGGTATTTTTACTTGATAAACATGGATATAACTTTGTTCTGGATAGAAATATCATGAACATTTACCTTAATCAGGTATTACTTGCAGAAAGTACACTGTGTAACGGTATCTACGTTCTAAATCAAAACACAGCCTTCAATATACAGAACACAAGCAAGAGGAAGAGTTTAAATACGGACGAAACCTACTTGTGGCATTGTAGACTTGATCATATCGGTGAGAAAAGACTAGCTATGTTGCATAAGAATGGTTATCTGAATTCGTTCGAATTTTCATCTTAACTTGCCAATCCTGTCTCAAAGAAAAGATGACCAAATCTTTGTTCACCGGACACGGAGAAAGAGCTACATAGCTCTTGGGACTCATACACAGTGATGTATGTGGTCCGATGTCTATACATGCGAGCGGTGGGTTTTCGTACTTCATTACATTCACTGACGATCTTTTTAGATTCGGGTATGTGTGTTTTGAAACACAAATATGAAGCTTTTGAGAAATTCAAAGAATATAAGAACGAAGTAGAGAACCGGACTGACAAAACTATCAAGATCCTCAGATTTGATAGAGGAGAGAATACTCAAGCACGAAATTCCTAGAATACCTGAAAGAAAATGGTATTCTCTCTCAGCTTACTCTTCCATACACACAACACAATGGTGTATCGGAGCGGAGGAACCGTACCCTTTTGGACATGGTTTGCTCCATGATGAGTAGTGCTGATCTGTCTCTTTCATTCTGGGGATATGCGCTTCAAACAACG
This sequence comes from Agapanthus africanus, assembly GCA_030015575.1. Taxonomy (NCBI): domain Eukaryota; kingdom Viridiplantae; phylum Streptophyta; class Magnoliopsida; order Asparagales; family Amaryllidaceae; genus Agapanthus; species Agapanthus africanus. The sequence continues at coordinate 243,039,332 of CM057350.1, forward strand.
GCATATCTATTGAATGATGTTCCATTCAAATCCGTGCCTAAGACACTATTCGAAATATGGAATGGTAAAATGGCGTATCTAAAAAGATTTAAGTTATGGGGTTGTCCGGCTTACGTTAAAATGCATAATCCGGACAAACTAGAGGCACAGTCAGTTCTATGTAAGTTTGTGGGATATCCAAGGAATGGTTATGGATATCTGTTCTACCATACCGAGAAACAGAAGGTGTTTGTTGCTCAGCACGCCGTTTTCTTAGAAATGGAGTTTCTTGCAAAAGAAACTAGTGGGAGCACGATAGAACTGGAAGAAATTTCAGATGGACAAACTATAACTGAAGAATTGGTGAAACCAGAGGATTCAATCATCCCAGACGAATCTCAGCCACTCCGCAGATTTAGTAGGATTTCTTGTCCGTACGAGAGATACTACGGTGTTCTTATAGATGGGAATCGAGAGGATTGCATTTTGAAAAAAGATGATCCTACTAGTTATAAGCAGGCCATTAACACTAGAGATTTTGTAAAATGGCTTGATGCTATGAAATCCGAAATGGAGTCCATGTACACCAACAAAGTTTGGATTTTCGATCTTGCTCCTCTTGTAGGTAAAACCCGTTGGATGCAAGTGGATCTTCAAAAAGATTGGTGCAGATAAACAGATGGAAATCTATAAGGCTAGACTTGTTGTAAAATGTTTTCGTCAAAGAGCAGGAGTGGACCATGCAGAAACTTTTTCTTCAGTAGCTATGCTGAAATCCATTCGGATCTTATTTTCCATTGCTGCCTACCATGACTATGATATCTGGCAGATAGATGTAAAAACGGATTTTCTAAATGGAAGTTTAGAGGAGTGCGTTTATACCGATTAGCCGGAGGGATTCGTAAACAGTGAGAGCAATGGGAAGGTGTGCAAGTTGCTTAAATCCATTTATGGATTAAAACAGGCGTAGTGGACCTGGAACATCTGTTTTGATGAGACGGTCAAGGAATCTGAATTCATCAAAAACAAAGATGAACCATGTATCTACAAGAAGATTATAGGGAGAACTGTCGTATTCCTCGTCCTGTATGTGGATGATATTCTCTTAATAGAAAATGACATTTCTATGCTGCAATCGGTCAAGCTATTCTTGTAAGATCTATAGAGATACATCCAAATACTGTTGGGACTTTAACAGTCTAGATACATAGAGATCATGCTAAAGAGATTTAGTATGGAAGATTCCAAGCGCGGTAATATATCCGCATTGCACGGAATCACCCTCGCCAAATAGATATTTCCCAAAACTGATGAGGAGAGGGTTCGCATGAGCACCATACCTTACGCTTTAGCGGTAGGATCTATAATGTTTGCGATACTATGTACCAGACCAGATGTAGCATATGTGCTTAGCGTGGTGAGCCGGTATCAGTCGAACCCGAGGGAGAATCATTGGACAGCTGTGAATAACATTCTCAAGTACCTGAGAAGGACTAAGGAGATGTTCTTAGTATACGGTAATGGAGACCTTAAGGTTGAGTATTTTACCGACTAAGCTTCCAGAGTGACAAAGATGACAGCAAGTCTGTCTCGGGTTTTGTGTTTACCCTCAATGGAAGGGCGGTGTGTTGGAAAAGCTCCAAACAGGACATCGTCGCAGACTCGATGATGGAGGCTGAATACATTGCTGCAAACGATGCCGCAAAAGAAGCGGTATGGATGAAAAAGTTCATTACTGAACTTGAGGTGGTTCCTTCTATTGTTGATCCGATACCTTTGTATTGCGATAACAATGGGGCTATAGCTTTACCGAAAGAACTACGGTCCCATCAGAAATCCAAACACATCTTAAGGAGGTATCACCTGATCAGGGAGATCATAGATTGCCGGGAGATCGAGGTTCGAAGAATAGATACGAAAGACAACACGGCGGATCTATTTACCAAGGCCCTCCTTCAAGCGTAGTTCGAGCGACTTTTTAAGATGTTGGGTATGCGGTACGCCAACAACTGGCCTTTAGAGCAGACGTTGGGTATTCGGTATGCCAATTACAGACCTTAGTGCAAGTGGGTGATTGTTGGATATGTATACTGTAGAGGCCTGCATTGTATAGGATACTAGGGATATGTATGTACAGGACAATCTTGCTCAGTTATAAGGAGTATATTATTTGAGTTGTCTTTATCTTGATATATGTATTTCTTTCTATTGATGCTTTTATTACTTGCACATATTGATAAAGACTCGATACTGTAGTATACTATTATGGTTTGACTTTATCTTAACATGTGCATATGTTATACTCGATATAACATATGGCGGTTACATGTTGATAAAGCCCGTAGGATTTTGCTTGATTACTAGTGTTATGATGGCGATCATACTTGTGCGAGCTGGATAGTCCATAAGCACATCCTTAAAGGTCCCAAGTCGCAGGAGTATCGGGATCGGGTATCGATACTACTAGACTTGTGTATATGTTTCTAGACCCCGACGAGGGGCGGTGGTTGGTCCCACAACCATTGGTGTGATCAACTAAGATTGTATACATGCTGCTCACTGGGGGTGAGTACACTGGACGGACTCGCCGAGAACCTCTAGATGGTATTATACGTATCGTCAGATAGCGGTTCTCAGGTGACATGAGTATATGTTAGTCTTAGGACCTGAGGTCATCATTTGTCTCGTGTGAGTTCCCACTTTGTTTTGATCACTACCCTATCATGGCTCTACTGAGTCGTGCAAACAGGTTTTGGTTGGGTGCAGTTCCGAGTCACATGGAGGCAGTGAGTGATTGTTAGGGATTCGTCTTTTCCGGTATTAGGAGTCGATATCGCACTGTGTCCGGTTGGCTAGAACCATAAGACCTTGGCCAAGGCAGTTGAGAATTAATGATAGTTAGATCAGTAGTTTTTCGGATTGGTTCTGAGCAAAATCGACACGACTTATCGGGTCAGTTGGGGTGACGTTTACCATCCCTAGACCTGGTATGCGAAAATCAGACGAACAGATCGGACTATACGAAGATTGTCACGGATAGGTTCAGTAGGGGTCCGGATGAGTTTGCTCATCGGTCTTCTTTTCGACAGGTACCTGGGTAGCCGTTACGAACAACTAGTGCCGCTGACGTGCTTGCGGTTAAACTCACTATCAGCGTACTGTCGAATCTTTAGAGTTCCACACAGAGGGTTTTTCTGATTCAGGCGAAACGATGAGGTGGCCGTATGTTTATACGCGCAGGGTTTCGATCGAATGATAATACTAGCTGGCTTAGGATTAAACCGGATTATTAAATCAAGTGTTGATTTAATAATTTACGTGTACATATTTTGATATGTATATTCTAGTGTTAGCCAGATTTTTCGATCGGACGTTTGATAATACTGGTGGGCTTAGGATTAAGCCGGTTCATTAAATCGGATATTGATTTAATACTAGTATTATTTTAGTGGTATTATTCTATCTCTTGGGTATTCGTATTTTGATACGAATACGAGTATGTATATACGGTAGAACGTATTTTGTATTTATACAAAATGCCTTCTAGAAGATGACACCTCATCATGTTTATTTTTCTATTTGTTGAAAATAGAAAATGAGGTGGAAAAGGAAGAGATGGCTTGAAGCAAGGCATGAAGAATGGTCTTGGTATTTATTGCATTTACTATTGAAATATGATTGATTTTAAATGAAAAGAAAATACTTCATAAAAATAAATCCTTAGCCATTCTCATGCTCATTTTTGAGTTGCCTTTCTCTCTCATTTCTAAGAGCTCACTCCCTTCTTGATTTCATCTTCATATTAAATCCTTAACCTTCTCATGTGTTGAGAGCCAAAGGATTTGAGATAAAAACTTACCACCAATTCTTCACATCACCTAAGAAACTAGATTAGCAAACTAGTTTTCTTAGCTTACTTTACTTTGGAGTAGGAGCTTGAATCAAGGACCTTCAGGTGGATCATCTAGGACCGAGAAGACCGGCCATCAAGTTTGATCGAGATCATCTAAGGAGCTAAATAAGAGGAGTGAAGACCCGAAGGACACGGGTCTCTATGTAGAACTCCTTTTCACAGTAGCTAGATCTCTTTAGATAGCTAGTTTTGGTTTATGGTTAGATTCTAAGACGAGTTTTTTAGTGTCGGATTTTTAAAAATTTAAAGTTTTTCTTTCCGCAACGGCCACGATAGGCGGCCAGGGCGCTAGGAAACCCAACACGAAGAACCTTTACCGGAACACCAAATTGATTAGTAATTTCAGTTACGAAGATTTTAAAAGTAAACAAAAGTTCAGTCCTATTACACAGAAAATACAACCAAATTATACGTGAATGATCATTGATAAAAGTCACAAAATATCTATAACCAAATACACTAGGAAATTTAAAGGGATTCCAAATATCGGAGTGAACTAACGTAAAAGGGCAAATCATGTCTTTTATTAACTAGAGGAAAAGAGGAGCGGCGATGTTTACCAAGAATGTATGATTCACAACTGAACTCGGATAAATCAATAGAAGGCAGAATAGTACGTAAAGAAGAAAGAGCAGGATGACCAAGTTTCCGATGCCACTGGATAGTAGAAATAGCTGTAGACTTACTGGAAGGTGATCAACATAGTACAATCCATTCTATTTATGCCCCCACCAATCCGTCGTTTCTTCATAAGATCCTGTATCACAAAGTGAAATGGATAAAATGTTGCGGAGCAGTTAGAATCATTTGACGAATAAAAAGCAAGTTCTATTTTAAAGATGATACAATTAAACCATTTTCTAGGTGTAAAGATGAAATAAGAGATAAATCAGCAGAGCCAGAAACAGTTGTGGTATTATTGTCGGCCATGGAAATCAACTTGTGAGGACTAGAAGTAAGATCAGACGGTTCATCACGAGACATAAAATGAGGCGCTGGAATCAGCGACCCACAAATTAGAATGAAAAACGAACGATATACCTGATGGAGTAGAAAGGTTGGCAGGTGTTGCAGAGCAGAGGAGACGACGCAACTGACCCCACTCAGCACTGGATAACGGTAAATAACCAGCAGACGAGGAAGGTCGGTCAGGAATAACTGGTGTGTATGTCTGGCGAGCTGTAGGTGTATCATCCGGGTAGCCATGTTGTTTCCAACACCAGTCTTCACGATAATTAATGCTGCCGTAATAAACACAATAAAGGCCAGTACGGTCACATCCACGGGAACCACGAACACGAACAGTAATAGGGGGATGACCACGAGCAGTAATTGAGACCGAATCAGAATCCATGATAAATGACACAGAGGTAAATTACGAAAGCGAGAATATGGTTGTTGAACATCCAAGCGAGTACAAATGTAAAGATCTCAGAGCAAGCCGATCAAATAGATCATCGTCATTAATCGAGAGGAGCGGAGAAGGCTGTTGGCGAGGGCTAGGACCAAGATTCGAAAGGGCTGCAATTGGCATTGAGGAACGGTAGAAAACACTGTAGCGAAATAATGTAGCAAAGGCACTGCAGCACGCCAGGAAAAAACACTGTATCAAAGACGGAAAATGCAGCAACAACGGCAAAAAGTTACTGTAGCACTGCGGAAAAGCACCGCAGCAGAGACGGAAAATACTGTAGCAGAGACGGAAAAGCCACCGTTGCACGTCGGACAAATATTGTAGCAGCGATGAAAAATACTGTAGCACGAATCTGTTAGTTATATGTATGCCCTAGAGGCCATTACTGTACATTGGATGTATATTGTAGTGGATGCTGGGATATATATAGGGAGGACTTTCTTGCTCGACATGATAGTATGCTATCTGGTTGCTCTTTACCTTAACGTGTACACTGATTGTCTCTCTGTTACATGTTGGTAAAGCCCTTAGGATGTGTACTTGACTACCTGGACTATGATGCGGATCATTCTAGTAGGGACATGGTAGTCCATAAGTACATCCTTCAAGGTCCCTGGTCGTGGGTGTATCGAGACGGGGCATCGATATACCAGAGTAGACTAGCGTATACCTTCTCGACCCATACAGATGGGCGATGGATGATCCCATATCCATTGGTGTTTGACATCAGAGATGATATACAGGTGCTCAGTAAAGACTGGGTACACTGGACGGACTCACCGAGAACTCCCAGATGGTATTATACCTTACGTCAGATGGCAGTTCTCTGGTGACACTGGTGCAGAGTAGTCTGTTGACCCGAGATCGTCATAGAGTCTTGTGTGATTCCCACTGTGGTTTGATTTCCACCTTACCACGTCCAAGAGGGCGTGCAAAACGGTGGTTTTTGGGTACAGTCCCGAATCACATGGAGGCAATGAGCGATAGGAGGGGATTCGTCTCTCCCGGTATAGGGAGTTGATGTTGCGCTGTGTTCGATTGGCTATAACCGGAAATCCCTGGCCTGGGTTGCTGAGATATACTGGTAAGTGTTACCAGTAGTTTCTCGAACTGTTATAGACCTCATATCGACACGACTTATCGAGCTATTGGGGTCTGACGTTTACCACCCCTAGGCGAGATATGCGACATATCAGACGATCAGACCGGACTGTACGGTAAGTGTTACTGGTTGGATTCACAGGAGGGTGAGCGGGCTTGCTCGTCGATCTTCTCATCGCTCAATACCCGGGTGGCCGTTACGTTTAGTAGACCGCTTGCGGCTTGTGGGTGCTTGATATGATCATCTGCTGCCGGCGTATTGACGAGTCTTTAGAGTCCTACACAGAGGTTTTCTGGCTCAAGCGAAACGAAATAGGAGCGCATATGAGATATGTGCAGGACCGAGAATAATGCGTGTATGTGATACCGTATTCCATTCTCGCGATGAATGTATCGGATGGTTGTCTGCGATATAACCTAGTTATCGAATCAAGGATTGATTCGATAAGACGATACATAGGATACTAGTCGGTTATATGCGATATGACCGGATCGTTAAATCAAGTGTTGATTTAATGATTTAATGTATAATTATATATTTGATATATCATTTTGCATTAACTAGTATCGGTTCACTTAAGATGGATTTTCTCACTCGGATGTGCGCATTGTATATGCGATATATTTTTGTGCACTCGATTGTATCATGTTTGATGATGCATGCAAAATCGGTTTGTGTAAAGAATTAAATCTAGGTTAAGTAAATGGTTAAGGTTTCTATTTATTTGTCCATTCATTTATCTTTTTATTATGGATAAAAATGAAATGACAAAAGAAAACAAAATGGTTTTATTCTTTCTTTCTTTCTTTCATGAAAGCTTGATGAAGCTTCATGAAGCTTTGACCATATGACCATTTTGTCTTCAAGCTTAACCCTAACCATTCTTTTAACCTTAGTCAATTCTCTACACCTAACTATAGTTAATGTTATGATAAGTATTCTTTTTTCTTTTCTATTCTAATTAACTTATCATAAGATTATCTTCTTCTTCTTCATCTTCAACATTGAAGAAAGCTTTCTGCCAACAATGGTGGAATGTGAAAATGAGTGAGAAATCCAATTCTAAAGTGAACCCACTTCCTATTTCTTCATTCTCTACCTCTTGCCAAGTAGTATAGGGTGTTTCCTTCACAAGTTTTCTTGACTTGGTGAAGTTGGAGCTTGATCTAGCGATGCCTCGACGTAGATCATCTTCGGCATCGTCGTCGATGACCTAGCCCGCCCATTCTTCGATGAAGCCGATACTAGAGTCATGGTTTGATTTGGACAGCGGAAAGGACTTCATCACGGAGCTATGGAGGTGGAGAACCGGATCTACAAAGGTTGTATTTCCGTACTCTTAGTTAAAGTAGTTAACTAGTTACTTTGTCGCCTAAACTTCTAGCCAACGATCCGTATTAGGGTTTCTCGGCACCGTAATTTTTGAAATTGGCATGGTTGATGCCTTGTGAGATCTCTTGAGAGTGCCTAGGAACCCTACAATGGTATCAGAGCCTAGCTAGAGCCTTAGGCGATGCGTAGACGAAATTTGAAACCCGATCGACCCGAAACCCTAACCCGATAATGCTCTCTGGACTTTTTTCAAAAACTGGGTTTTTTCCAGATTAAAAATGCTTAAAAAATTCAGCAGGGTATTATATGAATTACCATGAAAAACGAGCCTCTAATTCCTCTACTTGGCCGCGGAACCGCGGCGTTGACCCCCCTTTTAGCGGCGGTTCCGCGGCGCATTTATGGCATTAGCGACGGTTCTTTGCATAGTAATTCATATATCTGTTGTTTATATTTTCTGGGCATTTTTAATACTGATTCTAGAGTTGAGTGTTCTGGGGTTGTATTGGGGACTCAATGAATTGATCGGATTATTTAACTTTGTCTATTTGGCTTTCCGGATAATTTTTGAATATGTTAAAAGGTTCGACCGGATATAAATACCTAAATTTACCCCTGCCGGGAAATTTCCAAGTGTTGGATTTTTCCGTGTTTTAAAGACGTTCTAAGTAGTGCAAGTAACGTGATGGACCCTCTAGAAGACAACAAACCTTAACTCGATTATGTGACCGTCTTGAACTGCCCTTTGAACCTTCGGGTTTGGGGCAGTACGGCATGCCACATGTGAGGCGTTGGCTTAACCCTTCTACGGCTGGACCGTTGGTACTGAGGCACGAACTGAATGTTTTTAGACTTGTTTCATGCGTTGATCTGTATCGGGAAAACTTGGGTGTTCGATTATTGGATCGGAAAGTTTAACATTTTCTATTTATCCGGAATGTGATACAATAATTGGAATTCACAATATGGTTATGAGATAACTGAATGAATGTTATAAACATAGCAGTTTAGTCTCACTTGATCGGTTGCCACGGAATTTTGATGTAATCAAAAGTTCGTCGCAATCACGTAGCGTACGCGGATACTCGCCGGGTAAACTTAATAGACGACCTCACTCCATAGCCCCGACTAAGTGACTGTAGGAGAACCCCGTCGCCGAAAGCATCCGTTCGGGTGCTCGCGGTAGCGGTGTTCCGTCTTGGTGCACTTCGTCGACGGTATCGGGGGTGCGGCCGTCTACTAAAGTTTGCGACGAGCATTCGATCAGAATGTTGGGAATCTTATTGAATTGCCCGACTTGATATTGAAAAGAGTTTTCGATTTTGAGACTAAAATACGGGGTTTATAATTGTTAGGCATGCGATGTCTAAAGAATTCATTTGGTCAGGCATGCGATGTCTGAGGTGGTTGCGGATTCCAACTGTTGTAGTTTTACAGGTTCTTTTCTGTGACCGTAAGTGTAATATGTGATATCGCCGGTTTCGTTGCTATATGTCAACGGCAATTGAGATGCACATATTTACTTACGTTGATGACATGTGATGTTATGTGTTGCTGGATATGTTATATTGGATCGTCGTGTTTGAATAGCCGGGGTTTTTTTTATGTGAGATGAGTGTTTTTTCATTTTCATTCATGTAAAAACTTGTATGTAATATTCTTTTACTGGGGCACTTCCAGGTTGCGGAAGATGTCACCCTTTGTATATTATTTACTTTTCCGCACTAGGATAGACCCAAGGAGGAGAGCACAAGTAACCGGGTTCTGGAGTCCAGTGGGAGACCAACTCGAGGAGTCGAGTCCGGGTCTCCTAACTCTAGAATTGGTAGGGTTGCTTGCCGCTCTCGTAGGGGTCTAGGGGTGTGGGTTTGGCTATTCATCATGACCATGGAATCCGTGTTTTATACTGGCTCGTATTGAAAACACGGACGTCCTAGTATATCCAATATTTCATATGTTTCTTCTGCTGCGATATCTGTGATGTGATCATATGATGTTCTGTGATAGATACTGTATATAGTATATATGATATATTATATAGGCGTTACTTATGTTTTACACCCGCGCTAGCCCTGCCCCGCTCTGTCGTTAGTTACCTAACCTAACGGTGCATGAGGGGACATCGAGGCGAATGCGGATGGCATAAGTGTACGTCGTATTTATCTGTGATGTTTAGGTACTTATTGATGGGACTTCATTAATGAGATTAATGAAATAAAAGAAACCTAAAAATGTTGTATAATCGAATTTCAAAATAAAACAGGTAGCTACAGTTCTTGCTTTGCACAGCGGTATATATATGATATATCCTGCATCTTATTCGATAAGGAAAGGACCGAGATCCCTTCACCGGGAGTGACTCCTTTAGCAATAACTGGCAGATGCTACACCCCTCGGTTTGTCTTTTGATAGCTTCTATAGTTTCTGCTTTGCACAGTGATATATATGATATATCCTGCACCTCATTCGACGAGGAAAGGGCCGACGATCCCTTCACCGGGAGTGACCCCATTGGCAAAACTAGAAAAGCCTCAAAGACACTCCATTTCAAAATTTATTTGATCCTACAAACGATATTAAGTTCATTACGCAATAGGTTTTCAGAAAAACCTGTCGTAGCCCTCCGTCATTTCAGATAAGTACTAGTTAGTATTCGTGCTGCGGTTGTTTGGCATGCGTCAAGGCGTAGTGTACGGTAGCTAACTAGTGCTTATCTGCTAGCATACGATGCGATTGGATTAGGGTATTCGTACGGCGTTGTTTGGCATGCATCAAGGGTCGTGCGGGTGGGTTTAATTCAATCAAGAAATGTACGGGTTGAACTTGACTAGCGGACTATGGATTGTTTGGCATGCGTCAAGGTCAAGCACGCTAGGGGCAAAATATTATCAGGAATTTCAAGTGTTGAAATTTGCAATGAGATTGCATACCATCTATGAGATAGTTGGATCCCGATACCCACTGCGAGTAAGAGTTACTCCTGGGAGAGTTTTACACATTACAATTAGCCGATCAAGTAGGTGTCTAGAAAGGTGTTAACGAGGTTACGCCTCTGGGAAAACGAGGTTTACATTAATTAGGTTCGTGCGAAAGCACGGGGGACCTCCCTCAAAGTACCGACACTGGCCTGGCTGAAAGATTGGCGAACTTGTAGTGTGTAATTAATCCCGGCTAGTCTTTCCTTTTAGGGTTTGAAGGAAGATTTGATAAAAAGCAGTGGGAGCCATTCTGATTAGATAAAATAATAACCAATCTGATCTTGCAAGAGTGCATGCAGAGTGTTTTCTTTTCTCTCTCTCCTGGTAGCGACCATGTCACGCCTCAATCAAGATAATAATACGGATGAATTGACCGAACCCGCTTGTTATACTGAGCTGGGGAACGTTGGTCCCGCTCCAACTTATAATTGTTATAAGACAGAGCAGGAAATTGGGGATTACCAGAATTCCCGTGCCGCCCAAACGAAGACAGTGCATGTTGATGCATCATCTTCGGGTGTGTTCGTTACAAAGAACTGTTTCTCTGTATCCTCTACGTCCTGGGTATTTGATACCGGATCAGGATCCCAGATATGTAATTTGTTACATGGGCTACAGAAAGGTAGAGAACTGAGAACGGGTGATAAGTTTCATGAGACAGAAAACGGGGCAAGTGTTGCAGCCAAGTCTGTTGGTCACTGTCACCCTGTATTCCAAATACATTGATTCTGAACGAATGTTATTAGATACCGAACCTGATATACAAAATCATATCAGTCTCTTTATTAGTAAAGAAATGATATAATTTTGTATTGATGGATAATGTTTTGAACATTTCCTATATCAAAAGTTGATCGGTTTAGGCACGTTATCTAAAAGCATTGATGTTCTAAATCAAACTACAGTTCTTAGTATACGGAACACACAAAAGAGGAAGAGTTCAGAAATGAACGAATTCTTCTTGAGGTATTGTAGACTAGGTCATATCAATGCGACCCGACTGGCTGATGTTACGTTTAGATGTATATTTAAATCAGTTTGAATTTACATCTTGTGAAACTTGCCAGTCATGTCACAAAGATAAGATGACCACAGCTCTGTTTATTGGAAGCAGAGAAAGAGTTAGTGAACTCTTGGGATTGATACATGCTGATGTATGAAGGTCCCCTGTCTACACATGCCTAGACCGGTTCTTTATACTTCATTACATTCTCTGATAATCTCTTAAGATTCAGACATATGTTCCTATTGAGACACAAGTCTGAACCTTTTGAGATATTCACAGAATATAAGTTAAAGTAGAGAACCAATACGGGTATAAGTATTATGTCCTTTGATGTGATCAAGGAGGAGAATACTTGAGCACGGAAATCCTGGACTATTCTAAAGGAGAATGAGATTCTCTCTCAGCATTACTCCTCTGTATACACCATAGCACGATGGTATATCGGGGCGGAGCAGATACACCCTATTTGATATGGTGTGCTCTATGATGAGTACTACTGAGTTGCCTATTTCCTTTTGGGAGTTATGCACTTGAGAAGCTGCACACCTATTGAATTAGGTTCGAATCAAATCAGTGCCTACCACTTCATATGTGATATGGAAAAGGAAGAGCCCATGTCTTAAATTAGTTAAGATTTGGGGTTGTCCGGCCTATGTCTAAAAGCAAAATCCGGACAAGCTCGAGGCAAGGTCAGTAATGTAGAACTGGAAAGGTTCCAGCTATACAAACTACAGCAGATGATTTGGTAGAACCAAAGGATTCAGTAGAGACCAACGAACCCCAGCCTCTCCGCCGATCTAGTAGGGTTCCTCACCCACCTGAGAGATACTTCGGTTTCTCGATGACAGTGGGAGCGAGGATTGCATCATGAGATGATGACCCAACTAGTTTCGAGCTGGCCATCAGGAGTGTGACTCTGTAAGAATGGCTGGATGCTTAGCGATCTGAGATGGAATCCTTCTACACCAACAAAGTATGGACTTTGGTTGCTATATTTGAAGGGTTAAATCCCCATCAGGAGCAAGTATATCTTGAGAAGATTACTTGGTGTAGATGGAAAAGTTGAGACTTTCAAAGATAGACTTGTTAAAGGTTTTCGTTATTGACCAGGCGTGGATAGTGATGAAACCTTTTCCAGTGGCTATGCTTAAGTCCATCCGGATACTACTTGCCACGGCTACATACCATGACTACGATATCTAGCGGTTGGGTGCCATGACTGCTTTTCTAAATGATGTTTTAGAAGAGAACGTCTATAAGTACACAGCCAGAGGGCTTCGTAAATAGTAGGAGCAGCGGAAACGTGTGCAAGATGTTTTATGTGATAAAACAGGCATCGCGGAGATGGAACGTCTGTTTTGATGTCGTAGTCAAAAAGTTTGACTTCATCAAAATGGTAGATGAACCTTGTATATACAAAAAGGTAGTAGGGAGTATGGTGGTGATCCTCGTAAAGCACATGGATGACATACTCTTGATAGGGAAGAAGTTTGCTATGCTACGCTCGATCAATCTCCGCTTATCACAATGATTCTCCACATAGGATCAAAGTGATACCTACTAAATCCTAAGCTTTGGATCTATGAGATAGATCTAATTGGATGTTAGAATACTCACTAGTTGTAGTGAGATGGTATCAATCGATCCTGGGGAGAATCACTGGAAGGGTTCCAGGGTGATAAGGACGACTGAAAGTCAGTCACAGGCATTGTCTTTACCCTCAGTAAAGGGACGGTAAGTTGGAAGAGTTTCAAGATAGATACAGTGGCATACTAGACGATAAAGACAGGATACATCGCTACTAAAGATGCTACCAAAGAGGCTGTTTGGGTGTATATTGGTTCATGAGATGAACTAGGTTCTTACCATTGTGTGACAATGGAAGTGTGGTTTTGGCCCGGGAACCCCGGTCCCATCAGTGACCCAGACATAATCTAAGGCAGTATCACCTGATCATGGAGATGGTTGATCTCCAGGGTGATCAAGGTTAGGAGAACAGACTCAGAGGATAACACGGCGGATCCACTCACAAAGGCCTTTACCCAGAGAGAGACTTTTATGGGATGGTTGAGTATGAGATACTACAACCACTGCTATCAGATGGCCCTAGTGCAAGTGGGAGATTGTTAGTTATATGTATGCCCTAGAGGCCATTACTGTACATTGGATGTATATTGTAGTGGATGCTGGGATATATATAGGGAGGACTTTCTTGCTCGACATGATAGTATGCTATCTGGTTGCTCTTTACCTTAACGTGTACACTGATTGTCTCTCTGTTACATGTTGGTAAAGCCCTTAGGATGTGTACTTGACTACCTGGACTATGATGCGGATCATACTAGTGGGGACATGGTAGTCCATAAGTACATCCTTCAAGGTCCCTAGTCGTGGGTATATCGAGACGGGGCATCGATATACCAGAGTAGACTAGCGTATACCTTCTCGACCCATACAGATGGGCGATGGATGATCCCATATCCATTGGTGTTTGACATCAGAGATGATATACGGGTGCTCAGTAAAGACTGGGTACACTGGACGGACTCGCCGAGAACTCCCAGATGGTATTATACCTTACGTCAGATGGCAGTTCTCTGGTGACACTGGTGCAGAGTAGTCTGTTGACTCGAGATCGTCATAGAGTCTTGTGTGATTCCCACTGTGGTTTGATTTCCACCTTACCACGTCCAAGAGGGCGTGCAAAACGGTGGTTTTTGGGTACAGTCCCGAATCACATGGAGGCAATGAGCGATAGGAGGGGATTCGTCTCTCCCGGTATAGGGAGTTGATGTTGCGCTGTGTTCGATTGGCTATAACCGGAAATCCCTGGCCTGGGTTGCTGAGATATACTGGTAAGTGTTACCAGTAGTTTCTCGAACTGTTATAGACCTCATATCGACACGACTTATCGAGCTATTGGGGTCTGACGTTTACCACCCCTAGGCGAGATATGCGACATATCAGACGATCAGACCGGACTGTACGGTAAGTGTTACTGGTTGGATTCACAGGAGGGTGAGCGGGCTTGCTCGTCGATCTTCTCATCGCTCAATACCCGGGTGGCCGTTACGTTTAGCAGACCGCTTGCGGCTTGTGGGTGCTTGATATGATCATCATCTGCTGCCGGCGTATTGACGAGTCTTTAGAGTCCTACACAGAGGTTTCCTGGCTCAAGCGAAACGAAATAGGAGCGCATATGAGATATGTGCAGGACCGAGAATAATGCGTGTATGTGATACCGCATTCCATTCTCGCGATGAATGTATCGGATGGTTGTATGCGATATAACCTAGTTATCGAATCAAGGATTGATTCGATAAGACGATACATAGGATACTAGTCGGTTATATGCGATATGACCGGATCGTTAAATCAAGTGTTGATTTAATGATTTAATGTATAATTATATATTTGATATATCACTTTGCATTAACTAGTATCGGTTCACTTAAGATGGATTTTCTCACTCGGATGTGCGCATTGTATATGCGATATATTTTTGTGCACTCGATTGTATCATGTTTGATGATGCATGCAAAATCGGTTTGTGTAAAGAATTAAATCTAGGTTAAGTAAATGGTTAAGGTTTCTATTTATTTGTCCATTCATTTATCTTTTTATTATGGATAAAAATGAAATGACAAAAGAAAACAAAATGGTTTTATTCTTTCTTTCTTTCTTTCATGAAAGCTTGATGAAGCTTTGACCATATGACCATTTTGTCTTCAAGCTTAACCCTAACCATTCTTTTAACCTTAGTCAATTCTCTACACCTAACTATAGTTAATGTTATGATAAGTATTCTTTTTTCTTTTCTATTCTAATTAACTTATCATAAGATTATCTTCTTCTTCTTCATCTTCAACATTGAAGAAAGCTTTCTACCAACAATGGTGGAATGTAAAAATGAGTGGGAAATCCAATTCTAAAGTGAACCCACTTCCTATTTCTTCATTCTCTACCTCTTGCCAAGTAGTATAGGGTGTTTCCTTCACAAGTTTTCTTGACTTGGTGAAGTTGGAGCTTGATCTAGCGATGCCTCGACGTAGATCATCTTCGGCATCGTCGTCGATGACCTAGCCCGCCCATTCTTCGATGAAGCCGATACTAGAGTCATGGTTTGATTTGGACAGCGGAGAGGACTTCATCACGGAGCTATGGAGGTGGAGAACCGGATCTACAAAGGTTGTATTTCCGTACTCTTAGTTAAAGTAGTTAACTAGTTGCTTTGTCGCCTAAACTTCTAGCCAACGATCCGTATTAGGGTTTCTCGGCACCGTAATTTTTGAAATTGGCATGGTTGATGCCTTGTGAGACCTCTTGAGAGTGCCTAGGAACCCTACAGAATCGAACCTAGCTGTAGCACGATCAAAAAAAGGTTGCTAATTTGGGGTCAAAGATGATCGTCTCGGGTTAAGAATGCGAGAAAGAGGTGGTGGGAAGAAAAAGAGAAGAAGCGGTGGAGGAGATGGGTAGGGCTGGAGGATTATGGTTAGGGTTTGGGAAACTAGGGTTTCATCACAATTCTTTTCAAAGTTCTGATACCATGAAGAGGACCGAGAAGAAAAAATTATTGGCATAATTGAACAGGAGTCCATACAAATCTATATATAGAGAGTTATAGATTATCTCTCAATCTAATAACAAAATATTTTCATAACTAATATCTAATAACTAAATATACTCATAACTAATATATAATAACTAATTATATTCTTAACAGCATCGATGTGTGAAAAAATGAACGTCCTTCGATAATGTAACATAAACTCCATCCGATACATTGGGTAGAGCTCTTTAAATCCTTTGATTTTTCATACACATACATTACTTGAGCGGATCAGATCGTTCAAATATGTCGTAAACTGAGAGTTCCTGTTTTTAAAAAATGCGGAGCGGTTTGCAATAGAGCACTTTCTTATATCTATATACATATATATAGATATATGTATATATGTACAAACACAACACACATGTAGAGAGAGAATAATGGTGGAAAGAGGCCCTAGAAGGCTTTTTGTGTTAGGTGGCGTAAAAAAACACACCCTTCATTTTATTCGACGATCAGCACCGGTCATCTTGATCTTCATCGTCTAATATATTGATACATCAAATTTCATGTGATTCTAACACCTTTTCATCGTTGATTTAGCAATGTAAAAAGTTATATTGTTGGTAAACTGTTAATTTGGCACTCATCGAATCAACGGTGAAAAAGTGTTCGAATCACATGAAATTTGGTGTATCGCGACATATTTGATGATGAAGATCAAGATGTCTTGTGCCGATCGTCGAATAAAATGGTGGAAGGTGTATTTTTGATGCCACCTAACGCAAAAAGGCCTCATAGGCCCTCTTTACTCTATTATTCTCTCTCTCTCTCTCTATATATATATATATAAGGAAGTGATCTATTGCAAACCGGTCCGTATTTTTTAAAAACGGAAACTCTCGGTCTACGGGATATTTTTACGATCCGAACCGTTTAAGTTGATCACCCTACCTTCAAATGTATGTATGAGAAATCAAAGAATTTGAAGACCTCCAGCCTATTCGTTGATGGGTGCAAAAATGAACGTCTTTCGATAACGCAACATAAACTTTATCCGACCATCACGAATAGGCTGGAGGTTTTCGAATCCATTGATTTTTCATGCACATACATTTGAGTGTAGGGTGATTAACTTGAACGGATCGGATCGTTAAAATATGTCGTAGACTGAGAGTTTCCGTTTTTAAAAAACGTGGACCTGTTTACAATGGAGCACTCCTCTACACACATGGATCCATTAGGGCGGGGTTCGTGTTTTTCAAATTCATGAAATTTTTCGTGTTGCATCCTACGAACGGTTCGTTTCGTTCATGTTGTTCTACACGGCTTAGATAGTAAATGAATGAAAAATCATATCGATCGGAAGTGTTTTGCATGTGTAGAAGCATGTAGATTTATTTCAGCCGTGCATTTTTAAACTTTTAAAACTAGGTTATAAATCTACATATTTTTACACATGTAAAACAATTCCGATTGATGCGATTTTTCATCTATTCACTATATAAGATGTGTAGAACAACTTGAAAGGAGCCGATCATTCGTAGGACGCAACATGAAAAAGTTCGTGAAATTTGAAAAACACAAATGGATTTGCACTCTCTCTCTCTCTCTCTCTCTATATATATATATATATATAGGCTAGGATTCTATCGATAGGATTTGAAAAAAAAATCCTAACACTTTCTTTACCTTTGGATTTGCAATGAGATATGCGTTATTAATCATGTGATTATTTAAAAGAATGAATGGTTTTCTTCATAATTGATTACACATATCCCAATACAAATCTAAAGGCAAAGAAAGTAGTAAGATATGTTTTCAAATCCTATCGATAGGATTCTAACCTATCTCTCTCTCTACACACACATCAGGTATTTAAACAACCAACTTTAGACATCATTAATTAGTTAAATAGTCACCAAATTGTTTAGTTACTTTTACTAGTTATTAAATTTGCTCATTTAAAAAATTCTGCTGTCAAAGGAAATAAAATCCGATATTTATGATCCGAGATGGCCGATACGAGATGGCTGATTCCAATCCCAAAAGTGATCATCCAACACCAATACCGAGATTTTCATCCTTGGTTTTGTTTTTCTTGGACTCGGCTAATTATGGAAAGATAGAATAAAAGGGGGGAGCCAACCTAAATTCCCAAATGATAGGACTAGAACCGACATACCAGAAGCTTTACTAATATATGTATATCAAGTAGTTTAAATATTTAGGATTTCTTAGTTTTTGTGAGCATCTTCTCCTTGTCAGAACTGACGTTTAGATATCTCTGTATGCAGATTTTGAAAGGTAAGTTATTTGTCGAAAGATTTTCTGAGAGCAAGAGGCAAACTTTCTTGGATTACCTTGCTGGGGGATGTGAGCTGAACTTTATGGTTGCTATAGATTTCACAGGTATGCGATAATGTCTCATTATCTTTTACTATTAGTTGCCAATGATTCGCTTAATAATCATTTATTGTTTACCAGCATCAAATGGAAATCCACGCCTCCCAGATTCCTTGCATTACATTGATCCCTCAGGTCGGCCGAATGCATATCAGAGAGTGAGCTACCATTGATTCATATAATTAGTTGTAGGGATTTTCTTTTTTGCTTATGGCTCTTTTAGCAATCTCCGTTTGACATGTTGGATGCAATCAATATATTTTTCAGGCAATACTAGAAGTTGGAGAGGTTTTGCAGTTCTATGACACTGATAAACGCTTTCCTGCTTGGGGCTTTGGAGCAAGGCCAATTGACGGTCCTGTGTCTCATTGCTTCAACTTAAATGGAAGCACCTTTCACTCCGAGGTGATGAGTTCTGATACTTTGCATTGCTACTTTTTTATTGGCTTTGTATTATTTCATGTTTGTAGAAAATATGTAAAATATATTACCATGTGATTTAGTACGTGTTTGTTACTTTTTTCTTTCGATCTTAAAATATAGAACGTCTTAATGGCAGCTCTGCATTGCCAAAAGTAATCTTTGGTGTTTAATCACTTGACCGGAACACAAGCTATTCATTTATTATCACCAATCCTTTACCCATTAACAAAGGTCGGGTACCGAGAACAACTTATTATAGGTTGAAAAAAATCCAAAAGAGAAAAGAAACTATTATCTGGATAAGGTCCGTTGTGAACGCTTTATAGTTGGTGTCATTCTTTGCCGAAGTAAGTGAGTATGCTTCTATAAAACCTAGGAGGCCTGTAAACAGACATACGATTTCTAATCTTGTAGCTTGTGCATGCTATTAAAGAACAAACTTCTAATCCCTCTAGATACGAAGTGGTGGTCTAAAGGTGGATTTAAGCTGATAAAAATTCTTCTAGGGAATAAGATATTAAAATTCATATCTTGGCATGATATTAATAATGGACTAAACAACTCCAGCTTCTTCATTGAATAGTGAAAAGTAATAAATAAGAATACAAAAAAAGAGAGGAGGAATCAAGTCAATTAGAAGATACTAGATATGTGAAAACCATACAATGTAAAACACAGGAGCATCTTGAATTTCTATGGTCAATAAGGATCATCTGCAACTCGCTACTATTTTGTGATCTAATCTTGGTCATGAAGATGTTTTATTGAACAATCCAAAAGCTTTTATGAGCTGAGTTAAAATATCCAGCTCATCATATTATCATGATATGAAGCTAGTTGGTTCTTGGCATTTTGATTCAACCAGTAAGGGAAATTTCTTAGCCAGTATATTGGAACTTTGTTATGATAAAGTTCATGGTGGTGAAGATTATAGCTTTCCATGTGGGAAGTAGGAGAATTTGCATAAATCGTGACAGCTTAAATATGCTATCAGGTTGAGGGAATTCAGGGTATAATGTCAGCTTATATGAGTGCCCTTCGAAATGTATCATTGGCAGGCCCTACACTGTTCGGCCCAGTTATCAATACTGCAGCACAGATAGCCAGCCAATCTCTTTCCAACAACCAACAGAAATACTACATTCTGCTCATAGTCACGGTAATGAAGAAGCTCACATTTATTTATTTATTTATATATTGTGTGTGCGCGCATCTCACATAAATTATTGTTCAGGATGGGGTGATAACAGATCTTCAAGAAACAAAAGATGCATTGGTAAATGCGTCTGATCTGCCTATGTCAATCCTCATTGTTGGAGTGGGCGGTGCTGACTTCAAAGAGATGGAGGTGAATTGTTGCATGCTTTATCTTTTGATTGCTTAACCTATCTTTTCTCTAGGGTAGATTTTTTCCCTGCCAAAGCAGTGTGCTCGAATGTACATGAAATTTTTCTTGAAGTACTACATACTTGACATGAATAGACCTCCATAGCAAATCACCACTCCATATATAACGATTAATCTTCTCCTTCTACTCTAGCTTGCAAGGACAATTATTTTACTCTTAAATTATAATGGTGCAGATATTAGATGCAGATAAAGGGGAGAGGATTGCGAGCACAACCGGGCGAGTTGCCGCAAGGGATATAGTGCAATTTGTTCCAATGCGAGGTGTGCAGAGTACGTAAAACTTTTCTTTAAAATACTTGAATCATACTACATCTTTTACTTTTGCACACCTCTTCTAATACAAGCGTGACGTGTAGGTTACTCCATTTCATTCTTTGCTTTCGGTGATAAGCTAGGTTTGCACAATATTTTGAGATGTAATATCCCACAAACCTAATCTTCAATGTCACGTGTTAGCTTACAACAATGATGCATTAGACAAATATCATTTAGCTACTTTTCCTACCATAAACTTCTATTATTAAAACTGTTATATATATATATATATATATATATATATAGAGAGAGAGAGAGAGAGAGAGAGAGAGAGAGAGGCCATAGGAGGGAATTTCCTCCTATGGCATCAAAAAATACACCCTCTATTTTTTCCAATGATTGGTACCCATTTATCATCTTTATCATCTAAGATGTGGATGCACCAAATTTCACGTGATTCTACTACTTTTCACCGTTGAATCAGCAATGTAAAAAGCAAGGTTTGAGAACTCGGTTTTGATTTCGGTCTCTCATAATTTTATTAATTTCGTTGGGTTTCAGCTAGTTTCGCTATTATCGGTTCGGGTTTCGGTTTCGACGGTAATACAACATATATAAGTGTAGATATATTAAATACTTAAATTTATACTTCTATATTACAAGACATGATCCTAATATTTAAAAATCTAACCATGATGCAAAATATATTGAAAAGTGTATTTAGATAAGTATTAATATAGCGTTTATGTTCATTTTTTTTGCGGTTTTCTAACAACGAAGACCCACAATGACAATAAAAATGGTATAAAAAAATAAGTGTTTAAAGGTTTTGGCCGAAACGATATTGTATAGTTGGTTTCGTATCGGTGTCGGTTGGTTTCGTATTGGTTTCCCACCGAAACTGATATGAAACCACCGCGTATCGGAGGTTTCGGCCGAAACCTCAAACCTTGGTAAAAAGTTCTATTGTCGGTAAACCGTTAATTTTGCACTCACTAAACCAACTGTGAAAAAGTGGAAGAATCATATAAAATTTTGTTTATCCACATCTTAGATGATAAAGATGAAAATAAATACCGATCGTCGAAAAAATCGTGTAGGGTGTATTTTTTCGATGCCATAAGAGAAAATTACCTCCTATGGCACATTTTCTTCATTATATATATATATATATATATATATATATATATATATATATATGATCCAGTGAGACAATGTGAGAATGACACACTCGTCCTCATCCGTCGATCGAGGAGGAAAAAAATAAACAACCTTGATTAGATAATAATACAAAATCTAATTTGGTAAAGGTTCTAATAGATCTTTAATCTAGTCAGGTAATATTTTATAATTATTTGTCGTTTCCAGTTTCAAGTTCTTCCTACTTTCTCCGCTTGCGGATGAGTGAATTTCATGATCGACTATGAACCGTTGGACCATTATGAAGGTTTGTTAAATGAGTTCTAATAGATCATTGATCTTTGAGGGTTGCATCTCACTCCAGTCATGAATCCCGAAAGAGATTAAAGTAGTTAATGTGGACCAATCTTATAGCACTGTTAAAACTAATTGAGATAAGTTTTGTTTCCTATGATGTGTGATATGAAAATATTATCACATAAATCTTGGAACTTAATCCAGCAATATGAATTCAAGCTAATTTCTTAGCCTAAATAGGGGGAGGGGAAGAGGAGAAGAACAAAACTATAATTCTCAACTCTAAACTTTAACAGATGGGAAGAAGGTTGGGTTTGACAAATCGAGACTTGTGTGAACGAAGGTCTAATTTCAGGAAAGAATTATTGAGGATAAACAATTACTTAAATTTATAATTATCTAAATTAGTATGATAAAATCAAGGCTATTTATTTTTTTCCTCGATCAACAGATGAGAGCGAGTGTCTCATTGTCTCACATAAATATTGTCTCACTGGATCATTACTCTCTATCTCTCTTTATATATATATGAGAAAAATGTTTCTAAGGCGATATCTTAGGATACAACCTAAGGAGTCGCCTACGTGGCACTTCATGAAAGGCTCTACCTCGTAAATTAATGCCAATGTAATTATTGAAGATCCATACATTTATGAGCTAAAGTTATTCATAAAGTGCAAAATGGGTGACTCCTTCGATTGCACCCTAAAGATTCATCTTAGGCCCACTTTATCCTATACATATATACATACATATACACAAGGCTCCATTGCAAACTGGTCTGTATTTTTTAAAAACGAGAACTCTCGATCTACGACATATTTCAACGATCCGAGTCGTTTAAGTTGATCACCCTATCCTCAAATGTATGTATATAAAAAATCAAAGTATTTGAAGACGTCTAATCTATGCATCGGATGAAATTTATGTAGCATTATCCAAAGACGTTCATTTTTGCACCCATCGATGCATAGATTAGAGATCTTCAAATCCTTTGATTTTTCATACACATACATTTGAGGGTAGGGTGATCAACTTGAAGGGTTCAGATAATTAAAATATGCTGTAGACCAAGAGTTTCCGTTTTTAAAAAATGCGGACTGGTTTGCAATAGATCACTCCCATATATATATATATATATATATATATATATTAATGGAGGGCAAAGGCCCTAGAAAAGGGTTTACTCCTATGGCGGTGAAATAAATCTACCTCCAATATTTTTTTGTCGATCGGCAAATGTTGTCCTCATTCTCATCGGCTAAGATGTATACATACCAAATTTCGTATGATTCTAACATGTTTTCACCATTGTTTTAGTGGGTGCAAAATTAACGGTTCTCCAATAATAGGATATTTTTAAAAATTTTACATTGCTAGATCAACGATGATAGGTGTTAGAATCGTATGAAATTTGGTGTTTCTATATCTTAGATTATAAGGATAAAGATGGAAAAATGACGGAGGGCATACTTTTATCGACATCATATGAGGGTTTCCTTTCTAGAGCTTCTTTCCTCCATTATATATATATATATATGAGAATAATGAAGAAAAGAGGCCAAAAGAGGGAATTTAGTCCTATGGCGATCGACACCCATAATCTTCATTTTTATCATCCAAGATGTGGATACACTAAATTTCATGTAATTCTGCCATTTTTTCACCATTGAATTAGCAATGTAAAAAGTTCCATTATCGGTAAACCGTTAATTTTGCACTCACTGAATCAACGATGAAAAAGCGATAGAATCACATGAAATTTGGTGTATGCAGATCTTAGATAATAAAGACGATGATGAATGCCGATCGTCGAAAAAATCATGGGGAGTATTTTTTCGACGCTATAGGAGGAGGGAGAGCTCATATGAGAATAAGGGAGGAAAGGTACCATAGAAGGGAATTTCCTTCTGTGGTGTCGAAAAAATACACCCTTCAAGATTTTTTTCGACGATCGGCATCCATCATCTCCATCTTTATCATCTAAGATGCAGATGCACTAAATTTCATGTGATTCTACCAATTTTTCGCTGTTGATTTTGTGCGTGCAAAATTTACTGTTTACCAACAATAGAACTTTTTACATTGGTAATTTAACGGTGAAAAGGTAAATCATATGAAATTTGGTATATCGACATCTTAGATGATAATGATGGAGATGATGGAAGCCGATCATCGGTAAAAATGGAGGTTGTATTTTTTCGACGCCATAGGAGGAAATATCCTCATATGATCTCTTTTCTTCATTATTCTCTCTCTCTCTCTCTCTCTCTCTATATATATATATATATATATATATATATAAAAGAAACAAGCAACATAAATTTACAATGCCATTGTCTAGACATTCATCCTAAGGTTTTTCAAATTAAATTATTTAAGTTAGTCAAAGTTGTTTCTTGCTTTTGGCGGTTAGGTGTTTCCTGGGTTTATTCTTGAGAATGGAAAAAAAGTTGTTTCTTGCTGATGTTTGATGGACTTTGCTTGTGATTTGTTGTATGCATGCGACACTCATGCGGGAAGCAATTATATAGCATGGTTGAAACTTGGCTTGGGATTGCACGAGTTGTTGGGTGTTGAGGCTGGCCAAAGAAAAACTTCCCTTCATTTGGGGTCGAATTTTGATTTAGCCTCAATGGCTAGTTTAGGTTGGTTACAGTGCAGATCAGTTCCAATTGACTGTGCATTGTATTCTAGAAAACATTGGTCGAGTTCCTGGTTGGGTGCTTGTTTTAAAAATAGAAGGTTCCCCCCTACCCCTATATACAACCCCCAAAACATAGCTAATTCTAAATACAACCCCTAAATCTTCCAAGTTAATCAAATAGGACCCTATGTTAAGTTAATCTGGGTTCATGTTTGGGTTAGTGGCAACTTGAGTTAGATTTTAATTGATATTACCCTCATACCCTTATATCAACTAATTAAACTTCTCTATCCTTTCTCTCGTCTACTCCAAATATGCTCCTTTTCCCGCAAATCTTGAAACTCTTCATGGTGGTGATGATGATGATATGTTTAGTTGAAGCAGAATCAATTGAGAACTTGAGGAAGATGAAGCGTTATTTCGAGGTGGGTAGTTAAGCCATCCAAATATCATTAAAAAGAGATCAATGAAAAATCCAGGTTTGGTAACATGAATAAGCAAAACAGGTTTCAAACGCAAATGCATAATATACGTGCAGTCATGCCAAATATCCAAAATATAAGTGCAAGATGAAGCGTTGTTATTCATGCTTAAAAGAAGCAGCAGTAGGAAGAAGTGGCAGTAGAAGAAAGAAGAAACTATAACAGGAAGAAGCAGCAATAGCAGAGTAGTGAGGAAGGAGCGTGGGAGCTGTAGCTGCAAAGGTTTGATGGGGCATTTAAAGGAAAGAATATAGCCGTTTGAGGGTATTTTTGCCCTCTAATGGCTAGAACTAACAGCTAGATGGATGACAGTTAACCATGGGGTCCTATTTAATATAGTTAGAAGTTTTAGGGGTTGTGTTTAGAAATATTGAATAGAATGTTTTAGGGGTTGTATTTAGAATTAGCTATATTTTATGGGTTATGTATAGAAAAGCATGTGGCTGATCATCTGACAACCCAATCCAAAACTATTCCAGATTTTTTTTTGTGGTTCCACAAATCAATCTGATTAACGGTACCAGATATGGATACTTGAGGCATCCGAACCCAATAAACCCAATATTTGACATATGGTATATATTTAGTTCATTTACTCGACTCACCTTCCCTCCTCTTCCCAGAAAAATTTGTTTGCGGCTGTTTTTATCTACTATATATTGTTTAAACATGTCCAAAATGTTTTTGATGAATAGCTGGGTAAAACACCTGTCTCATATTATTCATTACTAATTCAGCAAAAATGAAGTAAAACGACTGAAACGAAAAAGGACCCCCTCTCAAGTAAACATGTCCTATATTGGGGAGGAAAAGAAGTAGAAAACAAAGAATTATGAGCAGTGGCATCCTCTAATTTCTAGTTGCTACTTAAAGTTGATGTATTCCCGAAGGGAAAATCATTGAATTGGATAAGCTGAAACCAGAATAAAACCCAATTACTCGAAAACGAGTTTTGATTGGACTGATTAGGCTGAGCATCTTAGTTGGTTTGGACCAGTATATCCATCGGACACTTTATAATTTATCAGCAGCTAGCTAGGCCGGAGAGGGAGACCCTTGTATTATATAGTGTATATGTTACTATAGTTGCAGCCTTGCAGAGCTTGATTTATTCTTGAAACCAGCCCAAAGTTCATCATTACCAAAGTTCTAAAGATTTGGTCCGTAACTTTTAGAAGTTTAAAGTTTATTTTGTACTTTTTGTTAAAAAAAGGGGTTATTTTGGTTATTTAGTTTTCCCCAATGTAATTATGTGAACGTGAACCAGAGAACTGACTCCAAATCAACTTGAATCAAATGTAGGTTGGCTTGGTTCCATTCTACAGTATATATTGGATTATTCTGGTCGTACCCCAATGTTGCACTGTAACCTTTTGCTAAAATTAATTTGTATTACCCAATTAAAATATAGTATTTAATAATAATATTAGTGGTAGACTATTTTGACACATCAACTTATCCTGTCATGCCTTGCAATCCAATATATTTATATATTAAGCATTTTTGATCACATATTTTCAAAGGTGAAACCAAAACTTTAATTTGCGGAAAATGTCGGAACTTATGGCGGTCTAACGAGTGATTTTCCGATTACAATTGGTTTACATCAAGGGTCTGCACTGAGTCCATTCCTGTTTACCATCGTGATGGATAAGGTTATTAGAACTATCCAAGATGAGGTACCTTGGTGTATGCTATTCGCCGATGTTATTGTTTTAGTAAATGAGATGAAAATATGGGTTAATACCAAATTGGAATTATGGAGGCAAACGCTGGAATTTCGGGGGTTCAGATTGAGCAGGTCCAAGACAACATATATGTAATGCAAATTTAACAAACAAAGAAGTCAAGACCGCATTGGTATAACACTGGAAGGACAAGAGATCACCAAGCGATCGTTTTAAATATCTAGGTTCCATCATCCAAAAGGATAGGAATATCGATAGTGATGCTAATCAAAGAATCCAAACTGGTTGGTTGAAATGGAGGAGCGCAATAGAGATTTTGTGCGATCGTAACTTTCCTTTAAGATTGAAAGGGAAGTTTTATCGGAGCGCTATTCGGCCTGCCTTGTTATATGGTACAGAATGCTGGGCTCGTAAGAAGCATCATACACAGAAGATGCACGTAGCGGAGATGCGCATGCTGCATTGGATGTGTGGTAACACTAGAAAAGATAAGGTGCGAAATGAGGATATCCGTGTAAAAGTTTTGTAGCACCCGTAGAGGAGAAGATACGGGAAAACCGGCTAAAGATGGTTTGGTCATGTGCGACGCAGACCTATGGAAGCACCGATTCAAATGGATACTATCGATATAGGCAATGTCAAAAGGACGAAAGGGAGACCGAAGAAAATATGGATGGAGGTGATACGAAAAGATATGGTTGCCAAAGCCCTCAATGAAAGTATATTGTTCGATAGGAGTGAGTGAAGGTGGAGGATTCATGTGCTGGACCCGGCGTGATTCTCATGTTGGTTCATGTAGCCTACCCTATATGCTTGGGATAAAAGGCTCAGTTGTTGTTTGAAACCAAAACTTTTATTTCCAATTGCATATTTAATTTGGATGCTTTTAACAGATGCATAATCCAAACCCAAAAATTGTCTACTTTGGCGCTTATCTGATGAGCACAAATATCTCGATGATCAACCTGTCAGAGCCTTCTACTCATCTTATTACTTAATCATGCAATTGCCTTTATCTTCGCAAATGCATGACTTAACATTATTCATCCTTTTTTTTAACCCCTTAAGGAACAAGTTCAATTAACTTTTGACGGCACGTGCTTGTACAAACCAATCCATTTTTAGTCCAAATTTCAGTAGCACTATCGAAATTAAGGAAGTGCTGAGTGCTAATAGCCAGTTGAAAGGGATAAACCTGTAAGCATATAATACAAGGTGAAGATTAATGCTTAAATTTTTTTTTAGCGTGACTTGACATATACCCGTTCTTCATCTGCAGGTGGTGGTGAGGTAACAGTTATTCAATCACTTCTAGCAGAATTACCCACACAATTCATGAGTTACATGCGGAGTAGAGATATTCAACCACTTGGCTAATTTCATTTTCAATGTACATACTCTTGCAATTTCCTCTTCTTAATTTTGACCTAATTTTCACTGGGCTCTTAGCGTCTTTTAAGTATCGCATGCTTCTGGAATTTAGTGCCATTTTTTGTTCGGTATCAGTTTGCACAGCCCTCTGAAATTACACAGCGAATGGAGGGATGTTATATAGCTTGATAAAACAAAATGATTTTATTCTCTATATTAACGAGCTCTATGAAATATCTATCAATTTTCCGAGTTTATTGAATTGTCAATTAGATTTTATGTGTTTGCCTGACGAAGATATTGTTCATTTTTAAAAAAATCATGAAACACCTAATATTAGCATCTCTCTTTTGTGAACCCTTGCTCATCAATATAGTTTGTGCTTGATTATATTGTGTTTAGTGAAGCTATCATTCCAAGTATCATACCCATAAACATTTTGATTTACATTTCTTATGATTGAAGTTTATGTTTCGTGGCTAGTACATTATAATAGTTCATGGTGGTTATATATACATATAAAGCATGGAACATTTTAAATTCAGGAGTTTTTTTGTGTTGATGATTTAGCCTAAACCTAGTAATCATTATTCCATTGGAGGCTCAAGTTTTCTGGATACAAGCTGACTCAATTTCGTCAGAGTTCTTATAATATATTGAGTAGAGTGCCTTGTTTGTTTTTCCTTCTTAAAAGCAAAATTGAGTTTGTTTAAAGCTACATGCTAGCTTCCAATATTTGGATTTTATATTCAGAATCTATATAGTAAATTGATTTTTTTTCTTTCATTCTTCTGTGTTTCTTCTTAATCATATTGCTTCTCTTGATCTTCTTAAGATTATGGATTTTTCTGCCTCATCCTCTTTGCTTGATTTACTTCCAAATTGAGGCTTCTTCTTCCACCTTTATCAAAATTTCATTGCTTCATATCCATAAGATTAAGATTTATTTGAGTAGATCATAAAATATCAAGATGATATTAAATTTTGCAAGTAAATTAGTAAACTACTAGGTTGTATCTTGAAAAGAAATTAAGAGTTTATGAAGAAAAATTGAGGCTAAAAAGGTTAAAAACCCTAACCTTTTCCATTTTGAAACTTCATATCTTGAAAGATCTTGATTTTTCGATTTTTTGATGTAGGGATTGAAGAAAACTCAAACTTTTTTCCCTCTCTTCTTCCTCGTTTCTTGTTGATTTGAGGAATTTTGGGTGTATGGGTTTTTAACATTGGAGAAAAATTAAGGAAGAAATGGTAAAAATAAAGGGAGGGAAATGTCCTCACAAGTATATATATGGGCATTAAGGCAATTTCATTTTTTCGGTTAATGTTGCATGAGGGTAAAGTACAAGTCCCTACTTTAGAGTAATTTAATATAGGGAAAATAACAATAGGGTATATGAGTGTAACTTTAGAGTATTATATAGCAATTTACCGATATGTTTTTGGATGTGACTGAGAGTTAAACCGTTCATTTTGGAAAGAAAAGTTATATTGTATGAGCTATGCCCAATTAATTCTCTCCAAGGGTCAGGAGATATTTTAGAAATATAAAGATAAAACTTGTAAAAAGAATATGCAGGAATAAGAAGAGGAAATAGGGCCTGTAGGGATTTGATCTTTCACATGAGCCAGTGGGACACGTTATCTGTTTTATACTTGGGTCTCTGGACCCCACTGACTCATGTGAGAAACCACTGCAGTTTTGGTTCTGTAGGGTTCATGCAGGTTCATGTGAGAAGCCACTGCAGTTTTGGTTTTGTAGGGTTCATGCAGTACCCGTTTTCTTTAATAAGAAAGGGAAAACTCGGTTATCGGATACTAAAGATTGTGAGAGCCCACAAGATTATATATGCAAAATGCTCTAATTAATAATTATTGTATTAATTGTTACCGTACAAGATAAACAATGTTATAAAATAATTAATAAAATAGTGAATTAATTCAAATTTCCTGTACTTATTTCCCATTTTCTAGACTTTAACCCAGAAAGTGGATTGGAGAAGGAATTCTCTGTGGCATGAAAAGTGGCATGGTACTTTTTAGCCATTTTCCTCATAAACCAAACCATGATCAGGTACAAGGTGAAATCTTATGAGTTCAAAGAGGCAGACTTACTCGACCAAGGTGGGCTATTTTGCCGAGTTTCTGAGAGAGAGTTGTCTCGCGTCTCTAGCTATTATCTACCTGTTCAGAAATAGCAGCATTGGTTTCTTGACCCTTTGCATCACGCTACTAGATAGCGGAAAAATAAATTCCATTCTTAATCAAAGTAGGAAACATTTCCTTTGTAGCGTCCTTCCTTGATCCCTTCTTGTTCTGTCCGCTGGTTGATGAAAGACATTCTCTTAAAAGCCCCATCTTTCTCCCATTACTCAGTGTCATATAACATTACAACACGAGAGGCAACAACACTCCCATTACTCAACGAGACTAGACTCGGACCGGGGTAGAGTAAGCTCTTGAATGCCATGCCGTCAAGGGTTGGTGTCGTATATCCAAAGAAATAAAATGTGCATTCATATACTTTCTTATTTCTTCTCGCTTTGTTTTCTAATATGCCCTTAAATTAGGCTTGGCAAATGAGGGTAGCTGGGCCAACTCGCCTCACCACTCGTCTTGTTTACCATGCGAAGTGAAGCAACAAAGATGAACAGAGGAGCCCACTCATCTCAACGACTGGTCTAGGCGATGCCAGTTTGGCAAGTTACAAGCCTGACTTTGCATGTCTTTTAGAAGTAAAAATTTAATAAAATAGCAAATAAATAGGCTAAAAAATAAAAAAATATAAGTAAAAGTTAACTGTTAGGAGGCGAGTTTGCTCGGTCAAAACATGCTGTTTCTAGCCGTTGAAGGAAAATTACAAGCGAGGCGAGTTAGAAGCGAATCCGACCGTTGGACGGGAGAAACGAGACGAGGCGAGGCAAGACAAGACGACTTGTATTTAGACGTTGGGATTCGTAGTGGTTAGTTAAATGAGTCTAAACGAGTCAATTTTGCGAGTTGGCGAGGCAAGGTGGTGCGATTCACGATTTAGGGGAGACGAATTGCAGTGAGTCATCATTTGGTATTTTGGGAATCCGCTCGTCTTACCAACTCGTCCAGGACGAGGCGAGTCGACTCACCAAATCGGTCACGTCATAGGTTAGGCGTGTAAAACTCGCCTCTTTGCGAGATTAGACGAGTAAACGAATCCTCGCTTCATTTGCCGGGCCCACTTTAAATATGTGATAAAAAAGAAACCAAGTAATAAAAAAAAAATTCTATGCACCTAAGTAATTAGCCTAAGGATTGGCTAGCTCTTCTAAGACAAAGGCTAACTTCTCGATTATAGCATGATTCCCCACAGGGCTACAATCTTGGCCCACAAACTATACGATTACGACTTAGGGTGTTGGTTGAAGAGCATCCATCTTTCATAAGCTAGCCCCCCCTACCTACAATTTGGACCATTTTGGATTTGCTTCTCTTTTTTTTTTCTTTTCTTTTTTTTAAGAGAAGAATTTTTTTACTTGTTTGATTGTAGACTAATTGGCTGGGTATGGGCTGGTCCACCCCGAATCCATATATAGTGTAGGCTGATGGTGATACATCATGCCTACGTCAGATATAAATCCGCCATGGATATCACAATCTGAATAAGCAGAAGAAATATAAAACAACCTATGTGCACGTGTGTTTCCAACAAGGATCGAGATACGAAATACTCACCACAAATTTTCTTACTAATATTCCCATAAAGCAATGACACCAAGAGGCTGATTTCGGAAGATCACCGTGCCATGTCTCTTCCAGATCCCGCAGAACTTCGTCACCGTGGAAAATGTCGCCTATCCCAAGTTTCCTCATAGCCAAGGGCTTCTATCCAATTTTTAGAATGAACTTGGAGTTTGCAAATTCAGGATGATACAATATGATGAGTTTGTGACGTTATTTACGGTGTTTGGGGTCAAATCTTGGGAAATCTGGCCGTTTTGTAATGTTACAGGCTTCTGGCAAACAAATGAAGGAGCTAAACCCTCTCTCCAATCGCACTCTCGCTTTTACTGTTAGAGCTCGAAGAGCCTTGGCTTAGCTGCTTCCATTAAGGCGCTTACGGTGAACGGGGATATTTATTAACCACTCTGTGGGACTCCTTTCCTACGCTACTATGAGATGATAGGATTTGCTTGCGAGGGTGAGGGAAAACACAACTTCATCACATTATTAATACAGCAGCAACGAACAATCGAAATAGGTATCGCGAACTCTCACTTTCAAGCTCATAGGCCGAATTTGAGAGAGATTTGAGATGTCGAGATTGAAATTGATGTATTTCTTATGCTAATTTACTAGATCTTTTCTCCCGTATTCGGTCGACTACACTACTACAATAAGAGGTTGCCCTTATGGAGATAGGAATCCGTAGGGGCAACTTTTTATTACCCCTACGGTACCTTACGGATTAATTAAAAAATATTAAAATGTAATCTTTTATTTGGCCCTACAGAGCCGCAAAAGAAGACCCTACGGATTAATCCGTAGGGACATAAAATTGTTATTTATAAAAAAAAAGCGCAGTAATTTCCCACCGTCCCAAATTATCTCACCACCCCCCGCACGATTGATCACCCGCCTCCTCCATCTCAGTCTCGTCACCCGCCTCCTCCACCTCTCGTCGACAAAATTTTCCGCCGTCGTCGCCACCACACGCTCGTCGCCATCTTTTCCACCACCACAGTCTCGTCGAGCTCCATCCCCGGCCTCTTCCACCCCGTCGAGCTCCATCCGTCGGCAAAACTACAACCGAGGTGAGTTAATTTCCATTTTGAACTTATAATTATGCTTTTTTTTTGTGTTATTGTTGATTTTAGGGCCAGGGTTAGGGTTAGTTCCGGATTCATTGGGGGTTAATTAGGGTTAGGGTAAGGGTTAGGATTAATTAGGTAGGGTTGTGGTTAGGGTTATGGTTCGGTTTAGGTTTAGGATTAATTAGGTAGGGTAGGGTTAGGGTTAGTTAGGGTTAATTAGGTAAAATAGGATTGGTGATGATTAAGGTTAGGGTTAATTAGATTAGTTAGAGTTAATTTTGGTTTGGACTAGAGTTAATTTGGGTTGGGGGTTTGGGTGGTGATTGGGTTAGGTTAATTTGGGTTAGGGTTTGGGCTAGGGTTAATTTGGGTTAATTAGGTAAAATAGAGTGTATTTGTGTTAGGGTGTTGATTAGGGTTTATTTAGGTTAACTGGGTTAATTAGGGATAATTTGAGTTAGGGTGATGATTATGGTTAATTTGGGTTAATTAGGTTAATTTGGGTTAATTAGAGATAATTTGAGTTAGGGTGATGATTAGGGTTAATTTGGGTTAGGGTTTAGAGTGCATTAGTTTCTTCAGTAGGATACTCGATGTAACGTAAATGCAAGCAAAATTTACATTAAACTTAAAACTTCGAACCCTTAAAAACGAAACGTAAACGTATAACCTATTCAAGTTAAATGTTTAAGTTAAAACCAATATATGATACTCGCTGATAATATGAAACTTTCATATTCTCATCGATACTCATATGTGAAAATCAAAGCGTGACTTAGTCTCCATCTATCGGTTAACATACGTTCGATATTCGTCGTGACATAGAACTATATGTAGGTTGTTAAATATCGGACGGTATAGTTCGGTACTAACAACCGTCGTGTAGTCTATATGACGAGAAGATTCAATCGTATAATAACCGATAGATTTGTCCAGTGTGGAAAACTTAGGAATATATAAAGCAAACACCTGTATTCACTTGTGTTTTCATTCGTTTCGAATTATTTCGTCGGTATTTTTCCGCTGGTTCTCCGTGTACAAAGATAGAGTAGATGTATATTTCAACGTTGTTTCACAGCATTGAAATGATTATCTATTCTATTACAGTGTACTTGGAGAACAGCAGGGAGGTGCTGCCGAAATTTACTCGAAACGGATGAAAGCACAAGCGAATGGGTGTCTGCTCTATACATTCTTAATGGGATAGAAGCCTTAACCCCGACAGCCGAAACACATACATACAACATAAATACACAACAAACGCACACACAAAGCGCATACACACTATCAACCTTACACTTAAACGAAATCATAAATTGAAACACACATACACAGAATACAACTCATACTTGGGTATCTTCAAATCTAACTTTGTTTATCGATAATTTATTCCTTTCAACGACAAACTTGCCACTACGGATATTCTTCTTTGTCAATAACCATCCCGTTCTTAGATTTCTTAATATAGTCACTATAACCTACAATTTATATGTTATACAATCTAACATGGCCCATGAGTGCATCAGAGTTAAGGACTGGATGTACGTGGATTGGCAACAACGCATGCAATCTAAGTTTGTCGCAGGAGTTGCTGCTTTCATTGAATTTGCACGCGCACATAATAAGATCGTGTTAGAGAAAATTCTCTGCCTGTGCGATAAATGTAGGAATAAGTTCTGACAGAAGGTAGAAATCATAGAGCTTCACATCGTTAAATATGGTTTTACTAGATTTTATACAACTTGGCTATATCACGGGGAAGGACAAGAAAAAGACAGTAATGCAGCAGCGGCAGAAGAAGAAGACGGTAATGTGGCAGAAGAAGAAGAACACGATAACTTCTTTCCAGGAGAAGAAATGGAGGATATGGTAGAGGCTGCCCTAGGTGATAGTATTCCTACCGAAGATGACATTCCTTCTGGCCAAGGATTGCGTGCGGGTAAGTATGAAAAGTTCATGAATGATGCTAGAAAACCAATTTATGAGAATGCAAAGTATTCCAACCTATCATGGTTCGTTCAACTTTTCCAGATTAAGTGCCTAAATGGATGGAGCAACAAGACATTCACGATACTTCTGAAGTTCCTGAAAGATTCTATACCCCCGGGAAATAACGTTCCCGACAGCTAGTACGAAACCCAGAAGATGATGTCTGATTTAGGTCTGAAGTGTGAGAAGATTCATGCATGTCCTAAAGATTGCATGTTGTACCAGAAAGAGAATTCAGATTTGAAACAGTATCCAACATGCGGAGATACCAGGTATAAGCCGAAAGAATCTGATAAGAAGCCCGATATACCTGTCAAGATATCACAATACGTTCACATAACACAGAGGCTGTAGAGGCTGTTCAGGTGCAAGAAAACAGCCGAGGCAATAATTTGGCATCACCGTGCTGCTCCAAGTGAAGATGGAAAACCGAGTCATCCAAGAGATTCACCGGCATGGATGGATTTCGATAGGAGGCACGAAATATTCAGTAGTGATCCTCACAATGTCAGGCTTGGACTCGCTAGTGATGGTTTTTGTTCATTCAACTATGGCTGGAAGCCACAGCCCATGGCCCGTTGTAATGATAGTGTATAATTTGTCGCCTTGATTGGCTATGGATCAATCCTACTTTATGATGTCTCTTCTTATTGACGGACCAAACTCACCGGGAAACAATATCGACGTCTATCTCTGACATCTGATCGATAAATTAAAATTTTTATTCATTGATGGTGTAGAGACTTACGATACAAATACAGATACAACCTTCGCACTGCGTGCGGCTTTAATATGGACAAATAATGACTTTTTTGTGTATAGAATGCTATCAGGTTGGTCCGTACATGGTCACAAAGTATGCCTTTATTGCCATCAATATACAATATCGAAATGGTTGAATTTTAGCCGGAAGGTTTGTTATTGCGGTCATCGGCGTTACCTGCCACTAGACCATACCTACAGGTTAGATGTTGCTCACTTTAATGGTCATCAGGAGCTTCTTGGGCCTCCAGCCTCATTGTCCGGAGAGGACGTGACTGCTCAGTGGGATGATTACAATAATATGACTTTCGGGATAGATCCGGCAAAACAGGTCAAACCACTATACTGGAACAAGTTAAGTATTTTCTACGAGCTTCATTCAACAAATTTAGTGCGTCATTGTGTGGATGTCATGCACATAGAGAAGGGAGTATCCGAGCACGTACTCAACTTGCTTCTTTATAAAGACGGAAAATCGAAAGACAACATCCGTGCTCGGATGGATTTTCAGGACTAGGAAATTAGAAGTAAATTGCATCCTAAACCGATAGCGGGTAAACCATGCAAGTTTATACTTCCTAATGCCGCGTATCATATGTCACAACCGGAGAAGAAAAGATTCCTGCAGGTGTTGCATGATTTGAAAGTTCCCACAGGTTTCTCAGAAACATTTAGTAAGAAGATAAAAATTGTGAAAGGCAAGATCGATGGGCCGAAAAGTTATGATCACCATTTTATTATGGAGCACCTTCTCCCATTATCCCTCAGGACTTCCCTTCTCGAATCGGTTGGCTAGTAATCAATGACCTTTGTTGCTTTTTTAGAGAATTGTGCGCTAAAACCCTGGATGTTGTGACGCTGGAGAATCTAGAAAATTCTATTTCATTGATACTTTGCAAACTTGAGCATATTTTCCCAACGTCATTCTTCGATATTATAAAACATATGACGGTTCATCTTGCAACCGAGGCTAAGTTAGCCGGACCGGTACAATATTGATGGATGTATCCTGTCGAAAGGTACGTGGAATTTTTCGTTTCACGTAATTTGTAAAATTATTGTTGTCCTATATGCCAGTATTTATTTATTTAACATATTTTTCTTTAGATACCTCTACATTCTAAAAAAGTATATACAAAATAGAAATTGACCAGAGGGTTCTATCATGCAAAGTTATCTTCTAGATGAAGTAAGCATATTTTTTCCCCGCTATCTGGACGAGAACATTGAGACGAAGCTTAACCGGTTTCGGAGAATTCAGGACGGGCCATATGGTAAAGCGTCTTATAAGAGAGTAGACACTATGTTTATCAACATGATATATCGGTTTATCCTCGTCTATAGCGTATGTCTTGAAAAAATTAGAGAGTAAGTTTTTTTTGATTAATTTTTATATTTGTGTTTGTGTGTGTATGAAATGATATAATATTAATGTCACAATTTATTGTTGAGAACAGAATTCATATTAATGAGGTACGCGAGGGGCATCCTGATTGGAATGATGAACGATTGGAAAAATATCATCAGGATAATTTTTGCGATTGGGTTGCAGATCATATAAGTTGTTTGAATAACATATTATTGCTACCAGTCTTAATCTAAACTTATATCGTTATATATTTGTCGTAAAATTTGTTTTGTCAGATCCATGTTCCGAACTTGTTTGCATCATTAGAGAGATTCAAGATGTTTAGTTCAGTTTCTTAGTATAGATGTTGCATATTATAAAGGATTCGGTGTCCTTGGATACAAATTTGAAGTTAAGGACATAGAAACATCTCGAACCACTCAGAATAGTGGGATTGCGATGGTAGGATCAGATGGTGTGATTTATTATGGATACTTAAATTACATACTTGGCATCCAATATTCCGGACGATCAGAACCGTTTTATATATTTCAGTGTACTTAGTACGATACACGAACCGATACAGATAAGTAGAGAAACAATCTCGGGAGTTGGAAAGATGAATATGGATTGACTAGTGTGAACACACTTTGATTTTACGGTCAGGACAATCCATTTATTTTTCCGAACCAAGCGTTCCAAGTATATTACTCACAGTGCTTGAAGCATCCGGGATGGAGTGTCGTATGCCATTGGAAACCCAAGGATGTTTACGATATCCCAGAATTCGAGGATCGTATGGAGGACAGCGATGGGGATGAAGAGGAAAGAAGACTTAGAGTGCTCCGACCGTCTATTTCAAAAGACGGGTTGTCTTCGGCCGATCGTGAAGTTACATTGGTTAGAAATGATATCGATGATGAAATCCAAGTAGATATTGTTGGAGATAGTGCCATCAGAGTCAATTATTGGATCACAGGCACGTGATTGCAATGATTGAGGGAGGACCTATCCCGGTAGAACAGTCTTACTAGAGATGATAGTATGCTATCTAGTTTACCTTTATCATCGTGTACTGCTGTAGGTGACCTGAAAGGTCGCTATTACACGTTGATAGAGCCCCTAGGATTCTTGCTTGACCACCAGCAGTATGATGGCGATCATATACGTGGGAGCTGGTAGTCTATAAGCACCTCCTTAAAAGGTCCCTAGTCGTGGGAGTTTCGAGACAGGGCATCGATTCTCCAGAGTAGACTAGTGTATACAGTCGAGACCCCGACGAGGGGCGGTGGCCGGTCTCATAAGCCACTGGTGTCAGTTGGTTCACCTAAGATGTATACAGGTGCTCATTAGGTTATGAGTACACCGGACAGGACTCGCCGGGAACCTGCTAGTTGGGATTATACCAGACGTCAGATAGCAGTTCCCTGGTGACATGTGTACAGGTTAGTTCATCGACCTGAGATCGTCATTTGTCTCGTGTGAGTTCCCACTGTGCTTTGATTACTACCCTACCACGGCTCAAAGGAGTCGTGCAAACAGGTTTTAGTTGGGTACAGTCCCGAGCCACATGGAGGTAGTGAGCGGATCTGCAGGGGTTCGTCTCTCCCGGTATTGGGGGTGAGGTCGCGCTGTGTCTAGGAGAGCCATTACGCAAAGCCCTCGGCCGAGGCAGGAGATTTACTGGTAGGTATTCCAGTAGTATCTCCGGGCGTTCTGGGCTACACTCCGACACGACTTGTACCGCCTTTGGGGGTCTGACTTTTACCAACCCCCTAGGCCCGACATGCGATCCTCATAGACGAACGGACCGGACTGTATGGATATTGTCACTGACAGGCTCAGTAGGGTGTCAGGATGAGTTCGCTCATCGACGTCCTTTTGGTCAATAGCTGGTGGCCCGATACGTATTGGCTTATACCTCTGACGTGCTAGTGGTTAAATCCACAGCCATTGTATTG
Source organism: Agapanthus africanus (assembly GCA_030015575.1). Taxonomy (NCBI): domain Eukaryota; kingdom Viridiplantae; phylum Streptophyta; class Magnoliopsida; order Asparagales; family Amaryllidaceae; genus Agapanthus; species Agapanthus africanus. The sequence goes on from CM057350.1 coordinate 243,078,574, forward strand.
ACGAGTCTTTAGAGTCCACCACACTTTCAGTTACTCAGCTTTCGGGCGAAACGCTGTAGAAGCCGTATGGAGATATGGCAGGGTCCGATCAGATACGTGCGGTATTGCACGGATCAGGATCGGACGGTTTGTACTAGTGGCCGTATGGATATATGGCAGGGTTCGATCGGATATGTGCGGTATTGCACGGATCAGGATCGGACGGATATTACTAGCCGGCTTTGGTTCAAGCCGGATCCTAGTATAGTACAGTGTAGATTTTGTCTCGTTGCATTTGTATCCGGACGGAATACAGATGCGGGTGTGTATGCACAGTATCGGGGTTTTCCTGTAATTTATTACGGGACCAGTTTTCTGGAGTTGCCAGTTTGCATTCCATTCCGGCCGGTTTTCCTTTGTTCTTTTCCGGCCGGACTTTTCCGATGGAGGGGGTAATTTGCAGTTTTGCAAATTACATTTGGGGAAGGGGGTTTCTTGCATATGAGAGATTATGAAAGCATCTTTTGATACCATTCTTATCTTGCACCATCACTTGCTTTAATGGTGATTTGAGAGGGTATGGTTTGGATGTAGGTTTGTGATGATTATGTTTATGATGTGGTCACCTCTTTTCTTATCCTACACTCACCTCCCTTCATGCTACAAATTCTTTCCTCCACCATTCTTGCTAGAGGATGGCCGGCCACTTTTTTTGGGAATGGGAGAAAATTTCTTTTTGGTGGTAGCACACATTTCATCATCTCATTCTTCTAAGTTTTTGGAAAAATGAAAGCACCATTTTTCCTTGACCTTATTCCTCCATCAAGGCAACTTCACCAACCCAAAAGAGACTATGATTCTACACCACTTTCTACAGCAAATCTTGGGCATGTCGAGTTGCCGGCTTCATGCCCGAGTTGCCTCGGTATTAAGGCGGGTGCCCGTAAAAGACGCAGGCGATGTTGTGCCCTTCCGGCGAGGAGGCGACGATATGGAGACAAGACTTTCCGCGGGAGATCGGAGGCGAGGAGAAGACCGGAGGACTCGGATCATTCGGTATACTTCTCTTCCCATCTCTTGTTGGCTAGCATTAGGTTAATGGTTAACGATCCGGGTTTTCATTGTCCGCGGTAGCGCCAGTTTCCAAGTAAGGAAAATTTTTGATTCCGCATTTTGGCCTCGGTAAGACGGCCGGGGCGCTGCCATGGCGCAACAGATATGTCTAATGCGTGTACAAAACGAAAAAGGTTATCAGTAGGGGCAACTCATTATTGTAGTAATGCTATAGACCGTATGGACTTAACTCACGCATTTTAAAACAAATTCTGGTTACAAGTTGTTGAAAAATGTTGCGTTTTAGGGTTCCTTGGATCGACGTGGTCGACTGTCACGACCCGAAATGGCACGTGACTGGCACTTGAATCATCTGAAGTCTATAGGACCCCATCTAATTCAAGTAAGCCAAAATCCCAGAAATCTAAACCATTTGTAAGAAGAAGTGAAGAAAACTTGTTTTAAAGTTGCATATAATCACTTTGAAAAGTCGTTGTAAACATTTTTAAAACATCATATATTTTTCGAAAATTTCGGCAGAGTTTCCTTTGTAAATACTGGCCCCAAAAGGGATACAGCATGAATAATATATAAAGGCATCCCAAGCGGGAGCTAGCTCTTCGCCAAAAGGCGGTCACAACCACGCAAGCAATATAATATACAACGCCGAAGGGCGAGGATCAAAACTCAAAAGGAAACTCAAATTATCAAGAAAACCATAATAATACAAGCGTGACTCTAAGGTCGAAAGAATACACACTGGTTTTCTAAGTCTAATAAATATATAAGTCTGGTTGATCGAGTTACTAGATACAACTGAATGTAAATAAAATACAATGGTGGTCATGATGAAAGTGAACCCACCTACCAAAGAAATCACCCGAAAAGGAGCAGTGTGCCAACAAAGCCGCAACGAACCTGTACGGCAAAACTTGTAAGAAACTATGGCACAACGGGGATGAGTTGCCAACTCATGAGTAGAAAACATCACAGAGCAGAAATCATATGTATGACTTAATCCTAGGTCAACACGATCATAAAATATATATCTTCAAAATGATAAAGCCTGAAACATGATAAGGTGGCAAGGGTAAACATCTATACATAAGTGTAATACCATGTGCTCATGTCAGTGCCTCAGGTAGCAGCATATCATAAATATGAGGTATGAATGCAATATAATGAAAACAGAATACATCATGAATGAGAAAACCGTTTTCTTAATTTAGTGAGATTTCTGTATATATAAATCGAGGTATCATCAATGAAATCAATATAGAATCAGTGTCACGAATCGACACAAAATATAAATCCCAATATCTTAATATCTCAGGCTCCGGCAATCTGGACTGGCCGTATTCTCGAATCTCAATATCTAAGGCTCCGGCTATCCGGACTAGCTCATATCATCAAATCTTAAAACCTCAGGCTTCGGCAATCCGGACTGGCCTATACTCTGATCGGTATCCTCCGGATATCCGTCGAGTCACAATAAAATCACCGGTCGGTAGTGCTCCCGTGCCAGGCTCAACGCTATCATCTACAACCATCTTGTCCCGGGGCACCGCACCGGGTCCACCATGCACCCACAGACGGTTCCTCCTCCTCCTCGAATCGGGTGTATGATAACGCTCAAGAGCCGAGAAAACTCATGGACATATCTCAAATCATATCATAAGAAAACCATAATTTTCTATCTTTTAAAAAGATAATAAGTTTATAAAATCTTTGCGGTTTCTCCAAATCCAGAAATCTCATGGAAATCCGAAATCCCAATCTCAAGGGTAAATAAACAATGAAATACCGGTAATAAGTTCCATAATATTGCATGACAATAAATAATTAAATGCATCGGATAACAAGTAAGGAATGCAATAACTAAACTAGCATATGGAAGCGATAACATAATGGAACTATCAGCTAACAAGCCATGTCAATGAAATAATATTCTCTAAAGTGTACGTGACATAGCAATTACCGATGATGATGTGTGTGAGCCGGCAAGCAGGTGTACGTGGAGCATACGCATCATCGGTAGTGGTGCTGGTGTCCTGACAGCATGATTTTAATAATAACCAATGAAAACACAAATAAGCATGCAATGCGATGCGAACAACAAGAATATGCGGAACATGAATAATAACGCAACATATAAGAATATGCATTATATATATATATGAGACATACAGTTTTGATATTTGAAATAATACAAATCGTGATGTTTAGAAATAGGGCTACAGTGTTTTTAAGAAAGGTTCGTCCTTTGAAATATCCGTAGAATCCCTTTGCTAGTCTTTAAAATACTCACGATTCGTTAGTTTTGAAATAGGTATGACTCGAGTCTAGTCTAACATCTATAAGTAAACTATATGACTAAACTAACAGGCTAATCGAAAGGGGTAAGGAAACCACCTAAGTCTGAGTCGATATATATATATATATATATATATATATATTAGTCGGTGATCCCGTCTCAATAGTATCGCATACGATACAATATATAATATGACATCCTCGAGTCAAGAGTGCGGATCTATCATCATAATCATATCACGTACGGTAAATCCATCGTACGACATCCTAAATCTGGGTACGGGTCAAATATCGCATTATCTCATTATTCATCTGGTATCCTTATCATCATATCCTGTATTAGGGGTACTGATCTAAGTCTATTACATACCGATACCATCTATATATATGTATGCGTGTGTATGAAAATACATCGCCTAAAGACCCGCTATAATATCATGTCGTATCTCATAATACGAACTATGTCTCATCACCGATCTCGTGGCATCATGCTCAAACACATCGACTCATCTCCAAGTACCATATACCATCCTCATCATCCATGTATATGTATACGTATATATATATACATATTCACATACCTATATGTATATATCCCCATATACGCACAAGTAAAACAATGTAAGTGTGTGTGCGTGTGTGCGTGTGTGGGTGTAATCTTTACTCTAGGGTTTCGCGACTAAGAAACTAAACTAAGTCACTTCTAATTACACTAAAACTAACCCATGAACACATAAACCTATCCTGATAATCATAGTCTCGCAATAAACATCTTATATATATAATATAATATATTCGTATCTTACACTACGAAACTGCAGGGGTGCTATACGCCATCCACCCGACTTCCTGTAGATATATATCTACTCACATTTATTCTTGTGTGCCGATGTCGATGTCGTCATCCTCTTCTTCATCATCCGAAGTCTACGTGGGGGTACCTACATATCACACATAGTATCGTAAACTAAAATCGCACACGAAAACGAAATCGACACGCGTATCACACATAGGTTAAAACCTATAGTTTACGTATGCAAAACACTACCAAATAAACATCATCGTTGACGTTCAAACGCCACACGACGGAAATTAAACCGAATACAAAACTAAAGTTTCAGAATCGCAAAATACGAAATCAGAAATGATGTAAAACACTTCCAGATACTACCCTAAGTGAAATTAGCCAATTTTGCATATAGGAGGGGTCTAGTTTACCGCTAATGGATCCTTGAACCAAGAACGAGGCACCCAGGTCAAGTCCTAGCCGCAATTTGCGGCCTGGTAGTGGAGTTAGGGTCCAGGGTTTCAATGGTAGCTTCTAGGATGCCTGCTTGTATCACTGTATTTGCTAAATATTTTTCAGGTGTCCCGGGTGATAGCAGATACCAAAATATCCTCACAGAATCCACAAAATCCGATATCGGGGATTCTAAGTTCATGTTGCGGGGTTTAATTCTCTTGTTTAAGTCTCTAATCACACACTAAAGGGGTTGTATGGTCTCTACTAAACTCAATTACAATATCCCAATTCAATAATTCCTCAAAACCCTAGCTAGGAATTTTCTAAGTTCACTAAAGCTCGATATATCGATTCTAAACTAACAATAGAAGCTAATGGAATGCATTACTACACTATGTGTGAAGGAATAATCTCATTTGGCAACTCAAGAATTTTCTTGAGTTGCCCCAAGTCTCCAAAATCCAATTTTTCTTGGTCCAAAGTGATTATGATGAGCTTGTGCATATTTTTAATGAAGCGGAGATAAAGTTTTGATGAGTTTTTGAGTGTGTTTGTGAGGGTTTTGTGGAGGAGGGAGATGAGGGCAGCCATGGGAGAGGGAGAGGGAAAAATGAAGAGGAAAACATTGAGGGAACACAATGAAGATTTGGTCAAATGACTCCTCACCTCTCTCTCATTTCTTTCTCTTGCCCATACTCTAATTCTATAATCTTTTTCTTTTCTTTTCTTTAGTTTTCTTTTCTCATCCTCTCATATTAAAACCAACCATGCATGAAAATAAAGAAAAAGACATGGTAGAAAAATGTAGAAATGTGTAATATGATATGGTGCATGTCATGTCCACAAATCCGGCTTAATGCACGATTAGTGCTATTTAATCGCGATTAGCATTAAAATAGAATATAATTAATTATAAAAATTTATAATTTGCTTAAGTCATATAAAACACCCTCATTTCAGTAATTCCTATAATTTTCCAAATATTTCCCAATTTATCGGTATTTAATTATACCGCAATATTAAAATATTCATAATATTTATAATTTAATTATATAAATTCCCAAAAATAATATTTTATTTTTTTGAAATGTTACAATCTTCCCACCTTAAAGAAATTCGGTCTCCGAATTTAAATTTAAACCCCTCAGATACCAAAATATTTCAGTAAAATATTCAAGTCGTTGGGGCTCCGAAATCATAAATACATAAAACACATCGTAGTGCAATGCATGCGCATGAAAAACGAGTATATAAACCAAAATCCAAACTCCGTAAAGCATCCCGCAATTATCGGAGTTATGGTGAAGACACCAATGTCTAAATCTAATATGAAAACCAACATGATATACATCAAAACTATACATGTAAATTAACTTCATGGTAACTTTGTTAAAACATCTGAAAGAAATGCATGCCAAACTCTTTTCCAATCGCTGTGCAATGCACGTATCATTGCACAGTGGCGGACGACTGCTCCTAAGAAAATAACTATATATATGTATACATATATCCTTTGTTTAACACACGTCCCGCCGTTTTGAAAATAATTTAGAAGGGTTTCCTTTGTTAAATGTCTCGTGTCATTTCGGACACGTAGGTAAATACTGAGCCTATAGCTCTTTTTTGGAAATCCCTTCGATAACTGTAACGACCATGTTTTCTAATACCTAATAAAATATATTTTATTTAAATTTCTACTATCAAATAATTATTTACATGTTTCTTTTATAGAAGAATAATTTTTAAAGTAATTTTAATAATTTTCAAAGCATTAAATATGATTAAAGGAAATTTCTAAAATCTATTTATTGCTTTTATAGGCTTAAAATGTTTTAATAAAATTTTATAATGCCTTAAAATAATCTACATATTTTTATTATCAATTAAAGTAATTAATTCGTAATTAAAAATATTTTAAAGGATAAACTAGATATTATATAATTTTAATAACTAGCTAAAACCATAGGAATGGTTATATTATTTAGTTTTAGTCCAAAATTATTTTTATACTAAAGATAACAATAAAATATATTTTCTGAATATTTTTCCATAATTTTCCCGTATTTTAAACTATTTTTAAAAATTTTTTAAAACCAAATTCGATATTTAAAATAATAAACAGAAAATTATTTTATTTATATAAAAAAATATATTTAAAACCCCTTTAACCTAGACCGTTGGATCACAAGATCCAACTGCCCAGACCCACGCGGCGGCGCCCATGTGGTGGGGACCACGCGAAAACGCGTGGTCTCCACTCGCAAGCGCACGCGTATCGCGTGGCGACACGTGGCAGGCGGCGGGGGCTCGGCGGCGCGATCTGGGCCGTTGGATGCAGATCCAACGGCCAGGAATCGTGGCGGCGGGCGCAATCATTAACATAATGATTTGCAATCATTGGCCGGCGTGATTTTCCGTGTGATTTAACGTATTTTTGGATTTTCTTGTTGCCATTTAAACCCTATAAATCGACACCTTCAAACCTAAATTTTTCACACCTCAGAACTCAAAAAATTCTGAAAAAAATATTGGTGCCTTCGTATCGACGACGACGACGCTACGGCTCCACTAAATCGCCAAGGAAAAATCGGGGCGCGAAGCTATTGAGGATTTAGTATGAGCCTACGTTTTCAACCTTTCGGCATCCGACTCAAACAAAAGGTAGGATTCGCCTCTCTCCCCTTTTCCTGTCACCTTCTTTCTCAATAACCTAGTTCCAACTTATAATCATCAATCCTTATTTAAAAATTTGTTATAATATTTGTGCATACCTATTCCTTGTACCCTCAATAATGATAATGTTAACCCATATTTTAAAACGGTGTTTAATTTTCTCTGTACACAAAAAATATATTGCACTCTCATCATACCTGGAATCTGATATACTTAATGTCATAACCCATGAATTGCCATTTCACCTCTGACATACCCATACTATAAAAATGATCTCGAAATATGGTACTTCCACAAAATACCCTCGTTAATTAAAATATTATATTTTTGTAAAATATCCATAAGAGATAAGATGTGTGAAATAAATATTTTAGATACGACATACGTATATTTTACTTACACTTTTTCATCAACTACTATAATATTGTTAAACCCCCTTCAACCTTTTTAAAGGAAGAAAATACTAAATTTTAATGATGATATCTTTTCAAAAGGAATATTTAGTATATTTTAAAAGATAATTTTAAAATAACACCAATCTAGGACAAAGGAAAGGTTGTAGGCATCGATCGTTTATCTAAACCAGACTTTGTGGTGCCTAGGCTAGACAAGTGAGAAAAGTAACTTTAAAAGGCCCGTCTCACGGTGATTCGTGAGCGGATCCCTCCTTTCCTTACTTGTGCTTACCTGGCCACAATTGGCGGTGAAGAGGCGATTTGAGGACCTCATAACTTGTCCTTTTGGAATATTAGGAGCAGTCTAGATTTTCAAATAAAAATCTCTTGCAAAATATTTTCAAATAAACACCACAACCTTTTATCGAAAGGATATTTTCCGTAAAACATTATGTTTTTCCAAAATAATAAATATCCCAAATATCATGGTTTTTCTTAGAAGTAATAAAAGATAATTAAACATTATTATTCTTTTTAACTAAGCTTTCCCTAAGATGACACGAAGTACTTTACGAACTCTAGAAAATAAAACGAGTGGTTGTGGAAGGCTATATTAAACGAGATCAATACTTTAAAAATTTCCAGTTTATGACAATATGACATATACAAAACATGATACGATTAGAGTTAGAACGCGCGGACCTAGGTATGGAATACTTATGAAGATCCCGATATTCCGGGTGAACAATCCAAAATGTGGACGACTATACAATGTGGAAATCCCATGCCTAGAGGTATATGCACTAACTCTAATTCATCAAAACCTTTATACTGAACCACGGGGATGGGTAGTTTGATTAGGCAAGGAGATTCGGAACTCGAATTCCCTTACTACTCGATCATGATCCCGGGAAGTGAAACGGTACATTTCACTTCCCCAGTTGTTGTTCCGTGGCCACAACGGAATAATCGCGAGTATCCAGACCCTTATTTAACAAACTAAAACGTTTACAATACCTATTGATACTCAACACCAAACCCACATCATGTGATATACCTACCTGTTATCTTATCTATCTTTCTTCATGAGACACGAGTTATTCAGTATCTTGGATGTGGATATTTTACCAGTTTAGACTTGTTGTTTATTATGGAACTGAAGGGTGGTAATTCCTGTGCACTTGAGTGATATTTACGCTAGACAAAGCTCCATCGTAGTCATGGGACACCTTTCGGGGATGTTCACGCTACCACATTGATTGCCGTCCCAGGCACGAGCACCAGCTCATACTGCTTCCAGCTAGTCATGGGATACCTCAACGATACGAGTATGTTGTAAGTCCACGGTAGCGCCCCGGCCGTCTAACAGACGCCAAATGCGGAACAAAAATTTTTACAACTGGCGCTATCGCGTACTATAACCCAGATCTGCCATTAAAGCTAAACTGACAAACTACAAAGTGGGTAGAAATGTTATACCGAACGATCCGAGTCCTTCAGTCTTCAACCATTATCCCACGCTTTGTTGCGGCTGCTCCGATCTCCTGAATCTCCAGTCTTCTCGTCCAGGTGGCACCACGTTGACGGATCTTTAAACGGGCTCCCGCCTCTGAACCGAGGCAACTCGATCATCAAGTTTGCTAAAAGAGATGACCAAGATTGATGTAGAGAACGAGTAGAACACTTTGTCTCCCTTCGTCCAAAACCATGGGCGAACGGTTAATGAAGTTTCCTTTTGAATCGGGTGATAAGAAAATCAACTATGAAATTTCCATGAACAAATTTATCATCTTATTTTTTCCAAACACAACCACCATCTTTTGCAAATGAGGGGCCGGCCACTTAAGGAGAGGGGGGGGGGTGTTGCACCACGGCAGCGCCCTGGCCGTCTATCCGAGGCCAAAATGCGGAATCAAAATTTTTCTTAACTTTAAACCGGCGCTACCGCGGACAATATACCCGGATCGTAACCATTAACCTATACTAGCAAACTAGAGATGGGGTGAGAGATATACCGAGCGATCCGTGTCTTTCGGTCTTCTCGTCGTCGTCCCGATCTCCCGCGGAATCACCATTCGTCGTCTTCTCGTCAGAAAGGGCACCACGTAGCCGGATTCATTTACGGGCTCCCACCTATGGACCGAGACAACTCGGGCGCGAAGTTGGCTAGCCGACGCGTCCAAGGGTACTGTAGGTTTAGTGTAGAATGGTTGTCTCTTGGGGTAAAGTTGCCATGGATGTGGAGGAATGAAGATAAGGAAAAATGGTGCTTTCATTTTTCCTAGCAAGAAATGAGATGAAGGAAAATATGCCACATACAAAAATGAAACTCTCTCTCATTTCTTCTCCAATTGTGGCCGGCCCCTTCTTACCATCAAATGGTGGAGGGAATGAATCAATAACAAGAAGGGAGGTGATGGTAGTAAAAGCAAAAGGGGTGACCATATCAAAAAGGCAATGATAACAATGTCATTTCCATTCAAATCAACTCTAATCCATTCTAATCAAAGGATAAGATGCAAATGGAATCTAATGATTAAAGAACCATCATGATGCCACAAATTGCAAGAAACCCCTCCACAAATGTTATTTGCAAACTTGCAAATAACCTCCTCCATCGGAAAAGTCCGGCCGGGAAAGAACAAAGGAAAACCGGCCGGAACGGAATGCAAACTGGAAACTACAGAAAACTGATCCCGTAATAAATTACAGGAAAACCCCGCTACTGCATATACATGCCCGCATTTGTATTCCCACTGAACACAAATGCAAAGAGACAAAATCTACACTGTCTAATACTAGGATCCTGCTTAAACCAAAGCCGGCTAGTAAAATCCGTCCGATCACGATCCGTGCAATATCGCACGTATCTGATCGAACCCTTCCATATCTCCATACGACCTCTATAGCATTTCGCCCAAAACTTGAGTAACTGAGTGTGTGGTGGACTCTAAAGACTCGTCAATACTATGACTGTGGATTTAACCACTAGCACGTCAGAGGTATTAGCCATACGTGACGGGCCACCAGCTATTGACCAAAAGGGACGTCGATGAGCGAACTCATCCTGACACCTTACTGAGCCTGTCAGTGACAATATCCGTACAGTCCGGTCCGTTCGTCTATGAGTATCGCATGGCCGGCCTAGGGGGTTGGTAAAAGTCAGACCCCCAAAAGCGGTACAAGTCGTGTCGGAGTGTAGCCCAGAACACCCTGAGATACTACTGGAATACCTACCAGTAAATCTCCTGCCTCGGCCGAGGGCTTTGTGTAATGGCTCTCCTAGACACAGCGCGACCTCACCCCCAATACCGGGAGAGATGAACCCCTACAGATCCGCTCACTGCCTCTATGTGGCTCGGGACTGTACCCAACTAAAACCTGTTTGCACGACTCCTTTGAGCCGTGGTAGGGTAGTAATCAAAGCACAGTGGGAACTCACACGGGACAAATGACGATCTCAGGTCGATGAACTAACCTGTACACATGTCACCAGGGAACTGCTATCTGACGTCTGGTATAATCCCAACTAGCAGGTTCCCGGCGAGTCCTGTCCGGTGTACTCATAACCCAATGAGCACCTGTATACATCTTAGGTGAACCAACTGACACCAGTGGCTTGTGAGACCGGCCACCGCCCCTCGTCGGGGTCTCGATTGTATACACTAGTCTACTAATAGAGTATCGATGCCCAGTCTCGAAACTCCCACGACTAGGGACCTTTTAAGGATGTGCTTATAGACTCCAGCTCTCACGTATATGATCGCCCTCATACTGCTGGCAGTCAAGCAAGAATCCTAGGGGCTTTATCAACGTGTAATAGCGACTCGTAAGGTCATCTAAAGCAGTACACGATGATAAAGATAAACTAGATAGCATACTATCATCTTGAGTAAGACTGTCCTACTGGGACAGGTCCTCCCTCAATCATTGCAATCACGTGCCTGTGATCCAATAATTGACTCTGAGGGCACTATCTCCAACAATCTCCCACTTGCACTCAAGGCTAATTATTGCGATGTCGCATACTCACAGCCCGTGTGATACCGAACACCCAACTCCTCTACTAGTCAGTCTCACAAAGCTCGTTTGCGAAACTGTTGCGTTCGAGAAATAGCCTCAGTGAGTTGATCCGCTGTGATGTTTCTTTCTATGTCTCTCTATATCTCAAGTTCGCGGAGAAAACCATCTCCCGAAATGAGCAATACCTGTCTTGGAATGTCTGGATGTCTGATGGGACCTAGTTCATAAATGAACTCCAAATCCAAACTTCTTAGACCGTATCGTCAACTGAACTTAATCAGTATCCTGCGCCATGCCTCCCTCAGTATCCGCCTGGACCACATGTCCAAAATACTGCCCCTCGTCAGAGGGAGAACTATAACTCTGACGGCCACCCTGTCATCCAGGTCACCTTGGAAGCCTGGAATGATAACCGTCTCCTAAAGGAGGCTGCCGTTATCAAATCCCTAGAACACGCACTTATGTCCTAAAATTGCTTCCGATCGTTTCTCCAGGATTGGATTAATATCAACTTATTGCATCTACTGCAAGAACAACATCTGGTGTGGTACTTGACATCTCATGATTGACTCAATTGCCTAAGCAAGTGATTTGCCAATCATGCACATCCCTCTCTACTTTAGTCTGTAAGACATCTTTAGAGAGGGTGACTCCATCACCTGCAGGTACACTACCGTGCCAGGAGTCGTCCATTTTAAATACTCATAGAATGCCGTCTAAGTACCCAGATTGGGAAACCACCCAAATCTAGATCTAAAACCATAGATCCAGTAACCAGAATGTCAGATATAATATCTAAGTCCCATGTGGAGAAACCACTGTGTGACAACCAAAGAATAACCGATCGTAGTGTAGGAATTTCACCTCCTACTCTGTGTATGTCATCCAAATACCAGGACATTACACCCTACTACCTCCTTAACAGATCCATCCCCTATTCTGATGAAGTCAAACCTATGACTGTCACATCAGAAATAGATGATCTATCTCCGCCATATCTCCTTTAGTCTATAAATAGACACAAGCCACCTGTCCACCAATGCTTCCGCTGCTCCCACTGACCACGACAACCCTCTGGCAGAGTCATATACACGTACACTTCTAAAGCAAGTTTAGAACGACGCTATACTCATCCTCCTGCCGGGTCTCACAGTTTGGAACAACAGCAATGGCAAGTCTGGATAAACAAGAACCTCCCTGTCACCGTCCTTGAGGCTACTGGAGTACCCCTCGGGTGCCTGAGGTTACCCACTTTATCTGCGGAGTGGCCAATGGAATGTCAAACTAGATTGAATCTTTAGGTTCTTATCAAATCTTCAGTAATCGTTTGCGGTTCTGGAATCGCTTCCAGTTCTACCATACTCCCACTACTGTTTTCTGAAAAATCAATTTTTATTTAAAACTGTGGCGAGTTAAGAACAATATCACTATTGATCTTCCAGATGGTAGAAAGTCAACCCTCGTCATAGCCTGGGTCAACCCACAAACAACCATTACAGAAACGCGCCTTGAGTTGTCTAGTGTCTGGTTTTAAGCATAAGCCGGACAATTCCCCGTACCTTAACAATGTCAAGATATGAACTGTTCTATATCCAATATAGAAACAGAGGCACTGATTTAATTGGAACCAGATTCAAATCATGCAGCTATCTCCAGTGCATGTTAAGTAAATGGAAAGAGGCCGATCAGCATTACTCAACGTAGGAGTACTTCCAATTATGAGTAACCTGAAAGAGAAGCTAGTTCTCTTAATCATTACTATCAACTGAATACCATTCACAAGTATCTACATCTTCGATCACCTTGAAGAATCCCGATACTTGCAATACCTGGTTCTCTACTTTACTCTTATACCTATAACTTCTCAAAATTTGGACCTTGTGTTTCTACGAAACACTTGTCTAAAAACTAGAGGAGTCATAAGTAAGCCGAATATAGTACGAGGACCAACCCCTCTGTCCTAATGGACACTGGACAATATACAATACTCTGTATAAGTCCCGTGAGTCTAATAACTCATTCACTGTGTGTCGTAGGTTGAAAACTGTACTATGGTTAAGAAGAATTACACCGCTGTTCAATGCTCCTTACCTAACCATCCACTGATATGGGTAAATGTCATAGACATAATTTCAAAAAGGTATATCTCACTCTATAAAAATAGACGTACAGATATATCAATTTGAAATTGGTGCATAACAACGGATATTCAAAACCAAATATTTGCCGTCCGGCAAACAACCCAGGTGACTTCCTCAAATATCACCAATTACAACGAATCTAGATATAATGAGGATAGTCACCTAATTCCCAATAACTTACTTCCACTCATCATCTGCAAAACCATACAGATGTGAGAATCATACCTGGTAAATACATACCCTAGAGCAAGTGTCTAATTGGGAAATTAGTTTTCTTTTAACAGTATACAGTGAAACTGAAACATTGAAATGTTTCGATGGGGTATCCCGGTATTCCTAGTAATGCCTCTTCCATTATCCAGATTCACAACTGTAACTGTATATCTCTTTGCCATCTCTCCAAATCCCTTTATATGTCTTTAGTCATTACCTTCTGTACACCCCTTTAGGCCAAATGGTTTTTTTCCTTCCCTACCGTTCGGCACTAGCCTATGGTTTGGAAGAAGACTATCCAATAAGCATAATGGGTGTACTGTCCTAATCCTAGGAGCACTCGCAATGCGAGAGAAGGTGAAGATAAAAGACAACCGAATAAACCTTATTCCTATTTCTCCTGAACCAGAATCCATCCCCGAACTGGAACAAGTTCCTTTCGAGTTCGTATATAACCATACGATGGAATATCCAATAAACTGTGGATCTTCGTAGTGATACGGAGTGTCCTGGAGAAATACAAAGGTGATTTAGGATTGGCGAAGAAATACTTGGTTTGGTCGTGAATATCAGTCGCAATTTACTTTGCCCTCTTACTAATCCCTTTCTTTGTCTTAACTTAATACTTTTTGTACACCGTTTAGGCTAATTGGTTTTCTTCATTCCCCACCGTTTGGCACCAGCCTAAGGTTTGGAAGAAGACTATCCAATTTGCGTAATAGGTGTACTATCTCCTAAGCCAATGAGTACTCGCAACCTGAGAGAAGGTAAAAGGAAAAAGACAACTGAATAATCCTATTCGTTTTCTCCAGAACCGGAAACCATCCTCGAATTCCTTTGAGTTCTTATATAACCATACGATGGTTTTGTCCAATGGAAGTGGACGTTCGTAGTAATACGGGGTGTTCTGGAGAAAAGGGTAAAAGTAGGAGTGGCAATGAGGTTTGCAACTCTGACAATCCAAAAGCCAGTCTTATAAGAAGGTTCGGTCAATTTTGGTCACTAAGTCATAGTCAAGGGTCGGGTCAATGGTCGCTGCCAAAGAGAGAGAGAAAAGAAACACTCGGCGTGCATTCTAGCCTAGATCAGAATGGTTATCACTTTATCTAATCAGGAAACCTCCCACTGTAACCTCAAATTCTTCTCCAAACCTGAAAGAAGAATTAGTCGGGATCACCCGAGGAGTAAACCAACTCATCAGTGGGAATCGGGATCCAACTATCATCGCATGATAACGTGACGGAATCCACTCACGCTATTACACTCTAGCAGGTATGCACATGCCTGGCAAGTTTCAGTTTCTTTAGAAACTCCCGATGTGATTTTTACCCCTAGGACCCAAGTGACCTTGACGGAGTCAACAAATCAAAGAGTCCTAGTCAAGTTCAACCCGTCATTATCTGGATTGCATTAAACCCACCCATACGTGCCCTTGACGGAGTCAACAAGGCCGCATGACTGTCCTATCCAATCCCATTTATGCAACAAACAAGCACCACTTAGCTACCGTACACTACGCCTTGACGGAGTCAACAAACGCAGCACGAATACTAAATAATACCCGTAAGAAATGACGGAGGGCTACGACTGGTTTTTGGCGAAAAACCTTTAACGTAATGAACTTGATATCGTTGAAGGAACTGCATAGCCTTTTATAAAAATATAGTGACGAAAACTTTTGCTAAAGAGGTCACTCCCGGTGAAGGGATCTCGGCTCTTTCCCCGTAGAATGAGGTGCAAGATATTCCAACTGAATACCACGATGCAAATCAAAAGTAATCGGCTATAGTGAAGTTATTGCCCTGACGCAAACTTTTGTCCAAGGGGTCACTCCTGATGAAGGGATCTCGGCCCTTGCCTCGTCGACTGAGGAGCTGGATATTCATAACCGAATACCACTGTGCAAAACAAAAGAGAACGCCCTTGCAATAACAGCTTTTTGAAAAAGTGTTCCAACAATATCAGAATAGGTTTGTTTATCTTGCATTGATCCGAATCAACGCAGTCCCATCAATTGATCACACCAATAAATAACGAAAATAATGATGTACGTATATGCCATCCGCATTCGCCACTGGGTCCCGTCATCACCCGTTAGGTTACTTAACTAACGACAGAGCGGGGACGGGACTAGCGTGGATGCAAAACATGTTGGAGATAATGCCCTCAGAGTCAATTATTGGATCACAAGCACGTGATTGCGATGATTGAGGGAGGACCTATCCCGGTAAGACAGTCTTACTCGAGATGATAGTATGCTATCTGGTTTACCTTTATCATCGTGTACTGCTTTAGGTGACCTGACAGGTCGCTATTACACGTTGATAGAGCCCCTAAGATTCTTGCTTGACTGCCAGCAGTATGAGGGCGATCATATAAGTGAGAGCTGGAGTCTATAAGCACATCCTAAAAAGGTCCCTAACCGTGGGAGTTTCGAGACAGGGCATCGATTCTCCAGAGTAGAGAAGTGGGTAGACAGGGGAAAAATTGGGTATTTATATCCGGTCGAACTTTTTAACATATTCTAAAATTTATCCGGAAAGCCACACAGACAAAATTTGATACTTCGATCGAAACACCGAATCTCCAAAAACACAGCAGAAAAATTCAACTCTTGAATAAATATTAAAAAGTCCCAGAAAACTCAGCTCTTAGAACTAGGAATTACTGTGCAAAGGAACAGGGCTGACGTCATCAAGGGGCCGCTGATCCGCCGCAGAATCCATGATTCTGCCGCTGATCCGCCGCAAAATTTACTGTTCACCAGAAACTTTTTGCACCGTAATTCTTATTTTTCCCTGCTGAATTTTTTAGCAATTTTTAATTTGGAAAAACTCACTGTTTTCAAAAAAGTATAGAGAGCAAGATTGATTTGGTGTTTCGGGTTCGATCGGGTTTCAAATTCCGTCTAGACTTCGCCTAAGGCTCTAGCTAGGCTCTGATACCACTGTAGGGTTCCTAGGCACCCTAATGAGGTCACACAAGGCATCGAACATGCCAAATTAAAATATTAACGGTGCCGAGAGACCCGACTACGGATCGTTGGCTAGAATTCTAGGCGAAAAAGCTAACTAGTTAACACTTAACTAATGGAATACGGAAATACAACCTTTGTAGATCCGGTGGTCCACCTCCATAGCTCCGCAACGATGTCTCCTCTCTGTCCAAAAGAGTTCCCGGGCTCTCGCGTCGGCTTCGTCGGAGAATGGGCAAGCTAGCTCGTCGATGTCCATGCCGAAGATGATCTACGTCGAGGCATCGCTAAATCAAGCTCCGACTTCACCAAGTCAAGAAACATGTGAAGTAAACACACTCTACTACTTGGCAAGAGGTAGAGGATGAAGAAAGAGGAAGTGGGTAGACTTTAGAATTGGATTTCACACTCATTTTCATCAATCACCATTGATGAAGTGAACTTTCTTCATGTGAAGAATATGAAGAAGAAGAAGAAAGAATTATGATAAGTTGAATAAAAATGAAAAGAAAAATCAAAACTTATCATAATCTAAACCATGGTCAAGTGTAGAGATTGAACTAGGGTTAAATCAAATGGTTAGGTTAAGCATGAGATAAGAATGGTGGACAAAGTCAAAGGTTCATGAATCTTCAACTACAAACAAAGAAAGTCACCATTCTTCTCATTTCTTTTTCCAAAAAGAAAATAAATAAATAAATGAATAAATAGATATGAAAAACAAAACCCTAACCATTTAAATAACCATGGTTTAATCTTTACACAAACTCAAGTAAACATGTATCATCAAACATGATACAATGAAGTGCACAAAAGTATATCACATATACAATGTGTACAATCCGAGTGAGAAAATCCATTTAAAGTGAACCAATACTAGTTAATGCAAAGTAATATATCTAATATATAATTATGCATCAAATCATTAAATCAACACTTGATTTAACGATCCGGTCATATCGTATATAACCGACTAGTATGCAATGCATCGGTTTATCGAATCAACCCTTGATTCGATAACTAGGGTATATCGCATATAACCTAATCGATACATTCAACGCGAGAATGAAATACGGTATCACATACACGCATTATTCTCGGTCCCGCACATATCTCATATGCGCTCCTAATTCGTTTTGCTTGAGCCAGGAAGCCTCTGTGTAGGACTCTAAAGACTCGTCAATACGCCGGCAGCGGATGCTGATCATATCAAACATCCACAAGCCGCAAGCGGTCTGCTAAACGTAACGGCCACCCGGGTATTGAGCGATCTGAAGATCGACGAGCAAGCCCGCTCACACTCCAGTGAATCCAACCAGTAACACTACCGTACAGTCCGGTCTGATCGTCTGATATGTCGCATATCTTGCCTAGGGGTGGTATACGTCAGACCCCAATAGCTCGATAAGTCATGTCGATATGAGGTCTATAACTGTTCGAGAAACTACTGGTAACACTTACCAGTAATTCTCAGCAACCCTGGCCAGGGATTTCCTGTTATAGCCAATCGAACACAGCGCAACATCAACCCCCTATACCGGGAGAGACGAATCCCCTCCTATCGCTCATTGCGTCCATGTGACTCGGGACTGTACCAAAAAACCACCGTTTTGCACGCCCTCTTCGACGTGGTAAGATGGAAATCAAAGCACAGTGGGAACCACACAAGACTCTATGACGATCTCGGGTCA
Organism: Agapanthus africanus; assembly: GCA_030015575.1. Classification (NCBI taxonomy): domain Eukaryota; kingdom Viridiplantae; phylum Streptophyta; class Magnoliopsida; order Asparagales; family Amaryllidaceae; genus Agapanthus; species Agapanthus africanus. The sequence goes on from CM057350.1 coordinate 243,097,272, forward strand.
ACAGACTACTCTGTACCAGTGTCACCAGAGAACTGCCATCTGACGTGAGGTATAATACCATCTGGGAGTTCTCGGCGAGTCCGTCCAGTGTACCCAGTCTCCACTGAGCACCCGTATATCATCTCCGATGTCAAACACCAATGGATATGGGATCATCCATCGCCCATCTGTATGGGTCGAGAAGGTATACGCTAGTCTACTCTGGTATATCGATGCCCCGTCTCGATACACCCACGACTAGGGACTTTGAAGGATGTACTTATGGATTACCATGTCCCCACTAGTATGATCCGCATCATAGTCCAGGTAGTCAAGTACACATCCTAAGGGCTTTACCAACATGTAACAGAGAGACAATCAGTATACACGTTAAGGTAAAGATCAACCAGATAGCATACTATCATGTCGAGCAAGAAAGTTCTCCCTATATATGTCTTAGCATCCACTACAATATACATCCTATGTACAGTAATGGCCTCTAGGGCATACATATAACTAACAATCTCCCACTTGCACTAGGGCCATCTGATAGCAGTGGTTGTAGTATCTCATACTCAACCATCCCATAAAAGTCTCTCTCTGGGAACAGGCCTTTGTGAGTGGATCCGCTGTGTTGTCCTCTGAGTCTACTCTCCAAACCTCGATCTCCCTGGAGATCAACCATCTCCATGATTAGGTGACACTGCCTTAGAATATGTCTGGATCACTGATGGGACGGACGTTACTTGGCATAAGCCACAACTCCATTGTCTCACAATGGTTGGAACGTAGTTCATCTCATGAACCAATATACACCCAAACAGCCTCTTTTGGTAGCATCTTAAGTAGCGATGTATCGTGCCTTTATCGTCTAGTATGCCACGGTATCCAGCTTGGAACTCTTCCAACATACCGTCCCGCCACTTGCATCATACATGATATATGAAATTGTATAGCATGTATATACCTCGCATCATCATCATACTTACATAGATTTCTAGCCACAATTCACATCGCATACCTTGATATCATAGACATTTATCTTATATAACATGTTAGACATTATGATTTTTCTTGAGGATTTCAGTATTACTGCGATTTCTTGATTTTTGGGGAAAACCGCAAGAATTTAACAAAGCTTATATTTATCATTTTTAAAACAAAGTTGCTGTTTTCTCGTGTTGTATGTGTCGTCCACCATGAGTTTTCATGTTTTCTGTTGGATTTCGAGACCCGATTCGAGGAGTGGATGAACCGTCTCGGGTACATGGTGGGCCCGGTATGGTACCCCGGGGCAAGAAGATCGAGTTGTAGACGATGAGCCTGGCAGGGGAAGACTACCTACCGGTGATGTCTGGCGCGGCGGATATCCGGAGGATACCGACCGTTGTCGTGATATTTGATGACATGGGCCGATCCGGACTGACGGAGCCCGATATTTGAGACATTGATACAGTGAGACATTGAGACAGATGGGATTTCATATTTGGTGTCGATGCTTGACACGGTTTTCAGATGATTTCTTGATGTTATTTAGCTATTATACAGATATCCTTTTTCTAAAAGATTAGAATGCAGAACTCTTAACATTTAAACCACTTAAAGATTTAGTAATTACATTGCATACATGTGCATGCATACTAGAGATATTATATCACATATGGACATACATGTTGTGACGCATTGCGTGCATTCTTACGATTGTCTTACCAGATGTTATATTCTACTCACGAGCTGGCAACTCACCCCCATTGTGCCACAGTGTCTTGCAGGTCGGACTCATCAGTCTTGTAGCGGCGGCTATCTTATCATCAGCTCCTTTTGCTCAGACTCGCGACATCGCCCGTAGGTGGGTTGCGAGCACACTTTATTTCTTTTTGCTCCATCATTGTATCTAGTATTCTCCATCTACCACTTTCTATTTGTATATGCGACCTAGTGATGAGACTGAGAGATTTGTATATTTGTGGTTTCTTTGGGTCGAGCTCACTTGAGCCGACGTGTGTTTTCTGGTATTTTGCATTTCTTTTATGCTCTTTTCTTGATATTACTTATATATATTGCATGTGGTTGTGATCCGCCTTGGGCGAAGAGCTAGCTCCCGCTTGGGGATGCCATTTTATGATTACAGGTTTTATATCTTGTTTTACCAATTTTGGGGGATAGAAAATACAGGGGAGACTCTGCCGAAATTTTCGGAAATTTTTGATGTTTTAAAAAAGGGATTCTATGCAACTTAATTGATTTAAAATCCGTTTTCATTAAAGGTTTTCCTTCACTCTCTTTTGATTTTTGGTTTAGATTTTCTGGGCTTTGGCTGACTTAGGTTACGGTACGCCTTTAGACGTCTCGTAATCTACGTGCCAGTCACGTTCCGTACTTTCGGGTCATGACAATGTTGGTATCAGAGCGTAGGTTTTACCTTTCTGAGTGTAGGACGACCTTGGTAGATGGAGTAGGTGACTTAAGCAGAGTGACGTAGCGTGGGTATGATCCGCGGCATACTTACGATACGGTACTCCGCCTAAGTGACCTTAGGACATAATTGCTTGTATTTCCTTTCTTGATTCCTTGCATTCCTTGATTCAATTGCAATGTTCTTATTAGTCCTGTTTCTTATTCCAGCTTCAATGCCGCCGAAGACTACGAGAGCTCAGCGGGTTGCCGCTAGGGATGAGATTCGAGCGGGCTCGTCTGAGGCGAGGATCGAGCGGGAGGATACGCCTACCCCTCAGGGTCATACTGATCCGCCTTATCCAGACCGTATTGCCAGATTAGAGGCCGGCATGCAAGAGTTGCGACAGATGATGGGATCTTTAGTTGAGTCCAGCCGGGCACAGAGATCCGAGGACGTTCCTTCCACCGCACAGACCACGATCGTACCTGTTGCACAGATGGTCACTCCTGCTGCTACTACGGAGACTATCCCTGTTTCACTACAGGAGTTCATGAGATTGAGACCTCCAGCTTTTACCGGTACAGATGCGATAGAGGACCCACAGGCATTTCTTGATAGGATGGCTCGGATTTGCCGTTCGTTGAGGTGTTCTGATGATAGATTGGTGGAGTTTGCGAGTTTTCGTCTGGAGGGTCTTGCCCAGACATGGTACGATTCAGTAGAGAGAGGCCGAGCTGCAGGTCTACCTTCTATGACCTGGGATGAGTTTACAGCTGCGTTTCTTGCCCATTTTCTTCCGGAGAGTGTCCGAGATGCTCGAGCCCGTAGTTTCGAGTCTCTGCGCAAGACTCCTGGGATGACAGTGTCGGAGTATGATATACAGTTTACCCAGTTGTCTCGATATGCTCCGTACCTAGTAGACACAGAAGAGAAGAGAATAAAGAGGTTTGTGTGAGGGCTTGATACACAGCTATTCCTTGCCATCGGCACCCAGCACTTTGACACATACGCAGCCGCGATGGATGCAGCCTTACTTTTGGAGGAGCGTATTTCTGAGACTCCGGTCATTTCTGGGCCGAAGAGGATCCGTACTGATACGCCAGCTCAGCGGCAGATGGGTAGACACCGCGATAGATTATTTCCGGGAGATGGTGGAGGCAGAGGATTGAGACGAGGTCAGTTATTTGGTTCATATCTACAGACCCAGCAGTCGTCTCCAGGATGTTTTCGGTGTGGGAGTCAGTACCACCGTGTCAGAGACTGTACCATGGGACGCCAGGGCACGGCGACAGTCCCGCATATGACCTTACCACCCTCACTACCTCCTTAGAGAGCTCTATTACCTACTCCTGATGATGCTCCACGCCAGCCAGATGCTTCTAGAGGCCGTGGGCACGGCGGTCCGGTCCAGAGATGACGAGGCGACAGAGGCAGAGGCAGAGGCCGAGGTAGAGGCAGAGCACAGCCAGCTATTAGTGGTGGACAGGCCCGAGTGTTCGCGTTGACTCCTCAGGATGCACAGGCATCTAATGCCGTCGTGACAGGTACTCTGCCAGTATGTTCTTTTGATGCACGGGTATTATTTGATCCAGGCTCCACACATTTCTATGTATCCACGTATTTTGCACCGAGGTTGGGCCGAGAGTCTTCTCCGTTAGATCAGCCGCTTGTCGTTATTACACCGGTAGGCGAGTCGTTTGTTGCTCGTTTTGTGTACCGATCGTGTTCCGTTCGTATCGGGGAGAGAGATTCTTCAGTTGATTTGATTCTCCTCGATATGCTAGACTTTGACGTTCTTCTTGGTATGGACTGGCTAGCCACCTGTTATGCATCCGTGGACTGCCGTGAGAAAGCAGTCAGATTCAGTTTTCCGGGTGAGCCGGTCCTTGTTATTCAGGGAGATCGTAGCGCTACCCTTCCCAGCTTGATTTCTTCTCTTCGCGCTGGTCAGCTCTTAAGGAAAGGGTGTCAGGGATTCTTAGCCTATATTTGTGATACTAGCTCCACAGAGGTTCCGTTGGACCAGGTCCCTGTTGTGAGAGAGTTTCCTGATGTATTCCCTGACGAGCTGCCTGGTCTGCCACCAGAGCGCGAGATTGAGTTCTGTATTGACTTGATCCCCGGCACGGGGCCTATCTCTATACCGCCTTATCGGATGGCCCCAGCGGAGCTGATAGAGCTAAAGGATCAGTTACAGGACTTGCTGGACAAAGGGCTTATCCGACCGAGTGTGTCATCTTGGGGTGCTCCCGTCTTGTTTGTTAAGAAGAAGGACGGAAGTATGCGTTTATGCATTGATTATCGTCAGCTGAACCGGGGTACTGTGCAGAACAAATATCCCCTACCCCGCATTGATGACTTATTCGATCAGCTCGAGGGTGCAGGGTTCTTCTCGAAGGTTGATTTACGGTCAGGTTATCACCAGTTGCGGGTTCGGAAGGAGGATATTCCAAAGACCGCTTTCCGTACTCGATATGGTCATTATGAGTTCTTGGTGATGTCGTTCGGGCTCACCAATGCCCCGGCAGCATTTATGGATTTGATGAACCGTGTATTCAGGCCGTATCTCGATCAGTTCATTATTGTGTTCATTGACGACATCTTGGTTTATTCTCGGAGCCGGGAGGAGCATGAGCAGCACTTACGTATCATATTGCAGACTTTGAGGGAGCATCAGCTGTTCGCCAAATTCTCTAAGTGCACATTCTGGTTAGACAGTGTCGACTTCTTGGGTCATGTGGTGACGAGAGATGGTATTTGTGTGGACCCGAAGAAGATCGAGGCAGTTCAGCGTTGGCCTAGACCAGTATCAGTTACAGAGGTTCACAGTTTTCTAGGTCTGGCCGGCTACTATCGACGTTTTGTCCAGGATTTCTCTCGCATTGCTGCACCGTTGACCGGATTGACCCAGAAGGGGGTTCCTTTTGATTGGACCCAAGCATGTGAGGGTAGTTTCTAGCAGTTGAAGACTCGTCTGACTTCTGCACCAGTGTTAGCATTGCCTTCAGGATCAGGCGGGTTCGTGGTATATTGTGATGCTTCTCGAGTGGGGCAGGGCTGTGTATTGATGCAGCATGACAGAGTTATCGCGTATGCTTCTCGGCAGCTGAGGAAACACGAGCAGAACTACCCCACCCATGATTTAGAGATGGCTGCAGTGGTATTTGCACTTAAGATCTGGAGACATTACCTATACGGTGAGTCGTGCCAGATATTCACTGACCACAAGAGTTTGAAGTATATCTTCCAGCAGCGAGATCTGAACCTGAGACAACGTTGATGGATGGAGTTGGTGAAGGATTATGACTGCGAGATTCTATACCATCCGGACAAGGCGAATGTGGTGGCAGATGCTTTGAGTAGAAGGCCCGGAGGTAGCTTATCTTGTTTGAGCGCAGTGCAGATGCAGTCGACGGCGGATTGGCAGGTGTTATGTGACAGCAGAGTGCAGTTCGAGCTTACTCCTATAGGGGGACAGCTGGCCCATTTCAGAGCACGCCCACAGTTACTTAACCGTATCCGCGAGGCACAGTCTGGCGATGCCCGTATATTAGAGATTATTGAGAAGATTCGGCAGGGCAGAGTTTCCGAGTTCGTGATTGATGATCAGGGGATACTTCAATTTGGGACTCGACTGTGCGTGCCAGATTCAGAGGGACTGAGGCGTGATATTATCGAGGAGGCACATAGATCAGTATACAGTGTGCATCCAGGTTCCACCAAGATGTACCGTGATTTGAGAGAGGTTTACTAGTGGGACGGGATGAAGAAGGATATTACAGACTTTGTGTCGAGATGTCTGACTTGTCAGCAAGTCAAGACCGAGCACAAGAGGCCAGCCGGCGAGTTACAGCCTTTGCCCATCCCTGAGTGGAAGTGGGAGCAGGTCTCTATGGACTTCATTGTGGGTCTACCCAGGACCAGTCGAGGGTATGACTCTATTTGGGTGATTGTGGATCGACAGACGAAAGCGGCTCACTTTCTGCCAGTGAAGACCACTTTTTGATTTTCTCAGTACGCCCAGGTTTATATTGATGAGATAGTGCGACTGCATGGCGTTCCGACTTGCATCGTGTCCGACCGGGGCACCCAGTTTACCAGCCGATTGTGGCAGAAACTCCAGGAAGCATTGGGCACCCGATTGAGTTTTAGCACAGCCTTTCATCCGCAGACTGACGGTCAGTCGGAGCGTACTAATCAGACTCTTGAGGACATGCTCAGAGCTTGTGTTTTAGATTTCGGTGGTAGCTGGGATCGTCATTTGCCTTTGATCGAGTTTTCCTACAATAATAGCTTCCAGGAGACGATTCAGATGGCACCTTTTGAGGCTTTATATGGGAGGAGATGTCGATCGCCTGTATGTTGGACAGAGCTTAGGGAGAGCAGTATTTTGGGGCCACAGATTGTGCAGGAGACTACCGAGAAGATACAGCTGATTCGGGACAGGATGAGAGCGGCACAGAACAGGCAGAAATCATATGCTGACAGGCGCCGTCGCCGACTAGAGTTCGCTGTTGGCGATCATGTTTTCCTGAAGGTCTCTCCGATGAAAGGTGTAATGAGATTTGGGCGGAAAGGGAAGCTGAGTCCTAGATATGTTGGTCCTTTCGAGATCTTAGAGCGTGTTGGTCCAGTCGCTTATCGGTTAGCTCTTCTGCCCAGCTTCCCCGATGTTCACCCCGTATTCCATGTCTCGATGCTCCGCAAGTACCTTCATGATCCTTCCCAGGCGATTCAGCACCAAACGATCCAGTTAGAGCACGATCTTTCTTTCACCGAGCAGCTGGTGGTCATTCTGGATCGGCAGGTGAAGAAATTGAGGTCGAAGGTTATACCGTCCGTCAAGGTCCTTTGGCGTGGCCCGAACAGCGAGGAGGTCATCTGGGAGACCGAGGTCGAGATGAGGAAGAGATATCCCTATCTTTTTGAAGGTACGCGTAGTTAAATTCTAAATTCGGGGACCGAATTTCTTTAAGGGGGGAAGATTGTAACCCATCGAAAACCGTTTAGGCAGTTTTTTGGTAATCGGCTAATTTTCGGCTTTTTCCGTAAAAAGTCAAATTAGGTATTTTTTCATTGTAGACTTAATTATACAAAATTTAGACAAGATATTACTATAATTTTGTCACTAAAATGTCACTTATAATTTTCTAGTTAAATAAATTTTTTTCGTAATTAATTATTTTTTTTATTATTTTAAGCTTTTAAAAATACATTAAATTAGTGATAAATACAAATTTAATTAGGTAAATTACACACTTAGGAACTATTATAAACTAATATTAAGTGTAACAAAATTTTTATCAAAACATTTCAAGTTTAGTTGTTTTATGGTTTAAAATGGGTTGAAAATGAATGAAAATGGTTTTTTTTTTATGTAAAATTTGATGTGATATGCATTAAATGAGTTTAAAGGTTGCTTTTTGTGTAGAATTTTCTACACAATTCCCTCACACTCACCCCTCCCAACCTCAGGCCGAGCTCACCTTCAGGAAATCCCCCATTTTCCCCTCATTTCTTGCTTGAAAATTCCTTCAAAAATCATCAAAAATCCACCGAAATTCACTAAATTCTTCTCTAATTCAACCCAAAACCTTAAGCCATCCCTTCTCAAGCCCAAATTGGATTAAAACAAGGAGAAAAGAGGCCACTTTTTAGGTTTAGTGTAAAGGAATCAACTCTAGTAAGGTATATTTCTAATCTAGTGTTTAATTGTAGTTTAAAATTTGCTAGATTTAGTAGTTTAAGTGTGAAATTTGGTTTATTTTGCTTGATCATGAAAATCAAGGGAGGGATTTGATTTCAAATTAGGGTTTGAAGCATGGTTGATGGAGTTAAGTTAGGGTTTGGTTATCTAATTGGTTAGAGTGGTTAATTGTACGATGTTACGCTCGCTAAATCGATAAATTGCGATAATTGCATCGAATCGGTATGAAATTGCTTACTAGATTTTTTATAAAAATTAGATGTGATCTAATTGCGTTATATTAGCTATATAATTAGCTTCATAAACGACTATTAGAGTGCGTGAACGCGGGGTTTTGTCTAGCGGGTTTTAGTTTTGTCGATTTCCCCGAAATGACGATTCTAGTTAAGATTTAGCGATATTCGTGTGCTTTCCCGCGCACTGAGTGCACGTTATGTTTAATTCGAGAGCGTCGATATTTGTATATTGTGACTTTTATCGTTTTAGGATATGTAATCTTATGCTTGGTGTTGTGCAAATATAGGATCGATCGGAGAAACATCGGACACGGCGCGTAAAGGCAAGGCGGTGGTCGGATCGGATTAGCGAGGCATTCAGGTGAGTAGATATATTCATCTATAGGGAAATCGTCTGGATGGCGCGAGGCGCCCCCTAGTTAGGATTACCCTACTTCTTGCAAGATTTATATTGTTAGTTAGCTTATCCCTTTATGTACATTGCATACCCTTATAGCTAACCGTATATTAGATTGTATGGACATTCATCTACACTTATGCGATATCACTTCGTAGGACACGTACACCATTACCATTGGCATCTGTTGCATGCGCATTATTCATGTGACATACACGCCTTTGGTAATTGCCATGCCACGTGCACTATAGAACCTGTTTAGCTTAGTATCGCCACTTGCATCATACATGATATATAAAATTGCATAGCATGTATATACCTCGCATCATCATCATACTTACATAGATTTCTAGCCACAATTCACATCGCATACCTTGATATCATAGACATTTATCTTATATAACATGTTAGACATTATGATTTTTCTTGAGGATTTCAGTATTACTGTGATTTCTGGATTTTTGGGGAAAACCGCAAGAATTTAACAAAGCTTATATTTATCATTTTTAAAACAAAGTTGCGGTTTTCTCGTGATGTTTGTGTCGTCTACCATGAGTTTTCATGTTTTCTGTTGGATTTCGAGACCCGATTCGAAGAGTGGATGAACCGTCTCGGGTACATGGTGGGCCCGGTATGGTACCCCGGGGCAAGAAGATCGAGTTGTAGACGATGAGCCTGGCAGGGGAAGAATACCTACCGGTGATGTCTGGCGCGGCGGATATCCGGAGGATACCGACCGTTGTCGTGATATTTGATGACATGGGCCGATCCGGACTGACGGAGCCCGATATTTGAGACATTGATACAGTGAGACATTAAGACAGATGGGATTTCATATTTGGTGTCGATGCTTGACACGGTTTTCAGATGATTTCTTGATGTTATTTAGCTATTATACAGATATCCTTTTTCTAAAAGATTAGAATGCAGAACTCTTAACATTTAAACCACTTAAAGATTTAGTAATGACATTGCATACATGTGCATGCATACTAGAGATATTATATCACATATGGACATACATGTTGTGACGCATTGCGTGCATTCTTACGATTGTCTTACCAGATGTTATATTCTACTCACGAGCTGGCAACACACCCCCGTTGTGCCACAGTGTCTTGCAGGTCGAACTCATCAGTCTTGTAGCGGCGGCTATTTTATCATCAGCTCCTTTTGCTCAGACTCGCGACATCGCCCGTAGGTGGGTTGCGAGCACACTTTATTTCTTTTTGCTCCATCATTGTATCTAGTATTCTCCATCTACCACTTTCTATTTGTATATGCGACCTAGTGATGAGACTGAGAGATTTGTATATTTGTGGTTTCTTTGGGTCGAGCTCATTTGAGCCGACGTGTGTTTTCTGGTATTTTGCATTTCTTTTATGCTCTTTTCTTGATATTACTTATATATATTGCATGTGGTTGTGATCCGCCTTGGGCGAAGAGCTAGCTCCCGCTTGGGGATGCCATTTTATGATTACAGGTTTTATATCTTGTTGTACTCATTTTGGGGGATAGAAAATACAGGGGAGACTCTGCCGAAATTTTCGGAAATTTTTGATGTTTTAAAAAAGGGATTCTATGCAACTTAATTGATTTAAAATCCGTTTTCATTAAAGGTTTTCCTTCACTCTCTTTTGATTTTTGGTTTAGATTTTCTGGGCTTTGGCTGACTTAGGTTACGGTACGCCTTTAGACGTCTCGTAATCTAAGTTCCAGTCATGTTCCGTACTTTCGGGTCGTGACAGACACCTAACCGCCAGATATCGTAGTCATGGTATGTAGCATGGCAAGTAGGATCCGGACGGACTTAAGCATGGCTATTGGAGAAAAGGTTTCATCATAATCCATACCTGGTCGATGACGAGACCCTAGTTAGGGTTTGGATTAGGGATAAGTTTTGGATGAGCTTTCATGAAGCTTCATGAAGGTTTGACTTTTGTCTTCATCCTTTGATATTTTGTGAAGATATTTGTTAACCCAACCCAAACCCTTAACCTATGGTTTATTCTCTACAAGGGTTAAGCCTTTCATTCCTAACCCATGGTTGCAATTACACCCACAACAATAATTCATTATTCATCACAAAAGCTTTAGCTTCTTCTTCTTCTTGCTCTTGAAAAAGCTTCACTAGGTTTTATGTTTGTGATGATTAAGTGTGAGAAATTGAAAACAAAAGAGAGAAAAATTCCTACTTCATCATCCTCATCTATTCTAGCCACTTAGATTAGGGTGTTCACTTCTCTAATAAGTTCATTAGTGAAGTGTAAGCTTGGGTTAGAGATTCTTCAAGGTAGATCATCTTAGATCAAGAAGACTTCCAGCAAGATGCATCATTCACCACTTGGAGCCTCACAAGTGTCGGAGTTCTTGATGATCGCAGCGAAGGGACCTCAACACGGAGCTTATGAAGTGAAGGAACGGACTACAAAGGTTGCAATACTAATCTCTTTAGTTCTTTGTATGTGATACAAACTTGTTACCCTAGAATTTCTAGTAAAGATTCATGGTTTACTTGCTTTGAACCTCTCTAAATTTTAAAGTGGCATGAATGATGCTACCAAACCCTAGACTTGGTACAAGGGAAGCCCAGCAGTGGTATCAGAGCCAAGCTAGAATTTTAGACACGGTGTTAAAACAAATACAAAAACGAAATCGACTCTGAAATACGGTATTATGAAACCCATATTTTGCTCTCTGTAAATTTTGTAAAATGTCCTTTAAAATTTTTTCAAACAAGTGCAGAATGTTATGTGGGAGATCCTAAGAACATGGGGAAAATACGGAGAGAGGGGCTCGGATTTTGGCCGAGCCCCAGGCTAGGGATTCCGGCCTGGCCGGCTCCCTGCCCCCTCTGGACTCCGTATTCCTCCTGTGCTCTTATCTTCTATATTTAGGGTTTTTAGTATTGTTTGCTTAGCCCAATTTTCATGTGATGATTATTTTGACTCGGGGCTAGTTCGTAGTGTTTCATAGTCATATTATTTAACACTGTAATGGTAACCTTGACTATATTTAGCAGTTCGATCGAACTTCAAACACTACATTTTGTACCCCGCTGAAATTTCCAAGTGTTGTGATTTTCCAAAGTTGATTATATTCGTAAAATCGTGCAAGTACCCCTATGGACCCCCTAGAAGACTATAATAACCTTAACTCAATTCTATGCCCATGGAACCGCGTTCGAACCTTCAGGTTTTCCGTAGTTCCGTGGTGTAATATGTGAGGCTTTGGTTAACTCCTGCTACGGCCGGTCCATAGACACTGTGGCACGGTTTTTGAGTGTTTAAGCTTTGCTCAAGTGTTGAGCTCACGGGGGTAATTTGTTAGTGTATGTTGATTCGATCGAAACGTTAAACATCGTCTTGATATTCTGTGATTGTGATACAATATGTAGAATTCATATAGTCAGGCATGAAATCCGTAATATGTGATATTTCGGGTTTACGATGTCTAAGACGACTGTGGATTCCAAATGTTGTAGTTTTTCACTTTTCTTTTCTACGACCGTAAGTGTAGTATGTGGGGTATTGCCGGCTTCGTTGCTATACATCAACGATAATCGGGATACGCATACTTGCTTACGTTGATGATATGAGATATTATGTGTGAAAGGTTCCTAGGCACCCTAATGAGGTCTCACAAGGCATCGAACATGCCAATATAAAAAATTATGGGTGCCGAGAGACCCGACTACGGATCGTCGGCTAGATGTTTAGGCGAAAAAGCTAACTAGTTAACATTTAACTAAGAGATACGGAAATACAACCTTTGTAGATCCGGTTCTCCACCTCCATAGCTCCGCAATGAAGTCTCCTCGCTGTCCATAACAAGTCCCGGGCTCTAGCGTCGGCTTCATCGGAGAATGTACGGGCTAGGTCATCGACGACGTGCCGAAGATGATCTACGTCGAGGCATCGCTAAATCAAGCTCCGACTTCACCAAGTCAAGAAACTTGTGAAGAAAACACACTCTACTACTTGGCAAGAGGTAGAGGATGAAGAAATAGGAAGTGGGTAGACTTTAGAATTGGATTTCTCACTCATTTTCATCAATCACCATTGATGAAGTGAACTTTCTTCATGTGAAGAAGATGAAGAAGAAGATGATTATCTTATGATAAGTTATTCCAAAATGGAAAATAAAAGGAATGTTTATCATAATCTAACCATGGTAATGTGTAGAGAATTGACCAAGGTTAGTTGAATGGTTAGGGTTAAGAATAAGATAAGAATGGTGGACTTTGGTCAAAGCTTCATGAAGCTTCAACTAAACTACAAATAAAGCCACCATTCTTTCTCTTTATTCTTATTTATTTCAAAATGAATAAATGAAATAAATAAGTGAGAAAAGGAAATGAAACCCTAACCACTTTAGTAACCATGGTTTAATTCTTTACACAAACCCAAACTAGCATGTATCATCAAACATGATACAATCTTGTGTACAAAAGTATATCACATATACAATGTGCACAAAAAGTGAGAAAATCCATTTAAAGTGAACCAATATTAGTTAATGCAAAGTAATATATCAAATATATAATTATGCATTAAATCATTAAATCAACACTTGATTTAACGATCCGGTCATATCACATATAACCGACTAATATCCAATGTATCGGCTTATCGAATCAATCCATGATTCGATAACTAGGTTATATCGCATACAACCTTCCGATACATTCATCGCGAGAATGGAATGCGGTATCACATACACGCATTATTCTCGGTCCCGCACATATCTCATATGCGCTCCTATTTCGTTTCGCTTGAGCCAGGAAACCTCTGTGTAGGACTCTAAAGACTCGTCAATACGCCGGCAGCAGATGATGATCATATCAAACACCCACAAGCCGCAAGCGGACTGCCAAACGTAACGGCCACCCGGGTATTGAGCGATCAGAAGATCGACGAGCAAGCCCGCTCACACTCCAGTGAATCCAACTAGTAACACTACCGTACAGTCCGGTCTGATCATCTGATATGTCGCATATCTTGCCTAGGGGTGGTAAACATCAGACCCCAATAGCTCGATAAGTCGTGTCGATATGAGGCTCATAACGGGTCGAGAAACTACTGGTAACACTTACCAGCAATTCTCTGATCAGCCCTGGCCAGGGACTTCCTGTTATAGCCAATCGAACACTGTGCAACATCAACTCCCTATACCGGGAGAGACGAATCCCCTCCTATCGCTCATTGCCTCCATGTGACTCGGGACTGTACCCAAAAACCACCGTTTTGCACGCCCTCTTGGACGTGGTAAGATGGAAATCAAAGCACAGTGGGAACCACACAAGACTCTATGACGATCTCGGGTCAACAGATTACTCTGTACCAGTGTCACCAGAGAACTTCCATCTGACGTAAGGTATAATACCACCTGGGAGTTCTCGGCGAGTCCGTCCAGTGTACACAGTCTCTACTGAGCACCCGTATATCATCTCTGATGTCAAACATGTAGGGTTCCTAGGCACCCTAGTGAGGTCTCACAAGGCATCGAACATGCCAATATAAAAAAATTACGGGTGCCGAGAGACCCGACTACGGATCGTTTGCTAGAAATCTAGGCGAAAAAGCTAACTAGTTAACAATTAACTATAAGATACGGAAATACAACCTTTGTAGATCCGGTGCTCCACCTCCATAGCTCCATGAAGAAGTGTCCTCGCTGTCCAAAACGAAATCCGGGCTCTTGCGTCGGCTTCGTCGGAGAATGGACGGGCTAGGTCATCGATGTCCATTGCCGAAGATGATCTACGTCGAGGCATCGCTAAATCAAGCTCCGACTTCACCAAGTCAAGAATCTTGTGAAGTAAACACACTCTACTACTTGGCAAAAGGTAGAGGATGAAGAAATAGGAAGTGGGTAGACTTTAGAATTGGATTTCTCACTCTAATTCATCAATCACCATTGATGAGGTTTTGTTTCTCTTCTTGAAGAAGAAGGAGAAGAAGAAGAATGTTATTATGATAAGAATTAATTAAAATGAAAAGAATAATCCATTCTTATCATAAGTGAACCATGGTTAGTTGTAGAGAGTGAACTAGGGTTAGTGGAGTAGTTAGGGTTAAGCATGAGACAAAATGGTGACAAAGTCAAAGTGTTCATGAAGCTTCAACAAGCTTCCAAATAAAGCCACCATTTTGCATTTGCTTATTCTTTTTCCAAAAAGAAAAAGATTAATATATAAATAAGGAAATCAAAAACCCTAATCATCCACTTAACTATAGTTTGATACTTTACACTTAACCAAAAGGCATGTATCATCAAACATGATACAATCATGTGCACAAAACTATATCGAATATACAATGTGCACATCCGAGCGAGAAAATCCAATTAAAGTGAACCGACACTAGTTAATGCAAAGTAATATATCAAATATATAATTATGCATTAAATCATTAAATCAACACTTGATTTAACGATCCGGTCATATCGCATATAACCGACTAGTATCATTAGTAACAACTTATCGAATCAACACTTGATCCGATAACCCGGCTATATCGCATATAACCGATCAATGTCACATCGCGAGAATCAAATACAGTATCACATACTAGTATCATTCTCGGTCCCGCACATATCTCATATGCGCTCCTATTTCGTTTCGCTTGAGCCAGGAAACCTCTGTGTAGGACTCTAAAGACTCGTCAATACGCCGGCAGCAGGCGATGATCATATCAAACACCCACAAGCCGCAAGCGGTCTGCTAAACGTAACGGCCATCCGGGTATTGAGCGATCTGAAGATCGACGAGCAAGCCCGCTTACACTCCAGTGAATCCGACCAGTAACACTACCGTACAGTCCGGTCTGATCGTCTGATATGTCGCATATCTCGCCTAGGGGTGGTAAACGTCAGACCCCAATAGCTTGATAAGTCGTGTCGATATGAGGTCTATAACTGTTCGAGAAACTACTGGTAACACTTACCAGTAAATCTCAGCAACCCCGGCCAGGGATTTCCTGTTATAGCCAATCGAACACAGCGCAACATCAACTCCCTATACCGGGAGAGACGAATCCCCTCCTATCGCTCATTGCCTCCATGTGACTCGGGACTGTACCCAAAAACCACCGTTTTGCACGCCCTCTTGGACGTGGTAAGATGGAAATCAAAGCACAGTGGGAACCACACAAGACTCTATGACGATCTCGGGTCAACAGACTACTCTGTACCAGTGTCACCAGAGAACTGCCATCTGACGTGAGGTATAATACCATCTGGGAGTTCTCGGCGAGTCCGTCCAGTGTACCCAGTCTCTACTGAGCACCCGTATATCATCTCTGATGTCAAACACCAATGGATATGGGATCATCCATCGCCCATCTGTATGGGTCGAGAAGGTATACGCTAGTCTACTTTGGTATATCGATGCCCCGTCTCGATACACCCACGACTAGGGACTTTGAAGGATGTACTTATGGACTACCATGTCCCCACAAGTATGATCCGCATCATAGTCCAGGTAGTCAAGCACACATCCTAAGGGCTTTACCAACATGTAACAGAGAGACAATCAGTATACACGTTAAGGTAAAGATCAACCAGATAGCATACTATCATGTCGAGCAAGAAAGTCCTCCCTATATATGTCCTAGTATCCACTACAATATACATCATATGTACAGTAATGGCCTCTAGGGCATACATATAACTAACAAAACACCGATGGATATGGGATCATCCATCCCCCATCTGTATGGGTCGAGAAGGTACACGCTAGTCTACTCTGGTATATCGATGCCCCGTCTCGATACACCCACGACTAGGGACTTTGAAGGATGTACTTATGGACTACCATGTCCCCACTAGTATGATCCGCATCATAGTCCAGGTAGTCAAGTACACATCCTAAGGGCTTTACCAACATGTAACAGTGAGACAATCAATGTACACGTTAAGGTAAAGAGCAACCAGATAGCATACTATCATGTCGAGCAAGAAAGTCCTCCCTATATATGTCCCAGCATCCACTACAATATACATCCAATGTACAGTAATGGCCTCTAGGGCATACATATAACTAACAATCTCCCACTTGCACTAGGGCCATCTGTAGCAGTGGTTGTAGTATCTCATACTCAACCATCCCTTAAAAGTCTCTCTCTGGGAATAGGCCTTCGTGAGTGGATTCGCCGTGTTGTCCTCTGAGTCTGCTCTCCTAACCTTGATCACCTGGAGATCAACCATCTCCATGATCAGGTGATACTGCCTTAGAATATGTCTGGATCACTGATGGGACCTGCGTTCCTTGGCATAAACCACAACTCCATTGTCACACAATGGGAGGAACATAGTTCATCTCATGAACCAATATACACCCAAACAGCCTCTTTGGTAGCATCTTTAGTAGCGATGTATCCTGCCTTTATCGTCTAGTATGCCACGGTATCTAGCTTGGAACTCTTCCAACATACCGTCCCTTTACTGAGGGTAAAGACAATGCCTGCGACTGACATTCAGTCGTCCTTATCACCCTGGAACCCTTCCAGTGATTCTCCCCAGGATCATGTGATACCATCTTACTTCGACAAGTGAGAATCCTAACATCCATTTAGATCTATCTCATAGATCCAAAATCCAGGATTTAGTAGGTATCATTTTGATCCTATATGGAGAATCTTTGTGATAAACGGAGATTGATCGAGCGTAGCATAAGAAACTCCTTTCTTATCAAGAGTATGACATCCACGTACTCTACGATGATCGTCACCATACTCCCTACTACCTTTTTGTTTATACTAGGTTCATCTACCATTTTGATGATGTCAAACTCTTTGACTAATTCATCAAAACAGATGTTCTAACTCCGCGATGCCTGCTTTATCCTATAAAGCATCTTGCACACGTTTCCGCTGCTCCCACTGTCTACGAAGACCTCTGGCTGTGTACTTATAGACGCTCTCTTCCAAAATATCATTTAGAAAGGCAGTCATGACACCCAATCACCAGATATCGTAGTCATGGTATGTAGCCGTGGTAAGTAGGATCTGGATGGACTTAAGCATAGCTACTTGAAAAAGGTTTCATCATTATCCACACCTGGTCAATGATGCACACTTTTCACAAGTCTAGCTTTGAAAGTCTCAACTTTTCGATGTACACCAAGTAATCTTCTCAAGATATACTTGCTCCTGATGGGGATTTAACCCTTCAGATATAGCAACCAAAGTCCATACTTTGTTGGTGTACATGGATTCCATCTCAGATTACTAAGCATCCAGCCATTCTTACAGAGTCACACTCCTGATGGCCAGCTCGAAACTAGTTGGGTCATCATCTCATGATGCAATCCTCGCTCCCACTGTCTTGGAGAAACCGAAGTATCTCTCAGGTAGGTGAGGAACCCTACTAGATCGGCGGAGAGGCTGAGGTTCGTTGGTATCTACTGAATCCTTTGGTTCTATCAAATCATCAGCTGTAGTTTGTATGGCTGGAACCTTTTCAGTTCTACATTACAGACCTTGCCTCGAGCTTGTCCGGATTTTGCTTTTAGACATAGGCCGGACAACCCCAAATCTTAACTAGCTTAAGACATGGGCTCTTCCCTTTCCATATCATATATGAAATGGTAGGCAACTGATTTGATTGGAACCCTATTCAATAGGTATGCAGCTTCTCAAGCGCATAACTCCCAAAAAGGAAATAGGTAACTCAGTAGTACTCATCATAGAGCACACCATATCAAATAGGGTGTATCTGCTCCGCCCCGATATACCATCGTGCTATGGTGTATACGGAGGAATAATGCTGAGAGAGAGTCTCATTCTCCTTTAGAATAGTCCAGGATTTCCGTGCACAAGTATTCTCCTCCCTGATCTCATCATAGGACATAATACTTATACCCGTGTTTTGGTTCTCTACTTCTCGCTTATATTCTGTGAATATCTCAAAAGGTTCGGACTCATGTTTCAACAGGAACATATGTCTGAATCTTGAGAGATTATCAGGGAATGCAACGAAGTACAAAGAACCGGTCTTGGCATGTGTAGACAGGGGACCTACATACATCAACATGTATCATCCCAAGAGTTACCAACTCTTTCTCTATTTCCAGTAAATGGAGCTATGGTCATCTTATCTTTGTGACATGACTGGCAAGTTTCACAAGATGTAAATTCAAACTGATTTAAATATACATCTAAATGTAACTTCAGCCAGTCGGGTCGCATTGATCTGACCTAGTCTACAATACCTCAAGAAGGATTCGTTCATTACTGAACTCTTCCTCTTGTGTGTGTTCCATATACTAAGAACTGTAGTTTGATTTAGAACTTCAATGCTTTTAGATAACGTGCCTGAACCGATCAACTTTTGATATAGGAAATGTTCAAAACATTATCCAACAATACAAAATTTTATCATTTCTTTACTAATAAAGAGACTGATATGATTTTGTATATCAGGTTCAGTATCTAATAACATTCGTTCAGAATCAATGTATTCTGGTAATACAGGGTGACAGTGACCAACAGACTTGGCTGCAACACTTGCCCCGTTTTCTGCCTCATGAAACTTATCACCCGTTCTTAGTTTTTCTACCCTTTTGTAGCCCTATGTAACAGATTACATATTTGGGATCCTGATCCGGTATCATATACCAAGGATGCGGAGGATACTGAGAAACAGTTCTGTATAATGAACACACCCGAAGATGATGCATCATCATGCACTCTCTTCGTTTGGGTGGCACGGGAAATCTGGTATTCCCCAATTTCCTACTCGGTCTTATAACAATTATAAGTTGGAGCGGGACCAACGTTCCCCAGCTCAGTATAACAAGCGGGTTCGGTCAATAATCCGTATTATTATCTTGATTAAGGCGTGATATGGTCGCTACCTAGAGAGAGAGAGAAGAAAACACTCAGCGTGCGCTCTTGCAAGAATAGATTGGTTATTATTTTATCTAATCAGGATGGCTCCCACTGCTTTTTATCAAATCTTCCTTCAAACCCTAAAAGGAAAGACTAGCCGGGATTAATTACACACTACAAGTTCGCCAATCTTTCAGCCAGGCCAGTGTCGGTACTTTGAGGGAGGTCCCCCGTGCTTTCGCACGAATCTAATTAATGTAAACCTCGTTTTCCCAGAGGCGTAACCTCGTTAACACCTTTCTAGACACCTACTTGATCGGCTAATTGTAATGTGTAAAACTCTCCCAGGAGTAACACTTACTCGCAGCGGGTATCGGGATCCAACTATCTCATAGAAGGTATGCAATCTCATTGCAAATCTGAACACTTGAAATTCCCGATAATATTTTGCCCCTAACCTCCTATGACCTTGACAAAGGCCAACAAACCATAGGATGCTAGTCAAGTTCAACCCGTCATTTCCTGATTGAATTAAACCCAACCGCACGGCCCTTGACAAAGGCCAACAAGGTCGCACGACTACCCTAACTCAATCTGCATCATATGCATAAGCAGACAAGCACCAGTCAGCTACCGCACACTACGCCTTGACAAAGGCCAACAAACGTAGCACGAATACTAACTACTACTTATCTGAAATGACGGAGGGCTACGACAGGTTTTTCTGAAAACCTATTGCGTAATGAACTTGATATCGTTGTAGAATCAAATGATTTTAAAATGGAGTGCTTTTGAGGCTTTTCTAGTTTTGCTAAAGGAGTCACTCCCGGTGAAGGGATCGTCGGTCCTTTCCTCGTCGAATGAGGTGCGGGATATATTATATATATCACTGTGCAAAGCAAAACTCTTAAAAGCAATCAAAAGACAAATCGAGTGTGTAGCATCTGCCAGTTATTGCTAAAGGAGTCACTCCCGGTGAAGGGATCTCGGTCCTTTCCTCATCGAATAAGGTGCAGGATATATGTGATATCCGGAAAGCCACATAGACAAAATTTGATACTCCGATCGAAACACCGAATCCCCAAAACAACCCCTGAAAATTCAACTCTTGAATAAAAATTAAAAATTCCCAGAAAATCCAGCATATCAAACCAAGAATTACTGTGTAAATTTCTATGTATAGTGAGGCAGTACGGCCGCGGAACCGCCGCACGAGCCATGCTCGTGCCGCGGATCCGTGGCTCTATAATCGAATTATGGCATACGATTTCACAGTAACTCTTAGATCTTCCTGCATGTTTTTCTGCATATTTTTAATATAGAAAAACTCACTGTTTTCAAAAAAGTACAGAGAGCATGATCGGAATTGGGTTTCGGGTTCGTTCGGACTTCAAATTCCGTCTAGACTTCGCCTAAGGCTCTAGCTAGGCTCTGATACCAGTGAAAGGTTCCTAGGCACCCTAATGAGGTCTCACAAGGCATCGAACATGCCAATATAAAAAATTATGGGTGCCGAGAGACCCGACTACGGATCGTCGGCTAGATGTTTAGGCGAAAAAGCTAACTAGTTAACCTTTAACTAAGAGATACGGAAATACAACCTTTGTAGATCCAGTTCTCCACCTCCATAGCTCCGCAATGAAGTCTCCTCGCTGTCCATAACAAGTCCCGGGCTCTAGCGTCGGCTTCATCGGAGAATGTACGGGCTAGGTCATCGACGACGTGCCGAAGATGATCTACGTCGAGGCATCGCTAAATCAAGCTCCGACTTCACCAAGTCAAGAAACTTGTGAAGAAAACACACTCTACTACTTGGCAAGAGGTAGAGGATGAAGAAATAGGAAGTGGGTAGACTTTAGAATTGGATTTCTCACTCATTTTCATCAATCACCATTGATGAAGTGAACTTTCTTCATGTGAAGAAGATGAAGAAGAAGATGATTATCTTATGATAAGTTATTCCAAAATGGAAAATAAAAGGAATGTTTATCATAATCTAACCATGGTAATGTGTAGAGAATTGACCAAGGTTAGTTGAATGGTTAGGGTTAAGAATGAGATAAGAATGGTGGACTTTGGTCAAAGCTTCATGAAGCTTCAACTAAACTACAAATAAAGCCACCATTCTTTCTCTTTATTCTTATTTATTTCAAAATGAATAAATGAAATAAATAAGTGAGAAAAGGAAATGAAACCCTAACCACTTTAGTAACCATGGTTTAATTCTTTACACAAACCCAAACTAGCATGTATCATCAAACATGATACAATCTTGTGTACAAAAGTATATCACATATACAATGTGCACAAAAAGTGAGAAAATCCATTTAAAGTGAACCAATATTAGTTAATGCAAAGTAATATATCAAATATATAATTATGCATTAAATCATTAAATCAACACTTGATTTAACAATCCGGTCATATCACATATAACCGACTAATATCCAATGTATCGGCTTATCGAATCAATCCATGATTCGATAACTAGGTTATATCGCATACAACCTTCCGATACATTCATCGCGAGAATGGAATGCGGTATCACATACACGCATTATTCTCGGTCCCGCACATATCTCATATGCGCTCCTATTTCGTTTCGCTTGAGCCAGGAAACCTTTGTGTAGGACTCTAAAGACTCGTCAATACGCCGGCAGCAGATGATGATCATATCAAACACCCACAAGCCGCAAGCGGTCTGCCAAACGTAACGGCCACCCGGGTATTGAACGATCAGAAGATCGACGAGCAAGCCCGCTCACACTCCAGTGAATCCAACCAGTAACACTACCGTACAGTCCGGTCTGATCATCTGATATGTCGCATATCTTGCCTAGGGGTGGTAAACGTCAGACCCCAATAGATCGATAAGTCGTGTCGATATGAGGCTCATAACGGGTTGAGAAACTACTGGTAACACTTACCAGCAATTCTCTGATCAGCCCTGGCCAGGGACTTCCTGTTATAGCCAATCGAACACTGTGCAACATCAACTCCCTATACCGGGAGAGACGAATCCCCTCCTATCGCTCATTGCCTCCATGTGACTCGGGACTGTACCCAAAAACCACCGTTTTGCACGCCCTCTTGAACGTGGTAAGATGGAAATCAAAGCACAGTGGGAACCACACAAGACTCTATTACGATCTCGGGTCAACAGACTACTCTGTACCAGTGTCACCAGAGAACTGCCATCTGACGTAAGGTATAATACCACCTGGGAGTTCTCGGCGAGTCCGTCCAGTGTACCCAGTCTCTACTGAGCACCCGTATATCATCTCTGATGTCAAACACCGATGGATATGGGATCATCCATCGCCCATCTGTATGGGTCGAGAAGGTACACGCTAGTCTACTCTGGTATATCGATGCCCCGTCTCGATACACCCACGACTAGGGACTTTGAAGGATGTACTTATGGACTACCATGTCCCCACTAGTATGATCCGCATCATAGTCCAGGTAGTCAAGTACACATCCTAAGGGCTTTACCAACATGTAACAGAGAGACAATCAATGTATACGTTAAGGTAAAGAGCAACCAGATAGCATACTATCATGTCGAGCAAGAAAGTCCTCCCTGTATATGTCCCAGCATCCACTACAATATACATCCAATGTACAGTAATGGCCTCTAGGGCATACATATAACTAACAATGTGTTGCTGTGATATGTTAGATTGGATTGTCGTGTTCTGAATAGCCGGGGTTTTTATGTGAGATGAAGGTTTTTATTTTCATTCTTGTAAAATTCAATTGTATGTAATATTGTTTTATTGAGGCACTTCCGGGTTGAGGATGATGTCACCATTGCATATTATTTATTTTTCCGCATTAGGATAGACCCAAAGAGGGGAGCACAAGTAACCAGGTTCTAGGGTCCAGTAAGAGGCCATCTCGAGGAGTCGAGACCGGGTCTCCTAACCCTAGAATTGGCAGAGTTACTTTCATTTCTCATAGGGGTCTGGGGATGTGGGTTTGGCTATTCATCGCGACCGTGTAATCCGTGTTTTATACAGGCTCAAAATAAAACACGGACCTCCTAGTATACCCAATATTTCATATGTTTCTTCTGCTGATGATATACTGTGATGTGATCATATTATATGCGTGAGACGAATGCCTTATTATTGTATATATGATGTATAATAAACGTTGCTTATGTTTTACTTGTAGGGTTGCTAGGCACGCGCACAAGGGTCTACGAGGCATCAACCATGCCCGATTTAAAATTTAGCCGTGCCGAACAACCCGAATACGGAACTTTAAACTAGAGAATAGGCGAATACTAGCATGCTAAACATTTTAACACTAAGTGAGAGGGATTACAACCTTTGTAGATCCGGTCCTTCACTTCATATGCTCCGTGTTGTGGTCCCTTCGCTGCGATCATCGGGATCCGGACTCTCGAGAGGTTCCACGAAGAGAAAGACGCAACCTTTGCTTCCGATCTTCGATACTAAGATGATCTACCTTGAAGTTTCTTTAACACAAGCTAACACTTATGAAATGATGTGAACACCCTCATCTAAATGGCAAGGGAAGATGAGGATGATGAAGTAGGATTTTTGCTCTCTTTATTTATCTTTTTCTCATATTTATTCATCACCTTTGAAAAATCAAGCAAGCTTTTTCATGAAAGAATGAAGAAGAAGATGAACAATCATCATTAGAATTCTTTTGTGATGAATAGGAAAATAATAATATGATAGAATTATGCAACCATGGTCAAGTTAACCTTTGTAGAGAATTAACTAGGGTTAGGGTTTGGGTTGGGTTAAAGCATGAGTCACTTGTAAATATCTTTATCATGACAAAAAGAAAAGCTTCTAGAAACATCTAGAAAGCTTAACCCTAATCCAAACCCTAATCATGTTTAAACTCCACTAAACAAGTTGCATTAGTTATCATATCATGTTACAATATTATATATCACATATATAATATTTATCGTAACAAAATAAAATAATACAATTAACATATATCGCATATATATCAATGTATTACCCGAGTGAGAAAAAGAATCTTTTAGTGAGCAAATATTAGTTAATGCAATTTAATATATCATATATATATTATTATACATTAAATTATCGAATCAACACTTGATCCGACAATCCGGCTATATCGCATATAACCGGCTAATATTTATCCGTACCGATTCATCGAATCAACACTTGATCCGATGACCCGGCTGATATCAAATATCACGAGAATATAATACGGTATCATATATCGCATTATCCTCGGTCCCGCACATATCACATATGTGCTCCTACTCCGTTTTGCCTGAGTCAAGAAACCTCTGTGTAGGACTCTAAAGAATCGTCAATACGCCGGCAGTAGGTGATGATCATATCAAACACCCACAAGCTGCAAGCGGTTAGCTAAACGTAACAGCTACCCAGGTATTGAGCGCTCAGAAGATCAACAAGCAAGCCTGTAACTTCTCCTGCGAATCCAAACAGTAACACTCCCGTACAGTCCGGTCTCGTCGTCTGATATGTTGCATATCTCGCCTAAGGGTGGTAAAACGTCAGACCCCAGTAGCTTGATAAGTCGTGTCGATATGAAGTCTATAACAGTTCGAGAAACTACTGATAACACTTACCAGTAAATCTCAGCAACCCTGGCCAGGGATTTTCGGTTATAGCCAATCGAACACAGCACAACATCAACTCCCTATACCGGGAGAGACGAATCCCCTCCTATCGCTCATTGCCTCCATGTGATTCGGGACTGTACCCAAAAGCCACCTTTTTGCTCGCCCTCTTGGACGTGGTATGATGGAAATCAAAGCACAGTGGGAATCACACAAGACTCTATGACGATCTCGGGTCGACAGACTACTCTGTACCAGTGTCACCGGAGAACTGCCATCTGACGTATGGTATAATACCATCTGGGAGTTCTCGGCGAGTCCATCCAGTGTACCCAGTCTCTACTGAGCACCCGTACACCATCCTTGATGTCAAACACCGATGGATATGGGATCATCCATCGCCCATCATATGGGTCAAGATGCGTATACGCTAGTCTACTCTGGTGCATCGATGCCCTGTCTCGATACACCCTCGACTAGGAACAGTTATAGGATGTACTCGTCGACTACCGTGGCCCCCACTAGTATGATCTCATCATAGTCCCAGTAGTCGAGTACATATCCTAAGGGCTTTATCAACATGTAACATAGAGACAATCAGAGTACATGTTAAGATAAAGTACAACCAGATAGCATACTATCATGTCGAGCAAGAAAGTCCTCCCTATATATGTCCTAGCATCCACTACAATATAAATCGCATGTACAGTAATGGCCTCTAGGGCATACATATAACTAACAATCTCCCACTTGCACTAGGGCCATCTGTTATGGTATCGCATACCCAACAATTAGCTGCGGTTGAAGTATCTCATACTCAACCATCCCTTAAAAGTCTCTACTGGGAAAAAAGGCCTTTGTGAGTGGATCCGCGCTGTCGTCCTCTGAGTCTTCTCTCCTAACCTTGATCTCCCTGGAGATCAACCATCTCCATGATCAGGTGATACTGCCTAAGAATTATATCTGGATTTCTGATGGGATGGAAGTTCCTTGGCTAAAGCCACAACTCCATTGTCACACAATGGTAGGAATGAAGTTCATCTTATGAACTTATAAATATCCAGACTGCCTCCTTTGTAGTATCCTTGGTAACGATGTATCTTGCCTTTAATCGTCGAGTATGTCACGGTATCTAGCTTGGAACTCTTCCAACATACCGTCCCTCCACTGAGGGTAAAGACAATTCCTTCGACTGATATTCAGTCGTCCTTATCACCCTGGAACCTTTCCAGTGATTCTCCCCAGGATCGATTGATACCATCTCACTACAACTAGTGAGAATCCTAACATCCAATTAGATCTATCTCATAGATCCAAAACCCAGGATTTAGGAGGTATCACTTTGATCCTATATGGAGAATCCTTGTGATAAGCGGAGATTGACCGTGCGTAGCATAGGAAACTCCTTCCCTATCAAGAGTATGTCATCCACGTACTCTACGAGGATCGCCACCATACTCTTTACTACCTTTTTGTATATACAAGGTTCATCTACCATTTTGATGAAGTCAAACTCTTTGACTACCACATCAAAACAGATGTTCCAACTCCGCGATGCCTGCTTTATCATATAAAACATCTTGCTCACGTTTCCGCTGCTCCCACTGTCTACGAAGCCCTCTGGCTGTGTACTTATAGACGCTATCTTCTAAATCATCATTTAGAAAAGCAGTCATGACACCCAACCACCAGATATCGTAGTCATGGTATGTAGCCGTGGCAAGTAGGATCTGGATGGACTTAAGCATAGTTTTGAAAGTCTCAACCTTTCCATGTACACCAAGTAATCTTCTCAAGATATACTCGCTCCTGATGGGGATTTAACCCTTCAGATAAAGCAACCAAAGTCCATACTTTGTTGGTGTATAAGGATTCCATCTCAGATTGATAAGCACCCAGCCATTCTTACAGAGTCCCACTCCTGATGGCCAGCCCGAAACTAGTTGGGTCATCATCTCATGATACAATCCTCGCTCCCACTGTCATAGAGAAACCGAAGTATCTCTCAGGTGGGTGAGGAACCCTACTAGATCGGCGGAGAGGCTGAGGTTCGTTGGAAACTATTGAATACTTTGGTTCTATCAAATCATCAGCTGCAATTTGTATAGCTGGAACATTTCCAGTTCTACATAACAGTCCTTGCCTGGAGCTTGTCCGGATTTTGCTTTTAGACATAGCCCGGACAACCCAAAATCTTAACAAACTTAAGATATGGGCTCTTCCCTTTTCATATCACATATGAAGTGGTAGGCATCTGATTTGATTTGAACCTTATTCAATAGGTATGCAGCTTCACAAGTGCATAACTCCCAAAAGGAAAATAGGAAACTCAGTATTACTCATCATAGAGCACACCATATCAAATAGGGTGCTTTTGCTCCGCCCCGATATACCATCGTGCTATGGTGTGTAGGAGGAGTAATGCCGAGAGAGAATCTCATTCTCTTTTAGAATAGTCCAGGAATTCCGTGCTCAAGTATTCTCCTCCTTGATCACATCAAAGGACATAATACTTTTACCCGTTTTTGGTTCTCTACTTCTAACTTATATTCTGTGAATATCTCAAAAGGTTCGGACTTGTGTTTCAACAGGAACATATGTCTGAATCTTGAGAGATCATCAGAGAACGTAATGAAGTACAAAGAACCAGTCTTGGCATGTGTAGACAGGGGACTTACATACATCAGCATGTATCAATCCCAAGAGTTCACTAACTCTTTCTCTGTTTCCAACAAACAGAGCTGTGGTCATCTTATCTTTGTGACATGACTGGCAAGTTTCATAAAATGTAAATTCAAACTAATTTAAATATGCATCTAAATGTAACTTCAGCCAGTCGGGTCGCATTGGTATGACCTAGTCTACAATGCCTCAAGAAGGATTCATTCATTTCTGAACTCTTCCTCTTGTGTGTGTTCCGTACACTAAGAACTGTAGTTTGATTTAGAACGTCAATGCTTTTAGATAACGTGCCTGAACCGATCAACTCTTGATATAGGAAATGTTCAAAACATTATCCAACAATACAAAATTATATCCTTTCTTTACTAATAAAGAGACTGATATGATTTTTGTATATCAAGTTCGGTATCTAATAACATTTGTCCAGAATCAATGTATTCAGGTAATACAGGGTGACAGTGACCAACAGACTTGGCTGCAACACTTGCACCGTTTTCTGTCTCATGAAACTTATCACCCGTTCTCAGTTCTCTACCTATCTGTAGCCCATGTAACAGATTACATATGCGGGATCCTGATCCGGTATCACATACCCAGGACGTAAAGGATACTGAGAAACAATTCTGTGTAATGAACACACTCGAAGATGATGCATCAGCATGCACTTTCTTCGTTTGGGCGGCACGGGAAATCTGGCATTCCCCAATTTCCTGCTCTGTCTTATAACAATTATAAGTTGGAGCGGGACCAACGTTCCCCAGCTCAGTATAACAAGCTGGTTCGGTCAATTTATCCGTTTTATTATCTTGATTAAGGCGTGATATGGTCGCTTTCTGGAGAGAGAGAGAAGAAAACACTCAGCGTATGCTCTTGCAAGATTAGATTGGTTATCTAATATATCTAATCAGGATGTCTCCCACTGTTTTAGTCAAATCTTCCTTCAAACCCTAAAAGGAAAGACTAGCCGGGATTAATTACACGCTACAGGTTCGCGAATCTTTCAGTCAGGCTAGTGTCGGTACTTTGAGGGAGGTCCCCCGTGCTTTCGCACGGACCTAATTAAAGTAAACCTCGTTTTCCCAGAGGCGTAACCCCGTTAACACCTTTCTAGACACCTACTTGATCGGCTAATTGTAATGTGTAAAACTCTCCCAGGAGTAACTTTTACTCGCAGCGGGTATCGGGATCCAACTATCTTATAGAAGGTATGCAATCTCATTGCAAATTTCAACACTTGAAATTCCCAATAATATTTTGCCCCAAGCGATATATGACCTTGACAAGGTCAACAAACCATAGACCGCACGTCAAGTTCAACCCGTCATTTCCTGATTGAATTAAACCCACCCGCACGACCCTTGACAAGGTCAACAAAGTCGCACGACTACCCTAATCCAATCGCATCATATGCTTATGCAGATAAGCATAAATAGCTACCGCACACTACGCCTTGACAAGGTCAACAAACGCAGCACGAATACTGTTGGAGATAGTGCCCTCAGAGTCAATTATTGGATCACAGGCACGTGATTGCAATGATTGAGAGAGGACCTATCCCGGTAGGACAGTCTTACTCGAGATGATAGTATGCTATCTGGTTTATCTTTATCATCGTGTACTGCTTTAGGTGACCTGACATGTCGCTATTACACGTTGATAGAGCCCCTAGGATTCTTTCTTGACGACCAGCAGTATGATGGCGATCATATACGTGGGAGCTGGTAGTCTATAAGCACATCCTTAAAAGGTCCCTAGTCGTGGGAGTTTCGAGACTGGGCATCGATACTCCATTAGTAGGCTAGTGTATACAGTCGAGACCCCGACGAGGGGCGGTGGCCGGTCTCACAAGCCACTGGTGTCAGTTGGTTCACCTAAGATGTATACAGGTGCTCATTGGGTTATGAGTACACCGGACAGGACTCGCCGGGAACCTGCTAGTTGGTCTTATACCAGACGTCAGATAGCAGTTCCCAGGTGACATGTGTACAGGTTAGTTCATCGACCTGAGATCGTCATTTGTCTCGTGTGAGTTCCCACTGTGCTTTGATTACTACCCTACCACGGCTCAAAGGAG
This sequence comes from Agapanthus africanus, assembly GCA_030015575.1. Taxonomy (NCBI): domain Eukaryota; kingdom Viridiplantae; phylum Streptophyta; class Magnoliopsida; order Asparagales; family Amaryllidaceae; genus Agapanthus; species Agapanthus africanus. The sequence goes on from CM057350.1 coordinate 243,127,182, forward strand.
TCGTGCAAACAGGTTTTAGTTGGGTACAGTCCCGAGCCACATGGAGGCAGTGAGCGGATCTGCAGGGGTTCGTCTCTCCCGGTATTGGGGGTGAGGTCGCGCTGTGTCTAGGAGAGCCATTACGCAAAGCCCTCGGCCGAGGCAGGAGATTTACTGGTAGGTATTCCAGTAGTATCTCAGGGCGTTCTGGGCTACGCTCCGACACGACTTGTACCGCCTTTGGGGGTCTGACTTTTACCAACCCCCTAGGCCCGCCATGCGATACTCATAGACGAACGGACCGGACTGTACGGATATTGTCACTGACAGGCTCAGTTGGGTGTCGGGGTGAGCTTCCTCATCGACGTCCCTTTGGTCAATAGCTGGTGGCCCGTCATGTATTGGCTTATACCTCTGACGTGCCAGTGGTTAAATCCACAGCCATAGTATTGACGAGTCTTTAGAGTCCACCACACTTTCAGTTACTCAGCTTTCGGGCGAAACGCTGTAGAGGCCGTATGGAGATATGGCAGGGTCCGATCAGATACGTGCGGTATTGCACGGATCAGGATCGGACGTTTTTGTACTAGTGGCCGTATAGTTATATGGCAGGGTTTGATCTGATACGTGCGGTATTGCACGGATCAGGATCGAACGGATTTTACTAGCCGGCTTTGGCTTAAGCCGGTCCTAGTCTAGTATAGTGTAGATTTTGTCTCATTGCATTTGTATCCGGTCGGAATACAGATGCGGGTGTGTATGCACAGTGTCGGGGTTTTCCTGTAATTTATTACGGGACCAGTTTTCTGGAGTTGCCAGTTTGCATTCCGTTCCGGCCGGTTTTCCTTTGTTCTTTCCCGGCCGGACTTTTCCGATGGAGGGGGTAATTTGCAGTTTTGCAAATTACATTTGTGGAGGGGTTTTCTTGCATAATGATTGATTATGATAGCTTTCTTATCTTTCAACCATGCTTGCTTTAATGTGATTTGAAGGGTTATGGAGTGAATAGGAGAAGAAGCATGGTTGAATGTTTCTTTGTCTCTTGATATGGTCACCATTCTTATGCTCCTACACTCACCTCCCTCTTGCTATGATATTATCCTTGCTCCACCATTTTCTAAGGGTGAGGGTTTTCATTTTAGAAAAGAGAGAAGAAAAAGAGAGAAGAAGGAGAGAGCTTCATCTTCATCTTTGAGAGAGTATATCATTCCTCATCTCATTCCATTGTTAGAAAATTGAAAGCACCAATTTTCTATACACCATTCCTCCATCCATGGCAACCAATACCCCAAAATGAGACAAGCATCTTCTACACTACATTCTACAGCATATCTTGAGCATGTCGAGTTGCCGGCTTCATGCTCGAGTTGCCTCGGTATTGAGGCGGGAGCCCGTAAAAGAAGAAGGCGATGTGGTGCCCTTTCCGGCGAGGAGGCGACGATGTGGAGGCAACACTTTCCGCGGGAGATCGGGACGATGACGAGAAGACCGGAGGACTCGGATCACTCGGTATACTTCTCACTCCATCTCTAGTTAGCTAGTATAGGTTAATGGTTTCGATCCGGGTTTTCTTTGTCCGCGGTAGCGCCGGTTTCCGAGTAAGGAAAAATTTTGATTCCGCAATTTGGCCTCGAGTAAGACGGCCGGGGCGCTGCCGTGGCGCAACATGGTATCAGAGCCACGCCATTAACCTTACCTAGCTTCGTTTGATGTGTTTGCGTTTCCGATCGACCGAAATTTCCAAAAACCGTATTTTTATTGCACATCAGTTTCTGTCGAAATTTTTTGAAGTCCAAAAATTTTTCAGGTGGTTGCAGAATGATATGCAGGGAAATATAAGATATCTGGAAAAAATTGGTAGCCTCATTCCTTATTTTCACCGCGGAAGCGCGGCCAAAGCCTTGCTTTGGCCGCTCTTCCGCCGCGCTTTAAATTTGTCACTGTACAAAAATTTTCCAGATTGTCTTTTACATGAAAATGGGGTATTTGGAATATTAAAATTGGGCCCAGGTTTTCTGTGAGTGCTACAGTTTTGATTGGGGACCCACTTGTTAATTTTTGGTCAATCGGAAAATTTTAAACACATTATTTCACAGTATTTACATTATTTCTGCGACCGTGAATGTCACTCGATCGGTAAATCCGGTCTAACTGCTATAGCCCGGTTAGACGGATTTGCGAACGTGACTTTCACGTTGATGTTCTATGTTTATGCTGTGATGTTGCGGATCGGTCGTGGGGGATAGCCTGGATGCAATGCTAGTACAGCTTTGTTGTATTATGTACATTTGATATTGCGGGGCGAGCGTCCGACATGTGGACTGCCGTCACTGCCTGTTTGTATTATTCTTTTGGGGCACGACCTGGTTGCGGTCGATGTACCCGGTGTATGTATATTTTACATTCTGTACTAGGTTTGCCCCGCGGTGGGGTGCACGGATAGCCGGGTTCTGGAGGGCAACGGGCCCGCATCTCAGGGCATTGAGACGGAGGGGGCTTCAGTCCAGGATTGACGGGCTATTCGCCGCACTCGTAGGGGGTACAGGTTGACCCAGGAGGGGTGCCCAAGTTACCGGATTCCGTGAAGTGCTGGGTGGTCCATTCACGGTGCTGGAGGGGGCTGCCTCGCTTCAGGTTTTGGCGGGTGACTTGCCGCGCCCGTAGGGGTCTAGGATTTTCATTGCACAGGCTATCCACACGACCAGGGGAACGTCGGGTTTCAGCAGCGGCTCTGTGAAACCCGGGGCTTCCAGATATATGTATTGTTCTGTGATGCTGTACATTTCTGTGATGTTGCATTTTATTCACGCCTTGAGCGAAATACTATATATTGGTATATATATTAGTAGATGTTGTATATGTTTTACATCCGCGCTAGTCCAGTCCCCGCTCTGCCGTTAGTTAGCTAACCTAACGGGTGATGACGGGACCCAGTGGCGAATGCGGATGGCATATACGTACGTCAGTATATTTTCGTTCTTTGTGGTGTGATCAATTGATGGGACTGCATTGATTCGGATCAATGCAAGTTTAAACAAACCTATTCTGATGTTGTTGGAACACTTTTCAAAAAGCTGTTATTGCAAGGACGTTCGCTTTTGTTTTGCATCGTGGTATTCATTTGGAATATCCTGCTCCTCAGTCGACGAGGCAAGGGCCGAGATCCCTTCACCGGGAGTGACCCCTTGGACAGAAGTTTGCGTCAGGGAAATAGCTTCACTATAGCCGATTACTTTTGCTTTGCATCGTGGTATTCAGTTGGAATATCCTGCACCTCATTCTACGGGGAAAGAGCCGAGATCCCTTCACCGGGAGTGACCTCTTTAGTAAAAGTTTTCGTCACTATATTTTTATAAAAGTTATCCAGTTCCTTCAACGATATCAAGTTCATTACGTTAAAGGTTTTCGCCAGAAACCATTCGTAGCCCTCCGTCATTTCGGATTAGTATTGCTTAGTATTCGCGCTACGTTTGTCGTTGCTATTCGCCGAGGCGTAGTGTGCGGTAGCTCTGTAATGCTTTCTGTCGCATGGATATGTGGATTGGTTAGGACAGTCGTGCGACTTTGTTGATTATTCGTCAAGGGTCGTGCGGGTGGGTTTAACGCAATCAAGATAATGACGGGTTGAACTTGACTAGGACCTTTTGATTTGTTGATTATTCGTCAAGGTCACTTGGGTCCTAGGGGTAAAAATCACATCGGGAGTTTCAAAAGAACTGAAACTTGCCAAGCATGCGCATACCTTCTGGAGTGTGGTGACTTGAGTGGATTCCGTCAAGTTATCATGCGATGATAGTTGGATCCCGATTCCCACTGATGAGTTGGTTTACTCCTCGGGTGATCCCGACTAATTCTTCTTTCAGGTTTGGAGGAGAATTTGAGGTACAGTGGGAGGTTTCCAGATTAGACAAAGTGGTAACCATTCTGATCTAGGTTAGAGTGCACGCTGAGTGTTTCTTTTCTCTCTCTCTGGCAGCGACCATTGACCCGACCCTGGACTATGACTCAGTGAACAAGTTGACCGAACCTTCTTAACACAGGCTTTGGATTGTCAGAGTTGCAGACCTCATTGCCACTCCTACTTTTACCCTTTTCTCCAGGACACCCCGTATTACTGCGAACGTCCACTTCCATTGGACAAAACCATCGTATGGTTATATACGAACTCGAAGGACTTCGAGGATGGTTTCTGGTTCTGGAGAAAACGGATAGGATTATTCAGTTGTCTTTTCTTCTCACCTTCTCTCAGGTTGCGAGTACTCCTTGGTTTAGGAGTAGTACACCTATTACGCAAATTGGATAGTCTTCTTCCAAACCTTAGGCTGGTGCCGACCGGTAGGGAATGAAGAAAACCAATTAGCATAACGATGGTGTGCAGAAGGTATTAAGTTAAGACAAAGCAAGGGATTAGTAGGAGGGCAAAGTAAATTGCGACTGATATTCACGACCAAACCAAGTATTTCTTCGCCAATCCTAAATCACCTTTGTATTTCTCCAGGACACTCCGTATCACTACGAAGATCCCATTTTATTGGATAATCCATCGTATGGTTATATACGAACTCGAAAGGAACTTGTTCCAGTTCGGGGATGGATTCTGGTTCAGGAGAAATAGGAATTAAGTACATTCAGGTGTCTTTCATCTTCACCTTCTCTCGCGTTGCGAGTGCTCCTAGGATTAGGACAGTACACCTTTTATGCTTTTTGGATAGTCTTCTTCCAAACCATAGGCTGGTGCCGAACGGTGGGGAAGGAAGAAAACCATTTGGCCTAAAGGGGTGTGCAGACGGTAATGACTAAAGACATATGAAGGGATTTGGAGAGGTGGCAAAGAACTATACGGTTACAGTCGTGAATCTGGAAGAGGCATTACTAGGAATACCAGAATACCCCATCGGAACATTTCAATGTTTCAGTTTCACTGTGTAATGTTAAAGGAAAACTGATTTCCCGATTAGATACTTACTCCAGGGTATGTATTTACCAGGTACGATTCTCACATCTGTATGGTTTTACAGATGATGAGTGGGAGTAAGCTATTGGGAATTAGGTGATTGTCCTCGTTATATCGGGATTCGTTATAATCGGTGATATTTGAGGAAGTCACCTGGGTTATTTGCCGGACGGCAAGTATTTGGTTTTGAATATCCGCCGTTATGCACCAATTTCAAATCGATGTATCTGTACGTCTATTTTCATAGAGTGAGATATGCCCTTTTGAAATTATGTCTATGACATTTACCTATATCAGTGGATGGTTAGGTAAGGAGCATTAAACAGCGGTGTAATTCTTCTTAACCATAAGTACAGTTTTCAACCTACGACACACGGTGAAAGAGCTATCAGACTCAAGGGACTTATACAGAGTATTGTATGTTGTCCAGTGTCCATTAGGACAGAGGGGTTGGTCCTCATACTATATTCTGTTTACTTTTAACTTCTCAAGTTCTTAGACATGTGTTTCGTTGAAACACAGGGTCTAAGTTTTGAGGAGTTATAGGTATTTGAATAGAGTAGAGAACCAGGTATAGCAAGTATCGGGATTCTTCAAAGTGATCGAAGATGTAGATACTTGTATATGGTATTCAGTTGATGGTAATGACTAAGAGAACTTGCTTCTCTTTCAGGTTACTCATAAATGGAAGCATTCCTAAGTTGAGTAACGCTGATCGGCCTCCTTCCATTTAGTTGACATGCACTGGAGATAGTTGCATGATTTGAATCTGGTTCAATTGAATCAGTGCCTCTGGTTCTATATTGGATATAGAATAGTTCATATCTTAACGATGTTAAGGTACGGGGAGTTGTCCAGCTTATGATTAAAACCAGACACTGGACAACTCAAGGCACGTTTCTGTAATGGCTGTTTGTGGGTTGACCCAGGCTATGGCGAGGGTTGACTTTCTACCATCTGGATGAACTATAGCAATATTGTTCTAGACTCGCCACAGTTTTTATTAAAAATGGATTTTTTCAGAAAAAGTAGTGGGAGTATGGTAGAACTGGAAGTGATTCCAGAACCACAAACGATTACTGAAGATTTGATAAGGAACCTAAAGATTCAATCTGATTTGACATTCCATTGGCCACTCCGCAGATAAGGTGGGTAACTTCAGGCACCCGAGAGGTACTCCGGTAGCCTCAATGACGGTGACAGGGAAGTTCTTGTTTACCCACACTTGCCATTGTTGTTGTTCCAGGCTGCGAGACCCGGCAGGAGGATGAGTATAGCGTCGTTCTAAACTAGCTTTAGAAGTGCACGTCTATATGACTCTGCCAGAGGGTTGTCGTAGTCAGTGGGAGCAGCGGAAGCATTGGTGGACATCAGGCTTATGTCTATTTATAGACTAAAGCAGATGTAGCGGAGATAGATCATCTGTTTCTGATGTGACAGTCATGGGTTTGACGTCATCAGAATAGGGGATGGATCTGTTGAGAAGGTAGTAGGAAGTGATATTCCTATACTACGATCGGTTATACTTTGGTCGTCACACAGTGTTTTCTCCACATGGGACTTGGATATTATATCAGACATACTGGTTACTAGACCTATGGTTTTAGATCTAGATTTGGGTGGTTTCCCAATCAGGGTACCTTGACAGCATTCTAAGAGTATTTAGAATGGACGACTCCTGGCATGGTAGTGTACCTGCAGGTAATGGAGTCACCCTCTCTAAAGGTGTCTTATAGACTAAAGGGGAGAGGGATACGCATGATTGACAGATCACTTGCTTAGGCAATTGAGTCAATCATGAGATGTCAAGTACCACACCAGATGTTGTTCTTGCAGTAGATGCAATAAGTTGATATTGATCCAATCCTGGAGGAACAGTCGGAAGCAGTTTTAGAACATAAGTGATTGTTCTAGGGATATGATAACGGCTGCCTCTTTTAGGAGACGGTTATCACTCCAGGCTTCCAAGGTGACATGGACGACAAGCAGGTTGTCAGAGTTATAGTTCTCCTTCTGACGAGGGACAGTATTTTGGACAGGTGGTCCAAGGCAATACTGAAGGTGGCATGGCGCAGGAGACTGATTAAGTTCAGTTGATGACACAGTCTAAGAAGTTTGGATTTGGAGTTCATTTATGAACTAGGTCCCATCAGACATCCAGACATTCTAAGACAGGTATTGCTCATTTCGGGAGATGGCTTTCTCCACGAACTTGAGATATAGAGAGACATAGAAAGAAACTTCACAGTGGATCCACTCGCTGAGGCTATTCCTCGAACGCAATAGTTTCACAAAAGAGCTTTGTGAGACTGACTGGTAGAGGAGTTGGGTGTTCGGTATCACACGGGCTGTGAGTATGCGACATCGCAATAATTAGCCTTGAGTGCAAGTGGGAGATTGTTGGAGATAGTGCCCTCAGAGTCAATTATTGGATCACAGGCACGTGATTGCAATGATTGAGAGAGGACCTATCCCGGTAGGACAGTCTTACTCGAGATGATAGTATGCTATCTGGTTTATCTTTATCATCGTGTACTGCTTTAGGTGACCTGACATGTCGCTATTACACGTTGATAGAGCCCCTAGGATTCTTTCTTGACGACCAGCAGTATGATGGCGATCATATACGTGGGAGCTGGTAGTCTATAAGCACATCCTTAAAAGGTCCCTAGTCGTGGGAGTTTCGAGACTGGGCATCGATACTCCATTAGTAGGCTAGTGTATACAGTCGAGACCCCGACGAGGGGCGGTGGCCGGTCTCACAAGCCGCTGGTGTCAGTTGGTTCACCTAAGATGTATACAGGTGCTCATTGGGTTATGAGTACACCGGACAGGACTCGCCGGGAACCTGCTAGTTGGTCTTATACCAGACGTCTGATAGCAGTTCCCAGGTGACATGTGTACAGGTTAGTTCATCGACCTGAGATCGTCATTTGTCTCGTGTGAGTTCCCACTGTGCTTTGATTACTACCCTACCACGGCTCAAAGGAGTCGTGCAAACAGGTTTTAGTTGGGTACAGTCCCGAGCCACATGGAGGCAGTGAGCGGATCTGCAGGGGTTCGTCTCTCCCGGTATTGGGGGTGAGGTCGCGCTGTGTCTAGGAGAGCCATTACGCAAAGCCCTCGGCCGAGGCAGGAGATTTACTGGTAGGTATTCCAGTAGTATCTCAGGGCGTTCTGGGCTACGCTCCGACACGACTTGTACCGCCTTTGGGGGTCTGACTTTTACCAACCCCCTAGGCCCGCCATGCGATACTCATAGACGAACGGACCGGACTGTACGGATATTGTCACTGACAGGCTTAGTTGGGTGTCGGGGTGAGCTTCCTCATCGACGTCCCTTTGGTCAATAGCTGGTGGCCCGTCATGTATTGGCTTATACCTCTGACGTGCCAGTGGTTAAATCCACAGCCATAGTATTGACGAGTCTTTAGAGTCCACCACACTTTCAGTTACTCAGCTTTCGGGCGAAATGCTGTAGAGGCCGTATGGAGATATGGCAGGGTCCGATCAGATACGTGCGGTATTGCACGGATCAGGATCGGACGTTTTTGTACTAGTGGCCGTATAGTTATATAGCAGGGTTTGATCTGATACGTGCGGTATTGCACGGATCAGGATCGAACGGATTTTACTAGCCGGCTTTGGCTTAAGCCGGTCCTAGTCTAGTATAGTGTAGATTTTGTCTCATTGCATTTGTATCCGGTCGGAATACAGATGCGGGTGTGTATGCACAGTGTCGGGGTTTTCCTGTAATTTATTACGGGACCAGTTTTCTGGAGTTGCCAGTTTGCATTCCGTTCCGGCCGGTTTTCCTTTGTTCTTTCCCGGCCGGACTTTTCCGATGGAGGGGGTAATTTGCAGTTTTGCAAATTACATTTGTGGAGGGGTTTTCTTGCATAATGATTGATTATGATAGCTTTCTTATCTTTCAACCATGCTTGCTTTAATGTGATTTGAAGGGTTATGGAGTGAATAGGAGAAGAAGCATGGTTGAATGTTTCTTTGTCTCTTGATATGGTCACCATTCTTATGCTCCTACACTCACCTCCCTCTTGCTATGATATTATCCTTGCTCCACCATTTTCTAAGGGTGAGGGTTTTCATTTTAGAAAAGAGAGAAGAAAAAGAGAGAAGAAGGAGAGAGCTTCATCTTCATCTTTGAGAGAGTATATCATTCCTCATCTCATTCCATTGTTAGAAAATTGAAAGCACCAATTTTCTATACACCATTCCTCCATCCATGGCAACCAATACCCCAAAATGAGACAAGCATCTTCTACACTACATTCTACAGCATATCTTGAGCATGTCGAGTTGCCGGCTTCATGCTCGAGTTGCCTCGGTATTGAGGCGGGAGCCCGTAAAAGAAGAAGGTGATGTGGTGCCCTTTCCGGCGAGGAGGCGACGATGTGGAGGCAACACTTTCCGCGGGAGATCGGGACGATGACGAGAAGACCGGAGGACTCGGATCACTCGGTATACTTCTCACTCCATCTCTAGTTAGCTAGTATAGGTTAATGGTTTCGATCCGGGTTTTCTTTGTCCGCGGTAGCGCCGGTTTCCGAGTAAGGAAAAATTTTGATTCCGCAATTTGGCCTCGAGTAAGACGGCCGGGGCGCTGCCGTGGCGCAACAAATACTATGAAGTACTTATCTGAAATGACGGAGGGCTACGACGGGTTTTTCAGAAAACCCTTTGCGTAATGAACTTGATATCGTCGTAGAATCGAGTGATTTTAAATGGAGTGTTTTTGAGGCTTTTCTAGTTTTGCTAAAGGGGTCACTCCCGGTGAAGGGATCGTCGGTCCTTTCCTCATCGAATAAGGTGCAGGATATATCATATATACCGCTGTGGAAAGCAAGAACTATAGAAGCAATCAAAAGACAAACCGAGTTTGTAGCATTTGCCAGTTATTGCTAAAGGAGTCACTCCCGGTGAAGGGATCTCGGTCCTTTCCTCATCGAATAAGGTGCTGGATGTTCTACAAGGAACACCGCTATGCAAAGCAAGAACCGTAGCTACTAGTTTTTAAAACAAGTTTCTACAACATCTTAGGTTTCTTTTATTTCATTAATCTCATTAATGAAGTCCCATTTTAATTATGCTTCGCAAGCATCTCTTTTGAAACGAAATCTGCAATATAACATATATCTCATATATATAATATAAACATTCGTCACAGGCAGTAATATGATCTCATCACAGAACATTGCAGCAGAAGAACATATATGAAATATTGGATATACTAGGACGTCCGTGTTTTCAATACGAGCCTGTATAAAACACGGATTCCACGGACGCGATGAATAGCCAAACCCACATCCCTAGACCCCTACGAGAGCGGCAAGTATCACTGCCAATTCTAGGGTTAGGAGACCCGGTCTCGACTCCTCGAGATGGTCTCCCACTGGACCCTAGAACCCGGTTACTTGTGCTCCCCGCCTTGGGTCTACCTAATGCGGAAAAGTAAATAATATACAACGGTGACATCTTCCACTACCTGGAAGTGCCCCAATAAAAGAATATTACATACAAATGAATTTTACATGAATGAAAAAGAAAAACTCTCATCTCACATAAAACCCCCGGCTATTCAAACGCGACGATCCAATACAACATATCACAGCAACACATAATATCTCATATCATCAACGTAAGCAATTATGCGTATCTCGATTGTCGTTGATGTATAGCAACGAAGCCGGCGATACACCACATACTACGCTTACGGTCACAGAAAAGAAAGTGTAAAACTACAACAGTTGGAATCCGCAGCCTCTTTAGACATCGCATGCCTAACCAAATGAATTCTTTAGACATCACATGTCTAACAATTATAAACCCCGCATTTTAGTCTCATTATCGAAAACTCTTTTCAATATCAAGTCGGGCAATTCAACAAGATTCCCGACGTCTTGATCGAATGCTCGTCGCAAACTTTAGTAGACGGCCGCACCCCAGATGCCGTCGACGAAGTGCACCAAGGCGGAACACCGCTACCGCGAGCACCCGAATGGATGCTTTCGGCGGCGGGGTTCTCCTACAGTCACTTGGTCGGGGCTATGGGGCGTAGCTGTCTATTAAGTTTACCCGGCGAGTATCCGCGTACGCTACGTGATTGCGACGGACTTTTGATCACATCAAAATTCCGTAGCAACCGATCAACTGAGACTAAACTGCTATGTTTATAATATTCAAATCAGTTATCTCATAACTTCCTGTGGATTCCAAATATTGTATCACATTCCAGATAAATAGAAAAAAATTAAACTTTCCGATCGAATCATCAAACACCCAAGATTTCCCCAATATATCTCAACACTTGAAATCAGTTTAAAAACGTCTATCACATGCCACAGTACCAATGGTCCAGCCGTAGAAGGGTCAAGCCAACGCCTCACATGTGGCACGCCGTACTGCCCCAAACCCTAAGGTTCAAAGGGCAGTTCAAGACGGTCACATAATCGAGTTAAGGTTTGTTGTCTTCTAGAGGGTCCACCGAGTTACTTGCACGAGTTAGAACATTCTTAAACACTAGAAAAAATCCAACTTTTGAAAAATTTTCCGACAGGGGAAAAAGTGAGTTATTGATATCCGTTCGAACTTTTTAACAGTTTCTAAAAGTTATCCGGAAAACACACATAGACAAAATCTGATAATCCGATCGAATCATCGAATCCCCAATACAACCCCAGAAAATTCAACTCTTGAATAAATATTAAAAATTCCCAGAAAATCCAGCATAATTAAATAGGAGTTACTGTGCAAACAAGAATTGATGACGTCATCATTGCGCCGCGGAACCACCGCAGAAGGCATGCTTCTGCCGCGGTTCCGCCGCGTATTTTACTGTTCATCAAATAATTTTTGTACCGTAATTCTTAGAATTCCCTGCTGAATTTTTTAAGCATTTTTAATGTGGAAAAATCCCAGTTTTTAGAAAAAGTCCAGAGAGCGGGTTTTATCGGGGTTTCGGGTTTCGATCGGACTTTAAACTTCGTCTAGACTTCGCCTAAAGCTCTAGCTTGGCTCTGATACCACTGTAGGGTTGCTAGGAACGCGCACAAGGGTCTACGAGGCATTAACCATGCCCGATTTAAAATTTAGCCGTGCCGAACAACCCGAATACGGAACTTTAAACTAGAGAATAGGCGAAAACTAGCATGCTAAACATTTTAACACTAAGTGAGAGGGATTACAACCTTTGTAGATCTGGTCCTTCACTTCATATGCTCCGTGTATGGTCCCTTCGCTGCGATCATCGGGATCCGGACTCTCGAGAGGTTCCACGAAGAGAAAGACGCAACTTTTGCTTCCGATCTTCGATACTAAGATGATCTACCTTGAAGTTTCTTTAACACAAGCTAACACTCATGAAATGATGTGAACACCCTCATCTAAATGGCAAGGGAAGATGAGGATGATGAAGTAGGATTTTTGCTCTCTTTATTTATCTTTTTCTCATATTTATTCATCACCTTTGAAAAATCAAGCAAGCTTTTTCATGAAAGAATGAAGAAGAAGATGAACAATCATCATTAGAATTCTTTTGTGATGAATAGGAAAATAATAATATGATAGAATTATGCAACCATGGTCAAGTTAACCTTTGTAGAGAATTAACTAGGCTTAGGGTTTGGGTTGGGTTAAAGCATGAGTCACTTGTAAATATCTTTATCATGACAAAAAGAAAAGATTCTAGAAACATCTAGAAAGCTTAACCCTAATCCAAACCCTAATCATGTTTAAACTCCACTAAACAAGTTTCATTAGTTATCATATCATGTTACAATATTATATATCACATAGATAATATTTATCGTAACAAAATAAAATAATACAATTAACATATATCGCATATATATCAATGTATTACCGGAGTGAGAAAAAGAATCTTTTAGTGAGCAAATATTAGTTAATGCAATTTAATATATCATATATATATTATTATACATTAAATTATCGAATCAACACTTGATCCGACAATTCGGCTATATCGCATATAACCGGCTAATATTTATCCGTACCGATTCATCGAATCAACACTTGATCCGATGACCCGGCTGATATCAAATATCACGAGAATATAATACGGTATCATATATCGCATTATCCTCGGTCCCGCACATATCACATATGTGCTCCTACTCCGTTTTGCCTGAGTCAAGAAACCTCTGTGTAGGACTCTAAAGAATCGTCAATACGCCGGCAGTAGGTGATGATCATATCAAACACCCACAAGCTGCAAGCGGTCAGCAAAACGTAACAGCTACCCAGGTATTGAGCGCTCAGAAGATCAACAAGCAAGCCTGTAACTTCTCCTGCGAATCCAAACAGTAACACTCCCGTACAGTCCGGTCTCGTCGTCTGATATGTTGCATATCTCGCCTTGGGGTGGTAAAACGTCAGACCCCAGTAGCTTGATAAGTCGTGTCGATATGAGGTCTATAACAGTTCGAGAAACTACTGATAACACTTACCAGTAAATCTCAGCAACCCTGGCCAGGGATTTCCGGTTATAGCCAATCGAACACAGCACAACATCAACTCCCTATACCGGGAGAGACGAATCCCCTCCTATCGCTCATTGCCTCCATGTGATTCGGGACTGTACCCAAAAGCCACCCTTTTGCACGCCCTCTTGGACATGGTATGATGGAAATCAAAGCACAGTGGGAATCACACAAGACTCTATGACGATCTCGGGTCGACAGACTACTCTGTACCAGTGTCACCGGAGAACTGCCATCTGACGTATGGTATAATACCATCTGGGAGTTCTCGGCGAGTCCGTCCAGTGTACCCAGTCTCTACTGAGCACCCGTACACCATCCTTGATGTCAAACACCGATGGATATGGGATCATCCATCGCCCATCATATGGGTCAAGATGCGTATACGCTAGTCTACTCTGGTGCATCGATGCCCTGTCTCGATACACCCTCGACTAGGAACAGTTATAGGATGTACTCGTCGACTACCGTGGCCCCCACTAGTATGATCTCATCATAGTCCCAGTAGTCGAGTACACATCCTAAGGGCTTTATCAACATGTAACATAGAGACAATCAGAGTACATGTTAAGATAAAGTACAACCAGATAGCATACTATCATGTCGAGCAAGAAAGTCCTCCCTATATATGTCCTTGCATCCACTACAATATACATCGTATGTACAGTAATGGCCTCTAGGGCATACATATAACTAACAATCTCCCACTTGCACTAGGGCCATCTGTTATGGTATCGCATACCCAACAATTAGCTACGGTTGAAGTATCTTATACTCAACCATCCCTTAAAAGTCTCCACTGGGAAAAAAGGCCTTTGTGAGTGGATCCGCGCTGTCGTCCTCTGTGTCTGCTCTCCTAACCTTGATCTCCCTGGAGATCAACCATCTCCATGATCAGGTGATACTGCCTAAGAATTATATCTGGATTTCTGATGGGATGGAAGTTCCTTGGCTAAAGCCACAACTCCATTGTCACACAATGGTAGGAACGAAGTTCATCTTATGAACTCATAAATATCCAGACTGCCTCCTTTGTAGTATCCTTGGTAACGATGTATCTTGCCTTTAATCGTCTAGTATGTCACGGTATCTAGCTTGGAACTCTTCCAACATACCGTCCCTCCACTGAGGGTAAAGACAATGCCTTCGACTGATATTCAGTCGTCCTTATCACCCTGGAACCTTTCCAGTGATTCTCCCCAGGATCGATTGATACCATCTCACTACAACTAGTGAGAATCCTAACATCCAATTAGATCTATCTCATAGATCCAAAACCCAGGATTTAGGAGGTATCACTTTGATCCTATATGGAGAATCCTTGTGATAAGCGGAGATTGACCGTGCGTAGCATAGGAAACTCCTTCCCTATCAAGAGTATGTCATCCACGTACTCTACGAGGATCGCCACCATACTCTTTACTACCTTTTTGTATATACAAGGTTCATCTACCATTTTGATGAAGTCAAACTCTTTGACTACCATATCAAAACAGATGTTCCAACTCCGCGATGCCTGCTTTATCATATAAAACATCTTGCTCACGTTTCCGCTGCTCCCACTGTCTACGAAGCCCTCTGGCTGTGTACTTATAGACGCTATCTTCTAAATCATCATTTAGAAAAGCAGTCATGACACCCAACCACCAGATATCGTAGTCATGGTATGTAGCCGTGGTAAGTAGGATCTGGATGGACTTAAGCATAGCTTTGAAAGTCTCAACCTTTCCATGTACACCAAGTAATCTTCTCAAGATATACTCGCTCCTGATGGGGATTTAACCCTTCAGATAAAGCAACCAAAGTCCATACTTTGTTGGTGTATAAGGATTCCATCTCAGATTGATAAGCACCCAGCCATTCTTACAGAGTCCCACTCCTGATGGCCAGCCTGAAACTAGTTGGGTCATCATCTCATGATGCAATCCTCGCTCCCACTGTCATAGAGAAACCGAAGTATCTCTCAGGTGGGTGAGGAACCCTACTAGATCGGCGGAGAGGCTGAGGTTCGTTGGAAACTATTGAATACTTTGGTTCTATCAAATCATCAGCTGCAATTTGTATAGCTGGAACATTTCCAGTTCTACATAACAGTCCTTGCCTGGAGCTTGTCCGGATTTTGCATTTAGACATAGCCCGGACAACCCAAAATCTTAACAAACTTAAGATATGGGCTCTTCCCTTTCCATATCACATATGAAGTGGTAGGCATCTGATTTGATTTGAACCCTATTCAATAGGTATGCAGCTTCACAAGTGCATAACTCCCAAAATGAAAATAGGAAACTCAGTAGTACTCATCATAGAGCACACCATATCAAATAGGGTGCTTTTGCTCCGCCCCGATATACCATCTTGCTATGGTGTATAGGAGGAGTAATGCTGAGAGAGAATCTCATTCTCTTTTAGAATAGTCCAGGAATTCCGTGCTCAAGTATTCTCCTCCTTGATCACATCAAAGGACATAATACTTTTACCCGTTTTTGGTTCTCTACTTCTAACTTATATTCTGTGAATATCTCAAAAGGTTCGGGCTTGTGTTTCAACAGGAACATATGTCTGAATCTTGAGAGATCATCAGAGAACGTAATGAAGTACAAAGAACCAGTCTTGGCATGTGTAGACAGGGGACTTACATACATCAGCATGTATCAATCCCAAGAGTTCACTAACTCTTTCTCTGTTTCCAACAAACAGAGCTGTGGTCATCTTATCTTTGTGACATGACTGGCAAGTTTCATAAAATGTAAATTCAAACTAATTTAAATATGCATCTAAATGTAACTTCAGCCAGTCGGGTCGCATTGATATGACCTAGTCTACAATGCCTCAAGAAGGATTCATTCATTTCTGAACTCTTCCTCTTGTGTGTGTTCCGTACACTAAGAACTGTAGTTTGATTTAGAACGTCAATGCTTTTAGATAACGTGCCTGAACCGATCAACTCTTGATATAGGAAATGTTCAAAACATTATCCAACAATACAAAATTATATCCTTTCTTTACTAATAAAGAGACTGATATGATTTTTGTATATCAAGTTCGGTATCTAATAACATTTGTCCAGAATCAATGTATTCAGGTAATACAGGGTGACAGTGACCAACAGACTTGGCTGCAACACTTGCACCGTTTTCTGTCTCATGAAACTTTTCACCCGTTCTCAGTTCTCTACCTATCTGTAGCCCATGTAACAGATTACATATGCGGGATCCTGATCCGGTATCACATACCCAGGACGTAAAGGATACTGAGAAACAGTTCTGTGTAATGAACACACCCGAAGATGATGCATCAGCATGCACTTTCTTCGTTTGGGCGGCACGGGAAATCTGGCATTCCCCAATTTCCTGCTCTGTCTTATAACAATTATAAGTTGGAGCGGGACCAACGTTCCCCAGCTCAGTATAAAAAGCTGGTTCGGTCAATTTATCCGTTTTATTATCTTGATTAAGGCGTGATATGGTCGCTTCCTGGAGAGAGAGAGAAGAAAACACTCAGCGTATGCTCTTGCAAGATTAGATTGGTTATCTAATATATTTAATCAGGATGTCTCCCACTGTTTTAGTCAAATCTTCCTTCAAACCCTAAAAGGAAAGACTAGCCGGGATTAATTACACGCTACAGGTTCGCCAATCTTTCAGCCAGGCTAGTGTCGGTACTTTGAGGGAGGTCCCCCGTGCTTTCGCACGAACCTAATTAAAGTAAAGCTCGTTTTTCCAGAGGCGTAACCCTGTTAACACCTTTCTAGACACCTACTTGATCGGCTAATCGTAATGTGTAAAACTCTCCCAGGAGTATCTTTTACTCGCAGCGGGTATCGGGATCCAACTATCTTATAGAAGGTATGCAATCTCATTGCAAATTTCAACACTTGAAATTCCCAATAATATTTTGCCCCAAGCGATCTATGACCTTGACAAGGTCAATAAACCATAGACCGCAAGTCAAGTTCAACCCGTCATTTCCTGATTGAATTAAACCCACCCGCACGACCCTTGACAAGGTCAACAAAGTCGCACGACTACCCTAATCCAATCGCATCATATGCTTATGCAGATAAGCATAAATAGCTACCGCACACTACGCCTTGACAAGGTCAACAAACGCAGCACGAATACTATGAAGTACTTATCTGAAATGACGGAGGGCTACGACGGGTTTTTCAGAAAACCCTTTGCGTAATGAACTTGATATCGTCGTAGAATCGAGTGATTTTAAATGGAGTGTTTTTGAGGCTTTTCTAGTTTTGCTAAAGGGGTCACTCCCGGTGAAGGGATCGTCGGCCCTTTCCTCATCGAATAAGGTGCAGCCGTAGAAGGGCCAAGCCAACGCCTCACATGTGGCACGCCGTACTGCCCCAAACCCTAAGGTTCAAAGGGCAGTTCAAGACGGTCACATAATCGAGTTAATGTTTGTTGTCTTCTAGAGGGTCCACCGAGTTACTTGCACGAGTTAGAACATTCTTAAACACTAGAAAAAATCCAACTTTTGAAAAATTTTCCGACAGGGGAAAAAGTGAGTTATTGATATCCGTTCGATCTTTTTAACAGTTTCTAAAAGTTATCCGGAAAACACACATAGACAAAATCTGATAATCCGATCGAATCATCGAATCCCCAAAACAACCCCAGAAAATTCAACTCTTAAATAAATATTAAAAATTCCCAGAAAATCCAGCATAATTAAATAGGAGTTACTGTGCAAACAAGAATTGATGACGTCATCATTGCGCCGCGGAACCGCCGCAGAAGGCATGCTTCT
Source organism: Agapanthus africanus (assembly GCA_030015575.1). Taxonomy (NCBI): domain Eukaryota; kingdom Viridiplantae; phylum Streptophyta; class Magnoliopsida; order Asparagales; family Amaryllidaceae; genus Agapanthus; species Agapanthus africanus. Next base: position 243,145,395 of record CM057350.1, read on the forward strand.
GCCGCGGTTCCGCCGCGTATTTTACTGTTCATCAAATAATTTTTGTACCATAATTCTTAGAATTCCCTGCTGAATTTTTTAAGCATTTTTAATGTGGAAAAATCCCAGTTTTTAGAAAAAGTCCAGAGAGCGGGTTTTATCGGGGTTTCGGGTTTCGATCGGACTTTAAACTTCGTCTAGACTTCGCCTAAAGCTCTAGCTTGGCTCTGATACCACTGTAGGGTTGCTAGGCACGCGCACAAGGGTCTACGAGGCATCAACCATGCCCGATTTAAAATTTAGCCGTGCCGAACAACCCGAATACGGAACTTTAAACTAGAGAATAGGCGAAAACTAGCATGCTAAACATTTTAACACTAAGTGAGAGGGATTACAACCTTTGTAGATCCGGTCCTTCACTTCATATGCTTCGTGTTGTGGTCCCTTCGCTGCGATCATCGGGATCCGGACTCTCGAGAGGTTCCACGAAGAGAAAGATGCAACCTTTGCTTCCGATCTTCGATACTAAGATGATCTACCTTGAAGTTTCTTTAACACAAGCTAACACTCATGAAATGATGTGAACACCCTCATCTAAATGGCAAGGGAAGATGAGGATGATGAAGTAGGATTTTTGCTCTCTTTATTTATCTTTTTCTCATATTTATTCATCACCTTTGAAAAATCAAGCAAGCTTTTTCATGAAAGAATGAAGAAGAAGATGAACAATCATCATTAGAATTCTTTTGTGATGAATAGGAAAATAATAATATGATAGAATTATGCAACCATGGTCAAGTTAACCTTTGTAGAGAATTAACTAGGGTTAGGGTTTGGGTTGGGTTAAAGCATGAGTCACTTGTAAATATCTTTATCATGACAAAAAGAAAAGCTTCTAGAAACATCTAGAAAGCTTAACCCTAATCCAAACCCTAATCATGTTTAAACTCCACTAAACAAGTTGCATTAGTTATCATATCATGTTACAATATTATATATCACATATATAATATTTATCGTAACAAAATAAAATAATACAATTAACATATATCGCATATATATCAATGTATTACCCGAGTGAGAAAAAGAATCTTTTAGTGAGCAAATATTAGTTAATGCAATTTAATATATCATATATATATTATTATACATTAAATTATCGAATCAACACTTGATCCAACAATCCGGCTATATCGCATATAACCGGCTAATATTTATCCGTACCGATTCATCGAATCAACACTTGATCCGATGACCCGGCTGATATCAAATATCACGAGAATATAATACGGTATCATATATCGCATTATCCTCGGTCCCGCACATATCACATATGTGCTCCTACTCCGTTTTGTCTGAGTCAAGAAACCTCTGTGTAGGACTCTAAAGAATCGTCAATACGCCGGCAGTAGGTGATGATCATATCAAACACCCACAAGCTACAAGCGGTCAGCTAAACGTAACAGCTACCCTGGTATTGAGCGCTCAGAAGATCAACAAGCAAGCCTGTAACTTCTCCTGCGAATCCAAACAGTAACACTCCCGTACAGTCCGGTCTCGTCGTCTGATATGTTGCATATCTCGCCTAGGGGTGGTAAAACGTCAGACCCCAGTAGCTTGATAAGTCGTGTCGATATGAGGTATATAACAGTTCGAGAAACTACTGATAACACTTACCAGTAAATCTCAGAAACCCTGGCCAGGGATTTCCGGTTATAGCCAATCGAACACAGCACAACATCAACTCCCTATACCGGGAGAGACGAATCCCCTCCTATCGCTCATTGCCTCCATGTGATTCGGGACTGTACCCAAAAGCCACCTTTTTGAACGCCCTTTTGGACGTGGTATGATGGAAATCAAAGCACAGTGGGAATCACACAAGACTCTATGACGATCTCGGGTCGACAGACTACTCTGTACCAGTGTCACCGGAGAACTGCCATCTGACGTATGGTATAATACCATCTGGGAGTTCTCGGCGAGTCCGTCCAGTGTACCCAGTCTCTACTGAGCACCCGTACACCATCCTTGATGTCAAACACCGATGGATATGGGATCATCCATCGCCCATCATATGGGTCAAGATGCGTATACGCTAGTCTACTCTGGTGCATCGATGCCCTGTCTCGATACACCCTCGACTAGGAACAGTTATAGGATGTACTCGTCGACTACCGTGGCCCCCACTAGTGATCTCATCATAGTCCCAGTAGTCGAGTACATATCCTAAGGGCTTTATCAACATGTAACATAGAGACAATCAGAGTACATGTTAAGATAAAGTACAACCAGATAGCATACTATCATGTCGAGCAAGAAAGTCCTTCCTATATATGTCCTAGCTTCCACTACAATATACATCGTATGTACAGTAATGGCCTCTAGGGCATACATATAACTAACATTACTCCCGCGCTAGTCCCGTCCCGGTATGCCGTTACTTAAGTTACCTAACGGTGCATAACGGAACATTGTGGCGAATGCGGATGGCATAAGCGTACGTTGTATTTTTGTTTCTTCTGTGATACCTAGAAAGCATAAATGATGGGATTTATTAATGAGATTAATAAAAGAAAGGACACCTAAAAGATGTTGTAGAATCAAATTTTCAAAAAGTGTAGCTACAGTTTTAACTTTGCATAGTGGTATGTGTGATACACCCTGCACCTTATTCCATGAGGAAAGAGCCGAGATCCCTTCACCGGGAGTGACCTCTTTAGAAAAATTGGCAGATTCTACAAACTCACGGTTTAGTTTTTGATTGCTTCTATAGTTTTTGCTTTGCACCGCGGTATTTGTGAAATATCTTGCACCTTATTCGATAATGAAAGAGCCGAGATCCCTTCACCGGGAGTGACCTCTTTAGCGAAACTAGAAAATCCTAAAAAACACTCCTTTTCAAAATCACTTATTTCTACAACGATATCAAGTTCATTACGCTCATGGTTTTCTGAAAAACCTGCGTATCCCTCCGTCATTTCAGATGAGACCTACTTAGTATTTGTTCTACGTTTGTTGACCTCTGTCAAGGCGTAGTGTGCGGTAGTTGACTAGTATTTTTCTGCTGCATATGATGCGATTGTTTTAGGGTAGTCGTACGAACTTGTTGACTTCCGTCAAGGGTCGTGCGGGTGGGTTTAATTCAATCAGGAAATGACGGGTTGAACTTGACTAGTAGCCTATGGTTTGTTGACCTCCGTCAAGGTCATAGGACGCTAGGGGAAGAAAATTTTCGGGAATTTCAAGTGTTGATATTTGCAATGAGATTGCATACCTTCTATGAGATAGTTGTATCCTGATACCCACTGCGAGTAAGTGTTACTCCTGGGAGAATTTTACACAGGACAATTAGCCGATCAAGTAGGTGACTAGAAAGGTGTTAACGGGGTTATGCCTCTGGGAAATCGAAGTTTATTTTATTTAGGTCCGTGCGAAAGCACGAGGAACCTCACTCAAAGTACCAACACTGGCCTGGCTAAAAGATTGGCGAACTTGTAAGGTATAATTAATTCCGGCTAATCTTACCTTTTAGGGTTTGAAGGAAGATTTGATAAAAAGTAGTGGGAGCCATCCTGATTAGATAAGATAATAACCAATCTAATCTTGCAAGAGCATATGCTAAAGTGTTTTCTTCTCTCTCTCTCCAGGTAGAGACCATGTCAGGCCTTAATCAAGATAATAATATGGATGTATTGGCCGAACCCGCTTATTATACAGAGCAGGGGAACGTTGGTCCCGCTCCCACTTATAATTGTTACAAGTTCGAGCAGGGAATAGGAGAATATCTGGATTCTCACGCCACCCAAAGGAAGAATAAGCATGTTGATGCATCTTCTTCAGGTGTGTTAGTTATTGAGAACTGTTTCTCAGTTCACTCTACGTCCTGGGTATTAGATACCGGATCGAGATCCCACATATGTAATATGTTACATGGGCTAAGGAAAGGTAGGGAACTAGGAGAGGGTGATCATTCCACACGAGTAGGGAATGGTGCAAATGTTGCAGCCAAACCTGTTGGTAAATATCACCTTGTGTTACCAAATGGTAATACATTGATTCTGAACGAATTCTATTACATTGATATGCAATCTTATATCAGTTTCTTTATTGAGTAAGGAAGAATATAATTTTGTAGTACAGGATAATATTATGTACATCTTCCTAAATCAAAAGTTGATTGGATTAGGCTCGTTAAATAATGGCATATACATTCTCAATCAAATTACAGTACTTAATATGCAAAACACACATAAGAGGAAGAGTTCAGAAATGAACGAATCCTTCTTGTGGTATTGTAGACTAGGTCATATCAATGCGACACGACTAGCTAAATTACATAAGGATGGATATTTGAATCCATTCGAATTATCATCTTATGAAACTTGTTATTCATGTCTCAAAGGCAAGATGACCAAAACTCCGTTTAGTGGACACGGAGAAAGAGTTACAGAACTCTTGGGACTGATACATAGTGATGTACGTGGTCTCATGTCTATACATGCCAGGAACGGTTCTTCCTACTTCATTACAGTCACTGACGATCTCTCAAGATATGGACATGTGTTCCTATTGAAACACATGTCTGAAGCTTTTGAGAAATTCAGGGAATATAAGCATGAAGTAGAGAACCAAATGGGCAAAAGTATTAAGATCCTTCGATCTGATCGAGGAGGAGAGTACTTGAGCAATGAGTTCTTAGATTATCTACAAGAGAATGGGATTCTCTCTCATCTTACTCCTCCCTATATACCACAGCACAACGGTGTATCGGAGCGGAGGAATCGCACCCTATTAGATATGGTGCGCTCTATGATGAGCACTGCTGAGTTTCCTATTTCCTTTTGGGGGTATGCGCTTGAGACAGCCATATACCTATTGAATAGAGTTCCAACCAAATCAGTGCCTACCACTCCATATGAGATATGGGAGGGAAAGAGACCGTGTCTTAATTTTGTTAAGATATGGGGTTACCCGACCTATGTCAAAAAGCAAAATCCGGACAAGCTCGAGGCAAGATCAGTTCGGTGCAAGTTTGTAGGATATCCCAAGCATTCACGAGGACATATCTTCTACCACCCTGAGGAACAAAAGGTATTTGTTGCTCAGCATGCCACCTTTTTAGAAAAGGAATCTTGAAAAAGAAATTAATGGCAATTAGGTAGAATGGAAGAAGTTCCAGCTACACAAACTGCAACGGAAGATTTGGAAGAACCAGAGGATTCAGTAGTTCCCAACAAACCTCAGCCTCTTCGCCGATCTAGTAGGGTTCCTTATCCACCTGAGAGATACTACGATTTTCTCATTGATGGTGGGAGTGAGGATTGCATCATGGAAGATGATGACCCGACTAGCTTCGAGCAGGCCATCACGAGTGGAGACTCTGTGAAGTGGCTAGATGCAATGCGATCTGAGATGGAATCCATGTACAACAGACTATTACTGAAAGGTTAGTGGAACCAGAGGGTTCAACAGAACAGGACATTCCTACGCCGCTCCGCAGGAGTAGTAGGCAGTCTCATCCGCCCGAGAGATACTACGGTTTTCTCATAGACGGGGATAGAGAGGATTGCATCATAGATTATGATGAGCCTACTAGCTTCCAGCAGGCCGTTCAGAGCGTTGACTCAGTGAAATGGCTGGATGCAATGCGGACCGAAATGGGGTCCATGTACACCAACAAGGTATGGACGTTGGACATTGCTCCAGACGGGGTAAAACCCGTAGGATGCAAGTGGATCTTCAAAAGGAAGATTGGTGTAGATGGACAGGTTGAGACCTATAAAGCTAGGCTGGTAGCAAAGGGTTTTCGTCAAAGACCTGGCTTGGACTACGACGAAACCTTTTCTCCAGTAGCCATGCTGAAATCCATTCGGATCCTTCTTGCCATTGCTGCCTTCCACGATTATGAGATCTGGCAAATGGACGTAAAGACAGCTTTTCTAAATGGAAATTTAGAGGAGTGTGTCTATATGGACCAGCCAGAGGGTTTCATTCAGAGTGGGAGCAGCGGAAAGGTGTGCAAGTTGCTTAAGTCCATCTATGGACTAAAGCAGGCATCGCGGAGTTGGAACATCTGCTTTGATGAGACGGTCAAAGAATTTGGCTTTATCAAAAATCCAGATGAACCATGCATCTATAGTAGATTTGTAGCGAGAACTGTAGTATTCCTCGTTTTATACGTGGATGACATTCTCTTAATAGGAAATGACATTCCTATGCTACAATCTGTCAAGGGGTTCTTGTCACACAGGTTCTCCATGAAAGACCTGGGTGATGCCTCATACATTCTGGGTATCCGGATCTACCGTGACAGATCCAAGAGGATATTAGGACTTTCGCAGTCTAGGTACATCGACACCATACTGAAGAGGTTCAGTATGGAAGATTCCAAGCGCGGTAACCTACCGGCTTGTCACGGGATCACCCTCTCTAAAGAGATGTCTCCCAAGACTGATTTAGAGAGGGATCGCATGTCTATTATACCCTACGCTTCTGCGGTAGGCTCTATAATGTATGCGATGTTGTGTACCAGACCGGATGTAGCTTATGCACTGAGTGTGGTAAGCCGGTATCAGTCAAACCCTGGGGAGAAACACTGGATAGCGGTAAAGAACATTCTCAAGTACCTGAGAAGGACTAAGGAGATGTTCTTGGTGTATGGCGGAAAAGACCTCCAGATCGAGGCCTTTGCTGACTCCAGCTTCCAGAGTGACAAGGATGATTCCAAGTCCATGTCGGGTTTTGTCTTTACCCTCAATGGAGGGGCGGTGTGTTGGAAGAGTTCCAAACAGGAAACCGTTGCAGACTCGACGATGGAAGCGGAATACATCGCTGCATCTGATGCCGCAAAAGAAGCTGTCTGGATGAGGAAGTTCTTGAAAGAACTTCAGGTGGTTCCGTCCATTGTTGATCCAATACCTCTGTATTGCGACAACAACGGGGCTATAACATTAGCGAAGGAACCCAGGTCCCATCAAAGATCCAGGCACATCTTAAGGCGGTATCACCTGATCAGGGAGATCGTGGATCGCCAGGAGATCGAGGTTCGGAGAGTCGCTTCAGAAGATAACACTGCAGATCCATTCACCAAGGCCCTGCCCCAGACTCAGTTCGAGCGGCTGATCGAGATGATAGGTCTTCGATACGCCAGTACATGGCCTTAGTGCAAGTGGGAGATTGTTAGTGTATATGCCCTAGAGGCCATTACTGTATCATACTAGTTTGTATATTACTTAATGGATGCTTGGGATATTCACCTTGTATATACAATCTTGCTCAAAATAGTAGTATGCTACTTGGTTTGTTTCTACTTCAATGTGTACTTGTGTTTATTTCAGTATATCACTTATACGCATTAGTGGAGCCCTTAGGATCTTTGCTTGATTACCAGCGTTGTGATGGCCGTCACGCTAGTGGGGCTGGGTAATCTATAAGCACATCCTTATGCAGGTCCCTGGTCGCAGGACTATCGAGACAGGGCATCGATACTCCGGAGTAGACCAGCGCATGCGCTTCTCATCCCAGTGTGGGAGACGGTCTGTCCCACAGCCGTCAGTACGTCGTACTTGAGATAGTATGCGGGTGCTCGTTAGGTTACGGGTACACTGGACAGGACTCGTCGGGAACTGACTAGTTGGTATTATACCTATCGTCAGTTATCAGTTCCCAGGTGACATGAGTACAGCTTAGTCCGCTGACTTGACACTGTCACTTCGCCTCGGGTGTGTTCCCACTGTACTTTGATCACTACCCTACCACGGCTCAAAGGAGTCGTGCAAACAGGTGGTGGTTGGGTGCAGTCCCGAAGCACTTGGAGGCAGTGACGGTTAGACAGGATTTGTCTCTCCCGGTATTGGGGGTTGACATCGCGCTGTGTCTAGGAGAGCCATTACACGAGTAGTCCCTGGCCAGGGCAAACGAGATATACTGGTAGGTTTCCAGTGTTATCTCAGGGTGTATTGGGCTTCACTCCGGCACGACTTGTACCGCTATTGGGGGACTGACGTTTACCGCCCCCTAGGCCCGCCATGCGATGTATCAGACGAACAGACCGGACTGTACGGAGAATGTCACACTCAGGCTCAGTAGGAGTTCAGATGGGTTTCGCCTCGTCGGTCTTCTTGTCGGCATTACCTGGGGACCGTTACGCACAGCTAGTGCCGCTTGCGGTCTGTGGTTAAACCCACTGCCAGCGTAGTGTCGAGTCTTTAGAGTCCCACACAGAAAGCTTTTCGCCTTTAGGCAAAAGAGTAGAGGTCGCATGGTATTGCGACAGGTCGCATGGTTTTTGCGACAGGGTTCGGTCACATCCGTGCACTTGTGCACGTACAGTGTCCGGACAGTTTACACTAGCGGGCTTTGGTTTAAGCCAGATCCTAGTGTATCTTATGGGATTGGATTTATCCAGTTTGCATTCGTGTTCCTCGGAACGCGGATGCGGGTGTGTATGCACAGTTGACAGGGAGGCACAGACAGCGGATTCTCATTAGGGTTGTTGACAGTTGACCGTTGACTTTTTGACTTTTTACTCAACCCTAATGAGAATATGATATGTGATTAACTATTATATTAATTAAGTATTATGGTGATATGGTTGTTGACTTGTTGACTTTTGTTGACTTGTTGACTTTGGTGACTTGTTGACTTTTGTTGACTTGTTGACCGGTTGACTAGGTTTGACTAGTTGACCTTCATGATAACCATGGTTATCATTTCATGCCAAAGACTTTTTCTTGCTTGCTCATTTGAGTAAAATGAGTGCATGACATGATATGGTTATGGTTGCTTCTAACCATCACATAAGACTTTTTTGATATGATGAGTTATGATCACTTTGGATTATGAGAGGGTGAAAGACAAAAGAGTTGCTCATTCTTTCTTGCTCATTCTTTCTTGCTCATTCTCTCTCTTGTTCTTGAGCTCTCCTCTTGCTCTCACCCTCAACCTCTTGCTCCCTCTCTTGATCTATGGTTCTCTTGTCTCATGAGTTGAGAATCAAGAACCATAGATAAAATCCCATTCTAAATCATCTCTACTCATTCTAGTTCACTAGGTTTAGCAAACCAAGTGAACTAGTTTCTTCAAAGAACGAAGAAGGAGCTAAAGGTTGGAGCTTTCAAGTGGATCTATCTTCGGCGTACGGAGACAACGAGAAGGAGCCATCGAACCACCATCGGAGCTTGAAGAGAAGGAGTTCAAGTTTAGGTATAACCATCTTCATCCGAGTAGCTAAATATCTTTAGCTTAGTATGCTAGTTTTAGTTTAGGTAAAGATCCCGACCTAGCTTAGTCCATGTTGCCTCTTGCGATAAAATTTTGATTTTATACCGTTTCCGTCTTCCCGTAAGAACCGGGGGTCGCAACGTGGACTTACAGTGGTATCAGAGCCTAACTAAACTTAAACTAGCTTGGTAGTGAAGTGTAACGAAGTTCGGAACCGGAAAAATCCAAAAACCAAACTTTTAAAAATAAAACTGAAAACTGAGTTTCTGTTGAAATTTTTTTGGCTCAAAATGAAAAACTTTACACTTGTAAATTCGTCTCAGGGTTTTGTGTGAACACCCAAGAAAAACGATACAGTAATTCGTCCAAACCGCCGCCCTTCCGCCGCGCGAGCTAGGCATCCGCCGCGGAACCGCCGCGCTTTGTCGTCTTCTGTGCATCGTTTTTCGTGCTGTGTGTGTATGTGTTGGTTTTGGGATTTTTGGAATATATTATATGTGCCCAGATTTTCCAGAAAAGAAATTTCCTTTTGGGGTCCTATAATTCCGTATTTTTTCCGAACTTCACTGCACTTTGACTATGATGGTTATATCTGTGATGTTTGCATGTATTGAACGTCGGCTAATCGCTATAAGTCGATTAGTCGGGGTTATACATGATCTGTAATGTGCTGGAATGTGTATATAAATATGTTGGATTGTCGCGGGTGAATAGCCGGGGTTGTGAGACGAGAGTTTTCTTTTCTTGCAATTCATGTAAATTTGTAAATTGATGTAATAATTATTTGTATGGCCGCACAACCGAGAAGGGGTTGTAGCCGTCATTGTATAATTTCTTTTTACTGTTTTTGCTCCTAGGATAGACCCATGGAGGGGTGCACAAACTACCGGGTATGCCGAAGTGTCGAGTGGCCTACTCATGGAGATGAGGGAGGTTGCTACGCTTCGGGTACTTGGCGGGTAGTTTGCCGCACCCGTAGGGGTCTTGGGTGGGGTTTTGGCTATTCACCGCGACCGTGTTATCTGTTTTTGTTACAGGCTCGTACAAATTACAGATTGCTAGTATATCCAATGTATTTATCTGTGATCTGAAATGTTTATCATTGCAGTATATCTATATATGATATTATTTAGGCGTTGCTTATGTTTTACAGACGCGCTAGCCCAGCCCCCGCTCTGTCGTTAGTTAAGTAACCTAACGGGTAATGACGGGGCCCCGTGGCGAATGCGAATGGCATAAGCGTACGTCATATTTTGGTTGTTTTCTGCAATGGTAGGATTTAATGATGGGACGCATTAAAAGAACTAATGCAAGAATATCACGCATTAAAAGAACTAATGCAAGATAATAAACCAAGTTAAAGTCGTTGGAACACTTTCGAAAAACCACTCGGTTCTTTTCAAAAACAACTTTTAAATGCGGAGCTTGAGCCACTCCTTTTAAAAGCTATCTCGTTCCATCGACCAAATCAAGTTCACTACGTTCACGGTTTTGCCAAAACCATCCGTAGCCCTCCGTCGTTTCACATGAATAGTCAATAGTATTCAAGCTGTGTTTGTTGGCCAAAGTCAAGGCACAGTGATTGGTAGCTATTGGGTATTCATGTGCAGCATAGATAGATGCGTTGGTTTGGAACAGTCGTACTACCTTGTTGGCCAAAGTCAAGGGTAGGTGCGGGTGGATTCAAATTAACCTGGAGAACGACGGGCAGAACTTGACATGTGACTTATGATTTGTTGGCCAAAGTCAAGGTCATAAGAGCATGGGGCAAAAAATCCACATCGGGAGTTTCATAAGTACTGAAACTTGCTAGATTTGCATACCATTTGGAGTGTGATGATTCTGGTAGGATTCCTTCAGTTTCGTCACGCGATGATATTTGGATCCCGATCCTACTGTGAGTATATGCTACTCCTCGGGAAATTTCTCACTTAACGATCAATGCTATAAACCTAGTAGGTGCCTAGAAAGGTGTTAGCGGGGCTACGCCCCCAGGGAAAAGAGGTTCTTTAATTAAGGAACTTCGCGAAAGCGTTGGAAAACCTCCCTCGAAGTACCGACACCGGCCTGGCTGAACGGTTAAGCAAGTATTGTACGGTGGGATTGATCCCGGCTAATTCTTCCTTTATGGTTTGAGGAGGGATTCGAGAAACAGTGGGAGCCATCCTGTTTAGACAAACTAAAAACCACTCTAAACTTGCAAGAGCATCATGCTGAGTGTTTCTTCTTCTCTCTCCTAATTGCAGCGACCAATCAACATGACTGGACTTAAGTTACTCCTAGATAAAAACAAACTGACAGGGCCAAACTACAAAGATTGGCTCAGGAATGTCAAGATAGCAATCACTTATGACAAGCTGGGGTATCTTCTTACCACCAAAGCTCCCCCTGTCCCTGGTCCAACTTCCAGCGTCGCGGATAAGGAAATCCGCAAGACTTGGGAGATTGATAGCGCGAAGGCCAAGTGCCTCCTGCTTGCCTCGATGGACAACGAACATCAGAGGAGGCATGAGAATATGGACATGGAGTCCATATTGCTCCATACAAAAGAACTGTATGGAGAGCAATCACGTATCGCAAGATACGAAGCGTCGAAAAAGTTATTTTCGACAAGAATGGCCGTCGGATCATCAGTAGCCGAGCACGTGCTAAAGATGATCGGCTTCATTGAGGAGCTCGCTGACCTAGGGATCACATTGGAGAGTGAGCTATATACGGATATAGTTCTCCAGTCCCTTCCTTCCACTTACGCCCAGTTTATACTGAACTTCAACTTACAAGAAAAGGAGGTTGAACTTTCAGAGCTCCTCAACATGCTGAGGAGCGCAGAGGGCACCCTACAGAAAGGTAGGGATACATCCACTTTGTTTGTAGGAGGATCATCTTCTTCTAGGTCCAAGGCGAAAGCCAAGGGAAAGAAGAAGAAGGCCCCCGCCAAACCAAGGGGCGGTGTTAGTAAAGTGGATACGAAGGGAAAAGGTAAAGCAACAAAGATAGCGGGGAAGCTTGTGGATAAGGAAGAATGCTTCTATTGTCATAAGAAAGGACACTGGAAGAATGATTGCAGGGCCTGGAAGGCCAGAACACAGGAATTGAAGCAGGTTGCAGCTTCAGCTTCAGGTGTGTATGTTATTGAAAACTGTCTTTCAATAAACTCTACTTCCTGGGTATTGGATACCGGATCAGGATCTCATATCTGTAATTCTTTGCAGGCGTTGAGAAACCGTAGTGTTTTGAAAGCAGGTGACATGACCCTCAGAGTTGCAAACGGAGCTAGCATGGATGCTAAAGCCGTGGGGGACTATCACCTGGGAATGTCAGATGGACATGTTTTGGTTTTGCGTAATTGCTTTTTTGTACCCAACGCAACTTGTAATATCATTTCTGTATCTTTAGTTTCTAAAGAAGGTTATGAATTTGCGTTTGTAAGTAATGTTGTAAACATTCACCTTAATCAAGTTTTGATTGGGTCAGGTACATTGAGTAATGGTATATACGTGTTAAACCAACCACAGATTTTTAATGTCCAGAATACACACAAAAGAAAGTCTCCAGATATAAATCAGACTTTCTTATGGCATTGTAGATTGGGTCACATCAATGAGAGAAGGTTGACTAAGTTACATACAGAAGGATATTTGAATGCGTTCGAATATCAATCGTATGCCACTTGTCAATCTTGTCTCAAAGGAAAGATGACAAAGACTCCGTTTACTGGACAAGGAGTAAGAGCGAGCGAGCTCTTGGGACTCGTACACAGTGACGTGTGCGGTCCAATGTCTACACATGCCCGAAGCGGACATTCTTACTTCATTACTTTTACGGATGACTTCTCAAGGTACGGCTATGTCTTCTTAATGAAACATAAGTCCGAGGCCTTTGGAAAATTCCAGGAGTATAAGAATGAAGTAGAGAAACAGACCGGCAAACGTATTAAGATTCTAAGATCGGATCGAGGTGGAGAATACTTAAGTGCCGAGTTCCTGGACTACTTAAAAGAGAACGGAATTCTCTCTCAGCTCACTCCTCCGTACACCCCGCAACATAACGGTGTATCGGAGAGACGGAACCGCACCCTATTGGATATGGTGCGGTCCATGATGAGTAACGCTGAGTTGCCGCGATCATTATGGGGGTATGCGCTAGAATCAGCAGCGTACCTTTTGAACCGAGTTCCGACTAAGACTGTGCCTTCCACACCATATGAAATGTGGTGTGGGAAGAGACCCTATCTTAAGCACATTAAGACATGGGGATGTCCGGCTTTTGTCAAAAAGCAGCATGCGGACAAGCTCGAGGCACGCTCAGTACAGTGCAAGTTTGTGGGGTATCCAAAGAACTCAAAAGGATATTTCTTCTACTGTGAAGAGGAACAAAAAGTTCTTGTTTCTCGTCATGCCTACTTCTTGGAAACTGAGTTTTTGGAAAACCGGATAAGTGGGAGCACAGTAGAACTGGAAGAAATTCCAGAACCACAGACTATTACTGAAAGGTTAGTGGAACCAGAGGGTTCAACAGAACAGGACATTCCTACGCCGCTCCGCAGGAGTAGTAGGCAGTCTCATCCGCCCGAGAGATACTACGGTTTTCTCATAGACGGGGATAGAGAGGATTGCATCATAGATTATGATGAGCCTACTAGCTTCCAGCAGGCCGTTCAGAGCGTTGACTCAGTGAAATGGCTGGATGCAATGCGGACCGAAATGGAGTCCATGTACACCAACAAGGTATGGACGTTGGACATTGCTCCAGACGGGGTAAAACCCATAGGATGCAAGTGGATCTTCAAAAGGAAGATTGGTGTAGATGGACAGGTTGAGACCTATAAAGCTAGGCTGGTAGCAAAGGGTTTTCGTCAAAGACCTGGCTTGGACTACGACGAAACCTTTTCTCCAGTAGCCATGCTGAAATCCATTCGGATCCTTCTTGCCATTGCTGCCTTCCACGATTATGAGATCTGGCAAATGGACGTAAAGACAGCTTTTCTAAATGGAAATTTAGAGGAGTGTGTCTATATGGACCAGCCAGAGGGTTTCATTCAGAGTGGGAGCAGCGGAAAGGTGTGCAAGTTGCTTAAGTCCATCTATGGACTAAAGCAGGCATCGCGGAGTTGGAACATCTGCTTTGATGAGACGGTCAAAGAATTTGGCTTTATCAAAAATCCAGATGAACCATGCATCTATAGTAGATTTGTAGCGAGAACTGTAGTATTCCTCGTTTTATACGTGGATGACATTCTCTTAATAGGAAATGACATTCCTATGCTACAATCTGTCAAGGGGTTCTTGTCACACAGGTTCTCCATGAAAGACCTGGGTGATGCCTCATACATTCTGGGTATCCGGATCTACCGTGACAGATCCAAGAGGATATTAGGACTTTCGCAGTCCAGGTACATCGACACCATACTGAAGAGGTTCAGTATGGAAGATTCCAAGCGCGGTAACCTACCGGCTTGTCACGGGATCACCCTCTCTAAAGAGATGTCTCCCAAGACTGATTTAGAGAGGGATCGCATGTCTATTATACCCTACGCTTCTGCGGTAGGCTCTATAATGTATGCGATGTTGTGTACCAGACCGGATGTAGCTTATGCACTGAGTGTGGTAAGCCGGTATCAGTCAAACCCTGGGGAGAAACACTGGATAGCGGTAAAGAACATTCTCAAGTACCTGAGAAGGACTAAGGAGATGTTCTTGGTGTATGGCGGAAAAGACCTCCAGATCGAGGCCTTTGCTGACTCCAGCTTCCAGAGTGACAAGGATGATTCCAAGTCCATGTCGGGTTTTGTCTTTACCCTCAATGGAGGGGCGGTGTGTTGGAAGAGTTCCAAACAGGAAACCGTTGCAGACTCGACGATGGAAGCGGAATACATCGCTGCATCTGATGCCGCAAAAGAAGCTGTCTGGATGAGGAAGTTCTTGAAAGAACTTCAGGTGGTTCCGTCCATTGTTGATCCAATACCTCTGTATTGCGACAACAACGGGGCTATAGCATTAGCGAAGGAACCCAGGTCCCATCAAAGATCCAGGCACATCTTAAGGCGGTATCACCTGATCAGGGAGATCGTGGATCGCCAGGAGATCGAGGTTCGGAGAGTCGCTTCAGAAGATAACACTGCAGATCCATTCACCAAGGCCCTGCCCCAGACTCAGTTCGAGCGGCTGATCGAGATGATAGGTCTTCGATACGCCAGTACATGGCCTTAGTGCAAGTGGGAGATTGTTAGTGTATATGCCCTAGAGGCCATTACTGTATCATACTAGTTTGTATATTACTTAATGGATGCTTGGGATATTCACCTTGTATATACAATCTTGCTCAAAATAGTAGTATGCTACTTGGTTTGTTTCTACTTCAATGTGTACTTGTGTTTATTTCAGTATATCACTTATACGCATTAGTGGAGCCCTTAGGATCTTTGCTTGATTACCAGCGTTGTGATGGCCGTCACACTAGTGGGGCTGGGTAATCTATAAGCACATCCTTATGCAGGTCCCTGGTCGCAGGACTATCGAGACAGGGCATCGATACTCCGGAGTAGACCAGCGCATGCGCTTCTCATCCCAGTGTGGGAGACGGTCTGTCCCACAGCCGTCAGTACGTCGTACTTGAGATAGTATGCGAGTGCTCGTTAGGTTACGGGTACACTAGACAGGACTCGTCGGGAACTGACTAGTTGGTATTATACCTATCGTCAGTTATCAGTTCCCAGGTGACATGAGTACAGCTTAGTCCGCTGACTTGACACTGTCACTTCGCCTCGGGTGTGTTCCCACTGTACTTTGATCACTACCCTACCACGGCTCAAAGGAGTCGTGCAAACAGGTGGTGGTTGGGTGCAGTCCCGAAGCACTTGGAGGCAGTGACGGTTAGACAGGATTCGTCTCTCCCGGTATTGGGGGTTGACATCGCGCTGTGTCTAGGAGAGCCATTACACGAGTAGTCCCTGGCCAGGGCAAACGAGATATACTGGTAGGTTTCCAGTGTTATCTCAGGGTGTATTGGGCTTCACTCCGGCACGACTTGTACCGCTATTGGGGGACTGACGTTTACCGCCCCCTAGGCCCGCCATGCGATGTATCAGACGAACAGACCGGACTGTACGGAGAATGTCACACTCAGGCTCAGTAGGAGTTCAGATGGGTTTCGCCTCGTCGGTCTTCTTGTCGGCATTACCTGGGGACCGTTACGCACAGCTAGTGCCGCTTGCGGTCTGTGGTTAAACCCACTGCCAGCGTAGTGTCGAGTCTTTAGAGTCCCACACAGAAAGCTTTTCGCCTTTAGGCAAAAGAGTAGAGGTCGCATGGTATTGCGACAGGTCGCATGGTTTTTGCGACAGGGTTCGGTCACATCCGTGCACTTGTGCACGTACAGTGTCCGGACAGTTTACACTAGCGGGCTTTGGTTTAAGCCAGATCCTAGTGTATCTTATGGGATTGGATTTATCCAGTTTGCATTCGTGTTCCTCGGAACGCGGATGCGGGTGTGTATGCACAGTTGACAGGGAGGCACAGACAGCGGATTCTCATTAGGGTTGTTGACAGTTGACCGTTGACTTTTTGACTTTTTGCTCAACCCTAATGAGAATATGATATGTGATTAACTATTATATTAATTAAGTATTATGGTGATATGGTTGTTGACTTGTTGACTTTTGTTGACTTGTTGACTTTGGTGACTTGTTGACTTTTGTTGACTTATTGACCGGTTGACTAGGTTTGACTAGTTGACCTTCATGATAACCATGGTTATCATTTCATGCCAAAGACTTTTTCTTGCTTGCTCATTTGAGTAAAATGAGTGCATGACATGATAAGGTTATGGTTGCTTCTAACCATCACATAAGACTTTTTTGATATGATGAGTTATGATCACTTTGGATTATGAGAGGGTGAAAGACAAAAGAGTTGCTCATTCTTTCTTGCTCATTCTTTCTTGCTCATTCTCTCTCTTGTTCTTGAGCTCTCCTCTTGCTCTCACCCTCAACCTCTTGCTCCCTCTCTTGATCTATGGTTCTCTTGTCTCATGAGTTGAGAATCAAGAACCATAGATAAAATCCCATTCTAAATCATCTCTACTCATTCTAGTTCACTAGGTTTAGCAAACCAAGTGAACTAGTTTCTTCAAAGAACGAAGAAGGAGCTAAAGGTTGGAGCTTTCAAGTGGATCTATCTTCGGCGTACGGAGACAACGAGAAGGAGCCATCGAACCACCATCGGAGCTTGAAGAGAAGGAGTTCAAGTTTAGGTATAACCATCTTCATCCGAGTAGCTAAATATCTTTAGCTTAGTATGCTAGTTTTAGTTTAGGTAAAGATCCCGACCTAGCTTAGTCCATGTTGCCTCTTGTGATAAAATTTTGATTTTATACCGTTTCTGCCTTCCCATAAGAACCGGGGGTCGCAACGTGGACTTACATAGAGATAGATCTAAACGGATACTGGGATTGTCCCAATCCAGGTACATTGACACCATACTAAAGAGGTTTAGTATGGAAGAATCCAAGCGTGGGAACCAACCCACGATCTCTGGACTCACTCTCTGTCATGACCCAAAATTGGCACGTGACGGCCCTTAAACTATGCAACGTCGACATGCGTAACGCAATTTAAGTAAGCTTAAAACCCAGCAATCTAAACCATCAAAAGAAGTAAGAATTAAGAACAATTTTTAAAAGCTTTTGAAATCTCAACCCAAATTCTTTAAAAGTCCAACTTCATCCCCTTTAAAATTTTGGCAACACCTCCTTTGTAAAAACTAGCCCCAAAAATGGGTACAACATAAATATAAGTAAAGCATCCCCAAACGGGAGCAAAATCACGCCCAAAGGCCCGAAAACAACCACCACAACAGATATACGACGCCGTAGCGAAGAAATAAAAGACGATAAAGAGGAAACTGTATAAAAGAACACCAAGTCACAAAATAATATACAATATCGTCCTCACATCAAGTCTCTAAGTCAACATGAAAGTAGTAGATGGAGAGTACAAGGATACAACGAATATACAATACAACAATGAATAACCACAAAACCCACCTAATGCAAACTGCACACTGTGAGCTGATGCGGTATCCGCAGCAAAAGATGATAAGATAGATGAATAGCCTGCCTCGACTACTCTGGGGAACAGCCTGCAAAACAAACTGTGGCACAACGGGGGTGAGATGCTAACTCGTGAATAATAAATAACATATGCAGGTAATCGCAAGTATGCATATACAACGCGAATCTAACATATGCAATTAATAGAAATAAAAGGTTATATGAATACAATAATCATGAAAAGTACACTAACGGTTACTACAAATACATGAAGCAATAATATGACAATCGGTATGCAATAATCATGCTATAATGATATGAATGTGTATATATGCAACAGTCATGAAAGGTACACTAACAGGTACAACTAACACATGAAGTAATGCATATAAAATAAATATGTAAATGCAACAGTCATGAAAGGTACTCTATTAGGTACAACTAATACATGAAGCAGTGCATAAACAATAAATGTGGAGTATGGAATGAAACATGTCATTTCCACGGAATCCTGACATCGTGGTAGGATCAAAATCCATCAAGACAATCCAAATCCTAATTTCCTCAAATTAGCCCCCAATTGGGCTCTCATATCATATAAGTGTCACAAATCCTGGATGTATAATATCGAATAAATCTCATATATCCCGTATCCAATCTCAAATAAATCTTCTATATCCCAAATCTAATATCAAATAAATCTCTAATATCCTAAGTAAATTTGCATGAATAAATATGATGATATATATGAATTTATATATATATATATATATATATATATATATATATATATATATATATATAACAGCGTCCCATTCCACTGTTATATATACTTAGGAGTAAAATATCATGAAAACAATGTGTCAAGTATCGACACAGAAATGCTGATCTATCAGCTGCTGTCACCACGACTGGCACCCGATAGGTACGTATTATACGCTGTACCGAAAGCTCGAGTGCCTACCTCTGACCCTCGCCTCTCGATGTATCAATATGTACATGACTCCCGTCGGTATTCCCACGATAACCGCCGAGTCATGGTAATGTCACCGGATGGTATGGTTCCCGCACTAACTCATTTCCTCACTGAGATTCTTGTCCCGGGGTACCTCCGGCCCCCACCATGTACCCGCACACGGACCCCTGCTTTCCTCACGTGGGGTATATATTTCTGAACTAATAAAACTAATGGTGGGTGATGAAATATCATATCATGGGAAACCGGGGTTTTCAAATAATGTATAATTTCATGAAACTACCACGGTCACCAAATCCAGAAAACATCATGAAAAATCCATATCTCAATGTGAAAATCCATGAATATAATAAACGCAACAGAAAAACTGTAATGTAAGCATATAAAGGAAAGCCGCTAATTAACCGCAACAAGTTAATATAATATATCATGCGGTTCCTATTTTCTCCAATTCTAAATAACATCAAGTAAAGGTAAACATGTAGCTATAACCAGATATATGTGTAAACATAAAGGTATAGCAAGATATAGGTATATGCCTATTAGTAATGATGTGATATACCCTCCAGGTATAAGTGAAGTATGTATGCAAAGTATACAAGTAACTATATCATTATGTGTGTATGTACCTATCACTAATGGTGCAATACTCTATAGGTATATAAGTAGTTAGCATGGAAGTATGTGAATGCATATGTGTAAGCATGTAGGTATACAGGTATGCTATATGTCATATGCAATAAGAAATATTAATCAATGTCACAATGTTCCTAACCAAACTATATTATATCTATAAGTGGTTTGTGCGTGTCATGGCAATTATTGACGGTGTGTGGCATACAATCAGTGCCCGTGCAACATGAGCCGTCAATAATTGTGCAGTGTCCTAAGGATACTAGTCCAAGCACAATAATAACTAAGAAGTAGGGTGAATGTGCAATTCTAAATATGAAATAGAATATGCGACAACTCAAGTCATTTCTAGCCCAGACGCATAACGCCATGAGGGCGATTCCCCTGTAGATGTTAAATCTACTCACCAACGATCCTGGCTAAGTGAAGCCGACCACCTATTTTCCCTTTGTCGCCGCGTCCGAAGTCCCCGGCTGCGAACCTGTAACATAAAACAATATAACAGAAATATATTAGCAATGGACCTAAAACACGTACAATCTACACGGACCAATACGACACACATACGTACTCTAAAGGGTTCGTGTTGTAGCTAACGCATATAGCGACACTACGAAACCAACTCAGAGCAACATCAACATAGAATACGCACCGTATCGGATAATGTATCGCGCGAAACGAAACACTAGAAATACGCAAAGTGGTCCCAGATTTTTCTGTACCAATAACTTGTAAAAGTTGCAAGTACCACGAGACCACAAAAAACCCCAGAGACCCCTACAAAAAAATACACACCCCAACTCCCCAGTCTGGCCGAAATTTGCGACCAGAACCAATAAAACTGCGGCCGTACGGAAAGGAATTGGGCTCGTATCTTGAGGGTAGGTTCTAGGTCACTACACTAGGTTATTGTGATGTGAACTTTTGCAACAATTATCTGGTTTAACAGCAGATCATCCGAGACCCCAAAACAACACTAAAAATACGATATTTACCTGAAATGATACGATACGCGATAAAAACTGAAACTAACAAGCTAAGCTACACAATAAACACTTAAAGAACAGAAAAGGATCATTGCATACACAAAAGAACTCAAAGATCCAAGCTTGCACACTCCAAGGCATCCAAGAAGCAAATCAAGTTCAAAGTTGTGATTTTTGATGAGATTGTGAAGTTTTTGAGATGGAAATGAGAGTTTTCAGTTGTGAGGTGAGAGATATGAAAGAATAAAAGAGATAGAGAAATGAGAGAGTGTGTGAGGATAAGAGAGAGGGAGGTGAGTGTAGGGTGAGGTTTTAGGTGAGTGTAACCATAGCATTAATTCACCATTAATGCATTCACACCCACTATTGTCACCTCCTCACTTCCAAAACAAATATCTCTCTCTCACACAAAAAAGATCTAGGTAAAGGATTAAGCATTAGGGTTAAGGCAAAGGATTAGATAAATAGTTAAGTGTCATGGTTGCTAAGAACAAAATTAGCACAAACAAACCCTCACATTAACGTGCACACGTGCGTGCATGCTCATAACAAATAATAATAAATTATTAATTAAATATTATAAAATGTGAGGAACCCGAATTGGTAAACTTTTTACAATAATCCAGCATTAACGTCAAAACGAACACTAACCGAAATCTAAGGCGTTACAATCTCCCCCTTATAAAAATTCGTCCCCGAATTTAAAATTCTCACTAAGCGTACCTTCAAAGTGAAGATTACAAAAATCTCATATCTCGCTCGTAGACTCATAAGTGATCATCTCACTATATGGCTACGTCCAAGAGAAACCCTCCAAAAATAGCAAGACCCTGACCGAAGTTTCTCCACCCGCCGAGCCATTAACACAATTGGTTGCTGGTGAATGAAAGATCGCGTCTCAAGATAAATGGTCTGGTGCTGAATCATGTGAGAAAAGTCATGAAGGTATTTGCAAAGTATCGACACAATGAATACGGGGTGAATACTTAATAATCTGGGCGGAAGTGCCAAATTAATGGCAATGAAACTAACTTGCTTTAAAGATCTCAAAAGGACCTACAATCCTGGGATAAGCTTCCCAAAACTCAACACGTCATTCATCGGAAAGTCCGTAGGAATATATGATCTCTGTTGGATATATGTATGCCCTAGAGGCCATTATGTGATAGTGGATGTATTTATACATGTATATATATATATATATATATATATATATATATATATATATATATTCAGTATACATTCTTGCTCGACATGATAGTATGCTATCTGGTTCTTCTTTATCTGACATGTTGATATAATCATGCTTTTATTCATTCATAGATGCTGATAAAGCCCTGAGGATATCGGCTTGACTACTGTGATTATGATGGAGATCATACTAGTAGGACATCTGTAGTCTATAAGCATATCCTGAAAAGTCCCTAGTCGTAGGTATATCGAGATGGGGCATTGATATACCAGAGTAGACTAGCGTATATGATACTAGACCCATACGATGGGCGATGAATGTTCCCACATTCATCGATGTTTGACATCAAGATCATATACGGGTGCTCAGTGGTGACTGGGTACACTGGACGGACTCACCGAGAACTCCTATATGGAATTATATCTATCGTCGGATAGCAGTTCTCAGGTGACACTGGTACAGGTTAGTCTGTAGACCCGAGATCGTCATAGAGTCTTGTGTGTTCTCCCACTGTACTTTGATTGCCACCCTACCACGGCTCTACTGAGTCATGTAAACAGGTGGTCGTTGGGTACAGTCTCGAGACACACGAAGACGATGAGCGATAAGAGGGGTTTCGTCTCTCCCGGTATTGGGAGTTGATGCTGTGCTGTGCCCGACTGGTTATATCAGTAAGTCCCTGGCCAGGGCTGCTGAGATTTGCTGATAAGTGTTATCAGTAGTTTCTCGATCTGTTATAGACCATTCACCGGCACGACTTATTGAGTTATTGGGGTCGACGTGACCATCCCTAGGCTCGATATGCAGCATATCTGACGAAGAGACCGGATTGTACGGTAGTGTTGCCGGTTGGCTCGACAGGAGTTGTAGCAGGTTCGCTTGTTTTCTTCTGATCGCTCAATAACCGGGTGGCCGTTACGTTTAGCTGACCGCTTGCGGCTTGGGGGTGCTTGATATGATCATCACCCACTGCCGGCGTATTGACGAGTCTTAGAGTCCCACAAAGGAGTTACCTAGTCCAGACGAAATGTTGTGGTGCGCGTATGCGATATGCGCATGAACCCGATTAAAATGCGCGTATAGGATACCGAACATTGATAAGTCATCAAATTTGGTGCTTTTCGATCCCCAGTTGCTATGGTGGCTTGCTTTTGGTGGGGTCATATGTGATATGGCCGGATTGATAAATCAAGTGTTGATTTATCATTTAACTATTAGTTTTCTCACTTAAAAGCTTTTCTTGTATATGATGGATGTATGCATGCATGTATGTTTTTCTATCTTTCTTTTAGTTTCATGCACATATGGATGTGCACACATAGATACATACATACACCATCTATCATGGTTGATTACACATAGAAAATGGTGGCAATATAAGACTCACACCATGGTTAAATGGATGGATTATTATTTGATTTTTGCTTAAAACAAAAGGAATAAAGAAAAGGATAATTCTTGTTTTGCTTCTACACTCTTCTTTAAACCTAACCATGCTCACCTACTTCTAACCATGAGTTATCCTTCTCTTTGTGTTTTAAACTCAAGTTAAATAATGTCTCCATCATCTAACTATGGTTTGAGATGAGGATTAGAAAATATATATACATATATTTTCTTTTTACTTCATATGAGTTATCATTTTTTACTCTTGTTAAAAAAGAAAGCCATCATCTTCCTCCTCCTTCTTCCTTTGCTCTCTAGTTTTTTCTAGTGAGTAAATCACACATCAAGAAAGGTTTTTGAAGTGAGAATCATAACCACAACATCATTCTACACAAGTTTAGCCAACTTGTTTAGAGTGTTCTCTTCATTTCTCATCTTGAAAAGTGAAGTTGCAAGCTTGGACTAGGAGCTTCGGGTGGACGCTAGAAGACATCAAGAGAACCTTCCTCCAACACTCAAGAGGCCTAACAGTCCAGCGAAGGGAGCTACAAAGGTTGTAGTCTTGAAACCCTAGCTTTTGTCGTTTGTAAAATCATGAAACCCTAATTTTCTAGGATAAGATCCTTTGTATGCTTGCTTAGCACCATCAAAATTTAAACTTTATGACATGTGATGCTTCCAAACTCTACATAGGGTGCTAGGTAATCCTTACATTGGTATCAGAGCCGACTTAGAACATTAGGCGACACTTTTACGAAGTAAAAATCCCGATCGGATCAAAATACGACTTTTCGAAGCCTTCTCTGGACATTTTTTAAAATCTGACATTTTTCAGAATTAAAAATACTTAAAAAATAGTGCAAGAAAATATATGAAATACTATGAAAAAAGAACCAATGATCCGTACAAATGGCTGCGGAACCGCGGCAACTACTTGCTTAGGCCGCGATTCCGCGGCCGTACAGAGAGTTCAATGCTTCATTTTTCCACAGTAATTCATAATACTGCTTGTATATTGTTTTAGGTATGTTTAATCTGAATTTAGTATTGTAAATTCTGGAGATGGTTTTGGACTCGTCGATTCGATCAGAATTTTCATTTCATTGCTTTTCCGGGTAAATTAGTAAGTATTGAAGTGTTTGAACGAGTATCATTTGCTCACTATTCATGGGGTTTAAATATTTTGGAGGTACGTGCAAGTCTTTTTGTGGTGGACCCTCTAGAAGACAACAAACCTTAACTCGATTATGTGACCGTCTTGAACTGCCTTTTGAACCTTAGGGTTTGGGGCAGTACGGCATGCCACATGTGAGGCGTTGGCTTGACCCTTCTACGGCTGGACCGCTACTACTGTGTCACACTCCGGGTTTTTGAACTCTGCTCAAGTGTTGAGCTTTAGTGAATCTCGGGTACTTGATCGTTCGTTCGAAAACTTTAATACTGTCTGTTTATCTGGAATGTGATACAATATGTGGAATTCATATAGTTTATGTATGAAATACGATGTATGTGATATTTCGCATTTATGATGTCTAAAGAGAATGTGGATTCCAAATATTGTAGTTTTACACTTTCTTTTCTGTGACCGTAAGTGTAGTATGTTTGATATCGCCGGTTTCGTTTCTATACATCAACGACAATTGGGGTACGCATACTTTCTTACGTTGATGATATGTGATATTATGTGTTGCTGAGATATGATGTGCAGGATTGTCGATATCGAAGAGCCGGGTTTTTTTTTATGTGAGATGAGAGTTTTATATTTTCATTCATGTAAATTCAAATGTAATGTAATATTCTTTTATTTGGGGCACTTCCGGGTTGAGGTTGTGTCACCAGTGTTGTATATTATTTACTTTTCCGCATTAGGATAGACCCAAGGAGGGGAGCACAAGTGACCGGGTTCTAGGGTTCAGTGGGAGGCCATCTCGAGGAGTCGAGACCGGGTCTCCTAAACTCCAGGATTGGTAGGGTCGCTTGCCGCTCTCGTAGGGGTCTAGGGGTGTGGGCTTGGCTATTCATCACGACTGTGGAATCCGTATTTTCTATTGTTGGCTAAATACTAAATACGGACGTCCTAGTATATCCCACATTATATATATGTTTCTGCTGCCTGTGTTCTGAGATATCTGAGACGAATGACATATTATATATATGATATATAGTAGACGTTGCTTATGTTTTACACCTGCACTAGTCCCGTCCTGGTATGCCGTTAGTTAAGTAACCTAACGGTGCATAACGGAACATTGCGGCGAATGCGGATGGCATAAGCGTACGTGTTATTTTCGTTTCTTTTCTGTGATTGGCTTAAGGACTTAAATGATGGGATTACATTAATATGATTAATGTAAAGAAAATAAACCTAAAAAGATGTTGTAGAATCAGATTTGAAAACCACTCGGCTCATTATGAAAAAGCTATATTTCAAAACTGCGGAGCACAAGCTACTCCTTTTGAAAACCGTTTGATTCTACAACGATATCAAGTTCAAAGCGTTAAAGATTTTCTGAAAAATCATCCGCAACCCTCCGTCATTTTAGGAAGTAGAGTACTTAGTATTCGTGCTATGTTTGTTGACTTTAGTTAAGGCGTAGTGTACGGTAGCTAAGTGATGTCTTCCTACACTGCATATGATGCAGATTAATTAGGACATTTATGCGACTTTGTTGACCTTAGTTAAGGGTCATATGGGTGGGTCTAATTGATCAAAAAATGACGGGTAAAACTTGACTGGTACTTATGATTTGTTGACCATAGTTAAGGTCATAAGTACTAGGGGTAAAAATTACATCGGGAATTTCAAGTGTTGAAATTTGCAATGAGATTGCATACCTTCCATGTGATGGTTGGATCCCGATCCCACTGTGGGCAATAGTTGCTCCTAGGAGAGTTTTGCAGTTTACAATTAGCTAACTCATTAGGTGTCTAGAAAGGTGTTAACGGGGCTATGCTTCTGGGAAAACGAGATTTACTTTAATTAGGTCCGTGCGAAAGCACGGGGAACCTCCCTCAAGTACCGACACTGGCCTGGCTGAACGGTTAGCGAAGTTGTAGACTGTAATTAATCCTGGCTAGTTTTCTTTTTAAGGTTTGAAAGAAAAACTTGATTAAAGCAGTGGGATACATCGATTAGACAAGATAATAACCAATCTGATCTATGCAAGAGCTTTCGCTGAGTGTATTCTTTTCTCTCTCTTAATGGCAGATACCAATGACTGGACCCAAGTTTCTACTAGATAAAAACAAACTGAATGGGACCAATTATAAAGACTGGCTGAGGAATCTGAAAATAGCCTTGACTTATGATAAAGTATCATATGTCCTCACGGCTTCAGCCCCGCCCACCCCAGGTCCAAAATCCTCAGTTGCGGACATTGAAGTCCACAAGACATGGGACGCTGACTGTGCCACGGCCAAATGCCTCGCGCTTGCATCGATGGATAATACACATCAAAAGCAGCACGAGAATATGGACATTCAAACCATATTCCTTCATACAAAGGAGTTGTATGGAGAGCAATCCCGCGTATTACGATATGAAGCATCAAAGAAATTGTTTCAGATGCAAATGGCCCCTGGCACACCAGTAGGAGACCATGTTCTGAAGATGATAGCTCTTATAGAAAGCTTGAGGACCTAGGATGGACAATGGACAATGAACAATATACAGATATTATTCTGCAGTCCCTCCCCTCCACCTTTGCTCAGTTCATAGTTAACTTCAACATGCACAGCATGGAGAAGGAGCTACCTGAACTCCTTAATATGTTAAGAAGTGCAGAGTGCACTATGAAATCAATGAAAACTCCCGTTATGACTATTGGGCAATCTTCTTCTTCTCGCCCTAAGGCTAAGTCCAAAGGAAAGAAAAAGAAGAAGCCCACCAATCCTAAGGGTGGAGTTAAAAAGGTGAAGGGAAAGGAAAAGTCCAAAGCTGGAGACCCGGGGAAAGGCGAATGTTTTCATTGCCACAAGACAGGACATTGGAAGCGCAACTGTACAGAGTACTTGAACCTCAAGAAGAAGCATGGGGATGCTTCCGCTTCAGGTGTGTTTGTGACAGAAAACTGTTTTTCAATAAACTCTGCTTCCTGGGTATTAGATACCGGTTCAGGTTCTCACATTTGCAATTCTATGCAGGGACTGAGAAATAGCAAAGTTTTGAAGACAGGTGACCATACTCTCCGCGTTGGAAATGGTTCCAATGTACATACAGTCGCAGTGGGAGAGTATCACTTGGGGTTGTCATCTGGATGTATTTTGGTTTTGAACCCATATTATTTTGTACCAAGTATGCTATGTAATATAATATCAGTTTCTTTGTTAGACAATGAAGGATATAACTTTATATTGCAGAACAATGTTATGAACATTCACCTGAATCAAATGTTGGTTGGGTATGGTACACTTAATAATGGGATATACGTCCTAAATCAACACACAGTTTTCAGTATACAACACACTAATAAAAGAAAACTTTCAGAATTAAATGAAGCTTTTCTTTGGCACTGTAGACTTGGTCATATTAACGGCACAAGACTAAACAAGTTACATAAAGATGGATATTTAAACTCTTCTGAATATAAATCTTATGCGACTTTCCAGTCTTGTATCAAGGGTAAAATGACCAAAAATCCGTTTACCGGACACGGAGAAAGAGCTACTGAGCTCCTAGGCCTCATACATAGTGATGTATGCGGGCCATTATCTACAC
This sequence comes from Agapanthus africanus, assembly GCA_030015575.1. Classification (NCBI taxonomy): domain Eukaryota; kingdom Viridiplantae; phylum Streptophyta; class Magnoliopsida; order Asparagales; family Amaryllidaceae; genus Agapanthus; species Agapanthus africanus. The sequence goes on from CM057350.1 coordinate 243,173,537, forward strand.
AGGCTAGAGGCGGTTTTTCTTACTTCATTACGTTCACTGACGATTTCTCAAGATTCGGTCATGTATTTTTATTAAAGCACAAGTCCGAAGCTTTCGAGAAATTCATTGAATATAAACAAGAAGTAGAAAAACAAACCGGCTTGAGTATCAAGATGCTTCGATCAGATCGAGGTGGGGAATACCTTAGTACAGAATTTGCAAACTTCCTAAAAGAGAATGGGATTCTCTCTCAGCTCACTCCTCCTTACACACCACAGTACAACGGTGTGTCTGAACGACGGCATAGGACCCTATTAGATATGGTCCGATCCATGATGAGTGATGCTGAGTTACCCGTCTCATTTTGGGGGCATGCATTGGAGACTGCAACGTTTCTACTGAACAGGGTTCCAACCAAAACCGTGTCTACCATGCCATATGAGATATGGCATGGGAAGAGACCATCTCTTAAGAGAATAAAGATTTGGGGTTGCCCGGCCTATGTTAAAAAGCAGAATCCGGACAAACTCGAGACACGGTCAGTCATGTGTAATTTTGTGGGGTATCCAAAGAATTCTTATGCATATCTATTCTACCACAAAGAGGAAAAAAGTGTTTGTTTCTCAGTATGCCACATTCTTGGAAAAAGAGTTTTTCACAGATAAAGATGATGGCAAAGTGGTGGATCTAGAAGAGGTTCTAGAGACACAAACTACCAATGACGATTTGGTTGAACCGGTTGTTGCAATAGAAACTGAAGAACCCCAGCCACTCCATAGGTCTGGTAGGACTTCTCGCCCACCGGAGAGGTACTACGGTTTCCTCATTGATGGTGACGGAGAAGATTGCATCATGGATGATGATGATCCTACCAGTTTTCAGCAAGCTATCACGAGTGGTGACTCTGTGAAGTGGCTGGATGCCATGAGATCCGAAATGGAGTCTATGTACACCAACAAGGTATGGACTTTAGACATTGTACCCCCTGGGGTAAAACCTGTGGGATGCAAATGGATCTTTAAAAGAAAGATTGGTGTAGATGGGCAGGTAGAGACCTATAAGGCAAGACTTGTGGCAAAAGGATTTCGTCAAAGACCAGGTTTGGACTATGACGAAACTTTTTCGCCCGTAGCCATGCTTAAATCCATTCGGATCCTACTTACTATTGCTGCTCACTACGACTATGAAATCTGGCAGATGGACGTTAAAACAACATTTCTAAATGGAGATTTAGAAGAATGCGTTTATATGGATCAGCCAGAGGGCTTCATTGACAGTGGGAGCAGCAGGAAAGCATGTAGACTGCTTAAATCAATATATGGGTTAAAGCAGGCATCTCGGAGTTGGAACATCTGTTTCGATGATGTTATCAAAGAGTTTGATTTCATCAAAAATCCAGATGAACCTTGTGTTTATAAGAAGGCTGTAGGAAGAGCTGTCACATTCCTCGTATTGTACGTGGATGACATTCTTCTGAAAGGAAATGATATTCCTATGCTACAGTCGGTCAAATCATTCTTATCACTAAGGTTCTCCATGAAGGACCTGGGTGATGCCACATACATCCTGGGCATAAGGATCTATAGGGATAGATCCAAAAAGTTATTGGGATTGTCCCAAACCAGGTACATCAACACCATCCTAAAAAGGTTTAGTATGGAAGACTCCAAGCGGGGTGCCTTACCCGCTTGCCATGGAGTCACTCTCTCCAAAGATTCTTATCCAAAGACCGATGAAGAGAGAGCTCGCATGAGCATTATACCCTATGCTTCGGCAGTAGGATCTATAATGTATGCGATGTTATGTACACGCCCAGATGTAGCTTATGCACTTAGTATTGTAAGCAGGTATCAATCCAACCCAGGGGAGAACCACTGGACAGCTGTAAAGAACATTCTTAAGTACTTACGAAGGACTAAAGAATTGTTCTTGGTGTATGGTAATACAGATCTCTAAATGGAGGCCTTTACCGATTCGAGCTTCCAGAGCGATAAGGATGACAGCAAATCTATCTTAGGGTTTGTATTTACCCTCAATGGAGGGGTGGTAAGTTGGAAGAGTTCCAAACAGGATACCGTTGCAGACTCTACGATGGAGGCTGAGTACATTGCTGCAAATGATGCCGCCAAGGAAGCCGTCTGGATGAAGAAGTTCGTCTCGGAGCTAGGAGTAGTTCCAACCATTATTGATCCAATACCCTCGTATTGTGATAATAATGGGGATATGGCGTTAGCCAAGGAGCCTAGGTCCCATCAGCGGTCCAGACACATCCTGAGGTGCTTTCATTTGATCCGGGAGATTATAGATCGCCGTGAAATCGATATTAAGAGAGTAGACACAAAGAATAACGCCGCGGATCCACTCACCAAGGCCCTCCCTTGTTAGTTATATGTATGCCCTAGAGGCCATTATTGTACATACGATGTATATTGTAGTGGATGCTAGGACATATATAGGGAGGACTTTCTTGTTCGACATGATAGTATGCTATCTGGTTGTACTTTATCTTAACAAGTATTCTGATTGTCTCTATGTTACATGTTGATAAAGCCATTAGGATATGTACTCGACTACTGGGACTATGATGAGATCATACTAGTGGGGCCACGGTAGTCGGCGAGTACATCCTATAACTGTTCCTAGTCGAGGGTGTATCGAGACAGGGCATCGATGCACCAGAGTAGACTAGCGTATACGCATCTTAACCCATATGATGGGCGATGGATGATCCCATATCCATCGGTGTTTGACATCAATGATGGTGTACGGGTGCTCAGTGGAGACTGGATACACTGGACGGACTCGCCGAGAACTCCCAGATGGTATTATACCATACGTCAGATGGCAGTTCTCCGGTGACACTGGTACAGAGTAGTCTGTCGACCCGAGATCGTCATAGAGTCTTGTGTGATTCCCACTGTGCTTTGATTTCCATCATACCATGTCCAAGAGGGCGTGCAAAAGGGTGGCTTTTGGGTACAGTCCCGAATCACATGGAGGCAATGAGCGATAGGAGGGGATTCGTCTCTCCCGGTATAGGGAGTTGATGTTGTGCTGTGTTCGATTGGCTATAACCGGAAATCCCTGGCCAGGGTTGCTGAGATTTACTGGTAAGTATTATCAGTAGTTTCTCGAACTGTTATAGACCTCAAATCGTCACGACTTATCAAGCTACTGGGGTCTGACGTTTACCACCCCTAGACGAGATATGCAACATATCAGACGACGAGACCGGACTGTACGGGTGTGTTACTGTTTGGATTCGCAGGAGAAGTTACAGGCTTGCTTGTTGATCTTCTGAGCGCTCAATACCTGGGTAGCTGTTACGTTTAGCTGACCGCTTGCAGCTTGTGGGTGTTTGATATGATCATCACCTACTGCCGGCGTATTGACGATTCTTTAGAGTCCTACACAGAGGTTTCTTGACTCAGGCAAAACGGAGTAGGGGCACATATGTGATATGTGCGGGACCGAGGATAATGCGATATGTGATACCGTATTCTATTCTCGCGATATTTGATATCAGCCGGGTCATCGGATCAAGTGTTGATTCGATGAATCGGTACGGATAAATATTAGTCGGTTATATGCGATATAGCCGGATTGTCGGATCAAGTGTTGATTCGATAATTTAATGTATAATAATATATTTGATATATTAAATTGCATTAACTAATATTTGCTCACTAAAAGATTCTTTTTCTCACTCGGGTAATACATTGATATATATGCGATATATGTTAAATGTATTATTTTATTTTGTTACAATAAATATTGTATATGTGATATATAATATTGTAACATATTATAATTATTAATGCAACATGTTTAGAGGAGTTTAAACATGATTAGGGTTTGGATTAGGGTTAAACCTTCTAGTTGATTCTAGAAGCTTTACTTTGTCTTTGTTAAGATATTATGATAGATATTTCTTTTGACTCACCCTTTGACCTAACCCAAACCCTAACCATAGTAAACTCTTTACAATGGTTACTACAACCATGGTTGCATAAATAATTATGATAACTTTTATTATTCATCACAATTATTATTGTTCATCTTCTTCCTTCATCTTTCTTCATGAAAATGCTTTCTTGCTTTGATTTATGTGATGGATAAATATGAGAAAAAGATAAATAAAGAGAGCAAAAATCCTACTTCATCATCCTCATCTTCCCTTGCCATTTAGATGAGGGTGTTCACATCATTTCATGAGTGTTAGCTTGTGTTAAAGAAACTTCAAGGTAGATCATCTTAGTATCGAAGATCGGAAGCAAAGGTTGCGTCTTTCTCTTCGTGGAACCTCTCGATAGTCCGTATCCCAATGATCGCAGCGAAGGGACCACAACACGGAGCATATGAAGTGAAGGACCGGATCTACAAAGGTTGTAATCTCTCTCACTTAGTGTTAAAGTGTTTAGCATGCTTGTTTTCGCCTAATCTCTAGTTTAAAGTTCCGTATTCGGGTTGTTCGGCACGGCTAAAATTTTATTCGGGCATGGTTGTGTTAGTGTATATGCCCTAGAGGCCATTACTGTATCATACTAGTTTGTATATTACTTAATGGATGCTTGGGATATTCACCTTGTATATACAATCTTGCTCAAAATAGTAGTATGCTACTTGGTTTGTTTCTACTTCAATGTGTACTTGTGTTTATTTCAGTATATCACTTATACGCATTAGTGGAGCCCTTAGGATCTTTGCTTGATTACCAGCGTTGTGATGGCAGTCACACTAGTGGGGGCTGGGTAATCTATAAGCACATCCTTATACAGGTCCCTAGTCGCAGGACTATCGAGACAGGGCATCGATACTCCGGAGTAGACTAGCGTATGCGCTTCTCATCCCAGTGTGGGAGATGGTCTGTCCCACAGCCATCAGTACGTCGTACTGGAGATAGTATACGGGTGCTCGTTGGGTTACGAGTACACTGGACAGGACTCGTCGGGAACTGACAGGTTGGTATTATACCTATCGTCGGTTATCAGTTCCCAGGTGACATGAGTACAGCTTAGTCCGCTGACTTGACACTGGCACTTCGCCTCAAGTGTGTTCCCACTGCACTTTGATCACTACCCTACCACGGCTCAAAGGAGTCGTGCAAACGGGTGGCGGTTGGGTGCAGTCCCGAAGCACTTGGAGGCAGTGACGGTTAGACAGGATTCGTCTCTCCCGGTATTGGGGGTTGACATCGCGCTGTGTCTAGGAGAGCCATTACACGAGTAGTCCCTGGCCAGGGCAAACGAGATATACTGGTAGGTTTCCAGTGTTATCTCAGGGTGTTTTGGGCTTCGCTCCGGCACGACTTGTACCGCTATTGGGGGACTGACGATTACCACCCCCTAGGCCCGCCATGCGATGTATCAGACGAACAGACCGGACTGTACGGAGACTGTCACATTCAGACTCAGTAGGAGTTCAGATGGGGTTTCACCTCGTCAGCCTTCTTGTCGGCATCTACCTGGGGACCGTTACGCACAGCTAGTGCCGCTTGCGGTCTGTGGTTAAACCCACTGCCAGCGTAGTGTCGAGTCTTTAGAGTCCCACACAGAGGGTATTCGCCTCTGGGCAAAACAGAGTAGAGGTCGCATGGTTTTGCGACAGGGTTCGTTCTCATCCGCGCACTTGTGCACGTTTGGAGTCCGGACGGATTATACTGGCAGGCTCTGGTTTGAGCCAGATACTGGTATATATATATTTGGGGTTGCTTTTATATCTTGGTATTCTTGTTCCTCGGAACGAGAATGCAGGTGTGTATGCACAGTTGCTTGAGGCGGAGGATGAGGTATTTCATTAGGGTTTCGGAACGGGTGCGTATGCACAGTTGACAGTTATCTTTTTCCAAACCCTAATGGATTTATGGATTATCTATTTATAATAGTAATTAAATGAGAATTTTGTTATGGTTGATATTGTTGACTTGTTGACCATGGTTGACTTGTTGACCATGGTTGAAAGTTGACCACCATCATGCTTCAAAAGTCTTCCTTGATTTATGCTTACATTTTTAAATGAAGCATGGTTGTGGTCATTCCAAATTGCCATCAACTATTCTCATTTTCAATTATTATTATTAGATAATTCTTTTCTTTTGCATTATGGTTGCAAGAAAGAAAAAAAATATAGCTCATTCTATCATTCTCATTCTCTCTCCTCTCTTCATCTTCTTCTTCCTCTAGTAAAGAGAAACCCTCTCATGAGTTGAGAATCCTTCTCTTTTAAAAGGAAAGCAAACCCTAGTCACTCTCTACTCACCCTAGGATCAAAGGATTAGCAAACCGGAGATTCTAGTTCACTCCAAGTCCGAGAAAGAGCCCAAGGTCGAACCCTCGAGGTGGATCCATCTTCGACGGAAGAAGGCGACAAAAGAGAACCATCAACCTCTACAAGATTTCAAGAAGAAGGAGTTCAAGTTTAGGTATAACCCTCATCCGAGTAGCTAACTCCTTTTAGCGTATTTGCTAGTTTAGTTTAGACACGATCCCGACCTTGTTTAGTCCATGTTGCTTCTTGCACTAAAAATTTGATTTTTATACCGTTTCCGCCTCCCCGTAAGAACCGGGGGTCGCAATATGGACTTACAGTGGTATCAGAGCCTAACTAAACTTAAACTAGCTAGGTAGTGAAGTGTAACGAAGTTCGGAACCGAAAAAAACCACAAAACCGGAAAATCACAAAACCTGAGTTTCTGTTGAAATTTTTTTGGCTCAAAATGAAAAACTGTATACTTGTAAAATCGTCTCAGGGTTTTTTAAGAACACTCCAGAAAAACGATAGCATGATTCCTCCAAAGCGCCGCGCTTCCGCGGCCCCACCTGTTCATCATGCCGCGGAACCGCCGCAAGTTGGTGTCATCTTTGCATCGTTTTTCGTGCAGTGTTCTTCTGTGTTGGTTTTGGGTTTTTTAAGATATATTATATGTACCCAGATTTTCCAGAACTGAAATTCACTTTTGGGGTCCTATAATTCCGTATTTTTTCCGAACTTCACTGCATTTTGGCTATGTTGGTTATATCTGTGATGTTTGCTTGTATTGAACGTCGGCTAATCGCTATAAGACGATTAGTCGGGGTTATACAAGATCTGTAATGTGCTGGAATGTGTATATAAATATGTTGGATTGTCGCGGGTGAATAGCCGGGGGTTGTGAGACGAGAGTTTTCTTTTCTTGCAATTCATTGTAAATGTAAATTGATGTAATTATATTATTTGTTTGGCCGCACAACCGGGTCGGGGTTGTAGCCGTCATTGTATAATTCTTTTTACTGTTTTTGCTCCTAGGATAGACCCATGGAGGGGTGCACAAACTACCGAGGACTTGGCGGGTAGTTTGCCGCACCCGTAGGGGTCTTGGGTGGGGATTTGGCTATTCACCGCGACCGTGTTATCTGTTTTTGTTACAGGCTCGTACAAATTACAGATTGCTAGTATATCCAATGTATTTATCTGTGATCTGAAATGTCTATCATTGCTTTCTATTTAGGCGTTGCTTATGTTTTACAGACGCGCTAGCCCAGCCCCCGCTCTGTCGTTAGTTAAGTAACCTAACGGGTAATGACGGGGCCCCGTGGCGAATGCGAATGGCATAAGCGTACGTCATATTTTGGTTGTTTTCTGCAATGGTAGGATTAAATGATGGGACGCATTAAAAGTACTAATGCAAGAATATCACGCATTAAAAGAACTAATGCAAGATAATAAACCAAGTTTAAGTCGATGGAACACTTTCGAAAAACCACTTGGTTCTTTTCAAAACTAACTTTTAAATGCGGAGCTTGAGCCACTCCTTCTAAAAGCTATCTCGTTCCATCGATTATATCAAGTTCACTACGTTCACGGTTTCGCCAAAACCATCCGTAGCCCTCCATCATTTCAGTTAAATATTCGGTAGTATTCAAGCTATGTATTTTGACCTCACGCCAAGGCATAGTGATTGGTAGCTGCCGGATATTTATCTGTTGCATAGATAGAATGCGTTGGTTTGAGACAGTCGTGCTGCCATTTTGGCCTACGTCAAGGGTATGTACGGGTGGATTCAAATTAACCTGGATAATGATGGGACGAACTTGACATGTGACTTATGACATTTTGACCTCACGCCAAGGTCATAAGAGCATGGGGCAAAAAAAAAAAATCCACATCGGGAGTTTCATAAGTACTGAAACTTGCTAGATTTGCATACCATTTGGAGTGTGATGATTATGGTAGGATTCCTTCATTTTCGTCACGCGATGATATTTGGATCCCGATCCTACTGTGAGTATATGCTACTCCTCGGGAAATTTCTCACTTAACGATCAATGCTATAAACCTAGTAGGTGCCTAGAAAGGTGTTAGCGGGGTTACGCCCCCAGGGAAAAGAGGTTCTTTAATTAAGGAACTTCGCGAAAGCGTTGGAAAACCTCCCTCGAAGTACCGACACTGGCCTGGCTGAACGGTTAAGCAAGTATTGTACGGTGGGATTGATCCTGACTAATTCTTCCTTTATGGTTTGAGGAGGGATTCGAGAAACAGTGGGAGCCATCCTGTTTAGACAAACTAAAAACCACTCTAAACTTGCAAGAGCATCATGCTGAGTGTTTCTTCTTCTCTCTCCTAATTGCAGCGACCAATCAACATGACTGGACTTAAGTTACTCCTAGATAAAAACAAGCTGACAGGGCCAAACTACAAAGATTGGCTCAGGAATGTCAAGATAGCAATCACTTATGACAAGCTGGGGTATCTTCTTACCACCAAAGCTCCCCCTGTCCCTGGTCCAACTTCCAGTATCGCGGATAAGGAAATCCGCAAGACTTGGGAGATTGATAGCGCGAAGGCCAAGTGCCTCCTGCTTGCCTCGATGGACAACGAACATCAGAGGAGGCATGAGAATATGGACATGGAGTCCATATTGCTCCATACAAAAGAACTGTATGGAGAGCAATCACGTATCGCAAGATACGAAGCGTCGAAAAGGTTGTTTTCGACAAAGATGGCCGTCGGATCATCAGTAGCCGAGCACGTGCTAAAGATGATCGGCTACATTGAGGAGCTCGCTGACCTAGGGATCACATTGGAGAGTGAGCTATATACGGATATAGTTCTCCAGTCCCTTCCTTCCACTTACGCCCAGTTTATACTGAACTTCAACCTACAAGAAAAAGAGGTTGAACTATCAGAGCTCCTCAACATGCTGAGGAGCGCAGAGGGCACCCTACAGAAAAGTAGGGATACATCCACTTTGTTTGTAGGAGGATCATCTTCTTCTAGGTCCAAGGCGAAAGCCAAGGGAAAGAAGAAGAAGGCCCCCGCCAAACCAAGGGGCGGTGTTAGTAAAGTGGATACGAAGGGAAAAGGTAAAGCAACAAAGATAGCGGGGAAGCTTGTGGATAAGGAAGAATGCTTCTTTTGTCATAAGAAAGGACACTGGAAGAATGATTGCAGGGCCTGGAAGGCCAGAACACAGGAATTGAAGCAGGTTGCAGCTTCAGCTTCAGGTGTGTATGTTATTGAAAACTGTCTTTCAATAAACTCTACTTCCTGGGTATTGGATACCGGATCAGGATCTCATATCTGTAATTCTTTGCAGGCGTTGAGAAACCGTAGGGATTTGAAGGCAGGTGACATGACCCTCAGAGTTGCGAACGGAGCTAGCATGGATGCTAAAGCCGTGGGGGACTATCACCTGGGAATGTCAGATGGACATGTTTTGGTTTTGCGTAATTGCTTTTTTGTACCCAACGCAACTTGTAATATCATTTCTGTATCTTTAGTTTCTAAAGAAGGTTATGAATTTGCGTTTGTAAGTAATGTTGTAAACATTCACCTTAATCAAGTATTGATTGGGTCAGGTACTCTGAGTAATGGTATATACGTGTTAAACCAACCACAGATTTTCAATGTCCAGAATACACACAAAAGAAAGTCTCCAGAAATAAATCAGACTTTCTTATGGCATTGTAGATTGGGTCACATCAATGAGAGAAGGTTGACTAAGTTGCATACAGAAGGATATTTGAATGCGTTCGAATATCAATCATATGCCACTTGTCAATCTTGTCTCAAAGGAAAGATGACAAAGACTCCGTTTACTGGACATGGAGTAAGAGCGAGCGAGCTCTTGGGACTCGTACACAGTGACGTGTGCGGTCCAATGTCTACACATGCCCGAAGCGGACATTCTTACTTCATTACTTTTACGGATGACTTCTCAAGGTACGGTTATGTCTTCTTAATGAAACATAAGTCCGAGGCCTTTGGAAAATTCCAGGAGTATAAGAATGAAGTAGAGAAACAGACCGGCAAAAGTATTAAGATTCTAAGATCGGATCGAGGTGGAGAATACTTAAGTGCCGAATTCCTGGACTATTTAAAAGAGAACGGAATTCTCTCTCAGCTTACTCCTCCATACACCCCGCAACATAACGGTGTATCGGAGAGACGGAACCGCACCCTATTGGATATGGTGCGGTCCATGATGAGTAACGCTGAGTTACCGCGATCATTCTGGGGGTATGCGCTAGAATCAGCTGCGTACCTTTTGAACCGAGTTCCGACTAAGACTGTGCCTTCCACACCATATGAAATGTGGAGTGGGAAGAAACCCTATCTTCAATATCTGAAGATCTGGGGATGTCCGGCTTTTGTCAAAAAGCAGCATGCGGACAAGCTCGAGGCACGCTCAGTACTGTGCAAGTTTGTGGGATACCCAAAGAACACCAGGGGGTATCTTTTCTACTACGCAGAGGAACAAAAAGTCCTTGTTTCTCGTAATGCCCACTTTCTAGAACACCAGTTCTTGGAAAAGGAGATTAGTGGGAGCGCAGTAGAACTGGAAGAAATTCCAGAACCACAGACTATTACTGAAAGGTTAGTGGAACCAGAGGGTTCAACAGAACAGGACATTCCTACGCCGCTCCGCAGGAGTAGTAGGCAGTCTCATCCGCCCGAGAGATACTGCGGTTTTCTCATAGACGGGGATAGAGAGGATTGCATCATAGATTATGATGAGCCTACTAGCTTCCAGCAGGCCGTTCAGAGCGTTGACTCAGTGAAATGGCTGGATGCAATGCGGACCGAAATGGAGTCCATGTACACCAACAAGGTATGGACGTTGGACATTGCTCCAGACGGGGTAAAACCCGTAGGATGCAAGTGGATCTTCAAAAGGAAGATTGGTGTAGATGGACAGGTTGAGACCTATAAAGCTAGGCTGGTAGCAAAGGGTTTTCGTCAAAGACCTGGCTTGGACTACGACGAAACCTTTTCTCCAGTAGCCATGCTGAAATCCATTCGGATCCTTCTTGCCATTGCTGCCTTCCACGATTATGAGATCTGGCAAATGGACGTAAAGACAGCTTTTCTAAATGGAAATTTAGAGGAGTGTGTCTATATGGATCAGCCAGAGGGTTTCATTCAGAGTGGGAGCAGCGGAAAGGTGTGCAAGTTGCTTAAGTCCATTTATGGACTAAAGCAGGCATCGCGGAGTTGGAACATCTGTTTTGATGAGACAGTCAAAGAATTTGGCTTTATCAAAAATCCAGATGAACCATGCATCTATAGTAGATTTGTAGCGAGAACTGTAGTATTCCTCGTTTTATACGTGGATGACATTCTCTTAATAGGAAATGACATTCCTATGCTACAATCTGTCAAGGGATTCTTGTCACAAAGGTTCTCCATGAAAGACCTGGGTGATGCCTCATACATCCTGGGGATCCGGATCCATCGTGATAGATCCAAGAGGATATTGGGACTTTCTCAGTCCAGGTACATCGACACCATAGTGAAAAGATTCAGTATGGAAGATTCCAAGCGCGGTAACCTACCGGCTTGTCACGGGATCACCCTCTCTAAAGAGATGTCTCCCAAGACTGATTTGGAGAGGGATCGCATGTCTATTATACCCTACGCTTCTGCGGTAGGCTCTATAATGTATGCGATGTTGTGTACCAGACCGGATGTAGCTTATGCACTGAGTGTGGTAAGCCGGTATCAGTCTAACCCTGGGGAGAAACACTGGATAGCAGTAAAGAACATTCTCAAGTACCTGAGGAGGACTAAGGAGATGTTCTTGGTGTATGGCGGAAAAGACCTCCAGATCGAGGCCTTTGCTGACTCCAGCTTCCAGAGTGACAAGGATGATTCCAAGTCCATGTCGGGTTTTGTCTTCACCCTCAATGGAGGGGCGGTGTGTTGGAAGAGTTCCAAACAGGAAACCGTTGCAGACTCGACGATGGAAGCGGAATACATCGCTGCATCTGATGCCGCAAAAGAAGCTGTCTGGATGAGGAAGTTCTTGAAAGAACTTCAGGTGGTTCCGTCCATTGTTGACCCAATACCTCTGTATTGCGACAACAACGGGGCTATAGCTTTAGCGAAGGAACCCAGGTCCCATCAGAGATCCAGGCACATCTTGAGGCGGTATCACCTGATCAGGGAGATCGTGGATCGCAAGGAGATCGAGGTTCGGAGGGTTGCTTCAGAAGAGAACACTGCAGATCCATTCACCAAGGCCTTGCCCCAGACTCAGTTCGAGCGGCTGATCGAGATGATAGGTCTTCGATACGCCAGTACATGGCCTTAGTGCAAGTGGGAGATTGTTAGTGTATATGCCCTAGAGGCCATTACTGTATCATACTAGTTTGTATATTACTTAATGGATGCTTGGGATATTCACCTTGTATATACAATCTTGCTCAAAATAGTAGTATGCTACTTGGTTTGTTTCTACTTCAATGTGTACTTGTGTTTATTTCAGTATATCACTTATACGCATTAGTGGAGCCCTTAGGATCTTTGCTTGATTACCAGCGTTGTGATGGCAGTCACACTAGTGGGGGCTGGGTAATCTATAAGCACATCCTTATACAGGTCCCTAGTCGCAGGACTATCGAGACAGGGCATCGATACTCCGGAGTAGACTAGCGTATGCGCTTCTCATCCCAGTGTGGGAGATGGTCTGTCCCACAGCCATCAGTACGTCGTACTGGAGATAGTATACGGGTGCTCGTTGGGTTACGAGTACACTGGACAGGACTCGTCGGGAACTGACAGGTTGGTATTATACCTATCGTCGGTTATCAGTTCCCAGGTGACATGAGTACAGCTTAGTCCGCTGACTTGACACTGGCACTTCGCCTCAAGTGTGTTCCCACTGCACTTTGATCACTACCCTACCACGGCTCAAAGGAGTCGTGCAAACGGGTGGCGGTTGGGTGCAGTCCCGAAGCACTTGGAGGCAGTGACGGTTAGACAGGATTCGTCTCTCCCGGTATTGGGGGTTGACATCGCGCTGTGTCTAGGAGAGCCATTACACGAGTAGTCCCTGGCCAGGGCAAACGAGATATACTGGTAGGTTTCCAGTGTTATCTCAGGGTGTTTTGGGCTTCGCTCCGGCACGACTTGTACCGCTATTGGGGGACTGACGATTACCACCCCCTAGGCCCGCCATGCGATGTATCAGACGAACAGACCGGACTGTACGGAGACTGTCACATTCAGACTCAGTAGGAGTTCAGATGGGGTTTCACCTCGTCAGCCTTCTTGTCGGCATCTACCTGGGGACCGTTACGCACAGCTAGTGCCGCTTGCGGTCTGTGGTTAAACCCACTGCCAGCGTAGTGTCGAGTCTTTAGAGTCCCACACAGAGGGTATTCGCCTCTGGGCAAAACAGAGTAGAGGTCGCATGGTTTTGCGACAGGGTTCGTTCTCATCCGCGCACTTGTGCACGTTTGGAGTCCGGACGGATTATACTGGCAGGCTCTGGTTTGAGCCAGATACTGGTATATATATATTTGGGGTTGCTTTTATATCTTGGTATTCTTGTTCCTCGGAACGAGAATGCAGGTGTGTATGCACAGTTGCTTGAGGCGGAGGATGAGGTATTTCATTAGGGTTTCGGAACGGGTGCGTATGCACAGTTGACAGTTATCTTTTTCCAAACCCTAATGGATTTATGGATTATCTATTTATAATAGTAATTAAATGAGAATTTTGTTATGGTTGATATTGTTGACTTGTTGACCATGGTTGACTTGTTGACCATGGTTGAAAGTTGACCACCATCATGCTTCAAAAGTCTTCCTTGATTTATGCTTACATTTTTAAATGAAGCATGGTTGTGGTCATTCCAAATTGCCATCAACTATTCTCATTTTCAATTATTATTATTAGATAATTCTTTTCTTTTGCATTATGGTTGCAAGAAAGAAAAAAAATATAGCTCATTCTATCATTCTCATTCTCTCTCCTCTCTTCATCTTCTTCTTCCTCTAGTAAAGAGAAACCCTCTCATGAGTTGAGAATCCTTCTCTTTTAAAAGGAAAGCAAACCCTAGTCACTCTCTACTCACCCTAGGATCAAAGGATTAGCAAACCGGAGATTCTAGTTCACTCCAAGTCCGAGAAAGAGCCCAAGGTCGAACCCTCGAGGTGGATCCATCTTCGACGGAAGAAGGCGACAAAAGAGAACCATCAACCTCTACAAGATTTCAAGAAGAAGGAGTTCAAGTTTAGGTATAACCCTCATCCGAGTAGCTAACTCCTTTTAGCGTATTTGCTAGTTTAGTTTAGACACGATCCCGACCTTGTTTAGTCCATGTTGCTTCTTGCACTAAAAATTTGATTTTTATACCGTTTCCGCCTCCCCGTAAGAACCGGGGGTCGCAATATGGACTTACAGGTTGATGCCTCGTAGACCCTTGTGCGCGTGCCTAGCAACCCTAAAGTGGTATCAGAGCCAAGCTAGTGCTTTAGGCGAAGTCTAGACGAAGTTTAAAGTCCGATCGAACCCGAAACCCCGACTCCAAAATGCTCTCTGGAAATTTTCTGAAAATTTGGATTTTTGTCAATTAAAAATTTCTAAAAAATTCAGCAGGGTCTTATTAGAATTACTGTGAAATTCGAGGGGCTAATTCGTCAAAAGTGCGGCGGAACCGCGGCAGAAGCCTAGCTTCTGCGGCGGTTCCGCGGCCATTTGATGACGTCACCCCTCCTATTTTGCACAGTAATTCCTATTACACAGTGCTGAGTTTTATGGGAATTTTTAATATTTATTCTACAGTTGAGTTTTTCTGGGGTTGTTTTGGGGATTCGATGTTTCGATCGGAGTATTAGATTTTGTCTATGTGGTTTTCCGGATAATTTTTAGAAACTGTTAAAAAGTTCGAACGGATATCAATAACTCACTTTTTCCCCTGTCGGAAATTTTTTCAAAAGTTGGATTTTTCTCGAGTTTAAGAATGTTCTAAGTCGTGCAAGTAACTCGATGGACCCTTTAGAAGACAACAAACCTTAACTCGATTATGTGACCGTCTTGAACTGCCTTTTGAACCTTAGGGTTTGGGGCAGTACGTCGTGCCACATGTGAGGCGTTGGCTTGACCCTTCTACGGCTGGACCATTGGTACTGTGGCATGTAATGGATGTTTTTAAACTGATTTCAAGTGTTGAGATATATTGGGGAAATCTTGGGTACTTGACAATTCGATCGGAAAGTTTAACTTTTTCTATTTATCTGGAATGTGATACAATACTTGGAATCCACAAGTAGTTATGAGATAACTGATATGAATGTTATAAACATAGCACTTTAGTCTCACTTGATCGGTTGCCACGGAATTTTGATGTGATCAAAATTCCATCACAATCACGTAGGGTACGAGGATACTCGCCGGGTAAACTTAATAGACAGCTGCGCTCCATAGCCCCGACCAAGTGACTGTAGGAGAACCCCGTCGCCGAAAGCATCCGTTCGGGTGCTCGCGGTAGCGGTGTTCCGCCTTGGTGCACTTCGTCGATGGTATAAGGGGTGCGGCCGTCTACTAAAGTTTGCGACGAGCATTCGATCAGGACGTCGGGAATCTTGTTGAATTGCCCGACTTGATATTGAAAAGAGTTTTCGATAAATGAGACTAAAATGCAGGGTTTATAATTGTTAGGCATGCGATGTCTAAGGAATTCATTTGGTTAGGCATGCGATGTCTAAGGAAGTTGCGGATTCCAACTGTTGTAGTTTTACACTTTCTTTTCTGTGACCGTAAGCGTAGTATGTTGTGTATCGCCGGCTTCGTTGCTATACATCAACGACAATCGGGATACGCATACTTGCTTACGTTGATGATATGAGATATTATGTGTTGCTGTGATATGTTGTATTGGATCGTCGCGTTTGAATAGCCGGGGGTTTTATGTGAGATAAGAGTTTTTTCTTTTTCATTCATGTAAAATTCATTTGTATGTAATATTCTTTTATTGGGGCACTTCCAGGTAGCGGAAGATGTCACCGTTGTATATTATTTACTTTTCCGCATTAGGTAGACCCAAGGCAGGGAGCACAAGTAACCGGGTTCTAGGGTCCAGTGGGAGACCATCTCGAGGAGTCGAGACCGGGTCTCCTAAACCTAGAATTGGCAGTGTTACTTGCCGCTCTCGTAGGGGTCTAGGGATGTGGGTTTGGCTATTCATCGCGACCGTGGAATCCGTGTTTTATACAGGCTCGTATTGAAAACACGGACGTCCTAGTATATCCAATATTTCATATATGTTCTTCTGCTGCAATGTTCTGTGATGAGATCATATTACTGCCTGTGACGAATGTTTATATTATATATACGAGATATATGTTATATTGCAGATTTCGTTTCAAAAGAGATGCTTGTGAAGCATGATAAAATGGGACTTCATTAATGAGATTAATGAAATAAAAGAAACCTAAGATGTTGTAGAAACTTGTTTAATAAAAATTGGTAGCTACAGTTCTTGTTTTGCATTGCGATGTTCCTTGTAGAACATCCTGCACCTTATTCGATAGGGAAAGGACCGAGATCCCTTCACCGGGAGTGACTCCTTTAGCAATAACTGGCAGATGCTACAAACTCAGTTTGTCTTTTGATTGCTTCTATAGTTCTTACTTTGCACAGCGGTATATATGATATATCCTGCACCTTATTCGATGAGGAAAGGGCCGACGATCCCTTCACCGGGAGTGACCCCTTTAGCAAAACTAGAAAAGCCTCAAAAACATTCCATTTAAAAATGTAGTACACCCCAGTACTTATGGGGAGGCGGAATTTTTAAAAACGATCAAGTTTAAAGAACGAACATCGACTAACCGCTTGAATCAAAGCTAAACTATAAATAACCGTACACAAAGAGTTTCTTTTCAATTGTGTTTAGGGATTATACCTAATGAAACCGGTCCTTCGTCTTTGTGTCCTCCTTTGTTCTCCTCGACCTTCTCTAGGTAGTAGACGATCCACCCGAGAGCAAAACACCAAGCTAAACCTCTAACTTGAGGTAACTAATCTACTTTGATTGCTAATCAAAGAAGAAAGGATGATATAGAGTGAAGGTAATGGATGTTTAAGTCTCACTAAACCTTTGATCTCAACACATGAGGATTAAGGATTAGTCTCTTGAAGATGAGAGCTTGAGGAGAGAGAATGTGAGATGAGATAATGAGATGAGAGAGAGAGTATCATAATATATTATGAAGCATTCTTATTTTAGAATAATCAATAATAGAAATGAATAAGCATGCTTCATAAATGCAAAATGGTGATTCATTAAGCATGTGTCATTTATCATTTATGGTGCAATAATGATAAAGATGAATCACTCTCATGACTCACAATCTTATCCAAAGTAACCTCCTTAGTCACATCTTCTAGAAGCTTCTCGCACAATTACAAGAACGCCCCTCCGATCCGCAAAAATACGGAAAAACTTTAGACTGTAAAAATCCAATAACCGGATACCAGTAACTGGCTTAAACCAAAGCCGACTGGTAAAAACTGTCCGAAAGTCGTACGTGCGTAAACGCACGTATGCGTCCGAACCCTTTGTCGCAAAACCATGCAACCTCTATATCGTTTCGCCTGGAGTAGGAAACTCTCTGTGTGGGACTCTAGAGACTCGACTACTACGCTGGCAGTGGGTTTAACCACAGACCGCAAGCGGCACTAGCTGTACGTAACGGTCCCCAGGTAGTTGTCGATAAGAAGGCCGATGAGGAAACCCATCCGAACTCCTACTGAGTCTGATGTGACAATCTCCATACAGTCCGGTCCGTTCGTCCAAGACTATCGCATATCGGGCCTAGGGGGGCGGCAAGCGTCAGTCCCCTAATAGCGGTATAAGTCGTGTCGGAGTGAAGCCCATTACACCCTGAGAAACTACTGGAACCTACCAGCAAATCTCGCTTGCCCTGGCCAGGGACTCTGCGTAATGGCTCTCTGACACAGCACGATATCTACTCCCAATACCGGGAGGGACGAATCCTATCTAACCGCCACTGCCTCCAAGTGCTCGGGACTGCACCCAACTGCTACCTGTTTGCACGACTCCTTTGAGCCGTGGTAGGGTAGTAATCTAAGAACAGTGGGACACACTCGAGGCGAAGTAGCAGTGTCAAGTCTGCGGACTACGCTGTACTCATGTCACCTGGGAACTGTTCACTGACGACTGGTATCAAACCAACCAACAGTTCCCTGTGAGTCCTGTCCGGTGTACCCGTAACCTAACGAGCACCTGTATACTATCTCCAGTACTACGTACTGACGGCTGTGGGACAGACCATCTCCCCAACTGGGATGAGAAGCGTACACACCAGTCTACTCCGGAGTATCGATGCTCTATCTCGATAATCCAACGACCAGGGACCTGAATAAGGATGTGCTTGTAGACTACCCAGCCCCCACTAGTGTGACTGCCATCACAACGCTGGTAGACAAGCAAGATCCTAAGAGCTCTATCAATACGTACACTCACATATTAAGATAGAAAAACCAAGTAGCATACTACCATGTTTAGCAAGACTGTTATATACATGTGAATATCCCAAGCTTCCATTAAGTAATATACAAACTAGTATGATACAGTAATGGCCTTCTAGGGCATAAACACTAACAAAAAATCACTCGATTCTACAACGATATCAAGTTCATTACGCAAAGGGTTTTCTTAAAAACCTGTCGTAGCCCTCCGTCATTTCAGATAAGTACTAGTTAGTATTCGTGCTGTGGTAGTTTGGCCTTCGTCAAGGCGTAGTGTGCGGTAGCTAACTAGTGCTTATCTGCTAGCATACGATGCGATTGAATTAGGGTATTCGTACGGCGTAGTTTGGCCTTCGTCAAGGGTCGTGCGGGTGGGTTTAATTCAATCAAGAAATGTACGGGTTGAACTTGACTAGCGGACTATGGGTAGTTTGGCCTTCGTCAAGGTCATAGGACGCTAGGGGCAAAATATTATTGGGGATTTCAAGTGTTGAAATTTGCAATGAGATTGCATACCTTCTATAAGATAGTTGGATCCCGATACCCGCTGCGAGTAAAAGTTACTCCTGGGAGAGTTTTACACATTACAATTAGCCGATCAAGTAGGTGTCTAGAAAGGTGTTAACGGGGTTACGCCTCTGGGAAAACGAGGTTTACTTTAATTAGGTTCGTGCGAAAGCACGGGGGACCTCCCTCAAAGTACCGACACTGGCCTGGCTGAAAGATTGGCGAACTTGTAGAGTGTAATTAATCCTGGCTAGTCTTTCCTTTTAGGGTTTGAAGGAAGATTTGATTAAAACAGTGGGAGACATCCTGATTAGATATATTAGATAACCAATCTAATCTTGCAAGAGCATACGCTGAGTGTTTTCTTCTCTCTCTCTCCAGGAAGCGACTATATCACGCCTTAATCAAGATAATAATACGGATATATTTGACCGAACCCGCTTGTTATACTGAGCTGGGGAACGTTGGTCCCGCTCCAACTTATAATTGTTATAGGACAGAGCAGGAAATTGGGGATTACCAGAATTCCCGTACCGCCCAAACGAAGAAAGTGCATGCTGATGCATCATCTTCGGGTGTGTTTATTACAGAGAACTGTTTCTCAGTATCCTTTACGTCCTGGGTATGTGATACCGGATCAGGATCCCGTATATGTAATCTGTTACATGGGCTACAGATAGGTAGAGAACTGAGAACGGGTGATAAGTTTCATGAGACAGAAAACGGTGCAAGTGTTGCAGCCAAGTCTGTTGGTCACTGTCACCCTGTATTACCGGAATACATTGATTCTGAACAAATGTTATTAGATACCGAACCTGATATACAAAATCATATCAGTCTCTTTATTAGTAAAGAAAGGATATAATTTTGTATTGTTGGATAATGTTTTGAACATTTCCTATATCAAGAGTTGATCGGTTCAGGCACGTTATCTAAAAGTATTGACGTTCTAAATCAAACTACAGTTCTTAGTATACGGAACACATACAAGAGGAAGAGTTCAGAAATGAACGAATCCCTCTTGAGGTATTATAGACTAGGTCATATCAATGCGACCAGACTGGCTGAAGTTACATATAGATGCATATTTAAATTAGTTTGAATTTACATCTTGTGAAACTTGCCGGTCATGTCACAAAGATAAGATGACCACAGCTCTGTTTATTGGAAACAGAGAAAGAGTTAGTGAACTTTTGGGATTGATACATGCTGATGTATGAAAGGTCCCCTGTCTACACATGCCAAGATTGGTTCTTTGTACTTCATTACATTCTCTGATGATCTCTTAAGATTCAGACATATGTTCCTGCTGAAACACAAGTCCGAACCTTTTGAGATATTCACAGAATATAATTTAGAAGTAGAGAACCAAAATACGGGTATAAGTATTATGTCCTTTGATAAGATCAAGGAGGAGAATACTTGAGCACGGAATTCCTGGACTATTCTAAAGGAGAATGAGATTCTCTCTCAGCATTACTCCTTCGAATACACCACAGCACGTCGGTGTATCGGGGCGGAGCAATAGCACCCTATGTGATATGGTGTGCTCTATGATGAGTACTACTGAGTTTCTTATTTCCTTTTGGGAGTTATGCACTTGAGAAGCTGCATACCTATTGAATAGGGTTCAAATCAAAACAGTTACCTACCACTTCATATGTTATATGGAAAGGGAAGAGCCCATATCTTAAGTTGGTTAAGATTTGGGGTTGTCCGGCCTATGTCTAAAAGCAAAATCCGGACAAGCTCGAGGCAAGGTCTGTTATGTAGAACTGAAAATGTTCCAGCTATACAAATTGCAGCTGATGATTTGGTAGAACTAAAGGATTCAATAGTTTCCAATGAACCTCAGCCTCTCCGCCGATCTAGTAGGGTTCCTCACCCACCTGAGAGATACTTCGGTTTCTCTATGACAGTGGGAGCGAGGATTGCAACATGAGATGATGACCCAACTAGTTTCGAGCTGGCCATCAGGAGTGGGACTCTGTAAGAATGGCTGGATGCTTATCGATCTGCGATGGAATCCTTATACACCAACAAAGTATGGACTTTGGTTGCTTTATCTGAAGGGTTAAATCCCCATCAGGAGCAAGTATATCTTGAGAAGATTACTTGGTGTACATGGAAAAGTTGAGACTTTCAAAGCTAGACTTGTTAAAGGTTTGCCTCATAAGCCCAGGTATGGATTGTGTTGAAACCTTTTCTAAAGAAGCTATGCTTAAGTCCATCCAGATCCTACTTGCCACGGCTACATACCATGACTACGATATCTGGTGGTTGGGTGTCATGACTGCTTTTCTAAATGATGATTTAGAAGATAGCGTCTATAAGTACACCGCCAGAGGGCTTCGTAGACAGTGGGAGCAGCGGAAACGTGGGCAAGATGTTTTATATGATAAATCAGGCATCGTGGAGTTGGAACATCTGTTTTGATATGGTAGTCAAAGAGTTTGACTTCATCAAAATGGTAGATGAACCTTGTATATACAAAAAGGTAGTAAAGAGTATGGTGGCGATCCTCGTAGAGTACGTGGATGGCATACTCTTGATAGGGAAGGAGTTTCCTATGCTACGCACGGTTAATCTCCGCTTATCACAATGATTCTCCATATAGGATCAAAGTGATACCTCCTAAATTCTGGGTTTTGGATCTATGAGATAGATCTAATTGGATGTTAGGATTCTCACTAGTTGTAGTGAGATGGTATCAATCGATCCTGGGGAGAATCACTGGAAAGGTTCCAGGGTGATAAGGACGACTGAATATCAGTCGAA
Organism: Agapanthus africanus; assembly: GCA_030015575.1. Classification (NCBI taxonomy): domain Eukaryota; kingdom Viridiplantae; phylum Streptophyta; class Magnoliopsida; order Asparagales; family Amaryllidaceae; genus Agapanthus; species Agapanthus africanus. Next base: position 243,195,560 of record CM057350.1, read on the forward strand.
GGCATTGTCTTTACCCTCGGTGGAGGGGCGGTATGTTGGAAGAGTTCCAAGCTAGATACCGTGACATACTAGACGATTAAAGGCAAGATACATCGTTACCATAGATACTACCAAAGAGGCAGTCTGGATATATATAAGTTCATAAGATGAACTTCGTTCCTACCATTGTGTGACAATGGACTTGTGGCTTTAGCCAAGGAACTTCCGTCCCATAAGAAATCCAGATATAATTCTTAGGAAGTATCACCTGATCATGGAGATGGTTGATCTCCAGGGAGATCGAGGTTAGGAGAGTAGACACAGAGGACGACAACGCGAATCCACTCACAAAGGCTTTTTTCCCAGTAGAGACTTTTATGGGATGGTTGAGTATGAGATACTTCAACCGCAGCTAATTGTTGGGTATGCGATACCATAACAGATGGCCCTAGTGCAAGTGGGAGATTGTTAGTTATATGTATGCCCTATAGGCCATTACTGTACATACGATGTATATTGTAGTGGATGCTAGGACATATATAGGGAGGACTTTCTTGCTCGACATGATAGTATGCTATCTGGTTGTACTTTATCTTAACAAGTACTCTGATTGTCTCTATGTTACATGTTGATAAAGCCCTTAGGATATGTACTCGACTACTGGGACTATGATGAGATCATACTAGTGGGGCCACGGTAGTCGGCGAGTACATCCTATAACTGTTCCTAGTCGAGGGTGTATCGAGACAGGGCATCGATGCACCAGAGTAGACTAGTGTATACGCATCTTGACCCATATGATGGGCAATGGATGATCCCATATCCATTGGTGTTTGACATCAAGGATGGTGTACGGGTGCTCAGTGGAGACTGGGTACACTGGACGGACTCACCGAGAACTCCCAGATGGTATTATACCATACGTCAGATGGAAGTTCTCCGGTGACACTGGTACAGAGTAGTCTGTTGACCCGAGATCGTCATAGAGTCTTGTGTGGTTCCCACCGTGCTTTGATTTCCATCATACCACGTCCAAGAGGGCGTGCAAAAAGGTGGCTTTTGGGTACAGTCCCGAATCACATGGAGGCAATGAGCGATAGGAGGGGATTCGTCTCTCCCGGTATAGGGAGTTGATGTTGTGCTGTGTTCGATTGGCTATAACCGGAAATCCCTGGCCAGGGTTGCTGAGATTTACTGGTAAGTGTTATCAGTAGTTTCTCGAACTGTTATAGACCTCAAATCGACATGACTTATCAAGCTACTGGGGTCTGACGTTTACCACCCCTAGGCGAGATATGCAACATATCAGACGACGAGACCGGACTGTACGGGAGTGTTACTGTTTGGATTCGCAGGAGAAGTTACAGGCTTTCTTGTTGATCTTCTGAGCGCTCAATACCTGGGTAGCTGACCGCTTGCAGCTTGTGGGTGTTTGATATGATCATCACCTACTGCCGGCGTATTGACGATTCTTTAGAGTCCTACACAGAGGTTTCTTGACTCAGGCAAAACGGAGTAGGGGCACATATGTGATATGTGCGGGACCGAGGATAATGCGATATGTGATACCGTATTCTATTCTCGCGATATTTGATATCAGCCGGGTCATCGGATCAAGTGTTGATTCGATGAATCGGTACGGATAAATATTAGTCGGTTATATGCGATATAGCCGGATTGTCGGATCAAGTGTTGATTCGATAATTTAATGTATAATAATATATTTGATATATTAAATTGCATTAACTAATATTTGCTCACTAAAAGATTCTTTTTCTCACTCGGGTAATACATTGATATATATGCGATATATGTTAAATGTATTATTTTATTTTGTTACAATAAATATTGTATATGTGATATATAATATTGTAACATATTATAATTATTAATGCAACATGTTTAGAGGAGTTTAAACATGATTAGGGTTTGGATTAGGGTTAAACCTTCTAGTTGATTCTAGAAGCTTTACTTTGTCTTTGTTAAGATATTATGATAGATATTTCTTTTGACTCATCCTTTGACCTAACCCAAACCCTAACCATAGTAAACTCTCTACAATGGTTACTACAACCATGGTTGCATAAATAATTATGATAACTTTTATTATTCATCACAATTATTATTGTTCATCTTCTTCCTTCATCTTTCTTCATGAAAATGCTTTCTTGCTTTGATTTTTGTGATGGATAAATATGAGAAAAAGATAAATAAAGAGAGCAAAAATCCTACTTCATCATCCTTATCTTCCCTTGCCATTTAGATGAGGGTGTTCACATCATTTCATGAGTGTTAGCTTTTGTTAAAGAAACTTCAAGGTAGATCATCTTAGTATCGAAGATCGGAAGCAAAGGTTGCGTCTTTCTCTTCGTGGAACCTCTCGAGAGTCCGGATCCCGATGATCGCAGCGAAGGGACCACAACACGGAGCATATGAAGTGAAGGACCGGATCTACAAAGGTTGTAATCCCTCTCACTTAGTGTTAAAGTATTTAGCTTGCTTGTTTTCGCCTAATCTCTAGTTTAAAGTTCCGTATTCGGGTTGTTCGGCATGGCTAAAATTTTATTCGGGCATGGTTGATGCCTCGTAGACCCTTGTGCGCGTGCCTAGCAACCCTAAATCCCTCAGCCGCAGCATGAGCGACTTTTTGAGATGTTGGGTATGAGATACGCCAATAACTGGCCTTAGTGCAAGTGGGAGATTGTTGGATATATGTATACCCTAGAGGCCATTATGTGATAGGGGATGTATTTATACATGTATATATATATATATATATATATATATATATATATATATTCAGTGTACATTCTTGCTCGACATGATAGTATGCTATCTGGTTCTTCTTTATCTGACATGTTGATTTGATCATGCTTTTATTCATTCATACATGCTGATAAAGCCCTGAGGATATCGGCTTGACTACTGTGATTATGATGGAGATCATACTAGTAGGACATCTGTAGTCTATAAGCATATCCTAAAAAGTCCCTAGTCGTAGGTATATCGAGACGGGGCATTGATATACCAGAGTAGACTAGCGTATATGATACTAGATCCATACGATGGGCGATGAATGTTCCCACATTCATCGATGTTTGACATCAAGATCATATACGGGTGCTCAGTGGTGACTGGGTACACTGGACGGACTCACCGAGAACTCCTATATGGAATTATATCTATCGTCGGATAGCAGTTCTCAGGTGATACTGGTACAGGTTAGTCTGTAGACCCGAGATCGTCATAGAGTCTTGTGTGTTCTCCCACTGTACTTTGATTGCCACCCTACCACGGCTCTACTGAGTCGTGCAAACAGGTGGCCGTTGGGTATAGTCCCGAGACACACGAAGACGATGAGCGATAGGAGGGGTTTCGTCTCTCCCGGTATTGGGAGTTGATGTTGTGCTGTGCCCGACTGGTTATATCAGTAAGTCCCTGGCCAGGGCTGCTGAGATTTGATGATAAGTGTTATCAGTAGTTTCTCGATCTGTTATAGACCATTCACCGGCATGACTTATTGAGTTATTGGGGTCGACGTGACCATCCCTAGGCTCGATATGCAGCATATCTGACGAAGAGACCAGACTGTACGGTAGTGTTGCCGGTTGGCTCGACGGGAGTTGTAGCAGGTTCGCTTGTTTTCTTCTGATCGCTCAATACCCGGGTGGCCGTTACGTTTAGCTGACCGCTTGCGGCTTGGGGGTGCTTGATATGATCATCACCCACTGCCGGCGTATTGACGAGTCTTAGAGCCCACAAAGGAGTTACCTAGTCCAGGCGAAACATTGTGGTGCGCGTATGCGATATGCGCATAGACCCGATTAAAATGCGCGTATAGGATACCGAACATTGATCGGGTGGCTTGCTTTTGGTGTTGTCATATGTGATATGGCCGGATTGATAAATCAAGTGTTGATTTATCATTTAACCATTAGTTTTCTCACTTAAAACCTTTTCTTGTATATGATGGATGTATGCATGCATGTATGTTTTTCTATCTTTCTTTTAGTTTCATGCACATATGGATGTGCACACATACATACATACATACACCATCTATCATGGTTGATTACACATGGAAAATGGTGGCAATATAAGACTCACACCATGGTTAAATGGATGGATTATTATTTGATTTTTGCTTAAAACAAAAGGAATAAAGGAAAGGATAATTCTTGTTTTGCTTCTACATTCTTCTTTAAACCTAACCATGCTCACCTACTTCTAACCATGAGTTATCCTTCTCTTTGTGTTTTAAACTCAAGTTAAATAATGTCTCCATCATCTAACCATGGTTTGAGATGAGGATTAGAAAATATATATACATATATTTTCTTTTTACTTCATATGAGTTATCATTTTTTTACTCTTGTTAAAAAAGAAAGCCATCATCTTCCTCCTCCTTCTTCCTTTGCTCTCTAGTTTTTTCTAGTGAGTAAATCAAACATCAAGAAAGGTTTTTGAAGTGAGAATCATAACCACAACATCATTCTACGCAAGTTTAGCCAACTTGTTTAGAGTGTTCTCTTCATTTCTCATCTTGAAAAGTGAAGTTGCAAGCTTGGACTAGGAGCTTCGGGTGGATCGTCGTGGACGCTAGAAGACTTCAAGAGAACCTTCCTCCAACACTCAAGAGGCCTAAGAGTCCAGCGAAGGGAGCTACAAAGGTTGTAGTCTTGAAACCCTAGCTTTTGTCGTTTGTAAAATCATGAAACCCTAATTTTCTAGGATAAGATCCTTTGTATGCTTGCTTAGCACCATCAAAATTTAAACTTTATGACATGTGATGCTTCCGAACTCTACATAGGGTGCTAGGTAATCCTTACAATCTCCCACTGCGAACTCAAGTCTGCGACCACCACTGTCGGCTTAAGACTCCTGTCTGCACTGGGCCGTTCTCATCCTGACTGAAACAACTGGATCATCTCCGAAGTCTCTAGAATAGCTTGGGTCCAAAAATCCTACTTACGCAGAGTCTGAAAAATAGACTGGTGATCGACACAACCTAACAACTAAACCTACAGGTTACCAATTAGAGTGCCTCCTGATAACTGCTATCGAAGGAGAACCCTAACAATGGCAAGTGACGATCCCAACTACCGACAACAATTATTACGCATGCACAACTATATCCTCCTGAGTCGGTATAGCCCGCTCTTACAAAACCATCATCCTGCGGATGGAAATACGGAGCTAAAGCTCAACCAGTACCCAAGGCTTCCTGAAGCTCCTGCCCAAGACGGTAAGAAAACAGGGTGCCTTCATTGGATACGACCCATGAAGGAACTCCGTGCAACGCACAAACTTAACAAAGGACAATTGAGCAAACTGAGCATAACCAGACAACTAGCATCCAATGGAGTCACACTCTGACTAAACCTGGGTAGACACCACAACGAAATTCGTGGAGATCTGCTCCCATTCCCACTTCGGAATGGTTAAAGGTTGAAACTCTCCTGGAGGTATTAGATGCTCAACATTAGCAAACAACAAGACAGACACCTTGAAACGAAACCCAAAACTTCTCTCTACATCCCTGCCCACCCGTAACTATCTCACAAGTCACGTCAAATGCTGGTGGAACTTGAATGAACACAGAAAGCTGACTGATGTGCCTGCTCTAGGATTTCACGTCTCTACCCAATAGTATCAGGTACACAAACGTGTCCCTAAACTTAGCACACCCTTGTCACAAATCAAGGACTCCGAATCATTACCCAGCTGAGTATGCTCAAGTATCTCTGATGAATGAGCATTGGCGGGCTGTGCCTCACGAAAGCGATTAAGGAAAAATGGTCGGGCGCGGACATGAGAAAGCTGTCCCCTCAGTAGAGGCGAACTTAATCTATACTCAACGATCGCATAAGAACTGTAAATCTATAGAAGACTATCTCAACAATCAAAACCCGCTGCAGGAAGATGTACATTAAGCTCTGGTGGTCCGTGAAAATCTGACACGACTCTCCGAACAAGTAGTGTTTTCCAAATCTCCAACGCAAAACCACCGCGGCCATCTCCAGATCATGAGTGGGATATCCTGCTCGTACTTCCTCCAACTGTCGGGAAGTAAAAGTGATAACTCTATAATGTCACATCAGTACACAATCGAGCCCCACTCGCGAAACATCGCAGTTAAACAACAAAGTGAAAGGTTCCTAGGCACCCTAAGGAGGTCTCACAAGGCATCGATCGTGCCAATTTCAAAAATTACGGTGCCGAGAAACCCTAGACTACGGATCGTTAACTAGATATTTAGGCGAAACGATAACAAGTTAACACTTAACTAAGAGAATACGGAAATACAACCTTTGTAGATCCGGTGCTCCACCTCCATAGCTCCGCAATGAAGTCCTCTCGCTGTCCAAAATAAATCCCGGGCTCAAGCGTCGGCTTCATCGGAGAATAGGCGAGCTAGGTCGTCGATGTCCATGCCGAAGATGATCTACGTCGAAGCATCGCTAGATCAAGCTCCACCTTCACCAAGCCATGAAAACTCGTGAAGGAAACACACTCTACTACTTGGCAAGAGGTAGAGGATGAAGAAATAGGAAGTGGGTAGACTTTAGAATTGGATTTCTCACTCATTTCATCAATCCACCATTGATGAAGTGAAGGTTTCTTCTTTGAAGATGAAGAAGAAGAAGAAGATAATGAATATGATAAGTTAATTAAATTAGAATAGAAAATCAAAACTTATCATAAACAAAACCATAGTTAGGTGTAGAGTGTGGACTATGGTTAAATGGAGTGGTTAGGGTTAAGCATGAGACAAAATGGTGACTTAGTCAAACCTTCATGAATCTTCATGAAAGAAACAAATGAAAGCCACCATTTTCTCTTTATGCATTTTATTTTCCAAAAAGGATAAATGAAATAAATAAATGAATAAGTAAAAACAAAACCCTAACCATTACACAACCATGGTTTAATCTTTACACTTAACCAATTTTGCATGTATCATCAAACATGATACAATCAAGTGCACAAAACTATATCGAATATACAATGTGCACAAGCGAGTGAGAAAATCCATTTAAAGTGAACCAATATTAGTTAATGCAAAGTAATATATCAAATATATAATTATACATTAAATCATTAAATCAACACTTGATTTAACGATCCGGTCATATCGCATATAACCGACTAATATCCAATGTATCGGCTTATCGAATCAACCCTTGATTCGATAACTAGGTTATATCGCATATAACTAATCGATACATTCATCGCGAGAATAGAATACGGTATCACATACACGCATTATTCTCGGTCCCACACATATCTCATATGCGCTCCTATTTCGTTTCGCTTGAGCCAGGAAACCTCTGTGTAGGACTCTAAAGACTCGTCAATACGCCGGCAGCAGGTGATGATCATATCAAACATCCATAAGCCGCAAGCGGTCTGCTAAACGTAACGGCCACCCGGGTATTGAGCGATCATAAGATCGACGAGCAAGCCCGCTCACACTCCAGTGAATCCAACCAGTAACACTACCGTACAGTCCGGTCTGATCGTCTGATATGTCGCATATCTCGCCTAGGGGTGGTAAACGTCAGACCCCAATAGCTCGATAAGTCGTGTCGATATGAGGTCTATAACATTTCGAGAAACTACTGGTAACACTTACCAGTAAATCTCAGCAACCCTGGCCAGGGATTTCCTGTTATAGCCAATCAAACACAGCGCAACATCAACTCCCTATACCGGGAGAGACGAATCCCTTCCTATCGCTCATTGCCTCCATGTGACTCGGGACTGTACCCAAAAACCACCATTTTGCACGCCCTCTTGGATGTGGTAAGATGGAAATCAAAGCACTGTGGGAACCACACAAGACTCTATGACGATCTCGGGTCAACAGACTACTCTGTACCAGTGTCACCAGAGAACTGCCATCTGACGTGAGGTATAATACCATATGGGAGTTCTCGGCTAGTCCGTCCAGTGTACCCAGTCTCTACTGAGCACCCGTATATCATCTCTGATGTCAAACACCGATGGATATGGGATCATCCATCGCCCATCTGTATGGGTCGAGAAGGTACACGCTAGTCTACTCTGGTATATCGATGCCCCGTCTCGATACACCCACGACTAGGGACTTTGAAGGATGTACTTATAGACTACCATGTCCCCACTAGTATGATCCGCATCATAGTCCAGGTAGTCAGGTACACATCCTAAGGGCTTTACCAACATGTAACAGAGAGACAATCAGTGTACACGTTAAGGTAAAGGTCAACCAGATAGCATACTATCATATCGAGCAAGAAAGTCCTCCCTATATATGTCCCAGCATCCACTACAATATACATCCAATGTACAGTAATGGCCTCTAGGGCATATATATAACTAACAATCTCCCACTTGCACTAGGGCCATCTGTAGCAGTGGTTGTAGTATCTCATACTTAACCTTCCCATAAAAGTCTCTCTTTGGGAATAGGCCTTCGCGAGTGGATCCGCTGTGTTGTCCTCTGAGTCTGCCCTCCTAACCTTGATCACCTGGAGATTAACCATCTCCACGATCAGGTGATACTGCCTTAGAATATGTCTGGATCACTGATTGGACCTGCGTTCCTTAGCATAAGCCAAAACTCCATTGTCACACAATGGGAGGAACATAGTTCATCTCATGAACCAATATACACCCAAACAGCCTCTTTGGTAGCATCTTAAGTAGCGATGTATCCAACCTTTATCGTCTAGTATGCCACGGTATCTAGCTTGGAACTCTTCCAACATACCGTCCCTTTACTGAGGGTAAAGACAATGCCTGCGACTGACATTCAGTCGTCTTTATCACCCTAGAACCTTTCCAGTGATTCTCCCCAGGATCGATTGATACCTTCTCACTACAACTAATGAGTATTGTAACATCCAATTAGATCTATCTCATAGATCCAAAACTCAGGATTTAGGAGGTATCATTTTGATCCTATATGGAGAATCATAGTGATAAGCGGAGATTGATCGAGCGTAGCATAGGAAACTCCTTCCCTATCAAGAGTATGTCATCCACGTACTCTACGAGAATCGTCACAATACTCCCTACTACCTTTTTGTTTATACAAGGTTCATCTACCATTTTGATGATGTCAACTTCTTTGACTAATCCATCAAAACAGATGTTCCAACTCCGCGATGCCTGCTTTATCCTATAAAGTATCTTGCACATGTTTCCGCTGCTCCCACTGTCTACGAAGCCCTCTGGCTGTGTTCTTATAGACGCTTTCTTCCAAATCATTATTTAGAAAAGCAGTCAAGACACCCAACCACCAGATATCGTAGTCATGGTATGTAGCCGTGGCAAGTAGGATCTGGATGGACTTAAGTGTAAGTGCACGGCGGCGCCCCGGCCGTCAATCCGACGCCGGAATGCGGAAGCGGTGATAAACTTTAATTTTGCGGACTTAGCAAACCGGCACCACCGCGCACTAAACATCCGGATCGTAACCATTAACAAGTCTAAGCTACTAACAAGAAAGGGAATAGAGATATACCGACGATCCAAGTCCTCCGGTCTTCTCGTCATGGTCCCGATCTCCTGCGGAAAAATCCCGTCTCCTCCTCGTCGCCGGAAGTGCACCACATCGCCTACTTTGTTTACGGGCTCCCACCTCAATGCCGAGGCAACTCGGGCATGAAGCCGGCTGCTCGACGTGCCCAAGATTCGCTGTAGAATGTGTAGTAGAACTTGTGTCTCTTTTTGGGGTAGTGGAGGTTGCCATTGGTGGAGGGATTGAAAGGATTTTTGGAGATCAACTAGAGAGCTCTTTTCTTAGCACAATATGAACCAAAAAATGCCACACAAAAATGAATCAATCAACCCCACCCTAAAGTGGCCGGCCCATGTAGGAAAAAGGAGAGAGGAAAAAGTCAAGGGAGGGTGACCATATCAATCATGCAAGAAAAAGAGAGAGGAATGGTTATCATAATCAACCATGATCACAAAGCAATGCCAACACTCCACACAACCATCATCAACAACCATGATGCTAACAAAGTCAAGCCATCATGAAGTATGAAGTCAAGCAAGTCAATGGATGGTGCACCATCATGAAGACTATCATGATGCTACAAAAAGCAAAGACACCCTCCACAAATACTAATTTGCAACAATGCAAATAAACCCTCCTCCACCAAACTTCGGCCAATGAACGATACAAAGGAAATTGGCCGAAACGAAAAGCAAACTGGCAACTCCAAAAAAAACTGGTCCCGTAATAAATTACAGGAAAACCCCGATACTGTGCATACACACCCGCATCTGTATTTCGACCGAAATACAAATGCAATGAGACAAAATCTACACTGTACTATACTAGGATCCGGCTTATACCAAAACCGGCTAGTAATATCTGTTCGATCCTGATCCGTGCAATACCGCACGTATCTGATCGAACCCTGCCATATAACCATACGGCCTATAGTACAAACTGTCCGATCCTGATCCGTGCAATACCGCACGTATCTGATCGGACCTTGCCATATCTCCATACGGCCTCTACAACCTTTCGCCCGAAAGCTGAGTAACTGAATGTGGGGGACTCTAAAGACTCATCAACACCTTGGTTGTGGATTTAACCACTAGCACGTCAGAGGTATAAGCCAATACGTAACGGGCTACCAGGTACTGACTAAAAGGAATGTCTGTGAGTGAACTCAGCCTGACAACCCTACTGAGCCTGTCAGTGACAATATCCGTGCAGTCCGGTCCGTTCGTCTATGAGCATCGCATGGCGGGCCTAGGGGGTTGGTAAAAGTCAGACCCCCAAAAGCGGTACAAGTCGTGTCGGAGTGTAGCCCAGAACACCCTGAGATACTACTGGAATACCTACCAGTAAATCTCCTTGCCTTGGCCAAGGACTTTGTGTAATGGCTCTCCTAGACACAGCACGACCTCACCCCCAATACCGGGAGAGACGAACCCCTGAAGATACGCTCACTGCCTCCATGTGGCTCGGGACTGTACCCAACTAAAACCTGTTTGCACGACTCCTTTGAGCCGTGGTAGGGTAGTAATCAAAGTACAGTGGGAACTCACACAAGACAAATGACGATCCCCAGGTCGATGAACTAACCTGCACACATGTCACCAGGGAACTGCCATCTGACGTCTGGTATATGACCAACTAGCATGTTCCCGGCGAGTCCTGTCCGGTGTACTCATAACCCAATGAGCACCTGTATACATCTTAGGTGATCCAACTGACACCAGTGGCTTGTGAGACCGGCCACCGCCCCTCGTCGGGGTCTCGACTGTATACACTAGTCTACTAATGGAGTATCGATGCCCAGTCTCGAAACTCCCACGACTAGGGACCTTTTAAGGATAAGCTTATAGACCCCCAGCTCCCACTTATATGATCGCCCTCATACTGCTGGTGGTCAAGCAAGAATCCTAGGGGCTCTATCAACGTGTAATAGCGACGTATCAGGTTACCTAAAGCAGTACACGATGATAAAGGTAAACCAGATAGCATACTATCATCTCGAGTAAGAATGTCCTACCGGGATAGGTCCTCCCTCAATCATTACAATCACGTACCTGTGACCTAATAATTGACTCTGAGGGCACTATCTCCAACAATCTCCCACTTGCACTCAAGGCTAATTATTGCGATGTCGCATACTCACTACCCGTGTGATACCGAACACCCAACTCCTCTACTAGTCAGTCTCACAAAGCTCGTTTGCGAAACTATTGCGTTCGAGGAATAGCCTCAGTGAGTGGATCCGCTTATTTGTTTCTTTCTATGTCTCTCTATATCTCAAGTTCGCGGAGAAAGCCATCTCCCGAAATGAGCAATACCTGTCTTAGAATGTGTCTGGATGTCTGATGGGACATAGCTCATAAATGAACTCCAAATCCAAACTTCTTAGACTGTATCGTCAACTGAACTTAATCAGTATCCTGCACGCCATGCCTCCCTCAGTATTGCCTTGGACCACCTGTCCAAAATACTGCCCCTCATCAGAAGGAAAACTATAACTCTGACAACCTCCTTGTCGTCCATGTCACCTTGGAAGCCTGGAATGATAACTGTCTCCTGAATGAGGCTGTCGTTATCATATCCCTAGAACATCCACTTATGTTCTAAAACTGCTTCCGACTGTTTCTCCTGGATTGGATTAATGTCAACTTATTGCATCTAGTGCAAGAACAACATCTGGTGTGGTACTTGACATCTCACGATTGACTCAATTGCCTGAGCAAGTGATCTGCCAATCATGCCCGTCCCTCTCCCCTTTAGTCTGTAAGACACCTTTGGAGAGGGTGACTCCATTACCTGCAGGTACACTACCGTGCCAGGAGTCGTCCATCCTAAATACTCTTAGAATGCTGTCAAGTACCCTGATTGGGAAACCACCCAAATCTAGATCTAAAACCATAGATCTAGTAACCAGTATGTCTGATATAAAATCCATTTCCTTTGTGGAGAAACAACTGTGTGACGACCAAAGTTTAACCGATCGTAGTGTAGGAGTTTCTTTTCCTACTCTGTGTATATCATCCAAATACCAGGATATCACACCCTACTACCTTCTCAACAGATCCATCCCCTATTCTGATGAAGTCAAACCCATGACTGTCACGTCAGAAATAGATGATCTATCTCCGCTACATCTGCTTTAGTCTATAAATAGACATAAGCTACCTGTCCACCAATGCTTCCGCTGCTCCCACTGACTACGACAACCCTCTGGCAGAGTCATATACACGTACACTTCTAAAGCTAGTTTAGAACGACGCTATACTCATCCTCCCGCCGGGTCTCGCAACCTGGAACAACAGCAATGGCAATAGTGGGAAAACAAGAACTTCCCTGTCACCGTCCTTGAGGCTACCGGAGTACCTCTCGGGTGCCTGAAGTTACCCACCTTATCTGCGGAGTGGCCAATGGAATGTCAATCCACATTGAATCTTTAGGTTCCTTATCAAATCTTCAGTAATCGTTTGTGGTTCTGGAATCACTTCCAGTTCTACCATACTCCCACTACTGTTTTCTGAAAAAATCCATTTTTAATAAAACTGTGGCGAGTCTAGAACAATATCGCTATTGTTCATCCAGATGGTAGAAAGTCAACCCTCGTCATAGCCTGAGTCAACCCACAAACAGCCATTACAGAAACGTGCCTTGAGTTGTCCAGTGTCTGGTTTTAATCATAAACCGGACAACTCCCCGTACCTTAACATCGTTAAGATATGAACTGTTCTATATCCAATATAGAAACAGAGGCACTGATTTAATTGAACCAGATTCAAATCATGCAGCTGTCCCCAGCGCATGTCAACTAAATGGAAGGAGGCCGATCAGCGTTACTCAACTTAGGAATACTTCCAATTATGAGTAACCTGAAAGAGAAGCAAGATCTCTTTATCATTACTATCAACTGAATACCATACACAAGTATCTACATCTTCGCTCTCTTTGAAAAATCCCGATACTTGCTATACCTGGTTCTCTACTCTATAACTTCTCAAAATTCGGACCCTGTGTTTCCACGAAACACCTGTCTAAAAACTAGAGAAGTCATAAGTAAACCGAAATAGTACGAGGACCAACCCCTCTGTCCTGATGGACCCTGGACAACATACAATACTCTGTATACGTCCCTTGAGTCTGATAACTCATTCACTGTGTGTCGTAGGTTGAAAACTGTACTTATGGTTAAGAAGAATTACACCGCTGTTTAATGCTCCTTACCTAACCATCCACTGATATAGGTAAATGTCGTAGACATAATTTCAGAAAGGTATATCTCACTCTATGAAAATAGACGTACAGATATATCAATTTGAAATTGATGCATAATTGCGGATATTCAAAACCAAATATTTGCCGACCGGCAAACAGCCCAGGTGATTTCCTCAAATATCACCGATTACAACGAATCCCGATATAATGAGGATAATCACCCAATTCCCAATAACTTACTCCCACTCATCATCTGTAAAACCATACAGATGTGAGAATCGTACCTGGTAAATACATACCCTGGAGTAAGTATCTAATCGGGAAATCAGTTTTCCTTTAACATTACACAGTGAAACTGAAACATTGAAATGTTCCGATGGGGTATTCTGGTATTCCTAGTAATGCCTCTTCCAGATTCACGACTGTAACCGTATAGTTTTTTGCCACCTCTCCAAATCCCTTCATATGTCTTTAGTCTTTACCTTCTGTACACCCTTTTAGGCCAAATGGTTTTCTTCCTTCCCTACCGTTCGGCACCAGCCTATGGTTTGGAAGAAAACTATCCAATAAGCATAATGGGTGTACTGTCCCAATCCTAGGAACACTCGCAATGAGAGAGGGTGAAGATAAAAGACAACCGAATAAACCTTATTCCTATTTCTCCTGAACCAGAATCCATCCCCGAACTGGAACAAGTTCCTTTCGAGTTCGTATATAACCATACGATGGAGTATCCAAATAAACTGTGGATCTTCGTAGTGATACGGAGTGTCCTGGAGAAATTCAAAGGTGATTTTAGGATTGGCGAAGAAATACCTGGTTTGGTCATGAATATCTGTTGCAATTTACTTTGCCCTCTTACTAATCCCTTGCTTTATCTTAACTTAATACCTTCTGCACACCATCGTTATGCTAATTGGTTTTCTTCATTCCCTACCGGTCGGCACCAGCCTAAGGTTTGGAAGAAGACAATCCAATTTGCGTAATAGGTGTACTACCCCTAAACCAAGGAGTACTCGTAACCTGAGAGAGGGTAAAAGGAAAAGACAACTGAATAATCCTATCCGTTTTCTCCAGAACCTGAAACCATCCTCGAATAAATTCTTTCGAGTTCGTATCTAACCATACGATGGTTTTGTCCAATGGAAGTGGACGTTCGTAGCAATACGGGGTGTCCTGGAGAAAAAGGTAAAAGTAGGAGTGGCAATGAGGTTTGCAACTCTGACAATCCAAAAGCCGGTGTTTAAGAAGGTTCGGTCAACTTGGTCACTGAGTCAAAGTCTTAGGGTCGGGTCAATGGTCGCTGCCAAAGAGAGAGAGAAAAGAAACACTCAGCGTGCACTCTAACCTAGATCAGAATGGTCACCAATTTATCTAATCTGGAATCCTCCCACTGTACCTCAAATTCTCCTCCAAACCTGAAAGAAGAATTAGTCGGGGTTACCCGAGGAGTAAACTAACTCATCAGTGGGAATCGGGATCCAACTCTCATCGCATGACAACGTGACGGAATCCGCTCACGGTATCACACTCCAGAAGGTATGCGCATATCTGGCAAGTTTCAGTACTTTTGAAACTCCCGATGTGATTTCTGCCCCATGCTCTTATGACCTTGGCGAAGGTCAACAAATCATAAGTCACATGTCAAGTTCTACCCGTCATTATCCAGGGTTAATCTGAATCCACCCGTACAAGCCCTTGACGAAGGTCAACAAGGCTATACGACTGTCCCAAACCAACGCATCTATCTATGCAGCAGAAAGGTAACAAGCAGCTACCATACACTATGCCTTGACGAAGGTCAACAAACATAGCATGAATACTACGTGCTACCCGTCTGAAACGACGGAGGGCTACGAATGGTTTCTGGCGAAAACCTTTAACGTAATGAACTTGATATCGTTGAAGGAACGGATAGCTTTTTGAAAATATAGTGACGAAAACCGTTGCTAAAGAGGTCACTCCCGGTGAAGGGATCTCGGCTCTTTCCCCGTAGAATGGGGTGCAGGATATTCCAAATGAATACCGCGATGCAAAGCAAAAGTAATCGGCTATAGTGAAGTTAATGCCCTGACGCAAACTTTTTGTCCAAGGGGTCACTCCCGGTGAAGGGATCTCGGCCCTTGCCTCGTCGACTGAGGAGCAGGATATTCCAACTGAATATCTCGATGCAAAACAAAAGTGAACGTCCTTGCAATAACAGCTTTTTGAAAAAGTGTTCCAACAACATCAGATTAGGTTTGTTTTAACTTGCATTGATCCGAATCAATGCAGTCCCATCAATTGATCACACCAAAAAGAACGAAAATATACTGATGTACGTATATGCCATCCGCATTCGCCACTGGGTCCCGTCATTACCCGTTAGGTTAGCTTACTAACGACAGAGCGGGGACTGGACTAGCGCGGATGCAAAACATATACTACATCTACTAATATATATACCAATATATTATATTCGCTCAAGGCGTGAAAGAAATGCAACATCACAGAGAATGAACAGCATCACAGAAACAATACAGATATCTGGGATCCCCGGGTTTCACAGAGCCGCTGAAACCCGACGTTCCCCTGGTCGTGTGGATAGCCCGTGCAATGAAATCCTAGACCCCTACGGGCGCGGCAAGTTACCCGCCAAAACCTGAAGCGAGGCAGCCCCCTTCAGTACCGTGAATGGACCACCCAGCACTTCACGGAATCCGGTAACTTGGGCACCCCTCCTGGGTCAACCTGTACCCCCTACGAGTGCGGCGAATAGCCCGCCAATCCTAGAGCGAAGCCCCCTCCGTCTCAAAGCCATGAGATGCGGGCTTGTTGCCCTCCAGAATCCGGCTATCCGTGCACCCCTCCGCGGGGTAATCCTAGTACAGAAAGTAAAATATACATACAACGGGTACATCGACCGCAACCAGGTCGTGCCCCAAAATAATAATACAAACAGGCAGTGACGGCAGTCCACATGTCGGACGCTCGCCCCGCAATATCAAATGTACATAATACAACAAAACTGTACTAGCATTGCATCCAGGCTATCCCCCACGACCGATCCGCAACATCACAGCATATACATAGAACATCAACGTGAAAGTCACGTTCGCAAATCCGTCTAACCGGGCTATAGCAGTTAGACCGGATTTACCGATCAAGTGACATTCACGGTCGCAGATATAATGTAAATACTGTGAAATAATGTGTTTGAAATATCCGATCGATCAAAAATTAACAAGTGGGCCCCCAAACAAAACTGTAGCACTCACAGAAATCCTGGGCCCAATTTTAATATTCCAAAACCCATATTATAAGCCCAGAAGGCCTCTGTAAAAAATTGGTGAAGTGATCTCCACAGTGTGCGGCGGAAGAGCGGCTGGAAGGGGGTTTTCGCGGCGGTTCCGCGCTCCCACTGTGGAGTTACTTCATAGAATTTTTACAGTGCTCTTAGATTTTCCAGTACATCAATATTTTACAACCTGAAAATTTTTTCGAGACCAAAAATTTTCAACAGAAACTGATGCGAACTAAAATGCAGTTTTGGAACATTCGATCGATCGAAACAGAAAAACACATTACACCAAGCTAGACTAAGTTAATGGCGAGGCTCTGATACCACTGTAAGTGCACGGCGGCGCCCCGGCCGTCAATCCGACGCCGGAATGCGGAAGCGGTGATAAACTTTAATTTTGCGGACTTAGCAAACCGGCACCACCGCGCACTAAACATCCGGATCGTAACCATTAACAAGTCTAAGCTACTAACAAGAAAGGGAATAGAGATATACCGACGATCCAAGTCCTCCGGTCTTCTCGTCATGGTCCCGATCTCCTGCGGAAAAATCCCGTCTCCTCCTCGTCGCCGGAAGTGCACCACATCGCCTACTTTGTTTACGGGCTCCCACCTCAATGCCGAGGCAACTCGGGCACGAAGCCGGCTGCTCGACGTGCCCAAGATTCGCTGTAGAATGTGTAGTAGAACTTGTGTCTCTTTTTGGGGTAGTGGAGGTTGCCATTGGTGGAGGGATTGAAAGGATTTTTGGAGATCAACTAGAGAGCTCTTTTCTTAGCACAATATGAACAAAAAAATGCCACACAAAAATGAATCAATCAACCCCACCCTAAAGTGGCCGGCCCATGTAGGAAAAAGGAGAGAGGAAAAAGTCAAGGGAGGGTGACCATATCAATCATGCAAGAAAAAGAGAGAGGAATGGTTATCATAATCAACCATGATCACAAAGCAATGCCAACACTCCACACAACCATCATCAACAACCATGATGCTAACAAAGTCAAGCCATCATGAAGTATGAAGTCAAGCAAGTCAATGGATGGTGCACCATCATGAAGACTATCATGATGCTACAAAAAGCAAAGACCCCCTCCACAAATACTAATTTGCAACAATGCAAATAAACCCTCCTCCACCAAACTTCGGCCAATGAACGATACAAAGGAAATTGGCCGAAACGAAAAGCAAACTGGCAACTCCAAAAAAAACTGGTCCCGTAATAAATTACAGGAAAACCCCGATACTGTGCATACACACCCGCATCTGTATTTCGACCGAAATACAAATGCAATGAGACAAAATCTACACTGTACTATACTAGGATCCGGTTTATACCAAAACCGGCTAGTAATATCTGTTCGATCCTGATCCGTGCAATACCGCACGTATCTGATCGAACCCTGCCATATAACCATACGGCCTATAGTACAAACTGTCCGATCCTGATCCGTGCAATACCGCACGTATCTGATCGGACCTTGCCATATCTCCATACGGCCTCTACAACCTTTCGCCCGAAAGCTGAGTAACTGAATGTGGGGGACTCTAAAGACTCGTCAACACCTTGGTTGTGGATTTAACCACTAGCACGTCAGAGGTATAAGCCAATACGTAACGGGCTACCAGGTACTGACTAAAAGGAATGTCTGTGAGTGAACTCAGCCTGACAACCCTACTGAGCCTGTCAGTGACAATATCCGTGCAGTCCGGTCCGTTCGTCTATGAGCATCGCATGGCGGGCCTAGGGGGTTGGTAAAAGTCAGACCCCCAAAAGCGGTACAAGTCGTGTCGGAGTGTAGCCCAGAACACCCTGAGATACTACTGGAATACCTACCAGTAAATCTCCTTGCCTTGGCCAAGGACTTTGTGTAATGGCTCTCCTAGACACAGCACGACCTCACCCCCAATACCGGGAGAGACGAACCCCTGAAGATACGCTCACTGCCTCCATGTGGCTCGGGACTGTACCCAACTAAAACCTGTTTGCACGACTCCTTTGAGCCGTGGTAGGGTAGTAATCAAAGTACAGTGGGAACTCACACAAGACAAATGACGATCCCCAGGTCGATGAACTAACCTGCACACATGTCACCAGGGAACTGCCATCTGACGTCTGGTATATGACCAACTAGCATGTTCCCGGCGAGTCCTGTCCGGTGTACTCATAACCCAATGAGCACCTGTATACATCTTAGGTGATCCAACTGACACCAGTGGCTTGTGAGACCGGCCACCGCCCCTCGTCGGGGTCTCGACTGTATACACTAGTCTACTAATGGAGTATCGATGCCCAGTCTCGAAACTCCCATGACTAGGGACCTTTTAAGGATAAGCTTATAGACCCCCAGCTCCCACTTATATGATAGCCCTCATACTGCTGGTGGTCAAGCAAGAATCCTAGGGGCTCTATCAACGTGTAATAGCGACGTATCAGGTCACCTAAAGCAGTACACGATGATAAAGGTAAACCAGATAGCATACTATCATCTCGAGTAAGACTGTCCTACCGGGATAGGTCCTCCCTCAATCATTACAATCACGTACCTGTGACCTAATAATTGACTCTGAGGGCACTATCTCCAACATTAAGCATAGGCACTGGAAAAGGTTTCATCATTTTCCACGCCTGGTCGATGACGAAAAACTTTACCAAGTCTAGCTTTGAAAGTCTCAACCTTCCCATGTACACCAAGTAATCTTCTCAAGATCTACTTGCTCCTGATGGGGATTTAACCCTTCAGATATAGCAACCAAAGTCCATACTTTGTTGGTGTATATGGATTCCATCTCAGATCGCTAAGCATCCAGCCATTCTTACAGAGTCTTACTCTTGATGGCCAGCTCGAAGCTAGTTGGGTCATCATCTCATGATGCAATCCTCGCTCCCACTGTCATAGAGAAACCGAAGTATCTCTCACGTGGGTGAGGAACCCTACTAGATCGGCGGAGAGGCTGAGGTTCGTTGGAATCTACTGAATCCTTTGGTTCTACCAAATCATCAGCTGCAGTTTGTATGGCTGGAACATTTCCAGTTCTACATTACAGACCTTGCCTCGAGCTTGTCCGGATTTTTCTTTTAGACATAGGCCGGACAACCCCAAATCTTAACTAGCTTAAGACATGGGCTCTTCCCTTTCCATATCACATATGAAATGGTAGGCAACTGATTTGATTGGAACCCTATTCTATAGGTATGCAACTTCTCAAGTGCATAACCCCCTAAGGAAAAAGGTAACTCAGTATTACTCATCATAGAGCACACCATATCATATAGGGTGTGATTGCTCCGCCCCGATATACCATCGTGCTATGGTGTATACAGAGGAGTAATGCTGAGAGAGAATCTCATTCTCCTTTAGAATAGTCCAGTATTTCCGTGCTCAAGTATTCTCCTCCTTGATCACATCAAAGGACATAATACTTATACCCGTATTTTGGTTCTCTACTTCTAGCTTATATTCTGTGAATATCTCAAAAGGTTCGGACTTGTGTTTCAACAGGAACATATGTCTGAATCTCGAGAGATTATCAGAGAATGTAATGAAGTATAAAGAACCAATCCTGGCATGTGTAGACAGGGGACCTTACAAACATCAACATGCATCAATCCCAAGAGTTCACTAACTCTTTCTCTGTTTCCAATAAACAGGTCTATGGTCATCTTATCTTTGTGACATGACTGGCGAGTTTCACAAGATGTAAATTCAAACTGATTTAAATATACATCTAAATGTAACTTCAGCTAGTCGGGTTACATTGATCTGACCTAGTCTACAATACCTCAAGAAGAATCCGTTCATTTCTGAACTCTTCCTCTTGTGTGTGTTCCATATACTAAGAACTGTAGTTTGATTTAGAACATCAATGCTTTTAGATAACGTGCCTGAACCGATCAACATTTGATATAGGAAATGTTCAAAACATTATCCATCAATACAAAATTATATCCTTTCTTTTCTAACAAAGAGAGTGATATGATTTGGTATATCAGGTTCGGTATCTAATAACATTCGTTCAGAATCAATGTATTTGTAATACAGGGTGACAGTGACCAACAGACTTGGCTGCAACACTTGCCCCGTTTTCTGTCTCATGAAACTTATCACCCGTTCTCAGTTTTTCTACCCTTTTGCAGCCCTATGTAACAGATTACATATCTGGGATCCTGATCCGGTATCATATACCAAGGATGCGGAGGATACTGAGAAACAGTTTTGTATAATGAACACACCCGAAGATGATGCATCAACATGCACTCTCTTCGTTTGGGCGGCACGGGAATTCTGGTAATCCTCAATTTCCTTCTCTGTCTTATAACAATTATAAGGTGGAGCGGGACCAACGTTCCCCAGCTCAGTATAACAAGCAGGTTCGGTCAATAATCCGTTTTATTATCTTGATTAAGGCGTGATATGGTCGCTACCTGGAGAGAGAGAGAAGAAAACACTCAGCGTGCGCTCTTGCAAGAATAGATTGGTTATTATTTTATCTAATCAGGATGGCTCCCACTGCTTTTTATCAAATCTTCCTTCAAACCCTAAAAGGAAAGACTAGCCGGGATTAATTACACACTACAAGTTCGCCAATCTTTCAGCCAGGCCAGTGTCGGTACTTTGAGGGAGGTCCCCCGTTCTTTCGCACGAACCTAATTAATGTAAACCTCGTTTTCCCAGAGGCGTAACCTCGTTAACACCTTTCTAGACACCTACTTGATCGGCTAATTGTAATGTGTAAAACTCTCCCAGGAGTAACAATTACTCGCAGTGGGTATCGGGATCCAACTATCTCATAGAAGGTATGCAATCTCATTGCAAATTTCAACACTTGAAATTCCCGATAATATTTTGCCCCTAGCTCGCTATGACCTTGACGCATGCCAAACAACCCATAGTCTACTAGTCAAGTTCAACCCGTACATTTATTGATTGAATTAAACCCACCCGCACGACCCTTGACGCATGCCAAACAACGCCGTACGAATACCCTAATCCAATCGCATCGTATGCTAGCAGATAAGCACTAGTTAGCTACCGTACACTACGCCTTGACGCATGCCAAACAACCGCAGCACGAATACTAACTAGTACTTATCTGAAATGACGGAGGGCTACGACAGGTTTTTCTGAAAACCTATTGCGTAATGAACTTGATATCGTTGTAGAATCAAATGAATTTTGAAATGGAGTGTTTTTGAGGCTTTTCTAGTTTTGCTAAAGGAGTCACTCCCGGTGAAGGGATCGTCGGTCCTTTCCTCGTCGAATGAGGTGCGGGATATATCATATATATCACTGTGCAAAGCAAAAACTCTTAAAAGCAATCAAAAAACAAACCGATTGTGTAGCATCTGCCAGATATTGCTAAAGGAGTCACTCCCGGTGAAGGGATTTCGGTCCTTTCCTCATCGAATAAGGTGCAGGATATATCACATATACCTCTGTGCAAAGCAAGAACTGTAGCTACCTGTTTTATTTTGAAATTTGATTCTACAACATCATAGGTTTATTTTACTTTCATTAATCACATTAATGAAGTCCCATC
This sequence comes from Agapanthus africanus, assembly GCA_030015575.1. Taxonomy (NCBI): domain Eukaryota; kingdom Viridiplantae; phylum Streptophyta; class Magnoliopsida; order Asparagales; family Amaryllidaceae; genus Agapanthus; species Agapanthus africanus. The sequence goes on from CM057350.1 coordinate 243,218,067, forward strand.
ATTTAAGTACCTAAACATCACAGATAAATATGACGTACACTTATGCCATCCGCATTCGCCTCGATGTCCCCTCATGCACCGTTAGGTTAGGTAACTAACGGCAGAGCGGGGTAGGGCTAGCGTGGGTGTAAAACATAAGTAACGTCTATATAATATATCATATATACTATATACTGTATCTATCACAGAACATCACATGATCACATCACAGATATCGCAGCAGAAGAATCATATGAAATATTAGATATACTAGGACGTCCGTGTTTTCAATACGAGCCAGTATAAAACACGGATTCCACGGTCGCGATGAATAGCCAAACCCACAACCCTAGACCCCTACGAGAGAGGCAAGCAACCCTACCAATTCTAGAGTTAGGAGACCCAGACTCGACTCCTCGAGTTGGTCTCCCACTGGACTCCAGAACCTGGTTACTTGTGCCCTCCTCCTTGGGTCTATCCTAGTGCGGAAAAGTAAATAATATACAAACGGTGACAACTTCTGCAACCTGGAAGCGCCCCAATAAAAGAATATTACATACACGTTTTTACATGAATGAAAATGAAAAACACTCATCTCACATTAAAACCCCCCCGGCTATTCAAACACGATGATCCAATATAACATATCCAGCAACACATAACATCACATGTCATCAACGTAAGTAAATATGTCCATCCCAATTGTCGTTGACATATAGCAACGAAACCGGCGATATCACATATTACACTTACGGTCATAGAAAAGAAAGTGTAAAACTACAACAGTTGGAATCCGCAACCACCTCAGACATCGCATGCCTGACCAAATGAATTACTTAGACATCGCATGCCTAACAATTATAAACCCCGCATTTTAGTCTCAAAATCGAAAACTCTTTTCAATATCTAGTCGGGCAATTCAACAAGATTCCTGAAATACTGATCGAATGCTCGTCGCAAACTTTAGTAGACGGTCACACCCCCGATACCGTCGATGAAGTGCACCAAGACGGAACACCGCTACCGGGAGCACCCGAACAGATGCTTTCGGTGACTGGGTTCTCCTACAGTCACTTGGTCGGGTCTATGGAGTGAGGCTGTCTATTAAGTTTACCCGGCGAGTATTCGCGTACGCTACGTGATTGCGACGGACTTTTGATCACATCAAAATTCCGTGGCAACCGATCAAGTGAGACTAAACTGCTATGTTTATAACATTCATTCAGTTATCACATAACTTTTGTGAATTCCAATTGTTGTATCAGATTCCGGATAAACAGAAAATGTTAAACTTTCCGATTGAACATTCGAACACCCAAGTTTTCCCAATACAGATCAACACATGAAACAAGTCTAAAAACATTCAGTTCGTGCCTCAGTACCAACGGTCCAGCCGTAGAAGGGTCAAGCCAACACCTCACATGTGGCACGCCGTACTGCCCCAAACCCGAAGGTTCAAAGGGCAGTTCAAGACGGTCACATAATCGAGTTAAGGTTTGTTGTCTTCTAGAGGGTCCATCGCGTTACTTGCACTACTTAGAACGTCTTTAAACTACGGAAAAATCTAACACTTGGAAATTTCCCGACAGGGGAAAAATTGCGTATTTATATCCGGTCGAACTTTTTAACATATTCTAAAATTTACCCAGAAAGCCACACAGACAAAATTTGATAATCCGATCGAATCCATGAAATCCCAAAACAACCCCAGAAAACTCAACTGTATAATAAATATTAAAATATCCCAGAAAATACAGCACAACTGAGGAGGAATTACTGTGAAACTTTTACTGTGAGACACGACCGTACGGCCGCGGAACCGCCGCATGAGCCATGTTCATGCCGCGGAACCGCGGCGGTTTAGATGAATTAGGTCCACGAAATTTACAGTAATTCCTACAAAACCCTGCTTAATTTTCTGCATATTTTTAATTTCGAAAAATCCACAATTTTCAAAAAAGGACAGAGAGCGTGTTTGGAATTGGGTTTCGGGTTCGTTCGGACTTCAAATTGCGTCTAGACTTCGCCTAAGGCTCTAGCCAGGCTCTGATACCAGTGAAAGGTTCTTAGGCACCCTAAGGAGGTCTCACAAGGCATCGATCATGCCAATTTCAAAAATTACGGTGCCGAGAAACCCTAGACTACGGATCGTTAACTAGATATTTAGGCGAAACGATAACAAGTTAACACTTAACTAAGAGAATACGGAAATACAACCTTTGTAGATCCGGTGCTCCACCTCCATAGCTCCGCAATGAAGTCCTCTCGCTGTCCAAAATAAATCCCGGGCTCTAGCTGTTAGTTATATGTATGCCCTAGAGGCCATTACTGTACATTGGATGTATATTGTAGTGGATGCTGGGACATATATAGGGAGGACTTTCTTGCTCGACATGATAGTATGCTATCTGGTTGTTCTTTACCTTAACGTGTACACTGATCGTCTCTCTGTTACATGTTGGTAAAGCCCTTAGGATGTGTACTTGACTACCTGGACTATGATGCGGATCATACTAGTGGGGACATGGTAGTCCATAAGTACATCCTTTAAAGTCCCTAGTCGTGGGTGTATCGAGACGGGGCATCGATATACCAGAGTAGACTAGCGTGTACCTTCTCGACCCATACAGATGGGCGATGGATGATCCTATATCCATTGGTGTTTGACATCAGAGATGATATACGGGTGCTCAGTAGAGACTGGGTACACTGGACGGACTCGCCGAGAACTCCCAGATGGTATTATACCTCACGTCAGATGGCAGTTCTCTGGTGACACTGGTACAGAGTAGTCTGTTGACCCGAGATCGTCATAGAGTCTTGTGTGGTTCCCACTGTGCTTTGATTTCCATCTTACCACGTCCAAGAGGGCGTGCAAAAGGGTGGTTTTTGGGTACAGTCCCGAGTCACATGGAGGCAATGAGCGATAGGAAGGGATTCGTCTCTCCCGGTATAGGGGGTTGATGTTGCGCTGTGTTCGATTGGCTATAACAGGAAATCCCTGGCCAGGGTTGCTGAGATTTACTGGTAAGTGTTACCAGTAGTTTCTCGAATTGTTATAGACCTCATATCGACACGACTTATCAAGCTATTGGGTTTTGACGTTTACCACCCCTAGGCGAGATATGCGACATATCAGACGATCAGACCGGACTGTACGGTAGTGTTACTGGTTAGATTCACTGGAGTGTGAGCGGGCTTGCTCGTCGATCTTCAGATCGCTCAATACCCGGGTGGCCGTTACGTTTAGCAGACCGCTTGCGGCTTGTGGGTGCTTGATATGATCATCATCTGCTGCCGGCGTATTGACGAGTCTTTAGAGTCCTACACAGAGGTTTCCTGGCTCAAGCGAAACGAAATAGGAGTGCATATGAGATATGTACGGGACCGAGAATGATACAAGTATGTGATATTGTATTCGATTCTCGCGATATGTGACATTGATCGGTTATATGCGATATAGCCGGCATATCGGATCAAGTGTTGATTCGATAAGTTGTTACTGTTGATATTAGTCGGTTATATGCGATATGACCGGATCGTTAAATCATGTGTTGATTTAATGATTTAATGTATAATTATATATATATATATATATATATATATATGATATATTAATTTACATTAACTAGTATCGGTTCACTTTAAATGGATTTTCTCACTCGGATGTGCGCATTACATATGCGATATGATTTTGTGCACTTGTTTGTATCATGTTTGATGATGCATGTTTTTATGGTTAAGTGTAAAGATTTAAACCATGGTTAGGTGGATAATTAGGGTTTTACATATTCATTTATTAATTTTTTTCTTTTTGGAAAAAGGAAATGATATGAGAAGAAATGGTGGCTTTTATTTGTTTCCACTTGAAGCTTCTTGAAGCCTTGATAAAGTAACCATTTTTGTCTCATGCTTAACCCTAACCATTCCACTAAACCATGATTCACTCTCTACACCTAACTATGGTTCTATTATGATAAGAATTGATTATTCTTTTTATTTTTGGAATTAATTTCTTATCATAACATTCTTCTTCTTCTTCCTTGAACTCAAGAAGAAAACCTTGCATCCATCAATGGTGATTGATGAATTAGAGTAAGAAATCCAATTCTAAAGTCTACCCACTTCCTATTTCTTCATACTCTACCTCTTGCCAAGTAGTAGAGTGTGTTTCCTTCACAAGTTTTCTTGACTTGGTGAAGTTGGAGCTTGATCTAGCGATGCCTCGACGTAGATCATCTTCGGCATGGACATCGACGACCTAGCTCGCCTATTCTCCGATGAAGCCGACGCTAGAGCCCGGGAATTCACTAGGACAGCGAGGGGACTTCGTTGCGGAGCTATGGAGGTGGAGCACTGGATCTACAAAGGTTGTATTTCCGTTATCTTATAGTTTAGTTGTAAACTAACTCACCTTTTCGCCTAGATTTCTAGCCAACGATCCGTAGTCGGGTTTCTCGGCACCGTATTTTTTGAAATTGGCATGGTTGGTGCCTTGTGAGACCTCATTAGGTTGCCTAGGAACCTTTCACTGGTATCAGAGCTACTAGGCATTGGATGTCGACCTATGGGGGGTTCTCACTGTGTGACAGTGTGGCGAAGCATAGGCTCTTACCCCCAGGGTGTCCCAAGACCGGAAGGTGTTCCGGTGGGTTGTAGTCCTCGCGAGTGGGCATGCGTAAAAAGTAACGGCTGAGGGACCCGTTGGTGCCACGGCGACCCCATTGGATGGGGTGGCTGCCTGACTAACAGTGGTATCAGAGCCTAGCTAGAGCCTTAGGTGAAGTCTAGACGGAATTTGAAGTCCGATCGAACCGAAACCCCGATTCCAAACTTGCTCTCTATACGTTTTTGTAAAATGTGGTTTTTTCAAAATTAAAAATATGCAGAAAAATCAGCAGGTGATTTTAAGAGTTACTGTGATGTTTGAGTGTCTAAATCCATCAACTTGCTGCGGTTCCGCGGCACGAGCATGGCTCGTGCGGTAGTTCCGCGGCCGTACGGCCTCATTGTTCAGTGTATTTTACACAGTAACTCCTAATTAATAGTGCTGGTTTTCCTGGGAATTTTTAAACTTTACTCAAGAGTTGAGTTATCTGGGGTTGTATTGGGAGTTCGATGATTCGATCGGAGTATCAGATTTTGTCTATGTGGCTTTCTGGATAAATTTTAGAATATGTTAAAAAGTTCGACCGGATATAAATACCCACTTTTTCCCCTGCCGGGAAATTTCCAATTGTTGGATTTTTCCGTAGTTTAACGACGTTCTAAGTAGTGCAAGTAACGCGATGGACCCTCTAGAAGACAACAAACCTTAACTCGATTATGTGACCGTCTTGAACTGCCCTTTGAACCTTCGGGTTTGGGGCAGTACGGCGTGCCACATGTGAGGCGTTGGCTTGACCCTTCTACGGCTGGACCGTTGGTACTGAGGCACGAACTGAATGTTTTTAGACTTGTTTCATGTGTTGATCTGTATCGGGAAAACTTGGGTGTTCGATTGTTCGATCGGAAAGTTTGACATTTTCTATTTATCCGGAATGGGATACAATAATTGGAATTCACAAAAAGTTATGAGATAACTAAATGAATGTTATAAACATAGCAGTTTAGTCTCACTTGATCGGTTGCCACGGAATTTTGATGTGATCAAAAGTCCGTCGCAATCACGTACCGTACGCGGATACTCGCCGGGTAAACTTAATAGACAGCCTCACTTCATAGCCCCGACCAAGTGACTGTAGGAGAACCCCGTCGCCGAAAGCATCCGTTCGGGTGCTCGCGGTGGCGGTGTTCCGCCTTGGTGCACTTTATCGACGGCGTCAGGGGTGCGGCCGCCTACTGAAGTTTGCGACGAGCATTCGATCAGGATGTCGGGAATCTTGTTGAATTACCCGACTTGGTATTGAAAAGTGTTTTCGATTTTGAGACTAAAATGCGGGGTTTATAATTGTTAGGCATGTGATGTCTAAGTAATTCATTTGGTCAGGCATGCGATGTCTGAGGTGGTTGCGGATTCCAACTGTTGTAGTTTTACACTTTCTTTTCTGTGACCGTAAGTGTAATATGTGATATCTCCGGTTTCGTTGCTATATGTCAACGACAATTGGGATACGTATGTTTACTTACGTTGATGACATGTGATGTTATGTGTTGCTGGATATGTTATATTGGATCGTCGTGATTGAATAGCCGAGGGTTTTTCATGTAAAAACTTGTATGTAATATTCTTTTATTGGGGCACTTCCAGGTTGCGGAAGTTGTCACCTCTTGTATATTATTTACTTTTCTGCACTAGGATAGACCCAAGGAGGAGGGAACAAGTAACCGGGTTCTGGAGTCCAGTGGGAGAACAACTCGAGGAGTCGAGTCCGGGTCTCTTAACTCCAGAATTGGTAGGGTTGCTTGCCGCTCTCGTAGGGGTCTAGGGGTGTGGGTTTGGCTATTCATCACGACCGTGGAATCCGTGTTTTATACTGGCTCGTATTGAAAACACGGACGTCCTAGTATATCCAATATTTCATATGATTCTTCTGCTGCGATATCTGTGATGTGATCATGTGATGTTCTGTGATAGATACATATATAGTATATATGATATATTATATAGGCGTTACTTATGTTTTACACCCGCGCTAGCCCTGCCCCGCTCTGTCGTTAGTTACCTAACCTAACGGTGCACGAGGGGACATCGAGGCGAATGCGGATGGCATAAGTGTACGTCGTATTTATCTGTTATGTTTAGGTACTTTAATGATGGGACTTCATTAATATGATTAATGAAATAAAAGAAACCTAAGATGTTGTAGAATCGAATTTCAAAATAAAACAGGTAGCTACAGTTCTTGCTTTGCACAGCGGTATATGTGATATATCCTGCACCTTATTCGATAAGGAAAGGACCGAGATCCCTTCACCGGGAGTGACTCCTTTAGCAATAACTGGCAGATGCTACACACTCGGTTTGTCTTTTGATTGCTTTTAAGTGTTTTTTCTTTGCACAGTGATATATATGATATATCCCGCACCTCATTCGACGAGGAAAGGACCGTCGATCCCTTCACCGGGAGTGACTCCTTTAGCAAAACTAGAAAAGCCTCAAAGACACTCCATTTCAAAATTCATTCGATTCTACAACGATATCAAGTTCATTACGCAATAGGTTTTCAGAAAAACCTGTCGTAGCCCTCCGTCATTTCAGATAAGTACTAGTTAGTATTCGTGCTGCGGTTGTTTGGCATGCGTCAAGGCGTAGTGTACGGTAGCTAACTAGTGCTTATCTGCTAGCATACGATGCGATTGGATTAGGGTATTCGTACGGCGTTGATTGGCATGCGTCAAGGGTCGTGCGGGTGGGTTTAATTCAATCAAGAAATGTACGGGTTGAACTTGACTAGCAGACTATGGGTTGTTTGGCATGCGTCAAGATCATAGCGAGCTAGGGGCAAAATATTATCGGGAATTTCAAGTGTTGAAATTTGCAATGAGATTGCATACCTTCTATGAGATAGTTGGATCCCGATACCCGCTGTGAGTAAGAGTTACTCCTGGGAGAGTTTTATACATTACAATTAGCCGATCAAGTAGGTGTCTAGAAAGGTGTCAACGAGGTTACGCCTCTGGGAAAACGAGGTTTACATTAATTAGGTTCGTGCGAAAGCACGGGGGACCTCCCTCAAAGTACCGACATTGGCCTGGCTGAATGATTGGCGAACTTGCAGTGTGTAATTAATCCCGGCTAGTCTTTCCTTTTAGGGTTTGAAGGAAGATTTGATAAAAAGCAGTGGGAGCCATCCTGATTAGATAAAATAATAACCAATCTATTCTTGCAAGAGCGCACGCTGAGTGTTTTCTTCTCTCTCTCTCCTGGTAGCGACCATATCACGCCTTAATCAAGATAATAATACGGATTATTGACCGAACCCGCTTGTAATACTGAGCTGGGGAACATTGGTCCCGCTCCAACTTATAATTGTTATAAGACAGAGCAGGAAATTGGGGAATACCGGATTTCCCGTGCCGCCCAAACGAAGAGAGTGCATGCTGATGCATCATCTTCGGGTGTGTTCATTATACAGAACTGTTTCTCAGTATCCTCCGCATCCTGGGTATATGATACCGGATCAGGATCCCAGATATGTAATCTGTTACATAGGGCTACAAAAGGGTAGAAAAACTGAGAACGGGTGATAAGTTTCATGAGGCAGAAAACGGGGCAATAGTTGCAGCCAAGTCTGTCGGTCACTGTCACCCTGTATTACCAATACATTGATTCTGAACGAATGTTATTAGATACCGAACTTGATATACCAAATCATATCACTCTCTTTCTTAAAAAAGAAAGGATATAATTTTGTATTGATGGATAATGTTTTGAACATTTCCTATATCAAAAGTTGATCGGTTCAGGCACGTTATCTAAAAGCATTGATGTTCTAAATCAAACTACAGTTCTTAGTATATGGAACACACACAAGAGGAAGAGTTCAGAAATGAACGGATTCTTCTTGAGGTATTGTAGACTAGGTCAGATCAATGTGACCCGACTAGCTAGAGTTACATAAAGATGCATATTTAAATTAGTTTGAATTTACATCTTGTGAAACTCGCCAGTCATGTCACAAAGATAAGATGACCATAGCTCCGTTTACTGGAAACAGAGAAAGAGTTAGTGAACTCTTGGGATGATACATGTTGATGTATGTAGGTCCCCTGTCTACACATGCCAGGACTGGTTCTTTATACTTCATTACGTTCTCTGATGATCTCTCAAGATTCAGACATATGTTCCTGTTGAAACACAAGTCCGAACCTTTTGAGATATTCACAGAATATAAGTTAGAAGTAGAGAACCAAAATTCGGGTATAAGTATTATGTCCTTTGATGAGATCGAGGAGGAGAATACTTGAGCACGGAAATCCTGGACTATTTTAAAGGAGAATGAGATTCTCTCTCGGCATTACTCCTCTGTATACACCATAGGACGATGGTATATCGGGGCGGAGCAATCACACCCTATTTGATATGGTGTGCTCTATGATGAGTACTACTGAGTTACCTATTTCCTTTTGGGAGTTATGCACTTGAGATGCTGTATACCTATTGAATAGGGTTCCAATCAAATCAATTGCCTACCACTTCATATGTGATATGGAAAGGGAAGAGCCCATGTCTTAACCTAGTTAAGATTTGGGGTTGTCCGGCCTATGTCTAAAAGCAAAATCCGGACAAGCTCGAGGCAAAGTCTGTTATGTAGAACTGGAAAAGTTCCAGCAATACAAACTACAGTAGATGATTTGATAAAACCAAAGGATTCAATAGTTACCAACGAACCTCAGCCTCTCCGCCGATCTAGTAGGGTTCCTCACCCACCTGAGAGATACTTCGGTTTCTCTATGACAGTGAGAGCGAGGAATGCATCATGAGATGATGACCCAACTAGTTTCGAGCTGGCCATCAAGAATGAGACTCTGTAAGAATGGCTGGATGTTTATCGATCTGAGATGGAATCCATGTACACCAACAAAGTATGGACTTTAGTTGCAATATATGAAGGGTTAAATCCCCATCAGGAGCAAGTATATCTTGAGAAGATTACTTGGTATACATGGAAAAGTTGAGACTTTCAAAGCTAGACTTGTTAAAAGTTTGCATCATTGACCAGGTGTGGATAATGGTGAAACCTTTTCAAGTAGCTATGCTTAAGTCCATCCAGATCCTACTTGTCACGGCTACATACCATGACTACGATATCTGGTGGTTGGGTGTCATGACTGCTTTTCTAAATGATGTTTTAGAAGAGTGCGTCTATAATTACACAGCCAGAGGGCTTCGTAGACAGTGGGAGCAGCGGAAACGTGTGCAAGATACTTTATAGGATTAAAGCAGGCATCGCGGAGTTGGAACATCTGTTTTGATGAATTAGTCAAAGAGTTTGACATCATCAAAATGGTAGATGAACCTTGTATAAACAAAAAGGTAGTAGGGAGTATGGTGACGATCCTCGTAGAGTACGCGGATGACATACTCTTGATAGGGAAGGAGTTTCCTATGCTACGCTCGATCAATCTCCGCTTATCACAATGATTCTCCACATAGGATCAAAGTGATACCTACTAAATCCTGGATTTTGGATCTATGAGATAGATCTAATTGGATGTTAGGATACTCACTAGTTGTAGTGAGATAGTATCAATTGATCCTGGGGAGAATCACTGGAAGTGTTCCAGGGTGATAAAGACGACAGAATGTCAGTCACAGGCATTGTCTTTACCCTCAGTAAAGGGACGGTATGTTGGAAGAGTTCCAAGCTAGATACCGTGACATACTAGACGATAAAGGCAGGATACATCGCTACTTAAGATGCTACCAAAGAGGCTGTTTGGGTGTATATAGGTTCATGAGATGAACTAGGTTCCTACCATTGTGTGATAATGGAAGTGCGGCTTTGGCCAGGGAACCCCTGTCCCATCAGTGATCCAGACATATTCTAAGGCAGTATCACCTGATCGTGGAGATGGTTGATCTCCATGGTGATCAAGGTTAGGAGAGCAGACTAAGAGGACAACACGGCGGGTCCACTCACGAAGGCCTATTCCCAGAGAGAGACTTTTATGGGATGGTTGAGTATGAGATACTACAACCACTGCTACGGATGGCCCTAGTGCAAGTGGGAGATTGTTAGTTATATGTATGCCCTAGAGGCCATTACTGTACATTGGATGTATATTGTAGTGGATGCTGGGACATATATAAGGAGGTCTTTCTTGCTCGACATGATACTATGCTATCTGGTTGTTCTTTACCTTAACGTGTACACTGATTGTCTCTCTGTTACATGTTGGTAAAGCCCTTAGGATGTGTACCTGACTACCTGGACTATGATGCGGATCATACTAGTGGGGACATGGTAGTCTATAAGTACATCCTTCAAAGTCCCTAGTCGTGGGTGTATCGAGACGGGGCATCGATATACCAGAGTAGACTAGCGTGTACCTTCTCGACCCATACAGATGGGCGAGCTGCCAACGATGCTGCCAAAGAGGCTGTCTGGATCAAGAAGTTCATTACTGAACTTGGTGTGGTTCCATCCATTGAGCATCCAATACCTTTGTATTGCGATAACAATGGAGCAGTGTCTTTGGCCAAGGAACCCAGGTCCCATCAGCGATCCAGGCATATTCTGAGGCGGTATCACCTGATCCGGGAGATAGTTGATCGCCGGGAGATCGAGGTCAGGAGGGTTGACACGAAGAATAACACGGCGGATCCACTCACGAAGGCCATTCCCCAGATACAGTTTGAGAGACTCTTCGGGATGCTCGGTATGCGATACTACAGCAGCTGGCCCTAGTGCAAGTGGGAGATTGTTAGTTGTATGTATGCCCTAGAGGCCAGTATTGTACAGATGATGTATATTATATTGGATGCTTGGACATATATAGAGATGACTTTCTTGCTCGATATGATTGTATGCTATCTGGTTGCTCTTTATCTTAACATGTATACTGGTCTCTTTATACTGTCTTATAGTTACATGTTGGTAAAGCCCTTAGGATGTGTACTTGACTACCTGGACTATGATGCAGATCATACTAGTGGGATATGGTAGTCCATAAGTACATCCTTCAAGGTCCCTAGTCGTGGGTGTATTGAGACGGGGCATCGATATACCAGTGTAGACTAGCGTATACGCTTCTCGACCCATGTGATGGGCGATGGATGATCCCATGTCCATTGGTGTTTAATATCAGAGATGGTATACGGGTGCTCAGTGGAGACTGAGTACACTGGACGGACTCGCCGAGAACTCCCAGATGGTATTATACCTCACGTCAGATGGCAGTTCTCAGGTGACACTTGTACAAGTTAGTCTGTAGACCCGAGATCGTCATAGAGTCTTGTGTGATTCCCACTGTGCTTTGATCTCCACCTTACCACGTCCATGAGGGCGTGCAAAACGGTGGTCTTTGGGTACAGTCCCGAGTCACATGGAGGCAATGAGCGATAGGAGGGGTTTCGTCTCTCCCGGTATTGGGAGTTGATGTTGCGCTGTGCTCGATTGGCCGTAGCAGGGAAGTTTCTGGCCAGGGCTGATCAGAGATTTGCTGGTAAGTGTTACCAGTAGTTTCTCGACCCGTTGCGGACCTCACATCGGCACGACTTATCGGGTTATTGGGGTCTGACGTTTACCACCCCTAGACTTGATATGCGACATATCAGACGAAGAGACCGGACTGTACGGTTAAGTGTTACTGATCGGATTCGCAGGAGTGTGAGCGGGCTAGCTCGTCGATCTTCTGATCGCTCAGTACCCGGGTGGCCGTTACGTTTAGCAGACCGCTTGCGGCTTGTGGGTGCTTGATATGATCATCATCTGCTACCGGCGTATTGACGAGTCTTTAGAGTCCTACACAGAGGTTTCCTGGCTCAAGCGAAACGAAATAGGAGCGCATATGAGATATGTGTGGGACCGAGAATGATGCATGTATATGATACCGTATTTGATTTTCGCGATTAATGTTTCGATTGGTTGTATGAGATATGACCTAGTTATCGAATCATTGATTCGATAAATCGATGCATTGAATACTAGTCGGTTATGTGCGACATGACCGGATCATTGAATCAAGTGTTGATTTAATGATTTAATGTATAATTATATATTTGATATATTAATTTGCATTAACTAGTATAGGTTCACTTTAAACGGATTTTCTCACTTGATTTGCACATTGTATATGTGATATGCTTTTGTGCACATATTTGTATCATGTTTGATGATGCATACTCATTTGGTTAAGTGTAAAGGATTAAACCTAGGTTAAGTAAGTAATTAGGGTTTTTATTATCCATTCTTTTATTTATTTATTTTAGAAAAAGAATGGCATATGAATACAAAATGGTTGCTTTCTTTCTTGAACCTTTGTGAAGCTTCATGAAGCTTTGACCCAAGTGACCAATTTGTCTTCATGCTTAACCCTAACCACTCTTTTAACCTTGGTCAATTCTCTACACCTAACCATGGTTCCCATTATGATAAGTATTGTTTTATTATTCATATTTACAAGACTTATCATAATTCTATCTTCATCTTCTTCTTCACTTCAAAAAGGAAAAGCTTGATGCCATCAATGGCAACTTCATTTCTAGAGTGAGAAATCCAAATCTAAAGTGAACCCACCTCCTATTTCTTCATCCTCTACCTCTTGCCAAGTGGTTTTGGGTGTTTTCTTCACAAGTTTCACAACTTGGTGAAGTCGGAGCTTGAACTTGTGCAACCTCGACGTAGATCGTCTTTGACACGAAGCCGACGACCTTGCTCGCCCGTTTTTCCGATGAAGCCGACGAATGAGTCTAGGATTCGTGATGGACAGCGAGAGCACACCCACGTGTAGCTAAGGAAGTGGGGAACCGGATCTACAAAGGTTGTAGCATCTAACTTTTAGTTAAGTAGTTAACTAGATTCTCATTTCGCCTAAACATCTAGTCAACGATCCGTGTCAGGGTTTCTCAGCACCAATAATATTTGAAATTGGCATGGTTGATGCCTTTTGAGACTTCATTAGGATGCCTAGGAACCCTACAGTGGTATCAGAGCCTAGCTAGAGCCTTAGGCGAAGTCTAGACGGAGTTTGAAGTCCGAACGAACCCGAAACCCTAATTCCTAGGTGCTCTCTGGAAATTTTCTGAAATTTTGGTTTTTTTCAATTAAAAATATGCAGAAAATTATGCAGGGTCTTATATGAAATACTGTGAAATACGAGGGCCTGATTCAACTTTTCCACCGCAGAACCGCGGCATGAGCTATGCATGCGCGGCAGTTCCGCGGCCGTACTGTCCTTTTGTCTGGTGATTTTTTCACAGTAATTCATGAATTCAGATATTATATTTTCTGGGTATTTTTATTGTGACTCTACAGAAGAGTATTTTGTGGTTGCTTTGGGGATTCAATGTTTCGATCGGATTATCAAATTTCGTCTTTGTGTTTTTCCGGATAATTTTTAGAATATGTTAAAAAGTTTGACCGGATATAAATACCCAATTTTTCCCCTGTCGGGAAATTTCCAAGTGTTGGATTTTTCCGTAGTTTAACGACGTTCTAAGTAGTGCAAGTAACGCGATGGACCCTCTAGAAGACAACAAACCTTAACTCGATTATGTGACCGTCTTGAACTGCCCTTTGAACCTTCGGGTTTGGGGCAGTACGGCGTGCCACATGTGAGGCGTTGGCTTGACCCTTCTACGGCTGGACCGTTGGTACTGAGGCACGAACTGAATGTTGTTAGACTTATTTCATGTGTTGAGCTGTATCGGGAAAACTTGGGTATTCGAATGTTCGATCGGAAAGTTTAACATTTTCTGTTTATCTGGAATGTGATACAATAATTGGAATTCACAAACAGTTATGAGATAACTGAATGAATGTTATAAATCTAGCAGTTTAGTCCCACATGATATTGAAAAGAGTTTTCGATAATGAGACTAAAATGCGGGATTTATATCTGTTAGGCATGTGATGTCTAAGTATTTCATTTGATTAGGCATGCGATGTCTAAAGAGGTTGCGGATTCCAACTGTTGTAGTTTTACACTTTCTTTTCTGTGACCGTAAGTGTAGTATGTTCATATCGCCGGTTTCGTTGCTATACGTCAACGACAATTGGGGTATGCATACTTACTTACGTTGATGACATGTGATATTATGTGTTGCTGGATATGTTATATTGGATCGTCGTGTTTGAATAGCCGGGGTTTTTTATGTAAGATGAGTGTTTTTTCATTTTCATTCATGTAAAAACTTAAATGTAATATTCTTTTATTTGGGGCACTTCCAGGTTGCGGAAGTTTTCACCTTTTGTATATTATTTACTTTTCCGCATTAGGATAGACCCAAGGAGGGAAGCACAAGTAACCGGGTTCTGGGGTCCAGTGGGAGACCAACTCGAGGAGTCGAGTCCGGGCCTCCTAACCCTAGAATTGGTAGGGTTGCTTGCCGCTCTCGTAGGGGTCTAGGGGTGTGGGATTGGCTATTCATCACGACCGTGGAATCCGTGTTTTATACTGGCTCGTATTGAAAACACGGATGTCCTAGTATATCCAATGTTTCATATGTTTCTTCTGCTGCGATATCTGTGATGCGATCATGTGATGTTCTATGATAAATACTGTATATAGTATATATGATATATTATATAGGCGTTACTTATGTTTTGCACCCACACTAGCCCTGCCCCGCTCTGCCGTTAGTTACCTAACCTAACAGTGCACGAGGGGACATCGAGGCGAATGCGGATGGCATAAGTGTACGTCGTATTTATCTGTGATGTTTAGGTATTTAAATGATGGGACTTCATTAATGAGATTAATGAAAGAAAATAAACCTAAGATGTTGTAGAATCAAATTTTAAATAAAACAGGTTGCTACAGTTCTTGCTTTGCACAGCGGTATATATGATATACCCAGCACCTTATTCGATGAGGAAAGGACCGAGATCCCTTCACCGGGAGTGACTCCTTTAGCAGTAACTGGCAGATGCTATACACTCGGTTTGGCTTTGATTGCTTTTAAGAGTTTTTGCTTTGCACAGTGATATATATGATATATCCCGCACCTCATTCGACGAGGAAAGGGCCGACGATCCCTTCACCGGGAGTGACCCCTTTAGCAAAACTGGAAAAGCCTCAAAATCACTCCATTTCAAAACTTCATTTGATTCTACAACGATATCAAGTTCATTACGCTCATGGTTTTATGAAAACCTGTGTAGCCCTCCGTCATTTCAGGTAAGTTACATATAGTATTCGTGCTACATTTGTTGGCTTTCGTCAAGGTGTAGTGTGCGGTAGCTATGTGCTGCTTATCTGCTGCATATGATGCGACTGGATTAGGGTAGTTGTACGGCTTTGTTGGCTTTCATCAAGGGTCGTGCGGGTGGGTTTAATTCAGTCAAGAAATGTACGGGTTGAACTTGACTAGCGGGCTGTGGTTTGTTGGCTTTCGTCAAGGTCATAGCACGCTAGGGGCAAAAGCATTATCGGGAATTTCAAGTGTTGAAATTTGCAATGAGATTGCATACCTTCTATGAGATAGTTGGATCCCGATACCCACTGCGAGTAAGAGTTACTCCTGGGAGAGTTTTACACATTACAATTAGCCGATCAAGTAGGTGTCTAGAAAGGTGTTAACGAGGTTACGCCTCTGGGAAAACGAGGTTTACAGTAATTAGGTTCGTGTGAAAGCACGGGGGACCTCCCTCAAAGTACCGACACTGGCCTGGCTGAAAGATTGGCGAACTTGTAGTGTGTAATTAATCCCGGCTAATCTTTCCTTTTAGGGTTTGGAGGAAGATTTGATAAAAAGCAGTGGGAGCCATCCTGATTAGATAAGATAATAACCAATCTGATCTTGCACGAGCATACGCTAAAGTGTTTTCTTCTCTCTCTCTCCAGGTAGCGACCATTTCATGCCCTAATGAAGATAATAATATGGATGTATTGACCGAACCCGCATGTTATACTGTGCTGGGGAACGTTGGTTCCGTTCTTTCCTATAAGAGTTATAGGAATGAACAGGATATAGGGGAATACCAGGATTCCCATGCCACCCGAATGAAGAAAGTACATGTTGATGCATTTTCTTCGGGTGTGTTCGTTACAGAGAACTGTTTCTCCATTTGCTCTACGTCCTGGGTATTAGATACCGGGTCAGGATCCCATATATGTAATCAGTTACATGGGCTAAGGAAAGGTAGAGAACTTGGAGAAGGTGATAAAGACATTAGAGTTGGAAATGGTGCAATTGTTGCAGCTAAGACTGTTGGAGAATATCACCTTGTATTACCAACTGGAAATACATTGGTTCTGAACGAATGCTATTACATGCCGAACCTGATATGCAACATTATATCGGTTTCTTTGCTGAGTAAAGAGGGATATAATTTTGTATAACAGGACAATGTTATGAACATTTTCCGTAACCAAAAGTTGGTTGGATCAGGCACGTTATGCAATGGCATTTATGTTCTAAACCAATCAACAGTTCTGAGCATAACAAACACACACAAGAGGAAGAGTTCAGAACTGAACGAATCCTTCTTGTGGCATTGTAGACTGGGTCACATCAATGCGACACGACTGGCTAAGTTGCATAAGGATGGATATTTGAAACCATTCGAATTTTCATCTTATGACATTTGCCAGTCATGTCTCAAAGGCAAGATGACCAAAACTCCGTTTACGGGACACGGAGAAAGAGTTACCGAACTCTTGGGACTAATACATAGTGATGTATGTGGTCCCATGTCTACACATGCCAGGGATGGTTCTTCGTACTTCATTACATTCACTGACGATCTCTCAAGATACGGACATGTGTACTTAATAAGACACAAGTCTGAAGCTTTTGAGAAATTTAGAGAATATAAACAAGAAGTCGAAAACAAAACCGGAAAAAGTATTAAAATCTTTCAATCTGATCGAGGAGGTGAATACTTGAGCAATGAATTCCTGGACTTCCTAAAAGAGAATGGGATTCTCTCTCAGCTGAATCCTCCATATACACCACAGCACAACGGTGTATCAGAATGGAGGAACCGCACCTTATTAGATATGGTGCGCTCTATGATGAGCACAGCTGAGTTACCTATTTCCTTCTGGGGGTATGCGCTTGAGACAGCCATACATCTATTGAATATGGTCCCCACCAAATCTGTGCCTACCACTCCATATGAGATATGGAAAGGGAAGAGACCATGTCTTAACTATGTTAAGATATGGGGTTGTCCAGCCTATGTCAAACGACAAAATCCGGAAAAACTCGAGGCACGGTCTGTTCTATGCAAATTTATAGGATATCCCAAGAATTCTCAAGGGTATATCTTCTACCACCCTGAGGAACAAAGAGTGTTTGTTTCTCGGCATGCCACCTTTTTAGAAAAGGAATTTCTTGAAAAAGAGATTAGTGGTCATGAGGTAGAACTAGAAGAAGTTCCAGCTGCAGAAGCTACAACAGAAGATCTGGTGGAACCAGAGGATTCTGTAGTTCCCGATGAACCCCAGCCACTCCGCCGATCTAGTAGGGTTCCTCGCCAACCTGAGAGATACTACGGTTTTCTCATGGACGGTGGGAGCGAGGATTGCATCATGGAGGATGATGACCCAACTAGCTTCGAGCAGGCCATCACGAGTGGGGACTCAGTGAAATGGCTGGATGTTATGCGGTCCGAGATGGAATCCATGTACACCAACAAAGTATGGACTTTGGACGTTGCTCCTGAAGGGGTAAAACCCATTGGGAGCAAGTAGATCTTCAAGAAGAAACTTGGTGTAGATGGGAAAGTGGAGACTTTCAAAGTTAGACTTGTAGCAAAGGGTTTTCGTCAAAGACCAGGTGTGGACTATGACGAGACCTTTTCTCCAGTGGCTATGCTTAAATCCATCCGGATAATGCTTGCCATCGCTGCTTATCATGATTACGAAATCTGGCAAATGGATGTTAAGACCGCCTTTCTAAACGGTGATTTAGAAGTGTGCGTGTACATGACTCAGCCAGAGGGCTTCGTAGACAGTGGGAGCAGTGGCAAGGTGTGCAAGCTGCTTAAATCCATTTATGGATTAAAGCAAGCATCGCGGAGTTGGAACATCTGCTTTGACGTCGTTATCAAAGAGTTTGATTTCGTCAAAAATCCTGATGAACCTTGTATCTACAAGAAGGTGGCAGAGAATAAGGTTGTCTTCCTCGTATTGTACATGGACGACATACTCTTGATAGAAAATGATATTCCTATGCTGCAAGCGGTCAAGCTCTTCTTATCACAAAGATTCTCAATGAAAGATCTTGGTGATGCCTCCTGCATATTGGGAATTAGGATCAATAGAGATAGATCCAAACGGATTTTGGGATTGTCCCAATCCAGGTACATTGACACCATACTAAAGAGGTTTAGTATGGAAGAGTCCAAGCGTGGGAACTTGCCCACGATCTCTGGAGTCACTCTCTCCAAAGAGATGTCTCCCAAGACTGATTTGGAGAGAGCTCGCATGCAAGGGATACCCTATGCTTCGGCAGTAGGCTCTATCATGTATGCGATGCTATGTACCAGACCCGATGTAGCATACTCACTAAGTGTAGTGAGCAGGTATCAAGCTGATCCTGGAGAGAGTCACTGAACAGCTGTGAAGAGCATTCTCAAGTACTTGCGAAGGACTAGAGATATGTTCTTGGTGTATGGTAACGGAGAGCTCCAAGTGGAGTCCTTTACCGATTCGAGCTTCCAGAGTGATAAGGACGACTCTAAGTCGCAGTCGGGTTTTGTCTTTACCCTTTACGGAGGGGCGGTTAGCTGGAAGAGTTCCAAGCAGGAAACCGTGGCAGACTCGACGATGGAGGCTGAATACATCGCTGCCAACGATGCTACCAAAGAGGCTGTCTGGATCAAGAAGTTCATTACTGAACTTGGTGTGGTTCCATCCATAGATCATCCAATACCTTTGTATTGCGATAACAATGGAGCAGTGGCTTTGGCCAAGGAACCCAGGTCCCATCAGCGATCCAGGCATATTCTGAGGCGGTATCACCTGATCCGGGAGATAGTTGATTGCCGGGAGATCGAGGTCAGGAGGGTTGACACGAAGAATAACACGACGGATCCACTCACGAAGGCCATTCCCCAGATACAGTTTGAAAGACTCTTCGGGATGCTCGGTATGCGATACTACAGCAGCTGGCCCTAGTGCAAGTGGGAGATTGTTAGTTGCATGTATGCCCTAGAGGCCAGTATTGTACAGATGATGTATATTATATTGGATGCTTGGACATATATAGAGATGACTTTCTTGCTCGATATGATAGTATGCTATCTGGTTGCTCTTTATCTTAACATGTATACTAGTCTCTTTATACTGTCTTATAGTTACATGTTGGTAAAGCCCTTAGGATGTGTACTTGACTACCTGGACTATGATGCAGATCATACTAGTGGGGACATGGTAGTCCATAAGTACATCCTTCAAGGTCCCTAGTCGTGGGTGTATCGAGACGGGGCATCGATATACCAGTGTAGACTAGCGTATACGCTTCTCGACCCATGTGATGGGCGATGGATGATCCCATATCCATTGGTGTTTGACATCAGAGATGGTATACGGGTGCTCAGTAGAGACTGAGTACACTGGACGGACTCGCCGAGAACTCCCAGATGGTATTATACCTCACGTCAGATGGCAGTTCTCAGGTGACACTTGTACAGGTTAGTCTGTAGACCCGAGATCGTCAAAGAGTCTTGTGTGATTCCCACTGTGCTTTGATCTCCACCTTACCACGTCCATGAGGGCGTGCAAAATGGTGGTCTTTGGGTACAGTCCCGAGTCACATGGAGGCAATGAGCGATAGGAAGGGTTTCGTCTCTCCCGGTATTGGGAGTTGATGTTGCGCTGTGCTCGATTGGCCGTAGCAGGGAAGTCCCTGGCCAGGGCTGATCAGAGATTTGCTGGTAAGTGTTACCAGTAGTTTCTCGACCCGTTTCGGACCTCACATCGGCACGACTTATCGGGTTATTGGGGTCTGACGTTTACCACCCCTAGACTTGATATGCGACATATCAGACGAAGAGACCGGACTGTACGGTTAAGTGTTACTGATCGGATTCGCAGGAGTGTGAGCGGGCTAGCTCGTCGATCTTCTGATCGCTCAATACCCGGGTGGCCATTACGTTTAGCAGACCGCTTGCGGCTTGTGGGTGCTTGATATGATCATCATCTGCTACCGGCGTATTGACGAGTCTTTAGAGTCCTACACAGAGGTTTCCTGGCTCAAGCGAAACGAAATAGGAGCGCATATGAGATATGTGCGAGATCGAGAATGATGCGTGTATATGATACCGTATTTGATTCTCGCGATTAATGTTTCGATTGGTTGTATGAGATATGACCTAGTTATCGAATCATTGATTCGATAAATCGATGCATTGAATACTAGTCGGTTATGTGCGACATGACCGGATCATTGAATCAAGTGTTGATTTAATGATTTAATGTATAATTATATATTTGATATATTACTTTGCATTAACTAGTATAGGTTCACTTTAAACGGATTTTCTCACTTGATTTGCACATTGTATATGTGATATGCTTTTGTGCACATATTTGTATCATGTTTGATGATGCATACTCATTTGGTTAAGTGTAAAGGATTAAACCTAGGTTAAATAAGTAATTAGGGTTTTTATTATCCATTCTTTTATTTATTTATTTTAGAAAAAGAATGGCATATGAATACAAAATGGTTGCTTTCTTTCTTGAACCTTTGTGAAGCTTCATGAAGCTTTGACCCAAGTGACCAATTTGTCTTCATGCTTAACCCTAACCACTCTTTTAACCTTGGTCAATTCTCTACACCTAACCATGGTTCCCATTATGATAAGTATTGTTTTATTATTCATATTTACAAGACTTATCATAATTCTAGCTACATCTTCTTCTTCACTTCAAAAAGGAAAAGCTTGATGCCATCAATGGCAACTTCATTTCTAGAGTGAGAAATCCAAATCTAAAGTGAACCCACCTCCTATTTCTTCATCCTCTACCTCTTGCCAAGTGGTTTTGGGTATTTTCTTCATAAGTTTCATAACTTGGTGAGGTCGGAGCTTGAACTTGTGCAACCTCGACGTAGATCGTCTTTGACACTAAGCCGACGACCTTGCTCGCCCGTTTTTCCGATGAAGCCGACGAATGAGTCTAGGATTCGTGATGGACAGCAAGAGCACACCCACGTGGAGCTAAGGAAGTGGGGAACCGGATCTACAAAGGTTGTAGCATCTAACTTTTAGTTAAGTAGTTAACTAGATTCTCATTTCGCCTAAACATCTAGTCAACGATCCGTGTTAGGGTTTCTCGGCACCAATAATATTTGAAATTGGCATGGTTGATGCCTTATGAGACTTCATTAGGATGCCTAGGAACCCTACAGGATGATCCCATATCCATTGGTGTTTGACATCAGAGATGATATACGGGTGCTCAGTAGAGACTGGGTACACTGGACGGACTTGCCGAGAACTCCCAGATGGTATTATACCTCACGTCAGATGGCAGTTCTCTGGTGACACTGGTACATAGTAGTCTGTTGACCCGAGATCGTCATAGAGTCTTGTGTGGTTCCCACTGTGCTTTGATTTCCATCTTACCACGTCCAAGAGGGCATGCAAAAGGGTGGTTTTTGGGTACAGTCCCGAGTCACATGGAGGCAATGAGCGATAGGAGGGGATTCGTCTCTCCCGGTATAGAGGGTTGATGTTGCGCTGTGTTCGATTGGCTATAACAGGAAATCCCTGGCCAGGGTTGCTGAGATTTACTGATAAGTGTTACCAGTAGTTTCTCGAATTGTTATAGACCTCATATCGACACGACTTATCGAGCTATTGGGGTCTGACGTTTACCACCCCTAGGCGAGATATGCGACATATCAGACGATCAGACCGGACTGTACGGTAGTGTTACTGGTTGGATTCACTGAAGTGTGAGCGGGCTTGCTCGTCGATCTTCAGATCGCTCAATATCCGGGTGGCCATTACGTTTAGCAGACCGCTTGCGGCTTGTGGGTGCTTGATATGATCATCATCTGCTGCCGGCGTATTGACGAGTCTTTAGAGTCCTACACAGAGGTTTCCTGGCTCAAGCGAAACGAAATAGGAGTGCATATGAGATATGTACGGGACCGAGAATGATACAAGTATGTGATACTGTATTCGATTCTCGCGATATGTGACATTGATCGGTTATATGCGATATAGCCGGCATATCGGATCAAGTGTTGATTCGATAAGTTGTTACTGTTGATATTAGTCGGTTATATGCGATATGACCGGATCGTTAAATCAAGTGTTGATTTAATGATTTAATGTATAATTATATATATATATATATATGATATATTAATTTACATTAACTAGTATCGGTTCACTTTAAATGGATTTTCTCACTCGGATGTGCGCATTACATATGCGATATGATTTTGTGCACTTGTTTGTATCATATTTGATGATGCATGTCTTTATGGTTAAGTGTAAAGATTTAAACCATGGTTAAGTGGATAATTAGGGTTTTACATATTCATTTATTAATCTTTTTCTTTTTGGAAAAAGGAAATGATATGAGAAGAAATGGTGGCTTTTATTTGTTTCCACTTGAAGCTTCTTGAAGCCTTGATAAAGTAACCATTTTTGTCTCATGCTTAACCCTAACCATTCCACTAAACCATGATTCACTCTCTACACCTAACTATGGTTCTATTATGATAAGAATTGATTATTCTTTTTATTTTTGGAATTAATTTCTTATCATAACATTCTTCTTCTTCTTCCTTGAACTCAAGAAGAAAACCTTGCATCCATCAATGGTGATTGATGAATTAGAGTGAGAAATCCAATTCTAAAGTCTACCCACTTCCTATTTCTTCATCCTCTACCTCTTGCCAAGTAGTAGAGTGTGTTTCCTTCACAAGTTTTCTTGACTTGGTGAAGTTGGAGCTTGATCTAGCGATGCCTCGACGTAGATCATCTTCGGCATGGACATCGACGACCTAGCTCGCCTATTCTCCGATGAAGCCGACGCTAGAGCCCGGGAATTCACTAGGACAGTGAGGGGACTTCGTTGCAGAGCTATGGAGGTGGAGCACCGGATCTACAAAGGTTGTATTTCCGTTATCTTATAGTTTAGTTGTAAACTAACTCACCTTTTCGCCTAGATTTCTAGCCAACGATCCGTAGTCGGGTTTCTCGGCACCGTATTTTTTGAAATTGGCATGGTTGATGCCTTGTGAGACCTCATTAGGGTGCCTAGGAACCTTTCACTAGCGTCGGCTTCATCGGAGAATAGGCGAGCTAGGTCGTCGATGTCCATTCCGAAGATGATCTACATCGAAGCATCGCTAAATCAAGCTCCACCTTCACCAAGCCATGAAAACTCGTGAAGGAAACACACTCTACTACTTGGCAAGAGGTAGAGGATGAAGAAATAGGAAGTGGGTAGACTTTAGAATTGGATTTCTTACTCATTTCATCAATCCACCTTTGATGAAGTGAAGGTTTCTTCTTTGAAGATGAAAAAGAAGAAGAAGATAATGAATATGATAAGTTAATTAAATTAGACTAGAAAATCAAAACTTATCATAAACAAAACCATAGTTAGGTGTAGAGAGTGGACTATGGTTAAATGGAGTGGTTAGGGTTAAGCATGAGACAAAATGGTGACTTAGTCAAACCTTCATGAATCTTCATGAAAGAAACAAATGAAAGCCACCATTTTCTCTTTATGCATTTTATTTTCCAAAAAGGATAAATGAAATAAATAAATGAATAAGTAAAAACAAAACCCTAACCATTACACAACCATGGTTTAATCTTTACACTTAACCAATTTTTCATGTATCATCAAACATGATACAATCAAGTGCACAAAACTATATCGAATATACAATATGCACAAGCGAGTGAGAAAATCCATTTAAAGTGAACCAATATTAGTTAATGCAAAGTAATATATCAAATATATAATTATACATTAAATCATTAAATCAACACTTGATTTAACGATCCGGTCATATCGCATATAACCGACTAATATCCAATGTATCGGCTTATCGAATCAACCCTCGATTCAATAACTAGGTTATATCGCATATAACCAATCGATACATTCATCGCGAGAATAGAATACGGTATCACATACACGCATTATTCTCGGTCCCGCACATATCTCATATGCGCTCCTATTTCGTTTCGCTTGAGCCAGGAAACCTCTGTGTAGGACTCTGAAGACTCGTCAATATGCCGGCAGCAGGTGATGATCATATCAAACACCCACAAGCCGCAAGCGGTCTGCTAAACGTAACGGCCACCCGGGTATTGAGCGATCAGAAGATCGACGAGCAAGCCCGCTCACACTCCAGTGAATCCAACCAGTAACACTACCGTACAGTCCGGTCTGATCGTCTGATATGTCGCATATCTCGCCTAGGGGTGGTAAACGTCAGACCCCAATAGCTCGATAAGTCGTGTCGATATGAGGTCTATAACATTTCGAGAAACTACTGGTAACACTTACCAGTAAATCTCAGCAACCCTGGCCAGGGATTTCCTGTTATAGCCAATCAAACACAGCGCAACATCAACTCCCTATACCGGGAGAGACGAATCCCCTCCTATCGCTCATTGCCTCCATGTGACTCGGGACTGTACCCAAAAACCACCGTTTTGCATGCCCTTTTAGACGTGGTAAGATGGAAATCAAAGCACAGTGGGAACCACACAAGACTCTATGACGATCTCGGGTCAACAGACTACTCTGTACCAGTGTCACCAGAGAACTGCCATCTGACGCGAGGTATAATACCATCTGGGAGTTCTCGGCGAGTCCGTCCAGTGTACCCAGTCTCTACTGAGCACCCGTATATCATCTCTGATGTCAAACACCGATGGATATGGGATCATCCATCGCCCATCTGTATGGGTCGAGAAGGTACACGCTAGTCTACTCTGGTATATCGATGCCCCGTCTCGATACACCCACGACTAGGGACTTTGAAGGATGTACTTATAGACTACCATGTCCCCACTAGTATGATCCGCATCATAGTCCAGGTAGTCAGGTACACATCCTAAGGGCTTTACCAACATGTAACTGAGAGACAATCAGTGTACACGTTAAGGTAAAGGTCAACCAGATAGCATACTATCATGTCGAGCAAGAAAGTCCTCCCTATATATGTCCCAGCATCCACTACAATATACATCCAATGTACAGTAATGGCCTCTAGGGCATACATATAACTAACACAAAGTCGCCCTAACCAGAAAGAAATGAAGAACTGGTGCAGTTGTTAACCGAGTCTTCAACTGCCGAAAACTCCGCACGCATGCCTCAGTCCAAAGAAAAGGAACCTCCTTTCTGGTCAGTTCAGTCAACGGTGCATCACTACACCAGCAATCCTGCACGAAACGGTGGTAAAAACCTGCTAAGCCCAAAATTATGCGGACCTCCGTCCCGCACACAAGTCTGGGCCTAAGCTGTACGGCCTCGATCTTCCTCGGAAGCATACAAAAACTGTCTCCCGTAACTACAAGACCTAGAAGTCAACACAAACAAGACTGAAGGAACACTCCGAGAATCTAGCAAACAGCTGGCGCTCCCCTAATGTCTGCAAAACAAATCCTCAAGTGCTGCTCCTGTTCCTCACGACACATTGAATAGACCAGAATGTCGTCAATAACACAAAAATAACTGGTCGAGGAACGGCCTGAAGAAATCTGGTTCATCATATCTACGAATGCTACTAGGGCATTGGTGAGTCCAATGACACCACCAAAACACACAAAGCCCATAGCACGCACAAAATCAGTATTCAGAATGACATCACTCCGAACCCGCAACCAATGATGACCTGATCCCGAACAAACTTAGAAAAATGTCTCGCACTCTGGAGCCGATCGAAGAAATCGTCAATGCGAGGTAAAGGATACCTATCCGCACCGTAAGCCGGTTCAATTAACGATCAATCGATACACAACCTCAACTGCCGTCCTTTTCCTTGACGAACAGAAATAGGAGCTCCCTAATACGAAACACTCAGACGCACAAGCCCCCCAACAAACAACTCTACAGCTGATCCTTAAGCTCCCTAAGCTTCGCCAGTTCATCTGGAACAACGTCGGAAAACTCTCGCATGAAGGGACCCGGTCCAACAAACACACTATGGCTCCGATATCATGAATGAACGCCAAGAATCCTCGACATCCTTTCCTCAGCAGCCGACAAGCGAAAAAGGCTGAATTCAAGCTGTCAGAGGCGGCACCTGTCCCCCCTGCACAATAAGATCTGACTCGCCAGGAAAATAAAACCTGACTGTTTTCTCACGATAGTACACAGACGTCTAGCACGTAGATAAACAGTCCGTGCCCAGGAAAAAGTCAAATCCAACATCTCTAGAAGGATCACAACGACGGACGAATCTCTATCTCCTATCCAATTGGCATATGACCGAAGTATGTGTCGCGCAATAAAAGAATCGCTGACAGAAGTTAACACAACAAACGACTGATCTACCTAACACGTCTCTCGTCCCAACCACGGCACAAAGTTCGTAAAACAAATAAGTACATCAAAAGAACATACGAATTTAGAATACCTGAAAACTCTGCATTGGACGCCCACGCGTCCCGATGAGTAGAAGCAAACTCTCGTGTCTGCCCCCTACCCGCAACTGGCTGAACTCCTCTTCCGCTAACCTGTCCCCTCTGAGCGAACCTTCCACATCCACGACCTCTCTGAATACGAGTCTGACGCGATGCTATGGAACAATGTCTGACGAAGTGTTGAAGGCTCCCACATCAAAAACATCCATGTGATGACTGCTGACCCTCCTGGGGATGAGAGCTGAATGACTGTCTTCGTCCCAAGACTCTGCTACTCCCGCGATGGTCACGAAATCTGTCTCGACGACTGAACCTCTGTCTCTGGGCTGGTACATCGGTACGAGTCCTCCATTGTTCCGGAACTCCCAAAGTCTCTGGAACACGTGTCTTGTCAACTAGGGCTGCATCCACAAGTGCTATGTAGGTGACGGATTGCTGCATGCTGATCGCAAGGAACAACTAGGTAACAGGTGTGATAGCCTCCTGTCGCAGCGCTCGAACGACCTCAACCAATGAACTCATAGTCTGGCGCATGTCCTGCATCTCTGCCATAAGCCTAGCGATACTATCTATCGAAGGCGGATCCATCTATACCTGTGCAACGAGCGTGCCATCCCTGTCAGTCCTCGTCCCACCCGAACCAACTCTGACCTCGGCCCACGCTGCATCAATCTGAGTCCCCATAGTCATCGGCGACAAGGCTATAAATGGAAATAAGGGTCGATAAGAACACGGAAATCAAATCACAAGGATATGAATCAATGAAGGAACTTCAAGCAATTTGTACTTAGGTCACTTTGGGCGGAGTACCGCATCGTGAGTATGCCGAGGACATACACACACTACGTTACTCTACTTAAGCTACCTACTCCATCATACCAAGTTCATCCTACACTCCGAAAGGTAAAACCTAGCGCTCTGATACCAACTTTGTCATGACCCGAAATTGGCACGTGACGGCCCTTAAACTACGCAACGTCTACATGCGTAACATAATTTAAGTAAGGCAAAAACCCAGCAATCTAAACTATCAAAAGTAGTAAGAATTAAGAACAATTTTTAAAAGCCTTTGAAATCTCAACCCAAATTCTTTAAAAGTCAAACTTTATCCCCTTTAAAATTTTGGCAGCATCTCGTTTGTAAAAACTAGCCTAAAAAATGGGTACAACATAAATATAAGTAAAGCAACCCCAAACGGGAGCAAAATCACGCCCAAAGGCGGGAAAACAACCACCACAACAGATAAACGACGCCGTAGTAAAGAAATAAAAGACGATAAAGAAGAAACTATATGAAAGAACACCAAGTCACAAAATAATATACAATATTGTCCTCACATCAAGTCTCTAAGTCAACATGAAAGTAGTAGATAGAGAGTACAAGGATACAACGAATATACAATACAACAACGAATAACCACAAAACTGTAGGGATCCTAGGCACACTAATGAGGTCTCACAAGTAATCAAACATGGCTAATTCAAAATTTTCCATGTGCCTACAAACCCTAATACGGATCGTTAACTAGATGTATAGACGATGCAATGCAAGTTAACGGCTTTAACTGAAAGGGAAGGGGCTACAACCTTTGTAGATCCGGTCCTCCACCTCCATAGCTCTGTGATGAAGTCCCTCCGCTGTACCCATCGGATCTCGGACTCTCGTGGTGGTTTCATCGAAAAATTGATCGAGCTAGGTCGTCGACTTCGATGCGGAAGATGATCTACGTCGAGGCAACTCAAGATCAAACTCCAACTTCACCAAGTCATGAAACTTGTGAAGAAAACACCTTATACTACTTGGCAAGTGGTAGAGGATGAAGAAATAGGAAGTGGGTTCACTTTAGAATTGGATTTCTCACTCTTTTTCTTAAGTTGCCATTGATGGAGGCAAGTTTTTCTTCTTGTTGATGAAGAAGAAGAAGAAAGAATATGATAAGTCTAAATCTAAAATAGAAAATAAAATGAATACTTATCATATAGCAACCATATTTAGGTGTAGAGAATAAACTATGGTTAGGTTGAATGGTTAGGGTTAAGCATGAGACAAAAATGGTGGACTTGTTCAAAGCTTCATGAAGCTTCAACAAGCAAACAAAGAAAGCCACCATGACTTAATTTGCAAAAAAGAATAAATAAATAAATGAATAGATAAGTAAACAAAACCCTAACCATTCATATAACCATGGTTTAATCATACACACAAACTCAAGTTAGCATGTATCATCAAACATGATACAAACAAGTGCACAAAAGTATATCACATATACAACTTGTGTACTTCAAGTGAGAAAATCCATTTAAAGTGAACAAATACTAGTTAATGCAAATTATTATATAAAATATATAATTATGCATTAAATCATTAAATCAATACTTGATTTAACGATCCGGTCATATCGCATATAACCGACTAATATCCAATGTATCGGCTTATCGAATCAATCCTTGATTCGATAACTAGGTTATATCGCATACAACCAATCGATACATTCATCGCGAGAATAGAATACGGTATCACATACACGCATTATTCTTGGTCCCGCACATATCTCATATGCGCTCCTATTTCGTTTCGCTTGAGCCAGGAAACCTCTGTGTAGGACTCTAAAGACTCGTCAATACGCCGGCAGCAGATGATGATCATATCAAACACCCACAAGGTACAAGCGGTCTGCTAAACGTAACGGCCACCCGGGTATTGAGCGATCAGAAGATCGACGAGCAAGCCCGTTCACACTCCTGTGAATCCAACCAGTAACACTTACCGTACAATCCGGTCTGTTTTTCTGATATGTCGCATATCTCGCCTAGGGGTGGTAAACGTCAGACCCCAATAGCTCGATAAGTCATGCCGACGTGAGGTCCATAACATTCGTGAAACTACTGATAACACTTATCAGTAAATCACTGCAACCCTGGCCAGGGATTTCCTGTTATGGCCAGTCGAGCATAGCGCAACATCAACCCCAATACCGGGAGAGACGAATCCCCTCCTATCGCTCATTGCCTCCTTGTGAATCGGGACTGTACCCAAAAACCACCTGTTTGCACGACTCAGTAGAGCCGTGGTAGGGTGGAAATCAAAGCACAGTAGGAGACACAAGACTCTATGACGATCTCGGGTCAACAGACTAAGTTGTACCAGTGTCACCAGAGAACTGCCATCTAACGTGAGGTATAATACCATCTGGGAGTTCTCGGCGAGTCCGTTCAGTGTACCCAGTCTCCACTGAGCACCCGCATACCATCTCTGATGTCAAACACCAATGGATATGGGATCATCCATCGCCCATCACATGGGTCGAGAAGATATACGCTAGTCTACTCTGGAATATCGATGCCCCGTCTCGATATTCCCACGACTAGGAATATTGAAGGATGTACTCATGGACTACCCAGGCCCCACTAGTATGATCTACATCATAGTCCTGGAAGTCGAGTACACATCCTAAGGGCTTTATCAACATGTAATCAGAGAGACAGAAAGTATACATGTTAAGATAAAGAGCAACCAGATAGCGTACTATCATGTCGAGCAAGAAAGTCCTACCTATATATGTCCCAGCATCCACTACAATATACATCCAATGTACAGTAATGGCCTCTAGGGCATACATATAACTAACAATCTCCCACTTGCGCTAGGGCCATCTATAGCAGTAGTTGTAGTATCTAATACTCAACCATCCCTTAAAAGTCTCTCTTTGGGAAAAGGCCTTCGTGAGTGGATCCGCCGTGTTGTCCTCTGAGTTTACTCTCCTAACCTTGATCACCCTGATCAACTATCTCCATGATCAGGTGATACTGCCTCAGAATATGTCTGGGTCACTGATGGGATCGGGGTTCCTAGGCCAAAGCCACACTTCCATTGTCATACAATGGTAGGAACCTAGTTCATCTTATGAACCAATATACACCCAAACTGCCTCTTTGGTAGTATCTTTAATAGCGATGTTACCTGCCTTTATCGTCTAGTTTGCCACGGTATCTAGCTTGGAACTCTTCCAACATACCGTCCCTTTACTGAGGGTAAAGACAATGCCTGTGACTGACATTCAATTGTCTTTATCACCCTGGAACCCTTCCAGTGATTCTCCCCAGGATCGATTGATACCATCTCACTACATCTAGTGAGAATCCTAGCATCCAATTACATCTATCTCATAGATGAAAACTCAGGATTTAGGAGGTATCACTTTGATCCTATTGGAGAATCCTTGTGATAAGCGGAGATTGACCGTGTGTAGCATAGGAAACTCTTTTCTTATCAAGAGTATGTTGTCCACGTACAATACGAGGATGACCACCTTACTCTCTACTACCTTTTTGTATATACAAGGTTCATCTACCATTTTGATGAAGTCAAACTCTTTGACTACCACATCAAAACAGATGTTCCAACTCCGCGATGCCTGTTTTATTCTGTAAAGCAACTTGCACACGTTTCCGCTGCTCCCACTGTTTACGAAGCCCTCTGGCTGTGTTCTTATAGACGTTATCTTCTAAATCAGTATTTAGAAAAGTAGTCATGGCACCCAACCACCAGATATCGTAGTCATGGAATGTAGCCGTGGTAAGTAGGATCTGGATAGACTTAAGCATAGCCACTAGAAAAAGGTTTCATCATTATCCACGCTTGGTTGATGATGAAAACCTTCAACAAGTTTAGCTTTGAAAGTCTCAACCTTTCCATCTACACTAAGTAATCTTCTCAAGATATACTTGCTCCTGATGGGGATTTAACCCTTCAGATATAGCTACCAAAGTCCATACTTTATTGGTGTACATGGATTCCATCTAAGATCACTAAGCATCCAGCCATTCTTACAGAGTCCCTACTCTCGATGGCCTGCTCGAAACTAGTTGGGTTATCATCTCATGCTGCATTCCTCGCTCCCACTGTCATCGAGAAACTAAAGTATCTCTCAGGCAGGTGAGGAACCCGGCTAGATCGGCGGAGAGGCTGAGGTTCGTTGGGGAATTTTGAATCCTTTGGTTCTGTCAAATCATCAGCTGCAGTTTTGTATAGCTGGAACCTTTCCAGTTCTACAGAACTGACCTTGCCTCGATTTTGTCCGGATTTTGCTTTAGACATAGGCTGAACAATCCTAAATCTTAACTAACTAAAGATATGGGCTCTTCCCTTTCCATATCATATATGAAGTGGTAGGCAACTGATTTGATTTGAACCCTATTCAATAGGTATGCAGCTTCTCAAGCGCATAACTCCCAAAAGGAAATAGGAAACTCAGTAGTACTCATCATAGAGCACACCATATCTAATACGGTGCAATTGCTCCGCCCTGATACACCGTTGTGCTGTGGTGTATTCAGAGGAGTAATACGGAGAGAGAATCTCATTCTCCTTTAGAATAATCCAGGAATTCTATGCACAAGTATTCTCCTCCCTGATCTTATCATAGGACATACTACTTATACCCGGTTTTTGGTTCTCTATTTCTAACTTATATTCTGTGAATATCTCAAAAGGTTCGGACTTGTGTTTCAACAGGAACATATGTCTGAATCTTGAGAGATTATCAGAGAATGTAATGAAATACAAAGAACCGGTCCTGGCATGTATAGACAGGGGAGTTTACATACATCATCATATATCAGTCCCAAGAGTTTACTAACTCTTTCTCTGTTTCCAATAAATAGAGCTATGGTCATCTAATCTTTGTGACATGACTGGCAAGTTTCACAAGATGTAAATTCAAACTGATTTAAATATGCATCTAAAATGTAACTTCAGCCAGTCGGGTCGCATTGATGTGACCTAGTCTACAATGCCTCAAGAAGGATCCGTTCATTTCTGAAGTCTTCCTCTTGTGTGTGTTCTGTATACTAGGAACTGTAGTCTGATTTAGAACGTCAATACTTTTAGATAACGTGCCTAAACCGATCAACTTTTGATATAGGAAATGTTCAAAACATTATCCATCAATACAAAATTTTATCATTTCTTTACTAATAAAGAGATTGATATGATTTTGTATATTAGGTTCGGTATCTAATAGCATTTGTTCAGAATCAATGTATTGGTAATACAGGATGACAGTGACCAACAGACTTGGCTGCAACACTTGCCCCGTTTTCTGTCTCATGAAACTTATAACCCGTTCTCAGTTTTCTACCCTTTTGTAGCCCTATGTAACAGATTACATATCTGGGATCCTGATCCTGTATCAAATACCCAGGATGCAGAGGATACTGAGAAACAGTTCTTTGTAATGAACACACCCGAAGGAGATGCATCTCATGCACTTTCTTCGTTTGGGCGGCATGGGAATCCTGGTATTCCCCTATTTCCTGCTCTGTCTTATAACAATTATAAGTTGGAGCGGGACCAACGTTCCCCAGCTCAGTATAACAAGCGGGTTCGGTCAATACATCCATATTATTATCTTGATTAAGGCGTGATATGGTCTCTACCTGGAGAGAGAAAAGAAAACACTCTGCGTGCGCTCTTGCAAGATTAGATTGGTTATATATTTTATCTAATCAGGATGACTCCTACTGTTTTTATCAAATCTTCCTTCAAACTCTAAATGGAAAGACTAGCCGGGATTAATTACACTCTACAAGTTCGCCAATCTTTCAGCCAGGCCAGTGTCGGTACTTTAAGGGAGGTTCCCCGTACTTTCGCACGGACCTAATTACGGTAAACCTCATTTTCCCAGAGGCGTAACCCCGTTGACACCTTTCTAGACACCTACTTGATCGGCTAATTGTAAAGTGCAAAACACTCCCAGGAGTAACAATTACTTGCAGTGGGTATCGGGATCCAACTATCACATAGAAGGTATGCAATCTCATTGCAAATTTCAACACTTGAAACTCCCGATAAAGATTTTTACCCCTAGCACTTATGACCTTAACTATGGTCAACAAATCATAAGCACTAGTCAAGTTCTACCCGTCATTTCATAATTAATTAGACCTACCCACATGACCCTTAACTAAGGTCAACAAAGTCACGCGACTGTCCTAACTAATCGCATCATATGCGGTGTTGGAAGACATCACTTAGCTACTGTACACTGTGCCTTGACTATGGTCTGTTGGATATATATGCCCTAGAGGCCTATATTGTATAGGATGCTTGGGATATGTATGTACATGACAGTCTTGCTTGATATGATAGTACGCTATTTGGTTTGACTTTGTCTTAACGTATGATATTTTTACTTGGTATTTATATATATATGTTGATAAAGCCCATAGGGTTTTTTGTCTGACTACCGGCGTTGTGATGGCAGTCATACTAGTGAGAGCTGGATAGTCAATAGGCACACCCTTAGATGTCCCTAGCCGCAGGAGTATCGAGATTGGGCATCGATACTCCGGAGTAGACTAGTGTATACATATCTAGACCCTGACGAGGGGCAATGGATTGGTCCCGCAACCATTGGTGGTGTTCACCTAAGATTGTATACGGATGCTCACTGGGTGTGAGTACACCGGACAGGACTCGCCGAGAACTGACTGGATGGTATTATACCTAACGTCAGATAGCAGTTCTCAGGTGACATGTGTGCAGATAGTCCGTTGACTTAAGGTCATCATTTGTCTCGTGTGAGTTCCCACTGTGCTTTGATTATTACCCTACCACGGCTCAAAGGAGTCGTGCAAACAGGTTTCAGTTGGGCACAGTCCCGAGCCACGTGGAGGCAGTGAGCGACTGTTAGGGATTCGTCTCTCCCGGTATAGGGAGTTGATATCGCACTGTGGTCGGTTGGTCATTACCATAAGTCCCTGGCCAGGGCTGATTGAGAATTACTGATGGAATGATCAGTAGATTCTCGGGTGGTCTTGAACCATACCGACACGACTTGTATGGTTATTAGGGGTCTGACGTCCACCACCTCCCTAGACCATACATGCGATACTCTTAGACGAACAGACCGGACTGCGCGGATATTGTCACAGACAGGCTCAGTAGGATTTCAGATGGGTTACCTCATCAGCTTTCTTATCGACAACTACCTGGGGACCGTTACGTACAGCTAGTGCCGCTTGCGGTCTGTGGTTAAACCCACTGCCAGCGTAGTAGTTGAGTCTTTAGAGTCCCACATAGAGATCTCCCAAACCCAGGTGAAAAGATATAAAGGTCGTATGGTTTTACGACAAAGGTTCCGACGCATACGTGTTTGAACGCACGTACGACATTCGGACAGTTTTTACTAGCCGGCTTTGGTTTAAGCCAGATTCTAGTATCAGGTTATTGGATTTATACAGTCTAAAGTTTTTCCGTGTTTTCACGGATGAGAGGGGCATTCTCGTAATTTTCCGAGAAGCTTCTAGAAGGATGTGACATGGAGGGAGAGGTGGCATTTTCATTTAATGATTTAGTGACTCATTGTGAGTGATTCATCATGTCATTAATGCATTATTAAATGCTTAATGACTCACATAATGAATCACCCACTTGCATTAATGAAACATGATGAATAATCTCATATTATTCATTTCTTTTTATTCATTATGTTTCATTTATCAAGTGAGAAGCTATTTCATTATTATTATTATTATCATTATCATCTTCTCACTCTCTCTCTTCAAGTTCTCTCTCCATCACCAAACCTAATCCTACCCTCATGAGTTGAGAACAAGGATTAGGAAAGACTAATTACTCCATAACCTATCTCTACATCACCTTAGCTACTCTATTTAGCAACTAGAGAAACTAAGTAACCTCAAGTTTAGTGGTTATAGCTTGGATTAGGGTTCTCGGGTGGATCGTCTATCACGGAAGAAAGCCGAAGAGGACGTGGAGATCCAAAGAGGCCGTAGATAACATTAAGACGAAGGACTAGAACCGTTTGGTATAATCTCTTAACATAGTAGTTTAGAACCCTATAGTTTTTGTTAAAACTTGTTTAGCAAACGATTCATACGGTTATTCGATGTTTAATCATAGAACAAGATTGTTATTCATATTTCCGCCTCCCCATAAGTATTGGGGTGTTGAACATCGACTTACAGTGGTATCAGAGCCTAGCTAAACAGTATTTAACACACTTGCAAATTTGTATGAATTTCGAACGGAAAAAAAAACCGGAAAAACCCCGATATCATGTACTTTCTGTCGAATTTTAAATGAGGTCCAAAAATTTTTCAGGGACCTTCAGAATGATCTAAATGAATGTATTAGAACACCCAAGAAAATTGGGCTCATGAATCGGCCATAACGCCGTGGAACCGCGGCCGATCCCACCGATCCGCCGCGATTCCACCGCGCTTTGGACGATCCATCATCCCAAGTTTCTTGTATTGTTTCTCTGTGATATTTAGTGTTTTCTGGTAATTTTTATTTTTGCTCAGGTTTCAGATTTACAGAGAAGTATTGGAGGAAAATTAAATGTGTTTAATCGATCGAAATTATACGGTATTTGCTTGTTTGATTATATCTGTGAAATGTTTTATGTGTTCGTAAACCTCCCCTAACTGCTAGTATGTCGGTTGGCAGGGGGTTGCACATATCTGTGATGTTATATATAACTGTTTATGTATATAAACTGTATTGGACTGTTGTGGTGTTTAGCCGGGTTTTGTGATAGGTTTTTGTATTAATTCATTTGATGTAAATGTAATAAGTTGTAATATTATTTTGCGGGGCACATCCAGGTTGCGGTTGTAGCCACCGTTCT
Organism: Agapanthus africanus; assembly: GCA_030015575.1. Lineage (NCBI taxonomy): Eukaryota > Viridiplantae > Streptophyta > Magnoliopsida > Asparagales > Amaryllidaceae > Agapanthus > Agapanthus africanus. Next base: position 243,254,892 of record CM057350.1, read on the forward strand.
ATTATTTCTTTTTACTGTTTTTGCTCCTAGGATAGACCCAAGGTTGGGTGCACAAACTACCGGGTATTTTGAAGTGTTGGGGCAGACCGCTTCACTTCTGGTACTTGGCGGGTAGTTTGCCGTACCCGTAGGGGTCAGGGGTGGGAAAATGGCTATTCATCACAACTGTGTAATCCGTCTTTCATTGCAGGCTCAAAAGAAATGCAGATTGCTTGCAAATCCAATATTGTTTATCTGTGATCTGGAATGCCTATTATTGCGTCTGACGAATGTACAATATCTATATATGATAGCTATTTAGACGTCGCTTATGTTTTACACCCGCGCTAGCCCAGCCCCCGCTCTGTCGTTAGTTAAGTAACCTAACGGGTGATGACGGGACCCCGTGGCGAATGCGGATGGCATAAGAGGACGTTGTATTTTCGTTGTTATCTGTAATGATAGGTTAAAGATGGGACGCATTATTATTAATGCAAAGAAAATAAAACCTAAACTGAATCGTTGGAACAATTTCTAAAAACCACTCGGTTTTCTTGAAAAAGCAAATTTTAAATGCGGAGCTTAAACCACTCCTTTTAATAAAAGCTATCTTAGTTCCTTCGATCAAATCAAGTTCACTACGTTAACGGTTTTTTGCCAAAAACCAGCCGTAACCCTCCGTCGTTTCAGATAGACAGCACATCGTATTCATGCTATGCTTGTTGGCCTACGTCAAGGCATAGTGAATGGTAGCAGTGTGTGTGCCTATTTGTTGTATAGATAGATGCATTAGTTTAATACAGACGTACACCTTGTTGGCCTACGTCAAGGGCTTGTACGATGTATTTAAATTGATCAGGACAACGACGGGTAGAACTTGACTTGCGTCTTATGACTTGTTGGCCTACGTCAAGGTCTATAAGAGCTTGGGGTAAAAATCACATCGGGAGTTTCAAACATAAAGGAAACTTGCAGATTTAGCTTACCTTCTGGAGTGTGTGACTAGAGTGGCTTCCATCTAGGGCATCATGCAATGATAGTTGGATCCCGATCCCACTGATGAGTAGGATTACTCTCGGGAATTTCTCTCACTTAACAATCAATGCTATAAACCAAGTAGGTGCCTAGAAAGGTGTTAGAGGGGCTACGCCTCCAGGGAAAAGAGGTTCTTTAATTAAGGAACTTCGCGAAAGCGTTGGAAAACCTCCCTCGAAGTACCAACACCAGCCTGGCTGAAAGGTTAACCAAGAATTGTAACGTGTGATTAAATCCTGACTAGTTCTTCTTTTAGGTTTTGAAGAAGGATTTGAGGAAACAGTGGGAGCCATCCTGTTTAGATAAAATAATAACCAATCTAAACTTGCAAGAGCATATGCTGAGTGTTTTCTTTTCTCTCTCTCTGGCAGCTACCATGACTGGACTAAAACTATTACTTGAAAAGAATATACTGACCGGGCAGAACTATAAAGATTGGCTAAGGAACGTCAATATTGCGCTGACTTATGACAAAGTTGCATATGTTACCACCGCTGTTCCTCCCCTTATCCCAGGACCAGATTCCTCAGTTGCGGACAAGGAAGTTCGTAAAACCTGGGATCTAGACTGTGAGCGAGCTAAGTGTATCGTGCTGGCGTCCATGAATAATGAACTCCAGAAACAGCACGAGAGTATGGATATTGTATCCATATTCCTCCATTGCAAGGAATTGTATGGTGAACACTCCCGTATCGCGAGGTACGAAACCTCAAGGAAACTCTTCCAGATGAGGTTAGCTCCAGGATCGCCTGTTGGAGAGCACGTCATCAAAATGATCACCCTCATTGAGGAACTCGCAAACCTGGGATGCGTGCTAGAGAATGATTTGTATATCGACTTGATTTTGCAGTCCCTTCCCCACACCTTCTCTCAGTTCGTGCTGAACTTCAACATGCACGAAATGGAAGCGGATCTTCCAAAGCTCCTCAATATGTTGAGGGTAGCAGAGACCTCCTTGAAAAAGGAGAAGACCCCCATTCTGTATGTTGGCCAATCATCTTCTTCTAAATCTAAAGCAAAAGCTAAAGGGAAGAAGAAGATGAAAGCCACCAAACCGAAGGGTGGGGTCAAGAAGGTGCAGGGAACGAACAAGGCAGGAAGGGTGAAGGCAGAAAAGAACGAGTGCTTCTATTGTCACAAGCAAGGGCACTGGAAGAAGGACTGTTTGGCCTTTAAAGCCAAGGACATGAAGCAAGCTGTTGCTTCTGCTTCAGGTGTGTTCGTAATCGAAAATTGTCTTTCAGTAAACTCTACTTCATGGGTACTTGATACCGGTTCTGGTTCTCACATCTGTAATTCTTTGCAGGATCTGAGAAATAGTAGAGTACTGGGGGCAGGTGATATGACTCTCCGGATGGGCAATGGAATGCATGTAGATGCAGTTGCAATAGGGGAATATCACCTAGGGTTGAATAGTGGACACATTTTGGTATTGTACAGCTGTTTTTGTATTCCCAGTATGTTGTGTAATATTATATCAGTATCTTTGTTGTCTAATAAAGGATATAGTTTTGTGCTTGAAAGAAATGTCATGAACATTCTCCTAAATCAAGAACTGATTGGGTTTGGCATACTGGAAAACGGCATATACATACTTAATCGACCTCAAATTTTCAATATTCAAAACACGCGTAAAAGAAAGGTTCCAGATTTGAATCAAGCCTTCCTATGGCATTGTAGACTTAGTCATATAAATGAAACAAGGTTGACTAAGTTACATAAAGATGGATATCTAGATCCGTTTGAATATTCATCATATGCAACTTGTCAATCATGTATCAAAGGAAAAATGACCAAATCTCCGTTCACCGGACACGGAGAAAGAGCCACAGAATTCTTGGGACTAGTACACAGTGATGTATGTGGTCCGATGTCTATACATGCACGAAGTGGTCACTCCTACTTCATCACTTTTACTGATGACTTCTCTAGGTATGGACATGTGTTCTTAATGAAGCATAAATCCGATGCTTTTGAGAAGTTTAAGGAGTATAAAAATGAAGTAGAGAAACAAACTGGTAAAAGCATCAAGACACTTCGATCTGATCGAGGTGGAGAATACTTAAATACCAGTTTCCTTGAACACTTAAAAGCGAATGGAATTCTCTCTCAGCTTACTCCACCTTATACACCTCAGCATAATGGTGTATCAGAAAGAAGGAATCGCACGCTATTAGATATGGTGCGTTCAATGATGAGTAGTGCTGAGTTGCCACTTTCCTTCTGGGGATTTGCTCTAGAATCAGCCGCATACCTATTGAATAGAGTTCCAACTAAGTCTGTACCTACCACTCCATATGAAATGTGGTGTGGGAAGAGACCATATCTCAAGTATATCAAGATATGGGGGTGTCCGGTATATGTTAAAAAGCATAATCCGGACAAGCTCGAAGCACGATCGGTTTTATGCAAGTTTGTAGGATACCCCAAGCATTCAAGGGGGTACATGGTCTACCATACTGAAGAACAAAAGGTGTTTGTCGCTCGTCACATTGTCTTCTTAGAAAGTGAATTCTTGCAAAAGAAATTAGTGGGAGCGCGGTAGAACTGGAAGAAATTCCAGAACCTCAAACTGCAACCGAAGACTTAGAAGAATCTCAGATTTCAATAGAACATGACGAACCAACGCCACTCCGCAGATCTAGTAGGCTTTCTCATCCTCCTGAAAGATACTATGGTTTTCTTCTTGATGGGGATCGAGAGGATTGCATCATCGATGATGATGAGCCTACTAGTTTTCAGCAGGCTATCACGAGTAGCGACTCAGTGAAGTGGCTGGATGCAATGAGATCCGAAATGGAATCCATGTACACCAATAAAGTATGGACTTTAGAAGTTGCTCCTCCTGGGGTAAAGCCAGTTGGGTGCAAATTGATCTTCAAAAAGAAGATTGGTACCTTTGGACAAGTGGAAACCTACAAAGCTAGACTAGTAGCAAAAGGTTTTCGTCAAAGACCAGGATTGGACTATGATGAAACTTTTTCACCAGTAGCTATGCTTAAATCCATTCGGATCATGCTTGCCATTGCTGCCTTCCATGACTATGAAATCTGGCAAATGGATGTAAAAATAGCTTTTCTAAATGGACATCTAGAAGAGAGTGTTTACATGGATCAACCAGAAGGTTTCTTAGACAATGGGAGCAGCGGAAGAGTGTGCAAATTGCTTAAATCTATTTATGGGTTAAAGCAAGCATCGCGGAGTTGGAACATCTGCTTTGATGAAACAGTCAAGGAATTTGACTTTATCAAAAATGTAGATGAACCATGTATTTATAGGAAGATTGTAGAAGGAGCAGTAGTCTTCCTCGTTTTGTACGTCGACGACATACTACTGATAGGGAATGATATCCCTATACTACAACTAGTGAGTGTCCTAATATCCATTTAGATCTATCTCATAGATCCAAAACCCAGGATTTAGTAGGTATCACTTTGATCCTATGTGGAGAATCATTGTGATAAGCGGAGATTGATCGAGCGTAGCATAGGAAACTCCTTTCCTATCAAAAGTATGTTATCCACGTACTCTACGAGGATCGTCACCATACTTCCTACTACCTCTTTGTTTATACAAGGTTCATCTACCATTTTGATGATGTCAAACTCTTTGACTACTTCATCAAAACAGACGTTCCAACTCCGCGATGCCTGCTTTATCCTATAAAGCATCTTGCACACGTTTCCGCTGCTCCCACTGTCTACGAGGCCCTCTGGCTGTGTACTTATAGACGCACTTTTCTAAAACATCATTTAGAAAAGGAGTCATGGCACCCAACCACCAGATATCGAAGTCATGGTATGTAGCCGTGGCAAGTAGGATCTGGATGGACTTAAGCATAGCCACTGGAAAAAGGTTTCATCATTATCCACGCCTGGTCGATGACGAAAACCTTTAACAAGTCTAGCTTTGAAAGTCTCAACTTTTCCAAGTACACCAAGTAATCTTCTCAAGATATACTTGCTCCTGATGGGGATTTAACCCTTCAGAAATAGCAGCCAAAGTCCATACTTTGTTGGTGTAGAAGGATTCCATCTCAGATCGCTAAGAATCCAGCCATTCTTACAGAGTCACACTCCTGATGGCCAGCTCGAAACTAGTTGGGTCATCATCTCATGATGCAATCCTCGCTCCCACTGTCATCGAGAAACCGAAGTATCTTTCAGGTGGGTGAGGAACCCTACTAGATCGGCGGAGAGGCTGATGTTCGTTGGTCTCTATTGAATCCTTTGGTTCTATCAAATCATCTGCTGTAGTTTGTATAGCTGGAACCTTTCCAGTTCTACATTACAGACCTTGCCTCGAGTTTGTCCGGATTTTGCTTTTAGACATAGTCCGGACAACCCCAAATCTTAACTAACTTAAGATATGGGCTCTTCCCTTTCCATATCACATATGAAGTGGTAGACAACTGATTTGATTCGAACCCTATTCTTTAGGTATGCAGCTTCTCAAGTGCATAACTCCCAAAAAGGAAATAGGTAACTCAGTAGTACTCATCATAGAGCACACCTTATTATATAGGGTGTGATTGCTCCGCCCCGATATACCATCGTGCTATGGTGTATACGGAGGAGTAATCCTGAGAGAGAATCTCACTCTCCTTTAGAATAGTTCAGGAATTCCGTGCTCGAATATTCTCCTCCCTGATCGCATCAAAGGACATAATACTTTTACCCTTTTTGGTTCTCTACTTCTCTTATATTCTGTGAATATCTCAAAAGGTTCGGACTTATGTTTCAACAGGAACATATGTCTGAATCTTAAGAGATTATCAGGGAACGTAATGAAGTATAAAGAACCATTCCTGGCATGTGTGGACAGGGGACCTTACATACATCAACATGTATCATCCCAAGAGTTTACTAACTCTTTCTCTGTTTCCGATAAACAGGGCTATGGTCATCTTATCTTTGTGACATGAATGGCATGTTTCATAAGATGTAAATTCAAACTGATTTAAATATGCATCTAAATGTAACTTCAGCCAGTCGGGTCGCATTGATATGACCTAGTCTACAATGCCTCAAGAAGGATTCGTTCATTTCTGAACTCTTCCTCTTATGTGTGTTCTGAATACTAAGAACTGTAGTTTGATTTAGAACATCAATGCTTTTAGATAATGTGCCTGAACCGATCAACTTTTGATATAGGAAATGTTCAAAACATTATCCAATAATACAAAATTTTATCATTTCTTTATTAATAAAGAGACTGATATGATTTTGCATATCAGGTTCGGTATCTAATAGCATTTATTCAGAATCAATGTATTGGTAATACAGGGTGACAGTAACCAACAGACTTGGCTGCAACACTTGCCCCGTTTTCTGTCTCATGAAACTTATCACCCGTTCTCAGTTTTTCTACCTTTTTTGTAGCCCTATGTAACTGGTTACATATCTGGGATCCTGATCCGGTATCATATACCCAGGATGCGGAGGATACTGAGAAACAGTTCTGTGTAATGAACACACCCGAAGATGATGCATCATATGCACTTTCTTCGTTTGGGCGGCACGGGAAATCTGGTATTCCCCAATTTCCTGCTCTGTTTTATAACAATTATAAGTTGGAGCGGGACCAACGTTCCCCAGCTCAGTATAACAAGCGGGTTCGGTCAATATTCCGTTTTATTATCTTGATTAAGGCGTGATATGGTCGCTACCTGGAGAGAGAGAGAAGAAAACACTCAGCGTGCGCTCTAGATTGGTTATTATTTTATCTAATCAGGATGGCTCCCACTGTTTTTATCAAATCTTCCTTCAAACCCTAAAAGGAAATACTAGCCGGGATTAATTACACGCTACAAGTTCGCCAATCTTTCAGCCAGGCCAGTGTCGGTACTTTGAGGGAGGTCCCCCGTGCTTTCGCACGAACCTAATTAATGTAAACCTCGTTTTCCCAGAGACGTAACCCCGTTGACACCTTTCTAGACACCTACTTGATCGGCTAATTGTAATGTGTAAAACTCTCCCAGGAGTAACTCTTACTCGCAGCGGGTATCGGGATCCAACTATCTCATAGAAGGTATGCAATCTCATTGCAAATTTCAACACTTGAAATTCCCGATAATTTTGCCCCTAACGTGCTATGACCTTGACGAAAGCCAACAAACCATAGCCCGCTAGTCAAGTTCAACCCGTACATTTCTTGATTGAATTAAACCCACCCGCACGACCCTTGACGAAAGCCAACAAAGCCGCGTGACTACCCTAATCCAATCGCATCGTATGCTGGCAGATAAGCAGTATATAGCTACCGCACACTGCACCTTGACGAAAGCCAACAAATGCAGCATGAATACTTTATACAACTTATCTGAAATGACGGAGGGCTACGACAGGTTTTTTTGAAAACCTATTGCGTAATGAACTTGATATCGTTGTAGAATCAAATGATTTTGAAATAGAGTGCTTTTGAGGCTTTTCTAGTTTTGCTAAAGGAGTCACTCCCCGTGAAGGGATCGTCGGTCCTTTCCTCGTCGAATGAGGTGCGGGATATATCATATATATCACTGTGCAAAGCAAAAACTCTTAAAAGCAATCAAAAGACAAACCGAGGGTTGTAGCATCTGCCAGTTATTGCTAAAGGAGTCACTCCCGGTGAAGGGATCTCGGTCCTTTCGTCATCGAATAAGGTGCAGGATATATCATATATACCGCTGTACAAAGCAAGAACTGTAGCTACCTGTTTTATTTTGAAATTCGATTCTACAACATCTTAGGTTTCTTTTATTTCATTAATCTCATTAATGATGTCCCATCATTTAAGTACCTAAACATCACAGATAAATACGACGCACACTTATGCCATCTGCATTCTCCTCGATGTCCCCTCGTGCACCGTTAGGTTAGGTAACTAACGGCAGAGCGGGGAAGGGCTAGCGCGGGTGTAAAACATAAGTAACGCCTATATAATATATCAAATATACTATATACTGTATCTATCACAGAACATCACATGATCACATCACAGATATCGCAGCAGAAGAAACATATGAAATATTGGATATACTAGGACGTCCGTGTTTTTAATACGAGCCAGTATAAAACACGGATTCCACGGTCGTGATGAATAGCCAAACCCACACCCTAAGACCTCTATGAGAGCGGCAAGCAACCCTATCAATTCTAGAGTTAGGAGACCCGGACTCGACTCCTCGAGTTGGTCTCCCACTGGACTCCAGAACTCGGTTACTTATGCTCCCCTCCTTGGGTCTATCCTAGTGCGGAAAAGTAAATAATATACAAAAGGTGACATCTTCCGCAACCTGGAAGTGCCCCAATAAAAGAATATTACATACAAGTTTTTACATGAATGAAAATGAAAAACACTCATCTCACATAAAAACCCCCGGCTATTCAAACATGACGATCCAATATAACATATCCAGCAACACATAACATCACATGTCATCAACGTAAGTAAACATGCGTATCCCAATTGTCGTTGACATATAGCAACGAAACCGGCGATATCACACATTACACTTACGGTCACAGAAAAGAAAGTGTAAAACTACAACAGTTGGAATCCGCAACCACCTCAGACATCGCATGCCTGACCAAATGAATTCCTTAGACATCGCATGCCTAACAATTATAAACCCCGCATTTTAGTCTCAAAATCAAAAACACTTTTCAATATCAAGTCGGGCAATTCAACAAGATTCCCGACATCCTGATCGAATGCTCGTCGCAAACTTCAGTAGACGGCAGCACCCCCGATACCGGCGACGAAGTGCACCAAGGCGGAACACCGCTACCGCGAGCACCTGAACGGATGCTTTCGGCGACGGGGTTCTCCTACAGTCACTTGGTCGGGGCTATAGGGTGTGGCTGTCTATTAAGTTTATCCGGCGAGTATCCGCGTACGCTACGTGATTGCGACGGACTTTTGATCGCATCAAAATTCCGTGGCAACCGATCAAGTGAGACAAACCGCTAGATTTATAACATTCATTCAGTTATCTCATAACTACTTGTGAATTCCAATTATTGTATCACATTCCAGATAATTAGAAAATGTTAAACTTTCCGATCGAACATTCAAACACCCAAGTTTTCCCGATACAGATCAACACATGAAACAAGTCTAAAAACATTCAGTTCGTGCCTCAGTACCAACGGTCCAGCCGTAGAAGGGTCAAGCCAACGCCTCACATGTGGCACGCCGTACTGCCCCAAACCCTAAGGTTCAAAGGGCAGTTCAAGATGGTCACATAATCGAGTTAAGGTTTGTTGTCTTCTAGAGGGTCCATCGCGTTACTTGCACTACTTAGAACGTCTTTAAACCACGAAAAAATCCAACACATGGAAATTTCCCGACAGGGGAAAAGTTGGGTATTTATGTCCGGTCGAACTTTTTAACATATTCTAAAATTATCCGGAAAAACCGCACAGACAAAATTTGATAATCCGATCGAATCAGCGATTCCCAAATCAACCCCAGAATACTCAACTCTTGAGTTAAATTAAAAATTCCCAGAAAACTCAGCATCATTAAATAGGAATTACTGTGCAAATCGGGGAGGATGACGTCATCAACTTGCCGCGGAACCGCCGCAGAAGCCAGGCTTCCGCCGCGGTTCCGCCGCGGTTTGGACTGTTCATGAGTTAAATTTTGCACCGTAATTCTTATAATTCTCTGCTGAATTTTTTAAGCATTTTTAATCTGGAAAAATCCCAGTTTTTAGAAAAAGTCCAGAGAGCGTGAAAATGTTAGGATTTCGGGTTCGATCGGGTTTCAAACATCGTCTAAGTATCGCCTAAGGCTCTAGCTAGGCTCTGATACCACTGTAGGTCAGGCAGCAACCCCATCCAATGGGGTCTCCGTGGCACCAACGGGTCCCTCAGCCGCGACTTTTTACGCATGCCCCATCGTGAGGACTACAACCCGCCGGAACACCTTCCGGTCTCGGGACACCCTGGGGGTAAGAGCCTATACTTCGCCACACTGTCACACAGTGAGAACCCCCCATAGGTCGACATCCAATGCCTAGTAGATCTGATACCACTGTAGGGTTCCTAGGCACGCTAATGAAGTCTCACAAGGCATCAACCATGCCAATTTCAAATGTTACGGGTGCCGAGAAACCCTAATACGGATCGTTCACTAGAAATTTAGGCGAAAGATGCAACTTTTAACAAGTCTAACTACAAGAACGGAAATACAACCTTTGTAGATCCGGTTCTCCACCTCCATAGATCCACAATGAAGTCTCCTCGCTGTCCAAATTAAATCCCGGGCTCTAGCGTCGGCTTCATCGGAGAAATGGGCGGGCTAGGTCATCGACTTCGATGCCGAAGATGATCTACGTCGAGGCATCACAAGATCAAGCTCCAACTTCACCAAGTCAGGAAACTTGTGAAGAAAACACCCTATACTACTTGGCAAGTGATAGAGGATGAAGAAATAGGAAGTGGGTTCACTTTAGAATTGGATTTCTCACTCATTTGCTCAAGTTGCCATTGATGAAGCAAGGTTTTCTTCAAGTGAAGAAGAAGAAGAAGATGAAGATAATATTATGATAAGTTAATTTTTAAATCCAAAAGAAAATCAATACTTATCATAATATGAACCATGGTTATGTGTAGAGAGTAAACCATGGTTAGATTGAAGGGTTAGGGTTAAGCATCAAGACAAAATGGTCACTTGGTCAAAGCTTCAATAACAAACAAAGAAAGCCACCATTTTCCCTTTTTCATCTCCAAAATAAATAAATAAATAAATAAATAAATGAATAAGAAAATGAAAACCCTAACCAATATACAACCATGGTTTAATCTTCACACAAACCCTAGTGAGCATGTATCATCAAACATGATACAAACTTGTGTACAAAAGTATATCAGACATACAATGTGCACAATCCAAGTGAGAAAATCCATTTAAAAGTGAACCGATACTAGTTAATGCAAAGTAATATATCAAATATATAATTATACATTAAATCATTAAATCAACACTTGATTTAATGATCCGGTCATATCGCATATAACCGACTAGTATCAACAGTAACAACTTATCGAATCAACACTTGATCCGATAACCCGGCTATATCGCATATAACCGATCAATGTCACAAATCGTGAGAATCGAATACAGTATCACATACTGGTATCATTCTCGGTCCCGCACATATCTCATATGCGCTCCTATTTCGTTTCGCTTGAGCCAGGAAACCTCTGTGTAGGACTCTAAAGACTCGTCAATACGCCGGCAGCAGGTGATGATCATATCAACACCCACAAGCCGCAAGCGGTCTGCTAAACGTAACGGCCACCCGGGTATTGAGCGATCAGAAGATCGACGAGCAAGCCCGCTCACACTCCTGTAAATCCCACCAGTAACACTTACCGTATAGTCCGGTCTCGTCGTCTGATATGTCGCATATCTCGCTTAGGGATGGTAAACGTCAGACCCCAATAGCTCGATAAGTCGTGTCGATATGAGGTCTATAACAATTCGAGAAACTACTGGTAACACTTACCAGTAAATCTCAGCAACCCTGGCCAGGGATTTCCGGTTATAGCCAATCAAACACAGCGCAACATCAACTCCCTATACCGGGAGAGACGAATCCCCTCCCATCGCTCATTGCCTCCATGTGATTCGGGACTGTACCCAAAAACCACCATTTTGCACGCCCTCTTGGACGTGGTAATATGGAAATTAAAGCACAGTGGGAACCACACAAGACTCTATGACGATCTCGGGTCAACAGACTACTCTGTACCAGTGTCACCAGAGAACTGCCATCTGACGTAAGGTATAATACCATCTGGGAGTTCTCGGCGAGTCCGTCCAGTGTACCCAGTCTCTACTGAGCACCCGCATATCATCTCTAATGTCAAACACCGATGGATATGGGATCATCCATCGCCCATCTGTATGGGTCGAGAAGGTATACGCTAGTCTACTCTGGTATATCGATGCCCCATCTCGATACACCCATGACTAGGGACTTTGAAGGATGTACTTATGGACTACCATGTCCCCACTAGTATGATCCGCATCATAGTCCAGGTAGTCAAGTACACATCCTAAGGGCTTTACCAACATGTAACAAAGAGACAATCAGTGTACACGTTAAGGTAAAGTGTAACCAGATAGCATACTATCATGTCGAGCAAGAAAGTCCTCCCTATATATGTCCCAGCATCCACTACAATATACATCCAATGTACAGTAATGGCCTCTAGGGCATACATATAACTAACATGTCTGATTGCCGGCGTTGTGATGGCAGTCATACTAGTAGGAGCTGGATAGTCAATAGGCACACCCTTAGATGTCCCTGGTCGCAGGAGTATCGAGATTGGGCATCGATACTCCGGAGTAGACTAGTGTATACATATCTAGACCCTGACGAGGGGCAATGGATTGGTCCCGCAACCATTGGTGGTGTTCACCTAAGATTGTATACAGATGCTCACTGGGTGTGAGTACACCGGACAGGACTTGCCGAGAACTGACTGGATGGTATTATACCTAACGTCAGATAGCAGTTCTCAGGTGACATGTGTGCAGATAGTCCGTTGACTTAAGGTCATCATTTGTCTCGTGTGAGTTCCCAGTGTGCTTTGATTATTACCCTACCACGGCTCAAAGGAGTCGTGCAAACAGGTTTCAGTTGGGCACAGTCCCGAGCCACGTGGAGGCAGTGAGCGACTGTTAGGGATTCGTCTCTCCCGGTATAGGGAGTTGATATCGCACTGTGGTCGGTTGGTCATTACCATAAGTCCCTGGCCAGGGCTGATTGAGAATTACTGATGGAATGATCAGTAGATTCTCGGGTGGTCTTGAACCATACCGACACGACTTGTACGGTTATTAGGCGTCTGACGTCCACCACCTCCCTAGACCATACATGCGATACTCTTAGACGAACAGACCGGACTGCACGGATATTGTCACAGACAGGCTCAGTAGGATTTCAGATGGGTTACCTCATCAGCTTTCTTATCGACAACTACCTGGGGACCGTTACGTACAGCTAGTGCCGCTTGCGGTCTGTGGTTAAACCCACTGCCAGCGTAGTAGTTGAGTCTTTAGAGTCCTACATAGAGATTTCCCAAACCCAGGCGAAAAGATATAGAGGTCGTATGGTTTTACGACAAAGGTTCGGACGCATACGTGTTTGAACGCACGTACGACATTCGGACAGTTTTTACTAGCCGGCTTTGGTTTAAGCCAGATTCTAGTATCAGGTTATTGGATTTATACAGTCTAAAGTTTTTCCGTGTTTTCACGGATGAGAGGGGCGTTCTCGTAATTTTCCGAGAAGCTTTTAGAAGGATGTGACATGGAGGGAGAGGTGGCATTTTCATTTAATGATTTAGTGACTCATTGTGAGTGATTCATCATGTCATTAATGCATTATTAAATGCTTAATGACTCACATAATGAATCACCCACTTGCATTAATGAAACATGATGAATAATCTCATATTATTCATTTGTTTTTATTCATTATATTTCATATATCAAGTGAGAAGCTATTTCATTATTATTATTATTATCATTATCATCTTCTCACTCTCTCTCTTCAAGTTCTCTCTCCTTCACCAAACCTAATCCTACCCTCATGAGTTGAGAACAAGGATTAGGAAAGACTAATTACTCCATAACCTATCTCTACATCACCTTAGCTACTCTATTTAGCAACTAGAGAAACTAAGTAACCTCAAGTTTAGAGGTTATAGCTTGGATTAGGGTTCTCGGGTGGATCGTCTATCACGGAAGAAAGCCGAAGAGGACGTGGAGATCCAAAGAGGCCGTAGATAACATTATGACGAAGGACTAGAACCGTTTGGTATAATCTCTTAACATAGTAGTTTAGAACTCTATAGTTTTTGTTAAAACTTGTTTAGTAAACGATTCATACGGTTATTCGATATTTAATCATAGAACAAGATTGTTATTCATATTTCCGCCTCCCCATAAGTATTGGGGTGTTGAACATCGACTTACATGGTCAACAAACACAGCACGAATACTAAGTACTCTACTTCCTAAAATGACGGAGGGTTGCGACTGGTTTTTAAGAAAACCTTTAACGCTTTGAACTTGATCTCTTTGCGGAATCAAATGGTTTTTAAATGGAATGTTTTTGAGGCTTTTCTAGTTTTGCTAAAGGGGTCACTCCCGGTGAAGGGATCGTCAGCCCTTTCCTCGTCGAATGAGGTGCGGGATATATTATATATATCACTGTGCAAAGCAGAAACTATAGAAGCAATCAAAAGACAAACCGAGTGTGTAGCATCTACCAGTTATTGCTAAAGGAGTCACTCCCGGTGATGGGATCTTGGTCCTTTCCTCATCGAATAAGGTGCATGATGTTCTACAAGGAACACCGCGATGCAAAGCAAGAACTGTAGCTACCTGTTTTTATTTTGAAATTCGATTCCACAACATCAATTAGGTTTATTTTCTTTCATTAATCTCATTAATGAATATCCCATCATTTAAGTCCACCTAAACATCACAGATAAATATAACGTACGCTTATGCCATCCGCATTCGCCTCGATGTCCCGTCTGCACCGTTAGGTTAGGTAACTAACGCCAGAGCGAGGCAGGGCTAGCGCGGGTGTAAAATATAAGAAACGTCTATATAATATATCATATATACTATATACTATATCAATCTGAACAAATCACATGATCACATCACAGATAACGCAGCAGAAAGTATCATATGAAATATTGGATATACTAGGACGTCCGTGTTTTTAATACGAGCCAGTATAAAACAGGGATTCCACGGTCGTGATGAATAGCCAATCCCACATTCCTAGACCCCTATGAGAGCGGCAAGCAACCCTACTAATTCTAGGGTTAGGAGACCCGGAATCGACTCCTTGAGTTGGTCTCCCACTGGACCCTAGAACCTGGTTACTTGTGCTCCCTTCCTTGGGTCTGTCCTAGTGCGGAAAAGTAAATAATATACAAAGGGTGACAGCTTTCGCAACCTGGAAGTGCCCCAATAAAAGAATATTACATACAAGCTTTTACATGAATGAAAAAGAAAAACACTCATCTCACATAAAACCCCCCCGGCTATTCAAACACGACGATCCAATATAACATATCCAGCAACACATAACATCACATGTCATCAACGTAAGAAAACATGCGTATCCCAATTGTCGTTGACATATAGCAACGAAACCGGCGATATCACATATTACACTTACGGTCACAGAAAAGAAAGTGTAAAACTACAACAGTTGGAATCCGCAACCTCCTTAGACATCGCATGCCTAAACCAATGATTTCCTTAGACATCACATGCCTAACAATTATAAACCCCGCATTTTAGTCTCATTATCGAAAACTCTTTTCAATATAAAGTCGGGCAATTCAACAAGATTCCCGACATCATGATCGAATGCTCGTCGCAAAGTTTAGTAGGCGGCCGCACCCCTGATACCGTCGACGAAGTGCACCAAGGCGGAACACCGCTGCCGCGAGCACCCAAAAGGATGCTTTTGGCCACGGGTTCTCCTACAGTCACTTGGTCGGGGCTATGGAGTGAGGCTTTCTATTAAGTTTACCCGGCGAGTATCCGCGTACACTACGTGATTGAGACGGACTTTTGATCGCATCAAATTCCGTGGCAACCGATCAAGTGAGACTAAACTGCTATGTTTATAACATTCATTCAGTTCTCTCATAACTACTTGTGAATTCCAAATGTTGTATCACATTCCGGGTAAATAGAAAATGTTAAACTTTCCGATCGAACAATCGAACACCCAAGTTTTCCCGAAACAGCTCAACACATGAAATAAGTTTAAAAACATTCAGTTCATGCCTCAGTACCAACGATCCAGCCGTAGAAGGGTCAAGCCAACACCTCACATGTGGCAAGCCGTACTTCCCCGAACCCGAAGGTTCAAAGGGCAGTTCAAGACGATCACATAATCGAGTTAAGGTTTGTTGTCTTCTAGAGGGACCATCGCGTTACTTGCACTACTTAGAACGTCATTAAACTACGGAAAAATCCAACAATTGGAAATTTCCCAGCAGGGGAAAAAGTGGGTATTTATATCCGGTCGAACTTTTTAACATATTCTAAAATTATCCGGAAAAGCACACAGACAAAATTAGACAATCCGATCGAAACACCGAGTCCCCAATACACCCCAGAAAACTCAACTCTTGACTCAGATTTAAAAATTCCCAGAAAATACAGCAACAAAATATAAGAATTACTGTGCAGAAATAATTGTCTGAAGAGACCAAGTGGCCGCGGAACCGCCGCATTAAGCATGCTAATGCCGCGGTTCCGCCGCGCTATTATCGATTCAGGTGCTCGGGCTTCACAGTAATTCTTAGAAATTCCTGCTTAGTTTTCTGCATATTTTTAATCCTAAAAAATCCCCGTTTTCAAAAAATGTACAGAGAGCAACTTTGAATTAGGGTTTCGGTTCGATCGGACTTCTAATTCCGTCTACGCATCGCCTAAGGCTCTAGCTAGTCTCTGATACCACTGTAGGGATCCTAGACATACTAATGAGGTTTCACAAGTGATCAAACATGGCTAATTCAAAATTTTCCATGTGCCTACAAACCCTAATACGGATCGTTAACTAGATGTATAGACGATGCAATGCAAGTTAACGACTTTAACTAAAAGGGAAAGGGCTACAACCTTTGTAGATCCGGTCCTCCTCCTCCATAGCTCCGTGATGAAGTCCCTCCGCTGTACCCATCGGATCTCGGACTCTCGCGGTGGTTTCATCGAAGAATTGATCGGGCTAGGTCGTCGACTTCGATGCGGAAGATGATCTACGTCGAGGCAGCTCAAGATCAAACTCCAACTTCACCAAGTCATGAAACTTGTGAAGAAAACACCCTATACTACTTAGCAAGTGGTAGAGGATGAAGAAATAGGAAGTGGGTTCACTTTAGAATTGGATTTCTCACTCTTTTTCTCAAGTTGCCATTGATGGAGGCAAGTTTTTATTCTTGTTGATGAAGAAGAAGAAGAAGAAAGAAGAAGAAAGAAGAAGAAAGAATATGATAAGTCTAAATCTAAAATAGAAAATAAAATGAATACTTATCATATAGGAACCATAGTTAGGTGTAGAGAATAAACTATGGTTAGGTTGAATGGTTAGGGTTAAGCATGAGACAAAAATGGTGGACTTGTTCAAAGCTTCATGAAGCTTCAACAAGCAAACAAAGAAAAGCCACCATGACTTATTTTGCAAAAAAGAATAAATAAATAAATGAATAGATAAGTAAACAAAACCCTAACCATTCATATAACCATGGTTTAATCATACACACAAACTCAAGTTAGCATGTATCATCAAACATGATACAAACAAGTGCACAAAAGTATATCACATATACAACTTGTGTACTTCAAGTGAGAAAATCCATTTAAAGTGAACAAATACTAGTTAATGCAAATTATTATATAAAATATATAATTATGCATTAAATCAATAAATCAATACTTGATTTAACGATCCGGTCATATCGCATATAACCGACTAATATCCAATGTATCGGCTTATCGAATCAATCCTTGATTCGATAACTAGGTTATATCGCATACAACCAATCGATACATTCATCGCGAGAATAGAATATGGTATCACATACACGCATTATTCTCGGTCCCGCACATATCTCATATGCGCTCCTATTTCGTTTTGCTTGAGCCAGGAAACCTCTGTGTAGGACTCTAAAGACTCGTCAATACGCCGGCAGCAGATGATGATCATATCAAACACCTACAAGCCACAAGCGGTCTGCTAAACGTAACGGCCACCCGGGTATTAAGCGATCAGAAGATCGACGAGCAAGCCCGCTCACACTCCTGTGAATCCAACCAGTAACACTTACCGTACAGTCCGGTCTGTTCGTCTGATATGTCGCATATCTCGCCTAGGGGTGGTAAACGTCAGACCCCAATAGCTCGATAAGTCATGCCGACATGAGGTCCATAACATTCGTGAAACTACTGATAACTCTTACCAGTATATCACTGCAACCCTGGCCAGGGATTTCCTGTTATGGCCAGTCGAGCATAGCGCAACATCCACCCCCAATACCGGGAGAGACGAATCCCCTCCTATCGCTCATTGCCTCCATGTGGATCGGGACTGTACCCAAAAACCACATGTTTGCACGACTCAGTAGAGCTGTGGTAGGGTGGAAATCAAAGCACAGTGGGAGACACACAAGACTCTATGACGATCTCGGGTCAACAGACTAAGCTGTACCAGTGTCACCAAAGAACTGCCATCTGACGTGAGGTATAATACCATCTGGGAGTTCTCGGTGAGTCCGTTCAGTGTACCCAGTCTCCACTGAGCACCCGCATACCATCTCTGATGTCAAACACCAATGGATATGGGATCATCCATCGCCCATCACATGGGTCGAGAAGATATACGCTAGTCTACTCTGGAATATCGATGCCCCGTCTCGATATTCCCACGACTAGGAACATTGAAGGATGTACTCATGGACTACCCAGGCCCCACTAGTATGATCTACATCATAGTACTGGAAGTCGAGTACACATCCTAAGGGCTTTATCAACATGTAATCAGAGAGACAGAAAGTATACATGTTAAGATAAAGAGCAACCAGATAGCGTACTATCATGTCGAGCAAGAAAGTCCTACCTATATATGTCCCAGCATCCACTACAATATACATCCAATGTACAGTAATGGCCTCTAGGGCATACATATAACTAACAAAAAACCACCTAAAGCAAACTGCACACCGTGAGCTGATGCGGTATCCGCAGCAAAAGATGATAAGATAGATGAATAGCCTATCTCGACTACTCTGGGGAACAACCTGCAAAACAAACTGTGGCACAACGATGGTGAGTTGTTGTTCATCTCATAATTTTGCATTATTATATTCCCCATTCTTAATCATTTTACAAATAAATAGGTGCTTTTGATCCATGTCTGTTGAATAGTCGCAGGTTACAGGTTCTCGGAACAATACAGTGAAAATGGTGAAAAAATGCTACAAAAGTGAGACTACGACTAATAAATAGAAGAATCTTTATCATGCCGCCTCCAGTTTGGGGAACAAACGAAGATCAGCAAACAGTTCGATTGCACAATGTACAAAGGCAGCACAAGATTCAAGACTTCAACACGAAGCGAACGGTAAAAGTACACAACATTCTGCACTGTGGAAATCTGGAAGAAATTAGAGGACATTCTGAAGAACCAAGTGAAGAAACCAGAAGGAATAAAGCAACAGAAAGCAACCCTAGAAAAATGTGCCAGCAAGCCTACTATATGGCCGCGGAACCGCGGCCAAACCATTCTTATGGCCGCGGATCCGCTGCCGTGCTGTGCACGTGTCGGCGCGTGTCGGTGCGTATCGCTGGAGTCGGTGCGCTGACCCGGTTTTCTTAGGGTATTTTTGTAATTCTAGATATGGATCAGATATAAACCCTAGGGTTTCTATTATCTATAAATAGGAATCCTACAGCTCTTTTTAGGGT
Organism: Agapanthus africanus; assembly: GCA_030015575.1. Classification (NCBI taxonomy): domain Eukaryota; kingdom Viridiplantae; phylum Streptophyta; class Magnoliopsida; order Asparagales; family Amaryllidaceae; genus Agapanthus; species Agapanthus africanus. Next base: position 243,274,410 of record CM057350.1, read on the forward strand.
ATGCCTCTTTTTAATTCCTAGTTTAAATTTTCATTCCTTGTAATTGTAAAAGAGTGCATCAATAAAAAAGTAAGTTTCTTTTCTGCCCTAGTTATTTCACTAGCAATTTTATTTCTCTGCCGTAGTTATTTTCCGCAATTATTTTCCGCAATTTTTTATCTGCCATAGTTATTAAATAAAAACCATAAAAAATGAACTCGTTTATCAATTCCCTAATGAGTGAGTAGTTCCTCACTTGTTAGGGTTAGGTTTGGGAAAGGTTTGAGAGATGAAAATCTCTCACCCCTTTCTTGCCCGTTCAATATTTTAAAGTAGACCATATGCAAACATACACACACCGCTCACTACGGCACCATATCCCACGAGGTAGCGGTGATTCCATAGTTAAAGACCGGTTGTGTGTGATTTCTATAGAGGTTAGGGCTAAGAGTTAAGAAAGGACGGACAAGGACCAAAGGGAAGAAACCTAGTTTCTTCCCGATCGTGCTAATTCCCTTTGTTAACTATTACCTTAACACCTAAAAGTTCTTAATTAGGGCAAGAAAGCGGTGAGAATAATTGACTTTCCAAACTAACCTAATCCTAACCCAAGCAAGGTTTTAATCCTAATCAAACTCAACTTCATTTTTTAGTGAAAATCAAAACCTACCACAAATAGGAATTGACACGTTAGAACAACTAGAAAGTACACGTAATCCGTGTGGACCAACCTGTATTCAACCGGCTAGCTAACAAGCGACACCGTTCTTGATTGCGGTTAATTCTTTGATTTCAAAACGCGCACGCACGCAAAATCTCTACAATCAAATGGCGCCGTTTCCGGGGATGGCGTAGTTATTTTCTCTTTGTAATTTCGGGTTAATTAAAAATTGAAAAATCATAAAAACTGAAAAATATAAAAACAAATTTATTTTATCATCTTGTTATTTTTTGAAGGGTTTTCGTGTGAATTGTGCAGGATTGGAAAGACGAACAAATTCAGATCTGGAAAAATCCAGTGCATAAAACAGCAAACAGCAGATCTGAACAAACAGAGGAGAACCACAACAGACAACAGAAGAAGTTTGGAGGCCTAAGTCGACCCTTCAACCGCGGAACTGCCGCGCTTGCATGATTTTGACCGCGGAACCGCCGCATGGGGGTGACGTCAGCAGGTGGAAATTTCTCTGTAAGCATTATTTTCTTCTCTGTAAACCCCTGATCTCCTCTGAAAATTTTTCCTGCAGGGTTCTTTGCGCAAAACTTCCCCCCTTCTCCAATAACTTGATCTTGTGTAAGATTCTTTGCGTCGCAATGAAAAAACATTGGGAAGTGTTTTGGATTTTTGTGTGTTTATTGCTTTGTATTTTTTAAAACGGACTTTTAAGAGGCTATAACACAAATCCAGATTGGGTGGGGATTTCATTACCCTTCCTAGGATGCCAAAAATCACAAAAAGCATTCACATCAACCTTCGAGTTAACTAAAAAATATTAGACTCAGCCTATAAGGACTGTCGTGCTCATTAGGACAAAGGAATAGTTGTAGGCATCGGTCGTTTATCTAAACCAGATTTTGTGGTGCCTAGGCTAGACAAGTGAGAAAGGTAATTTTAAAAGGCCCGTCTCATAGTGATTCGTGAGCGGATACCTCCTTTTTTTACTTGTGCTTACCTGGCCACAATTAGCGGTGAATAGGCGATTTGAGGATCTCATAACTTGCCCTTTGGAACAGTTAAGAGCAGTCTAGTTGACTTAGGAGACCCTAGCTCTAGGCATGATTGTGCATATTGTGATTGCTTGAACGTGTGTCTAAGCTCTTTATAAAAATCTTTTGCACAAACTCCTTATAAAAAAACACAAAACAAAATTTTTTTACAAAAAAAGACTTTCCATTTTTGACTCTTGAAATCCATTGCACCCCACTTGCACCCACTTCCTCTCATTGTCGTTTTCTTACCCCCACCTTTTGTTTTTAACTTTTGACTACACTACACCTCTTTAGTGTATGTCCAGTTGGACTAGGGACACCAGCGCCCGTTTAGTCCGTGTCTCGTTAGTGTCGACTGACGATGCTTTCGACTCCGAAGTCGAGATTCCCTCCACTTCTGTACCTTCATCTTCATATTCATCATCTTCTAAGGAGATGTCGGGATTCAATCCTAACAAACCCTTACCCACAGGACTGATTCCACCTCCATTAGCTGTGAATAACCCTCCTGTCGAAGCGTCCCAACGAATCGCACTCTAGGATCTTTTCTATCCCATCCGCACCGCACTTCCCACTTGTCTTTCACTTCCACCGGCTAACGGGGATAATAATGAAATTAAACACTACTTCATCAATATGTTGCCCAAATTTCACGGGCTGGAATCCGAAGATGCCTACATCTTCATAAACAAATTCTAGAATGTTTGCGCAATGATGAAGACCACAAAACTTTCGGATGATGCTATAAGGCTACGTGTCATTCCATTCACTTTATGTGACTTAGCTGAAAAATGGTTATATAGCACAGCATCACACTCCATAGAAAATTGGGAAGAGTTTGTTAAGGCTTTTCTAAAAAAGTTTTACCCACACCACAAGACCGCGAGAATTCGCAACGAAATTATTCAATTTTCCCAGCTTCCTTCCGAACCTTTTTGGAAGTGTTTTGAAATATTTAAGAACCTCCTTGTTCAGTTCCCTCACCACGGTATCGAGAATTGGCAATTTTGCCAAACTTTATACGAAAGACTGAACCCAGCAACTAAGTAGTTGTTGGAAGCCATTTGTCAAGGTCACTTTCTTACAAAATCAAGCGAGGAAGCTTGGCTATTTCCCGACGATCTTGCTGAACAAACACTTCAGTGGGAAAGCACTAAGACCACTTCATCTACTTAATCAGGTCAGTCTAGGGCAGGCATACATCAACTTGATATGTCGATTGCAATGAGGCCGAAATGGCTGCACTCACGAAAAAACTAGAAGCAATTGAGAGCAAATTCTCATCGCCTTCTCCTGCTCCTGCTTTACCCCCACGCACTGTTTGCGCTTGTTGTTCGGATCTATCCCATCTAACCGAAGAGTGTCCTTATAATCCACCTGTTCAAGGAAAAGATCAAGTCAATGCTGCCTTTCAGAAAAGACAAAGAAATGATCCATACTCTTCAACTTACAACCCTGGTTGGCGGAGCCACCCAAATTCTGCTTGGAATCAAAATCAACAACAATTCCAAGGCAACAACAACTTTCAAAGGCCTCCTCCACAACAACAGGCCCCTCAACAAACTCAATATCAGCAACCTTTCTAACCCCAACCTTACCCAAACCAAATGAACAATTTTGTACCCAACTAATCTTATCCTCAAAACAATTTTGTTCAGCCGAATAACGATAAGGTTTCCTCGCTCGAACAAAGTCTGGATGCGTTTTTAAAACATTCTACACAATCCTCAGCAAGCATCCAGTCTTCCATTGAGTCTTTGGTGCAACACAGTGCTTCACATGATCAGAGCATCAAAACAATTGAGGCCCAAATTGCAAAACAGAATACTGCATTAAGCGAGCGAGAAAAGGGAAAGCTTCCATCTCAACCATTGCCAAATCCCGGTCACACACACAACGCACATGTTGCTTATGAACAATAAAATCATAATGTAAACGCTGTGACTACGTTGAGATCTGGAAGAGTGTTGCACAATAATGTGGGTATTAGTGATGAAACCCCGTTCGTCGCTTCTTCTTCTTCTTCCTCTTCACCTTCTTCATCATCTTCTTCGTCAGAGCCTGTTCTTCATTCTTCACAAGGCTCTATTTCTTCTAATTCGAACGGACCCACATCTCACTCCATGATAACACCAACACTGGGATCCGTTCCAACTCCGCAATCTACTCCACAAACATTGGACTCAACAAATTTTCAAAATATTCCATTTCCAAACAGGTTGAGATCCAATAAACAAACTCCACAAATAGAGAAGATTGTGGAGTTATTCAAACAAGTTAGCATTAACATATCCCTCTTGGATGCAATCCAACAAGTCCCTTCTTACGCTAAAATCTTGAAGGACTTATGCACCAAGAAGAGGAAGTCTCAGGTACCCAAGAAAGTATTAGTAGCTAGTGCCGTGAGCAATGCTATTACCCAACCTTTGCCCCAAAAACGAAACGACCCTGGCTTGGCCTACAATTTCAATAACAATTAGGGATAAGAACATCAATCGTGCACTTTTAGATCTTGGTTCCAGTGTTAACCTGCTTCCTTATTCCGTTTATGAGCAATTAGGTGTTGGAGAATTGAAACCCACTCATTGTACTCTCCAAATGGCCGATCGATCCATCACCCATCCTAGGGGTGAGTTATAGGATGTGTTGATCAAAGTAGGGGACTTCATGTTCCCCGTTGATTTCATTGTTATGGACACACAGCCTATGGCTAACCCACGGAACCAAATTCTGGTGATCCTCGGTCGACCATTTTTGGCCACTTCCAATGCTGTAATCAACTGTCGTAACGACTCTATGACTCTATCCTTCGAGAAGATGTCAAGTGAGTTCAACATTTACAAGATAGGAAGTCTGCCCTCTGAACCTTCTGCTCATGCATGTTCTGTCGAATTAATGGATGTCGACAGCAGCGAATTTGATCCGCTTCAGGATGCCGATCTAGACTTTTAATACGTTGTTTGACCCAACTATGTACTATACACATACGGACTCTTCCATTAAGTTGTCCGGATCAACATCAACCACTGTTTATGAATCTTTCATGGAGTCTAGAGATCGCCCAACTATTTCCGATGACATTATTCTTGGGGGTATCGATCAAAGCTTTAAGGAAATTTTCGCTGATGAGCTCGCATTCTTAGCAAACACGGCTGTTGAGATGAATCAACTCCAAAAAGAAATTGATCCTCCGCCCCTTCTTCTTGACACTCACAAAAATGCGAGTAATCCATCGTCACAATCACTTTGTCGTCTCTTCAAATTGAGATGCAATTCATTTCTTTTACACCACTCATCTCTTCCCCACTTCTTCATGATTCTTGACAACATCCTCTTCCACCAACCGCTGTGTTTCACTGATAAATTCTTCTAATGGTTGGTGTTAAGTTTTGGCCTTTGCAAAGCTTGGCATAAACTTGTAACATTGTTTAATTCAAGTTTGGGGGAGATTATGTTGGCTCTAGAAAGAAAATGATTTTTTTAGCCAACCGTATGATTGGGGGTACGTTTACCACTTGTATATATATATAAAAAAATATTAAATTAAATTTTTTTTGGTCTTTTTGTAAATTTCCAGATTTAATAAAATAAAAATAAAAATAAAAATTTTATTTGCCAAAAAAAATTCCTCTTTTTAAGAGGGTTTTTTTTTACAAATAACCCAAACACTCCCCTATAAATAAGACCCCGACCCTCTCTGTTTCTTAACCCTAATTTTATCAGCACTCCTCAAACCCTAGCCGCCGCCTCGACTTCTGCAAGGAGATCCCACCACCAAGCCGCGCTTCCGCCGCCAGATCCCTCTTCCCACCGCGTAACCGCCGCTTGTCTGCCACGTCACCCTCTGAATCTTTCAGAGGTGGTTCGATTTCTAAACTCCTCTCTGTTAAATTTTTTAGATCTGTAAAATTTTCTGTGATGGCACCAAATATGCAGTTAGAACGTGATTTCTCACAGATCTTTTCACACACGATATATGGGAGTTACTTTGCTGATGAAATCGCACATAGGGGCAGGAATTTTTTAATCTATAATCAGCCAAATGCTTACGCCCTTCCAGATCTAGTCACTCGTTTTTACGAGTGCATGGATGACGGCTGTCTCACACAATATGGATTTATCAAATTACTGTGGGGTGATAGGGAGATAATTGTTGATAGAGACTTCATACATGAAGTCGCTTTAATCCCTAGGCTACCTGTTCATGATCAACCACTTCAGTTTGAAGATTACAAGCCATTAATGGGTAATGATTGCTCAAGGGAACCGCGAAAAGGAATCCAAGCGAGAACCCTTTTCGCTAATGTTTTAACCGTGTGCCGGTGGGCACAAAATAATATTTTTGGGAGTTCCCATAACACCACATTTTTCACTCCATCACTGCATATCGTGCACACACTTATGACAAGGAACCCTAGATTCGACATGTACACGGTTTTGCTTAACACAATTGGTGCGGGCAAAATTGCCGCGAACTACCCATGCCCCATGCTAGTGACACAACTGTGTCGCTATTTCCTTCCTGTGGAGGAATTTGAATTTTATATGCATGGAGGTATACCCATCAGGCCTCTCATTGAGGGCGTATCTATGTCCTATACACGCTTGACAGATGTTTGGTCAAGAACAGAACCGGCGGAACACGTGCCTGCCAGAACATCTAGCGCCAGCTCAACGACGAGCGAGGGAGAGCTCACCCCCTTAGAACATGCACAATTAATGAGAAGTGCCATTAGGGGGATTAATGATTTGAGGGGGATGATGAGGGAACATGATCGGCGTTTGATAGAGATAGAGTAGGAGGTCCGAACCCTGCTAGTTAGGGAGGAGCGTTCCCGTTCACGCTCAAGGGGCGGTGTGGGGCCGAGCAGTAAGGGCACCGCTTATGGTAAGTTTGGGGGAGGAGGTGGTTGTAAATAGTTATTATTGCATTGCATATTTTTTAAGTTTTTGTAATTTTTTTTCTTTTTCTTTTGCATGTTTAATTCTGCATTGCATCTTTATAAAAATTGAAAAAATGAAAATAAAAAAAGAATATAAAAAGGAAAAATCAAATAAAAACTGATTTTTTTTTTAAAATTATAAAAATTGAGAAATTCAATTTTGGCCATAATTGACTTATGTTTAACAAGACGGTTAACTAGCTAGGAAAAACTTGATCCTAAACTTAGTAAATTAAAAAACCCTAAAAATAACCTTTCTTAAAATTTAACGGTAGAAAATATATGTTTTTGTAGTTAACTTAGAAATAGGCAAATTTTGAGTTCACTTCTTGGGCTATGTCAAAATAAAGGAAGAGTATTGAAATTTTTATTAAAGTGTAAGTCTGAAAAATAATTCCTAAGCTCAAGTCTAAATTCTGAAAATATATACCCTACAACTTGCACAAACACGAACCTTGAAACTTGGAATAGTAGAGGATACGTTGAAATGCTCTTGTCTAAAATCCTTAGTATGAAGGAAAATAAAATTCTAAGTGTGATTAAAGAGATATAAAAAAAATTAACACTGGTTTTGTAATTACTTAAGGCTGCGTAAAAAAAAATATATAGCGAGGTTGCTTTATCACCTAGTGCCTTAGACCAACTGGTTTGGGAGTCACTACTAAAGCCTTAAGTATTATAAGACGAGAAATTACGCCTTAATGCGCAAACGCATTTTGTAATCGGGCGTTACTACCTCAAGAAGTATTAATGGTCTCATGAAGGTTGTGTGAGCAATTTCATCTAAAATTCACAAACTAAAAGTGTAAGTCCATATCACGCACCCTACGGTCTTGCGGGGAGGCGGAATATATGAAAAACAATTATCAAAGCTTCGTAACACGGACTTGAGCATACGGATCGTGTCTAAACCATTACTAGCAAACTACGAAAGGTTTAACTACTCTGATTCGAAGTTATACATCACGTTACTTGTCCTTCGGGTCTTCATCGCTATCCTCCATACCTCGTAGGCTCTATGGAACGTTGGGACCTCAACGGCCTCCTCGAGTCAAAGACGATCCACCCGAGAGTCTATAGTCCGAGCTCCTATCTCGAATCTGAGATAACTACGGCTCCTAGATCGCTAATCTAGAAGTCCTAGATGGTGTAGAGTAATGAAAAGGATTAGTTAGTCACTTAAACCCTAGGTTTCTCAACTCATGAGAGCTATTAGGGTTTGAGGAAGAAGATGAAGAAGTGAGGAGAGAGAAAGCTTTTGTGATCATCAAAAGAATACTGTCTCATCTTAGAATAATATGAAGCATCAAAATATCATAACAAATATCTATCATAATATCCAGCATGCTTCATTTAATTCATATGAGATGAATCATCTCATAAGTCATTATCCATTTAATGAAAACCTACACCTCATCTCCACCTCATTTGTTTAAATCCTACAAAGAATTAAACACAATTGAGTCACCTTCTTCTAGAAGCTTCCCGAAAAATTACGAGACTGCCCCTCCCATCCGTATTTCCGAAAAACACGGATAATCTTTGACTGAATAATTCATCTGTATAATACTAGAATCTGGCTTAAACCAAAGCCCGCTAGTATTATCTGCCCGATCATAATACGTGCACAAGTGTACGTAAGTGATCGCGGCCCTGTCGTAAAACCATACGACCTCTACACCTTATGCCCGGTGTAGGGAAACTCTCTGTGTGGGACTTTAAAGACTCGACACTACGCAGGCAGTGGGTTTAACCACCCGCAAGCAGTACTAGCTATACGTAATGGTCCCCAGGTAGATGTCGATAAGAAGGACGATGAGTAAACCCATCCGAACTCCAACTGAGCTTGATGTGACAATCTCCATATAGTCCGGTCTGTTCGTCTAGGACTATCGCATATCGGGCCTTAGGGGGCCGTAAACGTCAGACCCCTAATAGCGGTATAAGTCGTGTCGGAGTGAAGCCCATTACACCTTGAGAAACTACTGGAACCTACCAGTAAATCTCGCTTGCCCTGGCTAGGGACTTTGAGTAATGGCTCTCCATACACAGCGTGATATCAACCCCCAATACCGGGAGAGACGAATCCTGTCTAACCGCCACTGCCTCCAAGTGCTTCGGGACTGAACCCAACTACTACTTGTTTGCATGACTCCTTTGATCCGTGGTAGGGTAGTAATCTAAGAACAGTGGGAACACACCCGAGGCGAAGTAGCAGTGTCAAGTCGGCGGAGTAAGCTGTACTCATATCACCAGGGAACTTCTATTTGACGATGGGTATAAATCCAACCTGCAGTTCCCGGCGAGTCCTGTCCGGTGTACCCGTAACCTAACGAGCACCTGCATACTATCTCCAGTACGACGTACTGATGGCTGTGGGACAGACCATCTCCCTATGCTGCGATGAAAAACGTATACACCAGTCTACTCCGGAGTATCGATGCCCTGTCTCGATAATCTTACGACTAGGGACCTTTATAGGATGTTGCTTATAGACTACCCAGCCCCCACTAGTGTGACTGCCATCACAATGCTGGTAATCAACCAAAGATCTTAAGGGCTCTACTAATATGTATAAGAGATACGTTAAAAGAAACATATGCACATATTAAAGTAGACACAAACCAAGTAGCATACTACCATTTTTAGCAAGACTGTCAATACAACTGTGAATATTCCAAGCTTCCATTAAGTAATATACAAACTAGTATGATACAATAATGGCCTCTAGGGCATAAACACTAACAATCTCCCACTTGCACTAGGGCCATGTACTGGCATATCGCAGACCTATCATCTCGAACTGCGTCTGAGAAATGGCATTCGTGAATGGATCAGCAGTGTTATTCTCTGTATCTACTCTCTTTATCTCGATCTCCCAGCGATCTACGATCTCCCTGATCAGGTGATACCGCCTTAAGATGTGTCTGGACTTCTGATGGGACCTGGGTTCCTTCGCTAATGCTATAGCGCCGTTGTTGTCGCAATACAGAGGTATTGGATTAACACCGGTAGGAACCAACTGAAGTTCTGTGAGGAACTTCTTTATCCAGACAGCTTCTTTTGCGGCATCGCAAGCAGCTATGTTCTCCACTTCCATCATTGAGTCAGCATCGGTGTCCTGATTGGAACTCTTCCAACAGACCGCCCCTCCATAGAGGGTAAAGACATAACCCGACATGGACTTGGAGTCATCCTTGTCACTCTGGAAGCTGGAGTCAGCAAAGGCCTCGATCTGAAGGTATTTTCCGCCATACACCAAGAACATCTCCTTAGTCCTCTTCAGGTACTTGAGAATGTTCTTTACTGCTATCCAGTGCTTCTCCTCTGGGTTTGCCTGATACCGGCTTACAACGCTCAATGCGTATGCTACATCTGGTCTGGTACATAACATCTCATACATTATAGAGCCTACCGCAGAAGCGTAGGGTATAATCGACATGCGATCCCTTTCCAAATCAGTCTTGGGTGACATCTCTTTGGAGTGGTTGATTCCGTGACAAGCCGGTAGGTTACCGCACTTAGAATCTTCCATACTGAATCTTTTCAATATGGTGTCTATATACCTAGACTGCGAAAGTCCCAACATCCTCTCTGATCTATCACGATAGATCTGGATCCCCAGAATGTAGGTGGCATCACCCAGGTCCTTCATAGAGAACTTCTGTGACAAGAATCCTTTGACTGACTGTAGCATAGGAATATCATTTCCTATTAGGAGAATGTCATCCACGTACAAGACGAAGAATACTACAACTCTCCCTACAATCTTACTGTATATGCATGGTTCATCTGGATTCTTGATAAAGTCGAATTCTTTGACAGTATCATCAAAACAGATGTTCCAACTCCGCGATGCCTGCTTTAGTCCATAAATGGACTTAAGCAACTTGCACACTTTACCTTGCTCCCACTTTGAATGAATCCCTCTGGTTGATCCATATAGACGCACTCTTCCAAATTACCATTTAGAAATGTCGTCTTTACGTCCATCTTCCAGATCTCATAATCGTGGAAGGCAGCAATGGCAAGAAGGACCTGAATGGATTTGAGCATAGCCACTGGAGAAAAGGTTTCGTCATAGTCCAAGCCAGGTCTTTGACGAAAACCCATTGCAACAAGTCTAGCCTTAAAGGTTTCAACCTGTCCATCTACACCAATCTTCTTTCTGAAGATCCACTTGCATCTTACGGGTTTTACCCCATCTGGAGCAATGTCCAAAGTCCATACTTTGTTAGTGTACATGGACTCCATTTCGGTCCGGATTGCATCCAGCCATTTTACTGAGTCGCCGCTCTGAATGGCTTGCTGGAAGCTAGTAGGGTCATCATTATCAATGATGCAATCTTATCGATCCCTGTCTATGAGAAAACCATAGTATCTCTCGGGCGGATGAGAATGCCTACTACTTCTGCGGATAGGCGCTGGTATGTCCCTTTCTTCTGAAACTTCTTGTTCTACCAAACTTTCAGTAACAGCTTGTGGTTCTGGAATTTCATCCATTTCTATTGCGCTCCCACTCTTCTGATTTTCGAAAAATCCAGCTTCTAAGAAGTGGGCATGACGAGAAACAAAAACCTTTTGTTCATCTGCATAATAGAAATATATCCCTTGGAGTTCTTTGGATATCCCACAAACTTACACTGTACTGAGCGTGCCTCGAGCTTTTCCGGATGCTGCTTTTTTACAAAATCTGGACATCCCCATGTCCTAAAGTGTTTAAGACAGGGTTTCTTCCCACTCTACATCTGATATGGTGTGGTAGGCACAGTCTTGGTTGGAACCTGGTTCAAACGATATGCAGCTGATTCTAGTGCATAACCCCAGAAAGATCGCGGTAACTCATCCTTACTCATTATGGAACGAACCATATCCAATAGGGTTCGATTCCTTCTTTCTGATACACCATTGTGTTGTGGTGTGTATGGAGGAGTAAGCTGAGAGAGAATTCCATTCTCTTTTAAGTATCCCAGGAACTCGGCACTTAAGTATTCACCACCTCGCGCATGTGTAGACATTGGACCGCACACGTCACTGTGTACGAGTCCTAAGAGCTCTCTCGCTCTTACTCCGTGTCCAGTAAACGGAATCTTTGACATTTTTCCCATGCGACAAGATTCACAAGTAGCATAAGATTGATATTCGAACGGATTCAAATATCCTTCTCTATGTAACTTCGTCAACCGTGTTTCATTGATGTGACCTACTCTACAATGCTATAAGAAAGCCTGATATATTTCTGGAGACTTTCTTTTAAGTGTGTTCTGGACATTGAAAACCTGAGCTTGATTCAATACGTATATACCGTCATCTAATGTACCAGACCCAATCAGAACTTGATTTTGGTGGATGTGAACTACATCGCTTACGAATGTAAAGTCATATCCCTCTCTCGAAAGTGAGGACACTGATATGATATTACAAGTCAAACTAGGTACATACAAACAGTTACGTAGAATCAATATTTGCCCACTTGTCAAACCTTGGCGATATTCTCCCACGGATTCAGCGTCCACGCTATTCCGTTTGCTACTCTGAGAGACAAATCACCTACCCTGATAACTCTACGGTTTCTCAAAGCATGTAAAGAATTACAGATATGAGATCCTTCTTCAGTATCTAGTATCCAGGAAGTAGAGTTAATTGACAAACAGTTCTCAATTACAAACACACTCGAGGCCGAAGCCACAACATGCTTCGTATCCTGGCTATTGGCTTCCAAAGCCCTGCAATCTTTCTGCCAATGCCCAATCCCATAACAATAGGAACATCCCTCCTTACCTACACCAAGTCCCGAAACTTTTACCCTTCCCTTTCCTTCTACTTTACTGACACCGTATATCAGCTTTGTGGAGGTCTTCTTCTTTTCACCCTTTGCTTTCGCCCTGGATGCAGAAGAAGAAGGTCCCTCATTAAGCAGAGCTTGTGTCTCCCTGGTTTCTTTCAGGGTGTAAGTAGAGGGTAGGGACTGTGGAAATGAGTCAGCATATGACCTGTTTCTGAACGTGGTCTCCAGGTCTTTGAGCTCATCAATATAGCTAGTCATCGTAAGGACGTCGTCTCTTACAGATGACCCAACAACCAACCTCGCTTGAAATAATTCGTTCGAGGTCTCATATCTTGAGATACGAGATTGCTCTTCATATAAATCTTTGTTATGGATAAAGATGGAAACTAAGTCCATCTTCTCGTGCTGCGTCTGGTATACACCATCAACTGAAGCCAACACGAGGCACTTGGCATTCGCATTATCCTTTTCCTTTTTCTGACGGATAACCATATCCGTGACGGTGGAAACTGGACCTGGGACGGCAGGATCATGAGTAGTAATAGGGTAGTCCAGCTTGTCATAGGCAATGGACATCTGGACAGACCTTTGCCAATCATATAAGTCAGATTCAGTCATTTTGTTATCTAGATGTAACCTAGTCATGGTCATAAGGTTGCTGCAAAGAGAGAGAGGGAGGGAACACTTTAGCATGATGGTCTTGCAAGTTTGATTGGTTTTTAGTTTATCTAAACTGGATGGCTCCCACTGTTTCTCGAATCCTTCCTCAAACCATAAAAGAAGAATTAGCCAAGGCTGATCTCACCGTAAAATACTTGCTTAACCGTTCAGCCAGGCCAGTGTCGGTACTTCGAGGGAGGTTTTCCAACGCTTTCGCGAAGTTCCTTAATTAAATTACCTCTTTTCTCTGGGGGCGTAGCCCCGCTGACACCTTTCTCGACACCTACTTGGTGTATAGCATTGATCGTTAAGTGACGAATCTCCTGATTAGTAGCGGATACTCACAGTAGGATTGGGATCCAAATATCATCGTGTGATAATGCTGAAGGAATCCTACCAACATTCATCAAACTCCAAATGGTATGCAACACTAGCAAGTTTCAGTTTCTTTAGAAACTCCCGACGTGGATTTTTGCCCCATGTTCTTATGACCTTGACTAAGGGCCAACAAATCATAAATCACATGTCAAGTTCTATCCATCATTATCTTGTTAATTTGAACCCACCCGTATATACTCTTGACTAAGGGCCAAACAAAGTAATACGACTGTCCTAAACCAACTCATTTATCTATGCAACAAATGAATACCCCAGCAGCTACCAATCACTATGTCTTGACTAAGGGCCAAACAAATATAGCTTGAATACTACTGACCATCCATAAGAAATGACGGAGGGCTACGACTGGTTTTGGCGAAACCGTGAACGTAGTGAACTTGATATAATCGAAGGAACCTGATAGCTTTTTAAAAGGAGTGGTTAAAGCTCCGCAATTAAAAAATCTGTTCTTTTAAAATAACCGAGTGGTTTCTTTTAAATTTGTGCCAACGATTCAACTTTGGTTTGTTTTCTTTGCATTAAAATAATGGTCCCATCATTTATCCTATTATTGCAGAAAATAACGAAAATACAACGTCCTCTTATGCCATCCGCATTCGCCACTGGGTCCCGTCATTCACCCGTTAGGTTACTTAACTAACGACAGAGTGGGGGCTGGGCTAGCGCAGGTGCAAAACATAAGTGACATCTAATAGCTATCATATATAGATATTGTACATTCGTCAGACGCAATAATAGGCATTCCAGATCACAGATGAACACTATTGGATATACAAGCAATCCACGTTTCCTTTGAGCGTGCAAGAAAAGACGGATTACACAGTTGTGATGAATAACCATTACCCCCCTTAGACCCCTACGGGTACGGCAAACTACCCGCCAAGTACCCGAAGTGAAGCGGTCTCCCTCAACAACATGAGTAGGCCACTAAACACTTCAACATACCCGGTAGTTTGTGTACCCCACCTTGGGTCTATCCTAGGAGCATAAAAAAGTAAATGAAATAATACAACGGTGGCTACAACCTCAGCCCGGATGTGCCCCGCAAAAGAATATTACATCATATTACAATTTACATTGAATGAATGAATATAAAAACTCATCTCAAACCCCGGCCAATCATCCCAATGATCCAATCAAGTTCATATACACAAGCCAGTAAAAACCATTACAGAAATATGCAACCCCCTGCTAACCAACATACTAGCAATTAGGGGAGGTTTACGAACACATTAAACATTACAGATAAAACCCGATTAGCAAATAACTTAGAATATCGATCGACAACCTTTTTCCATGTCTGCCCCAAATGCAAGCCAGCAGTGAAGTAACCTGGGCAGAAACAAAATATACAGGTAAACAAAACACTCAAATTCAAGAATTTCTGTGCAAATCCGAGTCAACTCGGAGTTGACTCGGCGGCGGATCCGCGGCCGATAGCACTAAAATGCCGCGGTTCCGCGGCCTTATCATCGAGTTACCTCCTCGTATTTTCCCAGTATTCTTAGAATCCCCTGCTGTGAATTTTCATACCTATCAAATAATTTTTTCGACACGTTTAAAATTTACAGAAACTTGAGGGGTCCGGGGTTATGTTTTCACGTTTTTCCGACGATCGAAGTTCTAATTAGTTGCTAACAAGCTAGTAAAGGTTTAACCTGGCTCTGATACCACTGTAAGTCTATGTCACGCACCCCACGAGCTTGCGGGGATGCGGGATATATAAAAAACAATTATCAAAGCTTCGTAACACGGACTTGAGCACACGGATCGTGTCTAAACCATTACTAGCAAACTAAGAAAGGTTTAACTACTCTGATTCGAAGTTATACCTCACGTTACTTGTCCTTCGGGTCTTCATCGCTATCCTCCATGCCTCATAGGCTCTATGGAACGTCGGCACCTCAACGGCCTCTTCGAGTCAAAGACGATCCACCCGAGAGTCTATAGTCCGAGCTCCTATCTCGAATCTGAGATAACTACGGCTCCTTGATCGCTAATCTAGAAGTCCTAGAGGGTGTAGAGTAATGAGATGGATTAGTTAGTCACTTAAACCCTAGGTTTCTCAACTCATGAGAGCTATTAGGGTTTGAGGAAGAAGATGAAGAAGTGAGGAGAGAGAAAGCTTTTGTGATCATCAAAAGAATAATGTCTCATCTTAGAATAATATGAAGCATCAAAATATCATAACAAATATCTATCATAATATCTAGCATGCATCATTTAATTCATATGAGATGAATCATCTTATGAGTCATTATCCATTTAATGAAAACCTACACCTCATCTCTCCACCTCATTTGTTTAAATCCTAAAAAGAACTAAACACAAATGAGTCACCTTCTTCTAGAAGCTTCCCGAAAAATTACGAGACTGCCCCTCCCATCCGTATTTCCGAAAAACACGGATAATCTTTGACTGAATAAATCCATCTGTATAATACTAGAATCTGGCTTAAACCAAAGCCCGCTAGTATTATCTGCCCGATCATAATACGTGCACAAGTGTACGTAAGTGATCGCGGTCCTGCCGTAAAACCATACGGCCTCTACACCTTTTGCCCGGTGCAGGGAAACTCTCTGTGTGGGACTCTAAAGACTCGACACTACGCTGGAAGTGGGTTAAACCATAGGCCGCAAGCGGTATTAGCTGTACGTAACGGTCCCCAGGTACATGTCGATAAGAAGGACGATGAGTAAACCCATCCGAACTCCAACTGAGCCTGATGTGACAATCTCCGTACAGTCCGGTCTGTTCGTCTAGGATTATCGTATATCGGGCCTAGGGACGGTAAACGTCAGACCCCTAATAGCGGTATAAGTCATGTCGGAGTGAAGCCCATTACACCTTAAGAAACTACTGGAACCTACCAGTAAATCTCGCTTGCCCTGGCCAGGGACTTTGCGTAATGGCTCTCCATACACAGCGCGATATCAACCCCCAATACCGGGAGAGACGAATCCTGTCTAACCGCCACTGCCTCCAAGTGCTTCGGGACTGAACCCAACTACTACCTGTTTGCACGACTCCTTTAAGCCGTGGTAGGGTAGTAATCTAAGAACAGTGGAAACACACCCGAGGTGAAGTAGCAGTGTCAAGTCGACGGACTAAGCTGTACTCATGTCACCTGGGAACTGCTATCTGACGATGGGTATAAATCCAACCTGCAGTTCCCGGCGAGTCCTATACGGTATACCCGTAACCTAACGAGCACCTGCATACTATCTCCAGTACGACGTACTGATGGCTGTGGGACAGACGATCTCCCTATGCTGGGATAAGAAACGTATACACCAGTCTACTCCGGAGTATCGATGCCCGGTCTCGATAATCCTACGACCAGGGACCTGTATAGGATGTTGCTTATAGACTACCCAGCCCCCACTAGTGTGACTGCTATCACAACACTGGTAATCAAGCAAAGATCCTAAGGGCTCTACTAATATGTATAAGCGATACGTTAAAAGAAACATATGCACATATTAAAGTAGACACAAACCAAGTAGCATACTACCATTTTTAGCAAGACTGTCAATACAACTGTGAATATCCCAAGCTTCCATTAAGTAATATACAAACTAGTATGATACAGTAATGGCCTCTAGGGCATATACACTAACAAAAAGTACTTTGGATGATGGACAAGAGTATAAGTGCTTGAATTGAATTTCCAAGTGTAGGGGTGATACATACACACACGTAGGGGTATATGATTGGAGTTTGGATGGGAGATAGGAATGAAAAATAGGACTTATATCTTTAGTAGAGATGATGAAAATTCCTAAGTTGAGATAGAACCCTAGAAGGAAAACTCAAAAGATGCTAAAAGCTAAATAAATTTACAGAACATATACAATCTTAAGTTAAATGATAAGTGAGTGTGAAAAATACTGGTTGATAAATTCTGAGTTGAAGATAATTGAATTTCTTGCTAGAAAACCGAATTAAAGAATGAAAGTTTATAGGCCAAATTGATCGGATTTTGTGGGTAGTATCCGCTGAAAACCCTCAGAAGACAACACTCCTACTACTAGGGACACCCAGAGGTTTAACGGCTTGTTGCATGAGCTCAGTGCAATCGTGTTTCCCTACGAAAGTGAGGTTAGGCTTTTTCGAGAATAAACTAGTTTTGCTCGGGACGAGCAAAAGTTAAGTTTGGGGGTATTTGTTCATCGCATAATTTTGCATTATTATATTCCCCATTCTTAATCATTTTACAAATAAATAGGTGCTTTTGATCCATGTCTATTGAATAGTTGCAGGTTACAGGTTCTCGGAACAATACAGTGAAAATGGTTATAAGACGCTACAAAAGTGAGACTACGACCAACAAATAGAAGAATCTTTATCATGCTGCCTACAGTTCGAGGAACAAACGAACATAAGCAAACAGTTCGATTGCACAAAGTACAAAGGCATCACAAGATTCAAGACTTCAACACAAAGTGAATGGTAAAAGTCTACAACATTTTGTACTGTGGAAATCTGGAAGAAACTAGAAGACATTCTGAAGAACCAAGTGAAGAAACCAGAAGGAAAAAAGCAACAGAAAGCAACCCTAGAAAAATGAGCCAGCAAGCCCACTATATGGCCACGGAACTGCGGCCAAACCATGCTTATGGACGCGGATCCACGGCTGTGCTGTGCACGTGTCGGCGCGTGTCAGTGCGTGTCGGTGGAGTCGGTACGTTGATCCGGTTTTCTTAGGGTATTTTTTTAATTCTAGATATGGATCAAATGTAAACCCTAGGGTTTCTATTATTTATAAATAGGAATCCTACAGCTCTTTTTGAGGCATGCCACTTTTGAATTCCTAGTTTAAATTTTCATTCCTTGTAATTGTAAAAGAGTGCATCAATAAAAAAGTAAGTTTCTTTTCTGCCCTAATTATTTCTCTAGCAATTTTATTTCTCTGCCGTAGTTATTTTCCGCAATTTTTTATCTGCCGTAGTTATTGAATAAAAACTATAAAAAAATGAACTCGTTTATCAATTCCCTAATGAGTGAGTAGTTACTCACTTGTTAGGGTTAGGTTTGAGAAAGGTTTGAGAGATGAAAATCTCTCACCCCTTTCTTGCCCGTTCAATATTTTATAGTAGACTCTATGCAAACATACACACACCGCTCACTACGGCACCCTATCCCACGAGGTAGCGGTGAATCCATAGTTAAAGAACGGTTGTGTGTGATTTCCATGGGGGTTAGGGCTAAGAGTTAAGAAAGGACGGACAAGGACCAAAGGGAAGAAACCTAGTTTCTTCCCGATCGTGCTAATCCCCTTTGTTAACTATTACCTTAACACCTAAAAGTTCTTAATTTGGGCAAGAAAGCGGTGAGAATAATTGACTTTCCGAACTAAGCTAATCCTAACCCTAGTAAGGTTTTAATACTAATAAAACTCAACTTCAGTTTTTATTGAAAATCAAAACCTACCACAAATAGGAATTGATTCGTTAGAACAACTAGAAAATACACGTAATCCCTGTGGACCAACCCGTATTCAACCGGCTAGCTACCAAGCGACACCGTTCTTGATTGCGGTTAATTCTTTGATTTCAAAACGCGCATGCATGCAAAATCTCTGCAATCAGTTGCCAACTCGTGAATAGTAATAACATATGCAGGTAATCGCAAATATGCACGTACAGCGCGAATCTAACTTATGCAATTAATAGCAATAAAAGGTCATATGAATGCAATAATCATGAAAAGTACACTAACGGTTACTACAAATACATGAAGCAATAATATGACAATCGGTATGCAATAATCATGCAATAATGATATGAATGTGTATATATGCAACAGTCATGAAAGGTACACTAACTGGTACAACTAACACATGAAGTAATGCATATAAAATAAATATGTAAATGAAACAGTCATGAAAGGTACTCTATCAGGTACAACTAATACATGAAGCAGTGCATAAACAATAAATGTGGAGTATGGAATGAAACATCTCATTTCCACGGAATCCTGACATCGTGGTAGGATCAAAATCCATCAAGACAATCCAAATCCCAATTTCCTCAAATCAGCCTCCAATTGGGCTCTCATATCATATAAGTCTCACAAATTCTGAAAGTACAATATCGAATAAATCTCATATATCCGATATCCAATCTCAAATAAATATCCTATACCCCAAATCTAACATCAAGTAAATCTCTAATATCCTAAGTAAATTTGCATGAATAAATATGATGATGTATATGAATTTATATGTATGCATATATATTAGCGTCCCATTCCACTAATATATATATATGCATATATAACAGTGTCCCATTCCACTGTTATATATACTTAGGAGTAAAATATCATGAAAACAATGTGTCAAGTATCGACACAGAAATGCTGATCTATCAGGTGTTGTCACCACGACTGGTACCCTGATAGGTACGTATTATACGCTATACCGAAAGCTCGAGTGCCTAGCTCTGACCCTTGCCTCTCGACCTATCAATACGTACATGACTCTCGTCGGTATCCGCATGATAACCGCCGAGTCATGGAAATGTCACCGGATGGTATGGTTCCCTCACTAACTCATCTCCTCACTGAGATTCTTGCCCCGGGTTACCTCCGGCCCCTACCATGTACCCGCACACGGACCCCTCCTTTCCTCACGTGGGGTATATATTTCTGAACCGATAAAACTCATGGTTGGTGATGAAATATCATATCAAGGGAAACCGGGTTTTTCAAATAATGCATAATTTCATGAAACCACCACGGTCCCCAAATCCAGAAAATATCATGATAAATCCATATCTCAATGCGAAAATCCATGAATATAATATACGCAACAGAAAAACTGTAATGTAAGTATATAAAGGAAAAGTCGTTAATTAACTGCAACAAGTTAATATAATATATCATGCGGTTCCTATTTTCTCCAATTCTAAATAATATCAAGTAAAGGTAAACATGTAACTATAACCAGATATATGTGTAAACATAAAGGTATAGCAAGATATAAGTATCTACCTATTAGTAATGATGTGATATACCCTCTAGGTATAAGTGAAGTATGTATGCAAAGTATACAAGTAACTATATCATTATGTGTGTATGTACCTATCACTAATGGTACAATACTCTATAGGTATACAGATAACAAGCATGTAAGTATGTGAAGGAATATGTGTAAGCATGTAGTATACAGGTATGCTATATGTCATACGCAATAAGAAATATGAATCAATGTCATAATGTTCCTAACCAAACTATACTATATCTATAAGTGGTTTGTGCGTGTCATGGCAATTATTGACGGTGTGTGTGGCATACAATCAGTGCTCGTGTAACATGAGCCTTCAATAATAGTGCAGTGTCCTAAGGATACAAGTCCAAACACAACAATAACTAAGCAGTGGGGTGAATGCGCAATTCTAAATATGAAATAGAATATGCGACATGTCAAGTCATTTCTAGCCCAGACGCATAACGCCATGCGGGCGATTCCCCTGTAGATGTTAAATCTACTCACCAACGCTCCTGGCTAAGTGAAGCCTGCCACCTGTTTTCCCTTTATCGCCGCGTCTGAAGTCCCCGGCTACAACCCTGTAACATAAAACAATATAACAGAAATATATTATCAATAGACCTAAAACAAGTACAATCTACACGGACCAACACGACACACATACGTACTCTAAAGGGTTGGTGTTGTAGATAACGCATATAGCGACACTACGAAACCAACTAAGAGAAACATCAATACAGAACACGCACCGTATCGGATAACGTATCACGCAAAACGAAACACTAGAAATACGCAAAGTGGTCCCAGATTTTTCTGTACCAATAATTTTTAAAAGTTGCAAGTTCCACGTGACCACAAACAACCCCAGAGACCCCTACACAAAAACACACACCCCAACTCCCCAGTCTAGCCGCAATTTGCGGCCAGAACCAATAAAACTGCGGCCGTACGGAAAGGAATTGGGGTCGTATCTTTAGGGTAGGTTCTAGGTCACTACACTAGGTTACTGTGATGTGAACTTTTGCAACAATTACCTGGTTTAACCGCAGATCATCCGAGACCCCAAAACAACACTAAAACTACGATATTTACCCGAAACGATACGATACGCGATAAAAACTGAAACTAACAAGCTAAGCTACACAATAAACACTTAAAGAACAGAAAGGGATCATTACTTACACCAAAGAACTCAAAAATCCAAGCTTTGCACACTCCAAGGCATCCAAGAGGCAAATCAAGTTCAAAGATGTGATTTTTGATGAAATTATGAAGTTTTTGAGATGGAATTGTGATGGAAATGAGAGTGTTCAGTTGTGAGGTGAGAGATATGAAAGAATAAAAGAGATAGAGAAATGAGAGAGTGTGTGGGGATAAGAGAGAGGGAGGTGAGGTTTTAGGTGAGTGTAACCATAGCATTAATTCACCATTAATGCATTCACACCCACCATTGCCACATCCTCACTTCCAAAATAAATCTCTCTCTCTCTCTCTCACTCTCTCACAAAAGATCTAGGAAAAGGATTAAGGATTAGGGTTAAGGCAAAGGATTAGATAAATAGTTAAGTGTCATGGTTGCTAAGAACATCACAAATAAACCCTCACATTAACGTGCACACGTGCGTGCATGCTCATAAAAAATAATAATAAATTATTAATTAAATGTTATAAAATGTGAGGAACCCGAATTGGTAAACTTTTTACAGTAAACCTGCATTAACGTCTAAACGAATACTAACCGAAATCTAAGGCGTTACACTCTCTCCAAAGAGATGTCTCCTAAGGCTGATTTGGAGAGAGCTCACATGCAAAGGATACCTTATGCTTCGGCAGTAGGCTCTATCATGCACGCGATGCAATGTACCAGACCCGATGTAGCATACTCACTAAGTGTAGTGAGTAGGTATCAAGCAGATCCAGGCGAGAGTCACTGGACAGCTGTGAAGAACTTTCTCAAGTACATGAGAAGGACTAAGGAGATGTTCTTGGTGTATGGTAACGGAGAACTCCAGGTGGAGTTCTTTACCGATTCAAGCTTCCAAAGTGATAAGGACGACTCTAAGTCGCACTCGAGATTTTTCTTTACCCTAAATAGAGAGGCGGTTTGTTGGAAGAGTTCCAAGCAAGAAACCATGGCAGACTCGACGATTGAGGCTGAATGCATCGCTGCCAACGATGCTGCCAAAGAGGCTGTCTGGATAAAGAAGTTCATCAATGAACTTGGTGTGGTTCCGTCCATTGAGCATCCGATACCTTTGTATTGTGATAACAATGGAGCTGTGGCTTTGGCCAAGAAACCAAGGTCCTATCATAAGTCCAGACATATTCTGAGGTGATCCGGGAGATAGTTGATCGCCGCGAGATCGAGGTCGGAGAGTTGACACGAAGGACATCACAGCGGATCTACTCACAAAGAACATTCCCCAGATATAATTTGAGAGACTCTTCAGGATGTTGGGTATGAGACACTACGACAGTTGGCCTTTGTGCAAGTGGGAGATTGTTAGTTGTATATATGCCCTATAGGCCATTGTTGTACATATGATATATATTATAGTGGATGCTTGGATATATATAGAGAGGGCTTTCTTTCTCGACATGGTAGTATGCTATTTGGTTTCACTTTATCTTAACAAGTTACTTGTATTGGTTTACTGTCTTGCTCTCACATGTTGATAAAGCCCTTAGGATATGTACTCGACTACCAAGACTATGATGCAGATCATACTAGTGGGGACATGGTAGTCAAAGAGTGCATCCTATAACTGTTCCTAGTCGAGGGAGAATCGAGACAGCGCATCAATACTCCAGAGTAGACTGGCGTATACGCATCTTGACCCATATGATGAGCGATGGATGATCCCATATCCATTGGTTTTTGACATCAAAGATAATGTACGGGTGCTCAATGGAGACTGGGTACACTGAACGGACTCGCCGAGAACTCCTAGATAGTATTATACCTATCGTCAGATAGAAGTTCTCCGGTGACACTGGTACAGGTTAGTCTGTAGAACCGAGATCGTCATAGAGTATTGTGTGATTCCGACTGTGCTTTGATTTCTACCTTACCACATCTAAAAAGGCATGCAAAACGGTGGCTTTTGGGTACAGTCCTGAATCAAATGGAAGCAATGAGCGATAGGAGGGGTTTCGTCTCTCCCGGTATAGGGAGTTGATGTTGTGCTGTGTTCGATTGGCTATAACTAGATGTTCCTGGCCAGGGCTGATATGGAGTGCTGCTGGTAGGAGTTATCAGTAGTTTCTCGACCTATTATGAGCCTCACATCGGCACGACTTATCGGTTACTGGGGTCTGATGTTTACCACCCCTAGACTTGATATACGGCATATAAGACAAAAAGACCGGACTGTACGGTAGTGTTACTGATTGGATTCATAGGAGAATGTACAGGCTTGCTTGTTGATCTTCTGATCGCTCAATACCTGGGTGGCTGTTATGTTTAGCTGACCGCTTGCAGCTTGTGGGTGTTTGATATGATCATCACCTACTGCCGGCGTATTGACGATTCTTTAGAGTCCTACATAGAGGTTTCCTGGCTTAGGAATAACGGAGTAGGAGCACATATGTGATATGTGCGGGATCGAGAATAATACGATATGAGATACCGTATTCAATTCTCGCGATATGAGATATCGGCCGGGTATATGTGATATAGCCGGGTTATCGGTTCAAGTGTTGTTTCGATGAATTGGTATATGTTATATTAGTCGGTTATATGCAATATAGCCGGATTGTCGGATCAAGTGTTGATTCGATAATTTAATGTATAATTATATTACATCAACTAATATAACCTCGCTTTATTGATTCATTTTCTCACTGGATAATACATTGATATATATGCGATATATGTTAATTGTATTATTTTCTTTTGTTACAAAATATATTGTATATGTGATATATAATATTGTAACATGTTAGGGTTACAAATGCAACATTGTTTTAGAGTTTAAACCTAGTTAGGGTTTGGATTAGGGTTAAGTTTTGGATGAGCTTTCACGAAGCTTCATGATGGTTTGACTTTTGTCTTCATCCTTTGATATTTTGTGAAGATATTTGTTAACCTAACCCAAACCCTTAACCTATGGTTTATTCTCTACAAGGGTTAATTCTTTAATTCCTAACCCATGGTTGCAATTGTAACCACAACAATAATTCATTATTCATCACAAAAGCTTTAGCTTCTTCTTCTTCTTCTTGCTCTTGAAAAAGCTTCACTAGGTTTTATGTTTGTGATGATTAAGAGTGAGAAATTGAAAACAAAAGATAGCAAAATTCCTACTTCATCATCCTCATCTATTCTAGCCACTTAGATTAGGGTGTTCACTTCTCTAATAAGTTCATTAGTGAAGTGTAAGGTTGGGTTAGAGATTCTTCAAGGTAGATCATCTTTGACCAAGAAGACTTCATGCAAGATGCATCATTCACCTCTTGGAGCCTCACGAGAGTCGGAGTTCTTAATGATCGCAGCGAAGGGACCTCAACATGGAGCTTATGAAGCGAAGGAACAGACTACAAAGGTTGTAATCCTAATCTCTTTAGTTCTTTGTATATGATACAAACTTGTTACCCTGGAATTTCTAGTAAAGATTCATGGTTTGCTTCCATTGCACCTCTTTAAATTTTAAAGTGGCATGAGTGATACTACCAAACCCTAGACTAGGTGCAAGGGAAGCCCAACAACATCTGGTTTGGTTCATAACATCGTATACATTATAGAGCCAACCGCAGAAGCGTAGGGTATAATCGACATGCGAGCCCTTTCTAAATCAGTCTTGTGAGACATCTCTTTGGATAGGGTATCCCGTGATAAGCTGGTAGGTTACGGTGCTTAGAATCTTCCATACTGAATCTTTTCAATATGGTGTCTATGTACCTGTACTGCGAAATTCCCAACATCCTCTTTGATCTATCACGATAGATTTGGATCCCCACAATGTAGGTGGCATCACCCAGGTCCTTCATGGAGAACTTCTATGAAAAGAATCCTTTTACTGACTGTAGCATAGGAATATCATTTCCTATTAAGAGAATGCCATCCACATACAAGACGAGGAATACTCCAGTTCTCTCTACAATCTTACTATATATGCATGGTTCATCTGGATTTTTGATAAAGTTGAATTTTTTAACAGTATCATCAAAACAGATGTTCCAACTTCGCGATGCCTGCTTTCGTCCATAAATGGACTTAAACAACTTGCACACTTTACTGCTGCTTGATTGAAAGAGTTTCGCGTGTGCGCTTTTTAAAAGATGAATCAAAAATATTTGTTAACCACAATCAAGAACGGCGTCACTTGGTAGCTAGCCGGTGAGTATGGGTCGGTCCATAGGGATGCTGTGTATTTCCTAATTTGGTCTAACGAGTTAATTCCCAACGGTGTGAATGGATTATCGCTAAAAACTAAACTGATTTATACTAAGACTAGAATCTTGCTAGGGTTATGTTTAGGTTAAGTTTGGAAATTGAAGATTTCCTCACCGCTTTCAATGCCCTAATTTAGATCTCTTTAGGTGTTATGGTAACAATTAATAAAGGGGATTAGTACCATCGGGAAGAAACGATGTTTCTTCCTCTAAGTTCTAGTCCTTCCTTTCTTAATTCGTACCCTAACCTCCATGGAAAACATACGCAACCGGTCGTTTATACTACGGTATCACCGTTACCTCGTGGGGTAAGGAGTCGTAGGGAGCGGTGTGTGCATGTATGCATGGAGTCCTATAAAAACGTGTGATGGGCAAGAAAGGGGTGAGAGATTTTCATCTCTCAAGCCTTCCCCAAATCTAACCCTAACAAGTGAGGAGACTACTCACTCATTAGGGAATTGAAAAACATTTCTAACTATCTAACTATGGCAGATAATAAAATTATACTAAGGCAGAATAAAAATTAACTAGGGCAATGAAATAAAATTACTTACTTTATTGATGGCTCTCTCCAAACATTTACACAGGAATTAAATTCCGAATATATGAAATAAAAAGAGGCATAACCTAAAAAAAAGTTTTAGGGTTTTTATTTATAGAACATAGAAACACTAGGGTTACAATCGACTCACATCTGCAATTACAAGTATACCCCTAAGAAGACTAGTCAGTGCACCGAATCCACCGTTACAATTTTCCACCGACACGGGCACTATATGGCCGCGGATCCGCTGCCATAAGCTTGGTTTGGCCGCGGAAACGTGGCCAAGTATAGAGCTTGCTGGTTGCACTTTCTAGGGGTGATTCTGGTTGCGTTTTTCATCTCGTTTCTTCACTTGGTTTCTCAGATTGTCTTCTAGATTTCATCCATATTTCCACAGTGAATAAAGTCGTGGACTTTTACCGCTTGCTTCGTGTCAAAGTCTTGAACCTTGCGCTGCCTTTGTTCTCTGTGAAATCGTCCATTGATCTTTGTTTATTCTCCAACTGTAGGCTTGATCAAGATTCTTCCATTTGTTGGTCGTAGTCTCACTTTTGTATCGTCTTTTCATCTTTTTCACTGTTTTTGTTCCGAGAACCTGTAACCTGCAACTATATAGCAGACTTGGATCAAAAGC
Source organism: Agapanthus africanus (assembly GCA_030015575.1). Taxonomy (NCBI): domain Eukaryota; kingdom Viridiplantae; phylum Streptophyta; class Magnoliopsida; order Asparagales; family Amaryllidaceae; genus Agapanthus; species Agapanthus africanus. Next base: position 243,301,452 of record CM057350.1, read on the forward strand.
ACCTGTTTATTTGTAAAATGACTAAGAATGGGGAATATAATAATGCAAATTATGATATGAACAAATACCCCCAAACTTATCTTTTGCTCGTCCTCGAGCAAAACTAGTTTTATTCTCGAAAAAGACCTAACCTCACTTTCGTAGGGAAACGCGATTGCTGTGAGCTCGTGCAACAAGCCGTTAAACCTCTAGGTGTCCCTAGCAGGAAGAGTGTTGTCTCCTGTGGGTTTTCAGCGGATACTACCCACAAAATCCTATCAATTCGGCCTATTGACTTTTATTCTCCAATTAGGTTTTCTAACAAGAAACTCTATTATCTTTGACTCAAAAATTATCCACCCATATTTTTCACGCTTCCTTATTATTTAACTTAAGATTATATATATTCTTATGAATTTACTTAGCTTTTGGCATCTCTTAAGTTTTCCTTCTAGGGTTCCATCTCAACTTAGGAATTTTTATCATCTCTATTAAAGATATAAGTCATATTCTTCATTCCTATCTATCATCTAAACCCCAATCACATACCCCTACGTGTGTGTATATATCATCCCTACACTTGGAAATTCAAATCAAGCTATTATACTCTTGTCCATCGTCCAAAATATTTTTAGTTGGTGAACTTTTTAGAAGAAATTGCTCACACATCCTTCATGCGACCGTTAATACTTCTTGAGGTACTAACAACCGATTACAAAATGTGTTTGCACATTAAGGCGTAATTCCCAGTCTTGTAACACCTAAGGCTTTTAGAAGTGACTCCCAAACTAGTTGGTCTAAGGAACTAGGTGATGAAGCACTCTTGCTAAATATTTTTTCTATTAATGCAGCCTTAAGTAATTACAAAAACCAGTGTTCATTTTTTTTATTATCTCTTTATTCACACTTGTATTTTATTTTATTTCCCTTTATACTAAGGACTTTAAACAAGAGCATTTCAAGGTCTCTTCTACTATTCCAAGTTTCAAGGTTCGTGTTTGTGCAATTTGTAGGGTATATATTTTCAGAATTTAGACTTAAGCTTTGGAATTATTTTTCAAATTTATACTTGAATAAAAATTTCAATACTCTTCCCTTATTTTAACTTAGCCCAAGAAGTAAACTCGAAATTTGCCTATTTCTAAATAAACTACAAAGACATATACTTTCTACCGTTAAATTTTAAGAAAGGTTTTTTTTAGGGTTTTTTAATTCACTAAATCTAAGATCTAGTTTTTCCTATTTAGTCAACCGTCATGTCAAACTTAAGTCAAATATAACCAAAATTGAACTTTTCAATTTTTATAATTTTTAAATTTTTATAAATTATTATGGGTTTCAAAATAAGTATGCAAATGCAAAAATATACACATGAATGCGAAGGAAGAAAGCTTACCGAGCATACCCCTAAACTTAAACTTGACAGTGTCCTCACTGTTAGGCTACACCAAGAGGGTCAAAATTGTCGGCACTCCCCTGTTTATTATTATTATTTTTTTAATAATTTTTTATTGTTAAAAGAAAAACTAAATATATATACAAAAAAGGTCCCCCCAAATTTCAGTGAAACGATGTTACACGTTATTGCCAAACTTTGCAAAGACCAAACGTCAACACCAATCAGTTGAAAAATTTATCTGTGTAGAGTATCGGTCGGTGGAAGAACATGTTGTTCCGAGCCAAAAAGAATTGGGCAAGAGATAAGTGGTGGTATGGACAGTGTAGTGAAGAGATAGGAGGTGATGATGAATGAAAACGAGAATGTGAATGATAAAAAATCAGTGGAATATTGGCATTCTCGTAGTTTATTAGAAGAAAAGGGGGTGGTTCAACATCCATAGGTGGAGGTTGATTTACCACACAATCCCCGAGATGTTTCTGTGGATCCTTTATTGACTTGGCATCATCCATCATATGCATATGATATTTAATTATGAGGGAACTAATCTCCTCGATGTCCGCCATAGTCCAGCCAAAAGCTTGCCTATTATTTTGTAAGACCATTAAAAGGGCTTTCTCTTTCTCGAGAGCTAGAGATGCCGATATGATAACGGGAAAGGTCTCATTCTTACCTAGATAAGCGTATTTAAGGTGAGACGGCAAATGCTTGAGTTCGAGTTTCGGAAGAGAAACAATTCAAGGTAAAATTGGGGAGGCTATCTCGAACTTAAAGGATTCCAACAATGGTTCGAAATCACTGTAAGCAACCGAATCGGATGGTTCAACTAACTCATCCAAAAATTCAAAGGACTCATACTCGGGCGGTGAGTCGTCAAAATCATCCGAAAAAGTGAAACATTCGTAATCAATATCGGTTGTGCAAACTGTGTTAGATTCCAGGAGGGACGCACTACTGGCGTTAAAACTGTTGTCATCAAACAGAAATTTTTCAAGCTCGCAGTCCTCCTGCGTGATTTCGTGAATAGAGCAAACTTCTCCTGTACTAGTTTTAGGCACGTGGGGAAGACTTCCTATCTTATAAATATTGAACTCACTAGACATCTTCCCGAAGGATAGAGTCATGGAGCCATTGCGATAATTGATTACGGCATTGGAAGTGGCTAAAAATGGTCGACCGAGGATCACCGGAATTTGGTTCCGTGGGTTAGCAACAGGTTGTGTGTCCATAACAATAAAATCAACGGGGAATATGAAGTCCCCTACTTTGATCAACACATCCTCTAACTCACCCTTAGGATGGGTGATTGATCGATCAGCCATTTGGAGAGTACAACGAGTGGGTTTCAACTCTCCAACACCTAATTGCTCATACACGAAGTAGGGAAGCAGGTTAACACTAGACCCAAGATCTAAAAGTGCTTGATTGATGTTCTTATCCCCAATAGTTATTAAAATTGTAGGACAGCCAGGGTCCTTTCGTTTTAGGGTTAAGGGTTGGCGTTGGTTAATAGCATTGCTCACGGCACTAGGTACTAGCACTTTCTTAGGTATCTGAGACTTTCTTTTCGAGGTGCATAAGCCCTTTAAGATTTTCGCATAAGAAGGGACTTTTTGGATTGCATCCAAGAGAGGTATATTTATGCTAACCTGTTTAAATAACTCCATAATCTTCTCCATTTATGGAGTTGGTTTATTGGATCTCAACCTGTTTAGAAATGGAACATTTTGAAAATCTGTTGAGTCCAATTTTTATGGATTAGATTGCGGAGTCGGAACGGATCCCAGTGGTGGTGTGTTCGTGAAGTGAGAAGTGGGTCCGTGCAAACTAGAAGAAGTAGAGCCTTGTGAAGAATGAAGAATAGGCTCTAACGAAGAAGATGAAGAAGAAGACGAAGAAGATGAAGAAGAACCACCGCAAGGGTGTCATTACTAATACCCACGTTATTTTGCAGCACTCTTCCATGTAAGTGCACGGCGGCGCCCCGGCCTCCATCCCGAGGCCAAAATGCGAAAGCGGTGATATACTTAAATTTTTCATGAACTGGCACCACCGCGCACTAATACCCGGATCGAACCATTAACTAGTCCTAGCTAACTACAAGACGGTTTAGAGATATACCGACAGATCCGAGTCCTCCGGTCTTCTCGTCGTCGTCCCGATCCCCTACGGAAACTCCGGTCGTCGCCTCTTTGCCGGAAGGGCACCACATCGTCTGCATCTTTTACGGGCTCCCACCTCATTGCCGAGGCAACTCGGGCATGAAGCTGGCTAGTCGACGTGCCCAAGATTTGCTGTAGAATTTAGTGTAGAGGCTATGTCTCATTTTGGGGTTCATGGAGGTGCCATTTTGGTGGAGGATTGATACAAGCTTTTTGGAGATGGTGTTGTGGGATTTTCCAACATCAAATGAATCAAAAATCCCACACCAATAATCATGGGCAGCCCCATGCATGGCCGGCCAAAAGAATGAGCAAGAGAGTGAGAGAGTGGAGAGTGTAGCAAAGAATGAGAGAGCCATCCAATAATACAAGGGAGAGAGAGAAAGAAGGCTATCATGCAAAGAAAATGATCACAAGTAATGAACACAACCATATCCACACTCAACCACAACCATGATGACTCTAAATGGTCAAGCCATCATGAACAAATCAAGAAGTCAAGGTCAATGGATGGTGCACCATCATGATACAACAAAAAGCAAAGACCACCCTCCACAAATGCTTATTTGCACAAATGCAAATAAGCCCTCCTCCACCAATCTTCGGCTAATGAACGATACAAAGGAAATTGGCCGAAACGGAAAGCAAACTGGCAACTCCAGAAAACTGGACCCGTAATAAATTACAGGAAAACCCCGATACTGTGCATACACACCCGCATTTGTATTCCGACCGAAATACAAATGCAATGAGACAAAGTCTACACCGTACTATACTAGGATCCGGATTAAACCAAAGCCGGCTAGTAATATCTGTCCGATCCTGATCCGAACAATACCGCACGTATCTGATCGAACGCTGCCATATATCCATACGGCCTCTAGTATAAACTGTCCGATCCTGATCCGTGCAATACCGCACGTATCTGATCGGACCTTACCATATCTCCATACGGCCTCTACAACTTTTCGCCCGAAAGCTGAGTAACTGAATGTGGGGGACTCTAAAGACTCGTCAACACCTTGGTTGTGGATTTAACCACTAGCACGTCAGAGGTATAAGCCAATACGTAACGGGCTACCAGGTATTGACTAAAAGGGACGTCTGTGAGCGAACTCAGCTTGACAACCCTACTGAGCCTGACAGTGACAATAGCCATACAGTCCGGTCCGTTCGTCTATGAGCATCCCATGGCGGGCCTAGGGGGTTGGTAAAAGTCAGACCCCTAAAAGCGGTACAAGTCGTATCGGAGTGTAGCCCAGAACACCCTGAGATACTACTGGAATACCTACCAGTAAATCTTCTTGCCTCGGCCGAGGGCTTCGTGTAATGGCTCTCCTAGACACAGCACGACCTGACCCCAATACCGGGAGAGACGAACCCCTGAAGATGCGCTCACTGCCTCCATGTGGCTCGGGACTGTACCCAACTAAAACCTGTTTGCACGACTCCTTTGAGCCGTGGTAGGGTAAAAATCAAAGTACAGTGGGAACTCACACAAGACAAATGACGATCCCCAGGTCGATGAACTAACCTGTACACATGTCACCAGGGAACTGCCATCTGACGTCTGGTATATGACCAACTAGCATGTTCCCGGCGAGTCCTGTCCGGTGTACTCATAACCCAATGAGCACCTGTATACATCTTAGGTGATCCAACTGACACCAGTGGCTTGTGAGACCGGCCACCGCCCCTCGTTGGGGTCTCGACTGTATACACTAGTCTACTCCGGAGTATCGATGCCCTGTCTCGAAACTCTCACGACTAGGGACCATTTAAGGATATGCTTATAGACTGCCAGCTCCCATGTATATGATCGCCCTCATACTGCTGGTGGTCAAGCAAGAATCCTAGGGGCTCTACCAATGTGTAATAGCGACCTGTAAGGTCACCTAAAGCAGTACACGATGATAAAGGTAAACCAGATAGCATACTATCATCTCGAGTAAGACTGTCCTACTGGGACATGTCCTCTCTCAATCATTGCAATCACGTGCCTGTGATCCAATAATTGACTCTGAGGGCACTATCTCCAACAATCTCCCACTTGCACTCAAGGCTAATTATTGCGATGTCGCATACTCACAGCCCGTGTGATACCGAACACCCAACTCCTCTACTAGTCAGTCTCACAAAGCCTGTTTGAGAAACTATTGCGTTCGAGGAATAGCCTCAGTGAGTGGATCCGCCTTGATGTTTCTTTCTATGTCTCTCTATATCTCATGTTCGCGGAGAAACCCATCACCCCAAATGAGCAATACCTGTCTTAGAATGGTCTGGATGTCTGATGGGACATAGTTCATAAATGAACACTAAATCCAAACTTCTTAGACTGTATCGTCAACTGAACTTAATCAGTATCCTGCGCCATGCCTCCCTCGGTATTTCCTTGGACCACCGGTCCAAAATACTGCCCCTCGTCAGAAGGAAAAACTATAACTCTGACAACCTCCTTGTTGTCCAGGTCACCTTGGAAGCCTGGAATGATAACTGTCTCCCGAATGAGTCTGTCGTTATGATATCCCAAGAAGGTCCACTTATGTTCCAAAACTGCTTCCGACTGTTTCTCCAGGATTGGATCAATGTCAACTTATTGCATCTAGTGCAAGAACAATATCTGGTGTGGTACTTGACATCTCATGATTGACTCAATTGCCTGAGCAAGTGATCTGCCAATCATGCACATCCCTCTCCCCTTTAGTCTGAAAGACACCTTTAGAGAGGGTGACTCCATCTTCTGCAGGTACACTATCGTGCATAGAGTCGTCCATTCTAAATACTCTTAGAATGCTATCTAAGTACCCTGATTAGGAAACCACCCAAATTTAGATCTAAAACCATAGATCTAGTAACCAGTATGTATGATATAATTTCCAAGTCCCATGTGGAGAAACCACTGTGTGACGACCAAAGTATAACCGATCGTAGTATAGGAATATCACATCCTACTCTGTGTATGTCATCCAAATACCAGGACATCACACCCTACTATCTTTTCAACAGATCCATCCCCTATTCTGATGAAGTCAAACCTATGACTGTCACATCAGAAATAGATGATCTATCTCCGCTATATCTGCTTTAGTCTATAAATAGACATAAGCTACCTGTCCACCAATGCTTCCACTGCTCCCACTGACTACGAAAACCCTCTGGCAGAGTCATATACACGTACACTTCTGAAGCGAGTTCAGAAGGACGCTATACTCATCCTCCTGCCGGGTCTCACAGTCTGGAACAACAACAATGGCAAGTGTGGGTAAAACAAGAACCTCCCTGTCACCGTCCTTGAGGCTACCGGAGTACCCCTCGGGTGCCTGAGGTTACCCACCGTATCTGCGGAGTGGCCAATGGAATGTCAAACCGGATTGAATCTTTAGGTTCCTTATCAAATCTTCAGTAATCGTTTGTGGTTCTGGAATCACTTCCAGTTCTACCATACTCCCACTACTGTTTTCTGAAAAAATCCATTTTATTTAAAACTGTGGCGAGTCTAGAACAATATTGCTATTGTTCATCCAGATGGTAGAAAATCAACCCTCGTCATAGCCTGGGTCAACCCACAAACAGCCATTACAGAAACGTGCCTTGAGTTGTCCAGTGTCTGGTTTTAAGCATAAACCGGACAACTCCCCGTACCTTAACATCGTTAAGATATGAACTGTTCTATATCCAATATAGAACCAGAGGCACTGATTTAATTGAACCAGATTCAAATCATGCAGCTGTCTCCAGTGCATGTCAACTAAATGGAAGGAGGCCTATCAGTGTTACTCAACTTAGGAATGCTTCCAATTATGAGTAACCTGAAAGAGAAGCAAGTTCTCTTAATCATTACTATCAACTGAATACCATGCACAAGTGTCTACATCTTCGATCACTTTGAAGAATCCTGATACTTGCTACACCTGGTTCTCTACTCTATTCAAATACCTATAACTTCTCCAAATTCGGACCCTGTGTTTCCACGAAACACCTGTCTAAAAACTAGAGAAGTCATAAGTAAACCGAATATAGTACGAGGACCAACCCCTCTGTCCTGATGGACCCTGGACAACATACAATACTCTGTATAAGTCCCTTGAGTCTGATAACTCATTCACTGTGTGTCGTAGGTTGAAAACTGTACTTATGGTTAAGAAGAATTAAACCGTTGTTTAATGCTCCTTACCTAACCATCCACTGATATAGGTAAATGTCGTAGACATAATTTCATAAAGGTATATCTCACTCTATGAGAATAGACGTACAGATATATCAATTTGAAATTGGTGCATAACAGCGGATATTCAAAACCAAATATTTGCCGACCGGCAAACAGCCCAGGTGATCTCCTCAAATATCACTGATTACAACGAATCCCGATATAATGAGGATGATCACCCAATTCCCAATAACTTACTCCCACTCATCATCTGTAAAACCATACAGATATGAGAATCATACCTGGTAAATACATACCCTGGAGCAAGTGTCTAACTGGGAAATCAGTTTTCCTTTAACAGTACACAGTGAAACTGAAACATTGAAATGTTTCGATGGGGTATCCTGGTATTCCTAGTAATGCCTCTTCCAGATTCATGACTGTAACCGTATAATTCTTTGCCACCTCTCCAAATCCCTTTATATGTCTTTAGTCATTACCTTCTGCACACCCCTTATGCCAAATGGTTTTCTTCCTTCCCTACCGTTCGGCACCAGCCTATGGTTTGGAAGAAGACTATCCAGTAAGCATAATGGGTGTACTGTCCTAATCCTAGGAGCACTCGCAATGCGAGAGAAGGTGAGGATAAAAGACACCTGAATAAACCTTATTCCTATTTCTCCTGAACCAGAATCCATTCCCGAACTGGAACATGTTCCTTTCGAGTTCGTATATGACCATACGATGAAGTATCCAATAAACTGTGGATCTTCGTAGTGATACGGAGTGTCCTGGAGAAATACAAACGTGTTTTAGGATTGGCGAAGGAATACTTGGTTTGGTCGTGAATAGCAGTCGCAATTTACTTTGCCTTCTTACTAATCCCTTGCTTTGTCTGAACTTAATACCTTCTGCACACCATCGTTATGCTAATTGGTTTTCTTCATTCCCTACCGGTCGGCACCTGCCTATGGTTTGGAAGAAGACTATCCAATTTGCGTAATAGGTGTACTATCTCCTAAACCAAGGAGTACTCACAACTTGAGAGAAGGTAAAAGGAAAAGACAACTGAATCATCCTATCCGTTTTCTCCAGAACCTGAAACCATCCTCGAATAAATTCTTTCGAGTTCGTATCTAACCATACGATGGTTTTGTCCAATGGAAGTGGATGTTCGTAGTAATACGGGGTGTCCTGGAGAAAAGGGTAAAAGTAGGAGTGGCAATGAGGTTTGCAACTCTGACAATCCAAAAGCCAGTTTTAAGAAGGTTCGGTCAACTTGGTCACTGAGTAATAGTCTTAGGGTCGGGTCAATGGTCGCTGCCAAAAAGAGAGAGAAAAGAAACACTCAGCGTGCACTCTAACCTAGATCAGAATGGTTACCAATTTATCTAATCTGGAAACCTCCCACTGTACCGTCAAATTCTTCTCCAAACCCGAAAGAAGAATTAGTCGGGGTCACCCGAGGAGTAAACCAACTCATCAGTGGGAATCGGGATCCAACTATCATCGCATGATAACGTGACGGAATCCTCTCACATCATCACACTCCAGATGGTATGCGCATATCTGGCAAGTTTCAGTTCTTTTGAAACTCCCGATGAGATTTTTACCCCATGCTCTTATGACCTTGACTTTGGCCAACATATCATAAGTCACATGTCAAGTTCTACCCGTCATTCTCCAGGTTAATTTGAATCCACCCGTACCTACCCTTGACTTTGGCCAAAATGGCAGTACGAATGTCCCAAACCAACGCATCTATCTATGCTGCATATGAATACCCCAATAGCTACCAATCACTGTGCCTTGACTTTGGCCAACATACACAGCTTGAATACTATTGACCATCCATATGAAACGACGGAGGGCTACGAATGGTTTCTGGCGAAAACCTTTAACTTAATGAACTTGATATCGTTGAAGGAACGGATAGCTTTTAAAAAATATAGTGACGAAAACCGTTGCTAAAGAGGTCACTCCCGGTGAAGGGATCTCGGCTCTTTCCCCGTAGAATGAGGTGCAGGATATTCAAACTGAATACCACGATGCAAAGCAAAAGTAATTGGCTATAGTGAAGTTAATGCCCTGACGCAAACTTTTTGTCCAAGGGGTTACTCTCGGTGAAGGGATCTCGGCCCTTGCCTCGTCGACTGAGGAGCAGGATATTCCAACTGAATACCACGATGCAAAACAAAAGTGAACGCCCTTGCAATAACAGCTTTTTAAAAAGTGTTCCAACAACATCAGATTAGGTTTGTTTTTAACTTACATTGATCCGAATCAACGCAGTCCCATCAATTGATCACACCACAAAGAACGAAAATATACTGATGTATGTATATGCCATCCGCATTCGCCACTGGGTCCCGTCATTACCCGTTAGGTTAGCTAACTAACGACAGAGCGGGGACTGGACTAGCGCGGATGCAAAACATATACAACATCTACTAATATATATACCAATATATTATATTCGCTCAAGGCGTGATAAAATGCAACATCACAGAAATGTACAGCATCACAGAAACAATACAGATATCTGGGATCCCCGGGTTTCACAGAGCCACTACTGAAACCCGACGTTCCCCTGGTCGTGTGGATAGCCTGTGCAATGAAATCCTAGACCCCTACGGGCACGGCAAGTCACCCGCCAAAACCTGAAGCGAGGCAGCCCCTTTCAGCGACGTGAATGGACCACCCGGCACTTCACGGAATCCGGCAACTTGGGCACCCCTCCTGGGTCAACCTGTATCCTCTACGAGTGCGACGAATAGCCCGCCAATCCTAGAGTGAAGCCCCCTCCGTCTCAATGCTATGAGATGCGGGCTTGTTGCCTTCTAGAACCCGGCTATCCGTGACCCCTCCGCGGGGTAATCCTAGTACAGAGAGTAAAATATACATACAACGGGTACATCGACCGCAACCTGGTCGTGCCCCAAAATAATAATACAAACAGGCAGTGACGGCAGTCCACATGTCGGACGCTCTCCCCGCAATATCAAATGTACATAATACAACAGAAACTGTACTAGCATTGCATCCAGGCTATCCCCCACGACCAATCCGCAACATCACAGCAAAACGCAGAACATCAACGTGAAAATCACGTTCGCAAATCCGTCTAACCGGGCTATAGCAGTTAGACAGGATTTACCGATCGAGTGACATTCACGGTCGCAGATATAATGTAAATACTGTGAAATAATGTGTTTAAAATATCCGATCGATCAAATTTTAACAAGTGGGCCCCAAAGTACTACTGTAGCACATCAAGAAATTCTGGGCCCAATATTAATATTCCAAAACCCCTAAAACCAGCCCAAAAAGATACTGCAGAAATTTAATGCAGCGACCCCAAAATAGTGCGGCGGAACAGCGGCCCAAAGGGGTGTTTGGCCGCGGTTCCACGCTCCTATAGTGGAGTTAGTGCATCGAATTTTCACAGAACTCTTATTTCTTCTAGTACATCACTTTTCTGCAACCTGAAAAAATTTTCGACTCCAAAAAATTTCAACAGAAAACTTATGTAAACAAAAACGCGGATTTTGGAATTTTTGTCGATCGGAAATGTAAACACATTAAACAAAGCTAGACTAAGTTAATGGCGAGGCTCTGATACCACTGTAAGTGCACGGCGGCGCCCCGGCCTCCATCCCGAGGCCAAAATGCGGAAGCGGTGATATACTTAAATTTTTCATGAACTGGCACCACCGCGCACTAATACCCGGATCGAACCATTAACTAGTCCTAGCTAACTACAAGACGGTTTAGAGATATACCGACTGATCCGAGTCCTCCGGTCTTCTCGTCGTCGTCCCGATCCCCTGCGGAAACTCCGGTCGTCGCATCCTTGCCGGAAGGGCACCACATCGTCTGCATCTTTTACGGGCTCCCACCTCATTGCCGAGGCAACTCGGGCACGAAGCTGGCTAGTCGACGTGCCCAAGATTTGCTGTAGAATATAGTGTAGAGGCTATGTCTCATTTTGGGGTTCATGGAGGTGCCATTTTGGTGGAGGATTGATACAAGCTTTTTGGAGATAGTGTTGTGGGATTTTCCAACATCAAATGAATCAAAAATCCCACACCAATAATCATGGGCAGCCCCATGCATGGCCGGCCAAAAGAATGAGCAAGAGAGTGAGAGAGTGGAGAGTGTAGCAAAGAATGAGAGAGCCATCCAATAATACAAGGGGGAGAGAGAGAGAAGGCTATCATGCAAAGAAAATGATCACAAGTAATGAACACAACCATATCCACACTCAACCACAACCATGATGACTCTAAAGGGTCAAGCCATCATGAACAAATCAAGAAGTCAAGGTCAATGGATGGTGCACCATCATGATGCAACAAAAAGCAAAGACCACCCTCCACAAATGCTTATTTGTACAAATGCAAATAAGCCCTCCTCCACCAATCTTCGGCCAATGAACGATACAAAGGAAATTGGCCGAAACGGAAAGCAAACTGGCAACTCCAGAAAACAGGTCCCGTAATAAATTACAGGAAAACCCCGATACTGTGCATACACACCCGCATTTGTATTCCGACCGAAATACAAATGCAATGAGACAAAGTCTACACCGTACTATACTAGGATCCGGCTTAAACCAAAGCCGGCTAGTAATATCTGTCCGATCCTGATCCGAGCAATACCACACGTATATGATCGAACGCTGCCATATATCCATACGGCCTCTAGTACAAACTGTCCGATCCTGATCCGTGCAATACCGCACGTATCTGATCGGACCTTGCCATATCTCCATACGGCCTCTACAACTTTTCGCCCGAAAGCTGAGTAACTGAATGTGGGGGACTCTAAAGACTCGTCAACACCTTGGTTGTGGATTTAACCACTAGCACTTAAGAGGTATAAGCCAATACGTAACGGGCTACCAGGTATTGACTAAAAGGGACGTCTGTGAGCGAACTCAGCCTGACAACCCTACTGAGCCTGACAGTGACAATATCCGTACAGTCCGGTCCGTTCGTCTATGGGCATCGCATGGTGAGCCTAGGGGGTTGGTAAAAGTCAGACCCGCAAAAGCGGTACAAGTCGTGTCGGAGAGTAGCCCAGAACACCCTGAGATACTACTGGAATACCTACCAGTAAATCTCCTTGCCTCGGCCGAGGGCTTCGTGTAATGGCTCTCCTAGACACAGCGCGACCTGACCCCCAATACCGGGAGAGACGAACCCCTGAAGATGCGCTCACTGCCTCCATGTGGCTCAGGACTGTACCCAACTAAAACCTGTTTGCATGACTCCTTTGAGCCGTGGTAGGGTAGTAATCAAAGTACAGTGGGAACTCACACAAGACAAATGACGATCCCCAGGTCGATGAACTAACCTGTACACATGTCACCAGGGAACTGCCATCTGACGTCTGGTATATGACCAACTAGCATGTTCCCGGCGAGTCCTGTCCGGTGTACTCATAACCCAATGAGCACCTGTATACATCTTAGGTGATCCAACTGACACCAGTGGCTTGTGAGACCGGCCACCGCCCCTCGTCGGGGTCTCGACTGTATACACTAGTCTACTCTGGAGTATCGATGCCCTGTCTCGAAACTCTCACGACTAGGGACCATTTAAGGATATGCTTATAGACTGCCAGCTCCCACGTATATGATCGCCCTCATACTGCTGGTGGTCAAGCAAGAATCCTAGGGGCTCTACCAACGTGTAATAGCGACCTGTAAGGTCACCTAAAGCAGTACACGATGATAAAGGTAAACCAGATAGCATACTATCATCTCGAGTAAGACTGTCCTACTGGGACATGTCCTCTCTCAATCATTGCAATCACGTGCCTGTGATCCAAAAATTGACTCTGAGGGCACTATCTCCAACAATCTCCCACTTGCACTCATGGCTAATTATTGCGATGTCGCATACTCATAGCCCGTGTGATACCGAACACCCAACTCCTCTACTAGTCAGTCTCACAAAGCCTGTTTGAGAAACTATTACGTTCGAGGAATAGCCTCAGTGAGTGTATCCGCCTTGATGTTTCTTTCTATGTCTCTCTATATCTCATGTTAAAGGAGAAACCCATCTCCCAAAATGAGCAATACCTGTCTTAGAATGGTCTGGATGTCTGATGGGACATAGTTCATAAATGAACACTAAATCCAAACTTCTTTGACTGTATCGTCAACTGAACTTAATCAGTATCCTGCGCCATGCCTCCCTCAGTATTTCCTTGGACCACCGGTCCAAAATACTGCCCCTCGTCGGAAGGAAAAACTATAACTCTGACAACATCCTTGTCGTCCAGGTCACCTTGGAAGCCTGGAATGATAACTGTCTCCTGAATGAGGCTGTCGTTATCATATCCCTAGAACATCCACTTATGTTCCAAAACTGCTTCCGACTGTTTCTCCAGGATTGGATCAATGTCAACTTATTGCATCTAGTGCAAGAACAATATCCGGTGTGGTACTTGACATCTCATGATTGACTCAATTGCCTGAGCAAGTGATCTTCCAATCATGCACATCCCTCTCCCCTTTAGTCTGAAAGACACCTTTAGAGAGGGTGACTCCATCTTCTGCAGGTACACTACCGTGCATGGAGTCGTCCATTCTAAATACTCTTAGAATTCTGTCTAAGTACCCTGATTGGGAAACCACCCAAATCTAGATCTAAAACCATAGATCTAGTAACCAGTATGTCTGATATAATTTCCAAGTCCCATGTGGTGAAACCCCTGTGTGACGACCAAAGTATAACCGATCGTAGTATAGGAATATCACATCCTACTCTGTGTATGTCATCCAAATACCAGGACATCACACCCTACTATCTTTTCAACAGATCCATCCCCTATTCTGATGAAGTCAAACCTATGACTGTCACATCAGAAATAGATGATCTATCTCCGCTATATCTGCTCTAGTCTATAAATAGACATAAGCTACCTGTCCACCAATGCTTCCGCTGCTCCCACTGACTACGAAAACCCTCTGGCAGAGTCATATACACGTACACTTCTGAAGCGAGTTCAGAACGACGCTATACTCATCCTCCTGCCGGGTCTCACAGTCTGGAACAACAGCAATGGAAAGTGTGGGTAAACAAGAACCTCCTTGTCACCGTCCTTGAGGCTACCGGAGTACCCCTCGGGTGCCTGAGGTTACCCACCGTATCTCCGGAGTGGCCAATGGAATGTCAAACCGGATTGAATCTTTAGGTTCCTTATCAAATCTTCAGTAATCGTTTGTGGTTCTGGAATCACTTCCAGTTCTACCATACTCCCACTACTGTTTTCTGAAAAAATCCATTTTATTTAAAACTGTGGCGAGTCTAGAACAATATTGCTATTGTTCATCCAGATGGTAGAAAATCAACCCTCGTCATAGCCTGGGTCAACCCACAAATAGCCATTACAGAAACGTGCCTTGAGTTGTCCAATGTCTGGTTTTAAGCATAAACCGGACAACTCCCCATACCTTAACATCGTTAAGATATGAACTGTTCTATATCCAATATAGAACCAGAGGCACTGATTTAATTGAACCAGATTCAAATCATGCAGCTGTCTCCAGTGCATGTCAACTAAATGGAAGGAGGCCTATCAGCGTTACTCAACTTAGGAATGCTTCCAATTATGAGTAACCTGAAAGAGAAGCAAGTTCTCTTAATCATTACTATCAACTGAATACCATGCACAAGTGTCTACATCTTCGATCACTTTGAAGAATCCTGATACTTGCTACACCTTGTTCTCTACTCTATTCAAATACCTATAACTTCTCCAAATTCGGACCCTGTGTTTCCACGAAACACCTGTCTAAAAACTAGAGAAGTCATAAGTAAACCGAATATAGTACGAGGACCAACCCCTCTGTCCCGATGGACCCTGGACAACATACAATACTCTGTATAAGTCCCTTGAGTCTGATAACTCATTCACTGTGTGTCGTAGGTTGAAAACTGTACTTATGGTTAAGAAGAATTACACCGCTGTTTAATGCTCCTTACCTAACCATCCACTGATATAGGTAAATGTCGTAGACATAATTTCATAAAGGTATATCTCACTCTATGAGAATAGACGTACAGATATATCAATTTGGAATTGGTGCATAACAGCGGATATTCAAAACCAAATATTTGCCGACCGGCAAACAGCCCAGGTGATCTCCTCAAATATCACTGATTACAACGAATCCCGATATAATGAGGATGATCACCCAATTCCCAATAACTTACTCCCACTCATCATCTGTAAAACCATACAGATGTGAGAATCATACCTGGTAAATACATACCCTGGAGCAAGTGTCTAACTGGGAAATCAGTTTTCCTTTAACAGTACACAGTGAAACTGAAACATTGAAATGTTTCGATGGGGTATCCTGGTATTCCTATTAATGCCTCTTCCAGATTCATGACTGTAACCGTATAATTCTTTGCCACCTCTCCAAATCCCTTTATATGTCTTTAGTCATTACCTTCTGCACACCCCTTATGCCCAATGGTTTTCTTCTTTCCCTACCGTTCGGCACCAGCCTATGGTTTGGAAGAAGACTATCCAGTAAGCATAATGGGTGTACTGTCCTAATCCTAGGAGCACTCGCAATGCGAGAGAAGTTGAGGATAAAAGACACTTGAATAAACCTTATTCCTATTTCTCCTGAACCAGAATCCATCCCCGAACTGAACCAAATTGTTCGTTTGATTTGGGTAAGGTTGAGTTAGGAAAGGTTGCTGGTATTGAGTTTGTTGGGGTGCTTGTTGTTGTGGAGGAGGAGGCCTTTGAAAGTTGTTTCCTTGGAATTGTTGATTTTGATTCCAAGCAAAATTTGGGTGACTCTGTTAGTTATATGTATGCCCTAGAGGCCATTACTGTACATTGGATGTATATTGTAGTGGATGCTGGGACATATATAGGGAGGACTTTCTTGCTCGACATGATAGTATGCTATCTGATTACTCTTTACCTTAACGTGTATACTGATTGTCTCTCTGTTACATGTTGCTAAAGCCCTTAGGATGTGTACTTGACTACCTGGACTATGATGCGTATCATACTAGTGGGGACATGGTGGTCCATAAGTACATCCTTCAAGGTCCCTAGTCGTGGATGTATCGAGACGGGGCATCGATATACCAGAGTATACTAGCGTATACCTTCTCGACCCATACTGATGGGCGATGGATGATCCCATATCCATTGGTGTTTGACATCAGAGATGATATACGGGTTCTCAGTAGAGACTGGGTACACTGGACGGACTCGCCGAGAACTCCCAGATGGTATTATACCTTACGTCAAATGGCAGTTCTCTGGTGACACTGGTACAGAGTAGTCTGTTGACCCGAGATCGTCATAGAGTCTTGTGTGGTTCCCACTGTGCTTTGATTTCCACCTTACCACGTCCAAGAGGGCGTGCAAAATGGTGGTTTTTGCGTACAGTCCCGAGTCACATGGAGGCATTGAGCGATAGGAGGGGATTCGTCTCTCCCGGTATAGGGAGTTGATGTTGCGCTGTGTTCGATTGGATATAACAGGAAATCCCTGGCCAGGGTTGCTGAGATTTACTGGTAAGTGTTACCAGTAGTTTCTCGAATTGTTATAGACCTCATATCGACGCGAATTATCGAGCTATTGGGGTCTGACGTTTACCACCCCTAGGCGAGATATGCGACATATCAGACGATCAGACCGGACTGTACGGTAAGTGTTACTGGTTGGATTCACAGAAGTGTGAGCGGGCTTGCTCGTCGATATTCTGATCGCTCAATACCCGGGTGGCCGTTACGTTTAGCAGACCGCTTGCGGCTTGTGGGTGTTTGATATGATCATCACCTGCTGCCGGCGTATTGATGAGTCTTTAGAGTCCTACACAGAGGTTTCCTGGCTCAAGCGAAACGAAATAGGAGCACATATGAGATATGTGCGGGACCGAGAATAATGCGTGTATATGATACCGTATTCCATTCTCGCGATGAATGTATCGAATGGTTGTATGCGATATAACCTAGTTATCGAATCAAGGATTGATGCGATAAATCGATACATTGTATACTAGTCGGTTGTGTGCGACATGACCGGATCGTTAAATCAAGTGTTGATTTAATGATTTAATGTATAATTATATATTTGATATATTACTTTGCATTAACTAGTATCGGTTCACTTTAAATGTATTTTCTCACTCGGTATGTGCACATTGTATATGTGATATACTTTTGTGCACATGTTTGTATCATGTTTGATGATACATGCTCATTTGGTTAAGTATAAAGAACTAAACCATGGTTAAAATGATGATTAGGGTTTTGCTTATTCATTCTTTTGTCTATTTATTCTTTTTGGAAAATTATTAGCATAATGAAAAGAATGGTGGCTTTATTTGTTGTTTTGTTGAAGCTTCATGAAGCTTTGACCTAGTCCACCATTCTTATCTCTTGCTTAACCCTAACCATCATTACTAACCATGGTCTATTCTCTACACTTAACTAAGGTTAAGAATATGATAAGAATGATTTTTATTTTTTCAATTATTCAAGAATACTTATCATATTATCTTCTTCTTCTTCTTCATCTTCTACTTGAAGAAAACCTTGCCTCCATCAATGGCAAAGTGAGAAAATGAGTGAGAAATCAAATTCTAAAGTGAACCCACCTCCTATTTCTTCATCCTCTACCTCTTGCCAAGTAGTAAAGTGTGTTTTCTTCACAAGTTTCATGACTTGGTGAAGTGGGAGCTTGATCTTGTGATGCCTCGACGTAGATCATCTTCGGTACGAAGCCGACGACCTTGCCCGCCCATTTCTCCGATGAAGCCGACGCTAGAGCCCAGGATTGCATTTGGACAGTGGAGAGGACTTCATCACGGAGCCGTGGAGGTGGAGGACCGGATCTACAAAGGTTGTATTTCCGTTCACTTAGTTAAGCAGTTAACTAGTTTCTTTTTCGCCTAATCTCTAGTCAATGATCCGTATTAGGGTTTGTAGGCACCCGTAAAATGTGAAATTGGCATGGTTGATGCCTTGTGAGACCTCATTAGTGTGCCTAGGAACCCTACAGACTCCTCCAACCCGGATTATAAGTCGAAGAGTATGGATCATTTCTTTGTCGTTGCTGAGAGACAACATTGACTTGATCATGTCCTTGAACCGGTGGATTGTAAGGACACTCTTCGGTAAGATGTGATGGATCCGAACAACAAGCACAAACAATTTATGGGGGTAAAGAAGGGGCAGGAGAAGGCGATGAGATTTTGGTCTCAATTTCTTCTATCTTTTTCGTAAGTGCGGCCAATTCGGCCTTCATTGCAATCGACATATCTAATTGATGTATGCCTGCCCTAAATTGACCAACAGAAGAAGATGAGGTGGTCTTAGTGCTTTCCCACTGAAGTGTTTGTTCAGCAAGATCCTCGAGAAACCGCCAAGCCTCCTCACTAGATTTGGTTAGAAAGTGATCTTGAAAAATGGTTTCCAGCAACTGCTTCGTTGTTGGGTTCAATCCCTCATATAAAGTTTGGCAAAGTTGCTAATTTTCGATACCATGGTGAGGGCATTGAACAAGTAGGTCTTTGAATCTTTCAAAACACTTCCAAAAGGGTTCGGAAGGAAGCTGGGAAAATTGAATAATCTCATTGCGAATTCTCGCGGTCTTATGATGTGGATAAAACTTTTTAAGAAAAGCTTTAACAAACTCTTCCCGATTCTTAATATAGTGTGATACTGTGCTGTATAACCACTTCTCGGCTAAGTCACATAAGGTGAAAGGAATGACCCTTAGCCTTATAGCATCATCTGATAATTGGGTTGTTTTCATCATTGCGCAAACGTTTTGGAATTTGTTTATGAAGATATAGGCATCTTCGGATTCCAGTTTGTGAAATTTTGGCAACATGTTGATGAAGTGGGGTTTGATCTCAAAATTTTCCCCATTTGCCGGTGGGAGTGAAAGACAAGTAGGTAAGGCGGTGCGGACAGGGTAGAAAAGATTCTGGAGCGCGATTCGTTGGGGCGCATAAACAGGCGGGTGTTGTGGGTTATTCGCACCTAACGGAGGTGGAATCAGTCCCGTGGGTAAGGTTTTTAGGATTAAATCCCGACATCTCCTTAGAAGACGAAGAAAGTGAAGGTGAAGGTAAGGAAGTAGAAGGAATTTCGACTTCGGAGTCGAAAGCGTCGTCGATTGTTACCAACGAGACACGGACTAATCAGGCGCTAGTGTCCCTAGTCCAACCGGACATACACTAAAGAGGTAGTGTAGTCAAAAAGGTGAAAAACAGATTGTGGGGGTAAGAAAACGTCAATGGAAAGAAGGTGGGTGTAAGTTGGGTGCACGGATTTTTAGCGACAAGCTGCAAGTTTTTGTAAAGATCATTCCTTTTTTTTATATGTGGAGCTTTTGCAAAAATGATTTTTGATAAAAGGCTTAGACACACGTTCAATCAACCATAAATGCATAATCAGGCCTAGATCTAGGGTCATGTAGGTCAGCTAGACAGCTCCTAACTATTCCAAAGGGCAAGAAGTATGACCTCAAACCACCTCTTCACCGCCAATTGTGGCCAGGTAAGTGCCAGTTAAGTGGGAGGTTCTCCACTACGTAAGTAGTGGGCCTAATTAAGTAACCACTCACCTTAGACACACTTTCCTAGACACCACAAAGTCAGGTTAGGATCAACGGTCGATGCCTACAACTATTCCTTTGTCCTATTGAGCGCGAAGTCCTTAGGGCTGAGTCTAATATTTCGTAATTAAATGATGGTCAATGCAATATGCCTCATGTGATTTCTGGGGTCCTAGGAAGGGTGATGAAATCCCCACCCAATCTGGATTGGTTTCAAGCCCCTTAAAGTCCAATTAAATATGCAAAACAATAAACAATCACTTACAAACAATTTTTAGCGCGGCGCAAAGAATCCTGCACAAGATCAATTATTGGAAGGGGGAGAGATTTTTTTAGCGCAAAGAATCCTGCAGGCAAATTTGACAGAGGAGATATCAAGGGTTGCAGATAAGGAGAGAGAAGACTTACAGTGGGATTTCGGCTTGCTGATGTCAGCAACCCGCGGCGATTCCGCGGCGCGATGTGGGTTGCGGCGGCGGTTCCGCGGTCGCAAGTGCGGTTCAGATCTCCAGATTTCTTCTGCTGCTCTGTTGTTGTAATCCTCTGTTGTTCAGATTTTCATTTTTCTGTTTCGCTCTCTGGATTTTTCAGATCCGAACTCGTTCGTCGATCCTGCAAAATTCACATGAAAATACCCTTCACAAAATATCAAGATGATAAAATTTTTATATTTTTTCTTCTTCAATTTTTATGATTTTTTTAATTTTATATTAACCCGAAATTACAAAAAGAAAATAACACGCCATCCCCGGAAACGACGCCATTTGATTGAAAGAGTTTCACGTGTGCGCTTTTTAAAAGATGGATCAAAAATATTTGTTAACCGCAATCAAGAACGACGTCGCTTGGTAGCTAGCCGGTGAGTACGGGTCAGTCCTCAGGGATGTTGTGCATTTCCTAATTTGGTCTAACGAGTTAATTCCAAACGGTGTGAATGGATTATCGCTAAAAACTAAACTGATTTGTACTAAGACTAGAATCTTGCTAGGGTTAGGTTTAGGTTAAGTTTGGAAATTGAAGATTTCCTCACCACTTTCAATGCCCTAATTTAGATCTCTTTAGATGTTATGGTAACAATTAATAAAGGGGATTAGTACCATCTGGAAGAAACGATGTTTTTTCCTCTAGGTTCTAGTCCTTCCTTTCTTAATTCTTACCCTAACCTCCATGGAAAACATACGCAACCAGTCGTTTATGCTACGGTATCACCGTTACCTCGTGGGGTAAGGAGCCGTAGGGAGCGGTGTGTGCATGTATGCATGGAGTCCTATAAAAACGTGTGATGGGCAAGAAAGGGGTGAGAGATTTTCATCTCTCAAGCCTTCCCCAAATCTAACCCTAACACGTGAGGAGACTACTCACTCATTAGGGAATTGAAAAAAATTTCTAACTATCTAACTAGGGCAGATAAGAAAATTATACTAAGGCGGAATAAAAATTAACTAGGGCAATGAAATAAAATTACTTACTTTATTGATGGCTCTCTTCAAACATTTACATAGGAATTAAATTCCGAATAGATGAAATAAAAAGAGGCATAACCTAAAAAAAAGTTTTAGGATTTCTATTTATAGAACATAGAAACTCTAGGGTTACAATCGACTCACATCTGCAATTACAAGTATACCCCTAAGAAGACTAGTCAGCGCACCGACTCCACCGTTACAATTTTCCACCGACACGGGCACTATATGGCCGCGTATCCGCGGCCATAAGCTTGGTTTGGCCGCGGAAACGCGGCCAAGTATGGAGCTTGCTGGCTGCACTTTCTAGGGGTGATTCTGGTTGCGTTTTTCATCTCGTTTCTTCACTTGGTTTCTCAGATTGTCTTCTAGATTTCATCCAAATTTCCACAGTGAATAAAGTCATGGACTTTTACCGCTTGCTTCGTGTCGATGTCTTGAACCTTGCGCTGCCTTTGTTCTTTGTGAAATCGTCCATTGTTCTTTGTTTATTCTCCAACTGTAGGCTTGATCAAGATTCCTCCATTTGTTGGTCGCAGTCTCACTTTTGTATCATCTTTTCATCTTTTTTACTTTTTTTGTTCCGAGAACCTGTAACCTGCAACTATGTAGCAGACATGTATCAAAAACACCTGTTTATTTGTAAAATGACTAAGAATGGGGAATATAATAATGCAAAATTATGATATGAACACTGCTCCCACTCTGAATGAATCCCTCTGGCTGATCCATATAGACGCACTCTTCCAAATTACCATTTAGAAAAGCCGTCTTTCCATCCAACTGCCAGATCTCATAATCGTGGAAAGAAGCAATGGCAAGAAGGACCCGAATAGATTTGAGCAGAGCCACTGGAGAAAAGGTTTCGTCATAGTCCAAACCAGGTCTTTGACGAAAGCCCTTTGCAACAAGTCTAGCCTTATAGGTTTCAACCTGTCCATCTACACCAACCTTCTTTCTGAAGATCCATGTGCATCCTACGGGTTTTACCCCATCTGGAGCAATGCCAAAAGTCCATACTTTGTTAGTGTACATGGACTCCATTTCGGTCCGCATTGCATCCAGCCATCTTACTGAGTCGCCACTCTGAATGGCTTGCTGGAACCTAGTAGGGTCATCATTGTCAATGATGCAACCTTCTCTATCCCCGTCTATGAGAAAACCGTAGTATCTCTCTGGCGGATGAGACTGCCTACTACTTCTGCGGATAGGCGCCGGGATGTCCCTTTCTTCTGAAACTTCCGGTTCTACCATACTTTCAGTAACAGCTTGTGGTTCTGGAATTTCTTCCAGTTCTAGTGCTCTCCCACTCTTCTGATTTTCTGAAAATTCAGCTTCCAAGAAGTGGGCATGACGAGAAATAAAAACCTTTTGTTCCTCTATGTAATAGAAATAATACCCCTTGGAGTTCTTTGGATATCCCACAATCTTACACTGTACTGAGCGTGCCTCGAGCTTGTCTGCATGCTGCTTTTTAACAAAAGCTGGACATCCCCATGTCCTAAAGTGCTTAAAACAGGGTTTCTTCCCACTCCACATCTGATATGGTGTGGTAGGCACAGTCTTGGTTGGAACCTGGTTCAAAAGATATGGAGCTGATTCTAGTGCATAACCCCAGAAAGATCGCGGTAACTCAGCCTTACTCATCATGGAACGAACCATATCCAATAAGGTTCGATTCCGCTTTTCCGATACACAATTATGTTATGGTGTGTATGGAAGAGTAAGCTGAGAGAGAATTCCATTCTCTTTTAAGTATCCCAAGAACATGGCACTTAAGTATTCACCACCTCGATCAGATCTCAGTGTCTTGATACTTTTGCATGTTTGTTTTTCCACTTCATTCTTTTATTCCCGGAATTTCTCAAAGGCCTCGGATTTATGCTTCATCAAGAAGATATGTTCATACCTAGAGAAATCATCCGAAAAAGTAATGAAGTAGGAATGACCACCTCTTGCATGTGTAGACATTGGACCGCACACGTCACTGTGTACGAATCCCAAGAGCTCGCTCGCTCTTACTCCCTGTCCAGTAAACGGAGTCTTTGTCATCTTTCCACAAGATTCACAAGTAGCATAAGATTGATATTCGAACGGATTCAAATATCCTTCTCTATCTAGTTTAGTCAACCGTGTTTCATTGATGTGACCTAGTATACATTGCCATAAGAATGCCTGATTTACTTCCGGAGACTTTCTTTTAAGTGTGTTGTGGACATTGAAAACCCGAGCTTGATTTAATACGTATATACCGTTATCTAATGTACCGGACCCAATTAGAACTTGAATTAGGTGGATGTTTACCACATCGCTTATGAATGTAAAATCATATCCCTCTCTAGAAAGTGAGGATACTGATACGATATTACAAGTCAAACTAGGTACATACAAACAGTTACGTAGAATCAATATCTGCCTACTTATCAGTCTTAGGCGATATTCCCCCACGGATTCAGCATCCATGCTCATTCCGTTTGCAACTCTGAGAGACATATCACCTACTCTGATAACTCTACGGTTTCTCAAAGCATGTAATGAATTATAGATATGAGATCTTGAACCGGTATTTAGTACCCAGGAAGTAGAGTTAATTGACAAACAGTTCTCAATTACAAACACACCCAAGGCTGAAGCCACAACATGCTTCGTATCCTTGCTACTGGCTTCCAAAGCCCTGCAATCTTTCTGCCAATGCCCCTTTCCATAACAATAGGAACATCCCTCCTTCCCTACACCAAGTCCCGAAACATTTGCTCTTCCCTTTCCTGTTACTTCACTGACACTGTATATCGGCTTTGTGGAGGTTTTCTTCTTTTCACCCTTTGCTTCCGCCCTGGATGCATAAGAAGAAGGTCCCCCATTAAGCAGAACGGGTGTCTCCCTGGTTTCTTTCAGGGTGTAAGTAGAGGGTAGGGACTGTGAAAATAAGTCAGCATATGACCTATTTCCCAACCTGGTCTTTAGGTCCGTGAGCTCATCAATATTGCTAGTCATCGTAAGGACGTCGTCCCTTACAGATGACCCGACAACCAACCTTGCTTGAAGCAATTCGTTCGAGGTCTCATATTTTGCGATACGAGATTGCTCTCCATATAAATCTTTGATATGGAGGAAGATGGAAACTAAGCCCATCTTCTTGTGCTGCTTCTGGTATACACCATCAACTGAAGCCAACACGAGGCACTTGGCATTCGCACTGTCCTTCTCCCTTGTCTGACGGATATCCATATCCGTGACGGTGGAAACTGGACCTGGGACGGCAGGGGATTGAGTAGTAATAGGGTGGTCCAGCTTGTCATAGGCAATGGACATCTGGACAGACCTTTGCCAGTCATAAAAGTTAGATTCAGTCAACTTGTTATCTATATATAACCTAGTCATGGTCACATGGTCGCTGCAGTGGAGAGAGAGAAGAAAACACTTTAGCATGATGCTCTTGTAGGTTTAGATTGGTTTTTAGTTTATCTAAACAGGATGGCTCCCACTGTTTCTCGAATCCTTCCTCAAATCATAAAAGAAGAATTAGTCAGGACTGATCTCACCTTACAATACTTGCTTAACCGTTCAGCCAGGCTAGTGTCGGTATTTCAAGGGAGGTTTTACGACGCTTTCATGAAGTTCCTTAATTAAATAACCACTTTTCCCGGGAGGCGTAGCCCAGCTGACACCGTTCTAGACACCTACTTGGTTTATACCATTGATCGTTAAGTGACGAATCACCTGATGAGTAGCATATACCCACAGTAGGATCGGGATCCAGATATCATCGTGTGATAATCCTGAAGGAATCCTGCCAACATTATCAAACTCCAAATGGTATGCAACACTAGCAAGTTTAAGTTTTTTTAGAAACTCCCGATGTGGATTTTTGCCCCATGCTCTTATGACCTTGATGAAGGCCAACAAATCATAAGTCACATGTCAAGTTCTTCCCATCATTATCCTTGTTAATTTGAACCCACCCGTACATACCCTTGACGAAGACCAACAAAGTAATACGACTGTCCCAAACTAACGCATCTATCTATGCTACATATGAATACCCCAGCAGCTACCAAACACTATGCCTTGACGAAGGCCAACAAACATAGCTTGAATACTACTGACCATCCATATGAAATGGCGGTGGGCTACGACTGGTTTTGGCTAAACCGTGAACGTAGTGAACTTGATATAATCGAAGGAACCTGATAGCTTTTTAAAAGGAGTGGTCAAAGCCCCGCAATTAAAAATTCTGCTCTTTTAAAATAACCGAGTGGTTTCTTTTAAATTTGTTCCAACGATTCAGCTTTGGTATGTTTTCTTTGCATTAAAATAATGTGTCCCATCATTTATCCTATAATTGCAGAAAACAACAAAAATACAACGTCCACTTATGCCATCCGCATTCGCCACTGGGCCCCGTCATTCACCCGTTAGGTTACATAATTAATGACAGAGCAGGGGCTGGGTTAGTGCAGATGCAAAATATAAGCAACGCCTACTAGATATCATATATAGATATTGTACAATCGTCCGACGCAATAATAGGCATTCCAGATCACAGATGAACATATTGGATATACTAGGAATCCGTGTTTCGTTCGAGCCTGCAACAAATGACGGATTACACGGTCGTGATGAATAGCTAAACCCCATCCTAGACCCCTACGGGTGCGGAAAACTACCCACCTAGTACCAGAAGTGAAACAGTCTCCCTCAACGACATTAGTAGGCCATTAAACACTTCAAAGTACCTGGTAGTTTGTGCACCCCATCTTGGGTCTATCCTAAGAGCATAAAACAGTAAATGAAATAATACAACGGTGGCTACAATCTCAACCCGGATGTTCCCCACAAAAGAATATTACAACATATTACAATTACATCGAATGAAAGACAAAAACTCTCATCTCACATCCCCGGCTATTCATCCACGATGATCCAATAGAGTTCATATACACAAACCAATATCCATCACAGAAATGTGCAACCCCCAACTAACTGACATACTAGCAATTAGTATAGGTTTACGAACACATTAAACATCACAGATAAAACCTGATTAGCAAATAACTTAGAATATCAATCGACAACCTTTTTCCGTGTCTTCCCCAAATCCAAGCCAGAAAACCTGGGCAGAAACAAAATATACAGAAAAACAGAACACCCAAAAATAAGACAAACTGTGTAAATACGAGTCTACTCGGAGTCGACTCGGCCGTGGATCCGCGGCTAATTGCACCAACTCGCCGTGCTTTAGCGGTCGTCTAAATGAGTTAGGGTCTCGTATTTCTCCAGTATTCTTATAATTCCTTGTTGTGAATTTTCATGCCTCTAAAATAATTTTTTCGAAAGGTTTAAAATCGACAGAAACTTGAGAGTTCCGGGGTTAAGTTTTCGTGTTTTTCCGACGATCGAAGTTCTAATTAGTTGCTAACAAGCTAGTAAATGTTTGGTAGGCTCTGATACCACTGTAAGTCCATATCACGCAACCCACGTGTTCGCGGGGAGGCGGAATAAATGAAAAACAATTATCAAAGCTTCGTAACACGAACTTGAGCACACGGATCGTGTATAAACCATTACTAGCAAACTACGAGAGGTTTAACAATTCTGATTCGAAGTTATACCTCACATTACTATCCTTCGGTTCTTCATCACTGTCCTCCACACCTCGTCGGCTCTATGGAACATGGGTACCTCAACGGCCTCCTCGAGTCAAAGACGATCCACCCGAGAGTCTATAGTCCGAGCTCCTATATCGAATCTGAGATAATTACGGCTTCTAGTTTGGTAATCTAGAAGTCCTAGAGGGTATAAAGTATTTATATAGATTAGTTAGTCACTTTAAACCCTAGGATTCTCAACTCATGTGAGCTTTTAGGGTTTGAGGAAGAAGATGAAGACTTGAGGAGAGAAGTGTATTGTGATAATGAATAAACTATACTCATTTGTGAATATCATGAAGCATAATAATTTCATCAAAATAAATATCTAGCTAATATTCATCATGCTTCATTTAATTCATAAGGTGAAACATCTAACGAGTCACCTAATGAGTCATGGATCATTTAATGAAACTACACCTCATCTCCTCCACCTTATTTAGTTTAAATCCAAAAAGAAATAAGCACAAATGAGTCACCTCCTTCTAGAAGCTTCCCGACAAATTACGAGACTGCCCCTCCCATCCGTATTTCCGAAAAACACGGATAAACTGAGACTGAATAAATCCATCGGTATAATACTAGGATACGGTTTAAACCAAAGCCTACTAGTATTATCTGTCCGATCATAGTACGTGCATAAGTGTACGTAAGTGATCGTGCACCTTTTTCCCGGTGCAGAGAAACTCTCTGTGTGGGAATCTAAAGACTCGACACTACGCTGGTAGTGGGTTTAACCACAGGCCGCAAGCGGTACTAGCTGTACGTAACGGTGCCCAGGTAGATGTCGATAAGAAGGATGATGAAGAAACCCATCCAAACTCCTACTGAGCCTGTATGTGGCAATCTCCGTACAGTCCGGTCTGTTCGTCTAGGACTATCGCATATCGGGCCTAGGGGCGGTAAACGTCAGACCCCTAATAGCGGTATAAGTCGTGTCAGAGTGAAGCCCATTACATCTTGAGAAACTAATGGAGCAGTTACCAGTAAATCTCGCTTGCCCTGGCCAGGGACCTTGCATAATGGCTCTCCATACACAGCGCGATATCAACCCCAATACCGGCAGAGGCGAATCATGTCTAACCGCCACTACTTCCAAGTGCTTCGGGACTGCACCCAACTACTAACTGTTTGCATGACTCCTTTGAGCCGTGGTAGGGTAGTAATCTAAGTACAGCGGGAACACACACGAGGCGAAGTAGCAGTGTCAAGTCGACGGACTAAGCTGCACTCATGTCACCTGGGAACTGCTATCTGACGATGGGTATAGTACCAACCTGCAGTTCCCTGCGAGTCCTGTCCGGTGTACTCGTAACCTTTTTAGTGTATATGCCCTAGAGGCCATTACTGTATCATACTAGTTTTTATATTACTTGATGGATGCTTGGGATATTCACAGTTGTATAGACAATCATGCTCGAAATGGTAGTATGCTACTTGGTTTGTTTCTACTTTAATGTGTGCATGTGTTTCTTTTAGCATATCGCCTATACACATTAGTGGAGCCCTTAGGATCTTTGCTTGATTACGAGCGTTGTGATGGCAGTCACACTAGTGGGGGCTGGGTAATCTACAAGCACATCCTTATACAGGTCCCTAGTCGTTGGATTATTGAGACGGGGCATCGATACTCCGGAGTAGACTAGCGTATACGCTTCTCATCCCAGTAGGGGAGATGGTCTGTCCCACAGCCGTCAGAACGTCGTACTTGAGATAGTATGCGGGTGCTCGTTTGGTTACGAGTACACTGGATAGGACTTGTCGGGAACTGTTGGTTGGTACTATACCTATCGTCAGATATCAGTTCCCAGGTGACATGAGTACATCTTAGTCCGCTGCCTTGACTATGTCACTTCGCCTCGAGTGTATTCCCACTGTTCTTAGATTGATACCCTACTACGGCTCAAATGAGTCGTGCAAACAGGTAGCAGTTGGGTGCAGTCCTGAAGCACTTGGAGGCAGTGACGGTTAGACAGGATTCGTCTCTCCCGGTATTGGGGGTTGGTATCGCGCTGTGTCAAGGAGAGCCATTACTCATAGTCGTCCCTGGCCAGGGCAAGCGAGATATACTGGAAGGTTATCCAGTGTTATCTCAGGGTGTTCTGGGCTACACTCCGACACGACTTGTACCGATATTATGGGACTGAGATTTACCACCCCCTAGGCCCGACATGCGATATTCTCAGACGAACGGACCGGACTGTACGGAGATTGTCACATTCAGGCTCAGTAGGAGTTCGGATGGGTTCACCTCATCAGTCTTCTTATCGGCATCTACGTGGGGACCGTTACGTACAGCTAGTAACGCTTGCGGCCTGTGGTTAAACCCACTGCCAGCGTAGTGTCGAGTCTTTAGAGTTCCACACAGAGAGCTGTTCGCCTTTGGGCAAAACAGAGTAGAGGTATCATGGTTTTGCAACAGGGTTCGTTCACTTCCGCGCACTTGTGCACGTTTGGTGTCCGGGCAGTCATTACTAGCGGGCTTTAGTTTAAGCCAGATCCTAGTATACATTTTGGGATTGGTTTTATCTCATTGTATTCGTGTTCCTCGGAACATGGATGCGGGTGTGTATGCACAGTTGACAGAGGCAGAGGTAGAGGATTCTCATTTGGGTTGTTGACTGTTGACTTTTTCTAAACCCTAATGAGAATAAGAAATATGATTAATAATATTAATTAAGTATTATTGTGTCATGGTTGAGTTGAAAGTTTGACTTTTGTTGACTTATTGACTTTGTTGACCGGTTGACTGTTTTGGACTTGTTGACCATAATCATTTCATTGCTATGACTTTTGTTTACTTATTGTTCTTTACAAAATGCATTAAATGCATGAAATGATAATGGCCATTGAAATTAACCATCACAATACTTAATTATTATTATTATCATGATTATTTTCACTTTTGTGAGTATGGTTGCAAATTATTGAGCTCATTCTATCATTCTTATTCTTTCTCATTCAAAGCTCACCCTCTTCCTCTCTCTCAAGGCTCTCATGTCTCATGTGTTGAGAAGCATGAGCCATTGAAATAAAACCCTCAAAACTCTTCTCTACTCACTCTAGAGTACAAGGTCTAGCAAGCCAAGCACTTTAGTTTCCTCTCGGTTGAGGTAGGAGCTCAAGTTTGAGGCTTTCGGGTGGATCCTTCTTCGACAACAAGGAGACTACGAGGTGGAGCCGATCCAACCACTCCAAGGAGCAAGAAGAGAAGGAGTTCAAGACCTAGGTATAACCCTATAATATAGTAGTTAAACTTCTAGTTAGTTTGCTAGGTTTTTGTTTAGCAAAGATCCTATTTTCAAGTCCATGTTACCTTACCATAAAAATCGTTTTATTCGTTTCCGCATCCCCGTAAGAACCGAGACGGGTAACATGGACTTACAGTGGTATCAGAGCCTGGCTAAACAACAACTAGCAAGTTAGCAAAGTATTTAGAATTTCGGTCGGAGAAAAAAATCACAAAACACGTCCGAGAACTAAGTTCTCTGCCGATTTTAAAATTGTTCAAAAAATGATTCCACATACACTAAAAATTGGCTCAGGGTTTTGTAGGAACTGTAAGTCCACGTTGCCCACCCCGGTACTTGCGGGAAGGCGGAAAACGGAATAAAAATCAGATTTTTATCAGCTTAGGCAACATGGACTACACTATTAAGGATCTTTGCTAAACAAAAACTTGCTAAAGCTAACTATAAGCTAGCTAAGTGCTAGAAAGGTTATACCTTGAGCTCTAAGTCCTTCTCTCCTTTCTCCTTGGAGTGGTGGAAGGAGGTCACCTTGCTCGTCTTCTCACGCCGAAGAAAGATCCACCCGAAAGCCTCAACCTTTGGCTTCAACTCCAAGCTAGAAGTAACTAGGGTTCAAGAAGTGCTAGTCCTTCAACCCTAGATGAGAGTAAAGATGATCAAGAGAGGGTTTTTCTCAAGCTCAAGTGTTTCTCAACACATGAGAGGGGGAGAGCTTGAGGGAGAGGAAGAACAAGAGAGAGCAATGAAATGATAGAATTGAGAAATAATTGAGCCATTCTCACTAATATGTGCATATTATTTTAATTAAATAATTAGCTAGATAATTGTCATGGTTAATCATGATATGACCATTATCATTTCGATTTGCAAGGATCAAAAAGCATCTTCCAAAAGAAATGATGATGGTCAAAGTGTCAACCTAGGTCAACAAGTCAATGAAGTCAAATGGTCAACAACCATAACCATGCACAATTATTAAACAAATTATCTAATTAACTATAATACACACATAAGCATTTGGGTTAATAAAATGACAATAGCCATCAACCCTAATCAAGGTCCTCTCCCTCTGTCTCAAGCAATTGTGCATACGCACCCGCATTCGTGATCCGAGGAACACGAATACAATGAGAAAAACCAATCCCAAAACATATACTAGGATCCGGCTTAAACCAAAGCCCGCTAGTATAAACTGTCCGGACAGCAAACGTGCACAAGTGCGTGGATGCGAACGAACCCTGTCGCAAAACCATGCGACCTCTACTCATTCTGCCTAAAGGCGAATAGCTCTCTGTGTGGGACTCTAAAGACTCGACACTACGCTGGCAGTGGGTTTAACCACAGACCGCAAGCAGCACTAGCTGTACGTAACGGTCCCCAGGTAGATGTCGATAAGAAGACTGACGAGGTGAACCCCATCTGAACTCCTACTGAGCTTATATGTGACAGTCTCCGTACAGTTCGGTCTGTTCGTCTGATATATCGCATGGCGGGCCTAGGGGGGCGGTGAACGTCAGTCCCCTAATAGCGGTACAAGTCGTGTCGGAGTGAAGCCCAGAACACCCTGAGATAACACTGGATACCTACCAGTATATCTCGCTTGCCCTGGCCAGGGACTACTCGTGTAATGGCTCTCCTGGACACAGCGCGATGTCAACCCCCAATACCGGGAGAGACGAATCCTGTCTAACCGTCACTGCCTCCAAGTGCTTCGGGACTGCACCCAAAAACTACCTGTTTGCACGACTCCTTTGAGCCGTGGTAGGGTAGTAATCAAAGTGCAGTGGGAACACACTCGAGGCGAAGTGACAGTGTCAAGTCAGCGGACTAAGCTGTACTCATGTCACCTGGGAACTGATAACTGACGATAGGTATACTACCAACCAACAGTTCCCGACGAGTCCTGTCCAGTGTACTCGTAACCTAACGAGCACCCGTATACTATCTCAAGTACGACGTACTGACGGCTGTGGGACAGACCGTCTCCCACACTGGGATGAAAAGCGTATACGCTAGTCTACTCCGGAGTATCGATGCCCTGTCTCGATAGTCCAACGACCAGGGACCTGTATAAGGATGTGCTTATAGATTACCCAGCTCCCATGAGTGTGAGCGCCATCACAACGCTGGTAATCAAGCAAAGATCCTAAGGGCTCTACTAATATGTATATCAGCAATATGCTAAAAGAAACACATGCACATATTAAAGCAGAGACAAACCAAGTAGCATACTACCATTTCGAGCAAGATTGTATATACAACTGTGAATATCCCAAGCTTCCATCAAGTAATATACAAACTAGTATGATACAGTAATGGCCTCTAGGGCATATACACTAACAGGAACACATGGGAAAAATGAGTCACTGACTCGGTCAACGCGTCGCGGAACCGCGGCAAGAACATGCTTCTTGCTTAGGATCCGCGGACGAGTTGACTCGGCCGTGACTCATCTTTGATGCAGTTTCATTAGTGTTCTGTTTTGGGATTTTTAGAATTTTTTGTTTCTGCCCAGATTTTCCAGAGAACAAAGTTGTGTTTGGGATAGTTACAAATCCGTATTTTTGATCGAAGTTCTGTAGACTTTAGCTAATGGGTTATATCTGTGATGTGATATATGCACTGAACGTCAACTAATTGCTATACGTCGATTAGTGGGGGTTGTGCATATCTGTGATCTGTAATGTTGATGGTTTGTGTATATGAACTCATTGGATTGTCGCGGATGAATAGTCGGGGGGTTTTCAGATGACAGCTTTCTTTATCTTTTATTTGATGTAATATTATTTGTATGGCAGCACATCCGGGATGAGGTTGTAGCCGCCATTGTATATTATTTCTTTTACTGTTTTTGCTCCTAGGATAGACCCAAGGTGGGGTGCACAAACTACCGGGTACCTCGAAGTGCCGAGTGGCCTACTCACGTGGTTGAGGGAGGTTGCTCCACTTCGGGTACTTGGCGGGTAGTTTGCCGCACCCGTAGGGGTCTAGGGTGGGGTCTTGGCTATTCATTGCAACGGTGTAATCCGCTATTCGTTGCAGGCTCAAACGAAACGCAGATTCCTAATATATCCAATGTGTTCTTCTGTGATCTGGAATGGCTATCATTGCATCTGACGAATGTATATATCTATATATGATATCTAGTAGGCGTTGCTTATGTTTTGCATCCGCGCTAGTCCATCTCCCGCTCTGTCGTTAGTTAAGTAACCTAACGGGTAATGACGGGCCCCGTGGCGAATGCGGATGGCATAAGCGTACGTCATATTTTCGTTGTTTTCTGCAATGGTAGGATTAAATGATGGGAAGCATTAAATTAATGCAATAAAATAATCCAAAGTTAAAGTCGTTGGAACAATTTCAAAAACCACTCGGATTCTTTTCAAAAACAACTTTTAAACGCGGAGCTTGAACCACTCCTTTTAAAAGATATCACGTTCCATCGATTATATCAAGTTCACTACGTTCACGGTTTCGCCAAAACCATTCGTAGCCCTCGGTCATTTCATAAGGATAGCCAATAGTATTCAAGCTGTGTTTGTTGGCCAAAGTCAAGGCATAGTGATTGGTAGCTATTGGATATTCATATGTAGCATAGATAGATATGGTTTGGGACAGTCATACTGCCTTGTTGGCCAAAATCAAGGGTAGGTACGGGTGGGTTCAAATTAACCTGGAGAATGACGGGTTGAACTTGACATGTGACTTATGATTTGTTGGCCAAAGTCAAGGTCATAAGAGCATGGGGCAAAAATCCACATCGGGAGTTTCTAAAGAAACTAAAACTTGATAGTGCTGCATACCATTTGGAGTGTGATGATTCTGGTAGGATTCCTTCAGTTTTATCACACGTTGATATTTGGATCCCGATCCTACTGTGAGTATATGCTACTCCTCGGGAACTTCTCACTTAACGATCAATGCTATAAACCAAGTAGGTGTCTAGAAAGGTGTTAGCGAGGCGACGCCCACAGGGAAAAGAGGTTATTTAATTAAGGAACTTCGCGAAAGCGTTGGAAAACCTCCCTCGAAGTACCAACACTGGCCTGGCTAAACGGTTAAGCAAGAATTGTACGGTGAGATTGATCCCGACTAATTCTTCTTTTTTGGTTTGAGGAAGGATTTGAGAAACAGTAGGAGCCATCCTGTTTAGACAAACTAGAAACCACTCTAAACTTGCAAGAGCATCATGCTAAAGTTTTTCTTCTCTCTCTCTCCTAATTGCAGCGACCAAACATCATGACCGGACTTAAGTTACTACTAGATAAAAATATACTGACGGGGCCAAACTACAAAGATTGGCTCAGGAATGTCAAAATGGCAATCACTTATGACAAGTTGGGGTATCTCCTTACCACCAAAGATCCCCCTGTCCCAGGTCCCAAATCCAGCGTCGTGGATAAGGAAATCTGTAAGACCTGGGAGATTGACTGCGCGAAGGCCAAGTGCCTCGTACTTGCCTCTATGGACAATGAACATCAGAGGAGGCACGAGAATATAGACCTTGAATCCATATTTCTCCATCATAAGGAACTATATGGAGAGCAATCCCGTATCGCAAGATACGGAGTCTCGAAAAAGTTGTTATTGGCGAGATTGGCCGTCGGATCATCGGTAGCGGAACACATGCTTAAGATGATTGGCTTCATTGAAGAGCTCGCGGACCTTGGGACCACGTTAGAGAACGAGCTCTACACTGACTTGATTCTCCAGTCCCTCCCTTCCACTTACGCCCAGTTTATCCTGAACTTCAACATGCAAGGAAAAGAAGTTGAACTTTCGGAGCTCCTCAACATGTTGAGGAGTGTAGAGGGCGCCTTACAGAAAGTAAAGGAAACACCCGCTTTGTCTGTTGGAGGACCTTCCTCTTCTAGGTCCAAGGCGAAAGCCAAGGGAAAGAAGAAGAAAACCCCCACCAAACCATGGGGCGGTGTTAGTAAAGTGGAAGCGAATGTAAAGGCAAAGGCAACAAAGATAGCGGGACAACTTGTGGGGAAGGAAGAGTGCTTCTATTGTCATAAAAAAGGACACTGGAAAAAGGATTGCAGGGCTTGGAAGGACAAGAACCAGGACCCGAAGCAAGTTGTGGCTTCAGCTTCAGGTGTGTATGTTATCGAAAACTGTCTATCAGTAATCTTTACTTCCTGGGTATTGGATACCGGATCAGGATCTCATATATGTAATTCTTTGCAGGCACTGAGAATGCGTAGGGTTTTGAAGGCAGGTGATATGACCCTCAGAGTTACAAACGGAGCTGGCATGGATGCTGAGTCCGTAGGGGACTATCACTTGGGATTGTCAGATGGACATGTTTTGGTTTTGCGTGATTGTTATTTTGTACCCAGTGCGACTTGTAATATCATATCTATATCTTTAATGTCTAAAGAACGTTATGATTTTGCATTTGTAAGCAATGTTGTAAACATTAACCTTAATCATGTTCTGATTGGGTCGGGTACATTATGCAACGGTATATACGTATTAAACCCACCATATATTTTCAATGTCCAGAATACACACAAAAGAAAGTCTCCAGAAATAAATCATGCTTTCTTATGGAATTGTAGACTGGGTCACATCAATGAGAGAAGGTTGACGACGTTACATACAGAAGGATATTTGGATCCGTTCGAATAGCAATCATATGCAACTTGTCAATCCTGTCTCAAAGGAAAGATGACAAAGACTCCGTTCACTGGACACGGAGTAAGAGCGAGCGAGCTCTTGGGGCTCGTACACAGCGATGTGTGCGGTCCAATGTCTACACATGCGAAGCGGTTATTCTTACTTCATTACTTTTACGGATGACTTTTCAAGGTACGGACATGTCTTCTTAATGAAACATAAATCTGAAGCCTTTGGAAAATTCCTGGAATACAAGAATGAAGTAGAAAAACAAACAGGAAAAAGTATCAAGACACTGAGATCTGATCGAGGTGGTGAATACTTGAGTGCCGAGTTCCTGGATTACCTAAAAGAGAATGGAATTCTCTCTCAGCTTACTCCTCCATACACTCCACAACATAACGGTGTATCAGAGAGATGGAACCGAACCCTATTTGATATGGTACGTTCCATGATGAGTAATGCTGAGTTTCCGCGATCATTCTGGGGATATGCAGTAGAATCAGCTGCATACCTTTTGAACCTAGTTCCAACTAAGACAATGCCTACCACACCATATCAGATGTGGAGTGGGAAGAAACCCTATATTAAGCACATTAAGACATGAAGATGTCCATCTTTTGTCAAAAAGCAGCATGCGGACAAACTCGAGGCACGCTCAGTACAGTGCAAGTTTGTAGGATATCCAACGAACTCAAAGGGATATTTCTTCTATTGCGAAGAGGAACAAAAGGTTTTTGTTTCTCGTCATGCCTGCTTCTTGGAAATTGAATTTTTGGAAAATCAGATAAGTGGGAGCGCAATAGAACTGGAAGAAACTCCAAAACCACGAGCTATTACTGAAAGCTTAGTAGAACCAGAGGGTTCGAAAGATCAGGACATTCCTACGCCGCTTCGCAGAAGTAGTAGGCAGTCTCATCCGCCCGAGAGATACTACGGTTTTCTCATAGACGGGGATAGAGAGGATTGCATCATTGATTGTGATAAGCCGACTAGCTTCCAGCAGGCCAATCAGAGCGTTGACTCGGTAAAATGGCCGGATGCAATGCGGACCGAAATGGAGTCTATGTACACCAACAAAGTATGGACGTTGGACATTTCTCCAGATGGGGTAAAACCCGTAGGATGCAAGTGGATCTTCAAGAGGAAGATTTGTGTAAATGGACAGGTTGAGACGTATAAAGCTAGACTTGTTGCAAAGGGTTTCCGTCAAAGACCTGGTTTGGACTATGATGAAACCTTTTCTCCAGTGGCTATGATCAAATCCATTCGGATCCTTCTTGCCATTGCTGCCTTCCACGATTATGAGATTTGGTAGATGGACGTAAATGTTGGAGATAGTGCCCTCAGAGTCAATTATTGGATCACAGGCACGTGATTGCAATGATTGAGGGAGGACCTGTCCCAGTAGGACAGTCTTACTCAAGATGATAGTATGCTATCTGGTTTATCTTTATCATCATGTACTGCTTTAGGTGACATTACTGATCACTATTGCACGTTGATAGAGCCCTTAGAGTTCTTGCTTGACGGCCAGCAGTATGATGGCGATCATATACGTGGGAGCTGGGGTCTATAATCACATCCTTAAAAGGTCCCTTGTCGTGGGAGTTTCGAGACTGGGCATCGATACTCCATTAGTAGACTAGTGTATACAGTCGAGACCCCGACAAGGGGCGGTGGCCGGTCTCATAAGCCACTGGTGTCAGTTGGTTCACCTAAGATGTATACAGGTGCTCATTGGGTTATGAGTACACCGGACATGACTCGCCGGGAACATGCTAGTTAGGATTATACCAGACCTCAGATAGCAGTTCCCTGGTGACATTTGTATAGGTTAGTTCATCGACCTGAGATCGTCATTTGTCTCGTGTGAGTTCCCACTGTACTTTGATTACTACCCTACCACGGCTCAAAGGAGTCGTGCAAACAGGTTTTAGTTGGGTACAGTCCCGAGCCATATGGAGGCAGTGAGCGGATCTGCAGGGGTTCGTCTCTCCCGGTATTGAGGGTGAGGTCGCGCTGTGTCTAGGAGAGCCATTACACAAAGCCCTCGGCCGAGGCAGGAGATTTACTGGTAGATATTCCAGTAGTATTTCAGGGTGTTCTGGGCTTCACTCCGACATGACTTGTACCGCTTTTGGGGGTCTGACTTTTACCAACCCCGTAGGCCCGCCATGCGATACTTATAGACGAATGGAACGGACTGTACGGATATTGTCACTGACAGGCTCAGTAGGGTGTCAGGATGAGTTCGCTCATCGACGTCCCTTTTAGTCAATAGCTGGTAGCCCGTCACGTATGGCTAATACCTCTGACGTGCTTGTGGTTAAATCCACAGCCATAGTATTGACGAGTCTTTAGAGTCCACCACACACAGTTACTCAAGTTTCGGGCGAAACGTTGTGGAGGCCGTATGGAGATATGGCAGGGTTCGATCAGATATGTGTGGTATTGCACGGATCGTGATCGGACGGTTTTTACTGGCCGGCTTTGGTTTAAGCCGGATCCTAGTATTTGACAGTGTAGATTTTGTCTCTTTGCATTTGTATTCAGTGGGAATACAAATGCGGGCATGTATATGCAGTAGCAGGGTTTTCCTGTAATTTATTACGGGTTCAGTTTTCTTAAGTTGCCAGTTTGCATTTTGTTCCGGCCTGTTTTCCTTTGTTCCTTCGCGGCCGGACTTTCCGATGGAGGGGGTTATTTGCAGTTGTGCAAATTACATTTTGTGTAGGGGGGTATTTGTGATTGTGGCTTCATGATGAGATTCTTTATTTGTCTCTTCCTTTGCATTAAATGAGATTTGAGTTGATTAGGATTAGATTTGACTTTGTCATTATCACTTTTAGGTTATGGTCACCTTTCACCTTTTCCTACTCTCACCTCCCTTCATGTTATGATTCCCTCCACCATTTCTTAGAGGGGGCCGGCCACATTAAAGGTGAGAGAGATGTTCATATTATTTTTGGTGTGGGAAAAATTATCATCTCATCTCATTTTAGCTTGCCACCAAAATTCCCAAGTTCACCTCTTGTTCATTCCTCCATCACCAAAGGCAACTTCACCCCAAATGAGAAAATGTTTTCTACACTACATCTACAGCATCTCTTGGACGCGTCGGCTCGCCAACTTTAGGGATCCTAGGCACTCTAGTGAAGTCTCACAAGTGATCAAACATGCCAATTTATAAAAATTACGGTGCCGAGGAAACCTAGAACGGATCGTTGGCTAGAAGTATAGGCAAAGCAAGCACGCTAGTTTACAACTAAACTATAAGATAACGGAAATACAACCTTTGTAGATCCGTTTGTCCACCTCCATAGCTCCGCAACGAAGTGCCTTCGCTGTCCAAGTGAACTCCCGGGCTCTAGCGTCGGCTTCGTCGAAGAATAAGCAAGCTAGGTCGTCGATGTCCATGCCGAAGATGATCTACGTCGAGGCATCGCTAGATTAAGCTCCACCTTCACCTAGTCGGAAAAACTTGTGAAGGAAACACCCTATACTACTTGGCAGGATGTAGAGGATGAAGAAATAGAAAGTGGGTAGACTTTAGATTTGGATTTCTCACACTTTTTCATTACTTGCCATTGGAGTAGCAAGCTACATCCATGGAAGAAGAAGATATGATAAGTTAATTCCTTAAAAGAAAAATAAAATAAATGAATTCTTATCATCTCTTTGACCATGGTTTAGTGTAGAGTTTTAACTAAGGTTAGAGAGTGGTTAGGGTTAGATAAAAGACAAGAATGGTGGACTAAGTTCAAAGCTTCAAGAAGCTTTCAAATAAAAACAAAAACTAGCAACCATTCTTATCTCTTTATCTTTTCTTTTTCCAAAATAAACAAAAGGAATAAATAAATGATTAAGTAAATGAAAAGAAACCCTAATCACTAATTAACCATGGTTTAACACTTTACACAAAACCAAGCTAGAATGTATCATCAAACATGATACAATCATGTGCACAAAACTATATCGAATATACAATGTGCACAGCCGCGCGAGAAAATCCATTTAAAGTGAACCGATACTAGTTAATGCAAAGCAATATATGAAATATATAATTATGTATTAAATCATTAAATCAACACTTGATTTAACGATCCGGTCATATCGCATATAACCGGCTAGTATCCAATGTGTCGGCTTATCGAATCAATCCTTGATTCGATAACTAGGTTATATCGCATATAACCATTCGATACATTGATCGCGAGAATAGAATACGGTATCATATACACGCATTATTCTCGGTCCCGCACATATCTCATATGCGCTCCTATTTCGTTTCGCTTGAGCTAGGAAACCTCTGTGTAGGACTCTAAAAACTCGTCAATACGCCGGTAGCAGATGATGATCATATCAAACATCCGCAAGCCGCAAGCGGTCTGCTAAACGTAACGGCCACCCGGGTATTGAGCGATCAGAAGATCGACGAGCAAGCCCGCTCACACTCCTGCGAATCCAACCAGTAACACTACCGTATAGTCCGGTCTGTTCGTCTGATATGTCGCATATCTCGCCTAGGGGTGGTAAACGTCAGACCCCAATAGCTCGATAAGTCATGCCGGCGTAGGGTCCATAACATTCATGAAACTACTGATAACTCTTACCAGTATATCACTGCAACCC
Source organism: Agapanthus africanus (assembly GCA_030015575.1). Lineage (NCBI taxonomy): Eukaryota > Viridiplantae > Streptophyta > Magnoliopsida > Asparagales > Amaryllidaceae > Agapanthus > Agapanthus africanus. Next base: position 243,342,376 of record CM057350.1, read on the forward strand.
TGGCCAGGGATTTCCTGTTATGGCCAGTCGAGCATAGCACAACATCAACCTCCAATACCGGGAGAGACGAATCCCCTCCTATCGCTCATTGCCTCCATGTGAATCGGGACTGTACCCAAAAACCACCTGTTTGCACAACTCAGTAGAGCCGTGGTAGGGTGGAAATCAAAGCACAGTGGGAGACACACAAGACTCTATGACGATCTCGGGTCAACAGACTAAGCTGTACCAGTGTCACCAGAGAACTGCCATCTGACGTGAGGTATAATACCATCTGGGAGTTCTCGGCGAGTCCGTTCAGTGTACCCAGTCTCCACTGAGCACCCGCATACCATCTTCGATGTCAAACACCAATGGATATGGGATCATCCATCGCCCATCGCATGGGTCGAGAAGATATACGCTAGTCTACTCTGGAATATCGATGCCCCGTCTCGATATTCCCACGACTAGGAACAATTCAAGGATGTACTCTTGGACTACCCAGGCCCCACTAGTATGATCTACATCATAGTCCTGGAAGTCGAGCACACATCCTATGGGCTTTATCAACATGTAATCAGAGAGACAGAAAGTATACATGTTAAGATAAAGTGCAACCAGATAGCGTACTATCATGTCGAGCAAGAAAGTCCTTCCTATACATGTCCCAGCATCCACTACAATATACATCCAATGTACAGTAATGGCCTCTAGGGCATACATATAACTAACAATCTCCCACTTGCACTAGGGCCATCTGTAGCAGTGGTTGCTGTATCACATACTCAACCATCCCCTAAAAGTCTCTCTTTGGGAAAAAAAGGCCTTCGTGAGTGGATCCGCCGTGTTGTCCTCTGAGTCTACTCTCCTAACCTCGATCAACCTGGAGATCATCTATCTCCATGATCAGGTGATGCTTCCTCAGAATATGTCTGGGTCACTGATGGGACCAGGGTTCCAGGGCCAAAGCCACACTTCCATTGTCATACAATGGCAGGAACCTAGTTCATCTTATGAACCAATATACACCCAAACTTCCTCTTTGGTAGTATCTACAATAGCGATGTTACCAGCCTTTATCGTCTAGTTTGCCACGGTATCTAGCTTGGAACTCTTCCAACATACCGTCCCTCCATTGAGGGTAAAGACAATGCCCGTGACTGACATTCAGTCGTCTTTATCACCCTGGAACACTTCCAGTGATTCTCCTCAGGATCGATTGATACCATCTCACTACATCTAGTGAGAATCTTAACATCCAATTACATCTATCTCATAGATGAAAACTCAGGATTTAGGAGGTATCACTTTGATCCTATTTGGGGAATCCTAGTGATAATAGGAGATTGACCGATCGTAGTATAGGAAACTCTCTTCCTATCAAGAGTATGTTGTCTTCGTACAATACGAGGATGACCACCTTACTCTCTACTACCCTTTTGTATATACAAGGTTCGTCTACCATTTTGATGAAGTCAAACACTTTGACTATCACATCAAAACAGACGTTCCAACTCCGCGATGCCTGCTTCATCATGTAAAGCATCTTGCACACGTTTCCGCTGCTCCCACTGTTTACGAAGACCTCTGGCTGTGTTCTTATAGGCGTTCTCTTCTAAATCAGTATTTAGAAAAGCAGTCATGGCACCCAACCGCCAGATATCGTAGTCATGGTATGTAGCCGTGGTAAGTAGGATCTGGATAGACTTAAGCATAGCTACTGGAAAAAGGTTTCATCATTATCCACGCCTGGTCGATGACGAAAACCTTTAACAAGTCTAGCTTTGAAAGTCTCAACTTTTCCATCTATACCAAGTAATCTTCTCAAGATATACTTGCTCCTGATGGGGATTTAACCCTTCAGATATAGCAGCTAAAGTCCATACTTTGCTGGTGTACATGGATTCCATCTCAGATCGCTAAGCATCCAGCAATTCTTACAGAGTCCCTACTCTCGATGGCCTGCTCGAAACTAGTTGGGTCATCATCTCATGATGCAATCCTTGCTCCCACTGTCATCGAGAAACCGAGGTATCTCTCAGGTGGATGAGGAACCCTACTAGATCGGCGGAGAGGCTGAGGTTCATCGGAAACTATTGAATCCTTTGGTTCTACCAAATCATTAGCAGTTTTGTACAGCTGGAACCTTTCCAGTTCTACAGAACTGATCTTGCCTCGATCTTGTCCGGATTTTGCTTTTGACATAGGCCGGACAATCCCAAATCTTAACTTACTTAAGAGATAGGCTCTTCCCATACCATATCTCATATGGAATGGTAGGCACTGATTTGATTCGAACCTAATTCAATAGGTATGCAGCTTCTCAAGTGCATAACTCCCAAAAGGAAATAGGTAACTCAGTAATACTCATCATAGAGCACACGATATCTAATATTGTGTGATTGCTCTGCCCCGATACATCGTTGTGCTGTGGTGTATTCAGAGGAGTAATACTGAGAGAGAATCTCATTTTCCTTTAGAATAGTCCAAGGATTCCATGCACAAGTATTCTCCTCCCTGATCTCATCATAGGACATAATACTTATACCCGTATATTGGTTCTCTACTTCTAACTTATATTCTGTGAATATCTCAAAAGGTTCGGACTAATGTTTCAACAAGAACATATGTCTGAATCTGAAGAGACCATCAGAGAACGTAATGAAGTATAAAGAACCAGTCCTGGCATGTGTAGACAGGGGACCTTACATACATCAACATGTATCATCCCAAGAGTTCACTAACTCTTTCTCTGTTTCTTAGTAAACAGGGCTATGGTCATCTAATCTTTGTGACATGACTGGCAAGTTTCATAAGATGTAAATTCAAACTGATTTAAATATTCATCTAAAATGTAACTTCAGCCAGTCGGGTCGCATTGATGTGACCTAGTCTACAATGCCTCAAGAAGGATTCGTTCATCTCTGAACTCTTCCTCTTGTGTGTGTTCTGTATACTAGGAACTGTAGTTTGATTTAGAACGTCAATGCTTTTAGATAACGTGCCTGAACCGATCAACTTTTGATATAGGAAATGTTCAAAACATTATCCAACAATACAAAATTATATCCTTCTTTACTAATAAAGAGACTGATATGATTTTGTATATCAGGTTCGGTATCTAACAGCATTTGTTCAGAATCAATGTATTCGTAATACAGGGTGACAGTGACCAACAGACTTGGCTGCAACACTTGCCCCGTTTTCTGCCTCATGAAACTTATCACCCGTTCTCAGTTTTTCTACCTTTTTGTAGTCCTATGTAACAGATTACATATCTGGGATCCTGATCCGGCATCATATACCCAGGATTCAGAGGATACTGAGAAACAGTCCTTTGTAATGAACACACCCGAAGGAGATGCATCATATGCACTGTCTTCGTTTGGGCGGCATAGGAATTTTGGTATTCCCTATTTCCTGCTCTTTCTTATAACAATTATAAGTTGGAGCGGGACCAACGTTCCCCAGCTCAGAATAACAAGCGGGTTCGGTCAATACATCCATATTATTATCTTGATTAAGGCGTGATATGGTCGCTACCAGGAGAGAGAGAAGAAAACACTCTGCGTGCGCTCTTGCAAGATCAGACTGGTTATATAATTTATCAAATCAGGATGGCTCCCACTGTTTTTATCAAATCTTCCTTCAAACCTTAAAAGGAAAGACTCGCCGGGATTAATTGTTGGAGATAGTGCCCTCAGAGTCAATTATTAGGTCACAGGTACGTGATTGTAATGATTGAGGGAGGACCTATCCCGGTAGGACAGTCTTACTCGAGATGATAGTATGCTATCTGGTTTACCTTTATCATCGTGTACTGCTTGAGGTGACCTGACACGTCGCTATTACACGTTGATAGAGCCCCTAGGATTCTTGCTTGACCACCAGCAGTATGAGGGCGATCATATAAGTGGGAGCTGAGGGTCTATAAGCTTATCCTTAAAAGGTCCCTAGTCGTGGGAGTTTCGAGACTGGGCATCGATACTCCATTAGTAGACTAGTGTATACAGTCGAGACCCCGACGAGGGGCGGTGGCCGGTCTCACAAGCCACTGGTGTCAGTTGGATCACCTAAGATGTATACAGGTGCTCATTGGGTTATGAGTACACCGGACAGGACTCGCCGGGAACATGCTAGTTGGTCATATACCAGACGTCAGATGGCAGTTCCCTGGTGACATGTGTGCAGGTTAGTTCATCGACCTGGGGATCGTCATTTGTCTCGTGTGAGTTCCCACTGTACTTTGATTACTACCCTACCACGGCTCAAAGGAGTCGTGCAAACAGGTTTTAGTTGGGTACAGTCCCGAGCCACATGGAGGCAGTGAGCGTATCTTCAGGGGTTCGTCTCTCCCGGTATTGGGGGTGAGGTCGTGCTGTGTCTAGGAGAGCCATTACACAAAGTCCTTGGCCAAGGCAAGGAGATTTACTGGTAGGTATTCCAGTAGTATCTCAGGGTGTTCTGGGCTACACTCCGACACGACTTGTACCGCTTTTGGGGGTCTGACTTTTACCAACCCCCTAGGCCCGCCATGCGATACTCATAGACGAACGGACCGGACTGCACGGATATTGTCACTGACAGGCTCAGTAGGGTTGTCAGGCTGAGTTCGCTCACAGACATCCCTTTTGGTCAGTACCTGGTAGCCCGTTACGTATTGGCTTATACCTCTGACGTGCTAGTGGTTAAATCCACAACCAAGGTGTTGACGAGTCTTTAGAGTCCCCCACATTTCAGTTACTCAGCTTTCGGGCGAAAGGTTGTAGAGGCCGTATGGAGATATGGCAAGGTCCGATCAGATACGTGCGGTATTGCACGGATCAGGATCGGACAGTTTGTACTATAGGCCGTATGGTTATATGGCAGGGTTCGATCAGATACGTGCGGTATTGCACGGATCATGATTGAACAGATATTACTAGCCGGTTTTGGTATAAGCCGGATTCTAGTATAGTACAGTGGAGATTTTGTCTCATTGCATTTGTATTTCGGTCGGAATACAAATGCGGGTGTGTATGCACAGTATCGGGGTTTTCCTGTAATTTATTACGGGACCAGTTTTTGGAGTTGCCAGTTTGCTTTCCGTTTCGGCCGATTTCCATTGTTCCGTTCATTGGCCGAAGATTGGTGGAGGAGGGCTTATTTGCATTGTTGCAAATAGGCATTTGTGGAGGGGGTCTTTGCATTTTATCTTATCATGATGGTTTTCATGATGAGCACCATCACTTGACTTCTTCTTCTCATGATGGCTTGACTTTTTGAAGCCATCATGCATGAGATGATGGTTGCCTTTGTGTGTTGGATTTGTGGTGATCATTTGATTTCTCCTCATCATTTTTTTTGCTTTCCAACCACCCCCCTTGTCTTGGTTTTTCTCTCTCCAATCACACTTGGAAATGGGGGGCCGGCCACTTTAGGTGGGATGAGAAAATTGCTTCTTTTTTGGAGTGGAGAAAAATATGATACATTCATTCTTTAGTATGCTACATTTTCCCCACCTCTCTCCAAGCTCTCTTTTCCTTCACCAATGGCAATTCCACAATCCCCAAAAATGAGACATGGTTCTTCACACATTCTACAGCGAATCTTGGGCACGTCGAGTAGCCGGCTTCGTGCCCGAGTTGCCTCGGCATTGAGGTGGGAGCCCGTAAACAAAGTAGGCGATGTGGTGCACTTCCGGCGACGAGGAGGAGACGGGACTTTTCCGCAGGAGATCGGGACCATGACGAGAAGACCGGAGGACTTGGATCGTCGGTATATCTCTATTCCCTTTCTTGTAGTTAGCTTAGACTAGTTAATGGTAACGATCCGGGTGATAGTGCGCGGTGGTGCCGGTTTGCTAAGTCCGCAAATTTTAAGTTATTCACCGCTTCCGCATTCCGGCGTCGGATTGACGGCCGGGGCGCCGCCGTGCACTTACAGTGGTATCAGAGCCTCGCCATTAACTTAGTCTAACTTTGTGTAATGTGTTTGCATTTCCGATCGATCAAAAAGTTCCAAAACTGCATTTTAGTTCGCATCAGTTTCTGTTGAAAATTTTTGGTCTCGAAAAATTTTTCAGGTTATAAAATATTGATGTAATGGAAAATCTAAGAGTTCTATAAAAATTTGACGAAGTAACTCCACAGTTGGAGCGCGGAACCGCCGCGAAAACCACCTTTGTGCGGCCCTTCCGCCGCGCACTATTCACATCACTTCACCATTTTTTTACAGAGGCCTTCTGGGCTTAAAATATGGGCTTTGGAATATTAAGTTGGGCCAATTGTTTCTGTGAGTGCTACAGTTTTCTTTGGGGCCCACTTGTTAATTGTTTGATCAATCGGAAATTTTTTAAACACATTTTTCACAGTATTTACATTATATCTGCGACCGTGAATGTCACTCGATCGGTAAATCCGGTCTAACTGCTATAGCCCGGTTAGACGGATTTGCGAACGTGACTTTCACGTTGATGTTCTATGTATTTGCTGTGATGTTGCGGATCGGTCGTGGGGGATAGCCTGGATGCAATGCTAGTACAGTTTTGTTGTATTATGTACATTTGATATTGCGGGGCGAGCGTCCGACATGTGGACTGCCGTCACTGCCTGACTGTATTATTATTTTGGGGCACGACCTGGTTGCGGTCGATGTACCCGGTGTATGTATATTTTATTTTCTGTACTAGGATTGCCCCGCGGAGGGGTGCACGGATAGCCGGGTTCTGGAGGGCAACAAGCCCGCATCTCATGGCATTGAGACGGAGGGGGCTTCACTCTAGGATTGGCGGGCTATTCGCCGCACTCGTAGGGGGTACAGGTTGACCCAGGAGGGGTGCCCAAGTTGCCGGATTCCGTGAAGTGCTGGGTGGTCCATTCACGGGGCTGAAGGGGGCTGCCTCGCTTCAGGTTTTGGCGGGTGACTTGCCGCGCCCGTAGGGGTCTAGGATTTCATTGCACAGGCTATCCACACGACCAGGGGAACGTCGGGTTTCAGTAGTGGCTCTGTGAAACCCGGGGATCCCAGATATCTGTATTGTTTCTGTGATGCTGTTCATTCTCTGTGATGTTGCATTTTATTCACGCCTTGAGCGAAATATAATATATTGGTATATATATTAGTAGATGTTGTATATGTTTTGCATCCGCGCTAGTCCAGTCCCCGCTCTGTCGTTAGTAAGCTAACCTAACGGGTAATGACGGGACCCAGTGGCGAATGCGGATGGCATATACATACATCAGTATATTTTCGTTCTTTTTGGTGTGATCAATTGATGGGACTGCGTTGATTCGGATCAATGCAAGTTAAAAACAAACCTAATCTGATGTTGTTGGAACACTTTTCAAAAAGCTGTTATTGCAAGGACGTTCACTTTTGTTTTGCATCGTGGTATTCATTTGGAATATCCTGCTCCTCAGTCGACGAGGCAAGGGCCGAGATCCCTTCACCGGGAGTGACCCCTTGGACAAAAGTTTGCGTCAGGGCATTAATTTCAGTATAGCCGATTGCTTTTGCTTTGCATCGTGGTATTCAGTTGGAATATCCTGCACCCCATTCTACGGGGAAAGAGCCGAGATCCCTTCACCGGGAGTGACCTCTTTAGCAACGGTTTTCGTCACTATATTTTTAAAAGCTATCCGTTCCTTCGACGATATCAAGTTCTTTACGTTAAAGGTTTTCGCCAGAAACCATTCGTAGCCCTCCGTCGTTTCATATGGGTAGTCAACAGTATTCAAGCTGTGTCTGTTGGCCAAAGTCAAGGCACAGTGTTTGGTAGCTGTTGGTTATTCATATGCAGCATAGATAGATGCGTTGGTTTGGAACAGTCGTATAGCCTTGTTGGCCAAAGTCAAGGGCTTGTGCGGGTGGATTCGAATCAACCTGGAGAATGACGGGTAGAACTTGACATGTGACTTATGATTTGTTGGCCAAAGTCAAGGTCATAAGAGCATGGGGCAGAAATCACATCGGGAGTTTCAAAAGAACTGAAACTTGCCAGATATGCGCATACCTTCTGGAGTGTGATAGCGTGAGCGGATTCCGTCACGTTATCATGCAATGATAGTTGGATCCCGATTCCCACTGATGAGTTGGTATACTCCTCGGGTAACCCCGACTAATTCTTCTTTCAGGTTTGGAGGAGAATTTGAGGTACAGTGGGAGGATTCCAGATTAGATAAATTGGTAACCATTCTGATCTAGGTTAGAGTGCACGCTGAGTGTTTCTTTTCTCTCTCTCTTTGGCAGCGACCATTGACCCGACCCTAAGACTTTGACTCAGTGACCAAGTTGACCGAACCTTCTTAAACACCGGCTTTTGGATTGTCAGAGTTGCAGACCTCATTGCCACTCCTACTTTTACCCTTTTTCTCCAGGACACCCCGTATTACTACGAACGTCCACTTCCATTGGACAAAACCATCGTATGGTTAGATACGAACTCGAAAGAATTTATTCGAGGATGGTTTCCGGTTCTGGAGAAAACGGATAGGATTATTCAGTTGTCTTTTCCTTTTACCCTCTCTCAGGTTACGAGTACTCCTTGGTTTAGGGGTAGTACACCTATTACGCAAATTGGATTGTCATCTTCCAAACCTTAGGCTGGTGCCGACCGGTAGGGAATGAAGAAAACTAATTAGCATAACGATGGTGTGCAGAAGGTATTAAGTTCAGACAAAGCAAGGGATTAGTAAGAGGGCAAAGTAAATTGCAACAGATATTCACGACCAAACCAAATATTTCATTACCACTCCCACATCACCTTTGTATTTCTCCAGGACACTCCGTATCACTACGAAGATCCACAGTTTATTTGGATACTCCATCGTATGGTTATATACGAACTCGAATGGAACTTGTTCCAGTTCGGGGATGGATTCTGGTTCAGGAGAAATAGGAATAAGGTTTATTCGGTTGTCTTTTATCTTCACCCTCTCTCTCATTGCGAGTGTTCCTAGGATGCGGACAGTACACCCATTATGCTTATTGGATAGTCTTCTTCCAAACCATAGGCTGGTGCCGAACGGTAGGGAAGGAAGAAAACCATTTGGCCTAAAAGGGTGTGCAGAAGGTAAAGACTAAAGACATATGAAGGGATTTGGAGAGGTGGCAAAGAACTATACGGTTACAGTCGTGAATCTGGAAGAGGCATTACTAGGAATACCAGAATACCCCATCGGAACATTTCAATGTTTCAGTTTCACTGTGTAATGTTAAAGGAAAACTGATTTCCCGATTAGATACTTACTCCAGGGTATGTATTTACCAGGTACGATTCTCACATCTGTATGGTTTTATAGATGATGAGTGGGAGTAAGTTGTTGGGAATTGGGTGATTATCCTCATTATATCGGGATTCGTTGTAATCGGTGATATTTGAGGAAATCACCTGGGCTGTTTGCCGGTCGGCAAATATTTGGTTTTGAATATCCACTGTTATGCACCAATTTCAAATTGATATATCTGTACGTCTATTTTCATAGAGTGAGATATACCTTTCTGAAATTATGTCTACGACATTTACCTATATCAGTGGATGGTTAGGTAAGGAGCATTAAACAGCGGTGTAATTCTTCTTAACCATAAGTACAGTTTTCAACCTACGACACACAGTGAATGAGTTATCAGACTCAAGGGACTTATACAGAGTATTGTATGTTGTCCAGTGTCCATTAGGACAGAGGGGTTGGTCCTCGTACTATATTCGGTTTACTTATGACTTCTCTAGTTTTTAGACAAGTGTTTCGTGGAAACACAGGGTCCGAATTTTGAGAAGTTATAGGTATTTGAATAGAGTAGAGAACCAGGTGTAGCAAGTATCGGGATTCTTCAAAGAGATCGAAGATGTAGATACTTGTGTATGGTATTCAGTTGATAGTAATGATAAAGAGATCTTGCTTCTCTTTCAGGTTACTAATAATTGGAAGTATTCCTAAGATTGAGTAACGCTGATCGGCCTCCTTCCATTTAGTTGACATGCGCTGGGGACAGCTGCATGATTTGAATCTGGTTCAATTAAATCAGTGCCTCTGTTTCTATATTGGATATAGAACAGTTCATATCTTAACGATGTTAAGGTACGGGGAGTTGTCCGGTTTATGATTAAAAACAGACACTGGACAACTCAAGGCACGTTTCTGTAATGGCTGTTTGTGGGTTGACCCAGGCTATGACGCGGGTTGACTTTCTACCATCTGGAAGATCAATAGCAATATTGTTCTTGACTCGCCACAGTTTTAAATTAAAAATGGATTTTTTCAGGAAAACAGTAGTGGGAGTATGGTAGAACTGGAAGTGATTCCAGAACCACAAACGATTACTGAAGATTTGATAAGGAACCTTAAGATTCAATCTGAATTGACATTCCATTGGCCACTCCGCAGATAAGGTGGGTAACTTCAGGCACCCGAGAGGTACTACGGTAGCCTCAAGGACGGTGACAGGGAAGTTCTTGTTTACCCACAATTACCATTGCTGTTGTTCCAGGCTGCGAGACCCGGCGGGAGGATGAGTATAGCGTCATTCTAAACTAGTTTTAGAAGTGCACGTCTATATGACTCTGCCAGAGGGTTGTCGTAGTCAGTGGGAGCAGCGGAAGCATTGGTGGACAGGTAGCTTATGTCTATTTACAGACTGAAGCACCAGTAGCGGAGATAGATCATCTATTTCTGACGTGACAGTCATGGGTTTGACTTCATCAGAATAGGGGATGGATCTGTTGAGAAGGTAGTAGGGTGTGATATCCTGGTATTTGGATGACATACACAAAGTAGGAAAGGAAACTCCTATACTACGATCGGTTATACTTTGGTCGTCACACAGTGGTTTCTCCACATGGACTTGGACATTATATCTGACATACTGGTTACTAGATCTATGGTCTTAGATCTAGATTTGGGTGGTTTCCCAATCAGGGTACTTGACAGCATTCTAAGAGTATTTAGGATGGACGACTCCTGGCACGGTAGTGTACCTGCAGGTAACGGAGTCACCCTCTCTAAAGGTGTCTTACAGACTAAAGGGGAGAGGGATGTGCATGATTGGCAGATCACTTGCTTAGGCAATTGAGTCAATCATGAGATGTCAAGTACCACACCAGATATTGTTCTTGCACTAGATGCAATAAGTTGACATTAATCCAATCCTGGAGAAACAGTCGGAAGCAGTTTTAGAACATAAGTGGATGTTCTAGGGATATGATAACGACAGCCTCATTCGGGAAACAGTTATCATTCCAGGCTTCCAAGGTGACATGGACGACAAGGAGGTTGTCAGAGCTATAGTTTTCCTTCTGATGAGGGGCAGTATTTTGGACAGGTGGTCCAAGGCAATACTGAGGGTGGCATGGCGCAGGATACTGATTAAGTTCAGTTGACGATACAGTCTAAGAAGTTTGGATTTGGAGCTCATTTATGAGCTATGTCCCATCAGACATCCAGACACATTCTAAGACAGGTATTGCTCATTTCGGGAGATGGGTTTCTCCGCGAACTTGAGATTTAGAGAGACATGGAAAGAGACAACAAGGCGGATCCACTCACTGAGGCTATTCCTCGAACGCAATAGTTTCGCAAACGAGCTTTGTGAAACTGACTAGTAGAGGAGTTGGGTGTTCGGTATCACACGGGCTGTGAGTATGCGACATCGCAATAATTAGCCTTGAGTGCAAGTGGGAGATTGTTGGAGATAGTGCCCTCAGAGTCAATTATTAGGTCACAGGTACGTGATTGTAATGATTGAGGGAGGACCTATCCCGGTAGGACAGTCTTACTCGAGATGATAGTATGCTATCTGGTTTACCTTTATCATCGTGTACTGCTTGAGGTGACCTGACACGTCGCTATTACACGTTGATAGAGCCCCTAGGATTCTTGCTTGACCACCAGCAGTATGAGGGCGATCATATAAGTGGGAGCTGAGGGTCTATAAGCTTATCCTTAAAAGGTCCCTAGTCGTGGGAGTTTCGAGACTGGGCATCGATACTCCATTAGTAGACTAGTGTATACAGTCGAGACCCCGACGAGGGGCGGTGGCCGGTCTCACAAGCCACTGGTGTCAGTTGGATCACCTAAGATGTATACAGGTGCTCATTGGGTTATGAGTACACCGGACAGGACTCGCCGGGAACATGCTAGTTGGTCATATACCAGACGTCAGATGGCAGTTCCCTGGTGACATGTGTGCAGGTTAGTTCATCGACCTGGGGATCGTCATTTGTCTCGTGTGAGTTCCCACTGTACTTTGATTACTACCCTACCACGGCTCAAAGGAGTCGTGCAAACAGGTTTTAGTTGGGTACAGTCCCGAGCCACATGGAGGCAGTGAGCGTATCTTCAGGGGTTCGTCTCTCCCGGTATTGGGGGTGAGGTCGTGCTGTGTCTAGGAGAGCCATTACACAAAGTCCTTGGCCAAGGCAAGGAGATTTACTGGTAGGTATTCCAGTAGTATCTCAGGGTGTTCTGGGCTACACTCCGACACGACTTGTACCGCTTTTGGGGGTCTGACTTTTACCAACCCCCTAGGCCCGCCATGCGATACTCATAGACGAACGGACCGGACTGCACGGATATTGTCACTGACAGGCTCAGTAGGGTTGTCAGGCTGAGTTCGCTCACAGACATCCCTTTTGGTCAGTACCTGGTAGCCCGTTACGTATTGGCTTATACCTCTGACGTGCTAGTGGTTAAATCCACAACCAAGGTGTTGACGAGTCTTTAGAGTCCCCCACATTTCAGTTACTCAGCTTTCGGGCGAAAGGTTGTAGAGGCCGTATGGAGATATGGCAAGGTCCGATCAGATACGTGCGGTATTGCACGGATCAGGATCGGACAGTTTGTACTATAGGCCGTATGGTTATATGGCAGGGTTCGATCAGATACGTGCGGTATTGCACGGATCATGATTGAACAGATATTACTAGCCGGTTTTGGTATAAGCCGGATTCTAGTATAGTACAGTGGAGATTTTGTCTCATTGCATTTGTATTTCGGTCGGAATACAAATGCGGGTGTGTATGCACAGTATCGGGGTTTTCCTGTAATTTATTACGGGACCAGTTTTTGGAGTTGCCAGTTTGCTTTCCGTTTCGGCCGATTTCCATTGTTCCGTTCATTGGCCGAAGATTGGTGGAGGAGGGCTTATTTGCATTGTTGCAAATAGGCATTTGTGGAGGGGGTCTTTGCATTTTATCTTATCATGATGGTTTTCATGATGAGCACCATCACTTGACTTCTTCTTCTCATGATGGCTTGACTTTTTGAAGCCATCATGCATGAGATGATGGTTGCCTTTGTGTGTTGGATTTGTGGTGATCATTTGATTTCTCCTCATCATTTTTTTTGCTTTCCAACCACCCCCCTTGTCTTGGTTTTTCTCTCTCCAATCACACTTGGAAATGGGGGGCCGGCCACTTTAGGTGGGATGAGAAAATTGCTTCTTTTTTGGAGTGGAGAAAAATATGATACATTCATTCTTTAGTATGCTACATTTTCCCCACCTCTCTCCAAGCTCTCTTTTCCTTCACCAATGGCAATTCCACAATCCCCAAAAATGAGACATGGTTCTTCACACATTCTACAGCGAATCTTGGGCACGTCGAGTAGCCGGCTTCGTGCCCGAGTTGCCTCGGCATTGAGGTGGGAGCCCGTAAACAAAGTAGGCGATGTGGTGCACTTCCGGCGACGAGGAGGAGACGGGACTTTTCCGCAGGAGATCGGGACCATGACGAGAAGACCGGAGGACTTGGATCGTCGGTATATCTCTATTCCCTTTCTTGTAGTTAGCTTAGACTAGTTAATGGTAACGATCCGGGTGATAGTGCGCGGTGGTGCCGGTTTGCTAAGTCCGCAAATTTTAAGTTATTCACCGCTTCCGCATTCCGGCGTCGGATTGACGGCCGGGGCGCCGCCGTGCACTTACATTAATTACACTCTACAAGTTCGCCAATCTTTCAGCCAGGCCAGTGTCGGTACTTTGAGGGAGGTTCCCCGTGCTTTCGCACGGACCTAATTACTGTAAACCTCGTTTTTCCAGAGGCGTAACCCCGTTGACACCTTTCTAGATACCTACTTGATCGGCTAATTGCAAAGTGTAAAACTCTCCCAGGAGTAACAATTACTCGCAGTGGGTATCGGGATCCAACTATCACATAGAAGGTATGCAATCTCATTGCAAATTTCAACACTTGAAACTCCCGATAAAAGTTTTTACCCCTAGCACCTATGACCTTAACTATGGTCAACAAATCATAAGTACTAGTCAAGTTCTACCCGTCATTTCGTGATTAATTAGACCCACCCACATGACCCTTAACTAAGGTCAACAAAGTCACGCGACTGTCCTAACTAATCGCATCATATGCGGTGTAGGAAGACATCACTTAGCTACCGTACACTGTGCCTTGACTATGGTCAACAAACACAGCACGAATACTAAGTACTCTACTTCCTAAAATGACGGAGGGTTGCGGCTGGTTTTTGTGAAAACCTTTAACGCTTTGAACTTGATCTCGTTGCGGAATCAAATGGTTTTTAAATAGAATGTTTTTGAAGCTTTTCTAGTCTTGCTAAAGGGGTCACTCCCGGTGAAGGGATCGTCGGCCCTTTCCTCGTCGAATGAGGTGCGGGATATATCATATATATCACTGTGCAAAGAGGAAACTATAGAAGCGATCAAAGACAAACCGAGGGTTGTAGCATCTGCCAGTTATTGCTAAAGGAGTCACTCCCGGTGAAGGGATCTCGGTCCTTTCCTTATCGAATAAGGTGCAGGATATTCTACAATGAACACCGCGATGCAAAGCAAGAACTGTAGCTACCTGTTTTATTTTGAAATTCGATTCCACAACATCAATTAGGTTTATTTTCTTTCATTAATCTCATTAATGAATATCCCATCATATTAAGTTACCTAAACATCACAGATAGATATGACGTACACTTATGCCATCCGCATTCGCCTCGATGTCCCCTCGTGCACCGTTAGGTTAGGTAACTAACGGCAGAGCGGGGCAGGGCTAGCGCGGGTGTAAAACATAAGTAACGTCTATATAATATATCATATATACTATAATATCTGTCACAGAGCAGAGAACATCGCATGATCACAGATAAAACACAGCAGAAGAAACATATGAAATATTGGATATACTAGGACGTCCGTGTTTTCAATACGAGCCAGTATAAAACACGGATTCCACGGTCGTGATGAATAGCCAATCCCACACCCCTAGACCCCTACGAGAGCGGCAAGCAACCCTACCAATTCTAGGGTTAGGAGACCCGGACTCGACTCCTCGATTTGGTCTCCCACTGGATCCCAGAACCCGGTTACTTGTGCTCCCCTCCTTGGGTCTATCCTAGTGCAGAAAAGTAAATAATATACAACGGGTGACGACTTCCGCAACCTGGAAGCGCCCCAATAAAAGAATATTACATACAAGTTTTTACATGAATGAAAATGAAAAACACTCATCTCACATAAAAAAAACCCCGGCTATTCAAACACGACGATCCAATATAACATATCCAGCAACACATAACATCACATGTCATCAACGTAAGTAAATATGCGCATCCCAATTGTCGTTGACATATAGCAACGAAACCGGCGACATCACATATTACACTTACGGTCACAGAAAAGAAAATGTAAAACTACAACAGTTGGAATCCGCAACCTCCTCAGACATCGCATGCCTGACCAAATGAAATACTTAGACATCGCATGCCTAACAATTATAAACCCCGCATTTTAGTCTCATTATAGAAAACTCTTTTCAATATCAAGTCGGGCAATTCAACAAGATTCCCGACATCCCGATCGAATGCTCGTCGCAAACTTTAGTAGGCGGCCGCACCCCCGATGCCGTCGACGAAGTGCACCAAGGCGGAACACCGCTGCCGCGAGCACCCGAATGGATGCTTTCGGCGACGGGGTTCTCCTACAGTCACTTGGTCGGGGCTATGGAGTGAGGCTGTCTATTAAGTTTACCCGGCGAGTATCCGCGTACGCTACGTGATTGCGACGGACTTTTGATCACATCAAAATTCCGTGGCAACCGATCAAGTGAGACTAAACTGCTATGTTTATAATATTCATTCCGTTATCTCATAACTATTTGTGAATTCCAATTATTGTATCCCATTCCAGATAAATAGAAAATGTTAAACTTTCCGATCGAACAATCGAACACCCAAGTTTTCCCAATACAGATCAACACATGAAATAAGTCTAACAACATTCAGTTCGTGCCTCAGTACCAACGGTCCAGCCGTAGAAGGGTCAAGCCAACGCCTCACATGTGGCACGCCGTACTACCCCAAACCCGAAGGTTCAAAGGGCAGTTCAAGACGGTCACATAATCGAGTTAAGGTTTGTTGTCTTCTAGAGGGACCATCGCGTTACTTGCACTACTTAGAACGTCGTTAAACTACGGAAAAATCCAACACTTGGAAATTTCCCGACAGGGGAAAAATTGGGTATTTATATCCGGTCGAACTTTTTAACATATTCTAAAATTTATCCGGAACGCCACACAGACAAAATTTGATAATCCGATCAAACATTGAATCCCCAAACAACTCCAGAAGGCTCAACTGTGTAGTAAAAGTTAAAATATCCCAGAAAATACAGCACTAAGAATTAGGAATTACTGTGCAGAAATCACTAAACAATGGAACAGTACGGCCGCGGAACCGCTGCACCATGCATAGCACGTGCCGCGGTTCCGCGGTGGAAAATTCGATTCAGACCCTCGTATTTCACAGTAATTCATAACAGACCCTGCTTGATTTTCTGGATATTTTTAATCTTGAAAAATCCACAATTTTAAAATCTGGACAGAAAGCATTTTGGGTTTGGGTTTTCGGGTTCGTTCGGGTTTCAAAATCCGTCTAGACTTCGCCTAAGGCTCTAGCTAGGCTCTGATACCACTGTAGGGATCCTAGGCACTCTAGTGAAGTCTCACAAGTGATCAAACATGCCAATTTATAAAAATTACGGTGCCGAGGAAACCTAGAACGGATCGTTGGCTAGAAGTATAGGCAAAGCAAGCAAGCTAGTTTACAACTAAACTATAAGATAACGGAAATACAACCTTTGTAGATCCGTTTGTCCACCTCCATAGCTCCGCAACGAAGTGCCTTCGCTGTCCAAGTGAACTCCCGGGCTCTAGCGTCGGCTTCGTCGAAGAATAAGCAAGCTAGGTCGTCGATGTCCATGCCGAAGATGATCTACGTCGAGGCATCGCTAGATTAAGCTCCACCTTCACCTAGTCGGAAAAACTTGTGAAGGAAACACCCTATACTACTTGGCAAGATGTAGAGGATGAAGAAATAGGAAGTGGGTAGACTTTAGATTTGGATTTCTCACACTTTTTCATTACTTGCCATTGGAGTAGCAAGCTACATCCATGGAAGAAGAAGATATGATAAGTTAATTCCTTAAAAGAAAAATAAAATAAATGAATACTTATCATCTCTTTGACCATGGTTTAGTGTAGAGTTTTAACTAAGGTTAGAGAGTGGTTAGGGTTAGATAAAAGACAAGAATGGTGGACTAAGTTCAAAGCTTCAAGAAGCTTTCAAATAAAAACAAAAACTAGCAACCATTCTTATCTCTTTATCTTTTCTTTTTCCAAAATAAACAAAAGGAATAAATAAATGATTAAGTAAATGAAAAAGAACCCCTAATCACTAATTAACCATGGTTTAACACTTTACACAAAACCAAGCTAGAATGTATCATCAAACATGATACAATCATGTGCACAAAACTATATCGAATATACAATGTGCGCAGCCGCGCGAGAAAATCCATTTAAAGTGAACCGATACTAGTTAATGCAAAGCAATATATGAAATATATAATTATGTATTAAATCATTAAATCAACACTTGATTTAACGATCCGGTCATATCGCATATAACCGGCTAGTATCCAATGTGTCGGCTTATCGAATCAATCCTTGATTCGATAACTAGGTTATATCGCATATAACCATTCGATACATTGATCGCGAGAATAGAATACGGCATCATATACACGCATTATTCTCGGTCCCGCACATATCTCATATGCGCTCCTATTTCGTTTCGCTTGAGCTAGGAAACCTCTGTGTAGGACTCTAAAGACTCGTCAATACGCCGGTAGCAGATGATGATCATATCAAACATCCGCAAGCCGCAAGCGGTCTGCTAAACGTAACGGCCACCCGGGTATTGAGCGATCAGAAGATCGACGAGAAAGCCCGCTCACACTCCTGCGAATCCAACCAGTAACACTACCGTATAGTCCGGTCTGTTCGTCTGATATGTCGCATATCTCGCCTAGGGGTGGTAAACGTCAGACCCCAATAGCTCGATAAGTCATGCCGGCGTAGGGTCCATAACATTCGTGAAACTACTGATAACTCTTACCAGTATATCACTGCAACCCTGGCCAGGGATTTCCTGTTATGGCCAGTCGAGCATAGCACAACATCAACCCCCAATACCGGGAGAGACGAATCCCCTCCTATCGCTCATTGCCTCCATGTGAATCGGGACTGTACCCAAAAACCACCTGTTTGCACAACTCAGTAGAGCCATGGTAGGGTGGAAATCAAAGCACAGTGGGAGACACACAAGACTCTATGACGATCTCGGGTCAACAGACTAAGCTGTACCAGTGTCACCAGAGAACTGCCATCTGACGTGATGTATAATACCATCTGGGAGTTCTCGGCGAGTCCGTTCAGTGTACCCAGTCTCCACTGAGCACCCGCATACCATCTTCGATGTCAAACACCAATGGATATTGGATCATCCATCGCCCATCGCATGGGTCGAGAAGATATACGCTAGTCTACTCTGGAATATCGATGCCCCGTCTCGATATTCCCATGACTAGGAACAATTCAAGGATGTACTCTTGGACTACCCAGGCCCCACTAGTATGATCTACATCATAGTCCTGGAAGTCGAGCACACATCCTATGGGCTTTATCAACATGTAATCAGAGAGACAGAAAGTATACATGTTAAGATAAAGTGCAACCAGATAGCGTACTATCATGTCGAGCAAGAAAGTCCTTCCTATACATGTCCCAGCATCCACTACAATATACATCCAATGTACAGTAATGGCCTCTAGGGCATACATATGACTAACACCAACTTCGCGCCCGAGTTGCCTCGGTCCAGAGGTGGGAGCCCGTAAAAGAACCCGGCGATGTGGTGCCCGTTTCGACGAGGAGGCGACGACCGGAGATTCCGCGAGGAGATTGGAGTGGAGACGAAGACCGAAGGACACGGATAACTCGGTATAGTATTCTACCCCATATCTTGTTTGCTAGCATTAGGTTAATGGTTACGATCCGGGTTTATTGTCCGCGGTAGCGCTGGTTTAAAGTTAAGAAAATTTTTCATTCCGCATTTTGGCCTCGAGTAGACGGCCGGGGCGCTGCCGTGGAACAACAGTAAAGACCGCTTTTCTAAATGGAAATTTAGAGGAGTGTGTCTATATAGACCAGCTAGAGGGTTTCATTCAGAGTGGAAGCAGCGGACAGGTGTGCAAGTTGCTTAAGTCCATTTATGGACTAAAGCAGGCATCGCGGAGTTGGAACATCTGTTTTGATGAGACGGTCAAAGATTTTGGTTTTATCAAAAATCCAGATGAACCATGCATCTATAGTAAAATTGTAGCACGAACTATCGTATTCTTCATTTTATACATGGATGACATTCTCTTGATAGGAAATGGCATTCCTATGCTACAATCCGTCAAAGGGTTCTTGTCATACAGGTTCTCCATGAAAGACCTGGGTGATGCCTCTTACATTCTGGGGATCCAGATCCATCGTGATGGATCCAAGAGGATATTAGGACTTTCACAGTCCAGGTACATCGACACCATACTGAAAAGATTCAGTATGGAAGATTCCAAGCACGGTAATTTACCGGCTTGTCACGGGATCATCCTCTCGAAAGAGATGTCTCCCAAGACTGATTTGGAAAGGGATCGCTTGTCTATTATACCCTACGCTTATGCAGTTGGCTTTATAATTTATGCGATGTTGTGTACCAGACCAGATGTAGCTTATGCACTGAGTGTGGTAAGCCGGTATCAGTCAAACCCTGGGGAGAAGCACTGGATAGCGGTAAAGAACATTCTGAAGTACCTGAGAAGGACTAAGGACATGTTTTTGGTTTACGGCGGAAAAGACCTCCAGATGAAGTCCTTTGCTAACTCCAGCTTCCAGAGTGACAAGGACGACTCCAAGTCCATGTCGGGTTATGTCTTTACCCTCAATGGAGGGGCGGTGTGTTGGAAGAGTTCCAAACAGGAAACCGTTACTGACTCGACGATGGAAGCGGAATATATCGCTGCATCTGATGCCGCAAAAGAAGCCGTCTAGATGAGGAAGTTCTTGACAGAACTTCTGGTGGTTCCGTCTATTGTTGATTCAATACCTCTGTATTGTAACAACAACGGGGCTATAGCTTTAGCGAAAGAACCCAGGTCCCATCAGAAGTCCAGACACATCTTAATGCGGTATCACCTGATCAGGGAGATCGTGGATCGCCTGGAGATCGAGGTTCGGAGGGTTACTACAGAGGATAACACTGCAGATCCATTCACGGAGGCCTTACCCCAGACTCAGTTCGAGCGGCTGATCGAGATGATAGGTCTTCGATACGCCAGTACATGGCCTTAGTGCAAGTGGGAGATTGTTAGTGTATATACCCTAGAGGCCATTACTGTATCATACTAGTTTGTATATTACTTGATGTAAGCTTGGGATATTCACAGTTGTATAGACAATCTTGCTCGAAATGGTAGTATGCTACTTGGTTTGTTTCTACTTTAATGTATGCATGTGTTTCTTTTAGCATATCGCCTATACACATTAGTGGAGCCTTTAGGATCTTTGCTTGATTACCAGCGTTGTGATGGCAGTCACACTAGTGGGGGCTGGATAATCTACAAGCACATCCTTATACAGGTCCCTAGTCGTTGGATTATCGAGACGGGTCATCGATACTCCGGAGTAGACTAGCGTATACGCTTCTCATTCCAGCAGGGGAGATGGTCTGTCCCACAGCCGTCAGTACGTCGTACTTGAGATAGTATGCGGGTGCTCATTAGGTTACGAGTACACTGGACAGGACTCCTCGGGAACTATTGGTTGGTACTATACCTATCGTCAGTTATCAGTTCCCAGGTGACTTGAGTACAGCTTAGTCCGTTGACTTGACACTGTTACTTCGCCTCGAGTGTGTTCCCACTGTTCTTAGATTGATACCTTACCATGGCTCAAATGAGTCATGCAAACAGGTAGAAGTTGGGTGTATTCCTGAAGCACTTGGAGGCAGTGACGGTTAGACAGGATTCGTCTCTCCCGGTATTGGGGGTTGATATCGCCACGTGTCAAGGAGAGCCATTACACATAGTCGTCCCTGGCCAGGGAAAGCGAGATATACTGGTAGGTTATCCAGTGTTATCTCAGGGTGTTCTGGGCTACACTCTGGCACGACTTGTACCGCTATTAGGGGACTGACGTTTACCACCCCCTAGGACTGACATGCGATATTCTTATACGAACAGACCGGTCTGTACGGAGATTGTCACATTCAGGCTCAGTAGGAGTTCAGATGGGTTCACCTCATCAGTATTCTTATCGGCATCTACCTGGGGACCGTTACGTACAGTTAGTACCGCTTGCGGCCTGTGGCTAGACCTACTGCTAGCGTAGTGTCGAGTCTTTAGAGTCCCACACAGAGAGTTATTCGCCTTTAGGCAAAACAGAGTAGTGGTCGCATGGCTTTGCGACAGGGTTCGTTCACATCCGCGCACTTGTGCATGTTTGGTATCCGGGAAGTCATTTTTAGTGAGCTTTGGTTTTATCTCATTGTATTCGTGTTCCTCGGAACACGGATGTGGGTGTGTATGCACAGTTGACAGAGGCAGAGGCAGAGGATTCTTATTAGGGTTGTTGACTGTTGACTTTTTCTAAACCCTAATAAGAATAAGAAATATGATTAATAATATTAATTAAGTATTATTATGCCATGGTTGAGTTGAAAGTTTGACTTTTGTTGACTTGTTGACTTTGTTGACCAATCGACTATTTTGGATTTGTTGACCATCATCATTTTATTGCTATGACTTTTGTTTACTTGTTGTTCTTTACAAAATGCATTAAATGCATGAAATGATAATGTCCATTGAACCTAACCATCATAATACTTAATTATTATTATTATCATGATTATTTTCTCTTTTGTGAGCATGGTTGCAAATTATTGAGCTCATTCTGTCATTCTCATTCTCTCTCATCCAAAGCTCACCCTCTTCCTATCTCTTAAGGCTCTCATGTCTCATGTGTTGAGAAGCATGAGCCATGGAGATAAAACCCTCAAAACTCTTCTCTACTCACTCTAGAGTACAACGTCTAGCAAGCCAAGCACTTTAGTTTCCTCTCGGTTGAGGTAGGAGCTCAAGTTAGAGGCTTTCGGGTGGATCCTTCTTCGACAACAAGGAGACTACGAGGTGGAGCCGATCTAACCACTCCAAGGAGCAAGAAGAGAAGGAGTTCAAGACCTAGGTATAACCCTCTAACATTGTACTTAAACTTCTAGTTAGTTTGCTAGGTTTTTGTTTAGAAAAGATCCTATTTTCTAGTCCATGTTATCTTACCATAAAAATCGTTTTTTTCGTTTCCGCAACCCCATAAGAGCCAGGACGGGTAACGTAGACTTACAAACCTAACGAGCACCTGCATACTATCTCTAGTACGACGTGCTGATGGCTGTGGGACAGACCATCTCCCCATGCTGGGATGAGAAACGTATACACCAGTCTACTCCGGAGTATCGATGCTCCGTCTCGATAATCCTACGACCAGGGACCTGTATAGGATGTTGCTTATAGACTACCCAGCCCCCACTAGTGTGACTGCCATCACAACACTGGTAATCAAGCAAAGATCCTAAGGGCTCTACTAATATGTATAAGCGATATGTTAAAAGTGAAAGTCCACGTTGCCCACCCCGGTGCTTGCGGGGAGGCGGAAACGTTATGAAAAATCAGATTTTTACAACACTAGGCAACATGGACTATACCAAAGAAGGGATATTTGCTAAACAAAACGAACTAACAAGCTAAAAGAGTTAGCTACTCGGAAAGGGGGTTATACCTAGGTCTTCAAGTTCTTCTCTTCTTACTCCTTGGAGAGAAAGAACGGATCGTCTCGTCTCCTTCTCTTGCCGAAGAAAGATCCACCCGAGGGCCTCTACGTTTGGCTCCAACCTCAAACTAGAAGTAACTAAGGTGCTTGGTGTGCTAAACCTAGGACCTTAGAAAGAGTATAGAGTATTTTGAAGGGATTATCTCAAGCTCAAATGGTTCTCAACTCATGAGAGAGGAGAGCTAGAGAGAGAGAGGAAGAGGAGGAGAGAGAATGAGAATGATAGAATGAGAAGAATAATCCAACCTTCTCATATATATGTGAATTATGAAAAACAGATAATTAGCTAAAGATAATTGTGATGGTTAATCAAGAAATGACCATTATCATTTCACGTTAAATGCTTTTGCAAGGTTCAAAGAGCATCTTTCATATAGAATGATGATGGTCAACTTGTCAACCTAGGTCAACAAGTGAAGTATAGTCAAATGGTCAACAACCCTAACCATGCACAATTTTAATTAACTAATATTAATAAATCATATTTCAAACATAAACATTAGGGTTAAGAAAATGACAATGGTCATCAACCCTAATGAAAGACCTCTGCCTCTGCCTCAGTCAACTGTGCATACACACCCGTATCCGTGTTCCGAGGAACACGAATACAATGAGATAAAACCAATCCCAAATCGTATACTAGGATCCAGCTTAAACCAAAGCCCGCTAGTATAAGCTGTCCGGACACCAAACGTGCACAAGTGCGCGGATGTGAACGAACCCTGTCGCAAAACCATACGACCTCTACTCATTTTGCCTAAAAGCGAATAACCCTCTGTGTGGGACTCTAAAGACTCGACACTACGCTGGCAGTGGGTTTAACCACAGACCGCAAGCGGCACAAGCTGTACGTAACGGTCCCCAGGTAGATGCCGATAAGAAGACTGACGAGGTAAACCCATCTGAACTCCTACTGAGTCTGAATTTGACAGTCTCCGTACAGTCCGGTCTGTTCGTCTAAGAACATCGCATGGCGGGCTTAGGGGGGCGGTAAACGTCAGTCCCTTACTAGCGGTACAAGTCGTGTCGGAGTGTAGCCCAGAACACCTGAGATAACACTGGAAACCTACCAGTTTATCTCGCTTGCCCTGGCCAGGGACTTTGTGTAATGGCTCTCCTAGACACAGCGCGATATCAACCCCCAATACCAGGAGAGACGAATCCTGTCTAACCGTCACTGCCTCCAAGTGCTTCGGGACTGCACCCAAAAACTACCTGTTTGCACGACTCCTTTGAGCCGTGGTAGGGTAGTAATCAAAGTACAGTGGGAACACACTCGAGGCGAAGTGACAGTGTCAAGTCAACGGTCTAAGCTGTACTCATGTCACCTGGGAACTGATAACTGACGATAGGTATAATACAAATCAACAGTTCCCGAAGAGTCATGTCCAGTGTACTCATAACCTAACGAGCACCCGCATACTATCTCAAGTACGACGTACTGGCGGTTGTGGGACAGACCGTCTCCCAAGCTGGGATGAGAAGCGCATACGCTAGTCTACTCCGGAGTATCGATGCCCTGTCTCGATAGTCCTACGATTAGGGACCTGCATAAGGATGTGCTTGTGGATTACCCAGCCCCCACGAGTGTGACTGCCATCACAACGCTGGTAATCAAGCAAAGATCCTAAGGGCTCTACTAATGTGTAAAGGCGATATGCAAAAAGAAACACATGCACACATTAAAGCAGAAACAAACCAAGTAGCATACTACTATTTTGAGCAAGATTGTCAATACAAGGTGAATATCCCAAGCTTCCATCAAGTGATATATAAGCTAGTATGATACAGTAATAGCATCTAGGGCATATACACTAACAATCTCCCACTTGCACTAAGGCCATGTACTGGCGTATCGAAGACCTATCATCTCGATCAGCCGCTCGAACTGAGTCTGGGGTAAGGTCTTGGTGAATGGATTAGCAGTGTTATCTTCCGTAGAAACTCTCCGAACCTCGATCTCCGGGCGACCCACGATCTCCCTGATCAGGTGATATCGCCTCAAGATGTTCTTGGACTTCTTATGGGACCTGGGTTCCTTCGCTAAAGCTATAGCCCCGTGGTTGTCGCAATACAGAGGTACTGGATCAACAATAGACGGAACCACCTAAAGTTCTGTTAGGAACTTCCTTATCCAGACAGCTTCTTTTGCGGCATCTGCAGCAGCAATATATTCCTCTTCCATCGTCGAGTCAGCAACGATTTCCTGTTTGGAACTCTTCCAACACACCGCCCCTCCATAGAGGGTAAAGACATAACCCGACATGGACTTGGAATCATCCTTGTCACTCTGGAAGCTGGAGTCACCAAAGGCCTCGATCTGGAGGTCATTTCCGCCATACACCAAGAACATATCCTTAGCCCTTCTCAGGTACTTGAGAATATTCTTTACGGCTATCCAGTGTTTCTCCCAGGGTTTGACTGATACCGGCTTATCAAACTCAGTACATAAGCTACATCTGGTCTGGTGCACAACATTGCATACATTATAGAGCCTACCGCAGAAGCGTAGGCTATAATAGACATGCGATCCCTTTCCAAATCAGTCTTGGGAGACATCTCTTTGGAGTGGGTGATCCCATGACAAGCCGGTAGATTACCGCGCTTGGAATCTTCCATACCGAATCTTTTCAGTATGGTGTCGATGTACCTGGACTATGAAAGTCCTAATATCCTCTTGGATCTGTCACGATAGATCCGGATACCCAGAATGTAAGAGGCATCACCTAGGTCTTTCATGGAGAACCTGTGTGACAAGAACCCTTTGACAGATTGTAGCATAGGAATGTCATTTCCTATCAAGAGAATTTCATCCACGTATAAAACGAGGAATACTACATTTCTCGCTACAAATCTACTATAGATGCATGGTTCATCTGGATTTTTGATAAAGCCAAATTCTTTGACCGTCTCACCAAAACAGATGTTCCAACTCCGCGATACCTGCTTTAGTCCATAGATGGACTTAAGCAACTTGCACACCTTTCTGCTGCTCCCACTCTGAATGAAACCCTCTGGCTAGTCCATATAGACACACTCCTCTAAATTTCCATTTAGAAAAGCGGTCTTTACGTCCATCTGCCAGATCTAATAACCGTGGAAGGCAGCAATGGCAAGAAGGATCCGAATGGATTTCAGCATAGCCACTGGAGAAAATGTTTCGTCATAATCCAAGCCAGGTCTTTGACGGAAACCCTTTGCAACAAGTCTAGCTTTATAGGTCTCAAACTGTCCATCTACACCAATCTTCCTTTTGAAGATCCACTTGCATCCTACGGGTTTTACCCCATCTGGAGCAATGTACAACGTCCATACTTTGTTGGTGTACATGGACTCCATTTCGGTCTGCATTGCATCCAGCCATTTTACCGAGTCAACGCTCCGATTGGCCTGCTGGAAGCTAGTCGGCTTATCACTATCAATGATGCAATCCTCTCTATCCCCTTCTATGAGAAAACCGTTTTATCTCTCTGGCGGATGAGACTGCCTACTACTTCTGCGGAGCGACGTAGGAATGTCCTGATCTTTCGAACCCTCCGGTTCTACTAAGCTTTCAGTAATATCTCGTGGTTCTGGAATTTCTTACAGATCTACTGCGCTCCCACATATCTGATTTTCCAAAAACTCAGTTTCCAAGAAGTGGGCATGACGAGAAACAAAAACCTTTTGTTCCTCTTCGCAATAGAAGAAATATCCCTTGGAGTTCTTTGGATATCCCACAAACTTGCACTGTACTGAGCGTGCCTCGAGCTTGTCCGCATGCTGCTTTTTGACGAAAGATGGACATCCCCATGTCTTAATATGATTAAGATAGGGTCTCTTCCCACACCACATCTGATATGGTGTAGTAGGCACAGTCTTAGTTAGAACTCGGTTCAAAAGGTATGCAGCTGATTCCAGTGCATATCCCCAAAATGATCGCGGTAACTCAGCGTTACTCATCATGGATCGTACCATATCCAATAGGGTTCGATTCCATCTCTCCGATACACCGTTATGTTGCGGAGTGTATGGAGGAGTAAGCTGAGAGAGAATTCCATTCTCTTTTAAGTAATCCAGGAACTCGGCACTCAATTATTCACCACCTCGATCAGATCTCAGTGTCTTGATACTTTTGCCTGTTTGTTATACTACTTCATTCTTATATTCCTGGAATTTTTCAAAGGCTTCGGATTTATGTTTCATTAAGAAGACATTTCTGTACCTTGAAAAGTCATCCGTAAAAGTAATGAAGTAAGAATAACCGCTTCGTGCATGCGTAGACATTGGACCGCACACGTCGCTGTGTACGAGTCCTAAGAGCTCGCTCGCTCTCACTCCGTGTCCAGTGAACGGAGTCTTTGTCATCTTTCCTATGAGACAGGATTGACAAGTTGCATATGATTGATATTTGAACGGATCCAAATATCCTTCTGTATGTAACTTCGTCAACCTTCTCTCATTGATGTGACCCAGTCTACAATGCCATATGAAAGTCTGTTTTGTTTCCGGAGACTTTCTTTTGTGTGTATTCTGGACATTGAAAATCTGTGGTTGGTTTAATACGTATATACCATTGCTCAATGTACCTGACCCAATCAGAACTTGATTAAGGTGAATGTTTACAACATTACTTACAAACACAAATTTATAACCTTCTTTAGAAATTAAAGATAAAGAAATGATATTACAAGTTGCATTGGGTACAAAAAAGCAATTACGTAAAACCAAAATATGTCCATCTGACATTCCAGGTGATAGTCCTCCACGGCCTCAGCATCCATGCTAGCTCCGTTTGCAACTTTGAGGGTCATGTCACCTGCCTTCAAAAACCTACGCTTTCTCAACGCCTGCAAAGAATTACAGATATGAGATCCTGATCCGGAATCCAATACCCAGGACGTAGAGTTTATTGATAGACGGTTTTCAATAACATACACACCTGAAGCTGAAGCCGTAACTTGCTTCAGATCCTGTGTTCTGGCCTTCCAAGCCCTGCAATTTTTCTTCCAGTGTCCACTCTTGTGACAGTAAAAGCACTCTTCCTTATCCACAAGCTTCCCCGCTGCTTTTGTTGCTTTTGCCTTTCCCTTCGTATCCACCTTAATAACACCGCCCCTTAGTTTGGCGGGGGTTTTCTTCTTCTTTCCCTTGGCTTTCGCCCTGGAACTAGAAGTGGAAGATCCTCCTACAAACAAAGTGGATGTTTCCCTACCTTTCTGTAGGGTGCCCTCCGCACTCCTCAGCATGTTGAGGAGTTCTGAAAGTTCAACTTCCTTTTCTTGCAAGTTGAAATTCAGGATGAACTGGGCGTAAGTGGAAGGAAGGGACTGAAGAATCAAGTCTGTATAGAGCTCATTCTCCAACATGGTCCCAAGGACCGCGAGCTCCTCTATGTAGCCAATCATCTTAAGCACGTGTTCTGCTACCGATGATCCGATGGCCAATCTCGCCGAAAACAAATTCTTCGACACTTCGTATCTGGCGATACGGGATTTCTCTCCATACAGTTCTTTTGTATGGAAAAATATGGATTCGAGGTCCATATTCTCATGCCTCCTCCGATGTTCATTGTCCATAGAGGCAAGCACGAGGCATTTGGCTTTCGCGCAATCGATTTTCCAGGTCTTTCAGATTTCCCTATCCGCGACGCTGGTATTGGGACCTGGGACATGGGGAGCTTTGGTGGTAAGAAGATACCCCAACTTGTCATAAGTGATTGCCATTTTGACATTCCTGAGCCAATCTTTGTAGTTTGGCCCTGTCGGTATGTTTTTATCTAGAAGTAACTTAAGTCCAGTCATGATAAATGGTCGCTGCAATTAGAAGAGAGAGAAGAAACACTTTAGCATGATGCTTTTGCAAGTTTAGAGTGGTTTTTAATTTGTCTAAACAGGATGGCTCCCACTGTCTCTCGAATCCCTCCTCAAACCATAAAGGAAGAACTAGTCGGGATCAATCTCACCGTACAATACTTGGTTAACCGTTCAGCCAAGCCAGTGTCGGTACTTCGAGGGAGGTTTTCCAACGCTTTCGTGAAGTTCCTTAATTAAGCATGTTAGTTATATGTATGCCCTAGAGGCCATTACTGTACATTGGATGTATATTGTAGTGGATGCTGGGACATATATAGGGAGGACTTTCTTGCTCGACATGATAGTATGCTATCTGGTTGCTCTTTACCTTAACGTGTACACTGATTGTCTCTCTGTTACATGTTGGTAAAGCCCTTAGGATGTGTACTTGACTACCTGGACTATGATGCGGATCATACTAGTAGGACATGGTTGTCCATAAGTACATCTTTCAAAGTCCCTAGTCGTGGGTGTATCGAGACGGGGCATCGATATACCAGAGTAGACTAGCGTGTACCTTCTCGACCCATACAGATGGGCGATGGATGATCCCATATCCATTGGTGTTTGACATCAGAGATGATATACGGGTGCTCAGTAGAGACTGGGTACACTGGACGGACTCGCCGAGAACTCCCAGATGGTATTATACCTCACGTCAGATGGCAGTTCTCTGGTGACACTGGTACAGAGTAGTCTGTTGACCCGAGATCGTCATAGAGTCTTGTGTGGTTCCCACTGTGCTTTGATTTCCATCTTACCACGTCCAAGAGGGCGTGCAAAACGGTAGTTTTTGGGTACAGTCCCGAGTCACATGGAGACAATGAGCGATAGGAGGGGATTCGTCTCTCCCGGTATAGGGAGTTGATGTTGCGCTGTGTTCGATTGGCTATAACAGGAAATCCCTGGCCAGGGTTGCTGAGATTTACTGGTAAGTGTTACCAGTAGTTTCTCGAATTGTTATAGACCTCATATCGACACGACTTATCGAGCTATTGGGGTCTGACGTTTACCACCCCTAGGCGAGATATGCGACATATCAGACGATCAGACCGGACTGTACGGTAGTGTTACCGGTTGGATTCACTGGAGTGTGAGCGGGCTTGCTCGTCGATCTTCTCATCGCTCAATACCCGGGTGGCCGTTACGTTTAGCAGACCGCTTGCGGCTTGTGGATGTTTGATATGATCATCATCTGCTGCCGGCGTATTGATGAGTCTTTAGAGTCCTACACAGAGGTTTCCTGGCTCAAGCGAAACGAAATAGGAGCGCATATGAGATATGTGCGGGACCGAGAATAATACCAGTATCTGATACTGTATTCGATTCTCGTGATGTGATATTGATCGGTTATATATGATATAGCCGGGTTATCGGATCAAGTGTTGATTCGATAAGTTGTTACTAATGATACCTGTCGGTTTTGTGCGACATGACCGGATCATTGAATCAAGTGTTGATTTAATGATTTAATGCATAATTATATATTTGATATATTACTTTGCATTAACTAGTATCGGTTCACTTTAAGATGGATTTTCTCACTCGGATGTGTGCATTACATATGCGATATGATTTTGTGCGCTAGATTGTATCATGTTTGATGATACATACATTTTGGTTAAGTGTAAAGAATTAAACCATGGTTAAGTGGATAATTAGGGTTTTGTTTTTCTTATTAATTTATATAAATATACATTTATTCTTTTTGGAAAAGAAAAAGAGCATGAGAAAATGGTGGCTTTCTTTAAATACTTCATGAAACTTCATGAAGTCTTTGACTTTGTAACCATTTTTGTCTCATGCTTAACCTAACCATTCCACTAAACCATGATTGATTCTCTACACCTAACTATGGTTCAATTATGATAAGAATGAATTTCTTTTCTCATTTTTATTATTCTTATCATAATTAGCTTCTTCTTCTTCTTCATTTTCTTCACATGAAGAAAGCTTGCTCCATTAATGGCAAGTGATGAAAAAGAGTGAGAAATCCAAATCTAAATTCTACCCACTTCCTATTTCTTCATCCTCTACCTCTTGCCAAGTAGTAGAGTGTGTTTTCTTCACAAGTTTCTTGACTTGGTGAAGTCGGAGCTTGATTTAGCGATGCCTCGACGTAGATCATCTTCGGCATGGACATCGACGACCTAGCTTGCTTATTCTCCGATGAAGTCGACGCTAGAGCCCGGATTCTTTTTGGACAGCGGAAAAGACTTCGTTGCGGAGCTATGGAGGTGGAGCACCAGATCTACAAAGGTTGTATATCCGTATTATCATAGTTAAGTGTTAACTAGATTGTTTTTCGCCTAGATTTCTAGCAAACGATCCGTACACTAGGGTTTCTCGGCACCATAATTTTTGAAATTGGCATGTTCGATGCCTTGCGAGACCTCACTAGCATGCCTAGGAACCCTACAGTGGTATCAGAGCCTAGCTAGAGCCTTAGGCGAAGTCCAGACGGAATTTGAAACCCGAACAAACCCGAAACCCACACCCGAGAATGCTCTCTGGACATTTTTGAAATATCTGGATTTTTGTGAATTAAAAATTGCTAAAAAATTCAGCAGGGAAAAATAAGAATTACCATGCAAATATTTTTGGATGAACAGTAAATCTTGCGGCGGAAGCGCGGCAGAAGCCTGCCTTCTGCGGCGGTTCCGCCGCACAATGATGACGTCATCCTCCAAGATCTGCACAGTAACTCTTATTATTTTATGATGGATTTTCTGGGAATTTTTAATACTGTTTCAAGAGTTGAATTTTCTGGGGTTGTTTTGGGGATTCGGTGTTTCGATCGGGGTATCAAATTTTGTCTATTTGACTTTCCGGATATTTTTAGAATATGTTAAAAAGTTCGACCGGATATAAATACCCAACTTTTCCCCTGTCGGGAAATTTCCAAGTGTTGGATTTTTCCGTAGTTTGACGACGTTCTAAGTAGTGCAAGTAACGCGATGGACCCTCTAGAAGACAACAAACCTTAACTCGATTATGTGACCGTCTTGAACTGCCCTTTGAACCTTCGGGTTTGGGGCAGTACGGCGTGCCACATGTGAGGCGTTGGCTTGACCCTTCTACGGCTGGACCGTCGGTACTGAGGCACGAACTGAATGTTGTTAGACTTATTTCATGTGTTGATCTGTATCGGGAACAGTTGGGTGTTCGATTGTTTGATCGAAAAGTTTGACATTTTCTATTTATCCGGAATGGGATACAATAATTGGAATTCACAAGTAGTTATGTGATAACTGAATGAATGTTATAAACGTAGCAGTTTAGTCTCACTTGATCGGTTTCCACGGAATTTTTATGTGATCAAAACTCCGTTGCAATCACGTAGCGTACGCGGATACTCGCCGGGTAAACTTAATAGACAGCCTCACTCCATAGCCCCGACCAAGTGACTGTAGGAGAACCCCGTCGCCGAAAGCATCCGTTCGGGTGCTCGCGGCAGCGGTGTTCCGCCTTGGTGCACTTCGTCGACGGTATCGGGGGTGCGGCCGCCTACTAAAGTTTACGACGAGCATTCGATCAGGATGTCGGGAATCTTGTTGAATTGCCCGACTCGATATTGAAAAGTGTTTTCGATAATGAGACTAAAATGCGGGGTTTATAATTGTTAGGCATGCGATGTCTAAGTAATTCATTTGGTCAGGCATGCGATGTCTGAGGTGGTTGCGGATTCCAACTGTTGTAGTTTTACACTTTCTTTTCTGTGACCGTAAGTGTAATATGTGATATCGCCGGTTTCGTTGCTATATGTCAACGACAATTGGGATGCGTATATTTACTTACGTTGATGACATGTGATGTTATGTGTTGCTGGATATGTTATATTGGATTGTCGTGTACGAATAGCCGGGGTTTTTTTTATGTGAGATGAGTGTTTTTCATTTTCATTCATGTAAAAACTTGTATGTAATATTCTTTTATTGGGGCACTTCCAGGTTGCGGAAGTTGTCACCGTTGATGTATATTATTTACTTTTCCGCACTAGGATAGACCCAAGGAGGGGAGCACAAGTAACTGGGTTCTGGAGTCCAGTGGGAGACCAACTCGAGGAGTCGAGTCCGGGTCTCCTAACTCTAGAATTGGCAGGGTTGCTTGCCGCTCTCGTAGGGGTCTAGGGGTGTGGGTTTGGCTATTCATCACGACCGTGGAATCCGTGTTTTATACTGGCTCGTATTGAAAACATGGACGTCCTAGTATATCCAATATTTCATATGATTCTTCTGCTGCGATGTCTGTGATGTGATCATGTGATGTTCTGTGATAGATACAGTATATAGTATATATGATATATTATATAGGCGTTACTTATGTTTTACACCCGCGCTAGCCCTACCCTGCTCTGCCGTTAGTTACCTAACCTAACGGTGCACGAGGGGACATCGAGGCGAATGCGGATGGCATAAGTGTACGTCGTATTTATCTGTGATGTTTAGGTACATAATTGATGGGACTTCATTAATGTGATTAATGAAATAAAAGAAACCTAAGATGTTGTATAATCAAATTTCAAAATAAAACAGGTAGCTACAGTTTTTGCTTTGCACAGCGGTATATATGATATATCCTGCACCTTATTCGATAAGGAAAGGACCGAGATCCCTTCACCGGGAGTGACTCCTTTAGCAATAACTGGCAGATGCTACACACTCGGTTTTTTTTTTGATTGCTTTTAAGAGTTTTTGCTTTGCACAGTGATATATATATGATATATCCCGCACCTCATTCGACGAGGAAAGGACCGACGATCCCTTCACCGGGAGTGACTCCTTTAGCAAAACTAGAAAAGCCTCAAAAGCACTCCATTTTAAAATAATTTGATTCTACAACGATATCAAGTTCATTATGCAATAGGTTTTCAGAAAAACCTGTCGTAGCCCTCCGTCATTTCAGATAAGTAGTAGTTAGTATTCGTGCTGCGTTTGTTGGCCTTTGTCAAGGCGCAGTGTGCGGTAGCTAACTGGTGCTTATCTGTTTATGCATATGATGCAGATTGAGTTAGGGTAGTCGTGCGACCTTGTTGGCCTTTGTCAAGGGCCGTGCGGGTGGGTTT
Source organism: Agapanthus africanus (assembly GCA_030015575.1). Taxonomy (NCBI): domain Eukaryota; kingdom Viridiplantae; phylum Streptophyta; class Magnoliopsida; order Asparagales; family Amaryllidaceae; genus Agapanthus; species Agapanthus africanus. Next base: position 243,376,466 of record CM057350.1, read on the forward strand.
AATTCAATCAGGAAATGACGGGTTGAACTTGACTAGCATCCTATGGTTTGTTGGCCTTTGTCAAGGTCATAGGAGGTTAGGGGCAAAATATTATCGTGAATTTCAAGTGTTGAAATTTGCAATGAGATTGCATACCTTCTATGAGATAGTTGGATCCCGATACCCGCTACGAGTAAGAGTTACTCCTGGGAGAGTTTTATACATTACAATTAGCCGATCAAGTAGGTGTCTAGAAAGGTGTCAACGGGGTTACGCCTCTGGGAAAACGAGGTTTACAGTAATTAGGTTCGTACGAAAGCACGGGGGACCTCCCTCAAAGTACCGACACTGGCCTGGCTGAAAGATTGGCGAACTTGTAGTGTGTAATTAATCCCGGCCAGTCTTTCCTTTTAGTGTTTGAAGGAAGATTTGATAAAAAGCAGTGGGACCCATCCTGATTAGATAAAATAATAACCAATCTATTCTTGAAAGAGCGCACGCTGAGTGTTTTTTTCTCTCTCTCTCCAGGTAGCGACCATATCACGCCTTAATCAAGATAATAAAATGGATTATTGACCGAACCCGCTTGTTATACTGAGTTGGGGAACGTTGGTCCCGCTCCAACTTATAATTGTTATAAGACCGAGCAGGAAATTGGGGAATACCAGATTTCCCGTGCCGCCCAAACGAAGAGAGTGCATGCTGATGCATCATCTTCGGGTGTGTTCATTATACAGAACTGTTTCTCAGTATCCTCCGCATCCCTGGTATATGATACCGGATCAGGATCCCAGATATGTAATCTGTTACATAGGGCTACAAAAGGGTAGAAAAACTGAGAACGGGTGATAAGTTTCATGAGACAGAAAACGGGGCAAGAGTTGCAGCCGAGTCTGTTGGTCACTATCACCCTGTATTATCAGAATACATTGATTCAGAATGAATGTTATTAGATACCGAACCTGATATACAAAATCATATCAGTCTCTTTATTAGCAAAGAAATGATAAAATTTTGTATTGTTGGATAATGTTTTGAACATTTCCTACATCAAAAGTTGATCGGATCAGGCACGTTATCTAAAAGCATTAATGTTCTAAATCAAACTACAGTTCTTAGTATACGGAACACACACAAGAGGAAGAGTTCAGAAATGAACGAATCCTTCTTGAGGTATTGTAGACTAGGTCATATCAATGCGACCCGACTAGCTGAAGTTACATTTAGATGTATGTTTAAATAAGTTTGAATTTACATCTTGTGAAACTCGCCAGTCATGTCACAAAGATAAAATGACCATAGCCCTGTTTATTGGAAACAGAGAAAGAGTTAGTAAACTCTTGGGATGATACATGTTGATGTATGTAGGTCCCCTGTCTACACATGCTAGGATTGGTTCTTTATACTTCATTACGTTCTCTGATGATCTCTTTAGATTCAGACATATGTTCTTGTTGAAACACAAGTCCGAACCTTTTGAGATATTCACAGAATATAAGTTAGAAGTAGAGAACCAAAATACGGGTAAAAGTATTATGTCCTATGATGAGATCAAGGAGGAGAATACTTGAGCACGGAATTCCTGGAATATTCTAAAGGAGAATGAGATTCTCTCTCAGCATTACTCCTCCGAATACACCATAGCACGATGGTATATCGGGACGGAGCAATCACACCCTATATGATATGGTGTGCTCTATGATGAGTACTACTGAGTTACCTATTTCCTTTTGGGAGTTATGCACTTGAGAAGCTGCATACCTATTGAATAGGGTTCCAATCAAATCAATTGCCTACCACTTCATATTTGATATGGTATGGGAAGAGCCCATGTCTTAAGTTAGTTAAGATTTGGGGTTGTCCGGCCTATGTCTAAAAGCAAAATCAGGACAAGCTCGAGGAAAGGTCTGTTGTGTAGAACTGGAAATGTTCCAGCTATACAAACTACAACAGATGATTTGGTACAACCAGAGGATTCAGTAGATACCAACAAACCTCAGCCTCTCCGCCGATCTAGTAGGGTTCCTCACCCACCTGAGAGTTACTTCGGTTTCTCTATGACAGTGGGAGCGAGGATTGCATCATGAGATGATGACCCAACTAGCTTCGAGCTGGCCATCAGGAGTAAGACTCTGTAAGAATGGCTGGATGCTTAGTGGTCTGAGATGGAATGCTTATACACCAACAAAGTATGGACTTTAGTTGCTATATCTGAAGGGTTAAATCCCCATCAGGAGCAAGTATATCTTGAGAAGATTACTTGGTGTACATGGAAAAGTTGAGACTTTCAAAGCTAGACTTGTTAAAAGTTTGCATCATTGACCAGGTGTGGATAATGATGAAACCTTTTCAAGTAGCTATGCTTAAGTCCATCCAGATCCTACTTGCCACGGCTACATACCATAACTACGATATCTGGCGGTTGGGTGCCATGACTGCTTTTCTAAATGATGTTTTAGAATAGTGCGTCTATAAGTACACAGCCAGAGGGCTTCGTAGACAGTGGGAGCAGCGGAAACGTGTGTAAGATGCTTTATATGATAAAGCAGGCATCGCGGAGTTGGAACATCTGTTTTGATGGATTAGTCAAAGAAGTTGACATCATCATAATGGTAGATGAACCTTGTATGGACAAAAAGGTAGTAGGGATTATGGTGACGATCCTCGTAGAGTACGTGGATGACATACTCTTGATAGGGAAGGAGTTTCCTATGCTACGCTCGATCAATCTCCGCTTATCACTATGATTCTCCATATAGGATCAAAATGATACCTCCTAAATCCTGATTTTTGGATCTATGAGATAGATCTAATTGGATGTTAGGATACTCACTAGTAGTAGTGAGATGGTATCAATCGATCCTGGGGAGAATCACTGGAAGTGTTCCAGAGTGATAAAGACGACTGAATGTCAGTCGCAGGCATTGTCTTTACCCTCAGTAAAGGGACGGTATGTTGGAAGAGTTCCAAGCTAGATACCGTGGCATACTAGACGATAAAGGCAGGATACATTGCTACTAAAGATGCTACCAAAGAGGCTGTTTGGGTGTATATTGGTTCATGAGATGAACTATGTTCCTCCCATTGTGTGACAATGGAGTTGTGGCTTATGCCAAGGAACGCAGGTCCCATCAGTGATCCAGACATATTCTAAGGCAGTATCACCTGATCATGGAGATGGTTGATCTCTAAGGGATCGAGGTTAGGAGAGTAGACTCAGAGGACAGCACAGCGGATCCACTCACGAAGGCCAATTCCCAGAGAGAGACTTTTATGGGATGGTTGAGTATGAGATACTACAACCACTACTACAGATGGCCCTAGTGCAAGTAGGAGAATGTTAGTTATATGTATGCCCTAGAGGCCATTACTGTACATTGGATGTATATTGTAGTGGATGCTGGGACATATATAGGGAGGACTTTCTTGCTCGACATGATAGTATGCTATCTGGTTGCTCTTTACCTTAACGTGTACACTGATTGTCTCTCTGTTACATGTTGGTAAAGCCCTTAGGATGTGTACTTGACTACCTGGACTATGATGCGGATCATACTAGTGGGACATGGTAGTCCATAAGTACATCCTTCAAAGTCCCTAGTCGTGGGTGTATCGAGACGGGGCATCGATATACCAGAGTAGACTAGCGTGTACCTTCTCGACCCATACAGATGGGCGATGGATGATCCCATATCCATTGGTGTTTGACATCAGAGATGATATACGGGTGCCCAGTAGAGACTGGGTACACTGGACGGACTCGCCGAGAACTCCCAGATGGTATTATACCTCACTTCAGATGGCAGTTCTCTGGTGACACTGGTACAGAGTAGTCTGTTGACACGAGATCGTCATAGAGTCTTGTGTGGTTCCCACTGTGCTTTGATTTCTATCTTACCACGTCCAAGAGGGCGTGCAAAACGGTAGTTTTTGGGTACAGTCCCGAGTCACATGGAGACAATGAGCGATAAGAGGGGATTCGTCTCTCCCGGTATAGGGAGTTGATGTTGCGCTGTGTTCGATTGGCTATAACAGGAAATCCCTGGCCAGGGATGCTGAGATTTACTGGTAAGTGTTACCAGTAGTTTCTCGAATTGTTATAGACCTCATATCGACACGACTTATCGAGCTATTGGGGTCTGACGTTTACCACCCCTAGGCGAGATATGCGACATATCAGACGATCAGACCGGACTGTACGGTAGTGTTACTGGTTGGATTCACTGGATTGTGAGCGGGCTTGCTCGTCGATCTTCTCATCGCTCAATACCCGGGTGGCCGTTACGTTTAGAAGACCGCTTGCGGCTTGTGGATGTTTGATATGATCATCATCTGCTGCCGGCGTATTGACGAGTCTTTAGAGTCCTACACAGAGGTTTCCTGGCTCAAGCGAAACGAAATAGGAGCGCATATGAGATATGTGCGGGACCGAGAATAATACCAGTATCTGATACTGTATTCGATTCTCGTGATGTGACATTGATCGGTTATATGCGATATAGCCGGGTTATCGGATTCAAGTGTTGATTCGATAAGTTGTTACTAATGATACCTGTCGGTTTTGTGCGACATGACCGGATCATTGAATCAAGTGTTGATTTAATGATTTAATGCATAATTATATATTTGATATATTACTTTGCATTAACTAGTATCAGTTCACTTTAAGATGGATTTTCTCACTCGGATGTGTGCATTACATATGCGATATGATTTTGTGCACTAGATTGTATCATGTTTGATGATACATACATTTTGGTTAAGTGTAAAGAATTAAACCATGGTTAAGTGGATAATTAGGGTTTTGTTTTTCTTATTAATTTATATAAATATACATTTATTCTTTTTGGAAAAGAAAAAGAGCATGAGAAAATGGTGGCTTTCTTTAAATGCTTCATGAAACTTCATGAAGTCTTTGACTTTGTAACCATTTTTGTCTCATGCTTAACCTAACCATTCCACTAAACCATGATTGATTCTCTACACCTAACTATGGTTCAATTATGATAAGAATGAATTTCTTTTCTCATTTTTATTATTCTTATCATAATTAGCTTCTTCTTCTTCTTCATTTTCTTCACATGAAGAAAGCTTGCTCCTTTAATGGCAAGTGATGAAAAAGAGTGAGAAATCCAAATCTAAAGTCTACCCACTTCCTATTTCTTCATCCTCTACCTCTTGCCAAGTAGTAGAGTGTGTTTTCTTCACAAGTTTCTTGACTTGGTGAAGTCGGAGCTTGATTTAGCGATGCCTCGACGTAGATCATCTTCGGCATGGACATCGACGACCTAGCTTGCTTATTCTCCGATGAAGTCGACGCTAGAGCCCGGATTCTTTTTGGACAGCGGAGAGGACTTCGTTGCGGAGCTATGGAGGTAGAGCACCGGATCTACAAAGGTTGTATATCCGTATTCTCATAGTTAAGTGTTAACTAGATTGTTTTTCGCCTAGATTTCTAGCAAACGATCCGTACACTAGGGTTTCTCGGCACCATAATTTTTGAAATTGGTATGTTCGATGCCTTGCGAGACCTCACTAGCGTGCCTAGGAACCCTACAAAGTAACCTCTTTTCCCTATGGGCGTAGCCCCGCTAACACCTTTCTAGACACCTACTTGGTTTATAGCATTGATCGTTAAGTGAGAAAGATCCGGAGGAGTAGAATATACTCACAGTAGGATCGGGATCCAAATATCATCGCGTGACAAAACTGAAGGAATCCTACCAGAATCATCACACTCCAAATGGTATGCAGCGCTAGCAAGTTTCAGTTCTTTTGAATCTCCGGATGTGGATTTTCTTTTGCCCCATGCTCTTATGACCTTGACTTTGGCCATCAAATCATAAGTCACATGTCAAGTTCTACCCGTCATTCTCTAGGTTAATTTGAGCCCACCCGCACATACCCTTGACTTTGGCCAACAAGGTAGAACGACTGCCCCAAACCAACACATCTATTTATGTTGCACATGAATACCCAATAGCTACCAATCACTATGCCTTGATTTTGGCCAACAAACATAGCTTGGATACTTATTGACCATTCATGTGAAACGACGGAGGGCTACGAATGGTTTTGGCGAAACCGTGAACGTAGTGAACTTGATATAATCGATGGAACGAGATAGCTTTCAAAAGGAGTGGTTCAAGCTCTGCATTTAAAATTTGGTTTTGAAAAGAACCGAGTGGTTTTGAAAGTGTTCCAACGACTGTTACTTGGTTTTTTTTTCTTGCATTAATTCCAATGCGTCCCATCATTTAATCCTACCATTGCAGAAAACAACGAAAATATGACGTACGCTTATGCCATCAGCATTCGCCACGGGATCCCGTCATCACCCGTTAGGTTACTTAACTAACGACAGAGCGGGGGCTGGACTAGCGCGGATGCAAAACATAAGCAACGCCTAAATAGATATCATATAGATATATATAACATTCGTCACATGCAATGATAGCCATTCCAGATCACAGATGACCACATTGGATATACTAAGAATCCGCATTTCGTACGAGCCTGTAACGAAGAGCAGATTACACGGTCGCGATGAATAGCCAAACCCCACCCTAGACCCCTACGGGTGCGGCAAACTACCCGCCAAGTACCCGAAGCGAAGCAACCTCCCTCAACACCGTGAGTAGGCCACTCGGCACTTCGAGATACCCGGTAGTTTGTGCACCCCACCTTGGGTCTTTCCTAGGAGCAAAGACAGTAAAAAGAAATTATACAATGACGGCTACAACTCCGACCCGGTTGTGCGGCCATACAAATAATATTACATCAATTTACATATTACAAGAATTGAAAGAATAAGAAAACTCTCATCTCACAACCCCCTGGCTATTCATCCGCGACAATCCAACGAATTCATATACACAAACCATCAATCATTACAGATCACAGATATGTATAACCCCTACTAATCTACGTATAGCGATTAGCAGACGTTTAATACATATATCACATCACAGATACAACCCATTAGCCAAAGTGTAAAGAAATCCGATCAAAATACGGATTTGTGACCACCCCAAAAACTAACTTGTTCTCTGGAATATCTGGGTAGAAACAAACTATATTAAAAATCCCAAAACCTCCAACAAAGTACACTGCACCAAACTCGGTCCACCGCCGAGTCAACTCGGCCGCGGATCCGCGGCAAGAAAATGCTTCTTGCCACGGAACCGCGACGCTTTGACCGGTTCATTGGATCGTTTTTGGTGTGTGTCTTTAGAAAACCCTGAGCCGATTTTTCATATATGATTTATTATTTTTAAAGCAGAAATAAAAATCGGCAGAAACTAGGGTTTTTGAAAATGTGTTTTGCGATTTTTTCCGATCGAAGTTCTAGATACTTTGCTAACTAGTTAGTTTGTGTTTAGCTAGGCTCTGATACCACTGTAAGTCCACGTTGCCTACCCCGGTGCTTGCGGGGAGACGGAAACGTTATGAAAAATCGGATTTTTACAACACTAGGCAACATGGACTATGCTAAAGGAGGGATCTTTGCTAAACAAAACTAACTAACAAGCTAAAAGAGTTAGCTACTCGGAAAGGGGGTTATACCTAGGTCTTCAAGTCCTTCTCTTCTTGCTCCTTGGAGTGAAAGAACGGATCGTCTCGTCGCCTTCTCTTACCGAAGAAAGTTCCACCCGAGGGCCTCTACCTTTGGCTCCAACCTCAAACAAGAAGTAACTAAGGTGCTTGGTGCTCTAAACCTAGGACCTTAGAAAGAGTAGAGAGTATTTTTGAAGGGATTATCTCAAGCTCAAATGATTCTCAACTCATGAGAGGGGAGAGCTAGAGAGAGAGGAAGAGGAGGAGAGAAAATGAGAATGATAGAATGAGAAGAATAATCCAACCTTCTCATATATATGTGAATTATGAAAAATAGATAATTATCTAAAGATAATTGTGATGGTTAATTAAGAAATGACCATTATCATTTCACATTAAATGCTTTTGTAAGGTTCAAAGAGCATCTTTCAGATGGAATGATGATGGTGAACTTGTCAACCTAGGTCAACAAGTCAAGTATAGTCAAATGGTAAACAACCCTAACCATGCACAATTATAATTAACTAATATTAATAAATCATATTTCACACATAAACATTAGGGTTAAGAAAATGACAACGGTCATCAACCCTAATGAAAGTCCTCTGCCTCTGCCTCAGTCAACTGTGCAAACACACCCGTATCCGTGTTCCGAGGAACACGAATACAATGAGATAAAACCAATCCCAAATCATATACTAGGATCCGGCTTAAACCAAAGCCCGCTAGTATAAGCTGTCCGGACACCAAACGTGCACAAGTGCGCGAATGTGAACGAACCCTGTCGCAAAACCATGCGACCTCAACTCATTTTGCCTAAAAGAGAATAACCCTCTGTGTGGGACTCTAAAAACTCGACACTACGCTGGCAGTGGGTTTAACCACAGACCGCAAGTGGTACTAGCTGTACGTAACGGTCCCCAGGTAGATGCCGATAAGAAGACAGACGAGGTAAACCCATCTGAACTCCTACTGAGCCTGAATATGACAGTCTCCGTACAGTCCGGTCTGTTCGTCTAAGAACATCGCATGGCTGGCCTAGGGGGGCGGTAAACGTCAGTCCCCTACTAGCGGTACAAGTCGTGTCGGAGTGTAGCCCAGAATACCTGAGATAACTCTGGAAACCTACCAGTTTATCTCGGTTGCCCTGGCTAGGGACTTTGTGTAATGGCTCTCCTAGACACATCGCGATATCAACCCCCAATACCGGGAGAGACGAATCCTGTCTAACCATCACTGCCTCCAAGTGCTTCGGGACTGCACCCAAAAACTACCTGTTTGCACGACTCCTTTGAGCCGTGGTAAGGTAATAATCAAAGTACAGTGGGAACACACTCGAGGCGAAGTGACAGTGTTAAGTCAACAGACTAAGCTGTACTCATATCACCTGGGTACTGATAACTGACGATAGGTATAATACCAACCAACAGTTCCCGACGAGTCCAGTCCAGAGTACTCGTAACCTAACAAGCACCCGCATACTATCTTATGTACGGCGTACTGGCGGCTGTGGGACAGACCGTCTCCCAAGCTGGGATGAGAAGCGCATACGCTAGTCTACTCCGGAGTATCGATGCCCTGTCTCGATAGTCCTACGACTAGGGATCTGCATAAGGATGTGCTTTTGGATTACCCAGCCCCCACGAGTGTGACTGCCATCACAACGCTGGTAATCAAGCAAAGATCCTAAGGGCTCTACTAATGTGTAAAGGCGATAGGCAAAAAGAAACACATGCACACATTAAATCAGAAACAAACCAAGTAGCATACTACTATTTTGAGCAAGATTGTCAATACAAGGTGAATATCCCAAGCTTCCATCAAGTAATATAGAAGCTAGTATGATACAGTAATGGCCTCTAGGGCATATATACTAACAAAAAGAAACATATGCACGTATTAAAGTAGAAACAAACTAAGTAGCATACTACCATTTTTAGCAAGACTGTCAATACATCTGTGAATATCCCAAGCTTCCATTAAGTAATATACAAACTAGTATGATACAGTAATTGCCTCTACGGCATAAACACTAAAAGTAACAGATTACATATGCGGGATCCTGATCCGGTATCTAAATACTCAGGACGTAGAGGATACTGAGAAACAGTTCTCTGTAATAAACACACCCAAAGAAGATGCGTCAACATGTACTTTCTTCGTTTGGGTGGCGCGAGAATTCTGGTAATCCCCTATTTCCTGCTCGGTCTTATAACAATTATAAGTTGGAGCGGGACCAACGTTCCCCAGCTCAGTATAACAAGCGGGTTCGGTCAATACATCCATATTACTATCTTGATTAAGGCGTGACATTGTCTCTACCTAGAGAGAGAGAGAAGAAAACACTCTGCGTGCGCTCTTATAAGTTTAGATTCGTTATATATTTTATCTAATCAGGATGGCTCCCATTGTTTTTCATCAAATCTTGCTTCAAACCCTAAAAGGATAGACTAGCCGGGATTAATTACACGCTATAAGTTCGCCAATCTTCCAGCCAGGCCAGTGCGGGTACTTTGAGGGAGGTTCCCTATGCTTTTGCACGAAACTAATTAAAATAAACCTCGTTTTCCCAGGGGGATAACCCCATTGACACCTTTCTAGACACCTATTTGATCGGCTAATTGTAAAGTGCAGAACTCTCCCAAGAGTAACAATTACTCGCAGTGGGTATCGGGATCCAACTATCACATAGAAGGTATGCAATCTCATTGCAAATTTCAACACTTGAAACTCCCGATAATGGTTTTTACCCTTAGCACTTATGACCCTGACTATAATCAACATATCATAAGCACTAGTCATGTTGTACCCGTCATTTTATGATTAATTAGGCCCACCGATATGAACCTCGGCTATGGTCGACATAATCATGTGACTGTCCTAACTAATCGCATCATATGCGGTGCAGGAAGACATCACTTAGCTACTGTACACTACGCCTCGGCTATGGTCGACATACGCAGCACGAATACTAAGTACTCTACTTCCTAAAATGATAGAGGGTTGCGGATGGTTTTTAAGAATACCTTTAACGCTTTGAACTTGATATCGTTGCAGAATCAAATGATTTTAAATGGAGTGTTTTGTAGGCTTTTGCTAGTTTCGCTAAAGAGGTCACACCCGGTAAAGGGAACTTGGCTCTTTCCTCGTCGAATGAGGTGCAGGATATTCATAATATCACTATGCAAAGAAAAAACTTGAAAAGCAATCAAAAGATGAAACCGAAGGTTGTAGCATCTGCCAGTTACTGCTAAAGAGGTCACTCCCGGTAAAAGGATCTCGGCTCATTCCTTATCGAATAAGGTGCTGAATATTCTATAAGGAATACCGCTATGCAAAGCAACAACTAGAGCTACCAATTTTAGAAAATTTGATTCCACAACATCTTTAGGTTTATTTTGTTAGTTATATGTATGCTTTAGAGGCCATTACTGTACATTGGATGTATATTGTAGTGGATGCTGGGACATATATAGGTAGGACTTTCTTGCTCGACATGATAGTACGCTATCTGGTTGCTCTTTATCTTAACATGTATACTTTCTGTCTCTCTGATTACATGTTGATAAAGCCCTTAGGATGTGTACTCGACTTCCAGGACTATGATGCAGATCATACTAGTGGGGTCTGGGTAGTCAATGAGTACATCCTTCAATGTTCCTAGTCGTAGGAATATCGAGACGGGGCATCGATATTCCAGAGTAGACTAGCGTATATCTTCTCGACCCATGTGATGGACGATGGATGATCCCATATCCATTGGTGTTTGACATCAGAGATCGTATGCGGGTGCTCAGTGGAGACTGGGTATAATGAACGGACTCGCCGAGAACTCCCAGATGGTATTATACCTCACGTCAGATGGCAGTTCTCTGGTGACACTGGTACAGCTTAGTCTGTTGACCCAAGATCGTCATAGAGTCTTGTGTGTCTCCCACTGTGCTTTGATTTCCACCCTACCACGGCTCTACTGAGTCGTGCAAGCAGGTGGTTTTTGGGTACAGTCCCGATTCACATGGAGGCAATGAGCGATAGGAGGGGATTCGTCTCTCCCGGTATTGGGGGTTGATGTTGCGCTATGCTCGACTGGCCATAACAGGAAATCCCTGGCCAGGGTTGCAGTGATCTACTGATAAGTGTTATCGGTAGTTTCACACATGTTATGGACCTCACATCAGCATGACTTATCGAGCTATTAGGGTCTGACGTTTACCGCCCCTAGGCGAGATATGCGACATATCAGACGAACAGACCGGACTGTACGGTAAGTGTTACTGGTTGGATTCACAGTAGTGTGAGCGGGCTTGCTCGTCGATCTTCTGATCGCTCAATACCCGGGTGGCCGTTACGTTTAGCAGACCGCTTGCGTCTTGTGGGTGTTTGATATGATCATCACCTGCTGCCGGCGTATTGACGAGTCTTTAGAGTCCTTCACAGTGGTTTCCTGGCTCAAGCGAAACGAAATAGGAGCGCATATGAGATATGTGCGGGACCGAGAATAATGCGTGTATGTGATACCGTATTCTATTCTCTCGATGAATGTATCGATTGGTTGTATGCGATATAACCTAGTTATCGAATCAAGACTTGATTCGATAAGCCGATACATTGGATACTAGTCGGTTATATGCGACATGACCGGATCATTGAATCAAGTGTTGATTTAATGATTTAATGTATAATTATATATTTGATATATTACTTTGCATTAACTAGTATTGGTTCACTTTAAAAGGATTTTCTCACTTGATATGCACATTGTATATGTGATATATTTTTGTTCATAAGATTGTATCATGTTTGATGATACATGCTCACTTGGGTTTGTGTAAAGATTAAACCATGGTTGTGTAATGGTTAGGGTTTTCATTTTCTTATCTATTTATTTATTTATTTATTTTAGAAAAGAAGAAAAGAAAATGGTGGCTTGTTTTGTTTGCTTGTTGAAGCTTTGAACAAGTCCACCATTCTTGTCTCTTCTCTAACCCTAACCATTCATCTAACCTTAGTTAAATATCTACACTAAACCATGGTTGAATACCTGATAAGTATTCATTTTATTTTCTTCTTTAAATAACTTATCATATATTATCTTCTTCTTATTCTTCTTCTTCTTCAAGAAGAAAAAGCTTGATAGCTTCAATGGCAACTTGAGCAAATGAGTGAGAAATCCAATTCTAAAGTGAACCCACTTCCTATTTCATCATCCTCTACCTCTTTCCAAGTAGTATAGGGTGTTTTCTTCACAAGTTTCATGACTTGGTGAAGTGGGGGCTTGATCTTGTGATGCCTCGACGTAGATCATCTTCGGCATCGAAGCCGACGACCAAGCCCGCCCATTTCTCCGATGAAGCCGATGCTAGAGTCATGGATTTGATTTGGACAGCGGAGGGACCTCATCACGGAGCCTAGGACGTGGAGGACCGGATTTACAAAGGTTGTAGCTTCTTTCCTTTAGTTAAAATTCGTTTATTTGCATTGCATCGCCTCATTATCTAGTTAACGATCCGTATTAGGGTTTGTAGGCACTTGTAAAATTTGAATTTGCCATGTTTGATCACTTGTGAGACTTCATTAGTGTGCCGAGGAACCCTACAGTGGTATCAGAGCTACTAGGCATTGGATGTCGACCTATGGGGGGTTCTCACTGTGTGACAGTGTGGCGAAGCATAGGCTCTTACCCCCAGGGTGTCCCGAGACCGGAAGGTGTTCCGGCTGGTTGCAGTCCTCGCGAGGGGGCATGCGTAAAAAGTAGCGGCTGAGGGACCCGTTGGTGCCACGGCGACCCCATTGGATGGGGTGGCTGCCTGACCTATAGTGGTATCAGAGCCTAGCTAGAGCCTTAGGCGATGTGTAGATGGAGTTAGAAGTCCGATCGAGCCGAAACCCTAATTCAAAACATGCTTTCTGTACATTTTTCAAAACTGTGCATTTTTTCACATTAAAAATATGCAGAAAAATCAGCAGGCATTTCTAAGAGTTACTGTGAAATTCGATGACCCAATTCCATCAAACCGCCGCGGTTCCGCGGCACGAGCATGGCTCGTGCGGCGATTCCGCGGCCTAATGGTCTCTTTGCCCTATTTGTTTTGCACAGTAACTCCTATTTTGTAGTTCTGGTTTTCCTGGGAATTTTTAAACTGAACTCAAGAGTTGAGTTTTCTGGGTTGTATTGGGGACTCGGTGTTTCGATCGGATTATCAGACTTTGTCTATGTGGCTTTCCGGATATTTTAGAATATGTTAAAAAGTTCGACTGGATATAAATACCCACTTTTCCCCTGTCGGGAAATTTCCAAGTGTTGGATCTTTCCGTGGTTTAATAACGTTCTAAATAGTCCAAGTAACGCAATGGACCTTCTAGAAGACAACAAACCTTAACTCGATTATGTGACCGTCTTGAACTGCCCTTTGAACCTTCGGGTTTGGGGAAGTACGGCGTGCCACATGTGAGGCGTTGGCTTGACCCTTCTACGGCTGGACCGTTGGTACTGAGGCACGAAGTGAATGTTTTTAAACCTATTTAATGTGTTGAGCTGTATCGGGAAAACTTGGGTGTTCGATTGTTCGATCGGAAAGTTTAACATTTTCTATTTATCCGGAATGTGATACAATAATTGGAATTCACAAGTAGTTATGAGATAACTGAATGAATGTTATAAATCTAGCGGTTTAGTCTCACTTGATCGGTTGCCATGGAATTTTGATGCGATCAAAAGTCCGTCGCAATCACGTAGCGTACGCGGATACTCGCCGGGTAAACTTAATAGACAGCCTCACTCCATAGCCCCGACCAAGTGACTGTAGGAGAACCCCATCGCCGAAAGCATCCGTTTGGGTGCTCGCGGCAGCGGTGTTCCGCCTTGGTGCACTTCGTCGACGGCGTCGGGGGTGCGGCCACCTACTAAAGTTTGCGACGAGCATTCGATCAAAATGTCGGGAATCTTGTTGAATTGCCCGACTTGATATTGAAAAGAGTTTTCGATAATGAGACTAAAATGCGGGGTTTATAATTGTTAGGCATGGGATGTCTAAGTATTTCATTTGATTAGGCATGCGATGCCTAAAAAGGTTACGGATTCCAACTGTTGTAGTTTTACACTTTCTTTTCTGTGACCGTAAGTGTAATATGTGATATCGCCGGTTTCGTTGTTATATGTCAACGACAATTGGGATGCGCATATTTACTTACGTTGATGACATGTGATGTTATGTGTTGCTGGATATGTTATATTGGATCGTCGTGTTCGAATAGCCGGGTTTTTTTTATGTGAGATGAGTGTTTTTCGTTTTCATTCATGTTAAAACTTGTATGTAATATTCTTTTATTGGGGCACTTCCAGGTTGCGGAAGATGTCACCGTTGATGTATATTATTTACTTTTCTGCACTAGGATAGACCCAAGGAGGAGGGCACAAGTAACCGGGTTCTAGGGTCCAGAGGGAGACCAACTCGAGGAGTCGAGTCCGGGTCTCCTAACCCTAGAATTGGTAGGGTTGCTTGCCGCTCTCGTAGGGGTCTAGGGGTGTGGGATTGGCTATTCATCACGACCGTGGAATCCGTGTTTTATACTGGCTCGTATTGAAAATACGGACGCCCTAGTATATCCAATATTTCATATGATATTTTTCTGCTGCGTTATCTGTGATGTGATCATGTGATGTTCTGTGCTTTGTTCAGATAGATGTAGTATATAGTATATATGATATATTATATAGACGTTGCTTATGTTTTACACCCGCGCTAGCCCTGCCTCGTTCTGCCGTTAGTTACCTAACCTAACGGTGCAGACGGGACATCGAGGCGAATGCGGATGGCATAAGCGACGTTATATTTATCTGTGCTGTTTAGGTGGACTTAAATGATGGGATATTCATTAATGAGATTAATGAAAGAAAATAAACCTAATTGATGTTGTGGAATCGAATTTCAAAATTAAAACAGGTAGCTACAGTTCTTGCTTTGCATCGCGGTGTTCCTTATAGAACATCCAGCACCTTATTCGATGAGGAAAGGACCGAGATCCCTTCACCGGGAGTGACTCCTTTAGCAATAACTGGCAGATGCTACACACTCGGTTTTTCTTTTGAACGCTTCTATAGTTTTTGCTTTGCACAGTAATATATATGATATATCCCGCACCTCATTCGACGAGGAAAGGGCCGACGATCCCTTCACCGGGAGTGACCCCTTTAGCAAAACTAGAAAAGCTTCAAAAACATTCCATTTAAAAACCATTTGATTCCGCAAGATCAAGTTCAAAGCGTTAAAGGTTTTCACAAAAACCATTCGCAACCCTCCGTCATTTTAGGAAGTAGAGTACTTAGTATTCGTGCTGTGTTTGTTGACCATAGTCAAGGGACAGTGTACGGTAGCTAAGTGATGTCTTCCTACACCGCATATGATGCGATTAGTTAGGACAGTCGCGTGACTTTGTTGACCTTAGTTAAGGGTCATGTGGGTGGGTCTAATTAATCACGAAATGACGGGTAGAACTTGACTAGTACTTATGATTTGTTGACCATAGTTAAGGTCATAGGTGCTAGGGGTAAAAACCTTTATCGGGAGTTTCAAGTGTTGAAACTTGCAATGAGATTGCATACCTTCTATATGATAGTTGGATCCCGATACCCACTGCGAGTAATTGTTACTCCTGGGAGAGTTTTGCACTTTGCAATTAGCCGATCAAGTAGGTGTCTAGAAAGGTGTCAACGGGGTTATGCATCTGGGAAAATGAGGTTTACTGTAATTAGGTCCGTGCGAAAGCACGGGGAACCTCCCTCAAAGTACCGACACTGGCCTGGCTGAAAGATTGGCGAACTTGTAGAGTGTAATTAATCCCGGCTAGTCTTTCCTTTTAAGGTTTGAAGAAAGATTTGATAAAAAAATAGTGGGAGCCATCCTGATTAGATAAAATATATAACCAGTCTGATCTTGCAAGAGCGCACGCAGAGTGTTTCTTTCTCTCTCTCTCCAGGTAGCGACCATATCATGCCTTAATCAAGATAATAATATGGATGTATTGACCGAACCCGCTTGTTATACTGAGCTGGGGAACGTTGGTCCCGCTCCAACTTATAATTGTTATAAGACAGAGAAGGAAATAGGGGAATACCAGAATTCCTATGCCGCCCAAACGAAGAAAGTGCATATGATCCATCTCCTTCGGGTGTGTTCATTATAAAGAACTGTTTCTCAGTATCCTCTGAATCTTGCGTATTTGATACAGGATCAGGATCCCAGATATGTAATCTGTTACATAGGGCTACAAAAGGGTAGAAAACTGAGAACGGGTGATGAGTTTCATGAGACAGAAAACGGGGCAAGTGTTGCAGCCAAGTCTGTTGGTCACTGTCACCCTGTATTACTAATACATTGATTCTGAACAAATACTATTAGATACCGAACCTGATATACAAAATCATATCAGTCTCTTTATTAGTAAAGAAATGATAAAATTTTGTATTGATGGATAATGTTTTGAACATTTCCTATATCAAAAGTTGATCGGTTCAGGCACGTTATCTAAAAGCATTGATGCTCTAAATCAAACTACAGTTGCTAGTATGCAGAACACACACAAGAGGAAGAGTTCAGAAATGAACGATTCGTTCTTGAGGCATTGTAGACTAGGTCATATCAATGCGACCCGACTGGCTGAAGTTACATTTTAGATGCATATTTAAATCAGTTTGAATTTACATCTTGTGAAACTTGCCAGTCATGTCACAAAGATTAGATGACCATAGATCTGTTTATTGGAAACAGAGAAAGAGTTAGTGAACTCTTGGGACTGATACATGATGATGTATGTAAGGTCTCCTGTCTACACATGCCAGGACCAGTTCTTTGTACTTCATTACGTTCTCAGATGATCTCTCAAGATTCAGACATATGTTCCTGTTGAAACATAGGCCCGAAGCTTTTGAGATATTCACAGAATATAAGTTAGAAGTAGAGAACCAAAAACCGGGTATAAGTATTTATCCTATGATGAGATCAGGGAGGAGAATACTTGTGCACGGAATTCCTGGATTATTCTAAAGGAGAATGAGATTCTCTCTCAGCATTACTCCTCCGTATACACCTTTGCACGATGGTATTTCGGGGCGGAGCAGATACTCCCTATTTGATATGGTGTGCTCTATGATGAGTACTACTGAGTTGCCTATTTTCTTTTGGGGGTTATGCACTTGAGAAGCTGCATACCTATTGAATTAGGTTCGAATCAAATCAGTGCCTACCACTTCATATGTGATATGGAAAGGGAAGAGCCCATTTCTTAAGTTAGTTATGATTTGGGGTTGTCCGGCCTATGTCTAAAAGCCAAATCTGGACAAGATCGAGGCAAGATCAGTTATGTAGAACTGGAAAGGTTCCAGCTATACAAACTGTAGCAGATGATTTGGCAGAACTTAAGGATTCAATAGTTTCCGACGAACCTCAGCTTCTCCGCCGATCTGGTAGGGTTTCTCATCCACCTGAGAGATGCTTCGGTTTCTCGATGACAGTGGGAGCGAGGATTGCATCATGAGATGATGACCCAATTAGTTTCGAGTAGGCCATCGAGAGTAGGGACTCTGTAAGAATGGCTGGATGCTTAGCGATCTGAGATAGAATACATGTACACCAACAAAGTATAGACTTTAGCTGCTATATCTGAAGGGTTAAATCCCCATCAGGAGCAAGTATATCTTGAGAAGATTACTTGGTGTAGATGGAAAAGTTGAGACTTTCAAAGCTAGACTTGTTAAAGTTTTTCGTCATTGACTAGGCATGGATAATGATGAAACCTTTTCTAGGGACTATGCTTAAGTCCATCCAGATCCTACTTGCCATTGCTACATACCATGACTACGATATCTGGTGGTTGGATTCCATGACTGCTTTTCTAAATAGTGATTTAGAAGAGAACGTCTATAAGAACACAGCCAGAGGGCTTCGTAAACAGTGGGAGCAGCGGAAAAGTGTGCAAGTTTCTTTACAGAATAAAGCAGGCGTCGCGGAGTTGGAACGACTGTTTTGATGTGATAATCAAAGTGTTTGACTTCATCAAAATGGTAGATGAACCTTGTATGTACAAAAGGGTAGTATGGAGTATGGTAATGATCCTCGTAGAGTACGTGGATGACATACTTTTGATAGGAAAGGAGTTTCCTATACTACGCTTGGTCAAGCTCCGCTTATCACAAGGATTCTCCAAATAGGATAAAAGTGATACCTCCTAAATCTTGGGTTTTGGATCTATGAGATAGATCTGAATGGATGTTAGGATTCTCACTAGCTATAGTGAGATAGTAGCAATCGATCCTGGAGAGAATCACTGGAAGGGTTCCAGGGTGATAAAGACGACTGAATGTCAGTCGCAGGCATTGTCTTTACCCTTAGTAAAGGGACGGTATGTTGGAAGAGTTCCAAGCTAGATACTATGGCAAACTAGACGATAAAGGCTGGTAACATCACTATTTAAGATACTACCAAAGAGGCAGTTTGGGTGTATATTGGTGTAAGCCCGCGGAGGCGCCCCGGCCGTCGATCCGACGCCGGAAAACGCGGAAAACAAAAAACTTTGCGAACTTTGCAAAACGGCACCACCGCGGACTTTTCACCCGGATCGGGCTATTAACCTAGCTAACTAGCAAACAAGAAAAGAGTAGAGATGCCATACCAAGCGATCCGTGTCCTTCGGTTTTCGTCTCCGCTCCGATCTCCCGCGGAATCTCCGTCACCTCCTCGCTCGTCGGAAAGGGCACCACGTAGCCGGAATCTTTTACGGGCTCCCGCCTCTTGACCGAGGCAACTCGGGCGCGAAGTTGGCTAGCCGACGCGTCCAAGGCTTGCTATAGAAATAGTGTAGAAGGTTATCTCTTTGGGGTTTATGAGGTTGCCATGGTTGGAGGAATTTTAGCACAAGGATATTCATGGAGGCTTGAGGGAAATAATGGAGCATGCTTGAAAAATGAGCTTGGCCCAAGCAAATTTGCTCACTGGAAATTTTTGTGCTCTCTCCAAAAAGTGGGTTGAATCCATAAATAAAAGCATGCATAAGGAAATTAATCCCCAGCACACTCACAAACACAAAAAGGGGGGGGGTCCCACGAAATTTGCAAGCAACAAATTTGCCACACAAATAAACCTCTCTCTCTCTCTCCTAATCAACAGTGGCCGGCCCCCACAATTCCAGGTGGGGAAAAAAAAACATGGTGATAAAAAGGAATATTTCAAGATGAGAAAAATGCATGAACCAAATAATCTCACATCAATTTCTTTTCTCACCAAATAAAATCACCATCTCATAAATGCAAGAGAATGACCAAAAAAGAATATCATGATTATGAAGCCACACTCAAGCAAAGAAACCCCTCACAAAATGTTAATTGCAAACTTGCAATTAACACCCTCCAACGAAAAGTCCGACCGGGAAGGAAAAAGAGAAAATCGGCCGGAACGGAATGCAAACTGGCAACCCCAGAAAACCGATCCCGTAATAAATTACAGGAAAACCCCGCTACTGCAAATACATGCCCGCATTTGTATTCCCACTGAACACAAATGCAAAGAGACAAAACTACACTATCTAAAACTAGAATCCGGCTTAAGCCAAAGCCGGCTAGTAAGAACCGTCCGATCACGATCCGTGCAATACCGCACGTATCTGATCGAACCCTGCCATATCTCCATACGGCCTCTACAGCGTTTCGCCCGAAACTTGAGTAACTGTCTGTGTGGTGGACTCTAAAGACTCGTCAATACTATGGCTGTGGATTTAACCACTAGCACGTCAGAGGTATAAGCCAATACGTGACGGGCCACCAGGTATTGACCAAAAGGGACGTCGATGAGCGAACTCATCCTGACACCCTACTGAGCCTGTCAGTGACAATATCCGTACAGTCCGGTCCGTTCGTCTATGAGCATCGCATGGTGGGCCTAGGGGGTTGGTAAAAGTCAGACCCCCAAAAGCGGTACAAGTCGTGTCGGAGTGTAGCCCAGAACACCCTGAGATACTACTGGAATACCTACCAGCAAATCTCCTGCCTTGGCCAAGGACTTTTCATGTTCTGGCTCTCCTAGACACAGCACGACCTCACCCCCAATACCGGGAGAGACGAACCCCTGCAGATCCGCTCACTGCCTCCATGTGGCTCGGGACTGTACCCAACTAAAACCTGTTTGCACGACTCCTTTGAGCCGTGGTAGGGTAGTAATCAAAGCACAGTGGGAACTCACACGAGACAAATGACGGTCTCAGGTCGATGAACTAACCTGTACACATGTCACCAGGGAACTGCTATCTGACGTCTGGTATATTCCCAACTAGCAGGTTCCCGGCGAGTCCTGTCCGGTGTACTCATAGCCCAATGAGCACCTGTATACATCTTAGGTGAACCAACTGACACCAGTGGCTTGTGAGACCGGCCACCGCCCCTCGTCGGGGTCTCGACTGTATACACTAGTCCACTCTAGAGAATCGATGCCCTGTCTCGAAACTCGCTCGACTAGGGACCATTTAAGGATGTGCTTATAGACCCCAGCTCCCACTTATATGATCGCCCTCATACTGCTGGAAGTCAAGCAAGAATCCTAGGGGCTTTATCAACGTGTAATAGCGACTCGAAAGGTCACCTAAAGCAGTACACGATGATAAAGATAAACCAGATAGCATACTATCATCTCGAGTAAGACTGTCCTACCGGGATAGGTCCTCCCCTCAATCATTGCAATCACGTGCCTGTGATCCAATAATTGACTCTGAGGGCACTATCTCCAACAATCTCCCACTTGCACTCAAGGCTAATTATTGCGATGTCGCATACTCACAGCCCGTGTGATACCGAACACCCAACTCCTCTACTAGTCAGTCTCACAAAGCTCGTTTGCGAAACTATTGCGTTCGAGGAATAGCCTCAGTGAGTGGATCCGCTTTGATGTTTCTTTCTATGTCTCTCTATATCTCATGTTCGCAGAGAAAACTATCTCCCAAAATGAGCAATACCTGTCCTAGAATGTCTGGATGTCTGATGGGACCTAGCTCATAAGTGAACTCCAAATCCAAACTTCTTAGACTGTATCGTCTACTGAACTTAATCAGTATCCTGCGCCATGCCTTCCCTCGGTATCCACTTGGACCATCTGTCCAACATACTGCCCCTCGTCAAAGGGAAAACTATAACTCTGACAGCCACTCTGCCATCCAGGTCACCTTGGAAGCCTGGAATGATAACCGTCTCGTAAAGGAGGCTGCCGTTATCAATTCCCTAGAACATCAACTTATGTTCTAAAACTGCTTCCGACTGTTTCTCCAGGATTGGATCAATATCGACTTATTGCATCTACTGCAAGAACAACATCTGGCGTGGTACTTGACATCTCATGATTGACTCAATTGCCTAAGCAAGTGATCTGCCAATCATGCACATCCCTCTCCCCTTTAGTCTGCAAGACACCTTTAGAGAGGGTGACTCCATCACCTGCAGGTATACTACCGTGCCAGGAGTCGTCCATTCTAAATACTCATAGAATGCGGTCAAAGTACCCAGATTGGGAAACCACCCAAATCTAGATCTAAAACCATAGATCTAGTAACTAGAATGTCTGATATAATATCCAAGTCCTATGTGGAGAAACCACTGTGTGACGACCAAAGTATAACCGATCGTAGTATAGGAATATCACTTCCTACTCTGTGTATGTCATCAAATACCAGGACATCACACTCTACTACCTTCTTAACAGATCCATCCCCTATTCTGATGAAGTCAAACCTATGACTGTCACATCAGAAATAGATGATCTATCTCTGTTATATCTGCTTTAGTCTATAAATAGACATAAGCCTGATGTCCACCAATGCTTCCGTTGCTCCCACTGATTACGACAACCCTCTGGCAGAGTCATATAGACGTGCACTTCTAAAGCCAGTTTAGAACGATGCTATACTCATCCTCCCGCCGGGTCTCGCAGCCTGAAACAACAGCAATGGCAAGTCTGGGTAAACAAGAACCTCCCTGCCACCGTCCTTGAGCATACCGAAGTACCTCTCGGGTGCCTGAGGTTACCCACCTTATCTGCGGAGTGGCCAATGGAATGTCAAACCAGATTGAATCTTTAGGTTCTTATGAAATCTTCAGTAATCGTTTGTGGTTCTGGAATCACTTCCAGTTCTACCATACTCCCACTACTGTTTTCTGAAAAAAAATCCATTTCTTTAAAAAATGTGGCGAGTCAAGAACAATATCACTATTGATCTTCCAGATGGTAGAAAGTCAATCCCTCGTCATAGCCCGGGTCAACCCACAAACAGCCACTACTGAAACGTGCCTTGAGTTGTCCAGAGTCTGGTTTCAAGCATAAGCCGGACAACTCCCCGTATCTTAACAATGTCAAGATATGAACTGTTCTATATCCAAGAAACAGAGGCACTGATTTAATTGAACCAGATTCAAATCATGCAGCTGTCTCCAGTGCATGTCAAGTAAATGGAAGAGAGGCCGATCAGCGTTACTCAACTTAGGAGTACTTCCAATTATGAGTAACCTGAAAGAGAAGCTAGTTCTCTTAATCATTACTATCAACTGAATACCATTCACAAGTATCTACATCTTCGATCACCTTGAAGAATCCCGATACTTGCAACACTTGGTTCTCTACTTTACTCTTATACCTATAACTCCTCAAAACTTAGACCCTGTGTTTCTACGAAACACGTGTCTAAGAACTAGAGAAGTTAAAAGTAAAGAGAATATAGTACGAGGACCAACCCCTCTGTCCTAATGGACACTGGACAATATACAATACTCTGTATAAGTCCCCTGAGTCTGGTGACTCATTCACTGTGTGTCGTAGGTTGAAAACTGTACTTTTGGTTAAGAAGAATTACACCGCCGTTCAATGCTCCTTACCTAACCATCCACTGATATAGGTAAATGTCATAAACATAATTTCAAAAAGATATGTCTCACTCTATAAAAATAGACGTACAGATATATCAATTTGAAATTGGTGCATAACAACGGATATTCAAAACCAAATATTTGCCGACCGGCAAACAACCCAGGTGACTTCCTCAAATATCACCGATTACAACAAATCCCGATATAATGAGGATGGTCACCTAATTCCCAATAACTTACTCCCACTCATCATCTGTAAAACCATACAGATGTGAGAATCCAACCTGGTAGATACATACCCTGGAGTAAGTGTCTAATAGGGAAATCAGTTTTCTTTTAACAGTACACAGTGGAACTGAAACATTGAAATGTTTCGATGGGGTATCCTGGTATTCTAAGTAATGCCTCTTCCATTATCCAGATTCACAACTATAACCGTATAATTCTTTGCCACCTCTCCAAATCCCTTTATATATCTTTAGTCATTACCTTCTGTACACCCCTTTAGACCAAATGGTTTTCTTCCTTCCCTACCGTTCGGCACCAGCCTATGGTTTGGAAGAAGACTATCCAATAAGCATAAAGGGTGTACTGTCCTAATCCTAGGAGCACTCGCAACGCGAGAGAAGGTGAAGATAAAAGACACCTGAATGAACTTAATTCATAGGTGATTTAGGATTGAAAAAGAAGTACATGGTTTGGTCGTGAATAGCAGTCGCAATTTACTTTGCCCTCTTACTAATCCCTTGCTTTGTCTGAACTTAATACCTTCTGTACACCGTTTAGGCTAATTGGCTTTCTTCATTCCCTACCGTTCGGCACCAGCCTAAGGTTTGGAAGAAGACTATCCAATTTGCATAATAGGTGTACTATCTCCTAAACCAAGGAGTACTCGCAACTTAAGAGAAGGTAAAAGGTAAAGACAACTGAATAGTCCTATTCGTTTTCTCCAGAACCTGAAACCATCCTCGAAGTCCTTCGAGTTCGTATATAACCATACGATGGTTTTGTCCAATGGAAGTGGACGTTCGTAGTAATACGGGGTGTCCCGGAGAAAAGAGTAAAAGTAGGAGTGGCAAAGAGGTCTGTAACTCTGACAATCCAAAAGCCAGTGTTAAGAAGGTTCGGTCAACTTTATCACTGAGTCATAATCTAGGGTCGGGTCAATGGTCGCTGCCAAAGAGAGAGAGAAAAGAAACACTCAGCGTGCACTCTAACCTAAATCAGAATGGTTATCACTTTATCTAATCTGGAAACCTCCCACTGTAACGTCAAATTCTTCCCCAAACCTGAAAAAAGAATTAGCCGGGATAACCCGAGGAGTAAACCAACTCATCAGTGGGAATCGGGATCCAACTCTCATCGCATGATAACGTGACGGAATCCGCTCACGTTATCACACTCCAGAAGGTATGCGCATATCTGGAAAGTTTCAGTACTTTTGAAACTCCCGATGTGGATTTCTGCCCCATGCTCTTATGACCTTGACTTTGGCCAACATATCATAAGTCACATGTCAAGTTCTACCCGTCATTCTCCTGGTTAATTTGAACCCACCCATACATACCCTTGACTTTGGCCAAAATGGCAGTACGACTGTCCCAAACCAACGCATCTATCTATGCTGCATATGAATACCCAATAGCTACCAAACACTGTGCCTTGACTTTAGCCAACATACACAGCATGAATACTATTGACTATCCATATGAAACGACGGAGGGCTACGAATGGTTTCTGGCGAAAACCTTTAACGTAATGAACTTGATATCGTTGAAGGAACTGATAGCTTTTTAGGAATATAGTTACAAAAACCTTTGCTAAAGAGGTCACTCCCGGTGAAGGGATCTCGGCTCTTTCCCCGTAGAATGAGGTGCAGGATATTCCAAATGAATACCACGATGCAAAGCAAAAGTAATCGGCTATAGTGAAGTTACTGCCCTGACGCAAACTTTTGTCCAAGGGGTCACTCCCGGTGAAGCGATCTCGGCCCTTGCCTCGTCGACTGAGGAGCAGGATATTCCAAATGAATACCACTGTGCAAAACAAAAGAGAACACCCTTGCAATAACAGCTTTTGAAAAAGTGTTCCAACAACATCAGAATAGGTTTGTTTATCTTGCATTGATCCGAATCAACGCAGTCCCATCAATTGATCACACCACAAAGAACGAAAATATACTGACGTACGCATATGCCATCCGCATTCGCCACTGGGTCCCGTCATCACCCGTTAGGTTAGCTAACTAACGACAGAGCGGGGACTGGACTAGCGCGGATGAAAAACATATACAACATCTATAAATATATATATACCAATATATAGTATTTCGTTCAAGGCGTGAGAAAAGCAACACAGAAATGTATAGCAACACAGATCAATACAGATATCTGGGATCCCCGGGTTTCACAGAGCCGCTACTGAAACCCGACGTTTCCCTGGTCGTGTGGATAGCCTGTGCAATGAAATCCTAGACCCCTACGGGCGCGGCAAGTTACCCGCCAAAACCTGAAGCGAGGCAGCCCCCTTCAGCAACGTGAATGGACCACCCAGCACTTCACGGAATCCGGTAACTTGGGCACCCCTCCGGGGTCAACCCTATACCCCCTACGAGTGCGGCGAATAGCCTGCCAATTCTAGAGTGAAGCCCCTTCCGTCTCAATGCCATGAGATGCGGGCTTGTTGCCCTCCAGAACCCGGCTACCCGTGCACCCCTCCGCGGGGTAATCCTAGTACAGAAAGTAAAATATACATACAACGGGTACATCGACCGCAACCAGGTCGTGCCCCAAAAGAATAATACAAACAGGCAGTGACGGCAGTCCACATGTCGGACGCTCGCCCCGCAATAACAAATGTACATATAAAACAAAACTGTACTACCACAGCAACCAGGCTATCCCCCACGACCGATCCGCAACAATACAGTACAATCACAGAACACCAACGTGAAAGTCACGTTCGTAAATCCGTTTAACCGGGCTATAGCAGTTAGACCGGATTTACCGATCGAGTGACATTCACGGTCGCAGATATAATGTAAAAACTGTGAACTGGCATGTTTAAAATATCCGATCGAACAAATTTATCAAAGTGGGCCCCAAGGAGTACTGTAGCACTTACAGAAAAACTGGGCCCAAAGCAAATATCCCAAAACCCCTATTTCCAACTCATAAGCTTACTGGGAAAATATGGTGCCACGATTCATCCTATCCGCCGCGGAACCGCGGCCAAACCAGGGGTTTGGCCGCGTTTCCGCGGTCTAAGTGAGGAATCAGTGGATCGTATTTTCCTAGAATTCTTAGAATTTCTTGTACATGTCTCTGCAATGACCTGAAAAATTTTTGGAGCTCAAAAAAATTCAACAGAGAACACATGTGCACAAAAATACGGTTTTTGGGGATTTTGTTCGATCGGGTTCTAAACGCGCTAGAGCAAGCTAGGCAAGATTAATGGCGTGGCTCTGATACCATTGTAAGCCCGCGGAGGCGCCCCGGCCGTCGATCCGACGCCGGAAAACGCGGAAAACAAAAAACTTTGCGAACTTTGCAAAACGGCACCACCGCGGACTTTTCACCCGGATCGGGCCATTAACCTAGCTAACTAGCAAACAAGAAAAGAGTAGAGATGCTATACCAAGCGATCCGTGTCCTTCGGTTTTCGTCTCCGCTCCGATCTCCCGCGGAATCTCCGTCACCTCCTCGCTCGTCGGAAAGGGCACCACGTAGCCGGAATCTTTTACGGGCTCCCGCCTCTTGACCGAGGCAACTCGGGCGCGAAGTTGGCTAGCCGACGCGTCCAAGGCTTGCTATAGAAATAGTGTAGAAGGTTATCTCTTTGGGGTTTATGATGTTGCCATGGTTGGAGGAATTTTAGCACAAGGATATTCATGGAGGCTTGAGGGAAATAATGGAGCATGCTTGAAAAATGAGCTTGGCCCAAGCAAATTTGCTCACTGGAAATTTTTGTGCTCTCTCCAAAAAGTGGGTTGAATCCATAAATAAAAGCATGCATAAGGAAATTAATCCCCAGCACACTCACAAACACAAAAAGGGGGGGTCCCACGAAATTTGCAAGCAACAAATTTGCCACACAAATAAACCTCTCTCTCTCTCCTAATCAACAGTGGCCGGCCCCCACAATTCCAGGTGGGGGAAAAAAAACATGGTGGTAAAAAGGAATATTTCAAGATGAGAAAAATGCATGAACCAAATAATCTCACATCAATTTCTTTTCGCACCAAATCAAATCACCATCTCATAAATGCAAGAGAATGACCAAAAAAGAATATCATGATTATGAAGCCACACTCAAGCAAAGAAACCCCTCACAAAATGTTAATTGCAAACTTGCAATTAACACCCTCCAACGAAAAGTCCGACCGGGAAGGAAAAAGAGAAAATCGGCCGGAACGGAATGCAAACTGGCAACCCCAGAAAACCGATCCCGTAATAAATTACAGGAAAACCCCGCTACTGCAAATACATGCCCGCATTTGTATTCCCACTGAACACAAATGCAAAGAGACAAAACTACACTATCTAAAACTAGAATCCGGCTTAAGCCAAAGCCGGCTAGTAAGAACCGTCCGATCACGATCTGTGCAATACCGCACGTATCTGATCGAACCCTGCCATATCTCCATACGGCCTCTACAGCGTTTCGCCCGAAACTTGAGTAACTGTCTGTGTGGTGGACTCTAAAGACTCGTCAATACTATGGCTGTGGATTTAACCACTAGCACGTCAGAGATATTACTTTGCATTAACTAGTATTGGTTCACTTTAAAAGGATTTTCTCACTTGAAATGCACATTGTATATGTGATATATTTTTGTGCACAAGATTGTATCATGTTTGATGATACATGCTCACTTGGGTTTGTGTAAAGATTAAACCATGGTTGTGTAATGGTTATGGTTTTCATTTTCTTATCTATCTATTTATTTATTTATTTTAGAAAAGAAGAAAAGAAAATGGTGGCTTGTTTTGTTTGCTTGTTGAAGCTTCTTGAAGCTTTGAACAAGTCCACCATTCTTGTCTCTTCTCTAACCCTAACCATTCATCTAACCTTAGTTAAATCTCTACACTAAACCATGGTTGAATACATGATAAGTATTCATTTTATTTTCTTCTTTAAATAACTTATCATATATTATCTTCTTCTTCTTCAAGAAGAAAAAGCTTGATAGCTTCAATGGCAACTTGAGCAAATGAGTGAGAAATCCAATTCTAAAGTGAACACACTTCCTATTTCTTCATCCTCTACCTCTTGCCAAGTAGTATAGGGTGTTTTCTTCACAAGTTTCATGACTTGGTGAAGTGGGGGCTTGATCTTGTGATGCCTCGACGTAGATCATCTTCGGCATCGAAGCCGACGACCAAGCCCACCCATTTCTCCGATGAAGCCGATGCTAGAGTCATGGATTTGATTTGGACAGTGGAGGGACCTCATCACGGAGCCTAGGACGTGGAGGACCGGATCTACAAAGGTTGTAGTTTCTTTCCTTTAGTTAAAATTCGTTTATTTGCATTGCATCGCCTCATTATCTAGTTAACGATCCGTATTAGGGTTTGTAGGCACTTGTAAAATTTGAATTTGCCATGTTTGATCACTTGTGAGACTTCATTAGTGTGCCTAGGAATCCTACATATTTTTCTTTCATTAATCTCATTAATGAATGTCCCATCATTTAAGTCACCTAAACATCATAGATAAATACAACGTACGCTTATGCCATCCGCATTCGCCTCGAAGTCCCGTCGTACACCGTTAGGTTAGGTAACTAACGGCAGAGTGGGGCACAGCTAGCGCGGGTGAAAAACATAAGCAACGTCTATAATATATCATATATATTATAATGTAAAGTATCTATCTCAGAATATAAAATGATCACATCGCAAAATATCAGCAGCAACAGACAACATATGAAATATTGGATATACTAGGATGTCCGTATTTTGTATTTAGCCAACAATAGAGAATACTGATTCCACTGTCATGATGAATAGCCAAACCCACATCCTTAGACCCCTACAAGAGCGGCAAGTAACCTTGCCAATTCTAGGGTTAGGAGTCCCGGTCTCGACTCCTCGAGATGGTCTCTCACTGGACCCCAGAACCCGACTACTTGTGCTCCCCTCCTTGGGTCTATCCTAATGCGGAAAAGTAAATAATGTATATCAATGGTGACATCATCCTCAACACGGAAGTGCCCCAATAAAAGAATATTATATACATAGAATTTTACATGAATGAAAATGAAAAACTCTCATCTCACATAAAAACCCCCGGCTATTCAACACGACGATCCAATATAACATATCACAGCAACACATAACATTACATATCATCAACGTAAGTAAATATGCGTATCCCAATTGCCGTTGACGTATAGCAACAAATCCGGCGATACAGCACATATTACACTTACGGTCGCAGAAAAGAAAAATAAAACAACAACAGTTGGAATCTGCAACCACCTTAGACATCATAAACCTGAAATATCTCATACTGCGGATTTCATGCTCAACAATATAAATTCCTTAGACATCGCATGCCTAACAATTATAAACCCCATATATTAGTTTCGATATTGAAAACACTTTCCAATTACAAGTCGGGTAATTCAACAAGATTCCCGACATCCCGATCGAGTGCTCGTCGGAAACTTTAGTAGACAGCCGCACCCCCGATGCTGATGACGAAGTGCAATAAGGCGGAACACCGCAACCGCGAGCACCCGAACGGATGCTTTAGGCAACGGGGTTCTCCTACAGTCACTTGGTCGGGGCTATGGGGCGTGGCTTTCTAGTAAGGTTACCCGGCGAGTATCCACGTACGCTATGTGATTGCGACGGGCATTTGATCACATCAAAATCCCGTAGCAACCGATCAACTGAGACTAAATTTCTTGATTTATAAAATTCAATTATTGTGGATTCCAAGTATTGTATCACAATCAACTAGAAGATGTTAAACATTTCGATCAAATCAACAAACACCTTCATCTGCCTAAGAACTCAACACTTGAGCAAAGTTGATATACCCAAAACGTGCCACAGTACATATAGACCAGCCGTAGAAGGGTTAAACCAACTCCTCACCTATGGCACCGCGGAACTATGCCAAACCCTAGGGTTCGATCGCGGTTCCTTGGGCATAGAATCGAGTTAAGGTTTTTGTTCTTCTAGAGGGTCCATAAGTTACTTGCACGACTATTAAATATACTCAACTTAGAAAACTCCAACTCTTGGAAAACATCAGAGGGTATCGTGAGGCAGTGTTCGAAGCTTGCCCAAAGTGCTAAACATTATATAGGTTACCATTACAATGTTAAAAATATACGACTACGAAACACTCCGTATTAGTCCTCTATCAAAATTTACATCACATGAACTTTTGGACTAAACAAACAACACCTGAAACACCACAATCTACAGTACAATGCGCAGAACAAAAACGAGGCGGTTTTGACTGAATGTGGCCGGTTTTGGGGGTATTGATCTCCGGTCATTTTCGAGCAAATGCTCTCAAATTTTTTCTGTACACTATAGGTATCACATACATTACTATGTAGTTGTTTGCTTAATTTTTAAACACTTTTTAAAAATCGACAGAGAGAAAAATCTGCAGGGTTTCAGAAATCGTATTTCGGAGTTGTTTCGGTTTCGTATTAATCTAACATCTTCTAAGTTTCTAGTTAGGCTCTGATACCATTGTTAGGATTTTCCCAGCACCTAGCCTAGGGTTTGCAAGCATCAACCATTCCACAAAAAAAAATTTAGGGGGTGCTAAGCAAACATCCAAAGAATCATACAAGAAAATTAGGGTAACAAAAACTTTGCAATCAAACATTACAATAGAAGTGAATAAGAGATACAACCTTTGTAGCCCAGGCCTTCACTTCAATAGCTCCGTGTTGTCATCCCTTCGCTGTGATCATCGATCTCCCGGACTCAAGATGGACTTCACAAAGCGTAGTTGGCAAACATTCTTGAAGACATCGATGCCGAAAATGATCTACGTCGAGGGAACTCAAGTACAAGCAACTTCTTCACAAAGTGATGAACTTTGTGAAGCAAACACCCTAAATTAAATGGCAAGTAGTAGAGGATGGTGAAGTAGGAATTTTGCTCATTTTGGATTTGATTTTCTCACAATATTTCTTCTCGTCTTCAAACCCTAGAAAGCTTCTCAAGCTCAAGAAGAAGATGAAGATGAAAGAATAACAAAAGAATGAGAGTGAGGTTAGATTTGCAACCATGGTGAGTTTTGTGTCATACACTTAACCCTTGTAGAGACTTAACCATTGGCTATGATAATTGGTTGGGTTAACTAAATATCTTAAGTAAAAACAAATGTTGTGGACTAAGTCAATGGTTAGCAAGCTTCTCCAAGCTTCTAGCCATGACAATTTCCAACAATTTTGTTAATTACTAAGATAAATCAAAACCCTAGAAGTATCATGGTTATGGTGTAAGTCTTACACACACAAGTTGCATATATAACCTAACATGATACAATGTATATATCACATATATAACATGTACACCAAAGTGAGAAAAAGAAACAATTAAGTGAGAAATATTAGTTAATGTAAATTCATATATCAAATATATAATTATACATTAAATCATTAAATCAATACTTGATTTAATAATCCGGCTATAATACATATAACCAACAAATATCAATAATATTAATTTACCGAATCAACACTTGATTCGATAACCTGGCTATATCACAAATACCCGGCCGATATCACATGTCGCGAGAATAAATACGGTATCACATACTCGTATCAATCTCGGCCCCGCACATATCACATATGTGCTCCTACTTCGTTTCTCTTGAGCCAGGAAAGCTCTGTGTAGGACTCTAAGGACTCGTCAATACGCCAGCAGTAGGTGGTGATAATATCAGTCACCCACAAACTGCAAGCGGTCTGCTAAATGTAACGGCCTCCCGGGTATTGAGCAATCAGAAAATCAACAAGCAAGCCTGCTCATACTCCTGCGAATCCAATCAGTAACACTTACCGTACAGTCCGGTCTGTTCGTCTGATATGTCTCATATCCAGTCTAGGGGTGGTAAACGCCAAACCCCAGTAACTGTGATAAGTCATGCCGATGTAAGGTCCATAACGGTTCGAGAAACTACTGATAACACTTACCAGTAGATCTCAGCAACCCTGGCCAGGGATTCGTGTTATGGCCAATCGAGTATAGTGCAACATTAACACCCAATACCGGGAGAGACGAATCCCCTCCTATCGCTCATTGGCTCCATGTGACTCTGGACTGTACCCAAAATCCACCTGTTTGCATGACTCAGTGGAGCCGTGGTAGGGTGAAAATCAAAGCACAGTGGCAGACACACAAGGCTCTATGACGATCTCGGGTCTACAGACTAATCTGTACCAGTGTCATCAGAGAACTGCTACCTGACGTGAGGTATAATACCATCTAGGAGTTCTCGGCGAGTCCGTTCAGTGAACCCAGTCTCTACTGAGCACCCGTATACCATCTCTGATGTCAAACACCAATGGATATGGGATCATCCATCGCCCATCATATAAGTTGAGAAGCTATACGGTAGTCTACTCTAGAGTATCGATGCCCTATCTCGATATTCCCTCGACTAGGAATAATTAACGGATGTACTTATAAACTGCCCAGGCCCCCACTGGTATGATCTTCCTCATAATCCTAGAAGTCAAGTACACATTCTAAGGGCTTTATCAACATGTAACAAAGAGACATCATGTGTACATATTAAGAAAAAGAGCAACCGGATAGCATACTATCATGTCGAGCAAGAAAGTCCTACCTATGTATGTCCAAGCATCCATTATAATATACATCATATGTACAATAATGGCCTCTACGGCATACATATAACTAACGAGTTCCACATATCCATACGTACATGACTCCGGGAAATCCCCACGATAACCGCCAAGTCTAAAATACTATCACTGGTAGGTACTTGTCCGCCTGCCAGGCTCATCGGCTAAAACCATCGACATACCTTTCTTGCCCTGAGGAATCATACCGGGCTCTACCATGTACCCGCACACGCCCACTCCACACCTCGCATCGGGTATATATCAAAAATCTCAGAACCGAGAAATCTCTTGGTTTACGCTTCGAAATATCATATTAAGAGAAACCGGGTTTTTCAAATAATGCATAATTTCATGAAAACTACCACGGCCCTCAAATCCAGAAAACATCAAGTAATGAATAAGAATATTTGCATAGATCATTATGATGATATATATTATATAGGTGTACATATATAACAACGTCCCATACCAATGATATATATGTACATGTATATATATCAGCGTCCTATACCACTGATATATATACCCTGGAGTAAAACATCTAGAAAATATCATATGAAATCCATTTATCAATGCGAAATCCATGAAATATAATATATGCACCATGAAACAGTAATATGAGCATATAAAGGAAAAACCGTTATTTAACTGCAACAAGTTATTAAATATATCATGTGGTTCCTAATTTCCCCAAATCCATACAACATCATATAAAGGTGAACATGTAGCTATAGCCAGGTATGCGTAACCATGTCGTTATAGCAAGATATGTGTATCTACCTATCAATAATGATGTAATACCCTCCAGGTATGTGTGTAGCTATATCAAGCTAGGTATGTGTATATACATGTCAATAATTATACAATACCCTCCAGGCATATGTGTAGCTATATCAAGCTAGGTAAGTGTACATGTAAGTATGTATACAAGATGTACATGTAGTTGTGTCTCATATGTGTATATACCTATCTCTAATGGTACAATACCATAAAGGTATATGGATACCTAGCATGTAGACATGGCAAGGCATATATGTAAGCATGTAGGTATATAGGTATGCTATATGTCATATGCACTATGGAATATGAATCAATGTCTCAATGTCCCTAACCAATACAATATCACATATGTATAGGTGTCAACTATATCTCGTATGTATATGGGTTGTGTGTGTCATGACAATTATCGACGGAGTGTGTGTAGCATACAATTAGTGCTCGTGTAGCATGAACCGTCAATAATAGTGTTGTATCTCATTAATACTATATCCATATGCAAATAGGAAAATGAGATATGCAACAAAGGTACACATGCACAATCAATGTCCATATACTTAATATCAAGAATCATATCATAATGATCTATGCAAATATTCTTATTCATTACTTGATGTTTTCTGGATTTGAGGGCTGTGGTAGTTTTCATGAAATTATGCATTATTTGAAGAACCCGGTTTCTCTTGATATGATATTTCGATGCGTCCACCATGAGAATTCTCGGTTATGAGATTTATGATATACACCCGATGCGAGGAGTGGAGTGGGCCGTGTGCGGGTACATGGTGGAGCCCACTATGGTTCCCCGAGGCAAGAAAGCTATGTCGATGGTTTTAGCCGATGAGCCTGGCAGGCTGGAAAGTACCTACCGGTGATAGTATTTTAGACTCGGCGGTTATCATAGGGATATCGACCGGAGTCATGTACGTATGGATACGTGGAACTTCGAGTGTCGAAGCTGGGCACTCGGGTTTCGATAGCGTATGATACGTACCTATCAGGGCCGGTCTTGGTGACAACACCTGATAGATGTGTATTTATGTGTCGATACTAGACACTAGTTTTCATGATGTTTTCGGGTGTCGATGTTAGACACTCAGTTTCCATGAGACTTACAGGATATGAGGAATTCGTGAGGATGACATGTTTTATCCATACTCAGCATTTACTTGATATGCATTGCTTCATGTATTAGTAGTAACTGATCGAGTACCTTTCATGACTGTTGCATATATATATTGCTATTTATTGATATCATCTTGCATGTGTTAGATGTCGCAGTACGTGCATACTTGCGATTAACTGCATATGTTATTTACTATTCACGAGTTGGCAACTCACCCCCGTTGTGCCACAGTGTTTTGCAGGTAGTCCCTTAGGGCAGTCGCGGCAGGGCTTTCATCTATCATATCATCTTTTGCAGCGGATACCGCTACGGCTAATTGTGTGCAGTTTTGATATAGGTGGGTTTTATGGTTATCCTATGTTGCTCATTGTAAATTCGTTGTATCCAGTACTCTCCATCTACTACTTCATGTATTGACTTAGAGACGAGTTATGAGGACGATATTGTATATTTCGATTACTCAGGATGTCTTTTATACAGTTTTATTTATATCATCTTTTATTTCATCGCTACGGCGCCATATATCTGTTGTGGTGGTTGTTTTCCGCCTTTGGGTATGGATTTGCTCCCGTTGGGGATGCTTTACTTATATCTTTGTATGCACCCATTTTTGGGGCTAGTTTTTCAAAGGAGGTGCTGCCAAAATTTTTAAGAAAGTAAATTTGGATTTTAAAGAATTTGTACTTGAAAATTTCTAAAGTTTTAACAATGTTCTTATCACTTACTACTTTTGATCGTTTAGATTGTTGGGTTTTCGGCTTACATGAATTACGTTACGCCTGTAGACATTACGTAGTTTAAAAGCCGTCACGTACCAAATTTCGGGTCGTGACATATGGAAATAGCCGAGATCCCTTCACCGGGAGTGACCTCTTTAGCGAAACTAGCAGATGTTATAACTCACTCGGTTTAGTTTTTGATTGCTTCTATAGTTCTTACAATGCATCTTGGTATTTATGAAATATCCTGCACCTTATTCGATAAGGAAAGAGCCGAGATCCCTTCATCGGGAGTGACCTCTTAAGCGAAACTAGTAAAAGCCTAAAAAACACTCCTTTTCAAAATCACTAGTTCTACAACGATATCAAGTTCATTACACAAAAGGTTTTCTTAAAAACCTATCATAGACCTCCGATATTTCAGATAAGTACTATTTAGTATTCGTGCGGCGTTTGTTGACCTTGCCAAGGCGTAGTGTACGGTAGCTGATTAATACTTATCTACTAAAGCATGAGATACGATTGGATTAGGGTAGTCATACGGCCTTGTTGACCTTGTCAAGGGTCGTGCGGGTGGGTTTAATTCAATAATAAAATGTACGTGTTGAACTTGACTTACGATTTATGGTTTATTGACCTTGTCAAGGTCATAGGTCGCCTAAGGCAAAAGATTATCGGGAATTTATAGTGTTAAAATTTGCAATGAGATTGCATACCTTCTATGAGATAGTTGGATCCCGATACCTACTACGAGTAAGAGTTACTCCTGGGAGAGTTTTACACATGACAATTAGCCGATCAAGTAAGTGTCTAGAAAGGTGTTAACGGGGTTACGCTCTTGGGAAAATGAGGTTTATTTTAATTAGGTCCGTACGAAAGCACGGGGAACCTCCCTCAAAGTACCAACACTGGTCTGGCTGAAAGGTTGTCAAACTTGTATGGTGTAATTAATCCCGGCTAGTCTTACCTTTTGGGGTTTGAAAGAAGATTTGATAAAAACAGTGGGAGCCATCTGTTAGTTGTATGTATGCCCTAGAGGCCAGTATTGTACAGATTATGTATATTATATTGGATGCTTGGACATATATAGAGATGACTTTCTTGCTCGACATGATAGTATGCTATCTGGTTGCCATTTATCTTAACATGTACACTAGTCTCTTTATACTGTCTTATAGTTACATGTTGGTAAAGCCCTTAAGATTTGTACTTGACTACATGGACTATGATGCAGATCATACTAGTGGGGACATGGTAGTCCATAAGTACATCCTTCAAGGTCCCTAGTCGTGGGTGTATCGAGACGGGGCATCGATATACCAGAGTAGACTAGCGTATACGCTTCTCAACCCATGTGATGGGCGATGGATGATCCCATATCCATTGGTGTTTGACATCAGAAATGGTGTACGGGTGCTCAGTGGTGACTGGGTACACTGGACGGACTCGCCGAGAACTCCCAGATGGTATTATACCTCACGTCAGATGGCAGTTCTCAGGTGACACTTGTACAGGTTAGTCTGTAGACCCGAGATCGTCATAGAGTCTTGTGTGATTCCCACTGTGCTTTGATCTCCACCTTACCACGTCCATGAGGGCGTGCAAAACGGTGGTCTTTGGGTACAGTCCCGAATCACATGGAGGCAATGAGCGATAGGAGGGGTTTCGTCTCTCCCGGTATTGGGGGTTGATGTTGCGCTGTGCTCGATTGGCCGTAACAGGGAAGTCCCTGGCCAGGGCTGATCAGAGATTTGCTGGTAAGTGTTACCAGTAGTTTCTCGACCCGTTACGAGCCTCACATCAGCACAACTTATCGGGTTATTGGGGTCTGACGTATACCACCCCTAGACTTGATATGCGACGTATCAGACGAAGAGACCGGACTGTATGGTAAGTGTTACTGGTCGGATTCGCAGGAGTGTGAGCGGACTAGCTCGTCGATCTTCTGATCGCTCAATACCCGGGTGGCCGTTACGTTTAGCAGACCGCTTGCGGCTTGTGGGTGCTTGATATGATCATCATCTGCTACCGGCGTATTGACGAGTCTTTAGAGTCCTACACAGAGGTTTCCTGGCTCAAGCGAAACGAAATAGGAGCGCATATGAGAGATGTGCAGGACCGAGAATAATGCGTGTATGTGATACCGCATTTCATTCTCGCGATATATGTTTCGATTGGTTATATTCGATATGACCTAGTTATCGAATCATTGATTCGATAAATCGATACATTAGATTCTAGTCGGTTATGTGCGACATGACCGGATCATTGAATCAAATGTTGATTTAATGATTTAATGCATAATTATATATTTGATATATTGCATTGCATTAACTAGTATTGGTTCACTTTAAACGGATTTTTCTCACTTGATGCACATTGTATATGTGATATACTATTGTGCACTTTTATGTATCATGTTTGATGATACTTGACCATATTGTTAAGTGTATGGAATTAAACCATAGTTAACTTGAGATTAGGGTTTTATTTATGCCTTTATTCATTTAATTGTTTATTCATTTATTTGGATAAAGATTTAGAGGAGAATGGTGGCATTTCTTGTTTTATGTTGAAGCTTCAAGAAGCTTTGACTTTGCTAACCATCCTTATCTTCATGCTTAACCCTAACCCTCTAAAGTGACCATGGTTTATTCTCTACACTTAACCCTAGTTTAGTTATGATAAGTATTTGATTTTCTATTTTCTTTTTATCATAACTTATCATAACTAGCTCTTCTTCTTCTTCTTCTTCAAGCTTGCTACAAAAATGGCAACTTGAGTTAAAGTGAGATAAATCCAATTCTAAAGTGAACCCACCTCCTATTTCTTCACCCTCTACCTCTTGCCAAGTTGTTTTGGGTGTTTACTTCACAAGTTTCACAAGTTTGTGAAGTCGGAGCTTGAGTTTGTGCAACCTCGACGTAGATCGTCTTTGACACGAAGCCGACGACCTATTCCGCACGTTTCTCCGATGAAGCCGTCACGAGAGTTCAAGCTTCAAGATGGACAGCGAGAGGACGCCCTTGCGGAGCCGTGGAGGTGGATATCCGGATCTACAAAGGTTGTAATTTCCGTATCCCAGTAGTTAACTGTTAACTAGCTTTTAGTTTCGCCTAGAATTCTAGCAAACGATCCGTAGTCGGGTCTCTCGGCACCGTTAAAATTTTAATATGGCATGTTCGATGCCTTGTGTGACCTCATTAGGGTGCCTAGGAACCCTACAGTGGTATCAGAGCCTAGCTAGAGCCTTAGGCGAAGTCTAGACGGAGTTTGAAGTCCGAACAAACACGAAACCCAAATACTTTAGAGCTCTCTGGACATTTTCATAAATCTGGGATTTTTTCATATTAAAAATGCCTAAAAAATTCACCAAGGAATTACAAGAATTACGATATAAAATTTTTCCCATGAACAGTTACTGGAGCCGCGGAAACGCGGCAGAAGCATGGCTTCTACCGCTGTTCCGCGGCCATATAGTGACGTCATCCAATTTTCTCTGCACAGTAATACCTGATAAATTCTGGTGAGTTTTCTGGGTATTTTTAAATTGATTTAAAGGTTGAGTGCTCTGGGGTTATATTGGGAATCGATGAATTCGATCGGAATATCAAACTTTGTTTAAGTGTTTTTCCAGATAACTGTAGAATATGTTAAAGAGTTCGACTGGATATAAATACCCAGGTTTTCCCCTGCCGGAATAATTCCAAGTGTTGGATTTTTCTGTGGTTAAAAGACGTTCCGAGTAGTGCAAGTAACGCGATGGTCCCTCTAGAAGACACAAACCTTAACTCGATTATGTGACCGTCTTGAACTGCCCTTTGAACCTTCGGGTTTGGGGCAGTACGGCGTGCCACATGTGAGGCGTTGGCTTGACCCTTCTACGGCTGGACCGTTGGTACTGAGGCATGAAGTGAATGTCTTTGAACCTATTTCATGTGTTGATCGGTGTCGGGAAAACTTGGGTGTTCGAATGTTCGATCGGAAAGTTTAATATATTCTATTTATCCGGAATTGGATACAATAATTGGAATTCACAAACAGTTATGAGATAACTGGATGAATGTTATAGATCTAGCAGTTTAGTTTCACAAGATCTCGAAAAGAGTTTTCGATGATGGGACTAAAATGCGGGGTTTATAACTGTTAGGCATGTGATGTCTAAAGAGGTTGCGGATTCCAATTGTTGTAGTTTTACACTTTCTTTTCTGTGACCGTAAGTGTAGTATGTTCATATCGCCGGTTTCGTTGCTATACGTCAACGACAATTGGGGTATGCATACTTATTTACGTTGATGACATGTGATGTTATGTGTCGCTGGATATGTTATATTGGATCGTCGTGTTTGAATAGCCGGGGGTTTTTATGTGAGATGAGTGTTTTTCATTTTCATTCATGTAAAAACTTGTATGTAATATTCTTTTATTTGGGGCGCTTCCAGGTAGCGGAAGTTGTCACCCGTTGTATATTATTTACTTTTCCGCATTAGGATAGACCCAAGGAGGGGAGCACAAGTAACCGGGTTCTGGGGTCCAGTGGGAGACCAACTTGAGGAGTCGAGTCCGGGTCTCCTAACCCTAGAATTGGCAGGGTTGCTTGCCGCTCTCGTAGGGGTCTAGGGGTGTGGGATTGGCTATTCATCACGACCGTGGAATCCGTGTTTTATACTAGCTCGTATTGAAAACACGGACGTCCTAGTATATCCAATATTTCATATGATTATTCTGCTGCGATATCTGTGTTGTGACTCTGTAATGGATATAGTATATAGTATATATGATATATTATATAGACGTTACTTATGTTTTACACCCGTGCTAGCCCTGCCCTGCTCTGTCGTTAGTTACCTAACCTAACGGTGCACGAGGGGACATCGAGGCGAATGCGGATGGCATAAGTGTACGTCATATCTATCTGTGATGTTTAGGTATTTAAATGATGGGACTTCATTAATGTGATTAATGAAAGATAAGAAACCTAAGATGTTGTGGAATCGAATTTTAAAATAAAACAGGTAGCTACAGTTCTTGCTTTGCACAGCGGTATATATGATATACCCCGCACCTTATTCGATGAGGAAAGGACCGAGATCCCTTCACCGGGAGTGACTCCTTTAGCAATAACTGGCAGATGCTACACATTCGGTTTGCTTTTGACTGCTTTTGGGTTTTTGCTTTGCACAGCGATATATATGATATATCCCGCACCTCATTCGACGAGGAAAGGACCGAGATCCCTTCACCGGGAGTGACTCCTTTAGCAAAACTAGAAAAGCCTCAAAATCACTCCATTTCAAAACATCATTTGATTCTACAACGATATCAAGTTCATTACGCTCATGGTTTTTATGAAAAACCTGCGTAGCCCTCCGTCATTTCAGATAAGTATTAGTTAGTATTCGTGCTGCGGTAGTTTGGCCTCCGTCAAGGCGCAGTGTACGGTAGCTAACTAGTGCTTATCTGCTAGCATATGATGCGATTGGATTAGGGTATTCGTACGGCGTTGTTTGGCCTCCGTCAAGGGTCGTGCGGGTGGGTTTAATTCAATCAGGAAATGACGGGTTGAACTTGACTAGCGGACTATGGGTTGTTTGGCCTCCGTCAAGGTCATAGGACGCTAGGGGCAAAATATTATCGGGAATTTCAAGTGTTGAAATTTGCAATGAGATTGCATACCTTCTATGAGATAGTTGGATCCCGATACCCGCTGCGAGTAAGAGTTACTCCTGGGAGAGTTTTACACATTGCAATTAGCCGATCAAGTAGGTGTCTAGAAAGGTGTTAACGAGGTTACGCCTCTGGGAAAACGAGGTTTACATTAATTAGGTTCGTGCGAAAGCACGGGGGACCTCCCTCAAAGTACCGACACTGGCCTGGCTGAAAGATTGGCGAACTTGTAGTGTGTAATTAATCCCGGCTAGTCTTTCCTTTTAGGGTTTGGAAGAAAATTTGATAAAAAGCAGTGGGAGCCATCCTGATTAGATAAGATAATAACCAATTTGATCTTGCACGAGCATACGCTAAAGTGTTTTCTTCTCTCTCTCTCTCCAGGTAGCGACCATTTCATGCCTTAATAAAGATAATAATATGGATGTATTGACCGAACCCGCATGTTATACTGTGCTGGGGAACGTTGGTTCCGTTCTTTCTTATAAGAGTTATAGGAATGAACAGGATACAGGGGAATACCAGGATTCCCATGCCACCCGAATGAAGAAAGTACATGTTGATGCATTTTCTTCGGGTGTGTTCGTTACTGAGAACTGTTTCTCCATTTGCTCTACGTCCTGGGTATTAGATACCGGGTCAGGATCCCATATATGTAATCAGTTACATGGGCTTAGGAAAGGTAGAGAACTTGGAGAAGGTGATAAAGACATTAGAGTTGGAAATGGTGCAATTGTTGCAGCTAAAACTGTCGGGGAATATCACCTTGTATTACCAACTGGTAATACATTGGTTCTGAACGAATGCTATTACATGCCGAACCTGATATGCAACATTATATCGGTTTCTTTATTAAGCAAAGAAGGATATAATTTTGTATTACAGGACAATGTTATGAACATTTTCCGTAACCAAAAGTTGGTTGGATCAGGGACATTGTGCAATGGCATTTATGTTCTAAATCAATCAACAGTTCTGAGCATAACAAACACACACAAGAGGAAGAGTTCTGAACTCAACGAATCCTTCTTGTGGCATTTTAGACTGGGTCACATCAATGCGACACGACTGGCTAAGTTGCATAAGGATGGATATTTAAATCCGTTTGAATTTTCATCCTATGACACTTGCCAGTCATGTCTCAAAGGCAAGATGACCAAGACTCCGTTTACGGGACACGGAGAAAGAGTTACCGAACTCTTAGGACTGATACATAGTGATGTATGCGGTCCCATGTCTACACATGCCAGGGATGGTTCTTCGTACTTCATTACATTCACTGACGATCTCTCTAGATTCGGATATGTGTTCCTGATGAAACACAAATCAGAAGCTTTTGAGAAATTTAGAGAATATAAACAAAAAGTCGAGAACCAAACCGGAAAAAGTATTAAAATCCTTCGATCAGATCGGGGAGGTGAATACTTGAGCAATGAATTCCTAGACTTCCTAAAAGAGAATGGGATTCTCTCTCAGCTAACTCCTCCATATACACCACAGCACAACGGTGTATCGGAGCGGAGGAACCGCACCCTATTAGATATGGTGCGCTCTATGATGAGTACAGCTGAGTTACCTATTTCCTTCTGGGGATATGCACTGGAGACTGCTGCATACCCACTGAATAGAGTTCCGACCAAATCAGTGCCTACCACTCCATATGAGATATGGAATGGCAAGAGACCATGTCTTAATTTTATTCAGATATGGGGTTGTCCGGCCTATGTTAAAACACAAAATCCGGACAAGCTCGAGGCAAGGTCTGTTCTATGTAAGTTTGTTGGATATCCCAAACATTCGCGAGGGTATATCTTCTACCACTCCGAGGAACAAAAAGTGTTTGTTTCTCGACATGCCACTTTCTTAGAAAAAAGTTTTCTTATGAAACAGATAAGTGGCATTGAGGTAGAACTGGAAGAGGTTCCAGCAATACAGACTACAACAGAAGATTTGGTTGAACCAGAGGATTCCGTAGTTCCCGATGAACCCCAGCCTCTCCGCCGATCTAGTAGGGTTCCTCGCCAACCTGAGAGATACTACGGTTTTCCCATTGATGGTGGTAGTGAGGATTGCATCTTGGAGGATGATGACCCAACTAGCTTCGAGCAGGCCATCACGAGTAGGGACTCAGTGAAATGGCTGGATGCTATGCGGTCCGAGATGGATTCCATGTACACCAACAAAGTATGGACTTTGGAAGTTGCTCCTGAAGGGGTAAAACCCATTGGGAGCAAGTGGATCTTTAAGAAGAAACTTGGTGTAGATGGGAAAGTGGAGACTTTCAAAGCTAGACTTGTAGCAAAGGGTTTTCGTCAAAGACCAGGTGTGGACTATGACGAAACCTTTTCTCCAGTGGCTATGCTTAAATCCATCCGAATCATGCTTGCCATTGCTGCCTTTCATGACTACGAAATCTGGCAAATGGATGTTAAGACCGCCTTTCTAAATGGTGATTTA
Organism: Agapanthus africanus; assembly: GCA_030015575.1. Lineage (NCBI taxonomy): Eukaryota > Viridiplantae > Streptophyta > Magnoliopsida > Asparagales > Amaryllidaceae > Agapanthus > Agapanthus africanus. Next base: position 243,420,490 of record CM057350.1, read on the forward strand.
GAAGAGTGCGTGTACATGACTCAGCCAGAGGGCTTCGTAGACAGTGGGAGCAGCGGGAAGGTGTGCAAGTTGCTTAAATCCATTTATGGATTAAAGCAAGCATCGCGGAGTTGGAACATCTGCTTTGATGTCGTTATCAAAGAGTTTGATTTCGTCAAAAATCCAGATGAACCTTGTATCTACAAGAAGGTGGCAGAGAGTAAGGTTGTCTTCCTCGTATTGTACGTGGACGACATACTCTTGATAGGAAATGATATTCCTATGCTGCAATCGGTCAAGCTCTTCTTATCACAAAGATTCTCAATGAAAGATCTAGGTGATGCCTCCTGCATATTGGGGATCAGGATCTATAGAGATAGATCCAAACGGATTTTGGGATTGTCCCAATCCAGGTACATTGACACCATACTAAAGAGGTTTAGTATGGAAGAGTCTAAGCGTGGGAACTTACCCACGATCTCTGGAGTCACTCTCTCCAAAGAGATGTTTCCCAAGACTGATTTGGAGAGAGCTTGCATGCAAGGGATACCCTATGCTTCGGCAGTAGGCTCTATCATGTATGCGATGCTATGTACCAGACCCGATGTAGCATACTCACTAAGTGTAGTGAGCAGGTATCAAGCTGATCCTGGAGAGAGTCACTGGACAGCTGTGAAGAGCATTCTCAAGTACTTGCGAAGGACTAGAGATATGTTCTTGGTGTATGGTAACGGAGAACTCCAAGTGGAGTCCTTTACCGATTCCAGCTTCCAGAGTGATAAGGACGACTCTAAGTCGCAGTCGGGCTTTGTCTTTACCCTTTACGGAGGGGCGGTTAGCTGGAAGAGTTCCAAGCAGGAAACCGTGGCAGACTCGACGATGGAGGCTGAATACATCGCTGCCAACGATGCTGCCAAAGAGGCTGTTTGGATCAAGAAGTTCATTACTGAACTTGGAGTGGTTCCATCCATTGAGCATCCAATACCTTTGTATTGCGATAACAATGGAGCGGTGGCTTTGGCCAAGGAACCCAGGTCCCATCAGCGATCCAGGCATATTCTGAGGCGGTATCACCTGATCCGGGAGATAGTTGATCGCCGGGAGATCGAGGTCAGGAGAGTTGACACGAAGAACAACACGGCGGATCCACTCACGAAGGCCATTCCCCAGATACAGTTTGAGAGACTCTTCGGGATGCTCGGTATGAGATACTACAGCAGCTGGCCCTAGTGCAAGTGGGAGATTGTTAGTTGTATGTATGCCCTAGAGGCCAGTATTGTACAGATTATGTATATTATATTGGATGCTTGGACATATATAGAGATGACTTTCTTGCTCGACATGATAGTATGCTATCTGGTTGCCATTTATCTTAACATGTACACTAGTCTCTTTATACTGTCTTATAGTTACATGTTGGTAAAGCCCTTAAGATTTGTACTTGACTACATGGACTATGATGCAGATCATACTAGTGGGGACATGGTAGTCCATAAGTACATCCTTCAAGGTCCCTAGTCGTGGGTGTATCGAGACGGGGTATCGATATACCAGAGTAAACTAGCGTATACGCTTCTCGACCCATGTGATGGGCGATGGATGATCCCATATCCATTGGTGTTTGACATCAGAAATGGTGTACGGGTGCTCAGTGGTGACTGGGTATACTGGACGGACTCGCCGAGAACTCCCAGATGGTATTATACCTCACGTCAGATGGCAGTTCTCAGGTGACACTTGTACAGGTTAGTCTGTAGACCCGAGATCGTCATAGAGTCTTGTGTGATTCCCACTGTGCTTTGATCTCCACCTTACCACGTCCATGAGGGCGTGCAAAACGGTGGTCTTTGGGTACAGTCCCGAATCACATGGAGGCAATGAGCGATAGGAGGGGTTTCGTCTCTCCCGGTATTGGGGGTTGATGTTGCGCTGTGCTCGATTGGCCGTAACAGGGAAGTCCCTGGCCAGGGCTGATCAGAGATTTGCTGGTAAGTGTTACCAGTAGTTTCTCAACCCGTTACGAGCCTCACATCAGCACGACTTATCGGGTTATTGGGGTCTGACGTATACCACCCCTAGACTTGATATGCGACGTATCAGACGAAGAGACCGGACTGTATGGTAAGTGTTACTGGTCGGATTCGCAGGAGTGTGAGCGGACTAGCTCGTCGATCTTCTGATCGCTCAATACCCGGGTGGCCGTTACGTTTAGCAGACCGCTTGCGGCTTGTGGGTGCTTGATATGATCATCATCTGCTACCGGCGTATTGACGAGTCTTTAGAGTCCTACACAGAGGTTTCCTGGCTCAAGCGAAACGAAATAGGAGCGCATATGAGATATGTGCAGGACCGAGAATAATGCGTGTATGTGATACCGCATTTCATTCTCGCGATATATGTTTCGATTGGTTATATTCGATATGACCTAGTTATCGAATCATTGATTCGATAAATCGATACATTAGATTCTAGTCGGTTATGTGCGACATGACCGGATCATTGAATCAAATGTTGATTTAATGATTTAATGCATAATTATATATTTGATATATTGCATTGCATTAACTAGTATTGGTTCACTTTAAACGGATTTTTCTCACTTGATGCACATTGTATATGTGATATACTATTGTGCACTTTTATGTATCATGTTTGATGATACTTGACCATATTGTTAAGTGTATGGAATTAAACCATAGTTAACTTGAGATTAGGGTTTTATTTATGCCTTTATTCATTTAATTGTTTATTCATTTATTTGGATAAAGATTTAGAGGAGAATGGTGGCATTTCTTGTTTTATGTTGAAGCTTCAAGAAGCTTTGACTTTGCTAACCATCCTTATCTTCATGCTTAACCCTAACCCTCTAAAGTGACCATGGTTTATTCTCTACACTTAACCCTAGTTTAGTTATGATAAGTATTTGATTTTCTATTTTCTTTTTATCATAACTTATCATAACTAGCTCTTCTTCTTCTTCTTCTTCAAGCTTGCTACAAAAATGGCAACTTGAGTTAAAGTGAGATAAATCCAATTCTAAAGTGAACCCACCTCCTATTTCTTCACCCTCTACCTCTTGCCAAGTTGTTTTGGGTGTTTACTTCACAAGTTTCACAAGTTTGTGAAGTCGGAGCTTGAGTTTGTGCAACCTCGACGTAGATCGTCTTTGACACGAAGCCGACGACCTATTCCGCACGTTTCTCCGATGAAGCCGTCACGAGAGTTCAAGCTTCAAGATGGATAGCGAGAGGACGCCCTTGCGGAGCCATGGAGGTGGATATCCGGATCTACAAAGGTTGTAATTTCCGTATCCCAGTAGTTAACTGTTAACTAGCTTTTAGTTTCGCCTAGAATTCTAGCAAACGATCCGTAGTCGGGTCTCTCGGCACCGTTAAAATTTTAATATGGCATTTTCGATGCCTTGTGTGACCTCATTAGGGTGCCTAGGAACCCTACACCATCCTGATTAGATAAGATAATAACCAATCTATTCTTGCAAGAGCATACGCTAAGTGTTTTCTTCTCTCTCTCTCTAGGTACCGACCTTGTCCGGCCTTAATCAAGATAATAATATGGATGTATTGACTGAACCCGCTTGTTATACTGAGCAGGGGAACGTTGGTTCCGTTCTTTCTTATAATTGTTATAAGACTGAACAGGAAATAGGGGAATATCCGGATTCCCACGCCGCCCAAACGAAGAATAAGCATGTTGATGCATCTTCTTCGGGTGTGTTAGTTATCGAGAACTGTTTCTCAGTTCACTCTACGTCCTGAGCATTAGATACCGAATCTGGACCCCACATATGAAATATGTTGCATGGGCTAAGGGAAGGTAGAGAACTGGGAATGGGTGATCATTCAGTAAGACTAGGAAATGGTGCAAATATTGCAGCCAAAACAGTTGGCGAATATTACCTTGTATTACCAAATGGTAATACATTGATTCTGAACGAATGCTATTACATACCGAACCTGATATGCAATCTTATATCAGTTTCTTTATTAAGAAAAGAAGGATATAATTTTGTAATACATGATGATGTTATGAACATCTTCCTGAATCAAAAGTTGATTGGATCAGGCTCGTTAAATAATGGCATATACATTCTAAATCAAACCACGGTTCTTAATGTACAAAACCCACATAAGAGGAAAAGTTCAGAAATGAATGAATCCTTTTTGTGGCATTGTAGACTAGGTCATATCAATGCGACACGACTAGCTAAGTTACATAAGGATGGATATTTGTATCCGTTCGAATTTTCATTTTATGACACATGTCGGTCATGTCTCAAAGGAAAGATGACCAAAACTCTGTTTAGTGGACACGGAGAAAGAGTTACGGAACTCTTGGGACTGATACATAGTGATGTATGTGGTCCCATATCTACACATGCCAGGAATGGTTCCTCGTACTTCATTACATTCACTGACGATCTCTCAAGATATGGACATGTGTTCCTGTTGAAACACAAGTCTGAAGCTTTTGAGAAATTCAAAGAATATAAGCACGAAGTCAAGAACCAAACAGGTAAAAGTATTTAGATCCTTCGATCTGATCGAGGGGGAGAATACTTGAGCAATGAGTTCGTGGACTATTTAAGAGAGAATGGAATTATCTCTCAGCTTACTCCTCCGTATACACTGTAAGTCCACGTTACCTCTCCCGGTTCTTTCGGGCTTGCGGAAATGGTGAAAAACGATTTTTAGTGTTTAGGTAATATGGACTACGAAAACGGATCTTGGCTAAACTACACACTAGCAACCAACAAGAGAGTTATCTACTCGGTTAGAGGTTATACCTCAACTTTAACTCCTTCTCTTTGACTCTTGATGGTGGTCGGATGGTGCTTTCCTCGTTGCCTTCTCTTGTCGAAGATGGATCCACCTGTGGGTTACTTCCTTGAGCTCCTTTCTCGAACATTGAGAAAACTAAAGTCTCTGGCTTGCTAGAACTTCAACCTTAGGAAGAGTAGAGAGTGGCTTAGGGTGTTTTATCTCCAAGGAGAGGTTTCTCAACTCATGGGAATGATTCTCCTTGAACTAGAGGAGGAGGAAGATGAAGAGAGGAGAGAGAATGGTTATGATAGAATGAGAATAGTTTTTACAACCATAACAATATATGTGAATTATCAAATTAATAATATTAATCAAAAATGAAAAAGGTGTTGGTTGGTTTGATAAGACCATTATCGTTTCACATTAAATGATTTTGCAAAGATCAAAGAGCATCTAGAAAAGAAATGTTGATGGTCAAGGTTTCAACCATAGTCAACTAGTCAACCTTGGTCAACAAGTCAACAAACCCAACCATGACACAATTTCATTTAAATAACATTATCAATTGATATTACACAAATTCATTAGGGTTTGGAAAAAGACGACTGTCAACTGTGCATACGCACCCGATCCAAAACCCTAATGAAAAACCTCTTCCTCCGCCTCAATCAACTGTGCATACACACCCGCATTCCTTTTCCGAGGAACATGAATACTATGAGATAAAACTAACCCTAAAGCATATACTAGGATCTGGCTCAAACCAGAGCCCGCTAGTAATGTCTATTCGGACGCCAAACGTGCACAAGTGCGCGGATGTGAACGAACCCTGTTGCAAAACCATGCGACCTCTACTCAGTTTTGCCCAAAGGCGAATAACCCTCTGTGTGGGACTCTAAAGACTCGACACTACACTGGCAGTGGGTTTAACAACAGACCGCAAGCGGCACTAGCTGTAAGTAACGGTCCACAGGTAGATGCCGATAAGAAGACTGACGAGGTAAACCCATCTGAATTCCTACTGAGCCTGAATGTGACAATCACCGTACAGTCCGGTCTGTTCGTCTGAGAACATCGCATGGCGGGCCTAGAGGGCAGTAAACGTCAGTCCCCTACTAGTGGTACAAGTCGTGTCGGAGTGTATCCCAGAACACCTGAGATAACACTGGAAACCTACCAGTCTATCTCGCTTGCCCTGGCCAGGGACTTTGTGTAATGGCTCTCCTAGACACAGCGCGATATCAACCCCAATACCGGGATAGACGAATCCTGTCTAACCGTCACTGCCTCGAAGAGCTTCGGGACTGCACCTAAAAACTACCTGTTTGCATGACTCCTTTGAGCCGTGGTAGGATAGTAATCAAAGTACAGTGGGAACACACTCGAGGCGAAGTGACAGTGTCAACTCAACGGACTAAGCTGTACTCATGTCACCTGGGAACTGATAACTGACGATAGGTATAGTACCAACCAACAGTTCCCGACGAGTCCTGTCCAGTGTACTCGTAACCTAACAAGCACCCGCATACTATCTCAAGTACGGCGTACTGACGGCTGTGGGACAGACCGTCTCCCAAGCTGGGATGAGAAGCGCATACGCTAGTCTACTCCGGAGTATCGATGCCCTGTCTCGATAGTCCTACGACTAGGGACCTGCATAAGGATGTGCTTATAGATTACCCAGCCCCCACGAGTGTGACTGCCATCATAACGCTGGTAATCAAGCAAAGATCCTAAGGGCTCCACCAATGTGTAAAGGCGATATGCTAAAAGAAACACATGCACACATTAAAGCAGAAAAAAACCAAGTAGCATACTACTATATTGAGCAAGATTGTCTATACAAGGTGAATATCTCAAGCTTCCATCAAGTAATATACAAACTAGTATGATACAGTAATGGCCTCTAGAGCATATACACTAACAATCTCCCACTTGCACTAAGGCCATGTACTGGCGTATCCAAGACCTATCATCTCGATCAGCCGCTCGTACTGAGTCAGGGGTAAGGCCTTTGTCAATGGATTAGCACTTTTATCTTCCGTAGCAACTCTCCGAACCTCGATCTCCTGGCGACCCACGATCTCCCTGATCAGGTGACACCGCCTCAAGATGTGCCTAGACTTCTGATGGGACCTGGGTTCCTTCGCTAAAGCTATAGCCCCGTTGTTGTCGCAATACAGAGGTATTGTATCAACAATGGACGGAACCACCTGAAGTTCTATCAAGAACTTCCTCATCCAGACGGCTTCTTTTGCGGCATCAGATGCAGCGATATATTCCGCTTCCATCGTCGAGTCAGCAACGGTTTCCTGTTGGAACTCTTCCAACACACCGCCCCTCCATTGAGGGTAAAGACATAACCCGACATGGACTTGGAATCATCCTTGTCACTCTGGAAGCTGGAGTCAGCAAAGGCCTCGATCTGGAGGTCTTTTCCGCCAAACACCAAGAACATCTCCTTAGTCCTTCTTAGGTACTTGAGAATGTTCTTTACCGCTATCCAGTGTTTCTCCCCAGGGTTTGACTGATACCTGCTTACCACACTAAGTGCATAAGCTACATCTGGTCTGGTATACAACATCGCATACATTATAGAGCCAACCACAGAAGCGTACGGTATAATAGACAATGGATCCCTTTCCAAATCAGTCTTGGGAGACATCACTTTGGAGAGGGTGATCCCGTGACAAGTCGGTAGAATACTGCGCTTGGAATCTTCCATACTGAATCTTTTCAGTATGGTGTCGATGTACCTGGACTGTGAAAGTCCTAATATCCTCCTGGATCTGTCAAGATAGATCCGGATCCTCAGAATATAAGAGGCATCACCCAGGTCTTTCATGGAGAACCTATGTGATAAGAACCCTTTGACAGATTGTAGCATAAGAATGTCATTTCCTATCAAAAGAATGTCATCCACATATAAAACGAGGAATACGACAGTTCGTGCTATAAATCTACTATAGATGCATGGTTCATCTGGATTTTGGATAAAGCCAAAATCTTTGACCGTCTCATCAAAACAGATGTTCCAACTCCGCGATGCCTGCTTCAGTCCATAGATGGACTTCAGCAACTTGCACGCCTTTCCGCTGCTCCCACTCTGAATGAAACCCTCTGGCTGGTCCATATAGACACACTCCTCTAAATTTCCATTCAGAAAAGCGGTCTTTACGTCCATCTGCCAAATCTCATAATCGTGGAAGGCAGCAATGGCAAGAAGGATCCGAATGGATTTCAGCATAGTCATTGGAGAAAAAGTTTAGTCATAGTCCAAACCAGGACTTTGACGAAAACCCTTTGCAACAAGTCTAGCTTTATAGGTCTCAACCTGTCCATCTACACCAATCTTCCTTTTGATGATCCACTTGCATCCTACGGGTTTTACCCCATCTGGAGCAACGTCAACGTCTATACTTTGTTGGTGTACATGGACTCCATTTCGGTCCGCATTGCATCCAGCCATTTTACCGAGTCAACGCTCTGAATGGCCTACTGGAAGCTAGTCGGCTCATCACTATCAATGATGCAATCCTCTCTATCCCCGTCTATGAGAAAACCGTAGTATCTCTCGGGCGGATGAGACTGCCCACTTCTCCTGCGGAGCGGCACAGGAATGTCCTGATCTTTCGAACCCTCTGGTTCTACTAAGCTTTCAGTAATAGCTCTTGGTTCTGGAATTTCTTCCAGTTCAATTGCGCTCCCACTTATCTGGTTTTCCAAAAACTCAGTTTCCAAGAAGTGGGCATGACGAGAAACAAAAACCTTTTGTTTCTCTTCGCAATAGAAGAAATATCCCTTGGAGTTCTTTGGATATCCCACAAACTTGCACTGTACTGAGCGTGCCTCGAGTTTGTCCACATGCTGCTTTTTGACAAAAGCTGGACATCCCCATGTCTTAATGTGCTTAAGATAGGGTTTCTTCCCACACCACATCTGATATGGTGTAGTAGGCACAGTCTTAGTTGGAACTCGGTTCAAAAGGTATGTAGCTGATTCTAGTGCATATCCCCAGAATGATCGTGGTAACTCAGCGTTACTCATCATGGAACGTACCATATCCAATAGGGTCCGGTTACGTCTCTCCGATACACCGTTATGTTGCGGAGTGTATGGAGGAGTAAGCTGAGAGAGAATTCCATTCTCTTTTAAGTAATCCAGGAACTCGGCACTTAAGTATTCACTACCTCGATCAGATCTTAGTGTCTTGATACTTTTGCCTGTTTGTTTTTCCACTTCATTCTTATATTCCTAGAATTTTCTAAAGGCTTCGGATTTATGTTTCATTAAGAAGACATAATCGTACCTTGAAAAGTCATCCGTAAAAGTAATGAAGTAAGAATAACTGCTTCGCGCATGTGTAGACATTGGACCGCATACATCGCTGTGAACGAGTCCCAAGAGCTCGCTCGCTCTCATTCTGTGTCCAGTGAACGGAGTCTTTGTCATCTTTCCTTTGAGACAGGATTGACAAGTTGCATATGATTGATATTCGAACGGATCCAAATTTCCTTCTGTATGTAACTTCGTCAACCTTCTCTCATTGATGTGACCCAGTCTACAATGCCATAAGAAAGCCTGATTTGTTTCCGTAGACTTTCTTTTGTGTGTATTCTGGACATTGAAAATCTGTGGTTGGTTTAATACGTATATTCCATTGTTTAATGTACCTGACCCAATCAGAACTTGATTAAGGTGAATGTTTACAATATTACTTACAAACGCAAATTCATAACCTTCTTTAGAAACTAAAGATACAGAAATGATATTACAAGTTGCATTGGGTACAAAATAACAATTACGCAAAACCAAAACGTGTCCATCTGACAACCCCAGGTGATAGTCCCCCATGGACTCGGTATCCATGCCAGCTCCATTTGCAACTCTGAGGGTCATATCACCTGACTTCAAAACCCTACGGTTTCTCAACGCCTGCAAAGAATTACAGATATGAGATCCTGATCCGTTATCCAATACCCAGGAAGTAGAGTTTATTGATAGACAGTTTTCAATAACATACACACCTGATGCTGAAGCCGCAACACGCTTCAGATCCTGTGTTCTGGCCTTCCAAGCCGTGCAATCTTTCTTCCAGTGTCCACTCTTGTGACAGTAAAAGCATTATTCCTTTCCCACAAGTTTTCCCGCTTCCTTTGTTGGTTTTGCCTTTCCCTTCGTATCCACCTTACTAACACCGCCCCTTGGTTTGGCGGGGGTTTTCTTCTTCTTTCCCTTGGCTTTCGCCTTGGACCTAGAAGAGGAAGATCCTCCTACAAACAAAGTGGATGTTTCCCTACCTTTCTTTAGGGTGCCCTCTGCACTCCTCAGCATGTTGAAGAGTTCTGAAAGTTCAACTTCATTTTCCTGTAAGTTGAAGTTCAGGATGAACTGGGCGTAAGTGGAAGGAAGGGACTGGAGAATCAAGTCCGTATAGAGCTCATTCTCCAACGTGGTCCCAAGTGTAAGTCCATGCTACCTCTCCCGGTACTTTCGGGAATGCGGAATTTGGTAAAAAACGATTTTTACGGAGGTGGTAACATGGACCTAAAACCCGGATCTTGGTTAAACATCTATCTAACAACCTAACTACGAGTTTCTAGCTACTCGGTTAGGGGGTTATACCTTGCTTGTCTTGAACTCCTTCGTCTTCAACTCCGATGGTGGTCCGGATTGGCTTCTTCTCGTCGTCTCCGTATGCCGAAGATAGATCCACCTGAAAGCTCCAACCTTTGGCTCCTTCTTCGTTCTTTGAAGAAACTAGTTCACTCGGTTTGCTAAACCTTGTGAACTAGAATGAGTAGAGAATAGTTTGTGTGGGATTTTATCTATGGTTCTTGATTCTCAACTCATGAGACAAGAGAACCATAGATTAAAGAGAGGGAAAAAGAGCAAGAGGGTGAGAGCAAAACAAGAGAGCTCAAGAACAAGAGAGAGAGTGAGCAAGAAAGAATGAGCAACTCTTTTGTCTCTCACCCTCTCATAATCCAAAGTCATGATAACTCATCATACCCAATAAGTCTTATGTGATGGTTGAAGCAACCATAACCATATCATTTCATGCACTCATTTTACACAAATTAGCAGCAAACAAAAGTCTTTGCCATGAAATGATGGCTATGGTTATCATGATGGTCAACCAGTCAAGCCTAGTCAACCGGTCAACAAAGTCAACAAGTCAACAAAAGTCAACAAGTCAACAAAATCAACAAGTCAACAAAAGTCAACAAGTCAAAAACCATGTCACCATAATACTTAATTAATATAATAGTTAATCACATATCATATTCTCATTAGGGTTGAGCAAAAAGTCAAATAGTCAACGGTCAACTGTCAACAACCCTAATGAGAATACGCTGCCTCTGTCTCCCTATCAACTGTGCATACACACCCGCACCCGCGTTCCGAGGAACACGAATGCAAACTGGATAAATCCAATCCCAAAAGGTACACTAGGATCTGGCTTAAACCAAAGCCCGCTAGTGTAAACTGTCCGGACACTGTACGTGCACAAGTGCACGGATGTGACCGAACCCTGTCGCAAAACCATGCGACCTGTCGCAATACCATGCGACCTCTACTCTTTTGCCTAAAGGCGAAAAGCTTTCTGTGTGGGACTCTAAAGACTCGACACTACGCTGGCAGTGGGTTTAACCACAGACCGCAAGCGGCACTAGCTGTGCGTAACGGTCCCCAGGTAATGCCGATAAGAAGACCAACGAGGCGAAACCCATCTGAACTCCTACTGAGCCTGAGTGTGACATTCTCCGTACAGTCCGGTCTGTTCGTCTGATACATCGCATGGCGGGCCTAGGGGGCGGTAAACGTCAGTCCCCCAATAGCGGTACAAGTCGTGCCGGAGTGAAGCCCAAAACACCCTGAGATAACACTGGAAGCCTACCAGTATATCTCGTTTGCCCTGGCCAGGGACTACTCGTGTAATGGCTCTCCTAGACACAGCGCGATGTCAACCCCCAATACCGGGAGAGACGAATCCTGTCTAACCGTCACTGCCTCCAAGTGCTTCGGGACTGCACCCAACCACTACCTGTTTGCACGACTCCTTTGAGCCGTGGTAGGGTAGTGATCAAAGTACAGTGGGAACACACTCGAGGCGAAGTGACAGTGTCAAGTCAGCGGACTAAGCTGTACTCATGTCACCTGGGAACTGAAAACTGACGATAGGCATAATACCAACTAGTCAGTTCCCGACGAGTCCTGTCCAGTGTACCCGTAACCTAACGAGCACCCGCATACTATCTCAAGTACGACGTACTGACGGCTGTGGGACAGACCGTCTCCCACACTGGGATGAGAAGCGCATGCGCTGGTCTACTCCGGAGTATCGATGCCCTGTCTCGATAGTCCTGCGACCAGGGACTTGCATAAGGATGTGCTTATAGATTACCCAGCCCCACTAGTGTGACGGCCATCACATCGCTGGTAATCAAGCAAAGATCCTAAGGGCTCCACTAATGTGTATAGGCGATATACAAAAATAAACACATGTACACATTGAAGTAGAAACAAACCAAGTAGCATACTACTATTTTGAGCAAGATTGTATATACAAGGTGAATATCCTAAGCTTTTATTAAGTAATATACAAACTAGTATGATACAGTAATGGCCTCTAGGGCATATACACTAACAATCTCCCACTTGCACTAAGGCCATGTACTGGCGTATCGAAGATCTATCATCTCGATCAGCCGCTCGAACTGTGTCTGGGGCAGAGCCTTGGTGAATGGATCTGCAGTGTTATTTTCTGAAGCGACTCTCCGAACCTCGATCTCCTGGCGATCCACGATCTCCCTGATCAGGTGATACCGCCTCAAGATGTGCCTGGATCTCTGATGGGACCTGGGTTCCTTCGCTAAAGCTATAGCCCCGTTGTTGTCGCAATACAGAGGTATTGGATCAACAATGGACGGAACCACCTGAAGTTCTTTCAAGAACTTCCTCATCCAGACAGCTTCTTTTGCGGCATCAGATGCAGCGATGTATTCCGCTTCCATCGTCGAGTCTGCAACGGTTTCTTGTTTGGAACTCTTCCAACACACCGCCCCTCCATTGAGGGTGAAGACAAAACCCGACATGGACTTGGAATCATCCTTGTCACTCTGGAAGCTGGAGTCAGCAAAGGCCTCGATCTGGAGGTCTTTTCCGCCATACACCAAGAACATCTCCTTAGTCCTTCTCAGGTACTTGAGAATGTTCTTTACCGCTATCCAGTGTTTCTCCCCAGGGTTTGACTGATACCGGCTTACCACACTCAGTGCATAAGCTACATCCGGTCTGGTACACAACATCGCATACATTATAGAGCCTACCGCAGAAGCGTAGGGTATAATAGACATGCGATCCCTCTCCAAATCAGTTTTGGGAGACATCTCTTTAGAGAGGGTGATCCCGTGACAAGCCGGTAGGTTACCGCGCTTGGAATCATCCATACTGAATCTTTTCAGTATGGTGTCGATGTACCTGGTCTGTAAAAGTCCTAATATCCTCTTGGATCTATCACGATGGATCCGGATCCCCAGGATGTATGAGGCATCACCCAGGTCTTTCATGGAGAACCTGTGTGACAAGAACCCCTTGACAGATTGTAGCATAGGAATGTCATCCACGTATAAAACGAGGAATACTACAGTTCTCGCTACAAATCTACTATAGATGCATGGTTCATCTGGATTTTTGATAAAGCCAAATTCTTTGACCGTCTCATCAAAGCAGATGTTCCAACTCCGCGATGCCTGCTTTAGTCCATAGATGGACTTAAGCAACTTGCACACCTTTCCGCTGCTCCCACTCTGAATGAAACCCTCTGGTTGGTCCATATAGACACACTCCTCTAAATTTCCATTTAGAAAAGCGGTCTTTACGTCCATTTTCCAGATCTCATAATCGAGGAAGGTAGCAATGGCAAGAAGGATCCGAATGGATTTCAGCATGGCTACTGGAGAAATGGTTTCGTCATAGTCCAAGCCAGGTCTTTGACGAAAACCCTTTGCTACCAGCCTAGCTTTATAGGTCTCAACCTGTCCATCTACACCAATCTTCCTTTTGAAGATCCACTTGCATCCTACGGGTTTTACCCCGTCTGGAGCAATGTCCAACGTCCATACCTTGTTGGTGTACATGGACTCCATTTCGGTCCGCATTGCATCCAGCCATTTCACTGAGTCAACGCTCTGAACGGCCTGCTGGAAGCTAGTAGGCTCATCATAATCTATGATGCAATCCTCTCTATCCCCGTCTATGAGAATACCGTGGTATCTCTCGGGCGGATGAGTCTGCCTACTACTCCTGCGGAGCGGCGTAGGAATGTCCTGTTCTTCCGAACCCTCTGGTTCCGCTAAACTTTCAGTAATAGTCCATGGTTCTGGAATTTCTTCCAGTTCTACTGTGCTCCCACTTATCTGGTTTTCCAAAAACTCAGTTTCCAAGAAGTAGGCATGACGAGAAACAAGGACTTTTTGTTCCTCTTCGCAGTAGAAGAAATATCCTTTGGAGTTCTTTGGATACCCCACAAACTTGCACTGTACTGAGCGTGCCTCGAGCTTGTCCGCATGCTGCTTTTTGACAAAAGCTGGACATCCCCATGTCTTAATGTGATTAAGATGGGGTCTCTTCCCACACCACTTCTCAAATGGCGTGGTAGGCACAGTCTTAGTGGGAACTCGGTTCAAAAGGTATGCGGCTGATTCTAGCGCATATCCCCAGAATGATCGCGGTAACTCAGCGTTACTCATCATGGACCGCACCATATCCAATAGGGTGCGGTTCTGTCTCTCCGATACACCGTTATGTTGCGGGGTGTATGGAGGAGTAAGCTGAGAGAGAATTCCGTTCTCTTTTAAATAGTCCAGGAACTCGGCACTTAAGTATTCTCCACCTCGATCCGATCTTAGAATCTTAATACTTTTGCCGGTCTGTTTCTCTACTTCATTCTTATACTCCTGGAATTTTCCAAAGGCTTCGGACTTATGTTACATTAAGAAGACATAACCGTACCTTGAGAAGTCATCCGTAAAAGTAATGAAGTAAGAATAGCCGCTTCGCGCATGCGTAGACATTGGACCGCACACGTCACTGTGTACGAGTTCTAAGAGCTCGCTCGCTCTTACTCCATGTCCAGTAAACGGAGTCTTTGTCATCTTTCCTTTGAGACAGGATTGACAAGTGGCATACGACTGATATTCGAACGCATTCAAATACCCTTCTGTATGTAACTTCGTCAACCTTCTCTCATTGATGTGACCCAGTCTACAATGCCACAAGAAAGTCTGATTTATTTCCGGAGACATTCTTTTGTGTGTATTCTGGACATTAAAAATCTGTGGTTGGTTTAATACGTATATACCATTACTCAATGTACCTGACCCAATCAGAACTTGATTAAGGTGAATGTTTACAACATTACTTACAAATGCAAATTCATAACCTTCTTTAGAAACTAAAGATACAGAAATGATATTACAAGTTGCGTTGGGTACAAAAAAGCAATTACGCAAAACCAAAACATGTCCATCTGACATTCCCAAGTGATAGTCCCCCACGGCTTTAGCATCCATGCTAGCTCCGTTCGCAACTCTGAGGGTCATATCACCTGCCTTCAAAACCCTACGGTTTCTCAACGCCTGCAAAGAATTACAGATATGAGATCCTGATCCGGTATCCAATACCCAGGAAGTAGAGTTTATTGAAAGACAGTTTTCAATAACATACACACCTGAAGCTGAAGCTGCAACCTGCTTCAATTCCTGTGTCCTGGCTTTCCAAGCCCTGCAATCATTCTTCCAGTGACCTTTCTTATGACAAAAGAAGCATTCTTCCTTATCCACAAGCTTCCCCGCTTTCTTTGTTGCTTTAGCTTTTGCCTTCGTATCCACTTTACTAACACCGCCCCTTGGTTTGGCGGGGGTTTTCTTCTTCATTCCCTTGGCTTTTGCCTTGGACCTAGAAGAAGATGATCCTCCTACAAACAAAGTGGATGTTTCCCTACCTTTCTGTAGGGTGCCCTCTGCGCTCCTCAGCATGTTGAGGAGCTCTGAAAGTTCGACCTCTTTTTCTTGTAAGTTGAAGTTCAGTATGAACTGGGCGTAAGTGGAAGGAAGGGACTGGAGAACTATGTGTGTATAGAGTTCACTCTCCAATGTGGTCCCTAGGTCCGCGAGCTCCTCAATATAGCTGTTCATCTTTAGCACGTGCTCGGCTACTGATGATCCGACGGCCATCTTTGTCGAGAATAACTTTTTCGACGCTTCGTATCTTGCGATACGAGATTTCTCTCCATACAGTTCTTTTGTATGGAGAAATATGGATTCAAGGTCCATATTCTCGTTCCTCCTCTGATGTTCGTTGTCCATCGAGGCAAGTACGAGGCACTTGGCCTTCGCGCTATCAATCTCCCAAGTCTTGCGGATTTCCTTATCCGCGACGCTGGAAGTGGGACCAGGGGCAGGGGGAGCTTTGGTGGTAAGAAGATACCCCAGCTTGTCGTAAGTGATTGCCATTTTGACATTCCTGAGCCAATCTTTGTAGTTTGGCCCTGTCAGTATGTTTTTATCTAGAAGTAACTTAAGTCCAGTCATGTCGATTGGTCGCTGCAATTAGGAGAGAGAAGAAGAAACACTCAGCATGATGCTCTTGCAAGTTTAGAGTGGTTTTTAGTTTGTCTAAACAGGATGGCTCCCACTGTTTCTCGAATCCCTCCTCAAACCATAAAGGAAGAATTAGTCGGGATCAATCCCACCGCACAATACTTGCTTAACCGTTCAGCCAGGCCGGTGTCGGTACTTCGAGGGAGGTTTTCCAACTCTTTCGCGAAGTTCCTTAATTAAAGAACCTCTTTTCCCTGGGGGCATAGCCCCGCTAACACCTTTGTAGGCACCTACTAGGTTTATAGCATTGATCGATTAGTGAGAAATTTCCCGAGGAGTAGCATATACTCACAGTAGGATCGGGATCCAAATATCATCGCGTGACGAAACTGAAGGAATCCTACCAGAATCATCACACTCCAATTGGTATGCAAATCTAGCAAGTTTCAGTGCTTATGAAACTCCCGATGTGGATTTTTGCCCCATGCTCTTATGACCTTGACTTTGGCCAACAAATCATAAGTAACATGTCAAGTTCTACCCGTCGTTCTCCAGGTTAATTTGAATCCACCCGCACCTACCCTTGACTTTGGCCAACAAGGCAGTGCGACTGTTCCAAACCAACGCATCTATCTATGCTGCACATGAATACCCAATAGCTACCAATCACTATGCCTTGACTTTGGCCAACAAACACAGCTTGAATACTATTGACTATTCATGTGAAACGACGGAGGGCTACGAATGGTTTTGGCAAAACCGTGAACGTAGTGAACTTGATTTGGTCGATGGAACGAGATAGCTTTTAAAAGGAGTGGCTCAAGCTCCGCATTTAAAAGTTGGTTTTGAAAAGAACCGAGTTGTTTTTCGAAAGTGTTCCAACGACTTTAACTTGGTTTATTATCTTGCATTAGTTCTTTTAATGCGTGATATTCTTGCATTAGTTCATTTAGTGCGTCCCATCATTTAATCCTACCAGTGCAGAAAACAACCAAAATATGACGTACGCTTATGCCATTCGCATTCGCCACTGGGCCTCGTCATTACCCGTTAGGTTACTTAACTAACGACAGAGCGGGGGCTGGGCTAGTGCGTCTGTAAACATAAGCAACGCCTAAATAATATCATATATAGATATACTGCAATAATAAACATTTCAGATCACAGATGAATACATTGGATATACTAGGAATCTGTAATTCGTACGAGCCTGTAACGAAAGACAGATTACACGGTCGCGGTGAATAGCCAATACCCCACCCAAGACCCCTACGGGTGCGGCAAACTACCCGCCAAGTACCCGAAGCGTAGCAACCTCCCTCATCTCCATGAGTAGGCCACTCGACACTTCGGCATACCCGGTAGTTTGTGCACCCCCTCCATGGGTCTATCCTAGGAGCAAAAACAGTAAAAAGAAATTATACAATGACGGCTACAACCCCGACCCGGTTGTGCGGCCATACAAATAATTATTATATCAATTTACAAATTTACATGAATTGAAAGAAAAGAAAACTCTCGTCTCACAACCCCCGGCTATTCACCCGCGACAATCCAATATATTCATATACACATTCCAGCAACATTACAGATCACAGATTTGTATAACCCCCACTAATCGACATATAGCGATTAGTAGACGTTCAATACAAATATCACATTACAGAAAACCCGTTAGCTTAAGTCTTTTAGAAGTTCGATCAAAAATACGGATTTTCGGGACCCCAAAATAAAATTTTCGTTCTGGAAAATCTGGGTTGAAAATACATGTACCAAAATTCCCAAAATACCCCCAGAAGCACACTGTAGCAAATAAACAACAGAGAGGGGGCAAGGAGGCTGCGGAACCGCGGCAATAGCAAGCTATTGCAGCGTTTCCGCGGTCGTTTAGGGGGATCTCTTGGTCATTTTTCTACAGTGGCTTTTAAAAACCCTGAGCCGATTTTAGGTGTTAAAATAATCAACTTTTGAACAGTAAAAAAATCGACAGAAACTCGAATTTTTGGGGTTCGTTTTCGGGACTTTTTCTTTGATCGATCTTCTAGTTACTTGCTAACATGTTAGATAGAGTTTAACTAGGCTCTGATACCACTGTAAGTCCATGCTACCTCTCCCGGTACTTTCGGGAATGCGGAATTTGGTAAAAAACGATTTTTACGGAGGTGGTAACATGGACCTAAAACCAGGATCTTGGTTAAACATCTATCTAACAACCTAACTACGAGTTTCTGGCTACTCGGTTAGGGGGTTATACCTTGCTTGTCTTGAACTCCTTCGTCTTCAACTCCGATGGTGGTCCGGATTGGCTTCTTCTCGTCGTCTCCGTACGCCGAAGATAGATCCACCTGAAAGCTCCAACCTTTGGCTCCTTCTTCGTTCTTTGAAGAAACTAGTTCACTCGGTTTGCTAAACCTTGTGAACTAGAATGAGTAGAGAATAGTTTGTGTGGGATTTTATCTATGGTTCTTGATTCTCAACTCATGAGACAAGAGAACCATAGATTAAAGAGAGGGAAAAAGAGCAAGAGGGTGAGAGCAAAACAAGAGAGCTCAAGAACAAGAGAGAGAGTGAGCAAGAAAGAATGAGCAACTCTTTTGTCTCTCACCCTCTCAAAATCCAAAGTCATGATAACTCATCATACCAAATAAGTCTTATGTGATGGTTGAAGCAACCATAACCATATCATTTCATGCACTCATTTTACACAAATGAGCAAGCAAACAAAAGTCTTTGCCATGAAATGATGGCTATGGTTATCATGATGGTCAACCAGTCAAGCCTAGTCAACCGGTCAACAAAGTCAACAAGTCAACAAAAGTCAACAAGTCAACAAAGTCAACAACCATGTCACCATAATACTTAATTAATATAATAGTTAATCACATATCATATTCTCATTAGGGTTGAGCAAAAATTCAAATAGTCAACGGTCAACTGTCAACAACCCTAATGAGAATCCGCTGCCTCTGTCTCCCTATCAACTGTACATACACACCCGCACCCGCGTTCCGAGGAACACGAATGCAAACTGGATAAATCCAATCCCAAAAGGTACACTAGGATCTGGCTTAAACCAAAGCCCTCTAGTGTAAACTGTCCGGACACTGTACGTGCACAAGTGCACGGATGTGACCGAACCCTGTCGCAAAACCATGCGACCTGTCGCAATACCATGCGACCTCTACTCTTTTGCCTAAAGGCGAAAAGCTTTCTGTGTGGGACTCTAAAGACTCGACACTACGCTGGCAGTGGGGTTAACCACAGACCGCAAGCGGCAGTAGCTGTGCGTAACGGTCCCCAGGTAATGCCGATAAGAAGACCGACGAGGCGAAACCCATCTGAACTCCTACTGAGCCTGAGTGTGACATTCTCCGTACAGTCCGGTCTGTTCGTCTGATACATCGCATGGCGGGCCTAGGGGGCGGTAAACGTCAGTCCCCCAATAGCGGTACAAGTCGTGCCGGAGTGAAGCCCAAAACACCCTGAGATAACACTGGAAGCCTACCAGTATATCTCGTTTGCCCTGGCCAGGGACTACTCGTGTAATGGCTCTCCTAGAAACAGCGCGATGTCAACCCCCAATACCGGGAGAGACGAATCCTGTCTAACCGTCACTGCCTCCAAGTGCTTCGGGACTGCACCCAACCACTACCTGTTTGCATGACTCCTTTGAGCCGTGGTAGGGTAGTGATCAAAGTACAGTGGGAACACACTCGAGGCGAAGTGACAGTGTCAAGTCAGCGGACTAAGCTGTACTCATGTCACCTGGGAACTGATAACAGACGATAGGCATAATACCAACTAGTCAGTTCCCGACGAGTCCTGTCCAGTGTACCCGTAACCTAACGAGCACCCGCATACTATCTCAAGTACGACGTACTGACGACTGTGGGACAGACCGTCTCCCACACTGGGATGAGAAGCGCATCCGCTGGTCTACTCCGGAGTATCGATGCCCTGTCTCGATAGTCCTGCGACCAGGGACCTGCATAAGGATGTGCTTATAGATTACCCAGCCCCACTAGTGTGACGGCCATCACATCGCTGGTAATCAAGCAAAGATCCTAAGGGCTCCACTAATGTGTATAGGCGATATACAAAAATAAACACATGTACACATTGAAGTAGAAACAAACCAAGTAGCATATTACTATTTTGAGCAAGATTGTATATACAAGGTGAATATCCCAAGCTTCCATTAAGTAATATACAAACTAGTATGATACAGTAATGGCCTCTAGGGCATATACACTAACACCAAGGTCCGCGAGCTCCTCAATGAAGCCAATCATCTTAAGCACGTGTTCCGCTACAGGTGATCCGATGGCCAATCTCGCCGAAAACAGCTTTTTCGAGACTTCGTATCTGGCGATACGGGATTTCTTTCCATACAGTTCTTTTGTATGAAGAAATATGAATTCCAAGTCCATATTCTCGTGCCTCCTCTGGTGTTAATTGTCCATAGAGGCAAGCACGAGGCACTTGGCCTTCGCGCAATCAATCTCCCAAGTTTTACGGATTTCCTTATCCGCGACGCTGGAGGTGGGACCTGGGGCAGGGGGAGCTTTAGTGGTAAGGAGATACCCCAACTTGTCATAAGTGATTACCATTTTGATATTCCTGAGCCAATCTTTGTAGTTTGGCCCTATCAGTATGTTTTCATCTAGTAGTAACTTAAGTCCAGTCATGTTGTTTGGTTGCTGCAATTAGGAGAGAGAGAAGAAACACTTTAGCATAATGCTCTTGCAAGTTTAGAGCGGTTATTAATTTGTCTAAACAGGATGGCTCCCACTGTCTCTCGAATCCCTCCTTAAACCAAAAAGGAAGAATTAGTCAGGATCAATCTCACCGTACAATACTTGCTTAACCGTTCAGCCAGGCTAGTGTCGGTACTTCGAGGGAGGTTTTCCAACGCTTTCGTGAAGTTCCTTAATTAAATAACCTCTTTTCGCTGTGGGGCGCAGCCCCGCTAACACCTTTCTAGACACCTACTAGGTTTATAGCATTAATCGTTAAGTGAGAAATTTCCTGAGGAGTAGCATATACTCACAGTAGGATCGGGATCCAAATATCATTGCATGACAAAACTGAAGGAATCCTACCAGAATCATCACACTCCAAATGGTATGCAGCGCTAGCAAGTTTCAGTTCTTTTGAAACTCCCGATATGGATTTTTGCCCCATGCTCTTATGACCTTGACTTTGGCCAACAAATCATAAGTCACATGTCAAGTTCTACCCGTCATTCTCCAGGTTAATTTGAACCCACCCGCACCTACCCTTGACTTTGGCCAACAAGGCAGCACGACTGTCCCAAACCAACACATCTATCTATGCTGCACATGAATACCCAATAGCTACCAATCACTATGCCTTGACTTTGGCCAACAAACATATCTTGAATACTATTGACCATCCATGTGAAATGACGGAGGGCTACGAATGGTTTTAGCGAAACCGTGAACGTAGTGAACTTGATATAATCGATGGAACGAGATAGCTTTTAAAAGGAGTGGTTTAAGCTCCGCGTTTAAAAGTTATTTTGAAAAGAAACCGAGTGGTTTTTGAATGTGTTCCAACGACTTTTACTTTGGTTTATTTTTCTTGCATTAATTTTAATGCGTCCCATCAATTAATCCTACTATTGCAGAAAACAACGAAAATATGACGTACGCTTATATCATCCGCATTCGCCACGGGGTCCCGTCATCACCCGTTAGGTTACTTAACCAACGACAGAGCGGGGGCTGGACTAGCGCGGATGCAAAACATAAGCAACGCCTAAATAGATATCATATAGATATATATAAACATTCGTCACATGCAATGATAGCCATTCCAGATCACAGATGAATACATTGGATATACTTGGAATCCGCAATTCATACGAGCCTGTAACGAAGAGTGGATTACATGGTCGCGATGAATAGCCAATACCCCACCCTAGACCCCTACGGGTGCGGCAAACTACCCGCCAAGTATCCGAAATGAAGCAACCTCCCTCAACGACGTGAGTAGGCCACTCGGCACTTCGAGGTACCTGGTAGTTTGTGCACCCCACCTTGGGTCTATCCTAGGAGCAAAAACAGTAAAAAGAAATTATACAATGACGGCTACAATCCCCACCCGGTTGTGCGGCCATACAAATAATATTACATCAATTTACATATTACATGAATTGAAAGACAAAGAAAACTCTCATCTCACAACCCCCCGGCTATTCATCCGCGACAATCCAATGAATTCATATACACAATCTATCAACATTACAGATCACAAATATGTATAACCCCCACTAATCGACGTATAGCGATTAGCAGACGTTCAATACATATATAACAATACAGATATAACCCATTAGCCAAGGTCTACAGAAAATCAACCAAAATACGGATTTATAACCACCCCAAAAACAAATTTGTTCTCTGGAAATTCTGGACAAAAACAAACCATCTCAAAAATCACAAAATACCACCAGAAACAAACTACAGGAGAAACGATCCACGGCCGAGTCAACTCTGCCGCGGAACCGCAGTGAGTTGGTCGGTTCGCTCGATCGTCTTTCTTGCTTGTTCATTAAAAAGCCTGAGCCGATTTTTAAGACATGATTTATTATTTTTGGAGAAGAAATAAAAATCGGCAGAAACTAGAATTTTCCGGTGTGTTTAGTTAGGCTCTGATACCACTGTAAGTCCACGTTACCTCTCCCGGTTCTTTCGGGCTTGCGGAAATGGTGAAAAACGATTTTTAGTGTTTAGGTAATGATTGTTAGATTACGAGCGTGTTCAAGTTTAAGTTTAAATACCGCAATCAAGACGGTTTCGCACGTAGCTAGCCGGTTGAGTACGGGTCGTCCGCAGGGAGATGGGAATCTTTTTCTATGTGTTTTTCGACGAGTTAAGTCCGGTTGTTCAGATTTTGTTTGTAGTTATCTAAGTGTTGAGTTGATATTAAAAGAGAGCATGTTAGGGTTAGGATTAGGTTAGTTTGAGTTAGGAGTCTCCACATCTTTCGTTGCCCTTCTTAATATCGTGTTACGGTAATCGGCAACAACGGGGATTAGCACGACTAGGAAGGACTTTGCGAGTATAAGCTAGGCTTTCCAACGCATAAGTCTTCCTTTTGGTGCTTGTCCGTCCGTTCTTGGCTCTTAGCCATAACCTCCGGTTAATCCAACCACAACCGGTCTCACTACGGAATCACCGCTATCATGTAGGATAGGGTGCCGTAAGGAGCGGATTGTGGTTGGGTTAACGGGAGTCGATTTAAGATGTTGGGAAAGGAAAGAGTGAGAGAGATTTCCTTCTCTCAAACTTCCCTTATCCTACCCTAACAAGAATGAACTACTCACACATCATAATACGGAAAAATAAAACAACACAAAAGAGGAAGATAGAAAGAAGGAGATTAGAAGAATACGACTAACTATTTGCGACCTCACCTTGGCGAGGATCAAGCGTAAGTATCATTGTCGTATGTAAGGATAAAGAAAAAGAGAGAAGAAACAAACAACAAGGAAATAACAACAACTACTTAACAATTAAAATTACAACAATTATAACAAGTAAAGAAAGAGACAAGCATGATAATAAAAATGGTCTTCTTTATTCACCACTCTTCACTCAAAAGCTCACTTACAAGTTTAATGGAGAAGAGGTGAGAAGAGGAAGAAGAACATGTAACTAAAACCTAGCAAAAGAAATACAAGATTATGGACCCCTTCCTTCACAAACTTCTGGGCTATTTATAGGCCAAAACATGAAACCCTAGGGCAACCAACAGAACATACATGAAAAGACCAACCTACCCCCCAAATCCCTTCTTGTCTGGCGCCAGAATGGCCGCGGAAGCGCGGCCAATACCCCCCTTTGGCCGCCCTTCCGCGGCCGAATTGTGGAGTTGGGCTTTGGTCCTTTTTGTGGTGGCCTGGTTTTCTGAGCACTTTCTTCTGGAATATGTATTTTCTCCAATTGTTTTCACGATTTTTCCAGAATTTCTGTTGAAGGAAAGGTGGACTTTTTGTTAAGATTTTGTCATGATTGTCTCGAGCTCCGCGTAGATCTCTTGGATCTTGTGCTACCATTGAGCCTTGTGCCTGAAAACGACATTGATTTGACATTTTGTCTTCCTAAACAGGTATCTGGCAGCATACGGATGGAGAGCGGAGACCGTGTTTTATCTGTGGTTGGCAGGAACCGGATTTTTGTCGTGTTTTCCATGAATTTCTCCGTTTGAGAACCGGGAACCTGTATCCTGCAATTGACTAGCAAACACGGCTCAAGAGTATCTACCGACATGCAATGTGATAAAAATTGGGCGGTATGAAAACGCAAAAATCTGATATGAACAAATACCCCCAAACTTATCACTTGCTCGTCCCGAGCAAAGTCCATTTATTCTCAAAAAATTTCCTAACCTCACTTTCGCAGGGAACGCGATTGCACTGAGCATGTGCAACAAGCCGTTAAACCTCTAGGTGTCCCTAGTAGGAGGAGTGTTGTCTCCTGAGGGTTTTCAGCGGATACTACCCACAAAATCCGGTCAAGTTGGTTTGTAAAAATGACTAAGTTTCAAACCCTAAAGTTTTGTTTTTAGAAAATAACAATTCTATAATCCTAAGTCTAGACTATCGAACCTTTATTTTTCACACCTCACATCTTATTTAACTACAGATTTTATATGTCTTTACGTGCAGTGCGGATAGTGTCGTAAAGTTCCAGAAGGATCGATTAGAGTCATCATGTCGCACAATAAAGCCCAGATAACAATTTTAAAAGGATCACATAAGTTTTATAACGAGTTAAGCATTTTTCAAGTTTCGTTTTCCAGTAAGGTTTCAACTTCAGAATTTCTATCTTCCTTAACAGGAAACTAAGTCGTATTTTTCACTCCACCTTTTTCTTGTTTTCATTTCATACACACCTCTGTGAACGTGCAATAGTCTTTATCATATAATAAAACCTTCATATCTCCGTTAATTTTTTTTATAAAAGTCTGTCTTTTATCAAGATTATTCTCACACAAAGAACCGTTAGGAATTTTAACTCGGAGAGAACACTTGCTTGACTTTGTTTTAAACTGGACTTTCTAGGTTTCTTAGCGAGCTTTGGGCCAATGCACCCAAACCAGTTGGTTTTAGGGCATTAGGTGTAGAAACACCCTAGCGGACTTAATTACTCAAGTTACCTAGGTCCAAAAACAAAAGACAGTTTGGCGTGAAAATCAGATGATTTAATACGAACGGAGATATAACCGGCAGTTCAAATATTTTTTTGGATAAAAGACGTGTCTAGTGGGTTTGATGTGTAATCATTCCAATCAAGTTTCAGATGGGTTATTTTTCAGACTTAGTTCCAATTAAGGCATCAATAACATTCCTTCATATTCACTTACTTCATAAACTATTCTTGACATTACTTATTTCAGAACAAACCTATTTGATCCTCAGAAAATCATTTATCTGTTTAAAAGTTCAAACATGAAAGACTTGTCATCTAATTCCCAAAATCTTACGACACGTGTAGTGTGATGTAAAGACGTATATCAGCTATAGTTAACTTCAAAGGAGAGTTATCTTTCAGGTTTTCAAAATCCAAACAGAAGATCTAGTTATTCCTATTTTTTTTTTCAAACAAAAACCGTCGAGTGTTGAATCAGACAAAAAAGTTTTTATATTTTTGGAAAATTTTCAAATTTTTATGGTTTTTATGGATTTAATATGCATATGCAAAATATACATATGAATGCGAAGGTAAGAAATGCGTACCGAGCGTACCCCCAAACTTAAACTGGACAGTGTCCTCACTGTCATAGCATGAAGAGAGCAGTTGGAAGGTTCAAAATTGTCGGTTAGCGATACACAAATTTTTATTTGTTTTTGATTTTAAAGAAAAGAAAAAGAATATACACAAATATAAACAAAATGGTTTGTACATACCCCCAAACTTATTTGGAACAGTGTCCACTGTTCTTGGCTGGATAACCGAAGTTTGGAGGTAGGCAGAGGAAGATCAAGCAAGGTAAACCGGCTCCTGTAAGAACAGGAGCTCCTCTGTTGGTTCGGCGCTAAGGTACGGTTTGCATCGGTGTCCATTTACCTTGAAGAGTGAACCGTCCTTTGGATTTTCCAAATCCACAGCGCCCTGCGGATACACATTCCGCACAAAATAGGGCCCTTTCCAGCGAGATCGGAGCTTTCCAGGATGGAAATGAAGTCGGGTGTCGTAAAGAAGTACCTGCTGACCAGGTACGAAGGTTTTGCGCAAAAGGTGTTTATCATGAAACACCTTCGTTCGATTCTTAACGACAACCGCGTTGTCGTAAGCCTCATCCCTAAGCTCGCTCAGTTCGTTCAGCTGCAGCTTCCGATGGCTGCCCGCATCCTCCAGAGACAGATTCAGCTCCTTTATCGCCCAAAACGCGCGATGCTCGATTTCGACCGGAAGGTGGCAGGCTTTTCCGTACACAAGCCGATAGGGAGACATGCCAAGGTCGGTCTTGTAAGCGGTTCTAAATGCCCAAAGGGCATCAGTGAGTTTCAAAGACCAATCCTTACGATTCTTGGAAACCGTTTTCTCCAGTATCTGCTTGATTTGCCGATTTGAAACTTCGGCCTGCCCGCTGGTTTGGGGGTGGTAGGGCGTAGAAAGCTTATGATTAATGGAGTATTTCCGCATCAAGGCCTCGAAAGTCCTATTGCAGAAATGACTTCTATTGTCGCTAATGATCGCTCGGGGGTGCCCAAACCGGGAGAAAATGTTTTCTTTAAGGAACCTAACGACAGCCTTGTTGTCGTTAGTCCGGCTAGGCACAGCCTCGACCCATTTAGAGACGTAATCAACAGCTAGAAGGATGTACAAGTTCCCAAAAGAGCTGGGAAACGGCCCCATGAAGTCTATCCCCCAAACATCGAAAATCTCCACAACCAAGATCGGTTGGAGCGGCATCTCATTCCTCCGGGATATCCGGCCCATGTGTTGGCACCGGGAGCAAGTCTTGCAATAGTCATGAGCGTCTTTGAAAAGTTGTGGCCAGTAGAAACCACATTACAAGATCTTCTCGGCTGTCTTTCTGGGCCCAAAATGCCTGCCACATGCTTGGTCGTGGCAAAATGACAGCACACTCTTGAATTCCTCATCTGGGACACACCGACGAATAATCTGGTCGGGACAGTACTTGAACAAGTAGGGTTCGTCCCAGTAAAAGTGTTTTACTTGGGATAAGAAGCGAAGTCTGTCCTGACGTGACCATTCGGTCGGTAGCAATCCCGTGGCCAAATAGTTCACAATATCTGCGAACCAGGGTTCGCAAGATACTGCCAAGAGCTGTTCATCCGGGAAAACGTCGTTTATCGGAATTGGAAGCGAAGGCGAAGAAGGAAGTCGCGAGAGATGGTCGGCAACAACGTTTTCACATCCTCGTTTGTCCTTAATGATAAGGTCAAACTCTTGAAGCAAGAGGATCCAACGGATTAACCGAGATTTGGCATCTTTCTTCGCAAAAAGATGGCGCAGAGCTGAGTGGTCAGTGTAGACAATGACGGGAGAGCCGATGAGGTAGGGCCTGAACTTTTCTAAGGCAAATACAACAGCTAAGAATTCCTTCTCAGTTGTTGTATAGTTAAGTTGGGCGTCGTTCAGGGTCCGGCTCGCGTAATAGATTACGTGCGGCATCTTATTGATGTGCTGTCCAAGGACAGCACCGATGGCAAAGTCGGATGCATCGCACATAATCTCGAATGGGTGCGTCCAGTCAGGGGAAGAAAGAACGGGAGCAGAAGTGAGTGAGAGTTTCAGTGACTGGAATGCAGTCACACAGCTCGAGTCGAAGGTGAAAGGCGTGTCCTTGGCCAGCAAAAGCGTCAAGGGCCTAGCAATCTTGCTAAAGTCCTTGATAAACCGTCTATAAAAACCGGCATGGCCAAGGAAGGCTCGGATATCTCTGACGCATCGGGGAGGAGGCAGATTGGAAATGACCTCAATCTTTGCTTTGTCAACCTCTATGCCATTTTGCGAGATGATATGTCCTAAGACAATACCTTCGCGCACCATGAAGTGGCATTTCTCCCAGTTCAAAGTGAGATTCTTGTCCTTACATCGGGTAAGGACAGCGTCAAGATGCAGCAAACACTCGTCAAAGGAGTCGCCGAAAATGGAGAAGTCATCCATGAAAATCTCCAGAAATTTCTCCACCATGTCTGAGAAAATCCCCATCATACACCGCTGGAAGGTAGCGGGCGCATTGCATAACCCAAAGGGCATGCGTCGATATGCAAACGTGCCGAAAGGACAAGTGAAAGTGGTCTTGTCCTGGTCTTTTTCGGCGATGGGAATTTGATTATAACCAGAGTAGCCATCAAGAAAACAATAGTACTCATGTCCGGCCAATCGTTCCAGCATCTGGTCAATGAAAGGTAGCGGAAAGTGGTCTTTCCGCGTTGCGGCGTTGAGTTTTCTGTAATCAATGCAAACTCGCCACCCAGTTTGGGTGCGAGTAGGGATTAACTCATTCGCCACGTTGGTTATGACCGTGATGCCCGACTTCTTGGGGACAACGTGAATGGGGCTAACCCACTGGCTATCGGAGATAGGGTAAATGATACCACTATCTAGACATTTGACGATCTCCTTCTTCACAGCCTCCTTCATGACTGGATTAAGACGTCTTTGTGGATCCCGGGCTGGTTTAGCATCATCCATCAGATGAATGTGATGCTCAACGATGAGGGGACTAATCCCCTTGATGTCCGCCATGGACCAGCCAAAAGCTTGCCTGTTGCTGTGCAAGACCGCGAGAAGGGCTTTCTCTTGCTCTGGAGCTAGAGAAGCCGAAATGATGACAGGGAGAGTCTCGTTCTCACCTAAGTAAGCATACTTAAGGTGAGACGGCAACGGCTTGAGTTCGAGCGTTGGAGGTGAAATGATGGAAGGCAAGACCGGTGCAAAGGTCTCGAACTCAAAGGACTCCAGCAAAGGTTCAAAGCGAGTGTAGGCAACCGAGTTGGATGGTTCAGGTAACTCATCCGGAAAGTCAAAAGATTCAAACTCGGGTTGTGCGCAGCTAAGATCGTTCAAGAACGTGAAACACTCGTATTCGTTATCGGGCGCAGAAGCAGCAGCAGATTCGAGGAGAAACGCACTAGTGGCGTCAAGATTATCGTGTTCAAACAGAAACTTCTCGAATTCACACTCTTCGGGGGTGATCTCCTGGATCGAGCAGACATCCAGTATATGAGCATTAGGTTCGGCGGGCTGATTCCCCAACCTAAAAATGTTGAGTTCAATTGTCATATTTCCAAAAGAGAGGTTCATCGAACCATTGCGACAATTGATCACAGCATTTGAGGTTGCGAGAAATGGGCGACCGAGTATCACCGGAATTTGATTCCGGGGGTTAGCTACAGGCTGTGTATCTAAGACAATGAAGTCGACGGGGAATATGAAGTCCCCGACTTTGATTAACACATCCTCTAGCTCACCCCTAGGATGGGTGATCGATCGGTCGGCCATCTGGAGAGTGCAGTGTGTGGGTTTCAGCTCTCCGACGCCTAATTGCTCGTATACTGAATACGGAAGCAAGTTAACACTGGCACCAAGATCTAATAGTGCGCGGTTGATGTTCTTATCCCCAATGGTAATTGAAATCGTAGGACAGCCAGGGTCCTTCCGTTTTTGTGGTAAAGATTGGGTAAGGGCATCACTCACAGCACTAGCCAAGAAAACTTTCTTGGGTACCTGAGACTTCCTCTTTTTCGTGCACAAGTCCTTTAAGATTTTCGCGTAAGACGGGACTTGTTGGACAGCATCTAAAAGAGGAATGTTAATGTTAACTTGCTTGAATAACTCCAAAATCTTCTCCATTTGTGGATTTTGTTTGGTAGACCTCAACCGGTTTGGAAATGGAACATTTTGAAAATTGGTTGAGTCTAAAGCTGGAGGAGGAGATTTTGGAGTTGGAACAGATCCCAGAATAGGTGTTTTCGTGGAGTGAGAAGTGGGTCCGTTCAGAGCAGAAGAAGAAGAAGGAGAGCTTTGTGAAGAACGGAGAATAGGCTCGGAAGACGAAGAAGAAGAAGGAGAAGAAGCAGAAGAAGAAGCGGCCGGGGTGTCATCGTTGATTTGCTTGCCAATGTTGTTTTGCAGCACCCTCCCTGATCTCAGTGTGGTCACGGCACTCACATTATGGTTTTGTTGTTCAAGAGCAACATGTGCATTATGTGGGTGGCCGGGATTTGGAAGTGGCTGGGACGGGAGCTTCCCCTTCTCTCGCTCGCTCAAGGCCGCGTTCAGCTGTGCAATCTGGGCTTCGATGGTCTTGATGCTCTGCCCGTGTGCGGCGGTGTGTTGCACTAAAGATTGGATCGAAGACTGGATGTTGGCGGTGGATTGAGTCGATTGTTTAAGAAACGCCTCCAGACTTCGCTCGAGCGAGGAAATCTTATCGTTGTTAGACGGAACAAGGTTGTTTGGTGGAAAAGAATTGTTCGGTGCAAAGTTGTTCGTCTGGTTTTGGTAAGGTTGGGGTTGGAAGGGCTGCTGATACTGAGTTTGTTGTTGCGCTTGTTGTTGCGGTGGAGGGGCCCTTTGGAAATTGTTGCCCTGGAATTGATTCTGATTCTGATTCCAGGCGAAATTGGGGTGGTTCCTCCAACCGGGATTGAAGGTGGAAGAGTATGGATCATTCCTCGGTCTTTGCTGGAATGCATTAACCTGATCCTGTCCTTGCGATGGTGGATTGTAAGGACACTCTTCGGTCAAGTGAGAAGGATCGGAACAACAAGCGCAGATGGTACGAAGGGGGAGAACAGGGGTGGGAGTAGGAGAAGAAAATTTGCTCTCTATTGCTTCAAGTTTTTTTGTTATTGCAGCCATTTCAGCTCTCATCGCAATAGAGACATCAAGCTGGTGAATTCCTACCCTAGACTGACCGGTAGAAGTGGAGGTAGAAGAAGAAGAAGGAGTCGGTCTGGTGCTCTCCCACTGTAGCGTTTGCTCCGCAAGATCGTTAAAGAACTGCCACGCTTCCTCGTCAGATTTGGACAGGAAGTGGCCCTGACAGATGGTTTCCAGCAACTGCTTCGTTGCTGGGTTCAGTCCCTCGTATAAGGTTTGGCAGAGTTGCCATTTCTCTATACCGTGGTGAGGACACTGAACAAGAAGGTCTTTGTATCGGTCAAAGCACTTCCAGAAGGGTTCAGAAGGAAGCTGGGAGAATTGGTTGATCTCATTTCGAATTCTTGCGGTCTTATGATTTGGGTAGAATTTTTTCAGAAACGCTTTAACAAACTCGTCCCAGCTGGTGATTGAGTGGGAAGCGGTGCTATACAGCCATTTTTCTGCGAGATCGCATAAAGTGAACGGAATGACCCGTAGACGTATAGCATCGTCCGACAGCTGGGTTGTTTTCATCATGGCACAGACATTTTGAAATTTGTTAATGAAGATATAGGCATCTTCAGATTCAAGCCCATGAAAACGTGGGAGCATGTTGATGAAATGGGGCTTAATTTCAAAGTTGTCCCCATTGGCCGGAGGAAGAGAAAGGCAGGTTGGAAGTGCAGAACGGGTAGGGTAGAAACGATCCTGGAGCGCAATTCGCTGCGGCGCTACAACAGGCGGAGGTGGTGGAAGATTGGTCTCCGTAGGAGGTGGAGCCAATCCAGGGGTGGTCAAAGAGATGTTCGGATTAAATCCCGACATCGCGGAAGAAGAGGTTGGTGAAGGTGAAGGTGAAGGTGAAGATGTACGAACAGAATTCCGGTCAACGTCGGAGTTGGCCGGCAAAGGAAGGGGTGAAAGAGGAGTGGACGGAGTATCGACTTCGGAGTCGATCGCGTAGTCGGTCGCGACTAACGAAACGCGGACTAGACGGGCGCTAGTGTCCCGAGTCCAAGCGGACATACACTAAACGAGTTTAGTATAGTCAAAGCGAAGAAGGTGAGGGTAAGAAAACGTCAATGAAGAAAGGCGATGGGTGTTGGGTGAAAATGGATTTGGCGACAAAAGGGCAAGTTTTTATAAAAGTTTTTGATTTTTTCTTTTTTTTTTTTAGAAAGAGATTTACAGAAGTATGTACGGAAATACGGCTTAAGCAATCACAAACAAGATATGCACAATCACACCTAGATCTAAGGTAACCTAGGTCTACTAGACCTGCTCCTGAACTTGATTGTCGAAGTTAAACAGTGTCGAGAAACAGGCTTAAAAATACACTGATCACGAGGCCAGGTAAGTGCAGAGATAAGGGGAGGTTGTCCAACGCTTTCGCGAAGTTCCTTAATTAAATAACCCTTTCTCTTTCGACGGTTGCGCCTTTAACACTTTCCTAGACACCCCGTAAACAATATACGGTTAAGCAAGGTTCTAAACAAGGTTTATCTTCTCTTAATGAGCGCGAAGTCCTTAGGGCTGAAGTCTAGTATTTTTTAATTTACAATGGACAATGCATATGCTTTAGTGATTTCCGGGGTCCTGGGAAGGGTGATGAAATCCCCACCCAATCTGGATTGGTTTCAAGCCCCTTAAGTCCGTATTAAAGAATGCAAAACAGTAACAATATCAACAGCAAACAATTTTTATTTGCGGCGCAAAGAATCCTGCACAAGAACAGTTTATTGGAAGGGGGAGAAGAATTTGCGCAAAGAAAGCTGCAGAAAACACAGTTTATTGGAGTTCAGAGAAGTGGAGAGAGGCAGAGGGACTTACAGAGAGAAGATGGCACACTGACCCCACCAAGTGGCCGCGGTTGCGCGGCAATAAGGCTCTAATGCCGCGGTTCCGCGGCGGAAATGAGGAGTTGATGCACCATATTTCTTGAGTGGGCTCTGTTGGGTGTCCTCTGGTTTTCTGGATGTTCTGAATTTGGATTTGCTCACTGAAACAGCTCCAGATTTGTACAGTAGACCGTATGCTTTGTTTTTTGTACGTCGCGGTGTAGCCGCGAAAATGTAGGTCTATCTTCCCACGTCTTTGGCACTGTACTTGAACTCCGTATTTCCAACGTCTTTGGCGTCGATCTTGAGCTTCGTATTTCCTGCACACTTGCACAAAAACTAATCAAGAATAACAAGATGATTTTTACAAAGTATATTTTTTTTTTGGTTTTTGGTTGTTTTTATATTCACAAATTAACCCGAAATTTCACTTAGAAATAGACTACCGTCTCCCCGGCAACGGCGCCATTTGATTGTTAGATTACGAGCGTGTTCAAGTTTAAGTTTAAATACCGCAATCAAGACGGTTTCGCACGTAGCTAGCCGGTTGAGTACGGGTCGTCCGCAGGGAGATGGGAATCTTTTTCTATGTGTTTTTCGACGAGTTAAGTCCGGTTGTTCAGATTTTGTTTGTAGTTATCTAAGTGTTGAGTTGATATTAAAAGAGAGCATGTTAGGGTTAGGATTAGGTTAGTTTGAGTTAGGAGTCTCCACATCTTTCGTTGCCCATCTTAATATCGTGTTACGGTAATCGGCAACAACGGGGATTAGCACGACTAGGAAGGACTTTGCGAGTATAAGCTAGGCTTTCCAACGCATAAGTCTTCCTTTTGGTGCTTGTCCGTCCGTTCTTGGCTCTTAGCCATAACCTCCGGTTAATCCAACCACAACCGGTCTCACTACGGAATCACCGCTATCATGTAGGATAGGGTGCCGTAAGGAGCGGATTGTGGTTGGGTTAACGGGAGTCGATTTAAGATGTTGGGAAAGGAAAAAGTGAGAGAGATTTCCTTCTCTCAAACTTCCCTTATCCTACCCTAACAAGAATGAACTACTCACACATCATAATACGGAAAAATAAAACAACACAAAAGAGGAAGATAGAAAGAAGGAGATTAGAAGAATACGACTAACTATTTGCGACCTCACCTTGGCGAGGATCAAGCGTAAGTATCATTGTCGTATGTAAGGATAAAGAAAAAGAGAGAAGAAACAAACAACAAGGAAATAACAACAACTACTTAACAATTAAAATTACAACAATTATAACAAGTAAAGAAAGAGACAAGCATGATAATAAAAATGGTCTTCTTTATTCACCACTCTTCACTCAAAAGCTCACTTACAAGTTTAATGGAGAAGAGGTGAGAAGAGGAAGAAGAACATGTAACTAAAACCTAGCAAAAGAAATACAAGATTATGGACCCCTTCCTTCACAAACTTCTGGGCTATTTATAGGCCAAAACATGAAACCCTAGGGCAACCAACAGAACATACATGAAAAGACCAACCTACCCCCCAAATCCCTTCTTGTCTGGCGCCAGAATGGCCGCGGAAGCGCGGCCAATACCCCCCTTTGGCCGCCCTTCCACGGCCGAATTGTGGAGTTGGGCTTTGGTCCTTTTTGTGGTGGCCTGGTTTTCTGAGCACTTTCTTCTGGAATATGTATTTTCTCCAATTGTTTTCACGATTTTTCCAGAATTTCTGTTGAAGGAAAGGTGGACTTTTTGTTAAGATTTTGTCATGATTGTCTCGAGCTCCGCGTAGATCTCTTGGATCTTGTGCTACCATTGAGCCTTGTGCCTGAAAACGACATTGATTTGACATTTTGTCTTCCTAAACAGGTATCTGGCAGCATACGGATGGAGAGCGGAGACCGTGTTTTATCTGTGGTTGGCAGGAACCGGATTTTTGTCATGTTTTCCATGAATTTCTCTGTTTGAGAACCGGGAACCTGTATCCTGCAATTGACTAGCAAACACGGCTCAAGAGTATCTACCGACATGCAATGTGATAAAAATTGGGCGGTATGAAAACGCAAAAATCTGATATGAACAGGTAACATGGACTACGAAAACGGATCTTGGCTAAACTACACACTAGCAACCAACAAGAGAGTTATCTACTCGGTTAGAGGTTATACCTCAACTTTAACTCCTTCTCTTTGACTCTTGATGGTGGTCGGATGGTGCTTTCCTCGTTGCCTTCTCTTGCCGAAGATGGATCCACCTGGGGGTTACTTCCTTGAGCTCCTTTCTCGAACATTGAGAAAACTAAAGTCTCTGGCTTGCTAGAACTTCAACCTTAGGAAGAGAAGAGTGTGGCTTAGGGTGTTTTATCTCCAAGGAGAGGTTTCTCAACTCATGGGAATGATTCTCCTTGAACTAGAGGAGGAGGAAGATGAAGAGAGGAGAGAGAATGGTTATGATAGAATGAGAATAGTTTTTACAACCATAACAATATATGTGAATTATCAAATTAATAATATTAATCCAAAATGAAAAAGGTATTGGTTGGTTTGATAAGACCATTATCGTTTCACATTAATTGATTTTGCAAAGATCAAAGAGCATCTAGAAAAGAAATGTTGATGGTCAAGGTTTCAACCATAGTCAACTAGTCAACCTTGGTCAACAAGTCAACAAACCCAACCATGACACAATTTCATTTAAATAACATTATCAATTGATATTACATAAATTCATTAGGGTTTGGAAAAAGACGACTGTCAACTGTGCATACGCACCCGATCCAAAACCCTAATGAAAAAGCTCTTCCTCCGCCTCAATCAACTGTGCATACACACCGGCATTCCTGTTCCGAGGAACATGAATACTATGAGATCAAACTAACCCCAAAGCATATACTAGGATCTGGCTCAAACCAGAGCCCACTAGTAATGTCTGTCCGGACGCCAAACGTGCACAAGTGCGCGGATGTGAACGAACCCTGTCGCAAAACCATGCGACCTCTACTCAGTTTTGCCCAAAGGTGAATAACCCTCTGTGTGGGACTATAAAGACTCGACACTACGCCGGCAGTGGGTTTAACCACAGACCGCAAGCGGCACTAGCTGTACGTAACGGTCCCCAGGTAGATGCCGATAAGAAGACTGACGAGGTAAACCCATCTGAACTCCTACTGAGCCTGAATGTGACAATCTCCGTACAGTCCGGTCTGTTCGTCTGAGAACATCACATGGCGGGCCTAGAGGGGCGGTAAACGTCAGTCCCCTACTAGTAGTACAAGTCGTGTCGGAGTGTAGCCTAGAACACCTGAGATAACACCGGAAACCTACCAGTCTATCTCTCTTGCCTTGGCCAGGGACTTTGTGTAATGGCTCTCCTAGATACAGCGCGATATCAACCCCAATACCGGGAGAGACGAATCCTGTCTAACCGTCATTGCCTCCAAGTGCTTCGGGACTGCACCCAAAAACTACCTGTTTGCACGACTCCTTTGAGCCGTGGTAGGGTAGTAGTCAAAGTACAGTGGGAACACACTCGAGGCGAAGTGACAGTGTCAAGTCAACGGACTAAGCTGTACTCATGTCACATGGGAACTGATAACTGACGATAGGTATAGTACCAACCCACAGTTCCCGACGAGTCCTGTCCAGTGCACTCGTAATCTAACGAGCACCCACATACTATCTCAAGTACGGCGTACTGACGGCTGTGGGACAGACCGTCTCCCAAGCTGGGATGAGAAGCGCATATGCTAGTCTACTCCAGAGTATCGATGCCCTGTCTCGATAGTCCTACGACTAGGGACCTGCATAAGGACGTGCTTATGGATTACCCAGCCTCCATGAGTGTGACTGCCATCACAACGCTGGTAATCAAGCAAAGATCCTAAGGGCTCCACTAATGTGTAAAGGCGATATGCTAAAAGAAACACATGCACGCATTAAAGCAGAAACAAACCAAGTAGCATACTACTATATTGAGCAAGATTGTCTATACAAGGTGAATATCCTAAGCTTCCATCAAGTAATATACAAACTAGTATGATACAGTAATAGCCTCTTGGGCATATACACTAACATACACCACAGCACAACGGTGTATCGGAACAGAGGAATCGCACCCTATTAGATATGGTGCGCTCTATGATGAGCACCGCTGAGTTCCCTATTTCCGTTTGGGGTTATGCACTTAAGACAGCTGCATACCTATTGAATCAAGTTCCATCTAAATCTGTACCTACCTTACCATATGAGCTATGGAGTGGGTAGAGACCATATCTTAAACGAGTTAAGATATGGGGTTGTCCAGCCTATGTCAAAAGGCAAAATCCGGACAAACTCGAGGCACGATCAGTTCTTTACAAGTTTGTGGGATATCCAAAGAATTCATATGGATATTTTTTCAACCACAGTGAGGAACAAACGGTGTTTGTTGCTCAACATGCCACCTTTTTGGAAAGGTATTTCTTGTAAAAGAAATTACTGGCAAAGAGGTACAGCTGGAAGAAGTTCCAACAGCATAAACTACAACTGATGATTTTTTGGAACCAGAGGATTCAGTAGTTCCCGAGGAACCTCAGCCGCTCTGCCGATCTAGTAGGATTCCTCATCCACCTAAGAGATACTACAGTTTTCTCATTGATGGTGGGAGCGAGGATTGCCTCATGGAAGATGATGACCCAACTAGTTTCGAGCAGGCCATCACGAGTGGGGACTCTTTGAAATGGCTGGATGCAATGCGATCTGAGATGGAATACATGTACACCGACAAAGTATGGACTTTGGAAGTTGCTCCAGAAGGGGTAAACCCATTGGGAGCAAATGGATCTTTAAGAAACTTTGTGTAGATGGAAAAGTTGAGACTTTCAAAGCTAGACTTGTTGCAAAAGCTTTTCATCAACGAACAGGTGTGGATTATGATGAAACCTTTTCTCTAGTGGCTATTCTTAAGTCCATCCGGATCCTACATGCCATTGCTGCATACCATGACTACGAAATCTGTCAAATGGATGTTAAGACCGGCTTTCTAAAGGGTGATTTAGAAGAGGGCGTGTACATGACTCAGCCAGAGGGCTTCGTAGACAGTGGGAGCAGCGAAAAGGTGTGCCAGCTGCTAATATCTATCTACGGGTTAAAGCAGGCATCGCGGAGTTAGAACATCTATTTTTATGTGGTTGTCAAAGAGTTTGACTTCATCTAAAACGCAGATGAACCTTGTATATACAAGAAGGCGGCAGAGAGTATGGTTTTCTTCCTCGTATTGTACATGGATGACATACTCTTGATAGGAAATGATGTTCCTATGGTGCACTCGGTTAAGCTCTTCTTATGACACAGATTCTCAATGAAAGATCTAGGCGATGCCTCCTACATCTTAGGGATTAAAATCTATAGAGATAGATCTAAACGGATACTGGGATTGTCCTAATCCAGGTATATTGACACCATACTAAAATGGTTTAGTATGGAAGAATCCAAGCGTGGGTATTTACCTATGATCTCTGGACTCACTCTCTCTAAAGAGATGTCTCCCAAGAATGATTTGGAGAGAGCTCGCATGCGAGGGATACCCTATGCTTCGGCAGTACGCTCTATCATGTACGCGATGCTATGTACCAGACCCGATGTAGCATACTCACTAAGTATAGTGAGTTGGTACCAAGCAGATCTAGGGGAGAGTCACTGGACAGCTGTGAAGAACATTCTCATGTATTTGAAAATGACTAAAGAGATGTTCTTGGTGTATGGTAAGGTCAACTCAAAGTGGAGTCCTTTACCGATTCAAGCTTCCAGAGGGATAAGGACGACTCTAAGTTGCACTCGGGATTTGTCATTACCCTGAATGGATGGGCGGTTTGTTGGAAGAGTTCTAAACAGGAAACCGTGGCAGACTCGACGATGGAGGCTTAATACAACGCTGCCAACGATGCTGCCAAAAAAGCTCTCTGGATGAATAAGTTCATAAACGAAATTGGTGTGGTTCCGTCCATCGAGCATCCAATACCTTTGTATTGTGATAGCAATGGAGCTGTGACTTTGGCCAAGAAACCAAGGTCCCATCAGAGATCCAGGCATATTCTGAGGCGGTATCACCTGATCCAAGAGATAGTTGATCGCCGGGAGATCGAGGTCAGGAGAGTTGACACGAAGGACAACACAGCGGATCCACTCACGAAGGCCATTTCCAAGATATAATTTGAGAGACTCTTCGGGATGTTAGGTATGAGATACTACAACAACTGGCCTTAGTGCAAGTGGGAGATTATTAGTTATGTATATGCCCTAGAGGCCATTGTTGTACATATGATGTATATTATAGTGGATACTTGGACATATATAGAGATGACTTTCTTGCTCGACATGATAGTATGCTATCTGGTTGCTCTTTGTCTTAACATGTTGACTTGTATTCTGATACTGTCTTGCTCTCACATGTTGATAAAGCCTTTAGGATGTGTACTTGACTACTAGGACTATGATGGAGATCATACTAGTAGGGCCAGGGTAGCCCATAAGTACATCCTATAATTGTTTCTAGTTGAGGGTGTATCGAGACAGGGCATCGATATTCCAGAGTAAACTAGCATATATGCTTCTTGGCCCATAAGATGGGCGATAGATGATCCCATATCCATTGGTGTTTGACATCAAAGATGGTATACAGGTGCTCAGTGGAGACTGGGTATTCTGAACGGAGTCGCTGAGAACTCCTAGTTGGTATTATACCTATCGTCAGATAGCAGTTATCTGGTAACA
Organism: Agapanthus africanus; assembly: GCA_030015575.1. Lineage (NCBI taxonomy): Eukaryota > Viridiplantae > Streptophyta > Magnoliopsida > Asparagales > Amaryllidaceae > Agapanthus > Agapanthus africanus. The sequence continues at coordinate 243,460,291 of CM057350.1, forward strand.
CTGGTACAGGTTAGTCTGTAGACCCAAGATCGTCATAGTATCTTGTGTGATTCCCACTGTGCTTTTATTTACACCTTACCACGTTCAAGAGAACGTGCAAAACGATGGCTTTTGGGTACAGTCCCGATCACATGGAGGCAATGAGCGACAGGTGGGGTTTCGTCTCTCCTGGTATTGAGGGTTGATGTTGCGTTGTGCTCGATTGGTTATAACTGGAAAGTCCCTGTCCAGGGCTGATATGGAGATCTACTGGTAAGTGTTATCAGTAGTTTCTCGACCCGTTATGAGCCTCACATCGACACGACTTATCAGTTACTGGGGTCTGTCGTTCACCACCCCTAGACTTGATATGCGACATATCCGACGTATAGACCGGACTGTATGTTAGTGTTACTGACAGGAATTACAGGAGTATGAGCAGGCTTGCTTGTTGATCTTCTGATCGCTCAATACCCGGGTGGCCGTTACGTTTAGCTGACCGCTTGCGGCTTATAGGTGTTTGATATGATCATCATCTACTTTTGGCGTATTGACGAGTCTTAGAGTCCTATATAGGAGTTTCCTAGCTCAGGAGAAATGATGTGGTGTGCATATGAGATATGCGCGGAATCTCGATTAAATGCTTGTATATGATACCGTGTTTTAATCGGGTGTTTTCTATTGGTTGGGTCATATGAGATAGGACCGGTTTATTAAATCAAGTGTTGATTTAATATTGACTTTTAGCTCACTTGTTTAAACCTTTTCTATTTTGATGTGTGCATGAATGTATGTATGCATATATACATGTTGATGTGAATGCACACATACATACATACATGTGTCATGGTTGTTTATAAATAGGAGATGGCAATGCAAGGCTCAAATGGTAGATATATATGCATATATATTTTCATTATTGAGAAAAAGAAAATGATTAAATCATGGTTGAATATTCTTCATCACTATTCTTTACTTGACCTAAGTTCTGACCATGTTTTAATTTCTTTGTACCTTAACTCACAAATGAAAATATCTAAATATTTATTAACCATGGTTCTATGTGAGTGTGACTCATATATATATTTTCATTTCTCATTTTATTAGAGAATGATCATTATCACAAAAGAGCTCAAGCTAGCCATCTCCTTCTTCTTCCTTCTTCATGCTCTCTTGATTTTTTCATTGAGTGAGAAACTTAAAAATAAAGGGTTTTAAGTGAGAACACAAACCACATCACCAATCTATACTACTCTAGCCCATTAGTGTAGATTGTTTGCTTCATCCTCATCATGATCAAGTAGAGCAAGGAGCTTGAGCTAAGGGACTCCGGGTGGATCGTCATGGACTTGGAAGGATTCAAGCAAGCCGGTTCAAACTCTAGAAGATCCAAGGAGTCACAAGAGGAGGTCTACAAAGGTTGTATTTCTCCCCACTTAGTGTTAGACACTAGATAATATGTGATATTACAAGTTGTTACCCTAACTTTCTAGTTCGATTCATGGTTAGGATTGTTTAGCACACCCTAAATTTTTATTATAGCATGTATGATGCAACCCTAACCTTAGGTATGGTGCTAAAGGATCCCTACATAGTGCTGCTGACGTGCTTGTGGTTAAACGCACTGCTAGCGTATTAAGAAGTCTTTAATGTCCCACACAGAGGGTTTCCGTGCTTCGGGAAAAACGATGCAGATGCCGTATGGTTTTACGGCAGTGTTCGATCATATATGTGCACTTGTGCACGTATCATGATTCGGACGGATAGTACTAGTGAGCTTTCGTTTAAGCCGGATCCTAGTATTATATTATTGGATCATTTTCGTCTCTTTGTATTCGTATTTTTCGGAATACGGATACGAGTATATATATACGGATGAGGGGTATTCTCGTAATTTATTACAAGGTGCTTCTAGAAGATAACACCTCATTTTAGTTTTAATCATTTTGGTTAACTGGTTAAATGAGGTGGAGGGATGGGTTGTGCTGTGGCATTAAATGAAGCATGGCTCACTTGGTGACTCATAGGGTGACTCATGGTTTAGTATTGTGACATGCTTGATATTTGTGAAGTGAATTATTAGATGCTTCATTCTTAAGTTCACAACACTTAGCGATTTTTTGATGGTTGCTTCACACATAACACTCTCATCTCCTCCAAGCTTCTCTTCTTCTTCCTCATCCCTAAAAGTATCATGTGTTGAGAAACCTAGGGTATTTCGAGACAAATTAATCCATCATTAGACTCTACATTCTCTAGGCTATCTAGTTTGGCGAACTAGGAAACCTAGTTACCTCGGCTTTGAGGATGGAGCTCGAACTATAAATCCTCAAATGGATCATCTTCGATGGAGGGAGACTGACGATCAACCTTGATCATGGAGATCAATAGGAGCTTAAGAAGATGGTAAAAGACCGAAGGACACGGATCATTTGGTATAACCATTCTAACTCTTCTTTAGTTTTCTAGCTTATAAGTTTATGGTAGATCCAGGTTATCGGGTTATTCTAGCGCTAGTTTATAAAATTTTTGTTCCGCATACGGTCACGGTAGATGGCCAGGGCGCTGGAATAACCCAACAAGCCGTGCTGAGGACGCAGCCGTCCGGAAATGAGGGAAGGGATTTAGTAAAGAGTACCAACCTTCATACAGTTTAGCATAGGTGAGATCGGAAAAGACCATAAACATATTTTGTCCAGGACACCGCAGCGATAAAGATTTGCACTCAGGATCAATTGTATCACATATATTCAGAGGGCTATATGTCGCCATCAGTAACGTGCTATCTTGCGAGTGGTCTTGTTGATTAGTCAAACGATGACAAGAGGAGTGCCAAAGCGGAACTGTTCCGTTATTACACCTAACCGGGCTGACGAGCATAAATATTATGGGATTGGTAATCCATAGAGAAAATAAGGAGCCAGAGACTGAAGATGCCAGACCGTGAGTAGGAGGAAAATGGATGTTCTTATTCTGCCAGCTTTGGGCGCACCGACATTTTTCGACATTGAAGGAGGTGTACCTCAATGTCAGTTATTGCGATTTGTATTCCGAGTATTACACTTTTATCGCTTGGACTTGAGTTTTGATGATTTGGTTTCATGATATTTGTTTTCGTGCACCATGGCTACACCTACTGGATATTTTCATTTGTGCACAGTTGTTGCACTTGATTTATGCCTTATACATCTGTTGCGTTGGTTTACGATTTGTGCATATCTGTTGCACTTGATAACAATTTTTTCCTTGGCTGCACGTATTTATGATTCCGTGGATTTGGATACTGTCGATTTGATTTCGTGCATGTTGTATGCACTCGACTTGACTTATGCACTCGGTATAGCTCACATGTGCTTGCAATGCATTGATATGAGTTTTGTGTACACAGCTCCACACTTTTGTGATTTTATACACCTTGGCACGCTCGGTGTTGTTTTTATTTGTTTTTGGTATATGGACGAGTTTTCTAGCACCTAGTGCACCCGATGTTATTTTCGTGCATTTGTTGCACTAGATTTATGTTTTCATGCACCGTGTGCACTTGACGTTCGTTATCATGCACTCTATGTCACGACCCAAATTTAGGCACGTGACCGGCACTTAAACCACGTGACGTCAACAGACGTACGCAATTTAAGTAAGCCGAAACCCAGAAATTTAAACCACCCCAAAAAGGGATAAGTGGAGAAAACATAGTTAAAAACCTTCCTAAATCTCAAGTAAAAATCTTTAAACTTAAGTTTACTTTCTTAAAAAATTCGCCAGCACCTCCTTTGTAAAAACTAGCCCCGAAAACGGGTACAACATAGAATATAAATAAAGCATCCCCAAACGGGAGCAAATCACGCCCAACGGTGGAAACAACCACCACAAGCATATATACGATGCCGTAGAAAAGATATACAAATGAAAACAGCATAAGGAGGTAAAACTTCATAACAAGGCCGGCTCCCACGAGCACGACACCCAGAGTCACAAAGTATTACAACATCGATCCTCATAACTTTTCTCTAAGTCAAATACATGAAGTGGTAAATGGAGAGTACTAGATGGAAAAGATAAATAATGAACATCATCGGATAACCGTAACCAACCTATAGCAAAAGGCCTCACAGCCAACCGTAGCGGTATCCGCAAAAGTAGAAATAATAAGAAGCCCTGCAGCGACTACTCTGAGGGTAAATCCTGCAAAACACTGTGGCACAAAGGGGGTGAGTTGCCAACTCATGAATAGTAAATAACATCATACTGTAATCTCAAATATACACTAACAGCGATAATCTATCACATGTAATCTGATAGCATAAGTATGGCAATATGAATATGAAACTATCATGATCATGGTACACCACCAGGGTACTATATCTACATGAATCAAATGCATATCAAACAAATCCTGAGTGTGGGATAAATAATAAAGCTCATGCACAAATCATTAGCATGGAAAAACCTGGTGTCTATCAACGACACCCCAAATCCCAAAATCCTTAGCCGCCGTCACCAGGACTGGCCCTCGTATCGTGTAAATCTTATGGAACTTGAGTGTCCATCATCGGCACTTGAAAATATTATGAAATACTCGTGTCCAATATCGATACGTAAATCCACATATCGTATCTGCACATCTCACGGAACCTGAGTGTCTAACCCGACACTCACTATCCGCGGAACCTGAGTGTCCAACCTCGACACTCGCAATCCACATATCCATACATCTCACGGAAACTGCGTGTCCAACCCGACACTCGCAATCCATGGAACCTGAGTGTCCAACCTCGACACTCGCAATCTACATATCAAGAGAAACCGGGTTTTCAAAATAATACACATTTCTTGAAATTTCCCCGCGGTTCTCAATTCCAGAAAATCACATGAAATCCATATCTCAATGCGTAAATCCATGTAATATTATGTATGCAACATAGAACAATAATATGAGCATATCAAGGGAAAATCCGCTATTTAAATGCATCAAGTTATTAAATATATCACGCGGTTCCCAATTATCCAAATCCAACGCAATATCATATAAAGTGAACATGTAGCTATAGCAAGGTATATGTGTAAGCATTCAGGTATGCATGTATACTATATTTCATATGCGCAATAGCACAATAATCAACGTCTCAATGTCAATTACAATACATTACCGTATAAGGGTATATGTAACTATAGCAAAATATGTGTTGCGCGTGTCATAGTAATTACCAACGGTGTGGGTGTAGCATACAATTTAGTGCTCGTGCAACATGAACCGTCAGTAATGGTGCAGTGTCCAATAGATACCAAGTCAAGGCACAACAGGTAATAATATGCAATGATGCTCATGTGAAATCAACTCATATGCGTATAAACTGTTGGGGATAGTGCCCTCAGAGTCAATTATTGGATCACACGCCCATGATTGCAATGATTGAGGGAGGACCCATACCGTTAGAACGGTCTTACTCAAGATGATAGTATGCTATCTGGTATATCTTTATCATCGTGTACTGTTTCAGGTGACCTTACAGGTCACTATTGCAAGTTGATTGAGCCCTTAGGATTCTTGCTTGACGGCCAGCAGTATGATGGCGATCTTATACATGGGAGCTGGGGTCTATAAGCACATCCTTAAAAGGTCCCTAGTCGTGGGAGTTTCCGAGACAGGGCATCGATACTCCAGAGTAGACTAGTGTATAAAGTCGAGACCCCGACGAGGGGTGGTGGCCGGTCTCACAAGCCACTGGTGTCAGTTGGTTCACCTAAGATGTATACAGGTGCTCATTGGGTTATGAGTACACCGGACAGGACTCGCCGGGAACATGCTAGTTGGTCTTATACCTGACGTCAGATAGCAGTTCCCCGGTGACATGTGTACAGGTTAGTTCATCGACCTGAGATCGTCATTTGTCTCATATGAGTTCCCACTGTACTTTGATTACTACCCTACCACGGCTCAAAAGAGTCGTGCAAACAGGTTTTAGTTGGGTACAGTCCCGAGCCACATGGAGACTGTACCCAACTAAAACCTGTTTGCACGACTCCTTTGAGCCGTGGTAAGGTAGTAATCAAAGCGCAGTGGGAACTCACACGAGACAAATGACGATCTCAGGTCGATGAACTAACCTGTACACATGTCACCAGGGAACTGCTATCTGACGTCTGGTATAAGACCAACTAGCATGTTCCCGGCGAGTCCTGTCCGGTGTACTCATAACCCAATGAGCACCTGTATACATCTTAGGTGAACCAACTGACACCAGTGGCTTGTGAGACCGGCCACCGCCCCTCGTCGGGGTCTCGACTGTATACACTAGTCTACTAATGGAGTATCGATGCCCAGTCTCGAAACTCCCACGACTAGGGACCTTTTAAGGATGTGCTTATAGACTACCAGCTCACACGTATATGATCGCCATCATACTGCTGGTGGTCAAGCAAAAATCCTAGGGGCACTATCAACGTGTAATAGCGACCTGTCAGGTTACCTAAAGCAGTACACGATGATAAAGATAAACCAGATAGCATACTATCATCTTGAGTAAGACTGTCCTACCGGGATAGGTCCTCCCTCAATCATTACAATCACGTGCCTGTGATCCAATAATTGACTCTGAGGGCACTATCTCCAACATGCAAAACGGTGGTTTTTGGGTACAGTCCTGAGTCACAAGGAGGCAATGAGCGATAGGAGGGGATTCGTCTCTCCCGGTATAGGGAGTTGATGTTGCACGGTAAGTGTTCGATTGGCTATAACCGGAAATCCCTGGCCAGGGTTGCTGAGATTTACTGGTAAGTGTTACCAGTAGTTTCTCGAATTGTTATAGACCTCAGATCGACACGACTTATCGAGCTATTGGGGTCTGACGTTTACCACCCCTAGGCGAGATATGCGACATATCAGACGACGAGACCGGACTGTACGGTAAGTGTTACTGGTTGGATTCACAGGAGTGTGAGCGGGCTTGCTCGTCGATCTTCTGATCGCTCAATACCCGGGTGGCCGTTACGTTTAGCAGACCGCTTGCGGCTTGTGGGTGTTTGATATGATCATCACCTGCTGCCGGCGTATTGACGAGTCTTTAGAGTCCTACACAGAGGTTTCCTGGCTCAAGCGAAACGAAATAGGAGCGCATATGAGATATGTGCGGGACCGAGAAAAATTCGTGTATGTGATACCGCATTCTATTCTCGTTATGAATGTATCGAATCGTTGTATGCGATATAACCTGGTTATCGAATCAAGGATTGATTCGATAAGCCGATACATTGAATATTAGTCGGTTATATGCGATATGACCGGATCGTTAAATCAAGTGTTGATTTAATGATTTAATGTATAATTATATATATGATATATTAATTTACATTACTAGTATTGTTTCACTTTAAATGGATTTTCTCACTTGGATTGTGCACATTGTATATGTGATATACTTTTGTACACAACTTAGTATCATGTTTGATGATACATGCTCACTAGGGTTTGTGTAAAGATTAAACCATGGTTGTGTAATGGTTAAGGTTTTCTTTTTCTTATTCATTTATTTTATTTATTTCATTTATTTTATTTTGGAAAAGAAAAAGGGAAAATGGTGGCTTTATTTGTTTGTATGTTGAAACTTCATGAAGTTTTGACTAAGTCACCATTTTGTCTCATGCTTAACCCTAACCATTCCCACTTACCCTAGTTTAGTCTTTACACATAACCATGGTTTGAATATGATAAGGATTGATTTTCTTTTCCTTTTTTTAAATAACACTTATCATATTCTTTCTTGCTTCTTCTTCTTCTTCACTTGAAGAAAGCTTGCTTCAACAATGGCAACTTGAGCAAATGAGTGAGAAATCCAATTCTAAAGTGAACCCACTTCCTATTTCTTCATCCTCTACCTCTTGCCAAGTAGTAGAGTGTGTTTTCTTCACAAGTTTCATGACTTGGTGAAGTGGGAGCTTGATCTTGTGATGCCTCGACGTAGATCATCTTCGGCACGAAGCCGACGACCTTGCCCGCCCATTTCTCCGATGAAGCCGACGCTAGAGCCCAGGTTTCCATTTGGACAGCGAGGAGACTTCATTGCGGAGCTATGGAGGTGGAGGACCGGATCTACAAATGGTGTATTTCCGTTCACTTAGTTAATTTGTTAACTAGTTGCTTTTGTCGCCTAATATATCTAGTTAACGATCTAGTCTAGGGTTTCTCGGCACCGTAATTTTTGAAATTGGCATGGTTGATGCCTTGTGAGACCTCTTGAGAGTGCCCAGGAACCCTACAGTGGTATCAGAGCCTAGCTAGAGCCTTAGGCGAGTCCAGACGACGTTTGAAGCCCGATCGAACCAAAACCCCAATTCAAAACGGCTCTCTGGACATTTTCTGATTTTGTGGATTTTTGAGAATTAAAAAATGCAGAAAACTAAGCAGGAAGTCCTAAGAATTACTGTGAAGCCCGACCACCTGAATCGATAGAAGAGCGGCGGAACCGGGGCAATAGCATGCCTATTGCGGCGGTTCCGCGGCCATATGGACCCTTCAGACAATAATTTCTGCACAGTAATTCTTACATTTTGTTGCTATATTTTCTGGGAATTTTTAATCTGGATTCAAGAGTTGAATATTCTGGGTTGTATTGGGGACTCAGTGTTGTAAGTGCACGGCGGCGCCCCGGCCGTTAATCCGACGGCCAAATGCGGAAGCGGTGATAAACTTTAATTTTTACTTGAACCGGCAAACCGCCGCGCACTAATACCCGGATCGAACCACTAACTAGTCCTAGCTAACAACAAGATGGGAAAGAGATATACCGACATTCCAAGTCCTCCGGTCTTCTCGTCATCGTCCCGATCTCCTGCGGAATGTCCCGTCGTCACCACCTTGCCGGAAGGGCACCACATCGCCTACTTCTTTTACGGGCTCCCACCTCAATGCCGAGGCAACTCGGGCTCGAAGCTGGCTAGTCGACGTGCCCAAGATTTGCTGTAGAATGTTGTGTAGAACTTGTATCTCTTTTTGGGGTTGTAGGAATTGCCTTTTTGATGGAGGGATGATACAAGCTTTTGGAGGTTGTTCTTGTGGGATTTTTACCAAAGCAAAAGCACCAAAAACCCCATATAGGAAATTTGGACAGCCCCCACAAGGAGTGGCCTGCCATGGACATGGTGAGAGGAGAGAATGAGAGTTAGTTCTCTAAAAGAGAGAGTGCCAACCTTATTCAAGAGAGAGAGAGAGGAATGGATATCATATGAAAAGAAATGATAGCAAGGAAAGTCCAACACTCCAACACCAATGATCATCCATCATCAACAACAATCATGACTTTAAAAGTCAAGTCATGATGGAGTCAAAACAAGTCAATGATGGTGCACATCATGAAAGCCATCATGATGCAACAAGATGCAAAGAACCCCCTCCACAAATGCCTATTTGCAACAATGCAAATAAACCCTCCTCCACCAAACTTCGGCCATTGAAAGATACAAATGAAAATGGCCGAAACGGAAAGCAAACTGGCAACTCCAGAAAACTGGTCCCGTAATAAATTACAGGAAAACCCCGATACTGTGCATACACACCCGCATCTGTATTTCGACCGAAATACAAAATGCAATGAGACAAAATCTACACTGTACTATACTAGGATCCGGCTTATACCAAAGCCGGCTAGTGATATCCGTTCGATCCTGATCCGTGCAATACCGCACGTATCTGATCGAACCCTGCCATATATCCATACGGCCTATAGTACAAACTGTCCGATCCTGATCCGTGCAATACCGCACGTATCTGATCGGACCTTGCCATATCTCCATACGGCCTCTACAACCTTTCGCCCGAAAGCTGAGTAACTGAATGTGGGGGACTCTAAAGACTCGTCAACACCTTGGTTGTGGATTTAACCACTAGCACGTTAGAGGTATAAGCCAATACATAACGGGCTACCAGGTATTGACCAAAAGGGACGTCTGTGAGCGAACTCACCCTAACTCCCTACTGAGCCTGTCAGTGACAATATCCGTACAGTCCGGTCCGTTCGTCTATGAGCATCGCATGGCAGGCCTAGGGGGTTGGTAAAAGTCAGACCCCCAAAAGCGGTACAAGTCGTGTCGGAGTGTAGCCCAGAACACCCTGAGATACTACTGGAATACCTACCAGTAAATCTCCTTGCCTCGGCCGAGGGCTTCGTGTAATGGCTCTCCTAGACACAGCACGACCTTACCCCCAATACCGGGAGAGACGAACCCCTGAATATACGCTCACTGCCTCCATGTGGCTCGGGACTGTACCCAACTAAAACCTGTTTGCACGACTCCTTTGAGCCGTGGTAGGGTAGTAATCAAAGTACAGTGGGAACTCACACAAGACAAATGACGATCCCCAGGTTGATGAACTAACCTGTACACATGTCACCAGGGAACTGCCATCTGACGTCTGGTATATGACCAACTAGCATGTTCCCGGCGAGTCCTGTCCGGTGTACTCATAACCCAATGAGCACCTGTATACATCTTAGGTGATCCAACAGACACCAGTGGCTTGTGAGACCGGCCACCGCCCCTTGTCGGGGTCTCGACTGTATACACTAGTCTACTAAGGAGAATCGATGCCCTGTCTCGAAACTCTCACGACTAGGGACCTTTTAAGGATATGCTTATAGACCCCCAGCTCCCACTTATATGATCGCCCTCATACTGCTGGTGGTCAAGCAAGAATCCTAGGGGCTCTATCAACGTGTAATAGCGACGTGTCAGGTCACTTAAAACAGTACACGATGATAAAGGTAAACCAGATAGCATACTATCATCTCGAGTAAGACTGTCCTACCGGGATAGGTCCTCCCTCAATCATTGCAATCACGTACCTGTGATCCAATAATTGACTCTGAGGGCACTATCTCCAACAATCTCCCACTTGCACTCAAGGCTAATTATTGCGATGTCGCATACTCACAGCCCGTGTGATACCGAACACCCAACTCCTCTACTAGTCAGTCTCACAAAGCTCGTTTGCGAAACTATTGCGTTCGAGGAATAGCCTCAGTGAGTGGATCCGCTTTGTTGTCTCTTTCCATGTCTCTCTATATCTCAAGTTCGCGGAGAAAGCCATCTCCCGAAATGAGCAATACCTGTCTTAGAATGTGTCTAGATGTCTGATGGGACATAGCTCATAAATGAACTCCAAATCCAAACTTCTTAGACTGTATCGTCAACTGAACTTAATCAGTATCCTGCGCCATGCCTCCCTCAGTATTGCCTTGGACCACCTGTCCAAAATACTGCCCCCTCATCAGAAGGAAAAACTATAACTCTGACAACCTCCCTGTCGTCCAGGTCACCTTGGAAGCCTGGAATGATAACTGTCTCCCGAATGAGGCTGTCGTTATCATATCCCTAGAACATCCACTTATGTTCTAAAACTGCTTCCGACTGTTTCTCCAGGATTGGATCAATGTCAACTTATTGCATCTAGTGCAAGAACAACATCTGGTGTGGTACTTGACATCTCATGATTGACTCAATTGCCTAAGCAAGTGATCTGCCAACCATGCACATCCTTCTCCACTTTAGTCTGTAAGACACCTTTAGAGAGGGTGACTCCATCACCTGCAGGTACACTACCGTGCCAGGAGTCGTCCATTCTAAATACTCTTAGAATGCTGTCTAAGTACCCTGATTGGGAAACTACCCAAATCTAGATCTAAAGCCATAGATCTAGTAACCAGAATGTCTGATATAATGTCCAAGTCCCATGTGGAGAAACCACTGTGTGACGACCAAAGTATAACCGATCGTAGTATAGGAGTTTCTTTTCCTATTCTGTGTATGTCATCCAAATATCATGACATCACACCCTACTACCTTCTCAACAGATCCATCTCCTATTCTAGTGAAGTCAAACCTATGACTGTCACGTCAGAAATAGATGATCTATCTCCGCTACATCTGCTTTAGTCTATAAATAGACATAAGCTACCTGTCCACCAATGCTTCCGCTGCTCCCACTGACTACGACAACCCTCTGGCAGAGTCATATACACGTACACTTCTAAAGCTAGTTTAGAACGACGCTATACTCATCCTCCCGCCGGGTCTCGCAACCTGGAACAACAGCAATGGTAAGTATGGGTAAACAAGAACTTCCCTGTCACCGTCCTTGAGGCTACCGGAGTACCCCTCGGGTGCCTGAAGTTACCTACCGCATCTGCGGAGTGGCCAATGGAATGTCAATCCAGATTGAATCTTTAGGTTCCTTATCAAATCTTCAGTAATCGTTTGTGGTTCTGGAATCACTTCCAGTTCTACCATACTCCCACTACTGTTTTCTGAAAAAATCCATTTTTATTAAAACTGTGGCGAGTCTAGAACAATATTGCTATTGTTCATCCAGATGGTAGAAAATCAACCCGCGTCATAGCCTGGTTCAACCCACAAACAGCCATTACAGAAACGTGCCTTGAGTTGTCCAGTGTCTGGTTTTAAGCATAAGCCGGACAACTCCCCGTACCTTAACATCGTTAAGATACGAACTGTTCTATATCCCATATAGGACCAGAGGCACTGATTTAATTGAACCAGATCCAAATCATGCAACTGTCTCCAGTGCATGTCAACTAAATGGAAGGAGGCGGATCAGCGTTACTCAACTTAGGAATGCTTCCAATTATGAGTAACCTGAAAGAGAAGCAATTTCTCTTTACCATTACTATCAACTGAATACCACAAGTATCTACATCTTCGATCTCTTTGAAGAATCCCGATACTTGCTACACCTGGTTCTCTACTCTATTCAAATACCTGTAACTTCTCAAAATTCGGACCCTGTGTTTCCACGAAACACCTGTCTAAAAACTAGAGAAGTCATAAGTAAACCGAATATAGTTAGAGGACCTACCCCTCTGTCCTAATGGACCCTGGACAACATACAATACTCTGTATAAGTCCCTTGAGTCTGATAACTCATTCACTGTGTGTCGCAGGTTGAAAACTGTACTTATGGTTAAGAAGAATTACACCGCTGTTTAATGCTCCTTACCTAACCATCCACTGATATAGGTAAATGTCGTAGACATAATTTCAAAAAGGTATATCTCACTCTATGAAAATAGACGTACAGATATATCAATTTGAAATTGGTGCATAACTGCGGATATTCAAAACCAAATATTTGCCAACCGGCAAAAAGCCCAGGTGATTTCCTCAAATATCACCGATTACAACGAATCCCGATATAATGAGGATAATCACCCAATTCCCAATAACTTACTCCCACTCATCATCTGTAAAACCATACAGATGTGAGAATCGTACCTGGTAAATACATACCCTGGAGTAAGTATCTAATCGGGAAATCAGTTTTCTTTTAACAGTACACAGTGAAACTGAAACATTGAAATGTTTCGATGGGGTATCCTGGTATTCCTAGTAATGCCTCTTCCAGATTCACGATTGTAACCGTATAATTCTTTGCCACCTCTCCAAATCCTTTCATATGTCTTTAGTCTTTACCTTCTGTACACCCCTTTAGGCCAAATGGTTTTCTTCCTTCCCTACCGTTCGGCACCAGCCTATGGTTTGGAAGAAGACTATCCAATATGCATAATGGGTGTACTGTCCCAATCCTAGGAACACTCGCAATGAGAGAGGGTGAAGATAAAAGACAACCGAATAAACATTATTCCTATTTCTCCTGGACCAGAATCCATCCCCGAACTGGAACAAGTTCCATTCGAGTTCGTATATAACCATACGATGGAGTATCCAAATAAACTGTGGATCTTCGTAGTGATACGGAGTGTCCTGGAGAAATACAAAGGTGATGTGGGAGTGGTAACGAAATATTTGGTTTGGTCGTGAATATCTGTTGCAATTTACTTTGCCCTCTTACTAATCCCTTACTTTGTCTGAACTTAATACCTTCTGCACACCATCGTTATGCTAATTGGTTTTCTTCATTCCCTACCGGTCGGCACCAGCCTAAGGTTTGGAAGAAGACTATCCAATTTGCGTAACAGGTGTACTACTCCTAAACCAAGGAGCACTCGCAACTGGAGAGGAGGCAAAAGGAAAAGACAACTGAATAATCCTATCCGTTTTCTCCAGGACCTGAAACCATCCTCGAATAAATTCTTTCGAGTTCGTATCTAACCATATGATGGTTTTGTCCAATGGAAGTGGACGTTCGTAGTAATACGGGGTGTCCTGGAGAAAAGGGTAAAAGTAGGAGTGGCAATAAGGTTTGCAACTCTGACAATCCAAAAGCCAGTGTTAAAGAAGGTTCGGTCAACTTGGTCACTGAGTCATAGTCTTAGGGTCGGGTCAAAAGGTCGCTGCCAGAGAGAGAGAGAAAAGAAACACTCAGCGTGCACTCTAACCTAGATCAGAATGGTGACCAATTTATCTAATCTGGAATCCTCCCACTGTACCTCAAATTCTCCTCCAAACCTGAAAGAAGAATTAGTCGGGGTCACCCGAAGAGTAAACTAACTCATCAGTGGGAATCGGGATCCAACTATCATCACATGATAACGTGACGGAATCCGCTCATGCTACCATACTCCAGAAGGTATGCGCATATCTGGCAAGTTTCAGTTCTTTTGAAACTCCCGATGTGATTTCTGCCCCATGCTCTTATGACCTTGGCGTGAGGTCAAAATATCATAAGTCAAATGTCAAGTTCTGCCCGTCATTATCCAGGTTAATTTGAACCCACCCGTACATACCCTTGACGTAGGCCAAAATAGTAGTACGACTGTCCCAAACCAACGCATCTATCTATGCAACAGATAAATACCCGGCAGCTACCAATCACTATGCCTTGGCGTGAGGTCAAAATACATAGCTTGAATACTACCGAATATTTAACTGAAATGACGGAGGGCTACGAATGGTTTCTGGCGAAAACCTTTAACGTAATGAACTTGATATCGTTGAAGGAACAGATAGCTTTTAAAAAATATAGTGACGAAAACCGTTGCTAAAGAGGTCACTCCCGGTGAAGGGATCTCGGCTCTTTCCCCGTAGAATGAGGTGCAGGATATTCCAACTGAATACCACGGTGCAAAGCAAAAGTAATCGGCTATAGTGAAGTTAATGCCCTGACGCAAACTTTCTGTCCAAGGGGTCACTCCCGGTGAAGGGATCTCGGCCCTTGCCTCGTCGACTGAGGAGCAGGATATTCCAACTGAATACCACGATGCCAAACAAAAGTGAACGTCCTTGCAATAACAGCTTTTTGAAAAGTGTTCCAACAACATCAGATTAGGTTTGTTTTTAACTTGCATTGATCCGAATCAATGCAGTCCCATCAATTGATCACACCAAAAAGAACGAAAATATACTGATGTACGTATATGCCATCCGCATTCGCCACTGGGTCCCGTCATTACCCGTTAGGTTAGCTAACTAACGACAGAGCGGGGACTGGACTAGCGCGGATGCAAAACATATACAACATCTACTAATATATATACCAATATATAGTATTCGCTCAAGGCGTGAATAAAATGCAACATCACAGATATGTACAGCATCACAGAAACAATACAGATATCTGGGATCCCCGGGTTTCACAGAGCCACTGCTGAAACCTGACGTTCCCCTGGTCGTGTGGATAGCCTGTGCAATGAAATCCTAGACCCCTACGGGCGCGGCAAGTCACCCGCCAAAACCTGAAGCGAGGCAGCCCCCTTCAGCACCGTGAATGGACCACCCAGCACTTCACGGAATCCGGTAACTTGGGCACCCCTCCTGGGTCAACCTGTACCCCCTACGAGTGCGGCGAATAGCCCGCCAATCCTAGAGCGAAGCCCCCTCCGTCCCAATTCCATGAGATGCGGGCTTGTTGCCCTCTAGAACCCGGCTATCCATGCACCCCTCCGCGGGGTAATCCTAGTACAGAAAGTAAAATATACATACAACGGGTACATCGACCGCAACCAGGTCGTGCCCCAAAATAATAATACAAACAGGCAGTGACGGCAGTCCACATGTCGGACGCTCTCCCCGCAATATCAAATGTACATAATACAACCACAACTGTACTAGCATTGCATCCAGGCTATCCCCCACGACCGATCCGCAACAACACAGCAAAAACAGAACATCAACGTGAAAGTCACGTTCGCAAATCCGTCTAACCGGGCTATAGCAGTTAGACCGGATTTACCGATCGAGTGACATTCACGGTCGCAGATATAATGTAAATACTGTGAAATAATGTGTTTAAAATATCCGATCGATCAAATTTTAACAAGTGGGCCCCAAACAATACTGTAGCACTCACAGAAATTATGGGCCCAAATTTAACATTCCAAAACCCCTAAAATCACCCCAGAAGCCCACTGTAAAAACCCGACCCACTGAATCCTCTATACTGCGGCGGAACCGCGGCAACAAGCAGGGTTTCGCCGCGGTTCCGCGCTCCCCTGAGGAGATCAGTGTATCGTCTTTTTCCAGAACTCTTAGATCTTCCAGTACATCAATTTTATACAACCTGAAAAATTTTTCGACACTAAAAATTTCCAACAGAAATCTGATGTGATCAAAATACGGGTTTTGGAACTTTTTGATCGATCGGAAATGCAAACACATTACACAAAGCTAGACTAAGTTAATGGCGAGGCTCTGATACCACTGTAAGTGCACGGCGGCGCCCCGGCCGTCAATCCGACGGCCAAATGCGGAAGCGGTGATAAACTTTAATTTTTACTTGAACCGGCAAACCGCCGCGCACTAATACCCGGATCGAACCACTAACTAGTCCTAGCTAACAACAAGATGGGAAAGAGATATACCGACGATCCAAGTCCTCCGGTCTTCTCGTCATCGTCCCGATCTCCTGCGGAATGTCCCGTCGTCACCACCTTGCCGGAAGGGCACCACATCGCCTACTTCTTTTACGGGCTCCCACCTCAATGCCGAGGCAACTCGGGCACGAAGCTGGCTAGTCGACGTGCCCAAGATTTGCTGTAGAATGTTGTGTAGAACTTGTATCTCTTTTTGGGGTTGTAGGAATTGCCTTTTTGATGGAGGGATGATACAAGCTTTTGGAGGTTGTTCTTGTGGGATTTTTACCAAAGCAAAAGCACCAAAAACCCCATATAGGAAATTTGGACAGCCCCCACAAGGAGTGGCCGGCCATGGACATGGTGAGAGGAGAGAATGAGAGTTAGTTCTCTAAAAGAGAGAGTGCCAACCTTATTCAAAAGAGAGAGAGAGGAATGGATATCATATGAAAAGAAATGATAGCAAGGAAAGTCCAACACTCCAACACCAATGATCATCCATCATCAACAACAATCATGACTTTAAAAGTCAAGTCATGATGGAGTCAAAACAAGTCAATGATGGTGCACATCATGAAAGCCATCATGATGCAACAAGATGCAAAGAACCCCCTCCACTAATGCCTATTTGCAACAATGCAAATAAACCCTCCTCCACCAAACTTCGGCCATTGAAAGATACAAATGAAAATGGCCGAAACGGAAAGCAAACTGGCAACTCCAGAAAACTGGTCCCGTAATAAATTACAGGAAAACCCCGATACTGTGCATACACACCCGCATCTGTATTTCGACCGAAATACAAAATGCAATGAGACAAAATCTACACTGTACTATACTAGGATCCGGCTTATACCAAAGCCGGCTAGTGATATCCGTTCGATCCTGATCCGTGCAATACCGCACGTATCTGATCGAACCCTGCCATATATCCATACGGCCTATAGTACAAACTGTCCGATCCTGATCCGTGCAATACCGCACGTATCTGATCGGACCTTGCCATATCTCCATACGGCCTCTACAACCTTTCGCCCGAAAGCTGAGTAACTGAATGTGGGGGACTCTAAAGACTCGTCAACACCTTGGTTGTGGATTTAACCACTAGCACGTTAGAGGTATAAGCCAATACATAACGGGCTACCAGGTATTGACCAAAAGGGACGTCTGTGAGCGAACTCAGCCTGACTCCCTACTGAGCCTGTCAGTGACAATATCCGTACAGTCCGGTCCGTTCGTCTATGAGCATCGCATGGCGGGCCTAGGGGGTTGGTAAAAGTCAGACCCCCAAAAGCGGTACAAGTCGTGTCGGAGTGTAGCCCAGAACACCCTGAGATACTACTGGAATACCTACCAGTAAATCTCCTTGCCTCGGCCGAGGGCTTCGTGTAATGGCTCTCCTAGACACAGCACGACCTCACCCCCAATACCGGGAGAGACGAACCCCTGAAGATACGCTCACTGCCTCCATATGGCTCGGGACTGTACCCAACTAAAACCTGTTTGCACGACTCCTTTGAGCCGTGGCAGGGTAGTAATCAAAGTACAGTGGGAACTCACACAAGACAAATGACGATCCCCAGGTCGATGAACTAACCTGTACACATGTCACCAGGGAACTGCCATCTGACGTCTGGTATATGACCAACTAGCATGTTCCCGGCGAGTCCTGTCCGGTGTACTCATAACCCAATGAGCACCTGTATACATCTTAGGTGATCCAACAGACACCAGTGGCTTGTGAGACCGGCCACCGCCCCTTGTCGGGGTCTCGACTGTATACACTAGTCTACTAAGGAGAATCGATGCCCTGTCTCGAAACTCTCACGACTAGGGACCTTTTAAGGATATGCTTATAGACCCCCAGCTCCCACTTATATGATCGCCCTCATACTGCTGGTGGTCAAGCAAGAATCCTAGGGGCTCTATCAACGTGTAATAGCGACGTGTCAGGTCACTTAAAACAGTACACGATGATAAAGGTAAACCAGATAGCATACTATCATCTCGAGTAAGACTGTCCTACCGGGATAGGTCCTCCCTCAATCATTGCAATCACGTACCTGTGATCCAATAATTGACTCTGAGGGCACTATCTCCAACAGGTGTTTCGATCGGATTGTCAAATTTTGTCTGTGCAGTTTTCCGGATAATTTTAGAATATGTTAAAAAGTTCGACCGGATATAAATACCCACCTTTTCCCCTGTCGGGAAATTTCCAAGTATTGGATTTTTCCGTGGTTTGAAGACGTTCTAAGTAGTGCAAGTAACGCGATGGACCCTCTAGAAGACAACAAACCTTAACTCGATTATGTGACCGTCTTGAACTGCCCTTTGAACCCTCGGGTTTGGGGCAGTACGGCGTGCCACATGTGAGGCGTTGGCTTGACCCTTCTACGGCTGGACCGTTGGTACTGAGGCATGAAGTGAATGTCTTTGAACTTATTTCATGAGTTGATCTGTATCGGGAAAACTTAGGTGTTTGAATGTTCGATCGGAAAGTTTATCATTTTCCATTTATCTGGAATGTGATACAATACTTGGAATTCACAAATTGTTATGAGATAACTGAATGAATATTATAAACATAGCAGTTTAGTCTCACTTGATCGGTTGCCACGGAGTTTTGATGTGATCAAAAGTCCGTCGCAATCACATAGTTTACGCGGATACTCGCCGGGTAAACTTAATAGACAGTCTCACCCCATAGCCCCGACCAAGTGATTGTAGGAGAACCCCGTCGCTGAAAGCATCCGTTTGGGTGCTCGCGGTAGCGGTGTTCCGCCTTGGTGCACTTCGTCGACGGCGTTGGGGGTGCGGCCGCCTACTAAAGTTTGCGACGAGCATTCGATCAAAATGTCGGGAACCTTGTTGAATTGCCCGACTTGAAATTGAAAAGAGTTTTTGATAAATGCGACTAAAATGCGGGGTTTATAAATGTTAGGCATGCGATGTCTAAGTAATTCATTTGGTCAGGCATGTGATATCTGAGGTGGTTGCGGATTCCAACTGTTGTAGTTTTACACTTTCTTTTCTGTGACCGTAAGTGTAATATGTGATATCGCCGGTTTCGTTGCTATATGTCAACGACAATTGGGATGCGCATATTTACTTACGTTGATGACATGTGATGTTATGTGTTGCTGGATATGTCATATTGGATCGTCGTGTTTGAATAGCCGGGGGTTTTTTATGTGAGATGAGTGTTTTTCATTTTAATTCATGTAAAAACTTGTATGTAATATTCTTTTATTGGGGCACTTCCAGGTAGCGGAAGATGTCACCTTTTGTATATTATTTACTTTTCCGCACTAGGATAGACCGAAGGAGGAGGGCACAAGTAACCGGGTTCTGGGGTCCAGTGGGAGACCGACTCGAGGAGTCGAGTCCGTGTCTCCTAACTCCAGAATTGGTAGGGTTGCTTGCCGCTCTCGTAGGGGTCTTGGGGTGTGGGTTTGGCTATTCATCACGACCGTGGAATCCGTGTTTTATACTGGCTCGTATTGAAAACACGGACGTCCTAGTATATCCAATATTTCATATGATTCTTCTGCTGCGATATCTGTGATGTGATCATGTGATGTTCTGTGATAGATACTGTATATAGTATATATGATATATTATATAGACGTTACTTATGTTTTACGCCCGCGCTAGCCCTGCCCTGCTCTGCCGTTAGTTACCTAACCTAACGGTGCACGAGGGGACATCGAGGCGAATGCGGATGGCATAAGTGTACGTCGTATTTATCTGTGATGTTTAGGTACTTAAATGATGGGACTTCATTAATATGATTAATGAAATAAAAGAAACCTAAGATGTTGTAGAATCGAATTTCAAAATAAAACAGGTAGCTACAGTTCTTGCTTTGCACAGCGGTATATATGATATATCCTGCACCTTATTCGATGAGGAAAGGACCGAGATCCCTTCACCGGGAGTGACTCCTTTAGCAATAACTGGCAGATGCTACACACTCGGTTTGTCTTTTGATTGCTTTTAAGTGTTTTTGCTTTGCACGGTGATATATATGATATATCCCGCACCTCATTCGACGAGGAAAGGACCGACGATCCCTTCACCGGGAGTAACTCCTTTAGCAAAACTAGAAAAGCCTTAAAAGCACTCCATTTCATAATCATTTGATTCTACAACGATATCAAGTTCATTACGAAATAGGTTTTCATGAAAAACCTGTCGTAGCCCTCCATCATTTCAGATAAGTACTAGTTAGTATTCATGCTGCGGTAGTTTGGCATACGTCATGGCGTAGTGTACGGTAGCTAACTAATATTTGTCTGCTTATGCATATGATGCAGATAGGATTAGGGTATTCGTACGGCGTTGTTTGGCATTCGTCAAGGGTCGTGCGGGTGGGTTTAATTCGATCAAGAAATGCACGGGTTTAACTTGACTAGTGGACTATGGGTTGTTTGGCATTCGTCAAGGTCATAGAACACTAGGGGCAAAATATTATCGGGAATTTCAAATGTTCAAATTTGCAATGAGATTGCATACCTTCTATGAGATAGTTGGATCCCGATACCCGCTACGAGTAAGAGTTACTCCTGGGAGAGTTTTTTACATTACAATTAGCCGATCAAGTAGGTGTCTAGAAAGGTGTCAACGGGGTTACGCCTCTGGGAAAACGAGGTTTACATTAATTAGGTTCGTGCGAAAGCACGGGGACCTCCCTCAAAGTACCGACACTGGCCTGGCTGAAAGATTGGCGAACTTGTAGTGTGTAATTAATCCCGGCTAGTCTTTCCTTTTAGGGTTTGAAGGAAGATTTGATAAAAAGCGGTGGGAGCCATCCTGATTAGATAAAATAATAACCAATCTATTCTTGCAAGAGCGCACGCTGAGTGTTTTCTTCTCTCTCTCTCCTGGTAGCGACCATGTCACACCTTAATCAAAATAATAATACGGAATTTTGACCGAACCCGCTTGTTATACTGAGCAGGGGGACGTTGGTCCCGCTCCAACTTATAATTGTTATAAGACAGAGCAGGAAATTGGGGAATACCAGAATTCCCGTGCCGCCCAAACGAAGAAAGTGCATGAGATGCATCATCTTCAGGTGTGTTCATTATACAGAACTGTTTCTCAGTATCCTCCGCATCCTTGGTATATGATACCGGATCAGGATCCCAGATATGTAATCTGTTACATAGGGCTACAGATAGGTAGAGAACTGAGAACGGGTGATAAGTTTCATGAGGCAGAAAACGGGGCAAGTGTTGCAGCCAAGTCTGTTGGTCACTGTCACCCTGTATTACCAATACATTGATTCTGAACGAATGTTATTAGATACCAAACCTGATATACAAAATCATATCACTCTCTTTATTTGTAAAGAAATGATAAAATTTTGTATTGTTGGATAATGTTTTGAACATTTCCTATATCAAAAGTTGATCGGTTCAGGCACGTTATCTAAAAGCGTTGATGGTCTAAATCAAACTACAGTTCTTAGTATATGGAACACACACAAGAGGAAGAGTTCAGAAATGAACGAATCCTTCTTGAGGTATTGTAGACTAGGTCATATCAATGCGACCCGACTAGCTGAAGTTATATTTAGATGCATATTTAAATCAGTTTAAATTTACATCTTGTGAAACTTGCCAGTCATGTCATAAAGATAAAATGACCATAGCTCTGTTTACTGGAAGCAGAGAAAGTGTTAGTGAACTCTTGGGATGTTACATGTTGATGTATGTAAGTCCCCTGTCTACACATGCCAAGAACGGTTCTTTGTACTTCATTACATTCTCTGATAATCTCTCAAGATTCAAACCTATGTTCCTGTTGAAACACAAGACCGAACCTTTTGAGATATTCACAGAATATAAGTTAGAAGTAGAGAACCAAAATACGGGTATAAGTATTATGTCCTATGATGAGATCAAGGAGGAGAATACTTGAGCACGGAATTCCTGGACTATTCTAAAGGAGAATGAGATTCTCTCTCAGCATTACTCCTCTGTATACACCATAGCACGATGGTATATCGGGTCGGAGCAGATACACCCTATTCGATATGGTGTGCTCTATGATGAGTACTACTGAGTTACCTATTTCTTTTTGGGAGTTATGCACTTGAGAAGCTGCATACCTATTGAAAAGGGTTCAAATCAAATCAGTTGCCTACCACTTCATATGTGATATGGAAAGAGAAGAGCCCATGTCTTGATCTAGTTAAGATTTGGGTTGTCCGGACTATGTCTAAAAGCAAAATCCGGACAAGCTCGAGGCAAGGTCTATAATGTAGAACTGGAAAGGTTCCAGCTATACAAACTACAGTAGATGATTTGGTAGAACCAAAGGATTCAATAGTTTCCAACGAACCTCAGCCTCTCCGCCGATCTAGTAGGGTTTCTCACCCACCTGAGAGATACTTTGGTTTCTCTATGACAGTGGGAGCGAGGATTGCATCATGAGATGATGACCCAACTAGTTTCGAGCTGGCCATCAGGAGTAAGACTCTGTAAGAATGGCTGGATGCTTAGTGATCTGAGATGGAATCCATGTACACCAACAAATTATGGACTTTAGTTGCAATATCTGAAGGGTTAAATCCCCATCAGGAGCAAGTAAATCTTGAGAAGATTACTTGGTGTAGATGGAAAAGTTGAGACTTTCAAAGCTAGACTAGTTAAAGGTTTTCGCCATCAACCAGGCGTGGATAATGATGAAACCTTTTCCAGTACCTATGCTTAAGTCCATCCAGATACTACTTGCCACGGCTACATACCATGACTACGATATCTGGCGGTTGGGTGTCATGACTGCTTTTCTAAATGATGTTTTAGAAGAGTGCGTCTATAAGTACACAGCCAGAGGGCCTCGTAGACAGTGGGAGTAGCGAAAACGTATGCAAGATGCTTTATAGGATAAAGTAGGCATAGCGGAGTTGGAACATCTGTTTTGATGGATTAGTCAAAGAAGTTGACATCATCAAAATGGTAGATGAACCTTGTATAAACAAAAAGGTAGTAGGGAGTATGGTGACGATCCTCGTAGAGTACGTGGATGACATACTCTTGATAGGGAAGGAGTTTCCTATGCTACGCTCGGTCGATCTCCGCTTATCACATGGATTCTCCATATAGGATCAAAGTGATACCTACTAAATCCTGGATTTTGGATCTATGAGATAGATCTAAATGGATATTAGGACACTCACTAGTTGTAGTGAGATGGTATCAGTTGATCCTGGAGAGAATTACTGGAAGGGTTCCAGGGTGATAAAGATGACTGAATGTCAGTCACAGGCATTGTCTTTACCCTCAGTAAAGGGACGGTATGTTGGAAGGGTTCCAAGCTAAATACCGTGGCATACTAGACGATAAAGGCAGGATACATCGCTACTTAAGATGCTACCAAAGAGGATGTTTGGGTGTATATTGGTTCATGAGATGAACTACGTTCCTACCATTGTGAGACAATGGGGTTGTGGCTTATGCCAAGGAACGCCGGTCCCATCAGTGATCCAGACATGTTCTAAGGCAGTATCACCTGATCATGGAGATGGTTGATCTCCAGGGTGATCGAGGTTAGGAGAGTAGACTCAGAGGACAACACGGCGGATCCACTCACGAAGGCCAATTCCCAGAGAGAGACTTTTATGGGATGGTTGAGTATGAGATACTACAACCACTGCTATCAGATGGCCCTAGTGCAAGTGGGAGATTGTTAGTTATATGTATGCCCTAGAGGTCATTACTGTACATTGGATGTATATTGTAGTGGATGCTGGGACAGATATAGGGAGGACTTTCTTGCTCGACATGATAGTATGCTATCTGGTTGCTCTTTACCTTAACATGTACACTGATTGTCTCTCTGATACATGTTGGTAAAGACCTTAGGATGTGTACTTGACTACCTGGACTATGATGCGGATCATACTAGTGGGGACATGGTAGTCCATAAGTACATCCTTCAAGGTCCCTAGTCGTGGGTGTATCGAGACGGGGCATCGATATACCAGAGTAGACTAGCATATACTTTCTCGACCCATACAGATGGGCGATGGATGATCCCATATCCATCGGTGTTTGACATCAGAGGAGATATACGGGTGCTCAGTAGAGACTGGGTACACTGGACGGACTCGCCGAGAACTCCCAGATGGTATTATACCTTACGTCAGATGGCAGTTCTCTGGTGACACTGGTACAGAGTAGTCTGTTGACCCGAGATCGTAATAGAGTCTTGTGTGGTTCCCACTGTGCTTTGATTTCCATCTTACCACGTCCAAGAGGGCATGCAAAACGGTGGTTTTTGGGTACAGTCCCGAGTCACATGGAGGCAATGAGCGATAGGAGGGGATTCGTCTCTCCCGGTATAGGGAGTTGATGTTGCACTGTGTTCGATTGGCTATAACCGGAAATCCCTGGCCAGGGTTGCTGAGATTTACTGGTATGTGTTACCAGTAGTTTCTCGAATTGTTATAGACCTCAGATCGACACGACTTATCGAGCTATTGGGGTCTGACGTTTACCACCCCTAGGCGAGATATGCGACATATCAGACGACGAGACCGGACTGTACGGTAAGTGTTACTGGTTGGATTCACAGGAGTGTGAGCGGGTTTGCTCGTCGATCTTCTGATCGCTCAATACCCGGGTGGCCGTTACGTTTAGCAGACCGCTTGCGGCTTGTGGGTGTTTGATATGATCATCACCTGCTGCCGGCGTATTGACGAGTCTTTAAAGTCCTACACAGAGGTTTCCTGGCTCAAGCGAAACGAAATAGGAGCGCATATGAGATATGTGCGGGACCGAGAATGAATCGTGTATGTGATACCGTATTCTATTCTAGCGATGAATGTATCGAATCGTTGTATGCGATATAACCTAGTTATCGAATCAAGGATTGATTCGATAAGCCGATACATTGAATATTAGTCGGTTATATGCGATATGACCGGATCGTTAAATCAAGTGTTGATTTAATGATTTAATGTATAATTATATATACGATATATTAATTTACATTAACTAGTATTGGTTCACTTTAAATGGATTTTCTCACTTGGATTGTGCACATTGTATATGTGATATACTTTTGTACACAAGTTAGTATCATGTTTGATGATACATGCTCACTAGGGTTTGTGTAAAGATTAAACCATGGTTATGTAATGGTTAAGGCTTTCTTTTTCTTATTCATTTATTTTATTTTGGAAAAGAAAAAGGGGAAATGGTGGCTTTGTTTGTTTGTATGTTGAAACTTCATGAAGCTTTGACTAAGTCACCATTTTGTCTCATGCTTAACCCTAACCATTCGCACTAACCCTAGTTTAGTCTCTACATATAACCATGGTTTGAATATGATAAGGATTGATTTTCTTTTCCATTTTTTAAATAACACTTATCATATTCTTTCTTGCTTCTTCTTCTTCTTCACTTGAAGAAAGCTTGCTTCAACAATGGCAACTTGAGCAAATGAGTGAGAAATCCAATTCTAAAGTGAATCCACTTCCTATTTCTTCATCCTCTACCTCTTGCCAAGTAGTAGAGTGTGTTTTCTTCACAAGTTTCATGACTTGGTGAAGTGGGAGCTTGATCTTGTGATGCCTCGACGTAGATCATCTTCGGCACGAAGCCGACGACCTTGCCCGCCCATTTCTCCGATGAAGCCGACGCTAGAGCCCAGGTTTCCATTTGGACAGCGAGGAGACTTCATTGCGGAGCTATAGAGGTGGAGTACCGGATCTACAAAGGTTGTATTTCCGTTCACTTAGTTAATTTGTTCACTTGTTGCTTTTGTCGCCTAATATATCTAGTTAACGATCTAGTCTAGGGTTTCTCGGCACCGTAATTTTTAAAATTGGCATGGTTGATGCCTTGTGAGACCTCTTGAGAGTGCCTAGGAACCCTACAATTGCTATAGCCCTTTTAGACGGATTTGCGAACGTGACATTCACGTTGATGTTCTGTGTTGTGCTGTGATGTTGCGGATCTGTCATGGTGGATAGCCTGGATGCAATGTTAGTACAGTTTTGGTGTTATTATGTACATTTGATATTGCGGGGCGAGCGTCCGACATGTGGACTGCCGTCACTGCCTGTTTGTATATTATTCTTTTGGGGCACGACCGGGCTGAGGTCGATGTACCCGATGTGTATATTTTACTTTCTGTACTAGGTATACCCCGCGGTGGGGTGCACGGATAGCCGGGTTCTAGAGCGAAACGGGCCCGCATCTCATGGCGTTGAGACGGAGGGGGCTTTACTCTAGAATTGGCGGGCTATTCGCCGCACTCGTAGGGGGTACAGGTTGACCCAAGGAAGGGTGCTCAAGTTACCGGATTACGTGAAGTGTTGGGTGGTCCATTCACGTTGTTGAAGGGGGCTGCCTCGCTTCAGGTTTTGGCGGGTAACTTGCCGCGCCCGTAGGGGTCTAGGTTTTCATTGCACAGGCTATCCACATGACCAGGGGAACGTTGGGTTTCAGTAGCGGCTCTATGAAACCCGTGGATCCCAGATATCTGTATTTTTCTATGATGCTTATTACATTTCTGTGATATTGCATTTTATCACGCCTTGAGCGAATATTATATATTGATATATATACTAGTAGATGTTGTATATGTTTTGCATCCACACTAGTCCAGTCCCCGCTCTGTCGTTAGTTAAGTAACCTAACGGGTGATGATGGGACCCAGTGGCGAATGCGGATGGCATATACATACATCATTATTTTCGTTCTTTATTGGTGTGATCAATTGATGGGACTGCATTGATTTGGATCAATGCAAGCTAAACAAACCTATTCTGATGTTGTTGGAACAATTTTTCAAAAAGCTGTTATTGCAAGGACGTTCTCTTTTGTTTTGCACATGGTATTCGGTTATGAATATCCAGCACCTCAGTCGACGAGGCAAGGGCCGAGATCCCTTCACCGGGAGTGACCCCTTGGACAGAAGTTTGCGTCAGGGTAATAACTTCACTATAGCCGATTGCCTTTTGCTTTGCATCGTGGTATTCAGTTGGAATATCCTGCACCTCATTCTACGGGGAAAGAGCCGAGATCCCTTCACTGGGAGTGACCTCTTTAGCAAAGGTTTTCGCCACTATACTTTTATAAAAAGCCATGCAGTTCCTTCAACGATATCATGTTCATTACGTTAAAAGTTTTTTGCCAAAAACTAGATGTAGCCCTCCGTCATTTCTTACAAGTATTACTTAGTATTCGTGCTGCATTTGTTGACTGTGACAAGGCATAGTGTATGGTAGCTAAGTAGTGTTTGTTTGTGGCATATTAATGGGATTGGTTAGGACAGTCGTGCGGCCTTGTTGACTGTGTCAAGGACTTGTATGGGTGGGTTTAATGCAATCCAGGATAATGATGGGTTGAACTTGACTAGGACTCTTTGATTTGTTGACTGTGTCATGGTCACTTGGGTCCTAGGGGTAAACATCACATCGGGAGTTTCTAAAGAAACTGAAACTTGCCAGGCATGCACATACCTTCTGGAGTGTGATAACATGAGTGGATTCCGTCATGTTATCATGCGATGATAGTTGGATCCCGATTCCTACTGATGAGTTGGTTTACTCCTCGGGTGATCCCGACTAATTCTTCTTTCAGGTTTGGAGGAGAATTTGACGATACAGTAGGAGGTTTCCTGATTAGATAAAGTGATAACCATTCTGATCCAGGTTAGAGTGCACGCAGAGTGTTTCTTTTCTCTCTCTCTTTGGTAGCGACCATGGCCCGACCCTATACTATGACTCAGTGACCAAGATTAACCGAACCTTCTTAAAACACTGGCTTTCGGACTGTCAGAGTTGCATACCTCATTGCCACTCCTACTTTTACCCTTTTCTCCAGGACACCCCGTATTATTACGAACATCCACTTCCATTGGATAAAACCATCGTACGTTTATATACGAACTCGAAGGAACGTATTCGAGGATGGTTTCCGGTTCTGGAGAAAATGAATAGGACTATTCAGTTGCCTTTTCCTTTTACCTTCTCTCAGGTTGCGAGTGCTTCTTGGATTAGGGCAGTACATCCATTACGAAAATTGGATAGTCTTCTTCCAAACCATAGGCAGGTGCCGAACGGTAGGGAATGAAGAAAACCAATTAGCCTAACAATGGTGTGCAGAAGGTATTAAGTAAAGACATATAAAGGGATTAGTAAGAGGGCAAACTAAACTGCTACTGCTATTCACGACCAAACCAACTATTTCATCGCCACTCCTATTTCACCTTTGTATTTTTCCAGAACACTCCGTATCACTATGAAGATCCATAGTTTATTGGATACTCCATCGTATGGTTATATACGAACTCGAATGGAACTTGTTCCAGTTCGTGGATGGATTCTGGTTCAGGAGAAATAGGAATAAGGTTTATTCGGTTGTCTTTTATCTTCACCTTCTCTCGCATTGCGAGTGCTCCTAGGATTAGGACAGTACACCTGTTACGCTTATTGGATAGTCTTCTTCCAAACCATAGGCTGGTGCCGAACGGTAGGGAAAGAAGAAAACCATTTAGCCTAACGATGGTGTGCAGAAGGTAATGACTAAAGACAAATAAAGGGATTTGGAGAGATGGCAAAGAAATATACGGTTACAGCTGTGAATCTGGATAATGGAAAAGGCATTACTAGGAATACTAGGATACCCCTACGAAACATTTCAATGTTTCAGTTTCACTGTGTACTGTTAAAAGAAAACTGATTTCCCAATTAACCCTTGCCCCAGGGTATGTATTTACCAGATATGATTCTCACATCTGTATGGTTTTTACAGATGATGAGTGGGAGTAAGTTATTGGGAATTAGGTGATCATCCTCATTATATCGTGTTAGTTATATGTATGCCCTAGAGGCCATTACTGTACATTGGATGTATATTGTAGTGGATGCTGGGACATATATAGGTATGACTTTCTTGCTCAACATGATAGTACCCTATCTGGTTGCTCTTTATCTTAACATGTATACTTTTTGTCTCTCTGATTACATGTTGATAAAGCCCTTAGGATGTGTACTCGACTTCCAGGACTGTGATGTAGATCGTACTAGTGGGGCCTGGGTAGTCCATGAGCACATCCTTCAATGTTCCTAGTCGTGGGAATATCGAGATGGGGCATCGATATTCCAGAGTAGACTAGCGTATATCTTCTCGACCCATGTGATGGGCGATGGATGATCCCATATCCATTGGTGTTTGACATCAGAGATGGTATGCAGGTGCTCAGTGGAGACTGGGTACACTGAACGGAATCGCCGAGAACTCCCAGATGGTATTATACCTCACGTCAGATGGCAGTTCTCTGGTGATACTGGTACAACTTAGTCTGTTAGCCCGAGATTGTCATAGAGTCTTTTGTGTCTCCCACTGTGCTTTGATTTCCACGC
Organism: Agapanthus africanus; assembly: GCA_030015575.1. NCBI lineage: Eukaryota > Viridiplantae > Streptophyta > Magnoliopsida > Asparagales > Amaryllidaceae > Agapanthus > Agapanthus africanus. The sequence continues at coordinate 243,490,417 of CM057350.1, forward strand.
TACCACGGCTCTACAGAGTCGTGCAAACAGGTGGTTTTTGGGTACAGTCCTAATTCACATGGAGGCAATGAGCGATAGGAGGGGATTCATCTCTCCCGGTATTGGGGGTTGATGTTGTGCTATGCTCGACTGGCCATAGCAGGAAATCCCTGGCCAGGGTTGCAGTGATATACTGGTAAGAGTTATCAGTATTTTCACGATTGTTTTGGACCTTACGTCGGCATGACTTATCAAGCTACTAGGGTCTGACGTTTACCACCCCTAGGCGAGATATGCAACATATCAGACGAACAGACCGGACTGTACGGCAAGTGTTACTGGTTGGATTCACAGGTGTGTGAGCGGGCTTGCTCGTCGATCTTATGATCGCTCAATACCCGGGTGGCCGTTACGTTTAGCAGACCGCTTGCGGCTTGTGGGTGTTTGATATGATCATCACCTGCTGCCGGCGTATTGACGAGTCTTTAGAGTCCTACATAGAGGTTTTCTGGCTCAAGCAAAACGAAATAGGAGCGCATATGAGATATGTGCGGGACCGAGAATAATGCGTGTATGTGATACCGTATTCTATTCTCGCGATGAATGTATCGATTGGTTGTATGCGATATAACCTAGTTATCGAATCAAGGATTGATTCGATAAGCCGATTCATTGAATATTAGTCGGTCATATGCGATATGACCGGATCGTTAAATCAAGTGTTGATTTAATGATTTAATGTATAATTATATATTTGATATATTACTTTGCATTAACTAGTATTGGTTCACTTAAAATGGATTTTCTCACTTGATGTGCACATTGTATATATGATATAGTTTTGTGCACTAGTTTGTATCATGTTTGATGATACATGCAAACTTGGCTTTGTGTTTTTTTTAAACCATGTTTAGTTAATGGTTAGGGTTTCATTTGCCTTATTTATTTTTTTCATTTATTTATTTTTGGCAAGAAACTTAAACAAATGGTGGTGGCTTTCTCACTTTGACTTGAAGCTTCATGAAGCTTCATAACACCTTTGACAAAGTCTAAGCCATTTGTTTTTATTCTTAACTTAACCATTTTAACGAAACTCTAGTTTATTCTCTACACTTAACCAAGGTTGCATTATGATAACTTCACTTGATTTTATCATTTGTTTTAATAATTCTTTTTATTCTTTCATCTTCTTTATCTTCATCAAGCTTCATGAAAGCTTACTAGCTTCAATGGTGTCTTGAGAAAAAGAGAAATCCAATTCTAAAGTGAACCCACTTCCTATTTATTCATCCTCTACCACTTGCCATGTAGTATAGGGTGTTTTCTTCACAAGTTTCATGACTTGGTGAAGTTGGAGCTTGATCTTGAGTTGCCTCGACGTAGATCATCTTCGGCATCGAAGTCGACGACCTAGCCCGATCTTTTCTCCGATGAAACCACCGCAAAAGTCTAGGATTCCGATGGGTACAGCGGAGGGACGTCAACACGGAGCTATGGAGGTGGAGGACCGGATCTACAAAGGTTGTATTTTCTGTTTACTCTTAGTTAAGTTGTTAACATATCTTGTTTCGCCTATACCTCTAGTTTCGATCTTGCTTAGGGTCACTTGGCACATTGAAATTTTTTGAATTGGCCATGTTTGATCACTTGTAGAATCTCATGGGTGTGCCTAGGAACCCTTCAGTGGTATCAGAGCCTAGCTAGAGCCTTAGGCGATGCATAGACGGAGTTAGAAGTCCGATCGAACCGAAACCCTAAAGCAAATTCCTTCTCTGTACATTTTTTGAAATCTGGGATTTTGGAGAATTAAAAATATGCAGAAAAATCAGCAGGCGTTTCTAAGAATTACTGTGAAGCATGTGCGCCTGATTCAATCAAAGCGCGGCGGAACCGCGGCATTAGCATGGCTAATGTGGCGGTTCCGCGGCCACTTAGTCGCTTCTTCCATTGATTTTTGGCGTTGTATTTTCTGGGACTTTTTAAATCTTACTCATGAGTTGAGTTTTCTTGGTTGTATTGGGAGTTCAGAGATTCGATCGGATTGTCTAATTTTGACTGTGTTTTTTTCGGGGTATTTTTAGAATATGTTAAAAAGTTCGACCGAATATAAATACCCAATTTTTCCTCTGTCGGGAAATTTCCAAATGTTGGATTTTTCCGTGGTTTAAAGACGTTCTAAGTAGTGCAAGTAACGCGATGGACCCTCTAGAAGACAACAAAGCTTAACTCGATTATGTGACCGTCTTGAACTGCCCTTTGAACCTTATGGTTTAGGGCAGTACGGCGTGCCACATGTGAGGCGTTGGCTTGACCCTTCTACGGCTGGACCGTTGGTACTGAGTCATGAAGTGAGTGTCTTTAAACCCATTTCATGTGTTGATCTGTTTCGGGAAAACTTGGGTGTTTGATTGTTCGATCGGAAAGTTTAACATTTTCTATTTATCTGGAATGTGATACTGTAAGTCCACGTTGTCCACCCCGGTGCTTGCGGGGAGGCGGAAACGGTATAAAAATCGAATTTTTTTACTCTAGGCAACATGGACTAGACAAAGTCGGGATCTTTACTAAACAAAACTAGCTAAAACTAACTAGAAATTAGCTACAAGGAAAAATGGTTATACCTAGGGCTTTATGTCCTTCTCTCCTTGCTCCTTGCAGTGTGAGAAAGAGATCGCCTTGTCGCCTTCTCGAGTCGAAGAAGGATCCACCCAAAAGCTTCAACCTTTGGCTTCAATTTCAAGCTAGAAGTAACTAAGGTGCTAGAAGTGCTAATCCTAGAACCCTAGATGAGAGTAAAGATTATCTAGAAGAGGTTTTCTCTCAAGCTCAAGTGTTTCTCAACACATGAGAGGGGAGAGCTTGAGGAAGAGGAAGAGCAAGAGAGAGAAAGTATATGATAGAATGAGAGAATAATAAGCCATTCTCACATATATGTGTGAATTATAAAAATAGATAATTAGCTAGATAATTGTCATGGTTAATCAAGACTTGACCATTATCATTTCACATTAAATGAAAATTGCAAGGATCAAAGAGCATCTTTTATATGGAATGATGATGGTCAACATGTCAACTAAGGTCAACAAGTCAAGTATGGTCAAAATGTCAACAACCCTAACCATGCACAATTATATATATAGCTAATATCAATTAATTATAATACACACATAAGCATTAAGGTTAATAAAATGACAATGGTCATTAACCCTAATCAAAGTCCTCTTCCTCTGTCTCAATCAACTGTGCATACGCACCCGCATTCGTGATCCGAGGAACACAAATACAAAGAGATAAAACCAATCCTAAATCATATACTAGGATCTGGCTTAAACCAAAGCCCGCTAGTATAAGCTGTCCGGACAGCAAACGTGCACAAGTGCGCGGATGTGAACGAACCCTGTCAAAAAACTATGCGACCTCTACTCATTTTGCCCAAAGGCGAATAGCTCTCTGTGTGGGACTCTAAAGACTCGACACTACGCTAGCAGTGGGTTTAACCACAGACCGCAAGCAGCACTAGCTGTACGTAACGGTCCCCAGGTAGATGCCGATAAGAAGACTGACGAGGTGACCCCATCTGAACTCCTACTAAGCCTGTATGTGACAGTCTCCGTACAGTCCGGTCTGTTCGTCTGATACATCGCATGGCGGGCCTAGGGGGGCGGTGAACGTCAGTCCCATAATAGCGGTATAAGTCGTGTCGGAGTGTAGCCCAGAACACCCTGAGATAACACTGGAAACCTACCAGTATATCTCGCTTGCCCTGGCCAGGGACTACTTGTGTAATGGCTCTCCTGGACAAAGCGCGATGTCAACCCCCAATACCGGCAGAGACGAATCCTGTATAACCGTCACTGCCTCCAATTGCTTCGGGACTGCACCCAAAAACTACCTGTTTGCACGACTCCTTTGAGCCGTGGTAGGGTAGTAATCAAAGTGCAGTAGGAACACACTCGAGGCGAAGTGACAGTGTCAAGTCAGCGGACTAAGCTGTACTCATGTCAACTGGGAACTGATAACTGACGACAGGTATAATACCAACCAACAGTTCCCGGCGAGTCCTGTCCAGTGTACTCGTAACGAGCACCCGCATACTATCTCAAGTACGACGTACTGACGGCTGTGGGACAGACCGTCTCCCACGCTGGGATGAGAAGCGCATACGCTAGTCTACTCCGGAGTATCGATACCCTGTCTCGATAGTCCAACGACTAGGGACCTGTATAAGGATGTGCTTATGGATTACCCAGCCCCCACGAGTGTGAGCGCCATCACAACGCTGGTAATCAAGCAAAGATCCTAAGGGCTCTACTAATATGTATATAAGCGATATGCTAAAAGAAACACATGCACATATTGAAGTAATGACAAACCAAGTAGCATACTACCATTTTGAGCAAGATTGTATATACAACTGTGAATATCCCAAGCATCCATCAAGTACTATTCATACTAGTCTGATACAGTAATGGCCTCTAGGGCATATACACTAACAATCTCCCACTTGCACTAAGGCCATGTACTGGCGTATCGAAGACCTATCATCTCGATCAGCCGCTCGAACTGAGTCTGGGGTAGGGCCTTCGTAAGTGGATCTGTAGTGTTGTTCTCCGTATTTACTCTCTTCACCTCTATCTCCTAGCGATCTATGATCTCCCTGATCAGGTGGTACCGCCTTAAAATGTGCCTGGACTTCTGATGGGACGTGGGTTCCTTCGCTAAAGCTATAGCTCTGTTGTTGTCGCAATACAGCGGTATTGGATCAACAATGGTAGGAACCACCTGAAGCTCCGTGAGGAACTTGTTCATCCAGATAGCTTCCTTTGCGGCATCGCAAGCAGCTATATACTCTGCTTCCATAGTTGAGTCTGCAACGGTCTCCTGCTTGGAACTCTTCCAGCAAACCGCCCCTCCATTGAGGGTAAAGACATAACCCGACATGGACTTGGAGTCATCCTTGTCACTCTGGAAGCTGGAGTCAGCAAAGGCCTCGAGCTGGAGGTCTTTTTCGCCATACACCAAGAACATCTCCTTAGTCCTTCTCGGGTACTTGAGAATATTCTTCACCGCTATCCAGTGTTTCTCCCCTGGGTTTGACTGATACCGGCTTACAACGCTCAATGCGTATGCTACATCTGGTCTGGTACATAATATCGCATACATTATAGAGCCTACCGCAGAAGCGTAGGGCATAATAGACATGCGATCCCTTTCCAAATCAGTCTTGGGAGACATCTCTTTGGAGAGGGTGATCCCGTGACAAGCCGGTAAATTGCCGCGCTTGGAATCTTCCATACTGAACCTTTTCAGTATGGTGTCGATGTACCTTGACTGTGAAAGTCCCAACATCCTCTTAGATCTATCACGATAGATCTGGATCCCCAGAATGTAGTTGGCATCGCCCAGGTCCTTCATGGAGAACCTCTGTGACAAGAATCCTTTGACTGACTGTAGCATAGGAATATCATTTCCTATTAGGAGAATGTCATCCACGTACAAGACGAGGAATACCACAGTTCTCCCTACAATCTTACTGTAAATGCATGGTTCATCTGGGTTTTTGATAAAGTCGAATTCCTTGACAGTATCATCAAAGCAGATGTTCCAACTCCGCGATGCCTGCCTAAGTCCATAAATGGACTTGAGCAACTTGCACACTCTACCGCTGCTCCCACTCTGAATGAATCCCTCCGGCTGATCCATATAGACGCACTCTTCCAAATTTCCATTTAGGAAAGCCGTCTTTACGTCCATCTGCCAGATTTTATAATCGTGGAAGGCAGCAATGGCAAGAAGGATCCGAATGGATTTCAGCAAAGCCACTGGAGAAAAGGTCTCGTCATAGTCCAAACCAGGTCTTTGACGAAAACCCTTTGCAACAAGTCTAGCTTTATAGGTCTCAACCTTCCCATCTACACCAATCTTCTTTCTGAAGATCCATTTGCAGCCTACGGGTTTTACCCCTTCTGGAGCAAAGTCCAAAGTCTAAACTTTTTTGGTGTACATGGACTCCATCTCGGCCCGCATTGCATCCAGCCATTTTACCGAGGCGCCGCTCTGAATGGCTTGCTGGAAGCTTGTAGGCTCACCATAATCCATGGTGCAATCCTCTCTATCCCCGTCTATGAGAAAACCGTAGTATCTCTCGGGCGGATAAGACTGCCTACTACTCCTGCGGAGTGGCGCAGGGATGTCCGGTTCTCTTGAAACTTCTGGTTCTTCCAAGCTTTCAGAAATAGCTTGTGGTTCTGGAATTTCTTCCAGTTCTATTGCGCTCCCACTTATCTGATTTTCTAAAAATTCAGTTTCCAAGAAGTGGGCATGCTGAGAAACAAAAACCATTTGTTCCTCTGCAGAATAGAAAAGATACCCCCTGGAGTTCTTTGGGTATCCCACAAACTTACACAATACTGAGCGTGCCTCGAGCTTGTCCGTATGCTGCTATTTTACAAAAGCTGGACATCCCCATGTCTTAAAGTACTTGAGACAGGGTTTCTTCCCACTCCATATCTGATATGGGGTGGTAGGCACAGTCTTGGTTGGAGCTTTGTTCAAGAGATATGCAGCTGTTTCTAGCGCATAACCCCAGAAGGATCGCGGCAACTCAGCCTTACTCATCATGGAACGAACCATATCCAATAGGGTTCGATTCCGCCTTTCCGAAACACCGTTGTGTTGTGGTGTGTATGGAGGAGTAAGCTGAGAGAGAATTCCATTCTCTTTTAAGTAGCCCAGAAACTCGGTACTCAAGTATTCACCACCTCGATCAGATCTCAGTGTCTTGATACTTTTGCCTGTTTGTTTTTCAACTTCATTCTTGTATTCTTGAAATTTCTCAAAGGCCTCGGATTTGTGCTTCATCAAGAAGACATGCCCATACCAAGAGAAATCATCTGTGAAAGTAATGAAGTATGAATAACCACTTCGCTCATGTGTAGACATTGGACCACACACATTACTGTGTATGAGTCCCAAGAGATCGCTTGCTCTTTCTCCGTGTCCAGTGAACAGAGTCTTTGTCATCTTTCCTATGAGACAAGATTCATAAGTGGCATAAGACTGATACTTGAACGGATTCAAGTATCCCTCTCGATGTAACTTTGTTAACCGTGTCTCATTAATGTGACCAAGTCTACAATGCCATAAGAAAGCCTGATTTGTTTTCGGAGACTTTCTTTTAAGTGTGTTCTGGACACTGAAGATCTGAGCTTGATTCAATACGTATATTCCGTTTTGTAATGTACCTGACCTAATCAGAACTTGATTTAGGTGGATGTTAACTACACCGCTTACAAAAGTAAAATCGTATCCTTCCTTAGAAATTAAGGATACAGATATGATATTACAAGTCGCACCTGGTATATAAAAACAGTTACGCAGAATCAATATCTGCCCAGTTGTCAGTCCTAGATGATATTCCCCTACGGATTCAGCATACATGCTCATTCCGTTAGCAACCATGAGAGTCATATCTGAAAGGTTCCTAGGCACCCTAAGGTGGTCTCACAAGTCATCAACCATGCCAATTTGAAATTTTAACGGTGCCGAGAAACCCTAATACGGATCGTTGGCAAGAAGTTTAGGCGAAACATGAACTAGTAAACTATTTTACTAAGAGAACGGAAATACAACCTTTGTAGATCCGGTCCTCCACCTCCACGGCTCCGTGATGAAGTCCTCTCCGCTGTCCAAATGAAATCCTGGGCTCTAGCGTCGGCTTCATCGGAGAAATGGGCGGGCAAGGTCGTCGGCTTCGTGCCGAAGATGATCTACGTCGAGGCATCACAAGATCAAGCTCCCACTTCACCAAGTCATGAAACAAGTGAAGAAAACACACTCTACTACTTGGCAAGAGGTATAGGATGAAGAAATAGGAGGTGGGTTCACTTTAGAATTGGATTTCTCACTCATTTCACCAAGTTGCCATTGATGGAGGCATGCTTTCTCCAAGTCAAGAAGAAGAAGAAGAAGATGAATATTATGATAAGTTTTTTAAAAAGGATAATTGCTATGAATACTTATCATAACCAAACCCTAGTTAAGTGTAGAGAATAGACCATGGTTTGTTTAAATGGTTAGGGTTAAGTATGAAGACAAGAATGGTGACTAAGTCAAAGCTTTATGAATCTTCAACAAACAAACAAACAAAGCCACCATTCTTTCTTTATCTTTTCCAAAACAAACAAATAAATAAATAAATAAATAAATAAGATAATCAAAACCCTAATCATTAACTTAACCATGGTTTAATCTTTACACTTAACCAAGTTAACATGTATCATCAAACATGATACAATCAAGTGCACAAAAGTATATCACATATACAACTTGTGAACTTCAAGTGAGAAAATCCATTTAAGTGAACCTATATTAGTTAATGTAATGTGATATATCAAATATATAATTATACATTAAATCACTTAATCAACACTTGATTTAACGACCCGGTCATATCGCATATAACCGACTAATATCAATAGCAACAACTTATCGAATCAACACTTGATCCGATAACCCGGCTATAACGCATATAACCGATCAATGTTACAAATCGCAAGAATCGAATACAGTATCACATACTTGTATCATTCTCGGTCCCGCACATATCTCATATGCGCTCCTATTTCGTTTTGCTTGAGCCAGGAAACCTCTGTGTAGGACTCTAAAGACTCGTCAATACACCGGTAGCAGGTGATGATCATATCAAACACCCACAAGCCGCAAGCGGTCTGCTAAACGTAACGGCCACCCGGGTATTGAGCGATCAGAAGATCGACGAGCAAGCCCGCTCACACTCCTATGAATCCAACCAGTAACACTTACCGTACAGTCCGGTCTGATCGTCTGATATGTCGCATATCTCGCCTAGGGGTGGTAAACGTCAGACCCCAATAGCTCGATAAGTCGTGTCGATATGAGGTCTATAACAATTCGAGAAACTACTGGTAACACTTGCCAGTAAATCTCAGCAACCCTGGCCAGGGATTTCCTGTTATAGCCAATCGAACACAGCGCAACATCAACCCCCTATACCCGGAGAGACGAATCCCCTCCTATCGCTCATTGCCTTCATGTGATTCGGGACTGTACCCAAAAACCACCGTTTTGCACGCCCTCTTGGACATGGTAAGATGGAAATCAAAGCACAGTGGGAACCACACAAGACTCTATGACGATCTTGGGTCAACAGACTACTCTGTACCAGTGTCACCTGAGAACTGCCATCTGACGTAAGGTATAATACCATCTGGGAGTTCTCGGCGAGTCCGTCCAGTGTACCCAGTCTCCACTGAGCACCCGTATATCATCTCTGATGTCAAACACCAATGGATATGGGATCATCCATCGCCCATCTGTATGGGTCGAGAAGGTATACGCTAGTCTACTCTGGTATATCGATGCCCCGTCTCGATACACCCACGACTAGGGACCTTGAAGGATGTACTTATGGACTACCATGTCCCCACTAGTATGATCCGCATCATAGTCCAGATAGTCAAGTACACATCCTAAGGGCTTTACTAACATGTAACTGTAGGGTTCCTAGGCACCCTAGTGAGGTCTTACAAGGCATCGAACATGCCATATTAAAAATTTTACGGTGCCTACAAACCCTAAACTACGGAACGTTTGCTAGAAATCTAGGCGAAAAAGTAATCTAGTTAATAGTTAACTAAGGGATACGGATATACAACCTTTGTAGATCTGTTTGTCCACCTCCATCGCTCCATGAAGAAGTCATCTCCGCTGTACAAATCCGAAATCCGGGCTCTTGCGTCGGCTTCATCGGAGAAGAAGCGGGCTAGGTCATCGACGACGTGCCGAAGATGATCTACGTCGAGGCATCGCAAAATCAAGCTCCGACTTCACCAAGTCCAAAAACTTGTGAAGAGAACACACTCTACTACTTGGCAAGAGGTAGAGGATGAAGAAATAGGAAGTGGGTAGACTTTAGATTTGGATTTCTCACTCTTTATCATCAATCACCATTGATGAAGAAAGCTTTTTCTTCCTTGCTCCTGAAGAAGAAGAAGAAAGAAATATATGATAAGTTAATTAAAAACAATAGAAAAATCAAAACTTATCATAATGTTAACTAGAGTCAAGTGTAGAGAATGAATCATGGTTAGTGGGAATGGTTAGGGTTAAGGATGAGATAAGAATGGTTGACTTGATCAAAGTTTCATGAAGCTTCAACTAAACTCCAAATTAAGCCACCATTCTTTTCTCCTCTTTTCCAAAATGAATAAACAAATAAATAAAAGAATAAATAAAGGAAATGAAACCCTAACCATTCTTTTAACCATGGTTTAATTCTTTGCACTTAACCAAGTAAACATGTATCATCAAACATGATACAAACAAATGCACAAAATCATATCGCATATGTAATGCGCACACCCGAGTGAGAAAATCCATTTAAAGTGAACCGATACTAGTTAATGCAAAGTAATATATCAAATATATAATTATGCATTAAATAATTAAATCAACACTTGATTCAATGACCCGGTCATGTCGCACACAACCGACTAGTATATAATGTATCGGCTTATCAAATCAACCTTTGATTCGATAACTAGGGTATATCGCATATAACCTAATCGATACATTCATCGCGAGAATGGAATACGGTATCACATACACGCATTATTCTCGGTCCCGCACATATCTCATATGCGCTCCTATTTCGTTTTTCTTGAGCCGGGAAACCTCTGTGTAGGACTCTAAAGACTCGTCAATACGCCGGCAACAGGTGATGATCATATCAAACACCCACAAGCCGCAAGCGGTCTGCTAAACGTAACGGCCACCCGGGTATTGAGCGATCAGAATATCGACGAGCAAGCCCGCTCACACTCCAGTGAATCCAACCAGTAACACTACCGTACAGTTCGGTCTGATCGTCTGATATGTCGCATATCTTGCCTAGGGGTGGTAAACGTCAGACCCCAATAGCTCGATAAGTCGTGTCGATATGAGGTCTATAACAATTCGAGAAACAACTGGTAACACTTACCAGTAAATCTCAGCAACCCTGGCCAGGGATTTCCTGTTATAGCCAATCGAACACAGCGCAACATCAACCCCCTATACCGGGAGAGACGAATCCCCTCCTATCGCTCATTGCCTCCATGTGACTCGGGACTGTACCCAAAAACCACCGTTTTGCACGCCCTCTTGGACGTGGTAAGATGGAAATCAAAGCACAGTGGGAACCACACAAGACTCTATGACGATCTCGGGTCAACAGACTACTCTGTACCAGTGTCACCAGAGAACTGCCATCTGACGTGAGGTATAATACCATTTGGGAGTTCTCGGCGAGTCCGTCCAGTGTACCCAGTCTCTACTGAGCACCCGTATATCATCTCCGATGTCAAACACCGATGGATATGGGATCATCCATCGCCCATCTGTATGGGTCGAGAAGCTACACGCTAGTCTACTCTGGTATATCGATGCCCCGTCTCGATACACCCACGACTAGGGATTTTGAAGGATGTACTTATAGACTACCATGTCCCCACTAGTATGATCCGCATCATAGTCCAGGTAGTCAAGCACACATCCTAAGGGCTTTACCAACATGTAACAGGGAGACAATCAGTATACACGTTAAGGTAAAGTGCAACCAGATAGCATACTATCATGTCGAGCAAGAAAGTCCTCCCTATATACGTCCTAGCATCCACTACAATATACATCCATTGTACAGTAATGGCCTCTAGGGCATACATATAACTAACAATCTCCCACTTGCACTAGGGCCATCTGTAGCAGTGGTTGTAGTATCTCATACTCAACCATCCCATAAAAAGTCTCTCTCTGGGAACAGGCCTTTGTGAGTGGATCCGCTGTGTTGTCCTCTGAGTCTACTCTCCAAACCTCGATCACCCTGGAGATCAATCATCTCCATGATCAAGTGATACTGCCTTAGAATATGTCTGGATCACTGATGGGACCTGCGTTCCTCGGCATGAGCCACAACTCCATTGTCTCACAATGGTAGGAACGAAGTTCATCTCATGAACTAATATACACCCAAACAGCCTCTTTGGTAGCATCTTAAGTAGCGATGTATCCTGCCTTTATCGTCTAGTATGTCACGGTATCTAGCTTGGAACTCTTCCAACATACCATCCCTTTACTGAGGGTAAAGACATTGCCTGCGACTGACATTCAGTCGTCTTTATCACCCTGGAACACTTCCAGTGATTCTCCCCAGGATCAATTGATACTATCTCACTACAACTAGTGAGAATCCTAACATCCAATTAAATCTATCTCATAGATCCAAAACTCAGGATTTAGGAGGTATCATTCTGATCCTACACGGAGAATCTTTGCGATAAGCAGAGATTGATCGAGCGTAGCATAGGAAACTCCTTCCCTATCAAGAGTATGTCATCCACGTACTCTATGAGGATCGTCACCATACTCCCTACTACCTTTTTGTTTATACAAGGTTCATCTACCATTTTGATGATGTCAACTTCTTTGACAAATCCATCAAAACAGATGTTCCAACTCCGCGATGCCTGCTTTATCATATAAAACATCTTACTCACGTTTCCGCTGCTCCCACTGACTACGAGGCCCTCTGGCTGTGTACTTATAGACGCACTCTTCTAAAACATCATTTAGAAAAGCAGTCATGACACCCAACCACCAGATATCGTAGTCATGGTATGTAGCCGTGGCAAGTAGGATCTGGATGGACTTAAGCATAGATCCTTAGAAAAAGTTTCATCATGATCCACACCTGGTCAATGATGCAAACCTTTAACAAGTCTAGCTTTGAAAGTCTCAACTTTTCCATATACACCAAGTAATCTTCTCAAGATATACTTGCTCCTGATGGGGATTTAACCCTTCAGATATAGCAACTAAAGTCCATACTTTGTTGGAGTATTAGGATTCCATCTCAGATCACTAAGCATCCAGCCATTCTTACAGAGTCTTACTCCTGATGGCCAGCTCGAAGCTAGTTGGGTCATCATCTCATGATGCAATCCTCGCTCCCACTGTCATAGAGAAACCAAAGTATCTCTCAGGTGGCTGAGGAACCCTACTAGATCGGCGGAGAGGCTGAGGTTCGTTGGTATCTACTGAATCCTTTGGTTCTATCAAATCATCAGCTGTAGTTTGTATGGCTGGAACCTTTCCAGTTCTACATTACAGACCTTGCCTCGAGCTTGTCCGGAATTTGCTTTTAGACATAGGCCGGACAACCCAAATCTTAACTAGCTTAAGACATGGGCTCTTCCCTTTCCATATCACATATGAAATGGTAGGCAACTGATTTGATTCGAACCCAATTCAATAGGTATGCAGCTTCTCAAGTGCATAACACCCCAAAAGGAAATAGGTTACTCAGTAATACTCATCATAGAGCACACCATATCATATAGGGTGTGATTGCTCCGTCCCGATATACCATCGTGCTATGGTGTATACGGAGGAGTAATGCTGAGAGAGAATCTCATTCTCCTTTAGAATAGTCCAGGAATCCCATGCACAAGTATTCTCCTCCCTGATCTCATCATAGGACATAATACTTATACCCGTATTCTGGTTCTCTACTTCTAACTTATATTCCGTGAATATCTCAAAAGGTTCGGACTTGTGTTTCAACAGGAACATATGTCTGAATCTTGAGAGATTATCAGAGAATATAATGAAGTATAAAGAACCATTCCTGGTATGTGTAGACAGGGGATCAACATGTATCATCCCAAGAGTTCACTAACTCTTTCTCTGTTTCCAGTAAATGGAGCTATGGTCATCTTATCTTTGTGACATGACTGGCGAGTTTCACAAGATGTAAATTCAAACTAATTTAAATATGCATCTTTATGTAACTCTAGCTAGTCGGGTCACATTGATCTGACCTAGTCTACAATACCTCAAGAAGAATCCGTTCATTTCTGAACTTTTCCTCTTGTATGTGTTCTGTATACAAAGAACTGTAGTTTGATTTAGAACGTCAATGCTTTTAGACAACGTGCCTGAACCGATCAACTTTTGATATAGGAAATGTTCAAAACATTATCCAACAATACAAAATTATATCCCTTCTTTACTAATAAGGAAAGAGATATGATTTTCTATATCAGGTTCGGTATCTAATAACATTCGTTCAGAATCAATGTATTACAATACAGGGTGACAGTGACCAACAGATTTGGCTGCAACACTTGCCCCGTTTTCTGCCTCATGAAACTTATCACCCGTTCTCAGTTTTTCTACCCTTTTGTAGACCTATGTAACAGATTACATATCTGGGATCTTGATCCGGTATCATATACCCAGGATGCGGAGGATACTGAGAAACAGTTCTGTATAATGAACACACCCGAAGATGATGCATCAGCATGCACTCTCTTCGTTTGGGCGGCACGGGAAATCTGGTATTCCCCAATTTCCTGCTCTGTCTTATAACAATTATAAGTTGGAGCGGGACCAACGTTCCCCAGCTCAGTATAACAAGCGGGTACGGTCAAAAATCCATATTATTATCTTGATTAAGGCGTGATATGGTCGCTACCTGGAGAGAGAGAGAAGAAAACACTCAGCGTGCGCTCTGCCAAGAATAGATTGGTTATTATTTTATCTAATCAGGATGGCTCCCACCGCTTTTTATCAAATCTTCCTTCAAACCCTAAAAGGAAAGACTAGCCGGGATTAATTACACACTACAAGTTCGCCAATCTTTCAGCCAGGCCAGTGTCGGTACTTTGAGGGAGGTCCCCCGTGCTTTCGCACGAACCTAATTAATGTAAACCTCGTTTTCCCAGAGGCGTAACCCCGTTGACACCTTTCTAGACACCTACTTGATCGGCTAATTGTAATGTATAAAACTCTCCCAGGAGTAACTCTTACTCGCAGCGGGTATCGGGATCCAACTATCTCATAGAAGGTATGCAATCTCATTGCAAATCTCAACACTTGAAATTCCCGATAATATTTTGCCCCTAACCTCCTATGACCTTGACAAAGGCCAACAAACCATAGGATGCTAGTCAAGTTCAACCCGTCATTTCTTGATCGAAATAAACCCACCCGCACGGCCCTTGACAAAGGCCAACAAGGTCGCACGACTACCCTAATCCAATCTGCATCATATGCATAAGCAGATAAGCACCAGTTAGCTACCGCACACTGCCCCTTGACAAAGGCCAACAAACGCAGCACGAATACTAACTACTACTTATCTGAAATGACGGAGGGCTATGACAGGTTTTTCTGAAAACCCATTGCGTAATGAACTTGATATCGTTGTAGGATCGAACGATTTTTGAAATGGAGTGTTTTTGAGGCTTTTCTAGTTTTGCTAAAGGAGTCACTCCCGGTGAAGGGATCGTCGGTCCTTTCCTCGTCAAATGAGGTGCGGGATATATCATATATATCACTGTGCAAAGCAAAAACTCTTAAAAGCAAACAAAAGACAAACCGAGGGCGTAGCATCGACCAGTTATTGCTAAAGGAGTCACTCCCGGTGAAGGGATCTCGGTCCTTTCCCTATCGAATAAGGTGCAGGATATATCACATATACCGCTGTGCAAAGAAAAAAACTGTAGCTACCTGTTTTATTTTGAAATTCGATTCTACAACATCTTAGGTTTCTTTTATTTCATTAATCATATTAATGAAGTCCCATCATTTAAATACCTAAACATCACAGATAGATATGATGTACACTTATGCCATCCGCATTCGCCTCGATGTCCCCTCGTGCACCGTTAGGTTAGGTAACTAACGGCAGAGCGGGGCAGGGCTAGCGCGGGTGTAAAACATAAGCAACGTCTATATAATATATCATATATACTATATACTATATCCATCACAGAAACACATCAGAGATATCGCAGCAGAAGAAACATATGAAATATTGGATATACTAGGACGTCCGTGTTTTCAATACGAGCCAGTATAAAACACGGATTCCACGGTCGTGATGAATAGCCAATCCCACACCCCTAGACCCCTACGAGAGCGGCAAGCAACCCTACCAATTCTAGGGTTAGGAGACCCGGACTCGACTCCTCGAGTTGGTCTCCCACTGGACCCTAGAACCCGGTTACTAGTGCTCCCCTCCTTGGGTCTATCCTAGTGCAGAAAAGTAAATAATATACAAAGGGTGACAACTTCCGCAATCTGGAAGCGCCCCAATAAAAGAATATTACATACAAGTTTTTACATGAATGAAAATGAAAAACACTCATCTCACATAAAAACCCTCGGCTATTCAAACACGACGATCCAATATAACATATCCAGCAACACATAACATCACATGTCATCAACGTAAGTAAATATGTGCATCCCAATTGTCGTTGACATATAGCAATAAAACCGGCGATATCACATATTACACTTACGGTCACAGAAAAGAAAGTGTAAAACTACAACAGTTGGAATCCGCAACCACCTCAGGCATCGCATGCCTGATTAAATGAATTACTTAGACATCGCATGCCTAACAATTATAAACCCCGCATTTTAGTCTCATTATCGAAAACACTTTTCAATACCAAGTCGGGCAATTCAACAAGATTCCCGACATCCTGATCGAATGCTCGTCGCAAACTTTAGTAGGCGGCTGCACCCCCGATACCGTCGACGAAGTGCACCAAGGCGGAACACCGCTGCCGCGAGCACCCGAACGGATGCTTTCGGCGACGGGGTTCTCCTACAGTCACTTGGTCGGGGCTATGGAGTGAGGCTGTCTATTAAGTTTACCCGGCGAGTATCCGCGTACGCTACGTGATTGCGACGGACTTTTGATCACATCAAAATTCCGTGGCAACAGATCAAGTGAGACTAAAGTGCTACATTTATAACATTCATTCAGTTATCTCATAACTATTGTGAATTCCAATTATTGTATCCCATTCCGGATAAATAGAAAATGTTAAACTTTCCGATCGAACAATCGAACACCCAAGTTTTCCCGAAACTGATCAACACATGAAACAAGTATAACAACATTCCGTTCGTGCCTCAGTACCAACGGTCCAGCCGTAGAAGGGTCAAGCCAACGCCTCACATGTGGCACGCCGTACTGCCCCAAACCCAAAGGTTCAAAGGGCAGTTCAAGACGGTCACATAATCGAGTTAAGGTTTGTTGTCTTCTAGAGGGTCCATCGCGTTACTTGCACTACTTAGAACGTCGTTAAACTTCGGAAAAATCCAACACTTGGAAATTTCCCGACAGGGGAAAAATTGGGTATTTATATCCGGTCGAACTTTTTAACATATTCTAAAATTTATCCGGAAAGCCAAATAGACAAAATTTGATACCCCGATCGAAACACCGAATCCCCAAAACAACTCCAGAAAATTCAACTCTTGAATAAATATTAAAAATTCCCAGAAACACCAGAAATAATATATAACAATTACTGTGCAGAAAGGGATGCACAAAACGACAAAAGTAGCGCGGATCCGCCGCATCAGCCTACTGTAAGGCCGCGGATCCGCGCCCCCTTTAATGAATCAAGCCCTCGAATTTAAACATTAATTCTTATATTATTTTACTGAGTTTTCTGAATATTTTTAATCTGGAAAAATCCTCGAAATTAGAAAATGTACAGAGAGCATATTTTGAGATGGGTTTCGGGTCGTTCGGACTTCAAATTCCGTCTAGACTTCGCCTAAGGCTCTAGCTAGGCTCTGATACCACTGTAGGGTTCCTAGGCACCCTAGTGAGGTCTCACAAGGCATCGAACATGCCATATTAAAAATTTTACGGTGCCTACAAACCCTAAACTACGGAACGTTTGCTAGAAATCTAGGCGAAAAAGTAATCTAGTTAACAGTTAACTAAGGGATACGGATATACAATCTTTGTAGATCCGTTTGTCCACCTCCATAGCTCCATGAATAAGTCATCTCCGCTGTACAAATCCGAAATCCGGGCTCTTGCGTCGGCTTCATCGGAGAAGAAGCGGGCTAGGTCATCGACGACGTGCCGAAGATGATCTACGTCAAGGCATCGCTAAATCAAGCTCCGACTTCACCAAGTCCAAAAACTTGTGAAGAGAACACACTCTACTACTTGGCAAGAGGTAGAGGATGAAGAAATAGGAAGTGGGTAGACTTTAGATTTGGATTTCTCACTCTTTATCATCAATCACCATTGATGAAGAAAGCTTTTTCTTCCTTGCTCATGAAGAAGAAGAAGAAAGAAATATATGATAAGTTAATTAAAAACAATAGAAAAATCAAAACTTATCATAATGTTAACTAGAGTCAAGTGTAGAGAATGAATCATGGTTAGTGGGAATGGTTAGGGTTAAGGATGAGATAAGAATGGTTGACTTGATCAAAGTTTCATGAAGCTTCAACTAAACTCCAAATTAAGCCACCATTCTTTTCTCCACTTTTCCAAAATGAATAAACAAATAAATAAATGAATAAATAAAGAAAATGAAACCCTAACCATTCTTTTAACCATGGTTTAATTCTTTGCACTTAACCAAGTAAACATGTATCATCAAACATGATAAAAACAAATGCACAAAATCATATCGCATATGTAATGCGCACACCCGAGTGAGAAAATCCATTTAAAGTGAACCGATACTAGTTAATGCAAAGTAATATATCAAATATATAATTATGCATTAAATAATTAAATCAACACTTGATTCAATGACCCGGTCATGTCGCACACAACCGACTAGTATATAATGTATCGACTTATCAAATCAACCTTTGATTCGATAACTAGGGTATATCGCATATAACCTAATCGATACATTCATCGCGAGAATGGAATACGGTATCACATACACGCATTATTCTCGGTCCCGCACATATCTCATATGCGCTCCTATTTCGTTTTGCTTGAGCCAGGAAACCTCTGTGTAGGACTCTAAAGACTCGTCAATACGCCGGCAGTAGGTGATGATCATATCAAACACCCACAAGCCGCAAGCGGTCTGCTAAACGTAACGGCCACCCGGGTATTGAGCGATCAGAATATCTACGAGCAAGCCCGCTCACACTCCAGTGAATCCAACCAGTAACACGACCGTACAGTCCGGTCTGATCGTCTGATATGTCGCATATCTTGCCTAGGGGTGGTAAACGTCAGACCCCAATAGCTCGATAAGTCGTGTCGATATGAGGTCTATAACAATTCGAGAAACTACTGGTAACACTTACCAGTAAATCTCAGCAACCCTGGCCAGGGATTTCCTGTTATAGCCAATCGAACACAGCGCAACATCAACCCTCTATACCGGGAGAGACGAATCCCCTCCTATCGCTCATTGCCTCCATGTGACTCGGGACTGTACCCAAAAACCACCGTTTTGCATGCCCTCTTGGACGTGGTGAGATGGAAATCAAAGCACAGTGGGAACCACACAAGACTCTATGACGATCTCGGGTCAACAGACTACTCTGTACCAGTGTCACCAGAGAACTGCCATCTGACGTGAGGTATAATACCATCTGGGAGTTCTCGGCGAGTCCGTCCAGTGTACCCAGTCTCTACTGAGCACCCGTATATCATCTCCGATGTCAAACACCGATGGATATGGGATCATCCATCGCCCATCTGTATGGGTCGAGAAGCTACACGCTAGTCTACTCTGGTATATCGATGCCCCGTCTCGATACACCCACGACTAGGGACTTTGAAGGATGTACTTATAGACTACCATGTCCCCACTAGTATGATCCGCATCATAGTCCAGGTAGTCAAGCACACATCCTAAGGGCTTTACCAACATGTAACAGGGAGACAATCAGTATACACGTTAAGGTAAAGTGCAACCAGATAGCATACTATCATGTCGAGCAACAAAGTCCTCCCTATATACGTCATAGCATCCACTACAATATACATCCAATGTACAGTAATGGCCTCTAGGGCATACATATAACTAACAGTAACAGAGAGACAATCAGTATACACGTTAAGGTAAAGAGTAACCAGATAGCATACTATCATGTCGAGCAAGAAAGTCCTCCCTATATATATCCCAGCATCCACTACAATATACATCCAATGTACAGTAATGGCCTCTAGGGCATACATATAACTAACAATCTCCCACTAGCACTAGGGCCATCTGATAGCAGTGGTTGTAGTATTTCATACTCAACCATCCCATAATAGTCTCTCTCTAGGAAAAGGCTTTTGTGAGTGGATCCGCCGTGTTGTCCTTTGAGTCTACTCTCCTAACCTCGATCATCCTGGAGATCAACCATCTCCATGATCATGTGACACTGCCTTAGAATATGTCTGGATCACTGATGGGACCTGCGTTCCTTGGCATAAGCCACAACTCCATTGTCTCACAATGGTAGGAACGTAGTTCATCTCATGAACCAATATACACCCAAACAGCCTCTTTGGTAGCATCTTAAGTAGCGATGTATCCTGCCTTTATCGTCTAGTATGTCACGGTATCTAGCTTGGAACTCTTCCAACATACCGTCCCTCGATTGAGGGTAAAGACAATGCCTGTGACTGACACTCAGTCGTCATTATCACTCTGGAACACTTCCAGTGATTCTCCCCAGGATCGATTGATACCATCTCACTACAACTAGTGAGTATCCTAACATCCAATTAGATCTATCTCATAGATCCAAAATCTAGGATTTAGTAGGTATCACTTTGATCCTATACGGAGAATTATAGTGATAAGCGGAGATTGATCGAGCGTAGCATAGGAAACTCCTTCCCTATCAAGAGTATGTCATCCACGTACTCTACGAGGATCATCACCATACTCCCTACTACCATTTTGTTTATACAAGGTTCATCTACCGTTTTGATGATGTCAAACTCTTTGACTAATCCATCAAAACAGATGTTCCAACTCCGTGATGCCTGCTTTAATCCTATAAAGCATCTTGCACACGTTTCCGCGGCTCCCACTGTCTACGAAGACCTCTGGCTGTGTACTTATAGACGCACTCTTCTAAAACATCATTTAGAAAAGCAGTCATGACACCCAACCACCAGATATCGTAGTCATGGTATGTAGCCGTGACAAGTAGGATCTGGATGGACTTAAGCATAGCTACTTGAAAAGGTTTCATCATTATCCACACCTGGCCAATGATGCAAACTTTTAACAAGTCTAGCTTTGAAAGTCTCAACTTTTCCATCTACACCAAGTAATCTTCTCAAGATATACTTGCTCCTGATGGAGATTTAACCCTTCAGATATTGCAACTAAAGTCCAAACTTTGTTGGTGTACATGGATTCCATCTCAGATCGCTAAGCATTTAGCCATTCTTACAGAGTCTTACTCTTGATGGCCAGCTCGAAACTAGTTGGGTCATCATCTCATGATGCAATCCTCACTCCCACTGTCATAGAGAAACCGAAGTATCTCTCAGGTGGGTGAGGAACCCTACTAGATCGGCGGCGAGGCTGAGGTTCGTTGGAATCTACTGAATCCTTTGGTTCTATCAAATCTTTTTCTGTAGTTTGCATAGCTGGAACCTTTCCAGTTCTACATGACTAACCATGCCTCGAGCTTGTCCGGATTTTGCTTTTAGACATAGGCCGGACAACCCCAAATCTTAACTAGCTTAAGACATGGGCTCTTCCCTTTCCATATCACATATGAAGTGGTAGGCAACTGATTTGATTTGAACCCTATTCAATAGGTATGCAGCTACTCAAGCGCATAACTCCCCAAAGGAAAAAGGTAACTCAGTAGTACTCATCATAGAGCACACCTTATCATATAGGGTGTGATTGCTCCGCCCCGATATACCATTTTCCTATGGTGTATACGGAGGAGTAATGCTGAGAGAGAATCTCATTCTCCTTTAGAATAATCCAGGAATTCCGTGCTCAAGTATTCTCCTCCTTCATCACATCAAAGGACATAATACTTATACCCGTATTTTGGTTCTCTACTACTAACTTATATTCTGTGAATATCTCAAAAGGTTCGGACTTGTGTTTCAACAGGAACATATGTCTGAATTTTGAGAGATTATCAGAGAATATAATGAAGTATAAAGAACCAGTCCTAGCATGTGTAGACAGGGGACCTACATGCATCAACATGTATCATCCCAAGAGTTCATTAACTCTTTCTCTGTTTCCAATAAGCAGAGCTATGGTCATCTTATCTTTGTGACATGACTGGCGAGTTTCACAAGATGTAAATTCAAACTAATTTAAATATGCATCTTTATGTAACTCTAGCTAGTCAGGTCACATTGATCTGACCTAGTCTACAATACCTCAAGAAGGATTCGTTCATTTCTGAACTCTTCCTCTTGTGTGTGTTCCATATACTAAGAACTGTAGTTTGATTTAGAACATCAATGCTTTTAGATAACGTGCCTGAGCCGATCAACTTTTGATATAGGAAATGTCAAAACATTATCCAACAATACAAAATTTTACCGTTTCTTTACTAATAAAGAGACATATATGATTTTGTATATCAGGTTCGGTATCTAATAACATTCGTTCAGAATCAATGCATTGGTAATACAGGGTGACAGTGACCGACAGACTTGGCTGCAACTCTTGCCCCGTTTTCTGCCTCATGAAACTTATCACCCGTTCTCAGTTCTGTACCTTTCTGTAGCCCTATGTAACAGATTACATATCTGGGATCCTGTTCTGGTATCACATACCCAGGACGTAAAGGATACTAAGAAACAGTTCTCTGTAATGAACACACCCGAAGATGATGCATCAGCATGCACTCTCTTCGTTTGGGCGGCACGGGAATTCTGGTAATCCCCAATTTCCTGCTCTGTCTTATAACAATTATAAGTTGGTGCGGGACCAACGTTCCCCAGCACAGTATAACAAGCGGGTTCGGTCAATATTCCGTATTATTATCTTGATTACGGCGTGATATGGTCGCTACCAGGAGAGAGAGAGAAGAAAACACTCAGCGTGCGCTCTTGCAAGAATAGATTGGTTATTATTTTATCTAATTAGGATGGCTCCCACTGCTTTTTATCAAATCTTCCTTCAAACCCTAAAAGGAAAGACTAGCCGGGATTAATTTCACACTACAAGTTCGCCAATCTTTCAGCCAGGCCAGTGTCGGTACTTTGAGGGAGGTCCCCCGTGCTTTCGCACGAACCTAATTAATGTAAACCTCGTTTTCCCAGAGGCATAACCTCGTTGACACCTTTCTAGACACCTACTTGATCGGCTAATTGTAATGTATAAAACTCTCCCAGGAGTAACACTTACTCGCAGCGGGTATCGGGATCCAACTATCTCATAGAAGATATGCAATCTCATTGCAAATTTCAACACTTGAAATTTCCGATAATTTTGCCCCAAGCGAACTATGACCTTGACTGAGTCAACAAACTATAGACCACAAGTAAAGTTCAACCCGTCATTTCCTGATTGAATTAAACCCACCCGCACGACCCTTGACTGAGTCAACAAGGCCGCACGACTACCCTAATCCAATCTGCATCATATGCATAAGCAGATAAATAGTAATCAGCTACCGCACACTACGCCTTGACTGAGTCAACAAACGCAGCACGAATACTAACTATTACTTATCTGAAATGACGGAGGGCTACGTCAGGTTTTTAAGAAAACCCTTTGCGTAATGAACTTTATATCGTTATAGAATCAACTGATTTTTAAAATGGAGTGTTTTTGAGGCTTTTCTAGTTTTGCTAAAGGAGTCACTCCCGGTGAAGGGATCGTCGGTCTTTTCCTCGTCGAATGAGGTGCGGGATATATCATATATATCTCTGTGCAAAGCAAAAACTATAGAAGCAATCAAAAGACAAACCGAGTGTGTAGCATCTGCCAGTTATTGCTAAAGGAGTCACTCCCGGTGAAGGGATCTCGGTCCTTTCCTTATCGAATAAGGTGCAGGATATATCATATATACCGCTGTGCAAAGCAAGAATTGTAGCTACCTGTTTTATTTTGAAATTCGAATCTACAACATCTTAGGTTTCTTTTATTTCATTAATCACATTAATGAAGTCCCATCATTTAAGTACCTAAACATCACAGATAAATACGACGTACACTTATGCCAACCGCATTCGCCATGATGTCCCCTCGTGCACCGTTAGGTTAGGTAACTAACGGCAGAGCGGGGCAGGGCTAGCGCGGGTGTAAAACATAAGTAACGCCTATAT
This sequence comes from Agapanthus africanus, assembly GCA_030015575.1. Classification (NCBI taxonomy): domain Eukaryota; kingdom Viridiplantae; phylum Streptophyta; class Magnoliopsida; order Asparagales; family Amaryllidaceae; genus Agapanthus; species Agapanthus africanus. The sequence continues at coordinate 243,514,529 of CM057350.1, forward strand.
AATATATCATATATACTATATACTGTATCTATCACAGAACATCACATGATCACATCACAGATATCGCAGCAGAAGAAACATATGAAATATTGGATATAGTAGGACGTCCGTGTTTTCAATACGAGCCGGTATAAAACATGGATTCCACGGTCGCGATGAATAGCCAAACCCACGCCCCTAGACCCCTATGAGAGCGGCAAGCAACCCTACCAATTCTGGAGTTATGAGACCCAGACTCGACTCCTCGAGTTGGTCTCCCACTGGACTCTAGAACCCGGTTACTTGTGCCCTCCTCCTTGGGTCTATCCTAGTGCGGAAAAGTAAATAATATACAAAAGGTGACAACTTCCGCAACCTGGAAGTGCCCCAATAAAAGAATATTACATACAAGTTTTTACATGAATGAAAATGAAAAACACTCATCTCACACAAAAACCCCCGGCTATTCAAACACGACGATCCAATATAACATATCCAGCAACACATAACATCACATGTCATCAACATAAGTAAATATGCGCATCCCAATTGTCGTTGACATATAGCAACGAAACCGGCGATATCACATATTACACTTACGGTCACAGAAAAGAAAGTGTAAAACTACAACAGTTGGAATCCGCAACCTCCATAGACATCGCATGCCTAATCAAATGAATTCCTTAGACATCGCATGCCTAACAATTATAAACCCCGCATTTTAGTCTCAAAATCGAAAACACTTTTCAATATAAAGTCGGGTAATTCAACAAGATTCCCGACATTCTGATCGAATGCTCGTCGCAAACTTTAGTAGGCGGCTGCACCCCCGACGCCGTGGACTAAGTGCACCAAGGCGGAACACCGCTACCGCGAGCACCCGAACAGATGCTTTCGGCGACGGGGTTCTCCTACAGTCACTTGGTCGGGGCTATGGGGTGTAGCTGTCTATTATGTTTATCCGGCGAGTATCCGCATACACTACGTGATTGCGACGGACTTCTGATCACATCAAAATTCCGTGGCAACCGATCAAGTGAGACTAAACTGCTATGTTTATAACATTCATTTAGTTTTCTCATAACTTATTGTGAATTCCAAGTATTGTAACACATTCCAGATAAATAGAAAATGCTAAACTTTTCGATCGAACAATCGAACACCCAAGTTTTCCCGATACAGCTCAACACATGAAACAAGTCTAAAAACATTCAGTTCGTACCTCAGTACCAACGGTCCTGCCGTAGAAGGGTCAAGCCAACGCCTCACATGTGGCACGCCGTACTGCCCCAAACCCGAAGGTTCAAAGGGCAGTTCAAGACGGTCACATAATCGAGTTAAGGTTTGTTGTCTTCTAGAGGGTCCATCGCGTTACTTGCACTACTTAGAACGTCGTTAAACTACGGAAAAATCCAACACTTGGAAATTTCCCGACAGGGGAAAAATTGGGTATTTATATCCGGTCGAACTTTTTAACATATTCTAAAATTTATCCGGAAAGCCACACAGACAAAATTTGATAATCCGATCGAACATTCGAATCCCCAAAACAACCCCAGAAAAATCAACTTTTGAATAAATATTAAAAATTCCCAGAAAATCCAACACCAGAAAATAAGAATTACTGTGCAAAAATGGGAAGCTGACGTCATCAATTGGCCGCGGAACCGCCGCAGAAGCCAGGCTTCTGCCGCGGTTCCGCCGCACTTTGGTGGATTCATGGGTACGGGCTTCACAGTAATTCTTACAATTCCTTGCTGATTTTTCTGCATATTTTTAATGTGGAAAAATCCCAGATTTTAGAAAAAGTCCAGAGAGCATGTTTGGTTTAGGGTTTCGGGTTCGATCGGGTTTCAAACTTCGTCTACGCATCGCCTAAGGCTCTAGCTAGGCTCTGATACCACTGAAAGGTTCCTAGGCACCCTAAGGTGGTCTCACAAGCCATCAACCATGCCAATTTGAAATTTTAACGGTGCGGAGAAACCCTAATACGGATCGTTGGCTAGAAGTTTAGGCGAAACATGAACTAGTAAACTATTTTACTAAGAGAACGGAAATACAACCTTTGTAGATCCGGTCCTCCACCTCCACGGCTCCGTGATGAAGTCCTCTCCGCTGTCTAAATGAAATCTCGGGCTCTAGCGTCGGCTTCATCGGAGAAATGGGCGGGCAAGGTCGTCGGCTTCGTGCCGAAGATGATCTACGTCGAGGCATCACAAGATCAAGCTCCCACTTCACCAAGTCATGAAACTTGTGAAGAAAACACACTCTACTACTTGGCAAGAGGTAGAGGATGAAGAAATAGGAGGTGGGTTCACTTTAGAATTGGATTTCTCACTCATTTCATCATGTTGCCATTGATGGAGGCATGCTTTCTCCAAGTCAAGAAGAAGAAGAAGATGATGAATATTATGATAAGTTTTTAAAAAAGGATAATTGATATGAATACTTATCATAACCAAACCCTAGTTAAGTGTAGAGAATAGACCATGGTTTGTTTAAATGGTTAGGGTTAAGTATGAAGACAAGAATGGTGACTAAGTCAAAGCTTTATGAATCTTCAACAAACAAACAAACAAAGCCACCATTCTTTCTTTATCTTTTCCAAAACAAATAAATAAATAAATAAAGAAATAAATAAATAAGATAATCAAAACCCTAATCATTAACTTAACCATGGTTTAATCTTTACACTTAACCAAGTTAACATGTATCATCAAACATGATACAATCAAGTGCACAAAAGTATATCACATATACAACTTGTGAACTTCAAGTGAGAAAATCCATTTAAGTGAACCTATATTAGTTAATGTAATGTGATATATCAAATATATAATTGTACATTAAATCACTAAATCAATACTTGATTTAACGACCCGGTCATATCGCATATAACCGACTAATATCAATAGTAACAACTTATCGAATCAACACTTGGTCCGATAACCCGGCTATAACGCATATAACCGATCAATGTTACAAATCGCGAGAATCGAATACAGTATCACATACTTGTATCATTCTCGGTCCCGCACATATCTCATATGCGCTCCTATTTCGTTTCGCTTGAGCCAGGAAACCTCTGTGTAGGACTCTAAAGACTCGTCAATACGCCGGTAGCAGGTGATGATCATATCAAACACTCACAAGCCGCAAGCGGTCTGCTAAACGTAATGGCCACCCGGGTATTGAGCGATCAGAAGATCGACGAGCAAGCCCGCTCACACTCCTATGAATCCAACCAGTAACACTTACCGTACAGTCCGGTCTAATCGTCTGATATGTCGCATATCTCGCCTAGGGGTGGTAAACGTCAGACCCCAATAGCTCGATAAGTCGTGTCAATATAAGGTCTATAACAATTCGAGAAACTAGTGGTAACACTTACCAGTAAATCTCAGTAACCCTGGCCAGGGATTTCCTGTTATAGCCAATCGAACACAGCGCAACATCAACCCCCTATACCGGGAGAGACGAATCCCCTCCTATCGCTCATTGCCTTCATGTGATTTGGGACTGTACCCAAAAACCACCGTTTTGCACGCCCTCTTGGACGTGGTAAGATGGAAATCAAAGCACAGTGGGAACCACACAAGACTCTATGACGATCTCGGGTCAACAGACTACTCTGTACCAGTGTCACCTGAGAACTGCCATCTGACGTAAGGTATAATACCATCTGGGAGTTCTCGGCGAGTCCGTCCAGTGTACCCAGTCTCTACTGAGCACCCGTATATCATCTCTGATGTCAAACACCAATGGATATGGGATCATCCATCGCCCATCTGTATGGGTCGAGAAGGTATACGCTAGTCTACTCTGGTATATCGATGCCCCATCTCGATACACCCACGACTAGGGACCTTGAAGGATGTACTTATGGACTACCATGTCCCCACTAGTATGATCCGCATAATAGTCCAGGTAGTCAAGTACAAATCCTAAGGGCTTTACCAACATGTAACAGAGAGACAATCAGTATACACGTTAAGGTAAAGAGTAACCAGATAGCATACTATCATGTCAAGCAAGAAAGTCCTCCCTTTATATGTCCCAGCATCCACTACAATATACATCCAATGTACAGTAATAGCCTCTAGGTCATACATATAACTAACAATATCACCTTTCCTGATAACCCTACGGTTTCTCAGAGCCTGTAACGAATTACAGATATGAGATCTTAATCCGGTATCCAATACCCAGGAAATAGGGTTAACTGACATACAGTTCTCCATTACAAACACACCCGAAACCGAAGCCACAACATGCTTCGAATTCTGGCTACTGGCTTTGCAAGCCCTGCAATCCTTCTGCCCATGTTCATTCCCGTAACAATAGGAACATCCCACTTTTAGTGTATCCATTCCCGAAACTTCGGCCTTTCCCTTTCTTTCTACTTCCCTGGTTTCCTTCAGGGTAGTAGGTAGAGACTGTTGAACTAAGTCAGCATCTGACCCGTTCTTCAACATAGTCTTCAGGTCCGAGAGCTCAAAAGAGCTGGTCTCTGTAAGGACGTTGCCCCCTACAGATGACCCGATAGCCAACCTCGCTAGAAGCAATTCGTTCGAGGTCTCATATCTTGCGATACGAGATTGCTCTCCATATAAAACTTTGTTATGGAGGAAGATAGAAGCTGAGTCCATCTTCTCGTGCTGCCTCTGGTATATACCATCAACTGAGGCTAACATGAGGCACTTGGCTTTCGCACAGTCTTCTTCCGATGTCCTACGGATATCAATATCCGTGACAGGGGAAACTGGACCTGAGACGGCAGGGGTTGGATCAGTCAAGAGGTGTCCCAGCTTGTCCTAGGCAATGGACATCTGGACAGACCTTTGCCAGTCATAATAGTCAGATTCAGTCATTTTATTATCTAGATGTAACCTAGGTGCGGTCATAGGGTCGCTGCAATTAAGAGAGAGAGAAGAAAACACTTAGCATGATGCTCGGACAAGTTTAGATTGGTTTTTAATTTATCTAAACAGGATGGCTCCTACTGTCTCTCGAATCCCTCCCCAAACCATAAAGGAAGGATTAGTCAGGATCAATCTCACCGTACAATACTTGTTTAACCGTTCAGCCAGGCCAGTGTCGGTACTTCGAGGGAGGTTTTCCAACGCTTTCGCGAAGTTCCTTAATTAAGTAACCTCTTTTGCCTGTGGGCGTAGCCCCTCTAACACCTTTCTAGACACCTACTAGGTTTATAGCATTGATCGTTAAGAGAGAGTTTTCCCGAGGAGTAGCATATACTCACAGTAGGATCAGGATCCAAATATCATCGCGTGATAAAACCGAAGGAATCCTACCAGAATAATCACACTCCAAATGGTATGCAGCGCTAGCAAGTTTCAGTACTTATGAAACCCCCGATGTGGATTTTTACCCCATGCACTTATGACCTTGACGAAGGTCAACAAATCATAAGTCACAGGTCAAGTTCTACCCGTCATTATCCAGGTTAATTTGAACCCACCCGTACATACCCTTGACGAAGGTCAACAAGATAGTACGACTGTCCCAAACCAACGCATCTATCTATGCTACATATGAACACCCAATAGCTACCAATCACTATGCCTCGAAGAAGGTCAACAAACATAGCTTGAATACTATTGAATATCCATATGAAATGATGGAGGGCTACGAATGGTTTTGGCGAAACCGTGAACGTAGTGAACTTGATATAATCGATGGAACGAGATAGCTTTTAAAAAAGAGTGGTTCAAGCTCCGCATTTAAAATTTTAGTTTTGAAAAGAACCGAGTGGTTTTCAAAGTGTTCCAATCGACTTTTACTTGGTTTATTTTCTTGCATTAGTTCTTTTAATGCGTCCCATCATTTAATCCTACCATTGCAGAAAACAACCAAAATATGACGTACGCTTATGCCATTTGCATTCGCCACGGGGCCCCGTCATCACCCGTTAGGTTACTTAACTAACGACAGAGCGGGGGCTGGGCTAGCACAGCTGTAAAACATAAGCAACGCCTAAATAGTTATAGCATATAGATATATAGCAATGATAGACATTACAGATCACAGATGAATACATTGGATATACTAAGAATCCGCAATCCGTTGAAGCCTGCAACGAAAAGCGGATTACACGGTCGCGGTGAATAGCCAATACACTACTCAAGACCCCTACGGGTGCGGCAAACTACCCGCCAAGTATCCGAAGCAAAGCAACCTCTCTCAATACCGTGAGTAGGCCACTCGGCACTTCGAGATACCCGGTAGTTTCTGCACCCCCTCCATGGGTCTATCCTAGGAGCAAAAACGGTAAAAAGAATTATACAATGACGGCTACAACCCCGACCCGGTTGTGCGGCCAAACAAATAATATTACATCAATTTACATATTACATGAAGGAAAGAAAAAGAAACACTCATCTCACATCCACCCCTGCTATTCACCCGCGACAATCCAAAACATTCATATACACATACCATCATCAAACACAGATCACAGATATGTATAATCCCCACTAATCGACATATAGCGATTAGCCGACGTTCAATACATATAAACATCACAGATATAACCTATTAGTCAAAGTGTAGTAAAGTTCGATCAAAAATACGGATTTATAGGCCCCCAAAAACAAATTTCTTTTCTGGAAAACCTGGGCACAAATAAACCATCTTAAAAATCGCAAAACCATGTCAGAAGAACACTGCACCAAACTCGACCCAGAACCGAGTCAACTCGGCCGCGGTTGCGCGGCAATAGCTTGGTATTGCCGCGGAACCGCGGCTCTTTGAATGATTCACTGGACCGGGTTTGGTGAGTTTCTTAACAAAACCCTAAGATGATTTTTGACGTAAGATTTATTTTATTTTGAGCGGAAAAAATTTCAACAGAAAGTTAGGGTTTTGCGTTTTTAGTTTTGTGATTTTTTCCGATTGAACTTCCATACACTTTACTACCTAGCTAGTTTATGTTTAGTTAGGCCAAATGGACTAGACAAAGTTGGGATCTTTACTAAACAAAACTAGCTAAAGCTAACTAGAAATTAGCTACAAGGAAAAATGGTTATACCTAGGGCATTATGTCCTTCTCTCCTTGCTCCTTGGAGTGTGAGAAAGAGATCGCCTTGTCGCCTTCTCGAGTCGAAGAAGGATCCACCCGAAAGCCTCAACCTTTGGCTTCAACTTCAAGCTAGAAGTAACTAAGATGCTAGAAGTGCTAATCCTAGAACCCTAGATAAGAATAAAGATTATCTAGAAGAGGTTTTCTCTCAAGCTCAAGTGTTTCTCAATACATGAGAGGGGAGAGCTTGAGGAAGAGGAAGAGCAAGAGAGAGAAAGTATATGATAGAATGAGAGAATAATAAGCCATTCTCACATATATGTGTGAATTATAAAAATAAATAATTAGCTAGATAATTGTCATGGTTAATCAAGACTTGACCATTATCATTTCACATTAAATGAAAATTGCAAGGATCAAAGAGCATCTTTTATATGGAATGATGATGGTCAACATGTCAACTAAGGTCAACAAGTCAAGTATGGTCAAAATGTCAACAGCCCTAACCATGCACAATTATATATATAGCTAATATCAATTAATTATAATACACACATAAGCATTAGGGTTAATAAAATGACAATGGTCATTAACCCTAATCAAAGTCCTCTTCCTCTGTCTCAATCAACTGTGCATACGCACCCGCATTCGTGATCCGAGAAACACGAATACAAAGAGATAAAACCAATCCCAAATCATATACTAGGATCTGGCTTAAACCAAAACCCGCTAGTATAAGCTGTCCGGACAGCAAACGTGCACAAGTGCGCGGATGTGAACGAACCCTGTCGCAAAACTATGCGACCTCTACTCATTTTGCCGAAAGGCGAATAGCTCTCTGTGTGGGACTCTAAAGACTCAACACTACGCTGGCAGTGGGTTTAACCACAGACCGTAAGCGGCAATAGCTGTACGTAACGGTCTCCAGGTAGATGCCGATAAGAAGACTGACGAGGTGACCCCATCTGAACTCCTACTGAGCCTGTATATGACAGTCTCCGTATAGTCCGGTCTGTTCGTCTGATACATCGCATGGCGGGCCTAAGGGGGCGGTGAACGTCAGTCCTCTAATAGCGGTACAAGTCGTGTCGGAGTGTAGCCCAGAACACCCTGAGATAACACTGGAAACCTACCAGTATATCTCGCTTGCCCTGGCCAGGGACTACTTGTGTAATGGCTCTCCTGGACACAGCGCGATGTCAACCCCCAATACCGGGAGAGACGAATCCTGTCTAACCGTCACTACCTCCAAGTGCTTCGGGACTGCACCCAAAAACTACCTGTTTGCATGACTCCTTTGAGCCGTGGTAGGGTAGTAATCAAAGTGCAGAGGGAACACACTCGAGGCGAAGTGATAGTGTCAAGTCAGCGGACTAAGCTGTACTCATGTCACCTGGGAACTGATAACTAACGATTGGTATAATACCAACCAACAGTTCCCGACGAGTCCTGTCCAGTGTACTCGTAACCTAACGAGCACCCGCATACTATCTCAAGTACGACGTACTGACGGCTGTGGGACAGACCGTCTCCCACGCTGGGATGAGAAGCGCATACGCTAGTCTACTCCGGAGTATCGATGCCCTGTCTCGATAGTCCAACGACTAGGGACCTGTATAAGGATGTGCTTATAGATTACCCAGCCCCCACTAGTATGAGCGCCATCACAACGCTGGTAATCAAGCAAAGATCCTAAGGGCTCTACTAATATGTATATAAGCGATATGCTAAAAGAAACACATGCACATATTGAAGTAGAGACAAACCAAGTAGCATACTACCATTTTGAGCAAGATTGTATATACAACTGTGAATATCCCAAGCTTCCATCAAGTAATATACATTCTAGTATGATACAGTAATGGCCTCTAGGGCATATACACTAACAATCTCCCGCTTGCACTAAGGCCATGTACTGGCGTATCGAAGACCTATCATCTCGATCAGCCGCTCGAACTGAGTCTGGGGTAGGGCCTTCGTGAGTGGATCTGCATTGTTGTTCTCCGTATTTACTTTCTTCACCTCGATCTCCTGGCGATCTATGATCTCCCTGATCAGGTGGTACCGCCTCAAAATGTGCCTGGACTTCTAATGGGACCTGGGTTCCTTCGCTAAAGCTATAGCTCCGTTGTTGTCGCAATACAGCGGTATTGGTTCAACAATGGTAGGAACCACCTGAAGCTCCGTGAGGAACTTCTTCATCCAGACAGCTTCCTTTGCGGCATCGCAAGCAGCTATATACTCCGCTTCCATAGTTGAGTCTGCAACGGTCTCCTGCTTGGAACTCTTCCAGCAAACCGCCCCTCCATTGAGGGTAAAAACATAACCCGACATGGACTTAGAGTCATCCTTGTCACTCTGGAAGCTGGAGTCAGCAAAGGCCTCGAGCTGGAGGTCTTTTCCGCCATACACCAAGAACATCTCCTTAGTCCTTCTCCGGTACTTGAGAATATTCTTCACCGCTATCCAGTGTTTCTCCCCTGGGTTTGACTGATACCGGCTTACAACGCTCAATGCGTATGCTACATCTGGTCTGGTACATAACATCGCATACATTATAGCGCCTACCGCAGAAGCGTAGGGTATAATAGACATGCGATCCCTTTTCAAATCATTCTTTGGAGAGGGTGATCCCGTGACAAGCCGGTAAATTACCGCGCTTGGAATCTTCCATTCTGAACCTTTTCAGTATGGTGTCGATGTACCTTGACTGTGAAAGTCCCAACATCCTCTTAGATCTATCACGATAGATCTGGATCCCCGGAATGTAGTTGGCATCGCCCAGGTCCTTCATGGAGAACCTCTGTGACAAGAATCCTTTGACTGACTGTAGCATAGGAATATCATTTCCTATTAGGAGAATGTCATCCACGTACATGACGAGGAATACCACAGTTCTCCCTACAATCTTACTGTAAATGCATGGTTCATCTGGGTTTTTGATAAAGTCGAATTCCTTGACAGTATCATCAAAGCAGATGTTCCAACTCCGCGATGCCTGCTTAAGTCCATAAATGGACTTGAGCAACTTGCACACTCTACCGCTGCTCCCACTCTGAATGAATCCCTCCGGCTGATCCATATAGACGCACACTTCCAAATTTCCATTTAGGAAAGCCGTCTTTACGTCCATATGCCAGATTTCATAATCGTGGAAGGCAGCAATGGCAAGAAGGATCCGAATGGATTTCAGCATAGCCACTGGAGAAAAGGTCTCGTCATAGTCCAAACCAAGTCTTTGACGAAAACCCTTTGCAACAAGTCTGGCTTTATAGGTCTCAATCTGCCCATCTACACCAGTCTTCTTTCTGAAGATCCATTTGCAGCCTACGGGTTTTACCCCTTTTGGATCAAAGTCCAAAGTCTAAACTTTGTTGGTGTACTTGGACTCCATCTCGGCCCGCATTGCATCCAGCCATTTTACCGAGTCGCCTCTCTGAATGGCTTGCTGGAAGCTTGTAGGCTCACCATAATCCATGGTGCAATCCTCTCTATCCCCGTCTATGAGAAAACCGTAGTATCTCTCGGGCGGATGAGACTGCCTACTACTCCTGTGGAGTGGTGCAGGGATGTCCGGTTCTCTTGAAACTTCTGGTTCTTCCAAGCTTTCAGTAATAGCTTGTGGTTCTGGAATTTCTTCCAGTTCTATTGTGCTCATACTTATCTGATTTTCTAAAAATTCAGTTTCCAAGAAGTGGGCATGCTGAGAAACAAAAACGTTTTGTTCCTCTGCGGAATAGGAAAGATACCCCGTGGAGTTCTTTGGATGTCCCAATAAATTACACAGTACTGAGCGTGCCTCGAGCTTGTCCGTATGCTGCTTTTTTACAAAAGCTGGACATCCCCATGTCTTAAGGTACTTGAGACAGGGTTTCTTCCCACTCCATATCTGATATGGGGTGGTAGGCACAGTCTTGGTTGGAGCCTTGTTCAAGAGATATGCAGCTGTTTCTAGCGCATAACCCCAGAAGGATCGCGGCAACTCAGCCTTACTCATCATGGAACGAACCATATCCAATAGGGTTCGATTCCGCCTTTCCGATACACCGTTGTGTTGTGGTGTGTATGGAGGAGTAAGCTGAGAGAGAATTCCATTCTCTTTTAAGTAGCCCAGAAACTCGGCACTCAAGCATTCACCACCTCGATCAGATCTCAGTATCTTGATAATTTTGCCTGTTTGTTTTTCAACTTCATTCTTGTATTCTTGAAATTTCTCAAAGGCCTCAGATTTGTGCTTCATCAAAAAGACATGCCCATACCTAGAGAAATCATCTGTGAAAGTAATGAAGTATGAATAACCACTTTGCGCATGTGTAGACATTGGACCACACACATCACTGTGTATGAGTCCCAAGAGCTCGCTTGCTCTTTCTCCATCTCCAGTGAACGGAGTCTTTTTCATCTTTCCTATGAGACAAGATTCACAAGTGGCATAAGACTGATACTCTTACGGATTCAAGTATCCCTCTCTATATAACTTTGTTAACCGTGTCTCATTAATGTGACCAAGTCTACAATGCCATAAGAAAGCCTGATTTGTTTCCGGAGACTTTCTTTTAAGTGTGTTCTGGACACTGAAGATCTGAGCTTGATTCAATACGTATATTCCGTTTTGTAATGTACCCGACCCAATCAGAACTTGATTTAGGTGGATGTTAACTACATCGCTTACAAAAGTAAAATCATATCCTTCCTTAGAAATTAAGGATACAGATATGATATTACAAGTCGCACCTGGTACATAAAAACAGTTACGCAGAATCATTATCTGCCCAGTTGTCAGTCCTAGATGATATTCCCCTACGGATTTAGCATACATGCTCATTCTGTTAGCAACCCTGAGAATCATATCACCTTTCCTGATAACCCTACGGTTTCTCAGAGCCTGTAACGAATTACAGATATGAGATCCTGATCCGGTATCCAATACCCAGGAAGTAGGGTTAACTGACATACAGTTCTCTATTACAAACACACCCGAAGCCGAAGCCACAACATGCTTCGAATTCTGGCTACTGGCTTTGCAAGCCCTGCAATCCTTTTGCCCATGTTCATTCCCGTAACAATCGGAACATCCCTCTTTTAGTGTATCCATTCCCGAAACTTCTGCCTTTCCCTTTCTTTCTACTTCCCTGGTTTCCTTCAGGGTAGTAGGTAGAGACTGTTGAACTAAGTCAGCATCTGACCCGTTCTTCAACGTGGTCTTCAGGTCCGAGAGCTCAAAAGAGCTGGTCTCTGTAAGGACGTTGCCCCCTACAGATGACCCGATAGCCAACCTCGCTAGAAGCAATTCGTTCGAGGTCTCATATCTTACGATACGAGATTGCTCTCCATATAAAACTTTGTTATGGTGGAAGATAGAAACTGAGTCCATCTTCTCGTGCTGCCTCTGGTATATACCATCAACTGAGGCTAACACGAGGCACTTGGCTTTCGCACAGTCTTCTTCCGATGTCCTACGGATATCAATATCCGTGACAGGGGAAACTGGACCTGAGACGGCAGGGGTTGGATCAGTCAAGAGGTGTCCCAGCTTGTCCTGGGCAATGGACATCTGGACAGACCTTTGCCAGTCATAACAGTCAGATTCCTTCATTTTATTATCTAGATGTAACCTAGGTGCGGTCATTGGGTCGCTGCAATTAAGAGAGAGAGAAGAAAACACTTAGCATGATGCTCTTACAAGTTTAGATTGGTTTTTAATTTATCTAAACAGGATGGCCCCCACTGTCTCTCGAATCCCTTCCCAAACCATAAAGGAATGATTAGTCAGGATCAATCTCACCGTACAATACTTGCTTAACCGTTCAGCCAGGCCAGCGTCGGTACTTCGAGGGAGGTTTTCCAACGCTTTCGCGAAGTTCCTTAATTAAGTAACCTCTTTTTCCTGTAGGCGTAGCCCCGCTAACACTTTTCTAGACACCTACTAGGTTTATAGCATTGATCGTTAAGTGAGAGTTTTCCCGAGGAGTAGCATATACTCACAGTAGGATCGGGATCCAAATATCATCGCGTGATAAAACCGAAGAAATCCTACCAGAATCATCACACTCCAAATGGTATGCAGCGCTAGCAAGTTTCAGTACTTATGAAACTCCCGATGTGGATTTTTGTTCCATGCTCTTATGACCTTGACGAAGGTCAACAAATCATAAGTCACATGTCATGTTCTACCCGTCATTATCCAGGTTAATTTGAACCCACCCGTACATACCCTTGACGATGGTCAACAAGGTAGTACGACTGTCCCAAACCAATGCATCAATCTATGCTACATATGAACACCCAACAGCTACCAATCACTATGCCTTGACGAAGGTCAACAAACATAGCTTGAAAACTATTGAATATCCATACGAAATGACGAAGGGCTACGAATGGTTTTGGCGAAACCGTGAACGTAGTGAACTTGATATAATCGATGGAACGAGATAGCTTTTAAAAAAGAGTGGTTCAAGCTCCGCATTTAAAATTTTAGTTTTGAAAAGAACCGAGTGGTTTTCAAAGTGTTCCAATCGACTTTTACTTGGTTTATTTTCTTGTATTTGTTCTTTTAATGCGTACCATCATTTAATCCTACCATTGCAGAAAACAACCAAAATATGACGTACGCTTATGCCATTCGCATTCGCTACGGGGCCCCGTCATCACTAGTTAGGTTACTTAACTAATGACAGAGCGGGAGCTGGGCTAGCGCGGCTATAAAACATAAGCAACGCCTAAATAGTTATAGTATATAGATATATAGCAATGATAGACATTACAGATCACAGATGAATACATTGGATATACTAGGAATCCGCAATCCGTTCGAGCCTGCAATGAAAAGCGGATTACACGGTCGCGGTGAATAGCCAATACCCCACCCAAGACCCCTACGGGTGCGGCAAACTACCCGCCAAGTATCCGAAGCAAAGCAACCTCCCTCAACACCGTGAGTAGGCCACTCGGCACTTCGAGATACCCGGTAGTTTGTGCACCCCCTCCATGGGTCTATCATAGGAGCAAAAATAGTAAAAAGAATTGTACAATGACGGCTACAACCCCGACCCGGTTGTGTGGCCAAACAAAAAATATTACATCAATTTACATATTACATGAATGAAAGAAAAAGAAACACTCATCTCACATCCACCCCTGCTATTCACCCGCGATAATTCAACACATTCATATACACATACCATCATCAAACACAGATCACAGATATGTATAACCCCCACTAATCGACATATAGCTATTAGACGACGTTCAAAATATATAAACATCACAGATATAACCCATTAGTCAAAGTGTAGTGAAGTTCGATCAAAAATACGGATTTATAGGCCCCCAAAAACAAATTTCTTTTCTGGAAAACCTGGGCACAAATAAACCATCTTAAAAATCGCAAAACCATGTCAGAAGAACACTGCACCAAACTCGACCCAGAACCGAGTCAACTCGGCCGCGGTTGCGCGGCAATAGCTTGCTATTGCCGCGGAACCGCGGCTCTTTGAATGATTCACTGGACCGGGTTTGGTGAGTTTCTTAACAAAACCCTAAGATGATTTTTGACGTAAGATTTATTTTATTTTGAGCAGAAAAAATTTCAACAGAAAGTTAGGGTTTTTCGTTTTTAGTTTTGTGATTTTTTCCGATTGAACTTCCATACACTTTACTACCTAGCTAGTTTATGTTTAGTTAGGCTCTGATACCATCTTAAGTCCACGTTGCCCACCCCGGTGCTTGCGGGGAGGCGGAAACGGTATAAAAATCGAATTTTTTTACTCTAGGCAACATGGACTAGACAAAGTCAGGATCTTTACTAAACGAAACTAGCTAAAGCTAACTAGAAATTAGCTACAAGGAAAAATGGTTATACCTAGGGCATTATGTCCTTCTCTCCTTGCTCCTTGGAGTGTGAGAAAGAGATCGCTTTGTCGCCTTCTCGAGTCGAAAAAGGATCCATCCGAAAGCCTTAACCTTTGGCTTCAACTTCAAGCTAGAAGTAACTAAGGTGCTAGAAGTGTTAATCCTAGAACCCTAGATGAGAGTAAAGATTATCTAGAAGAGGTTTTCTCTCAAGCTCAAGTGTTTCTCAACACATGAGAGGGGAGAGCTTGAGGAAGAGGAAGAGCAAGAGAGAGAAAGTATATGATAGAATGAGAGAATAATAAGCCATTCTCACATATATGTGTGAAATATAAAAATAGATAATTAGCTAGATAATTGTCATGGTTAATCAAGACTTGACCATTATCATTTCACATTAAATGAAAATTGCAAGGATCAAAGAGCATCTTTTATATGGAATGATGATGGTCAACATGTCAACTAAGGTCAACAAGTCAAGTATGGTCAAAATGTCAACAACCCTAACCATGCATAATTATATATATAGCTAATATCAATTAATCATAATACACACATAAGCATTAGGGTTAATAAAATGACAATGGTCATTAACCTTAATCAAAGTCCTCTTCCTCTGTCTCAATCAACTGTGCATACGCACCCGCATTCGTGATCCTATGAACACGAATACAAAGAGATAAAACCAATCCCAAATCATATACTAGGATCTGGCTTAAACCAAAACCCGCTAGTATAATCTGTCCGGACAGCAAACGTGCACAAGTGCTCGGATGTGAACGAACCCTGTCGCAAAACTATGCGACCTCTACTCATTTTGCCCAAAGGCGAATAGCTCTCTGTGTGGGACTCTAAAGACTCGACACTACGCTGGCAGTGGGTTTAACCACAGACCGCCAGCGGCACTAGCTGTACGTAACGGTCCCCAGGTAGATGCCGATAAGAAGACTGACGAGGTGGCCCCATCTGAACTCCTACTGAGCCTGTATGTGACAGTCTCCGTACAGTCCGGTCTGTTCGTCTGATACATCGCATGGCGGGCCTAGGGGGCGGTGAACGTCAGTCCCCTAATTGCGGTACAAGTCGTGTCGGTGTGTAGCCCAGAACACCCTGAGATAACACTGGAAACCTACCAGTATATCTCGCTTGCCCTGGCCAGAGACTACTTTTGTAATGGCTTTCCCGGACATAGCGCGATGTCAACCCCCAATACCGGGAGAGACGAATCCTGTCTAACCGTCACTGCCTCCAAGTGCTTCGGGACTGCACCCAAAAACTACCTGTTTGCACGGCTCCTTTGAGCCGTGGTAGGGTAGTAATCAAAGTGCAGTGGGAACACACTCGAGGTGAAGTGACAGTGTCAAGTCAGCGGACTATGCTGTACTCATGTCACCTGGGAACTGATAACTGACGATAGGTATAATACCAACCAACAGTTCCCGACGAGTCCTGTCCAGTGTACTCGTAACCTAACGAGCACCCGCATAATATCTCAAGTACATCGTACTGACGGCTGTGGGACAGACCGTCTCCCACGCTGGGATGAGAAGCGCATACGCTAGTCTACTCCGGAGTATCGATGCCCTGTCTCGATAGTCCAACGACTAGGGACCTGTATAAGGATGTGCTTATGGATTACCCAGCCCCCATGAGTGTGAGTGCCATCACAACGCTGGTAATCAAGCAAAGATCCTAAGGGCTCTACTAATATGTATATAAGCGATATGCTAAAAGAAACACATGCACATATTGAAGTAGAGACAAACCAAGTAGCATACTACCATTTTGAGCAAATTGTATATACAACTGTGAATATCCCAAGCTTCCATCAAGTAATATACATTCTAGTATGATACAGTAATGGCTTCTAGGGCATATACACTAACAGATACAACACTTGGAATCCACAAGTAGTTATGAGATAACTGATATGAATGTTATAAACATAGCACATTAGTCTCACTTGATCGGTTGCCACGGAATTTTAATGTGATCGAAAGTCCGTCGCAATCACGTTGATTACACGGATACTCGCCGGTAAACTTAATAGACAGCTACACCCCATAGCCCCGACCAAGTGACTGTAGGAGAACCCCGTCACCAAAAAGCATCCGTTCGGGTGCTCGCGGCAGCGGTGTTCTGCCTTAGTGCACTTCGTCGATGGTATCGGGGGTGCGGCCGTCCACTAAAGTTTGCGACGAGCATTCGTTCTGGATGCCGGGAATCTTGTTGAATTGCCCGACTTAATATTGAAAAGGGTTTTCGATAATGAGACTAAAATGCGGGGTTTATAATTGTTAGGCATGCGATATCTAAGTATTTCATTTGATTAGGCATGCGATGTCTAAAGAGTTTGCGGATTCCAACTGTTGTAGTTTTACACTTTCTTTTCTGTGACCGTAAGTGTAATATGTGATATCGCCGGTTTCGTTGCTATATGTCAACGAAAATTGGGATGGGCCTATTTACTTACGTTGATGACATGTGTTGTTATGGGTTGTTGGATATGTCGTATTGGATCGTCGTGTTTGAATAGCCGGGGTTTTTTATGTGAGATGAGTGTTTTTCAATTTCATTCATGTAAAAACTTGTATGTAATATTCTTTTATTGGGGCACTTCCAGGTTGCGGATGATGTCACCATTTGTATATTATCTACTTTTCCGCATTAGGATAGACCCAAGGAGGGGAGCACAAGTAACCGGGTTCTAGGGCCCAGTGGGAGACCATCTCGAGGAGTCGAGTCCAGGTCTCCTAACCATAGAATTGGTAGGGTTGCTTACCGCTCTCGTAGGGGTCTAGGGGTGTGGGATTGGCTATTCATCACGACCGTGGAATCCGTGTTTTATACAGGCTCGTATTAAAAACACGGGCATCCTAGTATATCCAATATTTCATATGATATTTTCTGCTGCGTTATCTGTGATGTGATCATGTGATTTATTCAGATAGATATAGTATATAGTATATATGATATATTATATAGACGTTGCTTATGTTTTACACCCGCGCTAGCCCTGCCCCACTCTGCCGTTAGTTACCTAACCTAACGGTGCAGACGGGACATCGAGGCGAATGTGGATGGCATAAGCGTAGTTATATTTATATGTGATGTTTAGGTGGACTTAAATGATGGGATATTCATTAATGAGATTAATGAAAGAAAATAAACCTAAAAGATGTTGTGGAATCGAATTTCAAATATAAAACAGGTAGCTACAGTTCTTGCTTTGCATCACGGTGTTCCTTGTAGAACATCCTGCGCCTTATTCGATAAGGAAAGGACTGAGATCCCTTCACCGGGAGTGACTCCTTTAACAATAACTGGCAGATGCTACAACTCTCGGTTTGTCTTTTGATTGCTTATATAGGTTCTGCTTTGCACAGTGATATATATGATATATCTCGCACCTCATTCGACGAGGAAAGGGCCGACGATCCCTTCACCGGGAGTGACCTCTTTAGCAAAACTAGAAAAAGCCTCAAAAACACTGCATTTAAAAACCATTTGATTCCGCAAAGAGATCAAGTTCGAAGCGTTAAAGGTTTCATAAAAACCATTCGCAACCCTCCGTCATTTTTGGAAGTAGAGTACTTAGTATTCGTGCTGTATTTGTTGACCATAGTCAAGGCACAGTGTACGGTAGCTAAGTGATGTCTTCCTACACCGCATATGATGCAATTAGTTAGGACAGTCGCATGACGTTGTTGACCTTAGTTAAGGATCATGTGGGTGGGTCTAATTAATCACGAAATGACGGGTAGAACTTGACTAGTGCTTATGATTTGTTGACCATAGTTAAGGTCATAGGTGCTAGGGGTAAAAATCATTATCGAGAGTTTCAAGTGTTGAAATTTGCAATGAGATTGCATACCTTCTATATGATAGTTGGATCCCGATACCCACTGCGAGTAATTGTTACTCCTGGGAGAGTTTTGCACTTTGCAATTAGCCGATCAAGTAGGTGTCTAGAAAGGTGTCAACGGGGTTACGCCTCTGGGAAAACGAGGTTTACTTTAATTAGGTCCGTGCGAAAGCACGGGGAACCTCCCTCAAAGTACCGACACTGGCCTGGCTGAAAGATTGGCTAACTTGTAGAGTGTAATTAATCCCGGCTAGTCTTTCCTTTTAGGGTTTGAAGGAAGATTTGATAAAAACAGTGGGAGCCATCCTGATTAGATAAAATAAATAACCAATCTAATCTTGCAAGAGCGCACGCAGAGTGTTTTCTTCTCTCTCTCTCCAGGTAGCGACCATATCACGCCTTAATCAAGATAATAATATGGATGTATTGACCGAACCCACTTATTATACAGTGCTGGGGAACGTTGGTTCCGCTCCAACTTATAATTGTTATAAGACAGAGTAGGAAATAAGGGAATACCAGAATTCCAATGCCGCCCAAACGAAGAAAGTGCATATGATGCAACTGCTTCGGGTGTGTTCATTACAAAGAACTGTTTCTCAGTATCCTCTGCATCCTGGGTATTTGATACCGGATCAGGATCCCAGATATGTAATCTGTTACATAGGGCTACAGAAAGGTAGAAAACTGAGAACGGGTGATAAGTTTCATGAGACAGAAAACGGGGCAAAAGTTGCAGCAAAGTCTGTTGGTCACTGTCACCCTGTATTACCAGTACATTGATTCTGAACAAATGCTATTAGATACCAAACCTGATTTACAAAATCATATCAGTCTCTTTATTAGTAAAGAAGGATATAATTTTGTATTGATGGATAATGTTTTGAACATTTCCTATATCAAGAGTTGATCGGTTCATGCACGTTATCTAAAAGCATTGACGTTCGAAATCAAACTACAGTTCCTCGTATACAGAACACACACAAGAGGAAGAGTTCAGAAATGAACGAATCATTCTTGAGGCATTGTAGACTAGGTCATATCAATGCAACCCGACTGGCTGAAGTTATATTTTAGATGCATATTTAAATCAGTTTGAATTTACATCTTGTAAAACTTGCCAGTCATGTCACAAAGATTAGATGACCATAGCTCTGTTTATTGGAAATAGAGAAAAAGTTAGTAAACCCTTGGGATTGATACATGATGATGTATATAAGGTCCCCTGTCTACACATGCCAAGACCGGTTCTTTGTACTTCATTACATTCTTTGATGATCTCTCAAGATTCAGTCATATGTTCCTGTTGAAACATAAGTCCGAACCTTTTGAGATATTCACAGAATATAAGTTAGAAGTAGAGAACCAAAAACCGGGTATAAGTATTATGTCCTATGATAAGATCAGGGAGGAGAATACTTGTGCATAGAATTCCTGGACTATTCTAAAGGAGAATGAGATTCTCTCTCGTCATTACTCCTCCGTATATACCACAGCACAACGGTGTATCGGGGTAGAGCAATCGCACCATATAAGATATGGTATGCTCTATGATGAGTATTACTGAGTTACCTGTTTCTTTTAAGAGGTTGTGCACTTGAGAAGTTGCATACCTATTGAAAAGGGTTCGATTCAAATCAGTGCCTACCACTCCATATAAGATATGGTATGGGAAGAACCCATCTCTTAAGCAAGTTAAGATTTGGGATTGTCCGGCCTATGTCAAAAGCAAAATCCGTACAAGATCGAGGCAAGGTCAGTTCTGTAGAACTGGAAAGGTTCCAGCTATACAAAACTGCAGCTGATGATTTGACAGAACCAAAGGATTCAATAGTCCCAGTCGAACCTTAGCCTCTCCGCCGATCTGGTAGGGTTCCTCACCTACTTGAGAGATACTTCGGTTTCTCAATGACAGTGGGAGCGAGGATTGCATCATGAGATGATGACCCAACTAGATTCGAGCAGGTCATCATAAGTAGGGACTCTGTAAGAATGGCTGGATGCTTAGCGATCTGAGATGGAATCCTTATACACCAACAAAGTATGGACTTTGGTTGCGATATCTGAAGGGTTAAATCCCCATCAGGAGTAAGTATATCTTGAGAAGATTACTTGGTGTAGATGGAAAAGTTGAGACTTTCAAAGCTAGACTCGTTAAAGGTTTTCGTCATCGACCAAGCGTGGATAATGATGAATCCTTTTCCAGTAGCTGTGCTTAAGTCCATCCAGATCCTACTTACCATTGCTACATACCATGACTACGATATCTGGTGGTTGGGTGCCATGACTGCTTTTCTAAATACTGATTTAGAAGAGAACGTCTATAAGAACACAGCCAGAGGGCTTTGTAAACAGTGGGAGCAACGGAAACGTGTGCAAGTTGCTTTACAGGACAAAGCAGGCATCGCGGAGTTGGAACATCTGTTTTGATGAGGTAGTCAAAGAGTTTGACTTCATCAAAATGGTAGATAAACCTTGTATATACCAAAAGGTAGTAGAGATTAAGGTGGTCATCCTCGTATTGTATGTGGACAACATACTCTTGATAAGAAAAGAGTTTCCTTTGCTACGCTCGGTCAATCTCCGCTTATCACAAGGATTCTCCAATAGGATCAAAGTGATACCTCATAAATCCTGAGTTTTCATCTATGAGATAGATGTAATTGGTTACTAGGATTCTCACTAGATATAGTGAGATGGTATCAATCGATCCTGGGGAGAATCACTGGAAGGATTCCAGGGTGATAAGGACGACTGAATGTCAGTCGCAGGCATTGTCTATACCCTCAGTGGAGGGACGGTATGTTGGAAGAGTTCCAAGCTAGATACCATGGCAAACTAGACGATAAAGACTGGTAACATCGCTATCAAAGATACTACCAAAGAGGCAGTTTGGGTGTATATTGGTTCATGAGATGAACTAGGTTCCCACCATTGTGTGACAATGGAAGTGTGGCTTTGGCCAAGGAACCCTGATCCCATCAGTGACCCAGACATATTCTGAGGCAGCATCACCTGATCATGGAGACAGTTGATCTCCAGGGTGATCGAGGTTAGGAGAGTAGACTCAGAGGACAACATGGCGGATCCACTCACGAAGGCCTTTTCCTAAAGAGAGACTTTTAGGGGATGGTAGAGTATTAGATACTACAACTACTGCTGCAGATGGCCCTAGTGCAAGTGTGAGATTGTTAGTTATATGTATGCCCTAGAGGCCATTACTATACAT
The DNA here is from genome assembly GCA_030015575.1 of Agapanthus africanus. Lineage (NCBI taxonomy): Eukaryota > Viridiplantae > Streptophyta > Magnoliopsida > Asparagales > Amaryllidaceae > Agapanthus > Agapanthus africanus. Next base: position 243,536,492 of record CM057350.1, read on the forward strand.
TGGATGTATATTGTAGTGGATGCTGGGACATATATAGGTATGACTTTCTTGCTCAACATGATAGTACGCTATCTGGTTGCTCTTTATCTTAACATGTATACTTTCTGTCTCTCTGATTACATGTTGATAAAGCCCTTAGGATGTGTACTCGACTTCCAGGACTATGATGTAGATCATACTAGTAGGGCCTGGGTAGTCCATGAGTACATCCTTTAATGTTCCTAGTCGTGGGAATATCGAGACGGGGCATCGATATTCCAGAGTAGACTAGCGTATATCTTCTCGACCGATGTGATGGGCGATGGATGATCCCATATCCATTGGTGTTTGACATCAGAGATGGTATGCGGGTGCTCAGTGGAGACTGGGTACACTGAACGGACTCGCCGAGAACTCCCAGATGGTATTATAACTCACGTCAGATGACAGTTCTCTGGTGACACTGGTACAGCTTAGTCTGTTGACCCAAGATCGTCATAGAGTCTTGTGTGTCTCCCACTGTGCTTTGATTTCCACCATACCACGGCTCTACAGAGTCGTGCAAACAGGTGGTTTTTGGGTACAGTCCCGATTCACATGGAGGTAATGAGCGATAGGAGGGGATTCGCCTCTCCCGGTATTGGGGGTTGATGTTGCGCTATGCTCGACTGGCCATAACAGGAAATCCCTGGCCAGGGTTGCTGTGATATACTGGTAAGAGTTATCAGTAGTTTCACGATTGTTATGGACCTTACGTTGGCATGACTTATCAAGCTACCGGGGTCTGATGTTTACCATCCCTAGGCGAGATATGTGACATATCAGACGAACAGACCAGACTGTACGGTAAGTGTTACTGGTTGGATTCACAGGAGTGTGAGCGGGCTTGCTCGTCGATCTTCTGATCGCTCAATACCCGGGTGGCCGTTACGTTTAGCAGACCACTTGCGGCTTGTGGGTGTTTGATATGATCATCACCTGCTGCCGGCGTATTAACAAGTCTTTAGAGTCCTACACAGAGGTTTCTTGGCTCATGCGAAACGAAATAGGAGCGCATATGAGATATGTGCGGGACCGAGAATAATGCGTGTATGTGATACCGTATTCTATTCTCGCGATGAATGTATCGATTAGTTGTATGCGATATAACCTAGTTATCGAATCAAGGATTGATTCGATAAGCCGATACATTGAATATTAGTCGGTCATATGCGATTTGAACGGATCGTTAAATCAAGTGTTGATTTAATGATTTAATGTATAATTATATATTTGATATATTACTTTGCATTAACTAGTATTGGTTCACTTAAAATGGATTTTCTCACTTGATGTGCACATTGTATATATGATATAGTTTTGTGCACTAGTTTGTATCATGTTTGATGATACATGCAAACTTGGCTTTGTGTTTATTTTAAACCATGTTTAGTTAATGGTTAGGATTTCATTTGCCTTATTTATTTGTTTCATTTATTTATTTATGGCAAGAAACTAAAACAAATGGTGGTGGCTTTCTCACTTTGACTTGAAGCTTCATAAAGCTTCATAACACCTTTGACAAAGTCTAAGCCATTTGTTTTTATTCTTAACCTAACCATTTTAACTAAACTTTAGTTTATTCTCTACACTTAACCAAGGTTGCATTATGATAACTTCACTTGATTTTATCATTTGTTTTAATAATTCTTTTTATTCTTTCATCTTCTTCATCTTCATCAAGCTTCATGAAAGCTTACTAGCTTCAATGGTGTCTTGAGAAAAAGAGTGAGAAATCCAATTCTAAAGTAAACCCACTTCCTATTTCTTCATCCTCTACCACTTGCCATGTAGTATAGGGTGTTTTTTCTTCACAAGTTTCATGACTTGGTGAAGTTGGAGCTTGATCTTGAGTTGCCTCGACGTAGATCATCTTCGGCATCGAAGTCGACGACCTAGCCCGATCTTTTCTCCGATGAAACCACCGCAAAAGTCTAGGATTCCGATGGACAGCGGAGGGACGTCAACACGGAGCTATGGAGGTGGAGGACCGGATCTACAAAGGTTGTATTTTCTGTTTACTCTTAGTTAAGTTGTTAACATATCTTGTTTCTCCTATACCTCTAGTTTCGATCTTGCTTAGGGTCACTTGGCACATAGAAAATTTTGAATTGGCAATGTTTGATCACTTGTAGAACCTCATGGGTGTGCCTTGGAACCCTACATATCGGAATTCGTTGTAATTGGTGATATTTGAGGAAATCACCTGGGTAATTTGCCGGACAGCAAATATTTGGTTTTGAATATCCGTTGTTATGCACCAATTTCAAATTGATATATCTGTACGTCTATTTTTATAGAGTGAGATATAACTTTTTGAAATTATGTCTATGACATTTACCTATATCAGTGGATGGTTAGGTAAGGAGCATTACAGAGTGGTGTAATTCTTCTTAACCATAAGTACAGTTTTTAACCTACGACACACAGGGAATGAGTTATTAGACTCAGGGGACTTATACAGAGTATTGTATGTTGTCCAGTGTCCATTAGGACAGAGGGGTTGGTCCTCGTACTATATTCGGTTTACTTATAACTTCTCTAGTTTTTAGACAAGTGTTTCGCAGAAACAGAAGGCCCAAGTTTTGAGAAGTTATAGGTATATGAATAAAGTAGAGAACCAGGTGTTGCAAGTATCGGGATTCTTCAAGGTGATCGAAGATGTAGATACTTGTGTATGGTATTCAGTTAATAGTAATGATTAAGAGAACTTGCTTCTCTTTCAGGTTACTCATAATTGGAAGCATCCCTAAGTTGAGTAATGATGATCGGCCTCCTTCCGTTTAGTTAACATGCACTGGAGACAGCTGCATGATTTGAATCTGGTTCTAATTAAATCAGTGCCTCTATTTCTATATTGGATCTAGAATAGTTCGTATCTTGATGATGTTAAGGCACGGGGAGTTGTCCAGCTTATGCTTAAAACCAGACACTGGACAACTCAAGGCACGTTTCTGTAATGGCTGTTTGTGGGTTGACCCGGGCTATGACGAGGGTTGATTTTCTACCATCTGGAATATCAATAGCGATATTATTCTTGACTCGCCACAGTTCTAATAAAAATGTAAATTTTTTTTCAGAAAACAGTAGTGAGAGTATGGTAGAACTGGAAATGATTCCAGAACTGCAAACGATTACTGAAAATTTGATAAGAACCTAAAGATTCAATCTGGCTTGACATTCCATTGGCCACTCCGCAGATATGGTGGGTAACCTCAGTCACTCGATGGGTACTTCGATATGCTCAAAGATGGTGACAGGGAGGTTTTTGTTTACCCAGACTTGCCATTGCTGTTGTTCCAGACTATGAGACCCGGTAGGAGGATGAGTATAGCGTCGTTCTGAACCAGCTTTAGAAGTGCACGTCTATATGACTCTTCCAGAGGGTTGTCGTAGTCAGTGGGAGCAGCGGAAGTATAGTGGACAAGTAGCTTTTGTCTATTTATAGACTAAAGCAGATATAGCGGAGATAGATCATCTGTTTCTGATGTCACAGTCATAGGTTTGACTTCATCAGAAGAAGGGATGGATCTGTTAAGAAGGTAGTAGGGTATGATGTCCTGGTATTTGGATGACATACACAGAGTAGGAAGTGATGTTCCTATACTACGATCAGTTATACTTTAGTTATCACACAGTGGTTTCTCCACATGGGACTTTGATATAATATCAAGACATTCTGGTTATTAGATCTATGGTTTTAGATCTAGATTTGGGTAGTTTCCCAATCTGGGTACTTAGACAACATTCTAAAGGTGTTTTAGAATGGACGACTCCTGGCATGGTAGTGTACCTGCAGGTGATGGAGTCACCCTCTATAAAGGTGTCTTACAGACTAAAGGGGAGAAGTATGTGCATGATTGGAAGATCACTTGCTTAGGCAATTGAGTTAATCATGAGATGTCAAGTACCACACCAGATGTTGTTTTTGCACTAGATGCAATAAGTTGATATTAATCCTATCCTGGAGAAACGTTCGGAAGCAGTTTTAGAACATAAGTGGATGTTCTAGGGATATGATAACGACAGCCTCTTTCCGAAGATGGTTATCATTCCAAGCTTCCAAGGTGACCTGGATGACAGAGTGACTGTCAGAGTTATAGTTTTCCCTCTAACGAGGGGCAGTATTTTGGACAGGTGGTCCAAGAGGATACTGGGGGAGGCATGGCGCAGGATACTGATTAAGTTCAGTTGACGATACAGTCTAAGAAGTTTGGATTTTGAGTTCATTTATGAACTAGGCCCCATCAAATATCCAGACACATTCTAAGGGAGGTATTGCTCATTTCGGGAGATGGCTTTTTCCACGAACTTGAGATAAAGAGAGACATAGATAGAAACATTTGAGCGGATCCACTCACTGAGGCTATTCCTCGAACGCATTAGTTTCACAAACAGTTTTTGTTAGACTGATTAGTAGAGGAGTTGGGTGTTCGGTATCACACGGGCTGTGAGTATGCGACATCGCAATAATTAGCCTTGAATGCAAGTGGGAGATTGTTGGGGATAGTGCCCTCAGAGTCAATTATTGGATCACACGCCCGTGATTGCAATGATTGAGGGAGGACCCATACCGTTAGAACAGTCTTACTCAAGATGATAGTATGCTATCTGGTTTATTTTTATCATCGTGTACTGTTTCAGGTGACCTTACAGGTCACTATTGCACGTTGATAGAGCCCTTAGGATTCTCGCTTGACGGCCAGCAGTATGATGGCGATCATATACGTGGGAGCTGGGGTCTATAAGCACATCCTTAAAAGGTCCCTAGTCGTAGATGTTTTCGAGACAGGGCATCAATACTCCAGAGTAGACTTGTGTATAAAGTCGAGACCCCGACGAGGGGCGGTGGCCAGTCTCACAAGCTACTGGTGTCAGTTGGTTCACCTAAGATGTATACAGGTGCTCATTGGGTTATGAGTACACCGGACATGATTCGCCGGGAACATGCTAGTTGGTCTTATACTTGACGTCAGATAGCAGTTCCCTGGTGACATGTGTACAGGTTAGTTCATAGACCTGAGATCGTCATTTGTATCGTGTGAGTTCCCACTATACTTTGATTACTACCCTACCACGGCTCTAAGGAGTCGTGCAAACAGGTTTTAGTTGGGTACAGTCCCGAGCCACATGGAGGCAGTGAGAGGATCTGCAGGGATTCGTCTCCCCCGGTATTGGGGGTGAGATCGCGCTGTGTCTAGGAGAGCCATTAAACAAAGCTCTCGGCCGAGGCAGGAGATTTACTGGTAGGTATTCCAGTAGTATCTCAGGGTGTTCTGGGCTACACTCCGACACGACTTGTACCGCTTTTGGGGTCTGGCTTTTAGCAACCCCCTAGGCCCGCCATGCGATGCTCATAGACGAATGGACCGGACAGTACGGATATTGTCACTGACAGGCTCAGTAGGGTGTTAGGATTAGTTCGGTCATCGACCCCTTTTAGTCAATACTTGGTAGCCCATTACGTACGGCTAATACCTCTGACGTGCTAGTGGTTAAATCTACAGCCAAAGTATTGACGAGTCTTTAGATTCCCCCACAGACAGTTTCTCAAGTTTCGGGTGAAACATTGTAGAGGCCGTATGATATATAGCAGGATTCGATCTTATTCGTGCGGTATTGCATGTATCATGATTGGACGGATCATACTAGTGGGCTTTGGTTTAAGCCGGATCCTATTATTAGATTTGTTGGATTACTTTAGTCTCATCGCATTCGCATTCAGTCGGAATGCGGATGCAGGTATGTATATACAGGTGAGGGGTATCCTCGTGATCCGTCACGAGTTTACTTTAGATGTTGCCGGATTTTCTTTGTTATGGAAAACATTTGGATTAATGTTTGCTTATGGAAATAATGAGCTAGAAATCATTATAACAATGCATTAATGTGACATAGACTTATACTATGAATCATGGTCTCTTTTTTAGCAAAAATGTCACATTAATGAATTGTTTAATGTGTTGAAATGAGATGGAGAGAGAGAGGGGATGCCATGGTTGATATTATTGGTCTTGTATTTTCACTCACACTCTCTCTCACACTTATTAGCAACATAACAACAAAAGAAAAGAAAAGAGAAAGCCTTCACTTCTTCTTCTTCTTTCTCTAGCTCATTGTCTTCCTTCAATGGCAACATCTTCAACCTCCATACAAACTCATGGATGCAAGAAGAAAGGTGATCACAAACATTCTCTACAACACCTTGGACACGTCGGCTAGCACACTTCGCGCCCGAGTTGCTTCGGACGAAGCGGGAGCCCATAAAAAGACTTCTCGATGTGGTGCCCTTTCCGACGAGGAGATGAAGACCGGAGTTGCCGCGGGGAGCTTGGGATGGGGGCCAAGGACCGAAGGACACGGATCGATCGGTATAGCATTCTGTCCCATCTCTTGTTAGCGAGTTGTAGGTTAATGGTTCGATCCGGGTTTTTAAGCCCGCGGTAGCGCCGGTTTTCAAGTTAAGAAAAATTTTCGTTTCCGCATTTTGGCCTCGGAAAGACGGCCGGGGCGCTGCCGTGCACTTACAAAAACATGCAGCTATAATATCATATCCAGCCCTGACGCATAACGCCATACGGGAGATTTTCCCGTAGATGTTTAATCTACTCACCGATGATCTCGATGTAAGAAAATCTGACCACATGTGTCCCTTTCTTCGCAGCGTCCGAAATCCCTGCTTGCGATCCTAAAATTTTATAAACACAACACATAAGGCTAAATATATTGCGCAAACAAAAAGACGACGAAACACAAGGATAACGTCCACAAGATATACACACTGTGCACCTAGTGCACAAAACGTGTACGGCATTGGCACAACCCTAGCTAGGAACGCTAAACTACACAACCACCAAGCCTAGACCCCGATCGTACCGATCGTGTATTCATAACACAATATATATCGTAGAAGATAATATATATAATATCGCAACGTCAATTTAAACCCATGCCTAATTTAACCGAAAACCTAGTAAGCAACTTTTAATCATTTTAGCTCAGTCTAGAAATTTAAACAAATCTAGTGATCACAATCATCACATAGTAGTTTGATTAAGTCACACGAATCTTTACCAAAATTTTAGTCTCACCCATATAAGATTTAGTAAAAGTTAGTTTGCAATTAAGATTAATTAGATAATTAGGAAAAATATCATTTAACAATCTCACAACCAGGTTATGTTTTCCAAGTCTAAACTTCTCGATTAACCATTTCAAATAATCAAACCCTAACTTGATCTTCACAACTCTTTCATGAATTTCTAAACATGCTAATTAAAGCTATATTTAAACATATAATAACTAGATTAAGGTATTTAAACAACAGTAAAGCTTAGGGTTAGGATTTTATACCTCACTTAGATTCACAAACTTGCAACAAAACTTCCAAATTAGCCTCCAAAATGCTAACTTTCATGAAGAACCAAGCTTGGTTAGGGTTAAAGAATAATGGATATGGATTTGTTTTTTGATTTTGTAGGATTATTTGATAATTTTTGATGAATTATTTGAGCTTGAAGAAGTGGAAATAGGGTGAAGGAAAAGAGAGGGCATCAGGGGGGCTCGGTCAAATGAGGGAGAAAATGGGTTGTGTGTGGAAGTGTGTGCAAATATCTAAGTTAAAAACACTTATTAAAGTTTAATAATAACACCTCACTATGACACCTCTTACTCCTTTATTTAAAATTCCCTTTAATTCAACAAAATATATAGATATTTTTAGGATATTTTGCAAAGAAGACTTAATGCTTAATCATATGATTAAGTTAGCATGGATTCACATTAGAAAAATTAACCCAATCAAATTGGTAATTACCACTAATTAAGTGCATAATTAAAAGCTTATAATAATAATTTAATTGAGGAAAAATATTTAAATGAACTAAAATTTTCAAGTGACAATTAAAAACCGAAAACTAGCAATTTCGTAGTTAAACTAGGTGCAGTTAAGTCTATACTGAAAAATGATCACTTCTGGGTTTTTATGGAAAACACAATTTATTTTACCTATTATCGGAAAATTCGGATAAACGATTTCTAAAGTGTTGCAATCTTCCCCCTTAAAGAAATTCTGTCCCTGAATTTAAAATTTTAACTACGCGTAGCTTCGAAGAAATGAGGGAATTTCTTCCGCATCTCGCTCTCGGCCCTCCAAGTGATCTCTTCACTAGTAGGGCCACGACAAAGAACCTTCACAGATGGAAAGACCTTAGACCGAAGTTTCTTCACCTGCCGATCCAATATAATTACCGGCTGCTCGGTGAACGAAAGATTGCGCTCATGCGGAACGGTCTGGTGTTGAATCATGTGAGAAGGATAATGAAGGTATCTGCGAAGTATCGACACATGGAATACGGGGTGAACATCCCGAAAACTGGTCGGAAGTGCCAAACGGCAGGCAACAACACCAACTCGCTCAAGGATCTCGAAAGGACCCACAAATCTGGGACTGAGCTTCCCCTTCTTCCCAAATCTCATCACCCCCATCATCTGAGAAATCCGCAGGAATACATGATCCCCCACCGCGAACTCAAGTCTGCGATGACGACAGTCGGCATAAGACTTCTGTCTGCACTGGGCTGCTCTCATCCTGTCCTGAATCAGCTGGATCTTCTCCGTAGTCTCCTGAACTAGCTAGGGTCCCAACATCCTGCTCTCGCTGAGTTCGGTCCAACAGACTTGCAATCGACACTTTCTACCATACAAAGCCTCAAAAGGCGCCATCTGAATCGTCTCCTGATAACTGTTATTGTAGGAGAATTCAATCAACAGCAAGTGACAATTCTAACTGCCCCCAAAATAAAGCACGCACGCACGAAGCATATCCTCCGGAGTCTGTATAGTCTGCTCCGACTGACAATCGGTCTGCGGATGGAAAACGGTGCTAAAAATCAATCGGGTATCCAAAGCTTCCTGAATCTTCTACCATAGATGGCTAGTAAACTGGGTGCCCCTGTCGGATACGATGCATGTGGGAACACCGTGCAAACACACAATCTCTGGTATGCACAACTGAGCATACTGAGCATAACCGAAAGTGGTCTTCACTGAAAGGAAGTGAGCCGTTTACGTCAACCGGTCAACAATTAACCAAATAGAGTCATACCCTCGACTGGCCCTGGGTAGACCCACAATGAAGTCTATGGAAATCTGATCCCATTTCCACTCCAGAATGGGTTAAGGCTACAACTCTCCAGCGGTGTCTGATGCTCAGCCTTGACTTGCTGACAAGTTAGGCACCTTGAAACAAAGTACGAGACATCACCCATCATCCCTGCCCACCAGTAAATGTCTCTCAAGTCACGGTACATCTTGGTGGAACCTGGATGAACGCTAAAGGCTGAATGATGTGCCTGCTCTACGATCTCGCATCTTAACCCATCGGTATCTGGTGCACACAAGTGAGTCCCGTAACGCAACACACCCTGGTCGTCAATCATGAACTCCGAATATGTACCCTGCCGAACAAGCTCAAGAATCTTAGACAAACGGGCATCTCTGGGCTGCGCCTTATGGATACGATCAAGCAGAAGTGGACGGGCGCAGACGTGAGCAAGCTGTCCCCCAGTGGAAGTGAACTCAAACTGTACTCTATTGTCGCACATGATCCGCCAAACTGCAGAAGACTGTCGCTGAACTGCGCTCAACTGGAACAAGCTACCCCCGGGCTTACTACTCAAAGCATCAGCTACCACATTCGCCTTGCCCGGGTGATAAAGGTGAAGGGTTATAGGAGCGCCCCGGCCATCGAACCGTGGCCAAATGCGGACCAAATTTTTTTTTAAAACCCGACGCTACCATTACTTGATTTCAAAGATCGAAACCATTAACCCTAAAACTAGTAAGCTAACAAAAAGGATAGAATGGTTATACCTAATGGATCATGTCCTTCGGGTCTTCAACCATTTCCAAGCTCCTAGTGATGCGGATCGACTTTGGTCGCCGGTCTTCTTTCATCTCCGTTGATCCACCCGAGGGAAACGGCACAAGCTCCAGGTTCTCCAAGCGGACCAACCAACTCTCCAAGATTGCTAGTGCTGGAGAGTTGAGGAGTAGGATTTTGTCACTATTATTTTTCTCTCATCCATAAGCTCAAGTGAGCAACAATAGAAGATGAAGAAAAGGTGAGCTAAACTAGTGGCATGAGCAAAATTGGCTAAGTGTTTTTTTGGGCGTGTGAAAATGAGAGTGAGCAAAAGAGTGAACCAAATGAGCCAAGACCCCCTCATCAATCATGTGGCTGGCCCCTCTCTCCTCCATAAAAAAATGCACACCCAAAAAATCTTTTCCAATTGCAATAAACAAATAACAACCATACCAATCACTACATGTCCAACCATACTTTGACTCAAGTCCATACCCATGCCATGTCATCTTTTCCACCTCATTTTAAACATGTGATTTTCTAAAGAAAATAAATAATGAGGTGGCATCTTCTAGAAGCCATTCCGTATAAATACGGAATGCTTTCCGGTACATGTATCGAAATACATATTCGCGTATTCGTACGAAAATACGAATAGCCAAAGAGAAAATAAATAGTGAGCAATAATACTAGAATACATATATATAAATACATATGTAAATTATTAAATCAAAACTTGATCTAACAATCTGGCTTAATCCTAAGCCGCTAGTATTATCAACCGTCCGATTAAAGTCTGTGGAGCCTTTGCACATATTCAATCGGACACCTGTATGTACCAACATACATCAACTACACCATATTGCCTGAACCGTGAAAACCCTCTGTGTGGGACTCTAAAGACTCGTCAATACGCTGGCAGTGGGTTTAACCATAAGCACGTCAGCGGCACCAGCTGTACATAACGGCTACCCAGGTATTGAGCGAAAGGAAGGCCGACGAGCAAACTCATCCGAACCCCTACTGAGCCTGTCAGTGACAATATCCGTACAGTCCGGTCTGTTCGTCTAAGAGTATTGCATATCGAGTCTAGTGGGGTGGATAAAGTCAGACCCCTAACAACGCGATAATTCGTGTCGGTATGAAACCTATCACTACTCGAGAAACTATCGATCTTAGATCGGTAATTCTCACATACCCCGGCCGAGGATTTCTTGTGATGGCCACCCGTGCATTGCGCGACATCAACCCCCAATACCGGGAGAGACGAATCCCCGACGAACCGCTCACTACGTCCATGTGGCTCGGGACTGTACCCAACTAAAACCTGTTTGCACGACTCCTTTGAGCCGTGGTAGGATAGTAATCAAAGCATAGTGGGAACTCACACGAGACAAATGACGACCTCGGGTCGACAGACTAACCTGTACACATGTCACCAGGAAACTGCTATCTGACTATAGGTATAATAACAACTAGCATGTTCCCGGCGAGTCCGTCCAGTGTACTCATAACCCAATGAGCACCTGTATACTATCTTAGGTGAACAACTGACACCAATGGCTTGTGAGATCGGCTACCGCCCCTCGTCAGGGTCTAGATAAGTATACACTAGTCTACACTGGAGTATCGATGCTCACTCTCGATACTCCCACGACTAGGGACATTTAAGGATGTGCTTATAGACCCCCAGCTCCCACGTATGCGATCACCATCACAATGCTGGCAGTCAAGCAAGAATCATATGGGCTTTATCAACATATGATGATAAAGATAAACCAGATAGCATACTATCATCTCGAGTAAGACTGTTTTATTGGTATAGGTCCTCGCTTAATCATCATGATCACATACCTGCGACTATGATAATTGCCTTGAGGGCACTATAGCCAACAATCTCCCACTTGCACTTAGGATAATTATTGCGATGTCGCATACTCACAGCCCGTGTGTTACCGAACACCCAACTTCTCTACTAATCAGTTTCACAAACCTGGTTTGTAAAACTATTGCATTCAAGAAATAGCCTCAGTGAGTGGATCCACTCCAGGGTTTCTTTCTATGTCTCTCTTTAACTCAACTTCGCGGAGAAACTATCCCCTGAAATGATCAATACCCGTCTTAGAATATGTCTGGATATCTGATGGGACCCAGTTCACAAAAGAACTCCAAATCCAGCAAACTTCTTAGACTGTATCGTCTACTGAACTCAATCAGTACACTGCGCCATACCATCCTCGGTATCCGCTTGGACCACCTGTCCAACATACTGTCCCTTATCAGAGGAAAAACTATAACTCTGACAGTCACTCGGTCATCCAGGTCACCTTGGAAGCCTGAAATGATAACCGTCTCCCTAAGGAGGCCACCGTTAACAAATCCCTAGAACATCTACTTATGTTCATTAACTGCTTCCAATCATTTTCTCCAGGATTGGATTAATATATCAAATTATTGCATCTAGTGCTAAAACAACATCTGGCGTGGTACTTGACATGTCATGATTGACTCAGTTGCCTAAGCAAGTGATATGCCAAGCATGCACATCCCTCTCCCCTATAGTCTGTAAGACACCTTTAGAGAGGGTGACTCTATCACCTGCAGGTTCACTACAATGCAAGGAGCCGTCCATTCTAAATGCTTTTAGAATACTGTCTAAGTACCCAGATTGGGACACTACCCAAATCAAGATCTAAAACCATAGATCTAGTAACCAGAATGCCTGATATAATATCCATAACCTATGTGGAGAAACTACTGTGTGACAACCAAAGTATAACCGATCGTAGTATAGGAATTTCACTTCCTACTCTGTGTATGTCATCCAAATGCCAGGACATCACACCCTACTACCTTCTTAACAGATCCATCCCCTATTCTGATGAAGTCAAAGAACTTATGACTGTCATATCAAAAATTAGATGATCTATCTCCGCTATATCCACTTTAGTATATAAATAGACATATGCTACTTGTCCACTACGCTTCTGCTGCTCCCACTGATTACGACAACCCTCTAGCAGAGTCATATACACGTGCACTTCTAAAGCTAGTTTAGAATGACGTTGTACTCATCCTCCTGCCGGGTCTCACAGTCTGGAACAACAAAAGTGTCAAGTCTGGGTAAACAAGAACCTCCTTGTCACCGTCCTTGAGGCTACCGAAGTACCTCTCGGGTGCCTGAGGTAACCCTCCATATCTACGGAGTGGCTAATGGAATGTCAATCCTGATTGAATTTTTAGGTCCTATTAAATTTTCCGTAATCGTTTGTGGTTCTGGAATCACTTCCAGTTCTACCATACTCCCACTACTATTTTCTGAAAAAAAATTCCATTTTACTAAAACTGTGGCGAGTCAAGAACAATGTCACTATTGATCTTCCTGATGGTAGATAGTTAACCCTCGTCAAAGCCCAGGATAACCCACAAACAACCATTACTGAAACGTGCATCAGCCGGACGACTCCTTATACCTTAACATCGTTAAGATATAAATTGATTCTATATATTTCTAATATAGAAACAAAGGCACTAATTTAATTGGAACCAAATTCAAATCATGCAGCTGTCTCCAGTGCATGTCAACTAAATGGAAAAAGGCCGATCAACATTACTCAACTTCGGTGTGCGTCCAATTATGAGTAACCTGAAAGAGAAACAAGTTTCTCAAAACCATTACTATCAACTGAATACCTCATACAAGTATCTATATCTTCGATCACCTTGAAGAATCCCGATACTTGCGACACCTTGTTCTCTACTTTATTCTTGTACCTAGAACTTCTGAAACTTGGACCTTGTATTTCTACGAAACACTTTTACAGAACTTGAGAAGTCACAAGTAAACAAAATACAGTACGAGGACCAACCTCTTTGTCCTAATGGACACTGGACAAATAATAATACTTTGTATAAGTCCGCTGAGTTGAATAACTCAAATCCTATGCGTCGTAGGTTGGAAAATGTACCCGGCGATTTCCTCAAATATCACCAATTACAACGAATTCCGATATAATGAGGATGATCACCTAATTCCCAATAACTTACTCCCACTCATCATCTGTAAAACCATACAGATGTGAGAATCAAACTTGGTAAATACATACCCTGGAGTAAGGGTCTAATTGGGAAATCAGTTTTCTATTAACAATGCACAGCGAAACTAAAACATTAAAATGTTTTATAGGGGTATCCTGGTATTCTTAGTAATGCCTCTTCCATGATCAGATTCATGACTGTAACCATATATTTCCCTGCCATCTCTCCAAATCCCTTTATTTGTCTTTAGTCGTTACCTTCTGTACACTATTGTTAGGCTTAAATGGTTTGCTTCCTTCCCTACCGTTCGTCACCAGCCTATGGTTTGGAAGAAGACTATCCAATAAGCGTAATAGGTGTACTCTCCTAATCCTGGGAGTACTTGCAACCTGAGAGAAGGTGATGATAAAAGACAACTGAATAAACCTTATTACTATTTCACCTGAACCAGAATCCATCCTCGAAGAAGTTCCTTCGAGTTCGTATATAACCATACGATGGATTTATCCAATAGGATTAGATGTTCATAGTGATACAGAGTATTCTGGAGAAATGTAAAGGTGAAGTAGGAGTGGCGATGAAAGTCTTGGTTTGGTCATGAATAGCAGTCGCATTATACTTTGCCCTCTTTCTAATCCCTTTATTTATCTTCACCCGTTTCTTTCTGTACACTACACTTAGGCTAATCGGTTTTCTTCATTCCCTACCTTTCCGCACCTGCCTATGGTTTGGAAGAAGACTATCCAATAAGCGTAATAGGTGTACCGTCTCCTAATCCTAGGAGCCCTCACAACCTGAGAGAAGGTAAAAAGAAAAGACAACTGAATAATCCTATTCATTTTCGCCAGAACCGGCCACCTCCCCTCGAGTAATACATTGATATATATGCGATATATGTTAATTGTATTATTTTATTTTGTTACGATAAATATTATATATGTGATATATAATATTGTAACATGATATGGTTATTAATGCAACATGTTTTGTGGAGTTTAAACATGATTAGGGTTTGGATTAGGGTTAAGACTTCTAGTAGATTCTGTTAGTTATATGTATGCCCTAGAGGCCATTACTGTACATTGGATGTTTATTGTAGTGGATGCTGGGACATATATATGGAGGACTTTCTTGCTCGACATGATAGTATGCTATCTGGTTGCTCTTTACCTTAACGTGTACACAGATTGTCTCTCTATTACATGTTGGTAAAGCCTTTAGGATGTGTACTTGACTACCTGGACTGTGATGCGGATCATACTAGTGGGGACATGGTAGTCCATAAGTACATCCTTCAAAGTCCCTAGTCGTGGGTGTATCGAGACGGGGCATCGATATACCAAAGTAGACTAGCGTGTACCTTCTCGACCCATACAGATGGGCGATGGATGATCCCATATCCATTGGTGTTTGACATCAGAGATGATATACGGGTGCTCAGTGGAGACTGGGTACACTGGACGGACTCGCCGAGAACTCCCAGATGGTATTATACCTCACGTCAGATGGCAGTTCTCTGGTGACACTGGTACAGAGTAGTCTGTTGACCCGAGATCGTCATAGAGTCTTGTGTGGTTCCCACTGTGCTTTGATTTCCATCTTACCAGGTCCAAGAGGGCATGCAAAATGGTGGTTTTTGGATACAGTCCCGAGTCACATGGAAGCAATGAGCGATAGGAGAGGATTCGTCTCTCCCGGTATAGGGAGTTGATGTTGCGCTGTGTTCGATTGGCTATAACAGGAAATCCCTGGCCAGGGTTGCAGAGATTTACTGGTAAGTGTTACCAGTAGTTTCTCGAATTGTTATAGACCTCATATCGACACGACTTATCGAGCTATTGGGGTCTGACGTTTACCACCCCTAGGCGAGATATGCGACATATCAGACGACGAGACCGGACTGTACGGTAGTGTTACTGGTTGGATTCACTGGAGTGTGAGCGGGCTTGCTCGTCGATCTTCTGATCGCTCAATACCCGGGTGGCCGTTACGTTTAGCAGACCGCTTGCGGCTTGTGGGTGCTTGATATGATCATCATCTGCTGCCGGCGTATTGACGAGTCTTTAGAGTCCTACACAGAGGTTTCCTGGCTCAAGCGAAACGAAATAGGAGCGCATATGAGATATGTGCGGGACCGAGAATAATGCGTGTATGTGATACCGTATTCCATTCTCGCGATGAATGTATCGAATGGTTGTATGCAATATAACCTAGTTATCGATTCAAGCGTTGATTCGATAAGTCGATACATTGAATACTAGTCGGTTATGTTCGACATGACCGGATCATTGAATCAAGTGTTGATTTAATGATTTAATGTATAATTATATATTTGATATATTACTTTGCATTAACAAGTATCGGTTCACTTTAAATGGATTTTCTCGCTCGGATGTGCACATTGTATATTCGATATAGTTTTGTGCACTTGATTGTATCATGTTTGATGATACATGTTTCACTAGGGTTTGTGTAAAGATTAAACCATGGTTTTTTAAATGGTTAGGGTTTTGATTTTCATATCCATTTATTCATTTGTTTATTTATTTCTTTTTGGAAAAAGAAATGAAAATGGTGGCTTGATTTGTATGCTTGTTGAATCTTCATGAAGGTTTGACTAAGTCACCATTTTTGTCTCATCCTTAAACCTAACCATTCCATTTAACCATGATTCATTCTCTACACTAAACCATGGTTTGAATATGATAAGGTTTGATTTTATTTTCCTTTTTTTTAATCAACACTTATCATATTCTTCATCTTCTTCTTCTTCTTCACTTCAAGAAAAAGCTTGAAAGCTTTAATGGCAAAGTGAGAAAAAGAGTGAGAAATCCAAAACTAAAGTCTACCCACTTCCTATTTCTTCATCCTCTACCTCTTGCCAAGTAGTAGAGTGTGTTTCCTTCACAAGTTTTCATGGCTTGGTGAAGGTGGAGCTTGATCTAGCGATGCCTCGACGTAGATCATCTTCGGCATGGACATCGACGACCTAGCTCGCCATTTCTCCGACGAAGCCGACGCTAGAGCCCGGGAATTCATTTGGACAGCGAGGGGACTTCGTTGCGGAGCAATGGAGGTGGAGCACCGGATCTACAAAGGTTGTATTTCCGTTTAAACTTTAGTTAAGTGTTAACTAATTTCATTTTCGCCTAGACATCTAGCTAACGATCCGTAGTCTAGGGTTTCTCGGCACCGTATTTTTGAAATTGGCATGGTTGATGCCTTGTGAGATCTCATTAGGGTGCCTAGGAACCTTTCACTGGTATCAGAGACTAGCTAGAGCCTTAGGCGAAATCTAGACGGAATTTAAAGTCCGATCGAACCGAAACCCCGATTCCAAACTTGCTCTCTGTGCTTTTTTGTAAAATGTGGTTTTTTCAAAATTAAAAATATGCAGAAAAATCAGCAGTTGATTTTAAGAGTTACTGTGAAGTTCGAGTGTCTAACTCCATCAACTTGCGGCGGTTCCGCGGCACGAGCATGGCTCGTGCGGCGGTTCCGCGGCCGTACGGCCTCATTGTTCAGTGTATTTTACACAGTAACTCCTAATTGATAGTGCTGGTTTTCCTGGGAATTTTTAAACTTTACTCAAGAGTTGAGTTTTCTGGGGTTGTATTGGGAGTTCGATGATTCGATCGGAGTATCAGATTTTGTCTATGTGGCTTTCCGGATAAATTTTAGAATATGTTAAAAAGTTCGACCGGATATAAATACCCAATTTTTCCCCTGTCGGGAAATTTCCAAGTGTTGGATTTTTCCGTAGTTTGACGACGTTCTAAGTAGTGCAAGTAACGCGATGGACCCTCTAGAAGACAACAAACCTTAACTCGATTATGTGACCGTCTTGAACTGCCCTTTAAACCTTCGGGTTTGGGGCAGTACGGCGTGCCACATGTGAGGCGTTGGCTTGACCCTTCTACGGCTGGACCGTTGGTACTGAGGCACGAACTGAATGTTGTTAGACTTATTTCATGTGTTGACCAGTTTCGGGAAAACTTGGGTGTTCGAATATTCAATCGGAAAGTTTAACATTTTCTATTTATCCGGAATGGGATACAATAATTGGAATTCACAAAAGTTATGTGATAACTGAATGAATGTTATAAACATAGCAGTTTAGTCTCACTTGATCGGTTGCCACGGAATTTTGATGTGATCAAAAGTCTGTTGCAATCACGTAGCGTACGCGGATACTCGCCGGGTAAACTTAATAGACAGCTACACCCCATAGCCCCGACCAAGTGACTGTAGGAGAACCCCGTCGCCGAAAGCATCCGTTCGGGTGCTCGCGGTGGCGGTGTTCCGCCTTGGTGCACTTCGTCGACGGTATCAGGGGTGCGGCTGTCTACTGAAGTTTGCGACGAGCATTCGATCAGGATGTTGGGAATCTTGTTGAATTGCCCGACTTGATATTGAAAAGAGTTTTCGATTTTGAGACTAAAATGCGGTGTTTATAATCGTTAGGCATGCGATGTCTAAGTAATTCATTTGGTCAGGCATGCGATGTCTGAGGTGGTTGCGGATTCCAACTGTTGTAGTTTTACACTTTCTTTTCTGTGACCGTAAGTGTAATATGTGATATCGCCGGTTTCGTTGCTATATGTCGACCACAATTGGGATGCGCATATTTACTTACGTTGATGACATGTGATGTTATGTGTTGCTGGATATGTTATATTGGATCGTCGTGTTTGAATAGCCGGGGGTTTTTATGTGAGATGAGTGTTTTTCATTTTCATTCATGTAAAAACTTGTATGTAATATTCTTTTATTGGGGCACTTCCAGGTTGCGGAAGTTGTCACCGTTTGTATATTATTTACTTTTCCGCACTAGGATAGACCCAAGGAGGAGGGCACAAGTAACCGGGTTCTGGAGTCCAGTGGGAGACCAACTCGAGGAGTCGAGTCCGGGTCTCCTAACTCCAGAATTGGTAGGGTTGCTTGCCGCTCTCGTAGGGGTCTAGGGGTGTGGGTTTGGCTATTCATCGCGACCGTGGAATCCGTGTTTTATACTGGCTCGTATTGAAAACACGGACGTCCTAGTATATCCAATATTTCATATGATTCTTCTGCTGCGATATCTGTGATGTGATCATGTGATGTTCTGTGATAGATACAGTATATATTATATATGATATATTAAATAGACGTTACTTATGTTTTTCACCCGTGCTAGCCCTGCCCCGCTCTGCCGTTAGTTACCTAACCTAACGGTGCACGAGGGGACATCGAGGCGAATGCGGATGGCATAAGTGTACGTCGTATTTATCTGTGATGTTTAGGTATTTTAAATGATGGGACTTCATTAATATGATTAATGAAATAAAAGAAACCTAAGATGTTGTAGAATCGAATTTCAAAATAAAACAGGTAGCTACAGTTCTTGCTTTGCACAGCGGTATATGTGATATATCCTGCACCTTATTCGATGAGGAAAGGACCGAGATCCCTTCACCGGGAGTGACTCCTTTAGCAATAACTGGTCGATGCTACGCCCTCGGTTTGTCTTTTGATTGCTTTTAAGAGTTTTTGCTTTGCACGGTGATATATATGATATATCCCGCACCTCATTCGACGAGGAAAGGACCGACGATACCTTCACCGGGAGTGACTCCATTAGCAAAACTAGAAAAGCCTCAAAAGCACTCCATTTCAAAATCATTCGATCCTACAACGATATCAAGTTCATTACGCAATAGGTTTTCAGAAAAACCTGTCGTAGCCCTCCGTTATTTCAGATAAGTAGTAGTTAGTATTCGTGCTGCGTTTGTTGGCCTTTGTCAAGGCACAGTGTGCGGTAGCTAACTGGTGCTTATCTGCTTATGCATATGATACAGATTGGATTAGGGTAGTCGTGCGACCTTGTTGGCCTTTGTCAAGGGCCGTGCGGGTGGGTTTATTTCGATCAAGAAATGACGGGTTGAACTTGACTAACATCCTATGGTTTGTTGGCCTTTGTCAAGGTCATAGGAGGTTAGGGGAAAAATATTATCGGGAATTTCAAGTGTTGAAATTTGCAATGAGATTGCATACCTTCTATGTGATAGTTGGATCCCGATACCCGCTGCGAGTAAGTGTTACTCCTGGGAGAGTTTTATACATTACAATTAGCCGATCAAGTAGGTGTCTAGAAAGGTGTTAACGGGGTTACGCCTCTGGGAAAACGAGGTTTACATTAATTAGGTTCGTGCGAAAGTACGAGGGACCTCCCTCAAAGTACCGACACTGGCCTGGCTGAAAGATTGGCGAACTTGTAGTGTGTAATTAATCCCGGCTAGTCTTTCCTTTTAGGGTTTGAAGGAAGATTTGATAAAAAGCAGTGGGAGCCATCCTGATTAGATAAAATAATAACCAATATATTCTTACAAGAGCGCACGCTGAGTGTTTTCTTCTCTCTCTCTCCTGGTAGCGACCATATCACGCCTTAATCAAGATAATAATACGGATTATTGACCGAACCAGCTTGTTATACTGAGCTGGGGAACGTTGGTCCCGCTCCAACTTATAATTGTTATAAGACAGAGCAGGAAATTGGGGATTACCAGAATTCCCGTGCCGCCCAAACGAAGAGAGTGCATGCTGATGCATCATCTTCGGGTGTGTTCATTATACAGAACCGTTTCTCAGTATCCTCCGAATCCTGGGTTTATGATACCGGATCAGGATCCCAGATATGTAATATGTTACATAGGGCTACAAAAGGGTAGAAAAACTGAGAACGGGAGATAAGTTTCATGAGGCAGAAAACGAGGCAAGAGTTGCAGCCAAGTCTGTTGGTCACTGTCACCCTGTATTACCAATACATTGATTCTGAACGAATGTTATTAGATACCGAACCTAATATACAAAATCATATCCGTCTCTTTATTAGTAAAGAAATGATAAAATTTTGTATTGTTGGATAATGTTTTGAACATTTCCTATATCAAAAGTTGATCGGTTCAGGCACGTTTCCTAAAAGCGTTGAGGTTCTAAATCAAACTATAGTTCTTAGTATATGGAACACACACAAGAGGAAGAGTTCAAAAATGAACGGATTCTTCTTAAGGTATTGTAGACTAGGTCAGATCAATGTGACCCGACTAGCTGAAGTTACATTTAGATGTATATTTAAATTAGTTTGAATTTACATCTTGTGAAACTTGCCAGTCATGTCACAGAGATAAGATGACCATAGCTCCGTTTACTGGAAACAGAGAAAGAGTTAGTGAACTCTTGGGATTGATACATGATGATGTATGTAAGGTCTCCTGTCTACACATGCCAGGACTGGTTCTTTATACTTCATTACGTTCTCTGATGATCCTTCGAGTTTCTGACCTATGTTCCTGTTGAAACACAAGTCCGAAACTTTTGAGATATTCACAGAATATAAGTTAGAAGTAGAGAACCAAAATACGGGTATAAGTATTATGTCCTTTGATGTGATCAAGGAGGAGAATACTTGAGCACGGAATTCCTGGATTATTCTAAAGGAGAATGAGATTCTCTCTCGGCATTACTCCTCCGAATACACCATAGCACGATGGTATATCGGGGCGGAGCAATCACGCCCTATATGATATGGTGTGCTCTATGATGAGTATTATTGAGTTACCTATTTCCTTTTGGGAGTTATGCACTTGAGAAGCTGCATACCTATTGATAAGGGTTCAAATCAAATCAGTAGCCTACCACTCCATATGAGATATGGTATGGGAAGAGCCCATGTCTTAAACTAGTTAAGATTTGGGATTGTCCGGCCTATGTCTAAAAGCAAAATCCGGACAAGCTCGAGGCAAGGTTAGTTATGTAGAACTGGAAAGGTTCCAGCTATGTAAACTACAGCAGATGATTTGGTACAACCAAAGGATTCAGTAGATTACCAACGAACCTCAGCCTCTCCGCCGATCTAGTAGGGTTCCTCACCCACCTGAGAGATACTTCGGTTTCTCTATGACAGTGGGAGCGAGGATTGCATCATGAGATGATGACCCAACTAGTTTCGAGATGGCCATCAGGAGTGTGACTCTGTAAGAATGGCTGGATGCTTAGTGATCTGAGATGGAATCCATGTACACCAACAAAGTTTGGACTTTAGTTGCTATATCTGAAGGGTTAAATTCCCATCAGGAGCAAGTATATCTTGAGAAGATTACTTGGTGTACATGGAAAAGTTGAGACTTTCAAAGCTAGACTTGTTAAAGGTTTTCGTCATCGACCAGGCGTGGATAATGATGAAACCTTTTCAATATCTATGCTTAAGTCCATCCAGATACTACTTGCCACGGCTACATACCATGACTACGATATCTTGCGGTTGGGTGTCTTGACTGCTTTTCTAAATGATAATTTAGAAGAGTGTGTCTATAAGTACACAGCCAGAGGGCTTCGTAGACAGTGGGAGCAGCGGAAACGTGTGCAAGATGCTTTATAGGATTAAAGCAGGCATCGCGGAGTTGGAACATCTGTTTTGATGGATTAATCAAAGAGTTTGACATCATCAAAATGGTAGATGAACCTTGTATAAACAAAAGGTAGTAGGGAGTATGGTGGTGATCCTCGTATAGTACGTGGATGACATACTCTTGATAAGAAAGGAGTTTCTTATGCTACGCTCGATCAATCTCCGTTTATCAAAATGATTCTCCGTGTAGGATCAAAATGATACCTCCTAAATCCTGAGTTTTGGATCTATGAGATAGATTTAATTGGATGTTAGGATTCTCACTAGTTGTAGTGAGATGATATCAATCGACCCTGGGGAGAATCGCTGGAAGGGTTCTAGGGTGATAAAGACGACTGAATGTCAGTCGCAGGCATTGTCTTTACCCTCAGTACAGGGACGGTATGTTGGAAGAGTTCCAAGCTAGATGTCGTGACATACTAGACGATAAAGGCAGGATACATCGCTACTTAAGATGCTACCAAAGAGGCTGTTTGGGTGTATATTGGTTCATGAGATGAACTATGTTCCTCCCATTGTGTGACAATGGAGTCGTGGCTTATGCCAAGGAACGCAGGTCCCATCAGTGATCCAGACATATTCTAAGGCAGTGTCACCAGATCGTGGAGATGGTTGATCTCCAGGTGATGAAGGTTAGGAGAGCAGACTCAGAGGACAACACGGCGGATCCACTCAAGAAGGCCTATTCCTAAAGAGAGACTTTTATGGGATGGTTGAGTATGAGATACTACAACCACTGCTACAGATGGTCCTAGTGCAAGTGGGAGATTGTTAGTTATATGTATGCCCTAGAGGCCATCACTGTACATTGGATGTATATTGTAGTGGATGCTGGGACATATATAGGGAGGACTTTCTTGCTCGACATGATAGTATGCTATCTGGTTGCTCTTTACCTTAACGTGTACACAGATTGTCTCTCTATTACATGTTGGTAAAGCCCTTAGGATGTGTACTTGACTACCTGGACTGTGATGCGGATCATACTAGTGGGGAAATGGTAGTCCATAAGTACATTCTTCAAAGTCCCTAGTCGTGGGTGTATCGAGACGGGGCATCGATATACCAGAGTAGACTAGCGTGTACCTTCTTAACCCATACCGATGGGCGATGGATGATCCCATATCCATTGGTGTTTGACATCAGAGATGATATACGGGTGCTCAGTGGAGACTGGGTACACTGGACGGACTCGCCGAGAACTCCCAGATGGTATTATACCTCATGTCAGATGGCAGTTCTCTGGTGACACTGGTACAGAGTAGTCTGTTGACCCGAGATCGTCATAGAGTCTTGTGTGGTTCCCACTGTGCTTTGATTTCCATCTTACCACGTCCAAGAGGGCGTGCAAAACGGTGGTTTTTGGGTACAGTCCCGAGTCACATGGAGGCAATGAGCGATAGGAGGGGATTCGTCTATCCCGGTATAGGGAGTTGATGTTGCGCTGTGTTCGATTGGCTATAACAGGAGATCCCTGGCCAGGGTTGCAGAGATTTACTGGTAAGTGTTACCAGTATTTTCTCGAATTGTTATAGACCTCATATCGACACGACTTATCGAGTTATTGGGGTCTGACGTTTACCACCTCTAGGCGAGATATGCGACATATCAGACGACGAGACCGGACTGTACGATAGTGTTACTGGTTGGATTCACTGGAGTGTGAGCGGGCTTGCTCGTCGATCTTCTGATCGCTCAATCCCCGGGTGGCCGTTACGTTTAGCAGACCTCTTGCGGCTTGTGGGTGCTTGATATGATCATCATCTGCTGCCGGCGTATTGACGAGTCTTTAGAGCCCTACACAGAGGTTTCCTGGCTCAAGCGAAACGAAATAGGAGCGCTTATGAGATATGTGCGGGACCGAGAATAATGCGTGTATGTGATACCGTATTCCATTCTTGCGATGAATGTATCGAATGGTTGTATGCTATATAACCTAGTTATCGATTCAAGCGTTGATTCGATAAGTCGATACATTGAATACTAGTCGGTTATGTTCGACATGACCAGATCATTGAATCAAGTGTTGATTTAATGATTTAATGTATAATTATATATTTCATATATATTACTTTGCATTAACTAGTATCGGTTCACTTTAAATGGACTTTCTCGCTCGGATGTGCACATTGTATATTCGATATAGTTTTGTGCACTTGATTGTATCATGTTTAATGATACATGTTTCACTAGGGTTTGTGTAAAGATTAAACCATGGTTATTTAAATGGTTAGGGTTTTGATTTTCATATCCATTTATTCATTTGTTTATTTATTTCTTTTTGGCAAAAGAAATGAAAATGGTGACTTGATTTGTATGCTTGTTGAATCTTCATGAAGGTTTGACTAAGTCACCATTTTTGTCTCATCCTTAAACCTAACCATTCTATTTAACCATGATTCATTCTCAACACTGAACCATGGTTTGAATATGATAAGGTTTGATTTTCTTTTCCTTTTTTTAATCAACACTTATCATATTCTTCATCTTCTTCTTCTTCTTCACTTCAAGAAAAAGCTTGAAAGCTTTAATGGCAAAGTGAGAAAAAGAGTGAGAAATCCAAAACTAAAGTCTACCCACTTCCTATTTCTTCATCCTCTACCTCTTGCCAAGTAGTAGAGTGTGTTTCCTTCACAAGTTTTCATGGCTTGGTGAAGGTGGAGCTTGATCTAGCGATGCCTCGACGTAGATCATCTTCGGCATGGACATCGACGACCTAGCTTGCCATTTCTCCGACGAAGCCGACGCTAGAGCCCGGGAATTCATTTGGACAGCGAGGGGACTTCGTTGCGGAGCTATGGAGGTGGAGCACTGGATCTACAAAGGTTGTATTTCCGTTTAAACTTTAGTTAAGTGTTAACTAATTTCATTTTCGCCTAGACATCTAGCTAACGATCCGTAGTCTAAGGTTTCTCGGCACCGTATTTTTGAAATTGGCATGGTTGAGGCCTTGTGAGACCTCATTAGGGTGCCTAGGAACCTTTCAGATTCTAGAACCTTTTGTTTTGTCTTGAATGAGATATTATTCTTGATATTTATGTGTGACTCATTCTTAACCCAACCCAAACCCTAGCCCTAGTTAAATCTCTACATGAGTCATCCTTGACCATTGTTATATATATCAGTACTTAGATTAGCATCTACGACCGTGAATGTAACTCGATCGGTAAACCCGTCTGATTGCTATATGCACTTTTAGACGAGTTTGCGAATGTGACATTCACGTTGATGTTCTATGTTGTACTGTGATGTTGCGGATTGTCGTGGTGGATAGCCTGGGTGCAGTGATAGTACAGTTTTGTTTCATTTGTACATTTGATATTGCGGGGCGAGCGTCCGACATGTGTATTGCCGTCACTGCCTGTTTGTATATTATTCTTTTGGGGCACGACCGGGTTGAGGTCGATGTACCCGTTGTATATATTTTCTTTTCTGTACTAGGATTATCCCACGGTAGGGTGCACGGATAGCCAGGTTCTAGAGGGCAACGGCCCCACATCTCATGGCGTTAAGACGGAGGGGGCTTCACTCTAGAAATGGTGGGCTATTCGCCGCACTCGCAGGGGGTATATGTTGACCCAAGGAGGGGTGCCCAAGTTACCGTATTCCGTGAAGTGCTGGGTGGTCCATTCACTTTGTTGAAGGGGTCTGCCTCGCTTCAGGTTTTGGCAGGTAACTTGCCGCGCTCGTAGGAGTCTAGGAGTTCATTGTACAGGCTATCCACACGACCAGGGGAACGTCGGGTTTTCAGTTATGGCTCAAAGGAAACCCGGGGCTCCAAGATTATCTGTATTGTTCTGTGATGCTTATTACTTTTCTTTGATGTTGCATTTATCATTCCTGGGACGATTGTTATATATATTTATATATACTAGTAGATGTTGTATCTGGTTTGTCCTTGCATTTATCATTCCTGGGACGATTGTTATATATATTTATATCATACTAGTAGATGATAGTATGCTATCTGGTTTGTCTTTATCATCTTATGTTGATAAAGCCCATATGATTCTTGCTTGACTGCCAGCATTTTGATGGCGATCACATACGTGGGAGCTGGGGGTCTATAAGCACATCCTTAAATGTCCCTAGTCGTGGGAGTATCGAGACTGGGCATCGATACTCCACTGTAGACAGGTGTATACTTATCTAGACCCTGATGAGGGGAGGTGGCCGGTCTCACAAGCCATTGGTGTCAGTTGTTCACCTAAGATAGTATACAGGTGCTCATTGGGTTATGAGTACACTGGTCGGACTCGCCGGGAACATGCTAGTTGGTATTATACCTATAGTCAGATAGCAGTTCCCTGGTGACATTTGTACAGGTTAGTTTGTCGACCTGAGATCGTCATTTGTCTCGTGTGAGTTCCCACTATGCTTTGATTACTACCCTACCACGGCTCAAAAGAGTCGTGCAAACAGGTTTTAGTTTGGTACAGTCCCGAGCCACATGGGGGCAGTGAGCGGATTGTCGGGGATTCGTCTCTCCCAGTATTGGGGGTTGATGTCGCGCAGTGCACGGGTGGCCATGACTAGAAATCCTCGGCCGGGGTATGTGAGAATTACCGATCTAGGATCGATAGTTTCTCGGGTAGCGATGGGTTTCATACCGACACGAATTATCGCGTTGTTAGGGGTCTGACTTTATCCACCCCCTAGACTCGATATGCGATACTCTTAAATGAACAGACCGGACTGTACGGATATTGTCACTGACAGGCACAGTAGGGGTTCGGATGAGTTTGCTCGTTGGCCTTCCTCTCACTCAATACTTGGGTAGCCGTTATGTACAGCTAGTGTCGCTGACGTGCTTGTGGTTAAACCCATTGCCAGCCTATTGATGAGTCTTTAGAGTCCCACACAGAGGGTTTTCATGGTTCAAGCAATATGGTGTAGTTGATGTATGTTGGTGCATAAAAGTGTCCAATTGAATATGTGCACAGGCTGCACAGACTTTAAACGGACGGTTGATAATACTAGCAGCTTAGGATTAAGACAAATTATTAAATCAAGTTTTAATTTAATAATTTAAATAGGTATTCTAGTATTATTGCACACTATTTATTTTCTCTTTGGCTATTCGTATTTTCGTACGAATACGCGTATATGTATTTCGATACATGTACCGGGAAGCATTCCGTATTTATACGGAATGGATTCTAGAAGATGCCACCTCATTATTGATTTTCTTTAGAAAATCACATGTTTAAAATGAAGTGGAAAAGGTGACATGGCATGGGTATGGACTTGAGTCAAAGCATGGTTGGACATGTAGTGATTGGTATGGTTGTTATTTGTTTATTGCAATTGGAAAAGATTTTTTGGGTGTGCATTTTTTTGTGGAGGAGAGAGGGGCCGGCCACATGATTGATGAGGGGGCCTTTGCTCATTTGGTTCACTCTTTTGCTTACTCTCATTTTCATACACCCAAAAAAACACTTAGCCAATTTTGCTCATGCCACTAGTTTAACTCACCTCTTCTTCATCTTCTATTGTTGCTCACTTGAGCTTATGGATGAGAGAAAAATAATAGTGACAAAATCCTACTCCTCAACTCTCCACCACTAGCAATCTTGGAGAGTTGGTTGGTCCGCTTGGCGAACCTGAAGCTTGTGCCGTTTCCCTCGGGTGGATCATCGGAGATGAAGGAAGACCGGCGACCAAAGTCGATCCACATCACTAGGAGCTTAGAAATAGTTGAAGAACCGAAAGACATGATCCATTAGGTATAACCATTCTATCCCTTTTGTTATCTTGCTAGTTTTAGGGTTAATGGTTTCGATCTTGGAAATCGGGTAATGGTAGCGCCGGGTTTTAGAAAATTTTTGTTCCGCATTTGGCCACGGTTCGATGGCCGGGGCGCTCCCTTAACCCTTCATGGTATCAGAGCCACCCATTAAATCGTACTAGCTAGTTTGCACAAGCTTAAAATCTCGATCAATCAAAATTTCCAAATCATTTTTCCATTTTACCAAGTTTCTGTCGATTTTAAAACTTGGTCGAAAAATCTTTCTGTACAGCTTAAAAATCCGTGCAGGCAATTGTAGAGCACCAGAAGAAATTTGGAAGCTTGATTCAAATTTTTGGCTGCGGAAACTCCACAAAACATCTTTTGTGGCCAAATGCCTCCAAATTGTTTCGGGCACTCTCTGACAAGGAAAAATGATTTTTGTGATGTTTTGTTTTAGCCCAGATTCTCTTGAGTACTGGTTTGCACTTAGGGCTAGACAGAAATTTTAATCGATCGATATTTTAACTGTGATATTATCAGTACTTAGTTTAGCATCTGTGACCGTGAATGTCACTCGATCGGTAAACCCGTCTGATTGCTATATGTTCTTTTAGACGAGTTTGCGAATGTGACATTCACGTTGATGTTCTATGTTGTACTGTGATGTTGCGGATTGTCATGGTGGATAGCCTGGGTGTAGTGATAGTACAGTTTTGTTTCATTTGTATATTTGATATTGCGGGGAGAGAGTCCGACATGTGGACTGCCGTCACTGCCTGTTTGTATATTATTCTTTTGGGGCACGACCGGGTTGAGGTCGATGTACCCGTTGTATATATTTTCTTTTCTGTACTAGGATTACCCCGCGGTGGGGTGCACGGATAGCCAGGTTCTAGAGGGCAATGGGCCCACATCTCATGGCGTTGAGACGGAGGGGGCTTCACTCTAGAAATAGCGGGCTATTCGCCGCACTCATAGGGGGCATATGTTGACCCAAGGAGGGGTGCTCAAGTTACCGTATTCCGTAAAGTGCTGGGTGGTCCATTCACTTTGTTGAAGGGGTCTGCCTCGCTTCAGGTTTTGGCGGGTAACTTGCCGCGCTCATAGGAGTCTAGGAGTTCATTGCACAGGCTATCCACACGAGCAGGGGAACGTCGGGTTTTCAGTTGTGGCTCAAAGGAAACCCGGGGCTCCAAGATTATCTGTATTGTTCTGTGATGTTTATTACTTTTCTTTGATGTTGCATTTATAATTCCTGGGATGATTGTTATATATATTTATATATACAAGTAGATGTTGTATATGTTTTTGCAGGGTTCCTAGGCACACTAATGAAGTCTCGCAAGTGATCAAACACGGCCAATTTAAATTTTACAAGTGCCGAGAAACCCTAATACAGATCGTTAACTAGATATATAGGCGAATCAAGCATGTAAACGACTTTAACGCTAAAGGAAAGGGGCTACAACCTTTGTAGATCCGGTTCTCCACCTCCACGGCTCCACGATGAAGTCTCCTCGCTGTACAAATCGGATCTTGGGCTCTAGCGTCGGCTTCATCGGAGAAAAAGCGGGCTAGGTCATCGACGACGATGCTGATACGTCGAGGCATCGCTAGATCAAGCTCCAACTTCACCAAGTCAAGAAAACTTATGAAGGAAACACCCTATACTACTTGGCAAGAGGTAGAGGATGAATAAATAGGAAGTGGGTAGACTTTAGTTTTGGATTTCTCACACTTTTTCATCAATCACCATTGATGGTCAAGCTTTTTCTACTTTGAAAGAAGAAGAAGAAGAAGATGAATAATATGATAAGTTTTTTCTAAAATAGAAAAATGATATGATAAGTATCATATTGCAACCATGGTTATGTGTAGAGAGTTAACTCAAGTTAGTTGAATGGTTGGGTTTTGGAGATGAAGAAAAAATGGTTGCTTAGTCAAAGTTTCAAGAATCTTCAACTACAAACAAATCAAGCCACCATTTCATTTTCTTTTCTTTTGCCAATAATAAATAAACAAATCAATAAATAGATAAAAGAATAAGTAAATAAATGAAACCCTAACCATTCATATAACCATGGTCAATTCTTTACACAAACCCAAGCTTGCATGTATCATCAAACATGATACAATCTTGTGCACAAAAGTATATCTCATATACAACTTGTGCAAATCAAGTGAGTAAATCCATTTAAAGTGAACCAATACTAGTTAATGCAAAGTAATATATCAAATATATAATTATACATTAAATCATTAAATCAACACTTGATTCAATGATCCGGTCATGTCACATATAACCGGCTAGTATCCAATGTATCGACTTATCGAATCAATCCTTGATTCGATAACTAGGTTATATCGCATATAACTAATCGATACATTCATCGCGAGAATATAATACGGTATCACATACACGCATTATTCTCGGTCCCGCACATATCTCATATGCGCTCCTATTTCGTTTCGCTTGAGCCAGGAAACCTCTGTGTAGGACTCTAAAGACTCGTCAATACGCCGGCAGCGGATGATGATCATATCAAATATCCACAAGCCGCAAGCGGTCTGCTAAACGTAACGGCCACCCAGGTATTGAGCGATCAGAAGATCGACGAGCAAGCCCGCTCACACTCCTGTGAATCCAACCAGTAACACTTACCGTACAGTCCGGTCTGTTCGTCTGATATGTCGCATATCTCGCCTAGGGGTGGTAAAC
The DNA here is from genome assembly GCA_030015575.1 of Agapanthus africanus. Taxonomy (NCBI): domain Eukaryota; kingdom Viridiplantae; phylum Streptophyta; class Magnoliopsida; order Asparagales; family Amaryllidaceae; genus Agapanthus; species Agapanthus africanus. The sequence goes on from CM057350.1 coordinate 243,567,309, forward strand.
GTCAGACCCCAATAGCTTGATAAGTCATGCCGACGTAGGGTCCATAACTTTCATGAAACTACTGATAACTCTTACCAGTATATCATAGCAACCCTGGCCAGGGATTTCCTGTTATGGCCAGTCGTGCATTGCGCAACATCAACCCCCAATACCGGGAGAGACGAATCCCCTCCTATCGCTCATTGCCTCCTTGTGAATCGGGACTGTACCCAAAAACCACCTGTTTGCACGACTCAGTAGAGCCGTGGTAGGGTGGAAATCAAAGCACAATGGGAGACACACAAGACTCTATGACGATCTCGGGTCAACAGACTAAGCTGTACCAGTGTCACCAGAGAACTGCTATCTGACGTGAGGTATAATACCATCTGGGAGTTCTCGGCGAGTCTGTTCAGTGTACCCAGTCTCCACTGAGCACCCGCATACCATCTCCGATGTCAAACACCAATGGATATGGGATCATCCATCGTCCATCACATGGGTCGAGAAGATATACGCTAGTCTACTCTGGAATATCGATGCCCCGTCTCGATATTCCTACGACTAGGAACATTGAAGGATGTACTCATGGACTACCCAGGCCCCACTAGTATGATCTGCATCATAGTCCTGGAAGTCGAGTACACATCCTAAGGGCTTTATCAACATGTAACAGAGAGACAGAAAGTATACATGTTAAGATAAAGAGCAACCAGATAGCGTACTATCATGTCGAGCAAGAAAGTCCTACCTATATATGTCCCAGCATCCACTACAATATACATCCAATGTACAGTAATGGCCTCTAGGGCATACATATAACTAACAGTTTTGCACCTGCGCTAGCCCAGTCCCCGCTCTGTCGTTAGTTAAGTAACCTAACGGGTGATGACGGGACCCAGTAGCGAATGCGGATGGCATATACGTACATTTTTATTTTCGTTCTTTTCTGGTTTGATTAATTGATGGGACTGTGTTGATTTTTATAAATGCAAGGAAAACAAGCCTATATATATATGATGTTGTTGGAACCAAGTTTAAAAAAAATTGCATTACAGACGTATGCTTTTGCTTTGCACAGTAGTATTAGGTTATGAATATCCAGCACCTCATTCGACGAGGAAAGGGCCGAGATCCCTTCATCGGGAGCGACCCCTTGGGCAGGAGTTTGCGTCAACGTAATAACTTCACTATAGTCGATTACTTTTTGCTTTGCATCGTGGTATTCAGTTTGGAATATCCTGCACCTCATTCGACGAGGAAAGAGTCGGGATCTCTTCACCGGGAGTGACCTCATTAGCAAAAGTTTTCGCCACTATACTTTTATAAAACCACTTGGATTCCTTCAACGATATCAAGTTCATTACGTTAAAGGTTTTTTGCCAAAAACCAGTCATAGCCCTCCATCATTTCTTATAGGTATTGCTTAGTATTCATGCTATGTATGTTAACCTCTGTCAAGGCACAGTGCTTGGTAGCTGGGTAATGCTTGTTTGTTGCATAGATATGAGATTATTTAGAACAGTCGCACGGTCATTTTGACCTCTATCAAGGGCATGTGCGGGTGGGTCTAAGTTAATCCAGGACAATGATGGGTTGAACTTGACTTGTGACTTATGATATGTTGACCTCTGTCAAGGTCATAAGCCGCTTGGGGGTAAAAATCATATCGGGAGTTTCAAACATACAGGAAACTTGCTAGGCATGCGCATACCTTCTGGAGTATGGTGACTTAAGTGGCTTCCATCAAGTTATCATGCGATGATAGTTTGATCCTGATTCCCACTGATGAGTAGGATTACTCTTCGGGTGATTCCGACTAATTCTCCTTTTAGGTTTGGAGGAGAATTTGAGGAAACAGTAGAAGCCATCCGGATTAGATAAAACGATTATCCATTCTGATCTAGGTTAGAGTGCACGCTGAGTGTTTCTTTTCTCTCTCTCTGACAGCAACCATGACCCGACCCTAGACTATAACTCAGTGACCAAGATTAACTGAACTTTCTTGTAAACACAGGCTTTTGGATTGTCCAAGTTTCATACATTATTTCCACTCCTTATTTTACCTTTTGCTTTTCTCCAGAACACCCCGTATCATTACGTGTATCCACTTCCATTGGATAAAACCATCGTATGGTTATATACGAACTCGAAGGAACTTTTTCGAAGATGGTTTCCGGTTCTGGAGAAAATGAATAGGATTATTCAGTTGTCTTTTCTTTTTACCTTCTCAGGCTGTGAGGGCTCCTAGGATTAGGAGACAACTGACACCAATGGCTTGTGTGACCGGCCACCTCCCCTCGTCAGGGTCTAGATAAGTATACACCAGTTCATACTAGAGTATCGATGCCCAGTCTCAATACTCCCACAACTAGGGACATTTAAGGTTGTGCTTATAGACCCCAGCTCCCACGTATGTGATTGCCATCACAATGCTGGCATTCAAGCAAGAATCATATGGGCTTTATCAACATATGATGATAAAGACAAACCAGATAACATACTATCATACTATATTCATTTGTCATCAAATGTGTAAGCATACTATCATCTCGAGTAAAACATATACAACATCTACTAGTTAAATCTCTACACCACACTTAGGCTAATCGGTTTTCTTCATTCCCTACCTTTCCGTACTTGCCTATGGTTTGGAAGAAGACTATCCAATAAGCGTAATAGGTGTACCGTCTCCTAATCTTAGGAGCCCTCACAACCTGAGAGAAGGTAAAAAGAAAAGACAACTGAATAATCCTATTAATTTTCTCCAGAACCGGCCACCTCCCCTCGGGTAATACATTGATATATATGCGATATATGTTAATTGTATTATTTTATTTTGTTACGATAAATATTATATATGTGATATATAATATTGTAACATGATATGATTATTAATGCAACATGTTTTGTGGAGTTTAAACATGATTAGAGTTTGGATTAGGGTTAAGACTTCTAGTAGATTCTAGAAGCTTTTCTTTTGTCTTGAATGAGATATTATGCTTGATATTTATGTGTGACTCATTCTTAACCCAACCCAAACCCTAGCCCTAGTTAAATCTCTACATGAGTCATCCTTGACCATGGTTGCAAGATTAATCATTATGTTTAGCATGATAAATACTATCTTAGGTGAAAATGAAGTCTTAACCCTAATCCCAGGAATGTTAAATGCAAAGACAAACCAGATACAACATCTACTAGTATATATAAATATATATAACAATCGTCCTAGGAATAGGATGCTATCTGGTTTGTCTACAGAGTGTTCTGGAGAAATGATAAATGCTAAATGCAACAATCGTCCCAGGAATGTCACTCGATCTGTAAACATGGTCAAGGATGGCTTGTGACCGTGTAGAGATTTAATCTTGCATTCCTACATACTTCCACATAATGATTATATATCATGTTTACTGATCGGTAAACATGGTCAAGGATCGGTAAACATGTTTTGTGGGTAGCCCTCACAACCTGAAAATCACATATATATAGTATACATGCATTCCTACATACTTCCACATATACCTTGCTATTGGTTAGCGACATTGAGGCATTGATTCTTGTGCGATGGCGCATATGAAATATAGTATACATGCATACCTACATTCTTCCACATATACCTTGCTATATGTTAGCGACATTGAGGCATTGATTCTTGTGCGATAGCGCATATGAAATATAGTATACATGCATACCTACATGCTTTGACATATACCTTGCTATTGGTTAGCGACATTGAAGCATTGATTCTTATGCGATGGCGCATATGAAATATAGCATACATGCATACCTATATGCTTACACATATGATGATAAAGACAAACCAGATAGCATACTATCATCTACTAGTATGATATAAATATATATAACAATCGTCCCAGGAATGATAAATGCAAAGACAAACCAGATACAACATCTACTAGTATATATAAATATATATAACAATCGTCCCAGGAATAGGATGCTATCCGACAGGGGCGATGGCGCATATGATGATAAAGACAAACCAGATAGCATACTATCATCTCGAGTAAGACTATTTTATCGGTATAGGTCCTCGCTCAATCATCATGATCACATACCTGCGACTATGATAATTGTCTTGAGGGCACTATAGCCAACAAGAGGATCTCACAATCATAATCCTTTACAAGCTCCCTCCAATGGCGTTGTGATTCAGATCCCGCTGTTTGAAGATGTACTTCAAGCTCTTGTGGTCCATGAAAATCTGACACGACTCTCCGTACAAGTATTGTCTCGAAATCTTTAGCGTAAAGACCACCGCGGCCATCTCAAGATTGTGAGTGGGATAATTCTGCTCGTGTTCCTTCAGCCGCCTAGAAGCATAAGCAATCACCCTATCTGCTGCATCAATACACAACCGAGCCCCACTCGAGAAGCATCACAGTAAACAATAAAGCCAACCGATCCAGAAGGCAAAGATAGAACTGGTGAAGTCGTCACCCGAGTCTTCAACTGCTGAAAACTCTGCTCGCATGCATCAGTCCAAAGAAAAGGAACCCCCTTCCGGGTCAGTCCGGTCAGCGGGGTAGCGATACACGAGAAATCCTGCACGAAACGACGGTAATAACCGGCTAAGCCTAAGAAGCTGCGGACCTCTATCATGGATACGGGTCTGGGCCAAAGCTGTACAGCCTCGATCTTCTTCGGGTCCATAAGAATACCGTCTCCCATCACCACATGACCTAGGATGTCAACTCTATCAAGCTAAAATGCGCACTTTGAGAATTTAGCATACAGCCGGTGCTCTCTCAATGTCTGCAAAGCAATCCTAAAGTGCTGCTCATGCTCCTCTCGACTCCTAGAGTATACCAGAATGTCATCAATAAACACAATAATAAACTGGTCGAGAAACAGCCTGAAAATCCTGTTCATCAGATCCATGAACGCTGCTGGCACATTGGTGAGTCCGAACAACATCGCCAAAAACTCATAATGCCCGTAGCGCGTACGAAAAGCAGTTTTCAGAATATCATCATTCCGAACTCGCAACTGATGATAACCCGATCACAAATTAATCTTAGAAAAATGTTTCGCAGCCTGGAGCTGATCAAACAAATCGTCAATGCGAGGTATAGGATACCTATTCCGGACCGTAACTCGGTTCAATAGACAATAATCCATACACAACCTCAAATTGCCTTCCTTCTTCTTGACGAACAGAACAGGAGCTCCCCAAGGCGAAACACTAGGACGCACAAGTCCCCTATCAAGCAACCCTTGCAATTGATCTTTAAGCTCTCTAAGCTCCGCCGGAGCCATCCGGTAAGGCAGTATAGAAATAGTCCCCGTACCGGGAATCAGATCAATGCAAAACTAAATATCACGCTCTGGCGGCAAACCAGGTAACTCATCAGGAAAAACGTCGAAAAACTCTCGCACGATAGGAACCCGGTCCAACGACTCTACTGTGGCTCCAGTATCATGAAAGAAAGCCAAGAATCCCTAACATTCTCTCCTCAAAAGCCGAATAGCCCAAAGGGCTGAAATCAAACTGTGAGGGGCGGCACCATGGCCCCCCTGCACAACAAGAACTTACTCGCCGGTAAAACAAAACCTAACTGTCTTCTCGCGGCAGTCCACGGACGTGTAGCAAGTAGCTAACTAGTCTATGCCCAGGAGAACGTCGAGGTCTAACAACTCAAGAAGGATCAAGTCGACGGAAAATTCTCTACCTCCTATATGAACGGCACACGACCGAAATACGTGTCGCGCAATAAACGACTCGCCAACAGGAGTAGTCACGACAAGCGGCTTATCTACCAAACACGACTCTCGGCCTAAACTTTGCACGAGGTGCATAGAACATACAGAAAGAGTACCTGAGAGCACAGCATTGGATGCCTGTGCGTCCTGATGAGTCAAAGCAAACACTCGAGTCTACCCTCTACCGGCGACTGGCTGACCTCCTCCTCTGCCACCCCGTCCCCTCGGAACAAAACCACAGCGAACACGACCTCTATGATCATGAGTCTGACGCAGAGCAACAACAAGCATAAGAGGCAACGCCCTCTGAGGTGGAGAAGGTGGTAGGGTAACATGTGGTACAACTGCCTCGCCCTCATGTAGCTCAGTACAATCTCAAACGCGATGACACAAACTCCCGCACCAGAAACATCCAGATGAAAATTACTGACCCTCCTTGGGATAAGAGCTAAATAACTGGCCATTTACCGAGCCTTGATTGTCACGATCTAACTGTGTCATGTTTAAAAAGAATTCTGAAATTACCGCAATCAAAACGGTGTCGCTTGTAGCGAGCCGCGATGTATACGGGTTGTCCGCAGGGAGATGGTAAGTTTCTTATTGCTTGTTTTAACGAGTTAATACTGTGTTTTGATTTTTTGGTTAACTAATTGTCGTAACAAAGATATGAATAAAAAGGGCTTGTTAAGGGTAGTAATAAGTTAGATTGTATGAAGGTGATGTTTGCCAATTCCTTATAGCCCCGACTTGGTATTGATACTAAAGCAATAGGTAACAACGCGGATTAGGGAACTTGAAATACGGTATTTGCGGTATTTCGCTAAATCCGTTTTCCTTGTCCCTTGTCCTTCCGTTGTTATCTCTTGATTTTAGCCTTCGGCAAACCATGGGCAATCCGGTCATGATTAGGAATCATCACTATCGGGGTAGGATAGGATGCCTAGTGAGCGGAGATGCGGGTGATTTGCACGAAGTTTCAATAGGCAAGTTTTAGGTTTTAAAGTTTGGACAAAGAAAATCTTCGAATACGATCTAACATATTACACCCTTAACAAGTGAAAAGATTACTCACACATATTTACAAATTAACAAGAAAGAAAAGAGAAGATACATAAAAACATGCAATGAAATAAAGAGGAAAAGAGAACCGATGAGTTCAAGCATTTTATCTCCCAGTGTTCAATCCCCGGCAACGTGTGAGATCCAAATACCAAGCTTTAAGGTTGCAAGCTCACTTAAGAGGTTGCAATATCAAAGCAAAGCATGAATTTCACAATTGAAATCATGTAAAGTGGAACAAGACATGTAATAAAAATACGAACTTTTATTGAAGAACAAACTTGTTACAAGAGATCTTGAAGTCAAGAACCTAAGCCTTAAGCTTGCAAGTTCTAAATGAGAAGTTGCAAGGTCAAGACAAAGGGGCAAGAGCTCAAGAATGAAAAGAAAAATTACAAGAATTCTTAGATAGAACTAAAGAAAAAGCTACCATTTTCTCTTGCCTCTGGTCTCTATTTATAGGCTCAGAAAGAAATATTCATATCTGCCCCATTATGGCTCATGCTGATTTGTTTGATTGCCTTTGATTTGAACACATGCTTTTTATTCTTGAATGCATATAATATCATATGCATATAAAATCATATCCTTGATTGCATATAAAATCATATCCTTGATGATTGCATATAAAATCATATCCTTGATTGCATATAGAATCATATCCTTGATTGCATTAGAATCATATTCTCGATGATTGCATATAGAATCATATCCTTGATTGCATATAGAATCATATCCTTGATTGCATATAAAATCATATCCACATGTGCTTAAAAGTCTTGTGTACACACTTGTTGTGTTGGACCATTTAGAAAAAAAATGTGTACACAACTTGTTGCATAAAGGAACTCCTGAAGTATCGGTCGGTTAGCGTTTCTGGTCGCAGTGTCTTCCCTCAAATGATATATCCATGCTGTTGGATGCATTTCCAGTATTTTTTCATGGATACCTGTAATCTGTAATACTGAGCAGACACTGGTCAATAATACTGATAAATACAACAATTAGATAATGAATGAACGGTATTAGAATGCAATTTTCTTGTATGAACAAATACCCCCAAACTTATCTATTGCTCGTCCTGAGCAAAACCATTTATTCACAAAAAAAAATCCTAACCGCACTTTCTCAGGGAACGCGATTGCACTGAGCATATGCAACAAGCCGTTTAACCTCTAGGTGTCTCTAGTAGGAGGAGTGTTGTCTCCTGAGGGTTTTCAGCGGATACTACCCATAAAATCCCGTCAAGCTAGTTTTGCGAATTAACTATAATTCAAACCCTAAGGTTTTGATTTCAAAAATAGCAATTCTATTATCCTAATTCTAGACTATCGAACCTTTATTTTTCACACCTCGTTTCTCATTTAACTTAAGATTTTATATATCTTTACGTGCGGTGTAAATAGTGTCGTTAAGTTTCAGAAGGATCGATTAAAGTTGTCATGTCACAAAATAAAGCCTAGATAAAAATTTAAAGAGGATCACATAAGTTTTATAAAGAGTTAAGTATTTCTCAAGTTTCATTTTTCAGTTAGGTTTCAAATTCAGAATTTCTATCATCCTTAACAGGAAACTAGGTCTTATTTTTCACTCCACCTCTTTCTTGTTTTCATTTCATACACACCTCTGTGAACGTGCAATAGTCTTTATCATAGAATAAAACCTTCATATCTCCGCTAGAAATACTTTTTTTTATAAAAACCTGTCTTTTGTCAAGATTATTCTCACACAAAGAACCGTTAGGAATTTTAACTCGGAAAGAACACTTGCTTGACTTTTTTTTAATCTGGACTTTCTAGGCTTCTTAGCGAGCTTTGGGCCAATGCTCCCAAACCAGTTGGCTTTAGGGCATTAGGTGTAGAGACACCCCAGCGGACTTAATTACTCAAGTTACCTAGGCCCAAAAACAAAAGACAATTTTGGCGTGAAAATCATAACGATTTAATGCGAACGGAGATATAATCGGTAGTTCAATTATTTTTTGGATAAAAGACGTGTCTAGTGGGTCAGGTGTGTAATCATTCCAATCAAGTTCCAGATGGGTTATTTTTCAGAATTAGATCTTATCAAGGCATCAATAACATCCCTTCATATTCGCTTCACTTCATAAACTATTCTTGATATTACTTATTTCAGAACAAACCTATTTGATTCTCAGAAAATAGTTTATCAAAAAAAAAAAATTTTAGACATAAAAAACTTGTCATCTAATTTCTTAAAAACTCACGACACGTGTAGTGTGATATAAAGACATATAACAGCATTAGTTAACTTCAAAGGAGAGTTATTTTTCAGGTTTTCAAAATCTAAAAATAGGATTTAGTTGTTCCTATCTTATTAAACAAAACCGTCGAAATATTGAATCTAAGTTCTTTCACTAGCTAACTTGGCGACAAAGTTTTTATGTTTGTAGAAAATTTTCTGATTTTTATGGGTTTTTTTATATTTAAATAAGTATGAAAATGCAGAATATACAAATGAATGCGAAGGTTAGCAATGCGTACCGAGCGTACCCCCAAACATAAACTTGACAGTGCCCTCACTGTCGTTGTACATTAAAAGGGCAAAAATACTGAAGGTTAGATATAGAATTTTTTTTTAATTTTATTATATATATATATATATATATATATATATATATTTAACATATATACAAAGGAAAATCGTATATACATACCCCCAAACTTATTTGAAACAGCGTCCACTGTTTTGGCTGGATAACCGAAGTTTGGTGGTAGACAGAGGAAGATTATGCAGGGTAAACCGGCTCCTGCAAGAGCAGAAGCTCCTCTGATGGTTCAGCGCTAAGGTACGGTTTCAGTCTGTGTCCATTTACTTTGAAAAGCGAACCGTCCTTTGGATTTTCCAAATCCACCACGCCGTTCGGATATACAGTCCGCACAACAAATGGTCCCTTCCAGCGAGATCTGAGCTTGCCGGGATGAAAATGCAGTCGGATGTCGTAAAGAAGCACCTGCTGTTCAGGTGTGAAAGTTTTGCGCGTGAGGTGTTTATCATGAAACACCTTCGTTCGATTCTTTACAATAACCGCGTTGTCGTAAGCTTCATCCCGAAGCTCGTTCAATTCGTTCAGCTGCAGCTTCCGATAGCTGGCCGTATCTTTGAGGGATAGATTCAGCTCCTTAATCGCCCAAAATACGCGATGCTCTATTTCGACTGAATGGTGGCAAGCCTTTCCGTAAACAAGCCGATAAGGAGACATGCCGAGATCGGTCTTATAAGCAGTTCGTAATGCCCAAAGGGCATCATTGAGTTTTACCGACCAATCCTTACGGTTCTTGGAAACCGTCTTCTCCAGTATCTGCTTGATTTGCCGATTTGAAACTTCGGCTTGCCCACAGGTTTAGGGGTGGTAGGGCGTAGATAGCTTATGATTAATGGAATATTTCTGCATCAAGGCCTCGAAAGTTTTATTGCAGAAATGAGTTCCATTGTCGCTAATGATCGCACGGGGGTGCCCAAACCGGGAGAAAATGTTTTCCTTAAGAAATCTAACGACAACCTTGTTGTCGTTAGTCCGGCTGGGCACAGCCTCGACCCACTTAGAGACATAATCAACAGCTAGAAGGATGTACATGTTCCCAAAAGAGCTGGGAAACGGCCCCATGAAATCAATCCCCCAAACATCGAAAATCTCCACAACCAAGATTGGTTGGAGCGGCATCTCGTTTCTCCTGGATATCCGGCCCAAGTGTTGGCACCGGGAGCAAGTCTTGCAGTAATCATGAGCGTCTTTGAAGAGTTTTGGCCAGTAGAAGCCACACTGCAAGATCTTCTCGGCTGTCTTTCTGGGGCCAAAATGCCCGCCACATGCTTGATCGTGGCAAAACAACAGCACACTCTTGACTTCATTGTCAGGGACACAGCGACAAATAATCTGGTCGGGACACTACTTAAACAGATAGGGTTCATCCCAGTAAAAGTGTTTCACTTGGGATAAGAATCGAAGTCTGTCCTGACCTGACCATTCAGTCGGTAGTAGTCCTGTGGCCAAATAGTTCACAATATCTGCGAACCAGGGTTCGCAAGATACCGTCAAGAGTTGTTCATCCGGAAAAACATCGTTGATCGGAATTTGAAGCGACGGCGAAGAAGGAAGTCGTGAGAGATGGTCGGCGACCACGTTTTCACATCCTCTTTTGTCCTTGATGACAAGGTCAAACTCTTGAAGCAAGAGGATCCAACGTATTAGCCGAGATTTAGCATCTTTCTTCGCAAAAAGGTGGCGAAGAGCTGAATGGTCTGTATAGACAATGACTGGAGAGCCGATTAAATAAGGCCGAAATTTTTCAAGTGCAAACACAGCTGCTAAGAACTCTTTTTCTGTTGTTCTGTAGTTTAGTTGGGCCTCATTTAATGTACGGCTAGCGTAATAAATCACGTGCGACATTTTATTAATGTGCTGTCCAAGAACAGCACCAATGGCAAAATCCGATGCGTCGCACATAATTTTGAATGGGTGCGTCCAGTCTGGAGATGAAAGAATGGGCACAGAAATGAGAGAGTGTTTCAATAACTCGAACCCTTCCATGCAAGTTGAGTCAAAATCAAATGTTGTGTCCTTGGCCAATAAGAGAGTCAAAGGTCTAGCAATCTTGCTAAAATCCTTGATGAACCGTCTATAAAAACCGGCATGGCCAAGGAAAGCTCGAATGTCTTTGATGCATTTAGGAGGAGGAAGATTAAAAATGACTTCAATTTTGGCTCTATCAACCTCTATTCCGTTTCGCGAGATGACATGTCCTAAGACAATACCTTCTCGTACCATAAAGTGGCACTTCTCCCAATTCAAAGTTAGATTCTTATCCCTACAGCGGGTAAGAACTGCGTCAAGGTGTAGCAAACACTCGTCGAAGGAGTCACCAAAAATGGAGAAATCATCCATGAAGATCTCCAAAAACTTTTCAACCATGTCTGAAAAGATCCCCATCATACACCGCTGAAATGTAGCGGGCGCATTGCATAACCAAAAGGGCATGCGACGATAAGCAAAAGTGCCAAAATGACAAGTAAATGTGGTCTTGTCTTGATCCTCTTTGGCTATGGGGACTTGGTTATAGCCGGAGTAGCCATCAAAAAAGCAATAGAACTCGTGCCCAGCCAATCGTTCTAGCATTTGGTCAATGAAAGGTAAAGGAAAGTGGTCTTTCCTTGTAGCGGCATTGAGTTTTCTATAGTCGATGCAAACTCGCCACCCGGTTTGGGTGCGAGTGGGAATTAACTCATTTGCCTCATTGGTAATGACCGTGATGCCCGATTTCTTTGGCACAACATGAATGGGGCTAACCCATTGGCTACTCGAGATAGGGTAAATGATACCACTATCAAGACATTTAACAATCTCCTTCTTGACAGCCTCTTTCATAATGGGGTTGAGGCGTCTTTGTGGATCCCTTACCGGCTTGGCATCATCCATCAAGTGTATATGATGTTCGACTATGAGGGGACTTATCCCCTTGATGTCCGCCATAGACCAGCCAAAAGTTTGCCGATTATTTTGTAAGACCATTAAAAGGGCCTTCTCTTGCTCAAGAGCTAGAGAGGACGATATGATAACGGGTAAGGTCTCATTATCACCTACATAAGCATATTTTAGGTGCGACGGCAAAAGCTTTAGTTCGAGTTTAGGAGGTGAAACAATAGATGGTAACAATGGAGTAACTGTTTCAAACTCGAAGGATTCCATCAAAGGTTCAAATCGAGTGTACGCAATCGAGTCGGATGGTTCAACTAACTCATCCGAAAAAGCAAAAGACTCACACTCGGGTGGTGAGTCTTCAAAATTGTCAACAAAGGTGAAACACTCATAATCGTTGTCCGCCATGAAAGCTATGTTGGATTCTAGGAGGAATGCACTAGTGGCGTCAACACTGCTGTGATCGAACGTGAAATTTTCGAACTCACGGTCCTCCTCCGCGATCTCATTGATCGAGCAAACATCAAGTACGCTAGAATTAGGCTCGGCAGGCTGATTTCCCAAATTAAAAATGTTGAGTTGAATTATCATATTGCCAAAAGATAGATTCATTGAACCGTTACGACAATTGATCACTGCGTTGGAGGTCGCAAGGAATGGTCGACCAAGTATCACCGGAATTTGACTCCGGGGGTTAGCGACAGGTTGTGTATCCATAACAATAAAGTCAACGGGGAAAATGAAATCCCTACTCTAATTAACACATCCTCCAACTCTCCCCTAGGATGGGTGATTGATCGGTCGGCCATTTGGAGAGTACAGTGAGTGGGCTTAAGCTCTCCAACGCCTAATTTCTCGTACACAGAATAAGGTAGCAAATTGACACTAGCACCAAGATCTAATAGTGCTCTATTGATGTTCTTGTCCCCAATTGTTATCGAAATAGTAGGACAACCGGGGTCCTTTTGCTTTGGGGGTAAAGAATTGACAAGAGCATTACTAATAGCACTAGCCACGAAAACTTTCTTTGGTACTTGTGACTTTCTCTTTTTGGTGCATAAGTCCTTTAAGATTTTTGCATATGAAGGAACTTGTTGGATTGCATCCAAAAGAGGGATATTTATGCTAACCTGTTTGAACAACTCGACAATCTTCTCCATTTGTGGAGTTGGTTTATTGGATCTCAACCGGTTTGGAAAAGGAACGTTTTGAAAAGTTATTGAGTCCAATTTTTGCGGATCAGATTGTTGAGTTGGAACGGAACCCCGTGTAGATGTGTTCATGTTGTGAGAAGTGGGTCCGTTCGAGCTAGAAGAGGTAGAGCCGTGTGAAGGATGAAGAATAGGCTCTAACGAAGAAGAAGAAGAAGGTGAAGAAGATGAAGAAGGGCCACCGGCAGGGGTGTCATTGTTAATACCCACCTTGTTTTGCAACACTTTTCTTGATCTCAACGTGGTCACAGCATTTACGTTATGATTTTGCTGTTGATATGCAGCATGTGCGTGACCGGGATTTGGCAGTGGTTGAGATGGGAGCTTTCCTTTTTCTCGCTCGCTCAATGTTGCACTGAGTTGTGCAATTTGTGCCTCAATAGATTTGATGCTTTGATCGTGTGAGGCACTGTTTTGCACCAAAGATTGAATGGAAGTCTCTAATCTTGCTGTATATTGTGTAGATTGCTTTAGGAACGCATCTAGACTTCTTTCGAGCGAGCTAACCTTGTCATTATTAGGTTGAACAAAATTGTTTGGCGGGTAAGCAGTGTTAGGCACAAAATTGTTCACTTGATTAGGGTAAGGTTGCTGTTGGAAAGGTTGTTGAAATTGAGTTTGTGGAGGTGCTTGTTGTTGTGGAGGAGGAGGCCTTTGAAAATTGTTATTTCCTTGGAATTGTTGATTTTGGTTCCAAGCGAAATTTGGGTGACTCCTCCAACCCGGATTGTGTGTAGAAGAGTATGGATCGTTTCTTTGTCGTTGCTGAAAGGCAGCATTGACTTGATCCTGTCCTTGAGTAGATGCATTGTAAGGACACTCTTCGGTGAGATGTGATGGATCCGAACAGCAAGCACAAACAGTTCGTGGAGGCACAACAGGGGCAGGAGAAGGCGATGAGATTTTGGTCTCAATCGCTTCTAGATTTTTCGTAAGAGCAGCCATCTCGGCCTTCATAGAAATCGACATCTCTAATTGATGTATGCCTGCCCTAGACTGACCACTAGAAGAAGATGATGTGGTCTTGGTGCTCTCCCACTGAATTGTTTGTTCACTAAGGTCCTCAAGGAATTGCCACGCTTCCTCACTAGATTTGGATAGAAAGTGACCTTGACAAATGGTTTCTAGCAACTGCTTCGTTGCCGGGTTCAATCCCTCGTATAATGTTTGGCAAAGTTGCCAACTTTCGATCCCATGGTGAGGGCATTGAACGAGTAGGTCTTTGAATCTTTCAAAACACTTCCAAAATGGTTCGGAAGGAAGCTGTGAAAATTGTATAATCTCATTACGGATTCTAGCAGTTTTGTGATGAGGATAGAACTTTTTAAGAAAAGCTTTCAAAAACTCGTCCCAATTTCTAATTGAATGTGATGCGGTGATGTATAGCCACTTCTCGGCTAGGTCACATAAGGTGAAAGGAATGACCCTTAGCCTTATAGCATCATCACTTAATTGGGTTGTTTTCATCATAGCGCAAACGTTTTGGAATTTATTGATAAAACTATACGCATCTTCTGATTCCAATCCATGAAATTTTGGCAGCATATTGATGAAGTGGGGTTTTATTCAAAATTGTCCCCATTTGCCGGTGGGGGTGAAAGACAGGTAGGTAAAGAGGTGCGGACAGGGTTGAAGAGATCCTGGAGTGCGACTCATGTGGGCGCTTCAACAGGCGGTTGATTCGGGTTATTCGCACCCAGATTAGGTGGAGTCAGTCCCTGGGCAGGTGGAGGGATGTTAGGATTAAATCCTAACATCTCAGAAGAAGAATTTGGTGATAAAGAAGGTGAAGATGTATGAACAGAATCTCGGTCAACGTCGGAGTTGACCGGCAAAGGTAAAGGTGATAAAAGGGTGGAGGGATTTTCGGCGTTGGAGTCGATCGCGTAGTCCGTAGGGACTAACGAAACGCGGACTAAACGGAAACTAGGGTCCCTAGTCCAAGCGGACATACACTAAACGAGTTTAGTGTAGTCAATGCGTAGAATGTGAGGGTAAGAAAACGAAAGTGGAGAAAAATTGGGTGATGGTGATAAAAATGACAATTTTTGTGTTTGTTTCAAAAGAATGGGAAAATGAAACGATTGTTCAACAAACACAATCATAAATGCACAGTCACAAATGCACAATCAATACCTGGACTAGGGTCCTCTAAGTCTACTAGACCTGCTCCTAACTGTTCCAAAGCGACAAATTGTGAGATAACCCTCAGATCGCCTCTTCACAGCCAGTTGTGGCCAGGTAAGCACAAGTGAGGTATGGAGGGATCCGCTCACGAATCACCGTGAGACGGGCCTTTTAAAGTTACCTCCTCACTTGTCTTGCCTAGGCACCATAAGAGTCATGTTTAGATAAACGATTGAATGCCCATAATCTTCCTTTGTCCTATTGAGCGCGACAAGTCCTTAGTGGGCTGAGTCTAAATATTTTTTATTAAACTTGAGGTGACACTTATGCAATTAGTGATTTACGGGGTCTTAGGAAGGGTGATGAAATCCCCACCCAATCTGGATTGGTGTTAGAGCCCCTTAAGTCCGTATTAAATGATGCAATGCGCAAAATTCAACCAAGTTTTGTTTTCAAGCAATCAGTTATCGTTTTTTACTTTTAATGCGGCTCTGCAACAAATACGGTTAGTTTTTTTTGGCTTTTTGTGGCGATTTTTGCTAAGAATCCTGCAAAGACAAGAATATTGGAGCGTCGGGTTTGAGAGGGGAAGTTTAGAAAAATACATACCAAAAAGTATCGAGTTTCAGAAACTCGTGTCGATATTGCCTCCGATTGGTCGAATGGTTCGCTTGCACGGGTCTAACTACCCGGATCTTTGGCACTGAGTGTTCACCCTCCTTTGCACTTGATAATACCCCTTTGTTCCATATGATCGCTGCTCAAAATCCGTCAAATCTGCATATATTGGAAAAATACGGATATTTGAGCCAAAAAGCAATATTAACAACCACAATTCTGAACACAAATAATTAAGAAAATCAAATAATAAAAATGGAATTTATATCAAAACACTGGAAGCAACACAGAAAAACAAAAGTGAAAAGGCCAAACCAAGGCCGGCGAGCTCGGTTTTTTAGGGTATGTCTCCGGTTTTTGTGTGAGGAAATTGGCTCAAATTTTGTGTGTTGTCTCAATGAAGAAATGTCATTCCAATTTTATAACTTGATTTATTTCTTTAGCATCAGAGTGTTAGCAGAATTCAAATCCAGAGAAGAAAAGAATTTTATTTGTGTTTGTGGTTGGTTTCAAAAAAGAATGGTTATTTGTTTGAATGTGTTAGAAGTTAGTTTTATACAGAATATGCACAAATTTAACCTGAGAATACAAGTATAAAAAGCGTTACCGTCTCCCCGGCAACGGCGCCATTTGATTGTCACGATCTAACTGTGTCGTGTTTAAAAAGAATTCTGAAATTACCGCAATCAAAACGGTGTCGCTTGTAGCGAGTCGCGATGAATACGGGTCGTCCGCAGGGAGATGGTAAGTTTCTTATTGCTTGTTTTAACGAGTTAATACGGTGTTTTGATTTGTTGGTTAACTAATTGTCGTAACAAAAATATGAATAAAAAGGACTTGTTAAGGTTAGTAATAAGTTAGATTGTATGAAGGTGATGTTTGCCAATTCCTTATAGCCCCGACTTGGTATTGATACTAAAGCAATAGGTAACAACGCGGATTAGGGAACTTGAAATACGGTATTTGCGGTATTTCGCTAAATCCGTTTTCCTTTCCCCTTGTCCTTCCGTTGTTATCTCTTGATTTTAGCCTTCGGCAAACCACGGGCAATCCGGTCATGATTAGGAATCATCACTATCGGGGTAGGATAGGATGCCTAGTGAGCGGAGTTGTGGGTGATTTGCATGAAGTTTCAATAGGCAAGTTTTAGGTTTTAAAGTTTGGACAAAGAAAATCTTCGAATACGATCTAACATATTACACCCTTAACAAGTGAAAAGATTACTCACACATATTTACAAATTAACAAGAAAGAAAAGAGAAGATACATAAAAACATGCAATGAAATAAAGAGGAAAAGAGAACCGATGAGTTCAAGCGTTTTATCTCCCAGTGTTCAATCCCCGGCAACGTGTGAGATCCAAATACCAAGCTTTAAGGTTGCAAGCTCACTTAAGAGGTTGCAAGATCAAAGCAAAGCATGAATTTCACAATTGAAATCATGTAAAGCGGAACAAGACATGTAATAAAAATACGAACTTTTATTGAAGAACAAACTTGTTACAAGAGATCTTGAAGTCAAGAACCTAAGCCTTAAGCTTGCAAGTTCTAAATGAGAAGTTGCAAGGTCAAGACAAAGGGGCAAGAGCTCAAGAATGAAAAGAAAAATTACAAGAATTCTTAGATAGAACTAAAGAAAAAGCTGCCCTTTTCTCTTGCCTCTGGTCTCTATTTATAGGCTCAGAAAGAAATATTCATATCTGCCCCATTATGGCTCATGCTGATTTGTTTGATTGCCTTTGATTTGAACACATGCTTTTTAGTCTTGAATGCATATAATATCATATGCATATAAAATCATATCCTTGATTGTATATAAAATCATATCCTTGATGATTGCATATAAAATCATATCCTTGATTGCATATAGAATCATATCCTTGATGATTGCATATAAAATCATATCCTTGATTGCATATAGAATCATATCCTTGATTGCATATAGAATCATATCCACATGTGCTTAAAAGTCTTGTGTACACACTTGTTGTGTTGGACCATTTAGAAAAAAAATGTGTACACAACTTGTTGCATAAAGGAACTCCTGAAGTATCGGTCGGTTAGCGTTTCTGGTCGCAGTGTCTTCCCTCAAGTGATATATCCGTGCTGTTGGATGCATTTCCAGTATTTTGTCATGGATACCTGTAATCTGTAATACTGAGCAGACACTGGTCAATAATACCGATAAATACAACAATTAGATAATGAATGAACGGTATTAGAATGCAATTTTCTGATATGAACAAGCCTCCACTAGCCCCAGTACATGAACGGAATCTATCACGGTGTCTAATCGTCTGTCTCCGTGCTGACACACCAGTACGAACCCTCTTCAGTTCCCGAAAAATCGACGTCTCGGAAAGACGCTCCTCAACCAATACGCTATGTCCACCGCTGCTGTATACGTGTCACAATGCTGAATGCAGATAGTAAGGAACAACTGGGTAAGTAGGCCTCGAACGAACCTCTTTACCCGCAACTCCTCAGTAGCTACCGAATACGGAGCATACACAGACAGCTCGGTAAACTGCACATCGTACTCTGCCACCGACATCCCTGGAGTCTGTCGCAACGACTCGAAACTGTGCGCTCGAGCATCCCTGACGCTCTGCGGAAGAAAACGGACAAGAAACACCGTCACGAACTCAGCCCAGGTTATAGGAGCAAGACTTGTGGTATTGCCCTTCTCTAACGACTCGCACCACTTCTGGGCCAGACTCTCCAGATGAAAACTCATGCACTCTACCCATCTCGCGTCGGAGCATCTCAGCGAACGACATATCCTGGCCATCCGATCGATAAACGACTGTGGATCCTCAGCTGCATCAGGGCCTATGAAAAACGGAGGCTTCAGCCTCATGAACTCAGATAACGATACAGTGATCACCTCTGTAGCTGCAGGTACAACTGCCTGAACAGTAGGCACCATCGCGGTCCCCGCAACAAGTGGAACAACATCCTGTCTCTGCGCCCGACTGGTCTCAAACAATGACCCCATCATCTGGCGCATATCCTGCATATCGGTCTCAAGTCTAGCAATTCGGTCCATCGACGGTGGATCAATCTGCTCCTGCACAATGGGCATACCGCCCTGGTCAGTCCTCGTCTCATACGAGTTAACTCTAACCTTGGCTCTCACGGCCGCTCTCTAAGCCCTCATAGTCCTCGGCGGCATAATGACTATAGAAAAAATAGGATTCGATAAGACTATAGAAATCGAATCGCAAGGATGCATATAATCACGGAAGGAATTTCAAGCAATAAGTCCTAATGTCACTTAGGCGGAGTACCGTGTCGTAAGTATGCCGCGGAACATACACACGCTACGTCACCCTGCTTAAGCTACCAACTCCATCATACCAAGGTCATTCTACACTCCGACAGGTAAAACCTAGCGCTCTGATACCAACTTTGTTACGAACCAAATTTAGGCACGCGACTGGCATTTAAACCACGTGACGTCAACAGGCGTATGCAATTTAAGTAAGCCGAAACCCAGAAATCTAAACCACCCCAAAAAGGGATAAGTGGAGAAAAAATAGTCAAAAACCTTCGGAAATCTGAAGTAAAAATCTTTCAAATTAAGTTTACATTCTTAAAAATTTCGGCAGCACCTCCTTTGTAAAAACTAGCCCCAAAAACGGATACAACATAGAATATAAATAAAGCATCCCCAAACGGGAGCAAATCACGCCCAACGGCAGAAACAACCACCACAAGCATATATACGATGCCGTAGCGAAGAAATATAAATGAAAACAGCATAAGGAGGTAAAACTTCATAACAAGGCCGACTCCCACGAGCACGACACTCCTTGTCACAAAATAATACAATATCCATCCTCAGAACTCGTCTCTATGTCAAATACATGAAGTGGTAGATGGAGATTACTAGATACAAAAGATAAATAATGAATATCATCGGATAACCGAAACCCACCTATAGCAAAAGGCCTCACAGTCAACCGTAGCGGTATCCAGAAAAGTAGAGATAATAAGAAGCCCTACCATGACTACTCTGAGGATAAATCCTATAAAACACTGTGGCACAACAGGGTTGTTAGTTATATGTATGCCCTAGAGGCCATTACTGTACATACGATGTATATTGTAGTGGATGCTAGGACATATATAGGGAGGACTTTCTTGCTCGACATGATAGTATGCTATCTGGTTGTACTTTATCTTAACATGTACTCTGATTGTCTCTATATTACATGTTGATAAAGCCCTTAGGATATGTACTCGACTACTGGGACTATGATGAGATCATACTAGTGGGGCCACGGTAGTCGACGAGTACATCCTATAACTGTTCCTAGTCGTGGGTGTATCGAGACAGGGTATCGATGCAGCAGAGTAGACTAGCGTATACGCATCTTGACCCATGTGATGGGCGATGGATGATCCCATATCCATCGGTGTTTGACATCAAGGATGGTGTACGGGTGCTCAGTGGAGACTGGGTACACTGGACGGACTCGCCGAGAACTCCCAGATGGTATTATACCATACGTCAGATGGCAGTTCTCCGGTGACACTAGTACAGAGTAGTCTGTTGATCCGAGATCGTCATAGAGTATTGTGTGATTCCCACTGTGCTTTGATTTCCATCATACCACGTCCAAGAGGGCGTGCAAAAAGGTGGCTTTTGGGTACAGTCCCGAATCACATGGAGGCAATGAGCGATAGGAGGGGATTCGTCTCTCCCGGTATAGGGAGTTGATGTTGTGCTGTGTTCGATTGGCTATAACCGGAAATCCCTGGCCAGGGTTGCTGAGATTTACTGGTAAGCGTTATCAGTAGTTTCTCAAACTGTTATAGACCTCATATCGACACGACTTATCAAGCTACTGGGGTCTGACGTTTACCACCCCTAGGAGAGATATGCGACATATCAAATGACGAGACCGGACTGTACGGGAGTGCTACTGTTTGGATTCGCAGGAGAAGTTACAGGCTTGCAGCTTGTGGGTGTTTGATATGATCATCACTTATTGCCGGCGTATTGACGATTCTTTAGAGTCCTACACAGAGGTTTCTTGACTCAGGCAAAACGGAGTAGGAGCACATATGTGATATGTGCGGGACCGAGGATAATGTGATATGTGATACCGTATTCTATTCTCGCGATATTTGATATCGGCTGGGTCATCGGATCAAGTGTTGATTCGGTGAATCGGTACGGATAAATATTAGTCGGTTATATGCGATATAGCCGGATTGTCGGATCAAGTGTTGATTCGATAATTTAATGTATAATAATATATATGATATATTAAATTACATTAACTAATATTTGCTCACTAAAAGATTCTTTTTCTCACTCGGGTAATACATTGATATATATGCGATATATGTTAATTGTATTATTTTATTTGGTTACAATAAATATTATATATGTGATATATAATATTGTAACATGATATGATAACTAATGCAACATGTTTTGTAAAGATTAATCAAGATTAGGGTTTGATTTGGGTTAATGGTTTCTAGATGATTCTAGAAGGTTTTTGTTTTGTTATGGAAAAGATATTTACTTATGACTCATTCTTAACTCTACCCAAAACCCTAACCCTTGGTTAATTCTCTACAATGGTTAAGTGAACCATGGTTGCATAATTGATCATTATCTCCTTTTCCTATTCATCACAAAAGGATTATCAATATTGTTCATCATCTTCTTCCTTCTTCTTCTTTGCTTGAAATGGTTTCTTGCTTTGATTTTTGTGATGGATAAATATGAGAAAAAGATAAATAAAGAGAGCAAAAATCCTACTTCATCATCCTCATCTTCCCTTGCCATTTAGATGAGGGTGTTCACATCATTTCATGAGTGTTAGCTTGTGTTAAAGAAACTTCAAGGTAGATCATCTTAGTATCGAAGATCGGAAGCAAAGGTTGCGTCTTTCTCTTCGTGGAACCTCTCGAGAGTCCGGATCTCGATGATCGCAGCGAAGGGACCACAACACGGAGCATATGAAGTGAAGGACCGGATCTACAAAGGTTGTAATCCCTCTCACTTAGTGTTAAAGTGTTTAGCATGCTTATTTTCGCCTAATCTCTAGTTTAAAGTTCCGTATTCGGGTTGTTCGGCATGGCTAATTTTTAAATCGGGCATGTTTGATGCCTCGTAGACCCTTGTGCGCGTGCCCAGTAACCCTACAGTGGTATCAGAGCCAAGCTAGAGCTTTAGGCGAAGTTTAGACGGAGTTTAAAGTCCGATCGAACCAAAACCCAAACCCGAAACATGCTCTCTGGAAATTTTCTAAAAATTGGGATTTTTCCACATTAAAAATGCTTAAAAAATTCAGCAGGGAATTCTAAGAATTACGGTGCAAAAATTTTTGGGTGAACAGTAAAAAGCACGGCGGAACCGCGGCAGAAGCATGCCTTATGCGGCGGTTCCGTGGCTAAATGATGACGTCACCCACTCTAGTTTGCACAGTAACTTATTTTATTCAGTGCTGAGTTCTCTGGGAATTTTTAATATTTATTCTACAGTTGAGTTTTCTGGAGTTGTTTTGGGGATTCGGTGTTTCGATCGGAGTATCAGATTTTTGTCTATGTGGTTTTCCGGATGACTTTTAGAAACTGTTAAAAAGTTCGAACGGATATCAATAACTCACTTTTTCCCCTGTCGGAATATTTTTCAAAAGTTGGATTTTTTCTCGTGTTTAAGAATGTTCTAAGTCGTGCAAGTAACTCGGTGGACCCTCTAGAAGACAACAAACCTTAACTCGATTATGTGACCGTCTTGAACTGCCTTTTGAACCTTAGGGTTTGGGGCAGTACGGCGTGCCACATGTGAGGCGTTGGCTTGACCCTTCTACGGCTGGACCATTGGTACTGTGGCATGTGATGGATGTTTTTAAACTGATTTCAAGTGTTGAGATATATTGGGGAAATCTTGGGTGTTTGATGATTCGATCGGAAAGTTTAACTTTATCTACTTATCTGGAATGTGATACAATAATTGGAATCCACAGGTAGTTATGAGATAACTGTTTTGAATATTATAGACATAGCAGTTTAGTCTCAGATGATCGGTTGCCACGGAATTTTGATGCGATCAAAAGTCCGTCGCAATCACGTAGCGTACGCGGATACTCGCCGGGTAAACTTAATAGACAGCCTCACTCCGTAGCCCTGACCAAGTGACTGTAGGAGAACCCCGTCGCCGAAAGCATCCGTTCGGGTGCTCCCGGTAGCGGTGTCCCGCCTTGGTGCACTTCGTCGACGGTATCGGGGGTGCGGCCGTCTACTAAAGTTTGCGACGAGCATTCGATCAGGACGTCGGGAATCTTGTTGAATTGGCCGACTTGGTATTGAAAAGAGTTTTCGATAAATGAGACTAAAATGCGGGGTTTATAATTGTTAGGCATGCGATGTTTAAAGGTATTCATTTGGTTAGGCATGCGATGTCTAAGGAGGTTGCGGATTCCAACTGTTGTAGTTTTACACTTTCTTTTCTGTGACCGTAAGCGTAGTATGTGGTGTATCGCCGGCTTCGTTGCTAAACATCAACGACAATCGGGATACGCATACTTGCTTACGTTGATGATATGAGATATTATGAGTTGCTGTGATATGTTGTATTGGATCGTCGCATTTGAATAGCCGGGGGTTTTATGTGAGATGAGAGTTTTTTCTTTTTCATTCATGTAAAATTCATTTGTATGTAATATTCTTTTATTGGGGCACTTCCAGGTAGCGGAAGATGTCACCGTTGTATATTATTTACTTTTCCGCATTAGGTAGACCCAAGGCGGGGAGCACAAGTAACCGGGTTCTAGGGTCCAGTGGGAGACCATCTCGAGGAGTCGAGACCGGGTCTCCTAACCTTAGAATTGGCAGTGTTACTTGCCGCTCTCGTAGGGGTCTAAGGATGTGGGTTTGGCTATTCATCGCGACCGTGGAATCCGTGTTTTATACAGGCTCGTATTGAAAACACGGATGTCCTAGTATATCCAATATTTCATATATGTTCTTCTGCTGCAATGTTCTGTGATGAGATCATATTACTGCCTGTGACGAATGTTTATATTATATATATGAGATATATGTTATATTGCAGATTTCGTTTCAAATGAGATGCTTGTGAAGCATAATAAAATGGGACTTCATTAATGAGATTAATGAAATAAAAGAAACCTAAGATGTTGTAGAAACTTGTTTATAAAAACTGGTAGCTCTAGGTTTTGCTTTGCATAGCGGTGTTCCTTGTAGAACATCCAGCACCTTATTCGATAAGGAAAGGACCGAGATCCCTTCACCGGGAGTGACTCCTTTAGCAATAACTGGTAGATGCTACAAACTCGGTTTGTCTTTTGATTGCTTCTATAGTTCTTGCTTTGCATAGTGGTATTTGTGAAATATCCTGCACTTTATTCGATGAGGAAAGGGCCGACGATCCCTTCACCGGGAGTGACCCCTTTAGCAAAATTAGAAAGGCCTCAAAAACATTCCATTTAAAATCACTCGATTCTACAACGATATCAAGTTCATTACGCAAAAGGTTTTCTTAAAAACCTGTCGTAGCCCTCCGTCATTTCAGATAAGTACTAGTTAGTATTCGTGCTACGTTTGTTGACTATGTTAAGACGTAGTGTACGGTAGCTGATTAGTGCTTAACTGTATAAGCATATGATGCGATTGGATTAGGGTAGTCGTGCGACTTTGTTGACTATGTTAAGGGTCGTGCGGGTGGGTCTAATTCAATCGGGAAATGACGGGTTGAACTTGACTAGCACTTATGATTTGTTGACTATGTTAAGGTCATATAGCTGCTAGGGGCAAAATATTATTGGGAATTTCAAGTGTTGAAATTTGCAATGAGATTGCATACCTTCTATGAGATAGTTGGATCCCGATACCCGCTGCGAGTAAGAGTTACTCCTGGGAGAGTTTTACACATTGCAATTAGCCGATCGAGTAGGTGTCTAGAAAGGTGTTAACGGGGTTACGCCTCTGGGAAAACGAGGTTTACTTTAATTAGGTTCGTGCGAAAGCACGGGGGACCTCCCTCAAAGTACCGACACTAGCCTGGCTGAAAGATTGGCGAACTTGTAGCGTGTAATTAATCCCGGCTAGTCTTTCCTTTTAGGATTTGAAGGAAGATTTGATTAAAACAGTGGGAGACATCCTGATTAGATATATTAGATAACCAATCTAATCTTGCAAGAGCATACGCTGAGTGTTTTCTTCTCTCTCTCCAGGAAGCGACTATATCACGCCTTAATCAAAATAATAATACGGATATATTTGACCAAACCCGCTTGTTATACTGAGCTGGGGAACGTTGGTCCCGCTCCAACTTATAATTGTTATAGGACAGAGCAGGAAATTGGGGATTACCAGAATTCCCGTGCCGCCCAAACGAAGAAAGTACATGCTGATGCATCATCTTCGGGTGTGTTCATTACACAGAACTGTTTCTCAGTATCCTTTACGTCCTGGGTATGTGATACCGGATCAGGATCCCGCATATGTAATATGTTACATGGGCTACAGATAGGTAAAGAACTGAGAACGGGTGATAAGTTTCATGAGGCAGAAAACGGTGCAAGTGTTGCAGCCAAGTCTGTTGGTCCCTGTCACCCTGTATTACCGGAATACATTGATTCTGAACAAATGTTATTAGATACCGAACCTGATATACAAAATCATATCAGTCTCTTTATTAGTAAAGAAAGGATATAATTTTGTATTGTTGGATAATGTTTTGAACATTTCCTATATCAAGAGTTGATCGGTTCAGGCACGTTATCTAAAAGCATTGACGTTCTAAATCAAACTACAGTTCTTAGTATAAGGAACATACACAAGAGGAATAGTTCAGAAATGAATGAATCCTTCTTGAGGCATTGTAGACTAGGTCATATCAATGCGACCCGACTGGCTGAAGTTACATTTAGATGCATATTTAAATTAGTTTGAATTTACATCTGTAGGGTTCCTAGGCACTCTTGTGAAGTCTCACAAGTGATCAAACATGCACAAATCAAATTTTACGGGTGCCTACAAACCCGACTACGGATCGTTTACAAGATATTTAGGCGAAACAAGCAAACTAGTTAACATTTTAACTAAGGGAACGGATATAAAACCTTTGTAGATCCGGTCCACCACCTCTACGGCTCCGCAATGAAGTCCCCTCGCTGTCCAAATCATGTCTTGGGTTCTAGCGTTGGCATCATCGGAGAATGGGCGGGCTTGATCGTCGGTTCGATGCCGAAGATGATCTACGTCGAGGCATCGCTAGAACAAGCTCCAACTTCACCAAGTCGGAAAAACTTGTGAAGGAAACACCCTATACTACTTGGCAAGAGGTAGAGGATGAAGAAATAGGAAGTGGGTAAACTTTAGTTTTGGATTTCTCACTAGATTTCACATGTTGCCATTGAACTAGAAAGCTTTTCTTCTTCTTGCTCATGAAGAAGAAGATGAAAAAGATATGATAAGTGTTGAATAATTAGATAAATAATTCAATACTTATCATACTATCAACTATAGTTAAGTGTAGAGAATTAACATGGGTTAGTTAAATGGTTAGGGTTAAGCAAAACAACAAAAGAGTGACTTAGTCAAAGTTTCAAGAAACTTCAACTAAAAAACAAAACTTACAACCATTTATCTTTTCCTTTTTCCAAAAAGAATAAATAAGAAAAAGATAAATGAATAAATAATCAAAACCCTAATCATTAACTTAAACCATGGTTTGATTCTTTACACTTAACCAAGTAAGCATGTATCATCAAACATGATACAAACATGTGCACAAAACTATATCGAATATACAATGTGTACAATTCAAGTGAGAAAATCTTTTTAAAGTGAATCAATACTAGTTAACGCAAAGTAATATATCAAATATATAGATATGCACTAAATCATTAAATCAACACTTGATTTAACGATCCGGTCATATCGGATATAACCGACTAGTATCATATGTATCGGCTTATCGAATCAATCCTTGATTCGATAACTAGGTTATATCGCATATAACCATTCGATACATTCATCACGAGAATAGAATACGGTATCACATACACGCATTATTCTCGGTCCCGCCCATATCTCATATGCGCTCCTATTTCGTTTCGCTTGAGCCAGGAAACCTCTGTGTAGGACTCTAAAGACTCGTCAATACGCCGGCAGCAGATGATGATCATATCAAACACCCACAAGCCGCAAGCGGTCTGCTAAACGTAACGGCCACCCGGGTATTGAGCGATCAGAAGATCGACGAGCAAGCCCGCTCACACTCCTGCGAATCCGACCAGTAACACTACCGTATAGTCCGGTCTGTTCGTCTGATATGTCGCATATCTCGCCTAGGGGTGGTAAACGTCAGACCCCAATAGCTCGATAAGTCATGCTGACGTAGGGTCCATAACATTCGTGAAACTACTGATAACTCTTACCAGTCTATCACTGCAACCCTGGCTAGGGATTTCCTGTTATGGCCAGTCGAGCATAGCACAACATCAACCCCCAATACCGGGAGAGACGAATCCCCTCCTATCGCTCATTGCCTCCATGTGAATCGGGACTGTACCCAAAAACCACCTGTTTGCACGACTCAGTAGAGCCATGGTAGGGTGGAAATCAAAGCACAGTGGGAGACACACAAGACTCTATGACGATCTCGGGTCAACAGACTAAGCTGTACCAGTGTCACCAGAGAACTGCCATCTGACGTGAGGTATAATACCATCTGGGAGTTCTCGGCGAGTCCGTTCAGTGTACCCAGTCTCCACCGAGCACCCGCATACCATCTCCGATGTCAAACACCAATGGATATGGAATCATCCATCGCCCATCGCATGGGTCGAGAAGATATACGCTAGTCTACTCTGGAATATCGACGCCCCGTCTCGATATTCCCTCGACTTGGAACATTTCAAGGATGTACTCATGGACTATCCAGGCCGCACTAGTATGATCTGCATCACAGTCCTGGAAGTCAAGTATACATCCTAAAGGCTTTATCAACATGTAATCAGAGAGATAGAAAGTATACATGTTAAGATAAAGTGCAACCAGATAGCGTACTATCATGTCGAGCAAGAAAGTCCTACCTATATATGTCCCAGCATCCACTACAATATACATCCAATGTACAGTAATGGCCTCTAGGGCATACACATAACTAACAATCTCCCACTTGCACTAGGGCCATCTGTAGCAGTGGTTGCAGTATCACATGTAAGTGCACGGCGGCGCCCCGGCCGTCATTCCGACGCCGGAAAGCGGAAGCGGTGAAAAACTTTTTGTTTTCTTGAATTGGCAAACCGGCACCACCGCGCACTAAACACCCGGATCGTAACCATTAACAAGTCTAAGCTAACTAGAAGATGGGTTAGAGATATACCGACGATCCAAGTCCTCCGGTCTTCTCGTCATGGTCCCGATCTCCGACGATCCAAGTCCTCCGGTCTTCTCGTCATGGTCCCGATCTCCTGCGGAAAAAGTCCCGTCTCCTCCTCGTCGCCGGAAGTGCACCACATCGCCTACTATGTTTACGGGCTCCCACCTCAATGCCGAGGCAACTCGGGCACGAAGCCGGCTACTCGACGTGCCCAAGATTTGCTGTAGAATGTTTGGTAGAGCTTGTGTCTCACTTTTGGGGTTGTGGAATTGCCATTGGAGGAGGGATTGAACTTGGAGCTTTTTAGATGGAACTTGTGGGATTTTGCAACATGAAATGAAGCAAAATGCCACCTCAAAATATTTGGACAGCCCCCTCAAGGGGGAGGCCGGCCATGCTCAAGTGAGGGAGGGAGAGAATGAGAGGTCTTCCAAAAAAAAAATGAGAAGCCACCATGACCATAATGCAAAGAGGGCATCATGAAAGAATATGATGACAATACCAAAACCACACTCAACACCACCATCATCACCTCACAAAGTCCAACCATGATGAGAAAGGAAAAGTCAAGCCATCATGATAGCTAGAAGTCAAGGTCAATGAGAGACTATCATGATACAAATATATGCAAAGACCCCCTCCACAATTGCCTATTTGCAACAATGCAAATAAGCCCTCCTCCACCAATCTTCCGCCAATGAACGGAACAATGGAAATTGGCCGAAACGGAAAGCAAACTGGCAACTCCAGAAAACTGGTCCCGTAATAAATTACAGGAAAACCCCGATACTGTGCATACACACCCGCATCTGTATTTCGACCGAAATACAAATGCAATGAGACAAAATCTCCACTGTACTATACTAGAATCCGGCTTATACCAAAACCGGCTAGTAATATCTGTTCGATCCTGATCCGTGCAATACCGCACGTATCTGATCGAACCCTGCCATATAACCATACGGCCTATAGTACAAACTGTCCGATCCTGATCCGTGCAATACCGCACGTATCTGATCAGACCTTGCCATATCTCCATACGGCCTCTACAACCTTTCGCCCGAAAGCTGAGTAACTGAATGTGGGGGACTCTAAAGACTCGTCAACACCTCGGTTGTGGATTTAACCACTAGCACTTCAGAGGTATAAGCCAATACGTAACGGGCTACCAAGTATTGACTAAAAGGGACGTCGATGAGCGAACTCATCCTGACACCCTACTGAGCCTGTCAGTGACAATATCCGTGCAGTCCGGTCCGTTCGTCTATGAGTATCGCATGGCGGGCCTAGGGGGTTGGTAAAAGTCAGACCCCCAAAAGCGGTACAAGTCGTGTCGGAGTGTAGCCCAGAACATCTTGAGATACTACTGGAATACCTACAAGTAAATCTCCTTGCCTTGGCCAAGGACTTTGTGTAATGGCTCTCCTAGACACAGCACGACCTCACCCCCAATACCGGGAGAGACGAACCCCTGAAGATACGCTCACTGCCTCCATGTGGCTCGGGACTGTACCCAACTAAAACCTGTTTGCACGACTCCTTTGAGCCGTGGTAGGGTAGTAATCAAAGTACAGTAGGAACTCACACGAGACAAATGACGATCCCCAGGTCGATGAACTAACCTGCACACATGTCACCAGGGAACTGCCATCTGACGTCTGGTATATGACCAACTAGCATGTTCCCGGCGAGTCCTGTCCGGTGTACTCATAACCCAATGAGCACCTGTATACATCTTAGGTGATCCAACTGACACCAGTGGCTTGTGAGACCGGCCACCGCCCCTCGTCGGGGTCTCGACTGTATACACTAGTCTACTAATGGAGTATCGATGCCCGGTCTCGAAACTCCCATGACTAGGGACCTTTTAAGGATGAGCTTATAGACCCCCAGCTCCCACTTATATGATCGCCCTCATACTGCTGGTGGTCAAGCAAGAATCCTAGGGGCTCTATCAACGTGTAATAGCGACGTGTCAGGTCACCTAAAGCAGTACACGATGATAAAGGTAAACCAGATAGCATACTATCATCTCGAGTAAGACTGTCCTACCGGGATAGGTCCTCCCTCAATCATTACAATCACGTACCTGTGACCTAATAATTGACTCTGAGGGCACTATCCCCAACAATCTCCCACTTGCACTCAAGGCTAATTATTGCGATGTCGTATACTCACAACCCGTGTGATACCGAACATCCAACTCCTCTACTAGTCAGTCTCACAAAGCTCGTTTGCGGAACTATTGCGTTCGAGGAATAGCCTCAGTGAGTGGATCCGCTTAGTTGTTTCTTTCTATGTCTCTCTAAATCTCAAGTTCGCGGAGAAAGCCATCTCCCGAAAAGAGCAATACCTGTCTCAGAATATGTCTGGATGTCTGATGGGACATAGCTCATAAATGAACTCCAAATCCAAACTTCTTAGACTGTATCGACAACTGAACTTAATCAGTATCCTGCGCGCCATGCTTCCCTCAGTATTGCCTTGGACCACCTGTCCAAAATACTGCCCCTCATCAGAAGGAAAACTATAACTCTGACAACCTCCTTGTCGTCCATGTCACCTTGGAAGCCTGGAATGATAACTGTCTCCTGAATGAGGCTGTCGTTATCATATCCCTAGAACATCCAATTATGTTCTAAAACTGCTTCCGACTGTTTCTCCAGGATTGGATTAATGTCAACTTATTGCATCTAGTGCAAGAACAACATCTGGTGTGGTACTTGACATATCACGATTGACTCAATTGCCTGAGCAAGTGATCTGCCAATCATGCCCGTCCCTCTCCCCTTTAGTCTGTAAGACACCTTTGGAGAGGGTGACTCCATTACCTGCAGGTACACTACCGTGCCAGGAGTCGTCCATCCTAAATACTCTTAGAATGCTGTCAAGTACCCTGATTGGGAAACCACCCAAATCTAGATCTAAAACCATAGATCTAGTAACCAGTATGTCTGATGTAAAATCCAAGTCCTTTGTGGAGAAACCACTGTGTGACGACCAAAGTATAACCGATCGTAGTATAGGAGTTTCTTTTCCTACTTTGTGTATGTCATCCAAATACCATGACATCACACCCTACTACCTTCTCAACAGATCCATCCCCTATTCTGATGAAGTCAAACCCATGACTGTCATGTCAGAAATAGATGATCTATCTCCGCTTCATCTGCTTTAGTCTATAAATAGACATAAGCTACCTGTCCACCAATGCTTCCGCTGCTCCCACTGACTACGACAACCCTCTGGCAGAGTCATATAGACGTACACTTCTAAAACTAGTTTAGAACGACGCTATACTCATCCTTCCGCCTGGTCTCGCAGCCTGGAACAACAGCAATGGTAATTGTGGGTAAATAAGAACTTCCCTGTCACCGTCCTTGAGGCTACCGTAGTACCTCTCGGGTGCCTGAAGTTACCCACCTTATCTGCGGAGTGGCCAATGGAATGTCAATCCAAATTGAATCTTTAGGTTCCTTATCAAATCTTCAGTAATCGTTTGTGGTTCTGGAATTACTTCCAGTTCTACCATACTCCCACTACTGTTTTCTGAAAAAATCCATTTTTAATAAAACTGTGGCGAGTCTAGAACAATATCGCTATTGTTCATCCAGATGGTAGAAAGTCAACCCTCGTCATAACCTGGGTCAACCCACAAACAGCCATTACAGAAACGTGCCTTGAGTTGTCCAGTGTCTGGTTTTAATCATAAGCCGGACAACTCCCCGTACCTTAACACCGTTAAGATATGAACTGTTCTATATCCCATATAGAAACAGAGGCACTGATTTAATTGAACCAGATTCAAATCATGCAGCTGTCCCCAGCGCATGTCAACTAAATGGAAGGAGGCCGATCAGCGTTACTCAACTTAGGAATACTTCGAATTATGAGTAACCTGAAAGAGAAGCAAGATCTCTTTATCATTACTATCAACTGAATACCATACACAAGTATCTACATCTTCGATCTCTTTGAAGAATCCCGATACTTGCTATACCTGGTTCTCTACTCTATTCAAATACCAATAACTTCTCCAAATTCGGACCCTGTGTTTCCGCGAAACATCTGTCTAAAAATTAGAGAAGTCATAAGTAAACCGAATATAGTACGAGGACCAATCCCTCTGTCCTGATGGACCCTGGACAACATACAATCCTTTGTATAAGTCCCTTGAGTCTGATAACTCATTCACTGTGTGTCGTAGGTTGAAAACTGTACTTATGGTTAAGAAGAATTACACCGCTGTTTAATGCTCCTTACCTAACCATCCACTGATATAGGTAAATGTCGTAGACATAATTTCAGAAAGGTATATCTCACTCTATGAAAATAGACGTACAGATATATCAATTTGAAATTGGTGCATAACTGCGGATATTCAAAACCAAATATTTGCCAACCGGCAAACAGGCCAGGTGATTTCCTCAAATATCACCGATTACAACGAATCCCGATATAATGAGGATAATCACCCAATTCCCAATAACTTACTCCCACTTATCATCTGTAAAACCATACAGATGTGAGAATCATACCTGGTAAATACATACCCTGGAGCAAGTGTCTAATCAGGAAATCAGTTTCCTTTTAACAGTACATAGTGAGACTGAAACATTGAAATGTTTCGATGGGGTATCCTGGTATTCCTAGTAATGCCCTTTCCATTATCCAGATTCACAACTGTAACCGTATAATTCTTTGCCACCTCTCCAAATCCCTTCATATGTCTTTAGTCATTATCTTCTGCACACCCCTTTAGGCCAAATGGTTTTCTTCCTTCCCTACCGTTCGGCACCAGCCTATGGTTTGGAAGAAGACTATCCAATAAGCATAATGGGTGTACTGTCCTAATCCTAGGAATACTCGCAATGCGAGAGAAGGTGAGGATAAAAGACAACCGAATGAACTTAATTCCTATTTCTCCTGAACCAGAATCCATCCCCGAACTGGAACAAGTTCCTTTCGAGTTCGTATATAACCATACGATGGAGTATCCAAATAAACTGTGGATCTTCGTAGTGATACGGAGTGTCCTGGAGAAATACAAAGGTGATTTTAGGATTGGCGAAGAAATACCTGGTTTGGTCGTGAATATCTGTTGCAATTTACTTTGCCCTCTTACTAATCTCTTGGTTTGTCTGAACTTAATACCTTCTGCACACCATCGTTATGCTAATTGGATTTCTTCATTCCCTACCGGTCGGCACCAGCCTAAGGTTTGGAAGAAGACAATCCAATTTGCGTAATAGGTGTACTACCCCTAAACCAAGGAGTACTCGTAGCCTGAGAGAGGGTAAAAGGAAAAGACAACTGAATAATCCTATCCGTTTTCTCCAAAACCGGAAACCATCCTCGAATAAATTCTTTCGAGTTCGTATCTAACCATACGATGGTTTTGTCCAATGGAAGTGGACGTTCGTAGTAATACGGGGTGTCCTGGAGAAAAGGGTAAAAGTTGGAGTGGCAATGAGGTTTGCAACTCTGACAATCCAAAAGCCAGTGTTTAAGAAGGTTCGGTCAACTTGGTCACTGAGTCAAAGTCTTAGGGTCGGGTCAATGGTCGCTGCCAAAGAGAGAGAGAAAAAAAACACTCAGCGTGCACTCTAACCTAGATCAGAATGGTTACCAATTTATCTAATCTGGAAACCTCCCACTGTCACCTCAAATTCTCCTCCAAACCTGAAAGAAGAATTAGTCGGGATCACCCGAGGAGTAAACCAACTCATCAGTGGGAATCGGGATCCAACTATCATTGCATGATAACGTGACGGAATCCGCTCACGCCATCACACTCCAGAAGGTATGCGCATATCTGGCAAGTTTCAGTACTTTTGAAACTCCCGACGTGATTTCTGCCCCATGCTCTTATGACCTTGGCGAAGGTCAACAAATCATAAGTCACATGTCAAGTTCTACCCGTCATTATCCAGGTTAATTTGAATCCACCCATACAAGCCCTTGACGAAGGTCAACAAGGCTATACGACTGTCCCAATGCAACGCATCTATCTATGCAGCAGAAAGGTAACAAGCAGCTACCATACACTATGCCTTGACGAAGGTCAACAAACATAGCATGAATACTACGTGCTACCCGTCTGAAACGACGGAGGGCTACGAATGGTTTCTGGCGAAAACCTTTAACGTAATGAACTTGATATCGTTGAAGGAACAGATAGCTTTTTGAAAATATAGTGACGAAAACCGTTGCTAAAGAGGTCACTCCCGGTGAAGGGATCTCGGCTCTTTCCCCGTAGAATGGGGTGCAGGATATTCCAAATGAATACCGCGATGCAAAGCAAAAGTAATCGGCTATAGTGAAGTTAATGCCCTGACGCAAACTTCTGTCCAAGGGGTCACTCCCGGTGAAGGGATCTCGGCCCTTGCCTCGTCGACTGAGGAGCAGGATATTCCAACTGAATACCACGATGCAAAACAAAAGTGAACGTCCTTGCAATAACAGCTTTTTGAAAAGTGTTCCAACAACATCAGATTAGGTTTGTTTTAACTTGCACTGATCCGAATCAATGCAGTCCTATCAATTGATCACACCAAAAAGAACGAAAATATACTGATGTACGTATATGCCATCCGCATTCGCCACTGGGTCCCGTCATTACCCGTTAGGTTAGCTAACTAACGACAGAGCGGGGACTGGACTAGCGCGGATGCAAAACATATACGACATCTACTAATATATATACCAATATATTATATTCGCTCAAGGCGTGAATAAAATGCAACATCACAGAAATGTACAGCATCACAGAAACAATACAGATATCTGGGATCCCCGGGTTTCACAGAGCCACTACTGAAACCCGACGTTCCCCTGGTCGTGTGGATAGCCTGTGCAATGTAATCCTAGACCCCTACGGGCGCGGCAAGTCACCCGCCAAAACCTGAAGCGAGGCAGCCCCCTTCAGCGCCGTGAATGGACCACCCAGCACTTCACGGAATCCGGTAACTTGGGCACCCCTCCTGGGTCAACCTGTACCCCCTACGAGTGCGGCGAATAGCCCGCCAATCCTAGAGTGAAGCCCCCTCCGTCTCAATGCCATGAGATGCGGGCTTGTTGCCCTCTAGAACCCGGCTATCCGTGCACCCCTCCGCGGGGCAATCCTAGTACAGAAAGTAAAATATACATACAATGGGTACATCGACCGCAACCAAGTCGTGCCCCAAAATAATAATACAAACTGGCAGTGACGGCAGTCCACATGTCGGACGCTCGCCCTGCAGTATCAAATGTACATAATACAACAGAACTGTACTAGCATTGCATCCAGGCTATCCCCACCGACCGATCCGCAACATCACAGCAAAAACAAAACATCAACGTGAAAGTCACGTTCGCAAATCCGTCTAACCGGGCTATAGCAGTTAGACCGGATTTACCGATCAAGTGACATTCACGGTCGCAGATATAATGTAAATACTGTGAAAAATGTGTTTAAAATTTTCCGATTGATCAAACAATTAACAAGTGGGCCCCCAAACAAAACTGTAGCAATCACAGAAAACCTGGGCCCAATTTTAATATCCCAAAACCCCTGAAATAAGCCCATAAGCCCACTGCAAAAAAATAATCACACGAGCCCACAAACTTGCGGCGGAAGCGCGGCCAGAATAGGGTTTTGGCCGCCCTTCCGCGGTCGTACGGAGGGATCGTGCTACGAAATTTTTTCAGTGTTCTTATAACTCCCTGCACATCATTCTGAGACCACCTGAAAAATTTTTAGACTCCAAAAAATTTCGACAGAAACTGATGCGAAGGCAATACGGGTTTTGAAACTTTTTGATCGATCGGAAATACAAACACATTACACAAAGCTAGACTAAGTTAATGGCGAGGCTCTGATACCACTGTAAGTGCACGGCGGCGCCCCGGCCGTCATTCCGACGCCGGAAAGCGGAAGCGGTGAAAAACTTTTTGTTTTCTTGAATTGGCAAACCGGCACCACCGCGCACTAAACACCCGGATCGTAACCATTAACAAGTCTAAGCTAACTAGAAGATGGGTTAGAGATATACCGACGATCCAAGTCCTCCGGTCTTCTCATCATGGTCCCGATCTCCGACGATCCAAGTCCTCCGGTCTTCTCGTCATGGTCCCGATCTCCTGCGGAAAAAGTCCCGTCTCCTCCTCGTCGCCGGAAGTGCACCACATCGCCTACTATGTTTACGGGCTCCCACCTCAATGCCGAGGCAACTCGGGTACGAAGCCGGCTACTCGACGTGCCCAAGATTTGCTGTAGAATGTTTGGTAGAGCTTGTGTCTCACTTTTGGGGTTGTGGAATTGCCATTGGAGGAGGGATTGAACTTGGAGCTTTTTAGATGGAACTTGTGGGATTTTGCAACATGAAATGAAGCAAAATCCCACCTCAAAATATTTGGACAGCCCCCTCAAGGGGGAGGCCGGCCATGCTCAAGTGAGGGAGGGAGAGAATGAGAGGTCTTCCAAAAAAAAAATGAGAAGCCACCATGACCATAATGCAAAGAGGGCATCATGAAAGAATATGATGACAATACCAAAACCACACTCAACACCACCATCATCACCTCACAAAGTCCAACCATGATGAGAAAGGAAAAGTTAAGCCATCATGATAGCTAGAAGTCAAGGTCAATGAGAGACTATCATGATACAAATATATGCAAAGACCCCCTCCACAATTGCCTATTTGCAACAATGCAAATAAGCCCTCCTCCACCAATCTTCGGCCAATGAACGGAACAATGGAAATTGGCCGAAACGGAAAGCAAACTGGAAACTCCAGAAAACTGGTCCCGTAATAAATTACAGGAAAACCCCGATACTGTGCATACACACCCGCATCTGTATTTCGACCGAAATACAAATGCAATGAGACAAAATCTCCACTGTACTATACTAGAATCCGGCTTATACCAAAACCGGCTAGTAATATCTGTTCGATCCTGATCCGTGCAATACCGCACGTATCTGATCGAACCCTGCCGTATAACCATACGGCCTATAGTACAAACTGTCCGATCCTGATCCGTGCAATACCGCACGTATCTGATCAGACCTTGCCATATCTCCATACGGCCTCTACAACCTTTCGCCCGAAAGCTGAGTAACTGAATGTGGGGGACTCTAAAGACTCGTCAACACCTCGGTTGTGGATTTAACCACTAAAACGTCAGAGGTATAAGCCAATACGTAACGGGCTACCAAGTATTGACTAAAAGGGACGTCGATGAGCGAACTCATCCTGACACCCTACTGAGCCTGTCAGTGACAATATCCGTGCAGTCCGGTCCGTTCGTCTATGAGTATCGCATGGCGGGCCTAGGGGGTTGGTAAAAGTCAGACCCCCAAAAGCGGTACAAGTCATGTCGGAGTGTAGCCCAGAACACCCTGAGATACTACTGGAATACCTACCAGTAAATCTCCTTGCCTTGGCCAAGGACTTTGTGTAATGGCTCTCCTAGACACAGCACGACCTCACCCCCAATACCGGGAGAGACGAACCCCTGAAGATACGCTCACTGCCTCCATGTGGCTCGGGACTGTACCCAACTAAAACCTGTTTGCACGACTCCTTTGAGCCGTGGTAGGGTAGTAATCAAAGTACAGTGGGAACTCACACGAGACAAATGACGATCCCCAGGTCGATAAACTAACCTGCACACATGTCACCAGGGAACTGCCATCTGACGTCTGGTATATGACCAATTAGCATGTTCCCGGCGATTCCTGTCCGGTGTACTCATAACCCAATGAGCACCTGTATACATCTTAGGTGATCCAACTGACACCAGTGGCTTGTGAGACCGGCCACCGCCCCTCGTCGGGGTCTCGACTGTATACACTAGTCTACTAATGGAGTATCGATGCCCGGTCTCGAAACTCCCACGACTAGGGACCTTTTAAGGATGAGCTTATAGACCCCCAGCTCCCACTTATATGATCGCCCTCATACTGCTGGTGGTCAAGCAAGAATCCTAGGGGCTCTATCAACGTGTAATAGCGACGTGTCAGGTCACCTAAAGCAGTACACGATGATAAAGGTAAACCAGATAGCATACTATCATCTCGAGTAAGACTGTCCTACCGGGATAGGTCCTCCCTCAATCATTACAATCACGTACCTGTGACCTAATAATTGACTCTGAGGGCACTATCCCCAACATCACATACTCAACCATCCCCTAAAAGTCTCTCTTTGGGAAAAAGGCCTTCGTGAGTGGATCCGCCGTGTTGTCCTTTGAGTCTACTCTCCTAACCTCGATCAACCTGGAGATCAACTATCTCCATGAT
Organism: Agapanthus africanus; assembly: GCA_030015575.1. Taxonomy (NCBI): domain Eukaryota; kingdom Viridiplantae; phylum Streptophyta; class Magnoliopsida; order Asparagales; family Amaryllidaceae; genus Agapanthus; species Agapanthus africanus. The sequence goes on from CM057350.1 coordinate 243,606,139, forward strand.
CAGGTGATGCTTCCTCAGAATATGTCTGGGTCACTGATGGGACCAGGGTTCCAGGGCCTAAGCCACACTTCCATTGTCATACAATGGCAGGAACCAAGTTCATCTTATGAACCAATATACACCCAAACTGCCTCTTTGGTAGTATCTTCAATAGCGATGTTACCAGCCTTTATCGTCTAGTTTGCCACGGTATCTAGCTTGGAACTCTTCCAACATACCGTCCCTTTACTAAGGGTAAAGACAATGCCTGTGACTGACATTCAGTCGTCTTTATCACCCTGGAACTCTTCCAGTGATTCTCCCTAGGATCGATTGATACCATCTCACTACACCTAGTGAGAATCCTAGCATCCAATTACATCTATCTCATAGATGAAAACTCAGGATTTAGGAGGTATCACCTTTATCCTATTTGGAGAATCCTTGTGATAATAGGAGATTGATCGATCGTAGTATAGGAAACTCTTTTCCTATCAAGAGTATGTTGTCTACGTACAATATGAAGATGACCACCTTACTCTCTACTACCCTTTTGTATATACAAGGTTCGTCTACCATTTTGATGAAGTCAAACACTTTGACTATCAAATCAAAACAGACGTTCCAACTCCGCGATGCCTGCTTCATTATGTAAAGCAACTTGCACACGTTTCCGCTGCTCCCACTGTTTACGAAGACCTCTGGCTGTGTTCTTATAGACGTTCTCTTCTAAATTAGTATTTAGAAAAGCAGTCATGGCACCCAACCGCCAGATATCGTAGTCATGGTATGTAGCCGTGGTAAGTAGGATCTGGACAGACTTAAGCATAGCTACTGGAAAAAGGTTTCATCATTATCCACGCTTGGTCGATGACGAAAACCTTTAACAAGTCTAGCTTTGAAAGTCTCAACTTTTCCATCTAAACCAAGTAATCTTCTCAAGATATACTTGCCCCTGATGGGGATTTAACCCTTCAGATATAGCAGCTAAAGTCCATACTTTGCTGGTGTACATGGATTCCATCTCAGATCACTAAGCATCTAGCCATTCTTACAGAGTCCCTACTCTCGATGGCCTGCTCGAAACTGGTTGGGTCATTATCTCATGATGCAATCCTCGCTCCCACTGTCATCGAGAAACCGAGGTATCTCTCAGGCGGATGAGGAACCCTGCTAGATCGGCGGAGAGGCTGAGGTTCGTCGGGGACTATTGAATCCTTTGGTTCTATCAAATCATTAGCAGTTTTGTACAGCTGGAACCTTTCCAGTTCTACAGAACTGATCTTGCCTCGATCTTGTCCGGATTTTGCTTTTGACATAGGCCGGACAATCCCAAATCTTAACTTACTTAAGAGATAGGCTCTTCCCATACCATATCTCATATGGAATGGTAGGCACTGATTTGAATCAAACCTAATTCAATAGGTATACAGCTTCTCAAGTGCATAACCTCAAAAGGAAATAGGTAACTCAGTAATACTCATCATAGAGCACACCATATCTAATATTGTGCAATTGCTCCGCCCTGATACACCGTTGTGCTGTGGTGTATTCAGAGGAGTAACATTGAGAGAAAATCTCATTCTCCTTTAGAATAGTCCAGGAATTCTATGCACAAGTATTCTCCTCCCTGATCTTATCATAGGACATAATACTTATATCTGTATTTTGGTTCTCTACTTCTAACTTATATTCTGTGAATATCTCAAAAGGTTCGGACTTATGTTTCAACAGGAACATATGACTGAATCTTGAGAGATTATCAGAGAATATAATGAAGTATGAAGAACCAGTCCTGGCATGTGTAGACAGGAGACTTTACATACATCATCATGTATCAGTCCCAAGAGTTCACTAACTCTTTCTCTGTTTCCAATAAACAGAGCTAGTGTCATTATATCTTTGTGACATGACTGGCAAGTTTCACAAGATGTAGATTCAAACTGATTTAAATATGCATCTACATGTAACTTCAGCTAGTCGGGTCACATTGATCTGACCTAGTCTACAGTACCTTAAGAAGGATCCGTTCATTTCTGAACTCTTCCTGTTATGTGTGTTCCATATACTAAGAACTGTAGTTTGATTTAGAACATCAATGCTTTTAGATAACGTGCCTGAACCGATCAACTTTTGATATAGGAAATGTTCAAAACATTATCCATCAATACAAAATTATATCCTTTCTTTACTAATAAAGATACTGATATAATTTTGTATATCAGGTTCGGTATCTAATAGCATTTGTTCAGAATCAATGTATTCGTAATACAGGGTGACAGTGACCAACAGACTTGGCTGCAACACTTGCCCCGTTTTCTGTCTCATGAAACTTATCACCCGTTCTCAGTTTTTCTACCTTTCTGTAGCCCTATGTAACAGATTACATATCTGGGATCCTGATCTGGTATCACATACCCAGGACGTAAAGAATACTGAGAAACAATTCTGTATAATGAACACACCCGAAGATGATGCATCAACATGCACTCTCTTCATTTGGGCGGCATAGGAAATCTGGTATTCCCCAATTTCCTGCTCTGTCTTATAACAATTATAAGTTGGAGCGGGATCAACGTTCCCCAGCTCAGTATAACAAGCGGGTTCGGTCAATACATCCATATTATTATCTTGATTAAGGCGTGATATGGTCGCTACCAGGAGAGAGAGAGAAGAAAACACTCAGCGTGCGCTCTTGCAAGATCAGATTGGTTATATATTTTATCTAATCAGGATGGCTCCCACTGTTTTTATCAAATCTTCCTTCAAACCCTAAAAGGAAAGACTAGCCGGGATTAATTACACTCTACAAGTTCGCCAATCTTTCAGCCAGGCCAGTGTCGGTACTTTGAGGGAGGTTCCCCGTGCTTTCGCACGGACCTAATTACTGTAAACCTCGTTTTCCCAGAGGCGTAACCCCGTTGACACCTTTCTAGACACCTACTTGATCGGCTAATTGCAAAGTGCAAAACACTCCCAGGAGTAACAATTACTCGCAGTGGGTATCGGGATCCAACTATCACATAGAAGGTATGCAATCTCATTGCAAGTTTCAACACTTGAAACTCCCGATAAAGGTTTTTACCCTTAGCACCTATGACCTTAACTATGGTCAACAAATCATAAGTACTAGTCAAGTTCTACCCTTCATTTCGTGATTAATTAGACCCACCCACATGACCCTTAACTAAGGTCAACAAAGTCACGCGACTGTCCTAACTAATCGCATCATATGCGGTGTAGGAAGACATCACTTAGCTACCGTACACTGTGCCTTGACTATGGTCAACAAACACAGCACGAATACTAAGTACTCTACTTCCTAAAATGACGGAGGGTTGCGGCTGGTTTTTGTGAAAACCTTTAACGCTTTGAACATGATCTCGTTGCAGAATCAAATGGTTTTTAAATGGAATGTTTTCGAGGCTTTTCTAGTTTTGCTAAAGGGGTCACTCCCGGTGAAGGGATCGTCGGCCCTTTCCTCGTCGAATGAGGTGCGGGATATATCATATATATCACTGTGCAAAGCGGAAACTATAGAAGCGATCAAAGACAAACCGAGGGTTGTAGCATCTGCCAGTTATTGCTAAAGGAGTCACTCCCGGTGAAGGGATCTCGGTCCTTTCCTTATCGAATAAGGTGCAGGATGTTCTACAATGAACACCGCGATGCAAAGCAAGAACTGTAGCTACCTGTTTTATTTTGAAATTCGATTCCACAACATCATTTAGGTTTATTTTCTTTCATTAATCTCATTAATGAATATCCCATCATTTAAATCCACCTAACCATCACAGATAAATATAACGTACGCTTATGCCATCCGCATTCGCCTCGATGTCCCGTCTGCACCGTTAGGTTAGGTAACTAACGCCAGAGCGAGGCAGGGCTAGCGCGGGTGTAAAACATAAGCAACGTCTATATAATATATCATATATACTATAATATCTGTCACAGAGCACAGAACATCGCATGATCACAGATAAAACACAGCAGAAGACACATATGAAATATTGGATATACTAGGACGTCCGTGTTTTCAATACGAGCCAGTATAAAACACGGATTCCACGGTCGTGATGAATAGCCAATCCCACACCCCTAGACCCCTACGAGAGCGGCAAGCAACCCTACCAATTCTAGGGTTAGGAGACCCGGACTCGACTCCTCGAGTTGGTCTCCCTCTGGACCCCAGAACCCGGTTACTTGTGCTCCCCTCCTTGGGTCTATCCTAATGCGGAAAAGTAAATAATATACAAACGGTGACTACTCCCGCAACCTGGAAGTGCCCCAATAAAAGAATATTACATACAAGTTTTTACATGAATGAAAATGAAAAACACTCATCTCACATAAAAAACCCCGACTATTCAACCACGACGATCCAATATAACATATCCAGCAACACAGAACAACACATGTCATCAACGTAAGTAAATATGTCCATCCCAATTGTCGTTGACATATAGCAACGAAACCGGCGATGTCACATATTACACTTACGGTCACAGAAAAGAAAGTGTAAAACTACAACAGTTGGAATCCACAACCTCCTCAGACATCGCATGCCTGACCAAATGAATTACTTAGACATCGCATGCCTAACAATTATAAACCCCGCATTTTAGTCTCGTTATCGAAAACACTTTTCAATATCAAGTCGGGCAATTCAACAAGATTCCCGAAAAACTGATCGAATGCTCGTCGCAAACTTTAGTAGGAGGCCGCACCCCTGATACCGTCGACGAAGTGCACCAAGGCGGAACACCGCTGCCGCGAGCACCCGGACGGATGCTTTCGGCAACGGGGTTCTCCTACAGTCACTTGGTCGGGGCTATGGGGTGAGGCTGTCTATTAAGTTTACCCGGCGAGTATCCGCGTACGCTACGTGATTGCAACGGACTTTTGATCACATCAAAATTCCGTGGCAACCGATCAAATGAGACTAAACTGCTATGTTTATAACATTCATTCAGTTATCTCATAACTTCTTGTGAATTCCAATTATTGTATCACATTCCGGATAAATAGAAAATGTTAAACTTTCCGATCGAACAATCGAACACCCAAGTTTTCCCGATACAGATCAACACATGAAACAAGTCTAAAAACATTCAGTTCGTGCCTCAGTACCAACGGTCCAGCCGTAGAAGGGTCAAGCCAACGCCTCACATGTGGCACGCCGTACTGCCCCAAACCCGAAGGTTCAAAGGGTAGTTCAAGACGGTCACATAATCGAGTTAAGGTTTGTTGTCTTCTAGAGGGACCATCGTGTTACTTGCACTACTTAGAACGTGATTAAACTACAGAAATATCCAACACTTGGAAATTTCCCGACAGGGGAAAAATTGGGTATTTATATCCGGTCGAACTTTTTAACATATTCAAAAAATTATCCGGAACGACACATAGACAAAGTTTGACAATCCGATCGAATGTATGAACTCCCAATACAACCCAAAATACTCAACTCTTTATTTCAGATTAAAAATTCCCAGGAAAACCAGCACTGAAAAATAGGAGTTACTGTGCAAAATTCAATGGCAGATAAGACAAAAGTGCGGCGGAAGGGCCGCATTAGCACGCTAATGCCGCGGTTCCGCCGCACTTTAGAAAGATCATTAGGTAATTTTTGCATCGTAATTCTTAGATTTACCTGCTTGTTTTTCTGCATATTTTTAATTTGCAAAAATCCACATTTTACAAAAAAGTACAGAGAGCAATTTGGAAATCGGATTTCGGTTCGATCGGACTTCAAAGTCCGTCTACGCTTCGCCTAAGGCTCTAGCTAGGCTCTGATACCACTATAGGGTTCCTAGGCACTCTTGTGAAGTCTCACAAGTGATCAAACATGCACAAATCAAATTTTACGGGTGCCTACAAACCCGACTACGGATCGTTTACTAGATATTTAGGCGAAACAAGCAAACTAGTTAACATTTTAACTAAGGGAACGGATATACAACCTTTGTAGATCCGGTCCACCACCTCCACGGCTCCGCAATGAAGTCCCCTCGCTGTCCAAATCATGTCTTGGGCTCTAGCGTTGGCATCATCGGAGAATGGGCGGGCTTGATCGTCGGTTCGATGCCGAAGATGATCTACGTCGAGGCATCGCTAGAACAAGCTCCAACTTCACCAAGTCGGAAAAACTTGTGAAGGAAACACCCTATACTACTTGGCAAGAGGTAGAGGATGAAGAAATAGGAAGTGGGTAAACTTTAGTTTTGGATTTCTCACTAGATTTCACATGTTGCCATTGAACTAGAAAGCTTTTCTTCTTCTTGCTCATGAAGAAGAAGATGAAAAAGATATGATAAGTGTTGAATAATTAGATAAATAATTCAATACTTATCATACTATCAACTATAGTTAAGTGTAGAGAATTAACATGGGTTAGTTAAATGGTTAGGGTTAAGCAAAACAACAAAAGAGTGACTTAGTCAAAGTTTCAAGAAACTTCAACTAAAAAACAAAACTTACAACCATTTATCTTTTCCTTTTTCCAAAAAGAATAAATAAGAAAAAGATAAATGAATAAATAATCAAAACCCTAATCATTAACTTAAACCATGGTTTGATTCTTTACACTTAACCAAGTAAGCATGTATCATCAAACATGATACAAACATGTGCACAAAACTATATCGAATATACAATGTGTACAATTCAAGTGAGAAAATCCTTTTAAAGTGAATCAATACTAGTTAACGCAAAGTAATATATCAAATATATAGATATGCACTAAATCATTAAATCAACACTTGATTTAACGATCCGGTCATATCGGATATAACCGACTAGTATCATATGTATCGGCTTATCGAATCAATCCTTGATTCGATAACTAGGTTATATCGCATATAACCATTCGATACATTCATCGCGAGAATAGAATATGGTATCACATACACGCATTATTCTCGGTCCCGCCCATATCTCATATGCGCTCCTATTTCGTTTCGCTTGAGCCAGGAAACCTCTGTGTAGGACTCTAAAGACTCGTCAATACGCCGGCAGCAAATGATGATCATATCAAACACCCACAAGCCGCAAGCGGTCTTCTAAACGTAACGGCCACCTGGGTATTGAGCGATCAGAAGATCGACGAGCAAGCCCGCTCACACTCCTGCGACTCCGACCAGTAACACTACCGTATAGTCCGGTCTGTTCGTCTGATTTGTCGCATATCTCGCCTAGGGGTGGTAAACGTCAGACCCCAATAGCTCGATAAGTCATGCTGACGTAGGGTCCATAACATTCGTGAAACTACTGATAACTCTTACCAGTATATCACTGCAACCCTGGCCAGGGATTTTCTGTTATGGCCAGTCGAGCATAGCACAACATCAACCCCCAATACCGGGAGAGACGAATCCCCTCCTATCGCTCATTGCCTCCATGTGAATCGGGACTGTACCCAAAAACCACCTGTTTGCACGACTCAGTAGAGCCGTGGTAGGGTGGAAATCAAAGCACAGTGGGAGACACACAAGACTCTATGACGATCTCGGGTCAACAGACTAAGCTGTACCAGTGTCACCAGAGAACTGCCATCTGACGTGAGGTATAATACCATCTGGGAGTTCTCGGCGAGTCCGTTCAGTGTACCCAGTCTCCACCGAGCACCCGCATACCATCTCCGATGTCAAACACCAATGGATATGGAATCATCCATCGCCCATCGCATGGGTCGAGAAGATATACGCTAGTCTACTCTGGAATATCGATGCCCCGTCTCGATATTCCCTCGACTAGGAACATTTCAAGGATGTACTCATAGACTATCCAGGCCCCACTAGTATGATCTGCATCACAGTCCTGGAAGTCAAGTATACATCCTAAGGGCTTTATCAACATGTAATCAGAGAGATAGAAAGTATACATGTTAAGATAAAGTGCAACCAGATAGCGTACTATCATGTCGAGCAAGAAAGTCCTACCTATATATGTCCCAGCATCCACTACAATATACATCCAATGTACAGTAATGGCCTCTAGGGCATACATATAACTAACAACATCTTATGAAACTTTCCAGTCATGTCACAAAGATAAGATGACCATAGCTCTGTTTGTTGGAAACAGAGAAAGAGTTAGTGAACTTTTGGGATTGATACATGCTGATGTATGAAAGTCTCCTGTCTACACATGCCAAGACTGGTTCTTTTTACTTCATTACGTTCTCTGATAATCTCTCAAGGTTCAGACATGTGTTCCTGTTGAAACATAAGTCCGAAGCTTTTGAGATATTCACAGAATATAAGTTAGAAGTAGAGAACCAAAATAAAGGTATAAGTATTATGTCCTTTGATGAGATCAAAGAGGAGAATACTTGAGCACGGAATTCCTGGACTATTCTAAAGGAGAATGAGATTCTCTCTCGGCATTACTCCTCCGTATACACCACAGCACGTCCGTGTATCGGGGCGGAGCAATCACACCCTATTTGATATGGTGCGCTCTATGATGAGTACTGCTGAGTTTCCTATTTCCTTTTGCGAGTTATGCACTTGAGAAGCTGCATACCTATTGAATAGGGTTCGAATCAAATCAGTTGCCTACCACTTCATATGTGATATGGAAAGGGAGGAGCCCATATCTTATGATCGTTAAGATTTGGGGTTGTCCGGCTTATGTCTAAAAGCAAAATCCGGACAAGCTCGAGGTAAGGTCTGTTATGTAGAACTGGAATGGTTCCAGCTATACAAACTGCAGCTGATGATTTGGTAGAACCAAAGGATTCAATAGTTTCCAACGAACCTCAGCCTCTCCACCGATCTAGCAGGGTTCCTCACCCACCTGAGAGATACTTCGGTTTCTCTATGACAGTGGGAGCGAGGATTGCATCATGAGATGATGACCCAAATAGTTTCGAGCTGGCCATCAGGAGTGGGACTCTGTAAGAATGGCTGGGTGCTTATCGATCTGAGATGGAATCCTTATACACCAACAAAGTATGGACTTTGGTTGCTTTATCTGAAGGGTTAAATCCCCATCAGGAGCAAGTATATCTTGAGAAGATTACTTGGTGTACATGGAAAAGATGAGACTTTCAAAGCTAGACTTGTTAAAGGTTTGCATCATAGACCAGGTATGGATTATGTTGAAACCTTTTCTAAGGATCTATGCTTAAGTCCATCCAGATCCTACTTACCACGGCTACATACCATGACTACGATATCTGGTGGTTGGGTGTCATGACTGCTTTTCTAAGTGATATTTTAGAAGAGAGCGTCTATAAGTACACAGCCAGAGGGCTTCGTAGACAGTGGGAGCAGCGGAAACGTGTGCAAGATGTTTTATATGATAAAGCAGGCATCGCGGAGTTGGAGCATCTGTTTTGATGTGGTAGTCAAAGAGTTTGACTTCATCAAAATGGTAGATGAACCTTGTATATACAAAAAGGTAGTAGAGAGTATGGAAGTGATCCTCGTAGAGTACGTGGATGACATACTCTTGATAGGGAAGGAGTTTCCTATGCTACGCTCGGTCATTCTCCGCTTATCACAAGGATTCTCCATATAGGATCAAAGTGATACCTCCTAAATCCTGGGTTTTGGATCTATGAGATAGATCTAATTGGATGTTAGGATTCTTACTAGTTGTAGTGAGATGGTATCAATCGATCCTGGGGAGAATCATTGGAAAGGTTCCAGGGTGATAAGAATGACTGAATGTCAGTCGCAGGCTTGTCTATACCCTCAGTGGAGGGACGGTATGTTGGAAGAGTTCCAAGCTAGATACCGTGACATACTAGACGATTAAAGGCAAGATACATCGTTACCAATGATACTACAAAAGAGGCAGTCTGGATATATATATAAGTTCATACGATGAACTTCATTCCTACCATTGTGTGACAATGGAGTTGTGGCTTTAGCCAAGGACTACAATCCCATCAGAAATCCAGATATAATTCTTAGGCAGTTTCACCTGATCATGGAGATAGTTGATCTCCAGGGAGATCGAGGTTAGGAGAGTAGACACAGAGGACAACAGCGCGGATCCACTCATAAAGGCCTTTTTCCCAGTAGAGACTTTTATGGGATGGTTGAGTATGAGATACTTCAACCGCAGCTAATTTTTGGGTATGCGATACCATAACAGATGGCCCTAGTGCAAGTGGGAGATTGTTAGTTATATGTATGCCCTAGAGGCCATTACTGTACATACGATGTATATTGTAGTGGATGCTAGGACATATATAGGGAGGACTATCTTGCTCGACATGATAGTATGCTATCTGGTTGTACTTTATCTTAACATGTACTCTGATTGTCTCTATATTACATGTTGATAAAGCCCTTAGGATATGTACTCGACTACTGGGACTATGATGAGATCATACTAGTGGGGCCACGGTAGTCGACGAGTACATCCTATAACTGTTCCTAGTCGTGGGTGTATCGAGACAGGGCATCGATGCACTAGAGTAGACTAGCGTATACGCATCTTGACCCATATGATGGGCGATGGATGATCCCATATCCATCGGTGTTTGACATCAAGGATGGTGTACGGGTGCTCAGTGGAGACTGGGTACACTGGACGGACTCGCCGAGAACTCCCAGATGGTATTATACCATACGTCAGATGGCAGTTCTCCGGTGACACTGGTACAGAGTAGTCTGTTGACCCGAGATCGTCATAGAGTCTTGTGTGATTCCCACTGTGCTTTGATTTCCATCATACCACGTCCAAGAGGGCGTGCAAAAAGGTGGCTTTTGGGTACAGTCCCGAATCACATGGAGGAAATGAGCGATAGGAGGGGATTCGTCTCTCCCGGTATAGGGAGTTGATGTTGTGCTGTGTTCGATTGGCTATAACCGGAAATCCCTGGCCAGGGTTGCTGAGATTTACTGGTAAGCGTTATCAGTAGTTTCTCGAACTGTTATAGACCTCATATCGACACGACTTATCAAGCTACCGGGGTCTGACGTTTACCACCCCTAGGCGAGATATGCGACATATCAGACGACGAGACCGGACTGTACGGGAGTGTTACTGTTTGGATTCGCAGGAGAAGTTACAGGCTTGCTTGTTGATCTTCTGTGCGCTCAATACCTGGGTAGCTGTTACGTTTAGCTGACCGCTTGCAGCTTGTGGGTGTTTGATATGATCATCACTTACTGCCGGCGTATTGACGATTCTTTAGAGTCCTACACAGAGATTTCTTGACTCAGGCAAAACGGAGTAGGAGCACATATGTGATATGTGCGGGACCGAGGATAATGTGATATGTGATACCGTATTCTATTCTCGCGATATTTGATATCCGCCGGGTCATCGGATCAAGTGTTGATTCGGTGAATCGGTACGGATAAATATTAGTCGGTTATATGCGATATAGCTGTATTGTCGGATCAAGTGTTGATTCGATAATTTAATGTATAATAATATATATGATATATTAAATTACATTAACTAATATTTGCTCACTAAAAGATTCTTTTTCTCACTCGGGTAATACATTGATATATATGCGATATATGTTAATTGTATTATTTTATTTGGTTACAATAAATATTATATATGTGATATATAATATTGTAACATGATATGATAACTAATGCAACATGTTTTGTAAAGATTAATCAAGATTAGGGTTTGATTTGGGTTAATGGTTTCTAGATGATTCTAGAAGGTTTTTGTTTTGTCATGGAAAAGATATTTACTTATGACTCATTCTTAACTCTACCCAAAACCCTAACCCTTGGTTAATTCTCTACAATGGTTAAGTGAACCATGGTTGCATAATTGATCATTATCTCCTTTTCCTATTCATCACAAAAGGATTATCAATATTGTTCATCATCTTCTTCCTTCTTCTTCTTTGCTTGAAATGGTTTCTTGCTTTGATTTTTGTGATGGATAAATATGAGAAAAAGATAAATAAAGAGAGCAAAAATCCTACTTCATCATCCTCATCTTCCCTTGCCATTTAGATGAGGGTGTTCACATCATTTCATGAGTGTTAGCTTGTGTTAAAGAAACTTCAAGGTAGATCATCTTAGTATCGAAGATCGGAAGCGAAGGTTGCGTCTTTCTCTTCGTGGAACATCTCAAGAGTCCGGATCCCGATGATCGCAGCGAAGGGACCACAACACGGAGCATATGAAGTGAAGGACCGGATCTACAAAGGTTGTAATCCCTCTCACTTAGTGTTAAAGTGTTTAGCATGCTTGTTTTCGCCTAATCTCTAGTTTAAAGTTCCGTATTCGGGTTGTTCGGCACGGCTAATTTTTAAATCGGGCATGTTTGATGCCTCGTAGACCCTTGTGCGCGTGCCCAGTAACCCTACAGGGGTGAGTTGCCAACTCATGAATAGTAAATAACATCATACTGTAATCGCAAGTATGCACTAACAACGATAATTTATCACATGTAATCTGATAACATAAGTATGGCAATATGAATATGCAACTATCATGCTCAAGGCACACCACCAGGGTACTATATCTACACGAATCAAATATATATCAAATATATATCAAATATATCCTGAGTGTGGGATAAATAATAAACCTCATGCACAAATCATCAGCATGGAAAAACCTGATGTCTATCAACGACACCCCAAATCCCAAAATCCTCAGGCGTCGTCACCAGGAATGGCCCTCATATCCTATAAATCTCATGGAACCTAAGTTCCCATCATCGGCACTCAAAAATATCATGAAATACTCGTGTCCAACATCGACACGTAAATTCACATATCGTATCTATATATCTCACGGAACCTGAGTGTCCAACCTGACACTCGCAATCCACGGAACCTGAGTGTTCAACCTCGACACTCGCAATCCATATATCCTTACATCTCACAGAACCTAAGTGTCCAACCCGACACTTCAATCCACGGAACCTGAGTGTCTAACCTCAACACTCGCAATCCATATATCAAGAGAAACCGGGTTTTCAAAACAATACTCATTTCATGAAATATCCCCATGGTTCTCAAATCCAGAAAATCACATGAAATCCATATCTCAATGCGTAAATCCATGTAATATGATGTATGCAACATAGAACAATATGAGCATATCATGGGAAAATCCACTATTTAAATGCATAAAATTATTAAATATATCATGCGGTTCCCAATTATCCAAATCCAACGCAATATCATATAAAGTGAACATGTAGCTATAGCAAGGTATATATGTAAGCATGTAGGTATGCATGTATGCTATATTTCATATGCGCAATAACACAATAATTAACGTCTCAATGTCAATGACAATACTGTTAGTTATATGTATGCCCTAGAGGCCATTACTGTACATACGATGTATATTGTAGTGGATGCTAGGACATATATAGGGAGGACTTTCTTGCTCGACATGATAGTATGCTATCTGGTTGTACTTTATCTTAACATGTACTCTGATTGTCTCTATATTACATGTTGATAAAGCCCTTAGGATATGTACTTGACTACTGGGACTATGATGAGATCATACTAGTGGGGCCATGGTAGTAGACGAGTACATCCTATAACTGTTCCTAGTCGAGGGTGTATCGAGACAGGGCATCGATACACCAGAGTAGACTAGCGTATACGCATCTTGACCCATATGATGGGCGATGGATGATCCCATATCCATCGGTGTTTGACATCAAGGATGGTGTATGGGTGCTCAGTGGAGACTGGGTACACTGGACGGACTCGCCGAGAACTCCCAGATGGTATTATACCTCACGTCAGATGGCAGTTCTCCGGTGACACTGGTACAGAGTAGTCTGTTGATCCGAGATCGTCATAGAGTCTTGTGTGATTCCCACTGTGCTTTGATTTCCATCATACCACGTCCAAGAGGGCGTGCAAAAAGGTGGCTTTTGGGTACAGTCCCGAATCACATGGAGGCAATGAGCGATAGGAGGGGATTCGTCTCTCCCGGTATAGGGAGTTGATGTTGTGCTGTGTTCGATTGGCTATAACCGGAAATCCCTGGCCAGGGTTGCTGAGATTTACTGGTAAGTGTTATCAGTAGTTTTACAAACTGTTATAGACCTTATATCGAAACGACTTATCAAGCTACTGGGGTCTGACATTTACCACCCCTAGGCGAGATATGCAACATATCAGACGACGAGACCAGACTGTACGGGAGTGTTACTGTTTGGATTCACAGGAGAATGTACAGGCTTGCTTGTTTATCTTCTGAGTGCTTAATACCTGGGTAGCTGTTACGTTTAGCTGACCGCTTGCAGCTTGTGGGTGTTTGATATGATCATCACCTACTGCCGGCGTATTGACGATTCTTTAGAGTCCTACACAGAGGTTTCTTGACTCAGGCAAAACGGAGTAGGAGCACATATGCGATATGTGCGGGACCGAGGATAATGCGATATGTGATACCGTATTATATTCTCACGATATTTGATATCAGCCGGGTCATCGGATCAAGTGTTGATTCGATGAATCGGTACGGATAAATATTAGTCGGTTATATGCGATATAGCCGGATTGCCGGATCAAGGGTTGATTCGATAATTTAATGTATAATAATATATATATGATATATTAAATTACATTAACTAATATTTGCTCACTAAAAGATTCTTTTTCTCGCTCGGGTAATACATTGATATATATGCGATATATGTTAATTGTATTATTTTATTTTGTTACAATAAATATTATATATATGATATATAATATTGTAACATGATATGGTTATTAATGCAACATGATTAGTGGAGATTAAACATGGTTAGGGTTTGATTAGGGTTAAGCTCTTCTAGAAGTTTCTAGAAGGTTTTTTGTTTTGTTTTGTGTAAGATATTTTGTGAAGATATTTGCTTAACCAAACCCAAACCCTTGACCATGGTTGTTTCTCTACAAGGGTTAAGGATTCATTCTTAACTTTGGTTGCAATTCTAGCCTCACTAATGGGTTATTCATTATTCATCACAAAAGGATTCCATCTTCTTCTTCATTCTCTTTTCATGGAAAAGCTTTCTTGATTTTGATTTTGTGATGATAAATGAGTGAGAAAAAGATAATAAAAGAGAGCAAAAATCCTACTTCATCATCCTCATCTATCCTTGCCATTTAGATAAGGGTGTTCAAATCATTTCATGAGTGTTAGCTTGTGTTAACGGAACTTCATGGTAGATCATCTTAGTATCGAAGATCGGAAGCAAAGGTTGCATCTTTCTCTTCGTGGAAACTCTCGAGAGTCCGGAACCCGATGATCGCAGCGAAGGGACCACAACACGGAGCATATGAAGTGAAGGACCGGATCTACAAAGGTTGTAATCCCTCTCACTTAGTGTTAAAGTTGTTAACATGTTAGTTTTCGCCTAATCTCTAGTTTAAAGATCCGTATTCGGGTTGTTCGGCACGGCTAAAATTTTAATCGGGCATGGTTGATGCCTCGTAGACCCTTGTGCGCGTGCCTAGCAACCCTACAGTGGTATCAGAGACAAGCTAGAGCTTTAGGTGAAGTCCTGACGAAGTTTAAAGTCCGATCGAACGCCGAAACCCCGACACGGAACCCTCTCTGTACATTTTTCAAAAATGTGGTTTTTTCTGAATTAAAAATTCTCAGAAAATTAAGCAGGAAAAACTAAGAATTACTGTGAAGTACGGACGTCTAACTCGAAAATTTGACCGCGGAACCGCGGCGAAAACATGGGTTTTGCGGCGGTTCAGCGGCCAAAATTTGACTTAGTCCCTGAAATTTCATGTAATTATTTTTAGACCCTTTCTTGTTATTTTTTTCTGTGAATATTTTAATTCCACTCAAGTGTTGAGTTTTTAAGGGTTGTATTGGGGAATCGTTGATTCGATCGGATGATTTAACTTTGTTTAGTTTGTCCGGATAACTTCTAGAAACTGTTAAAAAGTTCGAACAGATATCAATAACTCACTTTTTCCCCTGTCGAAATTTTTTCAAAAGTTGGATTTTTCCTCGTGTTTAAGAACGTTCTAAGTCGTGCAAGTAACGCGGTGGACCCTCTAGAAGACAACAAACCTTAACTCGATTATGTGACCGTCTTGAACTGCCTTTTGAACCTTAGGGTTTGGGGCAGTACGGCGTGCCATATGTGAGGCGTTGGCTTGACCCTTCTACGGCTGGACCATTGGTACTGTGGCATGTGATGGATGTTTTTAAACTGATTTCAAGTGTTGAGATATATTGGGGAATCTTGTGTGTTTGATGATTCGATCGGAAAGTTTAACTTTGTCTATTTATCTGGAATGTGATACAATAATTGGAATTCACATGTAGTTATGAGATAACTAATATGAATGTTATAAACACAGCACTTTAGTCTCATTTGATCGGTTGCCACGGAATTTTGATGTGATCAAAAGTCCGTCGCAATCACGTAGCATACGTGGATATGTAAGTGCACGGCGGCGCCCCGGCCGTCAATCCGACGCCGGAATGCGGAAGCGGTGAAAAACTTTAATTTTGCGGACTTAGCAAAACGGCACCACCGCGCACTAAAACCCGGATCGAACCATTAACTAGTCTAAGCTAACTAGAAGATGGGTTAGAGATATACCGACGATCCTAGTCCTCCGGTCTTCTCGTCATGGTCCCGATCTCCTGCGGAAAAGTCCCGTCTCCTCCTCGTCGCCGGAAGTGCACCACATCGCCTACTTTGTTTACGGGCTCCCACCTCAATGCCGAGGCAACTCGGGCACGAAGCCGGCTACTCGACGTGCCCAAGATTCGCTGTAGAATGTGTGAAGAACCATGTCTCATTTTTGGGGATTGTGGAATTGCCATTGGTGAAGGAAAAGAGAGCTTGGAGAGAGGTGGGGAAAATGTAGCATACTCAAGAATCAATGTATCATATTTTTCTCCACTCAAAAGAGAAGCAATTCTCTCATCCCCCAAAAGTGGCCGGCCCCCCATTACCAAGTGTGATTGGAGAGAGAGAAAACCAAGACAAGGGGGGGTGGTTGGAAAGCAAAAAAAATGATGAGGAGAAATCAAATGATCACCACAAATCCAACACACAAAGGCAACCATCATCTCATGCATGATGGCTTCAAAAAGTCAAGCCATCATGAGAAGAAGAAGTCAAGTGATGGTGCTCATCATGACAACCATCATGATAAGATAAAATGCAAAGACCCCCTCCACAAAAGCCTATTTGCAACAATGCAAATAAACCCTCATCCACCAATCTTCGGCCAATGAACGGAACAAAGGAAATTGGCCGAAACGGAAAGCAAACTGGCAACTCCAGAAAACAGGTCCCGTAATAAATTACAGGAAAACCCCGATACTGTGCATACACACCCGCATCTGTATTTCGACCGAAATACAAATGCAATGAGACAAAATCTACACTGTACTATACTAGGATCCGGCTTATACCAAAGCCGGCTAGTAATATCCGTTCGATCCTGATCCGTGCAATACCGCACGTATCTGATCGAACCCTGCCATATATCCATACGGCCTATAGTACAAACTGTCCGATCCTGATCCGTGCAATACCGCACGTATCTGATCGGACCTTGCCATATCTCCATACGGTCTCTACAACCTTTCGCCCGAAAGCTGAGTAACTGAATGTGGGGGACTCTAAAGACTCGTCAACACCTTGGTTGTGGATTTAACCACTAGCACGTCAGAGGTATAAGCCAATACGTAACGGGTTACCAAGTATTGACTAAAAGGGACGTCTGTGAGTGAACTCAGCCTGACAACCCTACTGAGCCTGTCAGTGACAATATCCGTGCAGTCCGGTCCGTTCGTCTATGAGTATCGCATGGCGGGCCTAGGGGGTTGGTAAAAGTCAGACCCCCAAAAGCGGTACAAGTCGTGTCGGAGTGTAGCCCAGAACACCCTGAGATACTACTGGAATACCTACCAGTAAATCTCCTTGCCTTGGCCAAGGACTTTGTGTAATGGCTCTCCTAGACACAGCACGACCTCACCCCCAATACCGGGAGAGACGAACCCCTGAAGATACGCTCACTACCTCCATGTGGCTCGGGACTGTACCCAACTAAAACCTGTTTGCACGACTCCTTTGAGCCGTGGTAGGGTAGTAATCAAAGTACAGTGGGAACTCACACGAGACAAATGACGATCCCCAGGTCGATGAACTAACCTGCACACATGTCACCAGGGAACTGCCATCTGACGTCTGGTATATGACCAACTAGCATGTTCCCGGTGAGTCCTGTCCGGTGTACTCATAACCCAATGAGCACCTGTATACATCTTAGGTGATCCAACTGACACCAGTGGCTTGTGAGACCGGCCACCGCCCCTCGTCGGGGTCTCGACTGTATACACTAGTCTACTAATGGAGTATCGATGCCCAGTCTCGAAACTCCCACGACTAGGGACCTTTTAAGGATAAGCTTATAGACCCCCAGCTCCCACTTATATGATCGCCCTCATACTGCTGGTGGTCAAGCAAGAATCCTAGGGGCTCTATCAACGTGTAATAGCGACGTGTCAGGTCACCTAAAGCAGTACACGATGATAAAGGTAAACCAGATAGCATACTATCATCTCGAGTAAGACTGTCCTACCGGGATAAGTCCTCCCTCAATCATTACAATCACGTACCTGTGACCTAATAATTGACTCTGAGGGCACTACCTCCAACAGGATACTCGCCGGGTAAACTTAACAGACAGCCACGCCCTATAGCCTCGACCAAGTGACTGTAGGAGAACCCCGTCGCCGAAAGCATCCGTTCGGGTGCTCGCGGTAGCGGTGTTTCGCCTTGGTGCACTTTGTCGACGGCTTCGGGGGTGCGGCCGTCTACTAAAGTTTGCAACGAGCATTCGATCAGAATGTCGGGAATCCTGTTGAATTGCCCGACTTGATATTGAAAAGTGTTTTCGATAATGAGACTAAAATGCGGGGTTTATAATTGTTAGGCATGCGATGTCTGAGGAATTCATTTGGTTAGGCATGCGATGTCTAAGGAGGTTGCGGATTCCAACTGTTGTAGTTTTACACTTTCTTTTCTGTGACCGTAAGCGTACTATGTGGTGTATCGCCGGCTTCGTTGCTATACATCAACGACAATCGGGATACGCATACTTGCTTACGTTGATGATATGAGATATTATGTGTTGCTGTGATATGTTATATTGGATCGTCGCGTTTTGAATAGCCGGGGGTTTTATGTGAGATGAGTGTTTTTCTTTTTCATTAATGTAAAATTCATTTGTATGTAATATTCTTTTATTGGGGCACTTCCAGGTAGCGGAAGATGTCACCGTTTTATATTATTTACTTTTCCGCATTAGGTAGACCCAAGGCGGGGAGCATAAGTAACTGGGTTCTAGGGTCCAGTGGGAGACCATCTCGAGGAGTCGAGACCGGGTCTCCAAACCCTAGAATTGGCAGTGTTGCTTGCCGCTCTCGTAGGGGTCTAGGGATGTGGGTTTGGCTATTCATCGCGACCGTGGAATCCATGTTTTATACAGGCTCGTATTGAAAACACGGACGTCCTAGTATATCCAATATTTCATATATGTTCTTTTGCTGCAATGTTCTGTGATGAGATCATATTACTGCCTGAGACGAATGTTTATATTATATATACGAGATATATATTATATTGCAGATTTCGTTTCAAAAGAGATTCTTGTGAAGCAAAATAAAATGGGACTTCATTAATGAGATTAATGAAACTAAAAGAAACCTAAGGTGTTGTGGAATCGAATTTTCAAAAACAGGTAGCTACAGTTCTTGCTTTGCATCGCGGTGTTCCTTGTAGAACATCCTGCACCTTATTCGATAAGGAAAGGACCGAGATCCCTTCACCGGGAGTGACTCCTTTAGCAATAACTGGCAGATCATACAAACTCGGTTTGTCTTTTGATTGCTTCTATAGTTCTTTCTTTGCATAGTGGTATTTGTGAAATATCCTGCACCTTATTCGATGAGGAAAGGGCCGACGATCCCTTCACCGGGAGTAACCCCTTTAGCAAAACTAGAAAAGCCTAAAAAACACTCCATTTAAAAATCACTCGATTCTACAACGATATCAAGTTCATTACGCAAAGGGTTTTCATAAAAACCTGTCGTAGCCCTCCGTCATTTCAGATAAGGACTGTTTAGTATTCGTGCTGCGTTTGTTGGCCTCTGTCAAGGCATAGTGTGCGGTAGCTGAATAGTACTTATCTGCTTATGCATATGATGCAAATTGGATTAGGGTAGTCGTGCGACCTTGTTGGCCTTTGTCAAGGGCCGTGCGGGTGGGTTTAATTCAATCAAGAAATGGCGGGTTGAACTTGACTAGCAGCCTATGGTTTGTTGGCCTTTGTCAAGGTCATAGGACGCTAGGGGCAAAATATTATCGGGAATTTCAAGTGTTGAAATTTGCAATGGGATTGCATACCTTCTATGAGATAGTTGGATCCCGATACCCGCTGCGAGTAACAGTTACTCCTGGGAGAGTTTTACACATTACAATTAGCCGATCAAGTAGGTGTCTAGAAAGGTGTCGACGGGGTTACGCCTCTGGGAAAAATGAGGTTTACTTTAATTAGGTTTGTGCGAAAGCACGGGGGACCTCCCTCAAAGTACCGATACTGGCTTGGCTGAAAGATTGGCGAACTTGTAGCGTGTAATTAATCCCGGCTAGTCTTTCCTTTTAAGGTTTGAAGGAAGATTTGATTAAAACAGTGGGAGACATCCTGATTAGATATATTAGATAACCAATCTAATCTTGCAAGAGCATACGCTGAGTGTTTTCTTCTCTCTCTCTCCAGATAGCGACCATATCACGCCTTAATCAAGATAATAAAACGGATGTATTGACCGAACCCACTTGTTATACTAAACTGGGGAACGTTGGTCCCGCTCCAACTTATAATTGTTATAAGACAGAGCAGGAAATTGGGGAATACCAGATTTCCCGTGCCGCCCAAACGAAGAAAGTGCATGTTGATGCATCATCTTCGGGTGAGTTCATTACACAGAACTGTTTCTCAGTATCCTTTACATCCTGGGTATGTGATACCGAATCAGGATCACGTATATGTAATCTGTTACATGGGCTACAGATAGGTAGAGAACTGAGAACGGGTGATAAGTTTAATGAGACAGAAAACGGTGCAAGTGTTGCAGCCAAGTCTGTTGGTCACTGTCACCCTGTATTACTGGAATACATTGATTCTGAACGAATGTTATTAGATACCGAACCTGATATACAACATCATATCAGTTTCTTTATTAGTAAAGAAGTGATATAATTTTGTATTGTTGGATAATGTTTTGAACATTTCCTATATCAAGAGTTGATCGGTCCAGGCACGTTATCTAAAAGAATTGACGTTCTAAATCAAACTACAGTTCTTAGTATAAAGAACACACACAAGAGGAAGAGTTCAGAAATGAATGAATCCTTCTTGAGGCATTGTAGACTAGGTCATGTAAATGCGACCCGGCTGGCTGAAGTTACATTTAGATGTATATTTAAATTAGTTTGAATTTACATCTTGTGAAACTTGCCGGTCATGTCACAAAGATAAGATGACCACAGCTCTGTTTATTGGAAACAGAGAAAGAGTTAGTGAACTCTTGGGATTGATACATGCTGATGTATGAAAGTCTCCTGTCTACACATGCCAAGACCGGTTCTTTGTACTTCATTACATTCTCTGATAATCTCTCAAGATTCAGACATATGTTCCTGCTGAAACACAAGTCCGAACCTTTTGAGATATTCACAGAACGTAAGTTAGAAGTAGAGAACCAACGACGGGTATAAGTATTATGTCCTTTGATGAGATCAAGGAGGAGAATACTTGTGCACAGAATTCCTGGACTATTCTAAAGGAGAATGAGATTCTCTCTCAGCATTACTCCTCCGTATACACCATAGCACGATGGTATATCGGGGCGGAGCAGTAGCATCCTATGTGATATGGTGTGCTCTATGATGAGTACTACTGAGTTTCCTATTTCCTTTAGGGAGTTGTGCACTTGAAAAGCTGCATACCTATTGAATAGGGTTCGAATCAAATCAGTTGCCTACCACTTCATATGTGATATGGAAAGGGAAGAGCCCATATCTTAAGCTTGTTAAGATTTGGGGTTGTCCGGCCCATGTCTAAAAGCAAAATCCGGACAAGCTCGAGGCAAGGTCTGTTATGTAGAACTGGAAAGGTTCCAGTTATACAAACTGCAGCTGATGATTTGGTAGAACCAAAGGATTCAATAGTTTCCAACGAATCTCAGCCTCTCCGCCGATCTAGTAGGGTTCCTTACCCACCTGAGAGGTACTTCGGTTTCTCTATGACAGTGGGAGCGAGGATTGCATCATGAGATGATGACCCAACTAGTTTCCAGCTGGCCATCAGGAGTGGGACTCTGTAAGAATGGCTGGATGCTTATCGATCTGAGATGGAATCTGAAAGGTTCCTAGGCACCCTAATGAGGTCTCACAAGGCATCGAACATGCCAATATAAAATTTTAACGGTGCCGAGAAACCCGACTACGGATCGTTTGCTAGAAATCTAGGCGAGAAAATAAAACTAGTTAACACTTAACTAAGAGATACGGAAATACAACCTTTGTAGATCCGGTCCTCCACCTCCACGGCTCCGAAATGAGGTCCTCTCCGCTGTCCAAATCGAATCCGGGCTCTAGCGTCGGCTTCATCGGAGAATGGACGGGCTAGGTCGTCGACGACGTGCCGAAGATGATCTACGTCGAAGCATCACTTGATCGAGCTCCACCTTCACCAAGTCTTGAAAACTTGTGAAGGAAACACACTCTACTACTTGGCAAGAGGTAGAGGATGAAGAAATAGGAAGTGGGTAGACTTTGGAATTGGATTTCTCACTCATTTCATCAATCCACCATTGATGAAGTGAAGGCTTCTTCTTGAGTTCAAGGAAGAAGAAGAAGAAATGATATGATAAGTTTTTTTAGAAAAGAAAAGAATAATAATTCTTATCATAAAGGTAACCATGGTAAAGTGTAGAGAATTAACTTAGGTTAAAGGAATGGTTAGGGTCAAGGTTTCATGAAGCTTCCACTAAACAACTAAAAAAGCCACCATTCTTTTCTCCTTTTTCCATCTATTTTCCAAAATGAATAAATAGATAAATAAATGAGAAAAGGAAATAAAACCCTAATCATAAGTTTAACCATGGTTTAATTCTTTACACTTAACCAAGTAAACATGTATCATCAAACATGATACAATAAAATGCACAAAAAGTATATCACATATACAACTTGTACATCCAAGTGAGAAAATCCTTCTAAAGTGAACCGATACTAGTTAATGCAAAGTAATATATCAAATATATAATTATACATTAAATCATTAAATCAAACACTTGATTTAACGATCCGGTTATATCACATATAACCGATTAGTATCCAATGTATCGGTTTATCGAATCAATCCTTGATTCGATAACTAGGGTATATCGCATATAACCTAATCGATACATTCATCGCGAGAATGGAATACGGTATCACATACACGCATTATTCTCGGTTCCGCACATATCTCATATGCGCTCCTATTTCGTTTCGCTTGAGCCAGGAAACCTCTGTGTAGGACTCTAAAGACTCGTCAATACGCCGGCAGCAGGTGATGATCATATCAATCACCCACAAGCCGCAAGCGGTCTGCTAAACGTAACGGCCACCCGGGTATTGAGCGATCTGAAGATCGACGAGCAAGCCCGCTCACACTCCAGTGAATCCAACCAGTAACACTACCGTACAGTCCGGTCTGATTGTCTGATATGTCGCATATCTCGCCTAGGGGTGATAAACGTCAGACCCCAATAGCTCGATAAGTCGTGTCGATATGAGGTCTATAACAATTCGAGAAACTACTGGTAACACTTACCAGTAAATCTCAGCAACCCTAGCCAGGGATTTCCTGTTATAGCCAATCGAACACAGCGCAACATCAACCCCCTATACCGGGAGAGACGAATCCCCTCCTATCGCTCATTGCCTCCATGTGACTCGGGACTGTACCCAAAAACCACCGTTTTGCACGCCCTCTTGGACGTGGTAAGATGGAAATCAAAGCACAGTAGGAACCACACAAGACTCTATGACGATCTCGGGTCAACAGACTACTCTGTACCAGTGTCACCAGAGAACTGCCATCTGACGTGATGTATAATACCATCTGGGAGTTCTCGGCGAGTCCGTCCAGTGTACCCAGTCTCTACTGAGCACCCGTATATCATCCCTGATGTCAAACACCAATGGATATGGGATCATCCATCGCCCATCTGTATGGGTCGAGAAGGTATACGCTAGTCTACTCTGGTATATCGATGCCCCATCTCGATACACCTACGACTAGGGACTTTGAAGGATGTACTTATAGACTACCATGTCCCCACTAGTATGATCCGCATCAAAGTCCAGGTAGTCAAGTACACATCCTAAGGGCTTTACCAATATGTAACAGAGAGACAATCAGTATACACGTTAAGGTAAAGTGTAACCAGATAGCATACTATCATGTCGAGCAAGAAAGTCCTTCCTATATACGTCCCAGCATCCACTACAATATACATCCTATGTACAGTAATGGCCTCTAGGGCATACATATAACTAACAATCTCCCACTTGCACTAGCTCCATCTGTAGCAGTGGTTGTAGTATCTCATACTGAACCATCCCTTAAAAGTCTCTCTCTGGGAACAGGCCTTCGTGAGTGGATCCGCCGTGTTGTCCTCTGAGTCTACTCTCCTAACCTTGATCACCCTGGAGATCAACCATCTCCATGATTAAGTGATACTGCCTTAGAATATGTCTGGATCACTGATGGGACCTGCGTTCCTTGGCATAAGCCACAACTCCATTGTCACACAATGGGAGGAACATAGTTCATCTCATGAACCAATATACACCCAAACAGCCTCTTTGGTAGCATCTTAAGTAGCGATGTATCGTGCCTTTATCGTCTAGTATGCCACGGAATCTAGCTTGGAGCTCTTCCAAAATACCGTCACTTTACTGAGGGTAAAGACAATGCCTGCGACTGACATTCAGTCGTCTTTATCACCCTGGAACACTTCCAGAGATTCTCCCCAGGATCGATTGATACCATCACACTACAACTAGTGAGAATCCTAACATCCAATTAAATCTATCTCATAGATCCAAAATCCAAGATTTAGTAGGTATCATTTTGATCCTATATGGAGAATCCTTGTGATATGCGGAGATTGATCGAGCGTAGCATAGGAAACTCCTTCCCTATCAAGAGTATGTCATCCACGTACTCTACGAGGATCGTCACCATACTCCCTACTACCTTTTTGTTTATACAAGGTTCATCTACCATTTTGATGATGTCAAACTCTTTGACTACTACATCAAAACAGACGTTCCAACTCCGCGATGCCTGCTTTATCATATAAAACATCTTGCATACGTTTCCGCTGCTCCCACTATCTACGAGGCCCTTTGGCTGTGTACTTATAGACGCACTCTTCTAAAACATCATTTAGAAAAGCAATCATGACACCCAAACACCAGATATCGTAGTCATGGTATGTAGCCGTGACAAGTAGGATCTGGATGGACTTAAGCATAGCTACTTGAAAAGGTTTCATCATTATCCACACCTGGTCAATGATGCAAACTTTTAACAAGTCTAGCTTAGAAAGTCTCAACCTTTCCATATACACCAAGTAATCTTCTCAAGATATACTTGCTCCTGATGGGGATTTAACCCTTCAGATATAGCAACTAAAGTCCATACTTTGTTGGTGTATAAGGATTCCATCTCAGATCGCTAAACATCCAGCCGTTCTTACAGAGTCATACTCCTGATGGCCAGCTCGAAACTAGTTGGGTCATCATCTCATGATGCAATCCTCGCTCCCACTGTCATAGAGAAACCGAAGTATCTCTCAGGTGGGTGAGGAACCCTACTAGATCGGCGGAGAGGCTGAGGTTCGTTGGAATCTACTGAATCCTTTGGTTCTACCAAATCATCTGCTGTAGTTTGTATAGCTGGAACCTTTCCAGTTCTAGATGACTGACCTTGCCTCGAGCTTGTCCGGATTTTGCTTTTAGGCATAGGCCGGACAACCCAAATCTTAACTAACTTAAGACATGGGCTCTTCCCTTTCCATATCACATATGAAGTGGTAGGCAACTGATTTGATTTGAACCCTTTTCAATAGGTATGCAGCTTCTCAAGTGCATAACTCCCAAAAGGATACAGGTAACTCAGTAGTACTCATCATAGAGCACACCTTATCATATAGGGTGTGATTGCTCCGCCCCGATATACCATCGTGCTATGGTGTATTCAGAGGAGTAATGCCGAGAGAGAATCTCATTCTCCTTTAGAATAGTCCAGGATTTCCGTGCTCAAGTATTCTCCTCCTTGATCTCATCATAGGTCATAATACTTATACCCGTATTTTGGTTCTCTACTTCTAACTTATATTCTGTGAATATCTCAAAAGGTTCTGACTTGTGTTTCAACAAGAACATATGTCTGAATCATGAGAGAACATCAGAGAATGTAATGAAGTATAAAGAACCAGTCCCGGCATGTGTAGACAAGAGACCTTACATACATCATCATGTATCAGTCCCAAGAGTTCACCAACTCTTTCTCTATTTCCAATAAACAGAGCTGTGATCATCTTATCTTTGTGACATGACTGGCGAGTTTCATAAGATGTAAATTCAAACTAATTTAAATATGCATCTTTATGTAACTCTAGCTAGTCGGGTCACATTGATCTGACCTAGTCTACAATACCTAAAGAAGAATCCGTTCATTTCTGAACTCTTCCTCTTTTGTGTATTCCATATACTAAGAACTGTAGTTTGATTTAGAACATCAATGCTTTTAGATAACGTGCCTGAACCGATCAACTTTTGATATAGGGAATGTTCAAAACATTATCCAGCAATACAAAATTATATCCTTCCTTTTCTAACAAAGAGAGTGATATGATTTGGTATATCAGGTTCGGTATCTAATAACATTCGTTCAGAATCAATGTATTGGTAATACGGGGTGACAGTGACCAACAGACTTGGCTGCAACACTTGCCCCGTTTTCTGTCTCATGAAACTTATCACCCGTTCTCAGTTTTTCTACCCTTTTGTAGGCCTATGTAACATATTACATATCTGGGATCCTAATCCGGTATCATATACCCAGGATGCAGAGGATACTGAGAAACAGTTCTTTTTAATGAACACACCCGAAGGAGATGCATCTCATGCACTTTCTTCGTTTGGGCGGCATGGGAATCCTGGCATTCCCCTATTTCCTGCTCTGTCTTATAACAATTATAAGTTGGAGCGGGACCAACATTCCCCAGCTCAGTATAATAAGCGGGTTCGGTCAATATTCCGTATTATTATCTTGATTAAGGCGTGATATGGTCGCTACCTTGAGAGAGAGAGAAGAAAACACTCAGCGTGCGCTCTGCAAGAATAGATTGGTTATTATTTTATCTAATCAGGATGGCTCCCACTGCTTTTTATCAAATCTTCCTTCAAACCCTAAAAGGAAAGACTAGCCGGGATTAATTACACACTACAAGTTCTCCAATCTTTCAGCCAGGTCAGTGTCGGTACTTTGAGGGAGGTCCCCCGTGCTTTCGCACGAACCTAATTAATGTAAACCTCGTTTTCCCAGAGGCGTAACCTCGTCGACACCTTTCTAGACACCTACTTGATCGGCTAATTGTAATGTATAAAACTCTCCCAGGAGTAACTCTTACTCGCAGCGGGTATCGGAATCCAACTATCTCATAGAAGGTATGCAATCTCATTGCAAATTTCAACACTTGAAATTCCCGATAATATTTTGCCCCTAGCAGCTATATGACCTTAACATAGCCAAAAAATCATAAGTGCTAGTCAAGTTCAACCCGTCATTTCCCGATTGAATTAAACCCACCCGCACGACCCTTAACATAGTCAACAAAGTCGCATGACTACCCTAATCCAATCACATCATATGCTTATGCAGATAAGCACTAATTAGCTACCGCACACTACGCCTTAACATAGTCAACAAACGTAGCACGAATACTAACTAGTACTTATCTGAAATGACGGAGGGCTATGACAGGTTTTTCTGAAAACCTATTGCGTAATGAACTTGATATCGTTGTAGAATCAAATGATTTTGAAATGGAGTGTTTTTGAGGCTTTTCTAGTTTTGCTAAAGGAGTCACTCCCGGTGAAGGGATCGTCGGTCCTTTCCTCGTCGAATGATGTGCGGGATATATCATATATATCACTGTGCAAAGCAAAAACTCTTAAAAGCAATCAAAAAGACAAACCGAGGGCGTAGCATCGACCAGTTATTGCTAAAGGAGTCACTCCCGGTGAAGGGATCTCGGTCCTTTCCTTATCGAATAAGGTGCAGGATATATCACATATACCGCTGTGCAAAGCAAGAACTGTAGCTACCTGTTTTATTTTGAAATTCGATTCTACAACATCTTAGGTTTCTTTTATTTCATTAATCTCATTAATGAAGTCCCATCATTTAAATACCTAAACATCACAGATAGATATGACGCACACTTATGCCATCCGCATTCGCCTCGATGTCCCCTCGTGCACCGTTAGGTTAGGTAAGGTAACTAACGACAGAGCAGGGCAGGGCTAGCGCGGGTGTAAAACATAAGCAACGTCTATATAATATATCATATATACTATATACTATATCCATCACAGAGTCACAACACAGAGATCGCAGCAGAAGAAACATATGAAATATTGGATATACTAGAACGTCCGTGTTTTCAATACGGGCCAGTATAAAACACGGATTCCACGGTCGTGATGAATAGCCAAACCCACACCCCAAGAACCCTACGAGAGCGGCAAGCAACCCTACCAATTCTGGAGTTAGGAGACCCGGACCCGACTCCTCGAGTTGGTCTCCCACTGGACTCCAGAACCCGGTTACTTGTGCTCCCCTCCTTGGGTCTATCCTAGTGCCGAAAAGTAAATAATATACAAACGGTGACAACTTCCGCAACCTGGAAGCGCCCCAATAAAAGAATATTACATACAAGTTTTTACATGAATGAAAATGAAAAACACTCATCTCACATAAAAAACCCCGGCTATTCAAACACGACGATCCAATAGAACATATCCAGCAACACATAACATCACATGTCATCAACGTAAGTAAATATGCGCATCCCAATTATCGTTGACATATAGCAACGAATCCGGCGATATCACATATTACACTTACGGTCACAGAAAAGAAAGTGTAAAACTACAACAGTTGGAATCCGCAACCACCTCAGACATCGCATGCCTGACCAAATGAATTCCTTAGACATCACATGCCTAACAATTATAAACCCCGCATTTTTAGTCTCATTATCGAAAACACTTTTCAATATCAAGTCGGGTAATTCAACAAGATTCCCGACATCCTGATCGAATACTCGTCGCAAACTTCAGTAGGCGGCCGCACCCCCGATACCGTCGACGAAGTGCACCAAGGCGGAACACCGCTGCCGCGAGCACCCGAACGGATGCTTTCGGCGACGGGGTTCTCCTACAGTCACTTGGTCGGGGCTATGGAGTGAGGCTGTCTATTAAGTTTACCCGGCGAATATCCGCGTACGCTACGTGATTGCGACGGACTTTTGATCGCATCAAAATTCCGTGGCAACCGATCAAGTGAGACTAAAGTGCTATGTTTATAACATTCTTTCAGTTATCACATAACTTTTGTGAATTCCAATTATTGTATCCCATTCCAGATAAACAGAAAATGTTAAACTTTTCGATCGAACAATCGAACACCCAAGTTTTCCCGATACAGATCAACACATGAAATAAGTCTAACAACATTCAGTTCGTGCCTCAGTACCAACGGTCCAGCCGTAGAAGGGTCAAGCCAACGCCTCACATGTGGCACGCCGTACTGCCCCAAACCCGAAGGTTCAAAGGGCAGTTCATGACGGTCACATAATCGAGTTAAGTTTTGTTGTCTTCTAGAGGGTCCATCGCGTTACTTGCACTACTTAGAACGTCGTTAAACTACGGAAAAATCCAACACTTGGAAATTTCCCGACAGGGGAAAAATTGGGTATTTATATACGGTCGAACTTTTTAACATATTCTAAAATTTATCCGGAAAACCAAATAGACAAAATTTGATACCCCGATCGAAACACCGAATCCCCAAAACAACTCCAGAAAATTCAACTCTTGAATAAATATTAAAAATTCTCAGGAAAACCAGCACTGCATATTATGAATTACTGTACAAATTTGGACGCCAGAAAAGACAAAACGGCCGCGGTTCCGCCGCACGAGCCATGCTCGTGCCGCGGAAACGCGGCGCATTGAAGGAATTAGGCATTCAAACTTCACAGTAACTCTTAAAATCACCTGCTGATTTTTCTGCATATTTTTAATTTTGAAAAATACCAGATTTCAGAAATCGTCCAGAGAGCAATTTTAAGGTTGGGGTTTCGGGTCGTTCGGACTTCAAAATCCGTCTAGACTTCGCTTAAAGATCTAGCTAGGCTCTGATACCACTGAAAGGTTCCTAGGCACCCTAATGAGGTCTCACAAGGCATCGAACATGCCAATATAAAATTTTAACGGTGCCGAGAAACCCGACTACGGATCGTTTGCTAGAAATCTAGGCGAGAAAATAAAACTAGTTAACACTTAACTAAGAGATACGGAAATACAACCTTTGTAGATCCGGTCCTCCACCTCCACGGCTCCGAGATGAGGTCCTCTCCGCTGTCCAAATCGAATCCAGGCTCTGGCGTCGGCTTCATCGGAGAATGGACGGGCTAGGTCGTCGACGACGTGCCGAAGATGATCTACGTCGAAGCATCACTAGATCGAGCTCCACCTTCACCAAGTCTTGAAAACTTGTGAAGGAAACACACTCTACTACTTGGCAAGAGGTAGAGGATGAAGAAATAGGAAGTGGGTAGACTTTGGAATTGGATTTCTCACTCATTTCATCAATCCACCATTGATGAAGTGAAGGCTTCTTCTTGAGTTCAAGGAAGAAGAAGAAGAAATGATATGATAAGTTTTTTTAGAAAAGAAAAGAATAATAATTCTTATCATAAAGGTAACCATGGTAAAGTTTAGAGAATTAACTTAGGTTAAAGGAATGGTTAGGGTCAAGGTTTCATGAAGCTTCCACTAAACAAAAAAAAAAGCCACCATTCTTTTCTCCTTTTTCCATCTATTTTCCAAAATGAATAAATAGATAAATAAATGAGAAAAGGAAATAAAACCCTAATCATAAGTTTAACCATGGTTTAATTCTTTACACTTAACTAAGTAAACATGTATCATCAAACATGATACAATAAAATGCACAAAAAGTATATCACATATACAACTTGTACATCCAAGTGAGAAAATCCTTCTAAAGTGAACCGATACTAGTTAATGCAAAGTAATATATCAAATATGTAATTATACATTAAATCATTAAATCAAACACTTGATTTAACGATCCGGTCATATCACATATAACCGACTAGTATCCAATGTATCGGTTTATCGAATCAATCCTTGATTCGATAACTAGGGTATATCGCATATAACCTAATCGAAACATTCATCGCGAGAATGGAATACGGTATCACATACACGCATTATTCTCGGTCCCGCACATATCTCATATGCGCTCCTATTTCGTTTCGCTTGAGCCAGGAAACCTCTGTGTAGGACTCTAAAGACTCGTCAATACGCCGGCAGCAGGTGATAATCATATCAATCACCCACAAGCCGCACGCGGTCTGCTAAACGTAACGGCCGCCCGGGTATTGAGCGATCTGAAGATCGTCGAGCAAGCCCGCTCACACTCCAGTGAATCCAACCAGTAACACTACCGTACAGTCCGATCTGATCGTCTGATATGTCGCATATCTCGCCTATGTGTGGTAAACGTCAGACCCCAATAGCTCGATAAGTCGTGTCGATATGAGGTCTATAACAATTCGAGAAACTACTGGTAACACTTACCAGTAAATCTCAGCAACCCTGGCCAGGGATTTCCTATTATAGCCAATCGAACACAGCGCAACATCAACCCCCTATACCGGGAGAGACGAATCCCCTCCTATCGCTCATTGCCTCCATGTGACTCGGGACTGTACCCAAAAACCACCATTTTGCACGCCCTCTTGGACGTGGTAAGATGGAAATCAAAGCACAGTAGGAACCACACAAGACTCTATGACGATCTCGGGTCAACAGACTACTCTGTACCAGTGTCACCAGAGAACTGCCATCTGACGTGAGGTATAATACCATCTGGGAGTTCTCGGCGGGTCCGTCCAGTGTACCCAGTCTCTACTGAGCACCCATATATCATCCCTGATGTCAAACACCAATAGATATGGGATCATCCATCACCCATCTGTATGGGTCGAGAAGGTATACGCTAGTCTACTCTGGTATATCGATGCCCCGTCTCGATACACCCACGACTAGGGACTTTGAAGGATGTACTTATAGACTACCATGTCCCCACTAGTATGATCCGCATCATAGTCCAGGTAGTCAAGTACACATCCTAAGGGCTTTACCAACATGGAACAGAGAGACAATCAGTATACACGTTAAGGTAAAGTGTAACCAGATAGCATACTATCATGTCGAGCAAGAAATTCCTTCCTCTATACGTCCCAGCATCCACTACAATATACATCCTATGTACAGTAATGGCCTCTAGGGCATACATATAACTAACAGAATCCTTATACACCAACAAAGTATGGACTTTGGTTGCTTTATCTGTAGGGTTAAATCCCCATCAGGAGCGAGTATATCTTGAGAAAATTACTTGGTGTACATGGTAAAGTTGAGACTTTCAAAGCTATGCTTAAGTCCATCCAGATCCTACTTGCCATGGCTACATACCATGACTACGATATCTGGTGGTTGGGTGTCATCACTGCTTTTCTAAATGATGTTTTAGAATAGAACGTCTATAAGTACACAGCCAGAGGGCTTCGTAGACAGTGGGAGCAGCGGAAACGTGAGCAAAAAGTTTTATATGATAAAGCTGGCATCGCGGAGTTGGAACATCTGTTTTGATGTGGTAGTCAAAGAGTTTGACTTCATCAAAATGGTAGATGAACCTTGTATATACAAAAAAGGTAGTAGAGAGTATGATAGTGATCCTCGTAGAGTACGTGGATGACATACTCTTGATAGGGAAGGAGTTTCCTATGCTACGCTCAGTTAATCTCCGCTTATCACAAGGATTCTCCATATAGGATCAAGGTGATACCTCCTAAATCCTAGGTTTTGGATCTATGAGATAGATCTAATTGGATGTTAGGATTCTTACTAGATGTAGTAAGATGGTATCAATTGATCCTGGGGAGAATCACTGGAAAGGTTCCTGGGTGATAAGAACGACTGAATGTCAGTCACAGGCATTGTCTTTACCCTCAGTGGAGGGACGGTATGCTGAAAGAGTTCCAGGCAAGATACCGTGACAAAACTAGACGATTAAAAGCAAGATACATCGTTACCAAAGATACTACCAAAGAGGCAGTCTGGATATATATAAGTTCATAAGATGAACTTCGTTCCTACCATTGTGTGACAATGGAGTTGTGGCTTTAGCCAAGGAACTACCGTCCCATCAGAAATCCAGATATAATTCTTAGGCAGTGTCACCTGATCATGGAGATGGTTGATCTCCAGAGAGATCGAGGTTAGGAGAGTAGACACAGAGGACAACAGCGCGGATCCACTCACGAAGGCCTTTTCCCCCGTAGAGGCTTTTATGGGATGGTTGAGTATGAGAAACATCAACCGTAGCTAATTGTTGGGTATGCGATACCACAACAGATGGCCCTAGTGCAAGTGGGAGATTGTTAGTTATATGTATGCCCAAGAGGCCATTACTGTACATAAGATGTATATTGTAGTGGATGCTAGGACATATATAGGGAGGACTTTCTTGCTCGACATGATAGTATGCTATCTGGTTGTACTTTATCTTAACATGTACTCTGATTGTCTCTATATTACATATTGATAAAGCCCTTAGGATATGTACTCGACTACTGGGACTATGATGAGATCATACTAGTGGGGCCACGGTAGTCGACGAGTACATCCTATAACTGTTCCTAGTCGAGGGTGTATCGAGACAGGGCATCGATACACCAGAGTAGACTAGCGTATACGCATCTTGACCCATATGATGGGCGATGGATGATCCCATATCTATCGATGTTTGACATCAAGGATGGTGTACAGGTGCTCAGTAGAGACTGGGTACACTGGACGGACTCGCCGAGAACTCCCAGATGGTATTATACCTCATGTCAGATGGCAGTTCTCCGGTGACACTGGTACAGAGTAGTCTGTTGACCCGAGATCGTCATAGAGTCTTGTGTGATTCCCACTGTGCTTTGATTTCCATCATACCATGTCCAAGAGGGCGTGCAAAAAGGTGGCTTTTGGGTACAGTCCCGAATCACATGGAGGTAATGAGCGATAGGAGGGGATTCGTCTCTCCCGGTATAGGGAGTTGATGTTGTGCTGTGTTCGATTGGCTATAACCAGAAATCCCTGGCCAGGGTTGCTGAGATTTACTGGTAAGTGTTATCCGTAGTTTCACAAACTGTTATAGACCTCATATCGACACGACTTATCAAGCTACTGGGGTCTGACATTTATCACCCCTAGGCGAGATATGCAACATATCAGACGACGAGACCGGACTGTACGGGAGTGTTACTGTTTGGATTCACAGGAGAATGTACAGGCTTGCTTGTTGATCTTCTGAGTGCTCAATACCTGGGTAGCTGTTACGTTTAGCTGACCGCTTGCAGCTTGTGGGTGTTTGATATGATCATCACCTACTGCCGGCGTATTGACGATTCTTTAGAGTCCTACACAGAGGTTTCTTGACTCAGGCAAAACGGAGTAGGAGCACATATGCGATATGTGCGGGACCGAGGATAATGCGATATGTGATACCGTATTATATTCTCGCGATATTTGATATCAGCCGGGTCATCGGATCAAGTGTTGATTCGATGAATCGGTACGGATAAATATTATTCGGTTATATGCGATATAGCCGGATTGCCTGATCAAGGGTTGATTCGATAATTTAATGTATAATAATATATATATATGATATATTAAATTACATTAACTAATATTTTCTCACTAAAAGATTCTTTTTCTTGCTCGGGTAATACATTGATATATATGCGATATATGTTAATTGTATTATTTTATTTTGTTATAATAAATATTATATATATGATATATAATATTGTAACATGATATGGTTATTAATGCAACATGATTAGTGGAGATTAAACATGGTTAGGGTTTGATTAGGGTTAAGCTCTTCTAGAAGTTTCTAGAAGATTTTTTGTTTTGTTTTGTGTAAGATATTTTGTGAAGATATTTGCTTAACCAAACCCAAACCCTTGACCATGGTTGTTTCTCTACAAGGGTTAAGGATTCATTCTTAACTATGGTTGCAATTCTAACCTCACTAATGGGTTATTCATTATTCACCACAAAAGGATTCCATCTTCTTCTTCATTCTCTTTTCATGGAAAAGCTTTCTTGATTTTGATTTTGTGATGATAAATGAGTGAGAAAAAGATAATAAAAGAGAGCAAAAATCCTACTTCATCATCCTCATCTATCCTTGCCATTTAGATGAGGGTGTTCACATCATTTCATGAGTGTTAGCTTGTGTTAACGGAACTTCAAGGTAGATCATCTTAGTATCGAAGATCGGAAGCAAAGGTTGCATCTTTCTCTTCGTGGAACCTCTCGAGAGTCCGGAACCCGATGATCGCAGCGAAGGGACCACAACACGGAGCATATGAAGTGAAGGACCGGATCTACAAAGGTTGTAATCCCTCTCACTTAGTGTTAAAGTTGTTAACATGTTAGTTTTCTCCTAATCTCTAGTTTAAAGATCCGTATTCGGGTTGTTCGGCACGGCTAAAATTTTAATCGGGCATGGTTGATGCCTCGTAGACCCTTGTGCGCGTGCCTAGCAATCCTACAAATACAATACCACATATAGGTATATCAGACCCAAAATTAGGCACATGACCGCCACTTAGACTACGTAACGTCAACAGGCGTAACACAATCTAAGTAAGCCGAAAACCCAGCAATCTAAACCATCACAAGAAGTAAAGGATAGAAACAGTTAAAAATCTCATGTAAGACTTAAAGATTAAGTTTGTTTTTCATAAAAATTTCGGCAGCACCTCCTTTGTAAAAGCTAGCCCCGAAACAGGTACAAACATAAGATATAAGTAAAGTATCCTCAAACGGGAGCAAATCTCTCCCAAAGGCAGAAACAACCACCACAACAGATATACGACGCCATAGCGAAGAAATGAGATAATCCAAATAAATAAAGGCTGGCTCACACGAGCACGACAACTAGAGTCATAAGAATATACAACATCGATCC
Source organism: Agapanthus africanus (assembly GCA_030015575.1). Taxonomy (NCBI): domain Eukaryota; kingdom Viridiplantae; phylum Streptophyta; class Magnoliopsida; order Asparagales; family Amaryllidaceae; genus Agapanthus; species Agapanthus africanus. The sequence continues at coordinate 243,642,539 of CM057350.1, forward strand.
TCATAACTCGTCTCTATGTCAATACATGAAGGTAGTAGATGGAGAGTACTAGATACAAAAGATACACAATGTACATCATCGGATAACTGTAACCCACCTATAACAAAAGGCCTCACAGCCAACCGTAGCGGTATCCGCAAAAGTACAGATAATAAGGCGCCCTGCCGCGACTACCCTACGGATCAGACCTGTAAAACACTGTTGAAAAACGGGCGTGAGTTACAAACTAGTGAATAGAAAATAACATCATACTGTAATCGTAAGTATGCACTAACAGTGATAATCTATCACATGCAAGCTGGTAGCAATAATGGCAATATGTATATGAAGCAATTCATACCAAATAAATGCTGAGTATGGGATAAAACATATCCAGTAAGTCTCATGGAACCTGAGTGTCCAACATCGACACCCGAAAACATCATAAAAACTAGTGTCCAGTATCGACAGGTAAATACTCATCTGTCAGGCGCCGTCACCAGGACCGGCCCTCATATCCACGTACCATATGTCTCACGGAACCTAAGTGTCCAACTCAGACACTCGCAATCCACGTATCCATACGTCTCACGGAACCTAAGTGTCCAGCTCCGACACTCGCAATCCACGTATTATATCGGTTTTCTAACACAAGTCTCAGAACTGAGAAATCTCAGTGTGGATGCATCGAAATATCAATTAAAGAATAAGAATACTTGCATAGATCATTATGATGATATTATATATATATATATAACAGCGTCCCATTCCGCTGATATATATATATATATATATATATATATATATATACACACACATATATTGTTAGTTATATGTATGCCCTAGAGGCCATTACTGTACATACGATGTATATTGTAATGGATGCTTGGACATATATAGGGAAGACTTTCTTTCTCGACATGATAGTATGCTATCTGGTTGTACTTTATCTTAACATGTACTCTGATTGTCTCTATGTTACATGTTGATAAAGCCCTTAGGATATGTACTCAACTATTGGGACTATGATGAGATCATACTAGTGGGGCCACGGTAGTCGACGAATATATCCTATAACTGTTCCTAGTCGAAGGTTTATCGAGAAAGGGCATCGATACACCAGAGTAGAATAGCGTATACGTATCTTGACCCATATGATGGGCGATGGATGATCCCATATCCATCGGTGTTTGACATCAAGGATGGTGTACGGGTGCTCAGTAGAGACTGGGTGCACTGGACGGACTCGTCGAGAACTCCCAGATGGTATTATAACTCACGTCAAATGGAAGTTCTTCGGTGACACTGGTACAGAGTAGTCTGTTGACCCGAGATCGTCATAGAGTCTTGTGTGATTCCTACTGTGCTTTGATTTCCATCATACCACGTCCAAGAGGGCTTGCAAAAAGGTGGTTTTTGGGTACAGTCCCGAATCACATGGAGGCAATGAGCGATAGGAGGGGATTCGTCTCTCCCGGTATATGGAGTCGATGTTGTGCTGTGTTCGATTGTCTATAACCGGAAATCCCTGGACAGGGTTGCTGAGATTTACTGGTAAGTGTTATCAGTAGTTTCTCGAACTGTTATAGACCTCAAATCGACACGACTTATCGAGCTACTGAGGTCTGACGTTTACCACCCTTAGGCGAGATATGCGACATATCAGACGACGATACCGGACTGTACGAGAGTGTTACTGATTGGATTCACAGGAGAAAGTTCAGGCTTGTTTGTTGATCTTCTGAGCGCTCTATACCTGGGTGGCTGTTACGTTTAGCAGACCGCTTGCAGCTTGTGGGTGTTTGATATGATCATCACCTACTGCCGGCGTATTGACGATTCTTTAGAGTCCTACACAGAGCTTTCTTGACTCAGGCAAAACGGAGTAGGAGCACATATGCGATATGTGCGGGACCGAGGATAATGCGATATGTGATACCGTATTCTATTCTCGTGATATTTGATATCAGCCGGGTCGTCGGATCAAGAGCTGATTTGATGAATCGGTAAATGAGATATTAGTCGGTTATATGCGATATAGCCGGATTGTCGAATCAAGTGTTGATTCGATAATTTAATGTATAATAATATATATGATATATTAAATTACATTAACTAATATTAGCTCACTAAAAGATTCTTTTTCTCACTCGGGTAATACATTGATATATATGCGATATATGTTAATTGTATTATTTTATTTTGTTACGATAAATATTATATATCTGATATATAATATTGTAACATGATATGGTTATTAATGCAACATGTTTTGTGGAGTTTAAACATGATTAGGGTTTGGATTAGGGTTAAGACTTCTAGTAGATTCTAGAAGCTTTTCTTTTGTCTTGAATGAGATATTATGCTTGATATTTATGTGTGACTCATTCTTAACCCAACCCAAACCCTAGCCTTAGTTAAATCTCTACATGTGTCATCCTTAACCATGGTTGCAAGATTAATCATTATCACATTTTCATTACTCATCACAAAAGGATTGGATCACTATTCTTCTTCTTCTTCCTCTTTTGCAAAGCTTTCTTGCTTTGATTTTGTGATGAAAAATAAGTGAGAATAAGAAAACAAATGAGAGCAAAAATCCTACTTCATCATCCTCATCTACCCTTGCCCTTTAGATGAAGGTATTCACTTCTTTTAGTGAGTGTTAGCTTGTGTTAATGAAACTTCCAGGTAGATCATCTATGTTATCGAAGATCGGAAACAAGACTGCATCTTTCTCTTCGTGAAGCCTCTCGAGAGTCTGGAACACGATGATCACAGCGAAGGGTCCTCAACACGGAGCTTAAGAAGTAAAGGACCAGATCTACAAAGGTTGTAATCCCTCTCACTTAGTGTTAAAGTGTTTAACATGTTCGTTTTCGCGTAATCTCTAGTTTAAAGATACGGCTTTGGGTTGTTCGGCACGGCTAAATTCTTAATCGGGCATGGTTGATGCCTCGTGGAACCTTGTAAGCGTGCCTAGAAACCCTACATATATGACAGCGTCCCATACCTCTGATATATATCATCAGGAGTAAAACATCCAGAAAACATCATGTAAAATGAACAAGTAGCTATAGAAAGTATATGTGTAAGCATGTAGGTATGCATGTATGCTATATTTCATATGCGCCATCGCATAAGAATCAATGCTTCAATGTCGCTAACCAATAGCAAGGTATATGTGGAAGCATGTAGGTATGCATGTATACTATATTTCATATGCGCTATCGCACAAGAATCAATGCCTCAATGTCGCTGTCACGACCCGAAAGTACGGAACGAGACTGGCACTTAGATTACGAGACGTCTAGAGGCGTACCGTAACCTAAGTCAGCCAAAGCCCAGAATAATCTAAACCAAAATCAAAAGAGAGTGAAGGAAACCTTTAATGAAAACGATTTTCAAATCAATTAAGTTGCAAAGAATCCTTTTTTTCAAGAACATCATAATTTTCTGAAAATTTCGGCAGAGTCTCCCCTGTATTTTCTACCCCCCAAAATGGGTACAACAAGATAATAAACCTGTAATCATAAAAATGGCATCCCCAAGCGGGAGCTAGCTCTTCGCCCAAGGCGGATCACAACGACATGCAATATAATAGTAATATCAAGAAAAAAGAGCATAAAAGAAATGCAAAATACCAGAAAACACATCGTCGGCTCAAGTGAGCTCGACCCAAAAGAAACCACAAATATACAACCTCTCAGTCTCACCACTAGGTCACATATACAATATAAAGTGGTAGATGGAGAATACTAGATACAATGATAAAGCAAAAAGAAATAAAGTGTGCTCGCAACCCACCTACGGGCGATGTCGCGAGTCTGAGCAAAATGAGCTAATGATAAGATAACCCGCCGCTACAAGACTGACGGGTCCGACCTGCAAGACACTGTGGCACAACGGGGGTGAGTTGCCAGCTCGTGAGTAAATATAACATCTAATAAGGCAATCGTAGGAATGCACGCAATGCACCACAACATGCATGTCCATATGTGCTATAATATCTCTAGTATGCATGCACAGGTATGCAATGTCATTATTAAGTCTTTAAGTGTTTTAAATGCTAAGGTTATTGAATTCTTAACTTTAGAACATGAATATCTGTATAATAGCTAAATATCATCAAGAAATCATCCGAAAACCCGTGTCAAGCATCGACACCAAAAAGGAATCATATCTGTCTCAATATCGGGCTCCGTCAGTCCGGATCGGCCCATATCATAAATCTTACGACAACGGTCGGTATCCTCCGGATATCCGCCGCGCCAGACATCACCGGTAGGTAGTCCTCCCCTGCCAGGCTCATCGTCTACAACTCAATCTTCTTGCCCCGGGGTACCGTACCGGGCCCAACATGTACCCGAGACGGTTCATCCACTCCTCGAATCGGGTCTCGAAATCCAACAGAAAACATGAAAACTCATGGTGGACGACACATACATCACGAGAAAACCACAACTTTGTTTTGAAAATGATAAATATAAGGTTTTGTTCAATTCTTGCGGTTTTCCACAAAAATCAAGAAATAGCAGCAATACTGAAATCATCAAGAAAATCATAATGTCCACATGTTATATATGATAAATGTCTATGATATCAATGCATACGATGTGAATTTCGGCTAGAGTTCTATGTAAATATGATGATGATGCGAGATATATGCATGCGATGCAGTTTCATATATCAAGTATGAATGCAGGTGACGATATTAAGATGAACAGGTTCTATCGTGCACGTGGCATGTCAATTACCAAAGGCGTGTGTGTCACATGAATAGTGCGCGTGCTACAGATGCCAATGGTAATGGTGTTCGTGTCCTACAAAGTGATATCGCATAAGTATGGATGAATGTCCATGCAATCTTATATACTGTTCGCTATAAGGGTATGCAGTGTACATGAATGGATAAGCTAACTAACAATATGAATCTTGCAAGGGATAAGGAAATCCTAACTAGGGGGGGGGCGCATCGCGCCATTCGGACGATTCCCCCATAGATGAATACATCTACTCACCTGAAATCTCCGCTAATCCGATCCGGCCACCGCCTTGCCTTTTCGCGCCGTATCCGAAGTTTCCCCGACCGATCCTATATTTGCACAATACCAAGCATAAGATTACAAAACCTAACACAATGCAAGTCACAACATACAATTATCCACGCTCTCGTATTAATCATAGCATGCACTCGGTGCGCGGAAAAACGCACGAAAATCGCTAATCGTTAAACTTGAATTGTCATTTCGGGAAAATTGACTAAACTACAACCCGACTAGACGAAACCCCGCGTTCGCACATTCTAATAATCCTATACGAAGCTAATAATATTGCTAACCTAACGCAAATTGAACGCATTCTATTTTTCGTAAAAATCTAGCAAGCAAATTCAACGCCGATTCAATGCAAACATCGATATTTTGTCGATTTACCGAGCATATAAATACACCATTAACCACTACAACCAATTAGAAACCCAAAGCCCTAATTTAATCCTAACAACTATGCTTCAAACCCTAGTTTTAAAATCAATCCTTCTCTTGATTTTTCCTAAACAACATTTACCACTTAAACTAATATTTAGAATTTCAATTCTAGCATAATTAAACCACAAGTTAACAAAAAGATTAGAATTTTCACCTCTCAAGCTTGAACCCTAGCTTGATCAAGTCACCAAGAAGCCTCCTTTCATCTAGTTTTTGAACCAATTTGGGTAGAAGAGAGAGTGGTTTAGGGTTTGGGTTTGAATGGAGATGGAAATTTATGAATTTAAATGGATTTTTAGCAAGGAAAAAGAAGCAAAATGAAGTGATGAAGTGGGGAAATCTGTAGGTGAGGGGTCGGCCAGCAGGTGGGGAAGGGAAATGGGGGTTTTTTGGAGAAGTTTCTAGGTCTATAACCATCATAAGTTATCAATTAATGCTTTCATGTCAACCTTTTTACAAAAAAACCCATTTTTACTTCATTTTTCATTAAATTTCCCACCTTTAAACCAAAAGTTTGCAAGACATGATACAATTTTATTAACACCATATTTTAGCTTATAAAGACTCCTAATTAAGAAATTTACCTAATTAAATTCGTATTTATCCCTAATTTAATATATTTAAAAAGGCTTAAAATAATAATAAAAAAATAATTAATTACGATTTTTTTTTTATTTAACTAGAAAATTATAAATGACATTTTAGTGACAAAATTATAGTAATATCTTATTTAAATTTTGTATAATTAGGTCTACAATGAAAAATATCAATTTTGACTTTTTACGGAAAAAGCCGAAAAATTAGCCGATTACCGAAAAACTGCCTAAACGATTTTCGAAGGGTTACAATCTTCCCCCCTTAAAGAAATTCGGTCCCCGAATTTAGAATTTAACTACGCGTACCTTCAAAAAGATGGGGATATCTCTTCCTCATCTCGACCTCGGTCTCCTAGGTGACCTCCTCGCTGTTCGGGCCACGCCAAAGGACGTTGACAGACGGTATAACCTTCGACCTCAATTTCTTCACCTGCCGATCCAAAATGACCACCGGCTGCTCGGTGAAAGAAAGATCACGGTCTAACTGGATCGTCTGGTGCTGAATCGCCTGGGAAGGATCATGAAGGTACTTGCGGAGCATCGAGACATGGAATACGGGGTGAACATCGGGGAAGCTGGGCGGAAGAGCTAACCGATAAGCGACTGGACCAACACGCTCTAGGATCTCGAAAGGACCAGCATACCTAGGACTCAGTTTCCCTTTCCGCCCAAATCTCATCACACCTTTCATCGGAGAAACCTTCAGGAAAACATGATCGCCAACAGCGAACTCGAGTCGGCGACGGCGCCTGTCAGCATAAGATTTCTGCCTGCTCTGTGCAGCTCTCATCCTGTCCCGAATCAGCTGTATCTTCTCGGTCGTCTCCTGTACGATCTGAGGCCCCAAAATACTGCTCTCCCTAAGCTCTGTCCAACATACAGGCGATCGACATCTCCTCCCATATAAAGCCTCGAAAGGTGCCATCTGGATCGTCTCCTGGAAGCTATTATTGTAGGAAAACTCGATCAAAGGCAAATGACGATCCCAGCTACCACCGAAATCTAAAACACAAGCTCTGAGCATGTCCTCAAGAGTCTGAATCGTACGCTCCGACTGACCGTCAGTCTGCGGATGAAAGGCTGTGCTAAAACTCAATCGGGTGCCCAAAGCTTCCTGTAGTTTCTGCCACAATCGGCTGGTAAACTGGGTGCCACGGTCGGACACGATGCAAGTCGGAACACCATGCAGTCGCACAATCTCATCAATATAAACCTGGGCGTACTGAGAAAATCCAAAAGTGGTCTTCACTGGAAAGAAGTGAGCCGCTTTCGTCAGTCGATCCACAATCACCCAAATAGAGTCGTACCCTCGACTGGTCCTGGGTAGACCCACAACGAAGTCCATGGAGACCTGCTCCCACTTCCACTCAGGGATGGGCAAAGGCTGTAACTCGCCGGCTGGCCTCTGGTGCTCGGCCTTGACTTGCTGACAAGTCAGGCATCTGGACACAAAGTCTGTAACATCCTTCTTCATCCCGTCCCACCAGTAAACCTCTCTCAAATCACGGTACATCTTGGTGGAACCTGAGTAAAAACTGTATACTGATCTATGTGCCTCCTCAAGAATATCACGCCTCAGTCCCTCTGAATCTGGCACGCACAGTCGAGTCCCAAATCGAAGTATCCCCTGATCATCAATCACGAACTCAGAAACTCTGCCCTGCCGAATTTGCTCAATAATCTCTAAGATACGGGCATCGCCGGACTGTGCCTCGCGGATACGGTCAAGTAACTGTGGGCGTGCTCTGAAATGGGCTAGCTGTCCCCCCGTAGGAGTAAACTCGAATTGCACTCTGCTGTCACATAAAACCTGCCAATCCGCCGTCGACTGCATCTGCACTGCGCTCAAACAAGATAAGCTACCTCCGGGCCTCCTACTCAAAGTATCTTCCACCACATTCGCCTTGCCCGGATGGTATAGAATCTCACAGTCATAATCCTTCACCAACTCCATCCATCGGCGCTGTCTCAGGTTCAGGTCTCGCTGCTGGAAGATATACTTCAAACTCTTATGGTCAGTGAATATCTGGCACGACTCACCGTATAGGTAATGTCTCCAAATCTTAAGTGCAAATACCACTGCAGCCATCTCTAAATCATGGGTGGGCTAGTTCTGCTCGTGTTTCCTCAGCTGCCGAGAAGCATACGCGATAACTCTGTCGTGCTGCATCAATACACATCCCAGCCCCACTCTAGAAGCATCACAATATACCACGAACCCACCTGATCCTGAAGGCAATGCTAACACTGGTGTAGTAGTCAGACGAGTCTTCAACTGCTGGAAGCTATCCTCACATGCCTAGGTCCAATCAAAAGGAACCCCCTTCCGGGTCAACCCGGTCAACGGTGCAGCAATGCGGGAGAAATCCTGGACAAAACGTCGATAGTAGCCGGCCAGACCTAGAAAGCTGCGAACCTCTGTAACTGATACTGGTCTAGGCCAACGCTGAACTGCCTCGATCTTCTTCGGGTCCACGCAAATACCATCTCTCATCACCACATGACCCAAGAAGTCGACACTGTCTAACCAGAATGCGCACTTGGAGAATTTGGCGAACAGCTGATGCTCCCTCAAAGTCTGCAATGTGATACGTAAGTGCTGCTCATGCTCCTCCCGGCTCCGAGAATAAACCAAGATGTCGTCAATGAACACAATGATGAACTGATCGAGATACGGCCTGAATACGCGGTTCATCAAATCCATAAATGCTTCCGGGGCATTGGTGAGCCCGAACGACATCACCAAGAACTCGTAATGACCATAACGAGTACGGAAGGCGGTCTTCGGAATATCCTCCTTCCGAACCCGCAACTGGTGATAACCTGATCGTAAATCAACCTTCGAGAAGAACCCTGCACCCTGGAGATGATCAAATAAGTCATCAATGCGGGGTAGGGGATATCTGTTCCGCACAGTAACCCGGTTCAGCTGACGGTAATCAATGCATAAACGCATACTTCCGTCCTTCTTCTTAACAAACAAGACGGGAGCACCCCAAGGTGACACACTCGGTCGGATAAGCCCTTTGTCCAGCAAGTCCTGTAACTGATCCTTTAGCTCTCTCAGCTCCGCGGGGGCCATCCGATAAGGAGGTATAGAAATAGGCCCCGTGCCAGGGATCAAGTCAATACAGAACTCAATCTCGCGCTCTGGTGGCAGACCAGGCAGCTCGTCAGGGAATACATCAGGGAACTCTCTCACAACAGGGACCTGGTCCAACGGAACCTCTGTGGAGCGAGTATCACAAATATAGGCTAAGAATCCCTGACACCCTTTCCTTAAGAGCTGACCAGCGCAAAGAGAAGAAATCAAGCTGGGAAGGGTAGCGTTACGATCTCCCCGAATAACAAGAACCGGCTCACCAGGAAAACTGAATTTGACTGCTTTCTCACGGCAGTCCACGGATGCATAACAGGTGGCTAGCCAGTCCATACCAAGAAGAACGTCAAAGTCTAGCATATCGAGGAGAATCAAATCAACTGAAGAATCTCTCCCCCCGATACGAACGGAACACGATCGGTACACAAAACGGGCAACAAAAGACTCGCCTACCGGTGTAATAACGACGAGCGGCTGATCTAACGGAGAAGAATCTCGGCCCAACCTCGGTGCAAAATACATGGAAACATAGGAATGTGTGGAGCCTAGATCAAATAATACCCGTGCATCAAAAGAACATACTGGCAGAGTACCTGTTACGACGGCATTGGATGCCTGTGCATCCTGAGGAGTCAATGCGAACACTCGGGCCTGTCCACCACTAATAGCTGGCTGTCCTCTGCCTCTACCTCGGCCTCTGCCTCTGCCTCTGTCGCCTCGTCCTCTCTGAACCGGACCGCCACGCCCACGGCCTCTAGAAGCATCTGACTGACGTGGAGCATCGTCCGGAGTAGAAAGTAAAGCTCTCTGAGAAGGTGGTGAGGGTGGTAAAGCCACATGCGGGACTGTCGCCGCGCCCGGACGCCCCATGGTACAGTCTCTGACACGGTGGTACTGACTCCCACACCGAAAACATCCTGGAGACGACTGCTGGGTCTGTGGATATGAGCCAAATAACTGACCTCGTCTCAATCCTCTGCCTCCGCCATCTCCCGGAAACAATCTATCACGATGTCTGCCCATCTGCCGCTGAGCTGGCGTATCAGTACGGATCCTCTTCGGCCCAGAAACGACCGGAGTCTCGGAAATACGCTCCTCCAAAAGTAAGGCTGCATCCATCGCGGCTGCGTATGTATCAAAGTGCTGGGTGCCGATGGCAAGGAATAGCTGTGTATCAAGCCCTCGCACAAACCTCTTTATTCTCTTCTCTTCCGTGTCGACTAGGTACGGAGCATATCGAGACAACTGGATAAACTGTATATCATACTCCGACACTGTCATCCCAGGAGTCTTGCGCAAAGACTCAAAACTACGGGCTCGAGCATCTCGGACACTCTCCGGAAGAAAACGGGCAAGAAATGCAGCTGTAAACTCATCCCAGGTCATAGAAGGCAGACCTGCAGCTCGGCCTCTCTCTACTGAGTCGTACCATGTCTGGGCAAGACCCTCCAGACGAAAACTTGCAAACTCCACCAATCTATCATCAGAACACCTCAACGAACGGCAAATCTGAGCTATCCTATCAAGAAATGCCTGTGGGTCCTCTGTCGCATCTGTACCGGTGAAAGCTGGAGGTCTCAATCTCATGAACTCCTGTAGTGAAACAGGGATAGTCTCCGTAGTAGCAGCAGGAGTGACCATCTGTGCAGCAGGTACGATCGTGGTCTGTGCGGTGGAAGGAACGTCCTCGGATCTCTGTGCCCGGCTGGACTCAACTAAAGATCCCATCATCTGCCGCAACTCTTGCATGCCGGCCTCTAATCGGGCAATACGGTCAGGATAAGGCGGATCAGTATGACCCTGAGGGGTAGGAGTATCCTCTCGCTCGATCCTCGCCTCAGACGGGCCCGCCCGAATCTCATCCCTAGCGGCAGCCCGCTGAGCTCTCGTGATCTTTGGCGGCATCGAAGCTGGAATAAGAAACATGACTGATAAGGACATTGCAATTGAATCAAGGAATCAAGAAAGGAAATACAAGCAATTATGTCCTAAGGTCACTTAGGCGGAGTACCGTATCGTAAGTATGCCGCGGATCATACCCACGCTACGCCACTCTGCTTAAGTCACCTACTCCATCTACCAAGGTCGTCCTACACTCAGAAAGGTAAAACCTACGCTCTGATACCAACTTTGTCACGACCCGAAAGTACGGAACGCGACCGGCACTTAGATTACGAGACGTCTAGAGGCGTACCGTAACCTAAGCCAGCCAAAGCCCAGAAGAATCTAAACCAAAATCAAAAGAGAGTGAAGGAAACCTTTAATGAAAATGATTTTCAAATCAATTAAGTTGCAAAGAATCCTTTTTTTTAAAAACATCATAATTTTCTGAAAATTTCGGCAGAGTCTCCCCTGTATTTTCTACCCCCCAAAATGGGTACAACAAGATAATAAACCTGTAATCACAAAAATGGCATCCCCAAGCGGGAGCTAGCTCTTCGCCCAAGGCGGATCACAACCACATGCAATGTAATAGTAATATCAAGAAAAAAGAGCATAAAAGAAATGCAAAATACCAGAAAACACATTGTCGGCTCAAGTGAGCTCGACCCAAAAGAAACCACAAATATACAACCTCTCAGTCTCACCACTAGGTCACATATACAATATAAAGTGGTAGATGGAGAATACTAGATACAATGATAAAGCAAAAAGAAATAAAGTGTGCTCGCAACCCACCTACGGGCGATGTCGCGAGTCTGAGCAAAATGAGCTGATGATAAGATAACCCGCCGCTACAAGACTGACGGGTCCGACCTGCAAGACACTGTGGCACAACGGGGGTGAGTTGCCAGCTCGTGAGTAAATATAACATCTAATAAGGCAATCGTAGGAATGCACGCAATGCACCACAACATGCATGTCCATATGTGCTATAATATCTCTAGTATGCATGCACAGGTATGCAATGTCATTATTAAGTCTTTAAGTGTTTTAAATGCTAAGGTTATTGAATTCTTAACTTTAGAACATGAATATCTGTATAATAGCTAAATATCATCAAGAAATCATCTGAAAACCCGTGTCAAGCATCGACACCAAAAAGGAATCATATCTGTCTCAATATCGGGCTTCGTCAGTCCGGATCGGCCCATATCATAAATCTTACGACAACGGTCGGTATCCTCCGGATATCCGCCGTGCCAGATATCACCGGTAGGTAGTCCTCCCCTGCCAGGCTCATCGTCTACAACTCGATCTTCTTGCCCCGGGGTACCGTACCGGGCCCAACATGTACCCGAGACGGTTCATCCACTCCTCGAATCGGGTCTCGAAATCCAACAGAAAACATGAAAACTCATGGTGGACGACACATACATCACGAGAAAACCGCAACTTTGTTTTGAAAATGATAAATATAAGGTTTTGTTCAATTCTTGCGGTTTTCCCCAAAAATCCAGAAATCGCAGCAATACTGAAATCATCAAGAAAATCATAATGTCCACATGTTATATATGATAAATGTCTATGATATCAATGCATACGATGTGAATTTCGGCTAGAGTTCTATGTAAATATGATGATGATGCGAGATATATGCATGCGATGCAGTTTCATATATCAAGTATGAATGCAGGTGACGATATTAAGATGAACAGGTTCTATCGTGCACGTGGCATGTCAATTACCAAAGGCGTGTGTGTCACATGAATAGTGCGTATGCTACAGATGCCAATGGTAATGGTGTTCGTGTCCTACAAAGTGATATCGCATAAGTATGGATGAATGTCCATGCAATCTAATATACTGTTCGCTATAAGGGTATGCAGTGTATATGAATGGATAAGCTAACTAACAATATGAATCTTGCAAGGGATAAGGAAATCCTAACTAGGGGGGGCGCATCGTGCCATTCGGACGATTCCCCCATAGATGAATACATCTACTCACCTGAAATCTCCGCTAATCCGATCCGGCCACCGCCTTGCCTTTTCGCGCCGTGTCCGAAGTTTCCCCGACCGATCCTATATTTGCACAATACCAAGTATAAGATTACAAAACCTAACACAATGCAAGTCACAACATACAATTATCCACGCTCTCGTATTAATCATAGCATGCACTCGGTGCGCGGAAAAACGCACGAAAATCGCTAATCGTTAAACTAGAATTGTCATTTCGGGAAAATCGACTAAACTACAACCCGACTAGACGAAACCCCGCGTTCGCACATTCTAATAATCCTATACGAAGCTAATAATATTGCTAACCTAACGCAAATTGAACGCATTCTATTTTTCGTAAAAATCTAGCAAGCAAATTCAACGCCGATTCAATGCAAACATCGATATTTTGTCGATTTACCGAGCATATAAATACACCATTAACCACTACAACCAATTAGAAACCCAAAGCCCTAATTTAATCCTAACAACTATGCTTCAAACCCTAGTTTTGAAATCAATCCTTCTCTTGATTTTTCCTAAACAACATTTACCACTTAAACTAATATTTAGAATTTCAATTCTAGCATAATTAAACCACAAGTTAACAAAAAGATTAGAATTTTCACCTCTCAAGCTTGAACCCTAGCTTGATCAAGTCACCAAGAAGCCTCCTTTCATCTAGTTTTTGAACCAATTTGGGTAGAAGAGAGAGTGGTTTAGGGTTTGGGTTTGAATGGAGATGGAAATTTATGAATTTAAATGGATTTTTAGCAAGGAAAAAGAAGCAAAATGATGTGATGAAGTGGGGAAATCTGCAGGTGAGGGGTCGGCCAGCAGGTGGGGAAGGGAAATGGGTTTTTTTTGGAGAAGTTTCTAGGTCTATAACCATCATAAGTTATCAATTAATGCTTTCATGTCAACCTTTTTACAAACAAACCCATTTTTACTTCATTTTTCATTAAATTTCCCACCTTTAAACCAAAAGTTTGCAAGACATGATACAATTTTATTAACACCATATTTTAGCTTATAAAGACTCCTAATTAAGAAATTTACCTAATTAAATCTGTATTTATCCCTAATTTAATATATTTAAAAAGGCTTAAAATAATAATAAAAAAATAATTAATTACGAATTTTTTTTTATTTAACTAGAAAATTATAAATGACATTTTAGTGACAAAATTATAGTAATATCTTATTTAAATTTTGTATAATTAGGTCTACAATGAAAAATATCAATTTTGACTTTTTACGGAAAAAGCCGAAAAATTAGCCGATTACCGAAAAACTGCCTAAACGATTTTCGAAGGGTTACAGTCGCAAACCAATAGCAAGGTATATGTGGAAGAATGTAGGTATGCATGTATACTATATTTCATATGCGCCATCGCATAAGAATCAAGGCCTCAATGTCGCTAACCAATAGCAAGGTATATATGGAAGTATGTAGGAATGCATGTATAATATATTTCATATGCGCCATCGCATAAGAATCAATACCTCAATGTCGCTAACCTATAACAAGGTAATTTTTATGAATATTTGTATTGTGCGTATCATGGCAATTACCGACAGTGTGTGTAGCATATAAATGGGTGCTCGTGCAACATGAACTGTCAATAATAGTGCAGTGTCCAATGAGTACAAGTCAAGGCACAACAAGTAATAATATGTAAGTCTACGGTAGCGCCTGTTAATGTATATGCCCTAGAGGCCATTACTGTATCATACTAGCTTGTATATTACTTGATGGAAGCTTGGGATATTCACCTTGTATTGACAATCTTGCTTAAAATAGTAGTATGCTACTTGGGTTGTTTCTGCTTTAATGTGTGCATGTGTTTTTTTATAGCATATCGCCTTTACACATTAGTAGAGCCCTTAAAATCTTTGCTTGAATACCAGCGTTGTGAGGGCAGTCACACTCATAGGGGCTGGGTAATCCACAAGCACATCCTTATGCAGGTCCCTAGTCATAGGACTATCGAGACAGGGTATCGATACTCCGGAGTAGATTAGCGTATGCGCTTCTCATCCCAACTTGGGAGACGGTTTGTCCTACAGCCGCCAGTACGTCGTACTAGAGATAGTATGCGGGTGCTCGTTAGGTTACGAGTACACTGGACAGGACTCGTCGAGAACTGTTGGTTGGTATTATACCTATCGTCAGTTATCAGTTCCCAGGTGACATGAGTACAGCTTAATCCGTTGACTTGACACTGTCACTTCGCCATCAGTACAGCATTCGATCAAGATGTCGGGAATCTTGTTGAATTGCCCGACTTGATATTGAAAAGAGTTTTCGATAATGAGACTAAAATGCGGGGTTTATAGCTGTTAGGCATGCGATGTCTATGGAATTCATTTGGTTAGGCATGCGATGTCTAAAAAGGTTGCGGATTCCAACTGTTGTAGTTTTTCACTTTCTTTTCTGTGACCGTAAGGGTAGTATGTGGTGTATCGCCAGCTTCGTTGCTATACATCAACGACAATTGGGATACGCATACTTGCTTACGTTGATAATATGAGATATTATGTGTTGCTGTGATATGTTATATTGGATCGTCGCTTTCTGAATAGCCGGGGGTTTTATGTGAGATGAGAGTTTTTTTTCCTTTTTCATTCATGTAAAATTCATTTGTATGTAATATTCTTTTATTGGGGCACTTCCGGGCTGAGGATGATGTCACCATTGTATATTATTTACTTTTCCGCATTAGGTAGACCCAAGGCGGGGAGCACATGTAACCGGGTTCTAGGGTCCAGTGGGAGACCATCTCGAGGAGTCGAGACCGGGTCTCCTAAACCTAGAATTGGCAGTGTTGCTTGCCGCTCTCGTAGGGGTCTAGGGATGTGGGTTTGGCTATTCATCACGACCGTGGAATCCGTGTTTTGTACAGGCTCGTATTGAAAACACGGACGTCCTAGTATATCCAATATTTCATATATGTTCTTCTGCTGCAATATTCTGTGATGAGATCATATTACTGCCTGAGACGAATGTTTATATTATATATATGAGATATATGTTATATTGCAGATTTCGTTTCAAATGTGATGCTTGTGAAGCATATTAAAATGGGACTTCATTAATGAGATTAATGAAACTAAAAGAAACCTAAAGATGTTGTAGAAACTTGTTTAAAAACTGGTAGCTCTAGTTCTTGCTTTGCATAGCGGTGTTTCTTGTAGAACATCCAGCACCTTATTCGATAAGGAAAGAGCCAAGATCCCT
Organism: Agapanthus africanus; assembly: GCA_030015575.1. Classification (NCBI taxonomy): domain Eukaryota; kingdom Viridiplantae; phylum Streptophyta; class Magnoliopsida; order Asparagales; family Amaryllidaceae; genus Agapanthus; species Agapanthus africanus. The sequence continues at coordinate 243,658,828 of CM057350.1, forward strand.
TCACCGGAAGTGACCTCTTTAGTGAAACTAGCAGATGCTACAAACTCGGTTTGTCTTTTGATTGCTTCTATAATTCTTGCTTTGCATAGTGGTATATATGATATATCCTGCACCTTATTCGATGAGGAAAGGGCCGACGATCCCTTCACCGGGAGTGACCCCTTTAGCAAAACTAGAAAAGCCTCAATAACACTCCATTTAAAATCACTCGATTCTACGACGATATCAAGTTCATTACGCAAAAGGTTTTCTTAAAAACCTGTCCTAGCCCTCCGTCATTTTAGGAAGTAGAGTACTTAGTATTCGTGCTGTGTTTGTTGACCTTAGTTAAGGCACAGTGTACGGTAGCTAAGTGATGTCTTCCTATATAGCATATGATGCGATTAGTTAGGACAGTCATATGACTTTGTTGACCTTAGTTAAGGGTCATGTAGGTGGGTCTATTTAATCAAGAAATGACGGGTAGAACTTGACTAGTGCTTATGATTTGTTGACCATAGTTAAGGTCATAAGACGTTAGGGGTAAAATATTATTGGGAATTTCAAGTGTTGAAATTTGCAATGAGATTGCATACCTTCTATAAGATAGTTGGATCCCGATACCTGCTGCGAGTAAGAGTTACTCCTGGGAGAATTTTACACATTACAATTAGCCGATCAAGTAGGTGTCTAGAAAGGTGTTAACGGGGTTACGCCTCTGGGAAAATGAGGTTTACTTTAATTAGGTCCGTGCGAAAGCACGGGGAACCTCCCTTAAAGTACCGACACTGGCCTGGCTGAAAGATTGGCGAATTGTAGCGTGTAATTAATCCCGGCTAGTCTTTCCTTTTAGGGTTTGAAGGAAGATTTGATTAAAACAGTGGGAGACATCCCGATTAGATATATTGGATAACCAATCTAATCTTGCAAGAGCATACGCTGAGTGTTTTCTTCTCTCTCTCCAGGTAGCGACCATATCACGCCTTAATCAAGATAATAATACGGATGGATTGACCGAACCCGCTTGTTATACTGAGCTGGGGAACGTTGGTCCCGCTCCAACTTATAATTGTTATAAGACAGAGCAAGAAATTAGGGAATACCAGATTTCCCGTGCCGCCCAAATGAAGAAAGTGCATGCTGATGCATCTTCTTCGGGTGTGTTCATTACAGAGAACTGTTTCTCAGTATCCTTTACGTCCTGGGTATGAGATACCGGATCAGGATTCCGCATATGTAATTTGTTATATGGGCTACAGAAAGGTAGAGAACTGAGAACGAGTGATAAGTTTCATGAGACAGAAAACGGTGCAAGTGTTGCAGCCAAGTCTGTTGATTACTATCACCCTGTATTACCAGAATACATTGATTCTGAACAAATGTTATTAGATACCGAACCTGATATACAACATCATATTGTAAGTGCACGGCGGCGCCCCGGCCGTCAATCCGACGACCAATTGCGGAAGCGGTGATAAACTTAAATTTTGCGGACTTAGCAAACCGGCACCACCGCGCACTAAACACCCGGATCGTAACCATTAACAAGTTTAAGCTACTAACAAGAAAGGGAAGAGATGTACCGACTGATCCGAGTCCTCCGGTCTTCATCTCCACTCCGATCTCCTCGCGGAATCTCCGTCCGTCTTCTCCTCGTCGGAAAGGGCACCACATCGCCTGTAGCTTTTACGGGCTCCCACCTCAATACCGAGGCAACTCGGGCGCGAAGCTGGCGAATCGACGCGTCCAAGATTTGCTGTAGGAAGTGTAGTGTAGAATCATAGTCTCTTTTGGGGTGGTTGCCATTTGAAGATGATGGAGGAAACAAGATAAGAAAAATGGTGCTTGCATTTTTCTTAACATGAAATGAGATCAAGAAATGAAACTCTCAAGAATGAAAAAAAAAAACTCTCATCTTTTTCTTTCTCTCAACCATGGAAAAACTTCTTCCTCAAGTGAGAATAAAATGGTGGAGGAAAAAGAATATGAAAGCAAGAGGGAGGTGAGTGTAGGAAAAAGGAGAGAGTGACCACATACAAACATGATCATCACAAAACTTTCCATCAACCTCAAATCCATCCTTATCACATAAATACATGAAAAGCAAAGATGCTTATCATATCAAACCTTATGCAATAAAACCCTCCACAATGTGTTATTTGCAAACTTGCAAATAACACCCTCCATCGGAAAAGTCCGGCCGGGAAAGAACAAAGAAAAACCGGCCGGAACGGAATGCAAACTGGCAACTCCAGAAAACTGGTCCCGTAATAAATTACAGGAAAACCCCGATACTGTGCATACGCACCCGCATCTGTATTCCGTCCGGATACAAATGTAAAGAGACAAAATCTACACTGTACTATACTAGGACCGGCTTAAACCAAAGCCGGCTAGTAAAATCCGTTCGATCCTGATCCGTGCAATACCGCACGTATCTGATCGAACCCTGCCATATAACCATACGGCCACTAGTACAAACCGTCCGATCCTGATCCGTACAATACCGCACGTATCTGATCGGACCCTGCCATATCTCCATACGGCCTCTACAGCGTTTCGCCCGAAAGCTTGAGTAACTGAAAGTGTGGTAGACTCTAAAGACTCGTCAATACTATGGCTATGGATTTAACCACTAGCACGTCAGAGGTATAAGCCAATACGTGACGGGCCACCAGCTATTGACTAAAAGGGACGTCGATGAGCGAACTCATCCTGACACCCTACTGAGCCTGTCAGTGACAATATCCGTACAGTCCGGTCCGTTCGTCTATGAGCATCGCATGTCGGGCCTAGGGGGTTGGTAAAAGTCAGACCCCCAAAAGCGGTACAAGTCGTGTCGGAGTGTAGCCCAGAACACCCTGAGATACTACTGGAATACCTACCAGTAAATCTCCTGCCTTGGCCAAGGTCTTCGTGTAATGGCTCTCCTAGACACAGCGCGACCTCACCCCCAATACCGGGAGAGACGAACCCCTGAAGATCCGCTCACTGCCTCCATGTGGCTCGGGACTGTACCCAACTAAAACCTGTTTGCACGACTCCTTTGAGCCGTGGTAGGGTAGTAATCAAAGCACAGTGGGAACTCACACGAGACAAATGACGATCCCCAGGTCGATGAACTAACCTGTACACATGTCACCAGGGAACTGCTATCTGACGTCAGGTATAAGACCAACTAGCATGTTCCCGGCGAGTCCTGTCCGGTGTACTCATAACCTAATGAGCACCTGTATACATCTTAGGTGATCCAACTGACACCAGTGGCTTGTGAGACCGGCCACCGCCCCTCGTCGGGGTCTCGTTTGTATACACTAGTCTACTCTGGAGAATCGATGCCCTGTCTCGAAACTCCCACGACTAGGGACTTTTAAGGATATGCTTGTAGACCCCAGCTCTCACGTATATGATCGCCCTCATACTGCCGGCAGTCAAGCAAGAATCCTAGGGGCTCTATCAACGTACAATAGCGACCTGTCAGGTCACCTAAAGCAGTACACGATGATAAAGGTAAACCAGATAGCAAACTATCATCTCGAGTAAGACTGTCGTCCTGGGATAGGTCCTCCCTCAATCATTGCAATCACGTGCCTGTGATCCAATAATTGACTCTGAGGGCACTATCTCCAACAATCTCCCACTTGCACTCAAGGCTAATTATTGCGATGTCGCATACTCACAGCCCGTGTGATACCGAACACCCAACTCCTCTACCAGTCAGTCTCACAAAGCCTGTTTGCGAAACTCTTGCGTTCGCGGAATAGCCTCAGCGAGTGGATCCGCTCTGAAGTTTATTTCTATGTCTCTCTATATCTCAAGTTCGCGGAGAAAACCATCTCCCGAAATGAGCAATACCTGTCTTAGAATGTCTGGATGCCTGATGGGACCTAGCACATAAATGAACTCCAAATCCAAACTTCTTAGACTGTATCGTCAACTGAACTTAATCAGTATCCTGCGCCATGCCTCCCTCAGTATCTTCCTGGATCACCTGTCCAGAATGCTGTCTCTCGTCAGAGGGAAAACTATAACTCTGACAACCTCCTTGTCGTCCATGTCACCTTGGAAGCCTGGAATGATAACTGTCTCCCAAATGAGGCTGTCGTTATCATATCCCTAGAACATCCACTTATGTTCTAAAACTGCTTCCGACTGTTTCCCCAGGACTGGATCAATATCAACTTATTGCACCTACTGCAAGAACAACATCTGGTGTGGTACTTGACATCTCATGATTGACTCAATTGCCTGAGCAAGTGATCTGCCAATCATTCACGTCCCTCTCCCTTTTAGTCTGTAAGACACCTTTAGAGAGGGTGACTCCATTAACTGCAGGTACACTACCGTGCCAGGAGTCGTCCATTCTAAATACTCTTAGAATGCTGTCAAAGAACCCTGATTGGGAAACCACCCAAATCTGGATCTAAAACCATAGATCTAGTAACCAGTATGTCTGATATAAAATCCATTTCCTTTGTGGAGAAACAACTGTGTGACGACCAAAATATAACCGATCGTAGTATAGGAATATCACTTCCTATTACCTTCTCAACAGATCCATCCCCTATTCTGATGACGTCAAACCTATGACTGTCACATCAGAAACAGATGATCTAACTCCGCTATATCTGCTTTAGTCTATAAATAGACATAAGCGTGATGTCCACCAATGCTTCCGCTGCTCCCACTGACTACGACAACCCTCTGGCAGAGTCATATAGACGTACACTTCTAAAGCTAGTTTAGAACGACGCTATACTCATCCTCCCACCGGGTCTCGCGGCCTGGAAAAACAGCAATGGCAAGTGTGGGTAAGCAAGAACTTCCCTGTCACCGTCCTTGAGGCTACCGGAGTACCTCTCGGTTGCCTGAAGTTACCCACCTTATCTGCGGAGTGGTCAATGGAATGTCAAATCAGATTGAATCTTTAGGTTCCTTATCAAATCTTCAGTAATCGTTTGCGGTTCTGGAATCACTTCCAGTTCTACCATACTCCCACTACTGTCTTTGAAAAAATCCATTTTTAATAAAACTGTGGCGAGTCAAGAACAATATCACTATTGATCTTTCTTATGGTAGAAAATCAACCCTCGTCATAGCCTGGGTCAACCCACAAACAGCCATTACAGAAACGTGCCTTGAGTTATCCAGAGTCTGGTTTTAATCATAAGCCGGACAACTCCCCGTACCTTAACAATGTTAAGATATGAACTGTACTATATCCAATATAGAACCAGAGACACTGATTTAATTGAACCAGATTCAAATCATGCAGCTGTCTCCAGTGCATGTCAACTAAATGGAGAGAGGCCGATCAGCGTTACTCAACTTAGGAATGCTTCCAATTATGAGTAACCTGAAAGAGAAGCAATTTCTCTTAATCATTACTATCAACTGAATACCATACACAAGTATCTACATCTTCGATCACTTTGAAGAATCCCGATACTTTCTCTACCTGGTTCTCTACTCTATTCAAATACCTATAACTCCTCAAAACTTAGACCCTGTGTTTCCACGAAACACATGTCTAAGGGCTAGAGAAGTTAGAAGTAAACAGAATATAGTATGAGGACCAACCCCTCTGTCCTAATGGACACTGGACAACATACAATACTATGTACAAGTCCCTTGAGTCTGATAACTCATTCACTGTGTGTCGTAGGTTGAAAACTGTACTTATGGTTAAGAAGAATTACACCGCTGTTTAATGCTCCTTACCTAACCATCCACTGATATAGGTACATGTCGTAGACATAATTTCAGAAAGGTATATCTCACTCTATGAAAATAGACGTACAGATATATCAATTTGAAATTGGTGCATAACAGCGGATATTCAAAACCAAATATTTGCCGACCGGCAAACAGCCCAGATGATTTCCTCAAACATCACCGATTACAACGAATCCCGATATAATGAGGATAATCACCCAATTCCCAATAACTTACTCCCACTCATCATCTGTAAAACCATACAGATGTGAGAATCATACCTGGTAAATACATACCCTGGAGTAAGTGTCTAATCCGGAAATCAGTTTTCTTTTAACAGTACACAGTGACACTGAAACATTGAAATGTTTCGATGGGGTATCCTGGTATTCCTAGTAATGCCCTTTCCATTATCCAGATTCACAACTGTAACCGTATAATTCTTTGCCACCTCTCCAAATCCCTTCATATGTCTTTAGTCTTTACCTTCTGTACACCCCTTTAGGCCAAATGGTTTTCTTCCTTCCCTACCGTTCGGCACCAGCCTATGGTTTGGAAGAAGACTATCCAATAAGCATAATGGGTGTACTGTCCCAATCCTAGGAACACTCGCAATGAGAAAGGGTGAAGATAAAAGACAACCGAATAAACCTTATTCCTATTTCTCCTGGACCAGAATCCATCCCCGAACTGGAACAAGTTCCTTTCGAGTTCGTATATAACCATACGATGGAGTATCCAATTATAACTGTGGATCTTCGTAGTGATACGGATTGTCCTGGAGAAATACAAAGGTGATTTGGGAGTGGTAACGAAATATTTGGTTTGGTCGTGAATATCTGTTGCAATTTACTTTGCCCTCTTACTAATCCCTTGCTTTGTCTGAACTTAATACCTTCTGTACACCATCGTTAGGCTAATTGGTTTTCTTCATTCCCTTCCGGTCGGCACCTGCCTATGGTTTGGAAGAAGACTATCCAATTTGCATAATAGGTGTACTACCCCTAAACCAAGGAGTACTCGTAACCTGAGAGAGGGTAAAAGGAAAAGACAACTGAATAATCCTATCCGTTTCCTCCAGAACCGGAAACCATCCTCGAATAAATTCTTTCGAGTTCGTATCTCACCATACGATGGTTTTGTCTAATGGAAGTGGACGCTCGTAGTAAAACGGGGTGTCCTGGAGAAAAGGGTAAAAGTAGGAGTGGCAATGAGGTTTGCAACTCTGACAATCCAAAAGCCGGTGTTTAAGAAGGTTCGGTCAACTTGGTCACTGAGTCAAAGTCTTAGGGTCGGGTCAATGGTCGCTACCAAAGAGAGAGAGAGAAAAGAAACACTCAGCGTGCACTCTAACCTAGATCAGAATGGTTACCAATTTATCTAATCTGGAAACCTCCCACTGTACCTCAAATTCTCCTCCAAACCTGAAAGAAGAATTAGTCGGGATCAGCCGAGGAGTATACCAACTCATCAGTGGGAATCGGGATCCAACTCTCATCGCATGACAACGTGACGGAATCCGCTCACGGTATCACACTCCAGAAGGTATGCGCATATCTGGCAAGTTTCAGTTCTTTTGAAACTCCCGATGTGATTTTTGCCCCATGCTCTTATGACCTTGACTTTGGCCAACAAATCATAAGTCACATGTCAAGTTCTACCCGTCATTCTCCAGGTTGATTCGAATCCACCCGCACAAGCCCTTGACTTTGGCCAACAAGGCTATACGACTGTTCCAAACCAACGCATCTATCTATGCTGCATATGAATAACCAACAGCTACCAAACACTGTGCCTTGACTTTGGCCAACAAACACAGCTTGAATACTATTGACTACCCATATGAAACGACGGAGGGCTACGAATGGTTTCTGGCGAAAACCTTTAACGTAAAGAACTTGATATCGTTGAAGGAACTGATAGCTTTTTGAAAATATAGTGACGAAAACCATTGCTAAAGAGGTCACTCCCGGTGAAGGGATCTCGGCTCTTTCCCCGTAGAATGGGGTGCAGGATATTCCAACTGAATACCACGATGCAAAGCAAAAGTAATCGGCTATAGTGAAGTTAATGCCCTGACGCAAACTTATTGTCCAAGGGGTCACTCCCGGTGAAGGGATCTCGGCCCTTGCCTCGTCGACTGAGGAGCAGGATATTCTAATGAATACCACGATGCAAAACAAAAGTAAACGTCCTTACAATAACAGCTTTTTGAAAAGTGTTCCAACAACATCAGATTAGGTTTGTTTTTAACTTGCATTGATCCGAATTAATGCAGTCCCATCAATTGATCACACCACAAAGAACGAAAATATACTGATGTACGTATATGCCATCCGCATTCGCCACTGGGTCCCGTCATTACCCGTTAGGTTAGCTAACTAACGACAGAGCGGGGACTGGACTAGCGCGGATGTAAAACATATACAACATCTACTAATATATATACCAATATATTATATTCGCTCAAGGCGTGAATAGAATGCAACATCACAGAGAATGAACAGCATCACAGAAACAATACAGATATCTGGGATCCCCGGGTTTCACAGAGCCACTACTGAAACCCGACGTTTCCCTGGTCGTGTGGATAGCCTGTGCAATGAAATCCTAGACCCCTACGGGCGCGGCAAGTCACCCGCCAAAACCTGAAGCGAGGCAGCCCCCTTCAGCGCCGTGAATGGACCATCCAGCACTTCACGGAATCCGGCAACTTGGGCACCCCTCCTGGGTCAACCTGTACCCCCTACGAGTGCGGCGAATAGCCCGCCAATCCTAGAGTGAAGCCCCCTCCGTCCCAATGCCATGAGATGCGGGTTTGCTGCCCTCTAGAACCCGGCTATCCGTGCACCCCTCCGCGGGGTAATCCTAGTACAGAAAGTAAAATATACATACACCGGGTACATCGACCGCAACCAGGTCGTGCCCCAAAAGAATAATACAAACAGGCAGTGACGGCAGTCCACATGTCGGACGCTCGCCCCGCAATATCAAATGTACATAATACAACCACAACTGTACTAGCATTGCATACAGGCTATCCCCCACGACCGATCCGCAACATCACAGCAAAACACAGAACATCAACATGAAAGTCACGTTCGCAAATCCGTCTAACCGGGCTATAGCAGTTAGACAGGATTTACCGATCAAGTGACATTCACGGTCGCAGATATAATGTAAATACTGTGAAAAATGTGTTTAAGATTTTCCGATTGATCAAAAATTAACAAGTGGGCCCCCAAACAAAACTGTAGCACTCACAGAAAACCTGGGCCCAATTTTAATATTCCAAAACCCATATTTTAAGCCCAGAAAGCCTCTGTAAAAAATTGGTGCAGTGATCTCTACAGTGCGCGGCGGAAGGGCGGCGGAATGGGGATTTGTGCGGCGGTTCCGCGCTCCAACTGTGGATTCACTTCATCGAAATTTTACAGAGTTCTTAGATTTTCCAGTACATCAATATTTTACAACCTGAAAAATTTTTCGAGACCAAAATATTTCAACAGAAACTGATGTGAACAAAAAATACGGTTTTTGGAAATTTTGGTCGATCGGAAATGCAAACACACCAAACGAAGCTAGACGAAGTTAATGGCGAGGCTCTGATACCACTGTAAGTGCACGGCGGCGCCCCGGCCGTCAATCCGACGACCAATTGCGGAAGCGGTGATAAACTTAAATTTTGCGGACTTAGCAAACCGGCACCACCGCGCACTAAACACCCGGATCGTAACCATTAACAAGTCTAAGCTACTAACAAGAAAGGGAAGAGATGTACCGACTGATCCGAGTCCTCCGGTCTTCATCTCCACTCCGATCTCCTCGCGGAATCTCCGTCCGTCTCCTCCTCGTCGGAAAGGGCACCACATCGCCTGTAGCTTTTACGGGCTCCCACCTCAATACCGAGGCAACTCGGGCGCGAAGCTGGCGAATCGACGCGTCCAAGATTTGCTGTAGGAAGTGTAGAGTAGAATCATAGTCTCTTTTGGGGTGGTTGCCATTTGAAGATGATGGAGGAAACAAGATAAGAAAAATGGTGCTTGCATTTTTCTTAACATGAAATGAGATCAAGAAATGAAACTCTCAAGAATGAAAAAAAAAAACTCTCATCTTTTTCTTTCTCTCAACCATGGAAAAACTTCTTCCTCAAGTGAGAATAAAATGGTGGAGGAAAAAGAATATGAAAGCAAGAGGGAGGTGAGTGTAGGAAAAAAGAGAGAGTGACCACATACAAACATGATCATCACAAAACTTTCCATCAACCTCAAATCCATCCTTATCACATAAATACATGAAAAGCAAAGATGCTTATCATATCAAACCTTATGCAATAAAACCCTCCACAATGTGTTATTTGCAAACTTGCAAATAACACCCTCCATCGGAAAAGTCCGGCCGGGAAAGAACAAAGAAAAACCGGCCGGAACGGAATGCAAACTGGCAACTCCAGAAAACTGGTCCCGTAATAAATTACAGGAAAACCCCGATACTGTGCATACGCACCCGCATCTGTATTCCGTCCGGATACAAATGTAAAGAGACAAAATCTACACTGTACTATACTAGGACCGGCTTAAACCAAAGCCGGCTAGTAAAATCCGTTCGATCCTGATCCGTGCAATACCGCACGTATCTGATCGAACCCTGCCATATAACCATACGGCCACTAGTACAAACCGTCCGATCCTGATCCGTGCAATACCGCACGTATCTGATCGGACCCTGCCATGTCTCCATACGGCCTCTACAGCGTTTCGCCCGAAAGCTTGAGTAACTGAAAGTGTGGTAGACTCTAAAGACTCGTCAATACTATGGCTATGGATTTAACCACTAGCACGTCAGAGGTATAAGCCAATACGTGACGGGCCACCAGCTATTGACTAAAAGGGACGTCGATGAGCGAACTCATCCTGACACCCTACTGAGCCTGTCAGTGACAATATCCGTACAGTCCGGTCCGTTCGTCTATGAGCATCGCATGTCGGGCCTAGGGGGTTGGTAAAAGTCAGACCCCCAAAAGCGGTACAAGTCGTGTCGGAGTGTAGCCCAGAACACCCTGAGATACTACTGGAATACCTACCAGTAAATCTCCTGCCTTGGCCAAGGTCTTCGTGTAATGGCTCTCCTAGACACAGCGCGACCTCACCCCCAATACCGGGAGAGACGAACCCCTGAAGATCCGCTCACTGCCTCCATGTGGCTCGGGACTGTACCCAACTAAAACCTGTTTGCACGACTCCTTTGAGCCGTGGTAGGGTAGTAATCAAAGCACAGTGGGAACTCACACGAGACAAATGACGATCCCCAGGTCGATGAACTAACCTGTACACATGTCACCAGGGAACTGCTATCTGACGTCAGGTATAAGACCAACTAGCATGTTCCCGGCGAGTCCTGTCCGGTGTACTCATAACCTAATGAGCACCTGTATACATCTTAGGTGATCCAACTGACACCAGTGGCTTGTGAGACCGTCCACCGCCCCTCGTCGGGGTCTCGACTGTATACACTAGTCTACTCTGGAGAATCGATGCCCTGTCTCGAAACTCCCACGACTAGGGACTTTTAAGGATATGCTTGTAGACCCCAGCTCTCACGTATATGATCGCCCTCATACTGCCGGCAGTCAAGCAAGAATCCTAGGGGCTCTATCAACGTACAATAGCGACCTATCAGGTCACTTAAAGCAGTACACGATGATAAAGGTAAACCAGATAGCAAACTATCATCTCGAGTAAGACTGTCGTCCTGGGATAGGTCCTCCCTCAATCATTGCAATCACGTGCCTGTGATCCAATAATTGACTCTGAGGGCACTATCTCCAACACATATCAGTCTCTTTATTAGTAAAGAAACGATATAATTTTGTATTGTTGGATAATGTTTTGAACATTTCCTATATCAAGAGTTGATCGGTTCAGGCACGTTATCTAAAAGCATTGACGTTCTAAATCAAACTACAATTCTTAGTATACAGAACACACACAAGAGGAAGAGTTCAGAAATGAACGGATCCTTCTTGAGGCATTGTAGACTAGGTCATATCAATGCGACCCGACTAGTTGAAGTTACATTAAGATGCATATATTTAGATTTGTTTGAATTTACATCCTGTGAGACTTGCCGGTCATATCACAAAGATTAGTCGCAGGCATTGTCTTTACCCTCAGTGGAGGGACGGTATGTTGGAAGAGTTCCAAGCTAGATACCGTGACTTACTAGACGATTAAAGGCAAGATACATCGTTACCAAGGATGCTACCAAAGAGGCAGTCTGGATATATAAGTTCATGAGATGAACTTCGTTCCTACCATTGTGTGAAAATGGAGTTGTGGCTTTTGCCAAGGAACCCCCCGACCTATCTGAAATCCAGATATAATTCTTAGGCAGTATCACCTGATCATGGAGATGGTTGATCTCCAGGGAGATTGAGGTTAGGAGAGTAGACACAGAGGACAACAGCGTGGATCCACTCACAAAGGCCTTTTTCCCCGTAGAGACTTTTATGGGATGGTTGAGTATGGGATACTTCAACCGCGGCTAATTGTTGGGTATGTGATACCACAACAGATGGCCCTAGTGCAAGTGGGAGATTGTTAGTTATATGTATGCCCTAGAGGCCATTACTGTACATACGATGTATATTGTAATGGATGCTTGGACATATATAGGGAGGATTTTCTTGCTCGACATGATAGTATGCTATCTGGTTGTACTTTATCTTAACATGTACTCTGATTGTCTCTATGTTACATGTTGATAAAGCCCTTAGGATATGTACTCGACCATTGGGACTATGATGAGATCATACTAGTAGGGCCACGGTAGTCGACGAGTACATCCTATAACTGTTCCTAGTCGAGGGTGTATCGAGACAGGGCATCGATACACCAGAGTAGACTAGCGTATACGCATCTTGACCCATATGATGGGCGATGGATGATACCATATCCATCGGCGTTTGACATCAAGGATGGTGTACGGGTGATCAGTAAAGACTGGGTACACTGGACGGACTCGCCGAGAAATCCCAGATGGTATTATATCTCACGTCAGATGCAGTTCTCCGGTGACACTGGTACAGAGTAGTCTGTGTTAGTTATATGTATGCCCTAGAGGCCATTGCTATACATAGGATGTATATTGTAGTGGATGCTGGGACATATATAGGGAGGACTTTCTTGCTCGACATGATAGTGTGCTATCTGGTTACTCTTTACCTTAACGTGTATACTGATTGTCTCTCTGATTACATGTTGGTAAAGCCCTTAGGATGTGTACTCGACTACCTGGACTATGATGCGGATCATACTAGTGGGGACATGGTAGTCCATAAGTACATCCTTCAATGTCCCTAGTCGTGGGTGTATCGAGACGGGGCATCGATATACCAGAGTAGACTAGCGTATACCTTCTCGACCCATACAGATGGGCGATGGATGATCCCATATCCATTGGTGTTTGACATCAGAGATGATATACGGATGCTCAGTGGAGACTGGGTACACTGGACGGACTCGCCGAGAACTCCCAGATGGTATTATACCTTACGTCAGATGGCAGTTCTCTGGTGACACTGGTACAGAGTAGTCTGTTGACCCGAGATCGTCATAGAGTCTTGTGTGGTTCCCACTGTGCTTTGATTTCCACCTTACCACATCCAAGAGGGCGTGCAAAACGGTGGTTTTTGGGTACAGTCCCGAATCATATGGAGGCAATGAGCGATAGGAGTGGATTCGTCTCTCCCGGTATAGGAAGTTGATGTTGCGCTGTGTTCGATTGGCTATAACCGGAAATCCCTGGCTACGGTTGCTGAGATTTACCGGTAAGTGTTACCAGTAGTTTCTCGAATTGTTATAGACCTCATATCGACACGACTTATCGAGCTATTGGGGTCTGACGTTTACCACCCCTAGGCAAGATATGCGACATATCAGACAATCAGACCGGACTGTACGGTAAGTGTTACTGGTTGGATTCACAGGAGTATGAGCGGGCTTGCTCGTAGATCTTCTGATCGCTCAATACTCGGGTGGCCGTTACGTTTAGCAGACCGCTTGCGGCTTGTGGGTGCTTGATATGATCATCATCTGCTGCCGACGTATTGACGAGTCTTTAGAGTCCTACACAGAGGTTTCCTGGCTCAAGCGAAACAAAATAGGAGCGCATATGAGATATGTACGGGACCGAGAATAATGCGAGTATGTGATACCGTATTTCATTCTCGCGATAAATGTGTCGAATGGTTGTATGCGATATAACCTAGTTATCAAATCAAGGATTGATTCGATAAGCCGATACATTGGATATTAGTCGGTTATATACGATATGACCGGATCGTTAAATCAAGTGTTGATTTGATGATTTAATGCATAATTATATATTTGATATATTACTTTGCATTAACTAGTATTGGTTCACTTTAAAAGGATTTTCTCACTTGATGTGCACATTATATATGTGATATATTTTTTTGTGTGCACTTGTTTGTATCATGTTTGATGATACTTGCTCACTTGGGTTTGTGTAAAGATTAAACCATGGTTGTGTAATGGTTAGGGTTTTCTTTTTCTTATTCATTTATTTATTTTGTTTATTTATTTTTGCAAAATAAATGAATGGAGGCTTTCATTGTTTGCTAGTTGAAGCTTCATGAAGCTTTGACTAAGTGACCATTTTTGTTTTAATGTTAACCCTAACCATTCCACTTAACCCTAGTTCATTCTCTGCACTTGACCATGGTTGCTATATGATAAGTATTCTTTTTATTTTCTTTTTTTTTGATAATACTTATCATATTATCTTCTTCTTCTTCTCCTTCTTCAACATGAAGAAAACCTTGCCTCCATCAATGGCAACTTGAGAAAAAGAGTGAGAAATCCAATTCTAAAGTAAACCCACTTCCTATTTCTTCATCCTCTACCACTTGACAAGTAGTATAGGGTGTTTACTTCACAAGTTGCATGGCTTGGTGAAGTTGGAGCTTGATCTTGTGTTGCCTCGACGTAGATCATCTTCGGCATCGAAGTCGATGACCTAGCCCGCCCATTTCTCCGATGAAGCCGATGCTAGAGTCCGGGATTCGATATGGACAGTGGAGGGACGTCAACACGGAGCCATGGTGGTAGAGGACCGGATCTACAAAGGTTGTATTTTCCGTTTACTCATAGTTAAGTTGTTAACTAGTTGCTAAGTTTCGCCTAAAATCTAGTTAACGATCTGTATTAAGGTTTCTCGGCACTTGTAAAATTTGAAATTGGAATGGTTGATGCCTTGTGAGACCTCATTAGTGTGCCTAGGAACCCTACAGTGGTATCAGAGCCTAGCTAGAGCCTTAGGCGAGAAGTAGACGACGTTTGAAACCCGATCGAACCGAAACCCTAATTCCAAAATGCTCTCTCGACTTTTTTCAAAAACTGGGTTTTTTCCACATTAAAAATGCTTAAAAAATTCAGCAGAGAATTATAAGAATTACGGTGCAAAAATTACCTCATGATATGTTTAAAGCGCGGCGGAACCGCGGCAGAAGCCTGGCTTCTGCGGCGGAACCGCGGCAGAAGCCTGGCTTCTGCGGCGGTTCCGCGGCCAATTGATGGGATTTACCTACATATTTTGTACAGTAATTCATGTTTTCAGGTGCTGAGTTTTCTGGGAATTTTTAATTTGCACTCAAGAGTTGAGTGTTTTGGGGTGTTTTGGAGCTTAGATGATTCGATCGGATTATCAGACTTTATCTATGTGGCTTTCCGGATATTTTAGAATATGTTAAAAAGTTCGACCGGATATAAATACCCAATGTTTCCCCTGCCGGGAAATTTCCAATTGTTGGACTTTTCCGTAGTTTAATGACGTTCTAAGTAGTGCAAGTAACGCGATGGTCCCTCTAGAAGACAACAAACCTTAACTCGATTATGTGAGCGTCTTGAACTACCCTTTGAACCTTAGGGTTTGGGGCAGTACGGCGTGCCACATGTGAGGCGTTGGCTTGACCCTTCTACGGCTGGACCGTTGGTACTGAGGCATGAAGTGAATGTCTTTGAACTTATTTCATGTGTTGAACGGTTTGGGGAAAACTTGGGTGTTCGAATGTTCGATCGGAAAGTTTAATATTTTCTATTTATCCGGAATGGGATACAATAATTGGAATTCACAAACAGTTATGAGATAACTGAATGAATGTTATAAATCTAGCGGTTTAGTCTCACTTGATATTGAAAAGAGTTTTCGATAATGAGACTAAAATGTGGGGTTTATAATTGTTAGGCATGTGATGTCTAAGTATTTCATTTGATTAGGCATGCGATATCTAAAGAGGTTGCGAATTCCAACTGTTGTAGTTTTACACTTTCTTTTCTGTGACCCTAAGTGTAGTATATCGATATCGCCGGTTTCGTTGCTATATGTCAACGACAATTGGGGTATGCATACTTACTTACGTTGATGACATGTGATGTTATGTGTTGCTGGATATGTTATATTGGATCGTCGTGTTCGAATAGCCGGGGGATTTTATGTGAGATGAGTGTTTTTCATTTTCATTCATGTAAAAACTTGTATGTAATATTCTTTTATTGGGACACTTCCAGGTTGCGGAAGATGTCACCGTTGATATATATTATTTACTTTTCAGCATTAGGATAGACCCAAGGAGGGGAACACAAGTAACCGGGTTCTAGGGTCCAGTGGAAGACCATCTCGAGGAGTCGAGTCCTGGTGTCCTAACCCTAGAACTGGTAGGGTTGCTTGCCGCTCTCGTAGGGGTCTAAGGGTGTGGGATTGGCTATTCATCACGACCGTGGAATCCGTGTTTTATACTGGCTCGTATTAAAAACACGGACGTCCTAGTATATCCAATATTTCATATGATATTTTCTGCTGCAATATCTGTGATGTGATCATTTGATATGTTCTGATGGATACAGTATATAGTATATATGATTTATTATATAGGCGTTACTTATGTTTTACATCCGCAGTAGCCCTGCCCTGCTCTGTCGTTAGTTACCTAACCTAACGGTGCACGAGGGGACATCGTGGCGAATGCGGATGGCATAAGTGTACGTCGTATTTATCTGTGATGTTTAGGTGACTTAAATGATGGGACTTCATTAATGTGATTAATGAAAGAAAAGAAACCTAAAAGATGTTGTAGAATCAAATTTTAAATAAAAAAGGGTAGCTACAGTTTTGCTTTGCATAGTGGTATATATGATATACCCTGCACCTTATTCGATGAGGAAAGGGCCGAAATCCCTTCACCGGGAGTGACCCCTTTAGCAATAACTGGCAGATGCTACACACTCGGTTTGACTTTTGATTGCTTCTATAGTTTCTGCTTTGCACAGTGATATATATGATATATCCCGCACCTCATTCGACGAGGAAAGGGCCGACGATCCCTTCACCGGGAGTGACCCCTTTAGCGAAACTAGAAAAGCCTCAAAATCACTCCATTTCAAAACTTCATTTGATTCTACAACGATATCAAGTTCATTACGCAATAGGTTTTCAGAAAAACCTGTCGTAGCCCTCCGTCATTTCAGATAAGTACTAGTTAGTATTCGTGCTATGTTTGTTGACTATGTTAAGGCGTAGTGTGCGGTAGCTAATTAGTGCTTATCTGTATAAGCATATGATGCGATTGGATTAGGGTAGTCGTGCGACTTTGTTGACTATGTTAAGGGTTGTGCGAGTGGGTTTAATTCAATCAGGAAATGACGGGTTGAACTTGACTAGCACTTATGATTTGTTGACTATGTTAAGGTCATATAGCTGCTAGGGGCAAAATATTATCGGGAATTTCAAGTGTTGAAATTTGCAATGAGATTGCATACCTTCTATGAGATAGTTGGATCCCGATACCCACTGCGAGTAAGAGTTACTCCTGGGAGAGTTTTACACATTACAATTAGCCGATCAAGTAGGTGTCTAGAAAGGTGTCAACGGGGTTACGCCTCTGGGAAAACGATGTTTACTTTAATTAGGTCCGTGCGAAAGCACGGGGAACCTCCCTCAAAGTACCGACACTGGCCTGGCAGAAAGATTGGCGAAGTTGTAGCGTGTAATTAATCCCGGCTAGTCTTTCCTTTTAGGGTTTGAAGGAAGATTTGATAAATACCAGTGGGAGCCATCCTGATTAGATAAAATAATAACCAATCTGATCTTGCAAGAGCGCACACAGAGTGTTTTCTTCTCTCTCTCTCCTGGTAGCGACCATGTCACGCCTTAATCAAGATAATAATACGGATTATTGACCGAACCCGCTTGTTATACTGAGCTGGGGAACGTTGGTCCCGCTCCACCTTATAATTGTTATAAGACAGAGCTGGAAATTGGGGAATACCAGAATTCCTATGCAGCCCAAACGAAGAAAGTGCATATGATGCATCTCCTTCGGGTGTGTTCATTACAAAGAACTGTTTCTCTGTATCCTCTACGTCCTGGGTATTTGATACCGGATCAGGATCCCAGATATGTAATCTGTTACATAGGGCTACAGATAGGTCGAAAAACTGAGAACGGGTGATAAGTTTCATGAGACAGAAAACGGGGCAAGTGTTGCAGCCAAGTCTGTTGGTCACTGTCACCCTGTATTACAAATACATTGATTCTGAACGAATGTTATTAGATACTGAACCTGATATACAAAATCATATCAGTCTCTTTATTAGTAAAGAAATGATAAAATTTTGTATTGTTGGACAATGTTTTGAACATTTCCTATATCAAAGGTTGATCGGTTCAGGCACGCTATCTAAAAGCATTGACGTTCTAAATCAAACTACAGTTCTTCAATATACGGAACACACACAAGAGGAAGAGTTCAGAAATTAACGAATTCTTCTTGAGGTATTATAGACTAGGTCATATCAATGTGACCCGACTAGCTAAGTTGCACATAGATGCATATTTAAATCTGTTTGAATTTACATCTTGTAAAACTTGCCATTCATGTCACAGAGATAAGATGACCATAGCTCTGTTTACTGGAAACAAAGAAAGAGTTAGTGAACTCTTGGGACTGTTACATGATGATGTATGTAAGGTCCCCTGTCTACACATGCCAGGACTGGTTCTTTATACTTCATAACATTCTCTGATGATCTCTTTAGATTCAGACATATGTTCTTGTTGAAACACAAGTCCAAACCTTTTGAGATATTCACAGAATATAAGTTAGAAGTAGAGAACCAATACGGGTATAAGTATTATGTCCTTTGATGAGATCAAGGAGGAGAATACTTGAGCACGGAATTCTTGGACTATTTTAAAGGAGAATGGGATTCTCTCTCAGCATTACTCCTCCGTATACACCATAGCACGATGTGATATGGTGTGCTCTATAATGAGTACTACTGAGTTACCTATTTCCTTTTGGGAGTTATGCACTTGAGAAGCTGCATACCTATTGAAAAGGGTTTGAATCAAATCAGTTGCCTACCACTCCATATGAGATATGGTATGGGAAGAGCTCATGTCTTAAGCTAGTTAAGATTTGGGTTGTCCGGCCTATGTCTAAAAGCAAAAGCCAGACAAACTCGAGGCAAGGTCTGTAATGTAGAACTGGAAAGGTTCCAGCTATACAAACTACAACAGATGATTTGGTAGAACCAAAGGATTCAGTTGATTCCAACGAACCTCAGCCTCTCCGCCGATCTAGTAGGTTTTCTCATCCGCCTGAGAGATACTTCGGTTTCTCGATGACAGTGGGAGCGAGGATTGCATCATGAGATGATGACCCAACTAGTTTCGAGCAGGCCATCGAGAGTAGGGACTCTGTAAGAATGGCTGGATGCTTAGCGATCTGAGATGGAATCCTTATACACCAACAAAGTATGGACTTTAGTTGCTTTATCTGAAGGGTTAAATCCCCATCAGGAGCAAGTATATCTTGAGAAGATTACTTGGTGTAGATGGAAAAGTTGAGACTTTCAAAGCTAGACTTGTTAAAGGATTTCGTCATCGACCATGTGTGGATAATGATGAAACCTTTTTCCAGTGTCTATGCTTAAGTCCATCCAAATCCTACTTGCTATGGCTACATACCATAACTACGATATCTGGCGGTTGTGTGTCTTGACTGCTTTTCTAAATGATGATTTGGAAGAAAGCGTCTATAAGTACACAGCGAGAGGGCTTCGTAGACAGTGGGAGCAGCGGAAACACGAGCAAGATGTTTTATGTGATAAAACAGGCATTGCGGAGTTGGAACGTCTGTTTTGATGTGTTAGTCAAAGAGTTTGACGTCATCAAAAAGGTAGATGAACCTTGTATATACAAAAAGGTAGTAGGGACTATGGTGACGATCCTCGTAGAGTACGTGGATGACATACTCTTGATAAGAAAAAAGTTTCCTGTGCTACGTTCGGTCAATCTCTGTAGGGTTCCTAGGCACTCTTGTGAAGGTTCTAAAGGCATCAAACATGCCCGGATAAAATTTTAGACGTGCCGAACAACCCAAAGCCGGGATCTTTGCTAGATTATTAGGGTTAAACATGCAATAAGATAACTTTTATCTAAGAGTGAGGGATTACAACCTTTGTAGTCCGCTCCTTCACTTCACAAGCTCCGAGTAGAAGTCCCTTTGCCGCGATCCACGATCTCCCGGACTCATGAGAGACTCCACGACTCGAACGATCCATTCTAGCTTGTCGTATTCCAAATCTCCGATGATCTACCTTGAAGTTGCTACGGCTCAAGCTTTCTCACTCTTAAAGAAGAGAACACACTAATCCCATGGGCTAGATGAGATGAGGATGAGAGAGTAGTGATTTTGCTTTCTTTTTAAATCATTTTCTCAATTTTATTCATCACTTCAAGAAAAACTAGCAAGGTTTCTTGAAGAAGGAAGAAGATGATAATGAAAGATAATGATAATCCTTTTCCTTTTGTGATGAATAGAAATATAAACATATGATTGAATTATTAACCATGGTCAAGGATGAATGGATGAGAATGTGTAGAGAAACAACTAGGGTTAGGGTTTGGTTAGGTTAGAAATGTGTCATCCAAAATATCCTAAGAATGACAAAAGAAAACATCTTCTAGAAGGTGCATGAATCATCTAACCCTAATCAAACCCTAACCTCAATTAATCATCCTTAAACATGTTTAATAATAAATCATATCATGTCACAATAATATATATCACATATATATTATATATTTGCAACAAAAGAAAATAATACAATTAACATATATCGCATATATATCAATGTATCATCCACTGAGAAAATGAAATAATAAAGCAAGCTAATATTAGTTAATATAATAATATATCATATATATTATTATATATTAAATCATCGAATCAACATTTGATCCGACGATCCGGCTATATCGAATATAACCGACTAATATATCATGTACCGATTCATCGAATCAACACTTGATCCGATGACCCGGTTCATATCCATATATCGCGAGAATATAATACGGTATCCCATATCGCATTATTCACGCTCCTGCGCATATCACATATGTGCCACTACTCCGTTTCTCCTGAGCCAAGAAACCTCTGTGTAGGACTCTAAAGAATCGTCAATACGCCGGGAGCAGGTGATGATCATATCAAACACCCACAAGCTGCAAGCGGTCAGCTAAACGTAACAGCCACCCAGGTATTGAGTGATCAGAAGATCAACAAGCTAGCCTGTGCGTTCTCCTGTGAATCCGATCAGTAACACTCCCGTACAGTCCGGTCTGTTCGTCTGATATGTCGCATATCAAGTCTAGGGGTGGTATACGTCAGACCCCAGTAACCGATAAGTCGTGTCGATGTACGGCTCATAACGGGTCGAGAAACTACTCGTAACACTTACCAGTAAATCTCTATATCAGCCCTGGCCAGGGACTTCCAGTTATAGCCAATCGAACACAGCACAACATCAATTCCCTATACCGGGAGAGACGAATCCCCTCCTATCGCTCATTGCCTCCATGTGATTCGGGACTGTACCCAAAAGCCACCGTTTTGCACGCCCTCTTGGACATGGTAAGGTGGAAATCAAAGCACAGTGGGTATCACACAAGACTCTATGACGATCTCGGGTCTACAGACTACCCTGTACCAGTGTCACCGGAGAACTGCCATCTGACGTGTGGTATATCACCATCTGGGAGTTCTCGGCGAGTCCGTCCAGTGTACCCAGTCTCCACTGAGCACCCGTACACCATCTCTGATGTCTAACACCGATGGATATGGGATCATCCATCGCCCATCATATGGGTCAAGATGCGTATACGCTAGTCTACTCTGGCGTATCGATGCCCTGTCTCGATATACCCTCGACTAGGAACAGTTATAGGATGTACTCATCGACTACCGCGGCCCCACTAGTATGATCTCATCATAGTCCCAGTAGTCGAGTACAGATCCTAAGGGCTTTATCAACATGTGAGAGTAAAACAGTAAACCAATACAAGTCAACATGTTAAGATAAAGTGAAACCAAATAGCATACTATCATGACGAGCAAGAAAGTCATCTCTATATATAACCAAGCATCCATTATAATATACATCATATGTACAACAATGGCCTCTAGGGCATATACATAACTAACAATCTCCCACTTGCACTAAGGCCAGCTGCTGTAGTATCTCATACCTAGCATCCCGAATAATCTCTCAAACTGTATCTGGGGAATAGCCTTCGTGAATGGATCCGCAGTGTTGTCCTTCGTATCTACTCTCCTGACCTCGATCTCCCGGCGATCAACTATCTCCCTGATCAGGTGATACCGCATCAGAATATGTCTGGACTTCTGATGGGACCTAGGTTCCTTGGCCAAAGCCACAGCTCCATTGTTATCGCAATACAGAGGTATTGGATGCTCAATGGATGGAACCACTCCAAGTTCACTAATGAACTTCTTGATCCAGACAGCCTCTTTGGCAGCATCGTTGGCAGCGATGTATTCAGCCTCCATCGTTGAGTCTGCAACGGTATCCTGTTTGGAACTCTTCCAACATACCGCCCCTCCATTGAGGGTAAAGACAAAACCCGAATGCGACTTAGAGTCGTCCTTATCACTTTGGAAGCTGGAATCGGTAAAGGACTCCACCTGGAGTTCTCCGTTACCATACACCAAGAACATCTCCTTAGTCCTTTATAAGTACTTGAGAATGTTCTTCACAGCTGTCCAGTGACTCTCTCCAGGATCTGCTTGATACCGACTCACTACACTTAGTGAGTATGCTACATCGGGTCTGGTACATAGCATCGCATACATGATAGAGCCTACTGCCGAAGCATAGGGTATCCCTTGCATGCGAGCTCTCTCCAAATCAGTCTTGGGAGACATCTCTTTGGAGAGAGTGAGTCCAGAGATCGTGGGCTGATTCCCACGTTTGGATTCTTCCATACTAAACCTCTTTAGTATGGTGTCAATGTACCTGGATTGGGACAATCCCAGTATCCGTTTAGATCTATCTCTATAGATCATGATTCCCAATATGCAGGAGGCATCACCTAGATCTTTCATTGAGAATCTCTGTGATAAGAAGAGCTTGACTGAATGCAGCATAGGAATATCATTTCCTATCAAGAGTATGTCATCCACGTATAATACGAGGAAGACAACCTTACCCTCTGCTACCTTCTTATAGATACAAGGTTCATCTATATTTTTGATGAAGTCAAACTCTTTGACTACAACATCAAAACAGATGTTCCAACTCCGCGATGCTTGCTTTAACCCATAAATGGATTTGAGCAGCTTGCACACCTTTCCGCTGCTCCCACTATCTACGAAGCCCTCTGGCTGAGTCATGTACACGCTCTCTTCTAAATCACCATTTAGAAAGGCGGTCTTAACATCCATTTGCCAGATTTCGTAGTCATGGTATGCAGCAATGGCAAATAAGATCCGGATGGACTTAAGCATAGCCACTGGAGAAAAAGTTTCGTCATAATCTACACCTGGTCGTTGACGAAAACCCTTTGCTACAAGTCTAGCTTTGAAAGTCTCAACTTTTCCTTCTACACCAAATTTCTTTTTAAAGATCCACTTGCTCCCAATGGGTTTTACCCCTTCAGGAGCATTTTCCAAAGTCCATACTTTGTTGGTGTACATGGATTCCATCTCAGATCGCATTGCATCCAGCCATTTCACAGAGTCACCACTCGTGATGGCCTGCTCGAAACTAGTCGGTTCATCATCATCCATGATGCAATCCTCACTTCCACCATCAATGAGAAAACCATAGTATCTCTCAGGTGGACGAGAAACCCTACTAGATCGGCGGAGAGGCTGGGGTTCGTCGGGTACTACTGAATCCTCTGGTTCCACTAAATCATCTGTTGTAGTTTGTTCTGCTGGAACTTCTTCCAGTTCTACCTCAGAGCCACTAATCTCTTTTGCAAGAAATTCCTTTTCTAAAAAGGTGGTGTGCCGAGAAACAAACACCTTTTGTTCTTCGGTGTGGTAGAAGATATACCCGCGCGAATGTTTGGGATATCCAATAAACTTGCACAGAATAGACCTTGCGCCGAGTTTGTCCGGATTTTGTGTTTTCACATATGCCGGACAACCCCATATCCTAACATAATTAAGATATGGTCTCTTTCCTTTCCATATCTCATATGGAGTGGTTGGCACAGATTTGGTGGGAACCATATTCAATAGGTCTGCAGCTGTCTCCAGTGCATACCCCCAGAAGGAAATAGGTAACTCAGCTGTACTCATCATAGAGCGCACCATATCTAATAGGGTGCGATTCCTCCGCTCCGATACACCGTTGTGCTGTGGTGTATAAGGAGGAGTACGCTGAGAGAGAATCCTATTCTCTTTTAGATAATCTAGGAACTCACCGCTTAAGTATTCACCTCCTCGATCAGATCGAAGAATCTTAATACTTTTACCCGTTTGATTCTCTACTTCGTGCTTATATTCTCTGAATTTCTCAAAAGCTTCAGACTTGTGTTTCATCAGGAACACATGTCCGAATCTAGAGAGATCGTCAGTGAATGTAATGAAGTAGGAAGAACCGTTCCTGGCATGCGTAGACATGGGACCGCATACATCACTATGTACCAGTCCTAAGAGTTCGGCAACTCTTTCTCCGTGTCCACTAAACGGAGCTTTGGTCATTTTTCCTTTGAGACATGAATGGCAAGTATCATAAGATGATAATTCGAACGGATTCAAATAACCATCCTTATGTAACTTAGCCAGTCGTGTCGCATTGATATGACCAAGTCTACAATGCCACAAGAAGGATTCGTTCATATCTGAACTTTTCCTCTTGTGTGTGTTTTGTATATTCAGGACTGTATTCTGATTTAGAATGGATATGCCATTATGTAACGAGCCTGATGCAATCAACTTTTGATCTAGGAATATGTTCATAACATTATCCTGTACTACAAAATTATATCCCTCTTTACTCAATAAAGAAACTGATATAATGTTGCACATCATATTCGGTATATAATAGCACTCATTTAGAATCAGTGTATTACTACTTGGCAATACAAGGTGATATTCGCCAACTGCTTTGGCTACAATACTTGCACCGTTCCCTACTTGAACGGAATGATCACCTTTTCCCAGTTCTGTACCTTTACGTGGCCCATGTAACTGTTTACATATGTGGGATCCTGATCCGGTATCTAATACCCAGGACGTAGGGTGAACTGAGAAACAGTTCTCAATAACTAACACACCCGAAGAAGATGCATCAACATGTATGTTCTTTTGGGCGGCGTGAGAATCTAGATATTCTCCTGTTTTCTGTTCAGTCTTATAACTCTTATAAGAAAGAACGGGTCCAACATTCCCTAGGTCAGTACAATAATAAGGTTTAGTCAATACATCAATATTATTATCTTGATTAAGGCCTGAAATGGTCGCTACCTGGAGAGAGAGAGAAGAAAACACTTTAGCGTATGCTCTTGCAAGATTAGATTGGTCATTATCTTATCTAATCAGGATGTCTCCCACTGTTTTTATCAAATCTGCCTTCAAACCCTAAAAGGTAAGATTAACCGGGATTAATTACACCTTACAATTTCGTCAATCTTTCAGCCAGATCAGTGTCGGTACTTTGAGGGAGGTTCCCCGTGCTCTCGCACGGACCTAATTAATGTAAACCTCGTTTTCCCAGAGGCGTAACCTCGTTAACACTTTTCTAGACACCTACTTGAATGACTAATTGTCCTGTGTAAAACTCTCCCAGGAGTAACACTTACTCGCAGTGGGTATCGGGATCCAACTATCTCATAGGAGGTATGCAATCTCATTGCAAATTTCAACACTTGAAATTCCCGATAATGCTTTTACCCCTAGCATTCTATGACCTTGACGCAGGCCAACAAACCATAGTGCGCTAGTCAAGTTCAACCCGTCATTTCTTGATTCAATTAAACCCACCCGCACGACCCTTGACGCAGGCCAACAAAGTCGCACGACTACCCTAATCGAATCTGCATCATATGCATAAACAGATATATACTAGTTAGCTACCGCACACTACGCCTTGACGCAGGCCAACAAGCGTAGCACGAATACTAAATAATATCTATCTGAAATGACGGAGGGCTACGCAGGTTTTTCAGAAAACCCTGAGCGTAATGAACTTGATATCGTCGTAGAATCGAGTGAAGTTTTGAAAAGGAGTGTTTTTGAGGCTTTTCTTAGTTTTGCTAAAGGGGTCACTCCCGGTGAAGGGATCGTCGGCCCTTTCCTCATCGAATAAGGTGCAGGATATATCATATATACCGCTGTGCAAACCAAAACACTAAAAGCAATCAAAATACAAACCGCGTTTTGTAGCATCTGCCAGTTTTGCTAAAGGAGTCACTCCCGGTGAAGGGATCTCGGTCCTTTCCTCATCGAATAAGGTGCAGGATATATCGTATATATCACTGTGCAAAGCAAAACTGTAGCTACCCTTTTTATTAAGTTTTGATTCTACAACATCTTTAGGTTTCTTTTCTGTTATTAATCTCATTAATAAAAATCCCATCAGCTTATGCTTCCTAAGCATCACAGAAGAAACGAAAGCAGTAATATTTATAAGCATTCGTCTCAGGCAGTAATATGATCTCATCACAGAACATTGCAGCAGAAGAACATATATGAAATATTAGATATACTAGGACGTCCGTGTTTTCAATACGAGCCTGTATAAAACACGGATTCCACGGTCGCGACGAATAGCCAAACCCACATCCCAAGACCCCTACGAGAGCGGCAAGTAACACTGCCAATTCTAGGGTTAGGAGACCCGGTCTCGACCCCTCGAGATGGCCTCCCACTGGACCCTAGAACCCGGTTACTTGTGCTCCCCTCCTTGGGTCTACCTAATGCGGAAAAGTAAATAATATACACTGGTGACAGCAACCGCAACCAGGAAGTGCCCCAAATAAAAGAATATTACATTACAAAAGAATTTTACATGAATGAAAATAAAAAACCCTCATCTCACATAAAACCCCCGGCTATTCAGAACGCGACGATCCAATATAACATATCACAGCAACACATAATATCTCATATCATCAACGTAAGTAAATATGCACATCCCAATTGTCGTTGAATCATATAGCAACGAAACCGGCGATATCACATATTACACTTACGGTCACAGAAAAGAAAGTGTAAAACTACAATATTTGGAATCCACAATCACTTTAGACATCGTAAATCCGAAATATCACATACTCCGCATTTCATGCCTAATTCTATGAATTCCACATATTGTATCACATTCCAGATAAATCGACAGTATTAAACTTTTCGAACAGATAATCAAACACTCAAAATTTCCCAAACTGCTCAACACTTGAGCGGGGTTCAAATAATCCCAGAATATGTCACAGTACCGGTGATCCAGCCGTAGAAGGGTCAAGCCAACGCCTCACATGTGGCACGCCGTACTGCCCCAAACCCGAAGGTTCAAAAGGCAGTTCAAGACGGTCACATAATCGAGTTAAGGTTTGTGTCTTCTAGAGGGCCCACCGCTTAACTTGTACAATTTTCCGAAAGATTTAAACCCAAAAAAAATTCAACGCTTGAAAGTTTGCCGTGACGGGAAAAAGTCGGTTAATGATATCCGTTCAACTAGTTTAACAATTTCTAAATATCCGGAAAGAAATACGAATTTAAAATTTCCGATCGAGTATACAATTACAAAACAAACCCCAGAATTTTAAACACCTGGAACAGATTAAAAATACCCAGAATAGTCAGCAAGAACCTACGGTTAAAACCATGAAGCCACGTGTCCCAATCCTACAGCGCCGCCGCTGAACCGCCGCGAGAACCCTCTTTCTGCCGCGCTTCCGCGGTACTTTGGTGGAATTGTGGGCACGTGTTTCATGGTAATTCTTAGAATTCCCTGCTGATTTTTTTACATATTTTTAATTCTGAAAAATCCCAAAATTTAAAAAATTTCCAGAGAGGGGTCAAATTTCGTCGTTTCGGGTTCGATCGGAGTTTTAACTTCGTAAACACATCGCCTAATGCTCTAGCTAGGCTCTGATACCACTGTAGGGTTCCTAGGCACTCTTGTGAAGGTTCTAAAGGCATCAAACATGCCCGGATAAAATTTTAGACGTGCCGAACAACCCAAAGCCGGGATCTTTGCTAGATTATTAGGGTTAAACATGCAATAAGATAACTTTTATCTAAGAGTGAGGGATTACAACCTTTGTAGTCCGCTCCTTCACTTCACAAGCTCCGAGTAGAAGTCCCTTTGCCGCGATCCACGATCTCCCGGACTCATGAGAGACTCCACGACTCGAACAATCCATTCTAGCTTGTCGTATTCCAAATCTCCGATGATCTACCTTGAAGTTGCTACGGCTCAAGCTTTCTCACTCTTAAAGAAGAGAACACACTAATCCCATGGGCTAGATGAGATGAGGATGAGAGAGTAGTGATTTTGCTTTCTTTTTAAATCATTTTCTCAATTTTATTCATCACTTCAAGAAAAACTAGCAAGGTTTCTTGAAGAAGGAAGAAGATGATAATGAAAGATAATGATAATCCTTTTCCTTTTGTGATGAATAGAAATATAAACATATGATTGAATTATTAACCATGGTCAAGGATGAATGGATGAGAATGTGTAGAGAAACAACTAGGGTTAGGGTTTGGTTAGGTTAGAAATGTGTCATCCAAAATATCCTAAGAATGACAAAAGAAAACATCTTCTAGAAGGTGCATGAATCATCTAACCCTAATCAAACCCTAACCTCAATTAATCATCCTTAAACATGTTTAATAATAAATCATATCATGTCACAATAATATATATCACATATATATTATATATTTGCAACAAAAGAAAATAATACAATTAACATATATCGCATATATATCAATGTATCATCCACTGAGAAAATGAAATAATAAAGCAAGCTAATATTAGTTAATATAATAATATATCATATATATTATTATATATTAAATCATCGAATCAACATTTGATCCGACGATCCGGCTATATCGAATATAACCGACTAATATATCATGTACCGATTCATCGAATCAACACTTGATCCGATGACCCGGTTCATAGCCATATATCGCGAGAATATAATACGGTATCCCATATCGCATTATTCACGCTCCTGTGCATATCACATATGTGCCACTACTCCGTTTCGCCTGAGCCAAGAAACCTCTGTGTAGGACTCTAAAGAATCGTCAATACGCCGGTAGCAGGTGATGATCATATCAAACACCCACAAGCTGCAAGCGGTCAGCTAAACGTAACAGCCACCCAGGTATTGAGCGATCAGAAGATCAACAAGCTAGCCTGTGCGTTCTCCTGTGAATCCGATCAGTAACACTCCCGTACAGTCCGGTCTGTTCGTCTGATATGTCGCATATCAAGTCTAGGGGTGGTATACGTCAAACCCCAGTAACCGATAAGTCGTGTCGATGTACGGCTCATAACGGGTCGAGAAACTACTAGTAACACTTACCAGTAAATCTCTATATCAGCCCTGGCTAGGGACTTCCAGTTATAGCCAATCGAACACAGCACAACATCAACTCCCTATACCGGGAGAGACGAATCCCCTCCTATCGCTCATTGCCTCCATGTGATTCGGGACTGTACCCAAAAGCCACCGTTTTGCACGCCCTCTTGGACGTGGTAAGGTGGAAATCAAAGCACAGTGGGTATCACACAAGACTCTATGACGATCTCGGGTCTACAGACTACCCTGTACCAGTGTCACCGGAGAACTGCCATCTGACGTGTGGTATATCACCATCTGGGAGTTCTCGGCGAGTCCGTCCAGTGTACCCAGTCTCCACTGAGCACTCGTACACCATCTCTGATGTCTAACACCGATGGATATGGGATCATCCATCGCCCATCATATGGGTCAAGATGCGTATACGCTAGTCTACTCTGGCGTATCGATGCCCTGTCTCGATATACCCTCGACTAGGAACAGTTATAGTATGTACTCATCGACTACCGCGGCCCCACTAGTATGATCTCATCATAGTCCCAGTAGTCGAGTACAGATCCTAAGGGATTTATCAACATGTGAGAGTAAAACAGTAAACCAATACAAGTCAACATGTTAAGATAAAGTGAAACCAAATAGCATACTATCATGACGAGCAAGAAAGTCATCTCTATATATAACCAAGCATCCATTATAATATACATCATATGTACAACAATGGCCTCTAGGGCATATACATAACTAACAATCTCCGCTTATCACAATGATTCTCCAAATAGGATCAAAGTGATACCTCCTAAATCCTGGGTTTTGGACCTATGAGATAGATCTAAATGGATGTTAGGATTCTCACTAGATGTAGTGAGATGGTATCAATCGATCCTGGGGAGAATCACTGGAAGTGTTCCAGGGTGATAAGGACGACTGAATGTCACTCACAGGCATTGTCTTTACCCTTAGTAAAGGGACGGTATATTGGAAGAGTTCCAAGCTAGATACCGTGACATACTAGACGATAAAGGCAGGATACATCGCTACTTAAGCTGCTAACAAAGAGGCTGTTTGGGTGTATATTGGTTCATGAGATGAACTACGTTCCTACCATTGTGAGACAATGGAGTTGTGGCTTATTCCAAGGAACGCCGGTCCCATCAGTGATCTAGACATATTCTAAGGATGTATCACCTGATCATGGAGATGGTTGATCTCTAAGGGATCGAGGTTAGGAGAGTAGACTCAGAGGACAACACGTCGGATCCACTCACGAAGGCCTTTTCCCAGAGAGAGACTTTTATGGGATGGTTGAATATGAGAAACTACAACCACTGCTATTAGATGGCCCTAGTGAAAGTGGGAGATTGTTAGTTATATGTATGCCCTAGAGGCCATTGCTATACATAAGATGTATATTGTAGTGGATGCTGGGACATATATAGGGAGGACTTTCTTGCTCGACATGATAGTATGCTATCTGGTTACTCTTTACCTTAACGTATATACTGATTGTCTCTCTGATTACATGTTGGTAAAGCCCTTAGGATGTGTACTCGACTACCTGGACTATGATGCGGATCATACTAGTGGGGACATGGTAGTCCATAAGTACATCTTTCAATGTCCCTAGTCGTGGGTGTATCGAGACGGGGCATCGATATACCAGAGTAGACTAGCGTCTACCTTCTCGACCCATACAGATGGGCGATGGATGATCCCATATCCATTGGTGTTTGACATCAGAGATGATATACGGGTGCTCAGTGGAGACTGGGTACACTGGACGGACTCACCGAGAACTCCCAGATGGTATTATACCTTACGTCAGATGGCAGTTCTCTGGTGACACTGGTACAGAGTAGTCTGTTGACCCGAGATCGTCATAGAGTCTTGTGTGGTTCCCACTGTGCTTTGATTTCCACCTTACCACGTCCAAGAGGGCGTGCAAAACGGTGGTTTTTGGGTACAGTCCCGAATCACATGGAGGCAATGAGCGATAGGAGGGGATTCGTCTCTCCCGGTATCGGGAGTTGATGTTGCGCTGTGTTCGATTGGCTATAACCGGAAATCCCTGGCCAGGGTTGCTGAGATTTACCGGTAAGTGTTACCAGTAGTTTCTTGAATTGTTATAGACCTCATATCGACACGACTTATCGAGCTATTGGGGTCTGACGTTTACCACCCCTAGGCAAGATATGCGACATATCAGACGATCAGACCGGACTGTACGGTAAGTGTTACTGGTTGGATTCACAGGAGTATGAGCGGGCTTGCTCGTTGATCTTCTGATCGCTCAATACCCGGGTGGCCGTTACGTTTAGCAGACCGCTTGCGGCCTGTGGGTGCTTGATATGATCATCATCTGCTGCCGACGTATTGACGAGTCTTTAGAGTCCTACACAGAGGTTTCCTGGCTCAAGCGAAACGAAATAGGAGCGCATATGAGATATGTGCGGGACCGAGAATAATGCGAGTATGTGATACCGTATTTCATTCTCGCGATGAATGTGTCGAATGGTTGTATGCGATATAACCTAGTTATCGAATCAAAGATTGATTCGATAAGCCGATACATTGGATATTAGTCGGTTATATACGATATGACCGGATCGTTAAATCAAGTGTTGATTTGATGATTTAATGCATAATTATATATTTGATATATTACTTTGCATTAACTAGTATTGGTTCACTTTAAAAGGATTTTCTCACTTGATGTGCACATTATATATGTGATATATTTTTTTGTGTGCACTTGTTTGTATCATGTTTGATGATACATGCTCACTTGGGTTTGTGTAAAGATTAAACCATGGTTGTGTAATGGTTAGGGTTTTCTTTTTCTTATTCATTTATTTATTTTGTTTATTTATTTTTGCAAAATAAATGATTGGAGGCTTTCTTTGTTTGCTAGTTGAAGCTTCATGAAGCTTTGACTAAGTGACCATTTTTGTTTTCATGCTTAACCCTAACCATTCCACTTAACCCTAGTTCATTCTCTACACTTGACCATGGTTGCTATATGATAAGTATTCCTGTTATTTTCTTTCTTTTTTTGATAATACTTATCATATTATCTTCTTCTTCTTCTCCTTCTTCAACATGAAGAAAACCTTGCCTCCATCAATAGCAACTTGAGAAAAAGAGTGAGAAATCCAATTCTAAAGTAAACCCACTTCTTATTTCTTCATCCTCTACCACTTGCTAAGTAGTATAGGGTGTTTACTTCACAAGTTGCATGGCTTGGTGAAGTTGGAGCTTGATCTTGTGTTGCCTCGACGTAGATCATCTTCGGCATCGAAGTCGACGACCTAGCCCGCCCATTTCTCCGATGAAGCCGATGCTAGAGTCCGGATTCGATATGGACAGCGGAGGGATGTCAACACGGAGCCATGGAGGTGGAGGACCGGATCTACAAAGGTTGTATTTTCCGTTTACTCATAGTTAAGTTGTTAACGAGTTACTAAGTTTCGCCTAAAATCTAGTTAACGATCTGTATTAAAGCTTCTCGGCACTTGTAAAATTTGAAATTGGCATGGTTGATGCTTTGTGAGACCTCATTAGTGCGCCTAGGAACCCTACAGTCTGTTGACCCGAGAACGTCATAGAGTCTTGTGTGATTCCCACTATGCTTTGATTTCCATCATACCATGTCCAAGAGGGCGTGCAAAAAGGTGGCTTTTGGGTACAGTCCCGAATCACATGGAGGTATTGAGCGATATGAGGGGATTCGTCTCTCCGGGTATAGGGAGTTGATGTTGTGTTGTGTTCGATTAGTTATAACCGGAAATCCCTGGCCAGGGTTGCTGAGATTTACTAGTAAGTGTTATCAGTAGTTTCTTGAACAGTTGTAGACCTCAAATCGACATGACTTATCGAGCTACTGGGGTCTGATGTTTACCACCCCTAGGCGAGATATGCGACATATCAGACGACGAGACCGGACTGTATGAGAGTGTTACAGATTGGATTCACAGGAGAAAGTACAGGCTTGCTTGTTGATCTTCTGAGTGCTCAATACCTGGGTGGCTGTTACGTTTAGCTGACCGCTTACAGCTTGTGGGTGTTTGATATGATCATCACCTACTGCCGGCGTATTGACGATTCTTTAGAGTCCTACACAGAGGTTTCTTGACTCAGGAAAAACGGAATAGGAGCACATATGTGATATGTGCGGGACCGAGGATAATGCGATATGTGATACCGTATTCTATTCTCGCGATATTTGATATCAGCCGGGTCATCGGATCAAGTGTTGATTCGATGAATCGGTAAATGAGATATTAGTCAGTTATATGCGATATAGCCGGATTGTCGGATCAAGTGTTGATTCGATAATTTAATGTATAATAATATATATGATATATTAAATTACATTAACTAATATTAGCTCACTAAAAGATTCTTTTTCTCACTCGGGTAATACATTGATATATATGCGATATATGTTAATTGTATTATTTTATTTTGTTACGATATATATTATATATGTGATATATAATATTGTAACATGATATGGTTATTAATGCAACATGTTTTGTGGAGTTTAAACATGATTAGGGTTTGGATTAGGGTTAAGACTTCTAGTAGATTCTAGAAGATTTTCTTTTGTCCTGAATGAGATATTATGCTTGATATTTATGTGTGACTCATTCTTAACCCAACCCAAACCCTAGCCCTAGTTAAATCTCTACATGAGTCATCCTTGACCATGGTTGCAAGATTAATCATTATCACATTTTTATTATTCATCACAAAAGGATTGGATCACTATTCTTCTTCTTCTTCCGCTTTTGCAAAGCTTTCTTGCTTTGATTTTGTGATGAAAAATAAGTGAGAATAAGAAAACAAATGAGAGCAAAAATCCTACTTCATCATCCTCATCTACCCTTGCCCTTTAGTTGAGGGTGTTCACTTCTTTTAGTGAGTGTTAGCTTGTGTTAATGAAACTTCAAGGTAGATCATCTATGTTATCGAAGATCGGAAGCAAGACTGCATCTTTCTCTTCGTGAAGCCTCTCGGGAGTCTGGAACACGATGATCGCAGCGAAGGGACCTCAACACGGAGCTTAAGAAGTGAAGGACCGGATCTACAAAGGCTGTAATCCCTTTCACTTAGTGTTAAAGTGTTCAACATGTTCGTTTTCGCCTAATCTCTAGTTTAAAGATCCGGCTTTGGGTTGTTCGGCACGGCTAAATTTTTAATTGGGCATGGTTGATGCCTCGTAGAACCTTGTGAGCGTGCCTAGAAACCCTACGTATATGACAGCGTCCCATACCTCTGATATATATCATCAGGAGTAAAACATCCAGAAAACACCATGTAAAATGAACAAGTAGCTATAGCAAGTATATGTGTAAGCATGTAGGTATAAAAGTATGCTATATTTCATATGCGCCATAGCATAAGAATCAATGCCTCAATGTCGCTAACCAATAGCAAGGTATTTGTGGAAGCATGTAGGTATGCATGTATACTATATTTCATATGCGCTATCGCACAAGAATCAATGCCTCAATGTCGTTAACCAATAGCAAGGTATATGTGGAAGAATGTAGGTATCCATGTATACTATATTTCATATGTGCCATCGCACAAGAATCAATGCCTCAATGTCGCTAACCAATAGCAATTTATATATGGAAGTATGTAGGAATGCATGTATACTATATTTCATATGCGCCATCCCATAAGAATCAATGCCTCAATGTCGCTAACCAATAACAAGGTAATTTTTATGAATATTTGTATTATGCGTATCATGGTAATTACCGACAGTGTGTGTGTAGCATATAAATGGGTGCTCGAGCAACATGAACTGTCAATAATAGTACGGTGTCCAATGGGTAAAGTCAAGGCACAACAAGTAATAATATGTAAGTCTACGGTAGCGCCTGTTAGTGTATATGCCCTAGAGGCCATTACTGTATCATACTAGATTGTATATTACTTGATGGAAGCTTGGGATATTCACCTTGTATTGACAATCTTGCTAAAAATAGTAGTATGCTACTTGGTTTGTTTCTGCTTTAATGTGTGCATGTGTTTTTTATAGCATATCTCCTTTACACATTAGTAGAGCCCTTAGGATCTTTGCTTGATTACCAGCGTTATGATGGCAGTCACACTCGTGGGGGCTGGGTAATCTACAAGCACATCCTTATGCAGGTCCCTAGTCGTAAGACTATCGAGACAGGGCATCGATACTCCGGAGTAGACTAGCGTATGCGCTTCTCATCCCAGCTTGGGACACGGTCTGTCCCACAGCTGCCAGTACGTCGTACTTGAGATAGTATGCGGGTGCTCGTTAGGTTACGAGTACACTGGACAGGACTCGTCGGGAACTATTGGTTGGTATTATACCTATCGTCAGTTATCAGTTCTCAGGTGACATGAGTACAGCTTAATCCGTTGACTTGACACTGTCACTTCGCCTCGAGTGTGTTCCCACTGTACTTTGATTACTACCCTACCACGGCTCAAAGGAGTCGTGCAAACATGTAGTTTTTGGGTGCAGTCCCGAAGCACTTGGAGGCAGTGACGGTTAGATAGGATTCGTCTCTCCCGGTATTGGGGGTTGATATCACGCTATGTCTAGGAGAGCCATTACACAAGTCCCTGGCCAGGGCAAGCGAGATATACTGATAGATTTCCAGTGTTATCTCAGGGTGTTTTGGGCTACACTCCGACACGACTTGTACCGCTATTAGGGGACTGACGTTTACCGCCGTCCTAGGCCCGTCATGCGATATTCTCAGACGAACAGACCGGACAGTACGGAGATTGTCACATTCAGGCTCAGTAGGAGTTCGGATGGGTTCACCTCATCAGTCTTCTTATCGGCATCTACCTGGGGACCGTTACGTACAGCTAGTACCGCTTGCGGCCTGTGGTTAAACCTACTGCCAGCGTAGTGTCGAGTCTTTCGTGTCCCACACAGAGGGTTATTCACCTTTGGGCAAAACAGAGCAGAGGTCGCATGGTTTTGCGACAGGGTTCGTTCACATCCGCGCACTTGTGCACGTTTGGTGTCCGGACAGTTGTTACTAGCGGGCTCTGGTTTGAGCCAGATCTTAGTATATGCTTTGGGGTTAGTTTTATCTCATAGTATTCGTGCTCCTCGGAACACGAATGTGGGTGTGTATGCACAGTTGACTGAGGCAGAGGAAGAGGATTCTCATTAGGGTTTTGGTACGGGTGTGTATGCACAGTTGACGGTTGTCGTTTACCAAACCCTAATGAATATGTGAAATATCAATTGATAATGTTATTTAAATGAAATTGGGTTATGGTTAGGGTTTGTTGACTTGTTGACCAAGGTTGACTTGTTGACCAAGGTTGACTTGTTGACCAAGGTTGAAACTTTGACCATCATCATTTCATTCCAAAGATGCTCTTTGATCTTTGCAAAAACATTTAATGTGAAATGATAATGGTCTTATCAAACCAACCATCACCTTTTTCATTTTGATTAATATTATTAACTAGATTAATTCACATATATTTGATATGGTTGTAAAACTATTCTCATTCTATCATATTGATTCTCTCTCTTCCTTTCTTCTTCCTCTTCCTCTAGCTCAAGGAAAATTCATCTCATGTGTTGAGAAACATTTCCTTGGAGATAAAACACCAAAGCCACTCTCTACTCATCCTAAGGTTGAAGGTCTAGTAAGCCGGACACTTTAGTTTTCTCAAGTTCGAGAAAGAAGCTCAAGGTAGAGACCCTCAGGTGGATCCATCTTCGGCAAGAGAAAGCGACGATGAAAGAACCATCCGACCACCACAAAGATTCCAAGAGAAGGAGTTCAAGTTGAGGTATAACCCCTAACCGAGTAGGTAAAGCTCTAGTTAGTTGCTAGTGTGTAGTTTAGCAAAGATCCGAGTTTTATAGTCCATGTTACCATTACCCAAAAAATCGTTTTTCATCATTTCCGCAAGCCCGAAAGAACCGGGAGAGGTAACGTGGACTTACAGTGGTATCAGAGCCTAGTTAAACACACCCTAGCATGTTAGCAAAGTATCTAGAATTTCAATCGGACGAAAAACCGCAAAACACGTTAAAAATATCAAGTTTCTGCCGATTTTTATTTCTGCTCAAAAATAATAAATCATGTATTACAAATCGGCTAAGGCTTTTTAAAGAACAGGGAAGAAAAATGATCCAGTGAGTCGACCAACTCACCGCGGATCCGCGGCAGAAGCTTTCTCCAGCCGCGGATCCGCGGCCGAGTTGACTCGGCCGTGGATCGTTTCTCCTGCAGTTTTCTCCTGTTGGTGTTTTGTGATTTTTGAGATGGTTTGTTTCTGCCCAGAATTTCCAGAGAACAAGTTTGTTTTGGGGGTGGTTACAAATCCGTATTTTGGTCGATTTTCTATAGACTTTGGCTAATGGGTTGTATCTGTAATGTTATATATGTATTGAACGTCTGCTAATCGCTATACGTCGATTAGTGGGGGTTATACATATCTGTGATCTATATTGATGATGGTTTGTGTATATGAATTCGTTGGATTGTCGCGGATGAATAGCCGGGGGGTTATGAGATGAGAGTTTTCTTTATCTTTCAATTCATGTAATATGTAATTTGATGTAATATTATTTATATGGCCGCACAACCGGGATGGGGTTGTAGCCGTCATTGTATAATTTCTTTTTACTGTTTTTGCTCCTAGGATAGCCCCAAGGTGGAGTGCACAAACTACCGGGTATCTCAAAGTGCCGAGTGGCCTACTCACGTCGTTGAGGGGGGTTGCTTCGCTTCGGGTACTTGGCGGGTAGTTTGCCGCACCCGTAGGGGTCTAGGGTGGGGTATTGGCTATTCATCGCGACCGTGTAATCCACTTTTCGTTACAGGCTCGAACGGAATGCAGATTCCTAGTATATCCAATGTATTCATCTGTGATCTGGAATGGCTATCATTGTATCTGACGAATGTATATATATATATGTAGATATCTATTTAGGCGTTGCTTATATTTTGTATCCGCACTAGTCCAGCTCCCGCTCTGTCGTTAATTAAGTAACCTAACGGGTGATGACGGGACCCCGTGGCGAATGCGGATGGCATAAGCGTACGTCATATTTTCGTTGTTTTCTGAAATGGTAGGATTAATTGATGGGACGCATTAAAATTAATGCAAGAAAAATAAACCAAAGTAAAAGTCGTTGGAACACTTTCAAAACCACTCGGTTTCTTTTCAAAAGAACTTTTAAACGCGGAGCTTAAACCACTCCTTTTAAAAGCTATCTCGTTCCATCGATTATATCAAGTTCACTACGTTCTCGGTTTTGCCAAAACCATTCGTAGCCCTCCGTCGTTTCACATGGATGGTCAATAGTATTCAAGCTATGTTTGTTGGCCAAAGTCAAGGCATAGTGATTGGTAGCTATTGGGTATTCATGTGCAGCATAGATAGATGTGTTGGTTTGGGACAGTCGTACTGCCTTGTTGGTCAAAGTCAAGAGTAGGTACAGGTGTGTTCAAATTAGCCTGGAGAATGGCGGGTAGAAATTGACATGTGACTTATGATTTGTTGGCCAAAGTCAAGGTCATAAGAGCATGGGGCAAAAATCCACATCGGGAGTTTCAAAAGAACTGAAACTTGCTAGCGCTGCATACCATTTGGAATGTGATGATTCTGGTAGGATTCCTTCAGTTTTGTCACGCAATGATATTTGGATCCCGATCCTACTGTGGGTATATGCTACTCCTCGGGAAATTTCTCACTTAACGATCAATGCTATAAACCTAGTAGGTGTCTAGAAAAGTGTTAGCGGGGCTACGCCCCCAGGGAAAAGAGGTTATTTAATTAAGGAACTTCGTGAAAGCATTGGAAAACCTCCCTCAAAGTACCGACACTAGCCTGGCTGAACGGTTAAGCAAGTATTGTACGGTGAGATTGATCCTGACTAATTCTTCCTTCTTGGTTTGAGGATTGATTGGAGAGACAGTGGGAGCCATCCTGTTTAGACAAATTAAAAACCACTCTAAACTTGCAAGAGCATCATGCTAAAGTGTTTCTTCTCTCTCTCCTAATTGCAGCGACCAATCATCATGACTGGACTTAAGTTACTACTAGATAAAAACATACTGACATGGCCAAACTACAAAGATTGGCTCAGGAATGTCAAAATGGCAATCACTTATGATAAGTTGGGGTATCTCCTCACCACCAAAGCTCTCCCTGTCCCAGGTCCCAATGCCAGCGTCGCGGATAAGGAAATCCGTAAGACCTGGGAAATCGACTGCGCGAAGGCCAAGTGCCTCGTGCTTGCCTCTATGGATAATGAACACCAGAGGATGCACGAGAATATGGACCTTGAATCCATATTTCTCCATACAAAAGAACTGTATGGAGAGCAATCCCGTATTTCCAGATACGAAGTCTCGAAAAAGTTGTTTTCGGCGAGATTGGTCGTCGGATCATCGGTAGCGGAACACGTGCTTAAGATGATTGGCTCCATTAAGGAGCTCGCGGACCTTGGGACCACGTTAGAGAACGAGCTGTACACGGACTTGATTCTCCAGTCCCTTCCTTCCACTTACGCCCAGTTTATCCTGAACTTCAACTTGCAAGAAAAAGAAATTGAACTTTCAGAACTCCTCAACATGCTGAGGAGTGCAGAGGGCACCCTACAGAAAGGTAGGGAAACATCCCCTTTGTTTGTAGGAGGATCTTCCTCTTCTAGGTCCAAAGCGAAAGCCAAGTGAAAGAAGAAGAAAACCCTCACCAAACCAAGGGGCGGTGTTAGTAAAGTGGATACGAAGGGAAAGGCAAAGGCAACAAAGGAAGCAGTGAAGCTTGTGGATAAGGAAGAGTGCTTTTACTGTCACAAGAGTGGACACTGGAAGAAAGATTGCAGGGCTTCGAAGGCCAGAACACAGGATCTGAAGCAAGTTGCGGCTTCAGCTTCAGGTGTGTAAGTTATTGAAAACTGTCTATCAATAAACACTACATCCTGGGTATTGGATCCCGGATCAGGATCTCATATCTGTAATTCTTTACAGGAACTGAGAAGGCGAAGGGTTTTGAAGGCAGGTGATATGACCCTCAGAGTTGCAAACGGAGCTGGCAGGGATGTTGAGTCCGTGGGGGACTATCACCAGGGGTTGTCGGATGGACACGTTTTGGTTTTGCGTGATTGTTATTTTATACCCAATGCAACCTGTAATATCATATCTGTATCTTTATTATCTAAAGAAGGTTATGAATTTGCATTTGTAAGTAATGTTGTGAACATTCGCCTTAATCAAGTTTTGATTGGGTCAGATACATTAAGCAATGGTATATACGTATTAAACCAACCACAGATTTTCAATGTCCAGAATACACACAAAAGAAAGTCTCCGGAAACAAATCAGGCTTTCTTATGGCATTGTAGACTGGGTCACATCAATGAGAGAAGGTTGACGAAGTTACATACAGAAGGATATTTGGATCCGTTCGAATATCAATCATATGCAACTTGTCAATCCTGTCTCAAAGGAAAGATGACAAAGACTCCGTTCACTGGACACGGAGTAAGAGCAAGCGAGCTCTTGGGACTCGTACACAGCGACGTGTGCGGTCCAATGTCTACACATGCGCGAAGCGGTTATTCTTACTTCATTACTTTTCAAGGTACGGATATGTCTTCTTAATGAAACATAAATCCGAAGCCTTTGGAAAATTCCAGGAATATAAGAATGAAGTTGAAAAACAAACAGGCAAAAGTATTAAGACACTGAGATCTGATCGAGGTGGTGAATACTTAAGTGCCGAGTTCCTGGATTACTTAAAAGAGAATGGAATTCTCTCTCAGCTTACTCCTCCATACACTCCGCAACATAACGGTGTATCGGAGAGACGGAATCGGACCCTATTGGATATGGTACGTTCCATGATGAGTAACGCTGAGTTACCACGATCATTCTGGGGATATGCACTAGAATCGACTGCATACCTTTTTGAACCGAGTTCCAACTAAGACTGTGCCTACCACACCACATCAGATGTGGTGTGGGAAGAAACCCTATCTTAAGCACATTAAGACATGGGGATGTCCAGCTTTTGTCAAAAAGCAGCATGCGGACAAACTCGAGGCACGCTCAGTACAGTGCAAGTTTGTGGGATATCCAAAGAACTCCAAGGGATATTTCTTCTATTGTGAAGAGGAACAAAAGGTTTTTGTTTCTTGTCATGCCCACTTCTTGGAAACTGAGTTTTTAGAAAATCAGATAAGTGGGAGCGCAATAGAACTGGAAGAAATTCCAGAACCACGAGCTATTACTGAAAGCTTAGTAGAACCAGAGGGTTCGAAAGATTAGGACATTCCTGCGCCGCTCCGCAGGAGCAGTAGGCAGTCTCATCCGCCCGAGAGATACTACGGTTTTCTCATAGACGGGGATGGAGAGGATTGCATCATTGATAGTGATGAGCCGACTGGCTTTCAGCAGGCCATTCAGAGCGTTGACTCGGTAAAATGGATGGATGCAATGCGGACCGAAATGGAGTCCATGTACACCAACAAAGTATGGACGTTGGACGTTGCTCCAGATGGGGTAAAACCCGTAGGATGCAAGTGGATTATCAAAAGGAAGATTGGTGTAAATCGACAGGTTGAGACCTATAAAGCTAGACTTGTTGCAAAGGGTTTTCGTCAATGTCACGACCCGAATATTTCGACTCATGACCGGCACTTAACCACGCTACGTCTACAGGCGTAATGCGACTAAGTAAGCCGAACCCAGAAATCAAAACCATTTAAAAATAGTGAGTGTTGAAAACATTTAGTTAAAACATTTAGAAAACCTTAAAATTCAATAAGTTCTTTTAAAGTTACTTAATCATTTAAATAATTTTGGCAGCATTTCCTTTGTAAAAGTAGCCCCGAGACCGGGTATAAAAGAGGATATGAGTAAAAATGAGATATAATGAAACAAAACATTCCCAAACGGGAGAAATCACGCCCAACGGCGGAAACCATCATCACAAGAGTAATATACGATGCCGTAGCGAAGAATGAGCAATAAGTAATATCACGGAATATAAACTGCATATAAAAACAGTCGGCCCCCACGAGCTCGACACCAAAATACAAAATATACATCATTGTCCTCACACAGTATCTAAGTCCAGTACATAAATGGTAGATGGAAAGTACTAGATACAAAAAGGGATACAATAAAAGTAATCAGATACTACAACCCACCTAAATGCACAACAGCTCTCGCCGCAACTGTAGTGGTATCTGTAGCCAAAAGATGCAAAAGACAGCCTGCCGCGACTATACTGAGGGCAACCTGCAAATACTGTGGCACAACGGGGGTGAGTTGCCAACTCGTGAATAGAGATAACATATAAAGGTAATCACGAGCATGCACGTATTGCGCTACTCAAACAAATGCCAGCAGATGATATCAATGCGTGATAAGCAGTATGTGCAATAATCATGCAGATGCTCTGTCAGGTAAAATAACTATAGGATGAGATATATGGTAATCAATGCTGAGCATGGGATAAACAACAACTACACGGAATATCAACGTGGAAAACAATCGGTGCCCATAACTGCACCCAAATCCCAAATAACTCAGGCGCCGGCACACCCATCGGCCCTCAAATCCTGTAAATCTCCCAGAAATCACGAGTGCCCAACATCGGCACCCAAAATATCATAAAATACTCGTGTCTATCATCGACACACAAATCCTCATATATCGGGCTCCGTCGGTCCGGATCAGCCGACGGGCTCCGTCTGCGGTATCGGCCCTCGGCCCCGGCAGTACGGATCATCCCGCATCCATCTCTCGACTCTGGTCAGTATCCTCCGGATAACCGCCAGGTCCAACCAATCACCGGTAGGTACTCGCCACCCTGCGAGGCTCATTGTCTACTCCACGAAAAACATTTCTCGCCCTGGGGAACCATACCGGGTCCACCACGAACCCACAAATGGATCATCCATCTCCTCGAATAGGGTTTCAAGCACACGTCTCAGCACCGCGAAAACGCGTGGTGGACGCACCAAAATATCATATCACGAGGAACCGGGTTTTCAAATAGTGCATCTTTTCTTAAAAATCCCACGGTCCTCAAAACCAGAAATCACATGAAAATCCAACACCAACAAGTAAATCCAATGCGATGTGCTACATACATCAATCCATGATATAGGTATAAG
Source organism: Agapanthus africanus (assembly GCA_030015575.1). Classification (NCBI taxonomy): domain Eukaryota; kingdom Viridiplantae; phylum Streptophyta; class Magnoliopsida; order Asparagales; family Amaryllidaceae; genus Agapanthus; species Agapanthus africanus. The sequence continues at coordinate 243,702,620 of CM057350.1, forward strand.
GGAAAACCGCTTTTAAAATTAGTTTCCGTTTTTAAAGATATCATGCGACTCCCAATTTTCATGAAATTCATATCGAATCATATATGAAATGAACTACAGCAATATAATCATGGCAGTTCTATAGTGAGTGTGTTATGGCAATTACTAACGGTGTGTGTGTAGCATGCAGATTAGTGCTCGTGCAACATGAACCGTTAGTAATAGTGCGGTGTTCTATCAATTCTAAGCATACATACAGCAGGGAATGCAATAGGCAATGTCAGTCCATGAGGTAAATGCAACATATAATAATAAGGTCCTATCAGCCCTGACGCATAATGCCATTCGGGCGATATCCCCGTAGATGTTAAATCTACTCACCGAAGTCTCGTGCTAAGTGTAGCCGACGACTTGCTTGCCCTTCTTCGCAGCGTCCGTCTCACTCGCCTGCGAACCTAGAATCACATAACATATATCACACATAAGCTCAATTTCATAAAAACGTGATATTACGGTCCAACTAGAAACCCGTGTCGTAAACCAATCGCGCGTGTGCACGATACGCTAAAACGTGTGATCACGCGTCTGAAACTACCCTGACGCGTCGCGATACGCAGAAACCCCAAACCCACACACGTATCACGCGTGTCGCGAAGGTTTAGAAATACGTAAAAACAGGTATTTAGTCCCAGATTTTTATACAGAACTTAATTTACAAAAATATATATATCATAAAACTCCACATAGCAGAAGACACCCCTAGGACCAAACCCCAACCCAAACCCTACCCATCTGGCCGCAAATTGCGTCCAGATCGAATTTTTCGGCGGCCACTGTACGGAGTTTGGGGGTCGGGTTCTACCTGGGGTATCAGCACCTAACAACTATACTGCAGTCTTCTCAAATTTATTCTGAACACACCAGGTCGATAGAAGTTGTCAGAAAACTCAAATTTGCTTAAAAACAACGAATCTGCTTCAAAAGAGATCTGGTGGTATTTTAGTGCAATTGGGGGCTAAGCTGGGTTAAAATAGCCTTAACAACACTCTATCAACCTACTGAAACCAAACACACATCACTTGCTTAAGGTTCCCACTAAACACCTCATATCGCACTAAATCGCATCACTAACCACTAACCGAAGCTAAACTACACTAAACAAGTAAACTAGGGAGTGAGTTTAGGAAATATACCCCACACTCGACCCTAGGGAGCTGGAGGAAGAAGAAGAAGTGAAGGGAAGGAGCTGCAGCTGGAGTTGTGGCTGTTGCTGCTGCTAGCTGCTGCTGCTAGCTGTTGTTGTTGCTGAGATGCTTGCTGCTGCTGCTGTGAAGTCTGCTGCTGTTGCTGTGGATGCAAGGAGCTGCTGCTGTGGATGCTTGCTGCTGCTGCTGCTGTGAGGTAAGTGTGTGTGTGTGTGTGTGAGTGAAGTTGTGAGAAAGAACAAAACAAATGAGAGGAAATCATAACCACCAATGTCAACCCCTCACTCTCTTTCTCCTCATTAATTGCAAGCATGGCTTAACCCATGATGCACTCTCCCTCTCCCTCACCAAGTCAACATCCCAAGGAAATTCAAATTAAAGAAAGTATTAATTAACTAATTAAACTTATTTAAAACCCAAAAGACTTAATCCCCATGATTAACCCACCATGGTTACTAATCATGGTATAACCTTATTTAAAAACCCTAGTTTACATGCACATGTGTGTGCAAGCCTAGGAAAATTCTAGAAAAATATTTATTAAATTAGGAAAATTACTTGAAACACAATTTGGTAAACTTTTTATTAAAAACCCATTATTTAAATATAATTAGTCACTAAACACATCCTAAGGTGTTACAATCTCTCCCCCTTAAAGAAATTCGTCCCCGAATTTCAAAATCTAACTACATGTACCTTTGAAAAGATGGGGATACTTCTTCTTCATCTCGCTTTCGGTCTCCCAAGTGACCTCCTCACGGCCCTGACCACGCCAAAGTTCCTTAACTGATGGGATGTCCTTCGATCTCAATTTCTTCACTTGTCGATCCAAGATCATCACCGGCTGCTCCGCATAGGAAAGGTCGCGCTCAAGCTGGATCGTCGGATGCTGAATCGCATGCGAAGGATCATGAAGATATCTACGGAGCATCGAAACGTTGAATACGGGGTGCACATCTGGAAAACTGGGCGGAAGGGCTAATCGGTATGCTGCTGCACCAACACGCTCGAGGATCTCGAAGGGGCCCACATATCTGGGACTGAGCTTCCCCTTCTTCCCAAACCTCATCACACCTTTCATAGGGGAGACCCTCAAGAAAACATGATCACCAACAGAAAACTCAAGTCTGCGCTGCCGACGGTCCTCATAAGATCTCTGCCTACTCTGCGCTGCTCTCATCCTATCACGAATCAACTGGATCTTCGCGGTCTCCTCAACAATCTGTGGCCCTAAGATACTGCTCTCACTGAGCTCTGTCGAACAGGTGTGCGATCTGCATCTCCTCCCATAAAGAGCCTCAAATGGTGCCATCTGAATGGTCTCCTGGTAGCTGTTATTGTAGGAGAACTCTACTAAGGGTAAGTGATGATCCCAGCTACCTCTGAAATCTAATACACATTCTCTGAGCATGTCCTCGAGAGTCTGAATAGTCCGCTCTGACAGTCCGTCGGTCTGCGGATGAAATGCTGTGCTGAAACTCAAGCGAGTGCCCAAAGCCTCCTGAAGCCTCTGCCATAATCGGATGGTAAACTGGGTGCCTCTGTCGGACACAATACATGTCGGGACTCCGTGCAGTCATACAATCTCGTCGATGTAGATGTGGGCATACTGAGTAAATCCGAAAGTCGTCTTCACTGGTAGGAAGTGTACCGCTTTCGTCAAACGATCCACGATCACCCAGATGGAGTCATACCCTTGACTAGCCCTGGGTAGACCCACAATGAAGTCCATAGAGATCTGCTCCCATTTCCACTCCGTAATGGGTAACGGCTGTAGCTCTCCCGCGGGCCTCTGGTGCTCAGCCTTGACTTGCTGACAAGTCAGGCATCTCGACACGAAATCTGCGATGTCCCTCTTCATTCCATCCCACCAATAAACATCTCTCATATCATGATACATCTTGGTGGAACCGGGATGGACATTGTACACCGATCGATGTGCCTCCTCAAGAATCTCGCGCCGCAGTCCCTCAGCATCTGGTACGCACAGTCTAACTCCAAATCGTAGTACCCCCTGATCATCGATCATGAACTCGGAAAATCTTCCCTGTCCAATCTGTAGGGTTGCTTGGCACGCGCACAAGGGTCTACGAGGCATCAACCATGCCCGATTAAAATTTTAGCCGCGCCGAACAACCCGAATACGGATCTTTAAACTTGAGATTAGGCGAAAACTAACATGCTAAACACTTTAACACTAAGTGAGAGGGATTACAACCTTTGTAGATCCGGTCCTTCACTTCATAAGCTCCGTGTTGAAGTCCCTTCACTGCGATCATCATACTCCGGACTCTCGAGAGGCTCCACGAAGAGAAAGGTGCAGTCTTGCTTCCGATCTTCGATACAAAGATGATCTACCTTGAAGTTTCATTAACACAAGCTAACACTCACTAAAATTGAGTGAACACTCTCATCTAAAGGGCAAGGGAAGATGAGGATGATGAAGTAGGATTTTTTGCTCTCTTTATTTATCTTTTTCTCACATTTATTCATCACTTTGAAAAAACTAGTAAGCTTTTTCATGAAAGAAAAGATGAAGGAAGAAGAAGATGAATGATAATTGAATTCCTTTTGTGATGAATAGAAAAAGAATTAATATGATGAATAATACAACCATGGTCAAGCAAACTCATGTAGAGAATTAAATAGGGTTAGGGTTTGGGTTAGGTTAAAGATGAGTCACACACAAATATCTTCATCATGACAAAATAAAAACCTTCTAGAAACATTTAGAAAGAGCTAACCCTAATCAAATCCTAACCTTGTTTAATTTCCACTAAACATGTTGCATTAGTTAACATATCATGTTACAATATTATATATCACATATATAATATTTATCGTAACAAAATAAAATAATACATTTAACATATATCGCATATATATCAATGTATTACCCGAGTGAGAAAAAGAATCTTTTAGTGAGCTAATATTAGTTAATGCAATTTAATATATCATATATATTATTATACATTAAATTATCGAATCAACACTTGATCCGACAATCCGGCTATATCGCATATAACCGACTAATATTTATCCGTACCGATTCATCGAATCAACACTTGATCCGATGACCCGGCTGATATCAAATATCGTGAGAATACAATACGATATCACATACCGCATTATCCTCGGTCCCACACATATCACATATGTGCCCCTACTCCGTTTCGCCTGAGCCAAGAAACCTCTGTGTAGGACTCTAAAGAATCGTCAATACGCCGGCAGTAGGTGATGATCATATCAAACACCCACAAGCTGCAAGCGGTCAGCTAAACGTAACAGCCACCCAGGTATTGAGCGCTCAGAAGATCAACAAGCAAGCCTGTAACTTCTCCTGTGAATCCAAACAGTAACACTCCCGTACAGTCCGGTCTCGTCGTCTGATATGTCGCATATCTCGCCTAGGGGTGGTAAACATCAGACCCCAGTAGCTTGATAAGTCGTGTCGATATGAGGTCTATAACAGTTCGAGAAACTACTGATAACACTTACCAGTAAATCTCAGCAACCCTGGCCAGGGATTTCCGGTTATAGCCAATCGAACACAGCACAACATCAACTCCCTATACCGGGAGAGACGAATCCCCTCCTATCGCTCAATGCCTCCATGTGATTCGGGACTGTACCCAAAAGCCACCTTTTGCATGCCCTCTTGGACATGGTATGATGGAAATCAAAGCACAGTGGGAATCACACAAGTCTCTATGACGATCTCGGGTCAACAGACTACTCTGTACCAGTGTCACCGGAGAACTGCCATCTGACGTGAGGTATAATACCATCTGGGAGTTCTCGGCGAGTCCGTCCAGTGTACCCAGTCTCCACTGAGCACCCGTACACCATCCTTGATGTCAAACACCGATGGATATGGGATCATCCATCGCCCATCATATGGGTCAAGATGCGTATACGCTAGTCTACTCTGGTGTATCGATTCCCTGTCTCGATACACCCTCGACTAGGAACAGTTATAGGATGTACTCATCGACTACTGTGGCCCTACTAGTGTGATCTCATCATAGTCCCAGTAGTCGAGTACATATCCTAAGGGCTTTATCAACATGTAACATAGAGACAATCTGAGTACACGTTAAGATAAAGTACAACCAGATAGCATACTATCATGTGGAGCAAGAAAGTCCTCCCTATATATGTCCTAGCATCCACTACAATATACGTCGTATGTACAGTAATGGCCTCTAGGGCATACATATAACTAACAATCTCCCACTTGCACTAGGGTCATCTGTTGTGGTATCACATACCCAACAATTAGCTGTGGTTGAAGTATCTCACACTCAACCATCCCATAAAAGTCTTTACTGGGAAAAAGGCGTTTGTAAGTGGATCCGTGCTATTGTCCTCTGTGTCTACTCTCCTAACCTTGATCTCCCTGGAGATCAACCATCTCCATGATTAGGTGATACTGCCTAAGAATTATATCTGGATTTCTGATGGGACGGTAGTTCCTTAGCTAAAGCCACAACTCTATTGTCACACAATGGTAGGAACAAAGTTCATCTTATGAACTTGTATATCCAGATTGCCTCTTTGGTAGTATCCTTGGTAACGATGTATCTTGCCTTTAATCGTCTAGTATGTCACGGTATCTAGCTTGGAACTCTTTCAACATACCGTCCCTCCACTGAGAGTATAAACAATGCCTGCGACTGACATTCAGTCGTTCTTATCACCCTGGAACCTTTCCAGTGATTCTCCTCAGGATTGATTGATACCATCTCACTACAACTAGTAAGTATCCTAAAATCCAATTAGATCTATCTCATAGATCCAAAACCCAGGATTTAGGAGGTATCATTTTGATCCTATATGGAGAATCCTTGAGATAAGCGAAGATTGACCGAGCGTAGCATAGGAAACTCCTTCCCTATCAAGAGTATGTCATCCACGTACTCTATGAGGATCACCACCATACTCCCTACTATCCTTTTTTATATACAAGGTTCATCTACCATTTTGATGAAGTCAAACTCTTTGACTACCACATCAAAACAGATGTTCCAACTCCGCGATGCCTGTTTTATTATATAAAACATCTAGCACACGTTTCCGCTGCTCCCACTGTCTACGAAGCCCTCTGGCTATGTACTTATAGACGCTCTTTTCTAAAACATCATTTAGAAAAGCAGTCATGACACCCAACCACCAGATATCGTAGTCATGGTATGAAGCCGTGGCAAGTAGGATCTGGATGGACTTAAGCATAGCTTTGAAAGTCTCAACTTTTCCATGTACACCAAGTAATCTTCTCAAGATATACTCGCTCCTGATGGGGATTTAACCCTTCAGATAAAGCAACCATAGTCCATACTTTGTTGGTGTATAAGGATTCCATCTCGGATCGATAAGCATCCAGCCATACTTACAGAGTCTCACTCCTGATGGCCAGCTCGAAACTAGTTGGGTCATCATCTCATGATGCAATCCTCACTCCCACTGTCATAGAGAAACCGAAGTATCTCTCAGATGGGTGAGGAACCCTACTAGATCGGCGGAGAGGCTGAGGTTCGTTGGAAACTATTGAATCCTTTGATTCTGCCAAATCATCTGCTGTAGTTTGTATGGCTGGAACATTTCCAGTTCTACATAACAGACCTTGCCTCGAGCTTGTCCGGATTTTGCTTTTAGACTTAGGCCGGACAACCCCTAATCTTAACAAACTTAAGATATGGGCTCTTCCCTTTCCATATCACATATGAAGTGGTAGGCAACTGATTTGATTTGAACCCTATTCAATAGATATGCAGCTTCTCAAGTGCATAACTCCCAAAAGGAAATAAGAAACTCAGTAGTACTCATCATAGAGCACACCATGTCACATAGGGTGCTATTGCTCCGCCCCGATACACCGACGTGCTGTGGTGTATATGGAGGAGTAATGCTGAGAGAGAATCTCATTCTCCTTTAGAATAGTCCAGGAATTCCGTGCTCAAGTATTCTCCTTCTTAATCTCATCAAAGGATATAATACTTATACCCGTATTTTGGTTCTCTACTTCTAACTTATATTCGGTGAATATCTCAAAAGCTTCGGACTTGTGTTTCAATACAAACACATGTTTGAATCTTGAGAGATTATCAGAGAACGTAATGAAGTAAAAAGAACCGGTCTTGGCATGGGTTGACAGGGGACTTTCATATATCCGCATGTATCAATCCCAAGAGTTCATTAACTCTTTCTCTGTTTCCAATAAACAGAGCTGTGGTCATCTTATCTTTGTGACATGACCGGCAAGTTTCACAAGATGTAAATTCAAACTAATTTAAATATGCATCTAAATGTAACTTCAGCCAGTCGGGTTGCATTGACATGACCTAGTCTACAATGCCTCAAGAAGGATTCATTCATTTCTGAACTTTTCCTCTTGTGTGTTCTCTTTATACTAAGAACTGTAGTTTGATTTAGAACGTCAATGCTTTTAGATAACGTGCCGAACCGATCAACTCTTGATATAGGAAATGTTCAAAATATTATCCAAAAATACAAAATTATATCACTTCTTTACTAATAAAGAAAATGATATGATGTTGTATATCAGGTTCGGTATCTAATAACATTCGTTCAGAATCAATGTATTCAGGTAATACAGGGTGATAGTGACCAACAGACTTGGCTGCAACACTTGCCTTGTTTTCTGTCTCATGAAACTTATCACCCGTTCTCAGTTCTCTACCTATCTGTAGCCCATGTAACAGATTACATATGCGGGATCCTGATCCGGTATCACATACCCAGGACGTAAAGGATACTAAGAAACAGTTCTCTGTAATGAACACACCCGAAGATGATGCATCAACATGCACTTTCTTTGTTTGGGCGGCACGGGAATTCTGGTAATCCCCTATCTCCTGCTCTGTCTTATAACAATTATAAGTTGGAGCGGGACCAACGTTCCCCAGCTCAGTATAACAAGCGGGTTCGGTCAATATATCCGTATTATTATCTTGATTAAGGCGTGATATGGTCGCTACCTGGAGAGAGAGAGAAGAAAACACTCAGCGTATGCTCTTGCAAGATTAGATTGGTTATCTAATATATCTAATCAGGATGTCTCCCACTGTTTTAATCAAATCTTCCTTCAAACCCTAAAAGGAAAGACTAGCCGGGATTAATTACACGCTACAAGTTCGCCAATCTTTCAGCCAGGCCAGTGTCGGTACATTGAAGGAGGTTCCCCGTTCTTTCGTACGAACCTAATTAAAGTAAACCTCGTTTTCCCAGAGGCATAACCCCGTTAACACCTTTCTAGACACCTACTTGATCGGCTAATTGTAAAGTGTAAAACTCTCCCAGGAGTAACTCTTACTCGTAGCAGGTATCGGGATCCAACTATCTCATAGAAGGTCTGCAATCTTATTGCAAATTTCAACACTTGAAATTCCCGATAATATATTACCCCTAGTACTTATGACCTTAACTAAGGTCAACATATCATAAGCACTAGTCAAGTTCTACCCATCATTTCATGATTAATCAGACCCACCCTACATGACCCTCAACTATGGTCGACATAATCACATGAATGTCCTAACTAATCGCATCATATGCTGTGTAGGAAGACATCACTTAGCTACCGTACACTACGCCTCAACTAAAGTCGACATACGCAGCATGAATACTAAGTACTCTACTTCCCAAAATGACGGAGGGCAACGACGGGGTTTTAAGAAAACCCTTTGCGTAATGAACTTGATATCGTTGTAGAATCGAGTGATTTTAAATGGAGTGTTTTTTAGGCTTTTCTAGTTTTGCTAAAGGGGTCACTCCCGGTGAAGGGATCATCGGCCCTTTCCTCATCGAATAAGGTGCAGGATATTTCATAAATATCACTATGCAAAGAAAAAACTATAGAAGCAATCAAAAGACAGACCGAGTTTGTAGCATCTGCCAGTTATTGCTAAAGGAGTCACTCCCGGTGAAGGGATTTCGGTCCTTTCCTTATCGAATAAGGTGCTGGATGTTCTACAAGGAACACCGCTATGCAAAGCAAGAACTAGAGCTACCAGTTTTTTAAACAAGTTTCTACAACATCTTAGGTTTCTTTTATTTCATTAATCTCATTAATGAAGTCCCATTTTATTATGCTTCACAAGCATCTCTTTTTGAAACGAAATCAGCAATATAACATATATCTCATATATATAATATAAACATTCATCTCAGGCAGTAATATGATCTCATCACAGAACATTGCAGCAGAAGAACATATAGGAAATATTGGATATACCAGGACGTCCGTGTTTTCAATACGAGCCTGTATAAAACACGGATTCCACGGTCGCGATGAATAGCCAAACCCACATCCCTCGACCCCTACGAGAGCGGCAAGCAACACTGCCAATTCTAGGGTTAGGAGACCCGGTCCCGACTCCTCGAGATGGTCTTTCACTGGACCCTAGAACCCGGTTACTTGTGCTCCCCGCCTTGGGTCTACCTAATGCGGAAAAGTAAATAATATACAAAGGTGACATCTTCCGCAACCTGGAAGTGCCCCAATAAAAGAATATTACATACAAATGAATTTTACATGAATGAAAAAGAAAAAACTCTCATCTCACATAAAACCCCCGGCTATTCAAAACGCGACGATCCAATATAACATATCACAGCAACACATAATATCTCATATCATTAACGTAAGCAAGTATGCGTATCCCGATTATCATTGATGTATAGCAACGAAGCCGGCGATATACCGCATACTACGCTTACGGTCACAGAAAAGAAAGTGTAAAACTACAACAGTTGGAATCCGCAATCTCTTTAGACATCGCATGCCTAACCAAATGAATTCCTTAGACATCTCATGCCTAACAATTATAAACCCCGCATTTTAGTCTCATTATCGAAAACGCTTTTCAATATCAAGTCGGGCAATTCAACAAGATTCCCGACGTCCTGATCGAATGCTCGTCTCAAACTTTAGTAGACGGCCGCACCCCAAGATGCCGTCAACGAAGTGCACTAAGGCGGAACACCACTGCCGCGAGTATCCGCATACGCTACGTGATTGCGACGGACTTTTGATCACATCAAAATTCCGTGGCAACCGATAAATTTGAGACTAAACTGCTAGATTTATAACATTCAAATTAGTTATCTCATAACTACTTATGGATTCCAAATATTGTATCACATTCCAGATAAATAGACAATGTTAAACTTTCCGATCGAATAATCAAACACCCAAGATTTCCCCAATATATCTCAACACTTGAAATTAGTTTAAAAACATCCATCACATGCCACAGTACCAATGGTCCAGCCATAGAAGGGTCAAGCTAACGCCTCACATGTGGCACGCCGTACTGCCACAAACCCTAAGGTTCAGAAGCAGTTCAAGACGGTCACGTAATCGAGTTAAGGTTTGTTGTCTTCTAGAGGGTCCATCGCGTTACTTGCATGACTTAGAACATTCTTAAACACGAGAAAAAAATCCAACTTTTGAAAAATTTTCCGACAGGGGAAAAAGTGAGTCATTGATATCCGTTCGAACTTTTTAACAGTTTCTAAAAATTATCCGGACAAACTAAACAAAGTTAAATTATCCGATCGAATCAACGATTCCCCAATACAACCCTTGAAAACTCAACACTTGAGTGGAATTAAAATATTCCCAGAAAAAATTAACAAGAAAAGGGCCTAAAAATAATTACATGAAATTTCAGGGACTAAGTCCAAATTTTGGCCGCTGAACCGCCGCAAAAACCATGGTTTCGCCGCGGTTCCGCGGTCAAATTTTCGAGTTAGAGGTCCGTACTTCACAGTAATTCTTAGTTTTTCCTGCTTAATTTTCTGAGAATTTTTAATTCAGAAAAAACCAAATTTTTGAAAAATGTATAGAGAGGGTCCCGTGTCAGGGTTTCGGCGTTCGATCGGACTTAAAACTTCGTCTAGACTTTGCCTAAAGCTCTAGCTTGGCTTTGATACCACTGTAGGGTTGCTTGGCACGCGCACAAGGGTCTACGAGGCATCAACCATGCCCGATTAAAATTTTAGCCGTGCCGAACAACCCGAATACAGATCTTTAAACTTGAGATTAGGCGAAAAATAACATGCTAAACACTTTAACACTAAGTGAGAAGGATAACAACCGTTATAGATCCGGTCCTTCACTTCATAAGCTCCGTGTTGAAGTCCCTTCGCTGCGATCATCATGCTCCGGACTCTCGAGAGGCTCCACGAAGAGAAAGGTACAGTCTTGCTTCCGATCTTCGATACAAAGATGATCTACCTTGAAGTTTCATTAACACAAGCTAACACTCACTAAAATTGAGTGAACACTCTCATCTAAAGGGCAAGGGAAGATGAGGATGATGAAGTAGGATTTTTGGCTCTCTTTATTTATCTTTTTCTCACATTTATTCATCACTTTGAAAAAACTAGTAAGCTTTTTCATGAAAGAAAAGATGAAGGAAGAAGAAGATGAATAATAATTGAATTCCTTTTGTGATGAATAGAAAAAGAATTAATATGATGAATAATACAACCATGGTCAAGCAAACTCATGTAGAGAATTAACTAGGGTTAGGGTTTGGGTTAGGTTAAAGATGAGTCACACACAAATATCTTCATCATGACAAAATAAAAACCTTCTAGAAACATTTAGAAAGAGCTAACCCTAATCAAACCCTAACCTTGTTTAATCTCCATTAAACATGTTGCATTAGTTATCATATCATGTTACAATATTATATATCACATATATAATATTTATCGTAACAAAATAAAATAATACATTTAACATATATCGCATATATATCAATGTATTACCCGAGTGAGAAAAAGAATCTTTTAGTGAGCTAATATTAGTTAATGCAATTTAATATATCATATATATTATTATACATTAAATTATCGAATCAACACTTGATCCGACAATCCGGCTATATCGCATATAACCGACTAATATTTATCCGTACCGATTCATCGAATCAACACTTGATCCGATGACCCGGCTGATATCAAATATCGTGAGAATACAATACGATATCACATACCGCATTATCCTCGGTCCCACACATATCACATATGTGCCCCTACTCCGTTTTGCCTGAGCCAAGAAACCTCTGTGTAGGACTCTAAAGAATCGTCAATACGCCAGCAGTAGGTGATGATCATATCAAACACCCACAAGCTGCAAGCGGTCAGCTAAACGTACCCAGGTATTGAGCGCTCAGAAGATAAACAAGCAAGCTTGTAACTTCTCCTGTGAATCCAAACAGTAACACTCCCATACAGTCCGGTCTCATCGTCTGATATGTCGCATATCTCGCCTAGGGGTGGTAAACGTCAGACCCCAGTAGCTTGATAAGTCGTGTCGATATGAGGTCTATAACAGTTTGAGAAACTACTGATAACACTTACCAGTAAATCTCAGCAACCCTGGCCAGGGATTTCCAGTTATAGCCAATCGAACACAGCACAACATCAACTCCCTATACCGGGAGAGACGAATCCCCTCCTATCGCTCATTGCCTCCATGTGATTCGGGACTGTACCCAAAAGCCACCTTTTGCATGCCCTCTTGGACGTGGTATGATGGAAATCAAAGCACAGTGGGAATCACACAAGACTCTATGACGATCTCGGGTCAACAGACTACTCTGTACCAGTGTCACCGGAGAACTGCCATCTGACGTAAGGTATAATACCATCTGGGAGTTCTCGGCGAGTCCGTCCAGTGTACCCAGTCTCTACTGAGCACCCGTACACCATCCTTGATGTCAAACACCGATGGATATGGGATCATCCATCGCCCATCATATGGGTCAAGATGCGTATACGCTAGTCTACTCTGGTGTATCGATGCCCTGTCTCGATACACCCTCGACTAGGAACAGTTATAGGATGTACTCATCGACTACTGTGGCCCCACTAGTATGATCTCATCATAGTCCCAATAGTCGAGTACATATCCTAAGGGCTTTATCAACATGTAACACAGAGACAATCTGAGTACACGTTAAGATAAAGTACAACCGGATAGCATACTATCATGTCGAGCAAGAAAGTCCTCCCTATATATGTCCTAGCATCCACTACAATATACATCGTATGTACAGTAATGGCCTCTAGAGCATACATATAACTAACACAATCTGTGCCATGATCTCCGAACATCGGTCAACACTGCGCTGTGCCTCAAGTATGCGGTCAAGTAACTGTGGGCGTGCACGAACATGCGCGATCTGTCCTCCAGTCGGCGTGAGCTCAAACTGTATCCGGCTGTCGCATAGTATCTGCCAATCTGCCGGCGACTGCCTCTGTACTGCGCTCAAACAAGATAGACTACCGCCGGGCCTCCTGCTCAAAGCATCCGCCACCACATTCGCCTTGCCCGGGTGATACAAGATCTCGCAGTCGTAATCCTTCACTAACTCCATCCATCGGCGCTGTCTAAGGTTCAGTTCTCGCTGCTGAAATATATACTTTAAATTCTTGTGATCAGTGAATATCTGGCACGAGTCGCCGTATAGGTAATGTCGCCAGATCTTAAGTGCAAAGACCACTGCAGCCATCTCCAAATCATGAGTGGGGTAGTTCTGTTCATGTTTCTTCAATTGTCGCGAAGCATACGCGATCACCCTGTCATGCTGCATCAAAACGCACCCTAGCCCCACTCGAGAGGCATCACAATAGACCACAAACCCGCCTGAGCCTGAAGGTAATGATAACACCGGTGCCGTAGTCAGCCGAGTCCGTAGCTGCTGAAAACTGCGCTCGCACTCCTCCGTCCAATCGAAAGGAACTCCCCTCCGAGTCAACCCGGTCAAAGGGGTAGCAATACTGGAGAAGTCCTGCACAAAACGCCTGTAGTAACCGGCCAACCCCAAAAAGATGCGAATCTCCGTAACCGATGTGGGTCTGGGCCAACGCTGAACGACCTCGATCTTCCTCGGGTCTACACATATACCGTCTCGTGAAATCACATACCCCAAGAAGTCTACGCTGTCCAGCCAGAAAGCATATTTGGAGAATTTCGCATAAAGCTGGTGCTCCCTCAAAGTTTGCAGTGTAATCCACAGGTGCTGCTCGTGCTCCTCACTACTCCGGGAATACACCAAGATATCGTCAATGAACACTATAATGAACAGATCCAAATATGGCCGGAAAATATGGTTCATCAAGTCCATGAATGCTGCTGGCGCATTGGTGAGTCCGAACGACATCACCAAAAACTCATAATGGCCGTAGCGCGTACGGAAAGCTGTCCTGGGAATGTCCTCCTGTCGAACCCGCAGCTGATGATAGCCCGATCGTAAATCGATCCTCGAAAAGTACCCTGCCCCCTGAAGCTGGTCGAAAAAATCGTCGATGCGCGGCAAAGGATACATGTTCCGTACTGTCACCCTGTTCAGCTGGCGGTAGTCGATACACAGACGCAAACTGCCGTCCTTCTTCTTGACGAACAGGAATGGAGCACCCCAAGGAGAAACACTGGGTCGAATAAGTCCCTTATCCAGCAAATCTTGCAAATGACCCTTCAATTCTCTAAGTTCCGTCGGGGCCATCCGATAAGGCGGTATGGAAATAGGCCCCGTGCCAGGAACCAAATCAATACAGAAAGAAATGTCGCGCTCGGGCGGTAGCCCAGGAAGCTCGTCAGGGAACACATCAGGGAACTCACTAACAACCGGAACCTGATCCAATGGAACCTGTGTAGCACTAGCATCGCAAACATAGGCGAGAAATCCCTGACATCCCTTCCTCAAAAGCTGTCCAGTGTGAAAAGAAGAAATCACACTGTGAGGGGCGGCACCACGGTCCCCCAACACAACAAAAACCGACTCGTCGGGAAAACAAAATCTAACTGTCTTCTCACGGCAGTCCACAGAAGCATAGCACGTGGCTAACCAATCCATGCCCAAAAGAACGTCGAAGTCCAACATCTCGAGAAGGATCAAGTCGACTGGCAACTCTTTCTCGCCAATACAGACGGTGCAAGACCGGAACACGTGCCTAGTAACAAACGACTCTCCCACAGGAGTGGTCACAACAAGCGGCTGATCAAGCAAACCGTACTCTCTACCCAAACTCGGCATGAAGTGTGTGGATACGTACGAGTGCATGGATCTAGGATCGAACAATACGTGTGTATCAACTGAACATACTGGAAGGATACTTGAAACCACCGCATTAGACGCCTGCGCGTCCTGATGCGTCAAAGAAAAAACCCGCGCCTGTCCACCACCTGCTACTGACTGCCCTCTGCCTCGGTCATCCCGTCCTCTCTGAGCAACTCCTCCACGCCTACGACCTCTCTGTGTATGAGTCTGGCGTGGAGCAACGGTAGGTACAATAGGCAAGGCCCTCTGGGGTGGTGAAGGTGGTAAGGTAACATGCGGTGCTGCCGCCTCCCTCCGGTGTATCTCAGGACAATCTCTAACGAGGTGAAGTAGACTGCCGCATCTAAAGCAACCCCGCGGCGACTGCTGACTCTTCTGGGGATATGAACTAAACATCTGGCCGCGTCCCGAATCTCTGCTACTCCTCGTACCAGAACGATACCTGTCACGGCGTCTGAATGACTGCCTCCGTGCGGATATACTAGTACGAACTCTCTTCGGCTCTGGAACTACCGAAGTCTCAGCAAGGCGCTCCTCGAATAATAGGGCTGCATCTACAGCTGCTGCATAGGTCTCGTAGTGCTGCGCGCTGATCGCAAGGAACAGTGGTGTAAGCAAGCCTCGAACAAATCTCTTGACTCGCAACTCCTCGGTAGCCACTAAATACGGGGCATAAGCTGCTAGCTCTGTAAACAGCACGTTATACTCTGCCACTGTCATCCCTGGCGTCTGGCGCAAGGACTCAAATCTGCATGCTCGGGCATCCCTAACACTCTGGGGAAGGAAACGGGCTAGAAATACTGTCATGAACTCCATCCAGGTCATAGGAGGAAGACCTACTGCTCTTCCCTTCTCAACTGAATCACACCACTTCTGCGCCAGACCTTCCAGGCGAAAGCTCGCGAACTCAACCCATCTCGTATCTGCGCATCTGAGGGAACGGCATATCCGGGCCATCCTGTCGATGAAAGACTGTGGGTCCTCGGCTGTATCGGTGCTTGTGAAGACCGGAGGCTTCAGCCTCATGAACTCTGACAGCGATACTGTAATCACCTCCGTGGCTGCAGGGGCAACTGGCTGTACGGTAGGTACCATCGGGGTCTCTAGAACGGGTGGAGCTACCTCTGGTCGCTGCGCTCGAAGCGTGTCAACTAGCGATCCTATCATCTGGCGCATCTCCTGCATGCTGGATCCCACCGTCTGGCGTATCTCCTGCACACCAGCCACTAGCGTGGCAATCTGATCTAACACAGGAGGAACAGTCTGCTCGGGTACAACGGGTGCACTTCCCGGATCAGTCCTCGTCTTGGACGAGTCAACTCGAATCTCAGCCCTCACGGCCGCTCTCTGTGCCCTCGTAGTCTTTGGCGGTATAATGGCTGAAAGGAAATTAGGATCCGATAAGAATACGGAAATCGAATCACAAGAATATATATACTCAAGAAGGAATCTAAATCAATAAGTCCTAAGGTCTCCTCGGCGGAGTACCGTGTCGTGAGTATGCCGTGGAACATACACACGCTACGCCACTCTGCTTCAGCTACCTACTCCATCATACCAAGGTCATCCTACACTCCGAAGGTAAAACCTACGCTCTGATACCAACTTTGTCACGACCCGAATATTTCGACTCGTGACCGGCACTTAACCACGCTACGTCTACAGACGTAACGCGACTAAGTAAGCCGAACCAAGAAATCAAAACCATTTAAAAATAGTGAGTGTTGAAAACATTTAGTTAAAACATTTAGAAAACCTTAAATAAGTCAATAAGTTCTTTTAAAGTTACTTAATCATTTAAATAATTTTGGCAGCATTTCCTTTGTAAAAGTAGCCCCGAGACCGGGTATAAAAGAGGATATGAGTAAAAATGAGATATAATGAAACAAAACATTCCCAAACGGGAGAAATCACGCCCAACGGCGGAAACCATCATCACAAGATTAATATACGACGCCGTAGCGAAGAATGAGCAATAAGTAACATCACGGAATATAAACTGCATATAAAAACAGTCGGCCCCCACGAGCTCGACACCAGAATACAAAATATACATCATCGTCCTCACACAGTATCTAAGTCCAGTACATAAATGGTAGATGGAGAGTACTAGATACAAAAAGGGATACAATAAAAGTAATCAGATACCACAACCCACCTAAATGCACAACAGCTCTCGCCGCAACTGTAGTGGTATCTGTAGCCAAAAGATGCAAAAGACAGCCTGCCGCGACTATACTGAGGGCAACCTGCAAATACTGTGGCACAACGGAGGTGAGTTGCCAACTCGTGAAAAGAGATAACATATAAAGGTAATCGCGAGCATGCACGTATTGCGCTACTCAAACAAATTCCAGCAGATGATATCAATGCGTGATAAGCAGTATGTGCAATAATCATGCAGATGCTCTGTCAGGTAAAATAACTACAGGATGAGATATATGGTAATCAATGCTGAGCATGGGATAAACAACATCTACACGGAATATCAATTTGGAAAACAATCGGTGCCCACAACTGCACCCAAATCCCAAATAACTCAGACGCCGGCACACCCATCGGCCCTCAAATCCTGTAAATCTCCCAGAAATCACGAGTGCCCAACATCGGCACCCAAAATATCATAAAATACTCGTGTCCAGCATCGACACGCAAATCCTCATATATCGGGCTCCGTCAGTCCGGATCAGCCTACGGGCTCCGTCTGCGGTATCGGCCCTCGGCTCCGGCAGTACGGATCATCCCGCATCCATCTCTCGACTCTGGTCAGTATCCTCCGGATAACCGCCAGGTCCAACAAATTACCGGTAGGTACTCGCCACCCTGCCAGGCTCATCGTCTACTCCACGAAAAACATTTCTCGCCCCGGGGAACCATACCGGGTCCACCACGAACCCGCAAACGGATCATCCATCTTCTCGAATCGGGTTTCAAGCACACGTCTCAGCACAGAGAAAACGCGTGGTGGACGCACCAAAATCTCATACCACGAGGAACCGGGTTTTCAAATAGTGCATCTTTTCTTAAAAATCCCACGGTCCTCAAAGCCAGAAATCATATGAAAATCCAACACCAAGAAGTAAATCCAATGCGATGTGCTATATACATCAATCCATGATATAGGTATAAGGGAAAACTGCTTTTAAAATTAGTTTCCGTTTTTAAAGATATCATGCGGCTCCCAATTTCCATGAAAGTCATATCGAATAATATATGAAATGAACAACAGCAATATAATCATGGCCGTTCTGCAGTGAGTGTTGGAGATAGTGCCCTCGGAGTCAATTATTGTATCACAGGCACGTGATTGCAATGATTGAGGGAGGACCTATCCCGGTAGGACAGTCATACTCAGGATGATAGTATGCTATCTGGTTTATCTTTATCATCGTGTACTGCTTTAGGTGACCTGACAGGTCGCCATTACACGTTGATAGAGCCCCTAGGATTCTTGCTTGGCTGCCAGCAGTATGAGGGCGATCATATACGTGAGAGCTGGTGGTCTATAAGCACATCCTTAAAAGGTCCCTTGTCGTGGGAGTTTCGAGACAGGGCATCGATGCTCCAGAGTAGACTAGTGTATACAGTCGAGACACCGACGAGGGGCGGTGGCCGGTCTCACAAGCCACTGGTGTCAGTTGGTTCACCTAAGATGTATACAGGTGCTCATTAGGTTATGAGTACTCCGGACAAGACTTGCCGGAAACATGCTAGTTGGTCTTATACCTGACGTCAGATAGCAGTTCCCTGGTGACATGTGTACAGGTTAGTTCATCGACCTGGGGATCGTCATTTGTCTCATGTGAGTTCCCACTGTACTTTGATTACTACCCTACTACGCTCAAAGGAGACGTGCAAACAGATTTTAGTTGGGTAGAGTCCCGAGCCACATGGAAGCAGTGAGCGGATCTTCGGGGGTTCGTCTCCCCCGGTATTGGGGGTGAGGTCGTGCTCTGTCTAGGAGAGCCAAAACATGAAAAGTCCTTGGCCAAGGCAGGAGATTTACTGGTAGGTATTCCAGTAGTATCTCAGGGTGTTCTGGGATGATCTCTGACCCGACTTGTACTGCTTTTGGGGGTCTGACTTTTACCAACCCCCTAGGCCCGCCATGCGATGCTCATAGACGAACGGACCGGACTGTACGGATATTGTCACTGACAGGCTCAGTAGGGTGTCAGGATGAGTTCGCTCATCGACGTCCCTTTCGGTCAATAGCTGGTGGCCCGTCACGTATGGCTAATACTTCTGACGTGCTAGTGGTTAAATCCACAGCCATAGTATTGACGAGTCTTTAGAGTCCCCCATATTCAGTTACTCAAGTTTTCGGGCGAAACGCTGTAGAGGCCGTATGGAGATATGGCAGGGTTCGATCAGATACGTGCGGTATTGCACGGATCAGGATCGGACGGATAATACTAGCCGGCTTTGGTTTAAGCCGGATCCTAGTATAGTACAGTGTAGATTTTGTCTCATTGCATTTGTATTTCGGTCGGAATACAGATGCGGGTGTGTATACACAGTATCGGGGTTTTCCTGTAATTTGGTACGGGACCAATTTTCTGGAGTTGCCAGTTTGCTTTCCGTTTCGGCCATATTTCTTTGTATCTTTCATTGGCCGAAGTTTGGTGGAGGAGGGCTTATTTGCTATTGTGCAAATACGCTTTTTGGAGGGTGATCTTTACATACTTTTGTATCATGATGGTTTCATGATGGAGCCCCATTCCTTGACCTTCCATGGTTCATGATTGCTTGACTTTTTGTAGCAATCATGGTTGTTGATTAGTTGATGGAGTGTGGATTTGTTGGTGATCATTTTCCTTCTCATGATCACATACCATTCTCTCTCACTTGCTTTATTGTGTGGCCTCTCTCATATTTTTGATACACACTCCATTCTCACCCTTCACACTTTGCATAGCTGGCCAAGCCTTGAGAGCGCTGTCCAAAATTTCTCATGTGGGAATTTTGCTCTTTTGCTTGTGTAAAAATCCCACAAGTTCCATCTCCATGAGCTTGTATCATTCCTCCACCAAAAGGGAACTTTCCTAAACCCCAAATGAGACATAACACTACACCATTCTACAGCAAACCTTGGGCACGTCGGCTCGCCAACTTCGTGCCCAAGTTGCCTCGGTATAGAGGTGGGAGCCCGAAAAACAAGCCGGCGACGTGGTGCCCTTCCGGCGACGAGGTGGAGACCGGACATTCCGCCGGAGATCGGGACGACGACGAGAAGACCGGAGGACTCGGATCACTCGGTATATTTCTCTCCCCGTCTTGTAGTTAGCTAGGACTAGTTTAATGGCACGATCTGGGTTTTATAGTGCGCGGTGGTGCCAGTTAGAAAAATTAAAGTTAAGCATCGCTTCCGCATTCCGGCGTCGGATTGACGGCCGGGGTGCCACCGTGCACTTACAGTGGTATCAGAGCCTCGCCATTAACATAGTCTAGCTTTGTCTAACGTGTTTACACTTCCGATCGAACAAATGTTCCAAAACCGTGTTTTTCGAAACAACAGTTTTCTGTCGAATTATTTTTATCTCGAAAATTTTTTCAGGTAGTCTCAGAATACTGTGCAGGGAATTCTAAGAACTCTGTGAAATTTTGGTCGGGTGATCACACCATATCACCGCGGAACCGCGGCCAAAGCCCTGCTTGGGCCGCGTTTCCGCCGCCGTTTAGCCTCCTCACTGGACCAATTTTTTACAGAGGGGCATGGACTGGAAAATAGGTTTTCTGGAATGTTATTTTTTGGGCCCAAATTTCTTCATGTGCTACAGTAATGTTTGGGGGCCCACTTGGTAAAATTTGTTCGATCGGATATTTTAAACATGTTATTTCACAGTATTTACATTATATCTGCGACCGTGAATGTCACTTGATCGGTAAATCCTGTCTAACTGCTATAGCCCGGTTAGACGGATTTGCGAACGTGACATTCACGTTGATGTTCTGTGTTATGCTGTGATGTTGCGGATCGGTCGTGGGGATAGCCTGGTTGCAGTGGTTGTACAGTTTTGTTGTATTATGTACATTTGATATTGCGGGGCGAGCGTCCGACATGTGGACTGCCGTCACTGCCTGTTTGTATTATTATTTTGGGGCACGACCAGGTTGCGGTCGATGTACCCGTTGTATGTATATTTTACTTTCTGTACTAGGATCACCCCAAGGAGGGGTGCACGGATAGCCGGGTTCTAGAGGGCAATAAGCCCGCATCTCATGGCATTGAGACGGAAGGGGCTTCACTCAAGAATTGGCAGGCTATTCGCCGCACTCGTAGGGGGTACAGGTTGACCCAGGAGGGGTGCCCAAGTTACCGGATTCCGTGAAGTGCCGGGTAGTCCATTCACGTTGCTGAAGGGGGCTGCCTCGCTTCAGATTTTGGCGGGTAACTTGCCGCGCCCGTAGGGGTCTAGAATTTCATTGCACAGGCTATCCATACGACCAGGGGAACGTCGGGTTTCAGTAGCGGCTCTGTGAAACCCAGGGATCCCAGATATCTGTATTGTTCTGTGATGCTGTACATTTCTGTGATGTTGCATTTTATCACGCCTTGAGCGAAAATTATATATTGATATATATATTAGTAGATGTTGTATATGTTTTGCATCCGCGCTAGTCCAGTCCCCGCTCTGTCGTTAGTTAGCTAACCTAACGGGTAATGACGGGACCCAGTGGCGAATGCGGATGGCATATACATACATCAATATATTTTCGTTCTTTGTGGTGTGATCAATTGATAGGACTGCGTTGATTCGGATCAATGCAAGTTAAAAACAAACCTATTCTGATGTTGTTGGAACACTTTTCAAAAAGCTGTTATTGCAAGGACGTTCTCTTTTGTTTTACATCGTGGTATTCAGTTGGAATATCCTGCTCCTCAGTCGACGAGGCAATGGCCGAGATCCCTTCACCGGGAGTGACCCCTTGGACAAAAAGTTTGCGTCAGGGCAATAACTTCACTATAGCCGATTACTTTTTCTTTGCATCGTGGTATTCAGTTGGAATATCCTGCACCTCATTCTACGGGGAAAGAGCCGAGATCCTTTCACCGGGAGTGACCTCTTTAGCAAAGGTTTTCGTTACTATATTTTTCTAAAAAGCTATCCGTTCCTTCAACGATATCAAGTTCATTACGTTAAAGGTTTTCGCCAGAAACCATTCGTAGCCCTCCGTCGTTTCATATGGATAGTCAATAGTATTCAAGCTGTGTTTGTTGGCTATAGTCAAGGCACAGTGTTTGGTAGCTGTTGGGTGTTCATATGTAGCATAGATAGATGCGTTGGTTTGGGACAGTCGTATAGCCTTGTTGGCCCTAGTCAGGGGCTTGTACGGGTGGGTTCAAATCAACCTGGACAATGACGGGTAGAACTTGACATGTGACTTATGATTTGTTGGCCTTAGTCAAGGTCGTAAGAGCATGGGGCAAAAATCACATCGGGAGTTTCTAAAGAAACTGAAACTTGCCAGATATGCGCATACCTTCTGGAGTGTGATGATATGAGCGGATTCCGTCACATTATCATGCGATGATAGTTGGATCCCGATTCCCACTGATGAGTTGGTTTACTCCTCGGGTGATCCCGACTAATTCTTCTTTCAGGTTTGGAGGAGAATTTGACGGTACAGTGGGAGGTTTCCAGATTAGATAAATTGGTAACCATTCTGATCTAGGTTAGAGTGCACGCTGAGTGTTTCTTTTCTCTCTCTCTTCGGCAGCGACTATTGACCCGACCCTAAGACTATGACCCAGTGACCAAAATTGACCGAACCTTCTTTAACACTGGCTTTTGGATTGTCAGAGTTTCAAACCTCATTGCCACTCCTACTTTTACCCTTTCTCCAGGACACCCCGTATTATTACGAACTTCCACTTCCATTGGACAAAACCATCGTATGGTTAGATACGAACTCGAAGCAATTTATTCGAGGATGGTTTCCGGTTCTGGAGGAAACGGATAGGACTATTCAGTTGTCTTTTCCTTTTACCTTCTCTCAGGTTACGAGTGCTCCTTAGTTTAGGAGTAGTACACCTATTACGCAAATTGGATAGTCTTCTTCCAGATCATAGGCAGGTGCCGACCGGTAGGGAATGAAGAAAACCAATTAGCATAACGATGGTGTGCAGAAGTTATTAAGTTAAGACAAAGCAAGGGATTAGTAAGAGGGCAAAGTAAATTGCGACTGATATTCACGACCAAACCAGGTATTTCATTACCACTCCCACTTCACCTTTGTATTTCTCCAGGACACTCCATATCACTACGAAGATCCACAGTTTATTGGATACTCCATCGTATGGTTATATACGAACTCGAAAGGAACTTGTTCCTGTTCGGGGATGGATTCTGGTTCAGGAGAAATACGAATGAGGTTTATTCGGTTGTCTTTTATCTTCATCTTCTCTTGCATTGCGAGTGCTCCTAGGATTAGGACAGTACACCCATTATGCTTATTGGATAGTCTTCTTCCCAACCATAGGCTGGTGCCGAACGGTAGGGAAGGAAGAAAACCATTTGGCCTAAGGGGTGTGCAGAAGGTAATGACAAAAGACATATAAAGGGATTTGGAGAGGTGGCATAGAATTATACGGTTACAGTCGTGAATCTGGAAGAGGCATTACTAAGAATACCGGGATACCCCATCGAAACATTTCAATGTTTCAGTTTCACTGTGTAATGTTAAAGGAAAACTGATTTCCCAGTTAGACACTTGCTCCACGGTATGTATTTACCAGGTATGGTTCTCACATATGTATGGTTTTACAGATGATGAGTGGGAGTGAGTTATTGGGAATTAGGTGATCATCCTCATTATATCGAGATTCGTTGTAATCGGTGATATTTGAGGAAATCACCTGGGCTGTTTGCCGGTCGGCAAATATTTGGTTTTGAATATCCGCTGTTATGCACCAATTTCAAATTGATACATCTGTACGTCTATTTTTATAGAGTGAGATATATCTTTTTGAAATTATGTCTGTGACATTTACCTATATCAGTGGATGGTTAGGTAAGGAGCATTAAAAACAGCGGTGTAATTCTTCTTAACCATAAGTACAGTTTTCAACCTACGACACACAGTGAATGAGTTTTCAAACTCAAGGGACTTATACAGAGTATTGTATGATGTCCACGGTCCATCAGGACAGAGGGGTTGGTTCTCGTACTATATTCGGTTTACTTATGACTTCTCTAGTTTTTAGACAAGTGTTTCGTGGAAACACAGGGTCCGAATTTTGAGAAGTTATAGGTATTTGAATAAAGTAGAGAACCAGGTATTGCAAGTATCGGGATTCTTCAAAGTGATCGAAGATGTAGATACTTGTGTATGGTATTCAGTTGATAGTAATGTTAAGAGAACTTGCTTCTCTTTCAGGTTACTCATAATTGGAAGCATTCCTAAGTTGAGTAACACTGATCGGCCTCCTTCCATTTAGTTGACATGCACTGGAGACAGCTGCATGATTTGAATCTGGTTCAATTAAATCAGTGCCTCTAGTTCTATATTGGATATAGAACAGTTCATATCTTAACGAAGTTAAGGTACAGGGAGTTGTCCGGCCTATGCTTAAAACCAGACTCTGGATAACTCAAGGCACGTTTCTGTAATGGCTGTTTGTGGGTTGACCCAGGCTATGATGAGGGTTGACTTTCTACCATCTGGCAGATC
Source organism: Agapanthus africanus (assembly GCA_030015575.1). Classification (NCBI taxonomy): domain Eukaryota; kingdom Viridiplantae; phylum Streptophyta; class Magnoliopsida; order Asparagales; family Amaryllidaceae; genus Agapanthus; species Agapanthus africanus. The sequence goes on from CM057350.1 coordinate 243,727,575, forward strand.
AATAGCGATATTGTTCTAGACTCGCCACAGTTTTGATAAAAATGGATTTTTTTAGAAAATAGTAGTGGGAGTATGGTAGAACTGGAAGTGATTCCAGAACCACAAATGATTACTGAAGATTTCATAGGAACCTAAAGATTCAATCTGGTTTGACATTTTATTGGCCACTCCGCAGATATAGTGGGTAACTTCAGCCACCCGAGAGGTACTCCGATAGCCTCAAGGACGGTGACAGGGAAGTTCTTGTTTCCCCACACTTGCCATTGCTGTTGTTCCAGACTGTGAGACCCGGCAGGAGGATGAGTATAGCGTCGTTCTAAACTTGCTTTAGAAGTGTACATTTGTATGACTCTGCCAGAGGGTTGTCGTAGTCAGTGGGAGCAGCGGAAGCATTGGTGGACAGGTGGCTTATGTCTATTTATAGACTAAAGCAAATGTAGCGGAGATAGATCATCAATTTCTGATGTGACAGTCATAGGTTTGACTTCATCAGAATAAGGGATGGATCTGTTGAGAAGGTAGTAGGGTGTGATGTCATGGTATTTGGATGACATACACAGAATAGGAAAAGAAACTCCTGTACTACGATCGGTTATACTTTGGTCGTCACACAGTGGTTTCTCCATATGGGACTTGGACATTATATCAGATATACTGGTTACTAGATCTATGGTTTTAGATCTAGATTTGGGTGGTTTCCCTTAGGGTACTCAGACAGCATTCTAAGAGTATTTAGAATGGACGACTCCTGGCACGGTAGTGTACCTCCAGTTGATGGAGTCACCCTCTCTAAAGGTGTCTTACAGACTAAAGGGGAGAGGGATGTGCATGATTGTCAGATCATTTGCTCAGGCAATTGAGTCAATCATGAGATGTCAAGTACCACACCAGATGTTGTTCTTGCACTAGATGAAATAAGTTGACATTGATCCTATCCTAGAGAGACAGTCGGAAGCAGTTTTAGAACATAAGTGGATGTTCTAGGGATATGATAACGACAGCCTCATTCGGGAGACAGTTATCATTCCAGGCTTCCAAGGTGACCTGGACAACAAGGAGGTTGTCAGAGTTATAGTTTTCTTTCTGATGAGGGGCAGTATTTTGGGCAGGTGGTCCAAGGCAATACCGAGGGAGGCATGGCGCAGGATACTAATTAAGTTCAGTTGACGATACAGTCTAAGAAGTTTGGATTTGGAGTTCATTTATGAGCTAGGTCCCATCAGACATCCAGACACATTCTAAGACAGGTATTGCTCATTTCGGGAGATGGCTTTCTCCGCGAACTTGAGATATAGAGAGACATAGAAAGAAACATCAAAGCGGATCCACTCACTGAGGCTATTCCTCGAACGCAATAGTTTCGCAAACGAGCTTTATGAGACTGACTAGTAGACGAGTTGGGTGTTCGGTATCACACGGGCTGTGAGTATGCGACATCGCAATAATTAGCCTTGAGTGCAAGTGGGAGATTGTTGGAGATAGTGCCCTCAGAGTCAATTATTGGATCACAGGCACGTGATTGCAATGATTGAGGGAAGACCTATCCCGGTAGGACAGTCTTACTCAGGATGATAGTATGGTATCTGGTTTATCTTTATCATCGTGTGCTGCTTTCGGTGACCTGACAGGTCGCCATTACACGTTGATAGAGCCCCTAGGATTCTTGCTTGACTGCCAGCAGTATGAGGGCGATCATATACGTGAGAGCTGGTGGTCTATAAGCACATCCTTAAAAGGTCCCTAGTCGTGGGAGTTTCGAAACAGGGCATCGATACTCCAGAGTAGACTAATGTATACAGTCGAGACCCCGACGAGGGGCGGTGGCCGGTCTCACAAGCCACTGGTGTCAGTTGGTTCACCTAAGATGTATACAGGTGCTCATTAGGTTATGAGTACACCGGACAGAACTCGCCGGGAACATGCTAGTTGGTCTTATACCTGACGTCAGATAGCAGTTCCCTGGTGACATGTGTACAGGTTAGTTCATCGACATGGGGATCGTCATTTGTCTCATATGAGTTCCCACTGTACTTTGATTACTACCCTACCACGCTCAAAGGAGACGTGCAAATAGGTTTTAGTTGGGTACATTCCCGAGCCACATGGAGGCAGTGAGCGGATCTTCGGGGGTTCGTCTCTCCCGGTATTGGGGGTGAGGTCGCGCTCTGTCTAGGAGAGCCAGAACATGAAAAGTCCTTGGCCAAGGCAGAAGATTTACTGGTAGGTATTCCAGTAGTATCTCAGGATGTTCTGGGCTGATCTATGACACGACTTGTACCGCTTTTGGGGGTCTGACTTTTACCAACCCCCTAGGCCCGCCATGCGATGCTCATAGACGAACGGACCGGACTGTACGGATATTGTCACTGACAGGCTCAGTAGGGTGTCAGGATGAGTTCGCTCATCGACATCCCTTTCGGTCAATAGATGGTGGCCCGTCACGTATGGCTAGTACCTCTGACGTGCTAGTGGTTAAATCCACAGTCATAGTATTGACGAGTCTTTAAAGTCCCCCACATTCAGTTACTCAAGTTTTTGGGCGAAACGCTGTAGAGGCCGTATGGAGATATGGAAGGGTTCGATCAGATACGTGCGGTATTGCACGGATCAGGATCGGATGGATAATACTAGCCGGCTTTGGTTTAAGCCGGATCCTAGTATAGTACAGTGTAGATTTTGTCTCATTGCATTTGTATTTCGGTCGGAATACAGATGCGGGTGTGTATACACAGTATCGGAGTTTGCTTTCCGTTTTCTGGAGTTGCCAGTTTGTATCTTTCCCATTCCTTGACCTTCCATGGTTCATGATTGCTTGACTTTTTGTAGCAATCATGGTTGTTGATTAGTTGATGGAGTGTGGATTTGTTGGTGATCATTTTCCTTCTCATGATCACATACCATTCTCTCTCACTTGCTTTATTGTGTGGCCTCTCTCATATTTTTGATACACACTCCATTCTCATCCTTAACACTTTGCATGGCCGGCCATGCCATGAGAGGGCTGTCCAAAATTTCTCATGTGGGATTTTTGCTCTTTTTCTTGTGTAAAAATCCCACAAGTTCTATCTCCATGAGCTTGTATCATTCCTCCACCAAAAGGGCATATTCCTAAACCCCAAATGAGACATAACACTACACCATTCTACAGCAAACCTTGGGTAATTCGGCTCGCCAACTTCGTGCCCGAGTTTCCTCGGTATAGAGGTGGGAGGACGTAAAAGAAGCCGGCGACATGGTGCCCTTCCGGCGACGAGGTGGAGACCGGACATTCCGCGGGAGATCGGGACGACGACGAGAAGACCGGAGGACTTGGATCACTCGGTATATTTCTCTTCCCCATCTTGTAGTTAGCTAGGACTAGTTTAATGGCACGATCCGGGTTTTATAGTGTGCGGTGGTGCCAGTTAGAAAAATTAAAGTTAAGCATCGCTTCCGCATTCCGGCGTCGGATTGACGGCCGGGGCGCCGACGTGCACTTACAGTGAGTGTGGCATGGCAATTACTAACGGTGTGTGTGTACCATGCAGATTAGTGCTCGTGGAAAATGAACCGTTAGTAATAGTGCGGTGTTCTATCAATTCTAAGCATACATACAGCAGGGAATGCAATAGGCAATGACAGTCCATGAGGTAAATGCAACATATAATAATAAGGTCCTATCAGCCCTGACGCATAACACCATGCGGGCGATATCCCCGTAGATGTTAAATCTACTCACCGAATTCTCGCGCTATGTGTAGCCGACGACTTGCTTGCCCTTCTTCGCAGCGTCCGTCTCACTCGTCTGCGAACCTAGAATCACATAACATATATCACACATAAGCTCAATTTCACAAAAACGTGATATTACGGTCCAACTAGAAACCCGTGTCATAAACCAATCGCGCGTGTGCGCGATACGCTAAAACGTGTGATCACGCGTCTGAAACTACCCTGACGCGCCGCGATACGCAGAAACCCCAAACCCACACACGTATCACGCGTGTCGCGAAGGTTTAGAAATACGGAAAAACAGGTATTTAGTCCCAGATTATTATACATAACATAATTTACAAAAATATATATATATCATAAAACTCCACACAGCAGAAAACACCCCTAGGACCAAACCCCAACCCAAACCCTACCCATCTGGCCGCAAATTGCGGCCAGATCGAATTTTTCGGCGGCCACTGTACGGAGTTTGGGGGTCGGGTTCTACCTGGGGTATCAGCACCTAACAACTATACTGCAGTCTTCTCAAATTTATTCTGAACACACCGGGTCGATAGCAGTTTTCAGAAATCTCAAATTTGCTTAAAAACGACGAATCTGCTTCAAAAGAGATCTGGTGGTATTTTAGTTCAATTGGGGGCTAAGCTGGGTTAAAATGGCCTTAACAACACTCTATCAACCTACTGAAACCAAAACACACATCACTTGCTCAAGGTTCCCACTAAACACCTCATATCGCACTAAATCGCATCAATAACCACTAACCGAAGCAAAAATACACTAAACAAGTAAACTAGGGAGTAAGTTTAGGAAATATACCCCACACTCGACCCTAGGGAGCAGGAGGAAGAAGAAGAAGTGAAGGGAAGGAGCTGCAGCTGGAGTTGTGGCTGTTGCTACTTCTAGTTGCTGCTACTGGTGCTGTTGCTGTTGCTGTTGCTGAGATGCTTGCTGCTGCTGCTGTGAAGTCTGCTGCTGCTGCTGTGGATGCAAGGAGCTGCTGCTGTGGATGCTTGCTGCTGCTGCTGCTGTGAGGTAAGTGTGTGTGTGTGTGAGTGAAGTTGTGAGAAAGAACAAAACAAATGAGAGGAAATCATAACCACCAATGTCAACCCCTCACTCTCTCTCTCCTCATTAATTGCAAGCATGGCTTAAGCCATGATGCACTCTCTCTCTCTCTCACCAAGTCAACTCCCCAAGGAAATTCAAATTAAAGCAACTATTAATTAACTAATTAAACTTAATTAAAACCCAAAAGACTTAATCCCCATGATTAACCCACCATGGTTACTAATCATGGTATAACCTCATTTAAAAACCCTAGTTTACATGCACATGTGTATGCAAGCCTAGGAAAATTCTAGAAAAATATTTATTAAATTAGGAAAATTACTTGAAACACAATTTGGTAAACTTTTTATTAAAAACCCATTATTTAAATATAAATAGTCATTAAACACATCCTAAGGTGTTACAGTCAAAGACCTGGTTTGGACTATGACGAAACCTTTTCTCTAGTGGCTATGCTGAAATCCATTCGGATCCTTCTTGCCCTTGCTGCCTTCCACGATTATGAGATTTGGCTGATGGATGTAAAGACCGCTTTTCTGAATGGAAATTTAGAGGAGTGTGTCTATATGGACCAGCCAGAGGGTTTCATTCAGAGTGGGAGCAGTGGAAAGGTGTGCAAGTTGCTTAAGTCCATCTATAGACTAAAGCAGGCATCGCGGAGTTGGAACATCTGTTTTGATGAGACGGTCAAAGATTTTGGCTTTATGAAAAATCCAGATGAACCATGCATCTATAGTAGATTTGTAGCACGAACTGTCGTATTCGTCGTTTTATACGTGGATGACATTCTCTTAATAGGAAATGACATTCCTATGCTACAATCTGTCAAAGGGTTCTTGTTACACAGGTTCTCCATGAAAGACCTGGGTGATCCTCTTACATTCTGGGGATCCGGATCTATCGTGACAGATCTAAGAGGATATTAGGACTTTCACAGTCCAGGTACATCGACACCATACTGAAAAGATTCAGTATGGAAGATTCCAAGCGCGGTAATCTACCGGCTTGTCACGGGATCACCCTCTCCAAAGAGATGTCTCCCAAGACTGATTTGGAAAGGGATCGCATGTCTATTATACCCTACGCTTCTGCGGTAGGCTCTATAATTTATGCGATATTGTGCACCAGACCAGATGTAGGTTATACACTGAGTATGGTAAGCCGGTATCAGTCAAACCCTGGGGAGAAACACTGGATAGCGGTAAAGAACATTCTCAAGTACCTGAGAAGGACTAAGGAGATGTTCTTGGTGTATGGCGGAAAAGACCTCCAGATCGAGGCCTTTGCTGACTCCAGCTTCCAGAGTGACAAGGATGATTCCAAGTCCATGTCGGGTTATGTCTTTACCCTCTATGGAGGGGCGGTGTGTTGGAAGAGTTCCAAACAGGAAACCGTTGCTGACTCGACGATGGAAGCGGAATATATCGCTGCTACAGATGCCGCAAAAAAGGCCGTCTGGATAAGGAAGTTCCTAACAGAATTTTAGGTGGTTCCGTCCATTGTTGATCCAGTACCTCTGTATTGAGACAACAACGGGGCTATAGCTTTAGCGAAGGAACCCAGGTCCCATCAGAAGTCCAGGCACATCTTGAGGCGGTATCACCTGATCAGGGAGATCGTGGGTCTCCAGGAGATCGAGGTTTGGAGAGTTGCTACAGAAGATAACACTGCTGATCCATTCAACAAGGCCTTACCCCAGACTCAGTTCGAGCGGCTGATCGAGATGATAGGTCTTCGATACGCCAGTACATGGCCTTAGTGCAAGTGGGAGATTGTTAGTGTATATGCCCTAGAGGCCATTACTGTATCATACTAGCTTGTATATTACTTGATGGAAGCTTGGGATATTCACCTTGTAATGACAATCTTGCTCAAAATAGTAGTATGCTACTTGGTTTGTTTCTGCTTTAATGTGTGCATGTGTTTCTTTTTGCATATCGCCTTTACACATTAGTAGAGCCCTTAGGATCTTTGCTTGATTACCAGCGTTGTGATGGCAGTCACACTCGTGGGGGCTGGGTAATCCATAAGCACATCCTTATGCAGGTCCCAAGTCATAGGACTATCGAGACCGGGCATCGATACTCTGGAGTGGACTAGCGTATGCGCTTCTCATCACAGCTTGGGTGACGGTCTGTCCCACAGCCGCCAGTACGTCGTACTTGAGATAGTATGCGGGTGCTCGTTAGGTTACGAGTACACTGGACAGGACTCGTCGGGAACTGTTGGTTGGTATTATACCTATCGTCAGTTATCAGTTCCCAGGTGACATGAGTACAGCTTAGTCCGTTGACTTGATATTGTCACTTCGCCTCGAGTGTGTTCCCACTGTACTTTGATTACTACCCTACCTCGGCTCAAAGGAGTCGTGGAAACAGGTAGTTTTTGGGTGCAGCCCCGAAGCACTTAGAGGCAGTGACGGTTAGATAGGATTCGTCTCTCCCGGTATTGGGGGTTGATATCGCGCTGTGTCTAGGAGAGCCATTACACAATTTCCCTGGCCCGGGCAAGCGAGATATACTGGTAGGTTTCCAATGTTATCTCAGGGTGTTCTGGGCTACACTCCGACACGACTTGTACCGCTATTAGGGGACTGACGTTTACCGCCCCCCTAGGACCTCCATGCGATATTCTCAGACGAACAGACCGGACTGTACGGAGATTGTCACATTCAGGCTCAGTAGGAGTTCGGATGGGTTCACCTCATCAGTATTCTTATCGGCATCTACCTGGGGACCGTTACGTACAGATAGTACCGCTTGCGGCCTATGGTTAAACCCACTGCCAGTGTAGTGTCGAGTCTTTAGTGTCCCACACAGAGGGTTATTCGTCTTTGGGCAAAACAATGTCGAGGTCGCATGGTTTTGCGACAGGGTTCGTTCACATCCGCGCACTTGTGCACGTTTGGTGTCCGGACAGTTGTTACTAGCGGGCTCTGGTTTGATCCAGATACTAATATATGCTTTGGGGTTAGTTTTATCTCATAGTATTCATGATCCTCGGAACACGAATGCGGGTGTGTATGCACAGTTGACTGTAGCAGAGGAAGAGGATTCTCATTAGGGTTTTGGTACGGATGTGTATGCACAGTTGACGGTTGTCGTTTACCAAACCCTAATAAATATGTGAAATATCAATTGATAATGTTATTTAAATGAAATTGGGTTATGGTTAGGGTTTGTTGACTTCTTGACCAAGGTTGACTTGTTGACCAAGGTTGAAATATTGACCATCATCATTTCATTCCAAAGATGCTCTTTGATCTTTGCAAAAACATTTAATGTGAAATGATAATGGTCTTATCAAACCAACCATCACCTTTTTATTTTGATTAATATTATTAATTCGATTAATTCACATATATTTGATATGGTTGTAAAACTATTCTCATTCTATCATATTGATTCTTTCTCTTCCTTTCTTCTTCCTCTTCCTCTAGCTCAAGGAAAATTCATCTCATATGTTGAGAAACATTTCCTTGGAGATAAAACACCAAAGACACTCTCTACTCATCCTAAGGTTGAAGGTCTAGCAAGCCGGACACTTTAGTTTTCTCAAGATCGAGAAAGAAGCTCAAGGTAGAGACCCTCAGGTGGATCCATTTTCGGCAAGAGAAGGTGACGAGGAAAGAACCATCCGACCACCACAAAGAGTCTAAGAGAAGGAGTTCAAGTTGAGGTATAACACCTAACCAAGTAGGTAAAGCTCTAGTTAGTTACTAGTGTGTAGTTTAGCAAAGATCCGTGTTTTATAGTCCATGTTACCATTACCCGGACAATCGTTTTTCATCATTTCCGCAAGCCCGAAAGAACCGGGAGAGGTAACGTGGACTTACAGCACCCCGGCCATCTGTCCGAGGCCAAAGTGCGGAAACGAAAACTTTTTCCAAACTTGAAATCGGCGCTATCGTACACTATAACCCGGATCAAACCATTAACCTATAACTAGCTAACTAGAGAAGGGTTGGAAAAGCTATACCGATCGATCTGTGTCCTTCGGTCTTTAGCCACCATCCCAAGCTCCTCGCGGCCTCTCCGATCTCGATCTCCTCGTCGGAAAGGGCACCACATCATCGAGTCTTTTTACGAGCTCCCGCTTCATCCGAAGCAAGTCGGGCACGAAGTTCGCTAGCCGACGTGTCCAGGATGAAGTAGAGAATGTGTGTGAACACTTCGTCTCTTGCATCCATTGTATGGATGGAGGTTAAAGATGAAGCCATCAATGGAGGTTGTGAGCTAGAGGAAGAAGAAGAAGAAGAGGAACCATTTTCTTTTTTTTGTTATATGATGAAAATGAGAGAGTGAGATCAAAATAATATAAGAGAAAACTCTATCATGGCTGCCATTCTCTCTCTTTCTCTCATTTCAAACCACAAATCAATCACATAATGTGACATTAGCATAAGAAAAGGGACCATGAGTCACTAATGAAGACCATGTCACATCTAATGCACAAAATGTTGAATTAAGCTCACAATTTCGGTTTGTAAACATTAATCCAAATGTTTAGAACAATAAAAAGATACGGCAACATCTAAAGTAAACCCGTGATGTATCACAAGGATACCCCTCACCTGTATATACATACCTGCATCCGCATTCCGACTGAATGCGAATGCGATGAGACTAAAGTAATCCAACAAATCTAATACTAGGATCCGGTTTAAATCAAAACCCACTAGTATGATCCGTCCGATCATGATCCGTGTACTACTGTACGTATATGATCGAACCCTTCCATATATCATACGGCCTCTACAACGTTTCGTTCGAAACTTGAGAAACTGTCTGTGGGGGACTCTAAAGACTCGTCAATACTTTGGCTGTGGATTTAACCACTAGCACGTCAGTGGTACTAGCTCTACGTAACGAGCTACCGGGTATTGACCAAAAGGGATGTCGATGAGCAACTCATCCTGACACCCTACTGAGCCTGTCAGTGACAATATCCGTACAGTTCGGTCCGTTCGTCTATGAGCATCGTATGGCGGGCCTAGGGTGTTGGTAAAATTCAGACCCCCAAAAGCGGTACAAGTCGTGTCGGAGTGTCACGACCCGAAAGTACGGAACGTGACCGGCACTTAGATTACGAAACGTCTAGAGGCGCAACGTAACCTAAGTAAGCCGAAGCCCGGAAATCTAAACCATATAAAAGAAGAAGAAGTAAAAGAAAACATGAAGAAAACAAGTATAAAAGCATCAGCAAATTTTCCCAAAAATTTCGGCAGAGTCTCCTCTGTAAAAACTGGCCCCAAACGGGTACAACAAGTATAATATACACAAACAATAAAAAGCATCCCCAAACGGGAGCTAGCTCTATGCCAAAAGGCGGAAACAACCACACCAATGCACAATAGTAAACAACGCCAAAGGGCGAGGCTCAAAACTCAAAGAAAACAAAACCACCAGATATCCTAATAATACAAGCGCGACTCTAAAGTCGAAATAAATAAATGGTCCAGAAAACTATCAAGTAATACAAGTTTGGTTGATGGAGCTTACTAGATACAATGAAATAATAAAAATACAACGGCGGTCCAGTTACAAATGAACCAACCTACCGTGCAAATCACCCTGAATGAAATGATGTGCCAGCAAACTGCCAAAGAACCCTGTGCATCAAACCTGTAATAAAATTTGGCACAACGGGGGTGAGTTGCCAACTCGTGAGCAGAAGATATCTGCGAAAAGAAATCGAATGCACGACTCTATTCTAGGTCATAATAATATACTAATATACTACTAGTCATCAAGTAAGGACAGAATAATAAGCTATGTGTAAGTGCAAATGCTCCGTGCTCGTGTCAGTGCCTCATATAGTACTATGTCATATGAATGAGTATGCATGCACCATGAATGTAAAATAACCAATCCTGAAATCTAGATATATCTGTATAAGAAATCTTTAGCTTTTATCATAGTAAAATGTGTATAGAAATCTGAAATATCAACAATGAAATCTATGGAAATCCGTGTCAAGCATCGACACAAAACATGTAAATCTCATGTCTCAATCCCTCATAATCTCAATATCTCAAAGTCTCAATATCTCGGGCTCCGTCAGTCCGGATCGGCCTAAATCATCAAATCTCACGACAACGGTCGGTATCCTCCGGATATCTGCCGCGCTAGACATCACCGGTAAGTAGCCTTCCCCTGCCAGGCTCATCGTCTACAACTCGATCTTCTTGCCCCGGGGTACCATACCGGGCCCACCATGTACCCGAAACGGTTCATCCACTCCTCGAATCGGGTCTCGAAATCCAACAGAAAACATGAAATCTCATGATGGACGACACATACATCACGAGAAAACCGCATCTTATGTTTTAAAAAGAGAGGAGGAAAGAGAGAGAAGTTTTTATATATATTCTTGCGGTTTTCCCCAAAAATCCAGAAATCTCATAGAAATCCAAAATCCAAAAATCATGAGTAACTATATGATAAGTGTCGGCATATGCCCCATAATACTGCATGATAACATGAAAATGCGAATGCATGAAATGTCTAAGTAATAAATACCATATCTATACTAACACCAGAGAGTAATCACAATATTATATCGATCTAGTTGCTAGCTGATTCTATCAATAAAAGATAATATGTTCTAAAGTGTACGTGACATAGCAATTACCGATGATGATGTGTGTGAGCCGGCAAATAAGTGTGCGTGGAATATACGCATCATCGGTAATGGTGCTGGTGTCCTAACAGGCAAAGTTTTATACTGATTATAGAAACATATGAATGAACATGCACCATGATGATTACAGTGTGAAAGTAAAGACGGATATGTATTATCCACTCATTTGATATACAAGTATAACTACAACTATATGACTCGAGCCTAAACTAGTGTCCATCTAACCTCCTAAGAAACTGATTGGTTGGGAATAATGTGTTTGTAGTTAACCGCAATCAATAACGGTGTCGCACGTAGCTAGACCGAGATGAGTACGGGTCGTCCTCTGGGAAACATGGAACCTTTTACATTTACTTTAGATGTGTTGAGAAAGAGAGGAGGGATAAAGAATTTTTATAAAATGGTTTCTAGATCTACGTTAAACAAGAATGTAAAATATAGATCTAGATTATTTTAAAGATGTAATTAATATAATAATAGGGCTTGTAGGGTTCGTTAGGATTTAGTAGTTATGGATGATTAATTAAAAGTTACCATTTTTATCCATTAATAGATTTAGAACTAGAACGACGGCGATGCGTGTAGATTAGGGTTTCTGGAGGGAAAAGGAATCCCACTCTTAACACTTATCTCGACACGGAACTCCGTTCATATCTAGCCCTTACCAAAACAATCATTAATCTAATCTCTAATCGCGGTCGGAACTAGCAAAGAATTGCTAGCGCGCCCGATTAGGATGTTAATGATTCTTTTGATAAAGTTCCTAAACTTTATAGGACTTAAAAAGGGTTAATTATTTTCATCGTCCATTAGCCTACCCTAATCCTACGAACCCTAACAAGCGGAGAATTACTCGTGCATGATGGGAGAAGAAGATGAAAAGAAAGAGAGGAAAAACATAATGTAAAATGCAAAAGAATTAAATAAAATAAGTACCTTTATTAATCAACTGAACAATCTACACTTTTATTCCGTAGAAAATGATTACAAACTAGTTGCTTCTCGATCTTTCCTAAGGAGGTAGATAAACAGTTGATGATCAGCCTGGATGCGTGAGCGTCAGGGGCTTCGTGATCTCTTCGGCTTGATAGCTTTTCCAAGAGGCTCTCGGTGCCTATTTATAGTGTAAAGCCACAATATTTTGCTTGAAAACTTGGTAAAATATATCAGAGATTCATCTCCCAAAATTTAGGCAAGTAATCCCTCAATATTGCCGCGGATCCGCGGCACAAGGTGGGTAAGGCCGCGGATCCGCGGCCATTTAATCTCTGCCGTTCATCAAACTTCAGGGGCTCTGTTCTTGTGATATGTGGGCTCCTCTGGAATCTTTGTATCTTTGAAATATTCTCATAATCACTGCCAGACTTGATCTCCAAGTTTTGTTCTCTTAATTTGGCAAGTTTTCTTCAACAAATTGTTTTGTTTGATAAATTCTTCATAACAACTTGGAAATATTCTGCACAACAACTCAAATAAGATTTTAGTAGACTTTGTTCTACTAGGATTAGATCAATAATTTTATTTGCATACATTTTCCTACCAAATGATAATAAAAATATATTAACACATGGAAAATAATGTTTTTACACATAAACTCTCATATGTATAATATATCATATTAAAGTCCTTTTTTAATATAAAAATGGTAGGAAAAATGTACTACAAATGTGCAGTTTTATCGACTGAACAAATACCCCCAAACTTATCTTTGATCGTCCCGAGCAAACTAGTTTATTTAAGAGGAGAAAAAGAAAGGAGAAAATTAAGCACACTTTCGTAAGCAGACACGATTGCACTGAGCACGTGCAACAAGCCGTTAAACCTCTAGGTGTCCCTAGTAGGAGGAGTGTTGTCTCCTGAGGGTTTTCAGCGGATTACACCCACAAAATCTAATAACAAAAGAAAGATGGTGAAATTTACATATAAAGATAAGAACCATAAAAGAAAGGCCTTGAAAAGAAGAGTTTCCAACTATACTAGCTTTTCAGTTGTCATAAGCCCTATCTTAATAGTCATGAAAAAATGTTAGAAATCACATCATCCCTCAATAAAACATCGTCTTTATTCTTCATTCCTACCTTTCATCCAAACATTGATCATATAACCCCACGTGTGTGTAAAGAACATCCCTACACTCGGAGAATTCAATTCAAGCTATCGTACTCTTATCCATCTACCTCGGTACTTTTTAATTTTATGAATACTTAGGTTTGCTCACACCTTTTCATGCGACCGTTAATACTTCTTGAGGTACTAACCGACCGATTACTCATGTGCTTGCAGATTCGGTGATAATATTTTCCTCGTCTTGCACCACCGAAGGCTTAGTAGTGACTCCCAGACCAGTTGGCCTTAGGGCACTAGGTGAAGAGGCACCCTCGCTATATTTTTTTATTGCTGCCTTGGCGATAACAAAACCAGTGTTCATTTTTTTCTTTTCACCATTTTCATATTTTCTTCATTTTTTTTTCATTTCCTTCATACTTTGGCTTTTAGACAAGAGCATTTCAAGGTATCCTCTACTATCCCAAGTTTCAAGACGTGTGTAAGTGCAAATAGTAGGGTGTAAACATTCAAATGTTTGGCTTCCAGAATAGAAACTATTTTTCAGACTTATTTTTATTCTCAGATTAGTGACTTCCTTCATCTTACTAACCCTTGGAACAACAGCTCATAACTACTTATTACCAGTTCGTTTAAGAAAACTTCTAATTTTCTTGGTTTTCTTAAACTATTCCTATCTTTTGGATGTAATTTTTCACTTTCTACTCTTTTGTTATAAAACAAAAATTATTTTTTTTAAATTTTTGAAAATGTTGTGCTTATGCAAAATATGATGCAAATTGATATGTAAATAAGCACAAACCTCCCCCAAACCTGTTTACAGCAGTGTCCTCACTGATGTCATCCATTAAGCACAAAAACCTGTAGACTTGGGAGGAAATTATTAATGGGGGCAAAAATATATGAAAGTAAAAATCCTCTCCCAAACTTATTTTTGGCCCACCAATTTGAGGACAAAAGTTATGTTCAAGAGCCAAAAATATACCCCCTCTCAAACAAGAGTTAGACAATATGAAGCATTTTAAGAGGGAGTGAGTCATTTGGTCAAAGTAAGGCTTTACAAAGACCAAAAGTTAACACCAACCATTCAAAGATTTTATCAGTATAGCGTATAGGTTGGTGGAAGAATGTGTTGTATCGAGTCAAGAAAAATTAGGGAAGGGATAAAAGGTGGTCTGGAAAGGGTTTGAAATTAGAGAAAAGAAAGAATGAGGATGAATGTGAATAATTAGGAAGAAAGAATGGGGACGGTTCAACCTCTATAAGTGGAGATTGATTAGTCACAAAATCCGTATTGTTTAAAAATTCAAGTTCGTCAGCAAAAAGTTCTTCAAAACTTTTATCAATGGTGTGATTGAACATTTTGCTGTCAGAGAGTTTTATGCCAGAATTTATTCTACTTGATTCATAAAAAATCACTGAGGTAGAGGACTCGAAAAACTCATCTACCTCTTTTTCAAAAATATCCAAATCAAGTTGAATTTCTGGTATTACTGAACTTGAATTAACGGATTGTGATTTATCAAAACTCACTGAAACTATAGGAACAGAAGAAGAACCGGAGAAAGTAGAAGGTGAAATGGGTAAACAAATTGATGTGTCGAGTGTTGTAGAACCAGATGTGGAAGATGGAGGCTGTATTTCTTCGGGTATACCTGTATCATCAACTTTAAGACATATTTGGGGTTCGGGAAGAATTAAAGGCTCAAGATGATGACCACAAGGAAGTGAAAGGATTTGATGAATTGGTGGGACAAAATCATCCAAAATTTCGGGTTCATCAATCAATATATCCCCAATGTCAATCACGTCATTCAAGTGAAGGTTAAAATTCTCAAACTCCTCATCAAAAGTATGGTTTTCAATCAGTTTTGGTTCAAGAGTGGAGGTGTAGAGATCACAAGGGTTGGGTATGGTTTCACTTGAAAGGGACCCTTCACAGGGTAAATCAAACACTACAAAGTCACACAACTTATCAGACATTGTACTTGATGAATCTATGAAACTGGAGTTGTGGAGTTCAGTTTGGAATAGGGAGGTTTGATTAGGAAGGGTGTACAGTTCTGTCTTACTACGCAAATCCTTCATAATTTGATTCGTCAGTTCCATATATTTTTCTAATGTCTGCTCCAGACTAGTCTTGGGTTGATAAGGGGTTTCAGTATAAGATTGAAATTCCTGTGGATAATTAAAACTCCCAAATGACTGATTAGAAGAACTGTCTAGAGTAGGTGGAAAAGTCGGATTGGATTGATAGGAACAGAATGGTTGCAGAACTTGGGTAGGAGTAGGATCAATATTATGATAAGAAGAATATTGATATGGGTTGGTTGGTTGGCTATATACAAACCGCATATCAAACTCTTTTCCGGACAGTGGTGGTGATGGTTGATATTGGTCCGGGTTGAAACTTTGGCCTCTAGACCTAGCTATGTGCTCAGCAATGGACATTCGTCTAGGGGCTTCCTCACTCTGGGTATGAACTGAAACAGGTGTAGGATTAGGATACGGTTGATAAGACCTAGACTGAGGTGGCCAACTGTTTCTTCCTGCTTGTTCTATATGATCTCTTAAGGACATGGAAGAGCCGGACGGTATACCGAAGGGATTTCGAAAACAAGAGATATCTGGTTGTGGACAGCAAAGCTCGGCAAGTGTTCTTCTGTTTAGGTCACCCATTATAAGAAGAGAAGAAGGGGGAAGGGGTAAAAAGGAGAGAAAGTAATTGGTTTGTTTTTTAAAAAAAAGACGGATTTAGACAAATCACAAAAATGCATAACCCTAGAACTATGGTGTTACGTCCCGAAAGTACGGAACATGACCGGCACTTAAACTACGAAACGTCTCGAGGCGTACGTAATCTAAGTAAACCGAAAACCCAGAAATCCAAACCAAGAAAAGAAGTAGAGTGAAGGAAAACCAATTTAAAACAAGTAGTTTTAATAGCATAAGCCGAATTATGCGGTTTTTAAGAACATCAAAATTTACTGAAAATTTCGGCAGAGTCTCCTTTGTAAAAACTGGCTCCCAAACGGGATACAACATGAATAGTATACGAAATCAATAAAAAGGCATCCCCAAGCGGGAGCTAGCTCTTCGTCAATCGACGGTCACAATCACACAAGCAATATAATATACAACGTCAACGGCGAGGATCAAAACTCAAAAGGAACTCAAAACCACCAGAAATATAACGAGCGACTCTAAGGTCGAAAGAATAAACAGAACTGGTCTCTATCTCAAAATAAATACATGTTTGGTTGATGGAATTTACTAGATACAACTGAATAATATTATACAAGGTAATATGATGGGTACGATACAAGAAAAACCCACCTACTAGTAAGTCACCCGAATGAAACTGAGCCCGCAAAGCCATAATGAAACCTGTACGGCAAAACCTGCAAGAAGCTGGGGCACAACGGGGGTGAGTTGCCAACTCGTGAATAGAAAAACATCTACGCACAGAAATCGCATAAATAACGCAACCTAGGTCAATGATCATAATATATCCTCAAATATAGGTATAACATGCAGCCTATAACAATGGCTAGGGTAATATCTAACCCGAGTGTAATTTCATGTGCCAGTGTCAGTGCCTCAGGTAGCAATATATCATATGAATGAGGTATGAATGCATGAAAACAGAATACATGTAAATGAAGAAACTGTTTTCATAAATTAGTGAGATTTCCTTCGTATTTTTAAACTGAGGTATCATAATGAAATCAGTATCAACAGTGTCTAGCATCGACACAAAACATAAATCTCACTGTCTCGAAATATCAATGTCTCAATCTCAATATCTAGGGCGCCGTCAGTCCAGACCGGCCCCTACCATCCATCTCAAGACCACGACGGTATCCTCCGGATATCCGACGCGTCGGGTAATATCACCGGTAGGTAATCTGTCCCCTGCCAGGCTCAACGTCAACACCACATTCATCTTGCCCCGGGGTACCATACCGGGCCCACCATGTACCCGTGACGGTTCCTCCACTCCTCGACACGGATCTCGAAAACCACAGCAAACTCATGGTGGACGACACTTACATCACTAGAAAACCGCAATTTACATATTTTAAAAGGTTAATAAGTTTAGAAATTTTGCGGCTTTCCCCCGAAATCCAGAAATATCATAAATCTCAAGAAGTCATCACAAGTACATATGTCAATGCTAATGAATGTATATGGTATCAATAACCAATTTGCAATGTATGATTAATAACTAGGCATGAACAATGGAATAACAGTATGCATGAAGTGACAAGTAATAGTATTTTCTAAGTGTGCGTGACATGGCAATTACCGATGAAGATGTGTGTGAGCCGGCAAGTAAGTGTATGTGGTACATACGCATCATCGGTAATGGTGCTGGTGTCCTAACAGCATGATATCAATAATGGAGTATGCAGCAAAATAAGTATGCGGGGCAGAGCGAACAGCAATAATGTGCGGAAGCAGAATACTAGACACAACGATAACTAATCAGTATTAAACTAATATAAGTCCTACAAATGGTGCCTTTTGAAATAACACGAATCATGGGGTTTTGAAAATAGGGGCTACGGTGTTTTTATGAAAAGCTACGTCTTTTGAAATATCCGTAGGATCCCTTGGGATGTCTTTAAAAATGCCCACGATTCGTTAGTTTTTGAAATAGGTAAGAAGTCTAATCTAATCTAACAACTACACTAAACTATACGGCTGAACTAACAAGCTGAACTACAGGTAAGGAAACCGCCTATCATCTGAGTCGATACATATACATACCTCTATATGTATAGTCGGTGATCCCGCCTCAATAATATCATATCCGATACCATATCTAAAATCAGGCATCCCAAGTCAAGAGTGCGGATCAATCATCAATATAGCTCGTACGTAAATCTGTCGTACGGCATCCCAAATCTGGGTACGGGTTAATATCACATTTAATCACACTATTCATCTGGTATCTTCTTTATCAAATATCATGATCCGGGACAATGTCCTACGTCTAGTACAATACTGATACCGCCTAAGCATGCATACAGGTGTAAGAATTGCTACGTCAAAAGACCCGCTAAAACATCATGTCGTTTCTCAATACGAACCAAATCACATCACCGGTCTTCTGGCCTCAGGCCCAATATCATCAACTCATCTCAAATTCCAAATGCTATCCTCAAATCCAGTATATGAACACATAGTCACATACCCATGTGAACACATAAATATATACTCCCATATACGCACATATAAAAGAAGAATGTATGCAAGTATGTGTGTGTGTGCGTGTGTGAGTGCGACCACTACTCTAGGGTTTCGCAACTACGCTAAACCAATCCAAAAATACCAAATATCCATCTTATCATCAATAATCTCAACAACATATAATCAATATCTGTTTGTATACGTATTCATATACATCACCACGAACTGCGGGGGTGCTATACGCCATCCACCCGACTTCTCCCCGTAGATATAAATCTACTCACCTGGTCCTCGCTCGCCGGTGCCGAGTCGCCACGCGCTTGCTTGTCATCTCGAAGTCCACATGGGGGTACCTACATATCATAACGCACCATATCGCATTAAAACTAAATTCGAGATCGAAACGGCATACGAAAATCAAATCGGCACGCGTATCACGCATAGGTTCAAACCTATCGCCTACGCATGCAAGAATAGTCAAACCAACCCTCGATGTCGATGTACAAACGTCAAAACATTGAGAAAAAATCCAATCACACTCATTTGCACATTCACGAACACTAATTTTAATATAAACTAGGTTAAAACTCACAAAAACCCCAATTTCACTTAAAAGGTCGTTTTTCCGAAAATCTAGCAAGCACATTTCGCCGTTTTTGTACAAAACATGATGTTTAAATGAATGTAGCGGCCAATATACTTATTAAATATCTTAAATAAGTCGTATAAACAATTTCCGGAATTTAATCTCATTAAATTCCAAAAACCCTAATATTCTAGTTTACAAAATACTTAAATTTTAACAATTTCAAAGCAAAAATGCACAAACTACAATCTAGCTTAGATTTGCATGAACTAAAGTGTTAAACTACACTTAATAAAGTTAATAATATGATAAAAACCCTAACCATAATTTTAATCTCATATTTCGAATTAAATCAAAAAAACCTAGTTTGCAACAAAAAGCTTAATTTAGACATTTTTCAAGTAACAACTTGTAATTAACAACTAGATTAGTTTTCTACAAAACTAAATGTGTTAATCCACATCACTAAACCATGCACAATTAAACATAACTCATTTCCACAACAAACCCTAACTTGAAATCTTAATCATGCAATTAAACTCACATAAACCACATTAACACTTAATTAAATTAACTTTAAGAAACAAGTAACAAATTAAGCAAAAAAAGTTTAGAATTATACCCAAAAACATTTGAAGATCCACAAGCATCCATGGCCTCCCAAAATGCTCTCTTTTCACAAGGATCCATGCTATACGGGCTAAGCTAAAATGGGTAGGAGTCGGATTTGGGTTTTGGGATTTTTTTTGATGGATTTTGAGCAATTTTTGATGAAGTTTTGAAGAGAAAGGAGAGGGGAAAATGGAGGGGGGCTGCTGCTGTAGGTAGAAGGGATTTCGGCCAGAAAATGGGAGTGGGGGAGGAGAGAGGGAGGTAGAGAAAGTGGGGCAAAATCAAGGTCAAAGCAAAGTCAAAGTCTAAGTTATTTACCCAATTCTTTTCTTTTCCTTTGAAAATTCAAGTGGGAAATA
Organism: Agapanthus africanus; assembly: GCA_030015575.1. Taxonomy (NCBI): domain Eukaryota; kingdom Viridiplantae; phylum Streptophyta; class Magnoliopsida; order Asparagales; family Amaryllidaceae; genus Agapanthus; species Agapanthus africanus. The sequence continues at coordinate 243,747,819 of CM057350.1, forward strand.
AAATGGTGGCTGCTGAATTCAGCCATGGGGAGGAGTAAGTGGGGGTGTGTGGGTGTGGGTACGGGTGTGGGGTGATGAAAAATGATAAATACAATACCCCAGGCATCCATTTACGCTAAAAAATGCCTTTTTCTTCAATAATTTCTAAACCGTTTTGGCAAATGATTTCGTTCCAAAAACCATATGATAAAATTTTATTTAATGTTTTATGATGCACAAAATTTGTTTCAACTCATTCCAATTTGTAATTTTCCCTAATTAAATGTATTAGTGACGGCTTAAATAATAATAAAATAATATTTTTTTTTCAGAAAATTTGAAATTTCACCAGCGGCTCAATAAACACCAAATAATAGCAATTACATAGCTAGAATATATATATTTAATTTTTATAATAAGATATTTGCATTTTGACTTTTTACAGAAAACCCCCTTATTTTACCGATTTTTCGAAATTTCACCGAAACGATTTTCAAACCGTTACATATGGTTACCTAGGTCCAGTCTCTAGACCGCTCCTAGACTTCCAAAGGACAAGCCGCAGGATAAATCCTCTACCGCCTCCGTACTACCCTTGTAGCCAAGTAAGTGCCAGGTAAGTGGGAAGGAACCACGTCGTGTGCCTAATTAAAAACCACTAGCCTTCGACACACTTGCCTAGGCACTACAAAAATAATGCGGATAAACGATAGATTACCCACGACCTTCCTCTGTCCTTATTGAGCGCGACAGTCCTTAGAGTCTGGTCTAGATATTTTTTAAATTAATGAAGGGTTGATCTATATGCTTGGTTTGTGATTTGTGGGGCTTAGGAAGGGTGATGAAATCCCCACCTAATCTTGATTTGGTTCTTGCCCCTTAAAGATCCATATTAAAATATGCAAAAACAAACCGAAAAACAAAACTTTGCAAAAAGATTTTTGAGCGGTGATATTTTGCAAAGAATCCTGCAGAAAATAGATTTTATTGGATTTTAGAGGAGAGAGAAGGGAGTTAGAATCTTACCAGAGAAGTGTGAACCCTAGATCTCTTGTTTCCTCAAGTCCATGACTCCAGATTTCCTCGCAAAAATTCACACAATAATCGTTAAATATACAATTTGCAGTTTTGTTTTAATAATGATATGACTCGTCTAAGAATTCAACACAAATAGTAAAAATAAAAAATTACGCACGTTTCCCCGGCAACGGCGCCATTTGATTGGTTGGGAATAATGTGTTTGTAGTTAACCGCAATCAATAACGGTGTCGCACATAGCTAGACCGAGATGAGTACGGGTCGTCCTCTGGGAAACGTGGAACCTTTTACTTTTACTTTAGATGTGTTGAGAAAGAGAGGAGGGATAAAGAATTTTTATAAAATGGTTTCTAGATCTACGTTAAACAAGAATGTAAAATATAGATCTAGATTATTTTAAAGATGTAATTAATATAATAATAGGGCTTGTAGGGTTCGTTAGGATTTAGTAGTTATGGATGATTAATTAAAAGTTACCATTTTTATCCATTAATAGATTTAGAACTAGAACGACGGCGATGCGTGTAGATTAGGGTTTCTGGAGGGAAAAGGAATCCCACTCTTTACACTTATCTCGATACGGAACTCCGTTCATATCTAGCCCTTACTAAAACAATCATTAATCTAATCTCTAATCGCGGTCGGAACTAGCAAAGAATTGCTAGCGTGCCCGATTAGGATGTTAATGATTCTTTTGATAAAGTTCCTAAACTTTATAGGACTTAAAAAGGGTTAATTATTTTCATCGTCCATTAGCCTACCCTAATCCTACGAACCCTAACAAGCAGAGAATTACTCGCGCATGTTGGGAGAAGAAGATGAAAAGAAAGAGAGGGAAAACATAATGTAAAATGCAAAAGAATTAAATAAAATAACTACCTTTATTAATCAACTGAACAATCTACACTTTTATTCCGTAGAAAATGATTACAAACTAGTTGATTCTCGATCTTTCCTAAGGAGGTAGATGAACAGTTGATGATCAGCCTGGATGCGTAAGCGTCAGGGGCTTCGTGATCTCTTCGGCTTGATAGCTTTTCCAAGAGGCTCTCAGTGCCTTTTTATAGTGTAAAGCCACAATATTTTGCTTGAAAACTTGGTAAAATATATCAGAGATTCATCTCCCAAAATTTAGGCAAGTAATCCCTCTATATTGCCGCGGATCCGCGGCACAAGGTGGGTAAGGCCGCGGATCCGCGGCCATTTAATCTCTGCCGTTCATCAAACTTCAGGGGCTCTGTTCTTGTGACATGTGGGCTCCTCTGGAATCTTTGTATCTTTGAAATATTCTCATAATCACTGCCAGACTTGATCTCTAAGTTTTGTTCTCTTAATTTGGCAAGTTTTCTTCAACAAATTGATTTGTTTGATAAATTCTTCATAACAACTTGGAAATATTCTGCACAACAACTCAAATAAGATTTTAGTAGACTTTGTTCTACTAGGATTAGATCAATAATTTTATTTGCATACATTTTCCAACCAAATGATAATAAAAATATATTAACACATGGAAAATAATATTTTTACACATAAACCCTCATATGTATAATATATCATATTAAAGTCCTTTTTTAATATAAAAATGGTAGGAAAAATGTACTATAAATGTGCAGTTTTATCGACTGAACAGGAACTAAACCTAAGAAACTAGTCGATAAGAAATAAAAGTACACCTAAAGTCTGAGTTCATATCTCTAATAGTCGGCGACCCAGCCTCAATAGCGACACGTACATATTACGGCTTCCTCAAATCAAGAGTGCGGATCAATCATCACGTCTATACCTCGTACGGTAAAATCCATCATACGGCATCCCAAAATCGGGGTACGGGTCAAGTATCATCTACGTGTCTCATCATTCGTATAATATCATCGTCAACACATGTCATAATCAAGGTACCATACTGTAATCGCATACACCAATCATATATCATTATCAGCATATATATACATCGTTAATTTATCCTCAGAAATGTCATGTCACATATATCATATTTTTTGATCAAGTCACATATGTCAAGTCGTGATTAAGTCACTCCTATAAGGTATCGAAATCAAGTTACACCTTTATGATATCACAATCAAGTTACACCTATATGATGTCGTAATCAAGTGACGCATATATCATATCAGAATTCAATCACATGTTACGGTCCGGGTGCTATTTTAGAGTCCCATGTAGCTCAATATCATCACCACCCTTTATTATCGATGTATACCTATTCATTAACTCATTTCCTAATGATCCGCTAACATCATAACACAACCGTAGCCAAGAATCACGGCATTATCCCAGTTATATTGTTTCATCCACGTGTATCATATCACATCCTTGTATCACATATACGTATTGTGTATATGTATATACCTACACCTAGTCCTATATATATATATACACATACACGTATATACCACATCGAGTCTCAGTGTGTGCGTGTGTGTTTATCTACCTAAAACCTACGAAATCTCCTCCAAGATATTCATCCTCGGTAAGGTCTTTCTAAATCAATCTAGTCCAACCTAGGGTCATTATTAGGGTCCTACTCACCGAAATTCTAAGGTCACATCAGGCTTCCAAATGACAATAAGTACTATTCCTATTCTATGTTTGCGGGGGTGCTAAACGCCATCCACCCGACTTCCCCCGTAGATATACATCTACTCACCTTGTCCTTGTCTGCCGAAGACGGTGTCGCTATCCTCTTCTTCATCGCCCGCAGTCCACGTAAGGGGTACCTATACGCAACATATATAGTATCGTAAACTGAATCACGGACAAAATTCAAAACGACGCACGGAACGCGCATAGGCTAAAACCTATGTCCGGTTCACGCAAAAGAATCAAATATCGCTCGATATCGGCGTACAAACTCCGATTAACCGAGATAAACATCAACAAATAACTCGTAGTTTAAAACTCATTACTTATAATATAAAACATGATTTAATCCATCAAAATCCTAAAAATCGATCAAACAGTCCGATTTCGTAAAACCCGAAAACGCCAATTTACCGTTTTACTTCAAAACCTGATGTTTAAAAGAAACTAATGGTCATAATATTCATTAATTAGCATAACTAGACTATATAAACCATCACTATATTTTTGTTACACAAATTTGTATTAATTTGGAATTTCTTGTTTGCAACCTTTATCAATTTTCAACATCTTACAAGCAAAATTCCACAATTTCACGACTAAACTTGATTTTTTCTAGTTTAACTTATCAAACTACAATTTATAATAATAGTAATATAATGAAACCATAATTTAGATTTTAAATCTCATTTATTTAAGAATTTCCAAATTCTAGTTAGCAAAAATAGCATTTTTCTTACAATTTCTCAATTATTAATAGAAACTAGTAACCAAATTAAGTTTACCATTTCACTAACAAGTTAATACCGTCATTAAAACAACAATCTAATGTTACAAACATTAATTGGAATTTATCTCACCAATATATATAATATATAGAAATCTAGTTATCAAAAAATGGTTTAATTTAAACAATTTTGGATAACAATTTACAATATAACAACCATGTATGATTTTCCATTTCTAAAAATGTTAAACTAGTTATTATAACCCTAATGAATTAATAAAACCATAACTTGATTTTACAAACCCTAACTTGAATTTAAAAACTTGTAAATAGAATTAATTTAATAAATCTAATTATGCTTAAAAGAAATATCTAATAACAATAAATTAAAAGAAGAAGATTTATACCTCCACTACATGCAATCCAAACATGAAAATAAGCCTCCAAAATGCATGCTTTCCATCTCCAAAATCCATGTAAAGATGAGCAAAGAATAGAGGGTAGGAATAAATTAGGATTTTGTGGATTTTTATTTGGATTTTTGTAGGATTTTTGATGATTTTTGGAGGTAAATTAAATTTTGAAGACGGGGGGCTGCCATGGGGGGTTGAGGACGGCAACACCATGGAGGAGGGAGAGGAGAGTGAGAAAAGTGAAGAAAAGTGTAGAAACATCACCTAAAATATCAACTCTTTATGTTTTTTCACGATTTTATTTAATTTCTTTCATTTCTATTCTAAATAAACTAAAGAAATTTCTAGAATCATGGAAAAATTTGCAAATAAATTTTGCATGATACACACTAGATTCTAATATGCAATGATTCATTTTTGCAAATTAAACCCCTTCAAATTTGTAATTTACACTAATTTAGTGTGTAAATAAAGCTTACGTTAATATTTAAAATAATTAATTTAGGAAAAATATATAATTAAACTAAAAATTTATAAGTGGCTAAATAAACACTATTTACAAGTAATTACATAATTAAAATAGGTATTTTTAAATTTATAGTGAAAAATAATTACGGTTTAGTTTTACGAAAAATACGTTTTACTTTACCGAAAATCATAAAATTCACTTAAACGATTTTATTTCTTTAATTATTTATTTAATTATTTTTAAAACATTACACTCTTCCTTCCTTAAAAAAATCCGGTCCCCGAATTTAAATTAAAACTCCCCCTCCAAATACTAAAACATTTAGCAAAACACTCAAATCGTCGGGGCTCCGAAATCATCAATACAAAACTAAAATCAACTCCGTCAAGCATAACGCGATCATCGGAGTTATGGTAAATGTAAAATATCAAAACCCAATATGAAAACCAACATACTATATATCAAAACTATAACTTATATATATATATATATATATATATATATAGTGCGCATCGTAGTAAAATCGCCTAAAAATCTTAATAAAGAAGCATACAAAAACCCCTGAAAATCGCCGTGCGATGCACGTGTCACGGCATAAGTAGCGGACGTTTATTTTTAAAAATAGCTATATATATATATATCTTTTATTTAATATACACGTCCCGCCTGGTTACTAAATCAAATTGTAATGATTATGAAAACATACTGCTCAAACTGAAATCAATCCCAATCACATCAAAAAATATATCTTGTGCGTCCGGTGCACACTCAAATCGGAACCAAATACAGATACCACGAATACACACAAAAACAAAACTAAGTGCAACAGGTGTGCACCAAAAACATCTGTCAAATGCAACGGGCGTGCACGACTTATCAGGTGCATCTAATCTGCATAAAACCCCGATTTAGTTCATCTGGTGTGCACAAAATCGCATCAAGTGCGCCAAGTATGCGTAAGAATCTTAATCAGGTGTACATGGTGCACGAAATCATACATCTAATATCAAAATCGAAACCACAGTACAAAAATGCATAAAACTAGGTCGAAGCATATGTAAAAATCATGTGTAGCCATATGCAAGAAATCAAATCAAAATCTCAAAATGTATTAAAACCAAATCAAGTGCACTGGGTATGTACAAAACAACATCAATACAACCGATATATGAAACATGCATAGAATATAATGAAAGTACACATAAGAAATATCAATCGTAGAACAAAATCCTCAAATACCAAAATCCAACCAACGGAAATATGAAATTCAAATCACCAAATCGCAATCGTAAACACAATCATCAATGTGCGCTTCTTTCCTCTGATGTCGACTACCTCGAACTCGTCTCTTCATAGGTATGCTGACTGCGCTACCAACGGCAATACTCATGTCTAGAGTCTCCTACATAGTCGATCTCTTCACCTGATATCCGGACTACATTAAACTTTTCGATCGATCCATCAAATCCCATAATTCCCTGAGAGCTCAACACTCAAGTACAGTTTAAAAGTATCCGGTACATACCCCAGCATCGATTGTCCAGCCGTAGAAGGGCAAACCCAAGCCTCACTAATGGCACCGCGGAACTGCCGTAAACCCTAAGGTTCAAGGGCGTTCTCGTGGTCATTATGTCGAGTTAGGGTTTCATTCTTCTAAAGGGTCAATAGAAATACCTGCATGTTCTTCCGAATACTTTAAACTTGGGAAAATGGGTTTCTGAAAATCGTTCGAATCCTTTAACTTCGTCTGGACGGCATGTGAATACCCTTCGTCCGCACGCTAAATAATGCTTCAATCCTCAAGAATAAACAATACCCTAATGGTTATCGCATTCGAGCCGCAGCTCCCTCTGCCCGTGCGTCCGTGGTAATAGAAACCACCCTCCGAGATCGACGAAGATAGATCAAAGGTACGAATGAAATACGGTGCAAACAAATGTACATCCTAAGGCTCCTTAAGCAGAGTAGCGTATCATAAGTATGCCGCGGACCATACCCACAGTACGTTACTCTACCTAAGTCGCCTACTCCATCAACCAAGGGTCACCTAGACTTATACAAGGTTAAACCTAGCGCTCTGATACCAACTTTGTCACGACCCGAAAGTACGGAACGTGACCGGCACTTAGATTACGAAACGTCTAGAGGCGCAACGTAACCTAAGTAAGCCGAAGCCCAGAAATCTAAACCATATAAAAGAAGAAGAAGTAAAAGAAAACATGAAGAAAACAATTTTAAAAGCATCAGCAAATTTTCTCAAAAATTTCGGCAGAGTCTCCTCTGTAAAAACTGGCCCCAAACGGGTACAACAAGTATAATATACACAAACAATAAAAAGCATCCCCAAACGGGAGCTAGCTCTATGCCAAAAGGAGGAAACAACCACACCAATGCACAATAGTAAACAACGCCAAAGGGCGAGGCTCAAAACTCAAAGAAAACAAAACCACTAGATATCGTAATAATACAAGCGCGACTCTAAGGTCGAAATAAATAAATGGTCCAGAAAACTATCAAGTAATACAAGTTTGGTTGATGGAGCTTAATAGATACAATGAAATAATAAAAATACAACGGCGGTCCAGATACAAATGAACCAACCTACCGTGCAAATCACTCTGAATGAAATGATGTGCCAGCAAACTGCCAAGGAACCCTGTGCATCAAACCTGTAATAAAATTTGGCACAACGGGGGTGAGTTGCTAACTCATGAGTAGAAGATATCTGCGAAAAGAAATCGAATGCACGACGCTATCCTAGGTCATAATAATATACTAATATACTACTAGTCATCAAGTAAGGATAGAATAATAAGCTATGTGTAAGTGCAAATGCTGCGTGCTCGTGTCAGTGCCCCATATAGTACTGTGTCATATGAATGAGTATACATGCACCATGAATGTAAAATAACCAATCCTGAAATCTAGATATATCTGTATAAGAAATCTTTAGCTTTTATCATAGTAAAATGTGTATAGAAATCTGAAATATCAACAATGAAATCCATGGAAATCCGTGTCAAGCATCGACACAAAACATGTAAATCTCAAGTCTCAATCCCTCATAATCTTAATGTCTCATAGTCTCAATATCTCGGGCTCCGTCAGTCCGGATCGGCCCATATCATCAAATCTCACGACAACTGTCCGTATCCTCCGGATATCCGCCGCGCTAGACATCACCGGTAGGTAGCCTTCCTCTTCCAGGCTCATCGTCTACAACTCGATATTCTTGCCCCGGGGTACCATACCGGGCCCACCATGTACCCGAGACGGTTCATCCACTCCTCGAATCGGGTCTCGAAATCCAACAGAAAACATGAAATCTCATGGTGGACGACACATACATCACGAGAAAACCGCATCTTATGTTTTAAAAAGAGAGGAGGAGAGAGAGAGAAGTTTTTATATATATTCTTGCGGTTTTCCTCAAAAATCCAGAAATCTCATAGAAATCCAAAATCCCAAAATCATGAGTAAGTATATGATAGGTGTAGGCATATGCCCCATAATACTGCATGATAACATGAAAATGCGAATGCATGAAATGTCTAAGTAATAAATACCATATCTATACTAACACCAGAGAGTAATCACAATATTATATCGATCTAGTTGCTAGCCGATTCTATCAATAAAAGATAATATGTTCTAAAGTGTACGTGACATAGCAATTACCGATGATGATGTGTGTGAGCCGGCAAATAAGTGTGCGTGGAATATGCGCATCATCGGTAATGGTGCTGGTGTCCTAACAGGCAGAGTTTTATACTGATTATAGAAATATATGAATGAACATGCACCATGATGATTACAGTGTGAAAGTAAAGACGGATATGTATTATCTACTCATTGGATATACAAGTATAACTACAACTATATGACTCGAGCCTGAACTAGTGTCCATCTAACCTCCTTAGGAACTAAACCTAAGAAACTAGTCGATAAGAAATAAAAGTACACCTAAAGTCTGAGTTCATATCTCTAATAGTCGGCGACCCAGCCTCAATAGCGTCACGTACATAGTACGGCTTCCTCGAATCAAGAGTGCGGATCAATCATCACGTCTATACCTCGTACGGTAAAATCCATCATACGGCATCCCAAAATCGGGGTACGGGTCAAGTATCACCTACGTGTCTCATTATTCGTATAATATCATCATCAACACATGTCATAATCAAGGTACCATACTGTAATCGCATACACCAATCATATATCATTGTCAGCATAAATATACATCGTTAATTTATCCTCAGAAATGTCATGTCACATATATCATATTTTTTGATCAAGTCACATATGTCAAGTCGTGATTAAGTCACTCCTATAAGGTATCGAAATCAAGTTACACCTTTATGATATCACAATCAAGTTACACCTATATGATGTCGTAATCAAGTCACGCATATATCATATCAGAATTCAATCACATGTTACGGTCCGGATGCTATTTTAGAGTCCCATGTAGCTCAATATCATCACCACCCATTATTATCTATGTATACCTATTCATTAACTCATTTCCTAATGATCCGCTAACATCATAACACGACCGTAGCCAAGAATCACGGCATTAGCCCAGTTATATTGTTTCATCCACGTGTATCATATCACATCCTTGTATCACATATACGTATTGTGTATATATATATATACCTACACCTAGTCCTATATATATATACACATACACGTATATACCACATCGAGTCTCAGTGTGTGCGTGTGTGTGTATCTACCTAAAACCTACGAAATCTCCTCCAAGATATTCATCCTCGGGTAAGGTCTTTCTAAATCAATATAGTCCAACCTAGGGTCATTATTAGGGTCCTACTCACCGAAATTCTAAGGTCACATCAGGCTTCCTAATGACAATAAGTACTATTCCTATTCTACGTTTGCGGGGGTGCTAAACGCCATCCACCCGACTTCCCCCGTAGATATACATCTACACTCCTTGTCCTTGTCTGCCGAAGACGGTGTCGCTATCCTCTTCTTCATCGCCCGCAGTCCACGTGAGGGGTACCTATACGCAACATATATAGTATCTTAAACTGAATCACGGACAAAATTCAAAACGACACACGGAACGCGCATAAGCTAAAACCTATGTCCCGTTCACGCAAAAGAACCAAATATCGCTCGATATCGGCGTACAAACTCCGATTAACCGAGATAAACATCAACAAATAACTCGTAGTTTAAAACTCATTACTTATAATATAAAACATGATTTAATCCATCGAAATCCTAAAAATCGATCAAACAGTCCGATTTCGTAAAACCCGAAAACGCCAATTTACCGTTTTGCTTCAAAACTTGATGTTTAAAAGAAACTTATGGTCATAATATTCATTAATTAGCATAACTAGACTATATAAACCATCACTATATTTTTGTTACACAAATTTGTATTAATTTGGAATTTCTAGTTTGCAACCTTTATCAATTTTCAACATCTTACAAGCAAAATTCCATAATTTCACGCCTAAACTTGATTTTTCCTAGTTTAACTTATCAAACTACAATTTATAATAATAGTAATATAATGAAACCATAATTTAGATTTTAAATCTCATTTATTTAAGAATTTCCAAATTCTAGTTAGCAAAAATAGCATTTTTCTTACAATTTCTCAATTATTAATAGAAACTAGTAACCAAATTAAGTTTTCCATTTCACTAACAAGTTAATACCCTCACTAAAACAACAATCTAATGTTACAAACATTAATTGGAATTTATCTCACCAATATATATAATATATAGAAATCTAGTTGTCAAAAAATGGTTTAATTTAAACAATTTTGGATAACAATTTACAATATAACAAGCATGCATGATTTTCCATTTCTAAAAGTGTTAAACTAGTTATTATAACCCAAATTAATTAATAAAACCATAACTTAATTTTACAAACCCTAACTTGAATTTAAAAAATTGTAAATAGAATTAATTTAATAAATCTAATTATGCTTAAAAGAAATATCTAATAACAATAAATTAAAAGAAGAAGATTTATACCTCCACTACATGCAATCCAAACATGAAAATAAGCCTCCAAAATGCATGCTTTCCATCTCCAAAATCCATGTAAATATGAGCAAAGAATAGAGGGTAGGAATAAATTAGGATTTTGTGGATTTTTATTTGGATTTTTGTAGGTTTTTTGATGATTTTTGGAGGTAAATTAAATTTTTAAGATGGGGGGCTGCCATGGGGGGTTGAGGCCGGCCACACCATGGAGGAGGGAGAGGAGAGTGAGAAAAGTGAAGAAAAGTATAGAAACTTCACCAAAAATATCAACTCTTTATGTCTTTTCATGATTTTATTTAATTTCTTTCATTTCTATTCTAAATAAACTAAAGAAATTTCTAGAATCATGGAAAAATTTGCAAATAAATTTTTCATGATACACACTAGATTCTAATATCCAATGATTAATTTTTGCAAATTAAACCCCTTCAAATTTATAATTTACACTAATTTAGTGTGTAAATAAAGCTTATGTTAATATTTAAAATAATTAATTTAGGAAAAATATTTAATTAAACTAAAAATTTATAAGTGGCTAAATAAACACTACTTACTAGTAATTAAATAATTAAAATAGGTATTTTTAAATTTATATTGAAAAATAATTACGGTTTAGTTTTACGAAAAATACGTTTTACTTTACCAAAAATCATAAAATTCACTTAAACGATTTTATTTATTTAATTATTTTTAAAACGTTACACGGAGTGTAGCCCAGAACACTCTGAGATACTACTGGAATACCTACCAGTAAATCTCCTGCCTTGGCCAAGGACTTCGTGTAATGGCTCTTCTAGACACAACGCGATCTCACCCCCAATACCGGGAGAGACGAAACCCCTGCCGATTCGCTCACTGCCACCATGTGGCTCGGGACTGTACCCAACTAAAACCTGTTTGCATGACTCCTTTGAGCCGTGGTAGGGTAGTAATCAAAGTACAGTGGCAACTCACACGAGACAAATGACGATATCAGGTCGATGAACTATCCTGTACACATGTCACCAGGGAACTGCTATCTGACGTCAGGTATAATACCAACTAGCATATTCCCGGCGAGTCTTGTCCGGTGTACTCATAACCCAATGAGCACCTGTATACATCTTAGGTGAACCAACTGATACCAATTGCTTGTGAGACCGGCCACTGCCCCTCGTCGGGGTCTCGACTGTATACACTAGTCTACCAATGGAGTATCGATGCCCAGTCTCGAAACTCCCATGACTAGGGACCACTTTAAGGATGTGCTTATAGACCCCGGCTCCCACGTATATGATCGCCATCATACTGCCGGTAGTCAAGCAAGAATCCTAAGGTCTATATCAATGTGTAATAGTGACCTGTAAGGTCACCTAAAGCTGTATACGATGATAAAGATAAACCAGATAGCATACTATTCTCCTGAGTAAGACTGTCCTACCGGTATAGGTCCTCTCCCAATCATTGCAATCATGTGCCTGTCATCCAATAATTGACTCTGAGGGCACTATATCCAACAATCTCCCACTTGCACTCAAGGCTAATTATACCGAACACCCAACTCCTCTAATAATCAGTCTCACAAAGCCCGTTTGCGAAATTATTGCGTTCGAGGAATAGCCTCAGAGAGTGGATCCGGCATAATATTTCTTTCTATGTCTCTCTTTATCTCAAGTTCGCGGAGAAAACCATCTCCCGAAATGAGCAATACCTGTCTTAGAATATGTCTGGATATCTAATGTGACCTAGTTCATAAATGAACTCCAAATCCAAACTTCTTAGACTGTATCGTCAACCGAATTTAATCAGTTTCCTGCACCACGCCACCCTCAGTATCCGCTTGGTGTTGGAGATAGTGCCCTCAGAGTCAATTATTGGATCACAGGTACGTGATTGCAATGATTGAGAGAGGACCTGTCCCAGTCGGACAGTCTTACTCGAGATGATAGTGTGCTATCTGGTTTATCTTTTTCATCGTGTACTGCTTTAGGTGACCTGACATGTCGCTATTACACGTTGATAGAGTCCCTAGGATTCTTGCTTGACCACCAGCAGTATGAGGGCGATCATATAAGTGGGAGCTGGGGTCTATAAGCACATCCTTAAAAGGTCCCTAGTCGTGGGAGTTTCGAGACAGGGCATCGATACTCCAGAGTAGACTAGTGTATACAGTCGAGACCCCGACGAGGGGCGGTGGCCGGTCTCACAAGCCACTGGTGTCAGTTGGTTCACCTAAGATGTATACAGGTGCTCATTGGGTTATGAGTACACCGGACAGGACTCGCCGGGAACATGCTAGTTGGCCTTATACCTGACGTCAGATAGCAGTTCCGTGGTGACATGTGTACAGGTTAGTTCATCGACCTGTGGATCGTCATTTGTCTCGTGTGAGTTCCTACTGTACTTTGATTACTACCCTACCACGCTCAAAGGAGACGTGAAAACAGGTTTTAGTTGGGTACAGTACCGAGCCACATGGAGGCAGTGAGCGGATCTTCAGGGGTTCGTCTCTCCCGGTATTGGGGGTGAGGTCGCGCTTTGTCTAGGAGAGCCATTACACGAAGCCCTCGGCCGAGGCAGGAGATTTACTCGTAGGTATTCCAGTAGTATCTCAGGGTGTTCTGGGCTACACTCCGACATGACTTGTACCGATTTTGGGGGTCTGACTTTTACCAACCCCCTAGGCCCGCCATGCGATACTCATAGACGAACGGACCGGACTATACGGATATTGTCACTGACAGGCTCAGTAGGGTGTCAGGATGAGTTCGCTCATCGACGTCCCTTTTAGTCAATACCTGGTAGCCCGTTACGTATTGGCTTATACCTCTGACATGCTAGTGGTTAAATCCACAACCAAGGTGTTGACGAGTCTTTAGAGTCCCCCACATTCAGTTACTCAGCTTTCGGGCGAAACGCTGTAGAGGCCGTATGGAGATATGGCAGGGTTCGATCAGATACGTGCGGTATTGCACGGATCAGGATCGGACGGATAATACTAGCCGTCTTTGGTTTAAGCCGGATCCTAGTATAGTACAGTGTAGATTTTGTCTCATTTCATTTGTATTTCGGTCGGAATACAAATGCGGGTGTGTATACACTGTATCGGGGTTTTCCTGTAATTTATTACGGGACTAGTTTTCTGGAGTTGCCAGTTTGCTTTCCGTTTCGGCTATATTTCTTTGTATCGTTCATTGGCTGAAGATTGGTGGAGGAGGGCTTATTTGCATTTGTGCAAATAAGTATTTGTGGAGGGGGTCTTTGCATATTTCTTTGTATCATGATGATGATGCATCCCTTGACCATTTGACTTCTTCATCCATCATGGCTTGACTTTTATATGATATGGTTGTTAATGATAGCATGACTTTTGGAAGTGATGATTGTTGTTTGAGTGTTGGACTTTCCTAGCTATCATTTCTTTGCATGATGACCATTCCTCTCTCTCTCTTATGGATGATGGTGTGGCCACTCTCATATTTTTGATACACTCTCTCATTCTCTCCTCTCCCACCTAAGGATGGCCGGCCTAGCTCCATGGGGCTGCCCAATTCATTTTGTTATAGGATTTTGGTTCATTTGATGTTGCAAAAATCCCACAAGATCAATCTCCAAAACTCCAAGTATCATTCCTCCACCAAAGGCAACTCCATAACCCCAAAGTGAGACATGAGCACTACACACCATTCAACAGCAAACCTTGGGCACGTCGGCTCGCCAACTTCGTGCCCGAGTTGCCTCGGTATAGAGGTGGGAGCCTGTAAAAGATGCAGGCGACGTGGTGCCCTTCCGGCGACGAGGTGGAGACCGGAGCTTCCTCGGGAGATCGGGACGACGACAAGAAGACCGGAGGACATGGATCACTCGGTATATCTCTCTTCCCATCTTGTAGTTAGCTAGGACTAGTTAATGGCACGATCCGGGTTTTAGTGCGCGGTGGTGCCGGTTCAAGAAAATTTAAAGTTTACCATCGCTTCCGCATTTGGCCTCGGGATGGAGGCCGGGGCGCCGCCGTGCACTTACAGTGGTATCAGAGCCTCGCCATTAACATAGTCTAGCTTTGTCTAATGTGTTTTACATTTCCGATCGAACAAAGTTCCAAAAACCCGCGTATTCTTCACATTAGTTTCTGTCAAAATTTTTTGAAGTCCAAAAATTTTTCAGGTTGTAAACTAGTGATGTACTGGAAGTTCTAAGCATTCTGTAGAAATTCGATACAGTGAATCGACTATTGGAGCGCGGAACCGCGGCCAAACCCCCCTTTGGGCCGCGGTTCCGCTGCACAATGATGTCCTTGCTGTATCAAATTTCTGCAGTCGCTTTCTGGGTTGAAAATAGGGGTTTTGGAATATTAATTTTTGGCCCAGAATTTCTTGATGTGCTACAGTAGTACTTGGGGGCCCACTTGATAAAATTTAATCCATCGGATATTTTAAACACATTTTTTCACAGTATTTACATTATATCTGCGACCGTGAATGTCACTTGTTCGGTAAATCATGTCTAACTGCTATAGCCCGGTTAGACGGATTTGCGAACGTGACTTTCACATTGATGTTCTGTGATTTTGCTGTGATATTGCGGATCGGTCGTAGGGGATAGCCTGGATGCAATGATAGTACAGTTTTGTTGTACTATGTACATTTGATATTGCGGGGCGAGCGTCCGACATGTGGACTGCCGTCACTGCCTGTTTGTATTATTCTTTTGGGGCACGACCAGGTTGCGGTCGATGTACCCGTTGTATGTATATTTTACTTTCTGTACTAGGATTGCCCCGCGGAGGGGTGCACGGATAGCCGGATTCTAGAGGGCAACAAGCCCGCATCTCATGGCATTGGGACGGAGGGGGCTTCGCTCTAGAATTGGCGGGCTATTCGCCGCACTCGTAGGGGGTACAGGTTGACCCAGGAGGGGTGCCCGAGTTACCGGATTTCGTGAAGTGCTGGGTGGTCCATTCACGTTGCTGAAGGGGGCTGCCTCGCTTCAGGTTTTGGCGGGTAACTTGCCGCGCCCGTAGGGGTCTAGGATTTCATTGCACATGCTATCCACACGACCTGGGGAACGCCGGGTTTCAGTAGTGGCTCTGTGAAACCCGGGGATCCCAGATATCTGTATTGTTCTGTGATGTTGTACATTTCTGTGATGTTGCATTTTATCACGCCTTGAGCGAATATAATATATTGGTATATATATTAGTAGATGTTGTATATGTTTTGCATCCGCGCTAGTCCAGTCCCCGCTCTGTCGTTAGTTAGCTAACCTAACGGGTAATGACGGGACCCAATGGCGAATACGGATGGCATATACGTACATCAGTATATTTTCGTTCTTTGTGGTGTGATCAATTGATGGGACTGCGTTGATTCGGATCAATGCAAGTTAAAAACAAACCTAATCTGATGTTGTTGGAACATTTTTCAAAAAGCTGTTATTGCAAGGACGTTCACTTTTGTTTTGTATCGTGGTATTCAGTTGGAATATCCTGCTCCTCAGTCGACGAGGCAAGGGCCGAGATCCCTTCACCGGGAGTGACCCCTTGGACAAAAAGTTTGCGTCAGGGCATTAACTTCACTATAGCCGATTGCTTTTGCTTTGCACCGTGGTATTCAGTTGGAATATCCTGCACCTCATTCTACGGGGAAAGAGCCGAGATCCCTTCACCGGGAGTGACCTCTTTAGCAACGGTTTTCGTCACTATATTTTCTAAAAAGCTATCCGTTCCTTCAACGATATCAAGTTCATTACGTTAAAGGTTTTCGCCAGAAACCATTCATAGCCCTCCGTCGTTTCATATGGGTGGTCAATAGTATTCAAGCTGTGTTTGTTGGCCAAAGTCAAGGCACAGTGTTTGGTAGCTATTGGGGTATTCATATGCAGCATAGATAGATGCGTTGGTTTGGGACAGTCGTATAGCCTTGTTGGCCAAAGTCAAGGGCTTATGCTGGTGGGCTCAAATTAACCTGGAGAATGACGGGTAGAACTTGACATGTGACTTATGATTTGTTGGCCAAAGTCAAGGTCATAAGAGCATGAGGTAAAAATCACATCGGGAGTTTCTAAAGAAACTGAAACTTGCCAGATATGCGCATACCATCTGGAGTGTGATTGCGTGAGCGAATTCCGTCACGTTATCATGCGATGATAGTTGGATCCCGATTCCCACTAATGAGTTAGTTTACTCCTCGGGTGACCCCGACTAATTCTTCTTTCAGGTTTGTAGGAGAATTTGAGGTAACTGTGGGAGGTTTCAAGATTAGATAAATTAGTAACCATTCTTATCTAGGTTAGAGTGCACGCTGAGTGTTTCTTTTCTCTCTCTCTTTGGCAGCGACCATTGACCCGACCCTAAGACTATGACTCAGTGACCAAAATTAACCGAACCTTCTTAAACACTGGCTTTTGGATTGTCAGAGTTGCAAACCTCATTGCCACTCCTACTTTTACCCTTTTCTCCAGGACACCCCGTATTACTACGAACGTCCACTTCCATTGGACAAAACCATCGTATGGTTAGATACGAACTCGAAAGAATTTATTCGAGGATGGTTTCAGGTTCTGGAGAAAACGGATAGGATTATTCAGTTGTCTTTTCCTTTTACCTTCTCTCAGGTTGCAAGTACTCCTTGGTTTAGGAGATAGTACACCTATTACTCAAATTGGATAGTCTTCTTCCAAACCTTAGGATGGTGCCGAACGGTGGGGAATGAAGAAAACCAATTAGCATAACGATGGTGTGCAGAAGGTATTAAGTTAAGACAAAGCAAGGGATTTGTAAGAGGGCAAAGTAAATTGCGACTGATATTCATGACCAAACCAGGTATTTCATTACCACTCCCATTTCACCTTTGTATTTCTCCAGGACACTCCGTATCACTATGAAGATCCACAGTTTATTGGATACTCCATCGTATGGTTATATACGAACTCGAAAGGAACTTGTTCCAGTTCGGGGATGGATTCTGGTTCAGGAGAAATAGGAATAAGGTTTATTCAGGTGTCTTTTATCTTCACCTTCTCTCGCATTGCGAGTGCTCCTAGGATTAGGACAGTACACCCGTTATGCTTATTGGATAGTCTTCTTCCAAACCATAGGCTGGTGCCGAACGGTAGGGAAGGAAGAAAACCATTTGGCCTAAAGGGGTGTGCAGAAGGTAATGACTAAAGACATATAAAGGGATTTGGAGAGGTGGCAAAGAACTATACGGTTACAGTCGTGAATCTGGAAGAGGTATTACTAGGAATACCGGGATAACCCATCGAAACATTTCAATATTTCAGCTTCACTGTGTACTGTTAAAGGAAAACTGATTTCCCGATTAGACACTTACTCCAGGGTATGTATTTATCAGGTATGATTCTCACATCTGTATGGTTTTACAGATGATGAGTGGGAGTAGGTTATTGGGAATTGGGTGATCATCCTCATTATATCGGGATTCGTTGTAATCGGTGATATTTGAGGAAGTCACCTGGGCTGTTTGCCGGTCGGCAAATATTTGGTTTTGAATATCCGCTGTTATGCACCAATTTCAAATTGATATATCTGTACGTCTATTTTCATAGAGTGAGATATACCTTTTTGAAATTATGTCAGCGACATTTACCTATATCAGTGGATGGTTAGGTAAGAAGCGTTAAACAGCGGTGTAATTCTTCTTAACCATAAGTACAGTTTTCAACCTACGGCACACAGTGAATGAGTTGTCAAACTCAAGGGACTTACACAGAGTATTGTATGTTTTGCAGGGTCCATCAGGACAGAGGGGTTGGTCCTCTTACTATATTCGGTTTACTTATGACTTATCTAGTTTTTAGACAGGTGTTTCGCGGAAACACAGGGTCCGAATTTTGAGAACTTATAGGTATTTGAATAAAGTAGAGAACCAGGTATTGTAAGTATCGGGATTCTTGAAAGTGATCGAAGATGCAGATACTTTTGTATGGTATTCAGTTGATAATAGTGATTAAGAGAACTTGCTTCTCTTTCAGGTTACTCATAATTGGAAGCATTCCTAAGTTGAGTAACGCTGATCGGCCTCCTTCCATTTAGTTGACATGCACTGGAGACAGCTGCATGATTTGAATATGGTTCAATTAAATCAGTGCATCTGGTTCTATATTGGATATAGAACAGTTCATATCTTAACGTTGTTAAGGTACGGGGAGTTGTCTGGCTTATGATTAAAACCAGACTCTGGATAACTCAAGGCACGTTTCTGTAATGGCTGTTTGTGGGTTGACCCAGGCTATGACGAGGGTTGACTTTCTACCATCTGGATGAACGATAGCGATATTGTTCTAGACTCGCCACAGTTTTATTAAAAATGGATTTTTTCATAAAACAGAGGTGGGAGTATGGTAGAACTGGAAGTGATTCCAGAACCACAAACAATTACTGAAGATTTCATAGGAACCTAAAGATTCAATCTTGTTTGACATTCCATTAGCCACTCCGCAGATAAGGTGGGTAACTTCAGGCACCCGAGAGGTACTCCGGTAGCCTCAAGGACGGTGACAGAGAAGTTCTTGTTTACCCACAGTTGCCATTGCTGTTGTTCCAGGCTGCGAGACCCGGCAGGAGGATGAGTATAGCGTCGTTCTGAACTGGCTTCAGAAGTGTACGTGTATATGACTCTGCCAGAGGGTTGTCGTAGTCAGTGGGAGCAGCGGAAGCATTGGTGGACAGGTAGCTTATGTCTATTTATAGACTAAAGCAGATATAGCGGAGATAGATCATCAATTTCTGATGTGACAGTCATAGGTTTGACTTCATCAGAATAGGGGATGGATCTGTTGAGAAGGTAGTAGGGTGTGATGTCATGGTATTTGGATGACATACACAGAATAGGAAAAGAATCTCCTATACTACGATCGGTTATACTTTGGTCGTCACACAGTGGTTTCTCCACAAAGGAAATGGATTTTATATCTTACATACTGGTTACTAGATCTATGGCTTTAGATCTAGATTTGGGTGGTTTCCCAATCAGGGTACTCAGACAGCATTCTAAGAGTATTTAGAATGGACGACTCCTGGCATGGTAGTGTACCTGCAGGTGATGGAGTCACCCTCTCTGAAGGTGTCTTACAGACTAAAGGGGAGAGGGATGTGCATGATTGGCAGATCACTTGCTCAGGCAATTGAGTCAATCATGAGATGTCAAGTACCACACCAGATGTTGTTCTTGCACTAGATGCAATAAGTTGACATTGATCCTATCCTAGAGAAACAGTCGGAAGCAGTTTTAGAACATAAGTGAATGTTCTAGGGATATGATAACGACAGCCTCATTCGGGAGACAGTTATCATTCCAGGCTTCCAAGGTGACCTGGACGACAAGGAGGTTGTCAGAGTTATAGTTTTCCTTCTGACGAGGGGCAGTATTTTGGACAGGTGGTCCAAGGCAATACTGAGGGAGGCATGACGCAGGATACTGATTAAGTTCGGTTGACGATAAAGTCTAAGAAGTTTGGATTTGGAGTTCATTTATGAGCTAGGTCCCATCAGACTTCCAGACACATTCTAAGACAGGTATTACTCATTTCGAGAGATGGGTTTCTCCGCGAACAATTTGTTATAGAGAGACATAAAAAGAAACATCATAGCGGATCCACTCACCGAGGCTATTTCTCGAACGCAAGAGTTTCGCAAACAGGCTTTGTGAGACTGACTAGTAGAGCAGTTGGGTGTTCGGTATCACACGGGCTGTGAGTATGCGACACCGCAATAATTAGCCTTGAGTGCAAGTGGGAGATTGTTGGAGATAGTGCCCTCAGATTCAATTATTGGATCACAGGCACGTGATTGCAATGATTGAGAGAGGACCTGTCTCAGTAGGACAGTCTTGCTCGAGATGATAGTGTGCTATCTGGTTTATCTTTATCATCGTGTACTGCTTTAGATGACCTAACATGTCGCTATTACACGTTGATAGAGCCCCTAGGATTCTTGCTTGACCACCAGCAGTATGAGGGCGATCATATACGTGGGAGCTGGGGTCTATAAGCACATCCTTAAAAGGTCCCTAGTCGTGGGAGTTTCGAGACAGGGCATCGATACACCAGAGTAGACTAGTGTATACAGTCGAGACCCCGACGAGGGGCGGTGGCCGGTCTCACAAGCCACTGGTGTCAGTTGGTTCATCTAAGATGTATACAGGTGCTCATTGGGTTATGAGTACACCGGACAGGACTCGCCGGGAACATGCTAGTTGGTCTTATACCTGACGTCAGATAGCAGTTCCGTGGTGACATGTGTACAGGTTAGTTCATCGACCTGGGGATCGTCATTTGTCTTGTGTGAGTTCCCACTGTACTTTGATTACTACCCTACCACGCTCAAAGGAGACGTGCAAACAGGTTTTAGTTGGGTACAGTCCCGAGCCACATGGAGGCAGTGAGCGGATCTTCAGGGGTTCGTCTCTCCCGGTATTGGGGGTGAGGTCGCGCTGTGTCTAGGAGAGCCATTACACGAAGCCCTCGGCCGAGGCAGGAGATTTACTGGTAGGTATTCCAGTAGTATCTCAGGGTGTTCTGGGCTACACTCCGACACGACTTGTACCGCTTTTGGGGGTCTGACTTTTACCAACCCTCTAGGCCCTCCATGCGATACTCATAGACGAACGGACCGGACTGTACGGATATTGTCACTGACAGGCTCAGTAGGGTGTCAGGATGAGTTCGCTCATCGACGTCCCTTTTAGTCAATACCTGGTAGCCCGTTATGTATTGGCTTATACCTCTGACGTGCTAGTGGTTAAATCCACAACCAAGGTGTTGACGAGTCTTTAGAGTCCCCCACATTCAGTTACTCAGCTTTCGGGCGAAACGCTGTAGAGGCCGTATGGAGATATGGCAGGGTTCGATCAGATACGTGCGGTATTGCACGGATCAGGATCGGACGGATAATACTAGCCGGCTTTGGTTTAAGCCGGATCCTAGTATAGTACAGTGTAGATTTTGTCCCATTGCATTTGTATTTCGGTCAGAATACAAATGCGGGTGTGTATACACTGTATCGGGGTTTTCCTGTAATTTATTACGGGACCAGTTTTCTGGAGTTGCCAGTTTGCTTTCCGTTTCGGCCATATTTCTTTGTATCGTTCATTGGCCGAAGATTGGTGGAGGAGGGCTTATTTGCATTTGTGCAAATAAGTATTTGTGGAGGGGGTCTTTGCGTATTTCTTTGTATCATGATGATGATGCATCCCTTGACCATTTGACTTCTTCATCCATCATGGCTTGACTTTTATATGATTTGGTTGTTAATGATGGCATGACTTTTGGAAGTGATGATTGTTGTTTGAGTGTTGGACTTTTCTAGCTATCATTTCTTTGCATGATGACCATTCCTCTCTCTCTCTCTCATGGATGATGTTGTGGCCTCTCTTATATTTTTGATACACTCTCTCATTCTCTCCTCTCCCACCTAAGGATGGCCGGCCTAGCTCTATGGGGCTGCCCAATTCATTTTGTTGTGGGATTTTGGTTCATTTGATGTTGCAAAAATCCCACAAGATCAATCTCCAAAACTCCAAGTATCATTCCTCCACCAAAGGCAATTCCATAACCCCAAAGTGAGACATGAGCACTACACACCATTCTACAGCAAACCTTGGGCATGTCGGCTCGCCAACTTCGTGCCCGAGTTGCCTCGGTATAGAGGTGAGAGCCCGTAAAAGATGCAGGCGACGTGGTGCCCTTCCGGCGACGAGGTGGAGACCGGAGCTTCCGCGGGAGATCGGGACGACGACGAGAAGACCGGAGGACACGGATCACTCGGTATATCTCTCTTCCCATCTTGTAGTTAGCTAGGACTAGTTAATGGCACGATCCGGGTTTTAGTGCGCGTTGGTGCCGGTTCAAGAAAATTTAAAGTTTACCATCGCTTCCGCATTTGGCCTCGGGATGGAGGCCGGGGCGCCGCCGTGCACTTACACTTGGACCACCTGTCCAAACTACTGCCCCTCATCAGAGGGAAAACTATAACTCTGACAGTCACTCTGTCATCCAGGTCACCTTGGAAGCCTGGAATGATAACCGTCTCCCAAAGGAGGCTGCCGTTATCAGATCCCTAGAACATCCACTTATGTTCTAAAACTGCTTCCGATCGTTTCTCCAGGATTGGATCAATTTATTGCATCTCGTGCAAAAACAACATCTGGTGTGGTACTTGACATCCCATGATCAACTCAATTGCCTAAGCAAATGATATGTCAATCATGCACATCACTCTCCCCTTTAGTCTGTAAGACACCTTTAGAGAGGGTGACACCATCACCTGCAGGTACACTACCGTCCCAGGAGTCGTCCTTTCTAAAACACCTATAGAATACTGTCTAAGTACCCAGATTGGGAAACTACCTAAATCTTGATCTAAAACCATAGATCTAGTAACCAAAATGCTTGATATAATATCCAAATCGTTTGTGGAGAAACCACTGTGTGACAACCAAAGTATATAACCGATCGTAGTATAGGAATTTCACTTCCTACACTGTGTATGTTATCTAAATACCAGGACATCACACCCTACTACCTTCTTAATAGATCCATCCCCTATTCTGATGAAGTCAAACCTATGACTGTCATATCAGAAATAGATGATCTATCTCCGCTATACTTGCTTTAGTCTATAAATAGACACAAGCTACTTGTCCACTATGCTTCCGCTTCTCCCACTGACTACGACAACCCTCTGGCAGAGTCATATACATGTGCGCGTCTAAAGCTAATTTAGAACGATGCTATATTCATCCTCCTGCCGGGTCTCATAGCCTGGAACAACAGTAGTGTCATGTTTGGGTAAACAAGAACCTCCTTGTCACCGTCTTTGAGTATACCGAAGTACCTCTCGAGTGCCTGAGGTTACCGACCATATTTGCGGAGTGGCCAATGGAATGTCAATCCAGATTGAATTTTTAGGTTCTTATCAAATTTTTAGTAACCATTTGCGGTTCTGGAATCACTTCCAGTTCTACCATACTCCCACTACTGTTTTCTGAAAAAATCCATTTTTATTAAAACTGTGGCGAGTTAAGAACAATATCACTATTGATCTTCCAGATGGTAGAAAGTCAACCCTCGTCATAGCCCGGGTCAACCCACAAACAGCCATTACAGAAACGTGCCTTGAGTTAACCAGAGTTTGGTTTTAAGCATAAGCCGGACAACTCCCCGTACCTTAACATCGTTAAGATATGAACCGTTCTATATCCAATGTAGAAACAGAGGCACCGATTTAATTGGAACTAGATTCAAATCATGCAGCCGTCTCCAGTGCATGTCAACTAAATGGAGAGAGGTCGATCGGCATTACTCAACTTAGGAGTACATCCAGATATGAGTAACCTGAAAGAGAAGCAAGTTCTCAAAACCATTACTATCAACTGAATACCATACACAAGTATCTACATCTTCGATTACCTTGAAGAATCCTGATACTTGCAATACCTGGTCCTCTACTTTATTCATATACCTATAACTTCTCAAAACTTAGATCTTGTATTTCTATGAAAAACATGTCTAAGAACTAGAGAAGTCACAAGTAAACATAATATAGTACGAGT
Organism: Agapanthus africanus; assembly: GCA_030015575.1. Lineage (NCBI taxonomy): Eukaryota > Viridiplantae > Streptophyta > Magnoliopsida > Asparagales > Amaryllidaceae > Agapanthus > Agapanthus africanus. The sequence goes on from CM057350.1 coordinate 243,772,631, forward strand.
ACCAACCCCTCTGTCCTAATGGACACTGGACAACATACAATACTCTTTATAAGTCCCCTGAGTCTAATAAATCATTCCCCGTGTGTCGTAGGTTGAAAACTGTACTTATGGTTAAGAAGAATTACACCGCTGTTTAATGCTCCTTACCTAACCATCCACTAATATAGGTGTTAGTTATGTATATGCCCTAGAGGCCATTGTTGTACATATGATGTATATTAGATGGATGCTTGGATATATACAGAGAGGACTTTCTTGCTCGTCATGATAGTATGCTATTTGGTTTCACATTATCTTAACATGTTGACTTGTATTGGTTTACTGTCTTTCTCTCACATGTTGATAAAGACCTTAGGATCTGTACTCGACTACTGGGATGATGATGAGATCATACTAGTGGGGCCACGGTAGTCGATGAGTACATCCTATAACTGTTCCTAGTCGAAGGTATATCGAGACAGGGCATCGATACACCAGAGTAGACTAGCGTATACGCATCTTGACCCATGTGATGGACGATGGATGATCCCATATCCATCGTTGTTTGACATCAGAGATGGTGTACGGGTGATCAGTAGAGACTGGGTACACTGGACGGACTCGCCGAGAACTCCCATATGGTGATATACCACATGTCAGATGGCAGTTCCCCGGTGACACTGGTACAGAGTAGTCTGTGTTAGGTTTACCTAGCACTCTATGTAGAGTTTGGAAGCATCACATGTCACAAAGTTCAAATTTTTATGGTGCTATGTAAGCATACAAAGGATCTAACCTAGAATATTAGGGTTTCTATACATAACAAGTAGCAAAGACTAGGGTTTTGAGAGTACAACCTTTGTAGCACCCTTTTGCTAGAATCCTTAGCCACTTGAGTGTTGGAGGAAGGTTCTCTTGAAGTCTTCTAGTGTCCACGACGATTCACCCGAAGCTCCTTCGTCTAAGCTATCGACTTCACTTTCCGAGAGAAGAGATGAAGATAACACTCTAAACAAGTGGGCTAAACTTGTGTAGAATGATGTGGTTGTCACGACCCGCAGGGTACGGAACGTGACTGGCACTTAAGTTACTAAACGTCTCAAGACGTCCGTAAAATAAGTAAGCCAAAACCCAGAAACCAAAACCAAATAAGCAAAAGAGTGAAGAAAAACCAATCAATTGAAAGCGAGTTTATCAAATAAGTCATATAAAACCTTTTTAAAAACAATATCAATTTTTCCGAAAATTTCGGCAGAGTCACCTTTGTAAATACTGGCCCCCAAAATGGGTACAACAAGAATATATATAAATCCAACAAATAAGGCATCCCCAAGCGGGAGCTAGCTCTTCGCCACAAGGCGGTCACAAATCCCACGCAATATAAAACAACAACATGCAAAATAATCATAAAGAAGCATGAGAAAAACAGCATGTCGACTCAAGTGAGCTCGACTCCAAAATACAGCATAAAACGTCCACAAATCTCACAGTCTCATCTCTAGGTCAATATACAACAATACCGGTAGATACAGTAGATGGAGTACTCTAGATACAAAGAATATACAAGGTGGTACAAAAATAATAATACAACCCACCTACGAGCAAAAGCCTCGAGTCCTGGCAAAAGAGGCAAAAGAAGCGATGCGCCCGCCGCTACTGTGCTGACGGAACGGACCTGCAAGAGACTGTGGCACAACGGGGCTGAGTTGCCAACTCTTGAGTAATAAATAACATCTATAGAGGCTATCGCAAGTATGCACATAAGAATCCTAGCATCTATAATACAGGTATGGAAGGTTATAATAGCAGGTATGTATGCAATATGAATATACTAGCATGAATGTATGCAATATGAATATACTAGCTGGTATGTATGCAATATGAATATACTCGTGATCTGCATGTGTAAATATAAGAAATCAACTTTTTCCTTTAGGCATCTCTTTTGAAATATCAGTACAATACCAATAGAATCAACAAGAATCCGTGTCCAGCAACGACACCTCAAAACTGTCTCAAATCTCATATATCCATATCGTAGTATCTCTGGCCTCAGCCGTCTGGCTGACCCATCTCAAATATCAATATCTCATCATCTCGCGGCCACAGTCGGTATCCTCTGGATATCCGCCGTGCCAAAACAGTCACCGGTAGGTAATCCATCCCCTGCCAGGCTCAACGTCAACAACACGATCCTCTTGCCCCGGGGTACCTTACCGGGCCCACCATATACCCGAGACGGTTTCTCCACTCCTCGACACGGATCTCGAAACCACAGCAAACTCATGGTGGACGACACTTTACATCACTAGAAAACCGCAACTTTTTATATTTTAAAAGATCATAAGTTGTAAATTTTGCGGCTTTCCCCGAAATCCAGAAATATCATAAATCTCAATAAATCATCATATGTGCATATGTCAATGATAATGAATGCATATGGTATCAATAACCAAGCTGCAATGTATGATTAATAAACTAGGCATGAACAATTGATGTAATTGTATACATACACATGAATAGCAATTCTACAATGTTATTTTAAGGATTTATTGCAATAGTACAGGTTTAAGTATCATATATGGTGACAACATTCTAGATTATAAGTTATCTAGTGTCGTGGCATGGCAATTACCAGGGCGTGTGTGTTCGCATGAATAGTGCTCGTGCTGCATATAAAAACCCTGGCAATGGTTCAGGTGTCCTATAGAATGGGTTCGCATATGTCTGACAATATAAAGCATGGATGTAGCAAGATGTTACGCAAGCATTTACTCCTAATTACTAATATCACTAGAAATCTTTAAACTAATTAACTATCGGGCGACTTGCGCCATCCGAACGATAATCCCCCGTAGATGTTACATCTGCTCACAGGAATCCTCAGCTAGCTACGTCCAATCACCGCTTTCCCTTTTCGTGCCGCGTCCGACGTCTCCGCGACCGAACCTGGAATTTGCACCAATACAAAACATAAGGTTACATATCATGAAATGACGCAAATCCCAAACGAAAATATCCACGTTCACAAGCTAGGCACAACATGCGCAAGATGCGCAGAACACACACGAAAATCGCAAAACTAACTAGAATCGTCGTTTTGGGACGCCCGGCAAAACTAAAACCCGATAATACCAAAATCCGCATTCACACACCCTAAAAGTCGTAAGAAATGCCAATACAATCATCAAGATATCACAAAAGATTCATCACATAATTTTATAAAAAAAACTAGTAAGCATTAACGTTCCAAAATCGGTGCAAATATCGCCGATTTGCGATAAAGTGCTCACATTATCACACAAACTTCCAAATTAAACCATTAGAAAGCCACTACAATTAAATTAACCCCATTACCATGCATCAAAACCCACTTTCCATACACAAACATTTTCTTGATTTTTCATGAAACAAGCATAACAACCACTTTAACACAAAAAAAGACTAGATTAATACAATTGAAACCCACTTAAGTAAAGTGACCACTTAGATTAGGCTAACAAAATAACTAGATAGCAAATATAATTTAATTAACCTACTAATGGTTTCTAAAACACTAGTTTAAACTCAAGCCATGAATTTTAACAAACCTAGAATGAAAATAGTACTAAAATTAACAGTAAAACAACTTAATTAAAGGAACTTAACCAAAAGAATTTAATTAGGTAGAAATTATACCTCACAAGCCCAAACCCTATATTGCTATAGCCTCCAAAGATGCCATCTTTGTCCAAGATTTGAACAAATTTAGGTTTGAGAAGAGAGGGGATAAGGTTTTGCTTTGAAATTGTGAAGGAAATTGTTGATTTTGTTGAATTTTGATAGAATTTTCTTGATGAAAATGAGAGAAAAGAGAAGGAAAAAAAATAATGGAGGAGGGGGGCTGCAGATTTTTGACAGTGAGGGAAATGGGGAGGAGTGTGAGTGGGTGGTACTAGATTTATTTTTTTCTCCAAGTCAAACATCATACCTTAATTAATATATTATATTCTACACTCTTAATCTTATTCCTCTCTTTCCAAATGAATTGAAATGAAAATGGTGTGGGGGTTCCAGCAGGTGGCTCGGCTAAGGGAGATGTGGGGATGTGTGTAAGAGAGTGCACACAAATTTTTATGCAAATAGACCCCCCACAAGTCCAAAATTGCAAGTTTTAGTTCAAAATAAATATATTTTTGTTTTCCATAATAAAAACCCATTAAAACTTGAAATAAAATACTAAAAATTTATATTACAACTAGATTTTACTTAACATAATTTTAAAGATTAAAATTAGCCCATTTAAATTTGTATTTATCGCTAATTTAATATATTTTTTTTACCGGCTTAAAATAATATTAAAAATTGAAAAATTAGGGAAAATTTTTAAATGACCAGAAATTTATAAGTAACTTACCTATCCAAATCAGGTATAATTAGGCCTAAACTGCAAAATAACAAAAAGACGATTTACGGAAAAATACCAAATTTTCACCGATTTTCAGGAAAACACCAAAACGACTTTTCAAGGTGCTACAATCTTCCCCCCTTGAAGAAATTCGGTCCCCGATTTTAAAAAAATAACTACGCTTACCATCAATGAGATGGGGATATTTCTTCCTCATCTCGCCCTCGGTCTTCCAGGTGACCTCCTCGCTGCTCGGGCCACGCCAAAGGACCTTGACGGTAGGTATAACTTTTGATCTCAATTTCTGCACCTGCCGATCCAGGATGGCCACCGGCTGCTCTGCAAAAGAAAGGTCGCGCTCTAGCTGGACTGTCGGGTGCTAAATCGCATGCGAAGGGTCGTGAAGGTACTTGCGGAGCATCGAAACATGGAGGACAGGGTGAACATCGGGAAAGCTGGGTGGAAGAGCAAACGATATGCAACTGCGCCGACACGCTCGAGAATCTCGAAGGGACCCACAAATCTGGGAATAAGCTTTCCCTTTCGCCCAAACCGCATCACGCTCTTCATCGGAGAGACCCTCAGAAAAACATGATCGCCAACTGCGAACTCTAGTCTGCGACGGCGCCTGTCTGCATATGATTTCTGCCTGCTCTGAGCTGCTCTCATCCGGTCTCAAATCAACTGTATCTTCGCTGTCGTCTCCTCAACAAGCTGCGGCCCCAATATACTGCTCTCGCAGAGCTCGGTCCAACAGACTGGCGATCTGCATCTCCTCCCATACAATGCCTCGAAAGGTGCCATCTGAATAGTATCCTGGAAGCTGTTGTTGTAGGAGAACTCCACTAACGGTAAATGATGATCCCAGCTACCACCAAAGTCCAAAACGCATGCTCGGAGCATGTCCTCGAGAGTCTGAATAGTCCGCTCTAACTGGCCGTCGGTCTGCGGATGAAATGCTGTGCTAAAACTCAAACGGGTGCCCAATGCCTCCTGAAGTCGCTGCCATAGTCGGCTGGTAAACTGGGTGCCTCTGTCGGACACGATACAAGTCGGTACGCCATGCAACCGCACGATCTCGTCGATGTAAAGCAGGGCATACTGAGCAAAACTGAAAGTGGTCTTCACTGACAGGAAGTGAGCCGCTTTCGTCAATCGATCCACGATCACCCAAATGGAGTCGTACCCACGACTGGTCCTGGATAGACCCACCACAAATTCCATCGAAATTTACTCCCATTTCCACTCCGGAATGGGCAAAGGCTGCAACTCTCCTGCTGGCCTCTGGTGCTTGGCCTTGACTTGCTGACAAGTCAGGCATCTCGATACGAAGTCTTTGACGTCCCTCTTCATTCCGTTCCACCAGTAAACATCTCACAAATCGTGGTACATCTTGGTGGAACCCGGATGAACGCTGTATGTCAATCTATGCGCCTCCTCAAGAATCTCACACCGCAGTCCCTCAGAATCTGGTACGCACAGTCGAGTCCCAAATCGCAGTATCCCCTGATCATCGATCACGAACTCGGAATCTCTGCCCTGTCTAATCTGCTCCATGATCTCTGAAAGAAGGCCATCGCTGGGCTGTGCCTCTCGAATACGGTCAAGTAACTGCGGACGTGCACGAACATGCGCAAGCTGTCCCCCTGTCGGAGTGAACTCGAACTCAACCCGACCGTCGCATAAAATCTGCCAATCTGCCGACGACTGCTTCTGTACTGCACGCAAACAAGAAAGACTACCCCCGGGCCTCCTGCTCAAAGCATCTGCCACTACATTAGCCTTGCCCGAGTGATACAAAATCTCGCAATCATAGTCCTTTACTAGTTCCATCCAACGGCGCTATCTGAGATTCAGGTCTCGCTGCTGAAATATATACTTTAAGCCTTTGTGATCAGCGAATATCTGACACGACTCGCCGTATAGGTAATGTCGCCAGATCTTAAGTGCAAAGACCACTGTAGCCATCTCCAAATCGTGAGTGGGGTAGTTCTGTTCATGTTTCTTCAACTGCCGTGAAGCATACGCGATCACCCTGTCATGCTGCATCAATACACACCCTAGCCCCACTCGTGAAGCATCACAATAAACCACGAATCCGCCTGATCCTGAAGGCAAAGATAATACCGGTGCCGTAGTCAAACAAGTCCGTAGCTGCTGAAAACTGTGCTCGCACTCCTCCGTCCAAAGAAAGGAACTCCCTTCCGGGTCAATCCAGTCAAAGGTGCAGCAATACGGGAGAAATCCTGAACGAATCGCCTGTAGTAGCCAGCCAGGCCTAGGATACTGCGGATTCCCGTAACTGATGTCGGTTTGGGCCACTGCTGAACGGCCTCAATCTTCTTCGGGTCCACACATATGCCATCTCTCGTAATCACGTGACCCAAGAATCCGACGCTGTCCAACCAGAATGCACACTTTGAAAATTTTGCGAAAAGCTGGTGCTCCCTCAAAGTCTGCAATGTAACCCGCAAGTGCTGCTCGTGCTCCTCTCTGCTCTGGGAGTACACCAAGATATCGTCGATAAACACGATGATGAACAAGTCAAGATACGGTCTGAATGTACGGTTCATCAAATCCATGAATGCAGCTGGGGCGTTGGTGAGTCCGAACGACATCACCAAAAACTCATAGTGGCCAAAGAGTGTGTGGAAAGCTGTCCTCGGTATATCCTCCTGTCGAACTCGCAGCTGATGGTATCCTGATCACAAGTCGATCCTTGAAAAATATCCCGTACCCTGATGCTGGTCGAACAAATCATCCATGCATGGCACGGATATCTGTTCCGCACGGTAACTTTGTTCAGCTGGCGGTAGTCGATACATAAGGGCAAATTTCCATCCATCTTCTTGACAAACAGGACCGGAGCACCCCACGGAGAAACACTAGGTTGAATAAGCCCCTTATCTAACAAATCCTACAACTGATCCTTCAGCTCTCTAAGCTCTGCCGGGGCCATCCGATAAGGCGGTATAGAAATAGGCCCCGATCCGGGAATCAAGTCAATGCAGAACTCAACGTCGCGCTCAGGCTGTAGCCCAGGCAGCTCGTCAGGGAAAACATCAGGGAACTCACAACAATCGGGACCCGGTCCAAAGGAACCTTTGCAGCTCGAGTATCACAAATATATGCTAAGAATCCCTGACATCCCTTCCGCAAGAGCTAACCAGCGCGAAGTGTTGGAGATAGTGCCCTCAGAGTCAATTATTGGATCACAGGCACGCGATTGTAATTATTGAGGGAGGACCTATCCCGATAGGACAATCTTACTCGAGATGATAGTATACTATCTGGTTTATCTTTATTATCGTGTACTGCTTTAGGTGACCTTACAGGTCGCTATTACACGTTGGTAGAGCCCTTAGGATTCTTGCTTGACCACCAGCAGTATGAGGGCGATCATATACATGGGAGCTGGCAGTCTATAAGCATATCCTTAAATGGTCCCTAGTCGTGAGAGTTTCAAGACAGGGCATCGATACTCCAGAGTAGACTAGTGTATACAGTCGAGACCCCGACGAGGGGCGGTGGCCTGTCTCACAAGCCACTGGTGTCAGTTGGATCACCTAAGATGTATACAGGTGCTCATTGGGTTATGAGTACACCGGACAGGACTCGCCGGGAACCTGCTAGTTGGTCATATACCAGACGTCAGATGGCAGTTCCCTGGTGACATGTGTATTGGTTAGTTCATCGACCTGGGGATCGTCATTTATCTTGTGTGAGTTCCCACTGTACTTTGATTACTACCCTACCACGGCTCAAAGGAGTCGTGTAAACAGGTTTTAGTTGGGTACATCCCCGAGCCACATGGAGGCAGTGAGCGCATCTTCAGGGGTTCGTCTCTCCCGGTATTGGGGGTGAGGTCGCGCTGCGTCTAGGAAAGCCATTACACGAAGCCCTCGGCCGAGGCAAGGAGATTTACTGGTAGGTATTCCAGTAGTATCTCAGGGTGTTCTGGGCTACACTCCGACACGACTTGTACCGCTTTTGGGGGTCTGACTTTTACCAACCCCCTAGGCCCGCCATGCGATGCTCATAGATGAATGGACCGGACTGTACGGATATTGTCACTGACAGGCTCAGTAGGGTTGTCAGGCTGAGTTCGCTCACAGACATCCCATTTAGTCAATACCTGGTAGCCCGTTACATATTGGCTTATACCTCTGACGAGCTAGTGGTTAAATCCACAACCAAGGTGTTGACGAGTCTTTAGAGTCCCCCACATTCAGTTACTCATGTTTCGGGCGAAAAGCTGTAGAGGTCGTATGGAGATATGGCATGGTCCGATCAGATACGTGCGGTATTGCACGGATCAGGATCGGACAGTTTGTACTACAGGCCATATGGATATATGGCAGGGTTCGATCAGATACGTGCGGTATTGCACGGATCAGGATCGGACGGATATTACAAGCCGGCTTTGTTTTAAGCCGGATCCTAGTATAGTACAGTGTAGATTTTGTCTCATTGCATTTGTATTTCGGTCGGAATACAAATGCGGGTGTGTATGCACAGTATCGGGGTGTTCCTGTAACTTATTACGGGACCAGTTTTCTGGAGTTACCAGTTTGCTTTCCGTTTCGGCCAATTTCCTTTGTATCGTTCATTGGCCGAAGATTGGTGGAGGAGGGCTTATTTGCATTTGTGCAAATAAGCAATTTGGAAGGGGTCTTTGCATATTATCATGTCATGATTATAGCACCATACCTTGACTTCTTGACTTCATGATGGTTCATGATGGTTGGACTTTGTTTATGATGAGTGATAGTAGAGTGTTGGTTTTGCCTTGTGATCATTGGTTCACATGATTCCTTTTTCCCTCTCTCTTGCATTATTCTATCACTCTCTCCTCTCATTCTAATCCCCACAATTGAGATGGCCGGCCACTCCCCTTAGTAGGCTGTCCAAAAATTTGAGAGAAGAAAAATGTGTCTCATTCCCATGCCAGAAATCCCTTTGTTCATCCAAAGATATATATGGTTCATTTCCTCCACCAATGGCAATTCCTACAACCCCAAAATGAGACTTGAGCACTACACATTCTACAGCAAATCTTGGGCACGTCGACTAGCCAGCTTCGTGCCTGAGTTGCCTCGATATTGAGGTGGGAGCCCGTAAAAGATGTAGGCGATGTGGTGCACTTCCGGCGATGAGGTGGAGACAGGACATTCCGCAGGAGATCGGGACGACGACGAGAAGACCGGAGGACTCGGATCAGTTGGTATATCTCTCTTCCCCATCTTGTAGTTAGCTAGGACTAGTTAATGGTTCGATCCAGGTTTTAGTGCGCGGTGGTGCCGGTTCAAGAAAATTTAAAGTTTACCATTGCTTCCGCATTTGGCCTCGGGATGGAGGCCGGGGCGCCGCCGTGCACTTACAGTTGTATCAGAGCCTCGCCATTAACATAGTCTAGCTTTGTTTAATGTGTTTAAATTTCCGATCGACCAAAATTCCAAAAACACGCGTTTTCACATACATCAGTTTTCTGTTGAATTTTTCCTTGCTCGAAATTTTTTTCAGGTTGTAGAAAAGTGATGTACTGGAAATTCTAAGAACACTGTAGAAATTCGATACAGTGACTCCATAGTGGGAGCGCGGAACCGCGGCCAAACCCCCCTTTGGGCCGCGGTTCCGCCGCACTATGTTGAGATCACTGCATGAAATTTCTGCAGTTGCTCTCTGGGTTGTTTTTAGGGTTTCTGGAATATTAATTTTGGGCCCAGAATTTCTTGATGTGCTACAGTAGTACTTGGGGCCCACTTGTTAAATTTTTTGATCGATCGGACATTTTAAACACATTAGTTCACAGTATTTACATTATATCTGCGACCGTGAATGTCACTCGATCGGTAAATCATGTCTAACTGCTATAGCCCGGTTAGACGGACTTGCGAACGTGACTTTCACGTTGATGTTCTGTGTGTTGCTGTGATGTTGCGGATCGGTCGTGGGGATAGCCTGGATGCAATGCTAGTACAGTTTTTGGTTGTATTATGTACATTTGATATTGCGGGGCGAGCGTCCGACATGTGGACTGCCGTCACTGCCTGTTTGTATTATTATTTTGGGGCACGGCCAGGTTGCGGTCGATGTACCTGTTGTATGTATATTTTACTTTCTGTACTAGGATTGCCCCGCGGAGGGGTGCACGGATGGCCGGATTCTGGAAGGCAACAAGCCCGCATCTCATGGCATTGAGACGGAGGGGGCTTCACTCTAGGATTGGCGGGCTATTCGCCGCACTCGTAGGGGGTACAGGTTGACCCAGGAGGGGTGCCCAAGTTACCGGATTCCGTGAAGTGCTTGGTGGTCCATTCACGGTGCTGAAGGGGGCTGCCTCGCTTCAGGTTTTGGCGGGTGACTTGCCGCGCCCGTAGGGGTCTAGGATTGCATTGCACAGGCTATCCACACGACCAGGGGAACGTCGGGTTTCAGTAGTGGCTCTGTGAAATCCGGGGATCCCAGATATCTGTATTGTTTCTGTGATGCTGTACATTTCTGTGATGTTGCATTTTTTATCACGCCTTGAGCGAATATAATATATTGGTATATATATTAGTAGATGTTGTATATGTTTTACATCCGCGCTAGTCCAGTCCCCGCTCTGTCGTTAGTTAGCTAACCTAACGGGTAATGACGGGACCCAGTGGCGAATGCGGATGGCATATACGTACATCGGTATATTTTCGTTCTTTGTGGTGTGATCAATTGATGGGACAGCGTTGACTTGGATCAATGCAAGTTAAATACAAACCTAATCTGATGTTGTTGGAACACTTTTCAAAAAGCTGTTATTGCAAGGACGTTCACTTTTGTTTTGCATCGTGGTATTCAGTTGGAATATCCTGCTCCTCAGTCGACGAGGCAAGGGCCGAGATCCCTTCACCGGGAGTGACCCCTTGGACAAAAAGTTTACGTCAGGGCATTAACTTCACTATAGCCGATTACTTTTGCTTTGCATCGTGGTATTCAGTTGGAATATCCTGCACCTCATTCTACGGGGAAAGAGCCGAGATCCCTTCACCGGGAGTGACCTCTTTAGCAAAGGTTTTCGTCACTATATTTTTAAAAGCTATCAGTTCCTTCAACGATATCAAGTTCATTACTTTAAAGGTTTTCGCCAGAAACCATTCGTAGCCCTCCGTCATTTCAGTTAAATATTCGGTAGTATTCAAGCTATGTATTTTGACCTCACGCCAAGGCATAGTGTTTGGTAGCTGCCGGGTATTTAGCTGTTGCATAGATAGATGCGTTGGTTTGGGACAGTCGTACTACTATTTTGGCCTACGTCAAGGGTATGTACGGGTGGATTCAAATTAACCTGGATAATGATGGGCAGAACTTGACATGTGACTTATGATATTTTGCCCTCACGCCAAGGTCATAAGAGCATGGGGCAGAAATCACATCGGGAGTTTCAAAAGAACTGAAACTTGCCAGATATGCGCATACCTTCTAGAGTGTGATAACGTGAGCTGATTCCGTCACATTGTCATGCGATGATAGTTGGATCCCGATTCCCACTGATGAGTTAGTTTACTCCTCGGGTGACCCCGACTAATTCTTCTTTCAGGTTTGGAGGAGAATTTGACGGTACAGTGGAAGGTTTCCAGATTAGAAAAATTGGTAACCATTCTGATCGAGGTTAGAGTGCACGCTGAGTGTTTCTTTTCTCTCTCTCTTTGGCAGCGACCATTGACCCGACCCTAAGACTATGACTCAGTGACCAAGTTAACCGAACCTTCTAAACACTGACTTTTGGATTGTCAGAGTTGCAAACCTCATTGCCACTCCTACTTTTACCCTTTTCTCCAGGACACCCCGTATTACTACGAACGTCCACTTCCATTGGACAAAACCATCGTATGGTTAGATACGAACTCGAAGAAATTTATTCGAGGATGGTTTCCGGTTCTGGAGAAAACGGATAGGATTATTCAGTTGTCTTTTCCTTTTACCTTCTCTCAGGTTACGAGTACTCCTTGGTTTAGGGGTAGTACACCTATTATGCAAATTGGATGGTCTTCTTCCAAACCATAGGCAGGTGCCGACCGGTTGGGAATGAAGAAAACCAATTAGCCTAACGATGGTGTACAGAAGGTACTAAGTTAAGACAAAGCAAGGGATTAGTAAGAGGGCATAGTAAATTGCGACTGCTATTCACGACCAAACCAAATATTCCTTCGCCAATCCTAAATCACCTTTGTATTTCTCCAGGACACTCCGTATCACTACGAAGATCCACAGTTTATTGGATACTCCATCGTATGGTTATATACGAACTCGAAAGGAACTTGTTCCAGTTCGGGGATGGATTCTGGTCCAGGAGAAATAGGAATAAGGTTTATTCGGTTGTCTTTTATCTTCACCTTCTCTCATTGCGAGTGTTCCTAGGATTAGGACAGTACACCCATTATGCTTATTGGATAGTCTTCTTCCAAACCATAGGCTGGTGCCGAACGGTAGGGAAGGAAGAAAACCATTTGGCCTAAAGGGGTGTGCAGAAGGTAATGACTAAAGACATATAAAGGGATTTGGAGAGGTGGCAAAGAATTATACGGTTACAGTTGTGAATCTGGACACTGGAAGTGGCATTACTAGGAATACCGGGATACCCCATCGGAACATTTCAATGTTTCAGTTTCACTATGTACTGTTAAAGGAAAACTGATTTCCCAGTTAGACACTTGCTCCAGGGTATGTATTTACCAGGTATGATTCTCACATCTGTATGGTTTTACAGATGATGAGTGGGAGTAAGTTATTGGGAATTAGGTGATCATCCTCAATATATCGGAATTCGTTGTAATTGGTGATATTTGAGAAAGTCACCTGGGTTGTTTGCCGGTCGGCAAATATTTGGTTTTGAATATCCGCTGTTATGAACCAATTTCAAATTGATATATCTGTACGTCTATTTTCATAGAGTGAGATATACCTTTTGAAATTATGTCTACGACATTTACCTTTATCAGTGGATGGTTAGGTAAGGAGCATTAAACATCGGTGTAATTCTTCTTAACCATAAGTACAGTTTTCAACCTACGACACACAGTGAATGAGTTATCAGACTCAAGGGACTTATACAGAGTATTGTATATAGTCCAGGGTCCATCAGGACAGAGGGGTTGGTCCTCGTACTATATTCGGTTTACTTATGACTTCTCTAGTTTTTAGACAGGTGTTTCGTGGAAACACAGGGTCCGAATTTTGAGAAGTTATAGGTATTTGAATAAAGTAGAGAACCAGGTGTAGCAAGTATCGGGATTCTTCAAAGCAATCGAAGATGTAGACACTTGTGCATGGTATTCAGTTGATAGTAATGATAAAGAGATCTTGCTTCTCTTTCAGGTTACTCATGATTGGAAGCATTCCTAAGTTGAGTAACGCTGATCGGCCTCCTTCCATTTAGTTGACATGCACTGGAGACAGCTGCATCATTTGAATCTGGTTCAATTAAATCAGTGCCTCTGGTCCTATATTGGACATAGAACAGTTCGTATCTTAACGATGTTAAGGTACGGGGAGTTGTCCGGCTTATGATTAAACCCAGACACTGGGCAACTCAAGGCACGTTTCTGTAATGGTTGTTTGTGGGTTGACCCAGGCTATGACGAGGGTTGACTTTCTACCATCTGGATGAACAATAGCAATATTGTTCTAGACTCGCCACAGTTTTATTAAAAATGGATTTTTCAGAAAACAGTAGTGGGAGTATGGTAGAACTGGAAGTGATTCCAGAACCACAAACGATTACTGAAGATTTCATAGGAACCTAAAGATTCAATCTGGATTGACATTCCATTGGCCACTCCGCAGATAAGGTGGGTAACTTCAGGCACCCGAGAGGTACTCCGGTAGCCTCAAAGACGGTGACAGGGAAGTTCTTGTTTACCCACACTTGCCATTGCTGTTGTTCCAGGCTGTGAGACCCGGCAGGAGGATGAGTATAGCGTCGTTCTAAACTAGCTTTAGAAGTGTACGTCTATATGACTCTGCCAAAAGGTTGTCGTAGTCAGTGGGAGCAGCGGAAGCATTAGTGGACAAGTGGCTTGTGTCTATTTGTAGACTAAAGCAGATATAGCGGAGATAGATCATCTATTTCTGACGTGACAGTCATAGGTTTGACTTCATCAGAATAGAGGATGGATCTGTTGAGAAGGTAGTAGGGTGTGATGTCCTGGTATTTGGATGACATACACAGAGTAGGAAGTGATATTCCTATACTATGATCGGTTATACTTTGGTCGTCATACAGTGGTTTCTCCACATGGGACTTGGACATTATATCAGACATTCTGGTTACTAGATCTATGGTTTTAGATCTAGATTTGGGTAGTCTCCCAATCTGGGTACTTAGACAGCATTCTAAGGGTATTTAGAATGGACGACTCCATGCACGGTAGTGTACCTGCAGAAAATGGAGTCACCCTCTCTAAAAGTATCTTACAGACTAAAGGAGAGAGGGATGTGCATGATTGGCAGATCACTTGCTCAGGCAATTGAGTCAATGATGAGATGTCAAGTACCACACCAGATGTTGTTCTTGCACTAGATGCAATAAGTTGATATTGATCCAATCCTGGAGAAGCAGTCGGAAGCAGTTTTAGAACATAAGTGGATGTTCTAGGGATATGATAACGACAGCCTCATTCGGGAGACAGTTATCATTCCAGGCTTCCAAGGTGACCTGGTTGACAAGGAGGTTGTCAGAGTTATAGTTTTTCCTTCTGATGAGGGGCAGTATTTTGGACAGGTGGTCTAAGGCAATACTGAGGGAGGCATGGCGCAGGATACTGATTGAGTTCAGTTGACGATACAGTCTAAGAAGTTTGGATTTGGAGTTCTTTTATGAGCTAGGTCCCATCAGACATCCAGACACATTCTAAGACAGGTATTGCTCATTTCGGGAGATGGCTTTCTCCGCGAACTTGGGATATAGAGAGACATAGGAAGAAACATCAAAGCGGTGTTAGTGTATATGCCCTAGAGGCCATTACTGTATCATACTAGTTTGTATATTACTTGATGGAAGCTTGGGATATTCACCTTGTATAAACAATCTTGCTCAAAATAGTAGTATGCTACTCGGTTTGTTTCTACTTCAATGTGTACATGTGTTTATATTGCGATATCACCTATACGCATTAGTGGAGCCCTTAGGATCTTTGCTTGATTACCAGCGTTGTGATGGCAGTCACACTAGTGGGGGCTGGGTAATCTATAAGCACATCCTTATACAGGTCCCTAGTCGCAGGACTATCGAGACAGGGCATCGATACTCCGGAGTAGACTAGCGTATGCGCTTCTCATCCCAGTGTGGGAGATGGTCTGTCCCACAGCCATCAGTACGTCGTACTGGAGATAGTATACGGGTGCTCGTTAGGTTACGAGTACACTGGACAGGACTCGTCGGGAACTGACAGGTTGGTACTATACCTATCGTCAGTTATCAGTTCCCGGGTGACATGAGTACAGCTTAGTCCGCTGACTTGACACTGGCACTTCGCCTCGAGTGTGTTCCCACTGCACTTTGATCACTACCCTACCACGGCTCAAAGGAGTCGTGCAAACAGGTGGTGGTTGGGTGCAGTCCCGAAGCACTTGGAGGCAGTGACGGTTAGACAGGATTCGTCTCTCCCGGTATTGGGGGTTGACATCGCGCTGTGTCTAGGAGAGCCATTACACGAGTAGTCCCTGGCCAGGGCAAGCGAGATATACTGGTAGGCTTCCAGTGTTATCTCAGGGTGTTTTGGGCCTCACTCCGACACGACTTGTACCGCTATTGGGGGACTGGCGTTTTACCGCCCCCTAGGCCCGACATGCGATGTATCAGACGAACAGACCGGACTGTACGGAGACTGTCACATTCAGACTCAGTAGGAGTTCAGATGGGGTTTCACCTCGTCAGCCTTCTTGTCGGCATCTACCTGGGGACCGTTACGCACAGCTAGTGCCGCTTGCGGTCTGTGGTTAAACCCACTGCCAGCGTAGTGTCGAGTCTTTAGAGTCCCACACAGAGGGTATTCGCCTCTGGGCAAAACTGAGTAGAGGTCGCATGGTTTTGCGACAGGGTTCGTTCTCATCCGCGCACTTGTGCACGTTTGGAGTCTGGACGGATATTACTGGCTGGCTCTGGTTTGAGTCAGATGCCGGTATATGTTTTGGGGTTGCTTTTATCTCAGTATTCATGTTCCTCGGAACAAGGATGCAGGTGTGTATGCACGGTTATTTGAGGAAGAGGAAGATGACTTTCATTAGGGTTTCGGAACGGGTGCGTATGCACAGTTGACAGTCGTCTTTTTCCAAACCCTAATGGATTTGTATTATATCAATTAATAATATATAATAAAATGAAATTGTGTCATGGTTGGTTTTTGTTGACTTGTTGACCATGGTTGACTTGTTGACCATGGTTGAAGTTTTGACCATCATCATTACAAAAGAAAGATGCTCTTTGATTCTAGCAAATTCATTTAATGTTTGAAATGATAATGGTCATTCTAAAACTTTCCATCAACCTTTTCATTTTCATTATTATTATTATTGATAATTCTTTTTCTTTTGCATTATGGTTGCAAGAAAGAAAAAGGATAGCTCATTCTATCATATTCATTCTCTCTCTTCACTTCATCTTCTTCTTCCTCTAGCTAAAGAGAAACCTTCTCATGTGTTGAGAATCCTTCTCTTTAAAAAGAAAAGCACCCCTTAGACTCTCTCTACTCATTCTAGGTTCAAGGTTTAGCAAGCCGGAAACCCTAGTTCACTCAAAGATCGAGGAAGAGCCCAAAGGTCGAACCTTCGAGGTGGATCCGTCTTCGACGGAAGAAGGCGACAAGAAGAGAACCATCAACCTCTACAAAAGTTTGAAGAAGAAGGAGTTCAAGTTTAGGTATAACCATCCTCATCCGAGTAGCTAACTTTCTTTAGCTTGTATGCTAGTTTTAGTTTAGCTAAAGATCCCGACTTTGCTTAGTCCATGTTGCCCCTTGCGCTAAAAATTTGATTTTTATACCGTTTCCGCCTCCCCGTAAGAACCGGGGGTCGCAACGTGGACTTACAGTGGTATCAGAGCCTAACTAAACTTAAACTAGCTTAGTAGTGAAGTGTAACAAAGTTCGGAACCGAAAAAAATCACAAAACCGGAAAAACAAAACCCTAAGTTTCTGTTGAATTTTTTTCTGCTCTAAATGAAATACTTTATACTTGTAAATTCGGCTCAGGGTTTTGTGTGAACACCCAAGAAAAACGATGCAGTGATTCGTTCAAACCGCCGCGCTTCCGCCGCACTAGGTAGGCATGTGCCGCGGAAGCGCCGCGGTTTGTCGTCTTCTGTGCATCGTTTTTCGTGCAGTGTGTGTCTGTGTTGGTTTTAGGATTTTTAAAATATATTATATGTGCCCAGATTTTCCAGAACTGAAATTCACTTTTGGGGTCCTATAATTCCGTATTTTTTTCCGAACTTCACTGCACTTTGACTATGATGGTTATATCTGTGATGCTTGCATGTATTGAACGTCGGCTAATCGCTATAAGACGATTAGTCGGGGTTATACATGATCTGTGTTTGACATTAGAATGTGTATATGAATATGTTGGACTGTCGCGGGTGAATAGCCGGGGTGGATGTGAGATGAGCTTTTGTTTTTCTTTCATTCATTGTAAATGTAAATTGATGTAATAATTATTATTTGCTTGGCCGCACAACCGGGTCGGGGTTGTAGCCGTCATTGTATAATTCTTTTTACTGTTTTTGCTCCTAGGATAGACCCATGGAGGGGTGCACAAACTGCCGGGTACTTGGCGGGTAGTTTGCCGCACCCGTAGTGGTCTTGGGTGGGGTATTTGGCTATTCACCGCGACCGTGTAATCCGCTTTTCGTTGCAGGCTCGAAAGGATTGCGGATTGCTAGTATATCCAATGTATTCATCTGTGATCTGTAATGTCTATCATTGCTTTCTATTTAGGCGTTGCTTATGTTTTACAGCCGCGCTAGCCCAGCCCCCGCTCTGTCGTTAGTTAAGTAACCTAACGAGTGATGACGGGACCCCGTGGCGAATGCGAATGGCATAAGCGTACGTCATATTTTGGTTGTTTTCTGCAATGGTAGGAATTAAATGATGGGACGCATTAAAAGTACTAATGCAAGAATATCACGCATTAAAAGAACTAATGCAAGCTAATAAACCAAGTTTAAAATCGTTGGAACACTTTCGAAAAACCACTCGGTTCTTTTCAAAACTAACTTTTAAACGCGGAGATTGAGCCACTCCTTCTAAAAGCTATCTCGTTCCATCGATTATATCAAGTTCACTACGTTCACGGTTTTACCAAAACCATTCGTAGCCCTCCGTCGTTTCACATGAATAGTCAATAGTATTCAAGCTGTGTTTGTTGGCCAAAGTCAAGGCATAGTGATTGGTAGCTATTGGGTATTCATGTGCAGCATAGATAGATGCGTTGGTTTGGAACAGTCGCACTGCCTTGTTGGCCAAAGTCAAGGGTAGGTACGGGTGGATTCAAATTAACCTAGAGAACAACGGGTAGAACTTGACATGTAACTTATGATTTGTTGGCCAAAGTCAAGGTCATAAGAGCATGGGGCAAAAATCCACATCGGGAGTTTCATAAGTACTGAAACTTGCTAGATTTGCATACCATTTGGAGTGTGATGATTCTGGTAGGATTCCTTCAGTTTCGTCACGCGATGATATTTGGATCCCGATCCTACTGTGAGTATATGCTACTCCTCGGGAAATTTCTCACTAAACGATCAATGCTATAAACCTAGTAGGTGCCTAGAAAGGTGTTAGCGGGGCTACGCCCCCAGGGAAAAGAGGTTATTTAATTAAGGAACTTCGCGAAAGCGTTGGAAAACCTCCCTCGAAGTACCGACACTGGCCTGGCTGAACGGTTAAGCAAGTATTGTGCGATGGGATTGATCCCGGCTAATTCTTCCTTTGTGGTTTGAGGAGGAATTCGAGAGACAGTGGGAGCCATCCTGTTTAGACAAATTAAAAACCATTCTAAACTTGCAAGAGCATCGTGCTAAAGTGTTTCTTCTCTCCCCCCTGCAGCAACCAAATTCGAAATTACTGGACTTAAGTTACTTCTAGATAAAAACATATTGACAGGGCCAAACTACAAAGATTGGCTCAGGAATGTCAAATTGGCAATCTCTTACGACAAGCTGGGATATCTTCTTACCACCAAAGCTCCCCCCGTCCCAGGTCCCACCTCCAGCGTCGCGGATAAGGAAATCCGTAAGACTTGGGAGATTGACAGCGCGAAGGCCAGATGCCTCGTACTTGCCTCGATGGACAACGACCATCAGAGGAGGCATGAGAATATGGATTTGGAATCCATATTTCTTCATACAAAAGAACTGTATGGAGAGCAGTCTCGTATCGCAAGATACGAAGTGTCGAAGAAGTTATTTTCGACAAAGTTGGCCGTCGGATCATCGGTAGCGGACCACGTGCTTAAGATGATTGGCTACACTGAGGAGCTCGCGGAACTTGGGACCACGTTGGACAGTGAACTCTATACGGATATAATTCTCCAGTCCCTTCCATCCACTTACGCCCAGTTCATACTGAACTTCAACTTGCAAGAAAAGGAAGTTGAACTTTCAGAACTCCTCAACCTGCTGAGGAGCACAGAGGGCACCCTACAGAAGGGTAGGGAAACACCCGCTTTGTTTGTAGGAGGATCTTCTTCCTCTAGGTCCAAGGCGAAAGCCAAGGGAAAGAGGAAGAAAGCCCCCGCCAAACCAAGAGGCGGTGTTATTAAAGTGGGTGCGAAGGGAAAGGAAAAGGCAACAAAGATTGCGGGGAAGCTTGTTGGAAAGGAAGAGTGCTTCTATTGTCATAAGAGTGGACACTGGAAGAAAGATTGCAGGGCTTGGAAAGCCAGGACACAGGAACTGAAGCAGGTTGCAGCTTCAGCTTCAGGTGTGTATGTTATTGAAAACTGTCTTTCTATAAACTCTACTTCCTGGGTATTGGATACCGGATCAGGATCTCATATCTGTAATTCTTTGCAGGCGTTGAGAAACCGTAGTGTTTTGAAGGCAGGTGACATGACCCTCAGAGTTGCAAACGGAGCTAGCATGGACGCTAAAGCCGTGGGGGACTATCACCTGGGAATGTCAGATGGGCATGTTTTGGTTTTGCGTAATTGCTTTTTTGTACCCAACGCAACTTGTAATATCATTTCTGTATCTTTGGTTTCTAAAGAAGGTTATGAATTTGCGTTTGTAAGTAATGTTGTAAACATTCACCTTAATCAAGTTCTGATTGGGTCAGGTACACTGAGCAATGGTATATACGTATTGAACCAACCACAGATTTTCAATGTCCAGAATACACACAAAAGAAAGTCACCAGATATTAATCAGGCTTTCTTATGGCATTGTAGACTGGGTCACATCAATGGACACGGTTGACTAAGTTACAGAAAGAAGGATACTTGGATCCGTTCGAGTATCAGTCTTATGCCACTTGTGAATCTTGTCTCATGGGAAAGATGACAAAGACTCCGTTCACTGGACACGGAGAAAGAGCGAGCGAGCTCTTAGGACTCGTACACAGCGACGTGTGCGGTCCAATGTCTACACATGCGCGAAGCGGTTACTCTTACTTCATTACTTTTACGGATGATTTTTCAAGGTACGGTTATGTCTTCTTAATGAAACATAAGTCCGAGGCTTTTGAAAAGTTCCAGGAATATAAGAATGAAGTAGAGAAACAGACCGGCAAAAGTATCAAGATTCTAAGATCGGATCGAGGTGGAGAATACTTAAGTGCCGAGTTCCTAAATTACTTAAAAGAGAATGGGATTCTCTCTCAGCTTACTCCTCCATACACTCCGCAGCACAACGGTGTATCGGAGAGACGGAACCGAACCCTATTGGATATGGTACGGTCCATGATGAGTAACGCTGAGTTACCGCGATCATTCTGGGGGTATGCGCTAGAATCAGCTGCGTACCTTTTGAACCGAGTTCCTACTAAGACTGTGCCTACTACACCATATGAGATGTGGAGTGGGAAGAGACCCTATCTTAAGCACATTAAGACATGGGGATGTCCAGCTTTTGTTAAAAAGCAGCATGCGGACAAGCTCGAGGCACGCTCAGTACAGTGTAAGTTCGTGGGATATCCAAAGAACTCCAAGGGATATTTCTTCTACTGTGAAGAGGAACAAAAAGTTCTTGTTTCTCGTCATGCCTACTTCTTGGAAACTGAGTTTTTGGAAAACCAGATAAGTGGGAGCACAGTAGAACTGGAAGAAATTCCAGAACCACGAGCTATTACTGAAAGCTTAGAGGAACCAGAGGGTTCAAAAGAACAGGACATTCCTACACCGCTCCGCAGGAGTAGTAGGCAGTCTCATCCGCCCGAGAGATACTACGGTTTTCTCATAGACGGGGATCGAGAGGATTGCATCATAGATTATGATGAGCCTACTAGCTTCCAGCAGGCCGTTCAGAGCGTTGACTCGGTAAAATGGCTGGATGCAATGCGGACCGAAATGGAGTCCATGAACACCAACAAAGTATGGACGTTGGACATTGCTCCAGACGGGGTAAAACCCGTAGGATGCAAGTGGATCTTCAAAAGGAAGATTGGTGTAGATGGACAGGTTGAGACCTATAAAGCTAGACTTGTAGCAAAGGGTTTCCGTCAAAGACCTGGCTTGGACTATGACGAAACCTTTTCTCCAGTGGCTATGCTGAAATCCATTCGGATCCTTCTTGCCATTGCTGCCTTCCACGATTATGAGATTTGGCAGATGGACGTAAAAACCGCTTTTCTAAATGGAAGTTTAGAGGAGTGTGTCTATATGGATCAGCCAGAGGGTTTCATTCAGAGTGGGAGCAGCGGAAAGGTGTGCAAGTTGCTTAAGTCCATCTATGGACTAAAGCAGGCATCGCGGAGTTGGAACATCTGTTTTGATGAGACGGTCAAGGAATTTGACTTTATCAAAAATCCAGATGAACCATGCATCTATAGTAGATTTGTAGCGAGAACTGTAGTATTCCTTGTTTTATACGTGGATGACATTCTCTTAATAGGAAATGACATTCCTATGCTACAATCTGTCAAGGGTTTCTTGTCACACAGGTTCTCCATGAAAGACCTGGGTGATGCCTCTTACATCCTGGGGATCCGGATCCATCGTGATAGATCCAAGAGGATATTAGGACTTTCACAGTCCAGGTACATTGACACCGTACTGAAAAGATTCAGTATGGAAGATTCCAAGCGCGGTAACCTACCGGCTTGTCACGGGATCACCCTCTCTAAAGAGATGTCTCCCAAGACTGATTTGGAGAGGGATCGCATGTCTATTATACCCTACGCTTCTGCGGTAGGCTCTATAATGTATGCGATGTTATGTACCAGACCGGATGTAGCTTATGCACTGAGTGTGGTAAGCCGGTATCAGTCAAACCCTGGGGAGAAACACTGGATAGCAGTAAAGAACATTCTCAAGTACCTGAGGAGGACTAAGGAGATGTTCTTGGTGTATGGCGGAAAAGACCTCCAGATCGAGGCCTTTGCTGACTCCAGCTTCCAGAGTGACAAGGATGATTCCAAGTCCATGTCGGGTTTTGTCTTTACCCTCAATGGAGGGGCGGTGTGTTGGAAGAGTTCCAAACAGGAAACCGTTGCAGACTCGACTATGGAAGCGGAATACATCGCTGCATCTGATGCCGCAAAAGAAGCTGTCTGGATAAGGAAGTTCTTAAAAGAACTTCAGGTGGTTCCGTCCATTGTTGACCCAGTACCTCTGTATTGCGACAACAACGGGGCTATAGCTTTAGCGAAGGAACCCAGGTCCCATCAGAGATCCAGGCACATCTTAAGGCGGTATCACCTGATCAGGGAGATCGTAGATCGCAAGGAGATCGAGGTTCGGAGGGTTGCTTCAGAACAGAACACTGCAGATCCATTCACCAAGGCCTTATCCCAGACTCAGTTCGAGCGGCTGATCGAGATGATAGGTCTTCGGTACGCCAGTTCATGGCCTTAGTGCAAGTGGGAGATTGTTAGTGTATATGCCCTAGAGGCCATTACTGTATCATACTAGTTTGTATATTACTTGATGGAAGCTTGGGATATTCACCTTGTATAAACAATCTTGCTCAAAATAGTAGTATGCTACTTGGTTTGTTTCTACTTCAATGTGTACATGTGTTTATATTGCGATATCACCTATACGCATTAGTGGAGCCCTTAGGATCTTTGCTTGATTACCAGCGTTGTGATGGCAGTCACACTAGTGGGGGCTGGGTAATCTATAAGCACATCCTTATACAGGTCCCTAGTCGCAGGACTATCGAGACAGGGCATCGATACTCCGGAGTAGACTAGCGTATGCGCTTCTCATCCCAGTGTGGGAGATGGTCTGTCCCACAGCCATCAGTACGTCGTACTGGAGATAGTATACGGGTGCTCGTTAGGTTACGAGTACACTGGACAGGACTCGTCGGGAACTGACAGGTTGGTACTATACCTATCGTCAGTTATCAGTTCCCAGGTGACATGAGTACAGCTTAGTCCGCTGACTTGACACTGGCACTTCGCCTCGAGTGTGTTCCCACTGCACTTTGATCACTACCCTACCACGGCTCAAAGGAGTCGTGCAAACAGGTGGTGGTTGGGTGCAGTCCCGAAGCACTTGGAGGCAGTGACGGTTAGACAGGATTCGTCTCTCCCGGTATTGGGGGTTGACATCGCGCTGTGTCTAGGAGAGCCATTACACGAGTAGTCCCTGGCCAGGGCAAGCGAGATATACTGGTAGGCTTCCAGTGTTATCTCAGGGTGTTTTGGGCCTCACTCCGACACGACTTGTACCGCTATTGGGGGACTGACGTTTTACCGCCCCCTAGGCCCGACATGCGATGTATCAGACGAACAGACCGGACTGTACGGAGACTGTCACATTCAGACTCAGTAGGAGTTCAGATGGGATTTCACCTCGTCAGCCTTCTTGTCGGCATCTACCTGGGGACCGTTACGCACAGCTAGTGCCGCTTGCGGTCTGTGGTTAAACCCACTGCCAGCGTAGTGTCGAGTCTTTAGAGTCCCACACAGAGGGTATTCGCCTCTGGGCAAAACTGAGTAGAGGTCGCATGGTTTTGCGACAGGGTTCGTTTTCATCCGCGCACTTGTGCACGTTTGGAGTCCGGACGGATATTACTGGCTGGCTTTGGTTTGAGTCAGATGCCGGTATATGTTTTGGGGTTGCTTTTATCTCAGTATTCATGTTCCTCGGAACAAGGATGCAGGTGTGTATGCACGGTTATTTGAGGAAGAGGAAGATGACTTTCATTAGGGTTTCGGAACGGGTGCGTATGCACAGTTGACAGTCGTCTTTTTCCAAACCCTAATGGATTTGTATTATATCAATTAATAATATATAATAAAATGAAATTGTGTCATGGTTGGTTTTTGTTGACTTGTTGACCATGGTTGACTTGTTGACCATGGTTGAAGTTTTGACCATCATCATTACAAAAGAAAGATGCTCTTTGATTCTAGCAAATTCATTTAATGTTTGAAATGATAATGGTCATTCTAAAACTTTCCATCAACCTTTTCATTTTCATTATTATTATTATTGATAATTCTTTTTCTTTTGCATTATGGTTGCAAGAAAGAAAAAGGATAGCTCATTCTATCATATTCATTCTCTCTCTTCACTTCATCTTCTTCTTCCTCTAGCTAAAGAGAAACCTTCTCATGTGTTGAGAATCCTTCTCTTTAAAAAGAAAAGCACCCCTTAGACTCTCTCTACTCATTCTAGGTTCAAGGTTTAGCAAGCCGGAAACCCTAGTTCACTCAAAGATCGAGGAAGAGCCCAAAGGTCGAACCTTCGAGGTGGATCCATCTTCGACGGAAGAAGGCGACAAGAAGAGAACCATCAACCTCTACAAAAGTTTGAAGAAGAAGGAGTTCAAGTTTAGGTATAACCATCCTCATCCGAGTAGCTAACTTTCTTTAGCTTGTATGCTAGTTTTAGTTTAGCTAAAGATCCCGACTTTGCTTAGTCCATGTTGCCCCTTGCGCTAAAAATTTGATTTTTATACCGTTTCCGCCTCCCCGTAAGAACCGGGGGTCGCAACATGGACTTACAAGCGGATCCACTCACTGAGGCTATTCCTCGAACGCAATAGTTTCGCAAACGAGATTTGTGAGGCTGATTAGTAAAGGAGTTGGGTGTTCGGTATCACACGGGCTGTGAGTATGCGACATCGCAATAAATAGCCTTGAGTGCATGTGGGAGATTGTTGGAGATAGTGCCCTCAGAGTCAATTATTGGACCACAGGCACGTGATTGTAATGATTGACGGAGGACCTATCCCGATAGGACAATCTTACTCGAGATGATAGTATGCTATCTGGTTTATCTTTATCATCGTGTACTGCTTTAGGTGACCTTACAGGTCGCTATTACACGTTGGTAGAGCCCCTAGGATTCTTGCTTGACCACCAGCAGTATGAGGGCGATCATATACGTGGGAGCTGGCAGTCTATAAGCATATCCTTAAATGGTCCCTACTCGTGAGAGTTTCGAGACAGGGCATCGATACTCCAGAGTAGACTAGTGTATACAGTGGAGACCTCGACGAGGGGCGGTGGCCGGTCTCACAAGCCACTGGTGTCAGTTGGATCACCTAAGATGTATACAGGTGCTCATTGGGTTATGAGTACACCGGACAGGACTCGCCGAGAACCTGCTAGTTGGTCATATACCAGACGTCAGATGGCAGTTCCCTGGTGACATGTGTACAGGTTAGTTCATCGACCTGGGGATCGTCATTTGTCTTGTGTGAGCTCCCACTGTACTTTGATTACTACCCTACCATGGATCAAAGGAGTCGTGCAAACAGATTTTAGTTGGGTACAGTCCCGAGCCACATGAAGGCAGTGAGCGCATCTTCAGGGGTTCATCTCTCCCGGTATTGGGGGTGAGGTCGTGCTGTGTCTAGGAGAGCCATTACACGAAGCCCTCGGCCGAGGCAAGGAGATTTACTGGTAGGTATTCCAGTTGTATCTCAGGGTGTTCTGGGCTACACTCCGACACGACTTGTGCGCTTTTGGGGGTCTGACTTTTACCAACCCCCTAGGCCCGCCATGCGATGCTCATAGACGAACGGACCGGACTGTACGGATATTGTCACTGACAGGCTCAGTAGGGTTGTCAGGCTGAGTTCGCTCACAGACGTCCCTTTTCGTCAATACCTGGTAGCCCGTTACGTATTGGCTTATACCTCTGACGTGCTAGTGGTTAAATCCACAACCAAGGTGTTGACAAGTCTTTAGAGTCCCCCACATTCAGTTACTCATGTTTCGGGCGAAAAGCTGCAGAGGCCGTATGGAGATATGGCAAGGTCCGATCAGATACGTGCGGTATTGTGATTGTTAGGATATGTGCGTGTTCAAGTTCTAGTTAAAATACCGCAATCAAGACGGTTTCGCACGTAGCTAGCCGGTTGAGTACGGGTCGTCCGCAGGGAGATGGGAATCTTTTTCTATGTGTTTTTCGACGAGTTAAGTCCGGTTGTTCAGATTTTGTTTGTAGTTATCTAAGTGTTGAGTTGATATTTAAAGAGAGCATATTAGGGTTAGGATTAGGTTAGTTTGAGTTAGGAGTCTCCACATCTTTCGTTGCCCCTCTTAATGTCGTGTTACGGTAATCGGCAACAACGGGGATTAGCACGACTAGGAAGGACTTTGCGAGTATAAGCTAGGCTTTCCAACGCATAAGTCTTCCTTTTGGTGCTTGTCCGTCCGTTCTTGGCTCTTAGCCATAACCTCCGGTTAATCCAACCACAACCGGTCTCACTACGGAATCACCGCTATCATGTAGGATAGGGTGCCGTAAGGAGCGGATTGTGGTTGGGTTAACGGGAGTCGATTTAAGCTGTTGGGCAAGGAAAGAGTGAGAGAGATTTCCTTCTCTCAAACTTCCCTTATCCTACCCTAACAAGAATGAACTACTCACACATCATAATACGGAAAAATAAAACAACACAAAAGAGGAAGATAGAAAGAAGGAGATTAGAAGAATACGACTAACTATTTGCGACCTCACCTTGGCGAGGATCAAGCGTAAGTATCATTGTCATATGTAAAGATAAAGAAAAAAGAGAAGAAAGAAACAACAAGGAAATAACAACAACTACTTAACGAATTTAAAGTTACAACAATTATAATAAAAGGAAGACAAGCATGATAACAAATTGATCTTCTTTATTTATCATTCCTCCCTCACAAAGCTCACTACAAGTTTAATGGAGAAGAGATGAGAAGAAGAAGAACAAGTGAACTAAATCCTAGAAAAAGAAAATACAAGAATGGACCCCTTCCTTCACAAACTTCTGGGCTATTTATAGGCCAAAACATGAAACCCTAGGGCAACCAACAGTACATACATGAAAAGACCAACCTACCCCCCAAATTTCTCCAGGTTTGGCGCCTAAAGGGCCGCGGATCCGCGGCCTGGACCCACCTTTTGCCGCGGATCCGCGCTCTTATGGTGGAATTGGGTCATCTGCTTTTTTGTGGTGGCCTGATCTGCTGTGTGCTTGATTCTGGTATATATATTTTCTTATAATTGCTTCACGAATTTTCCAGAATTCTGTTGAGGGAAAGGTGGACTTTTTGTCAAGATTTTGTCATGATTTGCCTCGAGCTCCGCGTAGATCTCTTGGATTTTGTGCTACCATTGAGCCTTGTGCATGAGAATGACATTAATTTGACCTTTTGTCTTCCTATTGATATCTGGCAACATGCGGATGAAGAGCAGAGACCGTGTTTTATCTGTGGTTGGCAGGAACCCGGACTTTTTTCGTGTTTTCCATGAATTTCACCGTTTTAGAACCGAGAACCTGTATCCTGCAATTGACTAGCAAACACGGCTCAAGAGTATCTACGGATATGCAAATGTGATAAAAATTGGGCGGTATGAAAATGCAAAAATCTGATATGAACAAATACCCCCAAACTTATCATTTGCTCGTCCCGAGCAAAGTCCATTTATTCACAAAAAATTTCCTAACCTCACTTTCGCAGGGAACGCGATTGCACTGAGCATGTGCAATAAGCCGTTAAACCTCTAGGTGTCCCTAGTAGGAGGAGTGTTGTCTCCTGAGGGTTTTCAGCGGATACTACCCACAAAATCCGGTCAAGTTGGTTTGTAAAAATGACTAAGTTTCAAACCCTAAAGTTTTGTTTTAGAAAATAACAATTCTATAATCCTTAGTCTAGACTATCAAACCTTTATTTTTCACACCTCACATCTTATTTAACTACAGATTTTATATGTCTTTACGTGCAGTGCGGATAGTGTCGTTAAGTTCCAGAAGGATCGATTAGAGTCATCATGTCGCACAATAAAGCCCAGATAACAATTTTAAAAGGATCACATAAGTTTTATAACGAGTTAAGCATTTTTCAAGTTTCATTTTCCAGTAAGGTTTCAACTTCAGAATTTCTATCTTCCTTAACAGGAAACTAAGTCGTATTTTTCACTCCACCTTTTTTTGTTTTCATTTCATACACACCACTGTGAACGTGCAATAATCTTTATCATAGAATAAAACCTTCACATCTCCGTTAAATTTTTTTTTTTAAAAGCCTGTCTTTTATCAAGATTATTCTCACACAAAGAACCGTTAGGAATTTTAACTCGGAGAGAACACTTGCTTGACTTTGTTTTAAAACTGGACTTTCTAGGCTTCTTAGCGAGCTTTGGGCCAATGCACCCAAACCAGTTGGTTTTAGGGCATTAGGTGTAGAAACACCCCAGCGGACTTAATTACTCAAGTTACCTAGGTCCAAAAACAAAAGACAGATTGTCGTGAAAATCAGATGATTTAATACGAACGGAGATATAACCGGCAGTTCAAATATTTTTTGGATAAAAGACGTGTTTAGTGGGTTTGGTGTGTAATTATTCCAATCAAGTTTCCGATGGGTTATTTTTCAGACTTAGCTCCAAATACGGCATCAATAACATTCCTTCATATTCGCTTTACTTCATAAACTATTCTTGACATTACTTATTTCAGAACAAACCTATTTGATCCTCAGAAAATCATTTATCTGTTTAAAAGTTTAAACATGAAAGACTTGTCATCTAATTCCCAAAATCTTACGACACGTGTAGTGTGATGTAAAGACGTATATCAGCTATAGTTAACTTCAAAGGAGAGTTATCTTTCAGGTTTTTCAAAATCCAAACATAAGATCTAGTTATTCCTATTTTTTCAAACAAAAACCATCGAATGTTGAATCAGAGTTCTTCCACAAGCTAACTTGACAAAAAAGTTTTTATATTTTTAGAAAATTTTCAAATTTTTATGGATTTTATGGATATTAATATGCAGATGCAAAATATACATATGAATGCGAAGGTAAGAAATGCATACCGAGCGTACCCCCAAACTTAAACTGGACAGTGTCCTCACTGTCATTGCATGAAGAGATCAGTTTGAAGGTTCAAGATTGTCGGTTAGTGATACACAAATTTTTATTTGTTTTTGTTTTTAAAGAAAAGAAAAAGAATATACACAAATATAAACAAAATGGTTT
This sequence comes from Agapanthus africanus, assembly GCA_030015575.1. NCBI lineage: Eukaryota > Viridiplantae > Streptophyta > Magnoliopsida > Asparagales > Amaryllidaceae > Agapanthus > Agapanthus africanus. The sequence goes on from CM057350.1 coordinate 243,802,610, forward strand.
GTACATACCCCCAAACTTATCTGGAACAGTGTCCACTGTTCTTGGCTGGATAACCGAAGTTTGGAGGTGGGCAGAGGAAGATCATTCAGGGTAAACCGGCTCCTGTAAGAACAGGAGCTCCTCTGTTGGTTCGGCGCTAAGGTACGGTTTGCAGCGGTGTCCATTTACCTTGAAGAGAGAACCGTCCTTTGGATTTTCCAAATCCACAGCGCCCTGCGGATACACATTCCGCACAAAATACGGCCCTTTCCAGCGAGATCTGAGCTTTCCAGGATGGAAGTGAAGTCGGGTGTCGTAAAGCAGTACCTGCTGACCAGGTACGAAGGTTTTGCGCAAAAGGTGTTTATCGTGAAACACCTTCGTTCGATTCTTAACGACAACCGCGTTATCGTAATCCTCATCCCTAAGCTCGTTCAGTTCGTTCAGCTGCAGCTTCCGATGGCTGCCCGCGTCCTCAAGAGACAGATTCAGCTCCTTTATCGCCCAAAACGCGCGATGCTCGATTTCGACAGGAAGGTGGCAGGCTTTTCCGTACACAAGCCGATAGGGAGACATGCCAAGGTCGGTCTTATACGCGGTTCTAAATGCCCAAAGGGCATCAGTGAGTTTCAGAGACCAATCCTTACGGTTCTTGGAAACCGTCTTCTCCAGTATCTGCTTGATTTGCCGATTTGAAACTTCGGCCTGCCCGCAGGTTTGGGGGTGGTAGGGCGTAGAAAGCTTATGATTAATGGAGTATTTCCGCATCAAGGCCTCGAAAGTTTTATTGCAGAAATGACTTCCATTGTCGCTAATGATCGCTCGGGGGTGCCCAAACCGTGAGAAAATGTTTTCTTTAAGGAACCTAACGACAACCTTGTTGTCGTTAGTTCGGCTGGGCACAGCCTCGACCCATTTAGAGACGTAATCAACAGCTAGAAGAATGTACAAGTTCCCAAAAGAGCTGGGAAACGGCCCCATGAAGTCTATCCCCCAAACATCGAAAATCTCCACAACCAAGATTGGTTGGAGCGGCATCTCGTTTCTCCGGGATATCCGGCCCATGTGTTGGCACCGGGAGCAAGTCTTGCAATAGTCGTGAGCGTCTTTGAAAAGTTGTGGCCAGTAGAAACCACATTGCAAGATCTTCTCGGCTGTCTTTCTGGGCCCAAAATGCCCGCCACATGCTTGGTCGTGGCAAAATGACAGCACACTCTTGAATTCCTCATCCGGGACACACCGACGAATAATCTGGTCGGGACAGTACTTGAACAAGTAGGGTTCGTCCCAGTAAAAGTGTTTTACTTGGGATAAGAAGCGAAGTCTGTCCTGACTCGACCATTCAGTCGGTAGTAATCCCGTGGCCAAATAATTCACAATATCTGCGAACCAGGGTTCGCATGATACTGTCAAGAGTTGTTCATCCGGAAACACGTCGTTAATCGGAATTGGAAGCGAAGGCGAAGAAGGAAGTCGTGAGAGATGATCGGCAACCACGTTTTCACATCCTCGTTTGTCCTTAATGACAAGGTCAAACTCTTGGAGCAAGAGGATCCAACGTATTAACCGAGATTTTGCATCTTTCTTCGCAAAAAGATGGCGCAGAGCTGAATGGTCCGTATAGACAATGACTGGAGAGCCGATGAGGTAGGGCCTGGACTTTTCTAAAGCAAATACAACAGCCAAGAATTCCTTCTCAGTTGTTGTATAGTTAAGTTGGGCGTCGTTCAGGGTTCGGCTCGCGTAATAGATCACGTGCGGCATCTTGTTGATGTGCTGTCCAAGGACAGCACCGATGGCAAAGTCGGATGCATCGCACATGATCTCGAATGGGTGCGTCCAGTCAGGAGAAGAAAGAACGGGAGCAGAAGTGAGTGAGCGTTTCAGTGACTCGAAGGCAGTCACACAGCTCGAGTTGAAGTCAAATGGTGTATCCTTGGCCAGCAAAAGCGTCAAGGGCCTAGCAATCTTGCTAAAGTCCTTGATAAACCGTCTATAGAAACCGGCATGGCCAAGGAAGGCTCGGATATCTCTGACGCAACGGGGAGGAGGCAGATTGGAAATGACCTCAATCTTTGCTTTGTCAACCTCTATGCCATTTTGCGAGATGATATGTCCTAAGACAATACCTTCGCGCACCATGAAGTGGCATTTCTCCCAGTTCAAAGTGAGATTCTTGTCCTTACATCGGGTAAGGACAGCGTCAAGATGCAGCAAACACTCGTCAAAGGAGTCGCCGAAAATGGAGAAGTCATCCATGAAAATCTCCAGAAATTTCTCCACCATTTCTGAGAAAATCCCCATCATACACCGCTGGAAGGTAGCGGGCGCATTGCATAACCCAAAGGGCATGCGTCGATATGCAAATGTGCCGAAAGGACAAGTGAAAGTGGTCTTGTCCTGGTCTTTTTCGGCGATGGGAATTTGATTATAGCCAGAGTAGCCATCAAGAAAGCAATAGTACTCATGTCCGGCCAATCGTTCGAGCATCTGGTCAATAAAAGGTAGCAGAAAGTGATCTTTCCGCGTTGCAGCGTTGAGTTTTCTGTAATCAATGCAAACTCGCCACCCGATTTGGGTGCGAGTAGGGATTAACTCATTCGCCTCGTTGGTTATGACCGTGATGCCCGACTTCTTGGGGACAACGTGAATGGGGCTAACCCACTGGCTATCAGAGATAGGGTAAATGATACCACTATCTAGACATTTGACGATCTCCTTCTTCACAGCCTCCTTCATGACTGGATTAAGACGTCTTTGTGGATCCCGGGCTGGTTTGGCATCATCCATCAGATGAATGTGATGCTCAACGATCAGGGGACTAATCCCTTTGATGTCCGCCATGGACCAGCCAAAAGCTTGCCTGTTGCTGTGCAAGACCGCGAGAAGGGCTTTCTCTTGCTCTGGAGCTAGAGAAGCCGAAATGATGACAGGGAGGGTCTCGTTCTCACCTAAGTAAGCATACTTAAGGTGAGACGGCAATGGCTTGAGTTCGAGCGTTGGAGGTGAAATGATGGAAGGCAAGACTGGTGCAAAGGTCTCGAACTCAAAGGACTCCAGCAAAGGTTCAAAACGAGTGTAGGCAACCGAGTCGGATGGTTCAGGTAACTCATCCGAAAAGTCGAAAGATTCAAACTCGGGTTGTGCGCGGCTAAGATCGTTCGAGAATGTGAAACACTCGTATTCGTTGTCGGGCGCAGAAGCAGCAGCAGGTTCGAAGAGAAACGCACTAGTGGCGTCAAGATTATCGTGTTCAAACAGAAACTCCTCGAATTCACACTCTTCGGGGGTGATCTCCTGGATCGAGCAGACATCCAGTATATGAGCATTAGGTTCGGCGGGCTGATTCCCCAACCTAAAAATGTTGAGTTCAATTGTCATATTTCCAAAAGAGAGGTTCATCGAACCATTGCGACAATTGATCACAGCATTTGAGGTTGCGAGAAATGGGCGACCGAGTATCACCGGAATTTGATTCCGGGGGTTAGCTACAGGCTGTGTATCTAAGACAATGAAGTCAACGGGGAATATGAAGTCCCCGACTTTTATTAACACATCCTCTAGCTCACCCCTAGGATGGGTGATTGATCGGTCGGCCATCTGGAGAGTGCAGTGTGTGGGTTTCAGCTCTCCGACGCCTAATTGCTCGTATACTGAATACGGGAGCAAGTTAACACTGGCACCAAGATCTAATAGTGCGCGGTTGATGTTCTTATCCCCAATAGTAATTGAAATCATAGGACAGCCAGGGTCCTTCCGTTTTTGTGGTAATGATTGGGTAAGGGCATCACTCACAGCACTAGCCAAGAAAACTTTCTTGGGTACCTGAGACTTCCTCTTTTTCGTGCACAAGTCCTTTAAGATTTTCGCGTAAGACGGGACTTGTTGGACAGCATCTAAAAGAGGAATGTTAATGTTAACTTGCTTGAATAACTCCAAAATCTTCTCCATTTGTGGATTTTGTTTGTTAGACCTCAACCGGTTTGGAAATGGAACATTTTGAAAATTGGTTGAGTCTAATGCTGGAGGAGGAGATTTTGGAGTTGGAACGGATCCCAGAATAGGTGTTTTCGTGGAGTGAGAAGTGGGTCCGTTCAGAGCAGAAGAAGAAGAGGGAGAGCCTTGTGAAGAACGGAGAATAGGCTCAGAAGACGAAGAAGAAGAAGCAGGAGAAGAAGAAGAAGAAGAAGAAGAAGCAGCGGCCGGGGTGTCATCGTTGATCCGTTTGCCAATGTTGTTTGGCAGCATCCTCCCTGATCTCAGTGTGGTCACGGTACTCACATTATGGTTTTGTTGTTCAAGAGCAACATGTGCATTATGTGGGTGACCGGGATTTGGAAGTGGCTGGGACGGGAGCTTCCCCTTCTCTCGCTCGCTCAAGGCCGCGTTCAGTTGTGCAATCTGGGCCTCGATGGTCTTGATGCTTTGCCCGTGTGCGGCAGTGTGTTGCACTAAAGATTGAATCGAAGACTGGATGTTGGCGGTGGATTGGGTCGACTGTTTAACGAACGCCTCCAGACTTCGCTCGAGCGAGGAAACCTTATCGTTGTTGGACGGAACAAAGTTGTTGTTTGGTGGAAAAGAGTTGTTGGGTGCAAAGTTGTTCGTCTTGTTTTGGTAAGGTTGGGGTTGGAAGGGCTGCTGATACTGAGTTTGTTGTTGCGCTTGTTGTTGCGGCGGAGGGGCCCTTTGGAAATTGTTGCCCTGGAATTGATTCTGATTCTGATTCCAGGAGAAATTGGGGTGGTTCCTCCAACCGGGATTGTAGGTGGAAGAGTATGGATCATTCCTCGGTCTTTGTTGGAAGGCAGCATTAACCTGATCCTGTCCTTGCGAGGGTGGATTGTAAGGACACTCTTCAGTCAAGTGGGAAGGATCGGAACAACAAGCGCAGATGGTACGAAGGGGGAGAACAGGTGTGGGGGCAGGAGCAGAAAATTTGCTCTCTATTGCTTCAAGCTTTCGTGTTATTGCAGCCATTTCAGCTTTCATCGCAATAGAGACATCGAGTTGGTGGATTCCTACCCTAGACTGACCGGTAGAAGTGGAGGTAGAAGAAGAAGAAGTCGGTCTAGTGCTCTCCCACTGTAGCGTCTGCTCCGCAAGATCGTCAAAGAACTGCCACGCTTCCTCGTCAGATTTGGATAGGAAGTGGCCCTGACAGATGGTTTCCAGCAACTGCTTCGTTGCTGGGTTCAGTCCCTCGTATAAGGTTTGGCAGAGTTGCCATTTCTCTATACCGTGGTGAGGACACTGAACAAGAAGGTCTTTGTATCGGTCAAAGCACTTCCAGAAGGGTTCAGAAGGAAGCTGGGAGAATTGGTTGATCTCATTTCGAATTCTTGCGGTCTTATGATTTGGGTAGAATTTTTTCAGAAACGCTTTAACAAACTCGTCCCAGCTGGTGATTGAGTGGGAAGCGGTGCTATACAGCCATTTTTCTGCGAGATCGCATAAAGTGAACGGAATGACCCGTAGACGTATAGCATCGTCCGACAGCTGGGTTGTTTTCATCATGGCACAGACATTTTGAAATTTGTTAATGAAGATATAGGCATCTTCATATTCAAGCCCATGAAAACGTGGAAGCATGTTGATGAAATGGGGCTTAATTTCAAAGTTGTCCCCATTGGCCGGAGGAAGAGAAAGGCAGGTGGGAAGTGCAGAACGGGTGGGGTAGAAACGATCCTGGAGCGCAATTCGCTGCGGCGCTACAACAGGCGGAGGTGGTGGAATATTGGTCTCCGTAGGAGGTGGAGCCAATCCAGCGGTGGTCAAAGAGATGTTCGGATTAAATCCCGACATCGCGGAAGAAGAGGTTGGTGAAGGTGAAGGTGAAGATGTATGAACAGAATTCCGGTCAACGTCGGAGTTGGCCGGCAAAGGAAGGGGTGAAAGAGGAGTGGACGGAGTATCGACTTCGGAGTCGATCGCGTAGTCGGTCGCGACTAACGTAACGCGGACTAGACGGGCGCTAGTGTCCCGAGTCCAAGCGGACATACACTAAACGAGTTTAGTATAGTCAAAGCGGAGAAGGTGAGGGTAAGAAAACATCAATGAAGAAAGGCGATGGGTGTTGGGTGAAAATGGATTTGGCGACAAAAGGGCAAGTTTTTATAAAAGTTTTTGATTTTTTCTTTTTTTTTTTTTTTTTTTTAGAAAGAGATTTACAGAAGTATGTACGGAAATACGGCTTAAGCAATCACAAACAAGATATGCACAATCACACCTAGATCTAGGGTAACCTAGGTCAACTAGACCTGCTCCTGAACTTGATTGTCGAAGTTAAACAGTGTCGAGAAACAGGCTTAAAAATACACTGATCACGAGGCCAGGTAAGTGCAGAGATAAGGGGAGGTTGTCCAACGCTTTCGCGAAGTTCCTTAATTAAATAACCCTTTCTCTTTCGGCGGTTGCGCCTTTAACACTTTCCTAGACACCCCGTAAACAATATACGGTTAAGCGAGGTTCTAAACAAGGTTTATCTTCTCCTAATGAGCGCGAAGTCCTTAGGGCTGAAGTCTAGTATTTTTTTAATTTACAATGGACAATGCATATGCTTTAGTGATTTTTTGGGGTCCTGGGAACGGTGATGAAATCCCCACCCAATCTGGATTGGTTTCAAGCCCCTTAAGTCCGTATTAAAGAATGCAAAACAGTAACAAATCAACTGCAAACAATTTTTATTTGCGGCGCAAAGAATCCTGCACAAGAACAGTTTATTGGAAGGGGGAGAAGAATTTGCGCAAAGAAGCCTGCAGAAAACACAATTTATTGGAGTCCAGAGGAGTGGAGTGGAGAAGAGGAGCTTACCCAGAAAATTTGGCACAGAGAACTCCCCAAGTGGCCGCGGTTCCGCGGCAAAAGAGCCCTAATGCCGTGGTTCCGCGGCTGTAAAGAGGATTGGATGCATAATTTTTCTTGTGTGGGTTCTGTTGGGTGTCCTCTTGTTTTCTGGATGTTCTGAATTTGAATTTACTCACTGTATCTGCTCCAGATTTTGACAGTAGGCCGTATGCTTCGTTTTTTTTTTCGTCGCGGTGTAGCCGCGAAATGTGGGTCTATCTTCCCACGTCTTTGGCACTGTACTTGAACTCCGTATTTTCAACGTCTTGGCCACTGAACTCGAAACTTGTATTTTCCTGCACACTTGCACAAAAGCTAATCAAAAATAACAAGATGATTTTTTTACAAAGTATATATATATTTTTTGTTGTTTTTCGGTTAGAGTTATACTTACAAATTAACCCGAAATTTCACAAAGAAACAAACTACCGTCTCCCCGGCAACGGCGCCATTTGATTGTTAGGATATGTGCGTGTTCAAGTTCTAGTTAAAATACCGCAATCAAGACGGTTTCGCACGTAGCTAGCCGGTTGAGTACGGGCCGTCCGTAGGGAGATGGGAATCTTTTTCTATGTGTTTTTCGACGAGTTAAGTCCGGTTTTTCAGATTTTGTTTGTAGTTATCTAAGTGTTGAGTTGATATTTAAAGAGAGCATGTTAGGGTTAGGATTAGGTTAGTTTGAGTTAGGAGTCTCCACATCTTTCGTTGCCCCTCTTAATGTCGTGTTACGGTAATCGGCAACAACGGGGATTAGCACGACTAGGAAGGACTTTGCGAGTATAAGCTAGGCTTTCCAACGCATAAGTCTTCCTTTTGGTGCTTGTCCGTCCGTTCTTGGCTCTTAGCCATAACCTCCGGTTAATCCAACCACAACCGGTCTCACTACGGAATCACCGCTATCATGTAGGATAGGGTGCCGTAAGGAGCGGTTTGTGGTTGGGTTAACGGGAGTCGATTTAAGCTGTTGGGCAAGGAAAGAGTGAGAGAGATTTCCTTCTCTCAAACTTCCCTTATCCTACCCTAACAAGAATGAACTACTCACACATCATAATACGGAAAAATAAAACAACACAAAAGAGGAAGATAGAAAGAAGGAGATTAGAAGAATACGACTAACTATTTGCGACCTCACCTTGGCGAGGATCAAGCGTAAGTATCTTTGTCATATGTAAAGATAAAGAAAAAAGAGAAGAAAGAAACAACAAGGAAATAACAACAACTACTTAACGAATTTAAAGTTACAACAATTATAATTAAAGGAAGACAAGCATGATAACAAATTGATCTTCTTTATTTATCATTCCTCCCTCACAAAGCTCACTACAAGTTTAATGGAGAAGAGATGAGAAGAAGAAGAACAAGTGAACTAAATCCTAGAAAAAGAAAATACAAGAATGGACCCCTTCCTTCACAAACTTCTGGGCTATTTATAGGCCAAAACATGAAACCCTAGGGCAACCAACAGAACATACATGAAAAGACCAACCTACCCCCCAAATTTCTCCAGGTTTGGCGCCTAAAAGGCCGCGGATCCGCGGCCTGGACCCACCTTTTGCCGCGGATCCGCGCTCTTATGGTGGAATTGGGTCATCTGCTTTTTTGTGGTGGCCTGATCTGCTGTGTGCTTGATTCTGGTATATATATTTTCTTATAATTGCTTCACGAAATTTCCAGAATTCTGTTGAGGGAAAGGTGGACTTTTTGTCAAGATTTTGTCATGATTTGCCTCGAGCTCCGCGTAGATCTCTTGGATTTTGTGCTACCATTGAGCCTTGTGCATGAGAATGACATTGATTTGACCTTTTGTCTTCCTATTGATATCTGGCAACATGCGGATGAAGAGCAGAGACCGTGTTTTATCTGTGGTTGGCAGGAACCCGGACTTTTTTCGTGTTTTCCATGAATTTCACCGTTTTAGAACCGAGAACCTGTATCCTGCAATTGACTAGCAAACACGGCTCAAGAGTATCTACGGATATGCAAATGTGATAAAAATTGGGCGGTATGAAAATGCAAAAATCTGATATGAACATATTGCACGGATCAGGATCGGACAGTTTGTACTACAGGCCGTATGGATATATGGCAGGGTTCGATCAGATACGTGCGGTATTGCACGGATCAGGATCGGACGGATATTACTAGACGGCTTTGTTTTAAGCCGGATCCTAGTATAGTACAGTGTAGATTTTGTCTCATTGCATTTGTATTTCGGTCGGAATACAAATGCGGGTGTGTATGCACAGTATCGGGGTGTTCCTGTAACTTATTACGGGACCAGTTTTCTGGAGTTGCCAGTTTGCTTTCCGTTTCGGCCAATTTCCTTTGTATCGTTCATTGGCCGAAGATTGGTGGAGGAGGGCTTATTTGCATTTGTACAAATAAGCAATTTGGAAGGGGGTCTTTGCATATTATCATGTCATGATTATAGCACCATACCTTGTCTTCTTGACTTCATGATGGTTCATGATGGTTGGACTTTGTTTGTGATGAGTGATAGTAGAGTGTTGGTTTTTCCTTGTGATCATTGGTTCACATGATTCCTTTTTCCCTCTCTCTTGCATTATTCTATCACTCTCTCCTCTCATTCCAATCCCCACAATTGAGATGGCCGGCCACTCCCCTTAGTGGGCTGTCCAAAAATTTGAGAGAAGAAAAATGTGTCTCATTCCCATGCCAAAAATCCCATTGTTCATCCAAAGATATATATGGTTCATTTCCTCCACCAATGGCAATTCCTACAACCCTAAAATGAGACTTGAGCACTACACATTCTACAAAAAATCTTGGGCACGTCGACTAGCCAGCTTCATGCCCGAGTTACCTCGGTATTGAGGTGGGAGCCCTTAAAAGATGTAGGCGATGTGGTGCACTTCCGGCGACGAGGTGGAGACAGGACATTCCGCGGGAGATCGGGACGATGACGAGAAGACCGGAGGACTCGGATCAGTCGGTATATCTCTCTTCCCCATCTTGTAGTTAGCTAGGACTAGTTAATGGTTCGATCCGGGTTTTAGTGCGCGGTGGTGCCGGTTCAAGAAAATTTAAAGTTTACCATCGCTTCCGCATTTGGCCTCGGGATGGAGGCCGGGGCGCCGCCGTGCACTTAGACGAAGAGATGAAATCAAGCTGGGAAGGGTGACGCTGCGGTCTCCCTGAATAACAAGGACAGGCTCTCCCGGAAAGCTAAATCTGACTGCTTCCTCACGGCAGTCCACTGAAGCATAACAAGTGGCTAGCCAATCCATGCCCAGAAGCACATCAAAGTCCAACATATCGAGGAGAATCAAATCAACCGACGATTCCCTCTCCCCGAAACGAACGGAACACAATCGAAACACAAAACGAGCGACAAACGACTCGCCTATCGGGGTAATAACAACAAGCGGCTGATCTAACGACGACGACTCACGGCCCAACATTGGTGCAAAATGTGTAGATACGTACGAATGTGTGGAACCTGGGTCGAATAATACCCGTGCATCGAAAGAGCAAACTGGCAAGGTACCTGTCACAACGGCGTTGGATGCCTGCGCATCCTGCGGCGTCAAAGCGAACACCCGGGCCTGTCCTCCACCGATAGTGGGTTGTCCTCGGCCTCGGCCACTGCCTCCTCGTCCCCTCTGGATAGGACCGCCGCGTCCACGGCCTCTGGGTGCACCTATCTGACATGGAGAATCGCTAGTGGTAGGAAGTAGTGCTCTCTGAGGAGGAGGTGCTGATGGTGGTAGGGGTAACATGTGGAACTGTCGCCGCTCTCTGTCGTCTCACCGGACAGTCTCTGATACGATGATGCAGGCTACCACACCAAAAACATCCTAACCATGGCTGCTGACCATATGGGAGAAGGCGATACAACTGGCCCCTAAAGAATCCGCCACGGCCTCTGCGAACACGCCTAGGTGCTAACATATCAGTGCGAATCCGACTCGGTCTCGAAACGACCGTAGGGGGAGTAGCATCCGATCTCTGCGCTCGATTGACCTCTACTAAGGATCCCACCATCTGTCGTAGCTCCTGCACGCCTCCCATCATCTGTCGCAGCTCCTCCATACCGGACTCAAGCCTATCCATACGGCCTGGGGAAGGCGGATCAGTCTGTCTCTGCGGCGTAGGCATACCACCCTGCTCGGTCCTCGTCTCGGACGAGCCTGCTCGGATCTCATCTCGGGCGGCAGCACTCTGCGCTCTCGTAGCCTTCGGTGGCATAGTGGCTGGTACAGGAAAAAGTATAATAAGAACAGTGCAATAGAATCATAGGATATACGGAATTGAAGAAGGAATTTTCAAGCAAGTATATCCTAAAGTCACTTAGGCGGAGTACCGTATCGCAAGTATGCCGCGGACATACACACGCTACGTTACCCTGCTTAAGTCACTTACTCCATCTACCAAGGGTCATCCTACACTCAAAAAGGTAAAACATATCGCTCTGATACCAACTTTGTCACGACCCGTAGGGTACGGAAAATGACTGGCACTTAAGTTACGAAACTTCTCAAGGCGTCCGTAAAATAAGTAAGCCAAAACCCAGAAACCAAAACCAAATAAGCAAAATAGTGAAGAAAAACCAATCAATTGAAAGCGAGTTTATCAAATAAGTCATATAAAACCTTTTTAAAAACAATATCAATTTTTACGAAAATTTCGGCAGAGACACCTTTGTAAATACTGGCCCCCAAAATGGGTACATCAAGAATATATATAAATCCAACAAATAAGGCATCCCCAAGCGGGAGCTAGCTCTTCGCCACAAGGCGGTCATAAATCCCACGCAATATAAAACAACAACATGCAAAATAATCATAAAGAAGCATGAGAAAAACAGCATGTCGACTAAAGTGAGCTCGACCCCAAAATACAGCATAAAAAGTCCACAAATCTCACAGTCTTATCTCTAGGTCAATATACAACAATACTGGTAGATACAGTAAATGGAGTACTCTAGATACAAAGAATATACAAGGTGGTACAAAAATAATAATACAACCCACCTATGAGAAAAAGCCTCGAGTCCTGGCAAAAGAGGCAAAAGAAGTGGTGCGCCCGCCGCTACTGTGCTGACGGAACGGACCTGCAAGAGACTGTGGCACAACGGGGATGAGTTGCCAACCCGTGAGTAATAAATAACATCTATAGAGGCTATCGCAAGTATGCACACAAGCATCCTAGCATCTATAATACAGGTATGGCAGGATATAATAGCAGGTATGTATGTAATATGAATATACTAGCAGGTATGTATGCAATATGAATATACTAGCAGGTATGTATGCAATATGAATATACTCATGATCTGCATGTGTAAATATAAGAAATCAACTTTTTCCTTTAGGCATCTCTTTTGAAATATCAGCACAATACCAATAGAATCAACAAGAGTCCGTGTCCAGCAACGACACCTCAAAACTGTCTCAAATCTCATATATCCATATCGTAGTATCTCTGGCCTCAGCCGTCCGGCTGACCCATCTCAAATATCAATATCTCATCATCTCGCGGCTACGGTCGGTATCCTCTGGATATCCGCCGTACCAAAACAGTCACCGGTAGGTAATCCATCCCCTGCCAGGCTCAACGTCAACAACACGATCCTCTTGCCCCGGGGTACCTTACCGGGCCCACCATGTACCCGATACGGTTCCTCCACTCCTCGACACGGATCTCGAAATCCACAGCAAACTCATGGTGGACGACACTTTACATCACTAGAAAACCGCAACTTTTTATATTTTAAAAGATCATAAGTTGTAAATTTTGCGGCTTTCCCCGAAATCCAGAAATATCATAAATCTCAATAAATCATCATAAGTGCCTATGTCAATGATAATGAATGCATATGGTATCAATAACCAAGTTGCAATGTATGATTAATAAACTAGGTATGCGATAAAGTGCTCACATTATCACCCAAACATCCAAATTAAACTCTTAGAAAGCCACTACAATTAAATTAACCCCATTACCATGCATCAAAACCCACTTTCCATACATAAACCTTTTCTTGATTTTTCATGAAACAAGCATAACAACCACTTTAACACAAAAAAAAGGCTAGATTAACACAATTGAAACCCACATAAGCAAAGTGACCACTTAGATTAGGCTAACAAAACAACTAGATAGCAAATATAATTTAATTAACCTACTAATGGTTTCTAAAACACTAGTTTAAACCCAATCCATGAATTTTAACAAACCTAAAATGAAAATAGTACTAAAATTAACACTAAAACAACTTAATTAAAGGAACTTAACCAAAAGAATTTAATTAGGTAGAAATTATACCTCACAAGCCCAAACCCTATATTGCTATAGCCTCCAAAGACGCCATCTTTCTCCAAGATTTGAACCAATTTAGGTTTGAGAAGAGAGGGGATAAGGTTTTTCTTTGAAATTGTGAAGGAAATTGTTGATTTTGTTGAATTTTGATGGAATTTTCTTGATGAAAATGATAGAAAAGAGAAGGAAAAAAAATAATGGAGGAGGGGGGCTGCAAATTTTTGACAGTGACGGAAATGGGGAGGACTGTGAGTGGGTGGTACTAGATTTATTTTTTTCTTCAAGTCAAACATCATACCTTAATTAATATATTATATTCTACACTCTTAATCTTATTCCTCTCTTTCCAAATGAATTGAAATGAAAATGGTGTGGGGGTTCTAGTAGGTGGCTCGGCTAAGGGAGATGTGGGGATGTGTGTGAGAGAGTGCACACAAATTTTTATGCAAATAGACCCCCACAAGTACAAAATTGCAAGTTTTAGTTCAAAATAAATATATTTTTGTTTTCCATAATAAAATCCCATTAAAACTTGAAATAAAATACTAAAAATTTATATTACAACTAGATTTTAATTAACATAATTTTAAAGATTAAAATTAGCCCATTTAAATTTGTATTTATCGCTAATTTAATGTATTTTTTTTACCGGCTTAAAATAATATTAAAAATTGAAAAATTAGGGAAAAATTTTAAATGACCAGAAATTTATAAGTAACTCATTAGCTACTAAAAACTAGCAATTACCTATTCAAATTAGGTATAATTAGGCATAAACTGCAAAATAACAAAAAAGACGATTTACGGAAAAATACCAAATTTTCACCGATTTTCAGGAAAACACCAAAACGACTTTTCAAGATGCTACAATATTCCCCCCTTAAAGAAATTCGGTCCCCGATTTAAAAAAAATAACTACGCGTACCTTCAAAGAGATGGGGATATTTCTTCCTCATCTCGCCCTCGGTCTCCCAGGTGACCTCCTCGCTGCTCGGGCCACGCCAAAGGACCTTGACGGTCGGTATAACTTTTGATCTTAATTTCTTCACCTGTCGATCCAGGATGGCCACCGGCTGCTCTGCAAAAGAAAGGTCGCGCTCTAGCTGGACTGTCGGGTGCTGAATCGCATGCGAAGGGTCGTGAAGGTACTTGCGGAGCATCGAAACATGGAAGACAGGGTGAACATCGGGAAAGCTGGGTGGAAGAGCAAACGATATGCAACTGCACCGACACGCTCGAGAATCTCGAAGGGACCCACAAATCTGGGACTAAGCTTTCCCTTTCGCCCAAACCGCATCACGCCCTTCATCGGAGAGACCCTCAGAAAAACATGATCGCCAACTGCGAACTCTAGTCTGCGACGGCGCCTGTCTGCATATGATTTCTGCCTGCTCTGAGCTGCTCTCATCCGGTCTCGAATCAACTGTATCTTCACTGTCGTCTCCTCAACAAGCTGCGGCCCCAATATACTGCTCTCGCTGAGCTCGGTCCAACAGACTGGCGATCTGCATCTCCTCCCATACAATGCCTAGAAAGGTGCCATCTGAATAGTATCCTGGAAGCTGTTGTTGTAGGAGAACTCCACTAACGGTAAATGACGATCCCAGCTACCACCAAAGTCCAAAACGCACGCTCGGAGCATGTCCTCGAGAGTCTGAATAGTCTGCTCTGACTGGCCGTCGGTCTGCGGATGAAATGCTGTGCTAAAACTCAAACGGGTGCCCAATGCCTCCTGAAGTCACTACCATAGTCGGCTGGTAAACTGGGTGCCTCTGTCGGACACGATACAAGTCTGTACGCCATGCAACCGCACGATCTCGTCGATGTAAAGCTGGGCATACTGAGCAAAACTGAAAGTGGTCTTCACTGGCAGGAAGTGAGCCACTTTCGTCAATCGATCCACGATCACCCAAATGGAGTCGTACCCACGACTGGTCCTGGGTAGACCCACCACAAAGTCCATCGAAATCTACTCCCATTTCCACTCCGGAATGGCCAAAGGCTGCAACTTTCCTGCTGGCCTCTGGTGCTCGGCCTTGACTTGCTGACAAGTCAGGCATCTCGATACGAAGTCTTTGACGTCCCTCTTCATTCCGTTCCACCAGTAAACATCTCGCAAATCGTGGTACATCTTGGTGGAACCCGGATGAACGCTGTATGTCGATCTATGCGCCTCCTCAAGAATCTCACGCCGCAGTCCCTCAGAATCTGGTACGCACAGTCGAGTCCCAAATCGCAGTACTCCCTGATCATCGATCACGGACTCGGAATCTCTGCCCTGTCTAATCTGCTCCATGATCTCTGAAAGACGGCCATCGCTGGGCTGTGCCTCTCGAATACGGTCAAGTAACTGCGGATGTGCACGAACATGCGCAAGCTGTCCCCCTGTCGGAGTGAACTCGAACTCAACCCGACCGTCGCATAAAATCTGCCAATCTGCCGACGACTGCTTCTGTACTGCGCGCAAACAAGAAAGACTACCCCCGGGCCTCCTGCTCAAAGCATCTGCCACTACATTAGCCTTGCCCGGGTGATACAAAATCTCGCAATCATAGTCCTTTACTAGTTCCATCCAACGGCGCTGTCTGAGATTCAGGTCTCGCTGCTGAAATATATACTTTAAGCCCTTGTGATCAGTGAATATCTGACACGACTCGCCGTATAGGTAATGTCGCCAGATCTTAAGTGCAAAGACCATTACAGCCATCTCCAAATCGTGAGTGGGGTAGTTTTGTTCATGATTCTTCAACTGCCGTGAAGCATACGCGATCACCCTGTCATGCTGCATCAATACACACCCTAGCCCCACTCGTGAAGCATCACAATAAACCATGAATCCGCCTGATCCTGAAGGCAAAGATAATACCGGCGTCGTAGTCAAACAAGTCTGTAGCTGCTGAAAACTGTGCTCGCACTCCTCCGTCCAACGAAAGGAACTCCCTTCCGGGTCAATCCAGTCAAAGGTGCAGCAATACGGGAGAAATCCTGAACGAATCGCCTGTAGTTGCCAGCCAGGCCTAGGAAACTGCGGATTTCCGTAACTGATGTCGGTCTGGGCCACTGCTGAACGGCCTCAATCTTCTTCGGGTCCATATATATGCCATCTCTCGTAATCACGTGACCCAAGAATCCGACGCTGTCCAACCAGAATGCACACTTTGAAAATTTTGCGAAAAGCTGGTGCTCCCTCAAAGTCTGCAACGTAACCCGCAAGTGCTGCTCATGCTCCTCTATGCTCCGGGAGTACACCAAGATATCGTCGATAAATACGATGATGAACAAGTAAAGATATGGTCTGAATGTATGGTTCATCAAATCCATGAATGCAGCTGGGGCGTTGGTGAGTCCGAACGACATCACCAAAAACTCATTGTGGCCAAAGAGTGTATGAAAAGCTGTCCTCGGTATATCCTCCTGTCGAACTCGCAGCTGATGGTATCCTGAACACAAGTCGATCCTCGAAAAATATCCCGTACCCTGAAGATGGTCGAACAAATCATCCATGCGTGGCACGGATATCTGTTCCGCACGGTAACTTTGTTCAGCTGGCGGTAGTCGATACATAAGCGCAAACTTCCGTCCTTCTTCTTGACAAACAGGACCGGAGCACCCAACGGAGAAACACTAGGTTGAATAAGCCCCTTATCTAACAAATCCTGCAACTGATCCTTCAGCTCTCTAAGCTCTGCCGGGGCCATCCGATAAGGCGGTATAGAAATAGGCCCCGATCCGGGAATCAAGTCAATGCAGAACTCAACGTCGCGCTCAGGCTGTAGCCCAGGCAGCTCGTCAGGGAAAACATCAGGGAACTCACAACAATCGGGACCCGGTCCAAAGGAACCTTTGCAGCTCGAGTATCACAAATATATGCTAAGAATCCCTGACATCCCTTCCGCAAGAGCTGACCAGCGCGAAGAGATGAAATCAAGCTGAGAAGGGTGACGCTGCGGTCTCCCTGAATAACAAGGACTGGCTCTCCCGGAAAGCTAAATCTGAATGCTTCCACACGGCAGTCCACTGAAGCATAACAAGTGGCTAGCCAATCCATGCCCAGAAGCACATCAAAGTCCAACATATCGAGGAGAATCAAATCAACCGACGAGTCCCTCTCCCCGATACGAAAAGAACATAATCGAAACACAAAACGAGTGAAAAACGACTCGCCTATCGGGGTAATAAAAACAAGCGGCTGATCTAACGACGACGATGTAGGGTTCCTAGGCACACTAGTGAGGTCTCACAAGGCATCAACCATGCCAATTTCAAATTTAAACGGTGCCGAGAAACTCTAGAACGGATCGTTCGCTAGATATTTAGGCGAAAAAGCAAACTAGTTAACACTTAACTAAGGGATACGGATATACAACCTTTGTAGATCCGTTTGTCCACCTCCATAGATCCATGAAGAAGTTATCTCCGCTGTACAAATCCGAAATCCGGGCTCTTGCGTCGGCTTCATCGGAGAAGAAGCGGGCTAGGTCATCGACGACGTGCCGAAGATGATCTACGTCGAGGCATCGCTAAATCAAGCTCCGACTTCACCAAGTCAAGAAACTTGTGAAGTAAACACACTCTACTACTTGGCAAGAGGTAGAGGATGAAGAAATAGGAAGTGGGTAGACTTTAGTTTTGGATTTCTCACTCATTTTCACATTCCACCATTGTTGAAGAAAGGTTTTCTTCATGGAAGAAGATGAAGAAGAAGAAGAAAGAATTATGATAAGTTATTTAAAAAAGAAAAGAATATCCAAACTTATCATAATCCTAACTATGGTTATGTGTAGAGAATTAACCAAGGGTTAAAGGAATGGTTAGGGTTAAGGATGAGATAAGAATGGTGGACAAAGTCAAAGCTTCATGAAGCTTCAACTAAACAACAAATAAAGCCACCATTCTTTTCTCTTCTCATTTATTTTCCAAAATGAAATGGATAAATAAATAAGTGAATAAAACAAAACCCTAACCATAATCATGTAACCATGGTTTGATCTTTACACAAAAACCCTAGCATAACATGTATCATCAATCATGATACAATCAAGTGCACAAAAGTATATCGCATATACAATGCGCACAGACCAAGTGAGAAAATCCATTTAAAGTGAACCATTACTAGTTAATGCAAAGTAATATATCAAATATATAATTATACATTAAATCATTAAATCAACACTTGATTCAATGATCCGGTCATGTCGCACACAACCGACTAGTATACAATGTATCGGCTTATCGAATCAACGCTTGAATCGATAACTAGGTTATATCGCATACAACCATTCGATACATTCATCGCGAGAATGGAATACGGTATCACATACACGCATTATTCTCGGTCCCGCACATATCTCATATGCGCTCCTATTTCGTTTCGCTTGAGCCAGGAAACCTCTGTGTAGGACTCTAAAGACTCGTCAATACGCCGGCAGCAGGCGATGATCATATCAAACACCCACAAGCCGCAAGTGGTCTGCTAAACGTAACGGCCACCCGGGTATTGAGCGATCTGAAGATCGATGAGCAAGCCCGCTCACACTCCAGTGAATCCGACCAGTAACACTACCGTACAGTCCGGTCTGATCGTCTGATATGTCGCATATCTCGCCTAGGGGTGGTAAACGTCAGACCCCAATAGCTCGATAAGTCGTGTCGATATGAGGTCTATAACAATTCGAGAAACTACTGGTAACACTTACCAGTAAATCTCAGCAACCCTGGCCAGGGATTTCCTGTTATAGCCAATCGAACACAGCGCAACATCAACCCCCTATACCGGGTGAGACGAATCCCCTCCTATCGCTCATTGCCTCCATGTGACTCGGGACTGTACCCAAAAACCACCGTTTTGCACGCCCTCTTGGACGTGGTAAGATGGAAATCAAAGCACAGTGGGAACCACACAAGACTCTATGACGATCTCGGGTCAACAGACTACTCTGTACCAGTGTCACCAGAGAACTGCCATCTGACGTGAGGTATAATACCATCTGGGAGTTCTCGGCGAGTCCGTCCAGTGTACCCAGTCTCTACTGAGCACCCGTATATCGTCTCCGATGTCAAACACCGATGGATATGGGATCATCCATCGCCCATCTGTATGGGTCGAGAAAGTATACGCTAGTCTACTCTGGTATATCGATGCCCCGTCTCGATACACCCACGACTAGGGACTTTGAAGGATGTACTTATGGACTACCATGTCCCCACTAGTATGATCCGCATCATAGTCCAGGTAGTCAAGTACAGATCCTAAGGGCTTTACCAACATGTAACAGAGAGACAATCAGTATACACGTTAAGGTAAAGTGCAACCAGATAGCATACTATCATGTCGAGCAAGAAAGTCCTCCCTATATATGTCCCAGCATCCACTACAATATACATCCTATGTACAGTAATGGCCTCTAGGGCATACATATAACTAACAATCTCCCACTTGCACTAGGGCCATCTGTAGCAGTGGTTGCAGTATCTCATACTCAACCATCCCATAAAAGTCTCTCTCTGGGAACAGGCCTTTGTGAGTGGATCCGCTGTGTTGTCCTCTGAGTCTACTCTCCAAACCTCGATCACCCTGGAGATCAACCATTTCCATGATCAAGTGATACTGCCTTAGAATATGTCTGGATCACTGATGGGACCTGCGTTCCTTGGCATAAGCCACAACTCCATTGTCACACAATGGGAGGAACATAGTTCATCTCATGAACCAATATACACCCAAACAGCCTCTTTGGTAGCATCTTAAGTAGCGATGTATCCTGCCTTTATCGTCTAGTATGCCACGGTATCTAGCTTGGAACTCTTCCAACATACCGTCCCTTCACTGAGGGTAAAGACAATGCCTGCGACTGACATTCAGTCGTCTTTATCACCCTGGAACCCTTCCAGTGATTCTTCCCAGGATCGGTTGATACCATCTCACTATGACTAGTGAGAATCCTAACATCCATTTAGATCTATCTCATAGGTCCAAAACCCAGGATTTAGTAGGTATCACTTTGATCCTATATGGAGAATCTTTGTGATAATCGGAGATTGATTGAGCGTAGCATAGGAAACTCCTTTCTTATCAAGAGTATGTCATCCACGTACTCTACGAAGATCGTCACCATACTCCCTACTACCTTTTTGTATATACAAGGTTCATCTACCATTCTGATGATGTCAAACTCTTTGACCGCTTCATCAAAACAGATGTTCCAACTCCGCGATGCCTGCTTTATCCTATAAAGCATATTGCACACGTTTCCGCCATGTACCCGAGACGGTTCATCCACTCCTCGAATCGGGTCTCGAAATCCATCAGAAAACATGAAATCTCATGGTGGACGACACATACATCACGAGAAAACCGCATCTTATGTTTTAAAAAGAGAGGAGGAGAGAGAGAGAAGTTTTTATATATTCTTGCGGTTTTCCCCAAAAATCCAGAAATCTCATAGAAACCCAAATCTCAAAATCATGAGTAAGTATATGATAAGTGTCGGCATATGCCCATAATACTGCATGATAACATGAAAATATGAATGCATGAATGTCTAAGTAATAAATATCATGTCTATACTAACATCAGAGAATAATCACAATATTATATCGGTCAAGTTGTTAACTGATTCTATCAATAAAAGATAATATAATTTAAAGTGTACGTGACATAGCAATTACCGATGATGATGTGTGTGAGCCGGCAAATAAGTGTGCGTGGAATATGCGCATCATCGGTAATGGTGCTGGTGTCCTAACAGGTAAAGTTTATACTGATTATAGCAGCATATGTAAGAACATGCATCATTATGATTACAATGTGAAAGTAAAGACGGATGTGTGTTATCCACTTATTTGATATACAATTACCACTACCACTATATGACTCGAACCAAACCTAGTGTCCATCTAACCCCCCTCTAAGGAAAACTAAACCTAAGAACTGGTCGATAGAAGTACACCTAAAGCCTGAGTCCATATCTCTAATAGTCGGCGATCCTGCCTCACTATCGTCACGTACATAGTTCGACTTCCTCAAATCAAGAGTGCGGATCAATCATCACATCTATGCCTTGTACGGTAAAATCCATCGTACGTCATCACAATATCGGGGTATGGGTCAAGTGTCACCTACGTGTCTCATTATTCATATAATTTTATCATCAACAAGTGTCAAGATCAAGGTGCTATACTGTAATCGCATACATCAAACATATATCATTACCATCATAAATATGTTAGTGTATATGCCCTAGAGGCCATTACTGTATCATACTGGTTTGTATATTACTTAATGGAAGCTTGGGATATTCACCTTGTATATACGATCTTGCTCAAAATAGTAGTATGCTACTTGGTTTGTTTCTACTTCAATGTGTACATGTGTTTATTTTAGTATATCACCTATACACATTAGTGGAGCCCTTAGGATCTTTGCTTGATTACCAGCGATGTGATGGCAGTCACACTAGTAGGGCTGGGTAATCTATAAGCACATCCTTATGCAGGTCCTTAGTCGCAGGACTATCGAGACAGGGCATCGATACTCCGGAGTAGACTAGCGCATGCGCTTCTCATCCCAGTGTGGGAGACGGTCTGTCCCACAGCCGTTGGTACGTCGTACTTGAGATAGTAAGCGGGTGCTCGTTGGGTTACGAGTACACTGGACAGGACTCGTCGGGAACTGACTAGTTGGTATTATGCCTATCGCCAGTTATCAGTTCCCAGGTGACATGAGTACAGCTTAGTCCGCTGACTTGACACTGTCATTTCGCCTCGAGTGTCTTCCCACTGTGCTTTGATTACTACCCTACCACGGCTCAAAGGAGTCATGGAAACAGGTAGTAGTTGGGTGCAGTCCCGAAGCACATGGAGGCAGTGACGGTTAGACAGGATTCGTCTCTCTCGGTATTGGGGGTTGACATCGCGCTGTGTCTAGGAGAGCCATTACACGAGTAGTCCCTGGCCAGGGCAAACGAGATATACTGGTAGGCTTCCAGTGTTATCTCAAAGATTTATGGATTGTGATTGGAGAGGGTGTTTTGGGCTTCACTCCGACACGACTTGTACCGCTATTGGGGGACTGACGTTTACCGCCCCCTAGGCCCGCCATGCGATGTATCAGACGAACAGACCGGACTGTACGGAGAATGTCACATTCAGGCTCAGTAGGAGTTCAGATGGGTTTCGCCTCGTCAGTCTTCTTGTCGGCATCTACCTGGGGACCGTTACGCACAGCTAGTGCCGCTTGCAGTCTGTGGTTAAACCCACTGCCAGCGTAGTGTCGAGTCTTTGGAGTCCCACACAGAAAGCTATTCGCCTTTTGGCAAAAGAGTAGAGGTCGCATGGTTTTGCGACAGGGTTCGGTCACATCCGTGCACTTGTGCACGTACAGTGTCCGGACAGTTCACACTAGCGGGCTTTGGTTTAAGCCAGATCCTAGTGTACCTTTTAGGATTGGTTTTATCTAGTTTGTATTCGTGTTCCTCGGAACGCGGATGCGGGTGTGTATGCACAGTTGACGGAGAGACAGAGGCAGTGGATTCTCATTAAGGTTGTTGACTGGTTGACTGTTGACTATTTACTTTTTGCTCAACCCTAATGAGAATATGATATATATATATATATATATATATATTTAGCAATAATATTAATTAAGTATTATTGTGACATGGTTGTTGGAGGGTTGACTTTGTTGACTTGTTGACTTTGTTGACCGGTTGTCTAGGTTGGACTAGTTGACCATCATCATCACAATGGTTGTCATTTCCATGCAAAGACTTTTGCTTGCTTGTTGTAGTTTGCAAAATGATTGCATGGAAATGATATTTCTTTTGTCATGATAAGAACCATCACATAATACTTGATTGACATTATGGCTAATGATGTTTTTGGATTATGAGAGGGTGAAAGACAAAAGAGAGGCTCATTATTCTTGCTTGACCTTTCTCTCTCTTGGTTTTGAGCTCTCATGCTCTTGCTCTCACCCTCTTCCTCTTGCTCTCTCTCTTTTGGTCTATGGTTCACTTGTCTCATGAGTTGAGAAGCAAGAACCATAGAGTAAAATCCCAACATACTCTTCTCTACTCATTCTAGTTCACAAGGCCTAGCAAGCCAAGTGATCTAGTTTTCTTCAAAGTCCGAAGAACAAACCAAAGGTAGAAGCTTTCAGGTGGATCCTTCTATGACGCAAGGAGACGACGAGGTGAGGCCGATCCGAACTCCGGGACGAGTTGAAGACGAAGGAGTTCAAGAAAGGTATAGCCCCCTAACCGAGTAGGTAAACTCTTGTTAGGTTGTTAGTTAGTAGTTTAACAAAGATCCGGGTCTATGAGTCCATGTTACCGCCTCTTGAAAAAATCGTTTTTCACCAAATTCCGCAAGCCAGTAAGTACCGGGAGAGGTAGCATGGACTTACAGTGGTATCAGAGCCTAGTTAAACTCTATCTAACATGTTAGCAAAGTAGCTAGAAGATCGATCAAACAAAAAGTCCCGAAATGAACCCCGTTTTCAAAGTTGCTGTCGATTTTTTATGTTCTGTAAAATTAATAAATCATGCATCAAAAATCGACTCAGGGTTTTTAAAAGCTACTGTAGAAAATTCACCCAGAGATCCCCCTAAACCACCGCGGAAACGCGGCAATAGCTTGCTATTGCCGCGGTTCCGCGGCCTCCTTGGCCCCTCTCTGGTGTTTCTTTGCTACAGTGTGGTTGCAAGGGTATTTTGGGAATTTTGGAATATGTGTTTTCTGCCCAGATTTTCCAAAATGAAAATTTTATTTTTGGGGTCCCGAAAATCCGTATTTTTTATTGAACTTCTAAAAGACTTTAGCTGACGGGTTTTTCTGTGATGTGATATTTGTATTGAACGTCTACTAATCGATATATGTCGATTAGTGGGGGTTATATAAATCTGTGATCTGTAATGTTGCTGGAATGTGTATATGAATTTATTGGATTGTCGCGGGTGAATAGCCGGGGGTTGTGAGATGAGAGTTTTCTTTTCTTTCAATTCATGTAAATTTGTAAATTGATGTAATAATTATTTGTATGGCCGCACAATCGGGTCGGGGTTGTAGCCGTCATTGTATAATTTCTTTTTACTGTTTTTGCTCCTAGGATAGACCCATGGAGGGGGTGCACAAACTACCGGGTATGCCGAAGTGCCGAGTGGCCTACTCACGGGGATGAGGGAGGTTGCTTCGCTTCGGGTACTTGGCGGGTAGTTTGCCGCACCCATAGGGGTCTTGGGTGGGGTTTTGGCTATTCACCGCGACCGTGTAATCTGCCTTTCGTTACAGGCTCGTACGAATTGCGGATTCCCAGTATATCCAATGTTTTCATCTGTGATCTGAAATGGCTATCATTGCAATATATCTATATATGATATTATTTAGGCGTTGCTTATGTTTTACAGCCGCGCTAGCCCAGCCCCTGCTCTGTCGTTAGTTAAGTAACCTAATGGGTAATGACGGGGCCCCGTGGCGAATGCGAATGGCATAAGCGTACGTCATATTTTGGTTGTTTTCTGCAATGGTAGGATTAAATGATGGGACGCATTAAAATAACTAATGCAAGAATATCACGCATTAAAAGAACTAATGCAAGAAAATAAACCAAGATTAAAGTCGTTGGAACACTTTCGAAAAACCACTCGGTTCTTTTCAAAAACCAACTTTTAAATGCGGAGCTTGAGCCACTCCTTTTAAAAGCTATTTCGTTCCATCGATTATATCAAGTTCACTACGTTCAAGGTTTCGCCAAAACCATTCGTAGCCCTCCGTCATTTCATATGAATATTCAACAGTATTCAAGCTGTGTTTGTTGGCCTTAGTCAAGGCACAGTGATTGGTAGCTGGTGGATATTCATATGTTGCATAGATAGATGCGTTAGTTTGGGACAGTCGTATTACTTTGTTGGCCATAGTTAAGGGTATATACGGATGGGTTCAAATTAACCTGGACAACGACGAGTAGAACTTGACATGTGACTTATGATTTGTTTGCCTTAGTCAAGGTCATAAGAGCATGGGGCAAAAATCCACATCGGGAGTTTCAAAAGAACTGAAACTTGCTAGTGTTGCATACCATTTGGAGTGTGATGATTCTGGTAGGATTCCTTCAGTTTCGTCACACGATGATATTTGGATCCCGATCCTACTGTGAGTATATGCTACTCCTCGGGAAATTTCTCACTTAACGATCAATGCTATAAACCAAGTAGGTGTCTAGAAAGGTGTTAGCGGGGCTACGCCCCCAGGGAAAAGAGGTTATTTAATTAAGGAACTTCGCGAAAGCGTTGGAAAACCTCCCTCGAAGTACTGACACCAGCCTGGCCGAACGGTTAAGCAAGTATTGTACGGTGGGATTGATCCTGACTAATTCTTCCTTTTTGGTTTGAGGAGGGATTCGAGAGACAGTGGGAGCCATCCTGTTTAGACAAACTAAAAACCACTCTAAACTTGCAAGAGCATCATGCTGAGTGTTTTCTTCTCTCTCTCTCTTAATTGCAGCGACCCAGTGACCGCACCTAGGTTACATCTAGATAATAAAATGACTGAATCTGACTGTTATGACTGACAAAGGTCTGTGCAGATGTCCATTGACCATGACAAGCTGGGACTCCTCTTAACTGATCATACCCCTATCGTCTCAGGTCCAGTTTCCCCTGTCACGGATATTTACATCCGTAGGACTTCGGAAAAGGATTGTGCGAAAGCCAAGTGCCTCGTGTTAGCCTCAGTTAATGGTGCAAACCAGAGGCAGCACGAGAAGATGGACTCGGTTTCTATCTTCCTCCATAACAAAGATTTATATGGAGAGCAATCTCGTATCGCAAGATATGAGACCTCGAACGAATTGCTTCAAGCGAGGTTGGCTGTCGGGTCATCTGTAGGGGACAACGTCCTTACAGAGGCCAGCTATTTTAAGCTCACGGACCTGGAGACCACGTTGGAGAATAGGTCAAGTACTGACTTAATTCTACAGTCCCTGCCCTCTGCTAATACCCTGAAGGAAACCAGGGAAGAAAAAAGAAAAGCAAGGGCAAAAGTTTCAGGACTGGATGTAGTAAAAGAGGGATGTTCCTATTGTAACGGGAATGAACATTGGCAGAAGGATTGCAGGGCTTGCAAAGCCAGTAGCCAGAATTCGAAGCATGTTGTGGCTTCGGCTTCGAGTGTGTTGGTAATAGAGAACTGTTTGTCAGTTAACCCTACTTCCTGGGTATTGGATACCGGATCAGGATCTCATATCTGTTATTCGTTACAGGCTCTGAGAAACCGTAGGGTTATCAGGAAAGGTGATATGACTTTCAGGGTTGCTAACGGAATGAGCATGGATGCTGTATCCGTAGGGGAATATCACCTAGGACTGACAACTGGGCAGATATTGATTCTGCGTGACAGTTTGTATGTACCAGGTGCGACTTGTAATATCATATCTGTATCCTTACTTTCTAAGGAAGGATATGATTTTGCTTTTGTAAGCGATGTAGTAAACATCCACCTAAATCAAGCACTGATTGGGTCAGGTACATTAAATAACGGTATATACGTATTGAATCAAGCTCAGATATTCAGTGTCCAAAACACACTTAAAAGAAAGTCTCCAGAATTAAATCAGGCTTTCTTATGGCATTGTAGACTGGGTCACATCAATGAGACACGGTTGACTAAGTTACAGAAAGAAGGATACTTGGATCCGTTCGAGTACCAGTCTTATGCCACTTGTGAATCTTGTCTCATGGGAAAGATGACAAAGACTCCGCTCACTGGACACGGAGTAAGAGCGAGCGAGCTCTTGGGACTTATACACAGTGACGTGTGTGGTCCAATGTCTACACATGCGCGAAGCGGTTATTCATACTTCATTATTTTCACAGATGATTTCTCTAGGTATGGACATGTCTTCTTAATGAAGCACAAATCCGAGGCCTTTGAGAAATTTCGGGAATATAAGAATGAAGTAGAAAAGCAAACAGGAAAAAGTATCAAGATCCTAAGATCGGATCGAGGTGGTGAATACTTGAGTGCCGAGTTTCTGGACTACTTAAAAGGGAATGGAATTCTCTCTCAGCGTACTCCTCCATACACACCACAACACAACGGTGTATCGGAAAGGAGGAATCGAACCCTATTAGATATGGTTCGTTCCATGATGAGTAAGGCTGAGTTACCGCGATCTTTCTGGGGTTATGCACTAGAAACAGCTGCACATCTCTTGAACCAAGTTCCTACTAAGACAGTGCCTACCACACCATATCAGATGTGGAGTGGGAAGAAACCCTGTCTTAAATCCTTTAAGACAAGGGGATGTCCAGCTTTTGTAAAAAAGCAGTATGCGGACAAGCTCGAGGCACGCTCAGTACAGTGCAAGTTTGTGGGATACCTAAAGAACTCCAAGGGGTATCTTTTCTATTACGCAGAGGAGCAAAAAGTCCTTGTTTCTCGTCATGCCCGCTTCTTGGAAACTGAGTTTTTAGAAAATCAGATAAGTGGGAGCGCAATAGAACTGGAAGAAATTCCAGAACCACAAGCTATTACTGAAACCTTAGTAGAACCAGAAGGTTCAGGGGAACCGGACATTCCTGCGCCACTCCGCAGGAGTAGTAGGCAGTCTTATCCGCCCGAGAGATACTATGGTTTTCTCATAGACGGGGATAGAGAGGATTGCACCATGGATTATGGTGAGCCTACTAGCTTCCAGCAAGCCATTCAGAGCAGCGACTCGGTAAAATGGCTGGATGCAATGCGGACCGAGATGGAGTCCATGTACACCAACAAAGTTTGGACTTTGGACTTTGCTCCAGAAGGGGTAAAACCCGTAGGCTGCAAATGGATCTTCAGAAAGAAGATTGGTGTAGATGGGCAGGTTGAAACCTATAAAGCTAGGCTCGTTGCAAAGGGTTTTCGTCAAAGACCTGGTTTGGACTATGACGAGACTTTTTCTCCGGTGGCCATGCTTAAATCCATTCGGATCCTTCTTGCCATTGCTGCCTTCCACGATTATGAGATCTGGCAGATGGACGTAAAGACGGCTTTTCTGAATGGATATTTGGAAGAGTGCGTCTATATGGATCAGCCAGAAGGATTCATTCAGAGTGGGAGCAGCGGTAAAGTGTGCAAGTTGCTCAAGTCCATTTGTGGACTCAAGCAGGCATCGCGGAGTTGGAACATCTGCTTTGATGATACTGTCAAAGAATTCGACTTTGTCAAAAACCTAGATGAACCATGCATTTACAGTAAGATTGTAGGGAGAAATGTGGTATTCCTCGTCTTGTACGTCGATGACATTCTCCTAATAGGAAATGATATTCCTATGCTACAATCAGTCAAAGGATTCTTGTCACAGAGGTTCTCCATGAAGGACCTGGGCGATGCCAACTACATTCTGGGGATCCAGATCTATCGTGATAGATCTAAGAGGATGTTGGGACTTTCACAGTCAAGGTATATCGACACCATACTGAAACGATTCAGTATGGAAGATTCCAAGCGCGGTAATCTACCGGCTTGTCACGGAATCACCCTCTCCAAAGAGATGTCTCCCAAGACAGATTTGGAAAGGGCTCGCATGTCATCAATACCCTACGCATCTGCGGTAGGCTCTATTATATATGCGATGTTGTGTACCAGACCAGATGTAGCGTACGCATTGAGCGTTGTAAGCCGGTATCAGTCGGACCCAGGGGAGAAACACTGGATAGCAGTAAAGAACATTTTCAAGTACCTGAGAAGGACTAAGGAGATATTCTTGGTGTATGGCGGAAAAGACCTCCAGATTGAGGCCTTTGCTGACTCCATCTTCCAGAGTGACAAGAATGACTCCAAGTCCATGTCGGGTTATGTCTTCACCCTCAATGGAGGGGCGGTTTGCTGGAAGAGTTCCAAGCAGGAGACCGTTGCTGACTCAACTATGGAAGCGGAGTACATAGCTGCTTGCGATGCCGCAAAGGAAGCTATCTCGATGAAGAAGTTCCTCACGGAACTTCAGGTGGTTCCTACCAGTGTTGATCCAATACCGCTGTATTGTGACAACAACGGCGCTATAGCTTTAGCGAAGGAACCCAGGTCCCATCAGAAGTCCAGGCATATTTTGAGGCGCTACCACCTGATCAGGGAGATCGTTGATCGCCGGGAGATCGAGGTGAAGATAGTAAATACGGAAGATAACACTGCAGATCCATTCACCAAGGCCTTGCCCCAGACTCAGTTTGAGCGGCTGATCGAGATGATAGGTCTTCGATACGCCAGTACATGGCCTTAGTGCAAGTGGGAGATTGTTAGTGTATATGCCCTAGAGGCCATTACTGTATCATACTGGTTTGTATATTACTTAATGGAAGCTTGGGATATTCACCTTGTATATACGATCTTGCTCAAAATAGTAGTATGCTACTTGGTTTGTTTCTACTTCAATGTGTACATGTGTTTATTTTAGTATATCACCTATACACATTAGTGGAGCCCTTAGGATCTTTGCTTGATTACCAGCGATGTGATGGCAGTCACACTAGTGGGGCTGGGTAATCTATAAGCACATCCTTCTGCAGGTCCCTAGTCGCAGGACTATCGAGACAGGGCATCGATACTCCGGAGTAGACTAGCGCATGCGCTTCTCATCCCAGTGTGGGAGACGGTCTGTCCCACAGCCGTTGGTACGTCGTACTTGAGATAGTATGCGGGTGCTCGTTGGGTTACGAGTACACTGGACAGGACTCGTCGGGAACTGACTAGTTGGTATTATGCCTATCGTCAGTTATCAGTTCCCAGGTGATATGAGTACAGCTTAGTCCGCTGACTTGACACTGTCATTTCGCCTCGAGTGTGTTCCCACTGTGCTTTGATTATTACCCTACCACGGCTCAAAGGAGTCGTGCAAACAGGTAGTAGTTGGGTGCAGTCCCGAAGCACTTGGAGGCAGTGACGGTTAGACAGGATTCGTCTCTCCCGGTATTGGGGGTTGACATCGCGCTGTGTCTAGGAGAACCATTACACGAGTAGTCCCTGGCCAGGGCAAACGAGATATACTGGTAGGTTTCCAGTGTTATCTCAGGGTGTTTTGGGCTTCACTCCGACACGACTTGTACCGCTATTGGGGGACTGACGTTTACCGCCCCCTAGGCCCGCCATGCGATGTATCAGACGAACAGACCGGACTGTACGGAGAATGTCACATTCAGGCTCAGTAGGAGTTCAGATGGGTTTCGCCTCGTCAGTCTTCTTGTCGGCATCTACCTGGGGACCGTTACGCACAGCTAGTGTCGCTTGCGGTCTGTGGTTAAACCCACTGCCAGCATAGTGTCGAGTCTTTAGAGTCCCACACAGAAAGCTATTCGCCTTTTGGCAAAAGAGTAGAGGTCGCATGGTTTTGCGACAGGTCGCATGGTTTTGCGACAGGGTTCGGTCACATCCGTGCACTTGTGCACGTACAGTGTCCGGACAGTTCACACTAGCGGGTTTTGGTTTAAGCCAGATCCTAGTATACCTTTTGGGATTGGTTTTATCGAGTTTGTATTCGTGTTCCTCGGAACGCGGATGCGGGTGTGTATGCACAGTTGACGGAGAGACAGAGGCAGCGGATTCTCATTAGGGTTGTTGACTGGTTGACTGTTGACTATTGACTTTTTGCTCAACCCTAATGAGAATATGATATATATATATATTTAGCAATAATATTAATTAAGTATTATTGTGACATGGTTGTTGGAGGGTTGACTTTGTTGACTTGTTGACTTTGTTGACCGG
This sequence comes from Agapanthus africanus, assembly GCA_030015575.1. Classification (NCBI taxonomy): domain Eukaryota; kingdom Viridiplantae; phylum Streptophyta; class Magnoliopsida; order Asparagales; family Amaryllidaceae; genus Agapanthus; species Agapanthus africanus. The sequence continues at coordinate 243,833,453 of CM057350.1, forward strand.
TTGACTAGGTTGGACTAGTTGACCATCATCATCACAATGGTTGTCATTTTCATGCAAAGACTTTTGCTTGCTTGTTGTAGTTTGCAAAATGAGTGCATGGAAATGATATTGCTTTTGTCATGATAAGAACCATCACATAATACTTGATTGACATTATGGCTAATGATGTTTTTGGATTATGAGATGGTGAAAAACAAAAGAGAGGCTCATTATTCTTGCTTGACCTTTCTCTCTCTTGTTTTTGAGCTCTCAAGCTTTTGCTCTCACCCTCTTCCTCTTGCTCTCTCTCTTTTGGTCTATGGTTCACTTGTCTCATGAGTTGAGAAGCAAGAACCATAGAGTAAAATCCCAACATACTCTTCTCTACTCATTCTAGTTCACAAGGCATAGAAAGCTAAGTGATCTAGTTTTCTTCAAAGTCCGAAGAACAAGCCAAAGGTAGAAGCTTTCAGGTGGATCCTTCTATGACGCAAGGAGACGACGAGGTGAGGCCGATCCGAACTCCGGGACGAGTTGAAGACGAAGGAGTTCAAGAAAGGTATAGCCCCATAACCGAGTAGGTAAACTCTTGTTAGGTTGTTAGTTAGTAGTTTAACAAAGATCCGGGTCTATGAGTCCATGTTACCGCCTCTTGAAAAAATCGTTTTTCCCCAAATTCCGCAAGCCCGTAAGTACCGGGAGAGGTAGCATGGACTTACAAAATATACATCATTAGTTTATCCTCAGAAATATCATGTCATATGTATCATATTGTGATTAAGTCATACTGATATCATATCGTCATCAAGTCACACCTATATGATATCGACATCAGGTCACACCTACATGATGTCGTAATCAAGTCATACATATATCATATCGTGATCAGTCACAAGTTACAGTCCGGGTACTATTTTAGAGTCCTATATACCTCAACATCATCACCACCCATTATAATTTATGTACACATGTTCATTATCTCATTCTCTAATGATCCGCTAACACTTAATATGACTGTATAGCCAAGAATCACGGCATCAAGCCCAGTTACACTGTTTCATCATACCTCGGATATCATATCACATGAATGTATCCCATATACGTGTTGTATATATATATATACCTATACCTCGTCCTATATATATATACACATGCACGTATACACCATGTCATTTTTCAGTGGGTGCGTGTGTGTGTTTCTACCTGAAACCTACGAACCTCTTCCAAGTTATTCATCTTCTGATATGTCTTCCTAAATCAGTCTAGTCCAGCCTAGGGTCATTACTAGGGCCCTACTCATTAAGAATCTAGGGTCACATCTGGTTTTCTTATGTCAAAAAGTACTATTCCTATTCTACATTGCGGGGGTGCTAAACGCCATCCACCCGACTTCTCCCCGTAGATATGCATCTACTCACCTGATCCTTGTCTGCCGAAAACGATGTCGCCCTCCTCTTCTTCCTCGTCCAAATTCCACGTGAGGGGTACCTATATGCAAACACATATAATATCGTAAACTGAATCACGGACAAAACCAAAACGACGCACGAAACGCGCATAGGTTAAAACCTATGACCCGCTCATGCAAAAGAACCAAATATTGCTTGATATCGGCGTACAAACGCCGATTGATCGAGATAAAACACCAACAAACAACTCGTAGTTTTAAAACTCATTACTTATAATATAAACATCATTTAATTCATCGAAACCCTAAAAATCGATCAAATCGTCCAATTCCGCAAAAGCTTGAAAATGTCAATTTACCGTTTTACTTCAAAACTTGATGTTTAACAAAAACTAATGGTCATAATATTTATTAAATAACATAACTAGATTATAGAAACCATTACCATATTTTTCTCACACCATTTTGTCTTAATTTACAATTTCTAGTTTGCAAATTAACCAAAATTAACACTTGTTAAGCAAAAATTTACATTTCCACTACTAAACTTGATTTTGCATATATTAAAGTGTTAAACCACTCCATGAAACCTTAAGAATGAGCTAAAACCCTAATTATATTTTTAATACTACATTTTAAATTAATTTCTAAAAGCTAGTTTACCGAAATAGCATATTTATCACATTATATTAACTAACAATTTGAAACTAATAATTAGATTAGGTATTTCATTCATTTAACATGTTAATATTCTAATTAAAACCATAATATAATGATAAAAACCTTAATTAGAATTTTAACACACCAATATATATAATTTATAAAAATCTAGTTAGCAAAATTGGTTAATTTAAACAATTTTGAATGTACAATTTACAATATATCAACCATACAAGATTTTCCACTTATAAAAATTTTAAACTACTTATTATAACCCCTCTTAATTAATAAAACCCTAACTTCATTTTAAAATCCTTTCTAGAATTTCCTAGACAATAAATTATAACTAAATTAACACTTTTAGAATTCTAGTTTAGCACCTTAAACTACAAACTAAACATTTAGATTAGAGTTATACCTCCCAAGCTTTGAACCTCTTGCAATTAGCCTCCAAAGATGTCTTCTTTCTCCTTGTCTTAAACAAATTAGGGTTTGGGAAGAGGTGGAAAAGGGTTTAGGTTTGAATTTTTGTGAAGAAATTGTTGATTTCGGTGGATTTTTGAGTGAATTTTGAAGCAAAATAAAATGAGGAAAATGGGGGCTACCATGGGGGGTGAGGCCGGCCATTTTTGGAGGTGAGGGAGAGAAGGAAGAGAGTGACAAAAGTTGTGTAGAAGTCTCCACCAAAATATCACTTCATTATGTCTTTTCATGCATTTCTTTATTTTATTTTATTTCTTTACTATAGCAACTCAAGAAAGCTCTAGAAAAATGGAAAAATTTATAAATAAATTTTGCATGATACACACTAAATTCTAATATGCCATGGTTCATTTTTACAAATTAAAATCATTCAAATTTGTAATTTACACTAATTTAGTGTAAAAATAAAGCTTATGTTAATATTTAAAATAATTATTTTAGGAAAAATATTTAATTAAACTAAAAATTTATAAGTGGCTAAATAAACACCATTTACTAGTAATTACATAATTAAAATAGGTATTTTTGAAATTATAATGAAAGACAATCACGGTTTAATTTTACGAAAAATACATTTTACTTTATCGAAATTCAAAAAATTAACTTAAACAATTTTATTCATTTAATAATTTATTTAATTATTTTTAAAACGTTACAATCATCCCCCATTTAAGAAATTCGGTCCCCGAATTTAAATTAAAACTCCCCCTCCAAATACTAAAACATTTAGCAAAACACTCAAATCGTCGGGGCTCCGAAATCATCAATACCTAACAAAAATCAACTCCGTCAAGCATAACGCAATCATCGGAGTTATGGTGATGATAAAATACCAAAACCCAGTATGAAACCCAACGTAATATATATCAAAACTATAACTCATATATAGTGCGCATCATAGTAAAATCGTCCAAATATCATAATAAAGAAGCATACAAAAACCCCTCTTGAAAATCGCCGTGCAATGCACGTGTCACGGCATAAGTAGCGGACGTTTAATTTAAAAAAATAGCTATATATATATCTTTTATTTAACATACACGTCCCGTCTGATCAACTAATAATGATTATGAAAACATACTGCTCAAACTGAAATCAATCCCAATAACATCAATAAAATACCATGTGCGTCCGGTGCGCACTGAAATCGAAACCAAATACAGATACCACGAATACACACAACAACAAAACTAAGTGCAACAGGTGTGCACCAAAAAAATCTGTCAAGTGCAACGGGTGTGCACGACTCAACATCAGGTGCATCTAATCTGCACAAAACCCCGATTTAGTGCATCTGGTGTGCACAAAATCGCATTAAATGCGCCAAGTATGCGCAAGAATCCTAATCAGGTGCACATGGTGCACGAAAACATACATCGAATATCAAAATCGAAATCACAGCACAAAAATGCATGAAAACTAGGTCGAAGCATATATCAAAATCATGTGTAACCCATATGCACAAAATCAAATCAAAAATCTCAAAATATATAAAACCAAATCAAGTGTACTGGGTGTATACTAAGCAACATCAATAAAACTGATATATGAAACACAGATAGAATGTAATGAAGGTACACATAAGAAATACCAATCGTAGAACAAATCCTCAAAATACCAAAATCCAATAACAGAAATATGAAATTCAAATCACCAAGTCACATTGAAATCACTATCGTCAATGTGCGCCTCTTTCCTCTGATGTCTGCTGCTTCAAACTTGTCTCTTCATAAGTGTGCTGACTGTGCTACCAACGGTAATACTCATATCTAGAGTCTCCCACGTAGTCGATCCCTTCACCTGATATCCGGACAACATTAAACTTTTCGATCGATCCATCAAAATCCCATAATTTCCCGAGAGCTCAACACTCAAATACAGTTTAAAAATATTCGGTACATACCCCAGCATCGATGGTCCAGCCGTAGAAGGGAAAACCCAAGCATCACTAATGGCACCGCGGAACTGCCGTAAACCCTAAGGTTCAAGGGCGTTCTCGTGGTCATTATGCCGAGTTAGGGTTTCATTCTTCTAGAGGGTCCATCGAAATACCTGCATGTTCTTCCGAATACTTTAAATTTGGGAAAATGGGTTTTTGACAATCGTTCGGATCCTTTAACTTCGCCTGGACGGCATGTGAATACCTTTCGTCCGCACGCTAAGCAATGCTTCAATCCTTAAGAATAACCAATACTATAATGATAATCGCATTCGAGCCGCAGCTCCCTTTGCCAGTGTGCCCGTGGTAACAGAAACCACCCTCCAACATTGACGAAGATAGATCAAAAGAACGAATGGAATACGGTGCAAACAATTGTACATCCTAAGGCTCCTTAAGCATAGTAGCGTATCGTAAGTATGCCGCGGACCATACCCACGGTACATTACTTTACCTAAATCGCCTACTCCATCAACCAAGGGTCACCTAGACTTATACAAGGTTAAACCTAGCGTTCTGATACTAACTTTGTCATGACCCGAAAGTACGGAACGTGACCGTCACTTAGATTACGAAACGTCTAGAGACGCAACGTAACCTAAGTAAGACGAAGCCCAGAAATCTAAACCATATAAAAGAAGAAGAAGAAAAGAAAACATGAAGAAAAAACAAGTTTAAAAGTATCAGCAAATTTCCCAAAAATTTCGGCAGAGTCTCCTTTGTAAAAACTGACCCCAAACGGGTACAACAAGTATAATATACTTAAACAATAAAAAACATCCCCAAACGGGAGCTAGCTCAATGCCAATAGGCGGAAACAACCACAACAATACACAATAGTATACAACGCCAAATGGCGAGGCTCAAAACTCAAAAGAAAAAAAAACCCACCAGATCAGAATAATACATGCGCGACTCAAAGGTCGAAATAAATAACTGGTCCAATAAACTTATCAAGTAATACAAGTATGGTTGATGGAGCTTACTAGATACAAATGAAAGAATAAAAGTACAATGGTGGTTCAGATACAAGTGAACCAACCTACCGTGCAAGTCACCCTGAATGAAATGATGTGCCAGCAAGCTGCCAGGGAAACCTGTACATCGAACCTGTAATAAAATTTGGCACAACGGGGGTGAGTTGCTAACTCGTGAGTAGAAGACATCTACGAAAATAAATCGAATGCACGACGCTATCCTAGGTCATAATAATACACTAATATATCCTAATCATCTAGTAATAGCAGGGTAAAACTACGTGTAAATGCAGATACTCCGTGCTCGTGTCAATGCCTCATATAATACTATGTCATATGAATGGGTATGCATGCACCATGAATATAAAACAATCAATCATGAAATCCAGATATATCTGTATAAGAAATCTCTAGCTGTTATCATAGTAAAATGTGTATAGGAATCTGAAATTTCAACAATGAAATCCATGGAAATCCGTGTCAAGCATCGACACAAACTTGTAAATCTCAAGTATCATAGTCTCAATACCTCGGGCTCCGTTAGTCCGGTTCGGCCCATATCATCAAATCTCACGACAACGGTCGGTATCCTCCGGATATCCGCCGCGCCAGACATCACCGGTAGGTAGCCTTCCCCTGCCAGGCTCATCGTCTACAACTCGATCTTCTTGCCCCGGGGTACCATACCGGGCCCACCATGTACCCGAGACGGTTCATCCACTCCTCCAATCGGGTCTCGAAATCCATCAGAAAACATGAAATCTCATGGTGGACGACACATACATCACGAGAAAACCGCATCTTATGTTTTAAAAAGAGAGGAGGAGAGAGAGAGAAGTTTTTATATATTATTGCGGTTTTCCCCAAAAATCCAGAAATCTCATAGAAACCCAAATCTCAAAATCATGAGTAAGTATATGATAAGTGTCGGCATATGCCCATAATACTGCATGATAACATGAAAATATGAATGCATGAATGTCTAAGTAATAAATATCATATCTATACTAACATCAGAGAATAATCACAATATTATATCGGTCAAGTTGTTAACTGATTGTATCAATAAAAGATAATATAATCTAAAGTGTACATGATATAGCAATTACCGATGATGATGTGTGTGAGCCGGCAAATAAGGGTGCGTGGAATATGCGCATCATCGGTAATGGTGCTGGTGTCCTAACAGGTAAAGTTTATACTAATTATAGCAGCATATGTAAGAACATGCATCATTATGATTACAATGTAAAAGTAAAGACGGATGTGTGTTATCCACTCATTTGATATACAATTGCCACTACCACTATATGACTCGAACCAAACCTAGTGTCCATCTAACCCCCCCCTCTAAGGAAAACTAAACCTAATAAATGGTTGATAGAAGTACACCTAAAGCCTGAGTCCATATCTCTAATAGTCGGCGATCCTGCCTCACTAGCGTCACGTACATAGTACGACTTCCTCAAATCAAGAGTGCGGATCAATCATCACATCTATGCCTTGTACGGTAAAATCCATCGTACGTTATCACAATATCGGGGTACGGGTCAAGTGTCACCTACGTGTCTCATTATTCGTATAATTTTATCATCAACAAGTGTCAAGATCAAGGTGCTATACTGTTATCGCATACATCAAACATATATCATTACCATCATTAGTTTATCCTCAGAAATATCATGTCATATGTATCATATTGTGATTAAGTCATACTGATATCATATCGCCACCAAGTCACACCTATATGATATCGACATCAGGTCACACCTACATGATGTCGTAATCAAGTCATACATATATCATATCGTGATCAGTCACAAGTTACAGTCCGGGTACTATTTTAGAGTCCTATGTACCTCAACATCATCACCACCCATTATAATTTATGTACACATGTTCATCATCTCATTCTCTAATGATCCGCTAACACTTAATACGACTGTATAGCCAAGAATCACGGCATCAAGCCCAGTTACACTGTTTCATCATACCTCGGATATCATATCACATCAATGTATCCCATATACGTGTTGTATATATATATATACCTATACCTCGTCCTATATATATATACACATGCACGTATACACCATGTCGTTTTTCAGTGTGTGCGTATGTGTGTTTCTACCTGAAACCTACGAACCTCTTCCAAGGTATTCATCTTCTGATATGTCTTCCTAAATCAGTCTAGTCCAGCCTAAGGTCATTACTAGGGCCCTACTCATTAAGAATCTAGGTTCACATCTGGTTTCCTAATGTCAAAAAGTACTATTCCTATTCTACGTTGCGGGGGTGCTAAACGCCATCCACCCGACTTCCCCCCGTAGATATGCATCTACTCACCTGATCCTTGTCTGCCGAAAACGATGTCGCCCTCCTCTTCTTCCTCGTCTGAATTCCACGTGAGGGGTACCTATATGCAAACACATATAATATCGTAAACTGAATCACGGACAAAACCAAAACGACGCACGAAACGCGCATAGGTTAAAACCTATGACCCGCTCATGCAAAAGAACCAAATATTGCTCGATATCGGCGTACAAACGCCGATTGATCGAGATAAAACACCAACAAACAACTCGTAGTTTTAAAACTCATTACTTATAATATAAAACATCATTTAATTCATCGAAACCCTAAAAATCGATCAAATCGTCCAATTCCGCAAAAGCTTGAAAATGTCAATTTACCGTTTTACTTCAAAACTTGATGTTTAACAAAAACTAATGGTCATAATATTTATTAAATAACATAACTAGATTATAGAAACCATTACCATATTTTTCTCACACCATTTTGTCTTAATTTACAATTTCTAGTTTGCAAATTAGCCAAAATTAACACTTGTTAAGCAAAAATTTACATTTCCACTACTAAACTTGATTTTGCATATATTAAAGTGTTAAACCACTCCATGAAACCTTAAGAATGAGCTAAAGCCCTAATTATATTTTTAATACTACATTTTAAATTAATTTCTAAAACCTAGTTTACCGAAATAGCATATTTATCACATTATATTAACTAACAATTTGAAACTAATAATTAGATTAGGTCTTTCATTCATTTAACATGTTAACATTCTCATTAAAACCATAATATAATGATAAAAACCTTAATTAGAATTTTAACACACCAATATATATAATTTATAAAAATCTAGTTAGCAAAATTGGTTAATTTAAACAATTTTGAATGTACAATTTACAATATATCAACCATACAAGATTTTCCACTTATAAAAATTTTAAACTACTTATTATAACCCCTCTTAATTAATAAAACCCTAACTTCATTTTAAAATCCTTTCTAGAATTTCCTAGACAATAAATTATAACTAAATTAACACTTTTAGAATTCTAGTTTAGCCCCTTAAACTACAAACTAAACATTTAGATTAGAGTTATACCTCCCAAGCTTTGAACCTCTTGCAATTAGCCTCCAATGATGTATTCTTTCTCCTTGTTTTAAACAAATTAGGGTTTGGGAAGAGGTGGAAAAGGGTTTAGGTTTGAATTTTTGTGAAGAAATTGTTGATTTCGGTGGATTTTTGAGTGAATTTTGAAGTAAAATAAAATGAGGAAAATGGGGGCTACCATGGGGGGTGAGGCCGGCCATTTTTGGAGGTGAGGGAGAGAAGGAAGAGAGTGACAAAAGTTTTGTATAAGTCTCCACCAAAATATCACTTCATTATGTCTTTTCATGCATTTCTTTATTTTATTTTATTTCTTTACTATAGCAACTCAAGAAAGCTCTAGAAAAATGGAAAAATTTGCAAATAAATTTTGCATGATACTCACTAAATTCTAATATGCCATGGTTCATTTTTACAAATTAAAATCATTCAAATTTGTAATTTACACTAATTTAGTGTAAAAATAAAGCTTATGTTAATATTTAAAATAATTAGTTTAGGAAAAATATTTAATTAAACTAAAAATTTATAAGTGGCTAAATAAACACCATTTACTAGTAATTACATAATTAAAATAGGTATTTTTGAAATTATAATGAAAAACAATCACGGTTTAATTTTACGAAAAATACATTTTACTTTATCGAAATTCATAAAATTAACTTAAACAATTTTATTCATTTAATTATTTATTTAATTATTTTTAAAACGTTACACTAGCTCTTCTCCACAAGGCGGTCACAAATCCCACGCAATATAAAACAACAACATGCAAAATAATCATAAAGAAGCATGAGAAAAACAGCATGTCGACTAAAGTGAGCTCGACCCCAAAATACAGCATAAAAAGTCCACAAATCTCACAGTCTCATCTCTAGGTCAATATACAACAATACTGGTAGATACAGTAGATGGAGTACTCTAGATACAAAGAATATACAAGGTGGTACAAAAATAATAATACAACCCACCTATGAGCAAAAGCCTCGAGTCCTGGCAAAAGAGGCAAAAGAAGCGGTGCGCCCGCCGCTACTGTGCTGACGGAACGGACCTGCAAGAGACTGTGGCACAACGGGGGTGAGTTGCCAACTCGTGAGTAATAAATAACATCTATAGAGTCTATCGCAAGTATGCACACAAGAATCCTAGCATCTATAATACAGGTATGGGAGGATATAATAGCAGGTATGTATGCAATATGAATATACTAACAGGTATGTATGCAATATGAATATACTAGCAGGTATGTATGCAATATGAATATACTCGTGATCTGCATGTGTAAATATAAGAAATCAACTTTTTCCCTTAGGCATCTCTTTTGAAATATCAGCACAATACCAATAGAATCAACAAGAATCCATGTCCAGCAACGACACCTCAAAACTGTCTCAAATCTCATATATCCATATCGTAGTATCTCTGGCCTCAGTCGTCCGGCTGACCCATCTCAAATATCAATATCTCATCATCTCGCGGCCACGGTCGGTATCCTCTGGATATCCGCCGTGCCAAAACAGTCACCGGTGGGTAATCCATCCCCTGCCAGGCTCAACGTCAACAACACGATCCTCTTGCCCCGGGGTACCTTACCGGGCCCACCATGTACCCGAGACGGTTCCTCCACTCCTCGACACGGATCTCGAAAACCACAGCAAACTCATGGTGGCTGACACTTTACATCACTAGAAAACCGCAACTTTTTATATTTTAAAAGATCATAAGCTGTAAATTTTGCGGCTTTCCCCGAAATCCAGAAATATCATAAATCTCAATAAATCATCATAAGTACATATGTCAATGATAATGAATGCATATGGTATCAATAACCAAGTTGCAATGTATGATTAATAAACTAGGAATGAACAATTGATGTAATGGTATACATACACATGAATAGCAATTCTACAATGTTATTTTAAGGATTTATGGCAATAGTACAGGTTTAAGTATCATATATGGTGACAACATTCTAGATTATAAGTTATCTAGTGTCGTGGCATGGCAATTACCAGGGCGTGTATGTTCGCATGAATAGTGCTCGTGCTGCATATAAAAACCCTGGCAATGGTACAGGTGTCCTATAGAATGGGTTCGCATATGTCTAACAATATAAAGCATGGATGTAGCAAGATGTTACGCAAGCATTTACTCCTAATTACTAATATCACTAGAAATCTTTAAACTAATTAACTATCGGGCGACTTGCGCCATCCGAACGATAGTCCCCCGTAGATGTTACATCTACTCACAGGAATCCCCAGCTAGCTACGTCCAATCACCGCTTTCCCTTTTCGTGCCGCGTCCGACGTCTCCGCGACCAAACCTGGAATTTGCACCAATACAAAACATAAGGTTACATATCATGAAATGACGTAAATCACAAACAAAAATATCCACGTTCACAAGCTAGGCACAACGTGCGCAAGATGCGCAGAACACACACGAAAATCGCAAAACTAACTAGAATCGTCGTTTTGGAACGCCCGGCAAAACTAAAACCCGATAATACCAAAATCCGCATTCACACACCCTAAAAGTTGTAGGAGATGCCAACACAATCATCAAGATATCACAAAAGATTAATCACATAATTTTATAAAAAAAAAACTAGTAAGCATTTACGTTCCAAAATCGGTGCAAACATCGCCGATTTGCGATAAAGTGCTCACATTATCACACAAACATCCAAATTAAACTATTAGAAAGCCACTACAATTAAATTAACCCCATTACCATGCATCAAAACCCACTTTCCATACACAAACCTTTTGTTGATTTTTCATGAAACAAGCATAACAACCACTTTAACACAAAAAAAAGACTAGATTAACACAATTGAAACCCACTTAAGCAAAGTGATCACTTAGATTAGGCTAACAAAACAACTAGATAGCAAATATAATTTAATTAACCTACTAATGGTTTCTAAAACACTAGTTTAAACTCAAGCCATGAATTTTAACAAACCTAGAATGAAAATAGTACTAAAATTAACACTAAAACAACTTAATTAAAGGAACTTAACCAAAAGAATTTAATTAGGTAGAAATTATACCTCATAAGCCCAAACCCTATATTGCTATAGCCTCCAAAGACGCCATCTTTCTCCAAAATTTGAACCAATTTAGGTTTGAGAAGAGAGGGGATAAGGTTTTGCTTTGAAATTGTGAAGGAAATTGTTGATTTTGTTGAATTTTGATGGAATTTTCTTGATGAAAATGAGAGAAAAGAGAAGGAAAAAAAATAATGGAGGAGGGGGGCTACAGATTTTTGACAGTGAGGGAAATGGGGAGGAGTGTGATTGGGTGGTACTAGATTTATTTTTTTCTCCAAGTCAAACATCATACCTTAATTAATATATTATATTCTACACTCTTAATCTTATTCCTCTCTTTCCAAATGAATTGAAATGAAAATGGTGTGGGGGTTCCATCAGGTGGCTCGGCTAAGGGAGATGTGGGGATGTGTGTGAGAGAGTGCACACAAATTTTTATGCAAATATACCCCCCATAAGTCCAAAATTGCAAGTTTTAGTTCATAATAAATATATTTTTGTTTTCCATAATAAAAACCCATTAAAACTTGAAATAAAATACTAAAAATTTATATTACAACTAGATTTTAATTAACATAATTTTAAAGATTAAAATTAGCCCATTTAAATTTGTATTTATCGCTAATTTAATGTTTTTTTTTACCGGCTTAAAATAATATTAAAAATTGAAAAATCAGGGAAAAATTTTAAATGACCAGAAATTTATAAGTAACTCATTAGCTACTAAAAACTAGCAATTACCTATCCAAATTAGGTATAATTAGGCATAAACTTCAAAATAACAAAAAAGACGATTTACGGAAAAATACCAAATTTTCACCGATTTTCAGGAAAACACCAAAACGACCTTTCAAGGTGCTACAATCTTCCCCCCTTAAAGAAATTCGGTCCCCGATTTTAAAAAAATAACTATGCGTACCTTCAAAGAGATGGGGATATTTCTTCCTCATCTCGCCCTCGGTCTCCCAGGTGACCTCCTCGCTGCTCGGGCCACGCCAAAGGACCTTGACGGTCGGTATAACTTTTGATCTCAATTTCTTCACCTGGCGATCCAGGATGGCCACCGGCTGCTCTGCAAAAGAAAGGTCGCGCTCTAGCTGGACTGTCGGGTGCTGAATCGCATGCGAAAGGTCGTGAAGGTACTTGCGGAGCATCGAAACATGGAAGACGGGGTGAACATCGGGAAAGCTGGGTGGAAGAGCAAACGATATGCAACTGCGCCGACACGCTCGAGAATCTCGAAGGGACCCACAAATCTGGGACTAAGCTTTCCCTTTCGCCCAAACCGCATCAGGCCTTTCATCGGAGAGACCCTCAGAAAAACATGATCGCCAACTGCGAACTCTAGTCTGCGACGGCGCCTGTCTGCATATGATTTCTGCCTGCTCTGAGCTGCTCTCATCCGGTCTCGAATCAACTGTATCTTCGCTGTCGTCTCCTCAACAAGCTGCGGCCCCAATATACTGCTCTCGCTGAGCTCGTTCCAACAGACTGGCGATTTGCATCTCCTTCCATACAATGCCTCGAAAGGTGCCATCTGAATAGTATCCTGGAAACTGTTGTTGTAGGAGAACTCCACTAACGGTAAATGACGATCCCAGCTACCACCAAAGTCCAAAACGCACGCTCGGAGCATGTCCTCGAGAGTCTGAATAGTCCGCTCTGACTGGCCGTCGGTCTGCGGATGAAATGCTGTGCTAAAACTCAAACGGGTGCCCAATGCCTCCTGAAGTCGCTGCCATAGTCGGCTGGTAAACTGGGTGCCTCTGTCGGACACGATACAAGTCGGTACACCATGCAACCGCACGATCTAGTCGATGTAAAGCTGGGCATTCTGAGCAAAACTGAAAGTGGTCTTCAATGGCAGGAAGTGAGCCGCTTTCGTCAATCGATCCACGATCACCCAAATGGAGTCGTACCCACGACTGGTCCTGGGTAGACCCACCACAAAGTCCATCGAAATCTACTCCCATTTCCACTCTGGAATGGGCAAAGGCTGCAACTCTCCTGCTGGCCTCTGGTGCTCGGCCTTGACTTGCTGACAAGTCAGGCATCTCGATACGAAGTCTGCGACGTCCCTCTTCATTCCGTTCCACCAGTAAACATCTCGCAAATCGTGGTACATCTTGGTGGAACCCGGATGAACGCTGTATGTCGATCTATGCGCCTCCTCAAGAATCTCACGCCGCAGTCCCTCAGAATCTGGTACGCACAGTCGAGTCCCAAATCGCAGTACTCCCTGATCATCGATCATGAACTCGGAATCTCTGCCCTGTCTAATCTGCTCCATGATCTCTGAAAGACGGCCATCGCTGGGCTGTGCCTCTCGAATACGGTCAAGTAACTGTGGACGTGCACGAACATGCGCAAGCTGTCCCCCTGTTAGAGTGACCTCGAACTCAACCCGACCGTCGCATAAAATCTGCCAATCTGCCGATGACTGCTTCTGTACTGCGCGCAAACAAGATAGACTACCCCCGGGCCTCCTGCTCAAAGCATCTGCCACTACATTAGCCTTGCCCGGGTGATACAAAATCTCGCAATCATAGTCCTTTACTAGTTCCATCCAACGGCGCTGTCTGAGATTCAGGTCTCGCTGCTGAAATATATACTTTAAGCCCTTGTGATCGGTGAATATCTGACACGACTCGCCGTATAGGTAATGTCGCCAGATCTTAAGTGCAAAGACCACTGCAGCCATCTCCAAATCGTGAGTGGGGTAGTTCTGTTCATGTTTCTTCAACTGTCGTGAAGCATACGCGATCACCCTGTCATGCTGCATCAATACGCACCGTAGCCCCACTCGTGAAGCATCACAATAAACCACGAATCCGCCTGATCCTGAAGGCAAAGATAATACCGGCGCCGTAGTCAAACAAGTCCGTAGCTACTGAAAACTATGCTCGCACTCCTCCGTCCAACGAAAGGAACTCCCTTCCGGGTCAATCCAGTCAAAGGTGCAGCAATACGGGAGAAATCCTGAACGAATCGCCTGTAGTAGCCAGCCAGGCCTAGGATACTACGGATTTCCGTAACTGATGTCGGTCTGGGCCACTGCTGAACGGCCTCAATCTTCTTCGGGTCAACACATATGCCATCTCTCGTAATCACGTGACCCAAGAATCCGACGTTGTCCAACCAGAATGCACCCTTTGAAAATTTTGCGAAAAGCTGGTGCTCCCTCAAAGTCTGCAACGTAACCCGCAAGTGCTGCTCGTGCTCCTCTCTGCTCCGGGAGTACACCAAGATATCGTCGATAAACACGATGATGAACAAGTCAAGATACGGTCTGAATGTACGGTTCATCAAATCCATGAATGCAGCTGGGGCGTTGGTGAGTCCGAACGACATCACCAAAAACTCATAGTGGCCAAAGAGTGTATGGAAAGCTGTCCTCGGTATATCCTCCTGTCGAACTCACAGCCGATGGTATCCTGATCACAAGTCGATCCTCGAAAAATATCCCGTACCCTGAAGCTGGTCGAACAAATCATCCATGCGTGGCACGGATATCTGTTCCGCACGGTAACTTTGTTCAGCTGGCGGTAGTCGATACATAAGCGCAAACTTCCGTCCTTCTTCTTGACAAACACGACCGGAGCACCCCACGGAGAAACACTAGGTTGAATAAGCCCCTTATCTAACAAATCCTGCAACTGATCCTTCAGCTCTCTAAGCTCTGCCGGGGCCATCCGATAAGGCGGTATAGAAATAGGCCCCGATCCGGGAATCAAGTCAATGCAGAACTCAATGTCGCGCTCAGGCTGTAGCCCAGGCAGCTCGTCAGGGAAAACATCAGGGAACTCACAACAATCGGGACCCAGTCCAAAGGAACCTCAGCAGCTCGAGTTTCACAAATATATGCTAAGAATCCCTGACATCCCTTCCGCAAGAGCTGACCAGCACGAAGAGATGAAATCAAGCTGGGAAGGGTAACGCTGCGGTCTCCCTGAATAACAAGGACTGGCTCTCCCGGAAAGCTAAATCTGACTGCTTCCTCACGGCAGTCCACTGAAGCATAACAAGTGGCTAGCCAATCCATGCCGAGAAGCACATCAAAGTCCAACATATCGAAGAGAATCAAATCAACCGATGAGTCCCTCTCCCCGATACGAACGGAACACAATCGAAACACAAAACGAGTGACAAACGACTCGCCTATCGGGGTAATAACAACAAGCGGCTGATCTAACGACGACGACTCACGGCCCAACATTGGTGCAAAATGTGTAGATACGTACGAATGTGTGGAACCTGGGTCGAATAATACCCGTGCATCGAAAGAGCAAACTGGCAAGGTACCTGTCACAACGGCATTGGATGCCTGCGCATCCTGCGGCGTCAAAGCGAACACTCGGGCCTGTCCTCCACCAATAGTGGGCTGTCCTCAGCCTCGGCCACTGCCTCCTCATCCCCTCTGGATAGGACCGCCGCGTCCACGGCCTCTGGGTGCACCTATCTGACATGGAGCATCTCCAGTGGTAGGAAGTAGAGCTCTCTGAGGAGGAGGTGGTGATGGTGGTAGGGTAACATGTGAAACTGTCGCCGCTTTCTGTCGTCTCACCGGACAGTCTCTGATACGATGATGCAGGGTACCACACCAAAAACATCCTAACCATGGCTGCTGACCATATGTGAGAAGGCGATACAACTGGCCCCTAAAGAATCCGCCACGGCCTCTACGAACACGCCTAGGTGCTAACATATCAGTGCGAATCCGACTCGGTCTCGAAACGACCGTAGGGGGAGTAGCATCCGATCTCTGCGCTCGATTGACTACTACTAAGGATCCTACCATCTGTCGTAGCTCTTGCACGCCACCCATCATCTGTCGCAGCTCCTCCATACCGGACTCAAGCCTATCCATACGGCCTGGGGAAGGCGGATCAGTCTGTCTCTATGGCGTAGGCATACCACCCTGCTCGGTCCTCGTCTCGGACGAGCCTGCTCGGATCTCATCTCGGGCGGCAGCACTCTGCGCTCTCATAGCCTTCGGCGGCATAGTGCCTGGTACAGGAAAAAGGATAATAAGAACAGTGCAATAGAATCATAGGATACACGGAATTGAAGAAGAAATTTTCAAGCAAGTATATCCTAAAGTCACTTAGGCGGAGTACCGTATCGCAAGTATGCCACGGACATACACACGCTACGTTACCCTGCTTATGTCACTTACTCCATCTACCAAGGGTCATCCTACACTCAAAAAGGTAAAACCTATCACTCAGATACCAACTTTGTCACGACCCGCAGGGTACGGAACGTGACTGGCACTTAAGTTACGAAACGTCTCAAGACGTCCGTAAAATAAGTAAGCCAAAACCCAGAAACCAAAACCAAATAAGCAAAAGAGTGAAGAAAAACCAATCAATTGAAAGCGAGTTTATCAAATAATTCATATAAAACCTTTTTAAAAACAATATCAATTTTTCCGAAAATTTCGGCAGAGTCACCTTTGTAAATACTGGCCCCCAAAATGGGTACAACAAGAATATATATAAATCCAACAAATAAGGCATCCCCAAGCGGGAGCTAGCTCTTCGCCACAAGGCGGTCATAAATCCCACGCAATATAAAACAACAACATGCAAAATAATCATAAAGAAGCATGAGAAAAACAGCATGTCGACTAAAGTGAGCTCGACCCCAAAATACAGCATAAAAAGTCCACAAATCTCACAGTCTCATCTCTAGGTCAATATAAAACAATACTGGTAGATACAGTAGATGGAGTACTCTAGATACAAAGAATATACAAGGTGGTACAAAAATAATAATACAACCCACCTACGAGCAAAAGCCTCGAGTCCTGGCAAAAGAGGCAAAAGAAGCGGTGCGCCCGCCGCTACTGTGCTGACGGAACGGACCTGCAAGAGACTGTGGCACAACGGGGGTGAGTTGCCAACTCGTGAGTAATAAATAACATCTATAGAGGCTATCGCAAGTATGCACACAAGCATCCTAGCATCTATAATACAGGTATGGCAGGATATAATAGCAGGTATGTATGCAATATGAATATACTAGCAGGTATGTATGCAATATGAATATACTAGCAGGTATGTATGCAATATGAATATACTCGTGATCTGCATGTGTAAATATAAGAAATCAACTTTTTCCTTTAGGCATCTCTTTTGAAATATCAGCACAATACCAATAGAATCAACAAGAATCCGTATCCAGCAATGACACCTCAAAACTGTCTCAAATCTCATATATCCATATCGTAGTATCTCTGGCCTCAGCCATCCGGCTGACCCATCTCAAATATCAAAATCTCATCTTCTCGCGGCCACGGTCGGTATCCTCTGGATATCCGCCGTGCCAAAACAGTCACCGGTAGGTAATCCATCCCCTACCAGGCTCAACGTCAACAACACGATCCTCTTGCCCCGGGGTACCTTACCGGGCCCACCATGTACCCGAGACGGTTCCTCCACTCCTCGACACGGATCTCGAAAACCACAGCAAACTCATGGTGGACGACACTTTACATCACTAGAAAACCGCAACTTTTTATATTTTAAAAGATCATAAGTTGTAAATTTTGCAGCTTTCCCCGAAATCCAGAAATATCATAAATCTCAATAAATCATCATAAGTGCATATGTCAATGATAATGAATGCATATGGTATCAATAACCAAGTTGCAATGTATGATTAATAAACTAGGCATGAACAATTGATGTAATGGTATACATACACAAGAATAGCAATTCTACAATGTTATTTTAACGATTTATTGCAATAGTACAGGTTTAAGTATCATATATGGTGACAACATTCTAGATTATAAGTTATCTAGTGTTGTGGCATGGCAATTACCAGGGTGTGTGTGTTCGCATGAATAGTGCTCGTGCTGCATATAAAAACCCTGGCAATGGTACAGGTGTCCTATAGAATGGGTTCGCATATGTCTGACAATATAAAGCATGGATGTAGCAAGATGTTATGCAAGCATTTACTCCTAATTACTAATATCACTAGAAATCTTTAAACTAATTAACTATCGGGCGACTTGCGCCATCTGAACGATAGTCCCCCGTAGATGTTACATCTACTCACAGGAATCCCCAGCTAGCTATGTCCAATCACCGATTTCCCTTTTCGTGCCGCGTCCGACGTCTCCGCGACCGAACCTGGAATTTGCACCAATACAAAACATAAGGTTACATATCATGAAACGACGCAAATCCCAAACGAAAATATCCACGTTCACAAGCTAGGCACAACGTGCGCAAGATGCGCAGAACACACACGAAAATCGCAAAACTAACTAGAATCGTCGTTTTGGGACGCCCGGCAAAACTAAAACCCGATAATACCAAAATCCGCATTCACACACCCTAAAAGTCGTAGGAGTTGCAAATACAATCATCAAGATATCACAAAAGATTCATCACATAATTTTATAAAAAAAACTAGTAAGCATTTACGTTCCAAAATCGGTGCAAACATCGCCGATTTACGATAAAGTGCTCACATTATCACACAAACATCCAAATTAAACCATTAGAAAGCCACTACAATTAAATTAACCCCATTACCATGCATCAAAACCCACTTTCCATACACAAACCTTTTCTTGATTTTTCATGAAACAAGCATAACAACCACTTTAACACAAAAAAAAAGACTAGATTAACACAATTGAAACCCACTTAAGCAAAGTGACCACTTAGATTAGGCTAACAAAACAACTAGATAGCAAATATAATTTAATTAACCTACTAATGGTTTCTAAAAAACTAGTTTAAACTCAAGCCATGAATTTTAACAAACCTAGAATGAAAATAGTACTAAAATTAACACTAAAACAACTTAATTAAAGGAACTTAACCAAAAGAATTTAATTAGGTAGAAATTATACCTCACAAGCCCAAACCCTATATTGCTATAGCCTCCAAAGACGCCATCTTTCTCCAAGATTTGAACCAATTTAGGTTTGAGAAGAGAGGGGATAAGGTTTTGCTTTGAAATTGTGAAGGAAATTGTTGATTTTGTTGAATTTTGATGGAATTTTCTTGATGAAAATGAGAGAAAAGAGAAGGAAAAAAAATAATGGAGGAGGGGGGGCTGCAGATTTTTGACAGTGAGGGAAATGGGGAGGAGTGTGAGTGGGTGGTACTAGATTTATTTTTTTCTCCAAGTCAAACATCATACCTTAATTAATATATTATATTCTACACTTTTAATCTTATTCCTCTCTTTCCAAATGAATTTAAATGAAAATGGTGTGGGGGTTCCAGCAGGTGGCTCGGCTAAGGGAGATGTGGGGATGTGTGTGAGAGAGTGCACACAAGTTTTTATGCAAATAGACCCCCCCACAAGTCCAAAATTGCAAGTTTTAGTTCAAAATAAATATATTTTTGTTTTCCATAATAAAAACCCATTAAAACTTGAAATAAAATACTAAAAATTTATATTACAACTAGATTTTAATTAACATAATTTTAAAGATTAAAATTAGCCCATTTAAATTTGTATTTATCGCTAATTTAATGTATTTTTTTTACCGGCTTAAAATAATATTAAAAATTGAAAAATTAGGGAAAATTTTTAAATGACCAGAAATTTATAAGTAACTCATTAGCTACTAAAAACTAGCGATTACCTATCCAAATTAGGTATAATTAGGCCTAAACTGCAAAATAACAAAAAAGACGATTTACGGAAAAATACCAAATTTTCACCGATTTTCAGGAAACACCAAAACGACTTTTCAAGGTGCTACAGTTGTGGAGGCTTTTCTCACTTCAAAAACTAATCTTGATGAGTATATTGCTCACTACAAAAGGCTAGAGAGCAAATGGTGAAGGAGGAAGAAGATGATGGCTTTCTTTTAACAAGAGTAAAAAAAGATAACTCTTGTGAAGAAAAAGAAAATATATCTATATATATTTTCTTATCCTCATCTCAAACCATGGTTAGATGATAAAGATATTATTTAACTTGAGTTTAAAACACAAAGATAAGGTTAACTCATGGTTAGGACTAGGTGAGCATGGCTAGGTTTAAGAAGGATGTAGAAACTAGCCAAGAATTATCCTTTCATTTTCCATTTTGTTTTTAACACAAATTAAATAATTATCCATATATTTAATCCATGGTGTGAGTCTTATATTGCCACCATTTTCCATGTGTAATCAACCATGATAGATGATGTATGTATGTATGTATGTATGTATGTATGCACATCCATATGCACATGAAACTAGAAAGAAAGAAAAACATACATGCATGCATACATCCATCATATACAAGAAAAGATTTCAAGTGAGAAAACTAATGGTTAAATGAAAAATCAACACTTGATTTATCAATCCGGCCATATCACATATGACCCCACCAAAAGCTAGGCGCCCGATCAATATACGGTATCCTATATGGTCATTTTAATCGGGTCCATGCGCATATCGCATACACGCACCACAACATTTCGCCTGGACTAGGTAACACCTTTGTGGGACTCTAAGACTCATCAATACGCCGGCAGTGGGTGATGATCATATCAAGCACCCCCAAGCCGCAAGCGGTCAGCTAAACGTAACGGCCACCCGGGTATTGAGCGATCAGAAGAAAACAAGCGAACCTGCTACAACTCCTGTCGAGCCAACCGGCAACATTACCGTACAGTCCGGTCTCTTCGTCAGATATGCTGCATATCGAGCCTAGGGATGGTCACGTCGACCCCAATAACTCAATAAGTCGTGCCGGTGAATGGTCTATAACAGATCGAGAAACTACTGATAACACTTATCAGCAAATCTCAGCAGCCCTGGCCAGGGACTTACTGATATAACCAGTCGGGCACAGCACATCATCAACTGCCAATACCGGGAGAGACGAAACCCCTCCTATCGCTCATCGTCTTCATGTGTCTCGAGACTGTACCCAACGGCCACCTGTTTGCACGACTCAGTATAGCCGTGGTAGGGTGGCAATCAAAGTACAGTGGGAGAACACACAAGACTCTATGACGATCTCGGGTCTACAGACTAACCTGTACCAGTGTCACCTGAGAACTGCTATCCGACGATAGATATAATTCCATATAGGAGTTCTCGGTGAGTCTGTCCAGTGTACCCAGTCATCACTGAGCACCCGTATATGATTTTGATGTCAAACATCGATGAATGTGGGAACATCCATCGCCCATCACATGGGTCTAGTATCATATACGCTAGTCTACTCTGGTATATCGATGCCCCGTCTCGATACACCTCCGACTAGGGACATTTCAGGATATGCTTATAAACTACAAATGTCCCACTAGTATGATCTCTATCATAATCACTGTAGTCAAGACGATATCCTCAGGGCTTTATCAGCATGTATGAATGAATAAAGGCATGATCAAATCAACATGTCAGATAAAGTAGAACCAGATAGCATACTATCATGTCGAGCAAGAATGTACACTGAATATATATATATATATATATATATATATACATGTATAAATACATCCACTATCACATAATGGCCTCTAGGGCATACATATATCCAACAGTCTGTAGACCCGAGATCGTCATAGTGTCTTGTGTGATTCCCACTGTGCTTTGATTTCCACCTTACCACGTCCAAGAGGGCATGCAAAACGGTGGCTTTTGGGTACTGTCCCGAATCACATGGAGGCAATAAGCGATAAGAGGGGATTCGTCTCTCCCGGTATAGGGAGTTGATTTTGTGCTGTGTTCGATTGGCTATAACCGGAAGTCCCTGGCCAGGGCTAATATAGAGATATACTGGTAAGTGTTACCAGTAGTTTCTCGACCTGTTATGAGCCTCATATCGACACGACTTATCGGTTACTAGGGTCTGACGTATACCACCCCTAGACTTAATATGCGACATATCAGACGAACAGACCGGACTGTACGGGAGTGTTACTGATTGGATTCACAGGAGAACGGACAGGCTAGCTTGTTGATCTTCTGATCGCTCAATACCTGGGTGGCTGTTACGTTTAGCTGACCGCATGCAGCTTGTGGGTGTTTGATATGATCATCACCTGCTACCAGCGTATTGACGATTCTTTAGAGTCCTACACAGAGGTTTCTTGGCTCAGGCAAAACGGAGTAGAGGCACATATGTGATATGTGCAGGACCGAGGATAATGCGATATGAGATACCGTATTATATTCTCGCGATATTTAGATATGAACCGGGACATCGGATCAAGTGTTGATTCGATGAATCGGTACATGATATATTAGTCGGTTATATTCGATATAGCCGGATCGTCGGATCAAGTGTTGATTCGATGATTTAATGTATAATGATATATATGATATATTGAATTACATTGTCTAATATTGGCTCGCTTTATTATTTCATTTTCTCACCGGATTAATACATTGATATATATGTGATATATGTTAAATGTATTATTTTCTTTTGTTGCAAATATATAATATATATGCGATATATATTATTGTGACATGATATGATTTATTACGAAACATGTTTAGGGATGATAAAAAGAGATTAGGGTTTGATTAGGGTTAGCTCCTTCTTGATTATTCTAGAAGGATTTCCTTTTGTCTTGGTTAAGATATTATGGTTGATACTTATCCTTAACCTAACCAAACCCTAGCTCTAATTTATTCTCTACAAAGGTTAAGCCTATCATCCTTGACCATGGTTCCATATCAATGATATATTCTTATCTACTATTCATCACAAAAGGAATTATCTAATTATTCTTCATCTTCTTCTCTCTTGAGTTTTAGAGTGAGCTCACTTGTGATTTATTTTGTGATGATTTCTTGTGAGAAAATCATATAAAAGGAAAGCATAAATACTACTCCATCATCCTCATCTAATCTAGCCCATTAGATTAGGGTGTTCACCTCATTAGAGTGAGAGAGCTTGGGTTATAGCAACTTCGACGTAGATCATCGGAGAAGCGGAACACTTCAAGCTAGCATGGATCGTTCGAGTCGTGGAGCCTCTCTCGAGTCCGGGAGATCGTGGATCGCGGTGAATGGACTTCTACTCGGAGCTTGTGAAGCGAAGGAGAGGACTACAAAGGTTGTAATCCCTCACACTTAGTATTAAAGATGTTATCTTGCATGTTAAACCCTAATAATCTAGCGAAGATCCCGGCTTTGGGTTGTTCGGCACATCTAAAATTTTATTCGGGCATGTTTGATGCTTTATGAACCATCATAAGAGTGCCTAGGAACCCTACAATAGGTAAATGTCATGGACATAATTTCAAAAAGTTATATCTCACTTTATAAAAATAAACGTACAGATATATCAATTTGAAATTGGTACATAACAACGGATATTCAAAACCAAATATTTGTCGTCCGGCAAACAACCCAGGTGATTTCCTCAAATATCACCAATTACAACGAATCCCGCTATAATGAGGATGATCGCCTAATTCCCAATAACTTACTCCCACTCATCATCTGTAAAACCTTACAGATGTGAGAATCATTCCTGGTAAATACATACCCTGGAGTGAGTACTAATTGGGAAATCAGTTTTCTATTAACAATACACAGTGAAACTGAAACATGAATATGTTTCGAAGGGGTATCCGGGTATTCCTAGCAATCCCTCTTCCATTATCAGATTCACAACTATAACCGTATATTTCTTTGCCATCTCTCCAAATCCCTTTATATGTCTTTAGTCATTACCTTCTGTACACCCCTTTAGGCTAAATGGTTTTCTTCCTTCCCTACCGTTTAGCACCAACCTATGGTTTGGAAGAAGACTATCCAATAAGCATAATGGGTGTACTCTCCTAATCCTAGGAGTACTCGCAACCCGAGAGAAGATAAAGATAAAGGACAACTGAATAAAACCTTATTCCTATTTCTCCTGAACCAGAATCCATCCCTGAACTGGAACAAGTTCCTTCGAGTTCGTATATAACCATACGATGGAGTATCCAAATAATTGTGGATCTTCATAGTGATACGGAGTGTTCTGAAGAAATACAAAGGTGAAGTAAGAGTGATGATGAAATACTTGGTTTGTTCATGAATAGCAGTCGCAATTTACTTTTCCCTATTACTAATCCCTTTATTTGTCTTAACTTATTACCTTATATACACCATCGTTAGGCTAGATGGTTTTCTTCATTCCCCACCGTTTGGTACCTGCCTATGGTTTAGAAGAAGATATCAAATAAGCGTAATAGGTGTACTGTCCTAAACCAAGGAGCACTCACAACCTGAGAGAAGATAAAAGGAAAAGACAACCGAATAGTCCTATTCATTTTCTCCAGAACTGGAAACAATCCTCAAATCTGGAACAAGTTCCTTCGAGTTCGTATATAACCATACGATGGTTTTATCCAATGGAAGTGGATGTTCGTAGTAATACGGGGTGTTCTAGAGAAAAGGGTAAAAATAAGAGTGGCAATGAGGTATGCAACTCAGACGATCCAAAAACCAGTGTTTTAAGAAAGTTCGGTTAACTTGGTCACTGAGTCATAGTCTAGGGTCGGGTCATGGTCGCTGCCAAAGAGAGAGAGAAAAGAAACATTCTGCGTGCACTCTAACCTAGATCATAATGGTTGTCAATTTTTTTAATCAGGAAACCTCCCACTGTATCGTCAAATTCTCTTCCAA
Source organism: Agapanthus africanus (assembly GCA_030015575.1). Classification (NCBI taxonomy): domain Eukaryota; kingdom Viridiplantae; phylum Streptophyta; class Magnoliopsida; order Asparagales; family Amaryllidaceae; genus Agapanthus; species Agapanthus africanus. The sequence continues at coordinate 243,858,979 of CM057350.1, forward strand.
ACCTGAAAGAAGAATTAGTCGGGATCACCCGAGGAGTAAACCAACTCATCAGTTGGAATCGGGATCCAACTATCATCGCATGATAACGTGATGGAATCCACTCACGTTATCACACTCTAGATGGTATGCGCATATCTGGCAAGTTTCAGTTTCTTTAGAAACTCCCGATGTGATTTTTTACCCCATGCTCTTATGACCTTGACTTTGGCCAAAAAATCATAAGTTACATGTCAAGTTATACTCGTCATTATCCAGGTTAATTTGAAACCACCCGTACCTACCGTTGACTTTGCCCAACAAAGAAGTACGACTGTCCCAAACCAACGCATCTATCTAAGCAACAGAAGAGTAACAAATAGCTACCATACACTATGCCTTGACTTTGGCCAACAAACATAGCATGAATACTAAGTGCTACCCGTCTGAAATGACGGAGGGCTACGAATGGTTTTTGGCCAAAAACCTTTAACGTAATGAACTTGATATCGTTGAAGGAACCGGATAGCTTTTTATAAAAATATAGTGGCGAAAACCTTTGCTAAAGAGGTCACTCCCGATGAAGGGATCTTGGCTCTTTCTCCATAGAATGAGGTGTAGGATATTCGAACTAAATACCATGATGCAAAGCAAAAAGTAATCGTCTATAGTGAAGTTATTACCCTGACGCAAACTTCTGTCCAAGAGGTCACTCCCGGTGAAGGGGTCTCGGACCTTGCCTCGTCGACTGAGGTGCTGGATATTCATAACCGAATACCACTGTGCAGAACAAAAGAGAACGTCCTTGCAATAACATCTTTTTTTTAAATGTTCCAACAACATCAGAATAGATTTGTTTAGCTTGCATTGATCCAAATCAATACAGTCCCATCAATTAATCACACCACAAAAGAACGAAAATATGATGTACGTATATGCCATCCGCATTCGCCACTGGGTCCCGTCATCATCCGTTAGGTTACTTAACTAACGACAGAGCGGGGACTGGACTAGCGCGGGTGTAAAACATATACAACATCTACTAGTTTATATATCAATATATAATATTCGCTCATGGCGTGATAAAATGCAACATCACAGAGAGTAATAAGCATCATAGAACAATACAGATAATCTGGGATCCCAGGGTTTCATAGAGCCTCTACTGAAACCCGACGTTCCCCTGGTCGTGTGGATAGCTTGTGCAATGAAATCCTAGACCCCTACGGGTGCGGCAAGTTACCCGCCAAAACCTGAAGCGAGGCAGCCCCCTACAGCAAAGCGAATGCACCACCTAGCACTTCACGGAATCCGGTAACTTGAGCACCCCTCCTTGGGTCAACCTGTACCCCCTACGTGTATGGCGAATAGCCCGCTAATTCTAGAGTTAAGCTGTCATGACCCGAAAGTATGGAACATGACCGACACTTAAATTACGAAACGTCTCGAGGCGTACGTAATCTAAGTAAGCCGAAAACCCAGAAATCCAAACCAAGAAAAGTAGTAGAGGGGAGGAAAACTAGTTTAAATCAAGTAGTTTGCAACATACGCCGAAATATGCATTTAAAAAAAAATCACAAGTCTTTTCTAAAAATTTCGGCAGAGTTTCCTTTGTAAAAACTGTAAGTCCGCGAGGGCGCCCCGGCCGTCGATCCGACGCCGGAAATGCGGAAACAAAAACTTTCAAAAACTATTGAACCGGCACCACCACGCACTTTTCACCCGGATCGGGCCATTAACCTAGCTACTAGCAAATAAGAAAAGAGTAGAGAAGCTATACCAAGCGATTCGTGTCCTTCGGTCTTCGTCTCCACTCCGATCTCCCGTGGAATCTCCGTCCATCACGTCCTCGTCGGAAAGGCAGCACGTAGCCGATCTCTTTTACGGGCTCCCACCTCTGGACCGAGGCAACTCGGGTGCGAAGTTGGCTAGCCGACGCGTCCAAGGTTTGCTGTAGACTAGTGTAGAAACTTGTCTCTTTGGGGTCAAGAAGTTGCCATGGATGATGTGGAGGTGAAGAAAGCAACTATGGAAATGAGCTTAGGAATTTGGTAGCATGAAAAATGAGATGAAACATTTTTCTTCACTAAAATGAAACCTCTCTCATTTTTCCTCACCCCTCAAAGTGGCCGGCCTTTCTCCATGGTGGGGAAAAAGAATTAATCCCAAGCAAGAGGAGAAAAAGGAAATTAACAATAATATAAAAGGTCACACCAAAATCTAATCCAAAATCCCTTCACAAAACCATCATGAAAAAAGCAATGGAAAAGACTGGAAAAGAATCTCATCATGATGCTACCATTTTACAAAGAACCCCCTACACCAAAACTAATTTGCACAATTGCAAATTATCCCCTCCAACGATAAAGTCCGGCCGTGAAGGAATAAAAGAAAACCGGCCGGAACGGAATGCAAACTGGCAACTTCAGAAAACTGATCCCGTAATAAATTACAGGAAAACTCCGCTACTGCAAATACATGCCCGCATTTGTATTCCCACTGAACACAAATGCAAAGAGACAATATCAACACTATCTAATACTACGATCCGGCTTAAGCCAAAGCCGGCTAGTAAAATCCGTCCGATCACGATCCGTGCAATACCGCACGTATCTAATCGAACCCTGCCATATCTCCATACGGCCTCTACATCGTTTCGCCCGAAACCAGAGTAACTGAGTGTGGTGGACTCTAAAGACTCTTTAATACTATGGCTGTGGATTTAACCACTAGCACGCCAGAGGTATCAGCCAATACGTGACGGGCCACCAGCTATTGACCAAAAGGGACGTCGATGAGCGAACTCATCCTGACACCCTACCGAGCCTGTCAGTGACAATATCCATACAGTCCGGTCCGTTCGTCTATGAGCATCGCATGGCGGGCTTAGGGGGTTGGTAAAAGTCAGACCCCCAATAGCGGTACAAGTCGTGTCGGAGTGTAGCCCAGAACACCCTGAGATACTACTGGAATACCTACCAGCAAGTCTCCTGCCTTGGCCAAGGACTTTTCATGTTCTGGCTCTCCTAGACACAGCGCGAACTCACCCCCAATACCGGGAGAGACGAACCCCTGCAGATCCGCTCACTGCCTTCATGTGGCTCGGGACTGTACCCAACTAAAACCTGTTTGCACGACTCCTTTGAGCCGTGGTAGGGTAGTAATCAAAGCACAGTGGGAACTCATACGAGACAAATGACGATCTCAGGTCGATGAACTAACCTGTACACATGTCACCAGGGAACTGCTATCTGACGTCTGGTATAATCCCAACTAGCAGGTTCTCGGCGAGTCCTGTCCGGTGTACTCATAACCCAATGAGCACCTGTATACATCTTAGGTGAACCAACTGACACCAGTGGCATGTGAGACCGGCCACCGCCCCTCATCGGGGTCTCGACTGTATACACTAGTCTACTCTGGAGAATCGATGCCCAGTCTCGAAACTCCCACGACTAGGGACCTTTTAAGGGTTTGCTTATAGACCCCAGCTCCCACTTATATGATCGCTCTCATACTGCTGGTAGTCAAGCAAGAATCCTAGGGGCTCTATCAACGTGCAATAGTGACCTGTAAGGTCACCTAAAGCAGTACACGATGATAAAGGTAAACCAGATAGCATACTATCATCTTGAGTAAGACTGTCCTACCGGGATAGGTCCTCCCTCAATCATTGCAATCACGTGCCTGTGATCCAATAATTGACTCTGAGGGCACTATCTCCAAATATCTTTCACTTGCACTCAAAGCTAATTATTACGATGTCGCATACTCACAGCCCGTGTGATACCGAACACCCAACTTCTCTACTAGTCAGTCTCACAAAGCTCGTTTGCGAGACTATTGCGTTCGAGGAATAGCCTCAGTGAGTGGATCCTCTCTGGTGTTTCTTTCTATGTCTCTCTATATCTCAAGTTCGCGGAGAAAGCCATCTCCCAAAATGAGCAATACCTGTCTTAGAATGTCTGGATGTCTGATGGGACCTAGCTTATAAATGAACTCCAAATCCAAACCTCTTAGACTGTATCGTCAACTGAACTTAATCAGTATCCTGCGCCATGCCTTCCCTCAGTATCCACCTGGACCACCTGTCCAAAATACTGGCCCTCGTCAGAGGGAAAACTAAAACTCTGACGGCCACTATGCCGTCCAGGTCACCTTGGAAGCCTGGAATGATAACCGTCTCCTTAAGGAGGCTGTCGTTATCATATCCCTAGAACATCAACTTATGTTCTAAAACTGCTTCCGATTGTCTCTCCAGGATTGGATGAATATCAACTTATTGCACCTACCGCAAGAACAACATCTGTTGTGGTACTTGACATCTCATGATCAACTCAATTGCCTAAGCAAGTGATCTGTCAATCATGCACATCCCTCTCCCCTTTAGTCTGTAAGACACCTTCAGAGAGGGTGACTCCATCACCTGCAGGTACATTACCGTGCCAGGAGTCGTCCATTCTAAATACTCTTAGAATGCTGTCTAAGTACCCAGATTGGGAAACCACCCAAATCTAGATCTAAAACCATAGATCTAGTAACCAGAATGTACGATATAAGATCCAATTCCTATGTGGAGAAACTACTATGTGACAACCAAAGTATAACCGATCGTAGTATAGGAATATCATTTCCTACTCTGTGTATGTCATCAAATACCAGGACATCACACCCTACTACCTTCTCAACAGATCCATCCCCTATTCTGATGAAGTCAAACCTATGACTGTCACATCAGAAATAGATGATCTATCTCCGCTATATCTTCTTTAGTCTATAAATAGACATAAGCCTGATGTCCACCAATGGTTCCGCTGCTCCCACTGACTACGACAACCCTCTGGCAGAGTCATATAGACGTACACTTCTAAAGCTAGTTTAGAACGACGCTATATTCATCCTCCTGCCGGGTTTCACAGTCTGGAACAACAGCAATGGCAAGTCTGGGTAAACAAGAACCTCCCTGCCACCGTCCTTGAGCATACCGAAGTACCTCTCGGGTGCCTGAGGTTACCCACCATATCTGCGGAGTGGCCAATGGAATGTCAAACCAGATTGAATCTTTAAGTTCTTATCAAATCTTCAGTAATCGTTTGCGGTTCTGGAATCACTTCCAGTTCTACCATACTCTCACTACTGTTTTCTGAAAAAAAACCATTTTTAATTAAAACTGTGGCGAGTTAAGAACAATATCACTATTGATCTTCCAGATGGTAGAAAGTCAACCCTCGTCATAGCCCGGGTCAACCCACAAACAGCCATTACAGAAACGTGCCTTGAGTTATCCGGAGTCTGGTTTTAAGCATAAGCCAGACAACTCCCCGTATCTTAACAATGTCAAGATATGAACTGTTCTATATCCAATATAGAAACAGAGGCACTGATTTAATTGAACCAGATTCAAATCATGCAGCTGTCTCCAGTGCATGTCAAGTAAATGGAGAGAGGCCGATCAGCGTTACTCAACTTAGGAGTGCTTCCAATTATGAGTAACCTGAAAGAGAAGCAAGTTCTCTTAAACATTACTATCATCTGAATGCCATATACAAGTATCTACATCTTTGATCACTTTAAAGAATCCCGATACTTGCAATACCTGGTTCTCTACTTTACTCTTATACCTATAACTTCCCAAAACTTCGACCTTGTGTTTCTACGAAACACCTGTCTAAGAACTAGAGAAGTTATAAGTAAACAGAATATAGTATGAGTACCTACCCCTCTGTCCTAATGGACACTGGACAACATACAATACTCTGTATAAGTCCCTTGAGTCAAATAACTCATTCACTGTGTGTCGTAGGTTGAAAACTGTACTATGGTTATGAAGAATTACACCGCTGTTCAATGCTCCTTACCTAACCATCCACTGATATAGGTAAATGTCATAGACATAATTTCAAAAAGGTATGTCTCACTCTATAAAAATAGACGTACAGATATATCAATTTGAAATTGGTGCATAACAACGGATATTCAAAATCAAATATTTGCCGACCGGCAAACAACCCAGGTGACTTCCTCAAATATCACCGATTACAACGAATCCCGATATAATGAGGATGATCACCCAATTCCCAATAACTTACTCCCACTCATCATCTGTAAAACCATACAGATGTGAGAATTATACCTGCTAAATACATACCCTGGAGCAAGTGTCTAATTGGGAAATCAGTTTTCTTTTAACAGTACACAGTAGAATTGAAACATTGAAAAGTTTCGATGGGGTATCCTTGTATTCCTAGTAATGCCTCTTCCATTATCCAGATTCACAACTGTAACCGTATAATTCTTTGCCACCTCTCCAAATCCCTTTATATGTCTTTAGTCATTACCTTCTGCACACCCTTTTAGGCCAAATGGTTTTCTTCCTTTCCTACTGTTCGGCACCAGCCTATGGTTTGGAAGAAGACTATCCAATAAACATAATGGGTGTACTGTTCTAATCCTAGGAGCACTCGCAACGCGAGAGAAGGTGAAGATAAAAGACACCTGAATGAACTTTATTCCTATTTCTCCTGAACCAGGATCCATCCCCGAACTGGAACAAGTTCCTTTCGAGTTCGTATATAACCATACGATGGAGTATCCAATAAACTTGGGATCTTCGTAGTGATACGGAGTGTACTGGAGAAATACAAAGGTGATTTAGGATTGGCGAAGAAATACTTGGTTTGGTCGTGAATAGCAGTCGCAATTTACTTTGCCCTCTTACTAATCCCTTTCTTTGTCTTTACTTAATACCTTCTGTACACCGTTTAGGCTAATTGGTTTTCTTCATTCCCCACCGTTCGGCACCAGCCTAAAGTTTGGAAAAAGACAATCCAATTTGCGTAATAGGTGTACTATCTCCTAAGCCAAGGAGTACTCGCAACCTGAAAGAAGGTAAAAGGAAAAGACAACTGAATAATCCTATTCGTTTTCTCCAGAACCGGAAACCATCCTCGAATTCCTTCGAGTTCGTATATAACCATACGATGGTTTTGTCCAATGGAAATGGACGTTCGTAGTAATACGGGGTGTCCCGGAGAAAAAGGGTAAAAATAGGAGTGGCAATGAGGTCTGCAACCCTGACAATCCAAAAGCCAGTGTTAAGAAGGTTCGGTCAACTTGGTCACTGAGTCATAGTCTAGGGTCTGGTCAATGGTCGCTGCCAAAGAGAGAGAAAAAAGAAACACTCAGCGTGCACTCTAGCCTAGATCAGAATGGTTATCACTTTATCTAATCTGGAAACCTCCCACGGTAACGTCAAATTCTTACCCAAACCTGAAAGAAGAATTAGCCGGGATCACCCGAAGAGTAAGCCAACTCATCAGTGGGAATCGGGATCCAACTATCAGTGGCAAGTTTCAGTTCTTTTGAAACTCCCGATATGGATTTTTGCCCCATGCACTTATAACCTTGGCGTGAGGTCAAAATATCATAAGTCACATGTCAAGTTCTACCCATCATTGTCCAGGTTAATTTGAACCCACCCGTACATACCCTTGACGAAGGCCAAAATAGTAGTATGACTGTCCCAAACCAACGCATCTATCTATGCAACAGATAAATATCCGGCAGCTACCAATCACTATGCCTTGACGTGAGGTCAAAATACATAGCTTGAATACTACCGAATATTTAACTGAAATGATGGAGGGCTACGAATAGTTTCTGGAGAAAACCTTTAACGTAATGAACTTGATATCGTTGAAGGAACTGATAGCTTTTAAAAATATAGTGACGAAAACCTTTACTAAAGAGGTCACTCCCGGTGAAGGGATTTCGGCTCTTTCCTCGTAGAATGAGGTGCAGGATATTCCAATTGAATACCACGATGCAAAGCAAAAGTAATCGGCTATAGTGAAGTTTTTGCCCTGACGCAAACTTTTGTCCAAGGGGTCACTCCCGGTGAAGGGATCTCGGCCCTTGCCTCGTCGACTGAGGAGCAGGATATTCCAACTGAATACCACGATGCAAAACAAAAAAGAACGCCCTTGCAATAACAGCTTTTTGAAAAAGGTGTTCCAACAACATCAGAATAGGTTTGTTTAACTTGAATTGATCCGAATCAACGCAGTCCCATCAATTGATCACACCACAAAAGAACGAAAATATACTGATGTACGTAGATGCCATCCGCATTCGCCACTGGGTCCCGTCATCACCCGTTAGGTTAGCTAACTAACGACAGAGCGGGGACTGGACTAGCGCGGATGCAAAACATATACAACATCTACTAGTATATATATAATATATATAATTTTCGCTCAAGGCGTGATAAAATGCAACATCACAGAAAAGTACCGCATCACAGATCAATACAGATATCTGGGATCCCCGGGCTTCATAGAGCCGCTACTGAAACTCGACGTTCCCCTGGTCGTGTGGATAGCCTGTGCAATGAAAACCTAGACCGCTACGGGCGCGGCAAGTTACTCGCCAAAACCTGAAGCGAGGCAGCCCCCTTCAGCAACGTGAATGGACCACCCAGCACTTCACGGAATCCGGTAACTTGGGCACCCCTCCTGGGTCAACCTATACCCCCTACGAGTGCAGCGAATAGCCCGCCAATTCTAGAGTAAAGCCCCCTCCGTCTCAACGCCATGAGATGCGGGCTTGTTGCCCTCTAGAATCCGGCTATCCGTGCACCCCTCCGCGGGGTAATCCTAGTACAGAAAGTAAAATATACATACAATAGGTACATCGACCGCAACCTGGTCGTGCCCCAAAAGAATAATACAAACAGGCAGTGACGGCAGTCGACATGTCGGACGCTCGCCCCGCAATATCAAATATACATATAAAACAGAACTGTACTAACATTGCATCCAGGCTATCCCCCACGACCGATCCGCAACATCACAGCACAACACAGAACATCAACGTGAATGTCACGTTCGCAAATCCGTCTAACCGGGCTATAGCAGTTAGACATGATTTACCGATCAAGTGACATTCACGGTCGCAGATATAATGTAAATACTATGAACTAGCATGTTTAAAATATCCGATCGAACAAAATCTATCAAGTGGGCCCCAAGCAGTACTGTAGCACTTACAGAAAACCTGGGCCCAAAAATAATATCCCAAAACCCCTATTTCTTACTCAGAATGAATCTGCAAAATTTTGGTCAAGTGATCAATCAAAAGCGCGGCGGAACCGCGGCCCAAGTATGGGTTTGGCCATGGTTCCGCGGCGGTTTGGAGAGATCGCGCCATCAAATTTTCACAGATTGCTTCTATATCCATGCACAGCATTCAGAGACAACCTGAAAAATTTTTGGAGCAGAAAAAAAATTCGACAGAAAACACATGTGCATACAAAATACGGTTTTTAGGGAATTTTGTTCGATCGAGTACTAAACATACTAGAGAAAGCTAGGCATGGTTAATGGCGTGGCTCTGATACCATTGTAAGTCCGCGGGGGCGCCCCGGCCGTCGATCCGACGCCGGAAATGCGGAAACAAAAACTTTCAAAAACTATTGAACCGGCACCACCACGCACTTTTCACCCGGATCGGGCCATTAACCTAGCTACTAGCAAATAAGAAAAGAGTAGAGAAGCTATACCAAGCGATCCGTGTCCTTCGGTCTTCGTCTCCACTCCGATCTCCCGCGGAATCTCCGTCCATCACGTCCTCGTCGGAAAGGCACCACGTAGCCGATCTCTTTTACGGGCTCCCACCTCTGGACCGAGGCAACTCGGGTACGAAGTTGGCTAGCCGACGCGTCCAAGGTTTGCTGTAGACTAGTGTAGAAACTTGTCTCTTTGGGGTCAAGAAGTTGCCATGGATGATGTGGAGGTGAAGAAAGCAACTATGGAAATGAGCTTAGGAATTTGGTAGCATGAAAAATGAGACGAAACATTTTTCTTCACTAAAATGAAACCTCTCTCATTTTTCCTCACCCCTCAAAGTGGCCGGCCCTTCTCCATGGTGGGGAAAAAGAATTAATCCTAAGCAAGAAGAGAAAAAGGAAATTAACAATAATATAAAAGGTCACACCAAAATCTAATCCAAAATCCCTTCACAAAACCATCATGAAAAAAGCAATGGAAAAGACAAGAATAGAATCTCATCATGATGGTACCATTTTACAAAGAACCCCCTCCACCAAAACTAATTTGCACAATTGCAAATTAGCCCCTCCAACGATAAAGTCCGGCCGTGATGGAATAAAAGAAAACCGGCCGGAACGGAATGCAAACTGGCAACTTCAGAAAACTGATCCCGTAATAAATTACAGGAAAACCCCTCTACTGCAAATACATGCCCGCATTTGTATTCCCACTGAACACAAATGCAAAGAGACAATATCAACACTATCTAATACTACGATCCGGCTTAAGCCAAAGCCGGCTAGTAAAATCCGTCCGATCACGATCCATGCAATACCGCACGTATCTGATCGAACCCTGCCATATCTCCATACGGCCTCTACAGCGTTTCGCCCGAAACCTGAGTAACTGAGTGTGGTGGACTCTAAAGACTCGTCAATACTATGGCTGTGGATTTAACCACTAGCACGTCAGAGGTATCAGCCAATACGTGACGGGCCACCAGCTATTGACCAAAAGGGACGTCGATGAGCGAACTCATCCTGACACCCTACCGAGCCTGTCAGTGACAATATCCATACAGTCCGGTCCGTTCGTCTATGAGCATCGCATGGCAGGCCTAGGGGGTTGGTAAAAGTCAGACCCCCAATAGCGGTACAAGTCGTTTCGGAGTGTAGCCCAGAACACCCTGAGATACTACTGGAATACCTACCAGCAAATCTCCTGCCTTGGCCAAGGACTTTTCATGTTCTGGCTCTCCTAGACACAGCGCGACCTTGTTAGTTATATGTATGCCCTAGAGGCCATTACTGTACATACGATGTATATTGTAGTGGATGCTAGGACATATATAGGGAGGACTTTCTTGCTCGACATGATAGTATGCTATCTGGTTGTACTTTATCTTAACATGTACTCTGATTGTCTCTATGTTACATGTTGATAAAGCCCTTAGGATATGTACTCGACTACTGGGACTATGATGAGATCATACTAGTGGGGCCACGGTAGTCGACGAGTACATCCTATAACTGTTCCTAGTCGAGGGTGTAACGAGACAGGGCATCGATGCACCAGAGTAGACTAGCGTATACGCATCTTGACCCATATAATGGGCGATGGATGATCCCATATCCATCGGTGTTTGACATCAAGGATGGTGTACGGGTGCTCAGTAGAGACTGGGTACACTGGACGGACTCGCCGAGAACTCCCAGATGGTATTATACCATACGTCAGATGGCAGTTCTCCGGTGACACTGGTACAGAGTAGTCTGTTGACCCGAGATCGTCATAGAGTCTTGTATGATTCTCACTGTGCTTTGATTTCCATCATACCACGTCCAAGAGGGCACGCAAAAAGGTGGATTTTGGGTACAGTCCCGAATCACATGGAGGCAATGAGCGATAGGAGGGGATTCGTCTCTCCCGGTATAGGGAGTTGATGTTGTGCTGTGTTCGATTGGCTATAACCGGAAATCCCTGGCCAGGGTTGCTGAGATTTACTGGTAAGTGTTATCAGTAGTTTCTCGAACTGTTATAGACCTCAAATCGACACGACTTATCAAGCTACTGGGGTCTGACGTTTACCACCCCTAAGCGAGATATGCAACATATCAGACGACGAGACCGGACTGTACGGGAGTGTTACTGTTTGGATTCGCAGGAGAATGTACAGGATTGCTTGTTGATCTTCTGAGCACTCAATACCTGGGTAGCTGTTACTTTTAGCTGACCGCTTGCAGCTTGTGGGTGTTTGATATGATCATCACCTACTGCCGGCGTATTGACGATTCTTTAGAGTCCTACACAGAGGTTTCTTGACTCAGGCAAAATGGAGTAGGAGCACATATGTGATATGTGCGGGACCTAGGATAATGCGATATGTGATACCGTATTATATTCTCGCGATATTTGATATCAGCCGGGTCATCGGATCAAGTGTTGATTCGATGAATCGGTACGGATAAATATATTAGCCGGTTATATGCGATATAACCGGATTGTCGGATCAAGTGTTGATTAGATAATTTAATGTATAATAATATATATGATATATTAAATTGCATTAACTAATATCTGCTCACTAAAAGATTCTTTTTCTCACTCGGGTAATACATTGATATATATGCGATATATGTTAAATGTATTATTTTATTTTGTTACAATAAATATTGTATATGTGATATATAATATTGTAACATATTATAATTGTTAATGCAACATGTTTAAAGGAGTTTAAACATAATTAGGGTTTGGATTAGGGTTAAACCTTCTAGTTGATTCTAGAAGCTTTACTTTGTCTTTGTTAAGATATTATGATAGATATTTCTTTTGACTCACCCTTTGACCTAACCCAAACCTTAACCCTAGTAAACTCTCTACAATGGTTACTACAACCATGGTTGCATAAATAATTATGATAACTTTTATTATTCATCACAATTCTATTATTGTTCATCTTCTTCTTCATTCTTTCATGAAAAAGCTTGTTTGATTTTTCAAAGGTGATGAATAAATATGAGAAAAAGATAAATAAAGAGAGCAAAAATCCTACTTCATCATCCTCATCTTCCCTTGCCATTTAGATGAGAGTGTTCACATCATTTCATGAGTGTTAGCTTGTGTTAAAGAAACTTCAAGGTAGATCATCTTAGTATCGAAGATCGGAAGCAAAGGTTGCGTCTTTCTCTTCGTGGAACCTCTCGAGAGTCCGGATCCCGATGATCGCAGCGAAGGGACCACAACACGGAGCATATGAAGTGAAGGACCGGATCTACAAAGGTTGTAATCCCTCTCACTTAGCGTTAAAGTTGTTAACATGCTTGTTTTCGCCTAATCTCTAGTTTAAAGTTCCGTATTCGGGTTGTTCGGCACGGCTAAATTTTTATTCGGGCATGGTAGATGCCTCGTAGACCCTTGTGCGCGTGCCTAGCAACCCTACAGTGGAATCAGAGCCAAGCTAGAGCTTTAGGCGAAGTTTAGATGGAGTTTGAAGTCCGATCGAACCCGAAACCCCGAATCCAAATTGCTCTCTGTCCTTTTTTGAAAATTGTGGATTTTTCAATATTAAAAATGCTTAAAAAATTCAGCAGGGAATTCTAAGAATTACGATGCAAAAAGTTTTCAATGAACAGTACAAAGCGCGGCGGAACCGCGGCAGAAGCATGCCTTCTGCGGCGGTTCCGCGGCGCAATGATGACGTCACCAACCCAATTTTTGCACAGTAACTTCTTTTATTCAGTGCTGAGTTCTCTGGGAATTTTTAATGTTTATTATACAGTTGAGTTTTCTGGGGTTGTTTTGGGGATTCGATGTTTCGATCGGAGTATCAGATTTTGTCCCTGTGTTTTGTCCGGATAACTTTTAGAAATTGTTAAAAAGTTCGAACGGATATCAATAACTCACTTTTTCCCCTGTCGGAAAATTTTTCAAAAGTTGGATTTTTCCTCGTGTTTAAGAATGTTCTAAGTCGTGCAAGTAACTCGATAGACCCTCTAGAAGACAACAAACCTTAACTCGATTATGTGACCGTCATGAACTGCCCTTTGAACCTTAGGGTTTGGGGCAGTACGGCGTGCCACATGTGAGGCGTTGGCTTGACCCTTCTACGGCTGGACCATTGGTACTGTGGCATGTGATGGACGTTTTTTAAACTGATTTCAACTGTTGAGATATATTGGGGAAATCTTGGGTGTTTGATGATTCGATCGGAAAGTTTAACTTTGTCTATTTATCTGGAATGTGATACAATATTTGGAATCCACGGGTAGTAATGAGATAACTGATTTGAATATTATAAACATAGCAGTTTAGTCTCAGATGATCGGTTGCCACGGAATTTTGATGTGACCAAAAGTCCGTCGCAATCACGTAGAGTACGCGGATACTCGCCGGGTAAACTTAATAAACAGCTACACCTCTTAGCCCCGACCAAGTGACTGTAGGAGAACCCCGTCGCCGAAAGCATCCGTTCGGGTGCTCCCGGTAGTGGTGTTCCGCCTTGGTGCACTTCGTCGACGGTATCGGGGGTGCGGCCATCTACTAAAGTTTGCGACGAGCATTCGATCAGGACGTCGGGAATCTTGTTGAATTGCCCGACTTGATATTGAAAAAGGTTTTCGATAATGAGACTAAAATGCGGGGTTTATAATTGTTAGGCATGCGATGTCTAAGGAATTCATTTGGTTAGGCATGCGATGTCTAAAGAGATTGCGGATTCCAACCGTTGTTGTTTTACACTTTCTTTTCTATGACCGTAAGCGTAGTATGTGGTGTATCGCCGGCATCGTTGCTATACATCAACGACAATCGGGATACGCATACTTGCTTACGTTGATGATATGAGATATTATGTGTTGCTGTGATATGTTTTATTGGATCGTCGCGTTTGAATAGCCGGGGGTTTTATGTGAGATGAGAGTTTTTCTTTTTCATTCATGTAAAATTCATTTGTATGTAATATTCTTTTATTGGGGCACTTCCAGGTAGCGGAAGATGTCACCGTTGTATATTATTTACTTTTCCGCATTAGGTAGACCCAAGGAGGGGAGCACAAGTAACCGGGTTCTAGGGTCCAGTGGGAGACCATCTCGAGGAGTCGAGACCGGGTTTCCTAACCCTAGAATTGGCAGTGTTACTTTCCGCTCTCGTAGGGGTCTAGGGATGTGGGTTTGGCTATTCATCGCGACCGTGGAATCCGTGTTTTATACTGGCTCGTATTGAAAACACGGACGTCCTAGTATATCCAATATTTCATATATGTTCTTCTGCTGCAATGTTCTGTGATGAGATTATATTACTGCCTGAGACGAATGTTTATATTATATATATGAGATATATGTTATATTGCAGATTTCGTTTCAAAAGAGATGCTTATGAAGCATAATAAAATGGGACTTCATTAATGAGATTAATGAAATAAAAGAAACCTAAGATGTTGTAGAAACTTGTTTATAAAAACTGGTAGCTCTAGTTCTTGCTTTGCATAGCGGTGTTCCTTGTAGAACATCCGGCACCTTATTCGATAAGGAAAGGACCGAGATCCCTTCACCGGGAGTGACTCCTTTAGCAATAACTGGCAGATGCTACAAACTCGGTTTGTCTTTTGATTGCTTCTATAGTTTCTTCTTTGCACAGTGGTATATATGATATATCCTGCACCTTATTCGATGAGGAAAGGGCCGACGATCCCTTCACCGGGAGTGACCCCTTTAGCAAAACTAGAAAAGCCCAAAAAAAAAAACACTCCATTTAAAATCACTCGATTCTACAACGATATCAAGTTCATTACGCAAAGGGTTTTCTTAAAAACCTGTCGTAGCCCTCCGTCATTTCAGATAAGTACTACTTAGTATTCGTGCTGCGGTAGTTTGGCATTCGTCAAGGCGTAGTGTACGGTAGCTAACTAGTGCTTATCTGCCTGCATACGATGCGATTGGATTAGGGTATTCATACGGCGTTGTTTGGCATTCGTCAAGGGTCGTACGGGTGGGTTTAATTCAATCAAGAAATGTACGGGTTGAACTTGGCTAGCGGACAATGGGTGGTTTGGCATTCGTCAAGGTCATAGGACGCTAGGGGCAAAATATTATTGGGAATTTCAAGTGTTGAAATTTGCAATGAGATTGCATACCTTCTATGAGATAGTTGGATCCTGATACCCGCTGCGAGTAAGAGTTACTCCTGGGAGACTTTTACACATTACAATTAGCCGATCAAGTAGGTGTCTAGAAAGGTGTTAACGGGGTTACGCCTCTGGGAAAATGAGGTTTACTTTAATTAGGTTCGTGCGAAAGCACGGGGGACCTCCCTCAAAGTACCGGCACTGGCCTGGCTGAAAGATTGGCGAACTTGTAGCGTGTAATTAATCCCGGCTAGTCTTTCCTTTTAGGGTTTGAAGGAAGATTTGATTAAAACAGTGGGAGACATCCTGATTAGATATATTAGATAACCAATCTAATCTTGCAAGAGCATACGCTGAGTGTTTTCTTCTCTCTCTCTCCAGGTAGCGACCATATCACACCTTAATCAAGATAATAATACGGATATATTGACCGAACCCGCTTGTTATACTGAGCTGGGGAACGTTGGTCCCGCTCCAACTTATAATTGTTATAGGACAGAGCAGGAAATTGGGGAATACCAGATTTCCCGTGCCACCCAAACGAAGAAAGTGCATGTTGATGCATCATCTTCGGGTGTGTTCATTATACAGAACTGTTTCTCAGTATCCTTTACGTCCTGGGTATGTGATACCGGATCAGGATCCCGCATATGTAATCTGTTACATAGGCTACAGATAGGTAGAGAACTGAGAACGGGTGATAAGTTTCATGAGACAGAAAACGGTACAAGTGTTGCAGCCAAGTCTGTTGGTCACTGTCACCCTGTATTACCAGAATACATTGATTCTGAACTAATGTTATTAGATACCGAACCTGATATACAAAATCATATCAGTCTCTTTATTAGTAAAGAAATGATAAAATTTTGTATTGTTGGATAATGTTTTGAACATTTCCTATATCAAGAGTTGATCGGTTCAGGCACGTTATCTAAAAGCATTGACGTTCTAAATCAAACTACAGTTCTTAGTATACAGAACACACACAAGAGGAAGAGTTCAGAAATGAACAAATCCTTCTTGAGGCATTGTAGACTAGGTCATATCAATGCGACCCGACTGGCTGAAGTTACATTTAGATGCATATTTAAATTAGTTTGAATTTACATCTTATGAAACTTGCCGGTCATGTCACAAAGATAAGGTGACCACAGCTCTGTTTATTAGAAACAAAGAAAGAGTTAGTGAACTCTTGGGATTGATACATGCTGATGTATGAAAGGTCCCCTGTCTACACATGCCAAGACCGGTTCTTTGTACTTCATTACATTCTCTGATAATCTCTCAAGATTCAGACATATGTTTCTGTTGAAACACAGGTCCGAAGCTTTTGAGATATTCACAGAATATAAATTAGAAGTAAAGAACCAAAATACGGGTATAAGTATTATGTCTTTTGATGAGATCAAGGAGGAGAATACTTGAGCACGGAATTCCTGGACTATTCTAAAGGAGAATGAGATTCTCTCTCAGCATTACTCCTCCGTATACACCATAGCACAATGGTATATCGGGGTGGAGCAATAGCACCATATGTGATATGGTATGCTCTATGATGAGTACTACTGAGTTTTCTATTTCCTTTTTGGAGTTATGCACTTGAGAAGCTGCATACCTATTGAATGAGGATTCAATAGTTTCCAACGAACCTCAGCCTCTCCGCCGATCTAGCAGGGTTCCTCACCCACCTGAGAGATACTTCGGTTTCTTTATGACAGTGGGAGCGAGGATTGCATCATGAGATGATGACCCAACTAGATTCGTGCTGGCCATCAGGAGTGGGACTCTGTAAGAATGGCTGGATGCTTATCGATCTGAGATGGAATCCTTATACACCAACAAAGTATGGACTTTGGTTGCTTTATCTGAAGGGTTAAATCCCCATCAGGAGCGAGTATATCTTGAGAAGATTACTTAGTGTACATGGAAAAGTTGAGACTTTCAAAGCTATGCTTAAGTCCATCCAGATCCTACTTACCACGGCTACATACCATGACTACGATATCTGGTGGTTGGGTGTCATGACTGCTTTTCTAAGTGATGTTTTAGAAGAAAGCGTCTATAAGTACACATCCAGAGGGCTTCGTAGACAGTGGGAGCAGCGGAAACGTGTGCAAGATGTTTTATACGATAAAACAGGCATCGCGGAGTTGGAACATCTGTTTTGATGTAGAAGTCAGAGAGTTTGACTTCATCAAAATGGTAGATGAACCTTGTATATACGAAAAGGTAGTAGAGAGTATGGTGGTGATCCTCGTAGAGTACGTGGATGACATACTCTTGATAGGGAAGGAGTTTCCTATGCTACGCTCGGTCAATCTCCGCTTATCACAAGGATTCTCCATATAGGATCAAAATGATACCTCCTAAATCCTGGTTTTTGGATCTATGAGATAGATCCATTGGATATTAGGATTCTTACTAGTTGTAGTGAGATGGTATCAATCGATCCTGGGGAGAATCACTGGAAAGGTTCCAGGCTGATAAGGACGACTGAATGTCAGTCGAGGGCAGGGTTGCTGAGATTTACTGTAAGTGTTATCAGTAGTTTCTCGAACTGTTATAGACCTCAAATCGACACGACTTATCAAGCTACTGGGGTCTGACGTTTACCACCCCTAGGCGAGATATGCAACATATCAGACGACGAGACCGGACTGTACGGGAGTGTTACTGTTTGGATTCGCAGGAGAATTGATTGGTTGATTCAGCGTGCTTGCGCTTTCTAAAAGATAGATCAAAAATATTTGTAACCGCAATCAAGAACGGCGTCGCTTTGCAGCTAGCCGGTGAGTACGGGTCGGTCCACAGGGATGTTGTGAATTTCCTAATCGCGCTAACGAGTTAATTCCGAAGGGTGTTCGGATTAATTATTAAATCTAAAAATTGAATTAATCTATATCTAAATCTTGCTAGGGTTAGGTCTAGGTTAAATTTGGAAAGTCTATAAATCTCACCGCTTTCTATACCCATGTGAAGATCTAATTAGATGTTATGGTAAATATTAATAAAAGGGATTAGGATGATTGGGAAGATTGTTCTTCCTCTAGATCCTTGTCCTTCCTTTCTTAATCTTTACCCTAACCTCCATGGAAAACCTTAAAATCCGGGCCTTTATACTACGATATCACCGCTATCTCGAGGGATAGGGTGCCGTAGGGAGCGGAATACGAAGGTATGCATGGAGTCCTATAAAAATATATGACGGGCAAGAAAGGGGATGAGAGATCTTCGTCTCTCAAACCTTCCCCAGATCTAACCCTAACAAGCGAGGAGACTACTCACTCATTAGGGAATTGAAGAACATTTATCTAGGGCAGAGAATGAAAATTACCTAGGACAGGAATTGAAATCTAAACTAGAGCAAGGAATTAAATCTACTTACAGATGCATCTCTCCAATCATCAACACAGGGTTGTCAGATCTGAATTCATGAATTGAAAAGAAACACCGATGCTCTCCATAAAGAATTCTAAATTTTATTTATTAAAGGGAGGCATGAGAAAAATACAAGGCTTTAGGGTTCTATTTATAGGACATAGAAACCCTACGTTTACAATTGCTCCGCATGTCTAAAATTACAAATATAGCCCCAAGAAATCTTTCCATAGCTTCCTATGAACAATCTGCAATAAATTTCTTTCCATGATGCTTCAGAAGGGCCGCGGATCCGCGGCCTTGGTGGGCTTTGGGCCGCTGATCCGCGGCCCTTTAGTGGGTTCAATTGATAAATTTTCTTGGGCTGCTGTATATTTCTTTGGGCTTCCAGGTTCTTCATTCCTATTTTCAATTAGGCTTCTGTATTAAATCCAGATCGTCAGTGAACGCTTTGCAATGGATCTTTTAACCGTCTTTCTTGCAAATTTGGATCTTTCGTTGCCTTGTTGATGGTGAACCGTTCTTCTGCTGGGCTTTACTAAGATCCTCCTAATTGTTGGTCAAAAGTCCTTCTTTTGTGTCGTCTTTTGTGTTTTCACTGTTTTTGCTCTAAGAACCTGTAACCTGTAACATGTAGCAGACATGGGTCAAAAGCACCTGTTTTCATTGTAAAATGCATAAGAATGGGGAATATAAAATACAATATTATGGTATGAACAAATACCCCCAAACTTATCTTTTGCTCGTCCTCGAGCAAACTTATTGTTTTATTCTCTACAAAAAACCTAACCGCACTTTCGCAGGGAAACTCGATTGCACTGAGCTCGTGCAACAAGCCGTTAAACCTCTAGGTGTCCCTAGTAGGAGGAGTGTTGTCTCCTGAGGGTTTTCAGCGGATTACACCCACAAAATCCTATCAACTAGGCCCATTGACTTTAGTTCTCCAATTAGGTTTTCTAACAAGGAATTCTATTATCTTTTGACTCGCAAATTATCCACCTATATTCTTCACACTTCCTCATTATTTAACTTACGATTATATATATCATGCAGATCTACTTAGCTTTCGGCATTTCCTAAGTTTTCCTTCTAGAGTTCCATCTCCACTTAGGAATTTCTATCAACTCTATTAAAGACACAAGTTCTATTCTTCATTCCTTTCTCTTATCTAAATTCCAATCACATATCCCTACGTGTGTGTAAATATCACCCCTACACTTGGAAATTCAAATCAAGCAATCGTACTCTCGTCCTTTGTCTAAAGCACTTCTTAGTAGGTGAATTTAAATGAAATTTGCTTACACATCCTTCATGCGACCGTTAATACTTCTTGAGGTACCAACGACCGATTACAAAATGCGTTTGCACTTTAAAGCATACTTCCTAGTCTTTGCAACACCCAAGGCTTTAGCAGTGACTCCCAAACCAGTTGGTCTAAGGCACTAGGTGATGAAGCACCCTCGCTAAGTATTTTTCTATTTTTGCAGCCTTAAGTAATCACAAAAACCAGTGTCCATTTTTTTTTTATTCATTCACACTTTTTCATACTAAGGACTCTGGACAAGAGCATTTCAAGGTCTCTTCTACTATTCCAAGTTTCAAGATGCGTGATTGTGAAAATTGTAGGGTATACATTTTCAGAATCTAGACTTAAGCTAGGAACTATTTTTCAAACTTATACTCTAATAAGAACATCAATACTCTTCCCTTGTTTCGACTTAGCCCAAGAAGTGAACCCAAAATTTGCCTATTTCTAAATAAACTACAAGGCATATACTTTCTACTGTTAAACTTTAAGAAAGGTTATTTTTAGGGTTTTTAGTTTACTAAGTCTAAGATCTAGTTGTTCCTAACCAGTTAACCTATTTGTCAAACTCAAGTCAAATAAGCCAAAATTGAATACAGTAATTTTTATAATTTTTTGAAATTTTTCAAATTTTTATGGGTTTTCAAATAAGCATGCAAATGCAAAAATATGTACAAATGAATGCGAAGGAAGAAGACGTACCGAGCATACCCCCAAACTTGAACTTGACAGTGTCCTCACTGTCATGCTAAACCAAGAGGGTCAAAATACCGGCACTCCCCTGTTTATTATTTTTTTTTTATTTTTAATGTTTTGAATTTTTTTTTTATTTTTTTAGAGAAAAAGAAAACAAAAATATATATACATATATACAAAGGTTCCCCCCCAACTTAAGCTTGGCCTTACACAATCCAAAGGTTAGCACCAACCATTCAAAAATTCTATCGTGGTAATGGTAGAGTTGGTGAAAGAATGGAGTGGAAAGCAAAGAAATGAGAAGCACACGAGACCGTGTGCTTAGAAAGGGATAATATGGTCTGGGTGGAGGAGAATGGCGGAGGGGAAGAAGAAATGGTAGGGGTTCTACTTCTTCGAGTGGAGGTTGATTAATCACAAAATCCATATCATTTAAGAATGCGAGTTCGTCGGCGAAAATATCATCGAAACTTTCCTCGAAGGTCCAATTGAAAATTATCGAACTCAAAATGTCGGATTGTGATTCATCAACACTCGATATCATTAAAGGAAGATTAGAAGAACCAAAGAAAGTGGGAATACGAATTTGAGGGTGTGGATGGAGCGTATAGATTAGCACAATTTGTAATGACCGATGTGTAAAAAGCGATTGTGCTAATCTATCAACCCGCGAAAAAATGAGATTAAATCCCTCAAGAGTCGTGAGCAAACATGGGTACGTCGAACTAGGTATTAGAGATGAAAGCGTAACGGTCTCTTGCACAGTCGAAACGATAGGAAGGACGGAAGGAAGTGAGTGAGGAAGGGTATCAGTTAAGGATTTAGGAGGGTGTATTGGAAAATTCGACACATCAAACGAAAATGGTTCAACCTCAATATTATCCTCAGTACTATCCTCATAATTATCCTCATAATTCTCCTCGATATTCAACTCATCCATGCCATTATCATCAAAATCAAGACGCATATGAGATTCGGGAGAAACATTTAATAACTCGGGATGATGATTTGAACATAAAACTTCAATTAAATCGACAGGTTCATCATCCGAAATATTCCCGGCGTCTATATCCTCAATCAAGTGAAAGTCAATTTCTTTAGACACCTCCTCAAAAGCATGGATGTTTATCAATGTAGGTTCTAGAGTGGAAGTGTAAAGGTCAAACGGATTAGGTGCTGTTTCACTCGAAGGGGGTTCCTCACAATCTGGCAAATCAAACACTACAAAATCACACAACTCGCTTTTATTTTGAACTTGTGAATCATTTAGGACATTCGATGGAAAACTGGAGTTGTGGGCTTCAATTGGGTAAGGGTAGGTTTGATTTGGAAATCCTCTCTCATTCTCACTCAGTCCAACCACCTCCTCATACATTGGAAAATTTGGAGCTAGTTGGAAACTAGCTACCGGTTCAGCAGGTTGCATAAGGGTGGCCACGGACGCTTCCACATTCCTAACCATTTTGTTTGTTGCTGCGATATACGCCTCCAACGCCTCTTCCAAACTAGACTTGGGTGGTAAGGGGGTTTCGGTAAAAGATTCGAAATTGTTTGGATATGTGAAACTCCCTAATGGCTGTGTAGAAGCAGTGTCTAGTGAAGGTGGAAAGGTCGGGTAGGACTGGTAGGAAGTGGGTGATTGGACTGGGGTAGGGTCAACATGTGGATAAAAAGGTGAATAGTCTTGTTGATCCCTAGAACTAGATGTGTGGAGAGGGGTGAAAGATCGGCTACGAGATTGAGCAATATGCTCAGCAATGGACATCGGCTTAGGAGTGACAGAAAGACTTAAAGAAGTGGTGTCAACATATGTAGGTGGTGAAGGTTAACTTGGTTGACACAAAGTGGGTTGAAAAGTCAAACTATTTCTCCTAGACTCCTCTATATGATCTTTCAAAGATTTTTTAGGCATGGAAGGATCGTCTTTAAATTGACCGAACACATTGACATATGACGCAAAATTAGGTTCGGGATACCAAGGTGATTGGACTGGGGTAGGGTCAACATGTGGATAAAAAGGTGAATAGTCTTGTTGATCCCTAGAACTAGATGTGTGGAGAGGGGTGAAAGATCGGCTACGAGATTGAGCAATATGCTCAGCAATGGACATCGGCCTAGGAGTGACAGAAGGACTTGAAGAAGTGGTATCAACATATGTATGTGGTGAAGGTTGACTCGGTTGATACGAGGTGGATTGAAAAGTCAAATTGTTTCTCCTAGACGCCTCTATTTGATCTTTCAAAGATATTTTAGGCATGGAAGGATCGTCTTTAAATTGATTGAACAAATTGCCGAACGACGCAAAATTAGGTTCGGGATACCAAAGTTCGGCTAGAGATTTATGATGTGGGGTACCCATGTTAGAAGAAGAAAAGTGACAAGAAGGAAGGTTAGGTAGTGCAAGGATTTATTTGCGGCAAAAGTTTGCAAGTTCTCTAATAAAAATTTTCCTTTTACTTTTTCTTTATTTGAAAGTTGTTGCAAGAGATTTTTAATAAAAGATATGCAACAGAAAATATTACTTGCAATCAGTTATTATGTTAAGCATATCACAAGAATCTTTATTTGGAAAGAATTAACAGCAAAATATTTCTTGCAATCAATTTAGTTCAAGCGGGGCCCACAAATCCTGCACAAGATCGTTATTTGGAAGGGAATATATTTTTAAGGCGCACAAAATCCTGCAGGAATATTTCAGAAAAGATATATCTAGATCTCCATAGAAAGACCAGAGAAGCTTACAGAGGAATTTTCACCTGATGACGTCACCCGAGAGCAGCTGAACCGCGGCCAAAAGGGGTCTCCCGCCGCGGTTCCGCGGTGAAGGAGCGGGCGCGGGTCCCCAGAAAAATTTTAACGTTCTGAATCTCCAAGACCGCGGCGGATCCGCGGTCTAAAGTGGGTTAGTGCGGCGGAAGGGCGGCGCAATGGAGGGTTTGGTTCTCGGGAAAAATTCTGCTGCTCTGATTTCGTAGTTCCCTTCTGTTTTGATATTTAGTTTTCTGTTTTTCTTTCTGTAAATTTCCAGATCCGTGTTTGTTCCTGCAAGATTTCACACAACAAAGTACCCTTTCCAAAAAATAACAATTGATATATTTTTATAATTTTTTGGATTTTTTAGATTTTTATGATTTTTTTAATTTTGATTAACCCGAAATTGCAAAAAGGAAATAACACGCCATCCCCGGCAACGGCGCCATTTGATTGGTTGATTCAGCGTGCTTGCGCTTTCTAAAAGATAGATCAAAAATATTTGTAACCGCAATCAAGAACGGCGTCGCTTTGCAGCTAGCCGGTGAGTACGGGTCGGTCCACAGGGATGTTGTGAATTTCCTAATCGCGCTAACGAGTTAATTCCGAAGAGTGTTCGGATTAATTATTAAATCTAAAAATTGAATTAATCTATATCTAAATCTTGCTAGGGTTAGGTCTAGGTTAAATTTGGAAAGTCTATAAATCTCACCGCTTTCTATACCCATGTGAAGATCTAATTAGGTGTTATGGTAAATATTAATAAAAGGGATTAGGATGATTGGGAAGATTGTTCTTCCTCTAGATCCTTGTCCTTCCTTTCTTAATCTTTACCCTAACCTCCATGGAAAACCTTAAAATCCGGGCCTTTATACTACGATATCACCGCTACCTCGAGGGATAGGGTGCCGTAGGGAGCGGAATAAGAAGGTATGCATGGAGTCCTATAAAAATATATGACGGGCTAGAAAGGGGATGAGAGATCTTCGTCTCTCAAACCTTCCCCAGATCTAACCCTAACAAGCGAGGAGACTACTCACTCATTAGGGAATTGAAGAACATTTATCTAGGGCAGAGAATGAAAATTACCTAGGGCAGGAATTGAAATCTAAACTAGAGCAAGGAATTAAATCTACTTACAGATGCATCTCTCCAATCATCAACACAGGGTTGTCAGATCTGAATTCATGAATTGAAAAGAAACACCGATGCTCTCCATAATGAATTCTAAATTTTATTTATTAAAGGGAGGCATGAGAAAAATACAAGGCTTTAGGGTTCTATTTATAGGACATAGAAACCCTACGTTTACAATTGCTCCGCATGTCTAAAATTACAAATATAGCCCCAAGAAATCTTTCCATAGCTTCCTCTGAACAATCTGCAATAAATTTCTTTCCATGATGCTTCAGAAGGGCCGCGGATCCGCGGCCTTGGTGGGCTTTGGGCCGCTGATCCGCGGCCCTTTAGTGGGTTCAATTGATAAATTTTCTTGGGCTGCTGTATATTTCTTTGGGCTTCCAGGTTCTTCATTCCTATTTTCAATTAGGCTTCTGTATTAAATCCAGATCGTCAGTGAACGCTTTGCAATGGATCTTTTAACCGTCTTTCTTGCAAATTTGGATCTTTCGTTTCCTTGTTGATGGTGAACCGTTCTTCTGCTGGGCTTTACTAAGATCCTCCTAATTGTTGGTCAAAAGTCCTTCTTTTGTGTCGTCTTTTGTGTTTTTCACTGTTTTTGCTCTAAGAACCTGTAACCTGTAACATGTAGCAGACATGGGTCAAAAGCACCTGTTTTTATTGTAAAATGCATAAGAATGGGGAATATAAAATACAATATTATGGTATGAACAAGAATGTACAGGCTTGCTTGTTGATCTTCTGAGCGCTCAATACCTGGGTAGCTGTTACGTTTAGCTGACCGCTTGCAGCTTGTGGGTGTTTGATATGATCATCTCCTACTGCCGGCGTATTGACGATTCTTTAGAGTCCTACACAGAGGTTTCTTGACTCAGAAAAAACGGAGTAGGAGCACATATGTGATATGTGCGGGACCGAGGATAATGCGATATGTGATACCGTATTATATTCTCGCGATATTTGATATCAGCCGGGTCATCAGATCAAGTGTTGATTCGATGAATCGGTACGGATAAATATATTAGCCGGTTATATGCGATATAGCCGGATTATCGGATCAAGTGTTGATTCGATAATTTAATGTATAATAATATATATGATATATTAAATTGCATTAACTAATATCTGCTCTCTAAAAGATTCTTTTTCTCACTCGGGTAATACATTGATATATATGCGATATATGTTAAATGTATTATTTTATTTTGTTACAATAAATATTGTATATGTGATATATAATATTGTAACATATTATAATTATTAATGCAACATGTTTAGAGGAGTTTAAACATAATTAGGGTTTGGATTAGGGTTAAACCTTCTAGTTGATTCTAGAAGCTTTACTTTGTCTTTGTTAAGATATTATGATAGATATTTCTTTTGAATCACCCTTTGACCTAACCCAAACCCTAACCCTAGTAAACTCTCTACAATGGTTACTACAACCATGGTTGCATAAATAATTATGATAACTTTTATTATTCATCACAATTCTATTATTGTTCATCTTCTTCTTCATTCTTTCATGAAAAAGCTTGCTTGATTTTTCAAAGGTGATGAATAAATATGAGAAAAAGATAAATAAAGAGAGCAAAAATCCTACTTCATCATCCTCATCTTCCCTTGCCATTTAGATGAGAGTGTTCACATCATTTCATGAGTATTAGCTTGTGTTAAAGAAACTTCAAGGTAGATCATCTTAGTATCGAAGATCGGAAGCAAAGGTTGCGTCTTTCTCTTCGTGGAACCTCTCGAGAGTCCGGATCCCGATGATCGCAGCGAAGGGACCACAACACGGAGCATATGAAGTGAAGGACCGGATCTACAAAGGTTGTAATCCCTCTCACTTAGCGTTAAAGTTGTTAACATGCTTGTTTTCGCCTAATCTCTAGTTTAAAGTTCCGTATTCGGGTTGTTCGGCATGGCTAAATTTTTATTCGGGCATGGTTGATGCCTCGTAGACCCTTGTGCGCGTGCCTAGCAACCCTACAGACCTCACCCCCAATACCGGGAGAGACGAACCCCTGCAGATCCGCTCATTGCCTCCATGTGGCTCGGGACTGTACCCAACTAAAACCTGTTTGCATGACTCCTTTGAGCCGTGGTAGGGTAGTAATCAAAGCACAGTGGGAACTCACACTAGACAAATGACGATCTCAGGTCGATGAACTAACCTGTATACATGTCACCAGGGAACTGCTATCTGACGTCTGGTATAATCCCAACTAGCAGGTTCCCGGCGAGTCCTGTCCGGTATACTCATAACCCAATGAGCACCTGTATACATCTTAGGTGAACCAACTGACACCAGTGGATTGTGAGACCGGCTACCGCCCCTCGTCGGGGTCTCGACTGTATACACTAGTCTACTCTGGAGAATCGATGCCCAGTCTCAAAACACCCACGACTAGGGACCTTTTAAGGGTTTGCTTATAGACCCCAGCTCCCACTTATATGATCGCCCTCATACTGCTGGTAGTCAAGCAAGAATCCTAGGGGCTCTGTCAACGTGCAATAGTGACCTGTAAGGTCACCTAAAGCAGTACACGATGATAAAGGTAAACCAGATAGCATACTATCATCTTGAGTAAGACTGTCCTCCCGGGATAGGTCCTCCCTCAATCATTGCAATCACGTGCCTGAGATCCAATAACTAATTCTGAGGGCACTATCTCCAACAAAAACTGACCCCAAACGGGTACAAAACCTGATAAAGTATATATAATGAAATAAGGGATCCCCAAGCGGGAGCTAGCTCTTCGTCAATCGACGGTCACAACCACGCAAGCAATATAATATACAACGCTGAAGGGCAAGGATCACAACAGAAAAGAAAACTCAAAACATCATGAAATCCATAGAAATATAACGCGCGACTCTAAGGTCGAAAGAATAAACATCACCGGTCTCTATCTGAAATAAATACATGTTTGGTTGATGGAACTTCTAGATACAACAGAATAATAATATACAAATTATAATGATGGTCACGATGCAAGTGAACCCACTTACTAGCAAATCACCCGGAAAAGGAAGTAGTGCCAGCAAAGCCGTAATGAAACCTGTACGGCAAAACCTGCAAGAACTGTGGCATAACGGGGGTGAGTTGCCAACTCGTGAGTAGAAAACATCTACGAGCAGAAATCGCATGAACAACGCAATCCTAGGTCATTAGATCACTATATATATAATCCTCAAATATGACAAGTCTGGAGCATGAAAAGGGGGCAAGGGTAAATATCTAACCCAAGTGTAATCCCATGTGCTCGTGTCAGTGCCTCAGGTAGCAATATATCATATGGATGAGGTATGAATGCATGAAAACAGAATACATGACATTGAAGAAAACTGCTTTCATAACTTAGTGAGATTTCTGTATATTTAAAACTAGGTATCATAAATGAAATCAGCATAAACAGTGTCTAGCATCGACACAAAACATAAATCCCAATATCTCAATATCTCAGTGTCGCAATCTCACTATCTAGGGCGCCGTCAGTCCAAAGCGGCCCCTAACATCAATCTCAAGACCACGACGGTATCCTCCGGATATCCGACGCGTCCGGTAAAATCACCGGTTGGTAGTCTTCCCCTGCCAGGTTCAACACCATCATCTGCGACCTTCTCGCCCCGGGGTACCATACCGGGTCTACCATGTACCCGAAACGGTTCATCCAACTCCTCGAATCGGGTCTCGAAATCCATCAGCAAACTCATGGTGGACGACTCATACATCATGGGAAAACCGCACTTTTCATTTTAAAAAGAGAGAGAGAAGAAGTTTATATATGTTTCTGCGGTTTCCCCCCAAATCCAGGAAATCTCATGAAAATCCGAATCCAAATCACCAATAGCACGTAAAACAGTGAATGTAGGCATAAAAATCCATGAATGCGGCATAACAGTGAATAACAATATGCATGAAGTAGCAAATAATAATTGCAATGTCTAAACTGGCATATAAGGCAAGTACACTAATATCATGTCGAAACTATTAGCTAACAAGCTATGTCAATGCAATAGTATTTTCTAAGTGTACGTGACATGGCAATTACCGATGATGATGTGTGTGAGCCGGCAAGTAATTGTACGTGGAACATACGCATCATCGGTAATGGTGCTGGTGTCCTAACAGCACGATATCAATAACGGTATATGAATCACAATATAAGTATGCGATGCGGAGCGAACATCAATAATCTGCGGGAGCTGAATACTAGGCACCACGATAACTAATCTGCATTTAATATAAATATAAATCATACAGTAGTGCATTTTGAAATAATACGAATAGCGGTGTTTTGAAAATAAGGGCTATGGTGTTTTTAAGAAAAGATACGTTCTTTGAAATATCCGTAGAATCTCTTGACCCGTCTTTTAAAATACCCACGATTTGTTGGTTTTTGAATAGGTAGGAATCAAATCTAGTCTAATAACTACACTAAACTATAGGGCTGAGCTAACAGGCAAACTGAAGGTAAGGGAACCGCCTAACATCTGAGTCGATACATATACATACATATATATATATATATATATATATATATATTAGTCGGTGATCCCGCCTCAATAGTATCACATCCGATACAATATCTATAATCAGACATCCCAAGTCAAGAGTTCGGATCTATCATCGATATATAGTTGGTACGTAAATCCGTCGTACGGCATCCCAAATCAGGGTACGGGTCAATATCACATTATCTATCTGGTATCCTCTTTATCAAAGATCATAATCCGGGGTACTGATCTACGTCTAGTACAATACAGATATCATCAATGTATTCCTGATCTGACTACTGATCTACAGCCTCGTACAAACCGATATCATCATACATGTCATCATAAAGAAGTATACATCACCTAATGCGACCTATTATAAATATCTTAACATATCTTATCTCATATCTCGATCACCAGTCAACTATTCTATATATATATATCACTATTCACGTGGTATCGTCATCCAAAGATTCGTTATAACATCATGGCGTATCTCAAATACTAACCCTGCCATATCACCGATCTCACGGCCTCAAATCAAATCCCATCGACTCATCTCAAATCCCAAGTACTATCCTCAAATCCAGTATATGAACACATAGTCCCATACCCATATGAACACATAAATATATATTCCCATATACGCACGTGTGAAAGAAGAATTTATGCAAGTATGTGCCTGCGTGTGTGTGTGGGTGCAACCACTACTCTAGGGTTTCGCAACTACCACTAAACCAATCCAAGAACACCAAAAATGCATTTTTATCATCAATCAACTCGAACAACATATAATAAATATATGTGTGTAAACGTATTCGTATACATCACCACGAACTGCGGGGATGCTATACGCCATCCACCCGACTTCTCCCCGTAGATATAAATCTACTCACCTTGCTTCTTGTGTGCCGATGCCTGTTAGTGTATATGCCTTAGAGGCCATTACTGTATTATACTAGTTTGTATAATACTTAATGGAAGCTTAGGATATTCACAGTTGTATAGAAAATCTTGCTCAAAATAGTAGTATGCTACTTGGTTTGTTTTTACTTCAATGTTTACATGTGTTTCTTTTAGTATATCACCTATACACATTAGTGGAGCCCTTAGGATCTTTGCTTTATTACCAGCGTTGTGATGGCAGTCACACTCGTGGGAGCTGGGTAATCCACAAGCACATCCTTATACAGGTCCCTAGTCGTAGGACTATCGAGACAGGGCATCGATACTCCGGAGTAAACTAGTGTATGCGCTTCTCATCCCAGTATGGGAGATGGTCTGTCCCACAGCCGTCAGTACGTCGTACTTGAGATAATATGCGGGTGCTCATTAGGTTACGAGTACACTGGACAGGACTCGTCGGGAACTGTTGGTTGGTACTATACCTATCGTCAGTTATTAGTTCCCAGGTGACATGAGTACAACTTATTCCGCTGACTTGACACTGTCACTTCACCTCGAGTGTGTTCCCACTTTACTTTGATTACTACCCTACCACGGCTAAAAGGAGTCGTGCAAACAGGTAGTAGTTGGGTGCCGTCCTGAAGCACTTGGAGACAGTGACGGTTAGACAGGATTCGTCTCTCCCGGTATTGGAGGTTGATAACGCGCTGTGTCTAGGAGAGCCATTACACAAAGTCCCTGGCCAGGGCAAGCGAGATATACTGGTAGGTTTCCAGTGTTATCTCAGGGTGTTCTGGGTTACACTTCGACATGACTTGTACCGCTATTAGGGAACTAACGTTTACCGCCCCCCTAGGCCCTCCATGCGATATTCTTAGACGAACAGACCGGACTGTACACAGATTGTCACATTCAGGCTCAGTAGGAGTTAAGTTCGGTTTCACCTTGTCCGTCTTCTTATCGGCATCTACCTGGGGGCCGTTACGCACAGCTAGTGCCGCTTGCGGTCTGTGGTTAAACCCACTGCCAGCGTAGTGTCGAGTCTTTAGAGTCCCACACAGAAAGTTATTCGCCTTTAGGCAAAACGAGTAGAGGTCGCATGGTTTTGCGACAGGGTTCGGTCACATCCGTGCAGTTGTGCACGTTTAGTGTCCGGGCAGTTATCACTAGCAGGCTTTGGTTTAAGCCAGATCCTAGTTTACGCTTTGGGATCGGTTTTATCTTGTTTGTATTCGTGTTCCTCAGAACGCGGATGCGGGTGTGTATGCACGGTTGACAGAGACAGAGGCAGAGGATTCTCATTAGGGTTGTTGACTGTTGACTTTTGCTAAACCCTAATGTGAATAAGAAATATGATTAATGATAATATTAATTAAGTATTATTGTGCCATGGTTGGGTTGAAAGGTTGACTTTGTTGACTGGTTGACTTAGTTGACCGGTTGACTATGTTGGACTTATTGACCATCATCATGACAATGGCTATCATTTCTTGGCATTGACCTTTGCTTGCTTGTTTGTTCACAAATTGCATTAAATGCATGAAATGATATTGCCATTTGATATGATAACAACCATCACATAATACTCAATTATTATTATTTGTTATGATTATTTTTGTATTATGAGAGCATGGGTGGAAAAAGGCTTACTCATTCTATCATTCTCATTCTCTCTCATCCTCAAGCTCTCCCTCTTCCTCTTGCTCTATCTCTCTTAGGCCAAGGAAACTCCCTCTCATGAGTTGAGAACCATTTCCATAGAGATAAAACCCAAAACACTTCTCTACTCATCCTAGTATACAGGGTCTAGCAAACCAAATGTTCTAGTTTCCTCTAGATTGAGGTTGGAACCAAAGGTAGAAGCTTTCAGGTGGATCCATCTTCGGCACAAGGAGACGACGAGGAGAGAACCATACGACCACCACAAGGAGTCGAAGAGAAGGAGTTCAAGTTAAGGTATAACCCCTAACCGAGTAGGTAAAACTCCTGGATAAGTTGTTAGATAGTTGTTTAACAAAGATCCGTATTTTGAATCCATGTTACCCCCTAAGAAAATAGTTTTTCACCATTTCCGCAACCCCAAAGAACCGGGGACGGGTAACGTGGAATTACAGTGGTATCAGAGCCTAGTTAAACACTATCTAATATGTTAACAAAGTAACTAGAAGTTCGATCGGAGAAAAAATCACAAAACACGCCCGAAATGTAAGTTTTCTGCCGATTTTTTTTCCTATTCAAAAATTAATTAATCTTACACTAAAAATCGTCTCATACTTTTTAAAGAACACTGGAAAAAATTGGTCCACAAACTCGGTCAACGCGCCGCGGAACCGCGGCACGAGCTTGCTCCTGCCGCGGATCCGCGGCCGAGTTACCTCGGTTGTGGGTCCATTTTCCTGCAGTGTTCTTATAGGGGTATTTTAGGATTTTTGGAATATGATTTTTCTGCCCAGATTTTCCAGAAAGCAAAATTTGTTTTTGGGGTTTAAAAATCCGTATTTTGATCGAACTTCTAAAGAATTTAGCTAACGGGTTTATATCTGTGATGTGATATATGTATTGAACGTCTGCTAATCACTATACGTCGATTAGTGGAGGTTATACATATCTGTGATCTGTTATGTTGATGGTATGTGTATATGAATTCATTGGATTGTCGCGGATGAATAGCCGGGGGGTTGTGAGATGAGAGTTTTCTTTTTCTTTCAATTCATGTAATTTGTAATTGATGTAATATTATTTATATGGCCGCACAACCGGGATGGGGTTGTAGCCGTCATTGTATAATTTCTTTTACCTTTTTTCTCCTAGGATAGGCCCAAGGTAGGGTGTACAAACTACCGGGTACCTCAAAGAACCGAGTGGCCTACTCACGGTGTTGAGGGAGGTTGCTTCGCTTCGGGTACTTGGCGGGTAGTTTGCCTCACCTGTAGGGGTCTAGGGTGGGGTCTTGGCTATTCATCGCGACCGTGTAATCCGCTCTTCGTTACAGGCTCGTACGGAATTCGGATTCCTAGTATATCCAATGTGTTCATCTGTTATCTGGAATGGCTATCATTGCATCTGACGAATGTAAATATCTATATATGATATCTATTTAGGCGTTACTTATGTTTTTCATCCGCGCTAGTCCAGCCCCCGCTCTGTCGTTAGTTAAGTAACCTAACGGGTAATGACGGGGCCCATGGCGAATGCGGATGGCATAAGCGTACGTCATATTTTCATTGTTTTCTGCAATGGTAGGATTAAATGATGGGACGCATTAAATTAATGCAAGAAAATAAACCAAAGTAAAAGTCGTTGGAAAACTTTAAAAATCACTCGGTTCTTTTCAAAAACCAACTTTTAAATGCGGAGCTTGAACAACTCCTTTTAAAAGCTATCTCCTTCCATCGATTATATCAAGTTCATTATGTTCACGGTTTCGCCAAAACCATTCGTAGCCCTCCATCATTTCAGTTAAATATTCGGTAGTATTCAAGCTATGTATTTTGACCTCACGCCAAGGCATAGTGATTGGTAGCATCCGGATATTTATCTGTTGCATAGATAGAATGCGTTGGTTTGAGTCAGTCGTACTGCCATTTTGGCCTACGTCAAGGGTAGGTACGGGCGGGTTCAAATTAACCTAGATAATGATGGGTAGAACTTGATATGTGACTTATGACATTTTGACTTCACGCCAAGGTTATAAGAGCATGGGGCAAAAATCCACATCGGGAGTTTCAAATGAAACTGAAACTTGCTTGCGCTGTATACCATTTGGAGTGTGATGATTCTGGTAGGATTCCTTCAGTTTTGTCACGCGATGATATTTGGATCCCAATCCTACTGTGAGTATATGCTACTCCTCCGGAACTTTCTCACTTAACTATCAATGCTATAAACCAAGTAGGTGTCTCGAAATGTGTTAGCGGGGCTACGTCCACAGGGAAAAGAGGTTATTTAATTAAGGAACTTCGCGAAAGCGTTGGAAAACCTCCCTCGAAGTACCAACACTGGCCTGACTGAACGGTTAAGCAAGTATTGTACGGTGAGATTGATCCCGACTAATTCTTCCTTTTTGGTTTGAGGAGGGATTCGAGAGACAGTGGGAGCCATCCTGTTTAGACAAACTAAAAAACACTCTAAACTTGCAAGAGCATCATGCTAAAGTGTTTCTTCTCTCTCTCCTAATTGCAGCGACCAAACATCATGACTGGACTTAAGTTACTACTAGATAAAAACATATTGACAGGGCAAAACTACAAAGATTGGCTCAGGAATGTCAAAATGGCAATCACTTATGACAAGTTGGGGTATCTCCTTACCACTAAAGCTCCTCCTGTCCCAGGTCTCAAAACCAGCGTCGCGGATAAAGAAATCTGTAAGACCTGGGAAATCGACTGCGCGAAGGCCAAGTGCCTCGTGCTTGCCTCTATGGACAATGAACATCAGAGGAGGCACGAGAATATGGACCTTGAATCCATATTTCTCCATACAAAAGAACTGTATGGAGAGCAATCCCGTATCTCCAGATACGAAGTCTAGAAAAAGTTTTTTTCGGCGAGATTGTCCGTCGGATCATCGGTAGCGGAACACGTGCTTAAGATGATTGGCTTCATTGAGGAGCTCGCGGACTTTGGGACCACGTTAGAGAACGAGGTCTACACGGACTTGATTCTCCAGTCCCTTCCTTCCACTTACACCCAGTTTATCCTGAACTTCAACTTGCAAGAAAAATATGTTGAACTTTCAGAACTCCTCAACATGCTGAGGAGTGCAGAGAGCACCCTACAGAAAGGTAGGGAAACATCCACTTTGTTTGTAGGAGGATCTTCCTCTTCTAGGTCCAAGGCGAAAGCCAAGGGAAAGAAGAAGAAACCCCCCCCCCCATCAAACCAAGGGGCGGTGTTAGTAAAGTGGATACGAAGGGAAAGAAAAAGGAAACAAAGGTAGCGGGAAAGCTTGTGGGAAAGGAAGAATGCTTTTACTGTCACAAGAGTGAACACTGGAAAAAGGATTGCAGGGCTTGGAAGGCCAGAAAGCAGGACCCGAAGCAAGTTGCGGCTTCGGCTTCAGGTGTATATGTTATTGAAAACTGTCTATCAATAAACTCTACTTCCTGGGTATTGGATACCGGATCAGGATCTCATATCTGTAATTCTTTGCAGGCACTGAGAAAGAGTAGGGTTTTGAAGGCAGGTGATATGACCCACAGAGTTGCAAACGGAGCTGGCATGGATGCTGAGTCCGTGGGGGACTATCACCTGGGATTGTCAGATGGACACGTTTTGGTTTTGCGTGATTGTTATTTTATACCCAATGCAACCTGTAATATCATATATGTATCTTTATTATCTAAAGAAGGTTATGAATTTGCATTTGTAAGTAATGTTGTGAACATTCACCTTAATCAAGTTTTGATTGGGTCGGGTACATTAAACAACGGTATATACGTATTAAACCAACCACAGATTTTCAATGTCCAGAATACAAACAAAAGAAAGTCTCCGGAAACAAATCAGGCTTTCTTATGGCATTGTAGACTGGGTCACATCAATGAGAGAAGGTTGACGAAGTTACATACAGAAGGATATTTGGATCCAATCGAATATCAATCATATGCAACTTGTCAATCCAGTCTCAAAGGAAAGATGACAAAGACTCCGTTCACTGGACACAGAGTAAGAGCGAGCGAGCTCTTGGGACTCATACACAGCGACGTGTGTGTCCAATGTCTACGCATCCGCGAAGCGGTTATTCTTACTTAATTACTTTTACGGATGACTTTTCAAGGTACGGATATGTCTTCTTAACGAAACATAAATCCGAAGCCTTTGGAAAATTCCAGGAATATAAGAATGAAATAGAAAAACAAACAGGCAAAAGTATCAAGACACTGAGATCTGATCGAGGTGGTAAATACTTAAGTGCCGAGTTCCTGGATTACTTAAAAGAGAATGGAATTCTCTCTCAGCTTACTCCTCCGTACACTCTGCAACATAACGGTGTATCGGAGAGACAGACCCGAACCCTATTGGATATGGTACGGTCCATGATGAGTAACGCTGAGTTGCCGCGATCATTCTGGGGATATGCGCTAGAATCAGCTGTATACCTTTTGAACCGAGTTCCAACTAAGACTGTGCCTACCACACCATATGAGATATGGAGTAGGAAGAAACCCTAGTTTCAATATCTGAAGTTCTGGGGATGTCCAGCTTTTGTCAAAAAGAAGCATGCGGACAAACTCGAGGCACACTCAGTACTGTGCAAGTTTGTGGGATACTCAAAGAACTCCTGGGGCTATCTTTTCTATTACACAGAGGAACAAAAGGTCTTTGTTTCTCGTAATGCCCACTTTCTGGAACACCAGTTCTTAGAAAAGGAAATAAGTGTGAGCGCAATAGAACTGGAAGAAATTCCAGAACCACAGACTATTACTGAAAGCTTAGTAGAACCAGAGGGTTCAAAAGAACAGGACATTCCTACGCCGCTCCGCAGGAGTAGTAGGCAGTCTCATCCGCCCGAGAGATACTATGGGTTTCTCATAGACGGGGATAGAGAGGATTGCATCATTGATTATGATGAGCCGACTAGCTTCCAGCAGGCCATTCAGAGCGTTGACTCGGTAAAATGGCTGGATGCAATGCGGACCGAAATGGAGTTCATGTACACCAACAAAGTATGGACTTTGGACGTTGCTCCAGATAGGGTAAAACCCGTACGATGCAAATGGATCTTCAAGAGGAAGATTGGTGTAGATGGATAGGTTGAGACCTATAAGTCTAGACTTGTTGCAAAGGGTTTTCGTCATAGACCTGGTTTGGACTATGACGAAACCTTTTCTCTAGTGGCTATACTGAAATCCATTCCGTTCCTTCTTGCCATTGCTGCCTTCAACGATTATGAGATTTGGCAGATAGACGTAAAGACCGCTTTTCTAAATGGAAATTTAGATGAGTGTGTCTATATGGACCAGCCAGAGGGTTTCATTCAGAGTGGGAGCAGCGGAAAGGTATGCAAGTTGCTTAAGTCCATTTATGGACTAAAGCAGGCATCGCGGAGTTGGAACATCTTTTATGATGAGATGGTCAAAGAATTTGGCTTTATCAAAAATCCAGATGAACCATGCATATATAGTAGATTTGTAGCACGAACAATCGTATTCCTCGTTTTATATGTGGATTACATTCTGTTGATAGGTAATGACATTCCTATGCTATAATCTGTCAAAGGGTTCTTGTTACACAGGTTCTCCATGAAAGACCTGGGTGATGCTTTTTACATTCTGGGGATCCGGATCTATCATGACAGATCCAAGAGGATATTAGGACTTTCACAGTCCAGGTACATCGACACCATACTGAAAAGATTCAGTATGGAAGATTCCAAGCGCGGTAATCTACCGTCTTGTCACGGGATCACCCTCTCCAAAGAGATGTCTCCCAAGACTGATTTGGAAAGGGATAGCAAGTCTATTATACCCTACGCTTCTGCGGTAGGCTCTATAATGTATGCGATGTTGTGTACCAGACCAGATGTAGCTTATGTACTGAGTGTGGTAAGCCGGTATCAGTCAAACCCTGGGGAGAAGCACTGGATAGCGGTAAAGAACATTCTCAAGTACCTGAGAAGGACTATGGAGATGTTCTTGCTGTATGGCGGAAAAGACCTCCAGATCGAGGACTTTGCTGACTCCAGCTTCCATAGTGACAAGGATGATTCCAAGTCCATGTCGGGTTATGTCTTTACCCTCAATGGAGGGGCGGTGTGTTGGAAGAGTTCCAAACAGGAAATCGTTGCTGACTCGACGATGGAAGCAGAATATATCGCTGCTGCAGATGCCGCAAAAGAAGCCGTCTGGATAAGGAAGTTCTTGACAGAACTTCAGGTGGTTCCGTCCATTGTTGATCCAATACCTCTGTATTGCGACAACAACGGGGCTATAGCTTTAGTGACGGAACCCAGGTCCCATCAGAAGTCCAGATACATCTTGAGGCGGTATCACCTGATCAGGGAGATCGTGGGTTGCCATGAGATTGAGGTTCTGAGAGTTGCTACGGAAGATAACACTGCTGATCCATTCACGAAGGCCTTACCCCAGACTCAGTTCGAGCGGCTGATCGAGATGTTAAGTCTTCGATACGCCAATACATGGCCTTAGTGCAAGTGGGAGATTGTTAGTGTATAAGCCCTAGAGGCCATTACTGTATCATACTAGTTTGTATATTACTTAATGGAAGCTTGGGATATTCACAGTTGTATAGACAATCTTGCTCAAAATAGTAGTATGCTACTTGGTTTGTTTCTACTTTAATGTGTACATGTGTATCTTTTAGTATATCACCTATACACATTAGTGGAGTCCTTAGGATCTTTGCTTGATTACCATGTAAGTGCACGGCGGCGCCCCGGCCGTCAATCCAACGGCCAAATGCGGAAGCGGTGATAAACTTTAAATTTTCTTGAACTAGCAAACCGCCGCGCACTAATACCCGGATCTAACCATTAATTAGTCATAGCTATCTACAAGAAAGGGAAGAGAGATATACCGACAGATCTGAGTCCTCCGGTCTTCTCGTCGTCGTCCCGATCTCCTGCGGAATGTCCCGTCTCCTCCTCGTCGCCGGAAGTGCACCACACCGCCTACTTCTTTTACGGGCTCCCACCTCAATGCTGAGGCAACTCGGGCACGAAGCTGGCTAGTCGACGTGCCCAAGGTTTGCTGTAGAATGTAGTGTACAAGTCTCATTTTGGGGTTGTAGGAATTGCCATTTTTGGTGGAGGAATGATACAAGAACTATATGGAGGGACTTGGGGATTTTAGGAGCATGAAATGAAGCAAAAACCCCACTCCCAAAATTTGGACAGCCCCCCTCCCCAATGTGGCCGGCCATATATATGATGGTGGAGAGAGTGAAAGAGTGGGAGTGTCTCACAAAAGAATGGGAGCCATTCTCATCTCATACAAGAGAGAGAGAGTCAAGACAAAGAGGTGGTTGAAAAGCAAGTGATGATGAGAAACAATGATCACTCCCAAAACCAATACTCAACCAACAATCATCAACAACCATGATTGTCT
Source organism: Agapanthus africanus (assembly GCA_030015575.1). Taxonomy (NCBI): domain Eukaryota; kingdom Viridiplantae; phylum Streptophyta; class Magnoliopsida; order Asparagales; family Amaryllidaceae; genus Agapanthus; species Agapanthus africanus. The sequence goes on from CM057350.1 coordinate 243,898,371, forward strand.
ACAAAGTCAAGTCATGATGGAGTCAAAACAAGTCAATGATGGTGCACATCATGAAAGCCATCATGATGCAACAAGTTGCAAAGACCCCCCTCCACTAATGCCTATTTGCAACAATGCAAATAAACCCTCCTCCACCAATCTTCGGCCAATGAACGGAACAATGGAAATCGGCCGAAACGGAAAGCAAACTGGCAACTCCAGAAAACTGGTCCCGTAATAAATTACAGGAAAACCTCGATACTGTGCATACACACCCGCATCTGTATTTCGACCGAAATACAAATGCAATGAGACAAAGTCTACACTGTACAATACTAGGATCCGGCTTAAACCAAAACCGGCAAGTAATATCTGTTCGATCCTGATCCGTGCAATACCGCACGTATCTGATCGAACCCTGCCATATATCCATACGGCCTATAGTACAAAACTGTCCGATCCCGATCCGTGCAATACCGCACGTATCTGTCGGACCTTGCCATATCTCCATACGGCCTCTACAACTTTTCGCCCGAAAGCTGAGTAACTGAATGTGGGGGACTCTAAAGACTCGTCAACACCTTGGTTGTGGATTTAACCACTAGCACGTCAGAGGTATAAGCCAATACGTAACGGGCTACCAGGTATTGACAAAAAGGGACGTCTGTGAGCGAACTCAGCCTGACAACCCTACTGAGCCTGCCAGTGACAATATCCGTACAGTCCGGTCCATTCGTCTATGAGCATCGCATGGCGGGCCTAGGGGGTTGGTAAAAGTCAGACCCCCAAAAGCGGTAGAAGTCGTGTCGGAGTGTAGCCCAGAACACCCTGAGATACTACTGGAATACCTACCAGTAAATCTCCTTGCCTCGACCGAGGGCTTCGTGTAATGGCTCTCCTAGACACAGTGCGACCTCACCCCCAATACCGGGAGAGACGAACCCCTGAAAATACGCTCACTGCCTCCATGTGGCTCGGGACTGTACCCAACTAAAACCTGTTTGCACGACTCCTTTGAGCCGTGGTAGGGTAGTAATCAAAGTACAGTGGGAACTCACACAAGACAAATGACGATCCCCAGGTCGATGAACTAACCTGCACACATGTCACTAGGGAACTGCCATCTGACGTCTGGTATATGACCAACTAGCATGTTCCCGGCGAGTCCTATCCGGTGTACTCATAACCCAATGAGCACCTGTATACATCTTAGGTGATCCAACTGACACCAGTGGCTTGTGAGACCGGCCACCGCCCCTCGTCGGGGTCTCGACTGTATACACTAGTCTACTCTGGAGTATCGATGCCCTGTCTCGAAACTCTCACGACTAGGGACCATTTAAGGATATGCTTATAGACCCCAGCTCCCACTTATATGATCGCCCTCATACTGCTGGTGGTCAAGCAAGAATCCTAGGGGCTCTATCAACGTGCAATAGCGACTTGTCAGGTCACCTAAAGCAGTACATGATGATAAAGGTAAACCAGATAGCATACTATCATCTCGAGTAAGACTGTCCTACTGGGATAGGTCCTCCATCAATCATTGCAATCACGTACCTGTGACCTAATAATTGACTCTGAGGGCACTATCTCCAACAATCTCCCACTTGCACTCAAGGCTAATTATTGCGATGTCGCATACTCACAGCCCGTGTGATACCGAACACCCAACTCCTCTACTAGTCAGTCTCACAAAGCTCGTTTGCGAAACTATTGCGTTCGAGGAATAGCCTTAGTGAGTGGATCCGCTTTGTTGTTTCTTTCTATGTCTCTCTATATCTCAAGTTCGCGGAGAAACCCATCTCCCGAAATGAGCAATACCTGTCTTAGAATGTGTCTGGATGTCTGATGGGACCTAGCTCATAAATGAACTCCAAATCCGAACTTCTTAGACTGTATCGTCAACTGAACTTAATCAGTATTCTGCGCCATGCCACCCTCAGTATTGCCTTGGACCACCTGTCCAAAATACTGCCCTTCGTCAGAAGGAAAACTATAACTCTGACAACCTCCTTGTCGTCCATGTCACCTTGGAAACCTGGAATGACAACTGTCTCCCGAATAAGGCTGTCGTTATCATATCCCTAGAACATCCACTTATGTTCTATAACTGCTTCCGACTGTTTCTCCAGGATTGGATCAATGTCAACTTATTGCATCCAGTGCAAGAACAACATCTGGTGTGGTACTCGACATCTCATGATTGACTCAATTGCCTGAGCAAATGATCTGCCAATCATGCACATCCCTCTCTACTTTAGTCTGTAAGACACCTTTAGAGAGGGCGACTCCATCACCTACAGGTACACTACCGTGCCAAGAGTCGTCCATCCTAAATACTCTTAGAATGCTGTCAAAGTACCCTTAATTGGGAAACCACCCAAATCTAGATCTAAAACCATAGATCCAGTAACCAGTATGTCTGATATAAAATCCATTTCCTTTGCGGAGAAACCACTGTGTGATGACCAAAGTATAACCGATTGTAGTATAGGAGTTTCTTTTCCTACTCTGTGTATGTCATCCAAATACCAGGATATCACACCCTACTACCTTCTCAACAGATCCATCCCCTATTCTGATGAAGTCAAACCCATAACTGTCATGTCAGAAATAGATGATCTATCTCCGCTACATCTGCTTTAGTCTATAAATAGACATAAGCTACCTGTCCACCAATGCTTCCGCTGCTCCCACTGACTACGACAACCCTCTGGCAGAGTCATATAAACATACACTTCTAAAGCTAGTTTAGAACGACGCTATACTCATCCTCCCGCCGGGTCTCGTAACCTGGAACAACAGCAATGGCAATTGTGGGTAAACAAGAACTTCCCTGTCACCGTCCTTGAGGCTACCGTAGTACCTCTCAGGTGCCTGAAGTTACCCACCTTATCTGCGGAGTGGCCAATGGAATGCCAATCCAGATTGAATCTTTAGGTTCCTTATCAAATCTTCAGTAATCGTTTGCGGTTCTGGAATCACTTCCAGTTCTACCATACTCCCACTACTGTTTTCTGAAAAAATCCATTTTTAATAAAACTGTGGCGAGTCTAGAACAATATTGCTATTGTTCATCCAGATGGTAGAAAGTCAACCCTCGTCATAGCCTGGGTCAACCCACAAACAGCCATTACAGAAACGCGCCTTGAGTTGTCCAGTGTCTAGTTTTAATCATAAGCCGGACAACTCCCCGTACCTTAACATCGTTAAGATATGAACTGTTCTATATCTAATATAGAAACAGAGGCACTGATTTAATTGAACCAGCTTCAAATCATGCAGCTGTCTCCAGTGCATGTCAACTAAATGGAGAGAGGTCGATCAGCGTTACACAACTTAGGAGCATTTCCAATTATGAGTAACCTGAAAGAGAAGCAAGTTCTCTTAATCATTACTATCAACTGAATACCATACACAAGTATCTACATCTTCGATCACTTTGAAGAATCCCGATACTTACTACACCTGGTTCTCTACTCTATTCAAATACCTATAACTTCTCCAAATTCGGACCCTGTGTTTCCACGAAACACCTGTCTAAAAACTAGAGAAGTCATAAGTAAACCAAATATAGTACGAGGACCAACCCCTCTGTCCTGATGGACCCTGGACAACATACAATACTCTGTATAAGTCCCTTGAGTCTGAAAACTCATTCACTGTGTGTCGTAGGTTGAAAATTGTACTTATGGTTAAGAAGAATTACACCGATGTTTAACGCTCCTTACCTAACCATCCACTGATATAGGTAAATGTCGTAGACATAATTTCAGAAAGGTATATCTCACTCTATGAAAATAGACGTACAGATATATCAATTTGAAATTGGTGCATAACAGCGGATATTCAAAACCAAATATTTGCCGACTGGCAAACAACCCAGGTGACTTCCTCAAATATCACCGATTACACCGAATCCCGATATAATGAGGATGATCACCTAATTCCCAAAAACTTACTCCCACTCATCATCTGTAAAACCATACTGATGTGAGAATCATGCCTGGTAAATACATACCCTGGAGCAAGTGTCTAATCAGGAAATCAGTTTTCCTTTAACAGTACACAGTGAGACTGAAACATTGAAATGTTTCGATGGGGTATCCCGGTATTCCTAGTAATACCTCTTCCAGATTCACGACTGTAACCGTATAATTCTTTGCCACCTCTCTAAATCCCTTCATATGTCTTTAGTCATTACCTTCTGCACACTCCTTAGGCCAAATGGTTTTCTCCCTTCCCTACCGTTCGGCACCAGCCTATGGTTTGGAAGAAGACTATCCAATAAGCATAAAGGGTGTACTGTCCTAATCCTAGGATTACTCGCAATGCGAGAGAAGGTGAAGATAAGAGACAACCGAATGAACCTTATTCTTATTTCTCCTAAACCAGGATCCATCCCCGAACTGGAACAAGTTCCTTTCGAGTTCGTATATAACCATACTATGGATTATCCAAATAAACTGTGGATCTTCGTACGGAGTGTCCTGGAGAAATACAAAAGTGATTTAGGATTGGCGAAGGAATACTTGGTTTGGTCGTGAATAGCAGTCGCAATTTACTTTGCCCTCTTACTAATCCCTTGCTTTGTCTGAACTTAATACCTTCTGCACACCATCGTTATGCTAATTGGTTTTCTTCATTCCCTACCGGTCGGCACCTGCCTATGGTTTGGAAGAAGACTATCCAATTTGAATAATAGGTGTACTACCCCTAAACCAAGGAGTACTCGTAACCTGAGAGAGGGTAAAAGGAAAAGACAACTGAATAATCCTATTCGTTTTCTCCAGAACTGGAAACCATCCTCGAATAAATTCCTTCGAGTTCGTATCTAACCATACGATGGTTTTGTCCAATGGAAGTGGACGTTCGTAGTAATACGGGGTGTCCTGGAGAAAAGGGTAAAAGTGGGAGTGGCAAAGAGGTTTGCAACTTTGACAATCCAAAAATCCAGTGTTAAGAAGGTTCGGTTAACTTGGTCACTGAGTTATAGTCTTAGGGTCGGGTCAATGGTCGCTGCCAAAGAGAGAGAGAAAAGAAACACTCAGCGTGCACTCTAACCTAGATCAGAATGGTTACCAATTTATCTAATCTGGAAACCTCCCACTGTTCCGTCAAATTCTCCTCCAAACCTGAAAGAAGAATTAGTCGGGGTCACCCGAGGAGTAAACTAACTCATCAGTGGGAATCGGGATCCAACTATCATCGCATGATAACGTGACGGAATCCGCTCACACTATCACACTCCAGAAGGTATGCGCATATCTGGCAAGTTTCAGTTCTTTTGAATCTCCCGATATGATTTCTGCCCTATGCTCTTATGACCTTGACTTTGGCCAACAAATCATAAGTCACATGTCAAGTTCTACCCGTCATTCTCCAGGTTGATTCGAATCCACCCGCACAAGCCCTTGACTTTGGCCAACAAGGCTATACGACTGTTCCAAACCAACGCATCTATCTATGCTGCATATGAATAACCAACAGCTACCAAACACTGTGCCTTGACTTTGGCCAACAAACACAGCTTGAATACTATTGACTACCCATATGAAACGACGGAGGGCTACGAATGGTTTCTGGCGAAAACCTTTAACGTAATGAACTTGATATTGTTGAAGGAACTGATAGCTTTTTTAAAAATATAGTGACGAAAACCGTTGCTAAAGAGGTCACTCCCGGTGAAGGGATCTCGGCTCTTTCCCCGTAGAATGAGGTGCAGGATATTCCAACTGAATACCACGGTGCAAAGCAAAAGTAATCGGCTATAGTGAAGTTAATGCTCTGACGCAAACTTTTTGTCCAAGGGGTCACTCCCGGTGAAAGGATCTCGGCCCTTGCCTCGTCGACTGAGGAGCAGGATATTCCAACTGAATATCACGATGCAAAACAAAAGAGAACGTCCTTGCAATAACAGCTTTTTGAAAAGTGTTCCAACAACATCAGATTAGGTTTGTTTTTAACTTGCATTGATCCGAATCAACGCAGTCCCATCAATTGATCACACCAAAAAGAACGAAAATATACTGATGTACGTATATGCCATCCGCATTCGCCATTGGGTCCCGTCATTACCCGTTAGGTTAGCTAACTAACGACAGAGCGGGGACTGGACTAGCGCGGATGCAAAACATATACAACATCTACTAATATATATACCAATATATTATATTTCGCTCAAGGCGTGAAAGAAATGCAACATCACAGAAATGTACAGCATCACAGAAACAATACAGATATCTGGGATCCCCGGGTTTCACAGAGCCACTACTGAAACCCGACGTTCCCCTGGCCGTGTGGATAGCCTGCGCAATGAAATCCTAGACCCCTACGGGCGCGGCAAGTTACCCGCCAAAACCTGAAGTGAGGCAGCCCCCTTCAGCACCGTGAATGGACCACCCAGCACTTCACGGAATCCGGTAACTTAGGCACCCCTCCTGGGTCAACCTGTACCCCCTACGAGTGCGGCGAATAGCCCTCCAATTCTAGAGTGAAGCCCCCTCCGTCTCAATGCCATGAGATGCGGTCTTGTTGCCCTCTAGAACCTGGCTATCCGTGCACCCCACCGCGGGGTAATCCTAGTACAGAAAGTAAAATATACATACAACGGGTACATCGACCGCAACCAGGTCGTGCCCCAAAATAATAATACAAACAGCCAGCGACGACAGTCCACATGTCGGACGCTCGCCCCGCAATATCAAATGTACATAATACAACCACAACTGTACTAGCATTGCATCCAGGCTATCCCCCACGACCGATCCGCAACATCACAGCAAAAACAGAACATCAACGTGAAAATCACGTTCGCAAATCCGTCTAACCGGGCTATAGCAGTTAGACCGGATTTACCGATCAAGTGACATTCACGGTCGCAGATATAATGTAAATACTGTGAAATAATGTGTTTAAAATATCCGATCAATCAAATTTTAACAAGTGGGCCCCCAAGCATTACTGTAGCAGATCAAGAAATTCTGGGCCCAATGTTATTATTCCAAAAACACAATTTTCATCCCAGAAAGCAACTGAAGAAGTTTGATGCAGTAAGGACACCATTGTGCGGCGGAACCGCGGCCCAAGGGGGGGCTTTGCCGCGGTTCCGCGCTCTGGTGGTCGACATACTGCGTCGAATTTCTACAGTGGGCTTATGATCTCCAGTACAACACTATTTTATAACCTGAAAAATTTTTGGAGACCAAAAAATTTCAACAGAAAACTGTCGTTTTGAAAAACACGGTTTTGGAACTTTTTGATCGATCAGAAATGGAAACACATTAAACCAAGCTAGACTAAGTTAATGGCGAGTCTCTGATACCACTGTAAGTGCACGGCGGCGCCCCGGCCGTCAATCCGACGGCCAAATGCGGAAGCGGTGATAAACTTTAAATTTTCTTGAACTAGCAAACCGCCGCGCACTAATACCCGGATCGAACCATTAATTAGTCCTAGCTATCTACAAGAAAGGGAAGAGAGATATACCGACAGATCCGAGTCCTCCGGTCTTCTCGTCGTCGTCCTGATCTCCTGCGGAATGTCCCGTCTCCTCCTCGTCGCCGGAAGTGCACCACACCGCCTACTTCTTTTACGGACTCCCACCTCAATGCTGAGGCAACTCGGGCACGAAGCTGGCTAGTCGACGTGCCCAAGGTTTGCTGTAGAATGTAGTGTACAAGTCTCATTTTGGGGTTGTAGGAATTGCCATTTTTGGTGGAGGAATGATACAAGAACTATATGGAGGGACTTGGGGATTTTTGGAGCATGAAATGAAGCAAAAACCCCACTCCCAAAATTTGGACAGCCCCCCCTCCCCAATGTGGCCGGCCATGTATATGATGGTGGAGAGAGTGAAAGAGTGGGAGTGTCTCACAAAAGAATGGGAGCCATTCTCATCTCATACAAGAGAGAGAGAGTCAAGACAAAGAGGTGGTTGAAAAGCAAGTGATGATGAGAAACAATGATCACTCCCAAAACCAATACTCAACCAACAATCATCAACAACCATGATTGTCTACAAAGTCAAGTCATGATGGAGTCAAAACAAGTCAATGATGGTGCACATCATGAAAGCCATCATGATGCAACAAGATGCAAAGAACCCCCTCCACTAATGCCTATTTGCAACAATGCAAACAAACCCTCCTCCACCAATCTTCGTCCAATGAATGGAACAATGGAAATCGGCCGAAACGGAAAGCAAACTGGCAACTCCAGAAAACTGGTCCCGTAATAAATTACAGGAAAACCCCGATACTGTGCATACACACCCGCATCTGTATTTCGACCGAAATACAAATGCTATGAGACAAAGTCTACACTGTACTATACTAGGATCCGGCTTAAACCAAAACCGTCTAGTAATATCTGTTCGATCCTGATCCGTGCAATACCGCACGTATCTGATCGAACCCTGCCATATATCCATACGGCCTATAGTACAAAACTGTCCGATCCCGATCCGTGCAATACCGCACGTATCTGATCAGACCTTGCCATATCTCCATACGGCCTCTACAACTTTTCGCCCGAAAGCTGAGTAACTGAATGTGGGGGACTCTAAAGACTCGTCAACACCTTGGTTGTGGATTTAACCACTAGCACGTCAGAGGTATAAGCCAATACGTAACGGGCTACCAGGTATTGACAAAAAGGGACGTCTGTGAGCGAACTCAGCCTGACAACCCTACTGAGCCTGCCAGTGACAATATCCGTACAGTCCGGTCCGTTCGTCTATGAGCATCGCATGGCGGGCCTAGGGGGTTGGTAAAAGTCAGACCCCCAAAAGCGGTAGAAGTCGTGTCGGAGTGTAGCCCAGAACACCCTGAGATACTACTGGAATACCTACCAGTAAATCTCCTTGCCTCGGCCGAAGGCTTCGTGTAATGGCTCTTCTAGACACAGCGCGACCTCACCCCCAATACCGGGAGAGACGAACCCCTGAAAATACGCTCACTGCCTCCATGTGGCTCGGGACTGTACCCAACTAAAACCTGTTTGCACGACTCCTTTGAGCCGTGGTAGGGTAGTAATCAAAGTACAGTGGGAACTCACACAAGACAAATGACGATCCCCAGGTCGATGAACTAACCTGCACACATGTCACCAGGGAACTGCCATCTGACGTCTGGTATATGACCAACTAGCATGTTCCCGGCGAGTCCTGTCCGGTGTACTCATAACCCAATGAGCACCTGTATACATCTTAGGTGATCCAACTGACACCAGTGGCTTGTGAGACCATCCACCGCCCCTCGTCGGGGTCTCGACTGTATACACTAGTCTACTCTGGAGTATCGATGCCCTGTCTCGAAACTCTCACGACTAGGGTCCATTTAAGGATATGCTTATAGACCCAGCTCCCACTTATATGATCGCCCTCATACTGCTGGTGGTCAAGCAAGAATCCTAGGGGCTCTATCAACGTGCAATAGCGACTTGTCAGGTCACCTAAAGCAGTACATGATGATAAAGGTAAACCAGATAGCATACTATCATCTCGAGTAAGACTGTCCTACCGGGATAGGTCCTCCATCAATCATTGCAATCACGTACCTGTGACCTAATAATTGACTCTGAGGGCACTATCTCCAACATACCAGCGTTGTGATGGCAGTCACACTCGTGGGGGCTGGGTAATCCACAAGCACATCCTTATACAGGTCCCTAGTCGTAGGACTATCGAGACAGGGCATCGATACTCCGGAGTAGACTAGCGTATGCGCTTCTCATCCCAGTATGGGAGACGGTCTGTCCCACAGCCGTCAGTACGTCGTACTTGAGATAGTATGCGGGTGCTCGTTAGGTTACGAGTACACTGGACAGGACTCGTCGGGAACTGTTGGTTGGTACTATACCTATCGTCAGTTATCAGTTCCCAGGTGACATGAGTACAGCTTAGTCCGCTGACTTGACACTGCACTTCGCCTCGAGTGTATTCCCACTGTACTTTGATTACTACCCTACCATGGCTCAAAAGAGTCGTGCAAACATGTAGTAGTTGGGTGCAGTCCTGAAGCACTTAGAGGCAGTGACGGTTAGACAGGATTCGTCTCTCCCGGTATTGGGGGTTGATATCGCGCTGTCTAGGAGAGCCATTACCCAATGTCCCTGGCCAGGGCAAGCGAGATATACTGGTAGGTTTTCTAGTGTTATCTCAGGGTGTTCTGGGCTACACTCCGACACGACTTGTACCGCTATTAGGGGACTGACGTTTACCACCCCTTAGGCCCGCCATGTGATATTCCCAGACGAACAGACCGGACTGTACGCAGATTGTCACATTCAGGCTCAGTAGGAGTTCAGATGGGTTTCACCTTGTCCGTCTTTTTATCGGCATCTACCTGGGGGCCATTACGCATAGCTAGTGCCGCTTGCGGTCTGTGGTTAAACCCACTGCCAGCGTAGTGTCGAGTCTTTGGAGTCCCACACAGAAAGCTATTCTCCTTTAGGCAAAAATAGTAGAGGTCGCATGGTTTTGCGACAGGGTTCGGTCACATCCGTGCACTTGTGCACGTTTAGTGTCCGGGAAGTTATCACTAGCGGGCTTTGGTTTAAGCCATATCCTAGTGTATGTTTTGGGATCGGTTTTATCTCGTTTGTATTCGTGTTCCTCGGAACGCGGATGTGGGTGTGTATGCACGGTTGACAGAGACAGAGGCAGAGGATTCTCATTAGGGTTGTTGACTGTTGACTTTTGCTAAACCCTAATAAGAATAAGAAATATGATTAATGGTAATATTAATTAAGTATTATTGTGCCATGGTTGGGTTGAAAGGTTGACTTTGTTGACTTGTTGACTTAGTTGACCGGTTGACTAGGTTGGACTTGTTGACCATCATCATGACAATGGCTATCATTTCTTGGCATTGACATTTGCTTGCTTGTTTGTTCACAAATTGCATTTAATGCATGAAATGATATTGCCATTTGATTTGATAACAACCATCACATAATACTCAATTATTATTATTTGTTATGATTATTTTTGTATTATAAGAGCATGGGTGGAAAAAGGCTTACTCATTCTATCATTCTCATTCTCTCTCATCCTCAAGCTCTCCCTCTTCCTCTTGCTCTCTCTCTAGCTCAAGGAAACTCCCTCTCATGAGTTGAGAACCATTTCCCTAGTAATAAAACCCAAAACACTTCTCTACTTATCCCAGTATACAAGGTCTAGCAAACCAAGTGTTCTAGTTTCCTCTAGATTGAGGTTGGAGTCAAAGGTAGAAGCTTTTAGGTGGATCCATCTTCGGCATAAGGAGACGACGAGGAGAGAACCATCCGACCACCACAAGGAAGCAAAGAGAAGGAGTTAAAGTTAAGGTATAACCCCCTAACCTAGTAGGTAAAACTCCTAGTTAGGTTGTTAGATAGTTGTTTAACAAAGATCCGTATTTTGAGTCCATGTTACCCCCAAAGAAAAATCGTTTTTCACCATTTCCGTAACCCCAAAGAACCGGGGACGGGTAACGTGGACTTACAATGCCGATGTCGCTATCTTTATCTTCAATGCCTCGATGTCACGTGGGGTACCTACAAGGATATCATAAACGCTAAAGCACATGAAAATCACATCGAAAACCAAAATGGCATACGCTACGCCCATAGGTAAAAACCTATAGTCTCGCATGCAAACACGATCAATAACCCTTTGCCGTTGACGTTCAAACGCCACCCGAAAGAAAAGAATCATCAAATACCAAAATCCTTGCTAAAACAAGTCATAAACCATGCGCCGACACAAGAAAACTACCCCATATTCTACTCTAGATGGAATCAGTCAAAATTGCATATACCAAGGGTGTAGTTTATAAGGTATAAGGCCACAGAAGAAAAATGGATCCCAGAACCTATGCTCTGGACATAAATTGCGGCCAGAAGGGATTAATTGGTGGCCTAAAGGAGGGGGTAGGGGCTAGGGTTTTGTGTTGTGGTTCCTAGTTGCCTGCACATCTCACTGTCAATCCAAAATAATTTTCAGGTGCCTCGGGTGTTAGCAGATTTCCAAAAAACACTCACAGAATTACAGTTTTTCCCGATATCGTTTTCATAAATACGTATTCTGGGTTCTATTTTCTGGTTTTGTCTAATATAACATCACAACAGGGGTTGTAGTCTCTAACTACACCTCAATTCACCTTTGATTTCAAATCAAACCCTAAACCCTAACTTGGAAATTCCCAAAGTTCATCAAAACACACCATATCGACATGAAACAAGTATAGATGCAAAAGGAATTGAAATACTAATCTAAGGTACAGAAATTACCTCCTTTGGCAACTCAAGAATTTTCTTGAGTTGCTCAAAGTCCTCAAAATCCACTCTTTCTTAGTCCAATGCGTTCCTCTCGAGCTTGTGAACAATTTTTGTGAAGTCGGAATGGGGTTTTGGGGTTGGATCCATAGTGTTTTGGGGGATTGAAGGTGGAGGAAGAAGAGGGGGACCAAGAGCAACAGCAGCCCAAGAGGGAGAGGGGAGAGAATGAGAAGAAGAAATGATGGGGATGGCTCAAAACAAAAGGGTTGACCTACATATTTCTCTCTTCATCATACCTTACTTTTTCTTTTCTTTTCCTTTTTCCTTTATTTCTTCTCACAAAATGATAACCATAGGCAACTATACACCCACAACATGTAAGAAAATGTGACAAGTGTGGAAAAATGATATGTGCATGTTTTGCACCAAAAATGCTAAAAAACCGATTAGCGATATTTTAATCGCGATTAGCACTAAATTAGCATATAATTAACCATAAAAACTTTAAAATGGCATAATTCCACAAAATACCCTATTTTATAACTTTCCTTAATTTTTCCAAAATTTTCCCATTTATCGGTATTTAATTATACCGAAATATTAAAATATTCATTAAAAATTAATATTAAATTATAAAAATTCCCAAAAATAATATTTTATTTTTCTGAAATGTTACAATCTTCCCCTCTTAAAGAAATTCGGTCCCCGAATATAAATTTAAACCCCAAAATTCTAAAACATTTCAAATGAAAGTCCAAGTCGTCGGGGCTCCGAAATCATCAATATATAAAACGCATCATAGCTCAATGTATGCGCATGAGTAATGAGCAGACAACTCAAAATCGAAACTCCGTCAAGCGTCCCGTAATCATCGGAGTCATGGTAAAGACACGATTGCCAAAACCAAAGCAAAACCAATATGATATAAATCAGAGCTATACACGTACACATCAACTGTATACAGGTAAATATCAAAAGGAAATGCATGCCAAATCCATTAAAGTCGCTGTGCAATGCACATAATACGGCACAGTAGCGGACGTCTGTCATAAGAAAATAACTATATACGTATATACCTTTTTGTTTAATATGTACGTTCCGCCGTTTTGGAAACAATTTAAAAGGGTTTCCTTGTTTTAAACGTTTTGTGTCATATCAGACACGTAGGTAAATACAGAGACTATAGCTCGCTTTTTGGAAATCCCTTCGATAACTATCAATGCATACAAAATATATTTAGGTACTGTCCTCTGACTAGTCCTGCTCAGTACAAAAACTTAAAGCAATCATAAAACATCACAAAAACGTACTGCTCCATAAGAAATCAGTCCCAAAATGTGCATATATACACTATGTGCGTCTGGTGAGCAAGGAAATCAAAATCCATATATGTGCCATACATGCACACAGAAACAACATCTAGGTGCAACGGGTGTGCACCCAACATCTGTCATAGGCAACGTGTGTGCCTGACAGCAAAATCAGGTGCATCTGTCATGCACGAAGAATCTCGATTTAGTGCATCTGGTGTGCACCAAAATCGTATCTCATAACATGCGCCCAACATGCGCAAAACCCCAAATCAGGTACACAAGGTGCACAAAATAGATATCGAACATCACAATCGAAATCGTACAGTGCAATTGTGGAGCAGAAAATGCGTATCACTGTACTGCAAGCATAAGTGAACTATACCGAGTGCAAAAACAAAATCGTGTGCGTACATACGCACAAAATCAACTCAACTGTATGAAACCCATAAATCATAAACATGTGAAACCAAGGCACGGAAACGATATTAAGTGCAACACTGAGCAAAAGTCATAAATACTCAGTAGGTGCAACCATGGTGCATGAAAACAAATATCATGAACTCAATCACCAAAATCGGTCATGCGAATAGACCGTCCAAAATACCGAAATCAAATATGGAGGAATAGTCCCGCTCAAGCACATCCTCCAAGAATCTCTGGACAACTGTCGTGGTCACTCATAGCATGTCTCGTCGACGATCCTGAAATCTGGCCTGCTGGTGTGCGTAATATGACCAGTCCTGGGTCCAAGTCGTCTCGTAATTTATTCCAGAAAGGTCTTGTCGGGGTCTCTCCCAAATCTCGTCTCTGCCGAACTGTCCGGAAGTCATCGTCCTTTACTATATATGTTTCTTGTTAATCAGTCAGCCAGCAGGGGTGGCAGTTATGGTACCCCTTTGGGGGGCTGACGGTACTCCTTTGGGTGGATGTCAGGGTGAAATATGCAAAATTCATGCAACACAAAACGAGGGTTTCGCTCGTTATAGGACTTGACCAAACATCTCACGACACGAGCTGACGACAGCCATGCAGCACCTGTATGAACGTCAGTGAAGAATAAGCATCGGCTAACTCTGTGCCAGCAGCCGCGGTGGAACGACTGCATACTCATCGCGACTCCTTCTGGAAGGTATATCCAAGTACAATGCCTTGGCATGCGTATCACATCACTGATGTCGGCGGTGTGGAACACCATCTCATCCAGATCTGGTACAAACCACTTACTGCACTTTTCTCTAATGTCGACTGCTTCGGACTCGTCTCGTCGCGGCTGCATGGACTGAGCTCCAACGGCTATCCTCGTATCTGGAGTCTCCCAAGAAGGCATCTCACCACCTAGCATCCGAATGAAGTCGAACCATCCGATCGATTCGTCAAAACCTCATAATCCCCCAAGAGCTCAACATCTTGGGTATAGTTTAATAGTATCGAGTACATACCACAGCATCGGTGGTCCAGCCGTAGAAGAGCAAACCCAAGCCTCACTAATAGTGCCGCGGAACTGTCGTAAACCCTAAGGTCCAAAAGCTTTCACACGGTCATTATGTCGAGTTAGGGTTTCATTCTTCTACAGGGTCCATAGAATTGCCTGCATGTCTTTCCGAATACTTTAAACTTGGAATAATAGGTTTCTGACATTCGATCGCCTCTATCGCCTCTCAACGTATCCGCGTGAAGTCGTCTCTAGCTGGAATCAATCTATCTGATGACCTCGCATCGGGGTAGCAAACGAACTACATGTCCTAGTCATTCATCCTTGGTGACTAGCGACCTTCTATCATCTCTTAGTACAACTCGTACTGCAATATCTCCAACATCTGGGGCGATATCTCGTCGTTCGCAGCAACAACTGGCTCACTCGTTTGCACGCTGAACCGTGCCTCAATCATCATGAATAAGCAATACATCAACGGTCATCAAAATCTGCCTGGCCTCTGTCAGTGGCCTAATCCTCTGGTGCTGATCTGTACGTTCGATTAATCTCATACAGCGATCCATCAAACGCTCGTGGCGTGAAAACACAATAAAAAGACACATCTCTGCAATCGTGTGTCGCCGGAATTACGCCCTGGTCAGTCCTCGTTCATAACGAGCTCGCGCTGACCGCAACTCTAGTCGTAGCTCTCCCTGCCCTTAATCGTGGCAGCAAAACCATAACTGGTACCGATGAGGCTAGATCATGAATGAATAAGATACTGAGCAAGAAATGTACACCTAAGGCTTCTTAAGTGGAATAGCGTATCGTAAATATGCCGCGGAACATACGTACGGTACGTCACTCTACTCAAGATACCTAATCTATCAACCAAGGGTCATCCTACGCTCCGAAGGTAAAACCTAACGCTCTGATACCAACTTTGTCACGACCCGAAAGTACGGAACATTATCGGCACTTAAATTACGAAACGTCTCGCGGCGTACATAATCTAAGTATGCCGAAAACCCAGAAATCAAAACCAAGAAAAGTGGTAGACAGGAGGAAAACCAGTTTAAATCAAGTAGTTTGCAACATACACCGAAATATGCATTTTAAAAAAAAATCACAAGTCTTTTCTAAAAATTTCGGCAGAGTTTCCTTTGTAAAAACTGACACAAAACGGGTACAAAACCTGATAATGCATATATAATGAAATAAGGCATCCCAAGCGGGAGCTAGCTCTTCGTCAATCGACGGTCACAACCATGCAAGCAATATAATATACAACGCCGAAGGGCGAGGATCACAACAGAAAAGGAAACTCAAAACAGCATGAAATCCATAGAAATATAACGCGCGACACTAAGGTCGAAAGAATAAACATCACCGGTCTCTATCTGAAATAAATACATGTTTGGTTGATGGAACTTCTAGATACAACAGAATAATAATATACAAAGTATAATGATGGTCACGATGCAAGTGAACCCACCTACAAGGAAATCACCCGGAAAAGGAAGTAGTGCCAGCAAAGCCGTAATGAAACCTGTACGGCAAAACCTGCAAGAACTGTGGCATAACGGGGGTGAGTTGCCAACTCGTGAGTAGAAAACGTCTACGAGCAGAAATCGCATGAACAACGCAATCCTAGGTCATACGATGACTATATATATAATCCTCAAATATGACAAGTCTGGAGCATGAAAAGGGGGCAAGGGTAAACATCTAACCCAAGTGTAATCCCATGTGCTCGTGGCAGTGCCTTAGGTAGCAATATATCATATGGATGAGGTATGAATGCATGAAAATGGAATACATGATAATGAAGAAAACTGCTTTCATAACTTAGTGAGATTTCTGTATATTTAAAACGAGGTATCATAAATGAAATCAGCATAAACAGTGTCTAGCATTGACACAAAACATAAATCCCAATATCTCAATATCTCAGTGTCACAATCTCACTATCTAGGGTGCCATCAGTCCAGACCGGCCCTACTATCAATCTCAAGACCACGACGGTATCCTCCGGATATCCGACGCGTCGGGTAAAATCATCTGTAGGTAGTCTTCCCCTGCCAGGCTCAACGCCATCATCTGCGACCTTCTCTCCCCGGGGTACCATACCAGGTCCACCATGTACCCGAAACGGTTCATCCAACTCCTCGAATCGGTTCTTGAAATCCATCAGCAAACACATGGTGGACGACTCATACATCATGGGAAAACCGCACTTTTCATTTTAAAAAGAGAGAGAGAAGAAGTTTATATATGTTTCTGCGGTTTTCCCCCAAATCTAGGAAATCTCATGAAAATCCGAATCCAAATTATCAATAGAATGTAAAACAGTGAATGTAGGCATAAAAATCCATGAATGCGGCATAACAGTGAATAACAATATGCATGGAGTAGCAAATAATAACTGCAATGTCTAAACTGGCATATAAGGCAAGTACACTATGTTAGTTATATGTATGCCCTAGAGGCCATTATTGTACATACGATGTATATTGTAATGGATGCTTGGACATATATAGGGAGGACTTTCTTGCTTGACATGATAGTATGCTATATGGTTGTACTTTATCTTAACATGTACTCTGACTGTCTCTATGTTACATGTTGATAAAGACCTTAGGATATGTACTCGACTACTAGGACTATGATGAGATCATACTAGTGGGGCCACGGTAGTCGACGAGTACATCCTATAACTGTTCCTAGTCGAGAGTGTATCGAGACAGGGCATCGATGCTCCAGAGTAGACTAGCGTATACGCATCTTGACCTATATGATGGGCGATGGATGATCCCACATCCATCGGTGTTTGACATCAAGGATGGTGTACGGGTGCTCTGTGGAGACTGGGTACACTGGACGGACTCGCCGAGAACTCCCAGATGATATTATACCTCACGTTAGATGGCAGTTCTCCGGTAACACTGGTACAGAGTAGTCTGTTGACCCGAGATCATCATAGAGTCTTGTGTGATTCCCACTGTGCTTTGATTTCCATCATACCACGTCCAAGAAGGCGTGCAAAAAGGTGGTTTTTGGGTACAGTCCCGAATCACATGGAGGCAATGAGCGATAGGAGGGGATTCGTCTATCCCGGTATAGGGAGTTGATGTTATGCTGTGTTCGATTGGCTATAACCGGAAATCCCTGGCCAGGGTTGCTAAGATTTACTGGTAAGTGTTATCAGCAGTTTCTCAAACTGTTACAGATGTAACGTTTTAAAAATCGTTTCGGTGAAATTTCGGAAAATCGGTAAAATAAGGGGGGTTTTCTATAAAAAGCCAAAATACAAATATCTTTATTATAAAATTAAATATACATATTCAAGCTATAAAATTGCTAGTATTTTGTGTTTATTGAGCCACTGGTGAAATTTCAAATTTTTTGAAAAATTTTCCGAAATTAATTATTTTAATATTATTTTAAGCCGCCACTAATACATTTAATTAGGGAAAATTACAAATTGGAATGAGTTGAAACAAATTTTGTGCATCATAAAACATTAAATAAAATTTTATCATGTGGTTTTTGAAACGAAATCGTTTGCCAAAACGGTTTAGAAATTATTGAAGAAAAAGGCTTTTTTTTAGTGTAAATGGATATTTGGGGTATTGTATTTATCATTTTCCATCACCCCACACCCATACCCACACTCACACACCCCCATTTTTCCTTCCCCATGGCTGAATTCAGCAGCCCCCCCATCAATTGTCCCCACTTGTGTTGCAAAAGAAAAGAAAGAAAATAAAAGAAAAGAAAAGAGAATGATAGAAGTAAAAGGTGGACTTTTTGACACCATTCTCTCTCCAATACCTCACACTCTCTTCTCCCCCCTCATTGGCCGAGTCATTTCTGAATTCCTGCAGCCCCTCCCCTCTCCTTCCCTCATCTCATCTCTTCTCCAAAAATCCCACCCTTTTTACCTTCAAAAATTCATCAAATTCCATCCAAAATCAAAACAAAATCAAAATCCAACTCCTACCCATTTTTCATTTGCCTATCTAGCATGGATCTAGGGAATAAGATTTCAATTTGGGAGGCTATTGGTGCTTGTGGATCTTCAAATGTTTTTGGGTATAATTTCTAAACCTTTTGCTTAATTTGTTAGTTAATTTCTTAAAGCTAATTTATTTAAGTGTTAATTAGGCTTTAGTTGCAAGTTTGGAAATTCTAAAATTGGGTATGGATCAAGTTAGGGTTTTATATCATTTGATCATGGTTTAAGTGTATAATTTAACATATTATGGCATGTAAAATCTTACCTAGTAACTAGTTTGCTAATTGTTATTTTAAAATTTGTCTAATTAAGCTATTTTGCTAACTAGGGTTTTTGGAAAATTATTAAATGCTTTAGATTAATTATAATTATGGTTTCATATCATTATTAATATTATATTGAGTGGTTTAATGCCTTTAGTTTATGAAAATCCAAGCTAAATTGTTGTTTGTGTATTTTTGCTATAAAATTGTTAAAATTGGGTATTTTGTAAACTAGAATTTTGGGGTCAATGGAATTTAATGAGATTAAATTATGGGAATTGTTTTTATGACTTATTTAAGATATTTAAGAAGTATTATGGCCGCTACATTTGTTTAAACGTCGAGTTTTGTACTAAAACGGGTAATTTTTGCTTGCTAGATTTTCGGAAAAATGGCTTTTAAGGTGAATTTGTGGTTTTTGTGAATTCTAACCTATTTTATATTATAATTAGTGTTCGTGAATGCGCAAATGAGAGTGTTTGGGTTTTTCTCGATGGTTTGAAGTTTGTACATCGACATCGAAGGTTGGTTTGGCTATTCTTGCCTGCGTAGGCGATATATTTTGACCTATGCGTAATACGCGTGCCGATTTGATTTTCGTATGCCGTTTCGATTTCGATTTTGGTTTTAATGTGATACGGTGCGTTATGATATGTAGGTACCCCATGTGGACTTCGAGACGACAAGCAAGCGCGTGGCGACGTCGGCACCGGCGAGCGAGGACCAGGTGAGTAGATTTATATCTACGGAGAGAAGTCGGGTGGATGGCGTATAGCACCCTCGCAGTCCGTGGTGATGTATACGAATACGTATACACACATATATATTGATTATTTATTATTGAGGTTATTGATGATAAAGATAGATTTTAGGTGGAAATGGACAGGTTTAGTGTTGCGAGACCCTAGAGTAGAGGTTGCACCATATTTACACACACACCCATACTTGCATACATTCTTCTTCATATGTGCTTATATGGGGTTATATAGTTATGTGTTCGAATGGGTATGGGACTATGTGTTCATATACTGGATTTGAGGATAGTACTTGTGATCTGAGATGAGTCGATGAGATTTGATTTGAGGCCGTGAGATCGGTGATTTGGCAGGGTTCGTATTTGAGATACGACATGACGTTGTAGCGGGTCCTTTGACGAAGTGTTTCACACACGTGCATGCATACGTAGGTGGTATCAGTATTGTACTAGACGTAGGTCAGTACTCCGATCATGATATTTGATAAAGAGGATACTAGATGAATAGTATGAAGAATGTGATATTGACCCGTACACAGATTTGGGATGCCGTGTTAGTTATGTATATGCCCTAGAGGCCATTGTTGTATATATGATGTATATTATAATGGATGCTTGGTTATATATAGAGAAGACTTTCTTGCTCGTCATGATAGTATGCTATTTGGTTTCACTTTATCTTAACATGTTGACTTGTATTGGTTTACTGTTTTACTCTCACATGTTGATAAAGCCCTTAGGATCTGTACTCGAATATTGGGACTATGATGAGATCATACTAGTGGGGCCGCGGTAGTTGATGAGTACATCCTATAACTGTTCCTAGTCGAGGGTATATCGAGACAGGGCATCGATACACCAGAGTAGACTAGCGTATATGCATCTTGACCCATATGATGGGCGATGGATGATCCTATATCCATCGGTGTTAGACACCAGAGATGGTGTACGGGTGCTCAGTGGAGACTGGGTACACTGAACGGACTCGCCGAGAACTCCCAGATGGTGTTATACCACACGTCAGATGGCAGTTCTCCGGTGACACAGGTACAGGGTAGTCTGTAGACCCGAGATCGTCATGGAGTCTTGTGTGATTCCCACTGTGCTTTGATTTCCACCTTACCACGTCCAAGAGGACGTGCAAAACGGTGGCTTTTGGGTACAGTCCCGAATCACATGGAGGCAATGAGCGATAGGAAGGGATTCGTCTCTCCCGGTATAGGGAGTTGATGTTGTGCTGTGTTCGATTGGCTATAACTGGAAGTCCCTGGCCAGGGATGATATAGAGATTCACTGGTAAGTGTTACTAGTAGTTTCTCGACCCGTTATGAGCCACACATCGACACGACTTATCGGTTACTGGGGTCTGACTATACCACCCCTAGACTTGATATGCGACATATCAGACGAACAGACCGGACTGTACGGGATTGTTACTGGTTGGATTCACAGGAGAACGCACAGGCTAGCTTGTTGATCTTCTGATCGCTCAATACCTGGGTGGCTGTTACGTTTAGCTGACCGCTTGCAGCTTGTGGGTGTTTGATATGATCATCACCTGCTACCGGCGTATTGACGATTCTTTAGAGTCCTACACAGAGGTTTCTTGGCTCAGGGGAAACGGAGTAGTGGTACATATGTGATATGCGCAGGAACGAGAATAATGCGATATGGGATACCGTATTATATTCTCAGGATATTTAGAAATGAACCGGGTCATCGGATCAAGTGTTGATTCGATGAATCGGTACATGATATATTAGTCGGTAATATTCGATATAGCCGGATCATCGATTCAAGTGTTGATTCAATGATTTAATGTATAATAATATATATGATATATTGTATTACATTATCTAATATTGGCTCGCTTTATTATTTCATTTTCTCAGTGGATGATATATTGATATATATGCGATATATGTTAATTGTATTATTTTCTTTTGTTGCAAATATATAATATATATGTGATATATATTATTGTGACATGTTATGATTAATTGTTTAACATGTTTAAGGATGATTAATTGAGTTTAGGGTTTGATTAGGGTTAGTAGCTTCATGCACCTTCTAGATGCTTTCTTCTTTTGTCATTCTTAAGATATTTAGGATGACACATTATTTAACCCAACCAAACCCTAACTTTAGTTAACTCTCTACAAAATCTAGACCACTCATCCTTGACCATGGTTTACAATTCAATCATATGGTTTATATTCTATTCATCACAAAAGAAATATAGATGATTATCTTTTCATTATCATCTTCTTCCTTGTTCAAGAAAGCTTGCTAGTTTTTCTTTAAGTGATGAAATAAAATGAGAAAATGATTTAAAAAGAAAGCAAAATTACTACTCTCTCATCCTCATCTCATCTAGCCCATGGGATTAGTGTGTTCTTCTCTTTTGAGTGAGAAAGCTTGAGTCGTAGCAACTTCAAGGTAGATCATCGGAGATTTGGAATACTTCGAGCTAGCATGGATCGTTCGAGTCGTGGAGCCTCTCATGAGTCCGGGAGATCATGGATCGCGGCAAAGGGACTTCTATTCGGAGCTTGTGAAGTGAAGGAGCGGACTACAAAGGTTGTAATCCCTCACACTTAGATAAAAGTTATCATCTTGCATGTTTAACCCTAATAATCTAGCAAAGATCCCGGCTTTGGGTTGTTCGGCACGTCTAAATTTTTATCCGGGCATGTTTGATGCCTTATGAACCTTCACAAGAGTGCCTAGGAACCCTACAATGGTATCAGTGCCTAGCTAGAGCATTAGGCGATGTGTTTACGAAGTTAAAACTCCGATCGAACCCGAAACGACGCAAAAAGACCCCTCTCTGGAAATTTTTTAAATTTTGGGATTTTTCTGAATTAAAAATATATTAAAAAATCAGCAGGGAATTCTAAGAATTACCATGAAACAAGTGCCCACAATTCCACCAACTCACCGCGGAACCGCGGCAGGAACATGGTTCTCGCGGCGGTTCCGCGGCCGAATTATAGGATTGTGACACGTGGCTTCATGGTATAGTCCGTAGGTACTTGTTGATGCTTCTGGGTATTTTTAATCTGTTTTAGGTGTTTAAAATTCTGGGGTTTGTTTTGTAATAGTAGACTCGATCGGAAATTTTAAATTCGTATTTCTTTCCGGATATTTTGAAACTGTTAAACTATTTGAACGGATATCATTAACTTACTGTTTCCCGGTATGGCAAACTTTCAAGTGTTGAAATTTATTCGGGTTTAAATCTTTCGGAAAAATTGTACAAGTTAAGCGGTGGACCCTCTAGAAGACAACAAACCTTAACTTGATTATGTGACCGTCTTGAACTGCCTTTTGAACCTTCGGGTTTGGGACAGTACGGCGTGCCACATGTGAGGCGTTGGCTTGACCCCTCTATGGCTGGATCACCGGTACTGTGATATATTCTGGGATTATTTGAACTCCGCTCAAGTGTTGAGCAGTTTAGGAAATTTTGGGTGTTTGATTATCTGTTCGAAAAGTTTAATACTGTCTATTTATCTGGAATGTGATACAATATGTGGAATTCATAAAGTTAGGCATGAAATGCGAAGTATGTGATATTTCGGATTTACGATTTCTAAAGTGATTGTGGATTCCAAATATTGTAGGTTTACACTTTCTTTTCTGTGACCGTAAGTGTAATATGTGATATCTCCGGTTTCGTTGCTATATGTCAACGACAATTGGGATGCGCATATTTACTTACGTTGATAATATGAGATATTATGTGTTGCTGTGATATGTTATATTGGATCGTCGCGTTCTGAATAGCCGGGGGTTTTATGTGAGATGAGGGTTTTTATTTTCATTCATGTAAAATTCATTTGTAATGTAATATTCTTTTATTTGGGGCACTTCCAGGTTGCGGTTGCTGTCACCGGTGTATATTATTTACTTTTCCGCATTAGGTAGACCCAAGAAGGAGAGCACAAGTAACCGGGTTCTAGGGTCCAGTGGGAGGCTATCTCGAGGAGTCGAGACCGGGTCTCCTAACCCTAGAATTGGCAGTGTTACTTGCCGCTCTCGTAGGGGTCTTGGGATGTGGGTTTGGCTATTCGTCGCGACCGTGGAATCCGTGTTTTATACAGGTTCGTATTGAAACCACGGACGTCCTAGTATATCCAATATTTCATATATGTTCTTCTGCTGCAATGTTCTGTGATGAGATCATATTACTGCCTGAGACGAATGCTTATACTATATATATATGCTGATATATAAATATTACTGCTTTCGTTTCTTCTGTGATACTTAGGAAGCATAAGCTGATGGGATTTTATTAATGAGATTAATAAAAAGAAAATAAACCTAAAGATGTTGTAGAATCATAAACTTTATAAAAAGGGGTAGCTACAGTTTTTCTTTGCACAGTGATATATACGATATATCCTGCACCTTATTCGATGAGGAAAGGACTGAGATCCCTTCACCGGGAGTGACTCCTTTAGCAAAACTGGCAGATGATACAAAACGCGGTTTGTCTTTTGATTGCTTTTAGTGTTTTGCTTTGCACAGCGGTATATATGATATATCCTGCACCTTATTCGATGAGGAAAGGGCCGACGATCCCTTCACCGGGAGTGACCCCTTTAGCGAAACTAAGAAAAGCCTCAAAAACACTCCTTTTCAAAACTTCAATCGATTCTACAACGATATCAAGTTCATTACGCTCAGGGTTTTCTGAAAAATCTGCGTAGCCCTCCGTCATTTGAGATAGGGACTAGTTAGTATTCGTGCTGCGTTTGTTGACCTTAGCCAAGGCGTGGTGTACGGTAGCTAATTAGTATTTATCTGCTAAAACATGAGATGTGATTGAGTTAGGGTAGTCGTGCGACTATGTTGACCTTAGCCAAGGGTCGTACGGGTGGGTTTAATTCAATCAAGAAATGACGGGTTAAACTTGACTAGCGCTTATGATTTGTTGACCTTAGCCAAGGTCATAAGTTGCTAGGGGTAAAAGCATTATCGAGAATTTCAAGTGTTGAAATTTGCAATGAGATTGCATACCTCCTATGAGATAGTTGGATCCCGATACCCACTGCGAGTAAGTGTTACTCCTGGGAGAGTTTTACACAAGACAATTAGCCGATCAAGTAGGTGTCTAGAAAAGTGTTAACGAGGTTACGCCTCTGGGAAAACGAGGTTTACTTTAATTAGGTCCGTGCGAAAGCACGGGGAACCTCCCTCAAAGTACCGACACTGATCTGGCTGAAAGATTGACGAAATTGTAGGGTGTAATTAATCCCGGCTAATATTACCTTTTAGGGTTTTAAGGTAGATTTGATAAAACCAGTGGGAGACATCCTGATTAGATAAGATAATAACCAATCTAATCTTGCAAGAGCATACGCTATAATGTTTTCTTCTCTCTCTCTCCAGGTAGCGACCATGTCATGCCATAATCAAGATAATAATATGGATGTATTGACTGAACCCAATTATTGTACTGGGCTAGGGAATGTTGGACCCGTTCTTTCTTGTAAGAGTTATAAGACTGAACAGGAAATAGAAGAATATCTGGATTCTCACGCCGCCCAAAAGAACATGCATGCTGATGCATCTTCTTCGGGTGTGTTAGTTATTGAGAACTGTTTCTCAGTTCACCCTACGTCCTGGGTATTAGATACCGGATCAGGATCCCACATATGTAAACAGTTACATGGGCTATGAAAAGGTAGAGAACTAGGAAAAGGTGATCATTCCGTTCAAGTAGGGAACGATGCAAGTATTGTAGCCAAAGCAGTTGGCGAATATCACCTTGTATTGCCAAGTCGTAATACACTGATTCTAAATGAGTGCTATTATATACCGAACATGATGTGCAACATTATATCAGTTTCTTTATTGAGTAAAGAGGGATATAATTTTATAGTACAGGATAATGTTATGAACATATTCCTAGATCAAAAGTTGATTGCATCAGGCTCGTTACATAATGGCATATTCATTCTAAATCAGAATACAGTCCTGAATATACAAAACACACACAAGAGGAAAAGTTCAGATATGAACGAATCCTACTTGTGGCATTGTAGACTTGGTCATATCAATGCGACACGACTTGCTAAGTTGCATAAAGATGGTTATTTGAATCCGTTCGAATTATCATCTTATGATACTTGCCATTCATGTCTCAAAGGAAAAATGACCAAAGCTCCGTTTAGTGGACACGGAGAAAGAGTTACCGAACTCTTAGGACTGGTACATAGTGATGTATGCGGTCCCATGTCTACGCATGCCAGGAACGGTTCTTCCTACTTCATTACATTCACTGACGATCTCTCAAGATTCGGATATGTGTTCCTGATGAAAAACAAGTCTGAAGCTTTTGAGAAATTCAGAGAATATAAGCACGAAGTAGAGAATCAAACGGGCAAAAGTATTAAAATTCTTCGATCTGATCGAGGAGGTGAATACTTAAGCAATGAGTTCCTAGATTATCTAAAAGAGAATGGGATTCTCTCTCAGCTTACTCCTCCTTATACACCACAGCACAACGGTGTATCTGAGCGGAGGAATCGCACCCTATTAGATATGGTGCGCTCTATGATGAGTACAGCTGAGTTACCTGTTTCCTTTTGGGGGTATGCGCTGGAGACAGCCATATATCTATTGAATAGAGTTCCAACTAAATCAGTGCCTACCACTCTATATGAGATATGGAATGGGAAGAGACCGTCTCTTAAAAGAGTTAAGATATGGGGTTGTCCGGCCTTTGTTAAAAAGCAAAATCCGGACAAACTCGAAGCACGTTCAGTTCTTTGTAAGTTTGTAGGATATCCAAGCAATTCGTATGGATATCTATTTTACCACAGTGAACAACAAAAGGTATTTGTTGCTCAACATGCCACCTTTTTAGAAAAGGAATTTCTTGAAAAAGAAATTAGTGGCTCCTAGGTAGAACTGGAAGAAGTTCCAGCAGAACAAACTACAACAGATGATTTAGTGGAACCAGAGGATTCAATAGTACCCGACGAACCCCAGCCTCTCCGCCGATCTAGTAGGGTTTCTCGTCCACCTGAGAGATACTACGGTTTTCTCATTGATGGTGGAAGCGAGGATTGCATCATGGATGATGATGACCCGACTAGCTTCGAGCAGGCCATCACGAGTAGTGACTCTGTGAAATGGCTGGATGCAATGCGATCTGAGATGGAATCCATGTACACCAATAAAGTATGGATTTTGGAAAATGCTCCTGAAGGGGTAAAACCCATTGGGAGCAAGTGGATTTTTAAAAGGAAATTTGGTGTAGATGGAAAGGTTGAGACTTTCAAAGCTAGACTGGTAGCAAAGGGATTTCGTCAACGACCAGGTGTGGACTATGACGAAACCTTTTCCCCAGTGGCTATGCTTAAGTCCATCCGGATCTTACTTGCCATTGCTGCATACCATGACTACGAAATCTGGTAAATGGATGTTAAGACCGCCTTTCTAAACGGTGATTTAGAAGAGTGCGTGTACATGACTCAGCCAGAGGGCTTCATAGATAGTGGGAGCAGCGGAAAGGTGTGCAAGCTGCTTAAATCCATTTATGGGTTAAAGCAAGCATCGCGGAGTTGGAACATCTGTTTTGATGTTGTAGTCAAAGAGTTTGACTTCATCAAAAATATAGATGAACCTTGTATCTATAAGAAGGTAGCAGAGGGTAAGGTTGTCTTCCTCGTATTGTACGTGGATGACATACTCTTGATAGGAAATGATATTCCTATGCTGCAATCAGTCAAGCTCTTCTTATCACAGAGATTCTCAATGAAAGATCTAGGTGATGCCTCCTGCATATTGGGAATCATGATCTATAGAGATAGATCTAAACGGATACTGGGATTGTCCCAATCCAGGTACATTGACACCATACTAAAGAGGTTTAGTATGGAAGAATCCAAGCGTGGGAACCAATCCACGATCTCTGGACTCACTCTCTCCAAAGAGATGTCTCCCAAGACTGATTTGGAGAGAGCTCGCATGCAAGGGATACCCTATGCTTCGGCAGTAGGCTCTATCATGTATGCGATGCTATGTACCAGACCCGATGTAGCATACTCACTAAGTGTAGTGAGTCGGTATCAAGCGGATCCAGGAGAGAGTCATTGGACAGCAGTAAAGAACATTCTCAAGTACTTGCGAAGGACTAAGGAGATGTTCTTGGTGTATGGTAACGGAGAACTCCAGGTCGAGTCCTTTACCGATTCCAGCTTCCAAAGTGATAAGGACGACTCTAAGTCGCATTCGGGTTTTGTCTTTACCCTCAATGGAGGGGAGGTATGTTGGAAGAGTTCCAAACAGGATACCGTTGCAGACTCAACGATGGAGGCTGAATACATCGCTGCCAACGATGCTGCCAAAGAGGCTGTCTGGATCAAGAAGTTCATTAGTGAACTTAGTGTGGTTCCATCCATTGAGCATCCAATACCTCTGTATTGCGATAACAATGGAGCTGTGGCTTTAGCCAAGGAACCCAGATCCCATCAAAAGTCCAGACATATTCTGAGGCGGTATCACCTGATCAGGGAGATAGTTGATCGTCGGGAGATCGAGGTCAGGAGAGTAGATACGAAGGACAACACTGCGGATCCATTCACGAAGGCTATTCCCCAGATACAGTTTGAGAGATTATTCGGGATGCTAGGTATGCGATACTACAGCAGCTGGCCTTAGTGCAAGTGGGAGATTGTTAGTTATGTATATGCCCTAGAGGCCATTGTTGTACATATGATGTATATTATAATGGATGCTTGGTTATATACAGAGAAGACTTTCTTGCTCGTCATGATAGTATGCTGTTTGGTTTCACTTTATCTTAACATGTTGACTTGTATTGGTTTACTGTTTTACTCTCACTTATTGATAAAGCCCTTAGGATCTGTACTCGACTGCTAGGACTATGATGAGATCATACTAGTGGGGCCGCGGTAGTCGATGAGTACATCCTATAACTGTTCCTAGTCGAGGGTATATCGAGACAGGGCATCGATACACCAGAGTAGACTAGCGTATACACATCTTGACCCATATGATGGGCGATGGATGATCCCATATCCATCGGTGTTAGACACCAGAGATGGTGTACGGGTGCTCAGTGGAGACTGGGTACACTGAACGGACTCGCCGAGAACTCCCAGATGGTGTTATACCACACGTCAGATGGCAGT
Source organism: Agapanthus africanus (assembly GCA_030015575.1). NCBI lineage: Eukaryota > Viridiplantae > Streptophyta > Magnoliopsida > Asparagales > Amaryllidaceae > Agapanthus > Agapanthus africanus. The sequence continues at coordinate 243,927,546 of CM057350.1, forward strand.
TCTCCGGTGACACAGGTACAGGGTAGTCTGTAGACCCGAGATTGTCATGGAGTCTTGTGTGATTCCCACTGTGCTTTGATTTCCACCTTACCACGTCCAAGAGGGCGTGCAAAACGGTGGCTTTTGGGTACAGTCCCGAATCACATGGAGGCAATGAGCGATAGGAAGGGATTCGTCTCTCCCGGTATAGGGAGTTGATGTTGTGCTGTGTTCGATTGGCTATAACTGGAAGTCCCTGGCCAGGGCTGATATAGAGATTTACTGGTAAGTGTTACTAGTAGTTTCTCGACCCGTTATGAGACACACATCGACACGAATTATCGGTTACTGGGGTCTTGTAAGTCCATGCTACCTCTCGCGGTACTTTCGGGAATGCGGAATTTGGTAAAAAACGATATTTACGGAGGTGGTAACATGGACCTAAAAACCCGGATCTTGGTTAAACATCTATCTAACAACCTAACTACGAGTTTCTAGCTACTCGGTTAGGGGGTTATACCTTGCTTGTCTTGAACTCCTTCGTCTTCAAGCTCCGATGGTGGTCCGGATTGGCTTCTTCCCGTCGTCTCCGTACGCCGAAGATAGATCCACCTGAAAGCTCCAACCTTTGGCTCCTTCTTCGTTCTTTGAAGAAACTAGTTCACTCGGTTTGCTAAACCTTGTAAACTAAAATGAGTAGAGAAAAGTTTGTGTGGGATTATATTTATGGTTCTTGATTCTCAACTCATGGGACAAGAGAACCATAGATTAAAGAGAGGGAAAAAGAGCAAGAGGGTGAGAGCAAAAGGAGAGCTCAAGAACAAGAGAGAGAGTGAGCAAGAAAGAATGAGCAAGTATTTTTGTCTCTCACCCTCTCATAATCCAAAGTCATGAGAACTCATCATACTAAAAAAGTCTTATGTGATGGTTGAAGCAACCATAACCATATCATTTCATGCATTCATTTTGCACAAATGAGCAAGCAAACAAAAGTCTTTGTCATGAAATGATGGCTATGGTTATCATGATGGTCAACCAGTCAAGCCTAGTCAACCGGTCAACAAAGTCAACAAGTCAACAAAAGTCAACAAGTCAACAAAGTCAACAAAGTCAACAAGTCAACAACCATATCACCATAATACTTAATTAATATAATAGTTAATCACATATCATATTCTCATTAGGGTTGAACAAAAGGTCAATAGTCAACGGTCAACTGTCAACAACCCTAATGAGAATCCACTGCCTCTGTCTCCCTGTCAACTGTGCATACACACCCGCATCCCCGTTCCGAGGAACACGAATGCAAACTGGATAAATCCAATCCCATAAGGTACACTAGGATCTGGCTTAAACCAAAGCCCGCTAGTGTAAACTGTCCGGACACTGTACGTGCACAAGTGCACGGATGTGACCGAACCCTGTCGCAAAACCATGCGACCTGTCGCAATACCATGCGACCTCTACTCTTTTGCCTAAAGGCGAAAAGCTTTCTGTGTGGGACTCTAAAGACTCGACACTACGCTGGCAGTGGGTTTAACCACAGACCGCAAGCGGCACTAACTGTGCGTAACGGTCCCCAGGTAATGCCGATAAGAAGACCGACGAGGCGAAACCCATCTGAACTCCTACTGAGCCTGAGTGTGACATTCTCCATACAGTCCGGTCTGTTCGTCTGATACATCGCATGGCGGGCTTAGGGGGCGGTAAACGTCAGTCCCCCAATAGCGGTACAAGTCGTGCCGGAGTGAAGCCCAAAACACCCTGAGATAACACTGGAAGCCTACCGGTATATCTCGTTTGCCCTGGCCAGGGACTACTCGTGTAATGGCTCTCCTAGACACAGCGCGATGTCAACCCCCAATACCGGGAGAGACGAATCCTGTCTAACCGTCACTGCCTCCAAGTGCTTCGGGACTGCACCTAACTACTACCTGTTTGCACGGCTCCTTTGAGCCGTGGTAGGGTAGTGATCAAAGTACAGTGGGAATACACTCGAGGCAAAGTGACAGTGTCAAGTCAGCGGACTAAGCTGTACTCATGTCACCTGGGAACTGATAACTGACGATATGCATAATACCAACTAGTCAGTTCCCGACGAGTCCTGTCCAGTGTACCCGTAACCTAACGAGCACCCGCATACTATCTCAAGTACGACGTACTGACGGCTGTGGGACAGACCGTCTCCCACACTGGGATGAGAAGCGCATGCGCTGGTCTACTCCGGAGTATCGATGCCCTGTCTCGATAGTCCTGCGACCAGGGACCTGCATAAGGATGTGCTTATAGATTACCCAGCCCCATTAGTGTGACGGTCATCACATCGCTGGTAATCAAGCAAGGATCCTAAGGGCTCCACTAATGTGTATAGGCGATATACAAAAATAAACACATGTACACATTGAAGTAGAAACAAACCAAGTAGCATACTACTATTTTGAGCAAGATTGTATATACAAGGTGAATATCCCAAGCTTCCATTAAGTAATATACAAACTAGTATGATACAGTAATGGCCTCTAGGGCATATACACTAACAATCTCCCACTTGCACTAAGGCCATGTACTGGCGTATCGAAGACCTATCATCTCGATCAGCCGCTCGAACTGAGTCTGGGGCAAGGCCTTGGTGAATGGATCTGCAGTGTTATCTTCTGAATTTACTCTCTTTACCTCGATCTCCTGGCGATCAATGATCTCCCTGATCAGGTGGAACCGCCTCAAAATGTGCCTGGACTTTTGATGGGACCTTGGTTCCTTCGCTAAAGCTATAACGCCGTTGTTGTCACAATACAGCGGTATTGGATCAACACTGGTAGGAACCACCTGAAGTTCCGTGAGGAACTTCTTCATCCAGACAGCTTCCTTTGCGGCATCGCAAGCAGCTATGTACTCCGCTTCCATGGTTGAGTCAGCAACGGTTTCCTGCTTGGAACTCTTCCAGCAAACCGCCCCTCCATTGAGGGTAAAGACATAACCCGACATGGACTTGGAGTCATCCTTGTCACTCTGGAAGCTGGAGTCAGCAAATGCCTCAATCTGGCGGTCTTTTCCGTCATACACCAAGAACATCTCCTTAGTCCTCCTCAGGTACTTGAGAATGTTCTTTACTTCTATCCAGTGTTTCTCCCCTGGGTTCGACTGATACCGGCTTACAACGCTCAATGCGTATGCTACATCTGGTCTGGTACATAACATCGCATACATGATAGAGCCTACCGCAGATGCGTAGGGTATTGATGACATGCGAGCCCTTTCCAAATCAGTATTGGGAGACATCTCTTTGGAGAGGGTGATTCCGTGACAAGCCGGTAGATTACCGTGCTTGGAATCTTCCATACTGAATCGTTTCAGTATGGTGTCGATGTACCTTGACTGTGAAAGTCCCAACATCCTCTTAGATCTATCACGATAGATCTGGATCCCCAGAATGTAGTTGGCATCACCCAGGTCCTTCATGGAGAACCTCTGTGACAAGAAACTTTGACTGACTGTAGCATAGAAATATCATTTCCTATTAGGAGAATGTCATCGACGTACAAGACGAGGAATACCACATTTCTCCCTACAATCTTACTGTAAATGCATGGTTCATTTGGGTTTTTGACAAAGTCGAATTCTTTGACAGTATCATCAAAGCAGATGTTCCAACTCCGCGATGCCTGCTTAAGTCCATAGATGGACTTGAGCAACTTGCACACTTTACCGCTGCTCCCACTCTGAATGAATCCCTCTGGCTGATCCATATAGACGCACTCTTCCAAATTTCCATTTAGGAAAGCCGTCTTTACGTCCATCTTCCAGATCTCATAATCGTGGAAGGCAGCAATGGCAAGAAGGATCCGAATGGATTTAAGCATGGCTACCGGAGAAAAAGTCTCGTCATAGTCCAAACCAGGTCTTTGACGAAAACCCTTTGCAACGAGCCTAGCTTTATAGGTTTCAACCTGCCCATCTACACCAATCTTCTTTCTGAAGATCCATTTGCAGCCTACGGGTTTTACCCCTTCTGGAGCAAAGTCCAAAGTCCAAACTTTGTTGGTGTACATGGACTCCATCTTGGTCCGCATTGCATCCAGCCATTTTACCGAGTCACCGCTCTGAACGGCTTGCTGGAAGCTAGTAGGCTCATCATAATCTATGATGCAATCCTCTCTATCCCCGTCTATGAGAAAACCGTAGTATCTCTCGGGCGGATGAGACTGCCTACTACTCCTGCGGAGCGGCGTAGGAATGTCCGGTTCCCCTGAACCTTCTGGTTCTACTAAGGTTTCAGTAATAGCTTGTAGTTCTGGAATTTCTTCCATTTCTATTGCGCTCCCACTTATCTGATTTTCTAAAAACTCAGTTTCCAAGAAGCGGGCATGACAAGAAACAAGGACTTTTTGCTCCTCTGTGTAATAGAAAAGATACCCCTTGGAGTTCTTTGGGTATCCCACAAACTTGCACTGTACTGAGCGTGCCTCGAGCTTGTCCGCATGCTGCTTTTTTACAAAAGCCGGACATCCCCATGTCTTAAAGGATTTAAGACAGGGTTTCTTCCCACTCCACATCTGATATGGTGTGGTAGGCACTGTCTTAGTAGGAACTTGGTTCAAGAGATGTGCAGCTGTTTCCAGTGCATAACCCCAGAAAGATCGCGGTAACTCAGCCTTACTCATCATGGAACGAACCATATCTAGTAGGGTTCGATTCCTTCTTTCCGATACACCGTTGTGTTGTGGTGTGTATGGAGGAGTACGCTGAGAGAGAATTCCATTCTCTTTTAAGTAGTCCAGAAACTCGGCACTCAAGTATTCACCACCTCGATCCGATCTTAGGATCTTGATACTTTTGCCTGTTTGTTTTTCTACTTCATTCTTATATTCTCGAAATTTCTCAAGGCCTCGGATTTGTGCTTCATTAAGAAGACATGTCCAAACCTAGAGAAATCATCTGTGAAAGTAATGAAGTATGAATAACCGCTTCGCGCATGTATAGACATTGGACCACACACGTCACTTTGTATAAGTCCCAAGAGCTCACTCGCTCTTGCTCCGTGTCCAGTGAACGGAGTCTTTGTCATCTTTCCCATGAGACAAGATTCACAAGTGGCATAAGACTGGTACTCGAACGGATCCAAGTATCCTTCTTTATGTAACTTAGTCAACCGTGTCTCATTGATGTGACCCAGTCTACAATGCCATAAGAAAGCCTGATTTAATTCTGGAGACTTTCTTTTAAGTGTGTTCTGGACACAGAATATCTGAGCTTGATTCAATACGTATATACCATTATTTAATGTACCTGACCCAATCAGTGCTTGATTTAAGTGGATGTTTACTACATCGCTTACAAAAGCAAAATCATATCCTTCCTTAGAAAGTAAGGATACAGATATGATATTACAAGTCGCACCTGGTACATACAAACAGTCACGCAGAATCAATATCTGCCCAGTTGTCAGTCCTAGGTGATATTCCCCTACGGATACAGCATCCATGATCATTCCGTTAGCAACCCTGAGAGTCATATCACCTTTCCTGATAACCCTACGGTTTCTCAGACCCTGTAACGAATTACAGATATGAGACCCTGATCCGGTATCCAATACCCAGGAAGTAGGGTTAACTGACAAACAGTTCTCAATTACAAACACACTCGAAGCCGAAGCCACAACATGATTCGAATTCTGGCTACTGGCTTTACAAGCCCTGCAATCTTTCTGCCATAGTTCATTCCCGTTACAATAGGAACGTCCCTCTTTTACTATGTCCAGTCCTGGAACTTTTGCCCTTGTTTTTCCTTTTTCTTCCCTGGTTTCTTTCAGGGTATGAGCAGAGGGCAGGGACTGTAGAATTAGGTCAGTACTTGACCCATTCTTCAACGTGGTCTCAAGGTCCGTGAGCTCAATATAGCTGGTCTCTGTAGGGACGTTGCCCCCTACAGATGACCCGACAGCCAACCTCGCTTGAAGCAATTCGTTCGAGGTCTCACATCTTGCGATACGAGATTGCTCTCCATATAAAACTTTGTTATGGAGGAAGATAGAAACTGAGTCCATCTTCTCGTGCTGCCTCTGGTTTGCACCATCAACTGAGGCTAACACGAGGCACTTGGCTTTCGCACAATCCTTTTCCGATGTCCTGCGGATGTGAACATCCGTGACAGGGGAAACTGGACCTGAGACAGCAGGGTTTTGATTAGTTAAGAGGTGTTCCAGCTTGTCATGGGCAATGGACATCTGGACAGACCTTTTCCAGTGATAACAGTCAGGTTCAGTCATATTTTTATCTAGATGTAACCTAGGCGTGGTCACAGGGTCGCTGCAATTAAGAGAGAGAAGAAGAAACACTCAGCATGATGCTCTTGCAAGTTTAGAGTGGTTTTTAGTTTGTCTAAACAGGATGGCTCCCACTGTTTCTCGAATCCCTCCTCAAACCATAAAGGAAGAATTAGTCGGGATCAATCCCACCGCACAATACTTGCTTAACCGTTCATCCAGGCCGGTGTCGGTACTTCGAGGGAGGTTTTCCAACGCTTTCGCGAAATTCCTTAATTAAAGAACCTCTTTTCCCTGGGGGCGTAGCCCCGCTAACACCTTTCTAGGCACCTACTAGGTTTATAGCATTGATCGATTAGTGAGAAATTTCCCGAGGAGTAGCATATACTTACAGTAGGATCGGGATCCAAATATCACTGCGTGACAAAACTGAAGGAATCCTACCAGAATCATCACACTCCAAATGGTATGCAGTGCTAGCAAGTTTCAGTTCTTTTGAAACTCCCAATGTGGATTTTTGCCCCATGCCCTTATGACCTTGACTAAGGCCAACAAATCATAAGTCACATGTCAAGTTCTACCCGTCGTTGTCCAGGTTAATTTGAACCCATCCGTATATACCCTTGACTAAGGCCAACAAAGTAATACGACTGTCCCAAACCAACGCATCTATCTATGCAACATATGAATATCCACCAGCTACCAATCACTGTGCCTTGACTAAGGCCAACAAACACAGCTTGAATACGGTTGAATATTCATATGAAACGACGGAGGGCTACGAATGGTTTTGGCGAAATCGTGAACATAGTGAACTTGATTTAGTCGATGGAACGAGATAGCTTTTAAATGGAGTGGCTCAAACTCCGCATTTTAAAAGTTTGTTTTTGAAAATAACCGAGTGGTTTTTCGAAAATGTTCCAACGACTTATACTTGGTTTATTTTCTTGCATTAGTTCTTTTAATACATGTTTTGCTTGCATTAGTTCTTTTAATGCGTGATATTTTTGCATTAGTTCTTTTAATGCGTCCCATCATTTAATCCTACCATTGCAGAAAACAACCAAAATATGACGTACGCTTATGCCATTCGCATTCGCCACTGGGCCCCGTCATTACCCGTTAGGTTACTTAACTAACGACAGAGCGGGGGCTGGGCTAGCGCGTCTGTAAAACATAAGCAACGCCTAAATAATATCATATATAGATATACTGCAATGATAAACATTTCAGATCACAGATGAATACATTGGATATACTAGGAATCTGTAATTCGTACGAGCCTGTAACGAAAGACAGATTACACGGTCGCGGTGAATAGCCAATACCCCACCCAAGACCCCTACGGGTGCGGCAAACTACCCGCCAAGTACCCGAAGCGTAGCAACCTCCCTCATCTCCATGAGTAGGCCACCCGACACTTCGGCATACCCGGTAGTTTGTGCACCCCCTGCATGGGTCTATCCTAGGAGCAAAAACAGTAAAAAGAAATTATACAATGACGGCTACAACCCCGACCCGGTTGTGCGGCCATACAAATAATTATTACATCAATTTACAAATTTACATGAATTGAAAGAAAAGAAAACTCTCGTCTCACAACCCCCGGCTATTCACCCGCGACAATCCAACATATTCATATACACATTCCATCAACATTACAGATCACAGATTTGTATAACCCCCACTAATCGACATATAGCGATTAGTAGACGTTCAATACAAATATCACATTACAGGAAAAACCCGTTAGCTTAAGTCTTTTAGAAGTTCGATCAAAAAATACGGATTTTCGGGACCCCAAAATAAAATTTTCGTTCTGGAAAATCTGGGTTGAAAATACATGTACCAAAATTCCCAAAATACCCCCAGAAGCACACTGTAGCAAAGAAACACCAGAGAGGGGGAAAGGAGGCCGCGGAACCGCGGCAATAGCAAGCTATTGCCGCGTTTCCGCGGTCGTTTAGGGGGATCTCTTGGTCATTTTTCTACAGTGGCTTTTAAAAACCCTGAGCCGATTTTAGGTGTTAAAATAATCAACTTTTGAACAGCAAAAAAATCGACAGAAACTCGAATTTTTGGGGTTCGTTTTCAGGACTTTTCTTTTGATCGATCTTCTAGTTACTTGCTAACATGTTAGATAGAGTTTAACTAGGCTCTGATACCACTGTAAGTCCATGCTTCCTCTCGCGGTACTTTCGGGAATGCGGAATTTGGTAAAAAACGATTTTTACGGAGGTGGTAACATGGACCTAAAAACCCGGATCTTGGTTAAACATCTATCTAACAACCTAACTACGAGTTTCTAGCTACTCGGTTAGGGGGTTATACCTTGCTTGTATTGAACTCCTTCGTCTTCAAGCTCCGATGGTGGTCCGGATTGGCTTCTTCCCGTCGTCTCCGTACGCCGAAGATAGATCCACCTGAAAGCTCCAACCTTTGGCTCCTTCTTCGTTCTTTGAAGAAACTAGTTCACTCGGTTTGCTAAACCTTGTGAACTAGAATGAGTAGAGAAAAGTTTGTGTGGGATTTTATCTATGGTTCTTGATTCTCAACTCATGAGAAAAGAGAACCATAGATTAAAGAGAGGGAAAAAGAGCAAGAGGGTAAGAGCAAAAGGAGAGCTCAAGAACAAGAGAGAGAGTGAGCAAGAAAGAATGAGCAAGTATTTTTATCTCTCACCCTCTCATAATCCAAAGTCATGATAACTCATCATACTAAAAAAGTCTTATGTGATGGTTGAAGCAACCATAACCATATCATTTCATGCACTCATTTTGCACAAATGAGCAAGCAAACAAAAGTCTTTGCCATGAAATGATGGCTATGGTTATCATGATGGTCAACTAGTCAAGCCTAGTCAACCGGTCAACAAAGTCAACAAGTCAACAAAAGTCAACAAGTCAACAAAGTCAACAAGTCAACAAAAGTCAACAAGTCAACAAAGTCAACAAGTCAACAACCATATCACCATAATACTTAATTAATATAATAGTTAATCACATATCATATTCTCATTAGGGTTGAACAAAAGGTCAATAGTCAACGGTCAACTGTCAACAACCCTAATGAGAATCCACTGCCTCTGTCTCCCTGTCAACTGTGCATACACACCCGCATCCGCGTTCCGAGGAACACGAATGCAAACTGGATAAATCCAATCCTATAAGGTACACTAGGATCTGGCTAAAACCAAAGCCCGCTAGTGTAAACTGTCCGGACACTGTACGTGCACAAGTGCACGGATGTGACCGAACCCTGTCGCAAAACCATGCGACCTGTCGCAATACCATGCGACCTCTACTCTTTTGCCTAAAGGCGAAAAGCTTTCTGTGTGGGACTCTAAAGACTCGACAATACGCTGGCAGTGGGTTTAACCACAGACCACAAGCGGCACTAGCTGTGCGTAACGGTCCCCAGGTAATGCCGATAAGAAGACCGACGAGGCGAAACCCATTTGAACTCCTACTGAGCCTGAGTGTGACATTCTCCGTACAGTCCGGTCTGTTCGTCTGATACATCGCATGGCGGGCCTAGGGGCGGTAAACGTCAGTCCCCAATAGCGGTACAAGTCGTGCCGGAGTGAAGCCCAAAACACCCTGAGATAACACTGGAAGCCTACCAGTATATCTCGTTTGCCCTGGCCAGGGACTACTCGTGTAATGGCTCTCCTAGACACAGCGCGATGTCAACCCCCAATACCGGGAGAGACGAATCCTGTCTAACCGTCACTGCCTCTAAGTGCTTCGGGACTGCACCCAACTACTACCTGTTTGCACGGCTCCTTTGAGCCGTGGTAGGGTAGTGATCAAAGTACAGTGGGAATACACTCGAGGCGAAGTGACAGTGTCAAGTCAGCGGACTAAGCTGTACTCATGTCACCTGGGAACTGATAACTGACGATAGGCATAATACAAACTAGTCAGTTCCCGAGGAGTCCTGTCCAGTGTACCCGTAACCTAACGAGCACCCGCATACTATCTCAAGTACGACGTACTGACGGCTGTGGGACAGACCGTCTCCCAGACTGGGATGAGAAGCGCATGCGCTGGTCTGCTCCGGAGTATCGATGCCCTGTCTCGATAGTCCTGCGACCAGGGACCTGCATAAGGATGTGCTTATAGATTACCCAGCCCCACTAGTGTGATGGCCATCACATCGCTGGTAATCAAGCAAGGATCCTAAGGGCTCCACTAATGTGTATAGGCGATATACAAAAATAAACACATGTACACATTGAAGTAGAAACAAACCAAGTAGCATACTACTATTTTGAGAAAGATTGTATATACAAGGTGAATATCCCAAGCTTCCATTAACTAATATACAAACTAGTATGATACAGTAATGGCCTCTAGGGCATATACACTAACAGGTCTGACGTATACCACCCCTAGACTTGATATGCGACACATCAAACGAACAGACCGGACTGTAGGGGAGTGTTACTGGTTGGATTCACAGGAGAACGCACAGGCTAGCTTATTGATCTTCTGATCGCTCAATACCTGGGTGGCTGTTACGTTTAGCTGACCGCTTGCAGCTTGTGGGTGTTTGATATGATCATCACCTGCTACCGGCGTATTGACGATTCTTTAGAGTCCTACACAGAGGTTTCTTGGCTCAGGCGAAACGGAGTAGTGGCACATATGTGATATGCACTGGAACGAGAATAATGCGATATGGGATACCGTATTATATTCTCAGGATATTTAGAAATGAACCGGGTCATCGGATCAAGTGTTGATTCGATGAATCGGTACATGATATATTAGTCGGTAATATTCGATATAGCCGGATCATCGATTCAAGTGTTGATTCGATGATTTAATGTATAATAATATATATGATATATTGTATTACATTATCTAATATTGGCTCACTTTATTATTTCATTTTCTCAGTGGATGATACATTGATATATATGCGATATATGTTAATTGTATTATTTTCTTTTGTTGCAAATATATAATATATATGTGATATATATTATTGTGACATGTTATGATTAATTGTTTAACATGTTTAAGGATGATTAATTGAGTTTTGGGTTTGATTAGGGTTAGTAGCTTCATGCACCTTCTAGAAGGTTTCTTCTTTTGTCATTCTTAAGATATTTAGGATGACACATTATTTAACCCAACCAAACCCTAACTCTAGTTAACTCTCTACAAAATCTAGACCACTCATCCTTGACCATGGTTTACAATTCAATCATATGGTTTATATTCTATTCATCACAAAAGAAATATAGATGATTATCTTTTCATTATCATCTTCTTCCTTGTTCAAGAAAGCTTGCTAGTTTTTCTTTAAGTGATGAAATAAAATGAGAAAATGATTTAAAAAGAAAGCAAAATTACTACTCTCTCATCCTCATCTCATCTAGCCCATGGGATTAGTGTGTTCTTCTCTTTTGAGTGAGAAAGCTTGAGTCGTAGCAACTTCAAGGTAGATCATCGGAGATTTGGAATACTTCGAGCTAGCATGGATCGTTCGAGTCGTGGAGCCTCTCATGAGTCCGGGAGATCGTGGATCGCGGCAAAGGGACTTCTACTCGGAGCTTGTGAAGTGAAGGAGCTGACTACAAGGGTTGTAATCCCTCACACTTAGATAAAAGTTATCATCTTGCATGTTAAACCCTAATAATCTAGCAAAGATCCCGGCTTTGGGTTGTTCGGCACGTCTAAATTTTTATCCGGGCATGTTTGATGCCTTATGAACCTTCACAAGAGTGCCTAGGAACCCTACATGCCGTACGACGGATTTACGTACGAGCTATATATTGATGATTGATCCGCACCCTTGACTTAGGATGTCTGACTATAGATATGGTATCGGAAATGATATTATTGAGGCGGGATCACCGACTATACATATACATGTATGTATATGTATCGACTCAGATGATAGGCGGTTTCCTTACCTGTAGTTCAGCTTGTTAGTTCGGCCGTATAGTTTAGTGTAGTTGTTAGATTAGATTAGTCTCCTACCTATTTCAAAAACTAGCGGATCGTGGGTATTTTAAAAGACAGGTCAAGGGATCTATGGATATTTATCCATTCTTAAAACCACCGTAGCCCTTATTTTCAAAATCCCACGATTCGTGTTATTTCAAATAGCACAATTGTTTAATATTTAGTTCCCGCTCATTATGGTTGCTCGCTCCGCATCCTATACTTACATTGTTATTTCATATTGCATTGTTGACATTATGCTGTTAGGACACCAGCACCATTACCGATGATGCGTATGTACCACGCACACTTACTTGCCGGCTCACACACATCTTCATCGGTAATTGCCATGTCACGTACACCTTAGAAAATATTATAGCTTAACTTAGCTTGATAGCTAGTAGTTTGACATAATATTAGTGTACTTACCTTATATGCCAGCTTAGATATTGTAGTTATTACTTGTCACTTCATGCATACAGTTATTCATTGTTATGCCGTATTCATGGATTCTTATGCCTATATTCATGGGTTTATATGCTATTGATGATTTGGATTCGGATTTCTATGAGATTTTCTGGATTTGGGGGAAAACTGCAAAACTTGTATAAGCTTCTTCCCTCTCTTTTAAATAAAAAGTGCGGTTTTCCCATGATGTATGAGTCGTCCACCATGAGTTTGCTGATGGATTTCGAGACCCGATTCGAGGAGTGGAGGAACCGTTTCGGGTACATGGTGGACCCGGTGCGGTACCCCGGGGCAAGAGGATCGTGTTGTTGACGTTGAGCATGGCACGGGAGCACTACCGACCGGTGATATTACCCGACGCGTCGGATATCCGGAGGATACCGTCGTGGTCTTGAGATAGATGGTAGGGACCGGTCTGGATTGACGGCGCCCTAGATATTGTGATTGAGATTTTGAGATTTTGAGATATTGAGGTACAGAGATTGTGATACAGAGATATTGAGATATTTGGACACTTATTTTGTGTCGATGCTGGGCACTGTTTTATGCTGATTTCATTTATGGTACCTCACTTTTAAAATACAGAAATCTCACTGATTTATGAAAGCAGTTTTCTTCAGTACATGCATTATGTTCCATGCATTCATACATCATCCATATGATACATTGCTACCTGAGGCACTGACACGGGCACATGGAATTACACTTGGGTTAGATATTTGCCCTAACCATTGTTATGGGTTGCTGGTTATATATTTGAGGATATATTATGATCATTGACCTATGATTGCGTTATTTATGCGATTTCTTTTCGTAGATGTTTTTCTATTCACGAGTTGGCAACTCACCCCCGTTGTGCCCCAGTTTCTTGCAGGTTTTCCGTACAGGTTTCATTACGGCTTTGCGGGCATAGTTTCGTTCGGGTGATTTGCTAGTAGGTGGGTTTACTTGTATCGTACCCCCATTATATATCTTGTATATCATTATTCTGTTGTATCTAGAAGTTCCATCAACCAAACATGTATTTACTTTGAGATAGAGACCAGTGATGTTATTCCTTCGACCTTAGAGTCGTGCATTATTTTTCTGTGGTTTTATTGTGGTTTGAGTTTCCTTTTGAGTTTTGATCCTCGCCGTTGGCGTTGTATATTATATTGCTTGTGTGGTTGTGACCGTCGATTGACGAAGAGCTAGCTCCCGCTTAGGGATGCCTTTTTTTGATTTCGTATACTATTTATGTTATATCCCGTTTGGGGGCCAGTATTTACAAAGGAGACTCTGCCGAAATTTTAAGAAATTTTTTGATGTTTTTAGAAACCCGCATAATTCGGCTTATGCTATTGAAACTACTTGTTTTAAATTGGTTTTCCTTCACTCTACTACTTTTCTTGGTTTGGATTTCTGGGGTTTCGGTTTACTTAGATTACTTACGCCTCGAGACGTTCGTAGTTTAAGTGCCGGTCTTGTTCCGTACTTTCGGGACGTGACAAAGTTGGTATCAGAGCGTTAGGTTTTACCTTCGGAGCGTAGGATGACCCTTGGTTGATGGAATAGGTGACTAAAGTAGAGTGACGTACCGTAGGTATGTTCCGCGGTATATTTACGATACGCTACTCCACTTAAGGAGCCTTAGGATGTACATTTCTTTGCTCAGTATTATATTCATTCCGATCTAGCCTTATCAGTACCAGTTATGGTTTTGCTGCCACGATTACGGGCAGGGAGAGCTACAGCTAGAGTTGCGGTCAGCACGAGCTATTCACGAACGAGGACTGACCAGGGCGAAATTCCGGCGACACACGATTGCGGAGATGTGTCTTTTTACTGTGTTTCCGCGGCACGAGCGTTTGGCGGATCGCCTTTATGAGGTTACTCGGATGTGCTGATCGACACTAGAGGATTGAGCCAATGATAGAGGCCAGCCAGATTTTGATGACCGTTGGTGTATTGCTTACTCATGATGATTGAGGCACTGTTCAGCGTGCAGACGAGTGAGCCAGTTGTTGCTGCGAGCGACGAGATATCGCCCCATATGTTGGAGCTATTGCAGTACAGGTTGTACTAAAAGATGATAGAAGGTCACTAGTCACCCGAGGATGAATGACTAGGACATGTGGTTCGTTCGCCTACCCGATGAGAGGTCATCAGATAGATTGATTCCAGCAAGAGACGACTTCACGCGGAGACGTTGAGAGTCGACAGAGACGATCGAATGTCAGAAACCTATTATTCCAAGTTTAAAGTATTCGGAAGGGCATGCAGGCAATTCTATGGACCCTCTAGAATAATGAAACCCTAACTCGACTTAATGACTTTGTGAAAGTCTTTGAACCTTCGGGTTTGCGGCAGTTCTACGGCGCCATTAGTGAGGCTTGGGTTTGCCCTTCTACGGCTGGACCACCAATGCTGTGGTATGTACTCGATACTATTAAACTGTGCCCAAGATGTTGAGCTCTTGGGGGATTATGAAGTTTTGATGACTTGATCAGATGGTTCGACTTAATTCGGATGCTAGGTGGTGAGATGCATTTCTTGGGAGATTCCCGATACGAGGATAGCCGTTGGAGCTCAGTCCATGCAGCCACGACGAGACGAGTCCGAAGTGGTCGACATTAGAGAAAAATGGAGTAAGAGGTTCGTACAAGATCTGGATATGATGACGTTCCCCTCCGCCGACATCAGAGATGCGATGCGCATGCCGAGGCAGAGTACTGGATATACCTTCCAGAAGGAGTCGCGATGGGTATGCAGCCGTTCCAGAGCAAGATGCAGATATAGGAAAGGATGATGACTTCCGGACAGTTGGCAGAGACGAAATATGGAAGAGACCGTGAGCAGGATTCCTTCCAGGAAACTGCTGCAATGATACTTGCACCTAGGATCAGATGTGTCACGTACATTCAGAGAGCCAGAGGCCGACGCCAGTGATATGCTGTCTTACGAGTGGTCGCGATGATTGACCGGGAGATGACAAGAGACGTGCCAGAACGGGATCATCCCCGTTAGCACACCTGACAGGGCCGATGAGCCGGTGGACCGAGAGATTGGTAATTCACAGTGAAGACCTTGACATAGGAGTGGTCATTGTTACGCACACCAGCAGGCCAGAGTTCATGATCATCGACGAGACGTCCCACTAGTGACCGCGATAGTTGGCCTGAGATTCGTAGAGGATGCGCTTGAGCGGTACTATTCCGCCATTATTGATTTCGATGTTTTGGGTGATTTATTCGCCTGATTTGATTTTGCTGATTGAGGATTTACGATCTTTGCACAGTGTTGCACTTGATATCGCTTTCGTGCTTTTGTTTCACATGTTGGTGATTTTACGGTTTTAGACATTTGAGTTGATTTTGTGCGTATGCACGCACACGATTTGGTTCCTGCACTCTGTATAGTTTATATATGCTTGCTGTGCAGTGATACTCCTTTTGTGCACTTAGATACACTGGACTTCGATTTCGATTGTGATACTCGATATTTGTTTTGTGCACCTTGTGCACCTGATTTGATTTTGCGCATGTTCGGCGCTTGATATTGGATTTCATGATTTCGTGCATGATGGATGCCCCTGGTTTTGGGTTTTCGCGCATGTTGAGCGCATGTCTTGAGATGCGATTTTGGTGCGCACCAGATGCACTAAATCGAGATTTTTTCGTGCATGTCAGATGCACCTGATTTTGCTGTCAGGCACACACGTTGCCTACGACAGATGCTTTGTGCACACCCGATGCACTTAGATCTTATTTCTGTGCACTTATATGGTACGTATATGGATTTTGATTGTCGTGCGCACCAGACGCACGTAGTATTCATACGCGTATTTTTGGATTGATTTCTTATAGAGCAGTACGTTTTTTTATGATAATTGCGATGTGTTTTCATACTAAGCAGGACTAGTCAGAGGACAGTACCTGAATGTATTTTGCATGCATTGATAGCTATTGAAGGGAATTCCAAAAAGCGAGCTATAGTCTCAGTATTTACCTACGTGTCTGATATGACGCGAAATGTTTAAAACAAGGAAAACCCTTCTAAATTGTTTCCGAAAACGGCGGAACGTACATTTCAAACAAAGGTATATATGTATATAGTTATTTTCTTATGATAGACGTCCGCTACTGTGCAGTGTTATGTGCATTGCACAGCAACTTAAAGGATTTGGCATGCATTTCCTCCTGATATTTGCATGTATAGTTCCGATTTATAGCATATCGGTCTTGCTTGAGATTTCGCATTCGTGTCTTCACCTTGACTCCGATGATTGCGGGATGCTTGACAGAGTTTTGATTTCGAGTTATCTACTCATTACTCATGCGCATGCATTGCGCTATGACGTGTTTATGTATTTATGATTTCGGAGCCCCGGCGATTTGATGGTTTTGGCTGAAATATTTTAGTATTTGGGGGGGGGGAAGTTTTAATTTAAATTCGGAGACCGAATTTCTTTAAGGGGGGAAGATTGTAACGTTTTAAAAATCGTTTCGGTGAAATTTCGGAAAATCGGTAAAATAAGAGGGGGTTTCTGTAAAAAGCCAAAATACAAATATCTTTATTATAAACTTAAATATACATATTCTAGCTATGAAATTGCTAGTATTTGGTGTTTATTGAGCCACTGGTGAAATTTCAAATTTTCTGAAAATTTTTACGAAATTAATTATTTTAATATTATTTTAAGCCGTCACTAATACATTTAATTAGGTAAAATTACAAATTGGAATGATTTGAAATAAATTTTGTGCATCATAAAACATTAAATAAAATTTTATCATGTGGTTTTTGAAACGAAATCGTTTGCCAAAACGGTTTAGAAATTATTGAAGAAAAAATGCTTTTTTTAGTGTAAATAGATATTTGAGGTATTGTATTTATCATTTTCCATCACCCCACACCCATACCCACACTCACACACCCCCATTTTTCCTTCCCCATGGCTGTATTCAGCAGCCCCCCTCAATTGTCCCCACTTGTGTTGCAAAAGAAAAGAAAGAAAAGAAAAGAAAAGAAAAGAGAATGATAGAAGTAAAATGTGGACTTTTTGATCCCATTCTCTCTCCAATCACTTCACACTCTCTTCTCACCCCTCATTGGCCGAGCCATTTCTGAATTCCTGCAGCCTCTCCCCTCTCTTTCCCTCATCTCATCTCTTCTCCAAAAATCCCACCCTTTTTACCTTCAAAAATTCATCAAATTCCATCCAAAATCAAAACAAAATGAAAATCCAACTCCTACCCATTTTTCATTTGCCTATCTAGCATGGATCTAGGGAATAAGATTTCAATTTGGGAGGCTATTGGTGCTTGTGGATCTTCAAATATTTTTGGGTATAATTTCTAAACCTTTTGCTTAATTTGTTAGTTAATTTCTTAAAGCTAATTTATTTAAGTGTTAATTAGGCTTTAGTTGCAAGTTTGGAAATTCTAGAATTGGGTATGGATCAAGTTAGGGTTTTAAATCATTTGATCATGGTTTAAGTGTACAATTTAACATATTATGGCATGTAAAATCTTACCTAGTAACTAGTTTGCTAATTGTTATTTTAAAATTTATCTAATTAAGCTATTTTGCTAACTAGGGTTTTTGGAAAATTATTAAATGCTTTAGATTAAATATAATTGTGGTTTCATATCATTATTAATATTATATTGAGTGGTTTAATGCCTTTAGTTCATGAAAATCCAAGCTAAATTGTTGTTTGTGTATTTTTGCTATAAAATTGTTAAAATTGGGTATTTTGTAAACTAGAATTTTGGGGTCAATGGAATTTAATGAGATTAAATTATGGAATTATTTTTATGACTTATTTAAGATATTTAATAAGTATTATGGCCGCTAGATTTGTTTAAACGTCGAGTTTTGTACTAAAACGGGTAATTTTTGCTTGCTAGTTTTTCGGAAAAATGGCTTTTAAGGTGAATTTGTTGTTTTTGTGAATTCTAACCTATTTTATATTATAATTAGTGTTCATGAATGAACAAATGATAGTGTTTGGGTTTTTATCGATGGTTTGATGTTTGTACATTGACATCGAAGGTTGGTTTGGCTATTCTTGCTTGCGTAGGCGATAGGTTTTGACCTATGCGTGATACACGTGCCGATTTGATTTTCGTATGCCGTTTCGATTTCTAATTTGGTTTTAATGTGATACGGTGCGTTATGATATGTAGGTACCCCATGTGGACTTCGAGACGACAAGAAAGCGCGTGGCGACGTCGGCACCGGCGAGCGAGGACCAGGTGAGTAGATTTATATCTACGGGGAGAAGTCGGGTGGATGGCGTATAGCACCCCCGCAGTCCGTGGTGATGTATACGAAAATGTATACACACATATATATTGATTATTTATTATTGAGGTTATTGATGATAAAGATAGATTTTAGGTGTGAATGGACAGGTTTAGTGTTGCGAGACCCTAGAGTAGAGGTTGCACCACATTTACACACACACCCATACTTGCATACATTCTTCTTCATATGTGCTTATATGGGGTTATATAGTTATGTGTTCAAATGGGTATGGGACTATGTGTTCATATACTGGATTTGAGGATAGTACTTGGGATCTGAGATGAGTCGAAGAGATTTGATTTGAGGCCGTGAGATCGGTGATTTGGCAGGGTTCGTATTTGAGATACGACATGACGTTGTAGCGGGTCCTTTGACGTAGTGTTTCACACACGTGCATGCATACGCAGGTGGTATCAGTATTGTACTAGACGTAGATCATTACCCCGATCATGATATTTGATAAAGAGGATACCAGATGAATAGTATGATGAATGTGATATTGACCCGTACCCAGATTTGGGGAGCCGTACGACGGATTTACGTACGAGCTATATATTGATGATTGATCTGCACCCTTGACTTGGGATGTCTGACTATAGATATGGTATCGGAAATGATATTATTGAGGCGGGATCACCGACTATACATATACATGTATGTATATGTATCGACTCAGATGATAGGCGGTTTTCTTACTTGTAGTTCAGCTTGTTAGTTCGGCCGTATAGTTTAGTGTAGTTGTTAGATTAGATTAGACTCCTACCTATTTCAAAAACTAGCGGATCGTGGGTATTTTAAAAGACAGGTCAAGGGATCTATGGATATTTCAAAAGACGTATCCATTCTTAAAACCACCGTAGCCCTTATTTTCAAAACCCCACGATTCGTGTTATTTCAAATGGCACCATTGTTTAATATTTAGTTCCCGCTCATTATGGTTGCTCGCTCCGCATCCCATACTTACATTGTTATTTCATATTGCATTGTTGACATTATGCTGTTAGGACACCAGGACCATTACCGATGATGCGTATGAACCACGTACACTTACTTGCCGGCTCATACACATCTTCATCGGTAATTGCCATGTCACGTACACCTTAGAAAATATTATTGCTTAACTTAGCTTGATAGCTAGTAGTTTGACATAATATTAGTGTATTTACCTTATATGCCAGCTTAGATATTGTAGTTATTACTTGTCACTTCATGCATACTGTTATTCATTGTTATGCCGTATTCATGGATTCTTATGCCTATATTCATGGGTTTATATGCTATTGATGATTTGGATTCGGATTTCTATGAGATTTTCTGGATTTGGGGGAAAACCGCAAAACTTGTATAAACTTCTTCCCTCTCTTTTAAATAAAAAGTGCGGTTTTCCCATGATGTATGAGTCGTCCACCATGAGTTTGCTGATGGATTTCGAGACCCGATTCGAGGAGTGGAGGAACTGTTTCGGGTACATGGTGGGCCCGGTGCGGTACCCCGGGACAAGAGGATCGTGTTGTTGACGTTGAGCCTTGCAGAGGAGCACTACCGACCGGTGATATTACCCGACGCGTCGGATATCCGAAGGATACCGTCGTAGTCTTGAGATAGATGGTAGGGGCCGGTATGGATTGACGGCGCCCTAGATATTATGATTGAGATTTTGAGATATTGAGGTACAGAGATTGTGATACAGAGATATCGAGATATTTGGACACTTGTTTTGTGTCGATGCTGGGTACTGTTTTATGCTGATTTCATTTATGGTACCTCACTTTTAAAATACAGAAATCTCACTGATTTATGAAAGCAGTTTTCTTCAGTACATGCATTCTGTTCCATGCATTCATACATCATCCATATGATACATTGCTACCTGAGGCACTGACATGGGCACATGGAATTACACTTGGGTTAGATATTTGCCCTAACCATTGTTATGGGTTGCTGGTTATATATTTGAGGATATATTATGATCATTGACCTAGGATTGCGTTATTTATGCGATTTCTTTTCGTAGATGTTTTTCTATTCATGAGTTGGCAACTCACCCCTATTGTGCCCCAGTGTCTTGCAGGTTTGCCGTACAGGTTTCATTACGGCTTTGCGGGCATAGTTTCGTTCGGGTGATTTGCTAGTAGGTGGGTTTACTTGTATCGTACCCCCATTAAATATCTTGTATATCATTATTCTGTTATATCTAGAAGTTCCATCAACCGAACATGTATTTACTTTGAGATAGAGACCAGTGATGTTATTCCTTCGACCTTAGAGTCACGCGTTTTTTTTCTGTGGTTTTCTTGTCGTTTAAGTTTCCTTTTGAGTTTTGATCCTCGCCGTTGGCGTTGTATATTATATTGCTTGTGTGGTTGTGACCGTCGATTGACGAAGAGCTAGCTCCCGCTTGGGGATGCCTTTTTTTGATTTCGTATACTACTCATGTTGTATCCCGTTTGGGGGCCAGTATTTGCAAAGGAGACTCTGCCGAAATTTTCAGGAAATTTTTGATGTTTTTAGAAACCCGCATAATTTGGCTTATGCTATTGAAACTACTTGTTTTAAATTGGTTTTCCTTCACACTACTACTTTTCTTGGTTTGGATTTCTGGGGTTTCGGTTTACTTAGATTACGTACGCCTCGAGACGTTCGTAGTTTAAGTGCCGGTCTTGTTACGTACTTTCGGGACGTGACAATAGACCTCATATCGACACGACTTATCGAACTACTTGGGTCTGACGTTTACCACCCCTAGGCGAGATATGCGACATATCAGACGACGAGACCGGACTGTACGGGAGTGTTACTGATTGGATTCATATGAGAATGTACAGGCTTGCTTGTTGATCTTCTGAGCGCTCAATACCTGGGTGGCTGTTACGTTTAGCTGACCGCTTGCAGCTTATGGGTGTTATGATCATCACCTACTGCCGGCGTATTGACGATTCTTTAGAGTCCTACACAGAGGTTTCTTGACTCAGGTAAAATGGGGTAGGGGCACATATGTGATATGTGCGGGACCGAGGATAATGCGGTATTTGATACCGTATTGGATTCTCGCGATATGAGATATCGGCCAGGTATATGTGATATAGCCGGGTCATCGTATTAGTCGGTTATATGCGATATAGTCGGATTGTCGGATCAAGTGTTGATTCGATAATTTAATGTATAATAATATATATGATATATTAAATAACAATAACTAATATTAGCTCACTAAAAGATTCATTTTCTCACGGGATAATACATTGATATATATGCGATATATGTTAATTGTATTATTTTCTATTATTACAAAATATAGTGTATATGTGATATATAATATTGTAATATGTTAGGGTTATAAATTTAACAATGGTTTAGGGTTTAAATTTGGTTAGGGTTTGGATTAGGGTTAGCTTTTGCATAAAGCTTCCCCGAAGCTTCATGAAGCTTTAACTTTGTGTTTTGCTTGATATTTTGTGAAGATATTATGTTAACCCAATCCAAACCATTAACTCTAGTTAACTCTCTACAAGGGTTAACTCCTTCATGCTTAACCCTTGGTTAGATTTGTAACCACTACAATAATTCATTATTCATCACAAAAGGATTCTTCATCTTCTTCCTAGAGTTCTTCATGAAAAAGCTTTCTATCCTTTTCAAAAGTGATGTTTATATGTGAGAATATGAAAACAAAAGAGAGCAAAAATCTTACTTCATCATTCTCATCTATCCTTGCAATTTAGATGAAGGTGTTCACTTCTTTTAGAGAGTGAGAGCTTGTGTTAATGAAACATCAAGGTAGATCATCTTTGTTATCGAAGATCGGAAGCAAGCTTGCACCTTTCTTTTCACGGAGCCTATCGAGAGTTCGGAACACGATGATCGCAACGAAGGGACCTCAACACGGAGCTTTAGAAGTGAAGGACTGGATCTACAAAGGTTGTAATCCCTCTCACCTAGTGTTAAAGAGTTTAACATGCTTGTTTTCACATAAACTCTAGTTTAAAGATCCGGCTTTGGGTTGTTCGACACGGCTAAATTTTTAATCGGGCATAGTTGATGCTCGTAGAACCTTGTGAGCGTGCCTAGCAACCCTACAGTGGTATCAGAGCCAAGCTAGAGTTTTAGGCGAAGTCTAGACGAAGTTTAGAGTCCGATCGAACCCGGAAACCCTGACACGAACCCTTCTCTGGATATTTTTCAAAAATGTGATTTTTATGAATTAAAAGTGCTCAGAAAATTAAGCAGGAAAAACTAAGAATTACTGTGAAGTACGGACTTGTAATTCACTGATTTGACAGCGGAACCGCGGCCAAACCAAGGGTTTGGCGGCGGTTACACGGCCAAAATTGTGAATTAGTCCCTAGAACTTCATATATTTATTCTTTGGTCCTTTCTTGTCATTTTTTTCTGGGAATTTTTTAATTCCACTAAAGTGTTGAGTTTTTTATGGTTGTATTGGGGACTCGTTGATTCGATTGGATAATTTAACTTCGTTTAATTTTTTCTGGATAATTTTAGAAACTGTTAAAAAGTTCGAACGGATATCAATAACTCACTTTTTCCCCAGTCGGAAATTTTTTCAAAAGTTGGATTTTTTCTTGAGTTTGAAACTTTCTAAGTCGTGCAAGTAACGCGGTGGACCCTCTAGAAGACAACAAACCTTAACTCGATTATGTGACCGTCTTGAACTGCCTCTAAACCTTAGGGTTTGGGGTAGTACGGCGTGCCACATATGAGGCGTTGGCTTGACCCTTCTACGGCTGGACCATTGGTACTGTGACATGTGATGGATGTTTTTAAACTGATTTCAAGTGTTGAGATATATTGGGGAAATCTTGGGTGTTTGATTATTCGATCGGAAAGTTTATCATTGTCTATTTATCTGGAATGTGATACAATATTTGGAATCCACAAGTAGTTATAAGATAACTAATTTGAATGTTATAAACATAGCAGTTTAGTCTCAGATGATCGGTTGCCACGGAATTTTGATTTGATCAAAAGTCCATCGCAATCACGTAGCGTACGCGGATACTCGCCAGGTAAACTTAATAGACAGCCATGCCCTGACCAAGTGACTGTAGGAGAACCCCGTCGCCAAAAGCATCCGTTCGGGTGCTCGCGGCAGCGGTGTTCCGCCTTAGTGCACTTCGTCGACGGCATCCGGGGGTGCGGCCGTTTACTAAAGTTTGCGACGAGCATTCGATTAGGATGTCGGGAATCTTGTTGAATTGTCCGACTTGATATTGAAAAGAGTTTTCGATAATGAGACTAAAATGCGGGGTTTATAATTGTTAGGCATGCGATGTCTAAGGAATTCATTTGGCTAGGCATGCGATGTCTAAGGAGGTTGCGGATTCTAACTGTTGTAGTTTTACACTTTCTTTTCTGTGACCATAAGCGTAGTATGTGGTGTATCTCCGGCTTCGTTGCTATACATCAACGATAATCGGGATACGCATACATACTTACGTTGATGATATGAGATATTATGTGTTTCTATGATATGTTATATTGGATCATCGCGTTCTGAATAGCCGGGGGTTTTATGTGTGATGAGAGTTTTTTCTTTTTCATTCATGTAAAATTCATTTGTATGTAATATTCTTTTATTAGGGCACTTCCGGGCTGAGGATGATGTCACCATTGTATATTATTTACTTTTCCGCATTAGGTAGACGCAAGGCGGGGAGCACAAGTAACCGGGTTCTAGGGTCCAGTGGGAGACCATCTCGAGGAGTCGAGACCGGGTCTCCTAACCCTAGAATTGGCAGTGTTGCTTGCCGCTCTCTAGGGTCTAGGGATGTGGGTTTGGCTATTCATCGCGACCGTGCAATCCGTGTTTTATACAGGCCCGTATTAAAACACGGATGTCCTAGTATATCCAATATTTCATATATGTTCTTCTGCTGCAATGTTCTGTGATGAGATCATATTACTGCCTGAGACGAATGTTTATATTATATATATGAGATATATGTTATATTGCAGATTTCATTTCAAAAGTGATGCTTGTGAAGCATAATAAAATGGTACTTCATTAATGAGATTAATGAAAATAAAAGAAACCTAAAGATGTTGTAGAAACTTGTTTAAAAACTGGTAGCTCTAGTTATTGCTTTGTATAGAGGTGTTCCTTGTAGAACATCCAGCACTTTATTCGATAAGGAAAGAGCCGAGATCCCTTCACCGGAAGTGACCTCTTTAGTGAAACTAGAAGATGCTACAAACTCGGTTTGTCTTTTGATTGCTTCTATAGTTCTTGCTTTGCATAGTGGTATATATGATATATCATGCACCTTATTCGATAAGGAAAGGGCCGACGATCCCTTCACCAGGAGTGACCCCTATAGCAAAACTAGAAAAGCTTAAAAAACACTCCATTTAAAATCCCTCGATTCTACAACAATATCAAGTTCATTACGCAAAGTGTTTTCTGAAAAACCCGTCGTAGCCCTCCGCCATTTCAGATAAGTACCTCATAGTATTCGTGCTGCGTTTGTTGACCTTGTTAAGGCGTAGTGTGCGGTAGCTATTTATGCTTATCTGCATAAGCATATGATGCGATTGGATTAGGGTAGTCGTGCGACTTTGTTGACCTTGTCAAGGGTCGTGCGGGTGGGTTTAATTCAATCAGGAAATGACGGGTTGAACATGACTTGCGGTCTATGGTTTGTTGACCATGTCAAGGTCATAGATCGCTTGGGGTAAAATATTATTGGGAATTTCAAGTGTTGAAATTTGTAATGAGATTGCATACCTTCTATGAGATAGTTGGATCCCGATACCCGCTGCGAGTAAGAGTTACTCATGGGAGTGTTTTACACATTACAATTAGCCGATCAAGTAGGTGTCTAGAAAGGTGTTAACGGGGTTACGCCTCTGGGAAAACGAGGTTTATTTTAATTAGGATCGTGCGAAAGCACGGGGAACCTCCCTCAAAGTACCGACACTGGCCTGGCTGAATGATTGGCGAACTTGTAGCGTGTAATTAATCCCGACTAGTCTTTCCTTTTAGGATTTGACAGAAGATTTGATTAAAACAGTGGGAGACATCCTGATTAGATATATTAGATAACCAATCTAATCTTGCAAGAGCATACGCTGAGTGTTTTCTTCTCTCTCTCTCCAGGTAGCGACCATATCACACCTTAATCAAGATAATAATACGGATGAATTGACCGAACCCACTTGTTATACTGAGCTGGGGAACGTTGGTCCTGCTCCAACTTATAATTGTTATAAGACAGAGTAGGAAATTAGGGAATACCGGATTTCCCGTGCCGCCCAAACGAAGAAAGTGCATGTTGATGCATCATCTTCGGGTGTGTTCATTACAGAGAACTGTTTCTCAGTATCCTTTACGTCCTGGGTATGAGATACCGGATCAGGATCCCGCATATGTAATCTGTTACATGGGCTACAGATAGGTAGAGAACTGAGAACGGGTGATAAGTTTCATGAGATAGAAACGGTGCAAGTGTTGTTGCCAAGTCTGTTGGTCACTATCACCCTGTATTACCAGAATACATTGATTCTGAACAAATGTTATTAGATACCGAACCTGATATACAACATCATATCAGTCTCTTTATTAGTAAAGAAAGGATATAATTTTTTATTGATGGATAATGTTTTGAATATTTCCTATATCAAGAGTTCATCAGTTCAGGTATTGACGTTCTAAATCAAACTACAGTTCTTAGCATACAGAACACACACAAGAGGAAGAGTTCAGAAATGAACAGATCCTTCTTGAGGCATTGTAGACTAGGTCATATCAATGCGACACGACTAGCAAAGTTACATTTAGATTCATATTTAAATTTGTTTGAATTTACATCTTGTGAAACTTGCCGGTCATGTCACAAAGATAAGATGACCACAGCTCTGTTTATTGGAAACAGAGAAAGAGTTAGTGAACTCTTGGGATTGATACATGCAGAAGTATGAAAGTCCCCTGTCTACACATGCCAAGACCGGTTCTTTTTACTTCATTACATTCTCTGATAATCTCTCAAGATTCTGACATGTGTTCCTGTTGAAACATAAGTCCGAAGCTTTTGAGATATTCACAGAATATAAGTTAGAAGTAGAGAAACAAAAAATGGGTATAAGTATTATGTCCTTTGATGAGATCAAGGAGGAGAATACTTGAGCACGGAATTCGTGGACTATTCTAAAGGAGAATGAGATTCTCTCTCAGCATTACTCCTCCGTATACACCACAGCAGGTCGGTGTATCGGGGCGGAGCAATAGCACCCTATGTGATATGGTGTGCTGTATGATGAGTACTACCGAGTTTCCTATTTCCTTTTGGGAATTATGCACTTGAGAAGCTGCATACCTATTGAATAGGGTTTCAAATCAAATCAGTTGCCTACCACTTCATATGTGATATGGAAAGGGAAGAGCCCATATCTTAAGTTTGTTAAGATTTCGGGTTGTCCAGCCTATGTCTAAAAGCATAATCCGGACAAGCTCGAGGCAAAGTCAGTTCTGTGGAAGTTTGTTGGATATCCCAAGCATTCGCAAGGGAATATCTTCTACTAAACAGAGGAATAAAAGATGTTTTTTTTCTCAACATGCCACCTTTGTGAGAGGAAATTTCTTGTGAAGAAATTAGTGGTCATGAGGTAGAACTGGAAGAAGTTCCAGCTATACAAACTACAGCAGATGATTTAGTAGAACCAAAGGATTCATCAGTAACCAACGAACCTCGGCCTCTCTGCCGATCTAGTAGGGTTCCTCACCCACCTGAGAGATACTTCGGTTTCTCTATGACAGTGGGAGCGAGGATTGTATCATGAGATGATGACCCAACTAGTTTCGAGCTGGCCATCAGGAGTGGGACTCTGTAAGAATGGTTGGATGCTTAGCGATCTGAGATGGAATCCTTATACACCAACAAAGTATGGACTTTGGTTGCTTTATCTGAAGGGTTAAATTGCCATCAGAAGCAAGTATATCTTGGGAAGATTACTTGGTGTTCATGGAAAAGTTGATACTTTCATAGCTATGCTTAAAGTCCATCTAGATCCTACTTGCCACTGCTACATACCATGACTACGATATCTGGTGGTTGGGTGTCATGACTGCTTTTCTAAATGTTGATTTGGAAGAGAGCGTCTATAAGTACACAGCCAGAGGGCTTCGTATACAGTGGGAGCAACGGAAACGTGTGCAAGATATTTTATGTGATAAAACAGGCATCGCGGAGTTGGAACGTCTGTTTTGATGTGGTAGTCAAAGAGTTTGACTTCATCAAAATGGTAGATGAACCTTGTATATAAAAAAAGGTAGTAGAGAGTATGGTGGTGATCCTCGTAGAGTACGTGGATGACATACTCTTGATAGGGAAGGAGTTTCCTATGCTATGCTCGGTCGATCTCCGCTTATCACAAGGATTCTCCGTATAGGATCAAGATGATACCTCCTAAATCCTGGGTTTTGGATCTATGAGATAGTTCTAATTGGATGTTTGGATACTCACTAGTTGTAGTGAGATGGTATCAATCGATCCTAGGGAGAATCACTGGAAAGGTTCCAGGGTGATAAGGACGACTGAATGTCAGTCGCAGGTATTGTCTTTACCCTCGGTGGAGGGACGGTATGTTGGAAGAGTTCTAAGCTAGATACCGTGACTTACTAGACGATTAAAGGCAAGATACATCGTTACCAAGGATGCTACCAAATAGGCAGTCTGGATATATAAGTTCATGAGATGAACATCGTTCCTACTATTGTGTGATAATGGATTTGTGGCTTATGCCAAGGAACCCCCGTCCCATCAGAAATCCGGATATAATCTTAGGCAGTATCACCTGATCATGGAGATGGTTGATCTCCAGGGAGATCGAGGTTAGGAGAGTTGACACAGAGGACAATAGCGCAGATCCACTCACAAAGACCTTTTTCCCAGTAGAGACTTTTATGGGATGGTTGAGTATGAGATACTTCAACCACAGCTAATTGTCGGGTATGTGATACCACAACAGATGGCCCTAGTGCAAGTGGGAGATTGTTAGTTATATGTATGCCCTAGAGGCCATTACTGTACATACGATGTATATTGTAATGGATGCTTGGACATATATAGGGAGGACTTTCTTGCTCGACATGATAGTATGCTATCTTGTTGTACTTTATCTTAACATGTACTCTGACTGTCTCTATGTTACACGTTGATAAATACTTTATGATATTTACTTGACTACTGGGACTATGATGAGATCATACTAGTGGGGCCATGGTAGTCGACGAGTACATCCTATAACTGTTCCTAGTCGAGGGTGTATCGAGACAGGGCATCGATGCACCGGAGTAGACTAGCATATACGCATCTTGACCCTTATGATGGGCGATGTATGATCCCATATCCATCGGTGTTTGACATCAAGGATGGTGTGCGGGTGCTCAGTGGAGACTGGGTACACTGGACGGACTCACCGAAAACTCCCAGATGGTATTATACCTCACGTCAGATGGCAGTTCTCCGGTGACACTGGTACAGAGTAGTCTGTTGACCCGAGATCGTCATAGAGTCTTGTGTGATTCCCTCTGTGCTTTGATTTCCATCATACCACGTCCAAGAGGGCGTGCAAAAAGGTGGCTTTTGGGTACAATCCTGAATCACATGGAGGCAATGAGCGATAGGAGGGGATTCGTCTCTCCCGGTATAGGGAGTTGATGTTGTGCTGTGTTCGATTGGCTATAACCAGAAATCCCTGGCCAGGTTTGCTGAGATTTACTAGTAAGTGTTATCAGTAGTTTCTTGAACTGTTATAGACCTCATATCGACACGACTTATCGAACTACTGGCGTCTGACGTTTACCACCCCTAGGCGAGATATGCGACATATCAGACGACGAGACCGGACTGTACGGGAGTGTTACTGATTGGATTCACAGGAGAATGTACAGGCTTGCATTTTGATCTTCTGAGCGCTCAATACCTGGTTGGCTGTTACGTTTAGCTGACCGCTTGCAGCTTGTGGGTGTTTGATATGATCATCACCTTCTACCGGTGTATTGAAGATTCTTTAGAGTCCTACACAGAGGTTTCTTGACTCAGGAAAAACGGAGTAGGAGCACATATGTGATATGTGCGGGCCCAAGGATAATGCGGTATGTGATACTGTATTGGATTCTCGCGATATGAGATATTGGCCGGGTATATGTGATATAGCCGGGTCATCGTATTAGTCAGTTATATGTGATATAGCCAGATTGTCGGATCAAGTGTTGATTCGATAATTTAATGTATAATAATATATATGATATATTAAATTACATTAACTAATATTAGCTCCCTAAAAGATTCATTTTCTCACGGGACAATACATTGATATATATGCGATATATGTTAATTGTATTATTTTCTATTGTTACAAAATATAATGTATATGTGATATATAATATTGTAACATGTTAGGGTTACAAATTTAACAACGGTATAGGGTTTAAACTTGGTTAGGGTTTGGATTAGGGTTACCTTTTGCATAAAGCTTCCATGAAGCTTTGACTTTGTGTTTTGCTTGATATTTTGTGAAGAATTTATATTAACCCAATCCAAACCATTAACTCTAGTTAACTCTCTATAAGGGTTAACTCCTTCATGCTTAACCCTTGGTTAGATTTGTAACCACTACAATAATTCATTATTCATCACAAAAGGATTCTTCATCTTCTTCCTTGAGTTCTTCATGAAAAAGCTTTTTATCTTTTTCAAAAGTGATGTTTATATGTGAGAATATGAAAACAAAAGAGAGCAAAAATCCTACACCATCCTCCTCCTCTATCCTTGCCATTTAGATGAGGGTGTTCACTTCTTTTAGAGAGTGAGAGCTTGTGTTAATGAAACTTCAAGGTAGATCATCTTTGTTATCGAAGATCGGAAGCAAGCTTGCACCTTTCTCTTTGCGGAGCCTATCGAGAGATCGGAATACGATGATCGCAACGAAGGGACCTCAACACGGAGCTTAAGAAGTGATGGACCGGATCTACAAAGGTTGTAATCCCTCTCACTTAGTGTTAAAGAGTTTAACATGCTTGTTTTCACCTAAACTCTAGTTTAAAGATCCATCTTTGGGTTGTTCGGCACGGCTAAATTTTTATTCGGGCATGGTTGATGCCTCATAGAACCTTGTGAGCATTCCTAGCAACCCTACACACTAATATCATGTCCAAACTATTAGCTAACAAGCTATGTCAATACAA
The DNA here is from genome assembly GCA_030015575.1 of Agapanthus africanus. NCBI lineage: Eukaryota > Viridiplantae > Streptophyta > Magnoliopsida > Asparagales > Amaryllidaceae > Agapanthus > Agapanthus africanus. The sequence goes on from CM057350.1 coordinate 243,958,705, forward strand.
TAGTATTTTCGAAGTGTACGTGACATGACAATTACCGATGATGATGTGTGTGAGCCGGCAAGTAAGTGTACATGGAACATATGCATCATCGGTAATGGTGCTGGTGTCCTAACAGCATGATATCAATAATGGTATATGAATCACAATATAAGTATGCGATGGGGAGTGAACAACAATAATGTGCGGGAGCTAAATACTAGACGCCACGACAACTAATCTGCATTTAATATAAATATAAATCATATAGTAGTGCCTTTTGAAATAATACGAATCGCGGTGTTTTGAAAATAAGGGCTACGGTGTTTTTAAGAAAAGATACGTTCTTTGAAATATCCATAGAATCCCTTGACCCGTCTTTTAAAATACCCGCGATTCGTTGGTTTTTGAAATAGGTAGGAATCGAATCTAGTCTAATAACTACACTAAACTATAAGGCTAAGCTAACAAGCAAACTGAAGGTAAGAGAACCGCCTAACATCTGAGTCGATACATATATATATATATATATATATATAGATATATATATTAGTCGGTGATCCTGCCTCAATAGTATCACGTCCGATATAATATCTATAATCAGACATCCCAAGTCAAGAGTGCGGATCTATCATTAATATATAGTTCGTACGTAAATCCGTCGTACGGCATCCCAAATCTGGGTACGGGTCAATATCACATTATCCATCTGGTATCCTCTTTATCAAAGATCATAATCCGGGGTACTGATCTATGTCTAGTACAATACTGATATCATCAATGTATTCCTGATCTGACTACTGATCTACAGCCTCGTACAAACCAATATCATCAAACATGTCATCATAAAGAAGTATACATCACCCAATGCGAACTATTATAAATATCTTAACATATCTTATCTCATATCTCGATCACCAGTCAACTATTCTATATATATAACACTATTCACATGGTATTGTCATCCAAAGATCCGTTATAACATCATGGCGTATCTCAAATACTAACCCTGCCATATCACCGATCTCACGGCCTCAAATCAAATCCCATCGACTCATATCAAATCCTAAGTACTATACTCAAATCCAGTAAATGAACAGATATTCCCATACCCATGTGAACACATAAATATATATTCCCATATACGCACGTGTGAAAGAAGAATGTATGCAAGTATGTGTGTGCGTATGTGTTTGGGTGCCACCACTACTCTAGGGTTTCGCAACTACCACTAAACCAATCCAAGAACACCAAAAATTCGTCTTTATCATCAATCAACTCGAACAACATATAATAAATATATGTCTGTATATGTATTCGTATATATCACCACGAACTGCGGGGGTGCTATACGCCATCCACCCGACTTCTCCTCGTAGATATAAATCTACTCACCTTCCTTCTTGTGTACCGATGCCGATATCGCCATCTTTATCTTCAACGCCTCGACGCCACGTGGGGTACCTATAAGGATATCACAAACGCAAAAGCACATGAAAATCACATCGAAAACCAAAATGGCATACGCTACGCCCATAGGTAAAAACCTATAGTCTCTCATGCAAACACGATCAATAACCTTTTGCCGTTGACGTTCAAACGCCACCCGACAGAAACGAATCACTAAATACCAAAATCCATGCTAAAACAAGTTATAAACCATGCGCTAACATAAGAAAACTACCCCAGATTCTACCATAGATGGAATCAGTCAAAATTTCATATACCAAGGGTCTAGTTTATAGCGTATAAGGCTACAGAACAAAAATGGATCCTAGAACCCATGCTCTGGCCACAAATTGTGGCCAGAAGGGATTAATTGGCGGCCTGAAGGAGGAGGTAGGGGCTAGGGCTTTGGGTTGTGGTTCCTAGTTGCCTGCACATCTCAGTGTCAATCCAAAATAATTTTCAGGTGGCTCGGGTGTTAGCAGATTTCCAAAAACACTCACAGAATTACAGTTTTTCCCGATATCGTTTTCATAAATCCGTATTCCGGGTTCTAGTTTCTGGTTTTCTCCAATATAACATCACAACAGGGGTTGTAGTCTCTAACTACACCTCAATTCACCTTTGATTTCAAATCAAACCCTAAACCCTAACTTGGAAATTCCCAAAGTTCATCAAAACACACCATATCGACATGAAACAAGTATAGAAGCAAAAGGAATTGAAATACTACTCTAAGGGTGCAGAAATTACCTCCTTTGGAAACTCAAGAATATTCTTGAGTTGCTCAAAGTCCTCAAAATCCACTCTTTCTTAGTCCAAGGCGTTCCTCTCGAGCTTATGAACAATTTTTGAGAAGTAGGAATGGGGTTTTGGGGTTGGATCCATGGTGTTTTGGGGGATTGAAGGTGGAGGAAGAAGTGGTGGAGCAAGAGCAGCAGCAGCCCAAGAAGGAGAGGGGAGAGAATGAGAAGTAGAAATGATGGGGATGGCTCAAAACAAAAGGGTTGACCTACATCTTTCTCTTTCTTCATCATACCTTACTTTTTCTTTTCTTTTCCTTTTTCCTTTATTACTTCTCACAAAATGTTAACCCTAGGCAACCATACACCCACAACATGTAAGAAAATGTGACAAGTATAGAAAAATGATATGTGCATGTTTTGCACCAAAAATGCTAAAAAACCGATTAGCGATTTTTAATCGCGATTAGCACTAAATTAACATATAATTAACCATAAAAACTTAAAAATGGCATAATTCCACAAAATACTCTATTTTAGAATTTTCCATAATTTTTCCAAAATTTTCCCATTTATCAGTATTTAAATATACCGAAATATTAAAATATTCATTAAAAATTAATATTAAATTAAAAAAATTCCCAAAAATAATATTTTATTTATTTGAAATGTTACAGAAGCCCCCTCCATCTCAAAGCCATGAGGTGCGGGCCCGTTGCCCTCTAGAACCCGGCTATCCGTGCACCCCACCGTGGGGTAATCCTAGTACAGAAAGTAAAATATATACAACGGGCATATCGACCTCAGCCCGGTCGTGCCCCAAAAGAATAATATACAAACAGACAGTGACGGCAGTCCACATGTCGGACGCTCGTCTCGCAATAACAAATGTACAAATACAACCAAACTGTACTACCATTGCATCCAGGCTATCTACCACGACAAATCCGCAACATTACAGCACAACACAGAACATCAACATGAATGTCACGTTCGCAAATCCTTCTAAAAGAGCTATAGCAATTAGACAAGATTTACCGATCAAATGACATTCACGGTCGCAAATATAATGTAAATACTGTGAACTAATATATTTAAAATTTTCGATCGACAAAATTTCCTCGAAGTGGGCCCCAAGCACAATTCCCAGTACTCAAACAAATCGGGGCCCAAACAAAAAATACCAGAAACCCCATTTCTAAGTCAGAGACCACTGTAGGAAAAATGGTGGACTGATGCTACAGTGGTGCGGCGGAACCGCGGCCAAAACAAGGGTAATGCCGCGGTTCCACGGCGCTACAGTTAGATCAGTGTACCAAATTTCAACAGTGTTCTTAAAAAAGCCTGCTTGATTTTCTGACACACTCAAAATAATTTTTTGACGATAAAAAAAATTCGACAGAAACTGTTAAATTTGAATCGCGGTTTTGGAAATTTCGTTTGATCGATGTTTTAAATACGTTAGAACAAGCTAGTAAAGGTTAATGGTGTGGCTCTGATACCATGTAAGTCTACGGTAGCGCCCCGGCTGTCTGTCCGAGGCCAAAATGCGGAAATGAAAACTTTTTGAAAACTTGAAACGGCGCTATCGTACACTATAAACCCGGATCAAACCATTAACCTATAACTAGCTAACTAGAGAAGGGTTGGAAAAGCTATACCGATCGATCCGTGTCCTTCGGTCTTTGGCCACCATCCCAAGCTCCTCGCGGCATCTCCGATCTCGATCTTCTCGTCGGAAAGGGCACCACATCATCGAGTCTTTTTACGAGCTCCCGCTTCATCCGAAGCAACTCGGGCACAAAGTTCGCTAGCCGACGTGTCCAAGGTGAAGTAGAGATTGTGTGTGATCACTTTGTCTCTTGCATCCATTGTATGGATGGAGGTTGAAGATGAAGCCATCAATGGAGGTTGTGAGCTAGAGGAAGAAGAAGAAGATGAGCCATTTTCTTTCTTTTGTTATATGATGAAAATGAGAGAGTGAGATCAAAATAATACAAGAGCAAACTGTATCATGGCTTCCCTTCTCTCTCTTCCTCTCATTTCAAACCACAAATTAATCACATAATGTGACATTAGCACAAGAAAAGAGACCATGAGTCGCTAATGAAGTCCATGTCACATTTAATGCATAAAATGATGAATTATGCTCACAATTTCCATTTGTAAACATTAATCCAAACATACCTACATCCGCATTCCGACTGAATGCGAATGCGATGAGACTAAAGTAATCCAACAAATCTAATACTAGGATCTGGCTTAAACCAAAGCCCGCTAGTATGATCCGTCCGATCATGATCCTTGTACTACTGTACGTATATGACCGAAGCCTTCCATATATCATACGGCCTCTACAACGTTTCGCCCGAAACTTGAGAAACTGTCAGTGGGGGACTCTATAGACTCGTCAATACTTTGGCTGTGGATTTAACCACTAGCACGTCAGTGGTACTAGCTGTACGTAACGGGCTACCAGGTATTGACCAAAAGGGAGGTCGATGAGCGAACTCATCCTGACACCCTACTGAGCCTGTCAGTGACAATATCCGTACAGTCCGGTCCGTTCGTCTATGAGCATTGCATGGTGGGCTTAAGGGGTTGGTAAAAGTCAGAACCCCAAAAGCGGTACAAGTCGTGTCGGAGTGTAGCCCAGAACACCCTGAGATACTACTGGAATACCTACCAGTAAATCTCCTGCCTTGGCCAAGGACTTCGTGTAATGGCTCTCCTAGACACAGCGCGATCTCACGCCCAATACCGGGAGAGACGAAACCCCTACCGATCAGCTCACTGCCTCCATGTAGCTCGGGACTGTACCCAACTAAAACCTGTTTGCACGACTCCTTTGAGCCGTTGTAGGGTAGTAATCAAAGTATAGTGGGAACTCACACGAGACAAATGACGATCTCAGGTCGATGAACTAACCTGTACACATGTCACCAGAAAACTGCTATCTGACGTCAGGTATAATACCAACTAGCATGTTCCCGGCGAGTCCTGTCCGGTGTACTCATAACCCAATGAGCACCTGTATACATCTTAGGTGAACCAACTGACACCAATGGCTTGTGAGACCGGCCACCGTCCCTCGTCGGGGGCTCGACTGTATACATTAGTCTACCAATGGAGTATCGATGCCCAGTCTCGAAACTCCCACGACTAGGGACCACTTTAAGGATGTTCTTATAGACCCCAGCTCCCACGTATATGATCGCCATCATACTGCTGGTAGTCAAGCAAGAATCCTAAGGGCTATATCAATGTGTAATAGTGACCTGTAAGGTCACCTAAAGATGTATACGATGATAAAGATAAACCAGATAGCATACTATCCTCCTGAATAAGACTGTCCTACCGGTATAGGTCCTCCATCAATCATTGCAATCACGTGCCTGTGATCCAATAATTGACTCTGAGGGCACTATATCCAACATAATATGCAATGATGTCTATACACAAACTCTATAAATGCATATAAGCAAGCAGCTAATATCATATCATATCATATTTAGCCCTGACGCTTAACGCCATACGGGCGATTTTCCCGTAGATGTTAAATCTACTCACAGACAATCTCAAGCTATGTAGATCCAATCACCCGCTTCCCTTTCTTCGCAGCGTTCGAAGCCCCCACCTGCGATCCAAATAACACAAACATAACCAGTGCAAAACCTCAGAAATCGACCAATATTACGTACAAACTACGTTTGACCGAGGCACCAACTCAAAACGAATTCTTAAGTGTCCGTCTAGTGGTTAACGTGTGTGGCGACACCCCAAAACTAACCCTGGTGCAGCAGCTACACAAGATCATGAACCGTGTCGGATAACGTAACACGCGTATTCAATAACACTAGATTATATCAAATTGGTCCGAGATTTTGTATACTGTCAAAACCCAAAAATCAAACAGTACCAAAAACCTCTAAACAACTGCAGGCAGCTACCCTACAAAAACCAAACCCCAACTCCCCCAAATGGCCGAGGTCGCCGGATTTCCCCTTAATGTCGCCGGCCAAATCCGAGCCTATGGGGTTCGTGCTTCAGGTGTAAACTTAGGGTCACTTGTCCAACACTACTACACTGCTAGATTTTATAGTAAAATTCCCAGGTCATAGCAGATCACAGAGGCTCAAATACGACACTAAAAATACGATATTTTCACAAAACACTACCTTTAGTGTTCTAGACCACAACTACTAGGCAACACAATATTATAAACACTTAATTATCAGATAGAGATCATTACCTAGCCACTCTTGCTCAAAAATACAATCTTTCCAAGCTCCAAGGCAACTTAGTGGCTAAACCAAGATTTGTGAAGTGTTTTATGAAGTTTTAATGAAGTTTGCAAGGATTTGTGAAGAGGTAGTGAGGGTTTCGGTTGAGAGTTGAGAGAATGAAGAATAATTGAGAGTGGGAGAGAATGAGAGAGAGTGAGAGGGATAATGATGAGAGGTGAGTGTAGGGTGAGCTTAAACCTTACACTCACTCTCTCCCTCACCTCATTAAACCTTGCATTAATGCCTCATGACTCACTTAGCCACCTCACTCAATCAAAAACAACAAATACCTCTCATACAAAATATCTAGGCAAGGATAATTCAAGGTACAGATTAGCTTAAGGTGTCATGGTCACTTAACAAGATTAACACTAACCAACCCTCACATTAACATGCACAAATGTATGCAAGCTGTAACAAATAATAATAAATTATTAATTAATTATTTTAAAATGTGAGGAAACCAATTTGACAAACTTTTCCTTAAAACCCTGCATTAACGCTTATTGAACATTAATCGCATTCTAAGGTGTTACAATCTCCCCTTTAAAGAAATTTGGCCCCGAATTAAAATTCTTACTAAGTGTACCTTTAAAAAGATGAGGGAATTTCTTCCGCATCTCACTCTCGGCCTCCTATGTGATCTCCTCACCAGTTGGGCTACACCAAACTACCTTCACAGATGGCAAGACCTTTGATCGAAGTTTCTTCACCTGCCGATCCAATATAACTACCGGCTGCTCGGTGAACGGAAGATCGGGCTCAAGCTGAACGGTCTGGTGCTGAATCATGTGAGAAGGATCATGAAGGTATTTACGAACCATCGACACATGGAATACGGGGTGAACATCCGGAAAACTGTACGGGAGTGCCAAACGATACGCAACGGTACCAACTCGCTCATGAATCTCGAAAGGACCTACAAATCTGGGACTGAGCTTCCCCTTTTTCCTAAATCTTATAAAGCCCTTCATCAGAGAAATCTGCAGGAATACATGATCCCCCACTGTGAACTCAAGTCTGTGATGACGACGGTCGGCATAAGACTTCTGTCTGCACTGGGTTGCTCTCATCCTGTCCAGAATCAGCTGGATCTTCACCGTAGTCTCCTGAACTAGCTGGGGTCCAAAAACCCTACTCTCGCTGAGTTCGGTCCAACAGACGGGCGATCGACACTTCCTACCATATAAAGCCTTAAAAGGTGCCATCCGAATAGTCTCCTGAAAGCTATTGTTGGAGGAGAACTCAACAAACGGCAAGTGACTATCCCAACTGCCACCAAAATCAAGCACACACGCACGAAGAATATCCTCTAGAGACTTTATAGTCCGCTCTGACTGACCATCGGTCTGCGAATGGAAAGCGGTGCTAAAACTCAATCCGGTACCTAAAGCTTCATGAAGCTTCTGCCAAAGACGGCTAGTAAACTTGTTACCCCTGTCGTATACAATTCTTGTGGGAACGCCGTGCAAACGCACAATCTCATCTATATACAACTGAGCATACTGAGCATAACCGAAAGTGGTCTTCAATGGAAGGAAGTGAGCCGCTTTCGTCAACCGGTCAACGATCACCCAAATGGAGTCATACGTCCGACTGGCCCCGGGTAGACCCACAATAAAGTCCATGAAAATATGCTCCCATTTCCACTCAGGAACGGGTAAAGGCTGCAACTCTCCAGCCGGTCTCTGATGCTCAGCCTTGACTTGCTGACAAGTCAGGCACCTCGAAACGAAGTCCGAAACATCGTTCTTCATCCCTTCCCACCAGTAAATGTCTTTCAAGTCGTGGTACATCTTGGTGGAACCCGGATGAACGCTAAAGGATGACTGATGTGCCTGCTCTAGGATCTCGCATCTCAACCCATCAATATCAGGTACACACAAGCAAGTACCGTAACGTAGAACACCCTTGTCATCAATCAAGAACTCCGAATCTGTACCGTACCGAACAAGCTCAAGAATCTCAGACAAACGGGCATCACTAGGCTGCGCCTCACCGATATGATCAAGTATAAGCGGACGGGCATGGACATGAGCAAGCTGTCCCCTAGTGGAAGTGAACTCAAACTGTACTCTACCATCGCACAAGGTTTGCCAATCTGCAGAAGACTGTCTCTGAACTGCGCTCAACTAGGACAAGCTACCCTCGGTTCTACGACTCAAAGCATCAGCTACTGTAGGGTTCCTAGGCACTCTAGTGAGGTCTCACAAGGTATCGAACATGCCATTTTCAAAAATTCTAGGTGCCGAGAGACCCGACTACGGATCGTTTGCTAGAAAAACTAGACGAAAAGTAAACTAGTTAACAACTTAACTAATGGGATATCGGAAATACAACCTTTGTAGTTCCGGTGCTCCACCTCCATAGCTCCGCAACGAAGTCCTCTCCGCTGTCCAAAAAGAATCCGGGCTCTAGCGTCGACTTCATCGGAGAATAAGCAAGCTAGGTCGTCGATGTCCATGCCGAAGATGATCTACGTCGAGGCATCGCTAAATCAAGCTCCGACTTCACCAAGTCAAGAAACTTGTGAAGAAAACACACTCTACTACTTGGCAAGAGATAGAGGATGAAGAAATAGGAAGTGGGTAGACTTTAGATTTTGATTTCTCACTCTTTTTCATCACTTGCCATTAATGGAGCAAGCTTTCTTCATGTGAAGAAAATGAAGAAGAAGAAGAAGCTAATTATGATAAGAATAATAATAATGAGAAAAGAAATTCATTCTTATCATAATTGAACCATAGTTAGGTGTAGAGAATCAATCATGGTTTAGTGGAATGGTTAGGTTAAGCATGAGACAAAAATGGTTACAAAGTCAAAGACTTCATGAAGTTTCATGAAGCATTTAAAGAAGCCACCATTTTCTCATGCTCTTTTTCTTTTCCATAAAGAATAAATGTATATATATAAATTAATAAGAAAAACAATACCCTAATTATCCACTTAACCATGGTTTAATTCTTTACACTTAACCAAAATGTATGTATCATCAAACATGATACAATCTAGTGCACAAAATCATATCGCATATGTAATGCACACATCTGAGTAAGAAAATCCATCTTAAAGTGAACCGATACTAGTTAATGCAAAGTAATATATCAAATATATAATTATGCATTAAATCATTAAATCAACACTTGATTCAATGATCCGGTCATGTCGCATAAAACCGACAGGTATCATTAGTAACAACTTATCGAATCAACACTTGATCCGATAACCCGGCTATATCGCATATAACCGATCAATGTCACATCGCGAGAATCGAATACAGTATCAGATACTGGTATTATTCTCGGTCCCGCACATATCTCATATGCGCTCCTATTTCGTTTCGCTTGAGCCAGGAAACCTCTGTGTAGGACTCTAAAGACTCGTCAATACGCCGGCAGCAGATGATGATCATATCAAACATCCACAAGCCGCAAGCGGTCTGCTAAACGTAACGGCCACCCGGGTATTGAGCGATCTAAAGATCGACGAGCAAGCCTGCTCACACTCCAGTGAATCCAACCAGTAACACTACCATACAGTCCGGTCTGATCGTCTGATATGTCGCATATCTTGCCTAGGGGTGGTAAACGTCAGACCCCAATAGCTCGATAAGTCGTGTCGATATGAGGTCTATAACAATTCGAGAAACTACTGGTAACACTTACCAGTAAATCTCAGCAACCCTGGCCAGGGATTTCCTGTTATAGCCAATCGAACACAGCGCAACATCAACCCCCTATACCGGGAGAGAAGAATCCCCTCATATCGCTCATTGCCTCCATGTGACTCGGGACTGTACCCAAAAACCACCGTTTTGCACGCCCTCTTGGACGTGGTAAGATGGAAATCAAAGCACAGTGTGAACCACACAAGACTCTATGACGATCTCGGGTCAACAGACTACTCTGTACCAGTGTCACCAGAGAACTGCCATCTGACGTGAGGTATAATACCATCTGGGAGTTCTCGGCGAGTCCGTCCAGTGTACCCAGTCTCTACTGAGCACCCGTATATCATCTTCGATGTCAAACACCGATGGATATAGGATCATCCATCGCCCATCTGTATGGGTCGAGAAGGTACACGCTAGTCTACTCTGGTATATCGATGCCCCGTCTCGATACACCCACGACTAGGGACTTTGAAGGATGTACTTATGGACTACCATGTCCCCACTAGTATGATCCGCATCATAGTCCAGGTAGTCAAGTACACATCCTAAGGGCTTTACCAACATGTAACAGAGAGACAATCAGTGTCCACGTTAAGGTAAAGAGTAACCAGATAGCATACTATCATGTCGAGCAAGAAAGTCCTCCCTATATATGTCCCAGCATCCACTACAATATACATCCAATGTACAGTAATGGCCTCTAGGGCATACATATAACTAACAATCTCCCACTTGCACTAGGGCCATCTGTAGCAGTGGTTGTAGTATCTCATACTCAACCATCCCATAAAAGTCTCTCTCTGGGAATAGGCCTTCGTGAATGGATCCGCCGTGTTGTCCTCTGAGTCTGCTCTCGTAACCTTGATCACCTGGAGATCAACCATCTCCACGATCAGGTGATACTGCCTTAGAATATGTCTGGATCACTGATGGGACCTGCGTTCCTTGGCATAAGCCACAACTCCATTGTCACACAATGGATGGAACATAGTTCATCTCATGAACCAATATACACCCAAACAGCCTCTTTGGTAGCATCTTAAGTAGCGATGTATCCTGCCTTTATCGTCTAGTATGTCACGGTATCTAGCTTGGAACTCTTCCAACATACCGTCCCTCTACTGAGGGTAAAGACAATGCCTGCGACTGACATTCAGTCGTCTTTATCACCCTGGAACACTTCCAGTGATTCTCCCCAGGATCGATTGATACCATCTCACTACAACTAGTGAGAATCCTAACATCCAATTAAATCTATCTCATAGATCCAAAACTCAGGATTTAGGAGGTATCATTTTGATCCTATATGGAGAATCATAGTGATAAGTGGAGATTGATCGAGCGTAGCATAGGAAACTCCTTCCCTATCAAGAGTATGTCATCCACGTACTCTACGAGGATCGTCACCATACTCCCTACTACCTTTTTGTATATACAAGGTTCATCTACCATTTTGATGATGTCAAACTCTTTGACTAATCCATCAAAACAGATGTTCCAACTCCGCGATGCCTGCTTTATTCTATAAAGCATCTTGCACACGTTTCCGCTGCTCCCACTGTCTACGAAGCCCTCTGGCTGTGTACTTATAGACGCACTCTTCTAAAACTTCATTTAGAAAAGCAGTCATGACACCCAACCACCAGATATCGTAGTCATGGTATGTAGCCGTGACAAGTAGGATCTGGATGGACTTAAGCATAGCTACTTGAAAAGGTTTTATCATCATCCACACCTGGTCAATGATGCAAACTTTTAACAAGTCTAGCTTTGAAAGTCTCAACCTTTCCATGTACACCAAGTAATCTTCTCAAGATATACTTGCTCCTGATGGGGATTTAACCCTTCAGATATAGCAGCTAAAGTCCATACTTTGCTGGTGTATAAGGATTCCATCTCAGATCACTAAGCATCCAGCCATTCTTACAGAGTCTTACTCCTGATGGCCAGCTCGAAGCTAGTTGGGTCATCATCTCATGATGCAATCCTCGCTCCCACTGTCATAGAGCAACCGAAGTATCTCTCAGGTGGGTGAGGAACCCTACTAGATCGGCGGAGAGGCTGAGATTCGTTGGAATCTACTGAATCCTTTGGTTCTACCAAATCATCTGCTGTAGTTTGTATAGCTGGAACATTTCCAGTTCTACATAACAGACCTTGCCTCGAGCTTGTCTGGATTTTGCTTTTAGACATAGGCCGGACAACCCCAAATCTTAACCAACTTAAGATATGGGCTCTTCCCTTTCCATATCACATATGAAGCGGTAGGCAACTGATTTGATTGGAACCCTATTCAATAGGTATGCAGCTTCTCAAGTGCATAACACCCTTAGGAAAAAGGTAACTCAGTATTACTCATCATAGAGCACACCATATCATATAGGGTGTGATTGCTCCACCCCGATATACCATCGTGCTATGGTGTATACGGAGGAGTAATGCTGAGAGAGAATCTCATTCTCCTTTAGAATAGTCCAGGAATCCCATGCACAAGTATTCTCCTCCCTGATCTCATCATAGGACAAAATACTTATACCCGTATTCTGGTTCTCTACTTCTAACTTATATTCCGTGAATATCTCAAAAGGTTCGGACTTGTGTTTCAACAGGAACATATGTCTGAATCTTGAGAGATTATCAGAGAATATAATGAAGTATAAAGAACCATTCCTGGTATGTGTAGACAGGGGATCAACATGTATCATCCCAAGAGTTCACTAACTCTTTCTCTGTTTCCAGTAAACGGAGCTATGGTCATCTTATCTTTGTGACATGACTGGCGAGTTTCACAAGATGTAAATTCAAACTAATTTAAATATGCATCTTTATGTAACTCTAGCTAGTCGGGTCACATTGATCTGACCTAGTCTACAATACCTCAAGAAGAATCCGTTCATTTCTGAACTTTTCCTCTTGTGTGTGTTCTGTATACAAAGAACTGTAGTTTGATTTAGAACGCCAATGCTTTTAGACAACGTGCCTGAACCGATCAACTTTTGATATAGGAAATGTTCAAAACATTATCCAACAATACAAAATTATATCCCTTTTTTACTAATAAAGAGAGAGATATGATTTTTTATATCAGGTTCGGTATCTAATAACATTCGTTCAGAATCAATGTATTACAATACAGGGTGACAGTGACCAACAGACTTGGCTGCAACACTTGCCCCGTTTTCTGCCTCATGAAACTTATCACCCGTTCTCAGTTTTTCTACCCTTTTGTAGCCCTATGTAACAGATTACATATCTGGGATCCTGATCCGGTATCATATACCCAGGATGCGGAGGATACTGAGAAACAGTTCTGTATAATGAACACACCCGAAGATGATGCATCAGCATGCACTCTCTTCGTTTGGGCGGCACGGGAAATCTGGTATTCCCCAATTTCCTGCTCTGTCTTATAACAATTATAAGTTGGAGCGGGACCAACGTTCCCCAGCTCAGTATAACAAGCGGGTTCGGTCAAAAATCCATATTATTATCTTGATTAAGGCGTGATATGGTCGCTACCTGGAGAGAGAGAGAGAAGAAAACACTCAGCGTGCGCTCTGTCAAGAATAGATTGGTTATTATTTTATCTAATCAGGATGGCTCCCACTGCTTTTTATCAAATCTTCCTTCAAACCCTAAAAGGAAAGACTAGCCGGGATTAATTACACACTACAAGTTCGCCAATCTTTCAGCCAAGCCAGTGTCGGTACTTTGAGGGAGGTCCCCCGTGCTTTCGCACGAACCTAATTAATGTAAATCTCGTTTTCCCAGAGGCGTAACCCCGTTGACACCTTTCTAGACACCTACTTGATCGGCTAATTGTAATGTATAAAACTCTCCCAGGAGTAACAATTACTCGCAGCGGGTATCGGGATCCAACTATCTCATAGAAGGTATGCAATCTCGTTGCAAATTTCAACACTTGAAATTCCCGATAATATTTTGCCCCGAACGATCTATGACCTTGACAAGGTCAACAAACCATAGACCGCAAGTCAAGTTCAACCCGTCATTTCTTGATTGAATCAAACCCACCCGCACGACCCTTGACAAGGTCAACAAGGCCGCACGACTACCCTAACCCAATCTGCATCATATGCATAAACAGATAAATACTGGTTAGCTACCGCACACTTCGCCTTGACAAGGTCAACAAACGCAGCACGAATACTAAACAGGATTTATCTGAAATGACGGAGGGCTACGACAGGTTTTTCTGAAAACCTATTGCGTAATGAACTTGATATCGTTGTAGGATCGAATAAATTTTGAAATGGAGTGCTTTTGAGGCTTTTCTTGTTTTGCTAAAGGAGTCACTCCCGGTGAAGGGATCGTCGGTCCTTTCCTCGTCGAATGAGGTACGGGATATATCATATATATCACTGTGCAAAGCAAAAACACTTAAAAGCAATCAAAAGACAAACCGATTGTGTAGCATCTGCCAGTTATTGCTAAAGGAGTCACTCCCGGTGAAGGGATCTCGGTCCTTTCCTCATCGAATAAGGTGCAGGGTATATCACATATACCGCTGTGCAAAGCAAAAACTGTAGCTACCTGTTTTATTTTGAAATTCGATTCTACAACATCTTAGGTTTCTTTTATTTTATTAATCACATTAATGAAGTCCCATCATTCAAATACCTAAACATCACAGATAAATACGACGTACACTTATGCCATCCGCATTCGCCTCGATGTCCCCTCATGCACCGTTAGGTTAGGTAACTAACGGCAGAGCAGGGTAGGGCTAGCGCGGGTGTAAAACATAAGTAACGCCTATATAATATATCATATATACTATATACTGTATCTATCACAGAACATCACATGATCTCATCACAGATATCGCAGCAGAAGAAACATATGAAATATTGGATATACTAGGACGTCCGTGTTTTCAATACGAGCCAGTATAAAACACGGATTCCACGGTCGTGATGAATAGCTAAACCCATACCCCTAGACCCCTACGAGAGCGGCAAGCAACCCTACCAATTTTGGAGTTAGGAGAACCGGACCCGACTCCTCGAGTTGGTCTACCACTGGACTCCAGAACCCGGTTACTTGTGCCCTCCTCCTTGGGTCTATCCTAGTGCGGAAAAGTAAATAATATACAAAAGGTGACAACTTCCGCAACCTGGAAGTGTCCCAAATAAAAGAATATTACATACAAGTTTTTACATGAATGAAAATGAAAAACACTCATCTCACATAAAAACCCCCGGCTATTCAAACACGACGATCCAATATAACATATCCAGCAACACATAACATCACATGTCATCAACGTAAGTAAATATGCGCATCCCAATTGTCGTTGACATATAGCAACGAAACCGGCGATATCACATATTACACTTACGGTCACAGAAAAGAAAGTGTAAAACTACAACAGTTGGAATCCGCAACCACCTCAGACATCGCATGCCTGACCAAATGAATTACTTAGACATCGCATGCCTAACAATTATAAACCCCGCATTTTAGTCTCATTATCGAAAACTCTTTTCAATATCAAGTCGGGGAATTCAACAAGATTCCCGTCATCCTGATCGAATGCTCGTCGCAAACTTCAGTAGGCGGCCGCACCCCCGATACCGTCGACGAAGTGCACCAAGGCGGAACACCGCTGCCGCGAGCACCCGTACGGATGCTTTCGGCGACGGGGTTCTCCTACAGTCACTTGGTCGGGGCTATGGAGTGAGGCTGTCTATTAAGTTTACCCGGCGAATATTCGCGTACGCTACGTGATTGCGACGGACTTTTGATCACATCAAAATTTCGTGGCAACCGATCAAGTGAGACTAAACTGCTATGTTTATAACATTCATTTAGTTATCTCATAACTTATTGTGAATTCCAAATATTGTATCTCATTCCAGATAAACAGAAAATGTCAAACACCCAAGTTTTCCCGATACAACTCAACACATGAAATAAGTCTAACGACATTCAGTTCGTGCCTCAGTACCAACGGTCCAGCCGTAGAAGGGTCAAGCCAACGCCTCACATGTTGCACGCCGTACTGTCCCAAACCCGAAGGTTCAAAGGGCAGTTCAAGACGGTCACATAATCGAGTTAAGGTTTGTTGTCTTCTAGAGGGTCCATCGCGTTACTTGCACTACTTAGAATGTCGTTAAACTACGGAAAAATCCAACACTTGGAAATTTCCCGACAGGGGAAAAATTGGGTATTTATATCCGGTCGAACTTTTTAACATATTCTAAAAATTTATCCGGAAAGCCACATAGACAAAATTTGATACTCCGATCGAAACACCGAATCCCCCAAAACAAGCCCAGAAAATTCAACTCTGGAATAAATTTTAAATATTCCCAGAAAACTCAGCATAAAATAATAGGAATTACTGTGCATAAAAGGTACGATGACGTCACCATGGTACCGCGGAACCGCCGCAGAAGCAGTGCTTCTGCCGCGGTTCCGCCGCCGTTCAAATGAATTATTCTCCTGAGTTTGTACCGTAATTCTTAGTTTTATTTTATGTATTTTCTAGAAATTTTTAATTCACAAAAATCCGCATTTTAAAAAAAAATCCAGAGAGCAATTTTTGGGTCGGGTTTCGGTTCGATCGGACTTCAGATTCCGTCTGGACTTCGCCTAAGGCTCTAGCTAGGCTCTGATACCACTGTAGGGTTCCTAGGCACTCTAGTGAAGTCTCAAAAGGCATCGAACATGCCATTTTCAAAAATTCTAGGTGCCGAGAGACCCGACTACGGATCGTTTGCTAGAAAAACTAGGCGAAAAGTAAACTAGTTAACAACTTAACTAATGGGATATCGGAAATACAACCTTTGTAGATCCGGTGCTCCACCTCCATAGCTCCGCAACGAAGTCCTCTCCGCTGTCCAAAAAGAATCCGGGCTCTAGCGTCGACTTCATCGGAGAATAAGCAAGCTAGGTCGTCGATGTCCATGCCGAAGATGATCTACGTCGAGGCATCGCTAAATCAAGCTCCGACTTCACCAAGTCAAGAAACTTGTGAAGAAAACACACTCTACTACTTGGCAAGAGGTAGAGGATGAAGAAATAGGAAGTGGGTAGACTTTAGATTTTGATTTCTCACTCTTTTTCATCACTTGCCATTAATGGAGCAAGCTTTCTTCATGTGAAGAAAATGAAGAAGAAGAAGAAGCTAATTATGATAAGAATAATAATAATGAGAAAAGAAATTCATTCTTATCATAATTGAACCATAGTTAGGTGTAGAGAATCAATCATGGTTTAGTGGAATGGTTAGGTTAAGCATGAGACAAAAATGGTTACAAAGTCAAAGACTTCATGAAGTTTCATGAAGTATTTAAAGAAACCACCATTTTCTCATGCTCTTTTTCTTTTCCATAAAGAATAAATGTATATATATAAATTAATAAGAAAAACAAAACCCTAATTATCCACTTAACCATGGTTTAATTCTTTACACTTAACCAAAATGTATGTATCATCAAACATGATACAATCTAGTGCACAAAATCATATCGCATATGTAATGCACACATCCGAGTGAGAAAATCCATCTTAAAGTGAACCGATACTAGTTAATGCAAAGTAATATATCAAATATATAATTATGCATTAAATCATTAAATCAACACTTGATTCAATTATCCGGTCATGTCGCATAAAACCGACAGGTATCATTAGTAACAACTTATCGAATCAACACTTGATCCGATAACCCGGCTATATCGCATATAACCGATCAATGTCACATCGCGAGAATCGAATACAGTATCAGATACTGGTATTATTCTCGGTCCCGCACATATCTCATATGCGCTCCTATTTCGTTTCGCTTGAGCCAGGAAACCTCTGTGTAGGACTCTA
Organism: Agapanthus africanus; assembly: GCA_030015575.1. Taxonomy (NCBI): domain Eukaryota; kingdom Viridiplantae; phylum Streptophyta; class Magnoliopsida; order Asparagales; family Amaryllidaceae; genus Agapanthus; species Agapanthus africanus. The sequence goes on from CM057350.1 coordinate 243,976,674, forward strand.
AAGACTCGTCAATACGCCGGCAGCAGTTGATGATCATATCAAACATCCACAAGCCGCAAGCGGTCTGCTAAACGTAACGGCCACCCGGGTATTGAGCGATCTGAAGATCGATGAGCAAGCCTGCTCACACTCCAGTGAATCCAACCAGTAACACTACCATACAGTCCGGTCTGATCGTCTGATATGTCGCATATCTTGCCTAGGGGTGGTAAACGTCAGACCCCAATAGCTCGATAAGTCGTGTCGATATGAGGTCTATAACAATTCGAGAAACTACTGGTAACACTTACCAGTAAATCTCAGCAACCCTGGCCAGGGATTTCCTGTTATAGCCAATCGAACACAGCGCAACATCAACCCCCTATACCGGGAGAGACGAATCCCCTCCTATCGCTCATTGCCTCCATGTGACTCGGGACTGTACCCAAAAACCACCGTTTTGCACGCCCTCTTGGACGTGGTAAGATGGAAATCAAAGCACAGTGGGAACCACACAAGACTCTATGACGATCTCGGGTCAACAGACTACTCTGTACCAGTGTCACCAGAGAACTGCCATCTGATGTGAGGTATAATACCATCTGGGAGTTCTCGGCGAGTCCGTCCAGTGTACCCAGTCTCTACTGAGCACCCGTATATCATCTCCGATGTCAAACACCGATGGATATGGGATCATCCATCGCCCATCTGTATGGGTCGAGAAGGTACACGCTAGTCTACTCTGGTATATCGATGCCCCGTCTCGATACACCCACGACTAGGGATTTTGAAGGATGTACTTATGGACTACCATGTCCCCACTAGTATGATCCGCATCATAGTCCAGGTAGTCAAGTACACATCCTAAGGGCTTTACCAACATGTAACAGAGAGACAATCAGTGTCCACGTTAAGGTAAAGAGTAACCAGATAGCATACTATCATGTCGAGCAAGAAAGTCCTCCCTATATATGTCCCAGCATCCACTACAATATACATCCAATGTACAGTAATGGCCTCTAGGGCATACATATAACTAACAGCTACCACATCCGTCTTTCCCGGGTGATAAAGGATCTCACAATCAGGATCCTTCACAAGCTCCATCCAACAGCGCTGTCTCAGATTCAGGTCCCGCTGCTGGAAGATGTACTTCAAGCTCTTGTGTTCCGTGAAAATCTGACACGACTACCCGTACAAGTAGTGTCTCCAGATCTTCAACGCAAAGACCACCGCGGCCATCTTAAGATCGTGAGTGGGGTAATTCTGCTCGTGTTTCTTCAGCTGCCTAGAAGAATAAGCAATCACTCTATCATGCTGCATCAGAACACAACCGAGCCCCACTTGAGAAGCATCATAGTAAACTACAAAGCCACCTGATCCAGAAAGCAAAGATATAACTGGTGCAGTCGTCAATCGAGTCTTCAACCGCTAAAAGCTCTGCTCGCACCCATCAGTCCAAAGAAAAGGAACCCTCTTCCGGGTCAGTCCGGTCAGCGGTGCAGCGATGCTCGAAAAATCCTGCATGAACCAGCTAAGCATAAGAAGCTGCGGACCTCTGTCACGGATACAGGTCTGGGCCAAAGCTGCACAGCTTCGATCATCCTCGGGTCCATAAGAATTCCATCTCCCGTCACAACATGACCCTGGAAGTCAACTTTATCAAGCCAAAATGCGCACTTTGAGAATTTAGTATACAGTTGGTGCTCTCTCAATGTCTGCAAAGCAACCATCAAGTGCTGCCCATGGTCCTCTCGACTCCAAGAGTAGACAAGAATGTCATCAATAAATACAATAATAAACTGGTCGAGAAAAGGCCTGAAAAACCGGTTCATCAGATCCATGAACGTTGTTGGGGCATTGGTGAGTTCGTATGACATCACCAAAAACTCATAATGCCTGTAGCTTGTGCGAAAAGCAGTTTTCGGAATGTCATCCTTCCGAACCCGCAACTGATGATAACCCGAACACAAATAGATCTTAGAAAAATGTTTCGCACCGTGGAGCTGATCAAACAAATCATCAATGCGAGGTAAAGGATACCTATTCGGCACTGTAACTCGGTTCAATTGACGATAATCGATACACAACCTCAAACTGCCGTCCTTCTTCTTGACAAAATACACAGGAGCTTGTTCATATCAGATTTTTGCATTTTTATACCGCCCAATTTTTATCATATTGCATATCGGTAGGTACTCTTGAGCCGTGTTTGCTAGTCAATTGCAGGATACAAGTTCTCGGTTCTAAATGGTGAAATCCATGGAAAAACACGACAAAATCCGGGTTCCTGCCAACCACAGATAAAACACGGGTCTCCGCTCTTTATCTGTCTGTTGCCACACACCAGTTTAGGAGACAAAATGGCAAATCGATTGTCACCTTCATGCACAAGGCTCAATGGAAACACAAGATCCAAGAAATCTACGCGGAGCTCAAGAAAATCATGACAAAATATACACATCCAATCACCTTTTGATCAATAGAAATTCTGGAAAAATCGGGAAGAAAATATAAAAAAAAAACATATACCAGATTGAAGGGCACTACAAACCAGGGCAAGTCACCTTTTTTGGTGACCTAAGTCTCCAATATGGCCGCGGAACCGCGGCCTAAGCATGCTTAGGCCGCGGAACTGCGGCCGTACGGCCTCCTCAGAAGATAAAATTTCAGGGGTGTTTTGGTCTTATCAATGTGGTCCAGAATGTTGCCCTAGATTTTCAGTTTCCTGCCTATAAATAGTCCAGAACTTGTGAAGCCAAGGGTGCATAATCTTGTATTTTTCTAGGTTTAGAATACTTATTTCTTCTTCCTCTTCTCATCTCTTCTCCATTAAAAACTTATAGTGAGCTTTGTGAGTGAAGAATGATGAATAAAGAAGATTCTTTTACTTATCATGCTTGTCTTGTTCTTTTATAATTGCTTGTAATTTTAATTTGTTAACTTAGTTGTTGTTATTTCTTGTTTTTTCTTTCTTTTCTCTTTTCCGTTATCATTAAAACAACCATGATGCTTACGCTTGATCCTTGCCAAGGTGAGGTCGCAAATAGCTAGTTGTTATCTTCTAATCTCCTTCTTTCTATCTTCCTCTTTTGTTTTGTTTTCTTTCCATTATGATGTGTGAGTAGTTTCATACTTGTTAGGGTAGGATAAGGGAAGTTTGAGAGAAGGAAATCTCTCTCACTCTTTCCTTGCCCAACATCTTAAAATCGACTCCCGTTAATTGAACCACAATCCGCTCCTTACGGCACCTTATCCTACATGATAGCGGTGATTCCGTAGTGAGACCGGTTGTGGTTGAATTAACCGAAGGTTATGGCTAAGAGCCAAGAACGGACGGACAAGCACCAAAAGGAAGAACTTATGCGTTGGAAAGCCTAGCTTATACTCGCAAGTTCCTTCCTAGTCGTGCTAATCCCCGTTGTTGCCGATTACCGTAACACCGATATTAAGAGTAGCAACGAAAGAGGTAAGCGACTCCTAACTCAAACTAACCTAATCCTAACCCTAACAAGCTCTCTTTACATATCACTTTAACACTTAATTAATCACAACAAAATCTGGAAAACTGGACTTAACTCGTTAAAGCACATAGAAAAAGATTCCCATCTCCCTGCGGACGACCCGTACTCAACCGGCTAGCTACGAGCGAAACCGTCATGATTGCGGTAATTAACTAAAACTTGAACACGCAGAATCGCTAACAATCAAATGGCGCCGTTGCCGGGGAGGCGGTAGTTTATTTCTTTGTATAATTTCGGGTTAACTTGTGAATATAAAACAACCGAAAAAAAAAAAATATACATTGTAAAAAAAAACCATTTTGTTAATTTTTTTGATTAGTTTTTGTGCAAGTGTGCAGGATAATACGGAGTTCAAGTTCAGTGCCAAAGACGTGGGAAGATAGACCCACATTTCGCGGCTACACCGCGACGGGCAAAACGAAGCAACCGGTCTACTATAAAAATCTGGAGCAGATACAGTAAGCAACTGAAAATTCAGCACATCCAGACAAGCAGAGGACACCTAACAGAGCAGACCCAAAAATTTTCGCAGCCCAACTCCAACAAACCGCCGCGGAACCACGGCATAAGGAGGCTTAGGCCGCGGAACCGCGGCCGTTTGGTGCCTTCGGGCTACCAAAATCTCTGTAAGTGTTCCTCATCTCTCTCCCACTCCTCTGGACTCCAATAAACCGTGTTTTCTGCAGATTTCTTTGCACAAACTCTCTTCCCCCTTCCAATAAACTGTTCTTGTGCAGGATTCTTTGCGCCGCGCTAAAAATAAAAATTGTTTGCAGTTGATTTGTTATCGCTTTGCATTCATTAATACGGACTTAAGGGGCTTGAAACCAATTCAGATTGGGTGGGGATTTCATCACCCTTCGCAGGACCCCAAAAATCACAAAAAGCATATGCATTGACCATTGTTAAATTTAAAAAATACTAGACTCGGCCCTAAGGACTTCGCGCTTAATAGGACAGAGGACTAGTTACAGGCATCGGCCGTTTATCCTATCTGACTTTTGCGGTGCCTAGGCAAGTGTGACAAAGGCAAGTGGCTATTTAATTAAGGAACTTCGCAAAAGCGTTGGACAACCTCCCACTTACCTGGCACTTATCTGGCCGCATTTGACGGAGAAGAGGCGGTTTGAGGTTCTATTTCTAGCCCTCTGGAACAGTTAGGAGCATGTCTAGTTGACCTAGGTAACCCTAGATCTAGGTGTGATTGTGCATATCTTGTTTGTGATTACTCAAAGCCGTAAGTCCGTACATATTTCTGTAAATCTCTTTCTAAAAATAAATAAAAAAAGGGAAAAAATCAAAAACTTTTATAAAAACTTGCCCTTTAAAATCCATTTTTAACCCACCACCCATCGCCTTTGTCCATTGACATTTTCTTACCCTCACCTTCTCCGCTTTGACTATACTAAACTCGTTTAGTGTATGTCCGCTTGGTCTCGGGACACTAGCGCCCGACTAGTCCGCGTTACATTAGTCGCTACCGACTACGCGATCGACTCAGACGTCGAAACTCCGTCCACTCCTCTTTCACCCCTTCCTTTGCCGGACAACTCCGACGTTGACCGGAATTCTGTTCATACATCTTCACCTTCACCATCACCAACCTCTTCTTCCGCGATGTCAGGATTTAATCTGAACATCTCTTTGACTACCCCTAGATTGGCTCCCCTCCTACGGAGACCAATAACCCACCACCACCGCCTGTTGTAGCGCCGCAGCGAATCGCGCTCCAGGATCGTTTCTATCCCACCCGTTCTGCACTTCCCACCTGCCTTTCTCTTCCACCGGCCAATGGGGATAATTTTGAAATTAAGCCCCACTTCATCAACATGCTTCCACGATTTCATGGGCTTGAATCTGAAGATGCCTATATCTTCATCAATAAATTTCAAAACGTTTGTGCCATGATGAAAACCACCCAGCTGTCGGACAATGCTATACGTCTACGGGTCATTCCGTTCACTTTATGCGATCTTGCTGAAAAATGGCTGTATAGCACCGCTTCCCACTCCATAACCAGTTGGGACGAGTTTGTAAAAGCGTTTCTAAAGAAATTTTATCTGAATCATAAAACCGCAAGGATTCGAAATGAAATCAACCAATTCTCTCAGCTTCCTTCTGAACCCTTCTGGAAGTGCTTTGACCGGTACAAAGACCTTCTTGTTCAGTGTCCTCACCACGGTATAGAGAAATGGCAACTTTACCAAACCTTATACGAGGGCCTGAACCCAGCAACGAAGCAGTTGTTGGAAACCATCTGTCAGGGCCACTTCCTATCGAAATCTGACGAGGAAGCGTGGCAGTTCTTTGACGACCTTACGGAGCAAACGCTACAATGGGAGAGCACCAGAACGACTTCTTCTTCTTCTTCTACCTCCACTTCTACCGGTCAGTCTAGGGTAGGAATTCACCAACTTGATGTCTCTATTGCGATGAAAGCTGAAATGGCTGCAATAACGAGAAAGCTTGAAGCAATAGAGAGCAAATTTTCTTCTTCTGCTCCTGCCCCTATTCTTCCCTTCGTACCATCTGCGCTTGTTGTTCCGATCCTTCTCACTTGACTGAAGAGTGTCCTTACAATCCACCATCGCAAGGACAGGATCAGGTTAATGCTGCATTCCAGCAAAGACCGAGGAATGATCCATACTCTTCCACCTACAATCCCGGTTGGAGGAACCACCCCAATTTCGCCTGGAATCAGAATCAGAATCAATTCCAAGGCAACAATTTCCAAAGGCCCCCTCCGCCGCAACAACAAACTCAATTTCAGCAGCCCTTCCAACCCCAACCTTTTCAAAATCAGACGAACAACTTTGCACCCAACAATTCTTTTCCACCAAACAACTTTGTTCCGTCAAACAACGATAAGGTTTCCTCGCTCGAACAAAGTCTGGTGGCGTTCGTTAAAAATCGACACAATCCACTGCCAACATCCAGTCTTCCATTCAGTCCTTAGTGCAACACACTGCCGCTCACGGGCAAAGCATCAAGACCATCGAGGCCCAGATTGCACAGCTGAATGCGGCCTTAAGCGAGCGAGAGAAGAGGAAGCTCCTGTCCCAGCCACTCCCAAATCCCGGTCACCCACATAATGCACAAGTTGCTCTTGAACAACAGAACCATAATGTGAGTGCCGTGACCACACTGAGATCGGGAAGGATGCTGCAAAACAACATTGGCACACGAATCAACAATGACACCCCGGCCGCTGCTTCTTCTTCTTCTTCTTCTTCTTCTTCTTCTTCGTCTTCTGAGCCTATTCTCCGTTCTTCACAAGGCTCTCCTTCCTCTTCTTCTGCTCTGAATGGACCCACTACTCACTCCACGAAAACACCTATTCTGGGATCCGTTCCAACTCCACAATCTCCTCCACAAGCATTAGACTCAACCAATTTTAAAATTGTTCCATTCCAAACCGGTTGAGGTCTAATAAACAAAATCCTCAAATGGAGAAGATTCTGGAGTTATTTAAGCAGGTTAACATTAACATTTCTCTTTTAGATGCTGTCCAACAAGTCCCGTCCTACGCGAAAATCTTAAAGGACTTGTGCACGAAAAAGAGGAAGTCTCAGGTACCCAAGAAAGTTTTCTTGGCTAGTGCTGTGAGTGATGCCCTTACCCAATCTTTACCACAAAAACGGAAGGACCCTGGCTGTCCTACGATTTCTATTATTATTGGGGATAAGAACATCAACCGCGCACAATTAGATCTTGGTGCCAGTGTTAACCTGCTTCCGTACTCAGTATACGAGCAATTAGGCATCGGAGAGCTGAAACCCACGCACTGCACTCTCCAAATGGCCGACCGATCGATCACCCATCCTAGGGGTGAGCTAGAGGATATGTTAATAAAAGCCGGGGACTTCATATTCCCCGTTGACTTCATTGTATTAGAAACACAGCCTGTAGCTAACCCCCGGAATCAAATTCCGGTGATACTCGGTCGCCCATGTTAGTTATATGTATTCCATAGAGGCCATTACTATACATTGGATGTATATTGTAGTGGATGCTGTGACATATATAGGGAGGACTTTCTTGCTCGACATGATAGTATGCTATCTGGTTACTCTTTACCTTAACGTGTACATTGATCGTCTCTCTGTTACATGTTGGTAAAGCCCTTAGGATGTGTACTTGACTACCTGGACTATGATGCAGATCATACTAGTGGGGACATGATAGTCCATAAGTACATCCTTCAAAGTCCCTAGTCGTGGGTGTATCGAGACGGGGCATCGATATACCAGAGTAGACTACCATATACCTTCTCGACCCATACAGATGGGCGATGGATGATCCCATATCCATTGGTGTTTGACATCAGAGATGATATACGGGTGCTCAGTAGAGACTGGGTACACTGGACGGACTCGCCGAGAACTCCCAGATGGTATTATACCTTACGTCAGATGGCAGTTCTCTGGTGACACTGGTACAGAGTAGTCTGTTGACCCGAGATCGTCATAGAGTGTTGTGTGTTTTCCACTGTGCTTTGATTTCCATCTTACCACGTCCAAGAGGGCGTGCAAAACGGTGGTTTTTGGGTACAGTCCCGAGTCACATGGAGGCAATGAGCGATAGGAGGGGATTCGTCTCTCCCGGTATAGGGGGTTGATGTTGCGCTGTGTTCGATTGGCTATAACAGGAAATCCCTGGCCAGGGTTGCTGAAATTTACTGGTAAGTGTTACCAGTAGTTTCTCTAATTGTTATAGACCTCATATCGACATGACTTATCGAGCTATTGGGGTCTGACGTTTACCACCCCTAGGCGAGATATGCGACATATCAGACGTTCAGACCGGACTGTACGGTAAGTGTTACTGGTTGGATTCACAGGAGTGTGAGCGGGCTTGCTTGTCGATATTCTGATCGCTCAATACCCGGGTGGCCATTACGTTTAGCAGACCGCTTGCGGCTTGTGGGTGTTTGATATGATCATCATCTGCTGCCGGCATATTGACGAGACTTTAAAGTCCTACACAGAGGTTTCCTGGCTCAAGCGAAACGAAATAGGAGCGCATATGAGATATGTGCGGGACCGAGAATAATGCGTGTATGTGATACCGTATTGTATTCTCGCGATGAATGTATCGATTGGTTGTATACAATATAACCTAGTTATCGAATCAAGGATTGATTCGATAAATCGATACATTGGATATTAGTCGGTCATATACGATATGACCGGATCGTTAAATCAAGTGTTGATTTGATGATTTAATGCATAATTATATATTTGATATATTACTTTGCATTGACTAGTATTGGTTCACTTTAAATGGATTTTCTCACTTGATTGTATCATGTTTGATGATACATGATTGCTAGGGTTTGTGTAAAGAGTTAAGCCTTAGTTAAGTAAATGGTTAGGGTTTTTACTTATTTAATCATTCATTTATCTTTATAATTTGGATTAAAAGAAATGAGAAATGAAAACATAATGGTTGCTTTCATTCATGATGCTTCTTGAAGCTTCATGCAATTTTGACCAAAGTGACCATTTTGTCTTCATCTCCAAAACCCTAACCATTCTTCTAACCTTAGTTAATTCTCTACATCTAACCATGGTTTAAAGTATGATAAGAATGATTTTATTATTCTTTTTAAATATTTATCATGATATATCTTCTTCTTCTTCTTCATCTTCTTCAATGAAGAAAGCTTGACTTCATCAATGGTGATTGATGAAAAAGAGTGAGAAATCCAATTCTAAAGTGAACCCACTTCCTATTTCTTCATCCTCTACCTCTTGCAAAGTAGTATAGGGTGTTTTCTTCACAAGTTTCTTGACTTGGTGAAGTTGGAGCTTGATCTAGTGATGCCTCGACGTAGATCATCTTCGGCAGCGTAGTCGATGACCTAGCCCGTCCATTCTCCGATGAAGCCGACGCTAGGGCCCGGGATCCGATGATCGCAGCGAGGAGACATCATCACGGAGCTATGGAGGTGGAGTACCGGATCTACAAAGGTTGTATTTCCGTTACACTTTAGTTAAGTTGTTAACTAGCTCGTTGTTTCGCCTAAATATCTAGTAAACGATCCGTAGTCTAGGGTTTCTCGGCACCGTAAATTTTGAAATTGGCATGGTTGATGCCTTGTGAGACCTCTTGAGAGTGCCAAGGAACCCTATAGTGGTATCAGAGCCTAGATAGAGCCTTAGGCGAAGTCTAGACGACGTTAGAAGTCCGATCGAACCGAAACCCAAACCCAAAAATGCTCTCTGTGCTTTTTCAGAAATCTGGTCTTTTTCGAAATTAAAAATATGCAGAAAAATCAGCAGGGAATTTGATGAATTATTGTGGAGCACGTGCTCATGATTCTTCTAAAGTGCAGCGGAACCGCGGCACAAGCTGGATTGTGCGGCGGTTCCGCGGCAAAGTAGCCACATCAGCTTTTGTCTTTTGCGCAGTAACTCCTCATTTTTAGTTCTGTATTTTCTGGAATATTTTAATATTTACTCTACAGTTGAGTTTTCTGGGGTTGTTTAGGGAATTCGAAGATTCGATCGGACTGACTAATTTTGTCTCTGTGTTATTCCGGATAATTTTTGAATATGTTAAAAAGTTCGACCGGATATAAATACCCAATTTTTCCCCTGTCGGGAAATTTCCAAGTGTTGGATTTTTCCGTGGTTTAAAGACGTTCTAAGTAGTGCAAGTAACGCGTTGGACCCTCTAGAAGACAACAAACCTTAACTCGATTATGTGACCGTCTTGAACTGCCCTTTGAACCTTCGGGTTTGGGGCAGTACGGCGTGCCACATGTGAGGTGTTGGCTTGACCCTTCTACGGCTGGACCGTTGGTACTGAGGCACGAACTGAATGTTTTTAGACTTGTTACATGTGTTGATCTGTATCAGGAAAACTTGGGTGTTCGAATGTTCAATCGGAAAGTTTAACATTTTCTGTTTATCTGGAATGTGATATAATAATTGGAATTCACAAGTAGTTATGAGATAACTGAATGAATGTTATAAATCTAGCGGTTTAGTCTCACTTGATCGGTTGCCACGGAATTTTGATGTGATCAAAAGTCCGTCGCAATCGCGTGGCGTACGCGGATACTCGCCGGATAAACTTTATAGACAGCCTCACCCCATAGCCCTGACCAAGTGACTGTAGGAGAACCCCGTCGCCGAAAGCATCCGTCCGGGTGCTCGCGGCAGCGGTGTTCCGCCTTGGTGCACTTCGTTGGCGGCATCGGGGGTGCAGCCATCTACCGAAGTTTGCGACGAGCATCCGATCAGGATGTCGGGAATCTTGTTGAATTGCCCGACTTGGTATTGAAAAGTGTTTTCGATTTTGAGACTAAAATGCGGGGTTTATAATTGTTAGGCATGCGATGTCTAAGGAATTCATTTGGTCAGGCATTCGATGTCTGAGGAGGTTGCGGATTCCAACTGTTGTAGTTTTACACATTCTTTTCTGTGACCGTAAGTGTAATATGTGATATCGCCGGTTTCGTTGCTATATGTCAACGATAATTGGGATGTGCATATTTACTTACGTTGATGACATGTGTTGTTATGTGTTGCTGGATATGTTATATTGGATCGTCGTGTTTGAATAGCCGGGTTTTTTTTATGTGAGATGAGTGTTTTCCATTTTCATTCATGTAAAAACTTGTATGTAATATTCTTTTATTGGGGCGCTTCCAGGTTGCGGAAGTTGTCACCGTTGATGTATATTATTTACTTTTCCGCACTAGGATAGACCCAAGGAGGAGGGCATAAGAAACCGGTTTCTGGAGTCCAGTGGGAGACCAACTCGAGGAGTCGAGTCCGGGTCTCCTAACTCTAGAATTGGTAGGGTTGCTTGACGCTCTCATAGGGGTCTAGGGGTGTGGGATTGGCTATTCATCGCGACCGTGGAATCCGTGTTTTATACTGGCTCGTATTAAAAACACGGACGTCCTAGTACATCCAATATTTCATATGATTCTTCTGCTGCGATATCTGTGATGTGATCATGTGATGTTCTGTGATAGATACTGTATATAGTATATATGATATATTATATAGGCGTTACTTATGTTTTACACCCGCGCTAGCCCTGCCCCGCACTGCCGTTAGTTACCTAACCTAACGGTGCACGAGGGGACATCGAGGCGAATACGGATGGCATATGTGTACGTCGTATTTATCTGTGATGTTTAGGTAATTTAAATGATGGGACTTCATTAATATGATTAATGAAAGAAAAGAAACCTAAGATGTTGTAGAATCGAATTTCAAAATAAAACAGGTAGCTGCAGTTCTTGTTTTGCACAGGGGTATATATGATATATCCTGCAACTTATTCGATGAGGAAAGGACCGAGATCCTTTCACCGGGAGTGACTCCTTTAGCAATAACTGGCAGATGCTACACACTCGGTTTGTCTTTTGATTGCTTTTAAGTGTTTTTGCTTTGCACAGCGGTATATATGATATATCCTGCACCTTATTCGACGAGGAAAGGACCGACGATCCCTTCACCGGGAGTGACTCATTTAGCAAAACTAGAAAAGCCTCAAAAACACTCCATTTCAAAATCATTTGATTCTACAATGATATCAAGTTCATTACGCAATAGGTTTTCAGAAAAACCTGTCGTAGCCCTCCGTCATTTCAGATAAGTGGTAGTTAGTATTCGTGCTACGTTTGTTGGCCTGCGTCAAGGCGTAGTGTGCGGTAGCTAACTAGTATTTATCTGCTTATGCATATGATGCAGATTGGATTAGGGTAGTCGTGCGACTTTGTTGGCTTGCGTCAAGGGTCGTGCGGGTGGGTTTAATTCAATCAAGAAATGACGGGTAGAACTTGACTAGCGGACTATGGTTTGTTGGCCGGCGTCAAGGTCATAGGACGCTAGGGGCAAAATTATCGGGAAGTTCAAGTGTTGAAATTTGCAATGAGATTGCATATCTTCTATGTGATAGTTGGATCTCGATACCCGCTGCGAGTAAGAGTTACTCCTGGGAGAGTTTTACACAGAACAATTAGCCGATCAAGTAGGTGTCTAGAAAGGTGTTAACGAGGTTACGTCTCTGGGAAAACGAGGTTTACATTAATTAGGTTCGTGTGAAAGCACGGGGGACCTCCCTCAAAGTACCGACACTGGCCTGGCTGAAAGATTGGCGAACTTGTAGTGTGTAATTAATCCCGGCTAGTCTTTCCTTTTTGGGTTTGAAGGAAGATTTGATAAAAAGCAGTGGGAGCCATCCTGATTAGATAAAATAATAACCAATCTATTCTTGAAAGAGCGCACGCTGAGTGTTTTCTTCTCTCTCTCCTGGTCGCGACCATATCACGCCTTAATCAAGATAATAAAACGGAATTTTGACCGAACCCGCTTGTTATACTGAGATGGGGAACGTTGGTCCCGCTCCAACTTATAAATGTTATAAGACAGAGCAGGAAATTAAGGAATACCAGAATTCCCGTGCCGCCCAAACGAAGAGAGTGCATGCTGATGCATCATCTTCGGGTGTGTTCATTACAAAGAACTGTTTCTTTGTATACTCTACGTCCTGGGTATTTGATACCGGATCAGGATCCCAGATATGTAATTTGTTACATAGGGCTACAGATAGGTAGAGAACTGAGAATGGGTGATAAGTTTCAAGAGGCAGAAAACGGGGCAAGTGTTGCAGCCAAGTCTGTTGGTCACTGTCACCCTGTATCCTAAATACATTGATTCTGAATGAATGTTATTAGATACCGAACCTGATATACAAAATCATATCAGTCTCTTTATTAGTAAAGAAATGATATAATTTTGTATTGTTGGATAATGTTTTGAACATTTCCTGTATCAAAAGTTGATCGGTTCAGGCACGTTATCTAAAAGCATTGATGTTCTAAATCAAACTACAATTCTAAGTATATGGAACACACACAAGAGGAAGAGTTCAGAAATGAACGAATCCTTCTTGAGGCATTGTAGACTAGGTCATATCAATGCGACCCGACTAGCTGAAGTTACATATAGATGCATATTTAAATCAGTTTGAATTTACATCTTGTGAAACTTGCCAGTCATGTCACAAAGATATAATGACACCAGCTCTGTTTATTGGAAACAGAGAAAGAGTTAGTGAACTCTTTGGATGATACATGTTGATGTATAAAGGTCCCCTGTCTACACATGCCAGGACTGGTTTTTTATACTTCATTACGTTCTCTGATAATCTCTCAAGATTCAGTCATATGTTCCTGTTGAAACACAAGTCCGAACCTTTTGAGATAATCACAGAATATAAGTTAGAAGTAGAGAACCAAAATACGGGTATAAGTATTATGTCCTATGATGAGATCAGGGAGGAGAATACTTTTGCATGGAATTCCTGGACTATTCTAAAGGAGAATGAGATTCTCTCTCAACATTACTCCTCTATATACACCATAGAACGATGGTATATCGGGGCGGAGCAATCACATCCTATATGATAAGGTGCGCTCTATGATGAGTACTACTGAGTTACCTTTTTCCTTCTGGGAGTTATGCACTTGAGAAGCTGCATACCTATTGAATAGGGTCACGATCAAATCAGTTGCCTACCACTCCATATGAGATATGGTATGGGAAGAGCCCATGTCTTAAGCTAGTTAATATTTGGGGTTGTCCGGCCTATGTCTAAAAGAAAAATCCGGACAAGCTCGAGGCAAGGTCTGTAATGTATAACTGGAAAGGTTCCAGCTATACAAACTACAGCAGATGATTTGATAAAACCAATGAATTCAATAGTTACCAACGAACCTCAGCCTCTCCGCCGATCTAGTAGGGTTCCTCTCCCACCTGAGAGACACTTCTGTTTCTCTATGACAGTGGGAGCGAGGATTGCATCATGAGATGATGACCCAACTAGCTTCGAGCTGGCCATCAAGAGTAAGACTCTGTAAGAATGGCTGGATGTTTATCGATCTGAGATGGAATCCTTATGCACCAACAAAGTATGGACTTTGGCTGCTATATCTGAAGGGTTATATCCCCATCAGGAGCAAGTATATCTTGAGAAGATTACTTGGTGTAGATGGAAAAGTTGAGAGTTTCAAAGCTAGACATGTTAAAGGTCTTCTTCATCAACCAGGCGTGGATAATGATGAAACCTTTTCCAGTGCCTATGCTTAAGTCCATCCAGATCCTACTTGACACGGCTACATACCATGACTACGATATCTGGTGGTTGGGTGTCTTGACTACTTTTCTAAATGATGATTTGGAAGAGAGCGTCTATAAGTACACAGCCAGAGGGCTTTGTAGACAGTGGGAGCAGCGGAAACGTGTACAAGATGCTTTATAAGATAAAGCAGGCATCGCGGAGTTGGAACATCTGTTTTGATGAGATAGTCAAAGAGTTTGACATCATCAAAATAGTAGATGAACCTTGTATATACAAAAAGGTAGTAGGGAGTATGGTGGCGATCCTCGTAGAGTACGTGGATGACATACTCTTGATAGGGAAGGAGTTTCCTATGCTACGCTCGATCAATCTCCGTTTATCACATGGATTCTCCATAAAGGATCAAAGTGATACCTCCTAAATCCTGGATTTTGGATCTATGAGATAGATCTAATTGGATGTTAGGATACTCACTAGTTGTAGTAAGATGGTATCAATCGATCCTGGGGAGAATCACTGGAAAGGTTCCAGGGTGATAAAGATGACTGAATGTCAGTCACAGGCATTGTCTTTACCCTCAGTAAAGGGACGGTATGTTGGAAGAGTTCTAAGCTAGATACCGTGACATACTAGAAGATAAAGGCAGGATACATCGCTACTAAAGATGCTACCAAAGAGGCTGTTTGGGTGTATAATGGTTCATGAGATGAACTAGGTTCCTACCATTGTATGACAATGGAAGTGTGGCTTTGGCCCGGGAACCCCGGTCCCATCAGTGACCCAGACATATTCTAAGGCAGTATCACCTGATCATGGAGATGGTTGATCTCAAAGGGATCGAGGTTAAGAGAGTAGACTCAAAGGACAACACGGCGGATCCACTCACGAAGGCCTATTCCCAGAGAGAGACTTTTATGGGATGGTTGAGTATGAGATACTACAACCACTGCTATCAGATGGACCTAGTGCAAGTAGGAGATTGTTAGTTATATGTATGCCCTAGAGGCCATTACTATACATTGGATGTATATTGTAGTGGATGCTGGGACATATATAGGGAGGACTTTCTTGCTCGACATGATAGTATGCTATCTGGTTACTCTTTACCTTAACGTGTACATTGATCGTCTCTCTGTTACATGTTGGTAAAGCCCTTAGGATGTGTACTTGACTACCTGGACTATGATGCAGATCATACTAGTGGGGACATGGTAGTCCATAAGTACATCCTTCAAAGTCCCTAGTCGTGGGTGTATCGAGACGGGGCATCGATATACCAGAGTAGACTAGCGTATACCTTCTCGACCCATACAGATGGGCGATGGATGATCCCATATCCATTGGTGTTTGACATCAGAGATGATATACGGGTGCTCAGTAGAGACTGGGTACACTGGACGGACTCGCCGAGAACTCCCAGATGGTATTATACCTTACGTCAGATGGCAGTTCTCTGGTGACACCGGTACAGAGTAGTCTGTTAACCCGAGATCGTCATAGAGTCTTGTGTGGTTCCCACTGTACTTTGATTTCCATCATACCACGTCCAAGAGGGCATGCAAAACGGTGGTTTTTGGGTACAGTCCCGAGTCACATGGAGGCAATGAGCGATAGGAGGGGATTCGTCTATCCCGGTATAGGGGGCTGATGTTGCGCTGTGTTCGATTGGCTATAACAGGAAATCCATGGCCAGGGTTGCTGAGATTTACTGGTAAGTGTTACCAGTAGTTTCTCGAATTGTTATAGACCTCATATCGACACGACTTATCGCGCTATTGGGGTCTGACGTTTACCACCCCTAGGCGAGATATGCGACATATTAGACGATCAGACCGGACTGTACGGTAAGTGTTACTGGTTGGATTCACAGGAGTGTGAGCGGGCTTGCTCGTCGATTTTCTGATCGCTCAATACCCGGGTGGCCGTTACGTTTAGTAGACCGCTTGCGGCTCGTGGGTGTTTGATATGATCATCATCTGCTGCTGGCGTATTGACGAGTCTTTAGACTCCTACACAGAGGTTTCCTGGCTCAAGCGAAACGAAATAAGAGCTCATATGAGATATGTGCGGGACCGAGAATATTGCGTGTATGTGATACCGTATTGTATTCTCGCGATGAATGTATCGATTGGTTGTATACGATATAACCTAGTTATCGAATCAAGGATTGATTCGATAAATCGATACATTGGATATTAGTCGGTCATATACGATTTGACCGGATCGTTAAATCAAGTGTTGATTTGATGATTTAATGCATAATTATATATTTGATATATTACTTTGCATTGACTAGTATTGGTTCACTTTAAATGGATTTTCTCACTTGATTGTATCATGTTTGATGATACATGATTGCTAGGGTTTGTGTAAAGAGTTAAGCCTTGGTTAGTAAATGGTTAGGGTTTTTACTTATTTAATCATTCATTTATCTTTATAATTTGGATTAAAAGAAATGAGAAATGAAAACATAATGGTTGCTTTCATTCATGATGCTTCTTGAAGCTTCATGCAACTTTGACCAAAGTGACCATTTTGTCTTCATCTCCAAAACCCTAACCATTCTTCTAACCTTAGTTAATTCTCTACATCTAACCATGGTTTAAAGTATGATAAGAATGATTTTATTATTCTTTTTAAATACTTATCATGATATATCTTCTTCTTCTTCTTCATCTTCTTCAATGAAGAAAGCTTGACTTCATCAATGGTGATTGATGAAAAAG
Source organism: Agapanthus africanus (assembly GCA_030015575.1). NCBI lineage: Eukaryota > Viridiplantae > Streptophyta > Magnoliopsida > Asparagales > Amaryllidaceae > Agapanthus > Agapanthus africanus. The sequence continues at coordinate 243,994,009 of CM057350.1, forward strand.
AGTGAGAAATCCAATTCTAAAGTGAACCCACTTCCTATTTCTTCATCCTCTACCTCTTGCCAAGTAGTATAGGGTGTTTTCTTCACAAGTTTCTTGACTTGGTGAAGTTGGAGCTTGATCTAGTGATGCCTCGACGTAGATCATCTTCGGCAGCGTAGTCGATGACCTAGCCCGTCCATTCTCCGATGAAGCCGACGCTAGAGCCCGGGATTCGATGATCGCAGCGAGGAGACATCATCACGGAGCTATGGAGGTGGAGCACCGGATCTACAAAGGTTGTATTTCCGTTACACTTTAGTTAAGTTGTTAACTAGCTCGTTGTTTCGCCTAAATATCTAGTTAACGATCCGTAGTCTAGGGTTTCTCGGCACCGTAAATTTTGAAATTGGCATGGTTGATGCCTTGTGAGACCTCTTGAGAGTGCCAAGGAACCCGACAGTGGTATCAGAGCCTAGCTAGAGCCTTAGGCGAAGTGTAGACGACGTTAGAAGTCCGATCGAACCGAAACCCAAACCCAAAAATGCTCTCTGTACTTTTTCAGAAATCTGGTCTTTTTCGAAATTAAAAATATGCAGAAAAATCAGCAGGGAATTTGATGAATTACTGTGGAGCACGTGCTCATGATTATTCTAAAGTGCGGCGGAACCGCGGCACAAGCTGGATTGTGCGGCGGTTCCGCGGCAAAGTAGCCACATCAGCTTTTGTCTTTTGCGCAGTAACTCCTCATTTTTAATGTTGTATTTTCTGGAATATTTTAATATTTACTCTACAGTTGAGTTTTCTGGGGTTGTTTATGGAATTCGAAGATTCGATCGGACTGTCTAATTTTGTCTCTGTGTTATTCCGGATAATTTTTGAATATGTTAAAAAGTTCGACCGGATATAAATACCCAATTTTTCCCCTGTCGGGAAATTTCCAAGTGTTGGATTTTTCCGTGGTTTAAAGACGTTCTAAGTAGTGCAAGTAACGCGATGGACCCTCTAGAAGACAACAAACCTTAACTCGATTATGTGACCGTCTTGAACTGCCCTTTGAACCTTCGGGTTTGGGGCAGTACGGCGTGCTACATGTGAGGCGTTGGCTTGACCCTTCTACGTCTGGACCGTTGGTACTGAGGCACGAACTGAATGTTTTTAGACTTGTTTCATGTGTTGATCTGTATCGGGAAAACTTGGGTGTTCGAATGTTCAATCGGAAAGTTTAACATTTTCTGTTTATCTGGAATGTGATACAATAATTGGAATTCACAAGTAATTATGAAATAACTGAATGAATGTTATAAATCTAGCGGTTTAGTCTCACTTGATCGGTTGCCACGGAATTTTGATGTGATCAAAAGTCCGTCGCAATCACGTGGCGTACGCGGATACTCGCCGGATAAACTTAATAGACAGCCTCACCCCATAGCCCCGACCAAGTGACTGTAGGAGAACCCCGTTGCCGAAAGCATCCGTCCGGGTGCTCGCGGCAGCGGTGTTCCGCCTTGGTGCACTTCGTCGGCGGCATCGAGGGTGCAGCCGTCTACTGAAGTTTGCGACGAGCATCCGATCAGTATGTCGGGAATCTTGTTGAATTGCCCGACTTGGTATTGAAAAGTGTTTTCGATTTTGAGACTAAAATGCGGGGCTTATAATTGTTAGGCATGCGATGTCTAAGGAATTCATTTGGTCAGGCATTCGATGTCTGAGGAGGTTGCGGATTCCAACTGTTGTAGTTTTACACTTTCTTTTCTGTGACCGTAAGTGTAATATGTGATATCGCCGGTTTCTTTGCTATATGTCAACGACAATTGGGATGTGCATATTTACTTACGTTGATGACATGTGTTGTTATGTGTTGCTGGATATGTTATATTGGATCGTCGTGTTTGAATAGCCGGTTTTTTTTTATGTGAGATGAGTGTTTTTCATTTTCATTCATGTAAAAACTTGTATGTAATATTCTTTTATTGGGGCGCTTCCAGGTTGCGGAAGTTGTCACCGTTGATGTATATTATTTACTTTTCCGCACTAGGATAGACCCAAGGAGGAGGGCACAAGTAACCGGGTTCTGGAGTCCAGTAGGAGACCAACTCGAGGAGTCGAGTCCGGGTCTCCTAACTCTAGAATTGGTAGGGTTTCTTGACGCTCTCGTAGGGGTCTAGGGGTGTGGGATTGGCTATTCATCGCGACCGTGGAATCCGTGTTTTATACTGGCTCGTATTAAAAACACGGACGTCCTAGTATATCCAATATTTCATATGATTCTTCTACTGCGATATCTGTGATGTGATCATGTGATGTTCTGTGATAGATATTGTATATAGTATACATGATATATTATATAGGCGTTACTTATGTTTTACACCCTCGCTAGCCCTGCCCCGCTCTGCCGTTAGTTACCTAACCTGACGGTGCACGAGAGGACATCAAGGCGAATGCGGATGGCATAAGTGTACGTCGTATTTATCTGTGATGTTTAGGTAATTTAAATGATGGGACTTCATTAATATGATTAATGAAAGAAAAGAAACCTAAGATGTTGTAGAATCGAATTTCAAAATAAAACAGATAGCTACAGTTCTTGCATTGCACAGCGGTATATATGATATATCCTGCACCTTATTCGATGAGGAAAGGACCGAGATCCCTTCACCGGGAGTGACTCCTTTAGCAATAACTGGCAGATGCTACACACTCGGTTTGTCTTTTGATTGCTTTTAAGTGTTTTTGCTTTGCACAGCGGTATATATGATATATCCTGCACCTTATTCGACGAGGAAAGGACCGACGATCCCTTCACCGGGAGTAACTCCTTTAGCAAAACTAGAAAAGCCTCAAAAACACTCCATTTCAAAATCATTTGATTCTACAACGATATCAAGTTCATTACGCAATAGGTTTTCAGAAAAACCTGTCGTAGCCCTCCGTCATTTCAGATAAGTGGTAGTTAGTATTCATGCTACGTTTGTTGGCTTGCGTCAAGGCGTAGTGTGCGGTAGCTAACAAGTATTTATCTGCTTATGCATATGATGCAGATTGGATTAGGGTAGTCGTGCGACTTTGTTGGCCTGCGTCAAGGGTCGTGCAGGTGGGTTTAATTCAATCAAGAAATGACGGGTAGAACTTGACTAGCGGACTATGGTTTGTTGGCCTGCGTCAAGGTCATAGGACGCTAGGGGCAAAATTATCGGGAATTTCAAGTGTTGAAATTTGCAATGAGATTGCATACCTTCTATGTGATAGTTGGATCCCGATACCCGCTGCGAGTAAGAGTTACTCCTGGGAGAGTTTTACACAGTGTAAGTGCACGGCGGCGCCCCGGCTGTCAATCCGACGGCCAAATGCGGAAGCGGTGATAAACTTTAATTTTCTTGAACTGGCAAACCGCCGCGCACTAATACCCGGATCGAACCACTAACTAGTCCTAGCTAACAATAAGATGGGAAAGAGATATACCGACGATCCAAGTCCTCCGGTCTTCTCGTCGTCGTCCCGATCTCCTGCGGAATGTCCCGTCTCCTCCTCGTCGCCGGAAGTGCACCACATCGCCTACTTCTTTTACGGGCTCCCACCTCAATGCCGAGGCAACTCGGGCACGAAGCCGGCTACTCGACGTGCCCAAGATTTGCTGTAGAATGTAGTATGGATCTATATGTCTCATTTGGGGTTTGTGGAGTTGCCATTTTGGTGGAGGGAAGATACCAGAACTATGTGGAGGAACTTTGGGGATTTTGGAACATGAAATGAACCAAAAACCCCCACTCAAAATTTGGGACAGCCCCCTTTCCTCTATGAGGCCGGCCACTATATCGTGGAAGAAGAGAGAATGAGAGTGTGTTATAATAGAAAAGAGAGAGCCATCCAATAATACCATGGGGAGAGAGAGAGAGAAGGCTATCATGCAAAAAGAATCATCACCAAATCAAACCCACACTCAACTAACAACCACCACAATGATTGCACCAAAACCAACACTTCAACAAGCTAATCATCAACAACCATGATGAACCAAAAGTCAAGTCATGATGGAAAGAAAGAGTCAAATGGTCAAGGGATGGTGCAACCATCATGATACAAGGGAATATGCAAAGACCCCCTCCACAAATGCTTATTTGCAACAATGCAAATAAGCCCTCCTCCACCAAACTTCGGCCAATGAACGGAACAATGGAAATCGGCCGAAACGGAAAGCAAACTGGCAACTCTAGAAAACTGGTCCCGTAATAAATCACAGGAAAAACCCCGATACTGTGCTTACACACCCGCATCTGTATTTCGACCGAAATACAAATGCAATGAGACAAAATCTACACTGTACTATACTAGGATCCGGCTTAAACCAAAGCCGGCTAGTAATATCCGTTCGATCCTGATCCGTGCAATACCGCACGTATCTGATCGAACCCTGCCATAAATCCATACGGCCTACAGTACAAACTGTCCGATCCTGATCCGTGCAATACCGCACGTATCTGATCGGACCTTGCCATATCTCCATACGGCCTCTACAACCTTTCGTCCGAAAGCTGAGTAACTGAATGTGGGGGACTCTAAAGACTCATCAACACCTTGGTTGTGGATTTAACCACTAGCACGTTAGAGGTATAAGCCAATACATAACGGGCCACCAGGTATTGACCAAAAGGGACGTCTGTGAGCGAACTCAGCCTGACACCCTACTGAGCCTGTCAGTGACAATATCCGTACAGTCCGGTCCGTTCGTCTATGAGCATCGCATGGCGGGCCTAGGGGGTTGGTAAAAGTCAGACCCCCAAAAGCGGTACAAGTCGTGTCGGAGTGTAGCCCAGAACACCCTGAGATACTACTGGAATACCTACCAGTAAATCTCCTTGCCTCGGCCGAGGGCTTCGTGTAATGGCTCTCCTAGACACAGCACGACCTCACCCCCAATACCGGGAGAGACGAACCCCTGAAGATACGCTCACTGCCTCCATGTGGCTCGGGACTGTACCCAACTAAAATCTGTTTGCACGACTCCTTTGAGCCGTGGTAGGGTAGTAATCAAAGTACAGTGGGAACTCACACGAGACAAATGACGATCCCCAGGTCGATGAACTAACCTGCACACATGTCACCAGGGAACTGCCATCTGACGTCTGGTATATGACCAACTAGCATGTTCCCGGCGAGTCCTGTCCGGTGTACTCATAACCCAATGAGCACCTGTATACATCTTAGGTGATCCAACTGACACCAGTGGCTTGTGAGACCGGCCACCGCCTCTCGTCGGGGTCTCGACTGTATACACTAGTCTACTATGGAGAATCGATGCCCTGTCTCGAAACTCTCACGACCAGGGACCTTTTAAGGATATGCTTATAGACCCCCAGCTCCCACTTATATGATCGCCCTCATACTGCTGGTGGTCAAGCAAGAATCCTAGGGGCTCTATCAACGTGTAATAGCGACGTGTCAGGTCACTTAAAACAGTACACGATGATAAAGGTAAACCAGATAGCATACTATCATCTCGAGTAAGACTGTCCTACCGGGATAGGTCCTCCATCAATCATTACAATCACGTACCTGTGACCTAATAATTGACTCTGAGGGCACTATCTCCAACAATCTCCCACTTGCACTCAAGGCTAATATTGCGATGTCGCATACTCACAGCCCGTGTGATACCGAACACCCAACTCCTCTACTAGTCAGTCTCACAAAGCTCGTTTGCGAAACTATTGCGTTCAAGGAACAGCCTCAGTGAGTGGATCCGCTTTGTTGTTTCTTTCTTTGTCTCTCTATATCTCAAGTTCGCGGAGAAACCCATCTCCCGAAAAGAGCAATACCTGTCTTAGGATGTGTCTGGATGTCTGATGGGACATAGCTCATAAATGAACTCCAAATCCAAACTTCTTAGACTGTATCGTCAACTGAACTTAATCAGTATCCTGCGCCATGCCTCCCTCAGTATTGCCTTGGATCACCTGTCCAAAATACTGCCCCTCGTCAGAAGGAAAAACTATAGCTCTGACAACCTCCTTGTCGTCCATGTCACCTTGGAAGCCTGGAATGATAACTGTTTCCCGAATGAGGCTGTCGTTATCATATCCCTAGAACATCCACTCATGTTCTAAAACTGCTTCCGACCGTTTCTCCAGGATTGGATCAATGTCAGCTTATTGCATCTAGTGCAAGAACAACATCTGGTGTGGTACTTGACATCTCATGATCGACTCAATTACCTTGGCAAGTGATCTGCCAATCATGCACATCCCTCTCCCCTTTAGTCTGTAAGACAGCTTCAGAGAGGGTGACTCCATCACCTGCAGGTACACTACCGTGCCAGGAGTCGTCCATCCTAAATACTCTTAGAATGCTGTCAAGTACCCTGATTGGGAAACCACCCAAATCTAGATCTAATACCATAGATCCAGTAACCAGTATGTCTGATATAAAATCCATTTCCTTTGTGGAGAAACCACTGTGTGACGACCAAAGTATAACCGATCGTAGTATAGGAGTTTCCTTTCCTACTCTGTGTATGTCATCCAAATACCAGGATATCACACCCTACTACCTTCTCAACAGATCCATCCCCTATTCTGATGAAGTCAAACCTATGACTGTCACGTCAGAAATAGATGATCTATCTCCGCTATATCTGCTTTAGTCTATAAATAGACATAAGCTACCTGTCCACCAATGCTTCCGCTGCTCCCACTGATTACGACAACCCTCCGGCAGAGTCATATAGACGTACACTTCTAAAACTAGTTTAGAACGATGCTATACTCATCCTCCCTCCGGGTCTCGCAGCCTGGAACAACAGCAATGGTAATTATGGGTAAACAAGAACTTCCCTGTCACCGTCCTTGAGGCTACCGTAGTACCTCTCGAGTGCCTGAAGTTACCCACCGCATCAGCGGAGTGGCCAATGGAATGTCAAACCAGATTGAATCTTTAGGTTCTTATCAAATCTTCAGTAATCGTTTGTGGTTCTGGAATCACTTCCAGTTCTACCATACTCCCACTACTGTTTTCTGAAAAAATCCATTTTTATCAAAACTGTGGCGAGTCTAGAACAATATTGCTATTGTTCATCCAGATGGTAGAAAATCAACCCTCGTCATAGCCTGGGTCAACCCACAAACAGCCATTACAGAAACGTGCCTTGAGTTGTCCAGTGTCTGGTTTTAATCATAAACCGGACAACTCCCCGTACCTTAAACATCGTTAAGATATGAACTGTTCTATAGCCAATATAGAACCAGAGGCACTGATTTAATTGAACCAGATTCAAATCATGCAGCTGTCTCCAGTGCATGTCAACTTAATGGAAGGAGGCCGATCAGCGTTACTCAACTTAGGAATGCTTCCAATTATGAGTAACCTGAAAAAGAAGCAAGTTCTCTTAGTCATTACTATCAACTTAATACCATACACAAGTATCTACATCTTCGATCTCTTTGAAGAATCCCGATACTTGCTACACCTGGTTCTCTACTCTATTCAAATACCTATAACTTCTCAAAATTCGGACCCTGTGTTTCCGCGAAACACTTGTCTAAAAACTAGAGAAGTCATAAGTAAACCGAATATAGTACGAGGACCAACCCCTCTGTCCTGATGGACCCTGGACAATATACAATACTCTGTATAAGTCCCTTGAGTCTGAAAACTCATTCACTGTGTGTCGTAGGTTGAAAACTGTACTTATGGTTAAGAAGAATTACACCGCTGTTCAATGCTCCTAACTAACCATCCACTGATATAGGTAAATGTCGTAGACATAATTTCAGAAAGGTATATCTCACTCTATGAAAATAGACGTACAGATATATCAATTTGAAATTGGTGCATAACTGCGGATATTCAAAACCAAATATTTGCCGACCGGCAAACAGCCCAGTTGATTTCCTCAAATATCACCGATTACATCGAATCCCGATATAATGAGGATGATCACCCAATTCCCAATAACTTACTCCCACTCACCATCTGAAAAACCATACAGATGTGAGAATCGTACCTGGTAAATACATACCCTGGAGTAAGTATCTAATCGGGAAATCAGTTTTCCTTTAACATTACACAGTGAAACTGAAACATTGAAATGTTCCGATGGGGTATTCTGGTATTCCTAGTAATGCCTCTTCCAGATTCACGACTGTAACCGTATAGTTCTTTGCCACCTCTCCAAATCCCTTCATATGTCTTTAGTCTTTACCTTCTGCACACCCCTTTAGGCCAAATGGTTTTCTTCCTTCCCTACCGTTCGGCACCAGCCTATGGTTTGGAAGAAGACTATCCAATAAGCATAATGGGTGTACTGTCCTAATCCTAGGAACACTCGCAATGCGAGAGAAGGTGAAGATAGAAGACAACCGAATGAACTTAATTCCTATTTCTCCTGGACCAGAATCCATCCCCGAACTGGAACAAGTTCCTTTCGAGTTCGTATATAACCATACGATGGAGTATCCAATAAACTGTGGACCTTCGTAGTGATACGGAGTGTCCTGGAGAAATACAAAGGTGATTTTAGGATTGGCGAAGGAATACTTGGTTTGGTCGTGAATATCTGTTGCATTTTACTTTGCCCTCTTACTAATCCCTTGCTTTGTCTGAACTTAATACCTTCTGTACACCATCGTTAAGCTAATTGGTTTTCTTCATTCCCTACCGGTCGGCACCAGCCTAAGGTTTGGAAGAAGACTATCCAATTTGCGTAATAGGTGTACTACCCCTAAACCAAGGAGTACTCACAACTTGAGAGAAGGTAAAAGGAAAAGACAACTGAATAATCCTATCCGTTTTCTCCAGAACCGGAAACCATCCTCGAATAAATCCCTTCGAGTTCGTATCTAACCATACGATGGTTTTGTCCAATGGAAGTGGACGTTCGTAGTAATACGGGGTGTCCTGGAGAAAAGGGTAAAAGTAGGAGTGGCAATGAGGTCTGCAACTCTGACAATCCAAAATCCAGTGTTAAGAAGGTTCGGTCAACTTGGTCACTGAGTCATAGTCTTAGGGTCGGGTCAATGGTCGCTGCCAAAGAGAGAGAGAAAAGAAACACTCAGCGTGCACTCTAACCTAGATCAGAATGGTTACCAATTTATCTAATCTGGAATCCTCCCACTGTACCTCAAATTCTCCTCCAAACCTGAAAGAAGAATTAGTCGGGGTCACCCGAGGAGTAAACTAACTCATCAGTGGGAATCGGGATCCAACTCTCATCGCATGATAACGTGACGGAATCCGCTCACGTCATCACACTCCAGAAGGTATGCGCATATCTGGCAAGTTTCAGTTCTTTTGAAACTCCCGATGTGATTTCTGCCCCATGCTCTTATGACCTTGACTTTGGCCAACATATCATAAGTCACATGTCAAGTTCTACCCGTCATTCTCCAGGTTAATTTGAATCCACCCGTACATACCCTTGACTTTGGCCAACATGGCAGTACGACTGTTCCAAACCAACGCATCTATCTATGCTGCATATGAATACCCAATAGCTACCAATCACTGTGCCTTGACTTTGGCCAACATACACAGCTTGAATACTATTGACCACCCATATGAAACGACGGAGGGCTACGAATGGTTTCTGGCGAAAACCTTTAACGTAAAGAACTTGATATCGTCGAAGGAACTGATCGCTTTTTGAAAATATAGTGACGAAAACCGTTGCTAAAGAGGTCACTCCCGGTGAAGGGATCTCGGCTCTTTCCCCGTAGAATGGGGTGCAGGATATTCCAAATGAATACCACGGTGCAAAGAAAAAGTAATCGGCTATAGTGAAGTTAATGCCCTGACGCAAACTTTTTGTCTAAGGGGTCACTCCCGGTGAAGGGATCTCGGCCCTTGCCTCGTCGACTGAGGAGCAGGATATTCCAACTGAATACCACGATGCAAAACAAAAGTGAACGTCCTTGCAATAACAGCTTTTTGAAAAGTGTTCCAACAACATCAGATTAGGTTTGTTTTTAACTTGCATTGATCCGAATCAACGCAGTCCCATCAATTGATCACACCAAAGAGAACGAAAATATACTGATGTACGTATATGCCATCCGCATTCGCCACTGGGTCCCGTCATTACCCGTTAGGTTAGCTAACTAACGACAGAGCGGGGACTGGACTAGCGCGGATGTAAAACATATACAACATCTACTAATATATATACCAATATATTATATTTCGCTCAAGGCATGAATAAAATGCAACATCACAGAAATGTACAGCATCACAGAAACAATACAGATATCTGGGATCCCCGGGTTTCACAGAGCCACTACTGAAACCCGACGTTCCCCTGGTCGTGTGGATAGCCTGTGCAATGAAAACCTAGACCCCTACGGGCGCGGCAAGTCACCCGCCAAAACCTGCAGCGAGGCAGCCCCCTTCAGCACCGTGAATGGACCACCCAGCACTTCACGGAATCCGGTAACTTGGGCACCCCTCCTGGGTCAACCTGTACCCCCTACGAGTGCGGCGAATAGCCCGCCAATCCTAGAGTGAAGCCCCCTCCGTCCCAATGCCATGAGATGCGGGCTTGTTGCCCTCCAGAATCCGGCTATCCGTGCACCCCTCCGCGGGGTAATCCTAGTACAGAAAGTAAAATATACATACAACGGGTACATCGACCGCAACCTGGCCGTGCCCCAAAATAATAATACAAACAGGCAGTGACGGCAGTCCACATGTCGGACGCTCGCCCCGCAATAACAAATGTACATAATACAATCACAACTGTACTAGTATTGCATCCAGGCTATCCCCCATGACCGATCCGCAACATCACAGCAAAAACAGAACATCAACGTGAAAGTCACGTTCGCAAATCCGTCTAACCGGGCTATAGCAGTTAGAATGGATTTACCGATCAAGTGACATTCACGGTCGCAGATATAATGTAAATACTGTGAAATAATGTGTTTAAAATATCCGACCGATCAAATTTTTAACAAGTGGGCCCCAAGTGTTACTGCAGCACATCAAGAATTTCTGGGCCCAATATTAATATTCTAAAAACCCTGTTTCCAGCCCAGAAGCCCACTGGAAAATTTCGACCAACCGAAGATTCCAAACTGCGGCGGAACCGCGGCCCGGAGTGGGATTTGGCCGCGGTTCCGCGCTCCACTTAAAAGATCACTTTGTCGAATTTTTCCAGAGAGCTTAGAACTTCCTGTACAGTACTTTTATACAACCTGAAAAAATTTTCGACACTAAAAATTTCCAACAGAAAACTGATGTGATCAAAATACGGGTTTTGAAACTTTTTGATCGATCGGAAATGCAAACACATTACACAAAGCTAGACTAAGTTAATGGCGAGGCTCTGATACCACTGTAAGTGCACGGCGGCGCCCCGGCCGTCAATCCGACGGCCAAATGCGGAAGCGGTGATAAACTTTAATTTTCTTGAACTGGCAAACCGCCGTGCACTAATACCCGGATCGAACCACTAACTAGTCCTAGCTAACAATAAGATGGGAAAGAGATATACCGACGATCCAAGTCCTCCGGTCTTCTCGTCGTCGTCCCGATCTCCTGCGGAATGTCCCGTCTCCTCCTCGTCGCCGGAAGTGCACCACATCGCCTATTTCTTTTACGGGCTCCCACCTCAATGCCGAGGCAACTCGGGCACGAAGCCGGCTACTCGACGTGCCCAAGATTTGCTGTAGAATGTAGTGTGGATCTATATGTCTCATTTGGGGTTTGTGGAGTTGCCATTTTGGTGGAGGGAAGATACCAGAACTATGTGGAGGAACTTTGGGGATTTTGGAACATGAAATGAACCAAAAACCCCCACTCAAAATTTGGGACAGCCCCCTTTCCTCTATGAGGCCGGCCACTATATCGTGGAAGAAGAGAGAATGAGAGTGTGTTATAATAGAAAAGAGAGAGCCATCCAATAATACCATGGGGAGAGAGAGAGAGAAGGCTATCATGCAAAAAGAATCATCACCAAATCAAATCCACACTCAACTAACAACCACCACCATGATTGCACCAAAACCAACACTTCAACAAGCTAATCATCAACAACCATGATGAACCAAAAGTCAAGTCATGATGGAAAGAAAGAGTCAAATGGTCAAGGGATGGTGCAACCATCATGATACAAGGGAATATGCAAAGACCCCCTCCACAAATGCTTATTTGCAACAATGCAAATAAGCCCTCCTCCACCAAACTTCGGCCAATGAACGGAACAATGGAAATCGGCCGAAACGGAAAGCAAACTGGCAACTCTAGAAAACTGGTCCCGTAATAAATCAAAGAAAAAACCCCGATACTGTGCATACACACCCGCATCTGTATTTCGACCGAAATACAAATGCAATGAGACAAAATCTACACTGTACTATACTAGGATCCGGCTTAAACCAAAGCCGGCTAGTAATATCCGTTCGATCCTGATCCGTGCAATACCGCACGTATCTGATCGAACCCTGCCATAAATCCATACGGCCTACAGTACAAACTGTCCGATCCTGATCCGTGCAATACCGCACGTATCTGATCGGACCTTGCCATATCTCCATACGGCCTCTACAACCTTTCGCCCGAAAGCTGAGTAACTGAATGTGGGGGACTCTAAAGACTCATCAACACCTTGGTTGTGGATTTAACCACTAGCACGTTATAGGTATAAGCCAATACATAACGGGCCACCAGGTATTGACCAAAAGGGACGTCTGTGAGCGAACTCAGCCTGACACCCTACTGAGCCTGTCAGTGACAATATCCGTACAGTCCGGTCCGTTCGTCTATGAGCATCGCATGGCGGGCCTAGGGGGTTGGTAAAAGTCAGACCCCCAAAAGCGGTACAAGTCGTGTCGGAGTGTAGCCCAGAACACCCTGAGATACTACTGGAATACCTACCAGTAAATCTCCTTGCCTCGGCCGAGGGCTTCGTGTAATGGCTCTCCTAGACACAGCACGACCTCACCCCCAATACCGGGAGAGACGAACCCCTGAAGATACGCTCACTGCCTCCATGTGGCTCGGGACTGTACCCAACTAAAACCTGTTTGCACGACTCCTTTGAGCCGTGGTAGGGTAGTAATCAAAGTACAGTGGGAACTCACACGAGACAAATGACGATCCCCAGGTCGATGAACTAACCTGCACACATGTCACCAGGGAACTGCCATCTGACGTCTGGTATATGACCAACTAGCATGTTCCCGGCGAGTCCTGTCCGGTGTACTCATAACCCAATGAGCACCTGTATACATCTTAGGTGATCCAACTGACACCAGTGGCTTGTGAGACCGGCCACCGCCCCTCGTCGGGGTCTCGACTGTATACACTAGTCTACTATGGAGAATCGATGCCCTGTCTCGAAACTCTCACGACTAGGGACCTTTTAAGGATATGCTTATAGACCCCCAGCTCCCACTTATATGATCGCCCTCATACTGCTGGTGGTCAAGAAAGAGTCCTAGGGGCTCTATCAACGTGTAATAGCGACGTGTCAGGTCACTTAAAACAGTACACGATGATAAAGGTAAACCAGATAGCATACTATCATCTCGAGTAAGACTGTCCTACCGGGATAGGTCCTCCATCAATCATTACAATCACGTACCTGTGACCTAATAATTGACTCTGAGGGCACTATCTCCAACACACAGAACAATTAGCCGATCAAGTAGGTGTCTAGAAAGGTGTTAACGAGGTTACGCCTCTGGGAAAATGAGGTTTACATTAATTAGGTTCGTGCGAAAGCACGGGGGACCTCCCTCAAAGTACCGACACTGGCCTGGTTGAAAGATTGGCGAACTTGTAGTGTGTAATTAATCCCGGCTAGTCTTTCCTTTTAGGGTTTGAAGGAAGATTTGATAAAAAGCAGTGCGAGCCATCCTGATTAGATAAAATAATAACCAATCTATTCTTGAAAGAGCGCACGCTGAGTGTTTTCTTCTCTCTCTCTCCTGGTCGCGACCATATAACGCCTTAATCAAGATAATAAAACGGAATTTTGACCGAACCCGCTTGTTATACTGAGCTGGGGAACGTTGGTCCCGCTCCAACTTATAAATGTTATAAGACAGAGCAGGAAATTGGGGAATACCAGAATTCCCGTGCCGCCCAAACGAAGAGAGTGCATGCTGATGCATCATCTTCGGGTGTGTTCATTACAAAGAACTGTTTCTCTGTATACTCTACGTCCTGGGTATTTGATACCGGATCAGGATCCCAGATATGTAATTTGTTACATAGGGCTACAGATAGGTAGAGAACTGAGAACGGGTGATAAGTTTCATGAGGCAGAAAACGGGGCAAGTGTTGCAGCCAAGTCTGTTGGTCACTGTCACCCTGTATCCCAAATACATTGATTCTGAACGAATGTTATTAGATACCGAACCTGATATACAAAATCATATCAGTCTCTTTATTAGTAAAGAAATGATATAATTTTGTATTGTTGGATAATGTTTTGAACATTTCCTGTATCAAAATTTGATCGGTTCAGGCACGTTATCTAAAAGCATTGATGTTCTAAATCAAACTACAATTCTAAGTATATGGAACACATACAAGAGGAAGAGTTCAGAAATGAACGAATCCTTCTTGAGGCATTGTAGACTAGGTCATATCAATGCGACCCGACTAGCTGAAGTTACATATAGATGCTTATTTAAATCAGTTTGAATTTACATCTTGTGAAACTTGCCAGTCATGTCACAAAGATATAATGACACCAGCTCTGTTTATTGGAAACAGAGAAAGAGTTAGTGAACTCTTGGGATGATACATGTTGATGTATAAAGGTCCCCTGTCTACACATGCCAGGACTGGTTTTTTTTATACTTCATTACGTTCTCTGATAATCTCTCAAGATTCAGTCATATGTTCCTGTTGAAACACAAGTCCGAACCTTTTGAGATAATCACAGAATATAAGTTAGAAGTAGAGAACCAAAATACGGGTATAAGTATTATGTCCTATGATGAGATCAGGGAGGAGAATACTTGTGCATGGAATTCCTGGACTATTTTAAAGGAGAATGAGATTCTCTCTCAGCATTACTCCTCAATATACACCATAGAACGACGGTATATCGGGGCGAAGCAATCACACCCTATATGATAAGGTGCGCTCTATGATGAGTACTACTGAGTTACCTTTTTCCTTCTGGGAGTTATGCACTTGAGAAGCTGCATACCTATTGAATAGGGTCACGATCAAATCAGTTGCCTACCACTCCATATGAGATATGGTATGGGAAGAGCCCATGTCTTAAGCTAGTTAAGATTTGGGGTTGTCCGGCCTATGTCTAAAAGCAAAATCCGGACAAGCTCGAGGCAAGGTCTGTAATGTATAACTGGAAAGGTTCCAGCTATACAAACTACAGCAGATGATTTGATAAAACCAATGAATTCAATAGTTACCAACGAACCTCAGCCTCTCCGCCGATCTAGTAGGGTTCCTCTCCCACCTGAGAGACACTTCTGTTTCTCTATGACAGTGGGAGCGAGGATTGCATCATGAGATGATGACCCAACTAGCTTCGAGCTGGCCATCAAGAGTAAGACTCTGTAAGAATGGCTGGATGAGATGGAATCCTTATGCACCAACAAAGTATGGACTTTGGCTGCTATATCTGAAGGGTTATATCCCCATCAGGAGCAAGTATATCTTGAGAAGATTACTTGGTGTAGATGGAAAAGTTGAGACTTTCAAAGCTAGACTTGTTAAAGGTTTTCGTCATCAACCAGGCGTGGATAATGATGAAACCTTTTCCAGTGCCTATGCTTAAGTCCATCCAGATCCTACTTGACACGGCTACATACCATGACTACGATATCTGGTGGTTGGGTGTCTTGACTACTTTTCTAAATGATGATTTGGAAGAGAGCGTCTATAAGTACACAGCCAGAGGGCTTTGCAGACAGTGAGAGCAGCGGAAACGTGTACAAGATGCTTTATAAAATAAAGCAGGCATCGCGGAGTTGGAACATCTGTTTTGATAAGATAGTCAAAGAGTTTGACATCATCAAAATAGTAGATGAACCTTGTATATACAAAAAGGTAGTAGGGAGTATGGTGGCGATCCTCGTAGAGTACGTGGATGACATACTCTTGATAGGGAAGTAGTTACCTATGCTACGTTCGATCAATCTCCGTTTATCACATGGATTCTCCATAAAGGATCAAAGTGATACCTCCTAAATCCTGGATTTTGGATCTATGAGATAGATCTAATTGGATGTTAGGATACTCACTAGTTGTAGTGAGATGGTATCAATCGATCCTGGGGAGAATCACTGGAAAGGTTCCAGGGTGATAAAGATGACTGAATGTCAGTCACAGGCATTGTCTTTACCCTCAGTAAAGGGACGGTATGTTGGAAGAGTTCCAAGCTAGATACCGTGACATACTAGAAGATAAAGGCAGGATACATCGCTACTAAAGATGCTACCAAAGAGGCTGTTTGGGTGTATAATGGTTCATGAGATGAACTAGGTTCCAACCATTGTGTGACAATGAAAGTGTGGCTTTGGCCCGGGAACCCCGGTCCCATCAGTGACCCAGACATATTCTAAGGCAGTATCACCTGATCATTGAGATGGTTGATCTCTAAGGGATCGAGGTTAGGAGAGTTGACTCAGAGGACAACACGGCGGATCCACTCACGAAGGCCTATTCCCAGAGAGAGACTTTTATGGGATGGTTGAGTATGAGATACTACAACCACTGCTATCAGATGGCCCTAGTGCTAGTGGGAGATTGTTAGTTATATGTACGCCCTAGAGGCCATTACTATACATTGGATGTATATTGTAGTGGATGCTGGGACATATATAGGGAGGACTTTCTTGCTCGACATGATAGTATGCTATCTGGTTACTCTTTACCTTAACGTGTACATTGATCGTCTCTCTGTTACATGTTGGTAAAGCCCTTAGGATGTGTACTTGACTACCTGGACTATGATGCAGATCATACTAGTGGGGACATGGTAGTCCATAAGTACATCCTTCAAAGTCCCTAGTCGTGGGTGTATCGAGACGGGGCATCGATATACCAGAGTAGACTAGCGTATACCTTCTCGACCCATACAGATGGACGATGGATGATCCCATATCCATTGGTGTTTGACATCAGAGATGATATACGGGTACTCAGTAGAGACTGGGTACACTGGACGGACTCGCCGAGAACTCCCAGATGGTATTATACCTTACGTCAGATGGCAGTTCTCTGGTGACACCGGTACAGAGTAGTCTGTTGACCCGAGATCGTCATAGAGTCTTGTATGGTTCCCACTGTACTTTGATTTCCATCTTACCACGTCCAAGTGGGCGTGCAAAACGGTGGTTTTTGGGTGCAGTCCCGAGTCACATGGAGGCAATGAGCGATAGGAGGGGATTCGTCTCTCCCTGTATAGGGGGCTGATGTTGCGCTGTGTTCGATTGGCTATAACAGGAAATCCATGGCCAGGGTTGCTTAGATTTACTGGTAAGTGTTACCAGTAGTTTCTCGAATTGTTATAGACCTCATATCGACACGACTTAACGAGCTATTGGGGTCTGACGTTTACCACCCCTAGGCGAGATATGCGACATATCAGACGATCAGACCGGACTGTACGGTAAGTGTTACTGGTTGGATTCACAGGAGTGTGAGCGGGCTTGCTCGTCGATCTTCTGATCGCTCAATACCCGGGTGGCCGTTACGTTTAGCAGACCGCTTGCGGCTTGTGGGTGTTTGATATGATCATCATCAGCTGCCGGCGTATTGACGAGTCTTTAGAGTCCTACACAGAGGTTTCCTGGCTCAAGAAAAACGAAATAGGAGCGCATATGAGATATGTGCGGGACCGAGAATAATGCGTGTATGTGATACCGTATTGTATTCTAGCGATGAATGTATCGATTGGTTGTATACGATATAACCTAGTTATCGAATCAAGGATTGATTCGATAAATCGATACATTGGATATTAGTCGGTCATATACGATATGACCAGATCGTTAAATCAAGTGTTGATTTGATGATTTAATGCATAATTATATATTTGATATATTACTTTGCATTGACTAGTATTGGTTCACTTTAAATGGATTTTCTCTCTTGATTGTATCATGTTTGATGATACATGATTGCTAGGGTTTGTGTAAAGAGTTAAGCCTTGGTTAAGTAAATGGTTAGGGTTTTTACTTATTTAATCATTCATTTATCTTTATAATTTAGATTAAAAGAAATGAGAAATGAAAACATAATGGTTGCTTTCATTCATGATGCTTCTTGAAGCTTCATGCAACTTTGACCAAAGTGACCATTTTGTCTTCATCTCCAAAACCCTAACCATTCTTCTAACCTTAGTTAATTCTCTACATCTAACCATGGTTTAAAGTATGATAAGAATGATTTTATTATTCTTTTTAAATACTTATCATGATATATCTTCTTCTTCTTCTTCATCATCTTCTTCAATGAAGAAAGCTTGACTTCATCAATGGTGATTGATGAAAAAGAGTGAGAAGTCCAATTCTAAAGTGAACCCACTTCCTATTTCTTCATCCTCTACCTCTTGCCAAGTAGTATAGGGTGTTTTCTTCACAAGTTTCTTGACTTGGTGAAGTTGGAGCTTGATCTAGTGATGCCTCGACGTAGATCATCTTCGGCAGCGTAGTCGATGACCTAGCCCGTCCATTCTCCGATGAAGCCGACGCTAGAGCCCGGGATCCGATGATCGCAGCGAGGAGACATCATCACGGAGCTATGTAGGTGGAGCACCGGATCTACAAAGGTTGTATTTCCGTTACACTTTAGTTAAGTTGTTAACTAGCTCGTTGTTTCGCCTAAATATCTAGTTAACGATCCGTAGTCTAGGGTTTCTCGGCACCGTAAATTTTGAAATTGGCATGGTTGATACCTTGTGAGACCTCTTGAGAGTGCCAAGGAACCCTACAGCCCATTCCTTGCAACCTCAAATGCTGTGATCAATTGTCGCAATGGTTCGATGAACCTCTCTTTTGGAAACATGACGATTGAACTCAACATTTTTAGGTTGGGGAATCAGCCCGCCGAACCTAATGCTCATATACTGGACGTCTGCTCGATCCAGGAGATCACCCCAGAAGAATGTGAATTCGAGGAGTT
Source organism: Agapanthus africanus (assembly GCA_030015575.1). Taxonomy (NCBI): domain Eukaryota; kingdom Viridiplantae; phylum Streptophyta; class Magnoliopsida; order Asparagales; family Amaryllidaceae; genus Agapanthus; species Agapanthus africanus. The sequence goes on from CM057350.1 coordinate 244,013,083, forward strand.
TCTGTTTGATCACGATAATCTTGACGCCACTAGTGCGTTCTTCCTCGAACCTGCTGCTGTTTCTGCGCCCGACAACGACTACGAGTGTTTCACGTTCTCGAACGATCTTAGCCGCGCACAACCCGAGTTTGAATCTTTCGAATTTCCGGATGAGTTACCTGAACCATCCAACTCGGTCGCCTACACTCGTTTTGAACCTTTGCTGGAATCCTTTGAGTTCGAGACCTCTGCACCAATCTTGCCTTCTATCGTTTCACCTCCAACTCTCGAACTCAAACCTTAGCCGTCTCACCTTAAGTATGCTTACTTAGGTGAGAACGAGACCCTCCCTGTCATCATTTCGGCTTCTCTAGCTCCAGAGCAAGAGAAAGCCCTTCTCGCGGTCTTGCATAGCAACATGCAAGCTTTTGGCTGGTCCATGGCGGACATCAAGGGGATTAGTCCCCTAATTGTTGAGCATCACATTCATCTGATGGATGATGCCAAACCAGCCCGGGATCCACAAAGACGTCTCAATCCAGTCATGAAAGAGGCTGTGAAGAAGGAGATCGTAAAATGTCTAGATAGTGGTATCATTTACCCTATCTCTGATAGCCAGTGGGTTATCTCCATTCATGCTGTCCCCAAGAAGTCGGGCATCACGGTCATCACTAACGAGGCAAACGAGTTAATCCCTACTCGCACCCAAACTGGGTGGCGAGTATGCATTGATTACAGAAAACTCAACGCCGCAACGCGGAAAGACCACTTTCCGCTACCTTTCATTGACCAGATGCTTGAACGATTGGCCGGACATGAGTACTACAGCTTTCTATATGGCTACTCCGGCTATAATCCGATTCCCATCGCCGAAAAAGACCAGGACAAGACCACATTCACTTGTCCTTTCGGCACGTTTGCATATCGTCGCATGCCCTTTGGGTTATGCAATGCGCCCGCTATCTTCCAGCGGTGTATGATGGAAATCTTCTCAGACATGGTAGAAAAAATTCTGGAGATTTTCATGGATGATTTCTCCATCTTCGGCGATTCCTTCAACGAGTGTTTGCTGCATCTTGACGCTGTCCTTACCCGATGTAAGGACAAGAATCTCACTTTGAATTGGGAGAAATGCCACTTCATGGTGCGTGAAGGTATTGTCTTAGGACATATCATCTAGCAAAATGGCATAGAGGTTGACAAAGCAAAGATTGAGGTCATTTCCAATCTACCTCCTCCCCGATGCGTCAGGGATATCCGAGCCTTCCTTGGCAATGCCGGTTTCTATAGACGGTTCATCAAGGACTTTAGCAAGATTGCTAGGCCCTTGACTCTTTTGCTGGCCAAGGACACGCCATTCGACTTCAACTCGAGCTGTGTGACTGCCTTCGAGTTACTAAAACGCTCACTCACTTATGCTCCCGTTCTTTCTTCACCTGACTGGACGCACCCATTCGAGATTATATGCGATGCATCCGACTTTGCCATTGGTACTGTCCTTGGACAACACATCAACAAGATGCCACACGTAATCTATTATGCGAGCCGAACCCTGAACGACGCCCAACTCAATTATATAACAACTGAGAAGGAATTCTTAGCTGTTGTATTTGCTTTAGAAAAGTTCAGGCCCTACCTCATCGGCTCTCCAGTCATTGTCTACACTGACCATTCTGCTCTGCGCCATCTTTTTGCGAAGAAAGATGCAAAATCTCGGTTAATATGTTGGATCCTCTTGCTTCAAGAGTTTGACCTTTTCATTAAGGACAAACGAGGATGTAAAAACATAGTTGCCGACCATCTCTCACGACTTCGTTCTACGCCTTCGCTTCCAATTCCGATCAACGACGTTTTCCCGGATGAACAGCTCTTGACAGTATCTTGCGAACCCTGGTTCGCAGATATTGTGAACTATTTGGCCACGGGATTACTACCGACTGAATGGTCAAGTCAGGACAGACTTCGCTTCTTATCCCATGTAAAACACTTTTACTGGGACGAACCCTATTTGTTTAAGTACTGTCCCGACCAGATTATTCGTCGGTGTGTCCCTGACGAGGAATTCAAAAGTGTGCTGTCATTTTGCCACGATCAAGCGTGTGGTGGGCATTTTGGCCCAAGAAAGACAGATGGGAAGATCTTGCAATGTGGTTTCTACTGGCCACAACTCTTCAAAGACGCTCATGACTATTGCAAGACTTGCTCCCGGTGCCAACACATGGGCCGGATATCCCGGAGAAACGAGATGCCGCTCCAACCAATCTTGGTTGTGGAGATTTTCGATGTTTGGGGGATAGATTTCATTGGGCCGTTTCCCAGCTCTTTTGGGAACTTGTACATCCTTCTCGCTGTTGATTACGTCTCTAAATGGGTCGAGACTGTGCCAAGCCGGACTAACGATAACAAGGTTGTCGTTAGGTTTCTTAAAGAAAACATTTTCTCCCGGTTTGGACACCCCCGAGCAATCATTAGCGACAATGGAAGTCATTTCTGCAACAAAACTTTCGAAGCCTTGATGCGGAAATACTCCATTAATCATAAGCTCTCTACGCCCTACCACCCCCAAACCTGCGGGCAGGCCGAAGTTTCAAATCGGCAAATCAAGCAGATACTGGAGAAGACGGTTTCCAAGAACCGTAAGGATTGGTCGCTGAAACTCACTGATGCCCTTTGGGCATTTCGAACCGCTTATAAGACCGACCTTGGCATGTCTCCCTATTGGCCTATGTACGGAATAGCGTGCCACCTACCTGTCGAAATAGAGCATCGCGCATTTTGGGCGATAAAGGAGCTGAATCTGTCTCTCGAAGATGCGGGCAGCCATCGGAAGCTGCAGTTGAATGAATTGAGCGAGCTTAGGGATGAGGCTTACGATAACGCGGTTGTCGTTAAGAATTGAACGAAGGTGTTTCACGATAAACACCTTTTGCGCAAAACTTTCGTACCTGGTCAGCAGGTACAGCTTTACGACACCCGACTTCACTTCCATCCAGGAAAGCTCAGATCTCGCTGGAAAGGGCCGTATTTTGTGCGGAATGTGTATCCGCATGGCGCTATGGATTTGGAAAATCCAAAGGACGGTTCATTTTTCAAAGTGAACGGACACCGACTAAAACCGTACCTTAGTGCCGAACCAACAGAGGAGCTCCTGGTCTTACAGGAGCTGGTTTACCCTGCATAACCTTCCTCTGCCTACCTCCAAACTTCGGTTATCCAGCCAAGAACAGTGGACACTGTTCCAAATAAGTTTGGGGGTATGTATAAACCATTTTGTATATATTTATGTATATTCTTTTTCTTTTTCTTTTCTTTAAAAAAAAAACAAAAACAAAAAAAAATGTGTATCGCTAACCGACAATTTTGACCATTCAAATGATCTCTGCATGCAATGACAGTGAGGACACTGTCCAGTTTAAGTTTGGGGGTACGCTCGGTACACATTACTTACCTTCGCATTCATATGTATATTTTGCATCTGAATATTAAAATCCATAAAATCCATAAAAATCTGAAAATTTTCTAAAAACATAAAAACTTTTCTGTCAGGTTAGCTTGTGAAAGAACTTTGATTTAACATTTCGACGGTTTTGTTTGTTAAAATAAGAATAACTAAATCTTATGTTTAGATTTTGAAAACCTGAAAGATAACTCTTCTTTGAAGTTAACAATTGCTGATATACGTCTTTACATCACACTACACGTGTCGTGAGTTTTTGGGAATTAGATGACAAGTCTTTTATGTCGAAAAACTTTTAAATGGATCAATGATTTTCTGAGGATCAAATAGGTTTGTTCGGAAATAAGTAATATCAAGAATAGTTTACGAAGTAAATCGAATATGAAGGAATATTATTGATGCCGTAATTGGAACTAAGTCTGAAAAATAACCCATCTGAAACTTGATTGGAATGATTACACACCAAACCCACTAAACACGTCTTTTATCCCAAAAAAAATAACTGAACTGCCGGTTGTATCTCCGTTCGTATTAAATCATCTGATTTTCACGCCAAACTGTCTTTTGTTTTTGGACCTAGGTAACTTGAGTAATTAAGTCCGCTGGGGTATTTCTACACCTAATGCCCTAAAACCAACTGGTTTGGGTACATTGGCCCAAAGCTCGCTAAGAAGCCTAGAAAGTCCAGTTTAAAACAATATCAAGCAAGTGTTCTCTCCGAGTTAAAATTCCTAACGGTTCTTTGTGTGAGAATAATCTTGATAAAAGACAGGCTCTTATAAAAAATTTAGCGGAGATATGAAGGTTTTATTCTATGATAAAGACTATTGCACGTTCACAGAGGTGTGTATGAAATGAAAACAGGAAAAAGGTGGAGTGAAAAATAAGACCTAGTTTCCTGTTAAGGAAGATTGAAATTCTGAAGTTGAAACCTTACTGGAAAACGAAACTTGAAAAATGCTTAACTCTTTATAAAACTTATGTGATCCTTTCAAAATTTTTATCTAGGCTTTATTATGTGACATAATGACTTTATTCGATCTTTCGGGGACTTAACGACACTATTTGCACTGCACGTAAAGACATATAAAATCTGTAGTTAAATAAGAAGCGAGGTGTGAGAAATAAAGGTTCGATAGTCTAGACTTAGGATAATAGAATTGTTATTTTCTGAAACAAAACTTTAGGGTTTGAATCTTAGTTATTTTCCAAAACTAACTTGACCGGATTTTGTGGGTAGTATCCGCTGAAAACCCTCAGGAGACAACACTCCTCCTACTAGGGACACCTAGAGGTTTAACGGCTTATTGCACATGCTCAGTGCAATCGCGTTCCCTGCGAAAGTGAGGATAGGAAATTTTTTGTAAATAAATTGGCTTTGCTCGGGGCGAGCAAATGATAAGTTTGGGGGTATTTGTTCATATCAGATTTTTGCATTTTTATACCGCCCAATTTTTATCATATTGCATATCGGTAGGTACTCTTGAGCCGTGTTTGCTAGTCAATTGCAGGATACAAGTTCTCGGCTCTAAACGGTGAAATCCATGGAAAAACACGACAAAATCCGGGTTCCTGCCAACCACAGATAAAACACGGGTCTCCGCTCTTTATCCATCAGTTGCCACACACCAGTTTAGGAGACAAAATGGCAAATCGATTGTCACCTTCATGCACAAGGCTCAATGGCAACACAAGATCCAAGAAATCTACGCGGAGCTCAAGAAAATCATGACAAAAGATACACATCCAATCACCTTTTGATCAAAAGAAATTCTGGAAAAATCGGGAAGAAAATATGAAAAAAAACTTATACCAGATTGAAGGGCACTACAAACCAGGGCAAGTCACCTTTTTTGGTGACCTAAGTCTCCAATATGGCCGCGGAGCCGCGGCCTAAGCATGCTTAGGCCGCGGAACCGCGGCCGTACGGCCTCCTCAGAAGATAAAATTTCAGGGGTGTTTTGGTCTTTTCAATGTGGTCCAGAATGTTGCCCTAGATTTTCAGTTTCATGCCTATAAATAGTCCAGAACTTGTGAAGCCAAAGGTGCATAATCTTGTATTTTTCTAGGTTTAGAATACTTGTTTCTTCTTCCTCTTCTCATCTCTTCTCCATTAAAAACTTGTAGTGAGCTTTGTGAGTGAAGAATGATGAATAAAGAAGATTCTTTTACTTATCATGCTTGTCTTGTTCTTTTATAATTGCTTGTAATTTTAATTTGTTAACTTAGTTGTTGTTATTTCTTTCTTTTCTCTTTTCCTTTATCATTAAAACAAGCATGATGCTTACGCTTGATCCTTGCCAAGGTGAGGTCGCATATAGCTAGTTGTTATCTTCTAATCTCCTTCTTTCTATCTTCCTCTTTTGTTTTGTTTTCTTTCCATTATGATGTGTGAGTAGTTTCATACTTGTTAGGGTAGGATAAGGGAAGTTTGAGAGAAGGAAATCTTTCTCACTCTTTCCTTGCCCAACATCTTAAAATCGACTCCCGTTAATTGAACCACAATCCGCTCCTTACGGCACCCTATCCTACATGATAGCGGTGATTCCGTAGAGAGACCGGTTGTGGTTGAATTAACCGGAGGTTATGGCTAAGAGCCAAGAACGGACGGACAAGCACCAAAAGGAAGAACTTATGTGTTGGAAAGCCTAGCTTATACTCGCAAGTTCCTTCCTAGTCGTGCTAATCCCCGTTGTTGCCGATTACCGTAACACCGATATTAAGAGTGGCAACGAAAGAGGTGAGCGACTCCTAACTTAAACTAACCTAATCCTAACCCTAACAAGCTCTCTTTACATATCACTTTAACACTTAATTAATCACAACAAAATCTGGAAAAATGGACTTAACTCGTTAAAGCACATAGAAAAAGATTCCCATCTCCCTGCGGATGACCCGTACTCAACCGACTAGCTACGAGCGAAACCGTCTTGATTGCGGTAATTAACTAAAACTTGAACACGCAGAATCGCTAACAATCAGAGCTCCCCAATAAGAAACACTAAGACGTACAAGTCCCTTATCAAGAAACTCTTGCAATTGATCTTTAATCTCCCTAAGCTCTGTCGGAGCCATCAGGTAAGGCGTTATAGAAGTAGGCCCCGTGTCAGGAATCAGATCAATGCAAAACTCAATATCGCGCTCTGGCGGCAACCGTGGTAACTCATCGGGAAAAACGTCGGGAAACTCTCGCACGATAGGAACCCGGTCCAACGACTCCACCGTGTCTCGAGTATCATAAATGAAAGCCAAGAATCCCCGACATCCCCTCCTCAAAAGCCGACTAGTGCAAAGGGCTGATATCAAACTGTGAGGGGCGGCACCACGGCCTCCCTGCACAATCCGAACAGACTTGCCCAGAAAACTAAAACTGACTGACTTCTTACGGCAGTCAACCGACGCATAATAAGATGCTAACCAGTTCATTCCAAGGAGAATGTCGATGTCCAACATATCTAAAAGGATCAAAGCGACGGACGAATCTCTATCTCCAATCTGAACGGCACACGACCGAAACACATGTCACGCGACAAAAGAATCGCCAACAGGAGTAATCACAACAAGCGACCGATCTAGCAAACATGACTCTCAGCCCAACCTCGGTACAAAGTGTGTAGAAACATACGAATACGTAGATCTTGGATCAAACAATACATGTGCATCAAAAGAACATACAGAAAGAGTACATGAAACTACTGTATTGGACGCCTGCGCATCCTGATGGGTCAAGGCAAACACCCGAGCCTGCCCTCTACTGACGACTGGCTGACTTCCGCCTCTACCACCCCCCCTCTCGGCACAAAACCACCGCGACCACGACCTCTCCGAACATGCGTCTGATGTGGAGCAACAACGGGCATAAGAGGCAACGCCCTCTAAGGTGGTGAAGGTAGTAAGGTAACATGTGGTACGGCTGCCTGGCCCTCACGTGGCTCTGTATAATCTCGAATGCAATAACACAAACACCTGCACCGGAAACATCCAGATGAAAACTGCTGCTTTCTCCGGGGGATAAGAGCTAAAAAGATGGCCTCGTCCCGAGCCTCCACTACCCCCAGTATCTGAAAGGGAATTTTCATGGCGTCTAAACGGCTGCCTCCGTGCTGAAACACCAGTACGAACTGTAGGGTTCCTAGGCACTCTAATGGAGTCTCACAAGTGATCAAACATGCACAAATCAAAAATTCCTTGTGCCTACAAACCCTAATACGGATCGTTAACTAGAAATCAAGGCGATGCAAGCAAGTAAACGGAAATATAGCTAAAGGGAAGGGGCTACAACCTTTGTAGATCCGGTCCTCCACCTCCTAGGCTCTGCGATGAAGTATCGTCACTGTACAAATCGGATCTTGGGCTCTAGCATCGGCTTCATCGAAGAAAAAGCGGGCTAGGTCATCGATGACGATGCCGAAGATGATCTACGTCGAGGCATCGCTAGATCAAGCTCTAACTTCACCAAGTCAAGAAAACTTATGAAGGAAACACCCTATACTACTTGGCAAGAGGTAGAGGATGAAGAAATAGGAAGTGGGTAGACTTTAGATTTGGATTTCTCACACTTTTTCATCAATCACCATTGATGTAGTAAGCTTTCTTCAAGGAAGAAGAAGATGAACAAGAAGAAGAAAAATATGATAGGTTTTTAATAATTGGATAAATAAATCAATACTTATCATATATTAACCCTTGGTTAATTGTAGAGAATGGACCATGGTTAACTTGGATGGTTAGGGTTAAGCATGAGACAAGAATGGTGACTTAGTCAATGCTTCATGAAACTTCAACTAAAAAAAAAAATAGCAACCATTCTTTTCTCATCTTTTCCAAAAATAAATAAATAAATAAATAAGTAACGAAAAAGAAAACCCTAATCATATACTTAACCATGGTTTAATTCTTTACAGTTAACCAAGTAAACATGTATCATCAAACATGATACAATCATGTGCACAAATGTATATCACATATACAACTTGCACAATTCAAGTGAGAAAATCCATTTAAAGTGAACCAATACTAGTTAATGCAAAGTAATATATCAAATATATTATTATACATTAAATCATTAAATCAACACTTGATTTAACGATCCGGTCATATCGCATATAACCGACTAGTATCCTTTGTATCGGCTTATCGAATCAATCCTTGATTCGATAACTAGGTTATATCGCATATAACCAATCGATACATTCATCGCGAGAATGGAATACGGTATCACATACACGAATTATTCTCGGTCCAGCACATATCTCATATGCGCTCCTATTTCGTTTCTCTTGAGCTAGTAAACCTCTGTGTAGGACTCTAAAGACTCGTCAATACGCCGGCAGCAGATGATGATCATATCAAATACCCACATGCCGCAAGCGGTCTGCTAAACGTAACGGCCACCCGGGTATTGAGCGATCAGAAGAACGACGAGCAAGCCCGCTCATACTCCTGTGAATCCAACCAGTAACACTTACCGTACAGTCCGGTCTGTTCGTCTGATATGTCGCATATCTCGCCTAGGGGTGGTAAACGTCAGACCCCAATAGCTCGATAAGTCATGCCGACGTGAGGTCCATAACTTTCGTGAAACTACTGATAACTCTTACCAGTATATCACAGCAACCCTGGCCAGGGATTTCCTGTTATGGCCAGTCGTGCATTGCGCAACATCAACCCCCAATACCGGGAGAGACGAATCCCCTCCTATCGCTCATTGCCTCCATGTGAATCGGGACTGTACCCAAAAACCACCTGTTTGTACGACTCAGTAGCGCCGTGGTAGGGTGGAAATCAAAGCACAGTCGGAGACACACAAGACTCTATGACGATCTCGGGTCAACAGACTAAGTTGTACCAGTGTCACCAGAGAACTGCCATCTGACGTGAGGTATAATACCATCTGGGAGTTCTCGGCGAGTCCGTTCAGTGTACCCAGTCACCACTGAGCACCCGTATACCATCTCTGATGTCAAACACCAATGGATATGGGATCATCCATCGCCCATCGCATGGGTCGAGAAGATATACGCTAGTCTACTCTGGAATATCGATGCCCCGTCTCGATATTCCCTCGACTAGGAACTTTGAAGGATGTACTCATGGACTATCCAGGCCCCACTAGTATGATCTGCATCACAGTCCTGGAAGTCAAGTACACATCCTAAGGGCTTTATCAACATGTAACAGAGAGACAGAAAGTATACATGTTAAGATAAAGAGCAATCAGATAGCGTACTATCATGTCGAGCAAGAAAGTCCTACCTATATATGTCCCAGCATCCACTACAATATACATCCAATGTACAGTAATGGTCTCTAGGGCATACATATAACTAACAATCTCCCACTTGCACTAGGGCCATCTGTAGCAATGGTTGCAGTATCACATACTCAACCATCTCCTAAAAGTCTCTCTTTAGGAAAAGGCCTTCGTGAGTGGATCCGCCGTGTTGTCCTCTGAGTCTACTCTCCTAACCTCGATCAACCTGGAGATCAACTATCTCCATGATCAGGTGATACTGCCTCAGAATTTGTCTGGGTCACTGATGGGACCAGGATTCCAGGGCCAAAGCCACACTTCCATTGTCATACAATGGCAGGAACCAAGTTCATCTTATGAACCAAAATACATCCAAACTGCCTCTTTGGTAGTATCTTTAATAGCGATGTTACCAGCCTTTATCGTCTAGTTTGTCACGGTATCTAGCTTGGAAATCTTCCAACATACCGTCCCTCCACTGAGGGTAAAGACAATGCCTGTGACTGACATTCAGTCGTCTTTATCACCCTGGAACACTTCCAGTGATTCTCCCCAGGATCGACAGATAATATCTCACTATAGCTAGTGAGAATCCTAAAATCTATTTAGATCTATCTCATAGATCCAAATCCCAGGATTTAGGAGGTATCACTTTGATCCTATTGGAGAATCCTTGTGATAATCGGAGATTTACCGAGCGTAATATAGGAGATCCCATTCCTATCAAGAGTATGTTGTCCACGTACAATACGAGGATGACCACCTTACTTTCTACTACTATTTTGTATATACAAGGTTCATTTACCATTTTGATGATGTCAAACTGTTTGACTAACTCATCAAAACAGATGTTCCAACTCCGCGATGCCTGCTTTATCCTATAAAGCATCTTGCACACGTTTCCGCTGCTCCCACTGTCTACGAGGCCCTCTGGCTGTGTACTTATAGACGCACTCTTTTAAAACATCATTTAGAAAAGCAGTCATGACACCCAACCACCAGATATCGTAGTCATGGTATGTAGCTGTGATAAGTAGGATCTGGATGGACTCAAGCATAGGTACTGGAAAAGGTTTCATCATTATCCACGCCTGGTTGATGACGAAAACCTTTAACAAGTCTAGCTTTGAAAGTCTCAACTTTTCCATCTACACCAAGAAATCTTCTCAAGATATACTTGCTCCTGATGGGGATTTAACCCTTCAGATATAGCAACCAAAGTCCATACTTTATTGGTGTATAAGGATTCCATCTCAGATCCCTAAGCATCCAGCCATTCTTACAGAGTTCTACCCCCGATGGCCAGCTCGAAACTAGTTGGGTCATCATCTTATGATGCAATCCTCGCTCCCACTGTCATCGAGAAATCGAAGTATCTCTCAGGTGGGTGAGGAACCCTACTAGATCGGCGGAGAGGCTGAGGTTCGTTGGAATCCACTGAATCCTTTGGTTCTACCAAATTATCTGCTGTAGTTTGTATAGCTGGAACCTTTCCAGTTCTACATTACAGACCTAGCCTCGAGCTTGTCCGGATTTTGCTCTTAGACATAGGCCGGACAATCCCAAATCTTAACTAGCTTAAGACATGGGCTCTTCCCTTTCCATATCACATATGAAGCGGTAGGCAACTGATTTGATTGGAACCCTATTCAATAGGTATGCAGCTTCTCAAGCGCATAACTCCCAAAAAAGGAAATAGGTAAATCAGTAGTACTCATCATAGAGCACACCTTATCATATAGGGTGTGATTGCTCCGCCCCGATATACCATCGTGTTATGGTTTATACGGAGGAGTAATGCTGAGAGAGAATCTCATTTTCTTTTAGAATAGTCCAGGAATGCCATGCACAAGTATTCTCCTCCCTGATCTTATCATAGGACATAATACTCATGCCCGTATTTTGGTTCTCTACTTTCAACTTATATTCTGTGAATACCTCAAAAGCTTCGGACTTATGTTTCAACAGGAACATACGACTGAATCTTGAGAGATTATCAGAGAATATAATGAAGTATAAAGAACCAGTCCTGGCATGTGTAGACAGGAGACCTTACATACATCATCATGTATCAGTCCCAAGAGTTTACTAACTCTTCCTCTGTTTCCAATAAACAGAGCTATGGTCATCTTATCTTTGTGACATGACTGGCAAGTTTCACAAGATGTAAATTCAAACTGATTTAAAATATGCATCTAAAATGTAACTTCAGCCAGTCGGGTCGCATTGATATGACCTAGTCTACAATGCCTCAAGAATGATTCGTTCATTTCTGAACTCTTCCTCTTGTGTGTGTTCTGTATACTAGGAACTGTAGTTTGATTTAGAACGTCAATGCTTTTAGATAACGTGCCTGAACCGACCAACTTTTGATATAGGAAATGTTCAAAACATTATCCATCAATACAAAATTATATCCTTTCTTTACTAATAAAGAGATTGATATGATTTTGTATATCAGGTTCGGTATCTAATAGCATTTGTTCAGAATCAATGTATTCGTAATACAGGATGACTGTGACCAACAGACTTGGCTGCAACACTTGCCCCGTTTTCTGCCTCATGAAACTTATCACCCGTTCTCAGTTTTTCTACCCTTTCGTAGCCCTATGTAACAGATTACATATCTGGGATCCTGATCCGGTATCGAATACCCAGGATGCAGAGGATACTGAGAAACAGTTCTTTGTAATGAACACACCCGAAGGAGATGCATCATATGCACTTTCTTCGTTTGGGCGGCATAGGAATTCTGGTATTCCCCAATTTCCTGCTCTGTCTTATAACAATTATAAGTTGGAGCGGGACCAATGTTCCCCAGCTCAGTATAATAAGCGGGTTCGGTCAATACATCCATATTATTATCTTGATTAAGGCATGATATGGTCGCTACCAGGAGAGAGAGAGAAGAAAACACTCTGCGTGCGCTCTTGCAAGATCAGATTGGTTATATATTTTATCTAATCAGGATGGCTCCCACTGTTTTTATCAAATCTTCCTTCAAACCTTAAAAGGAAAGACTAGCCGGGATTAATTACACTCTACAAGTTCGCCAATCTTTCAGCCAGGCCAGTGTCGGTACTTTGAGGGAGGTTCCCCGTGCTTTCGCACGGACCTAATTACAGTAAACCTCGTTTTCCCGGAGGCGTAACCCCGTTGACACCTTTCTTGACACCTACTTGATCGGCTAATTGCAAAGTGCAAAACTCTCCCAGGAGTAACAATTACTCGCAGTGGGTATCGGGATCCAGCTATCATATAGAAGGTATGCAATGTCATTGCAAGTTTCAACACTTGAAACTCCCGATAAAGGTTTTTACCCCTAGCACCTATGACCTTAACTATGGTCAACAAATCATAAGTACTAGTCAAGTTCTACCCGTCATTTCGTGATTAATTAGACCCACCCACATGACCCTTAACTAAGGTCAACAAAGTCACGCGACTGTCCTAACTAATCGCATCATATGCGGTGTAGGAAGACATCACTTAGCTACCGTACACTGTGCCTTGACTATGGTCAACAAACACAGCACGAATACTAAGTACTCTACTTCCTAAAATGACGGAGGGTTGCGAATGGTTTTTGTGAAAACCTTTAACGCATTGAACTTGATCTCGTTGCGGAATCAAATGGTTTTTAATTGGAATGTTTTCGAGGCTTTTCTAGTTTTGCTAAAGGGGTCACTCCCGGTGAAGGGATCGTCGGCCCTTTCCTCGTCGAATGAGGTGCGGGATATATCATATATATCACTGTGCAAAGCGGAAACTATAGAAGCGATCAAATGACAAACCGAGGGTTGTAGCATCTGCCAGTTATTGCTAAAGGAGTCACTCCTGGTGAAGGGATCTCGGTCCTTTCCTCATCGAATAAGGTGCAGGATGTTCTATAATGAACACCGCGATGCAAAGCAAGAAATGTAGCTACCTGTTTTTATTTTGAATTTCGATTCCACAACATCAATTAGGTTTATTTTCTTTCATTAATCTCATTAATGAATATCCCATCAATTAATTCCACCTAAACATCACAGATGAATATAACGTACGCTTATGCCATCCGCATTCGCCTCGATGTCCTGTCTGCACCGTTAGGTTAGGTAACTAACGGCAGAGCGGGGCAGGGCTAGCACGGGTGTAAAACATAAGCAACGTTTATATAATATATCATATATACTATATACTATATCTATCTGAACAGAGCACAGAACATCGCATGATCACATCACAGATAACGCAGCAGAATGAATCATGTGAAATATTGGATATACTAGGACGTCCGTGTTTTCAATACGAGCCAGTATAAAACACGGATTCCACGGTCGTGATGAGTAGCCAATCCCACACCCCTAGACCCCTACGAGAGCGGCAAGAAACCCTACCAATTCTAAGGTTAGGAGACCCAGACTCGACTCCTCGAGATGGTCTCCCACTGGACCCTAGAACCCGGTTACTTGTGCTCCCCTCCTTGGGTCTATCCTAGTGCAGAAAAGTAAATAATATACATCAACGGTGACAGCTTCCGCAACCTGGAAGTGCCCCAATAAGAGAATATTACATAAAAGTTTTTACATGAATGAAAATGAAAAACACTCATCTCACATAAAAACCCCCGGCTATTCGAACACGACGATCCAACATAACATATCAAGCAACACATAACATCACATGTCATCAACGTAAGTAAATATGTGCATCCCAATTGTCGTTGACATATAGCAACGAAACCGGCGATATCACATATTACACTTACGGTCACAGAAAAGAAAGTGTAAAACTACAACAGTTGGAATCCGCAACCTCTTTAGACATCACATGCCTAATCAAATGAATTACTTAGACATCGCATGCCTAACAATTTTAAACCCCGCATTTTAGTCACAAAATCGAAAACACTTTTCAATATCAAGTCGGGCAATTCAACAGGATTTCCCGACATTCTGATCGAATGCTCGTCGCAAACTTCAGTAGGCGGCCGCACCCCCCGACGCCGTCGACAAAGTGCACCAAGGCGGAACACCGCTACCGCGAGCACCCGAACGGATGCTTTCGGCGACGGGGTTCTCCTACAGTCACTTGGTCGGGGTTATGGGGTGAGGCTGTCTATTAAGTTTACCCGGCGAGTATCCGCGTACGCTACGTGATTGCGATGGACTTTTGATCACATCAAAATTCCGTGGCAACCGATCAAGTGAGACTAAACTGCTATGTTTATAACATTCATTCAGTTATCACATAACTTTTGTGAATTCCAATTGTTGTATCACATTCCGGATAAATAGAAAATGTTAAACTTTCCGATCGAACGATCGAACACCCAAGTTTTCCCGAAACAGCTCAACACATGAAATAAGTCTAACAACATTCAGTTCGTGCCTCAGTACCAACGGTCCAGCCGTAGAAGGGTCAAGCCAACGCCTCACATGTGGCACGCCGTACTGCCCCAAACCCGAAGGTTCAAATGGCAGTTCAAGACGGTCACATAATCGAGTTAAGGTTTGTTGTCTTCTAGAGGGTCCATCGCGTTACTTGCACTACTTAGAACGTCGTTAAACTACGGAAAAATCCAACAATTGGAAATTTCCCGGCAGGGGAAAAAGTGGGTATTTATATCCGGTCGAACTTTTTTAACATATTCTAAAAAATACCCGGAAAAGCACACAGACAGAATTAGACAATCCGATCGGTACACCGAGTCCCCAATACAACCCAGAAAATTCAACTCTTGAATAAATTATTAAAAATTCCCAGAAACACCAACAATAAACTATAAGAATTACTGTGCAGAAAAATGTGCCAGAGGAGACAAACTTGCCGCGGAATCGCCGCATTAGGCATGCATATGCGGCGGTTCCCCCGCACTATGAACGATTCAGAGCCCCCATTTTAAACAGTAATTCTTATAATATTTCACTGAGGTTTCTGCATATTTTTAATCTGGAAAAAATCCAGTTTTTCAAAAATGTCCAGAGTGCATGTTAAAATCGGGGTTTCGGGTCGATCGGATTTCTAACTCCGTCTACGCATCGCCTAAGGCTCTAGCTAGGCTCTGATACCACTGTAGGGTTCCTAGGCACTCTAATGGAGTCTCACAAGTGATCAAACATGCACAAATCAAAAATTCCTTGTGCCTACAAACCCTAATACGGATTGTTAACTAGAAATCAAGGCGATGCAAGCAACTAAACGGAAATATAGCTAAAGGGAAGGGGCTACAACCTTTGTAGATCCGGTCCTCCACCTCCTAGGCTCCGCGATGAAGTATCCTTGCTGTACAAATCGGATCTTGGGCTCTATCGTCGGCTTCATCGAAGAAAAAGCAGGCTAGGTCAACGACGACGATGCCGAAGATGATCTACGTCGAGGCATCGCTAGATCAAGCTCCAACTTCACCAAGTCAAGAAAACTTGTGAAGGAAACACCCTATACTACTTGGCAAGAGGTAGAGGATGATGAAATAGGAAGTGGGTAGACTTTAGATTTGGATTTCTCACACTTTTTCGTCAATCACCATTGATGTAGTAAGCTTTCTTCATGGAAGAAGAAGATGTAGAAGAAGAAGAAAAATATGATAAGTTTTTAATAATTGGATAAATAAATCAATACTTATCATATATTAACCCTTGGTTAATTGTAGAGAATGGACCATGGTTAACTTGGATGGTTAGGGTTAAGCATGAGACAAGAATGGTGACTTAGTCAATGCTTCATGAAACTTCAACTAAAAACAAAAATAGCAACCATTCTTTTCTCATCTTTTCCAAAAATAAATAAATAAATAAATAAGTAAGGAAAAAGAAAACCCTAATCATATACTTAACCATGGTTTAATTCTTTACACTTAACCAAGTAAACATGTATCA
Source organism: Agapanthus africanus (assembly GCA_030015575.1). NCBI lineage: Eukaryota > Viridiplantae > Streptophyta > Magnoliopsida > Asparagales > Amaryllidaceae > Agapanthus > Agapanthus africanus. The sequence goes on from CM057350.1 coordinate 244,029,635, forward strand.
TCAAACATGATACAATCATGTGCACAAATGTATATCACATATACAACTTGCACAATTCAAATAAGAAAATCCATTTAAAGTGAACCAATACTAGTTAATGCAAAGTAATATATCAAATATATAATTATACATTAAATCATTAAATCAACACTTGATTTAACGATCCGGTCATATCGCATATAACCGACTAGTATCCTTTGTATCGGCATATCAAATAAATCCTTGATTCGATAACTAGGTTATATCGCATATAACCAATCGATACATTCATCGCGAGAATGAAATACTGTATCACATACACGAATTATTCTCGGTCCCGCACATATCTCATATGCGCTCCTATTTCGTTTCTCTTGAGCTAGGAAACCTCTGTGTAGGACTCTAAAGACTCGTCAATACGCCGGCAGCAGATGATGATCATATCAAACACCCACAAGCCGCAAGCGGTCTGCTAAACGTAACGGCCACCCGGGTATTGAGCGATCAGAAGATCTACGAGCAAGCCTGCTCATACTCCTGTGAATCCAACCAGTAACACTTACCGTACAGTCCGGTCTGTTCGTCTGATATGTCGCATATCTCGCCTAGGGGTGGTAAATGTCAGACCCCAATAACTCGATAAGTCATGCCGACGTGAGGTCCATAACTTTCGTGAAACTACTGATAACTCTTACCAGTATATCACAGCAACCCTGGCCAGGGATTTCCTGTTATGGCCAGTAGTGCATTGCGCAACATCAACCCCCAATACCGGGAGAGACGAATCCCCTCCTATCGCTCATTGCCTCCATGTGAATCGGGACTGTACCCAAAAACCACCTGTTTGCACGACTCAGTAGAGCCGTGGTAGGGTGGAAATCAAAGCACAGTGGGAGACACACAACACTCTATGACGATCTCGGGTCAACAGACTAAGCTGTACCAGTGTCACCAGAGAACTGCAATCTGACGTGAGGTATAATACCATTTGGGAGTTCTCGGCGAGTCCGTTCAGTGTACCCAGTCACCATTGAGCACCCGTATACCATCTCTGATGTCAAACACCAATGGATATGGGATCATCCATCGCCCATCGCATGGGTCGAGAAGATATACGCTAGTCTACTCTGGAATATCGATGCCCCGTCTCGATATTCCCTCGACTAGGAACTTTGAAGGATGTACTCATGGACTATCCAGGCCCCACTAGTATGATCTGCGTCACAGTCCTGGAAGTCAAGTACACATCCTAAGGGCTTTTTCAACATGTAACAGAGAGACAGAAAGTATACATGTTAAGATAAAAAGCAACCAGATAGCGTACTATCATGTCGAGAAAGAAAGTCCTACCTATATATGTCCCAGCATCCACTACAATATACATCCAATGTACAGTAATGGCCTCTAGGGCATACATATAACTTACACGAACCCTCTTCGGTTCCGGGACAACCATCGTCGCGAAAAGACGCTCCTCAACCAATAAGGCTGCGTCCACCGCTGCTGCATACGTCTCATAATGTTGTACGTTGATAGCGAGGAACAACTGGGTAAGCAGGCCTCGAACAAACCTCTTGGCCTGCATCTCCTCAGTAACTACCAAATACGGAGCATACACAAACAGCTTGGTAAATAACACATCGTACTCGGCAACCGTCATACCCTGAATCTGGTGTAATGACACGAAATTGCGCGCTCGAGCATCCCTGACACTCTGCGGAAGAAAACGGGCAAGAAACACCATCACGAAGTCAGCCCAAGTCAGAGAAGAAAGGCATGCGGCTCTGCCCTTCTCTAAGGACTCGCACTACTTCTAAGCCAGACCCTCCAAAAGAAAACTCGCGAACTCTACCCATCTCACATTGGAGCATCTCAGCGAACGACATATTGTAACATTTTAGAAATCGTTATGTGAATTTTTCCGTTTTTGGATAAAATTGTCGGTATTTTCTGTTTTAACCCGACTGTGATCACAAGACCATATAGACTTGTAAGCACCTAGTTTAACTAAAATAAAGCTAGTGCACAAGCTTTGGGGTTATATGGGACGTTTTGGTTCAATTTGAATTTTTTCCCCAGTTTTAACATTATTTAATGCGGTATTCACATTTTGGGAATTTTCTCTTAAGTCTTCTTTTCAAAAATTTAGTTTGAGTTAATAAACCTTTATCTTCTTTCTAGATCCTTGTGTTGACCTTGGATTAAAGAAAAGAAAAGAATTGAGAAGAGATGCATGCATGTGTGCAAGTGTGTGTGTGAATGCATTTATGTGCATTAAATACAAGGAAATTGCTAGGAAACTCTACTCACTTCCTCACCTCTATTCACTTGGCCGAGCCCTCCCTCTCTCTTATGCCCTTGTGCATTTCTTTCTCCATTTGCAACAAATTCCTAGCTCAATAATTCTCCAAAATCCCAAATTATATCACAAAAATCATATCTTTGATCACTTTTGCCTTTTGGAGCTAGGAAAGCTTGGATCTTTGTGTTCTCTTGGTTAGGTAATGATCTTTATCTATTCTTTCTATAGTTTTTGTGTTGTGTAGCCATATAGATTCAGTTTAGAATGTTTAAAGTTGGTTTGTGCGTAATATCGTATTTTAGTATTGATTTGTGATATCTATGACCTGCTGTGACCCCTAGATTTTACCAGAAAACCAAACAATGTAGTTTTGTAGTATTTGTGAACCTAAGACCTCACCTGAGACATGAGACCCACCCTACCGGCCGGGGCCGGCGACCTCCTTGACGAATTCCGGCGAGATCGGCTAGGGTTTGGAGTTGGGGTGTGGGTTTTTGAGGGTAGCTCTATGCTTTGGTTTGGGTGTGTTTAGTCTTGTTTAGTTGTCGTGTTTTCTCTGTATGCGAAATCTGGGATCACTTAGATAGGTTGTAGTGTTTTGTGTTCGCGCGATACGTTATACATCACGGATCGTGCAATTTGTGTGGTTTTGCTCTTATGTTGTTTTCGTCTTGTCCCTACGCACGTTAGCCACAATACGAACACTTAAGAGGATTTTTTGTGTTGTTGTGTAGGTTAAATGTAGTGTGTGTGTGTTTTGAGTCTTTTATTAATATATGCTTGCTTTATTGTTTTGATGTGGTAGGTTCGCAGGCGGGGACTACGGACACTACTGCAAAGAGAAGACAGGTGGTTGGCTACACTTAGCCAGGAGTGTTGGTGAGTAGATTTAACATCTACAGGGGAATCGCCCGCATGGCGTTATGCGTCTGGGCTAGAGATGTTACTTTTGTCGCATATTCTATGTCAGGTTTAGAATTTGCGCATTTACCCTACTGCTTAGTAAATTGTTGTGCTTGGACTAGTATCCTTAGGACACTGCACATATTATTGACGATTCATGTTGCACGAGTACTGATTGTATGCCACACACACCATCAATAATTGCCATGTCACGCACAACCCACATATAGAAATGCAATTGTTTGGTTAGGAACTTTGAGACAATGAATCATATTTCTTATCGCATATAACATTTAGCATACCTGTATATCCACATGCTTACACATATGCTTTCACATACTTACGTGTTAGATACATATATATACCTATAGAGTATCGTACCATTAGCGATAGGTACATACACACTTAAGGACATAGCTACAGGTATACTTTGCATCTCTTACTTCACTTATACCTGGAGGGTATATCACATCATTACTAATAGGTAGATACCTATATTTTCTGCTATACCTTCATGTGTTCATATATATCTTGCTATACCTCTATGTTGCACATATATTACATTGACTTGATGTCATTTAGAATTGGAGAGATTAGGAACCGCATGATATTATATTAACTTGTTACAATTAATTGCGGCTTTTCCTGTATATGCTCGCATTTCAGATTTATGATGCGTATATTATATTCATGGATTTTCGCATTGAGATATGGATTTTTTCATGATGTTTTTTCTGGATTTGGGGACCGTGGGAGTTCATTAAATTATGCATTATTTGAAAAATCTGGTTTCCCTTGATATGCTATTTCAGCATCCACCATGAGATTTATCGGTTCTGATTATATACTACATACGAGGAGTGGTGCCGTATGAGAGTACATGGTGGGGCCCAGTACGGTTCCCCGCGGCAAGATTGATCGATGGTCCATGCCGATTGAGCCAGGAAGGTGGGCAAGTACCTACCGGTGACATTATCAATGACTCGGCGGTTATCATGGGGATACCGACTGGAGTCATGTGTGTATGGATGCGTCGAGAGGCGAGGGTCAGAGCTAGGCACTCGAGCTTTCGGAATAGCGTATGATACATACCTATCAGGGTGCCAGTCTTGGCGACAACACCTGATAGATCAGCATTTCTGTGTCGATACTTGACACATTAGTTTCATGATATTTCTTCTTACTCCTTTGTATATATAACAGGGGATTTGGCCGCTGTTATATATGTCCTTACACCAATGTTAGTGGAATGGGAAGCTAATATATCTGTATTGATCTTAATTATATACATCATCATGTTTATTTATGCAAATATACCTAGAATATAAAGGACTCTTTGAAATTAGATTTAGGACATTTGAGAATTCATTTGATTTTGTACATACGGGATATGTGAGATCTACTTGATGTTGTAATTCGAGATATGTGAGATCTACTTGGTATTGTACATACGGGATATGTGAGATCTACTTGATGTTGTACATTCGAGATATGTGAGATATACTTGATATTGTACATACGGGATATGTGAGATCTACTTGATGTTGTACATTCGAGATATGTGAGATATAATTGATATTGTACATACGGGATATGTGAGATCTACTTGATGTTGTACATTCGAGATATGTAAGATATACTTGATATTGTACATACGGGATATATGAGATCTACTTGATGTTGTACATTCAGGATAGGTGAGATATACTTGATATTGTACATACGGGATACGTGAGATCTACTTGATGCTGTACATTCGAGATATGTGAGATATACTTGATATTGTACATACGGGATATATGAGATTTACATGATATGAGAGCCAGTTTGGGGGCTTATTTTTGGAAATTGGGAATTGGTCTGTCTTTTTGGATTTTGTTCCTACCACGAGGTCAGGATTTTAGTGGAAATGATATGTTGTATTCCATACTCCACATTCACTGTTTATGCACTGCTTCATGCATTAGTGTACCTGTTAGCGTACCTTCCTTGACTGTTGCATTTACATACCTTTATTCATATCATTTCTTCATGTATTAGTAGTACCGATATAGTACCTTACATGATGCTGCATACATATCGTCATATTACTGCTTCATGTATTAATTGTACCTGCTAGTGTACTTTTCATGGTTATTGCATTATATAAGACCATTCATTGATATTAAATTCTTATATTAGATTCGCGTTGTACATGCATACTCGCGATTACCTGCATATGTTATTTACTATTCACGAGTTGGCAACTCACCCCCGTTGTGCCACAGTGTTTCCAGGTATTCCTTAGGATAGTCAGAGGAAGGCTATTTCCATCCTGCGTATCATCTTTTTGCTGCGGATACCACTTCGCTTGACAGTGTGCAGTTTTGCCCAGGTGGGTTTTGTGGTTATCGATGTTGTATTGTATATTCATTGTATCCATGTACTCTCCATCTACCAGTATTATTTATGACTTTGTGACTTGGTGTGAGGACGATATTGTATATTATTTTATGACTTGGGGTTTTTTATGTAGTTTTATATATATCGTCTCTTTCTTCGCTACGGCGTCGTATATCTGTTGTGGTGATTGTTTTCCGCCGTTGGGCATGGATTTTGCTTCCTTTTGGGATGCTTTACTTTATATTTATGTTGTACCTATTTTGGGGGCTTGTTTTACAAAGGGGGTGCTGCCAAAAATTTTAAGGAATAAAAGTGAGACTTTAGAGAATTTGGGTTGTGATTTCAAAGGTTTTGAAAATACTATTATCACTTTCTTATTATTTTGATGGTTTAGATTTCTGGGTTTTGGCTTTCTTTTACTGTGTTACGCCTGTAGACGTTACGTAGTATTAGGGCCGTCGCGTGCCTATTTCGTGTCGTGATAAAGTTGGTATCAGAGCGCTAGGTTTTACCTTTCGGAGTGTAGGATGACCTTGGTATGATGGAGTAGGTAGCTAAAGCAGAGTAACGTAGTGTATGTATGTCTGCAGCATACTCACGATGCAGTACTCCGCCTAAAGTGACCTAAGTACAAATTGCTTGAAATTCCTTCCTTGATGATACATATCCTTGTGATTCGATTCCGTGTTCTTATCGAATCTTATATTCTATTTATAGCCTTTGCCGCCGATGACTATGGGGACTCAAAGAGGTGCAGCGAGGGCCGAAGTCAGTATTAACTCGGGTAGGACGAGGACTGACCAGGATGGCACGCTCGTTGCACAGGAACAGACGGATCCGCCTTTGACTGATTATCGCGCTAGACTTGTGGCAGATATGCAGGGCTTGCGCCAGATGATGAGTTCATTGGTTCAGGCCATTCGAGCGCAAGTACAGGTGGTTGTCACCCCTGTTACCCAGTTGTTCCTTGCAATCAGCACACAGTATTCCGTTACCTACATAGCACCTACGGATGCAGCCCCAGTTGACGAGACACGTCTTCCTGAGACTTTGGAAGTCCCTCTACAGTGGAGGACCCGTGCCAGTGTACCAGTCCAGAGACAGTGGTTCATTCGTCGTGACAGGTTTCGTGCACGTCATGGGAGTACCAGAGGCTTGAGGCGAGGACAGTCGTCTACCTCTTATCCCCAGGGAGGTCAGCAGTTTTCTTCCGGATGTTATCGGTGCGGGAGTTTGGATCATCAGGTTCGAGTTTGTACTGAGCCACGTAGTCACGAGGCAGCTATACCGTAGAGAAGAGGATTCCAGCCTGTTTCGGGTAGAAGACAGACTCGGGTGTTTGCTTCTACTCATCGGGACGCACGGGCGTCCAATGCTGAGTTTGCAGGTACTCTAAATTCACAGGTTCTTTGATGTACGGGTTTGTTTTACACACTTGTGCTGTGGTTGGGACGAGGATCGTATTAGCTAGATCAGCCGCTGGTTGTGTTGACTTCTGTTAGCTATTCTTTTGTTGCACTACACATATTTCAGTTGTATGCCAATCTGTTAGCAGATTCTTTCGTCACTTGATCCCTCTAGAGAAGTTAGATTTGACGTTCTCCTGGGCACGGATTGGTTAACTACGTGCTAGGCGTCTGTGGACTACTGTGAGAAAACAGTTAGTTTGTCTTCCCGGCAAGTCATTTCTCATTGTGTAGGGGGACAGTGGTGCCGTCTCTCACATCTTGAATGCTTCCTTTTTCGCTAGTCGACTTTTGAGGAGAGGATGTCGTGAGTTCTTGGCGTTCATTCGTGATACCGTAGCCACAGTGGATTTGTTGGACCGGTTTCCTTTCCTGCAAGAGTTTTCCGACGTTGTTCCAGATGAGCCGGCGAAGCTTAAGGAGCTTAAGGATCAGCTGCAGAGTTGTTTGGTTGGGGGTTTGTGTGTCTGGTATTTAGCCTTGTGGATCTCCTATTTCTGCTCGTCAAGAAGAAAGACGACAGTTTGAGGTTGTGTATTGATGGATCGTCAATTGAACCGACTTACGGTGCGGATAGGTATCCTTTACATCGCATTGACGATTTCTTCGATCAGCTCCAGAGTGTGAGACATTTTCTAAGTTTGTTGGGGATCAGTTCATCATGGTTGCGGGTTCGGAGTGATGGTATTCCGAATACTGTTTTTGTGCGTGCTACGGGCAGTTTGTGTTTTGGTGGTGTAGTTGGACTCACCAATACCCTAGCAGCATTCCTGGATATGATGAACCAGATTTCTTCAGGCCGTTCCTCGACCAGTTATTGTTGGATCATGATAACATTCTGGTCAATTCCATGAGTCGTGAGGAACAGGGATAGCACTCGAGGATTTGTTTTGCAGACATTGGGAGAGCCCCAGCTATTTGCTAGATTCTCGGAGTGTTCCTTCAGGCTTGTTTGTGTTGACTCCTAGGTCTTGTATTTACGGGAGACGGTTTCGTATGGTTCCAAGGGAGATCGAGACAGTACAGTTTTGGCCCAGACTGGTGTACCGACGGAGGTCCATTGATTTTGGGCTTAGCAGGTTTTGCCGCCGTTTCGTGCAGGATTGCTAGTGTATCACTGCACCGTTGACTGAACCGACCTGAAAGGAGGTTCTTTTCTTTGGACTGAAGCATGTGTGCGGAGTTTTCCAGTAGTTGGAGTTCGGTTGACAACTGCACCAGTTCTTCTTGCTTTCTGGTTCGGTTTACCTTGTTGTTTAACTGTGATGTTCCGCGAGTGGGGCTCGATTGTGTACTGAGGTGACACTATAGAGTTATCGCTTTTGGTTCCCGACAGTTGGAGGAAGTACTAGCAGGATATCCCACTCATGATCTGGAGATGGCCGCGGTGGTTTTGCGTTTGAGATCTGGAGACACTACTTAGTTGAGAGTCGTGTCAGATTTTCCACGGATCACCCGAGCTTAATGTACATTTTCCTGCAGTGGGTTATGATTGTAGAGACAGCGTCGTAGGATGGAACTTGTAGAGGATTGTGTTTTGTGAGATCCTTTGGTTACCCGTGGCAAGGCGATTGTGGTAGCTAATGCTTGAGTCGTAGGCCCGGGGTTAGCTTGTTCCAGTTGTGCACAGTTCAGAAACAGTCTTCTGTAGATTTACAGTTCTTGTGTGATCGTGTACTACAGCTAGGTTCACCTCTATGGAGGGGACAACTTGCTCATGTCCGCACCCGACCACTTTTCCTTAATCGCTTTCGCGAGGCACTGCCCGCAGATGCTCGTTCGTCAGAGATACTTGAGCATACTCGGCTGGGTAATGATTCGGAGTCCTTGATTTGTGACCAAGGTTTGCTACGCTTAGGGACGCGTTGTGTACCTGTTGCTGATGGGCAGAGACGCGAAATCCTAGCACAGGCACATCAGTCAGCTTCGGTGTTCATTCAAGTTCCACCAACATTGGCGTGACTTGTGAGACAGTTACTGGTGGACCGGGATGAAGAGTGGAGTTTTGGATATCGTTTCAAGGTGTCTGTCTTGTTGTGAGTTTGGTTGAGCATCTGAGACCGGCTGGAGAGTTACAACTTTTAACCGTTCCGAAGTAGGAATGGTAGCAGATCTCCACGAATTTCGTTGTGATATCTACCTAGGTTTAGTAAGGGTGTGACTCCATTCGGGTGTTTGTTGTCCAGTTATTCTCAGTTTTCTCAGTTGTTCTTTGTTATACTTGTGCGTACGTACTTATTGTTGGTAGTTTGGATCGTCACTTGCCAATGTTAGAGTTCTCCTTCGATAGCTGTTTTCAGGAGACTATCCAATTGGCAACCTTTAGGTTTTGTTTTTCGGATGTGTCGATCGCCATTCTGTTTTTCTGACTCTGCGTGAGTAGGATTTTTGGACCCCAGCTAGTCAAGAGACTTCGGATATGATCCAGTTAGTTCAGGCCTGGATGATGACAATCCTGTGCGGACAGAGGTCTTATGCCGCCCAGGGTGGTCGCAGACTTGGATTCGCAGTGGGAGATCATGTATTCCTACGGACTTTCCGACGAATGATGTGTTGAGTGTTGGGAAGCTTATCCCAGGATTGTAGGTCCTTTTGAGATCCTTAAAGCAAGTTGGTTCCGTTGCCTATAACTTGGCACTTCCGCCCAGATTATTAACTATTCACCCCGTATTCCTTGTGTCAATACTTTGCAAATACCTTCATGACCTTTCTCACATGATTCAGCATCAGACCATTAGCTTTGACGCGATCTTTTTGTTCACCGGCAGCCATTTGTGTTACTGGCTCGGCAGGTGGAGAAACTTCGGTCAAGGGTCTTGCCATCTGTAGAGAGTTTTCTTGGACGTAGCCGTATAGTGAGGTGATCACTTGGGAGGCTGCGAGCAAGACATGAGACTTTGTAATCTTTTCTTTGAAGGTACGCATAGTGAGAATCTTAAATTCGGGACGAATTTTTATAGGCGGGAGATTATAACGTTTTTGAAATCGTTATGTGAATTTTTCCGTTTTCGGGTAAAATTGTCGGTATTTTTTGTTTTAACCGGACTGTGATCAAATGACCATATAGACTTGTCAGCACCTGGTTTAGCTAAAATAAAGCTAGGGCGCAAGCTTTGGGGTTATATGAGACGTTTTGGTTCAATTTGAAATTTTTCCCAATTTTAACATTATTTAATGAGGTATTCACATTTTGGGAATTTTCTCTTAAGTCTTCTTTTCAAAAATTAAGTTTGAGTTAATAAACCCTTCTCTTATATCTAGATCCTTCTGTTGACCTTGGATTAAAGAAAAGAAAAGAATTGAGAAGAGATGCATGCATGTGTGCAAGTGTGTGTGTGAATGCATTTATGTGCATTAAATAAAGGAAATTGCTAGGAAACTCTACTCACTTCCTCACCTCTCTTCACTTGGCCGAGCCCTCCCCCTCTCTTCTGCCTTTGTACATTTCTTTCTCAATTTGCAACAAATTCCTAGCTCAATAATTCTCCAAAATCCCAAATTATATCACAAAAATCATATCTTTGATCACTTTTGCCTCTTGGAGCTAGGAAATCTTGGATCTTTGTGTTCTCTTGGTTAGGTAATGATCTCTATCTATTCTTTCTATAGTTTTTGTGTTGTGTAGCCTTATAGATTCAGTTTAGAATGTTTAAAGTTAGGGTTTGTGCGTAATATCGTATTTTAGTATCGATTTGTGATATTTATGACCTGCTGTGACCTCGAGATTTTACCAGAAAACCAAACAATGTAGTTTTGTAGTACCTGTGAACCTAAGACCTCACCTGAGACAAGAGGCCCACCCCACCGGCCGGTGCGGGCGACCTCCTTGACTAATTCCGGTGAGATCGGCTAGGGTTTGGACTTGGGGTGTGGGTTTTTGAGGGTAGTTCTATGCTTTGGTTTGGGTGTGTTTGGTCTTGTTTAGTTGTCGTGTTTTCTTTGTATGTGAAATCTGGGATCACTTAGGTAGGTTGTAGTGTTTTATGTTCGCGCGATACGTTATACGACACGGATCGTGCACTTTGTGTGGTTTTGCTCTTAAGTTGTTTTTGTCGTGTCGCTACGCACGTTAGCCATAATACGAACACTTAGAGGATGTTTTGTGTTGTTGTGTAGGTTAAATGTACTGTGTGCGTGTTTTGATTCTATTATTAATATATGCTTGCTTTATTGTTATGATGTGGTAGGTTCGCTGGCGGGGACTACGGATACTGCAGCAAAGAGAAAACAGGTGGTTGGCTACACTTAGCCAGGAGTGTTGGTGAGTAGATTTAACATCTACAGGAGAATCGCCCGCATGGCGTTATGCGTCTGGGCTAGAGATGTTACTTTTGTTGCATATTTTATGTCAGATTTAGAATTTGCGCATTTACCATACTGCTTAGTAAATTGTTGTGCTTGGACTAGTATCCTTAGGACACTACACATATTATTAACGATTCATGTTGCACGAGAACTGATTGTATGCCACACACACCGTCAATAATTGCCATTTCACGCACAACCCACATATAGAAATGCTATTGTTTGGTTAGGAACATTGAGACAATGAATCATATTTCTTATCGCATATGACATTTAGCATACCTGTATATCCACATGCTTACACATATGCCTTCACATACTTACGTGTTAGATACATGTATACCTATAGAGTATCGTACCATTAGCGATAGGTACATACACACTTAAGGACATAGCTACAGGTGTACTTTGCATCTCTTACTTCACTTATACCTGGATGGTATATCACATCATTACTAATAGGTAGATACCTATATTTTCTGCTATACCTTCATGTGTTGACATATATCTTGCTATACCTCTATGTTGCACATATATCCGGTTATAGCTACATGTTTATCTTTACTTCATGTCATTTAGAATTGGAGAGATTAGGAACCACATAATATTATATTAACTTGTTACAGTTAATTGCTGCTTTTCCTGTATATGCTCGCATTTCAGATTTATGATGCGTATATTATATTCATGGATTTTCGCATTGAGATATGGATTTTTTCATGATGTTTTTTCTGGATTTTGGGGACCGTGGGAGTTCATGAAATTATGCATTATTTGAAAGACCCGATTTCCCTTTATATGATATTTCAGCATCCACCATGAGATTTATCGGTTCTGATTATATACTCCATACGAGGAGTGGTGCCGTATGAGGGTACATGGTGGGGCCCGGTACGGTTCCCCTCGGCAAGATTGATCGATGGTCCATGCCGATTGAGCCAGGAAGGTGGGCAAGTACCTACCGGTGACATTATCAATGACTCGGCGGTTATCATGGGGATACCGACCGGAGTCATGTGTGTATGGATGCGTCGAGAGGCGAGGGTCAGAGCTAGGAACTCGAGCTTTCGGGATAGCGTATGATACATACCTATCAGGGTGCCAGTCTTGGTGACAGCACCTGATAGATCAACATTTCTGTGTCGATGCTTGACACATTGGTTTCATGATATTTCTTCTTACTCCTTTGTATATAAAACAGGGAATTTGGCCGCTGTTATATATGCCCTTACACCAATATTAGTGGAATGGGACGCTAATATATATATATTGACCTTAATTATATACATCATGTTTATTTATGCAAATATACCTAGAATATAAAGGACTCATTGACATTGGATTTAGGACATTAGAGAATTCATTTAGTATTGTACATACGGGATATGTGAGATCTACTTGATGTTGTAATTCGAGATATGTGAGATCTACTTGGTATTGTACATACGGGATATGTGAGATCTACTTGATGTTGTACATTCGAGATATGCGAGATATACTTGATATTGTACATACGGGATATGTGAGATCTACTTGATGTTGTACATTCGAGATATGCGAGATATACTTGATATTGTACATACGGGATATGTGAGATCTACTTGATGTTTTACATTCGAGATATGCGAGATATACTTGATATTGTACATACGGGATATGTGGGATCTACTTGATGTTTTACATTCGAGATATGTGAGATATACTTGATATTGTACATACGAGGTATATAAGATTTACATGATATGAGAGCCAGTTTGGGGGCTGATTTGTGGAAATTGGGAATTAGATTGTCTTGTTGGATTTTGTTCCTACCACGAGGTCAGAATTTCCGTGGAAATGACATATTGTATTCCATACTACCTTCCATGACTGTTGCATTTACATACCTTTATTCATATCATTTCTTCATGTATTAGTTGTTAGTTATATGTATGCCCTAGAGGCCATTACTGTACATAGGATGTATATTGTAGTGGATGCTGGGACATATATAGGGAGGACTTTCTTTCTCGACATGATAGTATGCTATCTGGTTGAACTTTACCTTAACGTGTATACTGATTGTCTCTCTGTTATATGTTGGTAAAGCCCTTAGGATCTGTACTTGACTACCTGGACTATGATGCGGATCATACTAGTGGGGACATGGTAGTCCATAAGTACATCCTTCAAAGTCCCTAGTCGTGGGTGTATCGAGACGGGGCATCGATATACCAGAGTAGACTAGCGTGTACCTTCTCGACCCATACAGATGGGCGATGGATGATCCCATATCCATCGGTGTTTGACATCAGAGATGATATACGGGTGCTCAGTGGAGACTGGGTACACTGGACGGACTCGCCGAGAACTCCCAGATGGTATTATACCTCACGTCAGATGGCAGTTCTCTGGTGACACTGGTACAGAGTAGTCTGTTGACCCGAGATCGTCATAGAGTCTTGTGTGGTTCCCACTGTGCTTTGATTTCCATCTTACCACGTCCAAGAGGGCGTGCAAAACGGTGGTTTTTGGGTACAGTCCCGAGTCACATGGAGGCAATGAGCGATAGGAGGGGATTCGTCTCTCCCGGTATATGGGGGTTGATGTTGCGCTGTGTTCGATTGGCTATAACAGGAAATCCCTGGCCAGGGTTGCTGAGATTTACTGGTAAGTGTTACCAGTAGTTTCTCGAACAGTTATAGACCTCATATCGACACGACTTATTGAGCTATTGGGGTCTGACGTTTACCACCCCTAGGCAAGATATGCGACATATCAGACGATCAGACCGGAGTGTACGGTAGTGTTACTGGTCGGATTCACTGGAGTGTGAGCGGGCTTGCTCGTCGATCTTCAGATCGCTCAATACCCGGGTGGCCGTTACGTTTAGCAGACCGCTTGCGGCTTGTGGGTGTTTGATATGATCATCGCCTGCTGCCGGCGTATTGACGAGTCTTTAGAGTCCTACACAGAGGTTTCCTGGCTCAAGCGAAACGAAATAGGAGCGCATATGAGATATGTGCGGGACCGAGAATAATACGAGTATGTGATACTGTATTCGATTCTCGTGATGTGACATTGATCGGTTATATGCGATATAGCCGAGTTATCGGATCAAGTGTTGATTCGATAAGATGTTACTAATGATACCAGTCGGTTATGTGCGCATGACCGGATCATTGAATCAAGTGTTGATTTAATGATTTAATGCATATTTATATATTTGATATATTGCTTTGCATCAACTAGTATCGGTTTACTTAAGATGGATTTTCTCGCTCGAGTGTGCGCATTGTATATGCGATATGTTTATGTGCACATGTTTGTATCATGTTTGATGATGCATACCACTTTGGTTAAGTGTAAAGTTTGAACCATGGTTGTGTTTGTGTTTAGGGTTTTATTTTCTTAATTATTCATTTATTCTTTTTGATAAATGGATAAAAGGAAAGCAAATGAGAAAATGGTGGCTTCTTTTGTTTTGTTCATGAATCTTCATGAAGCTTTGACTTAGTTAACCATTTTGTCTCATGCTTAACCCTAACCACTCCACTAACCCTAGTTCACTCTCTACAACTAACCATGGTCATGTTATGATAAGAATGAGTTTCTTTTCTAATGAAACTAATTCTTTTCATAACAATTACCTTCTTCTTCTTCCTTGCTTCAAGTGAAGAAAAGCTTACCTCATCAATGGTGATTGATGTTTTTGAGTGAGAAATCCAATTCTAAAGTTAACCCACTTCCTATTTCTTCATCCTCTACCTCTTGCCAAGTAGTAGAGTGTGTTTACTTCACAAGTTTCATGACTTGGTGAAGTTGTGAGCTTGATCTAGCGATGCTTCGACGTAGATCATCTTCGGCATGGACATCGACGACCTAGCTTGCCCATTCTCCGACGAAGCCGACTCTAGAGCCCGGATTTGATTTGGACAGCGGAGACGACCTCGTTGCGGAGCCGTGGAGGTGGAGGACCGGATCTACAAAGGTTGTATTTCCGTTAAACTTTTAGTTAAGTGTTAACTATTTCATTGTTCGCCTAGAAATCTAGCAAACGATCCGTAGTTTAGGGTTTGTAGGCACCGTAAAATTATAATATGGCATGTTCGATGCCTTGTGAGACCTCCTTGGAGTGCCTAGGAACCCTACAGTGGTATCAGAGCCTGTAGGGTTCCTAGGCACTCCAAGGAGGTCTCACAAGGCATCGAACATGCCATATTATAATTTTACGGTGCCTACAAACCCTAAATTAGTAGTACCGATATAGTACCTTATATGATGCTGCATACATGTCGTCATATTATTGCTTCATGTATTAATTGTACCTGCTAGTGTAATTTTCATGATTATTGCATTACATATGACCATTCATTGATATTAAATGCTTATGTTAGATTCGCGTTGTACGTGCATACTCGCGATTACCTGCATATGTTATTTACTATTCACGAGTTGGCAACTCACCCCCGTTGTGCCATAGTATTTCCAGGTGTTCCTCAGGATAGTCAGAGGCAGGCTATTTCCATCCTGCGTATCATCTTTATGCTGCGGATACCACTTCTCCTGACAGTGTGCAGTTTTGTCCAGGTGGGTTTTGTGGTTATCCGATGTTGTATTGTATATTCGTTGTATCCATGTACTCTCCATCTACCAGTATTATGTATGACTTAGTGACTTGGTGTGAGGACGATACTGTATATTATTTTGTGACTTGGAGGTTTTTTTGCAGTTTTTTATACATCGTCTCTTTCTTTGCTCGTATATCTGTTGTGGTGATTGTTTTCCGCCGTTGGGTGTGGATTTTGCTTCCGTTTGGGATGCTTTACTTTATATTTATGTTGTACCCATTTTGGGGGCTTGTTTTACAAAGGGGCTGCCGCCAAAAATTTTAAGGAATAAAAGTAAGACTTTAAAGAATATGGGTTGTGATTTCAAAGGTTTTGAAAATACTATTATCACTTTCTTATTATTTTGATGGTTTAGATTTCGGGGTTTTGGCTTTCTTTTACTGCGTTGCGCCTGTAGACGTTACGTAGTATTAGGGCCGTCACGTGCCAATTTCGTGTCGTGACACATATCCTGGCCATCCGGTCGATAAACGACTCCAGATCCTCAGCTGCATCAGTCCCAGTTAAAACCGGAGGCCTCAGCCTCAAAAACTCTGATCGTGATACGGTGATTACCTCTGTAGCTGTAGGTACAACTGCCTGAACAGTAGGCACCATCGTTGTCCCCACAATAGGTGGAACAACCTCCTGTCTCTGCGCTCAACAGGCCTGAACCAACGTCCCCATCATCTGGCGCATATACTGCATACCGGCCTCAAGCCTAGCAATACGGTCTATCGAAGGTGGATCAATCTTCTCCTGCACAATGGGCGTACCGCCCGGGCCAGTCCTCGTCTCGGACGAGTCAACTCTGACCTCGGCCCTCGCAGCAGCTCTCTGCGCCCTCGTAGTCTTCTGCGGAATTAAGGCTGGAAATGGAAACAAGATTCGATAAGGACACAGAAATCGAATCACAAGGATATATATAATCGCGGAAGGAATTTCAAGCAATAGGTCCTAAGGTGACTTAGGCGGACTACCGTTTTGTAAGTATGCCACGGAACATACACACGCTATGTCACTCTGCTTAAGCTACCTACCCCATCATACCAAAATCATGCTAAACTCCGAAAGGTAAAACCAAGCTCTCTGATACCAACTTTGTCACGACCCAAAATTAGGCACATGACCGGCACTTAGACTACGTAACGTCAACAGGCGTAACGCAATCTAAGTAAGCCGAAAACCCAGCAATCTAAACCATTACAAGAAGTAAAAGATAGAAACACTTTAAAATCTCATTAAGAACTTAAAGATTAAGTTTGTTTTTCATAAAAATTTCGGCAGCTCCTCCTTTGTAAAAGCTAGCCTCGAAACGGGTAAAAACATAAGATATAAGTAAAGCATCCCCAAACGGGAGCAAATCTCACCCAAAGGCGGAAACAACCACCACAACATATGTACGACGCCGTAGCGAAGAAATGAGATAATCCACAAAAATAAAGGCCAGCTCACACGAGCACGACAACCAGAGTCATAAGAATATACAACATCGATCCTCACAACTCGTCTCTAAGTCAATACATTAAGGTAGTAAATGGAGAGTACTAGATACCAAAGATACACAATGTACATAATCGGATAACCTCAACCCACCTATAGCAAAAAGCCTCACAGCCAACCGTAGAGGTATCTACAAAAATACAGATAATAAGGCGCCTTGCCGCGGCTATCCTGAGGATCAGACATGAAAAACACTGTGGCACAACGGGGCTGATTTGCCAACTTGTTAATAGAAAATAACATCATACTGTAATCGCAAGTATGCACTAACAACGATAATCTTTCACATGCAAGCTGGTAGCAATAATGGCAATATGTATATGCAACAGTCATGAAAGGTACTCTATCAGGTACTACTAATACATGAAGCAATGCATATCAAATAAATCCCGAGTATGGGATAAAACATATCCTGTTAGTCTCATGAAACCTGAGTGTCCAACATCGACACCCGAAAATATCATGAAAACTAGTGTCCAACATCGACACGTAAATACTCATCTGTCAAGCGCCGTCACCAGGACTGGCCCTCATATCCACGTATCATACGTCCCACTAAACTTAAGTGTCCAACTCCGACACTCGCGATCAACGTTTCCACACTTCTCACGGAACCTAAGTGTCCAGCTCCAACACTCGCAATCCACTTATCATATCGGTTTTCTAACACAAGTCTCAGAACCGAGAATTCTCAGGGTGGATGCATCAAAATAGCAAGTAATGAATAAGAATACTTGCATAGATCATTATGATGACACACACACACACATAACAATGTCTTATACCACTGATATATATATATATACATACATACATATATAACAGCGTCCCATACCACTGATATATATCATCAGGAGTAAAACATCAAGAAAACAACATGTAAAATGAACATGTAGCGAAATTATATGTGTAAGCATGTAGGTATGCATGTATGATATATTTCATATGCGCCATCGCACAAGAATTAATGCCTCAATGTCGCTAACCAATAATAAGGTATATGTGGAAGCATGTAGGTATGCATGTATACTATATTTCATATGCGCCATCGCATAAGAACCAATGCCTCAATGTCACTAACCAATAGTAAGGTATATGTGGAAGCATGTAAGTATGCATGTATACTATATTTCATATTCGCCATCGCATAAGAATCAATGCCTCAATGTCGCTAACCAATAGCAAGGTATATGTGGAAGCATGTAGGTATGCATGTATACTATATTTCATATGCGCCATCGCATAAGAATCAATGCCTCAATGTCGCTAACCAATAGCAAGGTATAAGTGGAAGCATGTAGGTATGCATGTATACTATATTTCATATGCGGCATCGCACATGAATCAATGCCTCAATGTCACTAACCAATAGCAAGGTAAATCATATGAATATTTGTGTTGTGCGTATCATGGCAATTACCGAGAGTGTGTGTGTAGCATACAAATAGGTGCTCATGCAACATGAACTGTCAATAATAGTGCAGTGTCTAATGGGTACAAGTCCAGCCAGAAAAAGTAATAATATGCAATGATGTCCATGCACAATCTCTATATGTGCATATAAGCATGCAGCTAATATCATATCATATCATATCTAGCCCTGACGCTTAACGCCATACGGGCGATTTCCCCGTAGATGTTAAATCTACTAACAGACAATCTCAAGCTAGGTAGATCCAATCACCCGCTTCCCTTTCTTCGCATGGTTCGAAGTCCCTGCCTGCGATCCTAATAACACAAACAAAACTAGTGCAAAATCTCAGAAATCGACCAATATTACGTACAAACTACGTTTGACCGACGCACCAACTCCAAACTAATTCGCAAGTGTCCGTATAGTGGTTAACGTGTGTGGTGACACCCCAAAACTAACCCAGGTGCAGCAGCTACACAAGATCATGAACCGTGTCGGATAACGTAACACGCATATTCAAAAACACTAGATTATAGCAAAGTGATCCGAGATTTTGTATACTGTCAAAACCCAAAAATAAATCAATACCAAAAACCTCTAAACAATTGCAGACAGCTACCCTATAAAAACCAAGCCCAAACTCCCCCAAATGGCCGAGGTCGCCGGATTTCGCCTTAATGTCGTCGGCCAAATCCGAGCATATGGAGTTCGTGCTACAGGTGTAAACTTAGGGTTACTTGTACAACACTGCTACACTGCTATATTTTATAGTAAAATTCCCAGGTCATAGCAGATCATAGAGGGTCAAATATGACACTAAAAATACGATATTTTCACAAAACACTACCTTTAGTGTTCTAGACCACAACTACTAGGCAACATAACAATATAAGCACCAAATTATCAGATAGAGATCATTACCTAGCCACTCTTGCTCAAAAATCTAATATTTCCAAGCTCCAAGGCAACTTAGTGGCTAAACCACAATTTGTCAAGTGTTTTCATGAAGTTTTAATAAAGTTTGCAAGGATTTGTAAAGAGGTAGTGAGGGATTCAGTTGAGAGTTGAGAGAATGAAGAATAATTGAGAGTGAGGGAATGAGAGAGAGTGAGAGGGATAATGAAGAGAGGTGAGTGTAGGGTGAGCTTAAACCTTACACTCACTCTCTCCCTCACCTCATTAAAGCTTGCATTAATGCCTCATGACTCACCTAGCCACCTCCCCCAATCCAGAACAACAAATATCTCTCGCACAAAATATCTAGGCAAGGTTAATTCAAGGTAGGGATTAGCTTAAGGTTTCATGGTCACTTAACAAGATTAACACTAACCAACCCTCACACTAACATGCACAAGTGTGTGCAAGCCATAACAAATAATAATAAAATATTAATTTATTGTTATAAAATGTGAGGAAACCTATTTGGTAAACATTTCCTTAAAAACCCGCATTAATGCTTAATTAACACTAATCGCATTCTAAGGTGTTACAGGGTATATATAACTATAGCAATATATGTGTTGCGCGTGTCATGGCAATTACCAACGGTGTGGGTGTAGCATACAATTTAGTGCTCGTGCAACATGAACCGTTAGTAATGGTGCAGTATCCAATAGGTACCCAGTCAAGACACAACAGGTAATAATATGCAATGATACTCATGTGCCATCAACTCATATACGTATAAACATGCTGCTATAATATCATATCCAGCCCTGAAGCATAACGCCATACTGGAGATTTTCCCGTAGATGTTAAATCTACTCACCGATGATCTCGAACTATGAAAATACGACCACCTGCTTCCCTTTCTTCGCAGCGTCCGAAGTCCCCTCTTGCGATCCTAAAATTTCATAAACACAACATATAAGGCTAAATATACTACGCCGACACAAAGACAACGAAACACAAGGATAACTTCCACAAGATATACACATTGTGCACCTAGTGCACAAAATGCGTACGACATCGGCACAACCCTAGCTAGGAACGCTTAACTACACAACCACCAAGCCTAGACCCCGATCGTACCGATCGCGCATTCAAAACACAATATATATCGTGGAAGATAATATATATAACATCGCAACGTCAATTTAAACCCATGCCTAATTTAACCGAAAACCTAGTAAGCAACTTTTAATCATTTTAGCTCAATTCTAGAAATTTAAACAAATCTAGCGATCACAATCATCACATAGTTGCTTAATTAAGTCACACAAAACTTTACCAAAATTTTAATCTCACCCATGTTAGATTTAGTAAAAGTTAGTTTGCAATTAAGCTTAATTAGATAATTAGGAAAAATATCATTTAATAATCTCACAACTAGGTTAAGTTTTCCAAGTCGAAACTTCTCGATTAACCATTTCAAACAATAAAAACCCTGACTTGATCTTCATAACTCTTTCATGAATTTCTAAACATGCTAATTAAAGCTATATTTAAACATCTAATAACTGGATTAAGGTATTTAAAAAACACTAAAGTGTGGGGTTATGATTTTATACCTCACTTAGATTCACAAACTTGCAACAAAACTTCCAAATTAGCCTCCAAAATGGTAACTTTCATAAAGATCCAAGCATGGTTAGGGTTAAAGAATAATGGGTATGGATTTGTTTTTGAGTTTGTGGGATTATTTGATGATTTTTGATGAAATATTTGAGCTTGAAGAAGTAGAAATGGGGTGAAAGAAAAGAGGGGGGGCAGGGAGGCTGGACCAAATGAGGGAGAAAATGGGTGTGTGTGTGGAAGTGTGTGGAAATATATAAGTTAAAAACACTTATTAAAGTTTAATAATAACACCTCACTATGCCACCTCTTAATCCTTTATTTAAAATTCTCTTTGATTCAACAAAATATCTAGATATTTCTAGGATGTTTTGCAAAGAAGACTTAATGCTTAATCATGTGATTAAGTTAGCATGGATTCATATTAGCATAATTAATACCACTAATTAAGTGCATAATTAAAAGCTTATAATAATATTTTAATTAAGGAAAAATATTTAGGTGGACTAAAATCTTCAAGTGACAACTAAAAACCGCAAACTAGTAATTTCCTAGTTAAACTAGGTGAAGTTAAGTCTATACTGAAAAATGATCATTTATGGGTTTTTACAGAATAAACAATTTTTTTACCTATTATCGAAAAATTCGCATAAACATTTCTAAAGCGTTACACTCTACTGCACTAGATGTTTTTGTGCGGACATGACCCACTTGATTTAGATTTTCGTGCATACTGGATGCATGGGATGTGACTTTGTGCACACCGGATGCACTTGATCGATATTTTTATCCGTGCATGATAGTTGCACTTGATTGAGATTCACATGCACTCTAGATGCACTAGATGTGGTTGTCGTGCACACCTGTTGCAGTTGACAGATTCTTTCTTGCACACCTGTTGCACTTAGTTTTGCTTTTGTGCATATTCGTGGCACTTGTATTGGACATGGATTTCCATGCGCCCCAAACGCACGTGATGTTGGATACGCCTTTTGAGGCTGATTTTACTCATGAGCATCATATTTTCATGATGGGTACTATATTATATAGTAGCCGAGCAGGATTGATATGGGGATAGTACCTAAGTACTTTTGCATACATTAAAAGTTTACCAAGAGTTTTCAAAAAGGAGCTATAGTCTCGCTCTTTCTTAAGTATCCATAGTGACACGAACTCTTACAAGGAGAACCTTTAGGGATATTTCAAATTGACGGGACGTATATTTTTAGTAAAACATATATAGACATATATCTATTTCTTCACCAAATGAGCGTCCGCCACTTGTACCATGAGTTACGCATCACACGGTGGTTCGGAAAAGATTGTGCATGTGTTTTATTCACTCTTTAGAGGGTTTTGCAAGGATGCATACTATATACTTATTATGATTTTGACTATAGTATATTTGGATTTTTGTAATGGATTTCGAGATTTGCATCTCCATTATAACTCCCGTGAATGCATGATGGTTGACGGAGCTTCGATTTTGAGTTTCACACTCATTTTCATGCGCAGATGATTCGTTGTGATGTTCTTGAGTATTCCATGGTTTCAGAGCCCCGTTGATTTGGACTGATTATTGAAATGTTTTAGTATTTAGGGGTTTAAATTTAAATTCGGAGACATAATTTATTTAAGAGGGGAAGATTGTAACATTTCAGAAATACAAAATATTATTTTTGGAATTTAAATAATAAAATAATATATTTCACGAAAACTATTCGAGTATGAATTTGGGGTTTTTGTAAAATGGTATAATTATATACCAATATTTGGAAAATAATTGGAGATTAATATATATTATTAATTATAAAGGCATTTATTGGATTTAGACATTTTATAAATAATTATGCAATTAATTATATGCAAGTTTATGTTAAACTTGATTAGTGCACTACTAATCATGATTAAGCCAAATCCATCTTTTAAATAACCATGGCTAGTGCACCATGACATGTAATAGTTGATGCATGTTGTTTCATTTGTATTTGTGCTATTTGGTTTTAAATGAAAAGAGAAGGGAAACATCCGAAAAAGAAAAGAAAAAAAGATATTTGTGAGAGGGGGTGTTGATTATAGTGCCCTCAAGTAAATTATTATAATCGCAAACACGCGATTGTGATGATCGAGGGTGGACATATACGGATAGAACAGTCTTACTCGAGATGATGGTATGCTATCTGGTTTGTCTCTATCATCATGTACATGTATTATGTGGTATTACAGATCACTATTACATGTTAATAAAGCCTATAGGATTCATGCTTAAGTACCGGCATTATGATAGCGATCATATACGTAGGAGCTGGGTGGTCTATAAGCACATCCTTAAATGTCCATAGTCGAGAGAGTATCGAGATTGGGCATCGATATTCCGGAGTAGACTAGTGTGTACTTATCGAGATCCCGACGAAGGGTAGTGACCGGTCTCACAAGCCAATTGTGTCAGTTAGTCACCTAAGATAGTATACAGGTCCTCATTGGGTTATGAGTACACTAGACGGACTCGCCGGGAACTTGCTAGTTGGTATTATACCTATTGTCAGAGAGCAGCGTTGGATATGTATGCCCTACAGGCCATTATTGTAAGTGCACGGCGGCGCCCCGGCCGTCGATCCGACGCCGGAGTGCGGAAGCGGTGAATAACTTAAATTTTGCGGACTTAGCAAACCGGCACCACCGCGCACTAAACACCCGGATCGAACCATTAACTAGTCTAAGCTAACTAGAAGATGGGTTAGAGATATACCGACGATCCAAGTCCTCCGGTCTTCTCGTCATGCTCCCGATCTCCTGCGGAAAAGTCCCGTCTCCTCCTCGTCGCCGGAAGTGCACCACATCGCCTACTTTGTTTACGGGCTCCCACCTCAATGCCGAGGCAACTCGGGCACGAAGCCGGCTACTCGACGTGCCCAAGATTCGCTGTAGAATGTAGTGTAGAGATCTCATTTGGGGTTGTAGGAATTGCCTTTGGTGGAGGGATTGATACAAGAAGTATATGGAGGAGCTTGGAGAACTTTTGTGCATGAAATGAACAACATTTTCCCACTTCAAAAATTTGGACAGCCCCTGTAGGAAGTGGCCGGCCATGCACTATGAGGGGTGAAGGGAAAAAATGAGAGTCTCACACAAAAATGAGAGGCCATCCCCATAATGCAAAAGAGAGAGAGAGAAGGCTATCATGCCAAAAAGGAAATGATCACAACAATAAACCCACACTCAACCAACCTCACCCCTCATCATCATCAACCATCATGCCCACTAAAAGTCAAGCCATCAGGAGAATGAGAAGTCAATGATGGTGCACATCATGAAAACCATCATGATGCTACAATAAGCAAAGACCCCCTCCACAAAAAGCCTATTTGCAACAATGCAAATAAACCCTCCTCCACCAATCTTCGGCCAATGAACGGAACAATGGGAATTGGCCGAAACGGAAAGCAAACTGGCAACTCCAGAAAACTGGTCCCGTAATAAATTACGGGAAAAACCCCGATACTGTGCATACACACCCGCATCTGTATTTCGACCGAAATACAAATGCAATGAGACAAAGTCTACACTGTACTATACTAGGATCCGGCTTAAACCAAAGCCGGCAAGTAATATCTGTTCGATCCTGATCCGTGCAATACCGCACGTATCTGATCGAACCCTGCCATATAACCATACGGCCTATAGTACAGACTGTCCGATCCTGATCCGTGCAATACCGCACGTATCTGATCAGACCTTTCCATATCTCCATATGGCCTCTACAACCTTTCGCCCGAAAGCTGAGTAACTGTAATTGTGGTGGACTCTAAAGACTCGTCAATACTATGGCTGTGGATTTAACCACTAGCACGTCAGAGGTATATGCCAATACGTGACGGGCCACCAGCTATTGACCAAAAGGGACGTCGATGAGGAAGCTCACCCCGACACCCAACTGAGCCTGTCAGTGACAATATCCGTGCAGTCCGGTCCGTTCGTCTATGAGTATCGCATGGCGGGCCTAGGGGGTTGGTAAAAGTCAGACCCTCAAAAGCGGTACAAGTCGTGTCGGAGTGTAGCCCAGAACACCCTGAGATACTACTGGAATACCTACCAGTAAATCTCCTTGCCTTGGCCAAGGACTTTGTGTAATGGCTCTCCTAGACACAGCATGACCTCACCCCCAATACCGGGAGAGACGAACCCCTGAAGATACGCTCACTGCCTCCATGTGGCTCGGGACTGTACCCAACTAAAACCTGTTTGCACGACTCCTTTGAGCCGTGGTAGTGTAGTAATCAAAGTACAGTGGGAACTCACACGAGAAAAATGACGATCCCCAGGTCGATGAACTAACCTGCACACATGTCACCAGGGAACTGCCATCTGACGTCTGGTATATGACCAACTAGCATGTTCCCGGCGAGTCCTGTCCGGTGTACTCATAACCCAATGAGCACCTGTATACATCTTAGGTGATCCAACTGACACCAGTGGCTTGTGAGACCGGCCACCGCCCCTCGTCGGGGTCTCGACTGTATACACTAGTCTACTAATGGAGTATCGATGCCCAGTCTCGAAACTCCCACGACTAGGGACCTTTTAAGGATATGCTTATAGACCCCCAGCTCCCACTTATATGATCGCCCTCATACTGCTGGTGGTCAAGCAAGAATCCTAGGGGCTCTATCAACGTGTAATAGCGACGTGTCAGGTCACTTAAAACAGTACACGATGATAAAGGTAAACCAGATAGCATACTATCATCTCGAGTAAGACTGTCCTACCGGGATAGGTCCTCCCTCAATCATTACAATCACGTACCTGTGACCTAATAATTGACTCTGAGGGCACTATCTCCAACAATCTCCCACTTGCACTCAAGGCTAATTATTGCGATGTCGCATACTCACAGCCCGTGTGATACCGAACATCCAACTCCTCTACTAGTCAGTCTCACAAAGCTCGTTTGCGGAACTATTGCGTTCGAGGAATAGCCTCAGTGAGTGGATCCGCTTAGTTGTTACTTTCTATGTCTCTCTATATCTCAAGTTCGCGGAGAAACCCATCTCCCGAAATGAGCAATACCTGTCTCAGAATATGTCTGGATGTCTGATGGGACCTAGCTCATAAATGAACTCCAAATCCAAACTTCTTAGACTGTATCGTCAACTGAACTTAATCAGTATCCTGCGCGCCATGCCTCCCTCAGTATTGCCTTGGACCACCTGTCCAAAATACTGCCCCTCATCAGAAGGAAAACTATAACTCTGACAACCTCCTTGTCGTCCATGTCACCTTGGAAGCCTGGAATGATAACTGTCTCCTGAATGAGGCTGTCGTTATCATATCCCTAGAACATCCACTTATGTTCTAAAACTGCTTCCGACTGTTTCTCCAGGATTGGATTAATGTCAACTTATTGCATCTAGTGCAAGAACAACATCTGGTGTGGTACTTGACATCTCACGATTGACTCAATTGCCTGAGCAAGTGATCTGCCAATCATGCCCGTCCCTCTCCCCTTTAGTCTGTAAGACACCTTTGGAGAGGGTGACTCCATTACCTGCAGGTACACTACCGTGCCAGGAGTCGTCCATCCTAAATACTCTTAGAATGCTGTCAAGTACCCTGATTGGGAAACCACCCAAATCTAGATCTAAGACCATAGATCTAGTAACCAGTATGTCTGATATAAAATCCATTTCCTTTGTGGAGAAACAACTGTGTGACGACCAAAGTATAACCGATCGTAGTGTAGGAGTTTCTTTTCCTACTCTGTGTATATCATCCAAATACCTGGATATCACACCCTACTACCTTCTCAACAGATCCATCCCCTATTCTGATGAAGTCAAACCCATGACTGTCACGTCAGAAATAGATGATCTATCTCCGCTACATCTGCTCTAGACATAAGCAACCTGTCCACCAATGCTTCCGCTGCTCCCACTGACTACGACAACCCTCTGGCAGAGTCGTATAGACGTACACTTCTAAAACTGGTTTAGAACGACGCTATACTCATCCTCCCGCCGGGTCTCGTAACCTGGAACAACAGCAATGGTAATTGTGGGAAAACAAGAACTTCCCTGTCACGGTCCTTGAGGCTACCGTAGTGCCTCTCGGGTGCCTGAAGTTACCCACCTTATCTGCGGAGTGGCCAATGGAATGTCAATCCAGATTGAATCTTTAGGTTCCTTATCAAATCTTCAGTAATCGTTTGTGGTTCTGGAATCACTTCCAGTTCTACCATACTCCCACTACTGTTTTCCTGAAAAAATCCATTTTTAATTTAAAACTGTGGCGAGTCAAGAACAATATTGCTATTGATCTTCCAGATGGTAGAAAATCAACCCGTGTCATAGCCTGGGTCAATCCACAAACAGCCATTACAGAAACGTGCCTTGAGTTGTCCAGTGTCTGGTTTTAAGCATAAACCGGACAACTCCCCGTACCTTAACAACGTTAAGATATGAACTGTTCTATATCCAATATAGAAACAGAGGCACTGATTTAATTGAACCAGATTCAAATCATGCAGCTGTCCCCAGCGCATGTCAACTAAATGGAAGGAGGCCGATCAGCGTTACTCAACTTAGGATTGCTTCCAATTATGAGTAACCTGAAAGAGAAGCAAGATCTCTTTATCATTACTATCAACTGAATACCATACACAAGTATCTACATCTTCGATCACTTTGAAGAATCCCGATACTTGCTACACCTGGTTCTCTATTCAAATACCTATAACTTCTCCAAATTCGGATCCTGTGTTTCCGCGAAACACCTGTCTAAAAACTAGAGAAGTCATAAGTAAACCGAATATAGTACGAGGACCAAGCCCTCTGTCCTGATGGACCCTGGACAACATACAATCCTTTGTATAAGTCCCTTGAGTCTGATAACTCATTCACTGTGTGTCGTAGGTTGAAAACTGTACTTATGGTTAAGAAGAATTACACCGCTGTTTAATGCTCCTTACCTAACCATCCACTGATATAGGTAAATGTCATCGACATAATATCAAAAGGTATATCTCACTCTATGAAAATAGACGTACAGATATATCAATTTGAAATTGGTGCACAAGAGCGGATATTCAAAACCAAATATTTGCCGACCGGCAAACAGCCTAGGTGATTTCCTCAAATATCACCGATTACAACGAATCCCGATATAATGAGGATAATCACCCAATTCCCAATAACTTACTCCCACTCATCATCTGTAAAACCATACAGATGTGAGAATCGTACCTGGTAAATACATACCCTGGAGTAAGTATCTAATCGGGAAATCAGTTTTCCTTTAACATTACACAGTGAAACTGAAACATTGAAATGTTCCGATGGGGTATTCTGGTATTCCTAGTAATGCCTCTTCCACATTCACGACTGTAACCGTATAATTCTTTGCCACCTCTCCAAATCCCTTATATGTCTTTAGTCTTTACCTTCTGCACACCCTTTTAGCCCAAATGGTTTTCTTCCTTCCCTACCGTTCGGCACCAGCCTATGGTTTGGAAGAAGACTATCCAATAAGCATAATGGGTGTACTGTCCCAATCCTAGGAACACTCGCAATGAGAGAGGGTGAAGATAAAAGACAACCGAATAAACCTTATTCCTATTTCTCCTGAACCAGAATCCATCCCCGAACTGGAACAAGTTCCATTCGAGTTCGTATATAACCATACGATGGAGTATCCAAATAAACTGTGGATCTTCGTAGTGATACGGAGTGTCCTAGAGAAATACAAAGGTGATGTGGGAGTGGTAACGAAATATTTGGTTTGGTCGTGAATATCTGTTGCAATTTACTTTGCCCTCTTACTAATCCCTTGCTTTGTCTGAACTTAATACCTTCTGCACACCATCGTTATGCTAATTGGTTTTCTTCATTCCCTACCGGTCGGCACCAGCCTAAGGTTTGGAAGAAGACAATCCAATTTGCGTAATAGGTGTACTACCCCTAAACCAAGGAGTACTCGTAACCCGAGAGAGGGTAAAAGGAAAAGACAACTGAATAATCCTATCCGTTTTCTCCAAAACCGGAAACCATCCTCGAATTAATTCTTTCGAGTTCGTATCTAACCATACGATGGTTTTGTCCAATGGAAGTGGACGTTCGTAGTAATACGGGGCATCCTGGAGAAAAGGGTAAAAGTAGGAGTGGCAATGAGGTTCGCAACTCTGACAATCCAAAAGCCAGTGTTTAAGAAGGTTCGGTCAACTTGGTCACTGAGTCAAAGTCTTAGGGTCGGGTCAATGGTCGCTGCCAAAGAGAGAGAGAGAAAAGAAACACTCAGCGTGCACTCTAACCTAGATCAGAATGGTAACCAATTTATCTAATCTGGAAACCTCTCACTGTACCTCAAATTCTCCTCCAAACCTGAAAGAAGAATTAGTCGGGGTTACCCGAGGAGTAAACTAACTCATCAGTGGGAATCGGGATCCAACTATCATTGCATGATAACGTGACGGAATCCGCTCACGCTATCACACTCCAGAAGGTATGCGCATATCTGGCAAGTTTCAGTTCTTTTGAAACTCCCGATGTGATTTCTGCCCCATGCTCTTATGACCTTGACTTTGGCCAACATATCATAAGTCACATGTCAAGTTCTACCCGTCATTCTCCAGGTTAATTTGAATCCACCCGTACATACCCTTGACTTTGGCCAAAATGGCAGTACGACTGTCCCAAACCAACGCATCTATCTATGCTGCATATGAATACCCCAATAGCTACCAATCACTGTGCCTTGACTTTGGCCAACATACACAGCTTGAATACTATTGACCACCCATATGAAACGACGGAGGGCTACGAATGGTTTCTGGCGAAAACCTTTAACGTAATAAACTTGATATCGTTGAAGGAACGGATAGCTTTTTAGAAATATAGTGACGACAACTTCCGCTAAAGAGGTCACTCCCGGTGAAGGGATCTCGGCTCTTTCCCCGTAGAATGGGGTGCAGGATATTCCAACTGAATACCACGGTGCAAAGCAAAAGTAATCGGCTATAGTGAAGTTAATGCCCTGACGCAAACTTTTTGTCCAAGGGGTCACTCCCGGTGAAGGGATCTCGGCCCTTGCCTCGTCGACTGAGGAGCAGGATATTCCAACTGAATATCACGATGCAAAACAAAAGTGAACGTCCTTGCAATAACAGCTTTTTGAAAAGTGTTCCAACAACATCAGATTAGGTTTGTTTTTAAACTTGCATTGATCCGAATCAATGCAGTCCCATCAATTGATCACACCAAAAAAAAGAACGAAAATATACTGATGTACGTATATGCCATCCGCATTTGCCACTGGGTCCCGTCATTACCCGTTAGGTTAGCTTACTAACGACAGAGCGGGGACTGGACTAGCGCGGATGCAAAACATATACAACATCTACTAATATATATACCAATATTTTATATTTCGCTCAAGGCGTGAAAGAAATGCAACATCACAGAGAATGAACAGCATCACAGAAACAATACAGATATCTGGGATCCCCGGGTTTCACAGAGCCGTTGAAACCCGACGTTCCCCTGGTCGTGTGGATAGCCTGTGCAATGAAAACCTAGACCCCTACGGGCGCGGCAAGTTACCCGCCATAACCTGAAGCGAGGCAGCCCCCTTCAGCGCCGTGAATGGACCACCCAGCACTTCACGGAATCCGGTAACTTGGGCACCCCTCCTGGGTCAACCTCTACCCCCTACGAGTGCGGCGAATAGCCCGCCAATCCTAGAGTGAAGCCCCCTCCGTCCCAATGCCATGAGATGCGGGCTTGTTACCCTCCAGAACCCGGCTATCCGTGCACCCCTCCGCGGGGCAATCGTAGTACAGAAAGTAAAATATACATACACCGGGTACATCGACCGCAACCAGGTCGTGCCCCAAAATAATAATACAATCAGGCAGTGACGGCAGTCCACATGTCGGACGCTCGCCCCGCAATATCAAATGTACATAATACAACAAAAACTGAACTAGCATTGCATCCAGGCTATCCCCCACGACCGATCCGCAACATCACAGCATAAACATAGAACATCAACGTGAAAGTCACGTTCGCAAATCCGTCTAACCGGGCTATAGCAGTTAGACAGGATTTACCGATCGAGTGACATTCACGGTCGCAGATATAATGTAAATACTGTGAAAAATGTGTTTAAAAAATTTCCGATTGATCAAACAATTAACAAGTGGGCCCCAAAGAAAACTGTAGCACTCACAGAAACAATTGGCCCAACTTTAATATTCCAAAGCCCATATTTTAAGCCCAGAAGGCCTCTGTAAAAAAATGGTGAAGTGATGTGAATAGTGCGCGGCGGAAGGGCCGCACTAATGGGGTTTTCGCGGCGGTTCCGCGCTCCAACTGTGGAGTTACTTCATCAAATTTTTACAGAACTCTTAGATTATCCAGTACATCAATATTTTACAACCTGAAAAAATTTTCGAGACCAAAAATTTTCAACAGAAACTGATGCGAACTAAAATGCAGTTTTGGAACTTTTTGATCGATCGGAAATGCAAACACATTACACAAAGCTAGACTAAGTTAATGGCGAGTCTCTGATACCACTGTAAGTGCACGGCGGCGCCCCGGCCGTCGATCCGACGCCGGAGTGCGGAAGCGGTGAATAACTTAAATTTTGCGGACTTAGCAAACCGGCACCACCGCGCACTAAACACCCGGATCGAACCATTAACTAGTCTAAGCTAACTAGAAGATGGGTTAGAGATATACCGACGATCCAAGTCCTCCGGTCTTCTCGTCATGCTCCCGATCTCCTGCGGAAAAGTCCCGTCTCCTCCTCGTCGCCGGAAGTGCACCACATCGCCTACTTTGTTTACGGGCTCCCACCTCAATGCCGAGGCAACTCGGGCACGAAGCCGGCTACTCGACGTGCCCAAGATTCGCTGTAGAATGTAGTGTAGAGATCTCATTTGGGGTTGTAGGAATTGCCTTTGGTGGAGGGATTGATACAAGAAGTATATGGAGGAGCTTGGAGAACTTTTGTGCATGAAATGAACAACATTTTCCCACTTCAAAAATTTGGACAGCCCCTGTAGGAAGTGGCCGGCCATGCACTATGAGGGGTGAAGGGAAAAAATGAGAGTCTCACAAAAAAATGAGAGGCCATCCCCATAATGCAAAAGAGAGAGAGAGAAGGCTATCATGCCAAAAAGGAAATGATCACAACAATAAACCCACACTCAACCAACCTCACCCCTCATCATCATCAACCATCATGCCCACTAAAAGTCAAGCCATCAGGAGAATGAGAAGTCAATGATGGTGCACATCATGAAAACCATCATGATGCTACAATAAGCAAAGACCCCCTCCACAAAAAGCCTATTTGCAACAATGCAAATAAACCCTCCTCCACCAATCTTCGGCCAATGAACGGAACAATGGGAATTGGCCGAAACGGAAAGCAAACTGGCAACTCCAGAAAACTGGTCCCGTAATAAATTACGGGAAAAACCCCGATACTGTGCATACACACCCGCATCTGTATTTCGACCGAAATACAAATGCAATGAGACAAAGTCTACACTGTACTATACTAGGATCCGGCTTAAACCAAAGCCGGCAAGTAATATCTGTTCGATCCTGATCCGTGCAATACCGCACGTATCTGATCGAACCCTGCCATATAACCATACGGCCTATAGTACAGACTGTCCGATCCTGATCCGTGCAATACCGCACGTATCTGATCAGACCTTGCCATATCTCCATACGGCCTCTACAACCTTTCGCCCGAAAGCTGAGTAACTGTAATTGTGGTGGACTCTAAAGACTCGTCAATACTATGGCTGTGGATTTAACCACTAGCACGTCAGAGGTATATGCCAATACGTGACGGGCCACCAGCTATTGACCAAAAGGGACGTCGATGAGGAAGCTCACCCCGACACCCAACTGAGCCTGTCAGTGACAATATCCGTGCAGTCCGGTCCGTTCGTCTATGAGTATCGCATGGCGGGCCTAGGGGGTTGGTAAAAGTCAGACCCCCAAAAGCGGTACAAGTCGTGTCGGAGTGTAGCCCAGAACACCCTGAGATACTACTGGAATACCTACCAGTAAATCTCCTTGCCTTGGCCAAGGACTTTGTGTAATGGCTCTCCTAGACACAGCACGACCTCACCCCCAATACCGGGAGAGACGAACCCCTGAAGATACGCTCACTGCCTCCATGTGGCTCGGGACTGTACCCAACTAAAACCTGTTTGCACGACTCCTTTGAGCCGTGGTAGGGTAGTAATCAAAGTACAGTGGGAACTCACACGAGACAAATGACGATCCCCAGGTCGATGAACTAACCTGCACACTTGTCACCAGGGAACTGCCATCTGACGTCTGGTATATGACCAACTAGCATGTTCCCGGCGAGTCCTGTCCGGTGTACTCATAACCCAATGAGCACCTGTATACATCTTAGGTGATCCAACTGACACCAGTGGCTTGTGAGACCGGCCACCGCCCCTCGTCGGGGTCTCGACTGTATACACTAGTCTACTAATGGAGTATCGATGCCCAGTCTCGAAACTCCCACGACTAGGGACCTTTTAAGGATATGCTTATAGACCCCCAGCTCCCACTTATATGATCGCCCTCATACTGCTGGTGGTCAAGCAAGAATCCTAGGGGCTCTATCAACGTGTAATAGCGACGTGTCAGGTCACTTAAAACAGTACACGATGATAAAGGTAAACCAGATAGCATACTATCATCTCGAGTAAGACTGTCCTACCGGGATAGGTCCTCCCTCAATCATTACAATCACGTACCTGTGACCTAATAATTGACTCTGAGGGCACTATCTCCAACAATTATTGTACATTGATGTATATTATAGTATATGCTTAGACATATATAGATGACTTTCTTGCTCGACATGATAGTATGCTATCTGTTTACTCTTTATCTTAACATGTGGACTGGTATTCTTATCCTTTCGTTCTCATACATGTTGATAAAGCCCTTGGAATATGTACTTGACTACCAGGATTATGATGAGATCATGTAAGTGCACGACAATGCCCCGGCCGTCATTCCGAGGCCAAAATGCGGAAACGAAACTTTTTCTTTTAACTTTTAAACCGGCGCGACCGCGTACTTTAAACCCGGATCGAGCCATTAACCTAATGCTAGCAAACTAAAAGATGGGAAGAATGCTATACCGAGTGATCCGTGTCCTTCGGTCTTCAGCCTCCATCCCGATCTCCTCGCAGTATCTCCGGTCTTCATCTCCTCATCGGAACGGGCACCACATCGCCGGGTTCTTTTACGGGCTCCCACCTCTGGACCGAGGCAACTCGGGCACGAAGTTGGCGAGCCGACGTGGCCAAGGATGCTGTAGGCTAAGTATAGTAATGTTTGTCTCAAGGGGTATGAATTTGCCATGATGAAGGAATGAAACAATGGAGATCAACTAGAATTTTGTAGCAAGCAAAAATATATGAGGTGAGCATTTTTTCTCTCCACCAAAATGAACCCTCCCCTCTAAAGTTGCCGGCCAAAACAAAATGTGGAGGAGGGAAATAATACAAGGGGGGTGAGCACAAGGGGATAGAGGGTGACCATAAGAAATGTGATGATAATGAGGTAAAAAGGTCACATCACCATCAAAACTAATCCAATCTCATAAATGCTAAAGAAATGATCACTAGAAAAAGCAAAGATTCTATATCTATCATAATCCCTCATTTACAAATAAACCCTCCACAATTGCTAATTTGCAAATATGCAAATTAGCCCCCTCCATCAATTATCAGCCAACAAAAGGAAGAAAGGAAAACTGGCTGAAACGGAATGCAAGCTGGCAACTTCAAAAAACTGTTCTCGTAATAAATTACAGGAAAACCCCGCGACCGTATATATATACCCGTATTTTTATTCCGACCGAATACAAATGCAACGAGACAAAATCTACACTGTACAATACTAGGATCCGTCTTAAACCAAAGCCCGCTAGTATTATCCGTCCGATCATGATCCGTGCAATACAACACGTATATGATAGAACCCTTCCATATATCCATACTGCCTCTACAGCGTTTCGCCCAAAACTTGAGAAACTGTCTGTGGGGGACTCTAAAGACTCGTCAATACTTTGGCTGTGGATTTAACCACTGGCACGTCAGAGGTATTAGCCATACGTAACGGGCTACCAGGTATTGACCAAAAGGGACGTCGATGAGAGAACTCATCCTGACACTCTACTGAGCCTGTCAGTGACAATATCCGAACAGTCCCGTCCGTTCGTCTATAAGCATCGCATGGCGGGCCTAAGGGGTTGGTAAAAGTCAGACCCACAAAAGCGGTACAAGTCATGTCGGAGTGTAGCCCAGAACACCCTGAGATACTACTGGAATACCTACCAGTAAATCTTCGGCCTTGGCCAAGGACTTCGTGTAATGGCTCTCCTAGACACAGCGCGACCACACCCCCAATACCGGGAGAGACGAACCCCTGCAGATCCGCTCACTGCTTCCATGTGGCTCGGGACTGTACCCAACTAAAACCTGTTTTGTAGGGTTACTAGGAACTCTAATGAGGTTCTACAATGCATCAACCATGCCCGTTTAAAATTTTAGCCGTGCCGAATAACCCTAAACAAGATCGTTGCTAGAAAATTAGGGTTTCATATGCTAGTAAACTACGTTTACGACAAAGTGAATACGAAATACAACCTTTGTAGATCGGTCCTTCACTTCTATAGCTCCTTGTTCAAGTCCTTTCGCTGCGGTCGTGGTTCTCCCGGACCCTCGCATGGCTTCACGAGGCGAAAGACGCGTCCTTGCTTGTAGTCTTCGAGGCCGAAGATGATCTACTTCGAGGGGATGCCAACTCAAGCTTCTACTTCACTAACTTGAGAATTAGTGAAGCAAACACCCTAAACTAAAGTGCTAGTCTAGTAGAGGATGGAGAAATAGGAAGTGGGTTCTCTTTAGAATTTTATTTCTCACAATCTTTCTCACTTTAGATCAAACCCTAGCAAGCCTTTTCTTTTTTAACAAAGAAGAAGAAGATGAACCTAAGAAAGAGATGGGGATAATGATCAAGTGAGAAAGCTAACCATGGTGAGTGAGTATCATATACTAACTATTGTAGAGACATAACCATGGCTAATGCTTATGGTTGGTGTTAGTGTATATGCCCTAGAGGCCATTACTGTATCATACTAGCATGTAAATTACTTGATGAAAGCTTGGGATATTCACAGTTGTATAGACAATCTTGCTCAAAATGGTAGTATGCTACTTGGTTTGTCTCTACTTCAATATGTGCATGTGTTTCTTTTAGCATATCGCTTATATACATATTAGTAAAGCCCTTAGGATCTTTGCTTGATTACCAGCGTTGTGATGGTGCTCACACTCGTGGGGGCTGGGTAATCCATAAGCACATCCTTATACAGGTCCCTAGTCGTTGGACTATCGAGACAGGGCATCGATACTCTGAAGTAGACTAGCGTATGCTTTTCTCATCCCAGCGGGGGAGACGGTCTGTCCCACAGCCGTCAGTACGTCGTACTTGAGATAGTATGCGGGTGCTCGTTGGGTTACGAGTACACTGGACAGGACTCGTCGGGAATTGTTGGTTGGTATTATACCTATCGTCAGTTATCAGTTCCCAGGTGACATGAGTACAGCTTAGTCCGCCGACTTGACACTGTCACTTCGCCTCGAGTGTGTTCCCACTGTACTTAGATTACTACCCTACCACGGCTCAAAGGAGTCGTGCAAACAGGTAGTAGTTGGGTGCAGTCCCGAAGCACTTGGAGACAGTGACGGTTAGACAGGATTCGTCTCTCCCGGTATTGGGGGTTGACATCGCGCTGTGTCTAGGAGAGCCATTACACAAGTAGTCCCTGGACAGGGCAAGCGAGATATGCTTGTAGGTTTCCAGTGTTATCTCAGTGTGTTCTGGGCTACACTCCGACAAGACTTGTACCGCTATTAGGGGACTGACGTTCAACGCCCCCTAGGCCCGCCATGCGATGTATCAGACAAACAGATCGGACTGTACGGAGATTGTCACATACAGGCTCAGTAGAAGTTCAGATGGGTTTACCTCATCGGCCTTCTTATCGACATCTACCTGGGGACCGTTACGTATAGCTTGTGCCGCTTGCGGTCTGTGGTTAAACCTACTGCCAGCGTAGTGTCGAGTCTTTAGAGTCCCACAAAGAGAGTTTCCCTGCATTGAGCGAAACGTGTAGAGGCCGTATGGTTTTACGGCAGGGCTACGATCACTTACGTGCACTTGTGTGCGTATGCTGTTCGGGCAGGCAATACTAGTGGGCTTTGGTTTAAGCCAGATCCTAGTATTGTACAGATGGATTTGATTTGTCTTCTGTGCATTTGCATTCTACGGAATGCGGATGCAGGTGTGTATGCACAGTTTTGAGGAGCGATGAAGGAGGACGTGCCCCATTAGGGTTTTGGCAGATGGTTCGGCTAAAACCGTAATGTGGCACACTCATTAGGGTTTTGACAATTCGTTTGGTCAAAACCGTTATGAGCCGGAGACATTGTTTACTAATCCTTTTAGTGATAGATTTGTGATGGCTAATTGCATTGACCATTTGACCACTTAGACCTCTCTTGACTTTGTTGACCCGTTGACCGTGTTGACCATTGACCTTCAAGAGGGATCAACACTCTACTTTCATTTTCTTTTTAATTCTTGAGTTATGATAATGGTCAATTCAATGTGCCATCAACTTTATCATGATAGGATTAGTAATGATGAGATTTGTGTATTATTGCAACCATGGTTCATTTCATTTGGCTTAATCTTTTCATTATCTTCTTCTCATTCTCTCTCTTGAAATGAGAAGAAAAGAAAAGCTCCATGGTTGCTAAGCTTTCTCCTTCTTCTTCCTCCTCTTGATCTCATCTTTTGATCTCATGTGTTGAGAGAAAAAGATCCCACAAAGACAAATACATCCATACATCTCCTCTACACATCCTAGGGCTTCTTGACTAGCAATCTCTTTGCCCTAGTTGCCTCGGCTCGAGGTGGAGCTCGGTGTACATCTCTCGAGTGGATCGTCTTCGACTCAAGAAGGACGCGGAGGTGCCCAAGGTCTGTATCGACGCTTGGACCTTGGATGGATGAGCGGGAAAGCGGAATGAAGACACGAAGGACCGGTTCCGTGAGGTATACTTTCTACAAGCACAGTAGTTAAAACCTCTAAGTGTTTACTAGTTTCTAGTTTAGCCAAGATCCTTGCTTTCGAGTCCATGTTGTCTTGAGCCAAAATTATTGTTTTTCGCTGTTTCCGCCTCCCCGTAAGAACCGGGGTGAGCAACGTGGACTTACAGTGGTATCAGAGCCTCGCTAAACATAAACTAGTAAGTTAGCAAAGTGTTTAGAATATCGATCGGAAAAAAGTCGCAAAACACGTCCGCAAAACCTCAAGTTTCTGTTGATTTTTATACTGCTCAAAAAGTGATTTAAAATATATGAAAAATCGTCTCAGGGTTTTGTAAAAACACTGCAGAAAAACGATCCAGTGACTCAATCAAACGACCGCGGTTCCGCGGCAATAGCAGCTCATTGTCGCGGTTCCGCGGCCGATTTGACTCGACAATGGATCAGAGTTTGTGCAGTGTTTTAGTTTGGCTGTTTTTGGATTTTTAATACATGTTTTTTCTACCCAGATTTTCCAGAGAGCAAATTGACTTTTGGGGTGGTTAAAAAACCGTATTTTGATCGATATTCCGTACTCTTTGGCTAATGAATATTATCTGTGATGTGATATACGTATTGAACGTCCGCTAATCGCTATACGTCGATTAGTGGGGGTTATACATATCTGTGATCTGTAATGTTGTTGGTTTGTGTATATGAACTCGGTGGATTGTCGCGGATGAATAGCCGGGAATGGGTGTGAGATGAGAGTTTCTTTTTCTTTCATTCATTGAAAAAGTTGTAAATTGATGTAATATTATTTGTTTGGCCGCCCAACCGGGTCGGGGTTGTAGCCGTAATTGTATAATTTCTTTTTACTGTTTTTGCTCCTAGGATAGACCCAAAGTGGGGTGTACAAACTACCGGGTATCTCGAAGTGCCGAGTGGCCTACTCACGGTGTTGAGGGAGGTTGCTTCGCTTCGGATACTTGGCGGGTAGTTTGCCGCACCCGTAGGGGTCTAGGGTGGGGTTTGGCTATTCATCGTGACCGTGTAATCCGTTTTTCGTTGCAGGCTCGAACGGATCGCGGATTCCTAGTATATCCAAAGTATTCATCTGTGATCTGTAATGGCTATCATTGCTATATATCTATATATGATATCTATTTAGGCGTTGCTTATGTTTTTCAGCCGTGCTAGCCCAGCCCCCGCTCTGTCGTTAGTTAAGTAACCTAACGGGTGATGACGGGGCCCCGTGGCGAATGCGAATGGCATAAGCGTACGTCATATTTTGGTTGTTTTCTGCAATGGTAGGATTAAATGATGGGATGCATTAAAAGAACTAATTCAAGAAAATAAACCAAGTAAAAGTCGTTGGAACACTTTGAAAACCACTCGGTTCTTTTCAAAAACCAGCATTTTAAAACACAGAGCTTGAACCACTCCTTTTAAAAGCTATCTCGTTCTATCGATTATATCAAGTTCACTACGTTCACGGTTTCGCCAAAACCATCCGTAGCCCTCCGTCGTTTCGTATGGATAGTCAATAGTATTCAAGCTGTGTTTGTTGGCCAAAGTCAAGGCACAGTGTTTGGTAGCTATTGGGTATTCCTATGTAGCATAGATAGATGAGTTGGTTTGGGACAGTCGTACTGCCTTGTTGGCCAAAGTCAAGGGTATGTGCGGGTGGGTTCAAATTAACCTGGATAATGACGGGTAGAACTTGACATGTGACTTATGATTTGTTGGCCAAAGTCAAGGTCATAAGAGCATGGGGCAAAAATCCACATCGGGAGTTTCATAAGTACTGAAACTTGCTAGCGCTGCATACCATTTAGAGTGTGATGATTCTGGTAGGATTCCTTCGGTTTTATCACGCGATGATATTTGGATCCCGATCCTACTGTGAGTATATGTTACTCCTCGGGAAATCTCTCACTTAACGATCAATGCTATAAACCTAGTAGGTGTCTAAAAAGGTGTTAGCGGGGCTACGCCCACAGGGAAAAGAGGTTACTTAATTAAGGAACTTCGCGAAAGCGTTGGAAAACCTCCCTCGAAGTACCGACACTGGCCTGGCTGAACGGTTAAGCAAGTATTGTACGGTGAGATTGATCCTAACTAGTTCTTCCTTTATGGTTTGAGGAAGGATTCGAGAGACAGTGGGTGCCATCCTGTTTAGATAAATTAAAACCAATCTAAACTTGTAAGAGCATCATGCTGAGTGTTTTCTTCTCTTTCTCTTAATTGCAGCGACCCAGTGACCGCACCTAGGTTACATCTAGATAATAAAATGACTGAATCTGACTGTTATGACTAGCAAAGGTCTGTCCAGATGTCCATTTCCCATGACAAGCTGGGGCACCTCTTGACTAATCCAACCCCTGCCGTCTCAGGTCCAGTTTCTCCTGTCACGGATATTGATATCCGTAGGACATCGGAAGAAGACTGTGCGAAAGCCAAGTGCCTCGTGTTAGCCTCAGTTGATGGTATATACCAGAGGCAGCACGAGAAGATGGACTCAGCTTCTATCTTCCTCCATAACAAAGTTTTATATGGAGAGCAATCTCGTATCGCAAGATATGAGACCTCGAACGAATTGCTTCCAGCGAGGTTGGCTATCGGGTCATCTGTACGGGGCAACGTCCTTAAAGAGACCAGCTTTTTTGAGCTCTCGGACCTGAAGACCACGTTGAAGAACGGGTCAGATGCTGACTTAGTTCAACAGTCTCTACCTCCTACCCTGAAGGAAACCAGGGAAGTAGAAAGAAAGAGAAGGGCAGAAGTTTCGGGAATGGATGCAGTAAAAGAGGGATGTTCCTATTGTTACGGGAATGAACATGGACAGAAGGATTGCAGGGCTTGCAAAGCCAGTAGCCAGAATTCGAAGCATGTTGTGGCTTCGGCTTCGGGTGTGTTTGTAATAGAGAACTGTATGTCAGTTAACCCTACTTCCTGGGTATTGGATACCGGATCAGGATCCTATATCTGTAATTACAGGCTTTGAGAAACCGTAGGGTTATCAGGAAAGGTGATATGACTCTCAGGGTTGCTAACGGAATGAGCATGTATGCTGAATCCGTAGGGGAATATCATCTAGGACTGACAACTGGGCA
Organism: Agapanthus africanus; assembly: GCA_030015575.1. Lineage (NCBI taxonomy): Eukaryota > Viridiplantae > Streptophyta > Magnoliopsida > Asparagales > Amaryllidaceae > Agapanthus > Agapanthus africanus. The sequence goes on from CM057350.1 coordinate 244,071,249, forward strand.
GATATTGATTCTGCGTGACTGTTTTTATGTACCAGGTGTGACTTGTAACATCATATCTGTATCCTTACTTTCTAAGGATGGATATGATTTTACTTTTGTAAGCGATGTAGTAAACATCCACCTAAATCAAGTACTGATTGGGTCAGGTAGATTGAAATACGGTATATACGTTTTGAATCAAGCTCAGGTCTTCAGTGTCCAGAACACACTAAAAAGAAAGTCTCCGAAATTAAATCAGGCTTTCTTATGGCATTGTAGACTTGGTCACATTAATGAGACACGGTTGACAAAGTTACATAAAGAAGGATACTTGGATCCGTTCGAGTACCAGTCTTATGCCACTTGTGAATCTTGTCTCATGGGAAAGATGACAAAGACTCCGTTCACTGGACACGGAGAAAGAGCGAGCGAGCTCTTGGGACTCATACACAGTGATGTGTGTGGTCCAATCACTACACATGCGCGATGTGGTTATTCATACTTCATTACTTTCACAGACGATTTCTCTAGGTATAGATATGTCTTCTTGATGAAGCACAAATCCGAGAACTTTGAGAAATTTCAGGAATACAAGAATGAAGTTGAAAAACAAACAGGCAAAAGTATCAAGACAATGAGATCTGATCGAGGTGGTGAATACTTGAGTGCCGAGTTTCTAGGCTTCTTAAAAGAGAATGGAATTCTCTCTCAGCTTACTCCTCCATACACACCACAACACAACGGTGTATCGGAAAGTAGGAATCGAACCCTATTAGATATGGTTCGTTCCATGATGAGTAAGGCTGAGTTGCCGCAATCCTTCTACGGTTATGCACTAGAATCAGCTGCATACCTTTTGAACCGAGTTCCAACTAAGACTGATCCTACTACACCATATCAGATGTGGTGTGGGAAGAAACCCTATCTTAATCACATTAATATATGGGGATGTCCAGCTTTCGTAAAAAAGAAGCATGTGGACAAGCTCGAGGTACGTTCAGTACAGTGTAAGTTTGTGGGATACCCAAAGAGCTCTAAGGGGTATCTTTTCTATTACGCAGAGGAACAAAAGGTTTTTGTTTCTCGTCATGCCCGCTTCTTGGAAACTGAGTTTTTGGAAAACCAGATAAGTGGGAGCACAATAGAACTGGAAGAAATTCCAGAACCATAAGCTATTACTGAAAGCTTAGTAGAACCAGAGGGTTCGAAAGAACAGGACATCCCAGCGCCACTCCGTAGGAGTAGTAGGAAGTCTCATCCGCCCGAGAGATACTACGGTTTTCTCATTGACGGGGATAGAGAGGATTGCACTATGGATTATGGTGAGCCTACTAGCTTCCAGCAATCCATTCAGAGTGGTGACTCGGTAAAATGGCTGGATGCAATGCGGGCCGAGATGGAGTCTATGTACACCAACAAAGTTTGGACTTTGGACTTTGCTCCAGAAGGGGTAAAACCCGTAGGCTGCAAATGGATCTTCAGAAAGAAGATTGGTGTAGATGAGCAGGTTGAGACCTATAAAGCTAGACTTGTTGCAAAGGGTTTTCGTCAAAGACCTGGTTTGGACTATGACGAGACCTTTTCTCCAGTGGCTATGCTGAAATCCATTCGGATCCTTCTTGCCATTGCTGCCTTCTACGATTATGAAATCTGCCAGATGGACGTAAAGACGGCTTTCCTAAATGGAAATTTCGAAGAGTGCGTCTATATGGATCAGCCGGAGGGATTCATTCAGAGTGGGAGCAGCGGTAAAGTTTGCAAGTTGCTCAAGTCCATTTATGGACTTAAGCAGGCATCGCGGAGTTGGAACATCTGCTTTGATGATACTGTCAAGGAATTCGACTTTATCAAAAACCCAGATGAACCAAGTATTTACAGTAAGATTGTAGGGAGAACTGTGGTATTCCTCGTCTTGTACGTGGATGACATTCTCCTAATAGGAAATGATATTCCAATGCTACAGTCAGTCAAAGGATTCTTATCACTGAGGTTCTCCATAAAGGACCTGGGCGATGCCAACTACATTCTGGGGATCCAGATCTATCGTGATAGATCTAAGAGGGTGTAGGGACTTTCACAGTCAAGGTACATCGACACCATACTGAAAAGATTCAGTATGGAAGATTCCAAGAGCGATAATTTACGGGCTTGTCACGGGATCACCCTCTCCAAAGAGATGTCTCCCAAGACTGATTTAGAAAGGGATCGCATGTCTATTATACCCTACGCTTCTGCGGTAGGCTCTATAATGTATGCGATGTTATGTACCAGACCAGATTTAGCATATGCATTGAGCGTTGTAAGCCGGTATCAGTCGAACCCAGGGGAGAAACACTGGATAGCGGTAAAGAACATTCTTAAGTACCTGAGAAGGACTAAGGAGATGTTCTTGGTGTATGGCGGAAAAGACCTCCAGCTTCAGGCCTTTGCTGACTCCAGCTTCCAGAGTGACAAGGATGACTCCAAGTCTATGTCGGGTTATGTCTTTACCCTCAATGGAGGGGCGGTTTGCTGGAAGAGTTCCAAGCAGGAGACCGTTGCTGACTCAACTATGGAAGCGGAGTACATAGCTGCTTGCGATGCCGCAAAGGAAGCTGTCTGGATGAAGAAGTTCCTCACAGAGATTCAGGTGGTTCCTACCATTGTTGATCCAATACCGCTGTATTGCGACAACAACGGTGCTATAGCTTTAACGAAGGAACCCAGGTCCCATCAAAAGTCCAGGCTCAATTTGAGGCGGTACCACCTGATCAGGGAGATCGTAGATCGCCTGGAGATCGAGGTGAAGAGAGTAAATACGGAGAACAACACTGCAGATCCACTCACGAAGGCCCTACCCCAGACTCAGTTTGAGCGGCTGATCAAGATGATAGGTCTTCGATACGCCAGTACATGGCCTTAGTGCAAGTGGGAGATTGTTAGTGTATATGCCCTAGAGGCCATTACTGTATCATACTAGCTTGTGTATTACTTGATGGAAGCTTGGGATATTCACAGTTGTATAGACAATCTTGCTCAAAATGGTAGTATGCTACTTGGTTTGTCTCTACTTCAATATGTGCATGTGTTTATTTTAGCATATCGCTTATATACATATTAGTAGAGCCCTTAGGATCTTTGCTTGATTACCAGCGTTGTGATGGCGCTCACACTCGTGGGGGCTGGGTAATCCATAAGAACATCCTTATACAGGTCCCTAGTCGTTGGACTATCGAGACAGGGCATCGATACTCCGGAGTAGACTAGCGTATGCGCTTCTCATCCCAGCGGGGGAGACGGTCTGTCCCACAGCCGTCAGCACGTCGTACTTGAGATAGTATGCGGGTTCTCGTTAGGTTACGAGTACATTGGACAGGACTCGTCGGGAACTGTTGGTTGGTATTATACCTATCGTCAGTTATCAGTTCCCGGGTGACATGAGTACATCTTAGTCCGCCGACTTGACACTGTCACTTCACCTCGAGTGTGTTCCCACTGTACTTAGATTACTACCCTACCGCGGCTCAAAGGAGTCGTGCTAACAGGTAGTAGTTGGGTGCAGTCCCGAAGCACTTGGAGGCAGTGACGGTTAGACAGGATTCGACTCTCCCGGTAATGGGGTTGACATCGCGCTGTGTCTAGGAGAGCCATTACATAAGTAGTCCCTGGCCAGGGCAAGCGAGATATGCTGGTAGGTTTCCAGTGTTATCTCAGGGTGTTCTGGGCTACACTCCGACACGACTTGTACCGCTATTAGGGGACTGACGTTCACCGCCCCCTAGGACCGCCATGTGATGTATCAGACGAACAGACCGGACTGTACGGAGATTGTCACATACAGGCTTAGTAGGAGTTCGGATGGGTTTACCTCATCGGCTTTCTTATCGACATCTACCTGGGGACCGTTACGTACAGCTAGTGCCGCTTGTGGTCTGCGGTTAAACCCACTGCCAGCATAGTGTCGAGTCTTTAGAGTCCCACACAGAGAGTTTCCCTGCATTGAGCGAAACGTGTAGAGGCCGTATGGCTTTACGACAGGGCTACGATCACTTACGTGCACTTGTGTGCGTATGCTGTTCGGGCAGGCAATACTAGTGGGCTTTGTGTTAAGCCAGATCCTAGTATTGCACAAATGGATTTGATTTGTCTTCTGTGCATTCGCATTCTACGGAATGCGGATGCAGGTGTGTATGCACAGTTTTGAGGAGCGATGAAGGAGGACGTGCCCCATTAGGGTTTTGGAAGATGGTTCGGCCAAAACCGTAATGTGGCACACTCTTTAGTGTTTTGACAATTCGTTTGGTGTCAAAACCGTTATGAGCCGGAGACATTGTTTACTAATCCTTTTAGTGATAGATTTGTGATGGCTAATTGCATTGACCATTCGACCACTTAGACCTCTCTTGACTTTGTTGACACGTTGACCATGTTGACCATTGACCTTCAAGAGGGATCTACACTCTTCTTTCATTTTCTTTTTAATTCTTGAGTTATGATAATGGTCAATTCAATGTTTCATCAACTTTATCATGATAGGATTAGTAATGATGAGATTAGTGTATTATTGCAACCATGGTTCATTTCATTTGGCTTAATCTTTTCATTATCTTCTTCTCATTCTCTCTCTTGAAATGAGAAGAAAAGAAAAGCTCCATGGTTGCTAAGCTTTCTCCTTCTTCTTCCTCCTCTTGATCTCATCTTTTGATCTCATGTGTTGAGAGAAAAAGATCCCACAAAGACAAATACATCCATACATCTCCTCTACACATCCTAGGGCTTCTTGACTAGCAATCTCTTTGCCCTAGTTGCCTCGGCTCGAGGTGGAGCTCGGTGTACATCTCTCGGGTGGATCGTCTTCGACTCAAGAAGGCCGCGGAGGTGCCCATGGTCCGGATCGACGCTTGGAGGTTGGATGGACGAGCGGGACAGCGGAATGAAGACACGAAAGACCGGTTCCGTGAGGTATACTTTCTACAAGCATAGTAGTTAAAACCTCTAAGTGTTTACTAGTTTCTAGTTTAGCCAAGATCCTTGCTTTTGAGTCCATGTTGCCTTGAGCCAAAATTATTTTTTTTCGCCGTTTCCGCCTCCCCGTAAGAACCGGGGTGAGCAACGTGGACTTACAATTGGGTTAACAAATATCCATGGTAAAAACAAACTCAGTGGACTTAATCAATGCATCCACAAGCTTCCACAAGCTTCATGCATTGTGCTAATCCTCCACTAATTTTGTAATTACTTTAAATATAAAAACCCAACATAATAAATAGCATGGTGTAAGTCTCATACACCCAAGTCATGTGTATCATCAACCATGATACAAAAAGAAAACACAATTTTAATATATATCACATATATATTAAAGTTGTGTACATGTGAGAAAAAACCTAAAGTGAACAAGTGTTAGTTAATGTAAACTAGTATATCAAATATACAATTATACAATAAATTATTAAATCAACACTTGACTTAATAATCCGGTCATATCACATATAACCGACTAACATCCAATGTATCGACTTATCGAATCAACACTTGATTCGATAACCCGGCTATATCATATATATAACCGACCGATACAAAAGGTCGCGAGAATAGAATATGGTATCACATACACGCATTATTCTCGGTCCCGCACATATCACTTACGTGCTCCTATTTCGTTTTGCCTGAGCCAGTAAAACCTCTATGTAGGACTCTAAAGACTCGTCAATACGCCGACAGTAGGTGATGATCACATCAAGCACCCACAAGCCGTCATTGGTACTAGCTGGACGTAACGGCTACCCGGGTATTGAGCGATCAGAAGATCAGCAAGCAAGCCCGCTCCAACTCCTGTAAAAGCCTGCCGGTAACACTTCCCGTACATTCCGGTCTCCTCGTCTGATATGTCGCATATCAAGTCTAGGGGTGGTAAACGTAAGACCCCAATAACCGATAAGTCGTGCCGATGTGAGGCTCATAACGGGTCGAGAAACTACTGGTAACACTTACCAGTAAATCTTTAATTAGCCCTGGCCAGGGAATTCCCTGTTACGGCCAATCGAGCACAGCTCAACTTCAACCCCCAATATCGGGAGAGACGAAACCCCTCTTATCGCTCATTGCCTCCATGTGACTCAGGACAATACCCAAAAACCACCATTTTTCACGCCCTCAAGGACGTGGTAAGGTGGAAATCAAAGCACAGTGGGAATCACACTAGACTCTATGACGATCTCGGGTCTACAGACTAACCTGCACAAGTGTCACCAGAGAACTGCCATCTGACGTACGGTATAATACCATCTGGGAGTTCTCAGTGAGTCCGTCCTGTTGGAGATAGTGCCCTCAGAGTCAATTATTGGATCACAGGCACGTGATTGCAATGATTGAGGGAGGACCTATCCCAGTAGGACAGTCATACTCAAGATGATAATATGCTATCTGGTTTATCTTTATCATCGTGTACTGCTTTAGGAGACATTATTGATCGCTATTACATGTTGATAAAGCCCTTAGGATTCTTGCTTGACGGCCAGCAGTATGATGGCGATCATATACGTGGGAGCTGGGGTCTATAAGCATATCCTTAAAAGGTCCCTAGTCGTGGGAGTTTCGAGACTGGACATCGATACTCCATTAGTAGACTAGTGTATACAGTTGAGACCGCGACAAGGGGCGGTGGCCAGTCTCACAAGCCACTGGTGTCAGTTGGTTCACCTAAGATGTATACAGGTGCTCACTGGGTTATGAGTACACCGGACAGGACTCGCCGGGAACATGCTAGTTGGGATTATACCAGACGTCAGATAGCAGTTCCCTGGTGACATGTGTACAGGTTAGTTCATCGACCTGAGATCGTCATTTGTCTCGTATGAGTTCTTACTGTGCTTTGATTACTACCCTACCACGGCTCAAAGGAGTCGTGCAAACAGGTTTTAGTTGGGTACAGTCCCGAGCCACATGGAGGCAGTGAGAGGATCTGCAGGGGTTCGTCTCTCCCGGTATTGGGGGTGAGGTCGCGCTGTGTCTAGGAGAGCCATTACATAAAGCCCTCGGACGAGGCAGGAGATTTACTGGTAGGTATTCCAGCAGTATCTCAAGGTGTTCTGGGCTTCACTCCGACACGACTTGTACCGCTTTTGGGGGTCTGACTTTTACCAACCCCCAGGCCCGCCATGCGATACTCATAGATGAACGGACCGGACTGTACGGATATTGTCACTGACAGGCTCAGTAGGGTGTCAGGATGAGTTCGCTCATCGACGTCCCTTTTGGTCAATAGCTGGTAGCCCGTCACGTATGGCTAATACCTCTGACGCGCTTGTGGTTAAATCCACAGCCATAGTATTGATGAGTCTTTAGAGTCCACCACACACAGTTACTCAAGTTTCGGGCGAAATGCTGTAGAGGCCGTATGGAGATATGGCAGGGTTCGATCAGATACATGTGGTATTGCACGGATCGTGATCGGATGGATTTTACTAGCCGGCTTTGGTTTAAGCCGGATCCTAGTATTAGACAGTGTAGATTTTGTCTCTTTGCATTTGTGTTTGGTGGGAATACAAATGCGGGCATGTATATGCAGTTGCGGGGTTTTCCTGTAATTTATTACGGGATCAGTTTTCTGAAGTTGCCAGTTTGCATTCCGTTCCGGCTGGTTTTCCTTTGTTCCTTCCCGGCCGGACTTTTCCGTTGGAGGGGGTAATTTGCAATTGTGCAAATTACAATTGTGGAGGGGTTTTTTGTGAAATGGTTTATCATGATGATTCAAAGCATCTTTGCTTTTCTTGCATTAATGAGATTAGATTGGATTAGAAGTTGATTTGATAATGTTATCATTGCCTTTTGGATGTGGTCACCATTTTACTTTTCCTACACTCACCTCCCTTCATGTTTTAGTATTATTCTCTCCACCATTTCCATGATGAGGGGCCGGCCACATTGCTAGGGGAGAAAAGAGAGAGGTTCATATCATTTTTGGTGTGGGAAAAATTATCATTCATCTCATTTTAGCTTGCCACCAAAATTCCCAAGTTCATATCTTGTTCATTCCTCCATCACCAAAGGCAACATCATCCCAAATGAGACAATGTTTTCTAACTACATCTACAGCATCTCTAGGACGCGTCGGCTCACCAACTTCGCGCCCTAGTTGCCTCGGTCCAGAGGTGGGAGCTCGTAAAAGAACCCGGCGATGTGGTGCCCGTTTCGACGAGGAGGCGACGACCGGAGATTCCGCGAGGAGATCGGAGTGGAGACGAAGACCGAAGGATACGGATCACTCGGTATAGCATTCTACCCCATCTCTTGTTTGCTAGCATTAGGTTAATGGTTATGATCCGGGTTAATTGTCTGTGGTAGCGCCGGTTTAAAGTTAAGAAAATTTTTGATTCCGCATTTTGGCCTCGAGTAGACGGCCGGGGCGCTGCCGTGGCACAACACGTCCAATGTACCCACTCTCCACTTAGCACCCGTATACCATCTCTGATGTCAAACACCAATGGATATGGGATCATCCATCGCCCATCTCATGGGTAGAGAAGCGTATACGCTAGTCTACTCTGGTATATCGATGCCCTGTCTCGATACACCAATGACTAGGAACATTAAAGGATGTACTTATGGACTACTCTGTCCCCACTAGTACGATCTACATCATAGTCCAGGTAGTCAAGTACACATCCTAAGGGCTTTACTAACATGTAACTATAAGACAGTATCAAGAGACAAGCATACATGTTAAAGTAAAGAGCAACCAGATAGCATACTATCATATCAAGCAAGAAAGTCCACTCTATATATGTCCATGCATCCAATATAATATACATCATCTGTACAATACTGGCCTCTAGGGCATACATAAAACTAACAATATCCCACTTGCACTAGGGCCAGCTGCTGTAGTATCGCATACCAAGCATCCCGAAGAGTCTCTCAAACTGTATCTGGGGAATGGCCTTCGTGAGTGGATCCACTGTGTTGTTCTTCTTGTCAACCCTCCTGACCTCGATCTCCCGGCGATCTACTATCTTCCGGATCAGGTGATACCGCCTCAAAATATGCCTGGATCGCTGATGGGACCTGGGTTCCTTGGCCAAAGCCACCACTCTATTGTTATCACAATACAAAGGTATTGGATACTCAATGGATGGAACCACTCCAAGTTCAGTAATGAACTTCTTAATCCAGACAGCCTCTTTGGCAGTATCGTTGGCAGTGATGTATTCAGCCTCCATCTTCGAGTCTGCCACGGTTTCCTGCTTGGAACTCTTCCAACTAACCGCCCCTCCGTAAAGGGTAAAGACAAATCCCGAGTGCGACTTAGAGTCGTCCTTATCACTCTGGAAGCTGGAATCGGTAAAGGACTCCACTTGGAGTTCTCCGTTACCATACACCAAGAGAATCTCTTTAGTCCTTCGCAAGTACTTGAGAATGCTCTTCACAGCTGTCCAGTGACTCTCTCCAGGATCAACTTGATACCTACTCACTACACTTAGTGAGTATGCTACATCGGGTCTGGTACATAGCATCGCGTACATGATAGAACCTACAGCCGAAGCATAGGGTATCCCTTGCATGCGAGCTCTCTCTAAATCCGTCTTGGGAGACATCTCTTTGGAGAGAGTGAGCCCTAAGATCGTGGGTAAAAACCCAGGTTTGGACTCTTCCATACTAAACCTCTTTAGTATGGTGTCAATGTACCTGGATTGGGACAATCCCAATATCCTTTTAGATCTATCTCTATAGATTATAATTCCCAATATGCAAGAGGCATCACCAAGATCTTTCATTGAGAATCTTTGTGATAAAAAGAGCTTGACCGATTGCAGCATAGAAATGTCATTTCCTATCAAGAGTATGTCATCGACGTATAATACAAGGAAGACAACCTTACTCTCTGCCACCTTCTTGTCGATACAAGGTTCATCTACGTTTTTGACGAAATCAAACACTTTGACAACGACGTCAAAGCAGATTTTCCAACTCCGTGATGCTTTCTTTAATCCATCAATGGATTTAAGCAGCTTGCACACCTTCCCGCTGCTCCCACTATCTACAAAGCCCTCTGGCTGAGTCATGTACACGCACTCTTCTAAATCACCGTTTAGAAAGGCGGTCTTAACATCCATTTGCCAGATTTCGTAGTTATATGCAGCGATGGCAAGCATGATTCAGATAGATTGAAGCATATCCACTGGAGAAAAGGTTTTGTCATAGTCCACACCTGGTCTTTGACGAAAACCCTTTGCAACAAGTCTAGCTTTGAAAGTCTCAACTTTCCCATTTACACCAAGTTTTTTCTTGAAGATCCACTTGCTCCCAATGGGTTTTACACCTTCAGGAGCATCTTCCAAAGTCCATACTTTGTTGGTGTACATGGATTCCATCTCGGACCGCATTGCATCCAGCCATTTCACAGAGTCCCCACTCGTGATGGCCTGCTCGAAGCTAGTTGGGTCATCATCAACCATGATGCAATCCTCTCTCCCACCATCCATAAGAAAACCGTAGTATCTCTCAGGTGGGTGAGGAACCCTACTAGATCGGCGGAGAGGCTGAGGTTCGTTGGGAACTACCGAATCCTCTGGTTCCACCAGATCTTCTGTTGCAGCTTTTGTAGCTGGAACCTCATCCAGTTCTACCTCATGACTACTAATCTCTTTTGCAAGAAATTCCTTTTCTAAAAAGGTGGCATGCCGAGAAACAAACACTCTTTGTTCCTCAGTGTGGTAGAAGATATACCCTTGTGAATTCTTGGGATATCCTACAAATTTGCATAGAACAGATCGTGCCTCGAGTTTGTCTGGATTTTGTCGTTTGACATATGCTGGACAACCCCATATCTTTATATAGTTAAGACATGGTTTCTTCCCTTTCCATATCTCATATGGAGTGGTAGGCACAGATTTGGTGGGGGCCATATTCAATAGATGTAAGGCTGTTTCTAGCGCATACCCCCAGAAGGAAATAGGTAACTCAGCTATGCTCATCATAGAGCGCACCATATCTAATAAGGCACGGTTCCTCCGTTCTGATACAACATTGTGCTGTGGTGTATATGGAGGAGTTAGCTGAGAGAGAATCCCATTCTCTTTTAGGAAGTCCAGGAATTCATTGCTCAAGTATTCACCTCCTCGATCAGATCGAAGGATTTTAATACTTTTCCCGATTTGGTTCTCGACTTTTTGTTTATATTCTCTAAATTTCTCAAAAGCTTTAGACTTGTGTCTTATTTAGAACACATGTCCGTACCTTAAGAGATCGTCAGTGAATGTACTGAAGTACGAAGAACCATCCCTGGCATGTGTAGACATGGGACCGCATACATCACTATGTATCTGTCCTAAGAGTTGGGTAACTCTTTCTCCGTGTCCCGTAAATGGAGTTTTGGTCATCTTGCCTTTGAGACATGACTGGAAAGTGTAATAAAATGAAAATTCGAACTGTTTCAAATATCCATCTTTATGCAACTTAGCTAGTCATGCCGCATTGATGTGACCCAGTCTACAACGCCACAAGAAGGATTCGTTCAGTTCTGAACTCTTCCTCTTGTGTGTGTTTGTTATGCTCAGAACTGTTGATTGATTTAGAACATAAAGCTATTGTACAACGTGCATGATCCAACCAACTTTTGGTTTAGGAAAATGTTCATAACATTATCCTGTAATACAAAATTATATTCCTCTTTACTCAACAAAGAAACCGATATAATGTTGCATATCAGGTTCGGCATGAAATAGCATTCGTTTAGAATCAATGTATTACCAGTTGGCAATACAAGGTGATATTCCCCGACGGTTTTCGCTGCAACAATTGCACCATTTCCAACCCTTATGTCTTTATCACCTTCTCCAAGTTCTTTACCTTTCCTAAGCTCATGTAACTGATTACATATATGGGATCCTGACCCGGTATCTAATACCCAGGACGTAGAGCAAATGGAGAAACAGTTCTCTGTAACGAACACACCCGAAGAAAAATGCATCAACATCTACTTTCTTCATTCGGGTGGCATGGGAATCCCGGTATTCCCCTATATCCTATTCAGTCCTATAACTCTTATAAGAAAGAATGGAACTAACGTTCCCCAGCACAGTATAACATGCGGGTTCAGTCAATACATCCATATTATTATCTTTATTAAGGCATGATATGGTCGCTACCTGGAGAGAGAGAGAAGAAAACACTTTAGCGTATGCTCTTACAAGATCAGATTGGTTATTATTTTATCTAATCAGGATGGCTCCTACTGTTGTTTATCAAATCTTCCTTCAAACCCTAAAAGGAAAGACTAGCCGGGATTAATTACACCCTACAATTTCGCCAATCTTTCAGCCAGGCCAGTATCGGTACTTTGAGGGAGGTTCCCCGTGCATTCGCACGGACCTAATTAAAGAAAACCTCGTTTTCCCAGAGGCGTAACCCCGTTGACACCTTTCTAGACACCTACTTGATTAGCTAATTGTCCTGTGTAAAACTTTCCCGGGAGTAACAATTACTTGCAGTGGGTATCGGGATCCAACTATCTCATAGAAGGTATGCAATCTCATTGCAAATTTCAACACTTGAAATTCCTGATAATATTTTGCCCTTAACGTGCTATGACCTTGACGAAAGCCAACAAACCATAGCCCGCTAGTCAAGTTCAACCCGTACATTTCTTGACTGAATTAAACCCACCCGCACGACCCTTGACGAAAGCCAACAAAGCCGTATGACTACCCTAATCCAGTCGCATCATATGCAGCAGATAAGCAGCATATAGCTACCGCACACTACACCTTGACGAAAGCCAACAAATGCAACACGAATACTATATACAACTTATCTGAAATGACGGAGGGCTACGACAGGTTTTTCTGAAAACCTATTGCGTAATGAACTTGATATCGTCGTAGAATCGAGTGAATTTTGAAATGGAGTGATTTTGAGGCTTTCATTAGTTTTTCTAAAGAGGTCACTCCCGGTGAAGGGATCTCGGCTCTTTCCTCATCGAATAAGGTGCAGGACATATCATATATATCACTATGCAAAGCAAAACTCCAAAAGAAATCAAAAGCAATCCTAGTGTTGTAGCATCTGCCAGTTTTGCTAAATAGGTCACTCCCGGTGAAGGGATCTCGGCTCTTTCCTCATCGAATAAGGTACAGGATATATCATATATATCGCTATGCAAAGCAAAACGGTAGCTACCCTTTTTGAAAAATTTGATTCTACAACATCTTTTTAGGTTTCTTTTCTTTCATTAATCACATTAATGAAGTCCTATCATTTAAGTCACCTAAACATCACAGATAAACACGACGTACACTTATGCTATCCGCATTCTCCTCGATGTCCCCTCATGCACCGTTCGGTTACGTAACTAACGGCAGAGCGGGGCAGGGCTAGTGCGGGTGTAAAACATAAGTAACGTCTATATAATATATCATATATACTATATACAGTATTTATCACATCACATCACATGATCACATCACAGATATCGCAGCAGAAGAAACATATGAAACATTGGATATACTAGGACGTCCGTGTTTTATTTTGAGCCTCTATAAAACACGGATTCCACGGTCGCGATGAATAGCCAAACCCACACCCTTAGACCCCTACGAGAGTGGCAAGCAACCCTACCAATTCTAGAGTTAGGAGACCTGGACTCGACTCCTCGAGTTGGTCTCCCAATGGACTCTAGAACCCGGTTACTTGTGCTCTCTTTCTTGGGTCTATCCTAGTGCGGAAAAGTAAATAATATACAAATGGTGACATCAACCTCATCCCGGAAGTGCCCCAATAAAAGAATATTACATACATTTAATTTTACATGAATAAAAATAAAAAACTCTCATCCCACGTAAAAAAAACCCGGCTATTCAGAACACGACGATCCAATATAACATATCCAGCAACACATAACATCACATGTCATCAACGTAAGTAAATATGCGCATCCCAATTGTTGTTGACATATAGCAACGAAACCGGCGATAACACATATTACACTTACGGTCGCAGAAAAGAAAGTGTAAAACTACAACATTTGGAATTCACAGTCTCTTTAGACATCGTAAATCCGAAATATCACATACTTCGCATTTCATGCTTAACTGTATGAATTCCACATATTGTATCACATACCAGATAAATAGACAGTATTAAACTTTCCGATAGAATAATCAAATCCCCAAGATTTCCTTAATAGCTCAACACTTGAGCGGAGTTCAAAAATTCCAGAATACGTCACAGTAGCAACGGTCCAGCCGTAGAAGTGTCAAGCCAACGCCTCACATGTGGCACGTCGTACTCTCCCAAACCCTAAGGTTCAAAAGGCAGTTCAAGACGGTCACATAGTCGAGTTAAGGTTTGTTGTCTTCTAGAGGGTCCATCGCATTTCTTGCACGTTTTTCCGAAAGATTTAAACCCGAGAAAAATTCAACACTTGAATGTTTTTCGTGCCGGGAAAAATTGAGTTAATGATATCCGTTTGAACATTTTAATAGTTTCTAAATATCCAGAAAACATTACGAATTTAAATTTTTTTATCGAATCTACGAATGCAAAATAAACCCCAGAATACTCAACACTTGAGTCAGAATAAAAATTACCCAGAAAGATATACTCACAGAAATAGACATTACTGTAGAAAAACAAAAGCCCATTGCTACAGTACGGACGTAGATCCGCGGCCCAAGAGAGGTATGGCCGCGGTTCCGCGGTGGGTCTTACTGTTTAGGGGATCGTTTTCTACAGTAATGTTTATATTTACCTGCTGATTTTTTTAGGTATTTTTAATTCCGAAAAATCACAGTTTTGAAAAAATGTACAGAGAGGGGGTTAACTTTGACATATCGGGGTTCGTTCGGAGTTTAAACTTCGTAAACACATCGTCTAATGCTCTAGCTAGGCTCTGATACCACTGTAGGGTTACTAGGCACTCTAATGAGGCTCTACAATACATCAACCATGCCCGTTTAAAATTTTAGCCGTGCCGAATAACCCTAAACAAGATCGTTGCTAGAAAATTTGGGTTTCATATGCTAGTAAACTACGTTTACGACTAAGTGAATACGAAATACAACCTTCGTAGATCGGTCCTTCACTTCTATAGCTCCTTGTTGAAGTCCCTTCGCTGCGATCGTGGTTCTCCCGGACCCTTACATGGCTTCACGAGGCGAAAGACGCGTCCTTGCTTGTAGTCTTCGAGGCCGAAGATGATCTACGTCGTGGGGATGCCAACTCAAGTTTCTACTTCACTAACTTGAGAATTAGTGAAGCAAACACCCTAAACTAAAGTTCTAGTCTAGTAGAGGATGGAGAAATAGGAAGTGGGTTCTTTTTAGAATTTTATTTCTCACAATCTTTCTCACTTTAGATCAAACCCTAGCAAGCTTTTTCTTTTTTAACAACGAAGAAGAAGATGAACAAAAGAAAGCGATGAGGATAATGATCAAGTGAGAAAACTAACCATGGTGAGTGAGTATCATATACTAACTCTTGTAGAGACATAACCATGGCTAATGCTTTTGGTTGGGTTAACAAATATCCATGGTAAAAACAAACTTAGTGGACTTAGTCAATGCATCCACAAGCTTCCACAAGCTTCATGTATTGTGCTAATCCTCCACTAATTTTGTAATAACTTTAAATATAAAAACCCAACATAATAAATAGCATGGTATAAGTCTCATACACCCAAGTCATGTGTATCATCAACCATGATACAAAAAGAAAACACAATTTTAATATATATCACATATCTATTAAAGTTGTGTACATGTAAGAAAAAACCTAAACTGAACAAGTGTTAGTTAATGTAAACTAGTATATCAAATATACAATTATACAATAAATTATTAAATCAACACTTGACTTAATAATCCGGTCATATCACATATAACCGACTAACATCTAATGTATCGACTTATCGAATCAACACTTGATTCGATAACCCGGCTATATCATATATATAACCGACCGATACAAAACGTCGCGAGAATAGAATACGGTATCACATACACGCATTATTCTCGGTCCCGCACATATCACACACGTGCTCCTATTTCGTTTTGTCTGAGCCAGTAAAAGCTCTATGTAGGACTCTAAAGACTCGTCAATAAGCCGACAGTAGGTGATGATCACATCAAGAACCCACAAGCCGTCAGCAGTACTAGCTGGACGTAACGGCTATCCGGGTATTGAGCGATCAGAAGATCAGCAAGAAAGCCCACTCCAACTCCTGTAAAAGCCTGCCGGTAACACTTCCCGTACAGTCTGGTCTCCTCGTCTGATATGTCGCATATCAAGTCTAGGGGTGGTAAACGTCAGACCCCAATAACCGATAAGTCGTGCCAATGTTAGGCTCATAACGGGTCGAGAAACTACTAGTAACACTTACCAGTGAATCTCTAATCAGCCCTGGCCAGGGACTTCCCTGTTACGGCCAATCGAGCACAGCGCAACATCAACCCCCAATACCGGCAGAGACGAAACCCCTCCTATCGCTCATTGCCTCCATGTGACTCGGCACTGTACCCAAAAACCACCGTTTTGCTCGCCCTCTTGGACGTGGTAAGGTGGAAATCAAGGCACAGTGGGAATCACACAAGACTCTATAACGATCTCGGGTCTACAGACTAACCTGCACAAGTGTCACCAGAGAACTTCCATCTGACGTAAGGTATAATACCATCTGGGAGTTCTCGGCGAGTCCGTCCAGTGTACCCATTCTCCACTGAGCACCCGTATACCATCTCTGTTGTCAACCACCAATGGATATGGGATCATCCATCGCCCATCTCATGGGTCGAGAAGTGTATACGCTGGTCTACTCTGGTATATCGATGCCCTGTTTCGATACACCCATGACTAGGAACATTAAAGGATGTACTTATGGACTACTCTGTCCCCACTAGTATGATCTACAACATAGTCCAGGTAGTCAAGTACACATCCTAAGGGCTTTACTAACATGTAACTATAAGACAGTATCAAGAGATAAGCATACATGTTAAAGTAAAGAGCAACCAGATAGCATACTATCATATCAAGAAAGAAAGTCCTCTCTATATATGTCCAAGCATCCAATATAATATACATCATCTGTACAATACTGGCCTCTAGGGCATATATATAAGTAACATGCACGACTCCTTTGAGCCGTGGTTGGGTAGTAATCAAAGTACAGTGGGAACTCACATGAGACAAATGACGATCTCAGGTCGATGAACTAACCTGTACACATGTCACCAGGGAACTGCTATCTGACGTCAGGTATAATACCAACTAGCATGTTCCCGGCAAGTCCTGTCCGGTGTACTCATAACCCAATGAGCACCTGTATACATCTTAGGTAAACCAACCGACACCAGTGGCTTGTGAGACCGGCCACCGCTTCTCATCGGGATCTCGACTGTATACACTAGTCTACTCTGGAGTATCGATGCCCTGTCTCGAAAACTCCCTCGACTAGGGGCCTTTTAAGGATGTGCTTATAGACCCCAGCTCCCACGTATATGATCGCCATCATACTGCTGGTCGTCAAGAAAGAATCCTAAGGTCTCTATCAACGTGTAATAGTGACCTGTAAGGTCACCTGAAGCAGTACACAATGATAAAGGTAAACCAGATAGCATACTATCATCTTGAGTAAGACTGTCCTACCGGCATAGGTCCTCCCTCAATCATTGCAATCATGTGCCTGTGATCCAATAATTGACTCTGAGGGAACTATCACCAACAATGTCACACTTTCACTCAAGGCTAATTATTGCGATGTCGTATACTCACAGCCTGTGTGATACCGAACACCCAACTCCTCTACTAATCAGTCTCACAAAACCCGCTTGCGAAACTAATGTGTTCGAGGAATAGCCTCAGTGAGTGGATCCGCTCTAATGTTTCTTTCTATGTCTCTCTTTATCTGAAGTTCGCGGAGAAAGCCATCTCCCGAAATGAGCAATACTTGTCTTAGAATATGTCTAGATATCTGATGGGACCTAGTTCATAAATGAACTCCAAATCCAAACCTTTTAGACTGTATCGTCAACTGAAACCAATTAGTATCCTGCGCCATACCTCCCTCAGTATCCACCTGGACCACCTGTCCAAAATACTGCCCCTCGTCAGAGGGAAAACTATAACTCTGACTGTCACTCTGTCATCCAGGTCACCTTGGAAGCCTGGAATGATAACTGTCACCCGGATAAGGCTGTCATTATCATATCCCTAGAACATCCACTTATGTTCTAAAACTGCTTCCGATCGTTTCTCCAGGATTGGATCAATATAAACATATTGCATCTCGTGCAAAAACAACATCTGGTGTGGTACTTGACATCTCATGATTGACTCAATTGCCTAAGCAAGTGACCTGCCAATCATGCACATACCTCTACCCTTTAGTCTGTAAGACTCCTTTAGAGAGGGTGACTCCATCACCTGCAGGTATACTACCGTGCCAGGAGTCGTCCATTCTAAAACACCTTTAGAATGCTGTCTAAATACCCAGATTGGGAAACTACCCAAATCTAGATCTAAAACCATAAATCCACTAACCAGAATGTCTTGATATTATATCCAAGTCCCATGTGGAGAAACCACTGTGTGACAACCAAAGTATAACCGATCGTAGTATAGGAACATCACTTCCTACTCTGTGTATGTCATCTAAATACCAGGACATCACACCCTACTACCTTCTTAACAGATCCATCCCCTATTCTGATGAAGTCAAACCTATGACTGTGACATCAGAAATAGATGATCTATCTTCGCTATATCTGCTTTAGTCTATAAATAGACATAAGCTACTTGTCCACTATACTTCCGCTGCTCCCACTGGCTACGACAACCCTCTGGTAGAGTCATATAGACGTGTACTTCTAAAGCTAGTTCAGAACGACGCTATACTCATCCTCCTGCCGGGTCTCATAGTCTAGAACAACAGCAATGGCAAGTCTGGGTAAACAAGAACCTCCCTGTCACCGTCTTTGAACATACCGAAGTACCTCTCGAGTGCCTGTGGTTACCCACCATATCTGTGGAGTGGAAAATGGAATGTCAAACCAGATTGAATCTTTAGGTTCTTATCAAATCTTCAGTAATCGCTTGCGGTTCTGGAATCACTTCCAGTTCTACCATACTCCCACTACTGTTTTATGAAAAATCTATTTTTATTAAAACTGTGGAGAGTCAAGAATAATATCACTATTGATCTTCCAGATGGTAGAAAGTCAACCCTCGTCACAGCCCGGGTCAATCCACAAACAACCATTACAGAAAGTGCCTTGAGTTGTCCAAAGTTTGGTTTTAAGCATAAGTTGGACAACTCCCCGTACCTTAACATCGTTAAGATATGAACTGTTCTATATCCAATATAGAAACAAAGGCACTGATTTAATTGGAACCAGATTCAAATCATGCAGCTCTCTCCAGTGCATGTCAACTAAATGGAAGGAGGCCTGTCAGCGTTACTCAACTTTGGAGTACTTCCAATTATGAGTAACCTGAAAGAGAAACTAGTTTCTCAAAACCATTACTTTCAACTGAATACCATACACAAGTATCTACATCTTCGATCACCTTGAAGAATCCCAATACTTGCAATACCTGGTTCTCTACTTTACTCTTATACCTATAACTTCTCAAACTTAGACATTGCATTTCTACAAAACACATGTCTAAGAACTAGAGAAGTCACAAGTAAACAAAATATAGTACGAGTACCAACCCCTCTGTCCTCATGGACACTGGACAACATACAATACTCTGTATAAGTCCCATGAGTCTAATAACTCATTCCCTGTGTGTCGTAGGTTGAAAACTGTAGTTATGGTTAAGAAGAATTACACCGCTGTTTAATACTCCTTACCTAACCATCCACTGATATAGGTAAATGCCACGGACATAATTTCAGAAAAGTATTCTCACTTCATAAAAATGAACGTACAGATATATCAATTTAAAATCGGTGCATAACAACGGATATTCAAAACCAAATATCTGCCGTCCGGCAAACAACCCAGGCGATTTCCTCAAATATCACCAATTACAACGAATCCCGATGATCACCCAATTCCCAATAACTTACTCCCACTCAACATCTGTAAAACCATACAGATGTGAGAATCATACCTGGTAAATACATACCCTGGAGCAAGTACTCATTGGGAAATTAGTTTTCTTTTAACAGTACACAGTGAAACTGAAACATTGAAATATTTCGAAGGGGTATCCGGGTATTCCTAGTAATGCCTCTTCCATTATCCTGATTCACAACTGTAACCGTATATTTCTTTGCCATCTCTCCAAATCCCTTCAAATGTCTTTAGTCATTACCTTCTGCACACCCTCTTAGGCTAAATGGTTTTCTTCCTTCCCTACATTTCGGCACCAGCCTATGGTTTGGAAGAAGACTATCCAATAAGCATAATGGGTGTACTGTCCTAATCCTAGAAGTACTCGCAACCCAAGAGAAGGTAAAGATAAAAGACACCTGAACAAACCTTATTCCTATTTCTCCTGAACCAGAATCCATCACCGAACTGGAACAAGTTCCTTTCGAGTTCGTATATAACCATACGATGGAGTATCCAAATAATTGTGGATCTTCGTAGTGATACGGAGTGTTCTGGAGAAATACAAAGGTGAAGTAGGAGTGGTAATGAAATACTTCGTTTGGTCGTGAATAGCAGTCGTAGTTTACTTTGCCCTCTTACTAATCCTTTTATTTGTCTTTACTCAATACCCTTTTGTACACCTTTTAGGCTAAATGGTTTTCTTCATTCCCCACCGTTCGGCACCTGCCTATGGTTTGGAAGAAGACTATCCAATAGGCATAACGGGTTTACTATCCACTAATCCACGGAGTACTCGCAACCTGAGAGAAGGTAAAAGGAAAAGACAACTGAATAGTCCTATTCGTTTTCTCCAGAACCGGAAACCATCCTCGAATAAATTCCTTCGAGTTCGTATATAACCATACGACGGTTTTATCCAATAGAAGTGGACGTCCGTAGTAATACGGGGTGTCCTGGAAAAAAGGGTAAAAGTAGGAGTGGCAATGAGGTTTGCAACTCTGACAATCCAAAAGCCAGTGTTTAAGAAGGTTCGGTTAATTTTGGTCACTGAGTCATAGTCTAGGGTTGGGTCATGGTCGCTGCCAAAGAGAGAGAGAAAAGAAACACTCAGCGTGCACTCTAACCTAGATCAGAATGGTTATCAATTTATCTAATCTGGAAACATCCCACTGTACCGTCAAATTCTCCTCTAAACCTGAAAGAAGAATTATTCGGGATCACCCGAGGAGTAAACCAACTCATCAGTGGGAATCGGGATCCAACTATCATCGCATGATAACATGACGGAATCCGCTCACGTTATCACACTCCAGAAGGTATGCGCATATCTGGAAAGTTTCAGTTTCTTTAGAAACTCCCGATGTGATTTTTGCCCCATGCTCTTATGACTTTGACGTAGGCCAAAATATCATAAGTCATATGTCAAGTTCTACCCGTCATTGTCCAGGTTAATTTGAACCCACCCGTACCTACCCTTGACTTTGGCCAACAAGGCAGTACGACTGTCCCAAACCAACGCATCTATCTATGCTACAGAAAAGTAACAAATAGCTACCATACACTATGCCTTGACTTTGGCCAACAAACATAGCATGAATACTAAGTGCTACCCGTCTGAAATGACGGAGGGCTACGAATGGTTTTTGGCGAAAAACCTTTAACGTAATGAACTTGATATCGTTGAAGGAACCGGATAGCTTTTATAAAAATATAGTGGCGAAAACCTTTGCTAAAGAGGTCACTCCCGGTGAAGGGATCTCGGCTCTTTCCCCATAGAATGAGGTGCAGGATATTCTAACTGAATACCATGATGCAAAGCAAAAGTAATCGACTATAGTGAAGTTATTACCCTGACGCAAACTTCTGTCCAAGGGGTCACTCCTGGTGAAGGGATCTCGGCCCTTGCCTCGTCGACTGAGGTGCTGGACATTCATAACCGAATACCACTGTGCAAAACAAAAGAGAACGCCCTTGCAATAACCGCTTCTTGAAAAATGTTCCAACAACATCAAATAGGTTTATTTAGCTTGCAGTGATCCGAATTAACGCAATCCCATCAATTGATCACACCAATAAGGAACGAAAATAATGAAGTACGTATATGCCATCCGCATTCGCCACTGGGTCACGTCATCACCCGTTAGGTTACTTAACTAACGACAGAGCGGGGACTGGACTAGCACAGATGCAAAATATATACAACATCTACTAGTATATATATCAATATATAATATTCGCCAACATCACAGAAATGTAATAAGTATCACAGAACAATACAGATATCTGGGATCCCCGGGTTTCATAGAGCCGCTACTGAAACCTGATGTTCCCCTGGTCGTGTGGATAGCCTGTGCAATGAAATCCTAGACCCCTATGGGTGCGGCAAGTTACCCGCCAAAACCTGAAGCGAGGCAGCCCCCTTCAGCAACGTGAATGGACCACCCAGCACTTCACGGAATCCGGTAACTTGGGCACCCTACCTTGGGTCAACCTGTACCCCCAACGAGTGCGGCGAATAACCCGCCAATTCTAGAGTGAAGCCCCCTCCGTCTCAAAGCTATGAGATGCGGGCCTGTTTCCCTCTATAACCCAGCTATCCGTGCACCCCACCTTGGGGTAATCCTAGTACAGAAAGTAAAATATACATACAACGGGTACATCAACCTCAGCCTGGTCGTGCCCTAAAAGAATAATATACAAACAGGCAGTGATGGCGGTCTACATGTCGGACGCTCGCCCCGCAATATCAAATGTACATAAATAACCAAACTGTACTACCATTGCATCCAGGCTATCCACCATGACAAATCCGCAACTTCACAGCACAACACAGAACATCAACGTGAATGTCACGTTCGCAAATCCGCCTAAAAGGGCTATAGCAGTTAGACAGAATTTACCGATCAAATGACATTCACGGTCGCAGATATAATGTAAATACCGTGAACTAACATGTTTAAAATTTTCGATCGACTAAATATACCGAAGTGGGCCCCAAGCATAACTGTAGCACTCAAAGAAAATCTGGGCCCAAACAGAACATACCAAAAACCATATTTCCATGTCAGAAGCCCAATGTAGAAATTTGGTGCAGTGAACAGTTTAAATGGCGGCGGAACCACGGTCAATGCGTGTGTTTGTCCGTGGTTCCACGGTGGAATAGTGCCATCGAGCTACCAAATTTTTACAGAATGGATAAAAAACCCTGCACGTATTTTTACAATGCACCAAATAATTTTTAGAGCACTGGAAAAATTCGACAAAAACTTGACATGGAAACGCGGTTTTTGGAAAATCCGTTCGATAGAACTTGTAAACACGTTAGAGCAAGCTATACTAGCTTAATGGCGTGGCTCTGATACTAGTGTAAGTGCACGGCAGCGCCCCGGCCGTCATTCCGAAGCCAAAATGCGGAAACGAAACTTTTTCCTTTAACTTCTAAACCGGCGCTACCGCGTACTTTAAACCCGGATCGGGCCATTAACCTAATGCTAGCAAACTAAAAGATAGGAAGAATGCTATACCGAGCGATCCGTGTCCTTCGGTCTTCGGCCTCCATCCCGATCTCCTCGCGGTATCTCCGGTCTTCATCTCCTCGTCGGAACGGGCACCACATCGCCGGGTTCTTTTACGGGCTCCCACCTCTGGACCGAGGCAACTCGGGCATGAAGTTGGCAAGCCGACGTTCCCAAGGATGCTGTAGTCTAAGTGTAGTAATGTTTGTCTCAAGGGGTATGAAGTTGCCATGATGGAGGAATGAAACATTGGAGGTCGACTAGAATTTTGTAGCAAGCAAAAATATATGAGGTGAGCACTTTTTTCTCTCCACCAAAATGAACCTCCCCTCTAAAGTGGCCGGCCAAAACAAAATGTAGAGGAGGGAAATAATACAAGGGGGGTGAGCACAAGGGGGAGAGGGTGACCATAAGAAATGTGATGATAATGAGGTAAAAAGGTCACACCACCATCAAAACTAATCCAATCTCATAAATGCTAAAGAAATGATCACTAGAAAAAGCGAGGATGCTATATCTATCATAATCCCTCATTTACAAATAAACCCTTCACAATTGCTAATTTGCAAATATGCAAATTAGCCCCCTCCATCAATTATCAGCCAAAAAAAGGAAGAAAGGAAAACTGGCTGAAACGGAATGCAAAAGGGCAATTTCAAAAAACTGTTCCCGTAATAAATTATAGGAAAACCCCGCGATCGTATATATATACCAGCATTTGTATTCCGACCGAATACAAGTGCAAAGAGACAAAATCTACAATGTACAATACTAGGATCCGGCTTAAACCAAAGCCCGCTGGTATTATTCGTCCGATCATGATCCATACAATACCGCACATATATGATCGAACCCTGCCATATATCCATACGGCCTCTACAGCGTTTCCCCCGAAACTTGAGAAACTGTCTGTGGGGGACTCTAAAGACTCGTCAATAATTTGGCTGTGGATTTAACCATTAGCACGTCAGAGGTATTAGCCATACGTAACAGGCTACCAGGTATTGAACAAAAGGGACGTCGATGAGCGAACTCATCCTGACACCCTTCTGAGCCTGTTAGTGACAATATTCGTACAGTCCGGTCCGTTCTTCTATGAGCATCGCATGGCGGGCCTAGGTGGTTGGTTAAAGTCAGACACCCAAAAGCGGTACAAGTCGTGTCGGAGTGTAGCCTATAACACCCTGAGATATTACTGGAATACCTACCAGTAAATCTCCTGCCTTGGACAAGGACTTCGTGTAATGGCTCTCCTAGACACAGCGCGACCTCACACCCAATACCGGGAAAGACAAACCCCTGCAGATCCGCTCACTGCCTCCATATGGCTCGGGACTGTACCCAACTAAAACCTGTTTGCACGACTCCTTTAAGCCGTGGTAGGGTAGTAATCAAAGCACAGTGGGAACTCACACGAGACAAATGACGATCTCAGGTGGATGAACTAACCTGTACACATGTCACCTGGGAACTACTATTTGACGTCAGGTATAATACCAATTAGAATGTTTCCGGCGAGTCCTGTCCGGTGTACTCATAACCCAATGATCACCTGTATACATCTTAGGTGAACCAACTGACACCAGTGGCTTGTGAGACCGGCCACCGCCCCTCGTCGGGGTCTCGACTGTATACACTAGTCTACTCTGGAGTATCGATGCCCTGTCTCGAAAACTCCCATGACTAGGGACGTTTTAAGGATGTGCTTATAGACCCCAGCTCCCACATATATGATCGCCATCATACTGCTGATCGTCAAGCAAGAATCCTAAGGGCTCTATCAACGTGTAATAGTGACCTGTAAGGTCACCTGAAGCAGTACACGATGATAAAGGTAAACCAAATAGCATACTATCATCTTGAGTAAGACTGTCCTACCGGCATAGGTCATTCCTCAATCATTGCAATCACGTGCCTGTGATCCAATAATTGACTCTGTGAGCATTATCTCCAACAGATCATACTAGTGGGGCCAGGGCGGTCCAAAAGTATACCCATTAACAGCTCCTTGCCGAGGGGATATCGAGACAGGGCATCAATATTCCAGAGTAGACTAGTGTGTACTTTTATTGTCCCTTATTGGGTGATGGTTGATCCTACAACCATTGGTGTGTGACATCAAAGATTGTACACAGGTGCTCATTGGAGAATGGGTACACTGAACAGGACTCGCCCAGGACTCCTAGTTAGCAGTATACCTATCGTCAGATAGCAATCCTCTGGTGACACTGGTACAGGTTAGTCTGTAGACCCGAGATCGTTTTAGAGTCTTGTGTGGCACCCACTGTGCTTTGATTTCCTCCTTACCACACTCAAAGGATTCGTGCAAACAGGTGGATTTTGGGTACAGTCCCAAATCACATGGAGGCAATGAGCGATAGGAGGGGTTTTGTCTCTCCCGGTATTGGGGGTTGATGTTGCGCTATGCTTGATTGGCTATAACTGGAAGTCTCTGGCCAGGGCAGCTACTGAGATTTACTTAGAGGAGTTATCGGTAGTTTCTCAAACCGTTCTAAGCCATACATTGGCATGACTTATCAAGTTACTAGGGTCTGACATTTACCACCCCTAGACTCGATATGCGGCATATCAGTTGAAAAGACCGGACTATACGGTAAGTGTTACTGATAGGCTTCATGGAGAGTATGGACAAGCTTGCTTGTTGATCTTCATATCGCCCAATACACGGGTAGCCGTTGCAGGGTTACCTAGAACGGCAACAAGGTTTCGGGAGGCATCATCCATGCCAAATTCAAAAAAAATCCGTTCTAGCTAACCCTAACTTTGAATCGGGAACTAGAAATCGACGGAAATAAAAATGCAAACACTTTGCAAATCTAAGTGAGCAAGGAATACAACCTTTGTAGACCAGTCCTTCACTTCAATAGCCCCGTGTAGTAGTCCTTTCGCTGCAATCATGAACTCCGAACTCTAGAGAGGCTCCCATGAACAAATGAACATGCTTTCTTCGAGGACTTCGAGGCCGAAAACGATCTACTTCGAGGAGACACTAACCCAAGCTATCTCTTCACTAATCATGTAATTAGTGAAGCAAACACCCTATACTAAATGGTAAGTAGTATAGCATGATGAAGTAGGAAGTGGGCTCACTATAGATTTGATTTTCTCACACTTTTCCTTATACCTCCATTGAAGCTAGAAAGCTTCGAGGAGAAGAAGAAGAAGAAGAGTTAACTCATCAAATGAATTATGTGTGAGGTTAGAAATGCAACCAAGGGTTAAGCATGTCATGCTTAACCCTTGTAGAGAGTTAACCATGGCTATGGGTTAAAGGGTTGGATTAAACAAATATCCTAAGCTAGACAAAAGAGTGGACAAAGTTAAAGATGCTTACAAGCTTCTACAAGCTTTCAAAAAATATCAACCATGATAAAATCCATGATTTTAAATAACATAATGATAAATATGTTGGAGATAGTGCCCTCAGAGTCAATTATTAGGTAACAGGTACGTGATTGTAATGATTGAGGGAGGACCTATCCCGGTAGGACAGTCTTACTCGAGATGATAGTATGCTATCTGGTTTACCTTTATCATCGTGTACTGTTTTAAGTGACCTGACAAGTCGCTATTACACGTTGATAGAGCCCCTAGGATTCTTGCTTGACCATCAGCAGTATGAGGGCGATCATATAAGTGGGAGCTGGGGGTCTATAAGCATATCCTTAAAAGGTCCCTAGTCGTGAGAGTTTCGAGACAGGGCATCGATTCTCCTTTGTAGACTAGTGTATACAGTCGAGACCCCGACGAGGGGCGGTGGCCGGTCTCACAAGCCACTGGTGTCAGTTGGATCACCTAAGATGTATACAGGTGCTCATTGGGTTATGAGTACACCGGACAGGACTCGCCGGGGAACATGCTAGTTGGTCATATACCAGATGTCAGATGGCAGTTCCCTGGTGACATGTGTGCAGGTTAGTTCATCGACCTGGGGATCGTCATTTGTCTCGTGTGAGTTCCCACTGTACTTTGATTACTACCCTACCACGGCTCAAAGGAGTCGTGCAAACAGGTTTTAGTTGGGTACAGTCCCGAGCCACATGGAGGCAGTGAGCGTATCTTCAGGGGTTCGTCTCTCCCGGTATTGGGGGTGAGGTCGTGCTATGTCTAGGAGAGCCATTACACAAAGTCCTTGGCCAAGGCAAGGAGATTTACTGGTAGGTATTCCAGTAGTATCTCAGGGTGTTCTGGGCTACACTCCGACACGACTTGTACCGCTTTTGGGGGTCTGACTTTTACCAACCCCCTAGGCCCGCCATGCGATACTCATAGACGAACGGACCGGACTGCACGGATATTGTCACTGACAGGCTCAGTAGGGTTGTCAGGCTGAGTTCACTCACAGACGTCCCTTTTAGTCAATACTTGGTAGCCCGTTACGTATTGGCTTATACCTCTGACGTGCTAGTGGTTAAATCCACAACCGAGGTGTTGACGAGTCTTTAGAGTCCCCCACATTCTGTTACTCAGCTTTCGGGCGAAAGGTTGTAGAGGCCGTATGGAGATATGGCAAGGTCCGATCAGATACGTGCGGTATTGCACGGATCAGGATAGGACAGTTTGTACTATAGGCCGTATGGTTATATGGCAGGGTTCGATCAGATACGTGCGGTATTGCACGGATCAGGATCGAACAGATATTACTAGCCGGTTTTTGTATAAGCCGGATCCTAGTATAGTACAGTGTAGATTATGTCTCTTTGCATTTGTATTTCGGTCGAAAAACAGATGCGGGTGTGTATGCACAGTATCGGGGTTTTCCTGTAATTTATTACGGGACCAGTTTTCTGGAGTTGCCAGTTTGCTTTCCGTTTCGGCCAATTTCCTTTGTTCCGTTCATTGGTCGAAGATTGCTGGAGGAGGGTTTATTTGCATAGTTGTAAATAGGCATTTGTGGAGGGGGTCTTTGCTTTTTGTAGCATCATGATAGTCTTCATGATGATGCACCATCCATTGACTTCCTTGACTTCTAGCTATCATGATGGCTTGACTTTGTTTAGTGATGGTTGTGGTTTGAGTGTGGTTTTGGTGTTGTGATCATATTCTTTCATAATTGGTTTTTGATGCCTTGCATTATTGTTCAAGCCTCTCACTCTCTCATGGTGATCCATCTCATTCTCTCCCTCCCTCACTTGAGCATGGCCGGCCTCCCCCTTGTTTGGGGCTGTCCAAAACTTTGTTGTGGGAATTTTTGGTTCTTTCATGTTGGAAAATTCCCACTACACCATCTCCAAAAAGCTCATCTCATTATCCTCCACCAAATGGCACCTCCTTAACCCCAAAATGAGACATGGATCTCTACACCACTCATTCTACAGCGAATCTTGGGCACGTCGAGTAGCCGGCTTCGTGCCCGAGTTGCCTCGGCATTGAGGTGGGAGCCCGTAAACAAAGTAGGCGATGTGGTGCACTTCCGGCGACGAGGAGGAGACAGGACTTTCCGCAGGAGATCGGGACCATGACGAGAAGACCGGAGGACTTGGATCGTCGGTATATCTCTAACCCATCTTCTAGTTAGCCTAGACTAGTTTAATGGTTACGATCCGGGTGTTTAGTGCGTGGTGGTGCCGGTTTGCTAAGTCCGCAAAAATTAAAGTTTTTCACCGCTTCCGCATTCCGGCGTCGGATTGACGGCCGGGGCGCCGCCGTGCACTTACAGTGGTATCAGAGCCTCGCCATTAACTTAGTCTAGCTTTGTGTAATGTGTTTTTCAGTTCCGATCGATCGAAATGTCCAAAAACCCGTATTTGCCCACGCCAGTTTTCTGTTGAAATTTTTCAGTCTCGAAAATTTTTTCAGGTTCTAAAATATTGATGTACTAAAAATTATAAGACCACTGTTCAAATTCGAGACAATGATCTTCCAACCAGAGCGCGGAAGGGCGGCCAAAACCCACTTCTGGCCGCGCTTCCGCCGCAGTTTGGAGGAATCATTGGGTTGGTTTTTTACAGTGGGCTTCTGGGGAGATTTTAGGGTTTTTGGAATATTAAATTTGGGCCCAGAATTTCTTTAACTGCTACAGTATTGCTTGGGGGCCCACTTGTTAAAATTTGATTGATCGGATATTTTAAACACATTTTTCACAGTATTTACATTATATCTGCGACCGTGAATGTCACTTGATCGGTAAATCCGGTCTAACTGCTATAGCCCGGTTAGACGGATTTGCGAACGTGACTTTCACGTTGATGTTTTGTTTTTGCTGTGATGTTGCGGATCGGTCGTGGGGGATAGCCTGGATGCAATGCTAGTACAGTTTTGTTGTATTATGTACATTTGATATTGCGGGGCGAGCGTCCGACATGTGGACTGCCGTCACTGCCTGATTGTATTATTATTTTGGGGCATGACCTGGTTGCGGTCGATGTACCCGTTGTATGTATATTTTACTTTCTGTACTAGGATTGCCCCGCGGAGGGGTGCACGGATAGCCGGGTTCTAGAGGGCAACAAGCCCGCATCTCATGGCATTGAGACGGAGGGGGCTTCACTCTGGGATTGGCGGGCTATTCGCCGCACTCGTAGGGGGTACAGGTTGACCCAGGAGGGGTGCCCAAGTTACCGGATTCCGTGAAGTGCTGGGTGGTCCATTCACGGCGCTGAAGGGGGCTGCCTCGCTTCAGGTTTTGGCGGGTGACTTGCCGCGCCCGTAGGGGTCTAGGATTTCATTGCACAGGCTATCCACACGACCAGGGGAACGTCGGGTTTCAGTAATGGCTCTGTGAAACCCGGGGATCCCAGATATCTGTATTGTTTCTGTGATGCTGTTCATTCTCTGTGATGTTGCATTTTATTCACGCCTTGAGCGAATATAATATATTGGTATATATATTAGTAGATGTTGTATATGTTTTGCATCCGCGCTAGTCCAGTCCCCGCTCTGTCGTTAGTTAGCTAACCTAACGGGTAATGACGGGACCCAGTGGCGAATGCGGATGGCATATACGTACATCAGTATATTTTCGTTCTTTTTGGTGTGATCAATTGATGGGACTGCATTGATTCGGATCAATGCAAGTTAAAAACAAACCTAATCTGATGTTGTTGGAACACTTTTCAAAAAGCTGTTATTGCAAGGACGTTTACTTTTGTTTTGCATCGTGGTATTCATTAGAATATCCTGCTCCTCAGTCGACGAGGCAAGGGCCGAGATCCCTTCACCGGGAGTGACCCCTTGGACAAAAAGTTTACGTCAGGGCATTAACTTCACTATAGCCGATTACTTTTGCTTTGCACCGTGGTATTCATTTGGAATATCCTGCACCCCATTCTACGGGGAAAGAGCCGAGATCCCTTCACCGGGAGTGACCTCTTTAGCAACGGTTTTCGTCACTATATTTTCAAAAAGCTATCAGTTCCTTCAACGATATCAAGTTCTTTACGTTAAAAGTTTTCGCCAGAAACCATTCGTAGCCCTCCGTCGTTTCAGACGGGTAGCACGTAGTATTCATGCTATGTTTGTTGGCCTTCGTCAAGGCATAGTGTATGGTAGCTGCTTGTTGCCTTTCTGCAGCATAGATAGATGCGTTGGTTTGGGACAGTCGTATAGCCTTGTTGACCTTCGTCAAGGGCTTGTACGGGTGGATTCAAATTAACCTGGATAATGACGGGTAGAACTTGACATGTGACTTATGATTTGTTGACCTTCGCCAAGGTCATAAGAGCATGGGGCAGAAATCACGTCGGGAGTTTCAAAAGAACTGAAACTTGCCAGGTATGCGCATACCTTCTGGAGTGTGACACCGTGAGCGGATTCCGTCACGTTATCATGCGATGATAGTTGGATCCCGATTCCCACTGATGAGTTAGTTTACTCCTCGGGTAACCCCGACTAATTCTTCTTTCAGGTTTGGAGGAGAATTTGAGGTACAGTGGGAGGTTTCCAGATTAGATAAATTGGTGACCATTCTGATCTAGGTTAGAGTGCATGCTGAGTGTTTTCTTTTCTCTCTCTCTTTGGCAGCGACCATTGACCCGCCCCTAAGATTTTGACTCAGTGACCAAGTTGACCGAACCTTATTAAACACCGGCTTTTGGATTGTCAGAGTTGCAAACCTCATTGCCACTCCTACTTTTACCCTTTTCTCCAGGACACCCCGTATTACTACGAACGTCCACTTCCATTGGACAAAACCATCGTATGGTTAGATACGAACTCGAAAGAATTTATTCGAGGATGGTTTCAGGTTCTGGAGAAAACGGATAGGATTATTCAGTTGTCTTTGCTTTTTACCCTCTCTCAGGTTACGAGTACTCCTTGGTTTAGGGGTAGTACACCTATTACGCAAATTAGATTGTCTTCTTCCAAACCTTAGGCTGGTGCTGACCGGTGGGGAATGAAGAAAACCAATTAGCATAACGATAGTGTGCAGAAGTTATTAAGTTAAGACAAAGCAAGGGATTAGTAAGAGGGCAAAGTAAATTGCAACAGATATTCACGACCAAACCAAATATTTCGTTACCACTCCCACATCACCTTTGTATTTCTCCAGGACACTCCGTATCACTACGAAGATCCACAGTTTATTTGGATACTCCATCGTATGGTTATATACGAACTCGAATGGAACTTGTTCCAGTTCGGGGATGGATTCTGGTTCAGGAGAAATAGGAATAAGGTTTATTCGGTTGTCTTTTATCTTCACCCTCTCTCATTGCGAGTGTTCCTAGGATTGGGACAGTACACCCATTATGCTTATTGGATAGTCTTCTTCCAAACCATAGGCTGGTGCCGAACGGTAGGGAAGGAAGAAAACCATTTGGCCTAAAGGGGTGTGCAGAAGCTAATGACTAAAGACATATGAAGGGATTTGGAGAGGTGGCAGAGAACTATACGGTTACAGTCGTGAATCTGGAAGAGGCATTACTAGGAATACCAGAATACCCCATCGGAACATTTCAATGTTTCAGTTTCACTGTGTAATGTTAAAGGAAAACTGATTTCCCGATTAGATACTTACTCCAGGGTATGTATTTACCAGGTACGATTCTCACATCTGTATGGTTTTACAGATGATGAGTGGGAGTAAGTTATTGGGAATTGGGTGATTATCCTCATTGTATCGGGATTCGTTGTAATCAGTGATATTTGAGGAAATCACCTGGGCTGTTTGCCGGTCGGCAAATATTTGGTTTTGAATATCCGCTGTTATGCACCAATTTCAAATTGATATATCTGTACGTCTATTTTCATAGAGTGAGATATACCTTTATGAAATTATGTCTATGACATTTACCTATATCAGTGGATGGTTAGGTAAGGAGCATTGAACAGCGGTGTAATTCTTCTTAACCATAAGTACAGTTTTCAACCTACGACACACAGTGAGTGAGTTATCAGACTCAAGGGACTTATACAAAGGATTGTATATTGTCCAGGGTCCATCAGGACAGAGGGCTTGGTCCTCGTACTATATTCGGTTTACTTATGACTTCTCTAGTTTTTAGACAGGTGTTTCGCGGAAACACAGGGTCTAAATTTTGAGAAGTTATAGGTATTTGAATAGAGTAGAGAACCAGGTATAGCAAGTATCGGGATTCTTCAAAGAGATCGAAGATGTAGATACTTGTGTATGGTATTCAGTTGATAGTAATGATAAAGAGAAATTGCTTCTCTTTCAGGTTACTCATAATTGGAAGCATTCCTAAGTTGAGTAACGCTGATCGGCCTCCTTCCATTTAGTTGACATGCACTGGAGACAGCTGCATGATTTGAATCTGGTTCAATTAAATCAGTGCCTCTGGTTCTATATTGGATATAGAACAGTTAATATCTTAACGATGTTAAGGTACGGGGAGTTGTCCGGTTTATGATTAAAACCAGACACTGGACAACTCAAGGCACGTTTCTGTAATGGCTGTTTGTGGGTTGACCCAGGCTATGACGCGGGTTAATTTTCTACCATCTGGATGAACAATAGCAATATTGTTCTAGACTCGCCACAGTTTTAATAAAAATGGATTTTTTCAGAAAACAGTAGTGTGAGTATGGTAGAACTGGAAGTGATTCCAGAACCACAAACGATTACTGAAGATTTGATAAGGAACCTTAAGATTCAATACGGTTTGACATTCCATTGGCCACTCCGCAGATAAGGTGGGTAACTTCAGGCACCCGAGAGGTACTACGGTAGACTCAAGGACGGTGACAGGGAAGTTCTTGTTTACCCAAAATTACCATTGCTGTTGTTCCAGGGTGCGAGACCCGGCGGGAGGATGAGTATAGCGTCGTTCTAAACTAGTTTTAGAAGTGTACGTGTATATGACTCTGCCAGAGGGTTGTCATAGTCAGTGGGAGCAGCGGAAGCATTGGTGGACAGGTAGCTTATGTCTATTTATAGACTGAAGCACCAGTAGCGGAGATAGATCATCTATTTCTGACGTGACAGTCATGGGTTTGACTTCATCAGAATAGGGGATGGATCTGTTGAGAAGGTAGTAGGGTGTGATATCCTGTTATTTGGATGATATACACAGAGTAGGAAAAGAAACTCCTACACTACGATCGGTTATACTTTGGTCGTCACACAGTGGTTTCTCCACAAAGGAAATGGATTTTATATCAGACATACTGGTTACTAGATCTATGGTTTTAGATCTAGATTTGGGTGGTTTCCCAATCTGGGTACTCAGACAGCATTCTAAGAGTATTTAGAATGGACGACTCCTGGCACGGTAGTGTACCTGCAGGTAATGGAGTCACCCTCTCTAAAGGTGTCTTACAGACTAAAGGGGAGAGAGACGTGCATGATTGGCAGATCACTTGCTTCGGCAATTGAGTCAATCATGAGATGTCAAGTACCACACCAGATGTTGTTCTTGCAGTAGATGCAATAAGTTGATATTAATCCAATCCTGGAAAAACAATCGGAAGCAGTTTTAGAACATAAGTGGATGTTCTAGGGATATGATAACGACAGCCTCATTCGGGAAACTGTTATCATTCCAGGCTTCCAAGGTGACATGGACGACAAGGAGGTTGTCAGAGCTATAGTTTTCCTTCTGATGAGGGGCAGTATTTTGGACAGGTGGTCCAAGGCAATACTGAGGGAGGCATGGCGCGCAGGATACTGATTAAGTTCAGTTGACGATACAGTCTAAGAAGTTTGGATTTGGAGTTCATTTATGAGCTAGGTCCCATCAGACATCCAGACATATTCTGAGACAGGTATTGCTCTTTTCGGGAGATGGCTTTCTCCGCGAACTTGAGATATAGAGAGACATAGAAAGAAACAACTAAGCGGATCCACCCACTGAGGCTATTCCTCGAACGCAATAGTTCCGCAAACGAGCTTTGTGAGACTGACTAGCAGAGGAGTTGGATGTTCGGTATCACACGAGCTGTGAGTATGCGACATCGCAATAATTAGCCTTGAGTGCAAGTGGGAGATTGTTGGAGATAGTGCCCTCAGAGTCAATTATTAGGTCACAGGTACGTGATTGTAATAATTGAGGGAGGACCTATCCCGGTAGGACAGTCTTACTCGAGATGATAGTATGCTATCTGGTTTACCTTTATCATCGTGTACTGTTTTAAGTGACCTGACACGTCGCTATTACACGTTGATAGAGCCCTTAGGATTCTTGCTTGACCACCAGCAGTATGAGGGCGATCATATAAGTGGGAGCTGGGGGTCTATAAACATATCCTTAAAAGGTCCCTAGTCGTGAGAGTTTCGAGATAGGGCATCGATTCTCCTTTGTAGACTAGTGTATACAGTCGAGACCCCGACGAGGGGCGGTGGCCGGTCTCACAAGCCACTGGTGTCAGTTGGATCACCTAAGATGTATACAGGTGCTCATTGGGTTATGAGTACACCGGACAGGACTCGCCGGGAACATGCTAGTTGGTCATATACCAGATGTCAGATGGCAGTTCCCTGGTGACATGTGTGCAGGTTAGTTCATCGACCTGGGGATCGTCATTTGTCTCGTGTGAGTTCCCACTGTACTTTGATTACTACCCTACCACGGCTCAAAGGAGTCGTGCAAACAGGTTTTAGTTGGGTACAGTCCCGAGCCACATGGAGGCAGTGAGCGTATCTTCAGGGGTTCGTCTCTCCCGGTATTGGAGGTGAGGTCGTGCTGTGTCTAGGAGAGCCATTACACAAAGTCCTTGGCCAAGGCAAGGAGATTTACTGGTAGGTATTCCAGTAGTATCTCAGGGTGTTCTGGGCTACACTCCGACACGACTTGTACCGCTTTTGGGGGTCTGACTTTTACCAACCTCCTAGGCCCGCCATGCGATACTCATAGACGAACGGACCGGACTGCATGGATATTGTCACTGACAGGCTCAGTAGGGTTGTCAGGCTGAGTTCACTCACAGACGTCCCTTTTAGTCAATACTTGGTAGCCCGTTACGTATTGGCTTATACCTCTGACGTGCTAGTGGTTAAATCCACAACCGAGGTGTTGACGAGTCTTTAGAGTCCCCCACATTCTGTTACTCAGCTTTCGGGCGAAAGGTTGTAGAGGCCGTATGGAGATATGGCAAGGTCCGATCAGATACGTGCGGTATTGCACGGATCAGGATAGGACAGTTTGTACTATAGGCCGTATGGTTATATGGCAGGGTTCGATCAGATACGTGCGGTATTGCACGGATCAGGATCGAACAGATATTACTAGCCGGTTTTTGTATAAGCCGGATCCTAGTATAGTACAGTGTAGATTATGTCTCTTTGCATTTGTATTTCGGTCGAAATACAGATGCGGGTGTGTATGCACAGTATCGGGGTTTTCCTGTAATTTATTACGGGACCAGTTTTCTGGAGTTGCCAGTTTGCTTTCCGTTTCGGCCAATTTCCTTTGTTCCGTTCATTGGCCGAAGATTGGTGGAGGAGGGTTTATTTGCATTGTTGCAAATAGGCATTTGTGGAGGGGGTCTTTGCTTTTTGTAGCATCATGATAGTCTTCATGATGATGCACCATCCATTGACTTCCTTGACTTCTAGCTATCATGATGGCTTGACTTTGTTTAGTGATGGTTGTGGTTTGAGTGTGGTTTTGGTGTTGTGATCATATTCTTTCATAATTGGTTTTTGATGCCTTGCATTATTGTTCAAGCCTCTCACTCTCTCATGGTGATCCATCTCATTCTCTCCCTCCCTCACTTGAGCATGGCCGGCCTCCCCCTTGTTTGGGGCTGTCCAAAACTTTGTTGTGGGAATTTTTGGTTCTTTCATGTTGGAAAATTCCCACTACACCATCTCCAAAAAGCTCATCTCATTATCCTCCACCAAATGGCACCTCCTTAACCCCAAAATGAGACATGGATCTCTACACCACTCATTCTACAGCGAATCTTGGGCACGTCGAGTAGCCGGCTTCGTGCCCGAGTTGCCTCGGCATTGAGGTGAGAGCCCGTAAACAAAGTAGGCGATGTGGTGCACTTCCGGCGACGAGGAGGAGACAGGACTTTCCGCAGGAGATCGGGACCATGACGAGAAGACCGGAGGACTTGGATCGTCGGTATATCTCTAACCCATCTTCTAGTTAGCCTAGACTAGTTTAATGGTTACGATCCGGGTGTTTAGTGCGCGGCGGTGCCGGTTTGCTAAGTCCGCAAAAATTAAAGTTTTTCACCGCTTCCGCATTCCGGCGTCGGATTGACGGCCGGGGCGCCGCCGTGCACTTACAAAATATAAAACCCTAATCTTAACCCTAGCATGGTACAATCCTCAATAACCCTAGTTGAATTTGTAACCTGGCTTGATACATTTAACATATATCACATATACATCAATGTATCCAAAGTGAGAAAAGAAATCATAAGTGAGCTAATACTAGTTAATGTAATTTAATATATCAAATATATAATTATACATTAGATTATCAAATCAACTCTTGATTTAATAATCCGGCTATATCACCTATAACCGACTAATATCATATGAATCAACTTATCGAAGCAACACTTGATCCGATAACCCGGCTATATCATATATAACCGACCGATAGCTCATATAGAGAGAATAGAATACGGTATCTCATATCGTATCAATCTCGTTCCCGCACATATCACATATGTGCTCCTACTCAGTTTCGCTTGAGCTAGGAAACCCCTGTGTAGGACTCTAAAGACTCGTCAATATGCCGGCAGTAGGTGATGATCATATCAAACACCCACAAGCCGCAAACGGTCTACTAAACGTAATGGCCACCCTGGTATTGAGCGATCAGAAGATCAACAAGCAAGCCTGCTCACACTCCTGCGAATCTAATCAGTAACACTACCGTACAGTCCGGTCTCTTCATCTTATATGTCGCATATCTCGTCTAGGTGTGGTAAACGTCTGACCCCAGTAAGTCGATAAGTCGTGTCGATATGAGGCTCATAACGGGTCGAGAAACTACTGATAACACTTACCAAAATATCTCTGAAGCAGCCTTGGCCAAGGGCTTCCTGTTATATCCAATCGAGCACAGCGCAACATCAACTCCCAATACCGGGAGAGACGAAACCCCTCCTATCGCTCATTTCCTCCATATGACTCGGGACTGTACCCAAAATCCACCATTTTGCATGTTCTCTTGAATGTGGTAAGGTGGAAATCAAAGCATAGTGGGAATCACACAAGACTCTATGATGATCTCGGGTTTACAGACTAACCTGTACCAGTGTCACCAGAGAACTGCCATCTGACGTTAGGTATAATACCATCTGGGAGTTCTCGGCGAGTCTGTCCAGTGTACCCAGTCTACACTGAGCACTCGTATACTGTCTCTGATGTCAAACACCAATGGATATGGGATCATCCATTGCCCATCTACATGGGTTGAGAAGCTATATGCTAGTATATTCTGGTATATCGATGCCTTGTCTCGATACACCCACGACTAGGAACATTTGAAGGATGTACTTAGCGACTACTCTGTCCCCACTAGTATGATTTGCATCATAGTCCTGGTAGTCAAGTACACACCCTAAGGGCTTTATCAACATGTAACATAGAGACAATCAGCGTATATGTTAAGATAAAGAGCAACCAGATAGCATACTATCATGTCGAGTAAGAAAGTCCTCCCTATATATGTCCAAGCATCCACTACAATATACATCGTATGTACAGTAATGACCTCTAGGGCATACATATAACTAACAATCTCCCACTTGCCCTAGGGCCATCTGTTGTAGTATCTCATACCCAACAATCAGCAGTGGTTGAACTATCTCATATTCAACCATCCCATAAAAGTCTCTATAGGGAATAGGCCTTCGTGAATGGATCTGCCGTGTTGTCCTCTGTGTCTAATCTCCTATCCTCGATCTCCCTAGAGATCAACCATCTCCATGATCAGGTGATACAGCCTAAGAATATGTCTGGATAACTAACGGGACGAGGGTTCCTAAGACAAACTCACAACTCCATTATCACACAATGGTAGGAACGAAGTTCATCTCTTAAACTCTTATACATCCAGACTACTTCTTTTGTAGCATACTTGGTAGCGATGTATCCAGCCTTTATCGTCTAGTTTACCACGCCATCTAGCTTGGAACTCTTCCAACATACCGTCCCTCCACTGAGGGTAAAGACAATGCCTATGACTGACATTCAGTCAACCTTACCACCCAAGAAGCTATCCAGTGATTCTCCCCAGGATCGATTGATACCATCTCACTACACCTAGTGAGAATCCTAACATCCACTTAGATCTATCTCATAGATCCAAAATCCAGGATTTAGGATGTATCATCTTGATCCTATATGGAGAATCTTTGTGATACGAGGAGATTGACCGAGTGTAGCATAGGAAACTCCTTTCCTATCAAGAGTATGTCATCCACATACAATACGAGGATCACCAGCATACTCCATACTACCTTTTGTATATACAAGATTTATCTACCATTTTGATGAAGTCAAACGCTTTGTCTACCACATCAAAACAGATGTTCCAACTCCACGATGCCTGTTTTATCCCATAAACCAACTTGCACATGTTTCCGCTGCTCCCACTGTCTACGAAGCCCTCTGGCTATGTACTTATAGACGCTCCCTTCTAAATCACCATTTAGAAAAGCAGTCATGACACCCAACTGCCAGATATCGCAGTCATGGTATGTAGCAATGGCAAGTAGGATATTGATGGACTTAAGCATAGGGACTAGAAAAAGGTTTCATCATTATCCACATCTGGTCGATGACGAGAACCTTTTGCAACAAGTCTTAGCTTTGAAAGTCTCAACTTTTTCATGTACACCAAGTAATCATCTCAAGATATACTTGCTCCTGATCGAGATTTACCCCTTCAAATATAGCAACCAAAGTCCATACTTTGTTGATGTATATGGATTCCATCTCAGATCACTTAGAATCCAGCCATTCTCACAGAGTCCCCACTGCTGATGGCCTGCTCGAAACTAGTTGGGTCATCATCTCATGATGCAATCCTCGCTTCCACTGTCATAGAGAAAACCGAAGTATCTCTCAGGTGGGTGAGGAACCCTACTAGATCGGTGGAGAGGCCAAGGTTCGTTGGGAGCTATTGAATCCTCCAGTTCTACCAAATCATCAGCTGCGGTTTGTATAGCTGGATCTTCTTCCAGTTCTACCTCATGACCACTAATTTCTTCACAAGAAATTCCCTTTCTCAAAGGTGGAATGCTGAGAAATAAAACACCTTTTGCTCCTCAGTGTGGTAGAAGATATTCCTTTGCAAATGCTTGGGATATCCAACAAACTTCAACAGAACTAACCTTGCCTCTAAATTGTTGGGATTTTGCTTTTAGACATATGCCGGACAACCCCAAAACTTAACATCCTTAAGAGATGGGCTTTTCCCATACCATATCACATATGGAGTGGTAGGCACCTGATTTGATTGAAACCCTATTCAATAGGTATGCAGCTTCTCAAGTGCATAACCCCCAAAAACTAAATAGGCAACTCAGTAGTACTCATCATAGAGCACACCATATCACATAGGGTGCGGTTGCTCCGCCCCGATACACTGTCGTGTTGCGGTGTATACGGAGGAGTAATGCTTAGAGAGAAACTCATTCTCCTTTAGAATAGTCCAGGAATTCCATGCTCAAGTATTCTCCTCCCTGATCTCATCATAGGACATAATACTTATACCCCTTTTGGTTCTCTATTTCCAACTTATATTCTTTGAATTTCTCGTAAGTTTCAGACTTGTGTTTCAAAAGGAACACATATGCGAATCTTAGGAGATCATCAGTGATTGTAATGAAGTACAAAGAACCGGTCCTGGCATATGTAGACAGGGGACCTACATACATCATCATGCATCAATCCTAAGAGTGTAAGTCCACGTTACCTCTCCCGGTTCTTTCGGGCTTGCGGAAATGATGAAAAAAAGATTTTTGTTTAGGTGGTAACATGGACTCAAAATACGGATCTTTGTTAAACAACTATCTAACAACCTAACTAGGAGTTTTGCCTACTCGGTTAGGTGGCGTTATACCTTAACTTGAACTCCTTCTCTTCGACTCCTTGTGGTGGTCGGATGGTTCTCTCTTCGTCGTCTCCTTGTGCCGAAGATGGATCCACCTGAAAGCTTCTACCTTTGGCTTCAACCTCAATCTTGAGGAAACTAGAACACTTGGTTTGCTAAACCTTGTATACTAGGATGAGTAGAGAAGTGTGTTGGGTTTTATCTCTATGGTTCTTGCTTCTCAACACATGAGACAATAGAACCATGAACTAGAGAGAGAGCAAGAGGAAGAGGGAGAGCTTGAGGATGAGAGAGAATGAGAATGATAGAATGAGCAAGACTTTTCTCACCCTTGCTCTCATAATCCAAAATAATCATAACAATCATAGCAATTGAGTATTATGTGATGGTTCAAGTCAAAATGGAAATATCATTTCATGCACTCATTTTGTAAAGAATAACAAGCAAGCAAAAGTCTTTGCCATAAAATGATAACCATTGTAATGATGATGTTCAACAAGTCCAACCTAGTCAACCGGTCAACAAAGTCAAAAAGTCAACAAAGTCAACCTTTCAACCCAACCATGGCTCAATAATACTTAATTAATATTATAATTAATCATATTTCTTATTCTCATTAAGGTTTAGCAAAAGTCAACAGTCAACAACCCTAATGAGAATCCTCTGCCTCTGTCTTTGTCAACCGTGCATACACACCCGCATACGCGTTCCGAGGAACACGAATACAAATGAGATAAAACCAATCACAAAATGTATAATAGGATCTGGCTTAAACCAAAGCCCGCTAGTGATAACTGCCCGGACACTAAACGTGCACAAGTGCACGGATGTGACCGAACCCTGACGCAAAACCATGCGACCTCTACTCTTTTGCCTAAAGGCGAATAGCTCTCTGTGCGGGACTCTAAAGAGTCGACATTACGCTGGCAGTGGGTTTAACCACAGACCGCAAGCAGCACTTGCTCTGCGTAACGACCCCCAGGTAGATGCCGATAAGAAGACGGAAGATGTGAAACCCATCTGAACTCCTACTGAGCCTGAATGTGACAATCTGCGTACAGTCCGGTCTGTTCATCTGAGAATATCGCATGGCGGACCTAGGGGGTGGTAAATGTCAGTCCCCTAATAGCGGTACAAGTCGTGTGGAGTGTAGCCCAGAACACCCAGAGATAACACTGGAAACCTACCAGTATATCTCGCTTGCCCTGGCCAGGGACTTTGTGTAATGTCTCTCCTAGACACAGCGCGATATCAACCCCCAATACCGGGAGAGACGAATCCTGTCTAACCGTCACTGCCTCCAAGTGCTTCGGGACTGCACCAAACTACTACCTGTTTGCATGACTCCTTTGAGCCGTGGTAGGGTAGTAATCTAAGTACAGTGGGAACACACTCGAGGCGAAGTGACAGTGTCAAGTCAGCGGACTATGCTGTACTCATATCACCTAAGAACTGATAACTGACGATAGGTATAGTACCAACCAACAGTTCCTGACGAGTCCTATCCAGTGTACTCGTAACCTAACGAGCACCCGCATAATATCTCAAGTACGATGTACTGACGGCTGTGGGACAGACCGTCTCCCCTGCTGGGATGAGAAGCGCATACGCTAGTCTACTCCAGAGTATCGATGCCCTATCTCGATAGTCCTATGACTAGGGACCTGCATAAGGATGTGCTTGTGGATTACCCAGCCCCCACGAGTGTGACTGCCATCACAACGCTGGTAATCAAGCAAAGATCCTAAGGGCTCCACTAATGTGTATAGGTGATATACTAAAATAAACACATGTACACATTAAACCAAGTAGCATACTACTATTTTGAGCAAGATTGTTTATACAAGGTGAATATCCCAAGCTTCCATTAAGTAATATACAAACTAGTATGATACAGTAATGGCCTCTAGGGCATATACACTAACAATCTCCCACTTGCACTAGGGACACGTACTGACGTATCGAAGACCTATCATCTCGATCAGCCACTCGAACTGAGTCTGGGGTAAGGCCTTCGTGAATGGATCAGCAGTGTTATCTTCCATAGCAACTCTCCGAACCTCGA
The DNA here is from genome assembly GCA_030015575.1 of Agapanthus africanus. Lineage (NCBI taxonomy): Eukaryota > Viridiplantae > Streptophyta > Magnoliopsida > Asparagales > Amaryllidaceae > Agapanthus > Agapanthus africanus. Next base: position 244,114,294 of record CM057350.1, read on the forward strand.
TCTCCTAGCGACCCACGATCTCCCTGATCAGGTGATACCGCCTCAAGATGTGTCTGGAATTCTGATGGGACCTGGGTTCCTTCGCTAAAGCTATAGCCCCATTGTTGTCGCAATATAGAGGTATTGGATCAACAATGGACGGAACCACCTGAAGTTCTGTCAAGAACTTCCTTATCCAGACGGCTTCTTTTGCAGCATCTGCAGCAGCGATATATTCCGCTTCCATCGTCGAGTCAGCAATGGTTTCCTGTTTGGAACTCTTCCAACACACCGCCCCTCCATTGAGGGTACATAACCCGACATGGACTTGGAATCATACTTGTCACTCTGGAAGCTGGAGTCAGCAAAGGCCTCGATCTGGAGGTCTTTTCCGCCATACACCAAGAACATCTCCTTAGTCCTTCTCAGGTACTTGAGAATGTTCTTTACCGCTATCCATTGCTTCTCCCCAGGGTTTGACTGATACCGGCTTACCACACTCAGTGCATAAGCTACATCTGGTCTGGTACACAACATCGCATACATTATAAATCCTACCGCAGAAGCGTAGGGTATAATAGACAAGCTATCCCTTTCCAAATCAGTCTTGGGAGACATCTCCATGGAGAGGGTGATCCCGTGACAAGCCGGTAGATTATCGCGCTTGGAATCTTCCTTACAGAATCTCCTCAGTATGGTGTCGATGTACCTAGACTGTGAAAGTCCTAATATCCTCTTGGATTTGTCACGATAGATCCGGATCCCCAGAATGTAAGAGGCATTGATTATTCCAAAAATTTGAGTTTACCGCAATCAGAAACGGCGTCGCTTCGCAGCTAGCCGGTGAGTACGGGTCGATCCACAGAGACGGGTAAATTCCTTTTATGTATTTTAACGAGTTGATTCTATTTGTAGTTTTGATTGGTTTATAAAAATCTAAAATACTGGATCTAATTAATCTAATTAAGAATCTTGCTAGGATTAGGCTTAGGGGAAGTTTTGGAAATTAATGTTTTTCCTCACCGCTTTCAATACCTTCTTTGTTTTAGATCTATTAGATGTTAAGTTAATTATCAATAAAGTGGATACAAATCTTTTGGGAAGATGTTTCTTCCTCTAGATTTGTACCCTACCTTTGTTGATAATTATCCTAACCCTCACGGAAAACACGCGGAACCGGCCCTTTATACTACGGTTCATCGTTACCTCGAAGGGTAGGATGCCGCAGGGAGCGGTTGTGCTCGTATGCGTGAAGTTCTAATTCATTAGGTGAAGGTGGCATTGAAAGGGGCAAGAGATTTCATCTCTCAACCCTTTCCCTAAGGCTAACCCTAACAAGCGAGGAGACTACTCGCTCATTAGGGGATGAGAAGACATTATAATTAAAAGAATAAAAGACTTACTAGGTTGACGGCTCCCTTCAAACAAGAAGAACAGATCTGAAATTTACTCCCAGAAATTCTGAATTTTATTGATTGAAAAGAGGCATAAGAAAATACAAGGTCTTGGGTTCTATTTATAGGACATAGAAACCCTAGGTTTACAATTGCACCGCATGTCTAAAATTACAAATATACCCCCAGAAAATCTTTCCATAGCCGCCACTAAAATTTGGTAAAAATTTCTTCGCGCACGGGCTTCAAACGGCCGCGGATCAGCGGCCTTGGTGGGCTTTGGGCCGCGGATCCGCGGCCCAATAGTGTGGTCACTTGATGGAATTTTATGGGTTTCTTCGTATTTCTCTGGGCTTCCTGGTTCTTTATTCATATTATCATTTGGGCTTCTACAGTGATACCAGATCTTCAGCGAACACTTTGCAATGGTTCTTTTAACCGTCTTTCATACAAATTTGGATCTTTTGTTGTCTTGTTGATGGTGAACCGTTCTTCTGCTGGGCTTTACTAAGATCCTCCTAATTGTTGGTCAAAAGTCCTTCTTTTGTGTCGTCTTTTGTGTTTTTCACTGTTTTTGCTCCAACAACCTGTAACCCGTAACATGTAGCAGACATGGGTCAAAAGCACCTGTTTTTATTGTAAAATGCATAAGAATGGGGAATACAAAATGCAATATTATGTTATGAACAAATACCCCCAAACTTATCTTTTGCTCGTCCTCGAGCAAACTTATTGTTTTATTCTCTACAAAAACCTAACCGCACTTTCACAGGGAAACGCGATTGCACTGAGCTCGTGCAACAAGCCGTTAAACCTCTAGGTGTCCCTAGTAGGAGGAGTGTTGTCTCCTGAGGGTTTTCAGCGGATTACACCCACAAAATCCTATCAATTTGGCCCATTGATTTTTGTTCTCCAATTAGGTTTTTCTAACAAGGAATTCTATTATCTTTTGACTCGCAAATTATCCACCCATATTCTTCACACTTCCTCATCATTTAACTTAAGATTATATATATCCTGCAGATCTACTTAGCTTTCGGCATTTCTTAAGTTTTCCTTCTATGGTTTTATCTCCACTTAGGAATTTCTATCAACTCTATTAAAGATACAAGTTCTATTCTTCATTCCTTTCTCTTATCTAGATTCCAATCACATACCCCTACGTGTGTGTATAGATCACCCCTACACTTGGAAATTCAAATCAAGCAATCGTACTCTCGTCCATTGTCTAAAGTACTAATTAGTTGGTGAATGAAATTTGCTTACACATCCTTCATGCGACCGTTAATACTTCTTGAGGTACCAACGACCGATTACAAAATGCGTTTGCACTTTAAAGCGTACTTCCTAGTCTTTGCAACACCCAAGGCTTTAGTAGTGACTCCCAAACCAGTTGGTCTAAGGCACTAGGTGATGAAGCACCCTCGCTAAATATTTTTCTATTTTTGCAGCCTTAAATAATCACAAAAACCAGTGTCCATTTTTTTTTTTTTTTTTTATTCACACTTTTTCATACTAAGGACTTTAGACAAGAGCATTTCAAGGTCTCTTCTACTATTCCAAATTTCAAGGTGCGTGAATGTACAATTTGTAGGGTATACATTTTCAGAATTTAGACTTAAGCTAGGAATTATTTTTCAAACTTATACTCTAATAAGAACATCAATACTCTTCCCTTGTTTCGACTTAGCCCAAGAAGTGAACCCAAAATTTGCCTATTTCTAAATAAACTACAAGGCATATACTTTCTACTGTTAAACTTTAAGGAAGGTTATTTTTAGGGTTTTTAACTTACTAAGTCTAAGATCTAGTTGTATTGACCTATTTTTCAAACTCTAGTCAATTAGCCAAAATTGAATACATTTATTTATAAGTTTTTTGAAATTTTTCAAATTTTTATAGGTTTTCAAATAAGTATGCAAATGCAAAAATATGTACAAATGAATGCGAAGGAAGAAGACGTACCGAGCATACCCCCAAACTTGACTTTGACAGTGTCCTCACTGTCATGCTAAACCAAGAGGGTCAAAATACCGATACTCCCCTGTTTATTTATTTAATTTTTTTTTTTATTGTTAAGAAAAACAAAAATATATACAAAAAGACCCTCCCCCAAACTTCATTTAAACTATGTTAGACATTACTGCCAAACTTTGCATCGACCAAATATCAACACCAACCATTTGAAAAATTTATCAGTAAAGAATATTGGTCGGTGAAAAAATAAGTTGTGGTGGTCCGCAAAGAATTGGGGAAGATAGAAGTAGTGGTATGGGAGGTGTGGAGGTAAATATACAGGTGATGGTGATGCATCGATACGAGAATGTAAATGATCAGCAATCAGTGGAGTGTTGGCATTCTCGTACCTTATTAAAAGAAATGGGGGTATTTCAACTTCTAAGGGAGGAAGTTGGCTCACAACATTACCCCCAAGATGTCCCTGTGGGTCCTCTATTGACATGGCATCATCCATCAATTGTGTATGATATTCACTTATGAGGAAACTGATCTCCTCGATGTCCGCCATAGTCCAACTGAAAACTTGCCGCCTATCTTGTAAGACTTTTAAAATAGCGTTCTCTTGCTCGAAGGCTAGAGAGGCTGATATGATAATGGGAAAAGTCTCATTCTCACCTATGTAAGCATATCTACGGTGAGACGGCAAGGGCATGAGTTCGAATTTCTGAGGCGAAAGAACCATTGCGGAATCTACCTCGAACTCAAAGGACTCTAACACAGGTTCGAAATCACTGCAAACAACCGATTCGGATGGTTCGACTGACTCATCCAAAAATTCAAACGACTCATATTCGGGCTGTGAGTCGTCATCATCCAAAAAAGTGAAACATTCATAATCAACATCGGTTGTGTCAACAGTAGTAGGCTCAAGGAGGGACGCACTAGTGGCGTCAAAACTGTTTTCATCAAACAAGAATCTTTCAAGCTCACAGTCCTCCAGCGTGATTTCGTGAATAGAGCAAACTTCTCGTGTACTACTTTTAGGCACGGGGGGCAGACTTCCCATCTTATAAATATTGAACTCACTAGACCTCTTTCCGAAGGATAGAGTCATGGAGCCATTGTGACAATTTATTACGGCATTGGAAGTGGCCAAAAATGGTCGACCAAGAATCACCGGAATTTGGTTTCTTGGGTTAGCAACAGGTTGTGTATCCATAACGATAAAATCAACGGGGAATATGAATTCCCCGACTTTGATCAACACATCCTCTAGTTGACCCCTTAGATAGGTGATTGATCGATCAGCCATTTGGAGAGTGCAACGAGTGGGTTTCAACTCTCCAACCCCTAATTGTTCGTACACGGAGTAAGGAATCAGGTTAACACTAGACCCAAGATCTAAAAGTGCTCGATTAATTTTCTTATCCCCAATTGTGATTGAAATAGTAGGACAGCCGGGGTCCTTTCGTTTCTGGGGTAAGGTTTGATGGTGGTTAATAGCATTGCTCACTGCACTAGCCACTAGCACTTTCTTGGGTACTTGAGATGCCTTTCTCTTCGAGGTGCACAAGCCCTTTAAGATTTTCGTGTATGAAGGGACTTGTTGGATAGCATCCAAGAGAGGTATATTTATGCTAACCTGCTTAAATATTTCCACAATCTTCTCCACTTATGTATTTGTTTTATTAGGACTCAACCTGTTTGGGAATGGAGCGTTCTGAAAATTTGTTGAGTCAAAAGTTTGTGGAGTAGGAACGGATCCCAGTGTAGATGTGTTCGTGTTGTGAGAAATGGGTCCGTTCGAGTCAGAAGAAGTAGAGCCGTGTGAAGGGTGGAGAATAGGCTTTAAAGAAAAAGGTGAAGAAGGAAGTGAAGAAAATGAAGAAGGGGAAGAAGAACCACCGGCGGGGATGTCATCACTAGTTTCCACATTATTTTGCAACTCTCTTCCGGATCTCAACGTGGTCACCGCATTTATATTGTGATTGTGATATGCGTTTTGTGTGTGACCGGGATTGGGCATTGGTTGAAATGGAAGCTTTCCCTTTTCTCTCTCGCTCAACGCAGCAGTTAATTGTGCAATTTGTACCTCAATAGATTTGATACTTTGATCGTGTGAGGCATTGTTATTCATTAAAGATTGAACATAACTTTCAAATCTTGCTGCGGATTCTGTAGTTTGCTTGAGAAATGCTTCAAGACTTTTCTCGAGCGAGCTAACCTTATCATCATTAGGTTGAACCAAATTGTTCGTTTGATTTGTATAAGGTTGTTGTTGGAAAGGTTGCTGGTTTTGAGTTTGTGAGGGTGCTTGTTGTTGTTGTGGAGGAGGTCTTCGAAAATTTTTATTTCCTTGGACTTGTTGATTTTGGTTCCAAGCGAAATTTGGGTGACTCCTCCACCCCTGATTGTATGTCGAAGAGTACGGATCGTTTCTTTGTCGTTGCTGAAATGCAGCATTGACTTGATCCTGTCCTTGAATGGGTGCATTATAAGGACACTCTTCGGTTTGGTGCGACGGGTTCGAACAACAAGCACAAACAGTTCGTGTGGGTAGAGTAGGGGCAGGAGAAGTCGATGAGATTTTTGTCTCAATGGCTTCTAGCTTTTTCATAAGTGAGGCCATCTCGGCCTTCATAGCTATCGACATATCTATTTGATGTATGCCTGCCCTAGATTGACCAACTGAAGAAGATGATGTGGTCTTGGTACTCTCCCACTGAATTGTTTGCTCACTTTGGTCCTCAAGAAACTGCCAAGCTTCGTCGCTAGACTTGGAGAGAAAATGACCTTGACATATTGTTTCTAGCAACTGCTTCGTTGCTGCGTTCAATCCCTCGTATAAAGTTTGGCAAAGTTGCCAATTTTCTATCCCATGATGAGGGCATTGAACAAGTAGGTCTTTAAATCTCTCGAAGCACTTCCAGAATGGTTCGGACGGAAGCTGTGAAAATTGTATAATCTCGTTTCGGATTCTAGCAGTTTTATGATAAGGGTAGAACTTTTTCAGAAAAGCTCTCACAAACTCGTCCCAATTCCTAATGGAATGTGATGCGGTGCTGTATAGCCACTTCTCGGCTGGGTCACATAAGGTAAAAGGAATGACCCTTAGCCTTATTGCGTCATCACTTAATTGGGTTGTCTTCATCATGGCGCAAACGTTTTGGAATTTATTAATGAAAATATATGCATCTTCGGATTCCAAACCATGAAACTTAGGCAGCATATTGATGAAATGTGGTTTTATTTCAAAATTATCCCCATTCGCCGGTGGGGGTGAAAGACATGTAGGTAAGGAAGTGCGGACGGGGTAGAAGAGATCCTGGAGCGCGACTCGTGCGGGCGCTACAACAGGCGGAAGATTCGGGTTATTCGCACCTGGCGGAGGTGGAATCATTCCCGTCGGCAAGGTATAGTTGGGGTCGTGTCCCGACATACCTTCGAAAGAAGAATTTGAAGATGGAGGTAAGGAGATGGAGGGAACGTCGACGAAGGGTTCGTCAAAGGGTTCGTTGGTCGGTACCAACGAAACACGGACTAATCGGGCGTTAGTATCCCTAGTCCAAGATGACATACACTAAAGGGTAGTGCCGTCAGAAAAAAAAAGAGAAAAACAGAATGTGGGGGTAAGATAACGTCAATGAAGGAGAGATGGTGGAAGTGAGGTGCAAGTTTTCTTAGCGGCAAGTTGCAAGTTTGGAAAAGATTTTTCTTTATTTATTTTTTTTATATTTTTTTTGAAGAGTTTTGCAAGACGGTTTTAGGAAATGGACTCGTGACACCAATGTGTCAACCACACATGCACAATCAGGCCTAGATCTAGGGTTGCCTAGGTCTGCTAGACAGCTCCTAACTAGGGCTAGAAATAGACCTCAAACCGCCTCTTCACGGACAAATACGGCCAGGTAAGTGGGAAGGAACCACCACTACAGTGGGCCTAATTAATAACCACTAGCCTAGACACCGCAAAGTCGGTTAGGATAAACGGCCGATGCCTATACTAGTCCTTTTCCTATTGAGCTCGATGTCCTTAGGTCTGAGTCTAATTTTTTTTAATTAAAGGTGGTCAATGCAAAAATGCTTTAGGTGTTTTCTGGGGTCCTGGGAAGGGTGATGAAATCCCCACCCAATCTGAGTTTGGTCAATTAGCCCCTTAGAGTCCGGTTAAATTATGCAAAACAAATAAAATTTCACTTGCAATCAGAATTTTTTAGCGCGGCGCAAAGAAACCTGCAGAAATCTATTATTTAGAAGGGGGAAAAAGATTTTACGCAAAGAAATCCTGCAGAAAACTTTTTACAGAGAGATATATGGGAGATTCCAGAGGAGAGAGAGAAAAATCAAACCAGAAAAATTTGGTGCGCTGACGTGGCACTTCAAGCGCGGAACCGCGGCGGGAGGCACACCTATGCGGCGGAAGAGCGGCGTTCTGGTGGGATCGCGCTCTGGAAATTTTTTTTACTGTTCTGTAATTACAATTGCTCTTTGTTCCTATGCTCCAAATTTTGATTTGCCCTCTGTAAAATTCCAGATCCGTGATTCTTCGCTGTTCCTGCAAGATCCAAAAATATACACCCTTCAAACAGATCAAATTTGATATTTTTTTAATTTTTTTTAATATTTTCAGATTTTTATAATTTTTAAATTTTATATCAACCCGAAAATTCACAAAAAGAAAGATTACGCCGTCCCCGGCAACGGAGCCATTTGATTATTCCAAAAATTTGAGTTTACCGCAATCAGAAACGGCGTCGCTTCGCAGCTAGCCGGTGAGTACGGGTCGATCCACAGAGACGGGTAAATTCCTTTTATGTGTTTTAACGAGTTGATTCTATTTGTAGTTTTGATTGGTTTATAAAAATCTAAAATACTGGATCTAATTAATCTAATTAAGAATCTTGCTAGGATTAGGCTTAGGGGAAGTTTTGGAAATTAATGTTTTTCCTCATCGCTTTCAATACCTTCTTTGTTTTAGATTTATTAGATGTTAAGTTAATTATCAATAAAGTGGATACAAATCTTTTGGGAAGATGTTTCTTCCTCTAGATTTGTACCCTACCTTTGTTGATAATTATCCTAACCCTCACGGAAAACGCGCGGAACCGGCCCTTTATACTACGGTTCATCGTTACCTCGAAGGGTAGGATGCCGCAGGGAGCGGTTGTGCTCGTATGCGTGATGTTCTAATTCATTAGGTGAAGGTGGCATTGAAAGGGGCGAGAGATTTCATCTCTCAACCCTTTCCCTAAGGCTAACCCTAATAAGCGAGGAGACTACTCGCTCATTAGGGGATGAGAAGACATTATAATTAAAAGAAATAAAAGACTTACTAGGTTGACGGCTCCCTTCAAACAAGAAGAACAGATCTGAAATTTACTCCCAGAAATTCTGAATTTTATTGATTGAAAAGAGGCATAAGAAAATACAAGGTCTTGGGTTCTATTTATAGGACATAGAAACCCTAGGTTTACAATTGCACCGCATGTCTAAAATTACAAATATACCCCCAGAAAATCTTTCCATAGCCGCCACTAAAATTTGGTAAAAATTTCTTCGCGCACGGGCTTCAAAAGGCCGTGGATCCGCGGCCTTGGTGGGCTTTGGGCCGCGGATCCGCGGCCCAATAGTGCGGTCACTTGATGGAATTTTATGGGTTTCTTCGTATTTCTCTGGGCTTCCTGGTTCTTTATTCATATTATCATTTGGGCTTCTACAGTGATACCAGATCTTCAGCGAACACTTTGCAATGGTTCTTTTAACCGTCTTTCTTACAAATTTGGATCTTTTGTTGTCTTGTTGATGGTGAACCGTTCTTCTGCTGGGCTTTACTAAGATCCTCCTAATTGTTGGTCAAAAGTCCTTCTTTTGTGTCGTCTTTTGTGTTTTTCACTGTTTTTGCTCCAACAACCTGTAACCTGTAACATGTAGCAGACATGGGTCAAAAGCACCTGTTTTTATTGTAAAATGCATAAGAATGGGGAATACAAAATGCAATATTATGTTATGAACAGGCATCACCCAGGTCTTTCATGGAGAACCTATGTGACAAGAACCCTTTGACAGATTGTAGCATATGAATGTCATTTCGTATTAAGAGAATGTCATCCACGTATAAAACGAGGAATACGACAGTTCTTGCTACAAATCTACTATAGATGTATGGTTCATCTGGATTTTTGATAAAGCCAAATTCTTTGACTGTCTCATCAAAACAGATGTTCTAACTCCGCTATACCTGCTTTAGACCATAGATGGACTTAAGCAAATTTCACACCTTTCCGCTGCTCCCACTTAGAATGAAACCCTCTGGCTGGTCCATATAGACACACTCCTCTAAATTTCTATTTAGAAAAGCGGTCTTTGCGTCCATCTGCCAAATCTCATAATCATGGAAGGCAGCAATGGTAAGAAGGATCCGAATGGATTTCAACATAGCCACTGGAGAAAAGGTTTCATCATAGTCCAAACCAGGTCTTTGACGAAAACCCTTTGCATCAAGTCTAGCCATATAGGTCTCAACCTGTCCATCTACACCAATCTTCCCTTTGAAGATCCACTTGCATCCTACTGGTTTTATGTCACGTCCCGAAAGTACGGAACATGACCGGCACTTAAACTACGAAACGCCTCGAGGCGTACGTAATCTAAGTAAACCGAAAACCCAGAAATACAAACCAAGAAAAGTAGTAGTGTGAAGGAAAACCAATTTAAAACAAGTAGTTTTAATAGCATAAGCCGAATTATGCGGTTTTTAAGAACATCAAAATTTACTGAAAATTTCGGCAGAGTCTCCTTTGTAAATACTGGCCCCCAAACGGGATACAACATGAATAGTATACGAAATCAAGAATAAGGCATCCCCAAGCGGGAGCTAGCTCTTCGTCAATCGACGGCCACAACCACACAAGCAATATAATATACAACGCCAACGGCGAGGATCAAAACTCAAAAGGAAACTCAAAACCACCAGAAATATAACGAGCGACTCTAAGGTCGAAAGAAAACAAAACTGGTCTCTATCTCAACAAATACATGTTTGGTTGATGGAATTTACTAGATACAACTGAATAATATTATACAAGGTAATATGATGGGTACGATACAAGAAAAACCCACCTACTAGCAAGCCACCCGGAAATGGAAATAGTGCCAGCAAAGCCGTAATGAAACCTGTACGGCGAAACCTGCAAGAACTGTGGCACAACGGGGGTGAGTTGCCAACTCGTGAGTAGAAAAACATCTACGCACAGAAATCACATAAATAACGCAATCCTAGGTCAATGATCATAATATATCCTCAAATATATGAATAACACGTAGCCTATAACAAGGCTAGGGTAAATATCTAACCCGAGTGTAATCTCATGTGCCCGTGTCAGTGCCTCAGGTAGCAATATATCATATGAATGAGGTATGAATGCATGGAACAGAATGCATGTACTGACGAAAACTGCTTTCATAAATCAGTGAGATTTCTGTAATTTAAAAGTGAGGTACCATAATGAAATCATCATAAAACAGTGCCCAGCATCGACACAAAACAATTGTCCAAATATCTCGATATCTCTGTATCACAATCGCTGTACCTCAATATCTCAAATCACAATATCTAGGGCGCCGTCAATCCAGACCGGCCCCTACCATTCATCTCAAGACCACGACGGTATCCTCCGGATATCCGACGCGTCGGGTAAAATCACCGGTAAGTAGTGCTCCCCTGCCAGGCTCACATCGCCATCATCACGCGCTTCTTGCCCCGGGGTACATTACCGGGTCCACCATGTACCCAAAACGGTTCATCCATCTCCTCGAATCGGGTCTCGAAATCCATCAGCAAACTCATGGTGGACGACTCATACATCATAGGAAAAACCGCACTTTTTTTTTTTAGAAGAGAGAAATCAGTTTATATATGTTTTGCGGTTTTCCTCCAAATCCAGAAAATATCATGGAAATCCGAATCATCAATAGCATGTAGAACCATGAATATAAGCATGAGAATGAATAATAGTATGCATGAAGCGACAAGTAATAACTACAATATCTAAGCTGGCATATAAGGTATGTACACTAATATTATGTCAAACCACTGGCTATCAAGCTAAGTTAAGCAACAATATTTTCTAAGGTGTACGTGACATGGCAATTACCGATGAAGATGTGTGTGAGCTGGCATGTAAGTGTATGTGGTACATACGCATCATCGGTAATGGTGCTGGTGTCCTAACAGCATAATGTCAACAATGCAATATGAAATAACAATGTAAATATGCGATGCGGAGCGAGCAACCAAAATGAGCGGGAGCTAAAAAAACTAGACGCAACTATAACTAATCTGCATTAATCTAATATAAGTCTTACAAATGGTGCCATTTGAAATAACACGAACCGCGGGGTTTTGAAAATAGGGCTACGGTGGATTTTAAGAAAGGATACGTCTTTTGAAATATCCGCAGATCCCTTGACCTGTCTTTTAAAATACCTACGATCCGCTAATTTTGAAATAGGTAGGAGTCTAATCTAATCTAACAACTACACTAAACTATACGGCTGAACTAACAAGCTGAACTACAGATAAGGAAACCGCCTATCATCTGAGTCGATACATATACATACATATATATATACAGTCGGTGATCCCGCCTCAATAATATCATATCCATAACCAGACTTCCCAAGTCAAGAGTGCGGATCAATCATCAAAATATAGCTCGTACGTAAATCCGTCGTACGGCATCCCTAAATCTGGGTACGGTCAATATCACATTCATTATACTATTCATCTGATATCTTCTTTATCAAATATCATGATAGGGGTACTGATCTACGTCTAGTACAATATTGATACCATCTATGTATGCATGCATGTATAAGAATCACTACGTCAAAGACCCGCTAAAACATCATGTCGTATCTTAATACGAACCAAAACACATCACGGATATTCTGGCCTCAAGCCCAATGTCATCGACTCATCTCAAATCCCAATTACTATCCTCAAATCCAGTATATAGACACATAATCCCATACCCATGTGTAAATATACACATCAATATATAATCCCATGTACGCACATATGAAAGAAGAATGTATGCAAATATGGGTGTGTGTATGTGTGGTGCAACCACTACTCTAGGGTTTCGCAACACTAAACCAATCCAATCACACCAAGGATCCATCTCTATCATCAATAATCTCAAATAATATAAACAATATATATATATATATATGTGTGCATACGTATTCGTATACATCACCACGAATTTCGGGGGTGCTATACGCCATCCACCCGACTTCTCCCCGTAGATATAAATCTACTCACCTGGTCCTCGCTTGCCGGTGCCGACGCCGCCACGCGCTTGCTTGTCGTCTCGAAGTCCACATGGGGTACCTATATATCATAACGCACCGTATCGCATTAAAATCCGACTTATGACCAAAACGACACACGAAACCCACATAGGTCAAAACCTATGGTTTGCTTCCACAAATCAACCTAAAAACCCTCGACGTCGGCGTACAAACGCCCAAACCGTCGAGAAAAACCCAAACACACTCATTTGTACAATCACAAGCACTAATTATAATATAAAATAGCTTAAAATTCACAAAAACCCCAAATTCACTTAGAAAGCCATTTTTCCGAAAATCTAGCAAGCAAATATTACCCGTTCTAGTATAAAACCCGACGTTTAAACAAATCTAATGGCCATAATACTTATGAAACATCTTAAATAAGTCATAAAAACAATTTCCACAATTTAATCTCATTAAATTCCATTAACCCCAAAATTCTAGTTTTCAAAATACCCAAATTTTAACTATTTTATAGCAAAATGCACAAACAACAATTTAGGTTGGATTTGCAAGATCTAAGTTGCTAAAAAACAAATTAAGATATTAATAATGTGATAAAAACCCTAACCATAATTTAATCTCACATATATATGCATTTCATAAAAAACCTAGTTTGCATAAAAAGCTTAAATTTGGACATTTTCAAGTAACAATTTGTAATTAGCAACTAGATTAGTTTTAACAAGTTTTCAAAATGCAATACCCACATCACACAACCATGCACCATTGATCTCAACCCTAACTCCAAAACAAAACCCTCACTTGAATTTCTTATCTTGAAATTGGAACCATGATATTTACTAAATAAGTTTTGATTAAAGCAACCAAACAACAATTTAACAAAAGGTTGAGATTATACCTTCAAACCATGAGATCAATCATGGAAATAAGCCTCCAAAATCTCAACTTTTCCCCAAGATCCATAGTAGATAGGCTAAGGTAAAATGGGTAGGGCTTGGATTTTGAGTTTGCTTCGAATTTGTATGGATTTTGAAGCATTTTGATGGATTTTGGGGGCAAAATTGTATGGGATTTTTGGGGGAGGGCTGTTGTTCTTGGAGGGGCTGTTGTTGATGGGTAAAGAGGTGAGAGTGTGAGGGGAGAGAATGGCAAGTAAAGAAAAGTCCAAGTCAACACAAACACCTACCTCATTTTCTCTTTCTTCTTTTCTTTTGTTTTCTTAAAATAGATGAGAATGAGAAGTGATTGGAGAGAGAGTGGGGGGGGGGGATATGGTCGGCCATGTGGCTGGAAATGTGAGGGAGTGTGTGAGAAAAGAGAGTTAAACTTACCCCATACTCACATTAACACCTAAACTCTTTAATTATATCATATTGTTTTATTTAAGCCTTTTTTTTCCATCATATTTTCAAAACCGTTTAACAACTTAATTTCATTTCAAAATCAACATGTTAAAATTTTAATTAATGTGTTATGATGCACAAAATTTGTTTCAACTCATTCCAATTTGTAATTTTCCCTAATTAAATGTATTAGTGACGGCTTAAAATAATAATAAAATAATATTTTTTCAGAAAATTTGAAATTTCACCAGCGGCTCAATAAACACCAAATAATAGCAATTACATAGCTAGAATATGTATATTTAATTTTTATAATAAGATATTTGTATTTTGACTTTTTACAGAAAACCCCCTTATTTTACCGATTTTTTTCGAAATTTCACCGAAACGATTTTCAAAACGTTACAATCTTCCCCCCTTAAAGAAATTCGGTCCCCGAATTTAAATTCAAACTCCCCCAAATACTAAAACATCTAAGAAAACCATCAATTCGTCGGGGCTCCGAAATTGTAAATACATAAAACAAATCGTAGCGCAGCGCATGCGCTTGAAAAATGAGTATATAACTCAAATCAAAACTCCGTCAAGCATCCCGCAATCATCGGAGTCATAGAGAAGACATCAATGCCAATCCAAATCAAAACCAATATGACATAACTCGAAACTATACATGTAAATATCGAATCTATATCTGTAAGTATCTGAAGGAAATGCATGCCAATCTTTTTAAGTCGCTGTGCAACGCGTATAACACTGCACACTGGCGGACGTCTATCATAAGAAAATAACTATATACATATATACCTTTGTCTGAAATGTACGTTCCGCCGTTTTGGAAACAATTTAGAAGTGTTTCCTTGTTTTAAACATTTCGTGTCATATCAGACACGTAGGTAAATACTGAGGCTATAGCTCGCTTTTTGGAAATCCCTTCAATAACTATCAATGCATGCAAAAAATATTCAGGTGCTGTCCTCTGACTAGTCCTGCTCAGTACGAAAACACATAGCATTATCATAAAAACGTACTACTCTATACGAAATTAATCCCAAAATATGCACATGAATGCTACGTGCGTCTGGTGCGCACGGAAATCAAAATCCATGAATGTGCCATACATGCGCACAGAAACAACATCTAAGTGCATCGGGTGTGCACGAAACATCTGTCGTAGGCAACATGTGTGCCTGACAGCAAAATCAGGTGCATATGTCATGCATGAAAAATTCTCAATTTAGTGCCTCTGGTGTGCACCAAAATCACCCTTCAAAATATGCGCCCAACATGCGCGAAAATCCAAATCAGGTGCATCCATCGTGCACGAAATCATGAAATCCAATATCAAGCGCCGAACGTGCGCAAAATCAATCAGGTGCATAAGGTGCACAAAACAAATATCGAGTATCACAATCGAAATCGAAGTCCAGTGCATCTAAGTGCACAAAAGGCGCATCACTGCACTGCAAGCATATAATAACTATACAGAGTGCAGGAACCAATTCACGTGCATGCATACGCATAAAACCAACTCAACTGTTTAAAACCGTAAAATCACAAACATGTGAAACTAAAGCACGAAAACGATATCAAGTGCAACACTGTGCAAAAATCGTAAATCCACAATCATCAAAATCAAATCATACGAATAAATCACCCAAAACAACGAAATCAATAATGGCGGAACAGTACCGCTCAAGCGCATCCTCTAAGAATCTCGGCCAACTGTCACGATCACTAATGGGACGTCTCGTCGATGATCATGAACTCTGTCCTGCTGATGTGCGTAACCATGACCACTCCTGGGTCAAGGTCTTCACTGTGAATTACCAATCTTTCGGTCCATCGGCTCATCGGCCCTGTCGGGTGTGCTAACGGGGATGATCCAGTTCTGGCACGTCTCTTGTCATCTCCCGGTCAATCATCACGACCACTCGTAAGACAGCATATCACTGGCGTCGGCTTCTGGCTCTCTGAAGGTACATGACACATCTGATTCTGGGTGCAAGTATCAATGCAGCAGTGTCCTGGAAGGAATCCTGCTCACGGTCTATTCCATGCCTCTTCTCTGCCAACTGTCCGGAAGTCGTTGTCCTTTCCTATATCTGCATCTTGCTCTGGAACGACTGCATACTCATCGCGACTCCTTCTGGAAGGTAAGTCCAGGTACCATGCCTCAGCATGCGCATCGCATCTCTGATGTCGGCGGAGTGGAACGTCATCTCATCTAGATCTGGTACGAACCTCTTACTCTACTTTTCTCTAATATCGTCTGCTTTGGACTCGTCTCGTCATGGCTGCATGGACTGAGCTCCAACGACTATCCTCGTATCTGGAGTCTCCCAAGAATGCATCTCACCACCAAGCATCCGAATTAAGTCGAGCCATCCGATCGAGTCGTCAAAACCTCATAATCCCCCAAGAGCTCAACCTCTTGGGCACAGTTTAATAGTATCGAGTACATACCACAGCATCGGTGGTCCAGCCGTAGAAGGGCAAACCCAAGCCTCACGAATGGCGCCGTAGAACTGCCACAAACCCGAAGGTTCAAAGGCTTTCACACGGTCATTAAGTCGAGTTAGGGTTTCATTCTTCTAGAGGGACCATAGAATTGCCTGCATGTCTTTCCGACTACTTTAAACTTGGAATAATAGGTTTCTGACATTCGATCGTCTCTGTCGACTCCCAACGTCTTCGCGTGAAGTCATCTCTAGCTGGAATCAATCTATCTGATGACCTCGCATCGGGGTGGGCGAACGATCCACATGTCCTAGTCATTCATCCTCGATGACTAGCGACCTTCTATCATCTCTTAGTACAACTCGTTCTGCACTAACTCCAGCATCTGGGGCAATATCTCGTCGTTCGCAGCAATAGCTGGCTCGCTCGTCTGCATGCTGAACAGTGCCTCGACCATCATGAATAAGCAACACACCAGCGGTCATCAAAATCTGGCTGGCCTCTATCATTGGCTCAATCCTCTAGTGCTATCTGCACGTCCGAGCAATCTCGTAAAAGCGATCTGTCAAACGCTCATGGCGCGAAAACACAATCAGACGACGCCTCTCAATGCAATCGTATATCCCTGGAATCACGCCCTGGCCAGTCCTCGTTCGTGACGAGCTCGTGCTGACCGCAACTCTAGCCGTAGCTCTCCCTGCCCGTAATCATGGCAGCAAAACCATAACTGGTACGGATGAGGCTAGATCGGAATGAATATAATACTGAGCAAATAAATGTACATCCTAAGGCTTCTTAAGTGGAATAGTGTATCGTAAATATGCCGCGGAACATACCTACGGTACGTCACTCTACTTTAGTCACCTATTCCATCAACCAAGGGTCATCCTACACTTCGAAGGTTAAAACCTAACGCTCTGATACCAACTTTGTCACGTCCCGAAAGTACGGAACATGACCGGCACATAAACTACGAAACGCCTCGAGGCGTACGTAATCTAAGTAAACCGAAAACCCAGAAATCCAAACCAAGAAAAGTAGTAGAGTGAAGGAAAACCAATTTAAAACAAGTAGTTTTAATAGCATAAGCCGAATTATGCGGTTTTTAAGAACATCAAAATTTACTGAAAATTTCGGCAGAGTCTCCTTTGTAAATACTGGCCCCCAAACGGGATACAACATGAATAGTATACGAAATCAAGAATAAGGCATCCCCAAGCGGGAGCTAGCACTTCGTCAATCGACGGCCACAACCATACAAGCAATATAATATACAACGCCAACGGCGAGGATCAAAACTCAAAAGGAAACTCAAAACCACCAGAAATATAACAGGCGACTCTAAGGTCGAAAGAAAACAACACTGGTCTCTATCTCAACAAATACATGTTTGGTTGATGGAATTTACTAGATACAACTGAATAATATTATACAAGGTAATATGATGGGTACGATACAAGAAAAACCCACCTACTAGCAAGCCACCCGGAAATGGAAATAGTGCCAGCAAAGCCGTAATGAAACCTGTACGGCGAAACCTGCAAGAACTGTGGCACAACGGGGGTGAGTTGCCAACTCGTGAGTAGAAAAACATCTACGCACAGAAATCGCATAAATAACGCAATCCTAGGTTAATGATCATAATATATCCTCAAATATATGAATAACACGTAGCCTATAACAAGGCTAGGGTAAATATCTAACCCGAGTGTAATCTCATGTGCCCGTGTCAGTGCCTCAGGTAGCAATATATCATATGAATGAGGTATGAATGCATGGAACAGAATGCATGTACTGACGAAAACTGCTTTCATAAATCAGTGAGATTTCTGTAATTTAAAAGTGAGGTACCATAATGAAATCAGCATAAAACAGTGCCCAGTATCGACACAAAACAAGTGTCCAAATATCTCGATATCTCTGTATCACAATCGCTGTACCTCAATATCTCAAATCACAATATCTAGGGCGCCGTCAATCCAGACCGGCCCCTACCATTCATCTCAAGACCACGACGGTATCCTCCGGATATCCGACGCGTCGGGTAAAATCACCGGTAAGTAGTGCTTGTTGGAGATAGTGCCCTCAGAGTCAATTATTAGGTCACAGGTACGTGATTGTAATGATTGAGGGAGGACCTATCCCGGTAGGACAGTCTTACTCGAGATGATAGTATGCTATCTGGTTTACCTTTATCATCGTGTACTGCTTTAGGTGACCTGACACGTCGCTATTACACGTTGATAGAGCCCCTAGGATTCTTGCTTGACCACCAGCAGTATGAGGGCGATCATATAAGTGGGAGCTGGGGGTCTATAAGCTTATCCTTAAAAGGTCCCTAGTCGTGGGAGTTTCGAGACCGGGCATCGATACTCCATTAGTAGACTAGTGTATACAGTCGAGACCCCGACGAGGGGCGGTGGCCGGTCTCACAAGCCACTGGTGTCAGTTGGATCACCTAAGATGTATACAGGTGCTCATTGGGTTATGGGTACACCGGACAGGACTTGCCGGGAACATGCTAGTTGGTCATATACCAGACGTCAGATGGCAGTTCCCTGGTGACATGTGTGCAGGTTAGTTCATCGACCTGGGGATCGTCATTTGTCTCGTGTGAGTTCCCACTGTACTTTGATTACTACCCTACCACGGCTCAAAGGAGTCGTGCAAACAGGTTTTAGTTGGGTACAGTCCCGAGCCACATGGAGGCAGTGAGCGTATCTTCAGGGGTTCGTCTCTCCCGGTATTGGGGGTGAGGTCGTGCTGTGTCTAGGAGAGCCATTACACAAAGTCCTTGGCCAAGGCAAGGAGATTTACTGGTAGGTATTCCAGTAGTATCTCAGGGTGTTCTGGGCTACACTCCGACACGACTTGTACCGCTTTTGGGGGTCTGACTTTTACCAACCCCCTAGGCCCGCCATGCGATGCTCATAGACGAACGGACCGGACTGCACGGATATTGTCACTGACAGGCTCAGTAGGGAGTCAGGCTGAGTTCGCTCACAGACGTCCCTTTTGGTCAATACCTGGTAGCCCGTTACGTATTGGCTTATACCTCTGACGTGCTAGTGGTTAAATCCACGACCAAGGTGTTGACGAGTCTTTAGAGTCCCCCACATTCTGTTACTCAGCTTTCGGGCGAAAAGTTGTAGAGGCCGTATGGAGATATGGCAAAGTCCGATCAGATACGTGCGGTATTGCACGGATCAGGATCGGACAGTTTGTACTATGGGCCGTATTGGTATATGGCAGGGTTCGATCAGATACGTGCGGTATTGCACGGATCAGGATCGAACAGATATTACTAGCCGGCTTTGGTTTAAGCCGGATCCTAGTATAGTACAGTGTAGACTTTGTCTCATTGCATTTGTATTTCGGTCGAAATACAGATGCGGGTGTGTATGCACAGTATCGGGGTTTTCCTGTGATTTATTACGGGACCAGTTTTCTGGAGTTGCCAGTTTGCTTTCCGTTTCGGCCAATTTCCTTTGTTCCGTTCATTGGCCGAAGTGTGGTGGAGGAGGGTTTATTTGCATTGTTGCAAATAGGCATTAGTGAAGGGGGTTCTTTGCATCTTGTTACATCATGATGGTTTTCATGATGAGCACCTTACCTTGACTTCTTCTTCTCATGATGGCTTGACTTTTTGAAGCCATCATGCTTGAGATGATGGTTGCCTTGGAGTGTTGGATTTGTTGATAATCATTTCCTTTTGCATGATAGACTCCTCTCTCTCTCTCTCTTGTATTATATGAGTGAGGCTCCCATTTTTCATACACCTCTCTCATTCTCTCCCTCTCCTCTAGTGATGGCCGGCCACCATAAGGGTGGGTTGCCCATTTTTGTAGTGGGGATTTTTGCTCTCTTGATGCTAGAAAAAATCCCCGAGTTCCTCCACAAAAGTTCATACCTCATTTCCTCCACCACAATGGCATCTCCATAAACCCCAAAATGAGACTTCTTCTACTACACATTCTACAGCGATTCTTGGGCACGTCGAGTAGCCGGCTTCGTGCCCGAGTTGCCTCGGCATTGAGGTGGGAGCCCGTAAACATAGTAGGCGATGTGGTGCACTTCCGGCGACGAGGAGGAGACGGGACATTCCGCAGGTGATCGGATTGGAGATGAAGACCGGAGGACTTGGATCGTCGGTATATCTCTAACCCTTCTCTTTGTAGTTAGCTAGATTTAGTTTAATGGCCCGATCCGGTTTTAGTGCGCGGTGGTGCCGTTTTGCCAAGTCCGCAAAATTTTAAGTTTACCACCGTTTCCGCGTTTGGCCGTCGGATTGATGGCCGGGGCGCCGCCGTGCACTTACATTGGTATCAGAGCCTCGCCATTAACTTCGTCTAGCTTTCGTTTGATGTGTTTTGCTTTTCCGATCGACCAAAATTCCAAAATCTATGTTTTTGTGCACATCAGTTTTCTGTTAAGATTTTTTGGTGTCCAAAAATTTTTCAGGTGGTCTCAGAATGATGTGCAGGAAATTCTAAGCATACTGGAAAAATTCGACACTGTGATCTCTCCTCATGAGCGCGGAACCGCGGCCTCACCTCTATATTGGGCCGCGGATCCGCCGCAGTGTGGAGAGGTCAGTGGGCCATCTTTTTCCAGTGGGCTTCAGGGTAGTAATTAGGGGTTTTGGAATATTAAAATTGGGCCAATTATTTCTGTGAGTGCTACAGTATTGCTTGGGGGCCCACTTGTTAATTTTTGGTCAATCGGAAAATTTTAAACACATTTTTCACAGTATTTACATTATATCTGCGACCGTGAATGTCACTCGATCGGTAAATCCCGTCTAACTGCTATAGCCCGGTTAGACGGATTTGCGAAAGTGACTTTCACGTTGATGTTCTATGTTTATGCTGTGATGTTGCGGATCGGTCGTGGGGGATAGCCTGGATGCAATGCTAGTACTGTGATGTTGTATTATGTACATTTGATATTGCGGGGCGAGCGTCCGACATGTGGACTGCCGTCACTGCCTGTTTGTATTATTCTTTTGGGGCACGACCTGGTTGCGGTCGATGTACCCGGTGTATGTATATTTTACATTCTGTACTAGGATTGCCCCGCGGAGGGGTGCACGGATAGCCGGGTTCTAGAGGGCAACAAGCCCGCATCTCATGGCATTGAGACGGAGGGGGCTTCACTCTAGGATTGGCGGGCTATTCGCCACACTCGTAGGGGGTACAGGTTGACCCAGGAGGGGTGCCCAAGTTACCGGATTCCGTGAAGTGCTGGGTGGTCCATTCACGGCGCTGAAGGGGGCTGCCTCGCTTCAGGTTTTGGCGGGTAACTTGCCGCGCCCGTAGGGGTCTAGGATTACATTGCACAGGCTATCCACACGACCAGGGGAACGTCGGGTTTCAGCGGCTCTGTGAAACCCGGGGATCCCAGATATCTGTATTGTTTCTGTGATGCTGTTCATTCTCTGTGATGTTGCATTTTATTCACGCCTTGAGCGAATATAATATATTGGTATATATATTAGTAGATGTTGTATATGTTTTGCATCCGCGCTAGTCCAGTCCCCGCTCTGTCGTTAGTAAGCTAACCTAACGGGTAATGACGGGACCCAGTGGCGAATGCGGATGGCATATACGTACATCAGTATATTTTCGTTCTTTTTGGTGTGATCAATTGATGGGACTGCATTGATTCGGATCAATGCAAGTTTAAAAACAAACCTAATCAGATGTTGTTGGAACACTTTTCAAAAAGCTGTTATTGCAAGGACGTTCACTTTTGTTTTGCATCATGATATTCAGTTAGAATATCCTGCTCCTCAGTCGACGAGGCAAGGGCCGAGATCCCTTCACCGGGAGTGACCCCTTGGACAAAAGTTTGCGTCAGGGCATTAACTTCACTATAGCCGAGTACTTTTGCTTTGCACCGTGGTATTCAGTTGGAATATCCTGCACCCCATTCTACGGGGAAAGAGCCGAGATCCCTTCACCGGGAGTGACCTCTTTAGCGAAGGTTTTCGTCACTATATTTTCAAAAAGCTATCCGTTCCTTCAACGATATCAAGTTCATTACGTTAAAGGTTTTCGCCAGAAACCATTCGTAGCCCTCCGTCGTTTCAGACGGGTAGCACGTAGTATTCATGCTATGTTTGTTGACCTTCGTCAAGGCATAGTGTATGGTAGCTGCTTGTTACCTTTCTGTTGCATAGATAGATGCGTTGGTTTGGGACAGTCGTATAGCCTTGTTGACCTTCGTCAAGGGCTTGTACGGGTGGATTCGAATTAACCTGGATGATGACGGGTAGAACTTGACATGTGACTTATGATTTGTTGACCTTCGCCAAGGTCATAAGAGCATGGGGCAGAAATCACATCGGGAGTTTCAAAAGTACTGAAACTTGCCAGATATGCGCATACCTTCTGGAGTGTGATACCGTGAGCGGATTCCGTCACGTTGTCATGCGATGAGAGTTGGATCCCGATTCCCACTGATGAGTTAGTTTACTCCTCGGGTGACCCCGACTAATTCTTCTTTCAGGTTTGGAGGAGAATTTGAGGTACAGTGGGAGGTTTCCAGATTAGATAAATTGGTAACCATTCTGATCTAGGTTAGAGTGCACGCTGAGTGTTTCTTTTCTCTCTCTCTTTGGCAGCGACCATTGACCCGACCCTAGACTATGACTCAGTGACCAAGTTGACCGAACCTTCTTAAACACTGGCTTTTGGATTGTCAGAGTTGCAAACCTCATTACCACTCCTACTTTTACCCTTTTCTCCAGGACACCCCGTTTTACTACGAACGTCCACTTCCATTGGACAAAACCATCGTATGGTTAGATACGAACTCGAAAGAATTTATTCGAGGATGGTTTCCGGTTCTGGAGAAAACGGATAGGATTATTCAGTTGTCTTTTCCTTTTACCCTCTCTCAGGTTACGAGTACTCCTTGGTTTAGGGGTAGTACACCTATTACGCAAATTGGATTGTCTTCTTCCAAACCATAGGCTGGTGCCAAACGGTAGGGAATGAAGAAAACCAATTAGCATAACGATGGTGTGCAGAAGGTATTAAGTTCAGACAAAGCAAGGGATTAGTAAGCGGGGCAAAGTAAATTGCAACAGATATTCACGACCAAACCAAATATTTCGTTACCACTCCCACATCACCTTTGTATTTCTCCAGGACACTCCGTATCACTACGAAGATCCACAGTTTATTTGGATACTCCATCGTATGGTTATATACGAACTCGAATGGAACTGGTTCCAGTTCGGGGATGGATTCTGGTTTAGGAGAAATAGGAATAAGGGTTATTCAGGTGTCTTTTATCTTCACCTTCTCTCGCATTGCGAGTGTTCCTAGGATCGGGACAGTACACCCATTATGCTTATTGGATAGTCTTCTTCCAAACCATAGGCTGGTGCCGAACGGTAGGGAAGGAAGAAAACCATTTGGCCTAAAGGGGTGTACAGAAGGTAAAGACTAAAGACATATGAAGGGATTTGGAGAGGTGGCAAAGAATTATACGGTTACAGTCGTGAATCTGGAAGAGGCATTACTAGGAATACCAGGATACCCCATCGAAACATTTCAATGTTTCAGTTTCACTGTGTAATGTTAAAGGAAAACTGATTTCCCGATTAGACACTTACTCCAGGGTATGTATTTACCAGGTACGATTCTCACATCTGTATGGTTTTACAGATGATGAGTGGGAGTAGGTTATTGGGAATTGGGTGATCATCCTCATTGTATCGGGATTCGTTGTAATCGGTGATATTTGAGGAAATCACCTGGGCTGTTTACCGGTCGGCAAATATTTGGTTTTGAATATCCGCTGTTATGCACCAATTTCAAAATGATATATCTGTACGTCTATTTTCATAGAGTGAGATATACCTTTCTGAAATTATGTCTACGACATTTACCTATATCAGTGGATGGTTAGGTAAGGAGCATTAAACAGCGGTGTAATTCTTCTTAACCATAAGTACAGTTTTCAACCTACGACACACAGTGAATGAGTTATCAGACTCAAGGGACTTATACAAAGGATTGTATGTTGTCCAGGGTCCATCAGGACAAAGGGGTTGGTCCTCATACTATATTCTGTTTACTTTTAACTTCTCTAGTTCTTAGACATGTGTTTCGTAGAAACACAGGGTCTAAGTTTTGAGGAGTTATAGGTATTTGAATAGAGTAGAGAACCAGGTGTAGCAAGTATCGGGATTCTTCAAAGTGATCGAAGATGTAGATACTTGTGTATGGTATTCAGTTGATAGTAATGATAAAGAGATCTTGCTTCTCTTTCAGGTTACTCATAATTGGAAGTATTCCTAAGTTGAGTAACGCTGATCGGCCTCCTTCCATTTAGTTAACATGCGCTGGGGACAGCTGCATGATTTGAATCTGGTTCAATTAAATCTGTGCCTCTGTTTCTATATTGGATATAGAACAGTTCATATCTTAACGATGTTAAGGTACGGGGAGTTGTCCGGTTTATGCTTAAAACCAGACACTGGACAACTCAAGTCACGTTTCTGTAATGGCTGTTTGTGGGTTGACCCAGGCTATGACGCGGGTTGATTTTCTACCATCTGGATGAACAATAGCAATATTGTTCTAGACTCGCCACAGTTTTATTAAAAATGGATTTTTTCAGAAAACAATAGTGGGAGTATGGTAGAACTGGAAGTGATTCCAGAACCACAAACGATTACTAAAGATTTGATAAGGAACCTAAAGATTCAATCTGATTTGACATTCCATTGGCCACTCCGCAGATAAGGTGGGTAACTTCAGGCACCCGAGAGGCACTACGGTAGCCTCAAGGACGGTGACAGGGAAGTTCTTGTTTACCCACAATTGCCATTGCTGTTGTTCCAGGTTACGAGACCCGGCGGGAGGATGAGTATAGCGTCGTTCTAAACCAGTTTTAGAAGTGTACGTCTATATGACTCTGCCAGAGGGTTGTCGTAGTCAGTGGGAGCAGCGGAAGCATTGGTGGATAGGTAGCTTATGTCTATTTATAGACTAAAGCAGATGTAGCGGAGATAGATCATCTATTTCTGACGTGACAGTCATAGGTTTGACTTCATCAGAATAGGGGATGGATCTGTTGAGAAGGTAGTAGGGTGTGATATCCTGGAATTTGGATGACATACACAGAGTAGGAAAAGAA
The DNA here is from genome assembly GCA_030015575.1 of Agapanthus africanus. Lineage (NCBI taxonomy): Eukaryota > Viridiplantae > Streptophyta > Magnoliopsida > Asparagales > Amaryllidaceae > Agapanthus > Agapanthus africanus. The sequence continues at coordinate 244,139,900 of CM057350.1, forward strand.
ACTCCTACACTACGATCGGTTATACTTTGGTCGTCACACAGTTGTTTCTCCACAAAGGAAATGGATTTTATATCAGACATACTGGTTACTAGATCTATGGTTTTAGATCTAGATTTGGGTGGTTTCCCAATCAGGGTACTTGACAGCATTCTAAGAGTATTTAGGATGGACGACTCCTGGCACGGTAGTGTACCTGCAGGTAATGGAGTCACCCTCTCCAAAGGTGTCTTACAGACTAAAGGGGAGAGGGACGGGCATGATTGGCAGATCACTTGCTCAGGCAATTGAGTCAATCGTGAGATGTCAAGTACCACACCAGATGTTGTTCTTGCACTAAATGCAATAAGTTGACATTAATCCAATCCTGGAGAAACAGTCGGAAGCAGTTTTAGAACATAAGTGGATGTTCTAGGGATATGATAACGACAGCCTCATTCGGGAAACAGTTATCATTCCAGGCTTCCAAGGTGACATGGACGACAAGGAGGTTGTCAGAGTTATAGTTTTCCTTCTGATGAGGGGCAGTATTTTGGACAGGTGGTCCAAGGCAATACTGAGGGAGGCATGGCGCGCAGGACACTGATTAAGTTCAGTTGTCAATACAGTCTAAGAAGTTTGGATTTGGAGTTCATTTATGAGCTACGTCCCATCAGACATCCAGACATATTCTAAGACTGATATTGCTCATTTCGGGAGATGGGTTTCTCCGCGAACATGAGATATAGAGAGACATGGATAGAAACAACTAAGCGGATCCACTCACTGAGGCTATTCCTCGAACGCAATAGTTCCGCAAACGAGCTTTGTGAGACTGACTAGTAGAGGAGTTGGATGTTCGGTATCACACGGGCTGTGAGTATGCGACATCGCAATAATTAGCCTTGAGTGCAAGTGGGAGATTGTTGGAGATAGTGCCCTCAGAGTCAATTATTAGGTCACAGGTACGTGATTGTAATGATTGAGGGAGGACCTATCCCGGTAGGACAGTCTTACTCGAGATGATAGTATGCTATCTGGTTTACCTTTATCATCGTGTACTGCTTTAGGTGACCTGACACGTCGCTATTACACGTTGATAGAGCCCCTAGGATTCTTGCTTGACCACCAGCAGTATGAGGGCGATCATATAAGTGGGAGCTGGGGGTCTATAAGCTTATCCTTAAAAGGTCCCTAGTCGTGGGAGTTTCGAGACCGGGCATCGATACTCCATTAGTAGACTAGTGTATACAGTCGAGACCCCGACGAGGGGCGGTGGCCGGTCTCACAAGCCACTGGTGTCAGTTGGATCACCTAAGATGTATACAGGTGCTCATTGGGTTATGAGTACACCGGACAGGACTCGCCGGGAACATGCTAGTTGGTCATATACCAGACGTCAGATGGCAGTTCCCTGGTGACATGTGTGCAGGTTAGTTCATCGACCTGGGGATCGTCATTTGTCTCGTGTGAGTTCCCACTGTACTTTGATTACTACCCTACCACGGCTCAAAGGAGTCGTGCAAACAGGTTTTAGTTGGGTACAGTCCCGAGCCACATGGAGGCAGTGAGCGTATCTTCAGGGGTTCGTCTCTCCCGGTATTGGGGGTGAGGTCGTGCTGTGTCTAGGAGAGCCATTACACAAAGTCCTTGGCCAAGGCAAGGAGATTTACTGGTAGGTATTCCAGTAGTATCTCAGGGTGTTCTGGGCTACACTCCGACACGACTTGTACCGCTTTTGGGGGTCTGACTTTTACCAACCCCCTAGGCCCGCCATGCGATGCTCATAGACGAACGGACCGGACTGCACGGATATTGTCACTGACAGGCTCAGTAGGGAGTCAGGCTGAGTTCGCTCACAGACGTCCCTTTTGGTCAATACCTGGTAGCCCGTTACGTATTGGCTTATACCTCTGACGTGCTAGTGGTTAAATCCACGACCAAGGTGTTGACGAGTCTTTAGAGTCCCCCACATTCTGTTACTCAGCTTTCGGGCGAAAAGTTGTAGAGGCCGTATGGAGATATGGCAAAGTCCGATCAGATACGTGCGGTATTGCACGGATCAGGATCGGACAGTTTGTACTATGGGCCGTATTGGTATATGGCAGGGTTCGATCAGATACGTGCGGTATTGCACGGATCAGGATCGAACAGATATTACTAGCCGGCTTTGGTTTAAGCCGGATCCTAGTATAGTACAGTGTAGACTTTGTCTCATTGCATTTGTATTTCGGTCGAAATACAGATGCGGGTGTGTATGCACAGTATCGGGGTTTTCCTGTGATTTATTACGGGACCAGTTTTCTGGAGTTGCCAGTTTGCTTTCCGTTTCGGCCAATTTCCTTTGTTCCGTTCATTGGCCGAAGTGTGGTGGAGGAGGGTTTATTTGCATTGTTGCAAATAGGCATTAGTGGAGGGGGTTCTTTGCATCTTGTTACATCATGATGGTTTTCATGATGAGCACCTTACCTTGACTTCTTCTTCTCATGATGGCTTGACTTTTTGAAGCCATCATGCTTGAGATGATGGTTGCCTTGGAGTGTTGGATTTGTTGATAATCATTTCCTTTTGCATGATAGACTCCTCTCTCTCTCTCTCTTGTATTATATGAGTGAGGCTCCCATTTTTCATACACCTCTCTCATTCTCTCCCTCTCCTCTAGTGATGGCCGGCCACCATAAGGGTGGGTTGCCCATTTTTGTAGTGGGGATTTTTGCTCTCTTGATGCTAGAAAAAATCCCCGAGTTCCTCCACAAAAGTTCATACCTCATTTCCTCCACCACAATGGAATCTCCATAAACCCCAAAATGAGACTTCTTCTACTACACATTCTACAGCGATTCTTGGGCACGTCGAGTAGCCGGCTTCGTGCCCGAGTTGCCTCGGCATTGAGGTGGGAGCCCGTAAACATAGTAGGCGATGTGGTGCACTTCCGGCGACGAGGAGGAGACGGGACATTCCGCAGGTGATCGGATTGGAGATGAAGACCGGAGGACTTGGATCGTCGGTATATCTCTAACCCTTCTCTTTGTAGTTAGCTAGATTTAGTTTAATGGCCCGATCCGGTTTTAGTGCGCGGTGGTGCCGTTTTGCCAAGTCCGCAAAATTTTAAGTTTACCACCGTTTCCGCGTTTGGCCGTCGGATTGACGGCCGGGGCGCCGCCGTGCACTTACAGTGCTCCCCTGCCAGGCTCACATCGTCATCATCACGCGCTTCTTGCCCCGGGGTACATTACCGGGTCCACCATGTACCCGAAACGGTTCATCCATCTCCTCGAATCGGGTCTTGAAATCCATCAGCAAACTCATGGTGGACGACTCATACATCATAGGAAAATCCGCACTTTTTTTTTAGAAGAGAGAAATCAATTTATATATGTTTTGCGGTTTTCCTCCAAATCCAGAAAATATCATGGAAATCCGAATCATCAATAGCATGTAGAACCATGAATATAAGCATGAGAATGAATAACAGTATGCATGAAGCGACAAGTAATAACTACAATATCTAAGCTGGCATATAAGGTATGTACACTAATATTATGTCAAACTACTGGCTATCAAGCTAAGTTAAGCAACAATATTTTCTAAGGGGTACGTGACATGGCAATTACCGATGAAGATGTGTGTGAGCCGGCAAGTAAGTGTATGTGGTACATACGCATCATCGGTAATGGTGCTGGTGTCCTAACAGCATAATGTCAACAATGCAATATGAAATAACAATGTAAATATGCGATGCGGAGCGAGCAACCAAAATGAGCGGGAGCTAAAAAAAACTTGACGCAACTATAACTAATCTGCATTAATCTAATATAAGTCTTACAAATGGTGCCATTTGAAATAACACGAACCGCGGGGTTTTGAAAATAGGGCTACGGTGGTTTTTAAGAAAGGATACGTCTTTTGAAATATCCGTAGATCCCTTGACCTGTCTTTTAAAATATCCTCGATCCGCTAGTTTTGAAATAGGTAGGAGTCTAATCTAATCTAACAACTACACTAAACTATACGGCAGAACTAACAAGCTGAACTACAGGTAAGGAAACCGCCTATCATCTGAGTCGATACATATACATACATGTATATATACAGTCGGTGATCCCGCCTCAATAATATCATATCCATAACCAGACTTCCCAAGTCAAGAGTGCAGATCAATCATCAAAATATAGCTCGTACGTAAATCCGTCGTACGGCATCCCTAAATCTGGGTACGGTCAATATCACATTCATTATACTATTCATCTGATATCCTCTTTATCAAATATCATGATCGGGGTACTGATCTACGTCTAGTACAATATTGATACCATCTATGTATGCATGCATGTATAGGAATCACTACGTCAAAGACCCGCTAAAACATCATGTCGTATCTCAATACGAACCAAAACACATCACGGATATTCTGGCCTCAAGCCCAATGTCATCGACTCATCTCAAATCCCAATTACTATCCTCAAATCCAGTATATAGACACATAGTCCCATACCCATGTGTAAATATACACATCAATATATAATCCCATGTACGCACATATGAAAGAAGAATGTATGCAAATATGGGTGTGTGTATGTGTGGTGCAACCACTACTCTAGGGTTTCGCAACACTAAACCAATCCAATCACACCAAGGATCCATCTCTATCATCAATAATCTCAAACAATATAAACAATATATATATATGTGTGTGTGCATACGTATTCGTATACATCACCACGAATTTCGGGGGTGCTATACGCCATCCACCCGACTTCTCCCCGTAGATATAAATCTACTCACCTGGTCCTCGCTTGCCGGTGCCGACGCCACCACGCGCTTGCTTGTCGTCTCGAAGTCCACATGGGGTACCTACATATCATAACGCACCGTATCGCATTAAAATCCGACTCATGACCAAAACGACACACGAAACCCACATAGGTCAAAACCTATGGTTTGCTTCCACAAATCAACCTAAAAACCCTCGACGTCGGCGTACAAACGCCCAAACCATCGAGAAAAACCCAAACACACTCATTTGTACAATCACAAGCACTAATTATAATATAAAATAGCTTAAAATTCACAAAAACCCCAAATTCACTTAAAAAGCCATTTTTCCGAAAATCTGGCAAGCAAATATTACCCGTTCTAGTACAAAACCCGACGTTTAAACAAATCTAATGGCCATAATACTTATTAAACATCTTAAATAAGTCATAAAAACAATTTCCACAATTTAATCTCATTAAATTCCATTAACCCCAAAATTCAAGTTTACAAAATACCCAAATTTTAACTATTTTATAGCAAAATGCACAAACAACAATTTAGGTTGGATTTGCAAGATCTAAGTTGCTAAAAAACAAATTAAGATATTAATAATGTGATAAAAACCCTAACCATAATTTAATCTCACATATATATGCATTTCATAAAAAACCTAGTTTGCATAAAAAGCTTAAATTTGGACATTTTCAAGTAACAACTTGTAATTAGCAACTAGATTAGTTTTAACAAGTTTTCAAAATGCAATACCCACATCACACAACCATGCACCATTGATCACAACCCTAACTCCAAAACAAAACCCTCACTTGAATTTCTTATCTTGAAATTGGAACCATTATATTTACTAAATAAGTTTTGATTAACACAACCAAACAACAATTTAACAAAAGGTTGAGATTATACCTTCAAACCATGAGATCAATCATGGAAATAAGCCTCCAAAATCTCAACTTTTCCCCAAGATCCATAGTAGATAGGCTAAGGTAAAATGGGTAGGGCTTGGATTTTGAGTTTGCTTCGAATTTGTATGGATTTTGAAGCATTTTGATGGATTTTGGGGGCAAAATTGTATGGGATTTTTGGGGGAGGGCTGCTGTTCTTGGAGGGGCTGTTGTTGATGGGTAAAGAGGTGAGAGTGTGAGGGGAGAGAATGGCAAGTAAAGAAAAGTCCAAGTCAACACAAACACCTACCTCATTTTCTCTTTCTTCATTTCTTTTGTTTTCTTAAAATAGATGAGAATGAGAAGTGATTGGAGAGAGAGTGGGGGGGGGGGATATGGTCGGCCATGTGGCTAGAAATGTGAGGGTGTGTGTGAGAAAAGAGAGTTAAACTTACCCCATACTCACATTAACACCTAAACTCTTTAATTATATCATATTGTTTTATTTAAGCCTTTTTTTCCATCATATTTTCAAAACCGTTTAACAACTTAATTTCATTTCAAAATTAACATGTTAAAATTTTAATTAATGTGTTATGATGCACAAAATTTGTTTCAACTAATTCCAATTTGTAATTTTCCCTAATTAAATGTATTAGTGACGGCTTAAAATAATAATAAAATAATATTTTTTCAGAAAATTTGAAATTTCACCAGCGGCTCAATAAACACCAAATAATAGCAATTACATAGCTAGAATATGTATATTTAATTTTTATAATAAGATATTTGTATTTTGACTTTTTACAGAAAACCCCCTTATTTTACCGATTTTTTTCGAAATTTCACCGAAACGATTTTCAAAACGTTACATTTTACCCCATCTGGAGCAACGTCCAACGTCCATACTTTGTTGGAGTACATGGACTCCATTTCTGTCCGTATTGCATCCAGCCATTTTACCGAGTCGACGCTCTGAATGGCCTGCTGGAAGCTAGTCGGCTCTTCACTATCAATGAAGCAATCCTCTCTATCCCCGTCTATGAGAAAACCGTAGTATCTCTAGGGCGGATGAGACTGCCTACTACTCCTGCAGAGCGGCGCAGGAATTTCCTGATCTTTCGAACCCTCTGGTTCTACTAAGCTTTCAGTAATAGCTCGTGGTTTTGAAATTTCTTCCAGTTCTATGGCGCTCCCACTTATCTGATTTTCCAAAAACTCAGTTTCCAAGAAGTGGGCATGAAAAAAACCTTTTGTTCCTCTTCGCAATAGAAGAAATATCCCTTGGAGTTCTTTGGATATCCCACAAACTTGCACTGTACTGAGCGTGCCTCGAGTTTGTCCGCATGCTGCTTTTTGACAAAAGCTGGACATCCCCATGTCTTAATGTGCTTAAGATAGGGTTTCATCCCACACCACATCTGATATGGTGTGGTAGACACAGTCCTAGTTGGAACTCGGTTCAAAAGATATGCAGCTGATTCTAGTGCATATCCCCAGAATGATCACGGTAACTCAGCGTTACTCATCATGTACCGTACCATATCCAATAGGGTTCGGTTCCGTCTCTCCGATACACCGTAATGTTGCAGAGTGTATGGAGGAGTAAGCTGAGAAAGAATTCCATTCTCTTTTAGATAATCCAGGAACTCGGCACTCAAGTATTCACCACCTCGATCAGATCGCTGTGTCTTGATACTTTTGCCGGTTTGTTTTTCTACTTCATTCTTATATTCCTGGAATTTTCCAAAGGCTTCGGATTTATGTTTCATTAAGAAGACATATCCGTACCTTGAAAAGTCATCCGTAAAAGTAATAAAGTAAGAATAACCGCTTCGCACATGTGTAGACATTGGACCGCACACGTCGCTATGTACGAGTCCTAAGAGCTCGCCCGCACTTACTCTGTGTCCAGTGAACGGAGTCATTGTCATCTTTCCTTTGAGACAGGATTGGCAAGTTGCATATGATTGATATTCGAACGGATCCAAATATCCTTCTGTGTCTAACTTTGTCAACCTTCTCTCATTGATGTGACCTAGTCTACAATGCCATAAGAAAGCCTAATTTCTTTCCGGAGACTTTCTTTTGTGTGTATTCTGGACATTGAAAATCTGTGGTTGGTTTAATACGTATATACCATTGCTTAATGTACCTGACCCAATCAAAACCTGATTAAGGTGAATGTTCATAACATTACTTACAAATGCAAATTCATAACATTCTTTAGATAATAAAGATACAGATATGATATTACAGGTTGCATTGGGTACAAAATAACAATCACGCAAAACAAAAACGTGTCCATCTGACAACCCCAGGTGATAGTCCCCCACGGACTCAGCATCCATGCCAGCTCCGTTTGCAACTCTGAGGGTCATATCACCTGCCTTCAAAACCTTACGCCTTCTCAGTGCCTGTAAAGAATTACAGATATGAGATCCTGATCCGGTATCCAATACCCAGGATGTAGAGTTTATTGATAGACAGTTTTCAATAACATAAACACCTGAAGCTGAAGTCGCAACTTGCTTCAGATCCTGGTTTCTGGCCTTCCAAGCCCTGCAATCCTTTTTCCAGTGTCCACTCTTGTGACAGTAAAAGCATTCTTCCTTTCCTACAAGCTTTCCCGCTACTTTTGTTGCCTTTGTCTTTCCCTTCGTATCCACTTTACTAACACCGCCCCTTGGTTTGGCGGGGGCTTTCTTCTTCTTTCCCTTGGCTCTCGCCTTGGACCTAGAAGAGGAAGATCCTCCTACAAACAAAGTGGATGTTTCCCTACCTTTCTGTAGGGTGCCCTCTGCACTCCTCAGCATGTTGAGGAGTTCTGAAAGTTCAACTTCTTTTTCTTGCAAGTTGAAGTTCGGGATAAACTGGGCGTAAGTGGAAGGAAGGGACTGTAGAATCATGTCCGTGTAGAGCTCGTTCTCTAACGTGGTCCCAAGGTCCGCGAGCTCCTCAATGAAGCTAATCATCTTAAGCACCTGTTCCGCTACCGATGATCCGACGGCCAATCTCACCGAAAACAGCTTTTTCGAGACTTCGTATCTGGCGATACGGGATTGTTCAACATACAGTTCTTTTGTATGGAGAAATATGGATTCAAGGTCCATATTCTCGTATCTCCTCTGATGTTCATTGTCCATAGAGGCAAGCACGATGCACTTGGCCTTCGCGCGGTCGATTTCCCAGGTCTTACAGATTTTCTTATGTTGGAGATAGTGCCCGCAGAGTCAATTATTGGATCACAGGCACGTGATTGCAATGATTGAGGGAGGACAGTCTTACTCGAGATGATAGTATGCTATATGGTTTATCTTTATCATCGTGTACTGCTCTAGGTGACCTGACATGTCACTATTACACGTTGATAGAGCCCCTAGGATTCTTGCTTGACAACCAGCAATATGAGGGCGATCATATAAGTGGGAGCTGGGGTCTATAAGCACATCCTTAAAAGGTCCCTAGTCGTGGGAGTTTCGAGACACGGCATCGATACTCCAGAGTAAACTAGTGTGTACAGTCGAGACCCCGACGAGGGGCGGTGGCCGGTCTCACAAGCCACTGGTGTCAGTTGGTTCACCTAAGATGTATACAGGTGCTCATTGGGTTATGAGTACACCGGACAAGACTCGCCGGGAACCTGCTAGTTGGGATTATACCAGACGTCAGATAGCAGTTCCCAGGTGACATGTGTGCAGGTTAGTTCATCGACCTGAGGATCGTCATTTGTCTCGTGTGAGTTCCCACTGTACTTTGATTACTACCCTACCACGCTCAAAGGAGACGTGCAAACAGGTTTTAGTTAGGTACAGTCCCGAGCCACATGGAGGCAGTGAGCGGATCTTCAGGGGTTCGTCTCTCCCGGTATTGGGGGTGAGGTCGCGCTGTGTCTAGGAGAGCCATTACACGAAGCTCTCGGCCGAGGCAGGTGATTTACTGGTGTAGGGTTCCTAGGCACTCTAATGAGGTCTCACAAGGCATCAACCATGACAATTTCCAATTTTATGAGTGCCGAGAAACCCTAATACGGATCGTCGACTAGAAATTTAGGCGAAACAATGAACTAGTTAACAACTTAACTAAAGGTAAGAAGCTAAAACCTTTGTAGATCCGGTTATCCACTTCCTTATCTCCACGTAGTCGTCTCCTCACAGTCCACCTCGAATCCCGGACTCTTGCATTGGCTTCATCGAAGAAATGAGCGGATTAGTCGCCGGCTACGATGCCGAAGATGATCTACGTCGATGTTACACAAGATCAAGCTCTAACTTCACCAAGTCATGAAACTTATGAAGAAAACACCCTATATTACTTGGCAAGAGGTAGAGGGTGAAGAAATATGAGGTGGGTTCACTTTAGAATTGGATTTCTCACTTTAGAACTCAAGATGCCATTAATGGAGTCTAGTTTTCTTTCTTGAAAAAGAAGGAGAAGATGAAGATAGAATATGATAAAAAGTATATACATAATAGAAAATAAATCAATACTTATCATATCCTAACTATGGTCAAGTGTAGAGAATAGACCATGGTAAGTGGGAATGGTTAGGGTTAAGCAAGAAGACAAAATGGTCTCTTTAGTCAAAGCTTCATGAAGCTTCAACAAGCTTCATGATAAAAAGAAACCATTTTATTTTCTTTTATCCATTTAAATAAATAAAGAATGGATAAATAAATGAGTGAATAAATCAAAACCCTAACCATTATCATAACCATGGTACAATTCTTTACACAAGGCCAATATTCATGCATCATCAAACATGATACAATCAAGTGCAAAAAAGTATATCACATATACAACTTGTGAACTTCAAGTGAGAAAATCCATTTAAAGTGAACCTAATACTAGTTAATGCAAAGTAATATATCAAATATATAATTATACATTAAATCATTAAATCAACACTTGATTTAACGATCCGGTCATATCGAATATAACCGACTAGTATCCTATATATCGGCTTATCGAATCAAGGCTTGATTCGATATCTAGGTTATATCGAATATAACCAATCGATACATTCATCACGAGAATGAAATACGGTATATCACATACACGCATTATTCTCGGTCTCGCACATATCTCTTATGCACTCCTATTTCGTTTCGCTTGAGCTAGGAAACCTCTGTGTAGGACTCTAAAGACTCGTCAATACGCCGGTAGCAGATGATGATCATATCAAGCACCCACAAGCCGCAAGCGGTCTGTTAAACGTAACGGCCACCCGGGTATTGAGCGACCAGAAGATCGATGAGCAACCCCGCTCACACTCCTGTGAATCCAACCAGTAACACTTACCGTACAGTCCGGTCTCATCGTCTGATATGTCGCATATCTCGCCTAGGGTGGAAAATGTCAGACCCTAATAGCTCGATAAGTCGTGTCGATATGAGGTCTATAACAATTCGAGAAACTACTGGTAACACTTACCAGTAAATCTCAGCAACCTTGGCCAGGGATTTCCGGTTATAGCCAATCGAACACAGCGCAACATCAACTTCCTATACCGGGAGAGACGAATCCCCTCCTATCGCTCATTGCCTCCATGTGATTTGGGACTGTACCCAAAAGCCCCCGTTTTGCACGCCCTCTTGGACGTGGTAAGGTGGAAATCAAAGCACAGTGGGAACCACACAAGACTCTATGACGATCTTGGGTCAACAGACTACTCTGTACCAGTGTCACCAGAGAACAGACATCTGACGTAAGGTATAATACCATCTGGGAGTTCTCGGCGAGTCCGTCCAGTGTACCCAGTCTCTACTGAGCACCCGTATATCTCCTCTGATGTCAAACACCAATGGATATGGGATCATCCATCGCCCATCTGTATGGGTCAAGAAGGTACACGCTAGTCTACTCTGGTATATCGATGCCCCGTCTCGATACACCCACGACTAGGGACTTTGAAGGATGTACTTATGGACTACCATGTCCCCACTAGTATGATCCGCATCATAGTCTAGGTAGTCAAGTACACATCCTAAGGGCATTACCAACATGTAACAGAGAGACAATCAATGTACACGTTAAGGTAAAGAGTAACCAGATAGCATACTATCATGTCGAGCAACAAAGTCCTCCCTATATATGTCCCAGCATCCACTACAATATACATCCAATGTACAGTAATGGCCTCTAGGGCATACATATAACTAACAATCTCCCACTTGCACTAGGGCCATCTGATAGCAGTGGTTGCAGTATCTCATACTCAACCAACCCTTAAAAGTCTCTCTCTGGGAATAGGCATTCGCGAGTGGATCCGCAGTGTTGTCCTCTGAGTCTACTCTCCTGACCTCGATCCCCTGGAGATCAACCATCTCCACGATCAGGTGACACTGCCTTAGAATATGTCTGGATCACTGATGGGACAGACGTTCCTTGGCATAAGCCACAACTCCATTGTCACACAATGGGAGGAACGTAGTTCATCTCATGAACCAATATACACCCAAACAGCCTCTTTGGTAGCATGTTAAGTAGCGATGTATCCTGCCTTTATCTTCTAGTATGCCACGGTATCTAGCTTGGAACTCTTCCAACATACCGTCCCTCGACAGAGGGTAAGGACAATACCTGTGACTGACATTCAGTCGTATTTATCACCCTGGAACACTTCCAGTGATTTTCCCCAGGATCAACTGATACCATCTCACTACAACTAGTGAGTGTCCTAATATCCATTTAGATCTATCTCATAGATCCAAAACCCAGGATTTAGTAGGTATCACTTTGATCCTATGTGGAGAATCATTGTGATAAGCGGAGATTGATCGAGCGTAGCATAGGAAACTCCTTCCCTATCAAGAGTATGTCTTCTACGTACTCTACGAGGATCGTCACCATACTCCCTACTACCTTTTTGTTTATACAATGTTCATCTACCATTTTGATGATGTCAACTTCTTTGACTTATCCATCAGAACAGATGTTCCAACTCCGCGATGCGTGCTTTATCCTATAAAGCATCTTGCACACGTTTCCGCTGCTCCCACTGTCTACGAGGCCCTCTGGCTGTGTACTTATAGACCCACTCTTTTAAAACATCATTTAAAAAAGCAGTCATGACACCCAACCGCCAGATATCGTAGTCATGGTATGTAGCCGTGGCAAGTAGTATCTGGATGGACTTAAGCATAAGTATTGGAAAAAGGTTTCATCATTATCCACGCCTGGTCGATGACGAAAACCTTTAACAAGTCTAGCTTTGATTGCTCCGCCCCGATATACCATCGTGCAATGGTGTATACGGAGGAGTAATGCTGAGAGAGAATCTCATTCTCCTTTAAAATCATCCAGGAATTCCGTGCTCAAGTATTCTCCTCCTTGATCTTATCAAAGGACATGATACTTATACCTGTATTGGTTCTCTACTTCTAGCTTATATTCTATGAATATCTTAAAAGGTTCGGACTTGTGTTTCAACAGGAACATATGTCTGAATCTTGAGAGATCATCAGAGAATGTAATGAAGTAAAAAGAACCGGTCTTGGCATGTGTAGACAGGGGACCTTACATACATCATCATGTATCATTCCCAAGAGTTCACTAACTCTTTCTCTGTTTCTAATAAACAGAGCTGGTGTCATTATATCTTTGTGACATGACTGGCAAGTTTCACAAGATGTAAATTCAAACTGATTTAAATATGCATCTATATGTAACTTCAGCTAGTCGGGTTGCATTGATATGACCTAGTCTACAATACCTCAAGAAGAATTTGTTCATTTCTGAACTCTTCCTCTTGTGTGTGTTCCGTATACTAAGAACTGTAGTTTGATTTAGAACATCAATGCTTTTAGATAACGTGCCTGAACCGATCAACTTTTGATATAGAAAATGTTCAAAACATTATCCATCAATACAAAATTTTATCATTTCTTTACTGATAAAGAGACTGATATGATTTTGTATATCAGGTTCGGTATCTAATAACATTCGTTCAGAATCAATGTATTGGTAATACAGGGTGACAGTGACCAACAGACTTGGCTGCAACACTTGCCCCGTTTTCTGCCTCATGAAACTTATCACCCGTTCTCAGTTCTCTACCTATCTGTAGCCCTATGTAACAGATTACATATCTGGGATCCTGATCTGGTATCACATACCCAGGACGTAAAGGATACAGAGAAACAGTTCTTTGTAATGAACACACCCGAAGATGATGCATCAGCATGCACTCTCTTCGTTTGGGCGGCACGGGAAATCTGTTATTCCCCAATTTCCTGCTCTGTCTTATAACAATTATAAGTTGGAGCGGGACCAACGTTCCCCAACTCAGTATAACAAGCGGGTTCGGTCATTAATCCGTATTATTATCTTGATTAAGGCGTGATATGGTCGCTACCTGGAGAGAGAGAGAAGAAAACACTCAGCGTGCGCTCTTGCAAGAATAGATTGGTTATTATTTTATCTAATCAGGATGGCTCCCACTGCTTTTTATTAAATCTTCCTTCAAACCCTAAAAGGAAAGACTAGCCGGGATTAATTACACACTATAAGTTCGCCAATCTTTCAGCCAGGCCAGTGTCGGTACTTTGAGGGAGGTCCCCCGTGCTTTCGCACGAACCTAATTAATGTAAACCTCGTTTTCCCAGAGGCGTAACCCCGTTGACACCTTTCTAGACACCTACTTGATCGGCTAATTGTAATGTGTAAAACTCTCCCAGGAGTAACTCTTGCTCACAGCGGGTATCGGGATCCAACTATCTCATAGGAGGTATGCAATCTCATTGCAAATTTCAACACTTGAAATTCCCGATAATTTTGCCCCTAGCACCCTATAATCTTGACGGAGGTCAACAAACCATAGGCTACTAGTCAAGTTCAACCCGTCATTTCTTGATCGAATTAAACCCACCCGCACGACCCTTGACGGAGGTCAACAAGGCCGCACGACTACCCTAATCCAATCTGCATCATATGCATAAGCAGATAAATACTAGTTAGCTACCGCACACTACGCCTTGACGGAGGTCAACAAACGTAGCACGAATACTAAATAGGACTTATCTGAAATGACGGAGGGCTACGACAGGTTTTTCTGAAAACCTATTGCGTAATGAACTTGATATCGTTGTAGAATCAAATGATTTTTGAAATGGAGTGCTTTTGAGGCTTTTCTAGTTTTGCTAAAGGAGTCACTCTCGGTGAAGGGATCGTCGGTCCTTTCCTCGTCGAATGAGGTGCGGGATATATCATATATATCACTGTGCGAAGCAGAACTTTTAAAAGCAATCAAAAGACAAACCGAGTGTGTAGCATCTGCCAGTTATTGCTAAAGGAGTCACTCCCGGTGAAGGGATCTCGGTCCTTTCCTCATCGAATAAGGTGCAGGATATATCATATATACCTCTGTGCAAAGCAAGAACTGTAGCTACCTGTTTTATTTAGAAATTCGATTCTACAACATCTTAGGTTTCTTTAATTTCATTAATCATATTAATGAAGTCCGATCATTTAAGTACCTAAACATCACAGATAAATACGACGTACATTTATGCCATCCGCATTCGCCTCGATGTCCCCTCGTGCACCGTTAGGTTAGGTAACTAACGGCAGAGTAGGGCATGGCTAGTACGGATGCAAAACATAAGTAACGTCTATATAATATATCATATTTACTATATACTGTATCTATCACAGAACATCACATGATCATATCACAGATATCGCAGCAGAAAAATATCATATGAAATATTGGATATACTAGGACGTCCGTGTTTTCAATACGAGCCAGTATAAAACACGGATTCCAGGGTCGTGATGAATAGCCAATCCCACACCCCTAGACCCCTACGAGAGCGGCAAGCAACCCTACTAATTCTAGGGTTAGGAGACCCGGACCCGACTCCTCGAGATGGTCTCCCACTGGACCCTAGAACCCGGTTACTTGTGCTCCCCTCCTTGGGTCTATCCTAATGCGGAAAAGAAAATAATATACAAAGGGTGACATCTTCCGCAACCTGGAAGTGCCCCAATAAAAGAATATTACATACAAGTTTTTACATGAATGAAAATGAAAAACACTCATCTCACATAAAAAACCCCGGCTATTCAAACACGACAATCCAATATAACATATCCAGCAACAAACAACATCACATGTCATCAACTTAAGTAAATATGCGCATCCCAATTGTCGTTGACATATAGCAACGAAACCGGCGAAATCACATATTACACTTACGGTCACAGAAAAGAAAGTGTAAAACTACAACAGTTGGAATCCGCAACCACCTCAGACATCGCATGCCTGACCAAATGAATTCTTTAGATATCGCATGCCTAACAATTATAAACCCCGCATTTTAGTCTCAAAATCGAAAACTCTTTTCAATATCAAGTCGGCCAATTCAACAAGATTCCCGACATTTTGATCGAATGCTCGTCGCAAACTTTAGTAGATGGTCGCACCCCCGATACCGTCGACGAAGTGCACCAAGGCGGAACACCGCTACCGGGAGCACCCGAACGGATGCTTTCGGCGACGGGGTTCTCCTACAGTCACTTGGTCGAGGCAATGGAGTGAAACTGTCTATTAAGTTTACCCGGCGAGAATCCGCGTACGCTACGTGATTGCGACGGACTTTTGATCACATCAAAATTCCGTGGCAACCGATCAAGTGAGACTAAACCGCTAGATTTATAACATTCATTTCGTTATCTCATAACTACTCGTGAATTCCAATTATTGTATCACATTCCGGATAAATAGAAAACGCTAAACTTTTCGATCGAACAATCGAACACCCAAGTTTTCCCGATACAGCTCAACACATGAAATAAGTCTAACAGCATTCAGTTCGTGCCTCAGTACCAACGGTCCAGCCGTAGAAGGGTCAAGCCAACGCCTCACATGTGGCACGCCGTACTGCCCCAAACCCGAAGGTTCAAAGGGCAGTTCAAGACGGTCACATAATCGAGTTAAGGTTTGTTGTCTTCTAGAGGGACCATCGCGTTACTTGCACTACTTAGAACGTCGTTAAACTACGTAAAAATCCAACAATTGGAAATTTCCCGGTAGGGGAAAAAGTGGGTATTTATATCCGGTCGAACTTTTTAACATAATCTAAAATTTACCCGGAAAAACACAGAGACAAAATTAGGCAATCCGATCGAATCTACGAGTTCCCTAAACAACCCCAGAAAACTCAACTGTAGAGTAAATATTAAAATATTCCAGAAAATACAGCACTAGAAATTAGGAATTACTGTGCAAATTAAAAAGGCTGATGTGACTAATTGGCCGCGTAACCGCCGCACAAGCCAGCTTGTGCCGCGGTTCCGCCGCACTTTAGAAGAATCATGAGCACGTGCTCCACAGTAATTCATCAAATTCCCTGCGGATTTTTCTGCATATTTTTAATTTCGAAAAAGACCAGATTTCAGAAAATGTACAGAGAGCATTTTCCGGGTTAGGTTTTGGTTCGATCGGACTTCTAACTCCGTCTACGCATCGCCTAAGGCTCTAGCTAGGCTCTGATACCACTGTAGGGTTCCTAGGCACTCTAATGAGGTCTCACAAGGCATCAACCATGCCAATTTCCAATTTTATGAGTGCCGAGAAACCCTAATACGGACTGTCGACTAGAAATTTACGCGAAACAATGAACTAGTTAACAACTTAACTAAAGGTAAGAAGCTACAACCTTTGTAGATCCGGTTATCCACATCCTTAGCTCCACGTAGTCATCTCTTCGCTGTCCACCTCGAATCCCGGACTGTTGCATCGGCTTCATCGGAGAAATGAGCGGACTAGTCGTCGGCTACGATGCCGAAGATGATCTACGTCGAGGTTACACAAGATCAAGCTCTAACTTCACCAAGTCATGAAACTTGAGAAGAAAACACCCTATACTGCTTGGCAAGAGGTAGAGGGTGAAGAAATAGGAGGTGGGTTCACTTTAGAATTGGATTTCTCACTTTAGAACTCAAGATGCCATTAATGGAGTCTAGTTTTCTTTCTTGAAAAAGAAGGAGAAGATGAAGATAGAATATGATAAAAAGTATATACATAATAGAAAATAAATCAATACTTATCATATCCTAACTATGGTCAAGTGTAGAGAATAGACCATGGTAAGTGGGAATGGTTAGGGTTAAGCATGAAGACAAAATGGTCTCTTTAGTCAAACCTTCATGAAGCTTCAACAAGCTTCATGATAAAAAGAAACCATTTTATTTTCTTTTATCCATTTAAATAAATAAAGAATGGATAAATAAATGAGTGAATAAATCAAAACCCTAACCATTATCATAACCATGGTACAATTCTTTACACAAGGCCAATATTCATGCATCATCAAACATGATACAATCAAGTGCATAAAAGTATATCACATATACAACTTGTGAACTTCAAGTGAGAAAATCCATTTAAAGTAAACCAATACTAGTTAATGCAAAGTAATATATCAAATATATAATTATACATTAAATCATTAAATCAAAACTTGATTTAACGATCCGGTCATATCGCATATAACCGACTAGTATCCTATGTATCGGCTTATCGAATCAAGGCTTGATTCGATATCTAGGTTATATCGAATATAACCAATCGATACATTTATCGCGAGAATGAAATACGGTATCACATACACGCATTATTCTCGGTCCCGCACATATCTCATATGCACTCCAATTTCGTTTCGCTTGAGCCAGGAAACCTCTGTGTAGGACTCTAAAGACTCGTCAATACGCCGGTAGCAGATGATGATCATATCAAGCACCCACAAGCCGCAAGCGGTCTGCTAAACGTAACGGCCACCCGGGTATTGAGCGATCAGAAGATCGACGAGCAAGCCCGCACACACTCCTATGAATCCAACCAGTAACACTTACCGTACAGTCCGGTCTCGTCGTCTGATATGTCGCATATCTCGCCTAGGGGTGGTAAACGTCAGACCCCAATAGCTCGATAATTCGTGTCGATATGAGGTCTATAACAATTCGAGAAACTACTGGTAACACTTACCAGTAAATCTCAGCAACCCTGGCCAGGGATTTCCGGTTATAGCCAATCGAACACAGCGCAACATCAACTCCCTATACCGGGAGAGACGAATCCCCACCTATCGCTCATTGCCTCCATGTGATTCGGGTCTGTACCCAAAAGCCACCGTTTTGCACGCCCTCTTGGACGTGGTAAGGTGGAAATCAAAGCACAGTGGGAACCACACAAGACTCTATGACGATCTCGGGTCAACAGACTACTCTGTACCAGTGTCACTAGAGAACTGCCAGCTGACGTAAGGTATAATACCATCTGGGAGTTCTCGGCGAGTCCGTCCAGTGTACCCAGTCCTTACTGAGCACCCGTATATCTCCTCTGATGTCAAACACCAATGGATATGGGATCATCCATCGCCCATCTGTATGGGTCGAGAAGGTACACGCTAGTCTACTCTGGTATATCGATGCCCTGTCTCGATACACCCACGACTAGGGACTTTGAAGAATGTACTTATGGACTACCATGTCTCCACTAGTATGATCCGCATCATAGTCTAGATAGTTAAGTACACATCCTAAGTGCTTTACCAACATGTAACAGAGAGACAATCAATGTACACGTTAAGGTAAAGAGTAACCAGATAGTATACTATCATGTCGAGCAAGAAAGTCCTCCCTATATATGTCCCAGCATCCACTACAATATACATCCAATGTATAGTAATGGCCTCTAGGGCATACATATAACTAACAACTGGTAGGTATTCCAGTAGTATCTCAGGGTGTTCTGGGCTACACTCCGACACGACTTGTACCGCTTTTGGGGGTCTGACTTTTACCAACCCCCTAGGCCCGCCATGCGATGCTCATAGACGAACGGACCGGACTGTACGGATATTGTCACTGATAGGCTCAGTAGGGTATCAGGATGAGTTCGCTCATCGACGTCCCTTTTGGTCAATACGTGGTAGCCCGTTACGTATTGGCTTATACCTCTGACGTGCTAGTGGTTAAATTCACAACCAAGGTGTTGACGAGTCTTTAGAGTTCCCCACATTCAGTTACTCAGCTTTCGAGCGAAACACTGTAGAGGACGTATGGAGATATGGCAGGGTTCGATCAGATACGTGCAGTATTGCACGGATCAGGATCGGACGGATAATACTAACCGGCTCTGGTTTAAGCCGGATCCAAGTATAGTACAGTGTAGATTTTGTCTCATTGCATTTTTATTTCGGTCGGAATACAAATGCGGGTGTGTATGCACAGTATCGGGGTTTTCCTGTAATTTATTACGGGACCAGTTTTCTGGAGTTGCCAGTTTGCTTTCCGTTTCGGCCATATTTCTTTGTATCGTTCAGTGGCCGAAGATTGGTGGAGGAGGGCTTATTTGCATTTGTGCAAATAAGCAATTGTGGAGGGTGTCTTTGCATATTGTCGCATCATGATGGCTTCATGATGGTGCACCATCCCTTGACTTGTTTTTTTGCTTCATGATAGTTTTCATGATTGCTTGACTTTGGATATGATGATGGTTGTTGTTAGAGTGTTGGGTTTTGTTGTGATCATTGGATTCTCTCATCATCACTTGCTTCCATCATTGCATTCCACCCACCCCTTGACCTTGCTCTCTCTCTCCACTCACACAAGAGGAGGGGCCGGCCACTATTGTAGGATGAGGGGATTCATTTTTCATGTGTGGCATTTGGCTTTCTAATTGTGCTAAGAAAAAAGCTCTCTAGTTCATCTCAAAAATCCATTCCTCCACCATCTCAAAAGGCAACCTCCATGAACCCCAAATTGAGACATGGTTCTACAAACATTCTACAGCAAACCTTGGGCACGTCGGCTCGCCAACTTCGTGTCCGATTTGCCTCGGTATAGAGGTGGGAGCCCGTAAAAGATGCAGGCGACGTGGTGCCCTTTCGGCGACGAAGTAGAGACTGGAGATTCCGCGGGAGATCGGAACGACGACGAGAAGACCGGAGGACACGGATCAGTCGGTATATCTCTCTTTCCTATCTTGTAGTTAGTTAGGACTAGTTAATGGTTCGATCCGGGTTTTAGTGCGCGGTGGTGTCGGTTCAAGAAAATTTAAAGTAAATCACCGCTTCCGCATTGCGGCGTCAGATTGACGGCCGGGGCGCCGCCGTGCACTTACAGTGGTATCAGAGCCTCGCCATTAACATAGTCTAGCTTTGTCTAATGTGTTTTACATTTCCGATCGAACAAAATTCCAAAAACCCGCGTTTTCTTCACGCCAGTTTTCAGTCGAATTTTTTCTGGCTCGAAAAATTTTTCAGGTTGTAAAATAGTGATGTACTGGAAGCTCTAAGCACTCTGTAGAAGTTCGACACAGTAACTCGACTACTGAAGTGCGGAACCGCGGCCAAACCCCCCTTTGGGCCACGGTTCCGCCGCACAATGATGTCCTTGCTGTATCAAATTTCTGCAGTTGCTTTATGGGTTGAAAATAGGGGTTTTGGAATATTATTTTTGGGCCCAGAATTTCTTGATGTGCTACAGTAGTACTTGGGGGCCCACTTGGTAAAATTTGATCGATCGGATATTTTAAACACATTATTTCACAGTATTTACAATATATATGCGACCGTGAATGTCACTTGATCGGTAAATCCAGTCTAGCTGCTATAGCCCGGTTAGACGGATTTGCGAACGTGACTTTCACGTTGATGTTCTGTGCATTGCTGTGATGTTGCGGATTGGTCGTGGGGATAGCCTGGTTGCAGTGGTAGTACAGTTTTGTTGTATTATGTACATTTGATATTGCGGGGCGAGCGTCCGACATGTGGACAGCCGTCACTGCCTGTTTGTATTATTATTTTGGGGCACGGCCAGGTTGCGGTCGATGTACCCGTTGTATGTATATTTCACTTTCTGTACTAGGATTACCCCAAGGTGGGGTGCACGGATAGCCAGATTCTAGAAGGCAACAAGCCCGCATCTCATGGCATTGGGACGGAGGGGGCTTCACTCTAGGATTGGCGGGCTATTCGCCGCACTCGTAGGGGGTACAGGTTGACCCAGGAGGGGTGCCCAAGTTACCGGATTCCGTGAAGTGCTGGGTGGTCCATTCACGTTGCTGAAGGGGGCTCCCTCGCTTCAGGTTTTGGCGGGTAACTTGCCGTGCCCGTGGGGTCTAGGATTTCATTGCACAGGCTATCCACACGACCAGGGGAACGTCGGGTTTTCAGTAGTGGCTCTGTGAAACCCGGGGATCCCAGATATCTGTATTGTTCTGTGATGCTGTACATTTCTGTGATGTTGCATTTTATCACGCCTTGAGCGAAATATTATATATTGGTATATATATTATTAGATGTTGTATATGTTTTGCATCCGCGCTAGTCCAGTCCCCGCTCTGTCGTTAGTTAGCTAACCTAACGGGTAATGACGGGACCCAGTGGCGAATGCGGATGGCATATACGTACATCAGTATATTTTCGTTCTTTGTGGTGTGATCAATTGATGGGACTGCGTTGATTCGGGTCAATGCAAGTTAAAAAACAAACCTAATCTGATGTTGTTGGAACACTTTTCAAAAAGCTGTTATTGTAAGGACGTTCTCTTTTGTTTAGCATCGTGGTATTCAGTTGGAATATCCTGCTCCTCAGTCGACGAGGCAAGGGACGAGATCCCTTCACCGGGAGTGACCCCTTGGACAGAAGTTTGCGTCAGGGCATTAACTTCACTATAGCCGATTACTTTTGCTTTGGACTGTGGTATTCAGTTGGAATATCCTGCACCTCATTCTACGGGGAAAGAGCCGAGATCCCTTCACCGGGAGTGACCTCTTTAGCAACGGTTTTCGTTACTATATTTTTAAAAGCTATCCGTTCCTTCAACGATATCAAGTTCATTACGTTAAAGGTTTTCGCCAGAAACCATTCGTTGCCCTCTGTCGTTTCATATGGGTGGTCAATAGTATTCAAGCTGTGTATGTTGGCCAAAGACAAGGCACAGTGATTAGTAGCTATTGGGGTATTCATATGCAGCATAGATAGATGCGTTGGTTTGGGACAGTCGTACTGCCATTTTGGCCAAAGTCATGGGTAGGTATGGGTGGATTCAAATTAACCTGGAGAATGACGGGTAGAACTTGACATGTGACTTATGATATGTTAGCCAAAGTCAAGGTCATAAGAGCATGGGGCAGAAATCACATCGGGAGTTTCAAAAGAACTGAAACTTGCCAGATATGCGCATACCTTCTGGAGTTTGATACCGTGAGCGGATTCCGTCACGTTATCATGCGATGATAGTTGGATCCTGATTCCCACTGATGAGTTGGTTTACTCCTCGGGTGATCCCGACTAATTCTTCTTTCAGGTTTGGAGGAGAATTTGAGGTAACAGTGGGAGGTTTCCAGATTAGATAAATTGGTAACCATTCTGATCTAGGTTAGAGTGCACACTGAGTGTTTCTTTTCTCCCTCTCTGACAGCGACCATTGACCCGACCCTAAGACTATGACTCAGTGACCAAATTAACCGAACCTTCTTAAACACTGGTTTTTGGATTGTCAGAGTTGCAAACCTCATTGCCACTCCTACTTTTACCCTTTTCTCCAGGACACCCCGTATTACTACGAACGTCCACTTCCATTGGACAAAACCATCGTATAGTTATATACGAACTCGAAGGGATTTATTCGAGGATGGTTTCAGGTTCTGGAGAAAACGGATAGGACTATTCAGTTGTCTTTTCCTTTTACCTTCTCTCAGGTTGCGAGTACTCCTTGGTTTAGGAGATAGTACACCTATTACGCAAATTGGATAGTCTTCTTCCAAACCTTAGGCTGGTGCCGACCGGTAGGGAATGAAGAAAACCAATTAGCCTAACGATGGTGTACAGAAGGTATTAAGTTAAGACAAAGAAAGGGATTAGTAAGAGGGCAAAGTAAATTGCGACTACTATTCACGACCAAACCAAGTATTTCTTCGCCAATCCCAAAATCACCTTTGTATTTCTCCAGAACACTCCGTATCACTACGAAGACCCACAGTTTATTGGATACTCCATCGTATGGTTATATACGAACTCGAAAGGAACTTGTTCCAGTTCGGGGATGGATTCTGGTTCAGGAGAAATAGGAATAAGGTTTATTCGGTTGTCTTTTATCTTCACCTTCTCTCGCATTGTGAGTGCTCCTAGGATTAGGACAGTACACCCATTATGCTTATTGGATAGTCTTCTTCCAAACCATAGGCTGGTGCCGAACGGTAGGGAAGGAAGAAAACCATTTGGCCTAAGGGGTGTGCAGAAGGTAACAACTAAAGACATATAAAGGGATTTGGAGAGGTGGCAAAGAACTATACGGTTACAGTCGTGAATCTGGAAGAGGCATTTCTAGGAATACCGGGATACCCCATCGAAACAGTTCAATGTTTCAGTGTCACTGTGTACTGTTAAAGGAAAACTGATTTCCCAATTAGTCCTTACTCCAGGGTATGTATTTACCAGGTATGATTCTCACATCTGTATGGTTTTACAGATGATGAGTGGGAGTAAGTTATTGGGAATTGGGTGATCATCCTCATTATATCGGGATTCGTTGTAATCGGTGATATTTGAGGAAGTCACCTGGGTTGTTTGCCGGACGGCAAATATTTGGTTTTGAATATCCGCTGTTATGCACCAATTTCAAATCGATATATCTGTACGTCTATTTTCATAGAGTGAGATATACTTTTTGAAATTATGTCTACGACATTTACCTATATCAGTGGATGGTTAGGTAAGGAGCATTAAACAGCGGTGAAATTCTTCTTAACCATAAGTACAGTTTTCAACCTACGACACACAGTGAATGAGTTATCAGACTCAAGGGACTTATACAGAGTATTGTATGTTGTCCAGGGTCTATCAGGACAGAGGGGTTGGTTCTCATACTATATTCGGTTTACTTATCACTTCTCTAGTTTTTAGACAGGTGTTTCGTGGAAACACAGGGTCCGAATTTTGAGAAGTTATAGGTATTTGAATAGAGTAGAGAACCAGGTGTAGCAAGTATCGGGATTCTTCAAAGTGATCGAAGATATAGATACTTGTGTACGGTATTCAGTTGATAGTAATGATTTAAGGAACTTGCTTCTTTTTCAGGTTACTCATAATTGGAAGCATTCCTAAGTTGAGTAACGCTGATCGTCTCTTTCCATTTAGTTGACATGCACTGGAGACAGCTGCATCATTTGAATCTGGTTCAATTAAATCAGTGCCTCTGGTTCTATATTGGATATAGAACAGTTCGTATCTTAACGTTGTTAAGGTACGGGGAGTTGTCCGGCATATGATTAAAACCAGACTCTGGATAACTCAAGGCACGTTTTCTGTAATGGCTGTTTGTAGGTTGACCCAGGCTATGACGAGGGTTGACTTTCTACCATCGGGAAGATCAATAGTGATATTGTTCTAGACTCGCCACAGTTTTAATAAAAAATGGATTTTTTCAGAAAACAGTACTGGGAGTATGGTACAACTGGAAGTGATTCCAGAACCACAAACGATTACTGAAGATTTGATAGGAACCTAAAGATTCAATCTGGATTGACATTCCATTGGCCACTCCGCAGATATGGTGGGTAACCTCAGGCACCCTAGGGCTACTCCGGTAGCCTCAAGGACGGTGACAGGGAGGTTCTTGTTTACCCACACTTACCATTGCTGTTGTTCCAGACTGTGAGACCCGGCAGGAGGATGACTATAGCGTCGTTCTAAACTAGTTTTAGAAGTGTACGTGTGTATGACTCTGCCAGAGGGTTGTCGTAGTCAGTGGGAGTAGCGGAAATATTGGTGGACAGGTAGCTTATGTCTATTTATAGACTAAAGCAGATATAGCGGAGATAGATCATCAATTTCTGATGTGACAGTCATAGGTTTGACTTCATCAGAATAGGGGATGGATCTGTTGAGAAAGTAGTAGGATGTGATGTCCTTGTATATGGATGACATTCACAGAGTAGGAAAAGAAATTCCTTTACTACAATCGGTTATACTTTGGTCGTCACACAGTGGTTTCTCCACATGGGACTTGGATATAATATCAGACATTCTGGTTACTAGATCTATGGTTTTAGATCTAGATTTGGGTGGTTTCCCAATTAAGGGTACTTAGACATCATTCTAAGGGTATTTAGAATGGACGACTCCAGGCACGGTAGTGTACCTGCAGGTGATGGAGTCACCCTCTCTAAAGGTGTCTTACAGACTAAAGTGGAGAGGGATGTACATGATTGGCAGATCACTTGCTCAGGCAATTGAGTCAATCATGAGATGTCAAGTACCACACCAGATATTGTTCTTGCACTAGATGCAATAAGTTGACATTGATCCAATCCTGGATAAACAGTCGGAGGCAGTTTTAGAACATAAGTGGATGTTCTAGGGAAGTGATAAGGACAGCCTTTTTCGGGAGACAGTTATCATTCCAGGCTTCCAAGGTGACCTGGACGACAAGGAGGATGTCAGAGTTATAGATTTTCCTTCTGATGAGGGGTAGTATTTTGGAAAGGTGGTCCAAGGCAATACTGAGGGAGGCATGGCGCAGGATACTGATTAAGTTCAGTTGACGATACAGTCTAAGAAGTTTGGATTTGGAGTTCATTTATGAGCTAGGTCCCATCAGACATCCAGACACATTCAAAGACAGGTATTGCTCATTTAGGGAGATGGCTTTCTCCGCGAACTTGAGATATAGAGAGACATAGAAAGAAATATCAAAGCGGATCCACTCACTAAGGCTATTCCTCGAACGCAATAGTTTCGCAAACAGGCTTTGTGAGACTGACTAGTAGAGGAGTTGGGTGTTCGGTATCACACGGGCTGTGAGTATGCGACATCGCAATAAATAGCCTTGAGTGCAAGTGGGAGATTGTTGGAGATAGTGCCCTCAGAGTCAATTATTGGATCACAGGCACGTGATTGCAATGATTGAGGAAGGACCTGTCCCAGTAGGACAGTCTTACTCGAGATGATAGTATGCTATCTGGTTTATCTTTATCATCGTGTACCACTCTAGGTGACCTGACATGTCACTATTACACGTTGATAGAGCCCCTAGGATTCTTGCTTGACCACCAGCAGTATGAGGGCGATCATATAAGTGGGAGCTGGGGTCTATAAGCACATCCTTAAAAGGTCCCTAGTCGTGGGAGTTTCGAGACACGTCATCGATACTCCAGAGTAGACTAGTGTGTACAGTCGAGACCCCGACGAGGGGCGGTGGCCGGTCTCACAAGCCACTGGTGTCAGTTGGTTCACCTAAGATGTATACAGGTGCTCATTGGATTATGAGTACACCGGACATGACTCGCCGGGAACCTGCTAGTTGGGATTATATCAGACGTCAGATAGCAGTTCCCAGGTGACATGTGTGCAGGTTAGTTTATCGACCTGAGGATCGTCATTTGTCTCGTGTGAGTTCCCACTGTACTTTGATTACTACCCTACCACGCTCGAAGGAGACGTGCAAACAGGTTTTAGTTGGGTACAGTCCCGAGCCACATGGAGGCAGTGAGCGGATCTTCAGGGGTTCGTCTCTCCCGGTATTGGGGGTGAGGTCGCGCTGTATCTAGGAGAGCCATTACACGAAGCCCTCGGCCGAGGCAGGAGATTTACTGGTAGGTATTCCAGTAGTATCTCAGGGTGTTCTGGGCTACACCCCGACATGACTTGTACCGCTTTTGGGGGTCTGACTTTTACCAACCCCCTAGGCCCGCCATGCGATGCTCATAGACGAACGGACCGGACTGTACGGATATTGTCACTGACAGGCTCAGTAGGGTGTCAGGATGAGTTCGCTCATCGACGTCCCTTTTGGTCAATACCTGGTAGCCCGTTACGTATTGGCTTATACCTCTGACGTGCTAGTGGTTAAATCCACAACCAAGGTGTTGACGAGTCTTTAGAGTTCCCAACATTCAGTTACTGAACTTTCGGGCAAACGCTGTAGAGGCCGTATGGAGATATGGCAGGGTTCGATCAGATACGTGCGGTATTGCACGGATCAGGATCGGACGGATAATACTAACCGGCTTTGGTTTAAGCCGGATCCTAGTATAGTACAGTGTAGATTTTGTCTCATTGCATTTGTATTTCGGTCGGAATACAAATGCGGGTGTGTATGCACAGTATCGGGGTTTTCCTGTAATTTATTACGGGACCAGTTTTCTGGAGTTGCCAGTTTGCTTTCCGTTTCGGCCATATTTCTTTGTATCGTTCATTGGCCGAAGATTGGTGGAGGAGGGCTTATTTGCATTTGTGCAAATAAGCAATTGTGGAGGGTGTCTTTGCATATTGTCGCATCATGATGGCTTCATGATGGTGCACCATCCCTTGACTTGATTTTTTGCTTCATGATAGTTTTCATGATTGCTTGACTTTGGATATGATGATGGTTGTTGTTAGAGTGTTGGGTTTTGTTGTAATAATTGGATTCTCTCATCATCACTTGCTTCCATCATTGCATTCCACCCACCCCTTGACCTTGCTCTCTCTCTCCACTCACACAAGAGGAGGGGCCGGCCACTATTGTAGGATGAGGGGATTCATTTTTCATGTGTGGCATTTGGCTTTCTAATTGTGCTAAGAAAAAAGCTCTCTAGTTCATCTCAAAAATCCATTCCTCCACCATCTCAAAAGGCAACCTCCATGAACCCCAAATTGAGACATGGTTCTACACACATTCTACAGCAAACCTTGGGCACGTCGGCTCGCCAACTTCGTGCCCGAGTTGCCTCGGTATAGAGGTAGGAGCCCGTAAACGATGCAGGCGACGTGGTGCCCTTCCGGCGACGAAGTGGAGACTGGAGATTCCGCGGGAGATCGGAACGACGACGAGAAGACCGGAGGACACGGATCAGTCAGTATATCTCTCTTCCCTATCTTGTAGTTAGCTAGGACTAGTTAATGGTTCGATCCGGGTTTTAGTGCGCGGTGGTGCCGGTTCAAGAAAATTTAAAGTAAATCACCGCTTCCGCATTCCGGCGTCGGATTGACGGCCGGGGCGCCGCCGTGCACTTACACCTTATCCACGACGCTGGTTTTGGGACCTGGGACAGGGGGAGATTTGTTGGTAAGAGATACCCCAACTTGTCATAAGTGATTGCCATTTTGACATTCCTGAGCCAATCTTTGATGTTTGGCCCTGTCAGTATGTTTAATCTAGTAGTAACTTAAGTCCAGTCATGATGTTTGGTCGCTGCAATTAGGAGAGATAGAAGAAACACTTTAGCATGATGCTCTTGCAAGTTTAGGGTGGTTTTTAATTTGTCTAAACAGGATGGCTCCCACTGTCTCTCGAATCCCTCCTCAAACCAAAAAGGAAGAATTAGTCAGGAACAATCTCACCGTACAATACTTGCTTAACCGTTTAGCCAGTCTAGTGTCAGTACTTCGAGGGAGGTTTTCCAACGCTTTCACGAAGTTCCTTAATTAAATAACCTCTTTTCCCTGTGGGCGTAGCCCCGCTAACACCTTTCTAGACACCTACATTGTGTATAACATTGATCGTTAAGTGAGAAATTTCCCGAGGAGTAGCATATACTCACAGTAGGATCGGGATCCAAATATCATTGCGTGACAAAACTGAAGGAATCCTACCAGAATCATCACACTCCAAATGGTATGCAGCTCTAGCAAGTTTCAGTTTCTTTTGAAACTCCCGATGTGGATTTTTGCCCCATGCTCTTATGACCTTGACTTTGGCCAAAAATCATAAGTCACATATCAAGTTCTACCCGTCATTCTCCAGGTTAATTTGAACCCACCCGTACCTACCCTTGACTTTGGCCAACAAGGCAGTATGACTGTCCCAAATCAACACATCTATCTATGCTGCACATGAATACCCAATAGCTACCAATCACTATGCCTTGACTTTGGCCAACAAACATAGCTTGAATACTATTAACTATCCATGTGAAACGACGGAGGGCTACGAATGGTTTTGGCGAAACCGTGAACATAGAGAACTTGATATAATCGATGGAACGAGATAGCTTTTAAAAGCAGTGGCTTAAGCGCCGCGTTTAAAAGTTGTTTTGAAAAGAAACCGAGTGGTTTTGAAAGTGTTCCAACGACTCAACTTTGGTTTATTTTCTTGCATTAATTTAATGCGTCCCATCATTTAATCCGACCATTGCAGAAAAAAACGAAAATATGACGTACGCTTATGCCATCCGCATTCGCCACGGGGCCCCATCATTACCCGTTAGGTTACTTAACTAACGACAGAGTGGGGGCTGGACTAGCGCGGATGCAAAACATAAGCAACGCCTAAATAGATATCATATATAGATATACACATTCGTCACATGCAATGATAGCCATTCCAGATGACAGATGAACACATTGGATATACTAGGAATCCGCATTCCGTACGAGCCTGTAACGAAGAGCGGATTACACGGTCGCGATGAATAGCCAAGACCCCACCCTAGACCCCTACGGGTGCAGCAAACTACCCGCCAAGTACCCGAAGCGAAGCAACCTCCCTCAACACCGTGAGTAGGCCACTCGGCACTTCGAGATACCCGGTAGTTTCTGCACCCCACCTTGGGTCTATCCTTGGAGCAAAAACAGTAAAAGAAATTATACAATGACGGCTACAACCCCATCCCGGTTGTGCGGCCATATAAATAATATTACATCAATTACAAATTACATGAATTGAAAAGATAAAGAAAACTCTCTTCTCACAACCCCCGGCTATTCATCCGCGACAATCCAATGAATTAATATACACATACCATCAACATTACAGATCACAGATATGTATAACCCCCACTAATCGACGTATAGCGATTAGCAGACGTTCAATACATATATCACATCACAGATATAACTCGTTAACTTAAGTCTTTAGATGTTCAATCAAAATACGGATTTTTAAACCCCAAAAATAAATTTTGCTTTCTGGAAAATCTAGGCAGAAAAATCATATTCCAAAAATCCCAAAACACCCCAATAAATATACTGCAGCAAAACCGATCCACGGTCGAGTCGACTCGGCCGTGGTTCCGCGGCAAGAAGCTCTTCTTGCCGCGTTTCCGCGGTTTGTTGGTCGGTTCAGTGGATCATTTTTCTGCACTGTTCACTAAAAACCCTGAGCCGATTTTTGGTATATGTCAAATAATTTTACAGCGGTTTAAAAATCGACAGAAATTTTGATTTCCGGGCATGTTTCGTGACTTTTTCTCCGATCGAACTTCTAGTTACTTTGCTAACTTGTTAGATAGTGTTTAACTAGGCTCTGATACCACTGGAAGTCCACGTTACCTCACCCGGTTCTTTCGGGCTTGCGGAAATGATGAAAAAACGATTTTTCTTTAGGTGGTAACATGGACTCAAAATATGGATCTTTGTTAAACAACTATCTAACAACCTAACTAGGAGTTTTGCCTACTCGGTTAGGGGGCATTATACTTTAACTTGAACTCCTTCTCTTCGACTCCTTATAGTGGTCGGATGGTTGTTTCCTCGTTTTCTCCTTGTGCCGAAGATGGATCCACCTGAAAGCTTCTACCTTTGGCTTCAACCTCAATCTTGAGGAAACTAGAACACTTGGTTTGCTAAACCTTGTATACTAGGATGAGTAGAGATGTGTGTTAGGTTTTATCTCTATGGTTCTTGCTTCTCAACACATGAGACAATAGAACCATGAACTAGAGAGAGAGAGCAAGAATAAGAGGGAGAGCTTGAGGATGAGACAGAATGAGCAAGATTTTTCTCACCCTTGCTCTCATAATCCAAAATAATCATAGCAATTGAGTATTATGTGATGGTTCAAGTCAAAATGGCAATATCATTTCATGCACTCATTTTGTAAAGAATAACAAGCAAGCAAAAGTCTTTGCCATGAAATGATAGCCATTGTAATGATGATGGTCAACAAGTCCAACATAGTCAACCGGTCAACAAAGTCAACAGTCTACAAAGTCAACCTTTCAACCCAACCATGGCACAATAATACTTAATTAATATTATTATTAATCATATTTCTTATTCTCATTAGGGTTTATCAAAAGTCAACAGTCAACAACCCTAATGAGAATCCTCTGCCTCTGTCTCTGTCAACTGTGCATACACTCCCGCATCCGCGTTCCGAGGAACACGAATACAAACGAGATAAAACCAATCCGAAAACATACAATAGGATTTGGCTTAAACGAAAGCCCGCTAGTGATAACTGCCCGGACACTAACCGTTCACAAGTGCACGGATGTGACCGAACCCTATCGCAAAACCATGCGACCTCTACTCTTTTGCCTAAAGGAGAATACCTCTCTGTGTAGGACTCTACAGACTCGACACTACGCCTGCAGTGGGTTTAACCACAGACCGCAAGCGGCACCAGCTGTGCGTAACGGCCCCCAGGTAGATGCCGATAAGAAGACGGACGAGGTGAAACCCATCCGAACTCCTATTGAGCCTGAATGTGACAATCTGCGTACAGTCCGGTCTGTTCGTCTGAGAATATCGCATGGCGGGCCTAGGGGCGGTAAACGTCAGTCCCCTAATAGCGGTACAAGTCGTGTCGGAGTGTAGCCCAGAACAACCTGAGATAACACTGGAAACCTACTAGTATATCTCGCTTGCCCTGGCCAGGGACTTTGTGTAATGGCTCTCCTAGACACAGCGCGATATCAACCCCCTATACCGGGAGAGACGAATCCTCTCTAACCGTCACTGCCTCCAAGTGCTTCGGGACTGCACCCAACAACTACCTGTTTGCACGACTCTTTTGAGCCGTGGTAGGGTAGTAATCTAAGTACAGTGGGAACACACTCGAGGCAAAGTGATAGTGTAAAGTCAGCGGACTAAGCTGTACTCATGTCGCCTGGGAACTGATAACTGACGATACGTATAGTACCAACCAACAGTTCCGAAGAGTCCTGTCCAGTGTACTCGTAACCTAACGAGCACCCGCATACTATCTCAAGTACGACGTACTGACGGCTGTGGGACAGACCGTCTCCCCTGCTGGGATGAGAAGCGCATACGCTAGTCTACTCCGGATTATCGATGCCCTGTCTCGATAGTCCTATGACTAGGGACCTGCATAAGGATGTGCTTGTGGATTACCCAGCCCCCACGAGTGTGACTGCCATCACAACGCTGGTAATCAAGCAAAGATCCTAAGGGCTCCACTAATGTGTATAGGTGATATACTAAAATAAACACATGTACACATTAAAGTAGAAACAAACCAAGTAGCATACTACTATTTTGAGCAAGATTGTCTATACAAGGTGAATATCCCAAGCTTCCATTAAGTAATATACAAACTAGTATGATATAGTAATGGCCTTCAGGGCATATACACTAACAAAGAGTTCACTAACTCTTTCTCTGTTTCCAATAAACGGAGCTATGGTCATCTTATCTTTATGACAAAATTGGCAAGTTTCACAAGATGTAAGTTCAAACTGATTTAAATATGCATCTTTATATAACTTAGTTAGTCGGGTCGCATTGATATGACCTAGTCTACAATGCCTCAAGAAGGATACGTTCATTTCTGAACTCTTGCTCTTGTGTGTGTTCTGTACGTTATGAACTGTGGTTTGATTTTGTCACAATCCGAAAGAGCACGTGACTGGCCGTTGAATCCTATAAAGTCTATAGGACTCCATCTGATCCAAGTAAGCCAAAAGCCCAGAAATCTAAAACCATTTAAGGAGTAAATAAAGGAACTGGTTTTTAATAAGTAAAGAAAGTATGTTTGAAATCAAAGTTTTCAAATAACTAAGCCGAAAATGTATTTTAAAAATGTGTAGTCTTTTCGGAAAATTTCGGCAGAGTTTCCCTTGTAAAAACTGGACCTGAACGGGGTACAACAAGAATAATATATATGAAATGATAAAAGGAATCCCCAAGCGGGAGCCAGCTCTTCGTCAATCGATGGTCACAACCACGCAAGCAATAATAATATACAACGCCAAAGGGCGAGGATCAAAACCCAAAAAGAAACTCAAAATAGCCAGAAAATCATAACTCTACAAGAGCGACTCTAAGGTCGAAATAATACATCACTGTTTTCTATGTCTGAAACAATATACAAGTTTTTGTTGATGGGATTTCTAGATACAATGAATAGAACATGTACAATGGCGGTTCTGATACAAAAGAACCCACCTACCAAAGCAAGTCACCCGTATGGAAGCAGTGTGCCAGAAAAGCCGCTATGGAATCTGTACGGCAAAAACTTGCAAGAACTGTGGCACAACGGGGGTGAGTTGCCAACTCGTGAATAGAAAATATCTACAAGCAGAGATCGAATGTATGACCCATCCTAGGTCAATACAATCTGATATATATAAACCTCAATATGAATAAGTCTGCAGCATGCTAAACTGGCAATGTAATCTCTATACGTGAGTGTAGTGCCAAGTGCTCGTGTCAGTGCCTCAGGTAATAGCATATCATAAATATGAGGTATGATCAATGTAATCAAATCTGCATGTACGTGGATCCCGTCCACTCGTCACCCAATGACAATAACCATCATGCATGTAAATATCATCAGCATGTGCATGGAAATATGAGGATATAAACCACCTGTGTCCCTCGCGACACGTCAAAATCATGGAACCGGAGTGTCCAGCATCAACACTCGAAAGCGTCATGAAAACTGTTCCCAGCATCGGCACGTAAATCCTCATATATCGGCCTCCGTCTGTGGAATCGGCCCTCGGCACCAGCAGTACGCCCATATCCATCTATCGACTCTGGTCGGTATCCTCCGGATAACCGCCAGGTCCAACCAATCACCGGTAGGTACTTGCCCACCTCCAGGCTCAATCGGCAAAGTCCTTCGATCATCTTGCCGAGGGGAACCATACCGGGTCCACCATGTACCGGCAATCGGCTCGTCCACTCCTCGAATCGGGTTTCACATGTCGCTCTCAGCACCGAGAAAACACATGGTGGACGCACTGAAATATCATATCAAGGGTAACCGAGTTTTTAAAACAATGACATATTCTCTTTTGAAATAGCCACGGTTCCCAAAATCCAAAAATATCATGGAAACAACAACTCTCAATGCGTATAATCAGAAAGCATGATGTATGTGACATGTAAAAGAAATGTAAGCACATCAGTCTGTCATGCAAGAATCATATCCTGAATGCAACAGTACTACAGTGTAGTGACATGGCAATTATCGATGATGAAGTGTGTGAGCCGGCAAACAAGTGTACGTGGAACATACGCATCATCGATAATGTTGCTGGTGTCCTAGAAGCATGACTGTAATATATCAATAAACACAAGCAATGCAATGTAAATAGCATGAGTATGCGGAATCGAATAATCAACGCAACAGTACAGACTCTATCTCAAAAAATATATCTTGCAGCCTTGCCTTTTGAAATAAGACGAATCAGGGTTTTTGGTAAAATAAGGGCTACGGTATTTTAAGAAAAGATGTGCCGTTTAAAAATATCCGTAGAATCCCTTTTGCCTATCTTTAAAATATACCCGATTCATTAGTTTTTGAAATAGGTATGACTCGGGTCTAGTCTAACGCCTACTATGCGAATTACGTACCCAACTATCAAGTCAGTCGGGAGGGGTATGGAAACCACCTAAATCTGAGTAGATATACAAATATATATATACAATAGTCGGTGATCTCGCCTCAATAGTATCACATACGATACGATATATCATATAACATCCTCGAGTCATGAGTGCTGATCTAACATCAATATAATGCTCGTACGGTAAATCGTCGTACGACATCCCAATAGCTGGGTACGGGTTAATATCATATTATCTCATCACATATCAGGTATCACTACCATCATATCACATAGTCTAGGGTACAAATCTAAGTCTAGTACCATCAATACCATCTATATAAATACGAATGCGGGTAAAACACCTTCCCAAAGGCCCGCTAAAACCATCATGTCGCATCTCAAATACGAACTCTGTCATGTCGCCGAATCTCATGGCCTCAATCGAACTTCATCGACTCATCTCAATCCCACGTATCATCCTCAAATCCCGTATATGAACACATAGTCATATACCCATGTGTAGATATACACACCTCCATGTGCGCACAGATAAATGAAAGAATGTATGCAAGTATATGTGTACGTGTATGAGTGGGTGCAACCATTACTCTAGGGCTTCGCACTATACTAAACCAATACATCCTTATCACTTATAATTCCATTATTACCATCAATAATCTTAAGCAATACATAATAAATATATATATATGGGTATACGTATTCGTATACATCACCACGGACTGCGAGGGTGCTATACGCCATTCACCCGACTTCCCTCGTAGATATAATCTACTCATCTTGCTTCTCGTGTGCCGATGCCGATGTCGCCATTTTCGTATTCTTCACCTCAACATCACGTAGGGTACCTATAAGTATATCACAAACTCTAAAACACATGAAAATCACATCGGAAAGCAAAAACAACACACGCTACTCGCAGAGGTAAAAACCTATCGTCTCACATGTAAACACGATCAATATCCACTTGTCGTTGGCGTCTAAACGCCATCCGACAGAAACGAATCACCAAATACCAAAATCCATGCTAAAACAAGTCATAAACCATGCACCAACATTGGAAAATCAACCCAGATTTTACCCTGATTGGAACCAGACAAAATTGCACATGCCATGGGTCAAGACTACTGGAAATAGGGCCATGCACGAAAAACGAGACCAAACCCCCTGCTCTGGCCGCAATTTGCGGCCAGATGGGATTTATCTGCGGCCGGGAATTGGAGTTGGGAGCTAGGGTTTGGTGTGGTGGTTCCACGGTGCCTGCACATCTCACTTTCAACTCAGTTTTATTTTAGGGGTCACGGGGTGATAGCAGATTCCTAAATACGACTACAGATTCACAGTTTTTCCCCAACATCGTCTCACAAATCCGTATTCTGTGTTTTAGCTTCAGGTTTGGTTCAATCTATCATCACACCAGGGTTTCTTGGGTCACCACAAGCCTCAATTTCACTTTTGATTTCAGGTCTAACCCTAAACCCTAACTAGAATTCTCCAAAGTCCACAAACGACACCATATCGATATGAAACAATTATTGATGCACAAGAAATGAGATACTACTCTAATAGGTGCAGAAATTACCTCCTTTGGCATCTCAAGAAAATTCTTGAGTTGCTCAAAGTCCTCCAAATCCATTCTTGCTAGGTTCAATGTGTAGCTAGTGAGCTCAGGAACATTTTTTGTGAAATGGGAATAGGGTTTTGGGGTGGATTTCATGGTGGATCTAGGGTTTTTGTGAAGAGGGAGAGAGAGGGATTGCAGCAGCAGCAGCAAGGGGAGGGAGAGGAGAGAGAATGAGAAGGGAAAAATGATGGGGAATGGTTCTACAAGTCAAAAAGTAAACCCCATACCTACCTCTCTCCTAATCATCATACTTTACCTTTTCTTTTCTTTTCTTTTCCTTTTCTTCTCCCACCATGGTGAACCCTAAGCAAACATGCACCCAAAACATGTAACAAGTGTAACAAGTGTGGAAAATGATATGTGCACATTTTTGCACAAAATTGCTAAAAATCCGATTAGCGATTTTTAACCGCGATTAGCACTAAATTAGCATATAGCTAGTCATAAAAACTTTAAAATGGCATAATTCCATAAAATACCCTATTTTAGTATTTTCAATAATTTTTTCCCATTTATTTGTATTTAATTATACCGGAATATTAAAATATTCGTTAAAATAATATTAGATTATAAAAATTCCCAAAAATAATATTTTATTATTTTGGACACGTTACAATCTACCCCCCTTAAAGAAATTTGGTCCCCGAATTTAAATTTAAACCCCCAAATAATAAAATATTTTGATACAAATTCCAAGTCGTCAGTGTTCCGAATCATCAATACATAAAACATCATAGCGCAATGCATGCGCATGAGTACTGAGAAGATAACTCAAAAGCAACACTCCGTCAAGCATCCCGCAATCATCAGAGTCATGGTAAAGACACAAATGTCAAATCCAATACAAATCCAATACAAAACCAATATGATATAAATCAGAACTATACATGTAGTCATCCAATCTATACATGTGAATAGCTGATGTAAATGCATGCCAAATCTTTTTAAGTCGCTGTGCGATGCGCGCAACACTGCACAGTGGCAGACATTTTTCATAAGAAAATAACCATATATGTATATATCTTTTGTTTACTATGTACGTTCCGCCGTTTTGAAAACAATTTAGAAGGGTTTCCTTGTTTTTAAAACGTTTCGTGTCATATCGGACAAGTAGGTATAAATGCTTCTTTGGAATTCCCTTCGATAACTATCAATGCATGCAAAATATTTCTAGGTACTTTCCTCTGACTAGTCCTGATCAGTATCAAAACAAATATCAAATATCATAAAAATGTACTGCTCCAAAAGGAATAAATCCCCAAAATGCACATAACACCACCCTGTGCATCTGGTGCGCCCGGAAATCAAAGTCCATATATGTGCCATACAGGTGCACAAAACAACATCTAGGTGCAACGGGTGTGCACGAAGTATCTGTCATAGGCAACGTGTGTGCCTGACAGTCAAATCAGGTGCATCTGACATGCAAGAAGAATCTCGATTTAGTGCATCTGGTGTGCACCAAAATCGTATCTCAAAACATGCGCCCAACATGCGCGAAAATCCAAATCGGTGCATCCATCGTGCAAGAATGAAAATCTAAACCCTGTGCACTCAACATGCACGGAATTACGAAATCCAATAGCAAACGCCGAACATGCGTAAGTCCAATCAAAAGCACGGAGTGCAAGAATCAATCATCAATATTAGGGTCAAAATCGACGATATAATGCAGCTCAATAAAAATCAGGTGTAGCGCGATGGAAAATCTCACAACCGTGTGCATCAGCGTGCACAAATCAATTCAAAACACTAAAAAGTGCATGAAAACTATGCTGGAAGCGTAAATCAAATCACCGGCATAAAGTAGGAATGAAATCACAATCAATACCTCAAGAATAATAACTATACGCAAGGTATAAATACCCAGTAGGTGCAACCATGGTGCACAAAATCAAATATCATGGAACTCAGTCATCAAGGCTAAATCATGCAAATAGTTCGCCCAAAATACCGAAATCCAAAGTGAGGATACGTGATAATCAAATCACAAAATCACAAATCATAAATACCGCCGTTGGTATATCCTCCTTCGAAGTCGAGAAGGTGTCGGTACATCCAATGCTAGTGGCGCGAGATATCTACTTGCTTCTTGCTCGCGGCTGGCGTCCTCTGCCTCTGGTTTCTTATCTTCCCTGTGGATCACCAATCTCGCAATCCATCGGCTCATCGTCCCAGTCAGGTGTGCTAACGGGAACGATTCCGTTCTGGCACTTTTCTGATCATCTCTCGGTCAATCTTCACGACTACTCATAAGGTAGTACATCTCTGGCGCCGACCTCTGGTCCTTTGAATGCACATCACACATCTGCTCCTGGTGCAAATCTTATTGCAGCAGTGTACTGGAAGGAATCTTGCTCAAGGTCTCTTCTGATCTCGCCTAAGCCAAACTGTACGGAGGCTGGTACTCTGGCGTAATCCTTTCTCGTTCTCTGGACATCTGCGTCCTTAATACAACATCTACTCAAAAGCTGGTTGCATCTCGGCGCCTCTGTATGCATATCCGACCTTTAATCTTAACGGGGAGTAGTAACAGCTTGTCCGGAACTCGCACGAACTTCTTGTCCCGCTTGTCTGTATTATCGACCATTTCAACATCGCATCTCTATCTGCGCACTGCAATGTCCTCGGCTACGGTCCATCCGAAGTCTCTAACACGGACTCGAAATCACGAACTCGGTATCTTCATCACTCAGTAGAAGATATCTAGCCGAACACGTCCTCAGCGTGCGTATCGCATCTCTAATGTCAGCGGAGTGGTACGTCATCTCGTTGAAATCTCGTGCGAACTATTTACTCCACTTGCTCCAATGTCGACTGATTCGGACTCGTCTACTCGTGGCTGCATGGACTACGCTCTAATGGCTATGCTCGTATCTGGAGTCTCGCAAGCAGTGTCCCATCATAATATCCGAAAGTTGTCGAACCATCCAATCGACTCATCAGAACCATATAATTCCCAAGAGCTCAACATCTTGGGTACAGTTTATAGTATCGAGTACTTACCACCGCATCGTTGGTCCAGCCGTAGAAGGGCAAACCCAAGCCTCACTAATGGCGCCGCGGAACTGCCGCAAACCCTAAGGTTCAAAGGCTTTCACACGGTCGTTATGTCGAGTTAGGGTTTCATTCTTCTAGAGGGTCCATAGAATCTCTTGCATGTCTTTCCGAATACTTTAAACTTGGAAAATGGGTTCCTGACATTCGATCGTCTCAATCAACTCTCAACGAATCTGCGTGAAGTCGTCTCTAGCTGGCATCAATCTACCTGATGACCTCGCATCGGGGTAAGCGAACGAACCACATGTCCTAGTCATTCATCCTCGGTGACTAGAGACTCACCATCATATCTCTAAGTATATGCTCAAGCTGCAGTAGCTCCAACATCTGGGGCGATATCTCGTCATTTGCAGCAACAATTGGCTCATTCGTCGGTACGCTGAAAAGCGCCTCAATCATCATGAATAAGCGATATATCAATGGACATCACATCCTGGCTGGCCTCTATCAGTGGCTCAATCCTCTGGTACCGATCGGTACGCCCGAGAATCTCGTAAAAGCGATCAGTCAAACGCTCATGGTGTGAAAACACAATAAGACGACGCCTCTATATGCAATAGTACGTCTCTGGAATCACGCCCTGGTCAGTCCTCGTCCATGACGAGCTCATGCTGACGCAACTCGAGCCGTAGCTCACTCTGCCCATGCAATCGTGGCAGCAAAACCATAACCAGTATCGATAAGGATAGATCATAGGAAGGAATATAATACGGTGCAAGGAAATGTACATCCTAAGGTTTCTTAAGCGGAGTGGCGTGTCGTAAGTATGCCGCGGAACTTACGTACGGTACGTCACTCTACTCAAGCTACCTTACTCCATCAACCAAGGGTCATCCTATGCGACGAAAGTTCGGGTATAATACCCCTTCGACTAACTCTAAGTTCCATAAGGTCAAGCCTAAGTTCCGTATATATATAAACGCCCTAGGCTCCACATACTCAAACTTAGACTCGAACCAAGGTCAACCTAGCGCTCTGATACCAACTTTTTCACGACCCGAAAGAGCACGTGACTGGCCCTTGAATCCTATGAAGTCTATAGGACTCCATCTAATCCAAGTAAGCCAAAACCCCAGAAATCTAAAACCATTTAAGGAGTAAATAAAGGAACTGGTTTTTAATAAGTAAAGAAAGCATGTTTGAAATCAAAGTTTTCAAATAACTAAGCCGAAAATGTATTTTAAAAATGTGTAGTCTTTTCTAAAAATTTCGGCAGAGTTTCCTTTGTAAAAACTTGCCCTGAACGGGGCACAACAAGAATAATATATATGAAATGATAAAAGGCATCCCCAAGCGGGAGCAAGCTCTTCGTTAATCGATGATCACAACCACTCAAGCAATAATAATATACAACGCCAAAGGGCGAGGATCAAAACCCAAAAAGAAACTCAAAACAGCCCGAAAACCATAACACTACAAGCGCGACTCTAAGGTCGAAATAATACATCACTGTTTTCTAAGTCTGAAATAATATACAAGTTTTGGTTGATGGAATTTCTAGATACAATGAATAATACATGTACAATGGCGGTTCTGATACAAAAGAACCCACCTACCAAAGCAAGTCACCCGTATGGAAGCAGTGTGCCAGAAAAGCCGCTATGGAATCTGTACGGCAAAAACCCGCAAGAACTGTGGCACAACGGGGGTGAGTTGCCAACTCGTGAATAGAAAATATCTATAAGCTGAGATCGAATGTATGACCCATCCTAGGTCAATACAATCAGATATATATAAAGCTCAATATGAATAAGTCTGCAGCATTCTAAACTGGCAATGTAATCTCTATACATGAGTGTAGTGCCAAGTGCTCGTGCCAATGCCTCGGGTAATAGCATATCATAAATATGAGGTATGATCAATGTAATCAAATCTGCATGTACGTGGATCCCGTCCACTCGTCACCTAATGACAATAAACATCATGCATTTAAATATCATCAGCATGTGCATGGGAATATGAGGATATAAAACACCTGTGTCCCTCGCGACACGTCAAAATCATGGAACCGGAGTGTCCATCATCAACACTCGAAAGCATCATGAAAACTTTGCCAAGCATCGGCACGTAAATCCTAATATATCGGGCTCCGTCTACGGAATCGGCCCTCGGCTCCAGCAGTACGCCCATATCCATCTATCGACTCTGGTCGGTATCCTCCGGATAACCGCCAGGTCTAACCAATCACCGGTAGGTACTCGCCCACCTCCAGGCTCAATCGGCAAAGTCCTTCAATCATCTTGCCAAGGGAAACCATACCGGGTCCACCATATACCCGCAATCGGCTCGTCCACTCCTCGAATCGGGTTTCACATGTCGCTCTCAGCACCGAGAAAACACATGGTGGACACACTGAAATATCATATCAAGGATAACCGGGTTTTTAAACAATGACATATTCTCTTTTGAAATACCCAAGGTTCCCAAAATCCAGAAATATCATGGAAACAACAACTCTCAATGCGTATAATCAGAAAGCATGATGTATGTGACATGTAAAAGAAATGTAAGCACATCAGTCTGTCATGCAAGAATCATATCCTGAATGCAACAGTACTACAGTGTAGTGACATGGCAATTATCGATGATGAAGTATGTGAGCCGGGAAACAAGTGTAGGTGGAACATACGCATCATCGATAATGGTGCTGGTGTCTTAGCAGCATGACTGTAATATATCAATAAACACAAGCAATGCATGCAAATAGCATGAGTATGCGGAATCGAATAATCAACGCAACAGTACAGACTCTATCTTAAAAAATATATCATGCAGCCTTGCCTTTTGAAATAAGACCAATCAGGGATTTTGCTAAAATAAGGGCTAAGGAGTTTTAAGAAAAGATGTGTCGTTTGAAAATATCCGTAGAATCCCTTTTGCCTATATTTTAAATATCCTCGATTCATTAGTTTTCTAAATATGTATGACTCGGGTCTCGTCTAACGCCTACTATGCGAACTACGGACCCAACTATCAAGTCAGTCGGGAGGGGTATGGAAACCACCTAAATCTGAGTCGATATACAAATATATATATACAATTGTCGGTGATCTTGCCTCAATAGTATCACGTACGAAACGATATATCATATAACATCCTCGAGTCATGAGTGCGGATCTAATTTCAATATAAAGCTCGTACGGTAAATCGTCGTACGGCATCCCAATAGCTGGGTACGGGTTAATATCATATTATCTCATCATATATCAGGTATCACTACCATCATATCACATAGTCTAGGGTACAAATCTAAGTCTAGTACCATCGATACCATCTATATAAATACGAATGCGGGGTAAAACACCTGCCCAAAGGCCGCTAAACCCATCATGTCGCATCTCAAATACGAAATCTGTCATATCGCCGAATCTCACAGCCTCAATCAAACCTCATCGACTCATCTCAATCCTACGTATCATCCTCAAATCCCGTATATGAACACATAGTCATATACCCATGTGTAGATATACACACCTCCATGTGCGCACAGATAAATGAAAGAATGTATGCAAGTATATGTGTACGTGTATGAGTGGGTGCAACCACTACTCTAGGGCTTCACACTATACTAAACCAATACATCCTTATCACATATAATTCCATTATTACTATCAATAATCTTAAGCAACACATAATAAATATATTTGTGGGTATACGTATTCGTATACATCACCACTGACTGCGGGGGTGCTATACGCAATCCACCCGACTTCCACCGTAGATATAATCTACTCACCTTGCTTCTCGTGTGCCGATGCCGATGTCGCCATTTTCATCTTCTTCGCTTCAACATCACGTAGGGTATCTACAAGTATATCACAAACGCTAAAGCACATGAAAATCACATCGGAAAGCCAAAACAGCACACGCTACTCGCATAGGTAAAAACCTATCGTCTCGCATGTAAACGCGATCAATATCCACTTGTCGTTGACGTCTAAACGCCACCCGACAGAAACGAATCACCAAATACCAAAATCCATGCTAAAACAAGTCGTAAACCATGCACCAACATAGGAAAATCAACCCAGATTTTACCCTGATTGGAACCAGACAAAATTGCACATGCCATGGGTCAAGACTACTGGAAATAGGGCCATGCACCAAAAACGAGACCAAACCCATTGCTCTGGCCGCAATTTGTGGCCAGATGGGATTTACCTATGGTCGGGAATTGGAGTTGGGAGCTAGGGTTTGGTGTGGTGGTTCCAGGGTGCCTGCACATCTCACTTTCAACTCAGTTTTATTTTAGGGGTCTCGGGGTGATAGCAGATTCCTAAATACGACCACAGATTCACAGTTTTTCCCCGACATCGTCTCATAAATCCGTATTCTTTGTTTTAGCTTTAGGTTTGGTTCAATCTATCATCACGCCAGGGGTTCTAGGGTCACCACAAGCCTCAATTTCACTTTTGATTTCAGATCTAACCCTAAACCCTAACTTGAATTCTC
The DNA here is from genome assembly GCA_030015575.1 of Agapanthus africanus. NCBI lineage: Eukaryota > Viridiplantae > Streptophyta > Magnoliopsida > Asparagales > Amaryllidaceae > Agapanthus > Agapanthus africanus. The sequence goes on from CM057350.1 coordinate 244,184,199, forward strand.
CAAAGTCCACAAACGACACCATATCGATATGAAACTAGTATTAATGCACAAGAAATGAGATACTACTCTAATAGGTGCAGAAATTACCTCCTTTGGCAACTCAAGAAAATTCTTGAGTTGCTCAAAGTCCTCCAAATCCATTCTTGCTAGGTTCAATGTGTAGCTAGTGAGCTCGGGAACATTTTTTGTGAAATGGGAATAGGGTTTTGGGGGTGGATTTCATGGTGGATCTAGGGTTTTTGTGAAGAGGGAGAGAGAGGGATTGCAGCAGCAGCAGTAAGGGGAGGGAGAGGAGAGAGAATGAGAAGGTGAAAATGATGGGGAATGATTCTACAAGTCAAAAAGTAAACCCCATACCTACCTCTCTCCTAATCATCATACTTTACCTTTTCTTTTCTTTTCTTTTCCTTTTCATCTCCTACCATGGTGAACCCTAAGCAACCATGCTACCAAAACATGTAACAAGTGTAACAAGTGTGGAAAATGATATGTGCACATTTTTGCACAAAAATGCTAAAAATCCGATTAGCGATTTTTAATCGCGAGTAGCACTAAATTAGCATATAACAAGTCATAAAAACTTTAAAATGGCATAATTCCATAAAATACCATATTTTAGAAATTTTCATAATTTTTCCCCATTTATTTGTATTTAATTATACCGGAATATTAAAATATTCGTTAAAATAATATTAAATTATAAAAATTCCCAAAAGTAATATTTTATTATTTTGGAAACGTTATAGATTTAGAACATTATATGATTTTAGATAACGTGCCTGAACCGATCAACTCTTGATATAGGAAATGTTCAAAACATTATCCAACAATACAAAATTATGTCCTTCTTTACTAAATAAAGAGACTGATATAATGTTGTATATCATGTTCGGTATCTAATAACATTAATTCTGAATCAATGTATTTGGTAATACAGGGTGATAACTGCCAACAGAATTGGCTGCAACACTTGCACCATTTTCAACTCTTGAAATTTATCACCCCATCTCAGTTCTCTACCTATTTGTTGCCCATGTAACATATTATATATGTGGGATCCTGATCCGGTATCTCATACCCAGGACGTAGATGATACTGAGAAACAGTTCTCGGTAATGAACACACCTGAAGAAGATGCATCAGCAAGCACTTTCTTCATTTGGACGGCTCGGGAATTCTTGTAATCCCCTATTTCCTGCTCGGTCTTATAACAATTATAAGTTGTAGCGGGACCAACATTCCTTAGCGCAGTATAACAAGCGGGTTTGGTCAACACATCTGTATTATTATCTTGATTAAGGCGTAACATGGTCGCTACCTGGAGAGAGAGAGAGAGAAGAAAACACTCAGTGTATGGTCTTGCAAGATTAGATTGGTTATTAATATATCTAATTAGTATGGCTCCCACTGTTTTAGTCAAATCTTCCTTCAAACCCTAAAAGGAAAGACTAACCAGGATTAATTACACATTACATTTTTTCCAATGTTTCAGCCAGGCTGGTGTTGCTACTTTGAGGGAGGTTCACTGTGCTTTCGCACAGACCTAATTAAAATAAAACTCATTTTCCAAGGGGCGTAACCCCATTGACACCTTTCTAGACACCTACTTGATCGGCTAATTGTAATGTGTAAAACTCTTCCATGAGTAACTCTTACTCGAAGTGGGTATCGGGATCCAACTATCTCATAGAAGATATGCAATCTCATTGCAAATTTCAACACTTGAAATTCCCGATAATGTTTTGCCCCTAACGTGCTATGACCTTGACGAATGTCAAACAACCCATAGTCCGCTAGTCAAGTTCAACCCGTACATTTCATTATTGAATTAATCCCACCCGCACGACCCTTGAAGAAAGCCAAACAACGCCGTACGAATACCCTAATCCAATCGCGTCATATGCTAGCAGATAAGCATAAGTTAGCTACCGTACACTACGCCTTGACGAATACCAAACTACCGCAACATGAATATTAAGTAGTACTTATCTGAAATGATAGAGGGCTACGACAAGTTTTTTAAGAAAACCTTTTGCGTAATGAGCTTGATATCGTCGTAGAATCGAGTGATTTTTGAATAGGAGTGCTTTAGAGGCTTTTACTAGTTTTTCTAAAGAGGTCACACCCGGTGAGAGGATCTCGGCTCTTTCTTTATCGAATAAGGTGCAGGATATTTCACAAATACCACTATGCAAAGAAAAAACTATAAAAGCAATCAAATGATAAACCGAGTTTGTAGCATCTGAAGGACTACCTTAGCACCGTGATGAGGTTATTGAAGCATCTACCATGCCAAATTCAAGTTTTTCTTGGTGCTAAGCTAGACAAACAAGATCTTTAACTAGATTATTAGGGTTTTCTTTATATGATATGTCAACTACAAAGAAGGAAAGATGTTTATACCTTGGTAGAACCAAGTCCTTCTCTTCAATATGCTCCATGTAGTATTCTCGCGACTCCACAAGGCTTCTCTTATGACTTTGAACAAGCTCCTTTCGTAGCCTTTGCGCCAATGATGATCCACCTCGAAACTCCTACTAGTTCAAGCTACCACTACACTAAACCCTCTAGTGCATGAAACACATCACACTAATTTGCTATAAAGGTGTGAGATCATGAAGTAGGGGATGTTAAGAGCTCACTAATTTATGCTCAAGCTTCATGATTCACATTACATGTGAAGGTTGAAGCTTGAGGAAAAGCAAGAGGAGGAACAAGAAGCGAGAGCAAGCATGAGCGAGAAAATGGCTAAGTCTTTTGGAATGAACAAGAATCAATGATAATTCTTGACCCCTCACTCATTCAAGCATGGAATTATGCAATATTAAATTGCAACCATGCTTGAATAGTGAGTCAAGAATGTATAAACAAGTAGTTAACCCATGCTTGCAACCATGCTTCATTTTACACCTCATTTCTATTTTCACAAAATAGAAAAGAAAATGCCATGCTTCATTTTAATATATATATATATATATATCATATATATTAATATTTATTTTATGAAGATTAATTAGTGAGCTAATGATATTAGTTAATATGTAATTATATCACATATAATTTATATCATATTATTAAATCAACATTTGATCTAATAATCCGTTTATATCATATACGACCGTCTAATATCATTTATCTGTATATCATATTATCGAATCAACACTTGATTCGACAATCTGGTTATATCACATATAACCGCACCGATAACAGATTACAGCCAGATTACAATACGGTATCACATACTCGTATTTAATGAGGCCCGCACACATATCACATATGCGTCCTACTTCATTTCGCTTGAACCAGGGAACTTCTGTGTGGGGCTCTAAAGACTCGTCAATACTCCGGTAGTAGGTGATGATCATATCAGTCACCTACAAGCAGTCAGCGGTACTAGCTGGACGTAACGGCTACCCGGGAATTGAGCCTTATGAAGGTCAACAAGCAATCCTGTCCACAGTCTCAATGAAGCCTATCAGTAACACTACCGTACAGTCCAGTCTCTTCGTCTGATATATCGCATATCATGTCTAGGGGTGGAAATCATCAAACCCCAGTAACGTGATAAGTCATGTCGATGTGAGGCTCATAACAGGTCGAGAAACTACTGATAACACTTATCAGTAGATCTCCATATCAGCCCTGGCCAGGGACTTCCAGTTATTGCCAATCGAGTATAGCGCAACATCAACCCCCAATACCGGGAGAGACGAAACCCCTCCTATCGCTCATTGCCTCCATACGACTCGGGACTGTACCCAAAATCCACCTGTTTGCACGACTCCTCTCGAGCGTGGTACGGAGGAAATAAAAGCACAGTGGGAGTCGCATAAGACTCTATGACGATCTTGGGTCTACAGACTAACCTGTACCAGTGTCACCAGAGGACTGCTATCTAACGATAAGTATACTACCACATAGGAGTCCTCGGTGAGTCCTGTTCAGTGTACAAAGTCTCAACTGAGCACCCGTATACCATCTCTGATGTCAAAAACCAATGGATGTGGGACCATCCATCGCCCATCATATGGGTCAAGAGGCGTATACGCTAGTCTACTCTGGAATATCGATGCACTGTCTCGATATTCCCTCGACTAGGAACAATAGAAGAATGTACTTGTGAACTACCCTGGCCCCAATAGTATGATCTGCATTATATTCCTGGTAGTCAAGTACATATCCTAAGGGCTTTATCAATACGTGAGATAAAGGTAACCAGATAGCATACTATCATGTCGAGAAAGAAAGTCTTCTCTGTATATAAATATCCAAGTATCCATATAATATACATCATATGTACAATAATGGCCTCTAGGTCATACACATAACTAACAGCATCTTCTAGTTTTGCTAAAGAGGTCACTCCCGGTGAAGGGGTCTCGGCTCTTTCCTTATCGAATAAGGTGCTGGACATTTTACAAGAAATACCGCTATGCAAAGAAAGAACTAGAGCTACCAGTTTTCGAGACAAGTTTCTACAACATCTTTAGGTTTCTTTTATTTCATTAATCTCATTAATGAAGTCCCATTTATTATGCTTCCCAAGCATCACATATCAAACGAAAGCAGCAATATTAATTATATCTCATATATAGAATATAGGGGTTCGTCTCAGAATATAATCAATGATTACATCACAGAATATCGCAGCAGAATACAACATATGAAATATTGGATATATTAGGATTTTCATGTTTTAGATTAAGCCTGTATAAAACACGGATTCTACGGTCGTGATGAATAGCCAATCCCACACCCCTGACCTCTACGAGAGCGGCAAGCAGCCTTACCAATTCTAGAGTTAGGAGACCCGATCTCGACTCCTCGAGATGGTTTCCCACTGGACCCTAGAACCCGTTTACTTGTGCTCCCCGCCTTGGGTCTATCCTAATGCGGAAAAGTAAATAATATACAATAGTGACATCATCCTCAACCTAGAAGTGCCCTAATGTAATACCCCAGGTGGAGTTGGGGCTGAATACCACCTACCCCGTGAGAAGTGAGATGTTATCCGTTATCGAGGTGGGGATGTAACCGATACGGATGCACACGGGGACCCACCAGAACAATGGGGAGTATCGAATTCCATTCCGAAAGAGGGCACGATCTGAACTATAAATGGAATGATACCACTCTTATAACACAGAGGCGCCTTTTGGAAGAATCGGAACTCCGGAGTTTGAAGAACTCCGTAGTTAAGCGTGCTTGAGCCAGAGAAATTTTGGGATGGGTGACCTACTGGAAAGTAGCCCCGGGTTCATTAAAAAGGACAAAACCGTGCGGTTTCGGCCAAAGCGGACAATACCATCTGTGTTTGGGGGTGGGTCGTGACAAATATGGTATCAAAGCCGGTCCCTCAAAAGTAGGTCTGTGATTCGAGGACGAACCATTGTTCTAATTGGGGGAGAATGTAATACCCCAGGTGGAGTTGGGGCTGAATACCACCTGCCCCGTGAGAAGTGTTAGGCCACGGCAGCGCCCCGGCCGTCTGAACGAGGCCAAAATACGAAATATAAAAACTTTTCTTTAACAGAAACCGGCGCCACCGCGGACAATAAACCCGGATCGGGCCATTAACCTAATACTAGATAACAAGAGAAGGGAAGAGAGATATACCGAGCGATCCGTGTCCTTCGGTCTTCTCGTCGTCATCCCGATCTCCCCGCGGAATCTCCGGTCTTCATTTCCTCGTCGGAAGGGCACCACATCGCCGGGTTCTTTTACGGGCTCCCACCTCTGGACCGAGGCAACTCAGGCACGAAGTTGGTGAGTCGACGTATCCAAGAATTGCTGTAGGCTAAGTGTAGTAGGCTATGTCTCAAAGAGGTATGAAGTTGCCATGGTTTTTGATGGAGGAATGAGATGCATGTTTTTTGGATGAACAAAGGCATTTTGTACAAAACAAAATGAGAACCACCCCTCACAAAAAAACTTGGACATCCCCCTTCATTCTTGTGGCTGGCCATGTATCAAATGAATAGGGAGAGAGGGAGTGGATCAATAATAATGCAAGAAAGAATGATGAGTGATGATGAGAGAATCAAATGATCACAACAAAGTCCAACACTCCATCAACCATCATATCTCCAAAAGTTAAGAAATCATGAAGAAAGAAGTCAAATGATGGTTGAACCATCATGAGGCTACAATATACAAAGACCACCCTCCACAATGCTAACTTGTACTTTTGCAAATAAGCCCTCCTCCACCAATTTTCAACCAAAGAAAGATACAAAGGAAAATGGCCGAAACGGAATGCAAACTGGCAACTTCAAAAAACTGATCCCGTAATAAATTACAGGAAATCCCCGCGACTGTATATACAAACCCGCATTTGTATTCCGACCGAATACAAATGCAATGAGACAAAATCTATACTATACAATACTAGGATCCGGCTTAAACCAAAGCCCGCTAGTATTATCCGTCCGATCATGATCCGTGCAATACCGCACGTACATGATCGAACCCTGCCATATCTCCATACGGCCTCTACAACGTTTCGCCCGAAACTTGAGAAACGGTCTGTGGGGGACTCTAAAGACTCGTCAATCCCATGGCTGTGGATTTAACCACTAGCACGTCAAAGGTATTAGCCATACGTAACAAGCTACCAGGTATTGACCAAAAGGGACGTCGATGAGCGAACTCATCCTGACACCCTACTGAGCTTGTCAGTGACAATATCCATACAGTCCGGTCCGTTCGTCTATGAGTATCGCATGGCGGGCCTAGGGGGTTGGTAAAAGTCAGACACCCAAAAGCGGTACAAGTCGTGTCGGAGTGTAGCCCAGAACACCCTGAGATACTACTGGAATACCTACCAGTAAATCTCCTGCCTCGGTCGAGGGCTTTGTGTAATGGCTCTCCTAGACATAGCGCGACCTCACCCCCAATACCGGGAGAGACGAACCCCTACAGATCCGCTCACTGCCTCCATGTGGCTCGGGACTGTACCCAACTAAAACCTGTTTGCACGACTCCTTTGAGCCGTAGTAGGGTAGTAATCAAAGTACAGTGGGAACTCACACGAGACAAATGATGATCCCAGGTCGATGAACTAACCTGTACACATGTCACCAGGGAACTGCTATCTGACGTCAGGTATAAGACCAACTAGCATGTTCCCGGCGAGTCCTGTCCGGTGTACTCATAACCTAATAAGCACCTGTATACATCTTAGGTGAACCAACTGACACCAGTGGCTTGTGAGACCGGCCACCGCCCCTCGTCGGGGTCTCGACTGTATACACTAGTCTACTCTGGAGTATCGATGCCCTGTCTCGAAAACTCCCACGACTAGGGACCTTTTCAGGATGTGCTTATAGACCCCAGCTCCCACGTATATGATCGCCATCGTACTGCTGGCAGTCAAGCAAGAATCCTAGGGGCTCTATCAACGTGCAATAATGATCAGTAATGTCACCTAAAGCAGTACACGATGATAAAGATAAACCAGATAGCATACTATCATCTTGAGTAAGACTGTCCTACCGGTATAAGTCCTCCCTCAATCATTGCAATCACGTTCCTGTGATCCAATAATTGACTCTGAGGTTACTATCTCCAACAAGAAGTGAGATATTATCCGGTATCGAGGTGGGGATGTAACCGATACGGATGCACACGGGAACCCACCAGAACAATGGGGAGTATCGAATTCCATTCCAAAAGATGGCACAATCTGAACTATAAATGGAATGATACCACTCTTATAACACAGAGGCACCTTTTGGATGAATCCGAACTCCGGAGTTTTACGAACTCCGTAGTTAAGCGTGCTTGAGCCAGAGAAATTCTGGGATGGATGACCTACTGGGAAGTAGCCCCGGGTTCATTCAAAAGGACAAAAACCGTGCGGTTTCGGCCAAATGGGACAATACCATCTATGTTTGGGGGTGGGTCGTGACACTAATACCCCGTCGACAAAGTCTAAGTTCCGTAAGGTCAAGCCTAGGTTCCGAATATATATATGCCCTAAGCTCCGCATAGTCAAATATAGAATCGAACCATGGTTAACTTAGCGCTCTGATACCAACTTTGTCACGACCCGAAATGGCATGTGACTGGCACTTAAATCATATGAAGTGTATAGGACCCCATCTAATTCAAGCAAGCCAAAAAAATCCTAGAAATCTAAACCATTTTAAAAGAGAGAGTATGAATGTTTAGTTTAAAAGTAAGTGGTTTGATTGCATAATCCGAAGTATGCATTTTTAAACCTCAAGTATTTTCTGAAAATTTCAGCAGAGTTTCCTTTGTAAATACTGGCCCCAAACGGGTATAAACATACATAATATAAAGACATCCCAAAGAGGGAGCTAGCTCTTCGCCAAATGGAGGTCACAACCAGGCAAACAATATAATATACAACGCCGAAAGGCGAGGACCAAAACTCAAAAAGAAAACCAGTGGAAAACCATAATAATACAGCGCGCGACTCTAAGGTCGAAAGAATATACAACTGGTCTTCTAAGTCTAATAATTAATACAAGTCTGGTTGATGGTGTTTTCTAGATACAACTGAATAAAATAAAGTACAATGGTAGTCACGATGCGAGTGAACCCACCTACCAAAGCAATCACCCAGAATGAAGTAATGTGCCAGCAAAGCCGCCAAGGAAAACCTGTAAGGAAAAATCTGCAAGAAACTGTGGTACAACGGGGTGAGTTGCCAACTCGTCAGTAGAAAACATCACCGACCAGAAATTGCATGAATGACTCAATCCAAGGTCATACGATAAAAATATATCCTCAATAATATATCTTGAACCATCTACACATAAGTGTAATACTACATGCTCGTGTCTGTTCCTCAGAAAGAAATATAACATATATATGTTGTATGAATGCATCGAAATGAAAACAGAATACATCATGAATGGGAAAACTGTTTTCTTAATATAGTAAGATTTCTGTATACATAAAATGAGGCATCATTAGTGAAATCAGCATAAAATCCGTGTCAAGCATCGACACAAAACATATATCCAAATATCCAATATCTCGGGCTACGGCTATCGGGACTGGCCCATATCATAAAATCTCAATACCTCAAAGTCTCAATATCTCGGGCTCCGGCTATCCGGACTGGCCCGTATTATATCTCACGACTACGTCGGCATCCTCCGGATATCCGCCGTGTCATAAATAACCGGTCGGTAGTGCTCTCCTGCCAGACTCAACGCCATCTTCTGCGTCCATCTTGCCCCGGCGTATCGCACCGGGTCCACCATGCACCCACAGACGGTTCCTCCTCCTCCTCGAATCGGTTGTATGATATCGCTCAACGGACGAGAAAACTCATGGTGGACATATCTCATATCATATCACGAGAAATCCACAACTTGCATTTTAAAATGATATTAAGTTTATATAAAATCCTTGCGGCTTCTCCAAATCCAGAAATCTCATGGAAATCCAGAATCTCAATTCAGAAATAATAACAATGAATTACCGGTCTCTGGTAATCCGGACTGGCCCATAATATCACATGGCAAATGAATATATAAATATGCATGAAATATCACAATAATAAATGTAATATCTAAACTAGCACAGTAATCATATATCAGAACTATCAGCTAGCAAACGATATCAACAAAGTAATATTCTCTAAAGTTTACGTGACATGGCAATTACCGATGATGATGTGTATGAGCCGGCAACCAGGTGTACGTGAAGCATACGCATCATCGGTAATGGTGCTGGTGTCCTGACAGCATGGTTTCATAATCACTAAAGTACACATTAAGCATGCAATGCGATGATAATAACATGAATAAACGGAGAATGCATAATAAATGCAGCAATACAGAATAAACATATCTATATACGAGTCATACTGTTTGTTGTCTGAAATCGCACGAATCTTGGTGTACGTCCTTTGAAAATATCCGTAGTATCCCTTGGCCTGTCTTCAAAATACTCACGATTCGTTAGTTTTGGAAATAAGTATGACTCACGCCTAACTCTAACATCTACTAAGTAAACTACAGGACAAGCTAAAAGACTAACCAAAGGGTAAGGAAATCCATCTAAGTCTGAGTCGATCTATATATCTAATAGTCGTTGATCCCGCATCAATAGCGTCACATATGATAACATATATAATATGGCATCCTCTAATCATGATTGCGGATCTATTATCATATTTATATCACGTATGGTAAATCCATCGTACGATATCCCAAATCTGGGTACGGGTCGCCTATCACATGTACATCAATATCTGTATGATATCATTATCAATATATCATAAACACAGTACTGATCTAAGACTTGTACCTACCGATACCATCAATATATATATGTGTGTGTATGGAAACACATCGCCCAACGATCCGCTAATATAACATGTCGTATCTCAAAACATGACCCAAAACACATCACCGATCTCACGGCATCCAGCCCAATCTTATCGACTCATCTCTTAGTATCATATATTATCCTCATCATTAGTGTATATATATACATACTCACATACATGTATGTATATATATATGTATATATCCCCATATATGCATAAGAAATAAAATGTATGTGTACGTGTGCGTGTACCTTATTCTTGGGTTTTGTGACTAAAACTAGCTAATGACAGTAAACATTAACCCATGATCTCCTAAAACCTTTCTTGATAGTCATAAACATTTCATATAACACATAGTATCGTATATATATACATGATATATCATAGGCTACACTACGAACTGCGGGGCTGCTATAAGCCATCCACCCAACTTCTCCCGTAGATATATATCCACTCACCTGATCCTTGCTTGCCGAAGTCGAAGTCGCCACACTCTTGCTCGTCATCCTAAAGTTCACGCGGAGGTACCTACATATCATAACATATCATGCCGCATTAAAATGCAATTCAACACCTAAACGACACATGAATCGTACATAGGTTAAAACCTATGTCTACGCATGCACGAAAGGCCCAACAAATCCTCGATGTCGATGTATAAACGTGAACCCATCGAGTAAAAACCCAAATACCAAAACTCAAGCTAAAACGAAGTCGCAAAACAAAGCAGCAACTCAAATAAACACCTCAAGATTTTACCCTAGGTTAAATTTGACAATTTTGCACATAGGAGGGGTCTAATTTACTGCAAATGGAGCCATGTACCAAATACGAAGCATTTCCACTCTACCCAGGCCGCAAATTGTGGCTAAAAGGGGTAAATTTGCGACCACAAGATGGAATTGGTATCCCGGGTTTTGGGTATATGTTCTAGGTTTCTTGCACACCTCTCAGTTATTGCTACTTTACTTATATAGCCCCCGGGTGATAGAAGATCACAAAACAACCTCACAAATCCAACACAAATCCAACACAAATCCGATATCGGAATATCTAAAGTTCGCAAAATGGGGTTTAGTCTCAGGTTTGATCCAGTATACTAACACTACAGGGGTGGTATAGCCTCTACTAACCTTACTTTACACTTCACAACTCATAAAATTCCCTAACCCTCATCTTGAAATTTTCAAACCTCACTACACTACTCAATATCACTTCTAAGTTAACATGGATGCTAAGGTGAATCAAATACAATACTAATGGAAAAGAAAATACCTCATTGGGCAACTCAAGAAAATTATTGAGTTGCCCCAAGTGCTCAAAATCCAAACTTCTTGGTCCAAAATGCTTGTAGTGAGCTTGTGCACATTTTTAATGAAAGAGAGATGTTGTTTCGATGTGGTGTTGGTGCTGTTGTAAGGGGGTAGAGGAGGGAGGAGGTGGAGGGCAACCATGAAGAAAGAGAAGAGGAAAATGATGATGAAAAATGATGGGGAAACAGATGAGGACTTGATCAAATTGACCCCTCACCTCTCTCCCTCTCATGCCCATATCTAATTCTTTATTCTTTTCCTTTTCTTTTCCTTTTCTTCTCTTCTCACTCAAAATAAATCCATGCAAGAAATATTAGTTATATGTATGCCCTAGAGGCCATTACTGTACATGCGATGTATATTGTAGTGGATGCTTGGACATATATAAGGAGGACTTTCTTGCTCGACCTGATAGAATGTTATCTGGTTGCACTTTATCTTAACATGTTAACAAATAATGTTTTGTAATCACATGTTGATAAAAGCCCTTAGGATGATTACTTGACTACCAGGATTATGATGCAAATCATACTAGTGGGGACAGGGTAGTCGATAAGTACATCCTTCAAATGTTCCTAGTCATGGGAGTATCGAGACAGGGCATCAGTACTCCAGAGTAGACTAGCGTATGCGGTTCTTGACCCATATGATGGGCGATAGATAATCTTATATCCATCGGTGTTTGACATCAGAGAAGGCATACGGGTGCTCAGTGGAGTCTGGTTACACTGGACGGACTCGCTGAGAACTCCTAAATGGTATTATATTTATCGTTGGAGAGCAGTTCTCTGGTGACCCGAGATCGTCATAGAGTCTTGTGTGATTCCCACTGTGTTTTGATTTCCACCATACCACGGTGAAGAGATCGTGCAATGCGGTGGCTTTTGGGTACAGTGCCGAATCACATAGAGGCAATGAGCGATAGGAGGGGTTTCGTCTCTCCCGGTATTGGGGGTTGATGTTGCGCTGTGCTCGATTGGCCATAACAGAAAATCCCTGGCCAGGGTTGCTGAGATTTTCTGGTAAGTGCTATAAGTAGTTTCTCGAACCGTTATGGAACTTTCATCGGCATGACTTATCAGGCTATTGGGGTCTGATGCTATACCACCCCCAGGCTATGATATGCGACATATCTGACGAAGAAACCGGACTGTACGGTAGTGTTACTGATTGGATTCGCAGGAGTTATAGCAGGCTTGCTTGTTGATCTTCTGATCGCTCAATACCTGGGTGGCCGTTAAGTTTAGCAGACCGTTTGCGGCTTTTGGGTGTTTGATATAATCATCGCCTACTGCCGGCATAATGGCGAGCCTTTAGAGTCCTACACAGAGGTTTTCTGGTTCATGCGAAACGTAGTAGGAGCACATATGTGATGTGTTCGGGATCGAGATTAATACGAGTATATGATACCGTATTCTATTATCGCGATATGTGATATCGGTCGGGTATATGAGATATAGCCGGATTATCGGATCAAGTGTTGATTCGATAAGTTGATTCATTTGATATTAGTCGGTTATATGTACTGTTGGATATATGTATGCCCTAGAGGCCATTATGTGATAGTGTATGTACTGATGTGTATATAAATATATATATTCAGAGGACGGTCTTACTCGACATGATAGTATGCTATATGGTTTCTCTTTATCATATGTTCACCTGATCATGTTTTTACTCATTTGGTACATGTTGATAAAGCCCTAAGGATATAGGCTTGACTACTGGGATTATGATATGGATCATACTAGTGGGAAACCTGTAGTTTATAAGCATATCCTTGAAATGTTCCTAGTCGTGGGTATATCGAGACAGGGCATCGATATTCCAGTATAGACTAGCGTATACAATTCTTGTTCCATATGATGGGCGATGGATGATCCCATATCCGTTTGGTGTGTTGACACCAAAGATTTTATACGGGTGCTCAGTGAGACTGGGTACACTAAACGGACTCACTGAGAACTCCTATGTGGTATTATATCATACGTTGGATACCAGTTCTCAGGTGACACTGGTACAGGTTAGTCTGTAGACCCGAGATCGCCATAGAGTCTTGTGTGTCCTCCCACTGTACTTTGATCTCCACCCTACTACGGCTTTACTGAGTTGTACAAACAGGTGGATTTTGGGTACAGTCCTGAGGCATATGGAGGCAATGAGCGATAGGAGGGGTTTCATCTCTCCCGGTATTGGGGGTTGAAGCTGTGCTATGCAGATTGGCTATAACAGGAAGTCCCTGGCCAGGGCTGCTGAGATATTACTGATAAGTGTTATCAGTAGTTTCTCGATCTGTTGTAGACCATATACCGGCATGACTTATTGAGTTATTGGGGTCGACGATTCCATCCATAGACTCAATATGCAGCATATCTGACGAAGGGACCGGACTGTACGGTAAGTGTTACTAGTTGGATTGACGGGAGTTTTGACAGGTTCGCTTGTTCTTCTTCTGATCTCTCAATACCCGGGTGGCCGTTACGTTTAGCTGACCTCTTGTGGCTTCTAGATGTTTGATATGATCATCACCTACTGCTGGCGTATTGCCGAGTCTTAGAGTCCCATATAGAAGTTTCCTGGCTCAGGCGAAACGAAGTGGTGCGCATATGAGATATGTGCGGAAGCTCGATTAAATACGAGTATTTGATACCGTATTTTAATCGGGCGTTTTATATTATTCAGGTCGTATGAGATATGACCGGTTTATTAAATAAAGTATTGATTTAATATTCACTTTTATCTCATTTATTTAAACTCTTTTCTTTTGAAGGATGCATGCATGTATATGTACATGTGATGTGCATACACACATACATACATGCATGTGTATCATGGTTGATGATACAACATAGATGGCAATATAAGACTCACATAGTTCATAATTTTATATATGGATATTTTTATATTAAGTTAAAGATAAAGGAAAATAAATAATGACTCATTTCTTTTCTGATGACTTATTGTTTCTACACTTCTCCATGGTTGGCCTTTGACTTAACCATATTTTATTTTCCTTTGCCTTTTAACTCATGACAAAATATCTAGATATTATTATTAACTATGGTTTCTATTATGATATTTATCTCTCTCTCATTTTCATTTAGCATTATTATTCATCCAAAAGAAAAATATCAAGCCATCTTCTTCTTCCTCTCTCTAGCTCTCTTTTGAGTTCTAAATTGAGTGAGATAAAAAGAAAGAAAGGGTTTTAAGTGAGAATCTAAATCACTTCATCATCCTACACACATCTTGCTACTTAGTGTAGGGTGTTTGCTTCAAGGATTTCATAGATCGAGTGAAGCAACAAGCTTTGAGCAAAGGACTTCGGGTCGATCGTCGTGGACTTGGAAGTGATCTAGCGTGCCGTTCCAAACCAAAGGAGATCCAAGGAGTCACCCTAGGAGGTCTACAAAGGTTGTAGTCTCTCCACTTAGTATTAGATTATCTTTTAGATGTGATACTATTAATTGTTACTCTATAATTCTAGTTCGATTCCTAGTTAAGTTTACTTAGAACCTCATAAAATTAAAGTTATGGCATGTGTGATACTTCCTAACCCTATACGAGGTGTCAAGAAAACCCAACAGTGATATCAGAGCCAAGCTAGAGCTTTGGAGTAACCTAGACGACGTTAAAAACCTAACGGTCCGGGGGTGCTCTCTGGAAAATTTTCAAAATCGTGGATTTTTTCACATTAAAAATACTTAAAAAAAATTCAGCGGGGTATTTTATGGGCCCACAAGAAATACGGACACCTATCTCCACTAAAGGACCGCGGAACCGCGGCAGAAATGGACATTCCGCGGCAGTTCCGCGGCGCTTTTGGTGCAGGTTGGGCCATACTTTCTTGCGCTGGCCTGTTTGTACTTTGTGCAGTTTCTAGTAATTCTTAAGACTGCTCAAGTGTTGAGCTTTCTGAGAACTCTTTAGATGTTTAATCGTTCGATCGAATGTTTTAACTGCGCCTAGTCTATTAGTATGTGATACAATAATTGGAATCTACAAATTTGTTTATTGCGTGTAAATCTAGCAGTTCGGTCTCAGGAATAAACGGAAATCTTATTGAATTATCCGGCTTGTTTTGAAAAGGTGTTTTCATGGATGAGACCCAAATGCGAGCTTTACATTGTTAGGCATGAAATCTTGTATATGTGATATTCCGGGTTTGTGTTGTCTAAAGGAAGTTACGATTCCAATTGTTGTAGTTTTTTTTCATTTTATTTCTCTATGACCGTAAGTGTAGTATGTAGTTGTATTGCCAGTTTTCGTTGTTACACATCAACGAATATCGGTGTATGCATACATACTTACGTTGATGATATTTGATATTATGTGTCGATGAGATTTGATATGCAGGATTGTCGTGAATGAATAGCCGAGGGTTTTATGTGAGATGAGAGTTTTCTTTTCATTCATGTAAAATTAAATTGTATGTAATATTCTTTTATTTGGGGCACTTCCGGGTTGAGGTTGATATCACCAGTGTTGTATATTATTTACTTTTCCGTATTAGGATAGACCCAAGGAGGAGGGCATAAGTGACCGGGTTCTAGGGTTCAGTGGGAGGCCATCTCGAGGAGTCGAGACCGGGTCTCCTACACTCCAGAATCGGTAGGGTCACTTGCCGCTCTCATAGGGGTCTAGGGGTGTGGGCTTGGCTATTCATCGCGACCGTGGAATCCGTATTTTTATTGTTGGCTAAATACAAAATGAGAACCTCCTAGATATCCTATTTTAAATCTGCTTCTGCTGCTTTTATTATCTGATGTGATCATTTAATATATAAATCTGAGACGAATGCTATATTATATATATGATACATATTAGACGTTGCTTATGTTTTGCACCCGTGCTAGCCCCGTCCCGGTATGCCGTTAGTTAAGTAACCTGACGGTGCATATCAGGACACTGTGGCGAATGCGAGTGACATAAGCGTACGTTATATTTTCGTTTCTTTCTGTTATGGCTTAGGATTTAAATGATGGGACTATATTAATGAGATTAATGTAAAAAATAAATGAACCTAAAAAGATGTTGTAGAATCGGATTTGAAACACACTCGGCCTTTTTTGAAAAAGCAAGTTTTCAAAATGCGGAGCTTAAGCCACTCCTTTTAAACCCATTGGATTCTACAACGATATTAAGTTCAAAGCGTTAAAAGTTTTCTTAAAAACAATCCGCAGCCCTCCGTCATTTTAGGAAGTAGAGTACTTAGTATTCGTGCTGCGTATTTTAACTTTAGTTAAGGCGCAGTGTACGATAGCTAAGTGATGTCTTCCTACACTGCATATGATGCAGATTAGTTAGCACCTTTATATGATTATGTTGACTATAGTTAAGGGTCATATGGATGGGTCTAGTTAATCATGAAATGACCGGAAGAACTTGACTAGTACTTATGATATGTTGACTTTAGTTAAGGTCATGAGTACTAGGGGTAAAAATAATATCGGGAATTTCAAGAGTTGAAATTTACAATGAGATTGTATACCTTGTATATGATAGTAGGATCCCGATCTCACTGCGAGAAAAAGTTGTTCCTGGGAGAATTTTGCACTTTACAATTAGCTAACCCAGTAGATGTCAAGAAAGGTGTCAAACGGGGCTATGTCTCTGGGAAGACGAGGTTTATTTTAATTAGGTCCGTGCGAAAACACGGGGAACCTCCCTCAAGTACCGGCACCGGCCTGGCTGAACGGTTAGCGAAGTTGTAGAATGTAATTAATCCCGGCTAGTTTTCTTTTTAAAAGGTTTTAAAGAAAATTTGTGTAGGGTTCCTAGGCACACTATAGAGGTCTCACAAGGCATCAACCATGCCAATTTCAAATTTTATGAGTGCCGAGAAACCCTAATACGGATCGTTAACTAGAATTTTAGGCGAAACATTAAACTAGTTAACGACTTAACTAAAAGTGAGAAGCTACAACCTTTGTAGATCCGGTTCTCCACTTCCTTAGCTCCACGTAGACGTCCTCTCACTGTCCGTCTCGAATCCCGGACTCAAGCATCGGCTTTATCGGAGAAATGGGCGAGCAAGGTCGTCGGCTTCGTGCCGAAGATGATCTACGTCGAGGCTTCACAAGATCAAGCTCCGACTTCACCAAGTTGTGAAACTTGTGAAGAAAACACCCTATACTACTTGGCAAGAGGTAGAGGGTGAAGAAATAGGATGTGGGTTCACTTTAGAATTGGATTTCTCACTTGATTTCTTCACTTTCCATTGATGAGGCAAGCTTTCTTTTTAATGAAGATGAAGATGAAGAAGAAAGAATATGATAAGTGTTATTCAAAAGAATAATTAAAATGAATACTTATCATCTTCTAACCTTGGTTAGGTGTAGAGAATAGACCATAGTTAGTGGGAATGGTTAGGGTTAAGGATGAAGACAAAATGGTCACTTTAGTCAAAGCTTCATGAAGCTTCAACAAGCTTCATGATAAAAAGAAACCATTTTGTTTTCCTTTATTTATTTGTCAAGAAAGAATGGATAAATAAATAAGTGAATAAATAAAAACCCTAACCATTATCATAACCATGGTTTAAGTCTTAACACAAAGCCAATTACATGCATCATCAAACAGGACACAATGTAGTGCACAAAAGTATATCACATATACAACTTGTGAAATACAAGTGAGAAAATCCCTTTAAAGTGAACCAATACTAGTTAATGCAAAGTAATATATCAAATATATAATTAAACATTAAATCATTAAATCAACACTTGATTCAATGATCCGGTCATGTCGTACATAACCGACTAGTATCCAATGTATCGACTTATCAAATCAATGCTCGATTCGATAACTAGGTTATATCGCATACAACCAATCGAAACATTTATCGCGAGAATGAAATACGGTATCACATACACGCATTATTCTCGGTCCCGCACATATCTCATATGCGCTCCTATTTCGTTTCGCTTGAGCCAGGAAACCTCTGTGTAGGACTCTAAAGACTCGTCAATACGCCGGCAGCAGATGATGATCATATCAAGCACCCACAAGCCGCAAGCGGTCTGCTAAACGTTACGACCACCTGGGTATTGAGCGATCAGAAGATCGACGAGCAAGCCCGCGCACACACCTGTGAATCCAACCAGTAACACTTATCGTACAGTCCGGTCTGTTCGTCTGATATGTTGCATATCAAGTCTAGGGGTGGTAAACGTCAGACCCCAGTAACCGATAAGTCGTGCCGATGTGAGGCTCATAACGGGTCGAGAAACTACTGGTAACACTTACCAGCAAATCTCTGATCAGCCCTGGCCAGGGACTTCCCTGTTACAGCCAATCGAGCACAGCGCAACATCAACCCCCAATACCGGGAGAGACGAAACCCCTCCTATCGCTCATTGCCTCCATGTGACTCGGGACTGTACCCAAAGACCACCGTTTTGCACGCCCTCATGGACGTGGTAAGGTGGAGATCAAAGCACAGTGGGAATCACACAAGACTCTATGACGATCTCGGGTCTACAGACTAACCTGTACAAGTGTCACCTGAGAACTGTCATCTGACGTGAGGTATAATACCATCTGGGAGTTCTCGGCGAGTCCGTCCAGTGTACCTAGTCTCCACTGAGCACCCGTACACCATCTCTGATGTCAAAAACCAATGGATATGGGATCATCCATCGCCCATCTCATGGGTCGAGAAGCGTATACGCTAGTCTACACTGGTATATCGATTCCCCGTCTCGATACACCCACGACTAGGGACCTTGAAGTATGTACTTATGGATTACCATGTCCCCACTAGTATGACCTGCATCATAGTCCAGGTAGTCAAGTACACATCCTAAGGGCTTTACCAACATGTAACTATAAGACAGTTTAAAGAGACTAGTATACGTGTTAAGATAAAGTGCAACCAGATAGCATACTATCATATCGAGCAAGAAAGTCATCTCTATATATGTCCAAGCATCCAATATAATATACATCATCTGTACAATACTGGCCTCTAGGGTATACATACAACTAACAATCTCCCACTTGCACTAGGGCCAGCTGCTGTAGTATCGCATACCGAGCATCCCGAAGAGTCTCTCAAACTATATCTGGGGAATGGCCTTCGTGAGTGGATCCACCGTATTGTTCTTCGTGTCAACCCTCCTGACCTCGATCTCCCGGCGATCAACTATCTCCCGGATCAGGTGATACCGCCTCAGAATATGCCTGGATCGCTGATGGGACCTGGGTTCCTTGGCCAAAGCCACCGCTCCATTTTTATCGCAATACAAAGGTATTGGATGCTCAATGGATGGAACCACTCCAAGTTGAGTAATGAACTTCTTGATCCAGACAGCCTCTTTAGCAGCATCGTTGGCAGCGATGTATTCAGCCTCCATCGTCGAGTCTGCCACGGTTTCCTGCTTGGAACTCTTCCAGCTAACCGCCCGTACGTAAAGGGTAAAAACAAATCCCGATTGCGACTTAGAGTCGTCCTTATCACTCTGGAAGCTCGAATCGGTAAAGGACTCCACTTGGAGTTCTCCGTTACCATACACCAAGAGCATCTCTTTAGTCCTTCGTAAGTACTTGAGAATGCTCTTCACAGCTGTCCAGTGACTCTCTCCAGGATCAGCTTGATACCTGCTCACTACACTTAGTGAGTATGCAACATCGGGTCTGGTATATAGCATCGCGTACATGATAGAGCCTACAGCCGAAGCATAGGGTATCCCTTGCATGCGAGCTCTCTCCAAATCAGTCTTGGGAGACATCTCTTTGGAGAGAATAACTCCAGAGATCGTGGGCAAATTCCCACGCTTGGATTCTTCCATACTAAACCTCTTTAGTATGGTGTCAATGTACCTGGATTGGGACAATCCCAATATCCGTTTGGATCTATCTTTATAGATCCTAATTCCCAATATGCAGGAGGCATCACCAAGATCTTTCATTGAGAATCTTTGTGATAAGAAGAGCTTGACCGATTACAGCATAGGAATATCATTTCCTATCAAGAGTATGTCGTCCACGTACAATACAAGGAAGACGACCTTACTCTCTGCCGCCTTCTTATAGATAGAAGGTTCATCTGGATTTTTGACAAAATCAAACTCTTTGATAACGACGTCAAAGCAGATGTTCCAACTCCGCGATGCTTGCTTTAATCCATAAATGGATTTAAGCAGCTTGCACACCTTTCCGCTGCTCCCACTGTCTACGAAGCCCTCTGGCTGAGTCATGTACACGCACTCTTCTAAATCACCGTTTAGAAAGGCGGTCTTAACATCCATTTGCCAGATTTCGTAGTCATGATATGCAGCGATGGCAAGCATGATTCGGATGGATTTAAGCATAGCCACTGGAGAAAAGGTTTCATCATAGTCCACACCTGGTCTTTGACGAAAACCATTTGCAACAAGTCTAGCTTTGAAAGTCTCCACTTTCCCATCTACACCAAGTTTCTTCTTGAAGATCCACTTGCTCCCAATGGGTTTTACCCCTTCAGGAGCAACATCCAAAGTCCATACATTGTTGGTGTACATGGATTCCATCTCGGACCGCATAGCATCCAGCCATTTCACTGAGTCCCTACTCGTGATGGCCTGCTCGAAGCTAGTTGGGTCATCATCCTCCATGATGCAATCCTCGCTTCCACCGTCAATGAGAAAACCGTAGTATCTCTCAGGTGGACGAGATACCCTACTAGATCGGCGGAGAGGCTGGGGTTCGTCGAGTTCTACTGAATCCTCAGGTTCTACCAAGTCTTCTGTTACAGTTTGTGTTGCTGGAACCTCTTTTAGTTCTACTTCAATGCTACTTGTCTGTTTCATAAGAAAACTTTTTTCTAAGAAAGTGGCATGTCGAGAAACAAACACTTTTTGTTCCTCGGAGTGGTAGAAGATATACCCTCGCGAATGTTTGGGATATCCAACAAACTTACATAGAACAGACCTTGCCTTGAGCTTGTCCGGATTTTGTGTTTTAACATAGGCCGGACAACCCCATATCTGAATAAAATTAAGACATGGTCTCTTGCCATTCCATATCTCATATGGAGTGGTAGGCACTGATTTGGTTGGAACTCTATTCAATAGATATGCAGCAGTCTCCAGTGTATATCCCCAGAAGGAAATAGGTAACTTAGCTGTACTCATCATAGAGCGCACCATATCTAATAGGGTGCGATTTCTCCGCTCCGATACACCGTTGTGCTGTGGTGTATAAGGAGGAGTAAGCTGAGAGAGAATCCCATTCTCTTTTAGATAATCTCTGAATTCGTTACTTAAGTATTATCCTCCTCGATCAGATCGAAGGATCTTAATACTTTTGCCCGTTTGGTTCTCTACTTCTTGTTTATATTCTCTAAATTTCTCAAAAGCTTCTGATTTGTGTTTCATCAGGAACACATATCCGAATCTAGAGAGATCGTCAGTGAATGTAATGAAGTATGAAGAACCATCCCTGGTATGTGTAGACATGGGACCGCATACATCACTATGTTTTAGTCCCAAGAGTTCGGTAACTCTTTCTCCGTGTCCAGTAAACGGAGTTTTGGTCATCTTGCCTTTGAGACATGACTGGCAAGTGTCATAAGATGAAAATTCAAACGAATTTAAATATCCATCCTTATGCAACTTAGCTAGTCGTGTCGCATTGATGTGATCTAGTCTACAATGCCACAAGAAAGATTCGTTCTGTTCAGACCTCTTCCTCTTGTGTGTGTTTTGTAAATTGAGGACTGTATTTTGATTGAGAATGAATATGCCATTATACAACGAGCCTGATGCAATCAACTTTTGATCTAGGAATATGTTCATAACATTATCCTTTACTACAAAATTATATCCTTCTTTACTTAATAAAGAAACTGATATAATGTTGCACATCATGTTCGGTATATAATAGCATTCATTTAGAATCAGTGTATCACCACTTGGTAATACTAGGTGATATTCGCCAACTGCTTTGGCTGCAACATTTGCCCCATTCCCAACTTGAATGGAATAATCACCTTTTCCCAGTTCTCTAACTTTCCGCAGCCCATGTAACATCTTACATATGTGGGATCCTGATCCGGTATCTAATACCTAGGACGTAGGGTGAACTGAGAAACAGTTCTCAATGACAAACACACCCGAAGATGATGCATCAACATGCATGTTCTCCGTTTGGGCGGTGTGAGAATCCAGATATTCTCCTGTTTCCTGTTCATTCTTATAACACTTATAAGATAGAACGGGTTCAACGTTCCCCTGCACAGTATAACATGCGGGTTTGGTCAATACATCCATATTATTATCTTGATTAGGGCATGACATGGTCGCTACCTGGAGAGAGAGAAGAAAACACTTTAGCATAAGCTCGTGCAAGATCAGATTGGTTATTATCTTATCTAATCAGGATGGGTCCCACTGGTTTTTATCAAATCTTCCTTCAAACCCTAAAAGGAAAGACTAGCCGGGATTAATTACACATTACAAGTTCGCCAATCTTTCAGCCAGGCCAGTGTCGGTACTTTGAGGGAGGTCCCCATGCTTTCGCACGAACCTAATTAATGTAAACCTCGTTTTCCCAGAGGCGTAACCCCGTTGACACCTTTCTAGACACCTACTTGATCAGCTAATTGCAATGTGCAAAACTCTCTCAGGAGTAACTCTTACTCGCAGTGGGTATCGGGATCCAACTATCTCATAGAAGGTATGCAATCTCATTGCAAATTTCAACACTTGAAATTCCCGATAATACTTTTGCCCCTAGCGTCCTGTGACCTTGACGGAGGCTAAACTACCCACAGGGCACTATTCAAGTTCAACCCGTCATTTCTTGATCGAATTAAACCCACCCGTACGACCCTTGACGGAGGCCAAACTACGCCGTACGAATACCCTAATCCAATCACATCATATGATGGCAGATAAGCACTAGTTAGCTACCATACACTACGTCTTGACGGAGGCCAAACTACCGCAGCATGAATAATAAGTAGTACTTATCTGAAATGACGGAGGGCTATACAGGTTTTTCTGAAAACCATGAGCGTAATAAACATTATATCGTTGTAGAATCAAAATGAAGTTTTGAAATGGAGTGATTTTGAGGCTTTTCTAGTTTTGCTAAAAGGGTCACTCCCGGTGAAGGGATCGTCGGCCCTTTCCTCGTCGAATGAGGTGCGGGATATATCATATATATCACTGTGCAAAGCAGAAACTATAGAAGCAATCAAAAGTCAAACCGAGTGTGTAGCATCTGCCAGTTATTGCTAAAGGAGTCACTCCCGGTGAAGGGATCTCGGTCCTTTCCTCATCGAATAAGGTGCAGGGTATATCATATATACCGCTATGCAAAGCAAGAACTGTAGCTACCAGTTTTGTTTAAAATTTGATTCTACAACATCTTAGGTTTCTTTTCTTTCATTAATCGCATTAATGAAGTCCCATCATTTAAGTCACCTAAACATCACAGATAAATAGGACGTACACTTATGCCATCCGCATTCGCCTGGATGTCCCCTCGTGCACCGTTAGGTTAGGTAACTAACGACAGAGCAGGGCAGGGCTAGTGCGGGTGCAAAACATAAGCAACGTCTATATAATATATCATATATACTATATACTGTATCTATCACAGAACATCACATGATCACATCACAGATATCGCAGCAGAAGAAACATATGAAACATTGGATATACTAGGACGTCCGTGTTTTCAATACGAGCCAGTATAAAACACGGATTCCACGGTCGTGATGAATAGCCAATCCCATACCCTAGACCCCTACGAGAGCGGCAAGCAACCCTACCAATTCTAGGGTTAGGAGACCCGGACTCGACTCCTCGAGTTGGTCTCCCACTGGACCCCAGAACCCGGTTACTTGTGCTCCCCTCCTTGGGTCTATCCTAATGCGGAAAAGTAAATAATATACAAAAGGTGACAACTTCCGCTACCTGGAAGTGCCTCAAATAAAAGAATATTACATACAAGTTTTTACATGAATGAAAATGAAAAACACTCATTTCACATAAAAACCCCCGGCTATTCGAACACGACGATCCAATATAACATATCCAGCAACACATAACATCACAGGTCATCAACGTAAGTAAGTATGCATACCCCAATTGTCGTTGACGTATAGCAACGAAACCGGCGATATTGACATACTACACTTACGGTCACAGAAAAGAAAGTGTAAAACTACAACAGTTGGAATCCGCAACCCTTTTAGACATCACATGCCTAATCAAATGAAATACTTAGACATCACATGCCTAACAGTTATAAACCCCGCATTTTAGTCTCATTATCGAAAACTCTTTTCAATATCAAGTGAAACTAAACCGCTAGATTTATAACATTCATTCAGTTATCTCATAACTGTTTGTGAATTCCAATTATTGTATCCCATTCTGGATAAATAGAATATATTAAACTTTCCGATCGAACATTCGAACACCCAAGTTTTCCCGAAACCGTTCAACACATGAAATAGGTTCAAAGACATTCACTTCATGCCTCAGTACCAACGGTCCAGCCGTAGAAGGGTCAAGCCAACGCCTCACATGTGGCACGCCGTACTGCCCCAAACCCGAAGGTTCAAAGGGCAGTTCAAGACGGTCACATAATCGAGTTAAGGTTTGTTGTCTTCTAGAGGGACCATCGCGTTACTTGCACTACTCAGAACGTCCTTAAACCACAGAAAAATCCAACACTTGGATATTTTCAGGCAGGAGAAAGATTGGGTATTTACATCCGGTCGAACTTTTTAACATATTCTAAAATTATCCGGAAACCACATAGACAAAGTCTGATAATCCGATCGAATCTGCGAACTCCCAAAACACCCCAGAAAATTCAACTCTTGAATAAATATTAAAAATTCCCATAAAACTCAGTACTGTAAAATAGGAATTACTGTGCAGATTTGGAGGGCTGGCGTCATCATGTCGCCGCGGAACCGCCGCATAAGCTAGGCTTATGCCGCGGTTCCGCCGCATGTTGGAGGCATCATTTGTCCAATTTTGCACCGTAATTCTTAGAACTTCCTGCTGAATTTTTTAAGCATTTTTAATATGGAAAAAACCATGTTTTTAGAAAAAGTCCAGAGAGCAAGTTTGGGATTAGGGTTTCGATTCGTTCGGATTTCAAACGTCGTCTACGCTTCGCCTAAGGCTCTAGCTAGTCTCTGATACCACTGTAGGGTTCCTAAGCACACTATAGAGGTCTCACAAGGCATCAACCATGCCAATTTCAAATTTTATGAGTGCCGAGAAACCTTAATACGGATCGTTAACTAAAATTTTAGGCGAAACATTAAACTAGTTAACGACTTAACTAAAAGTGAGAAGCTACAACATTTGTAGATCTGGTTCTCCACTTCCTTAGCTCCACGTAGACGTCCTCTCGCTGTCCGTCTCGAATCTCGGACTCAAGCATCGGCTTCATCGGAGAAATGGGCGGGCAAGGTCGTCGGCTTCGTGCCGAAGATGATCTACGTCGAGGCTTCACAAGATCAAGCTCTGACTTCACCAAGTTGTGAAACTTGTGAAGAAAACACCCTATACTACTTGGCAAGAGGCAGAGGGTGAAGAAATAGGAGGTGGTTCACTTTAGAATTTGATTTCTCACTTGATTTCTTCACTTGCCATTGATGAGGCAAGCTTTCTTTTTGATGAAGATGAAGATGAAGAAGAAAGAATATGATAAGTGTTATTCAAAAGAATAATTAAAATGAATACTTATCATCTTCTAACCTTGGTTAGGTGTAGAGAATAGACCATAGTTAGTGGGAATGGTTAGGGTTAAGGATGAAAACAAAATGGTCACTTTAGTCAAAGCTTCATGAAGCTTCAACAAGCTTCATGATAAAAAGAAACCATTTTGTTTTCCTTTATTTATTTGTCAAGAAAGAAAAGATAAATAAATAAGTGAATAAATCAAAACCCTAACCATTATCATAACCATGGTTTAAGTCTTAACACAAAGCCAATTACATGCATCATCAAACATGACACAATGTAGTGCACAAAAGTATATCACATATACAACTTGTGAAATACAAGTGAGAAAATCCCTTTAAAGTGAACCAATACTAGTTAATGCAAAGTAATATATCAAATATATAATTATACATTAAATCATTAAATCAACACTTGATTCAATGATCCGGTCATGTCGCACATAACCGACTAGTATCCAATATATCAACTTATCGAATCAATGCTCGATTCGATAACTAGGTTATATCGCATACAACCAATCGAAACATTTATCGCGAGAATGAAATACGGTATCACATACACGCATTATTCTCGGTCCCGCACATATCTCATATGCGCTCCTATTTCGTTTCGCTTGAGCCAGGAAACCTCTGTGTAGGACTCTAAAGACTCATCAATACGCCGGCAGCAGATGATGATCATATCAAGCACCCACAAGCCGCAAACGGTCTGCTAAACATAACGGCCACCCGGGTATTGAGCGATCAGAAGATCGACGAGCAAGCCCGCTCACACTCCTGTGAATCCAACCAGTAACACTTACCGTACAGTCCGGTCTGTTCGTCTGATATGTTGCATATCAAGTCTAGGGGTGGTAAACGTCAGACCCCAGTAACCAATAAGTCGTGCCGATGTGAGGCTCATAACGGGTCGAGAAACTACTGGTAACACTTACCAGCAAATCTCTGATCAGCCCTGGCCAGGGACTTCCCTGTTACAGCCAATCGAGCACAGCGCAACATCAACCCCCAATACCGGGAGAGACGAAACCCCTCCTATCGCTCATTGCCTCCATGTGACTCGGGACTGTACCCAAAGACCACCGTTTTGCACGCCCTCATGGACGTGGTAAGGTGGAGATCAAAGCACAGTGGGAATCACACAAGACTCTATGACGATCTCGGGTCTACAGACTAACCTGTACAAGTGTCACCTGAGAACTGCCATCTGACGTGAGGTATAATACCATCTGGGAGTTCTCGGCGAGTCCGTCCAATGTACCCAGTCTCCACTGAGCACTCGTACACCATCTCTGAAGTCAAACACCAATGGATATGGGATCATCCATCGCCCATCTCATGGGTCGAGAAGCGTATACGCTAGTCTACACTGGTATATCGATGCCCCGTCTCGATACACCCACGACTAGGGACCTTGAAGGATGTACTTATGGACTACCATGTCCCCACTAGTATGATCTGCATCATAGTCCAGGTAGTCAAGTACACATCCTAAGGGCTTTACCAACATGTAACTATAAGACAGTTTAAAGAGACTAGTATACATGTTAAGATAAAGTGCAACCAGATAGCATACTATCATATCGAGCAAGAAAGTCATCTCTATATATGTCCAAGCATCCAATATAATATACATCATCTGTACAATACTGGCCTCTAGGGCATACATACAACTAACAATTTGATAAAAACAGGGGGAGACATCGATTAGACAAGATAATAACCAATCTATTCTTTGCAAGAGCTTTTCGCTGAGTGTATTCTTTTCTCTCTCTTAACAGCAGATTCAAATGTCAGGACTTAAACTTCTATTAGATAAAAACAAGCTGAATGGGACCAATTATAAAGACTGGCTGAGGAATCTAAACATTGCCTTGACTTATGATAAAGTATCATATGTCCTCACAGCTCCAACCCTGCCCACCCTAGGTCCTAAACCTTCAGTTGCGGATAAGGAAATCCGCAAGGCATAGGATGCTGACTGTGCTACAGCTAAATGCCTCACGCTAGCATCGATAGATAACACACATCAGAAGTAGCACGAGAATATGGACGTACAAGCCATTTCCTCCATACAAAAGAGTTGTATGGAGAGCAATCTCGTGTATTACGATACAAAGCATCTAGAAAACTGTTTCAGATGCGAATGACCGCTGGCACAGCAGTAGGAGACCATGTTCTGAAGATGATAGCTCTCATAGAAGAGCTTGAGGACCTTGGGTGGACAATGGACAATGAACAATATACGGATATTATTCTGCAGTCTCTCCCCTCCACCTTTGCTCAATTCATAGTTAACTTCAACATGCACAACATGGAGAAGGAACTACCTGATTGAATGATTTTCCGTTGTGTATATGAAAATTATGTAGAAATCACAACCAAAAATATTTTGACCGCAATCAATAACGGTGTTGGATGTAGCGCGTTAGTAAGTCCGGATCGTCCACATGGAAAGTGAGATCCGTTCAATTTTTGAATTATATGAGTCGAAAATTTAAAGAAAAGAAAAGAAACAATTCATGATTTGTAAAATTGAATATCAAGAATTAGAAAAATCAAGATCTAAGAAAACATTAAAATCAAGAATTGAGATGTGATAATTTCCAACCAACAATCAAGATTCGAAGTGTGGCTTGTAGGAGTAGATCGGATCTATAGATGCCATGAGATCTAATGATTACTCATTCTTATCCATTAACGAATTGATACTAGATCGATGTCGATTTATCGAGGGTTAAGGATCTTGCGAAGAATTTAGGGATTCATTATCTCATCCTTTGTCCTTTCGATGAATCTCATTCAAATCTAGCTTCAAGTTAATCAAATGATCAATCGTTGATTCCTAGTTTCGAGTGAACACAATCAAGAAAGCATCATCTCGAAACTAGGTCATCGATCATTTGATTCACAAGCATTTACAAACATTATAGGATTTAAGAATTGTAAAAGAGTCTAAATCATCATCATCTATTGATCGTCACAACTCCCACACGAGCGGAGTTTTACTCAAACATCATAATATCAAACACAATAACAAATTGAGATCGAATCATAATGCTTAAATTAAAAGATAGGCAAGTGTAACACCTTAGGATGTGTTTAGTGGCTATTTATATTTAAACAAAGGGTTTTTAATAAAAAGTTTACCAAATTGAGTTTCAAATATTTTTCCAAATTCAATATATATTTTTCTAGAATTTTCCTAGGCTTGCACACACATGTGCATGTAAACTAGGGTTTTTAATGAGATAATACCATGATTAGCAACCATGCTGGGTCTAATCATGGGGATTAAGACTTTTGGGTTTTGATTAAGTTTAATTAGTTAATTAAGGGTTGCTTTAATTTGAATTTCCCCTTTTAGTGTTGACTTGGTGAGAATGAGAGAGAGGGAATGCATCATGGCAAAAGCCATGCTTGCATTTAATGAAGAGAGAGAATGGAGGGGTTGACATTTGGGGTTATGATTCCCTCTCATTCTTGTAATCTTTTCTCTCAACCTCACTCTCACATTCACACACACACTTACCTCCACAGCAGTAGCAAGCATCCACAGCAGCAGCAGCAACCATCTCAGCAGCAACAGCAAGCATCACAGCAGCAGCAACAGTGAGCAGCAACAGCATCAGTGAGCAGCAGCAACAGCACAACTTCAACTGCAGCTCCTTCCCTTCACTCCTTCTTCTTCCTCCAGCTCCCTAGGGTCGAGTGTGGGGTATACTTCCTGAACTTACTCCCTAGTTTGCTTATTTAGTGTAACTTAGTTTCAGTTAGTGTTTATTGGTGCGTTTTAGTGCGATATGTGGTGATTTCTGGGAACCTTGACCAAGTGATGTTTGATTTGGCTTTAGTAAGTTGATGGAGTGTTGTTAGGGCCATATTAACCCATCTTAGCCCCCAATTGCATTAAAATACCACCAGATTCCTAATTGATGCAAATTCTTCGTTTTTGAGCAAAAACTAGCTTTTTGTAAACTGCTATCGACCCGGTGAGTTCAGAATAATTTTGTGAAGACGGCAGTATAGTTGTTAGGTGCTGATCCCCCAGGTAGAACCCGACACCCATACCTCATGTTAAGGCCGCCGGAAAATTGTTTCTGGCCGCAAATTGCTGCCAGATGGGGAGGGTTTGGGTTTGGGTTTGGTCCTATAGGTGTCTGCTGCAACCCTTAGACTCATGGCATGTATAATTTTATTTGATTCTTGCTGTAGAAAAATCTGGAGCTAAATACCCTATTTCTCGTATTTTAAACCTTCGCGACACGCGTGATACGCATGTGGTTTGGGATTTCTGCGTATCGCGACGCATCGGGGTAGCTTCTGGCACGTGATCACACGTTTTAGCGTATCGCGCACACGCGCGATTGGTTTGCGACATGGGTTTCTAGTTTGACGTTGATGTCACGATTTTGTGGATTTGAGCTTATGTGTGATATATTGTGTGATTCTAGGTTCGCAGGCGAGTGAGACGGACTCTGCGAAGAAAGGGAAGCAAGTCGTCGGCTACACTTAGTGCGAGACTTCGGTGAGTAGATTTAACATCTACGGGGATATCGCCCGCATGGCGTTATGCGTCAGGGCTGATAGGACCTTATAGTTATATATTGCATTTTCCTACATTGACTGTCATGTATACTACTGTTGCATACTGCATTCCCTGCTATATGTATGTAAACTTAGAATTGATAGAACACCACACTATTACTAACGGTTCATGTTGCACGAGCACTAATCTGGAAGTTACACACACACCGTTAGTAATTGCCTTGACACACTCACTGTAGAATTGCCATGATTACATTGCTGTAGTTCATTTCATATATGATTCGTTATGATCTTTATAGAAATTGGGAGCCGCAAGATGTCTTTAAAAACTGAAACTATTTTAAAAAGCGGTTCTCCCTTGTACCTACATTGTGACTTGATGTACATAGCATATCGCATTTGATTCACTCATTGGTGTTGGATTTCCTTGAAATTTCTAGTTTTGAGGACCGTGGAATTATTTGCAGAAAAGATGCACTATTTGAAAACACGGTCCCTCGTGATATGTTATTTTGGTGCGTCCACCACGCGTTTTCTCGGTTCTTAGACGTTTGCTTGAAACCCGATTCGAGGAGTTGGATGATCCATTTGCGGGTTCGTGGTGGACCCGGTATGGTTCCCCGGGGCGAGAAGTGTTTTTCGTGGAGTAGACGATGAGCCTGGCAGGGTGGCGAGTACCTACCGGTGATTGGTTGGACCTGGCGGTTGTCCGGAGGATACGGACCAGAGTCGAGAGATGGATGCGGGATGACCCGTACTGCCGGGGCCGAGGGCCGATACCGCAGACGGAGCCCGTAGGCTAATCCGGACTGACGGAGCCCGATATATGAGGATTTGCGTGTCGATGCTGGACACGAGTATTTTATGATATTTTGAGTGCCGATGTTGGGCACTCGTGATTCTCAGAGATTTACAGGATTTGAGGGCCGAGGAGAGTGCCGGCGCCTGAGTTTATTTGGGATTTGGGTGCAGTTTGGGGCACCGATTATGTTTCCATGTTGATATTTCCATGTAGATGTTGTTTATCCCATGCTCAGCATTGTTTATCATGCATTTCATCCTGTAGTCGTTTTACCAGACAGAGCCTTTGCATGATTATTGCACATACTGCTTATCACGTATTGATATCATCTGCTGGCATTTGTTAGAGTAGCACAGTACGTGCATGCTCGCGATTACCTTTATATGTTATCTCTATTCACGAGTTGGCAACTCACCCCCGTTGTGCCACAGTATTTGCAGGTTGCCCTTGAGAGTAGTCGCGGCAGGCTGCCTTTTGCATCTTTTGGCTACAGATACCACTACAGTTGGTGCGAGAGCTATTTTGCTTTTAGGTTGGTTGTGGTATCTGATTACTTTTATTTTACCCCTTTTGTATCTAGTATTCTTCATCTACCATATATGTACTGGACTTAGTAACAGTGTGAGGACGATGATGTATATTCTGTATTCTGGTGTCGAGCTCGTAGGAGCCGACTATTTTTATATGCAGTTTATATTTCTGTGATGTTCACTTATTACTCTTATGATGATGGTTTCCGCCGTTGGGCGTGGTTGCTCCCGTTTGGGAATGTTGCATTTCATTATATTTCATTTTTACCAATATCATCTTTTATACCCAATTTCGGGTTTACTTTTACAAAGGAAATGCTGCCAAAATTATTTAAATGATAACGTAACTTTAAAAGAACTTATTGAACTATTTACGGTTTTCTAAATGTCTTAATTAAATGTTTTCAACACTCGCTACTTTTAAATGGTTTTGATTTCTGGGTTCGGCTTACTTAGTCGCGTTACGCCTGTAGACGTAGCATGGTTAAGTGCCGGTCACGAGTCGAAATATTCGGGTCGACAAAGTTGGTATCAGAGCGTAGGTTTTACCTTTCGGAGTGTAGGATGACCTTGGTATGATGGAGTAGGTAGCTGAAGCAGAGTGGCGTAGCGTGTGTATGTTCCACGGCATACTCACGACACGGTACTCCGCCAAGGCGACCGTAGGACTTATTGATTTAAATTCCTTCTTGAGTATATATATTCTTGTGATTCGATTTCCGTATTCTTATCGAATCCTAATTTCCTTTCAGCCATTATGCCGCCAAAGGCTACGAGGGCACAGAGAGCGGCCGCGAGGGCCGAAGTTCGAGTTGACTCGTCCGAGACGAGGACTGATCCGGGCAGTGCACCCATTGTACCCGAGCAGACTCTTCCTCCCGTGACAGATCAGATCGCCATGCTAGGGGCTGGTATGTAGGAGATGCGCCAGACGGTAGGATCCAGCATGCAGGAGATGCGCCAGATGGTAAGATCGCTAGTTGAGACACTTCGAGCGCAGCGACCATAGGTAGCTCCACCCGTTCCAGAGACCGCGATGGTACCTACCGCACAGCCAGTTGCCCCTGCAGCTACGGAGGTGATTACAGTATCGCTATCTGAGTTCATAAGGCTGAAGCCTCCGGTCTTCACAGGCATCGATGCAGCCGAGGACCCACAGTCTTTCATTGATAGGATGGCCCGGATATGTCGTTCCCTCAGATGCGCAGATGCGAGATGGGTTGAGTTCGCGAGCTTTCGCTTAGAAGGTCTTGCGCAGAAGTGGTGTGATTCAGTTGAGAAGGGCAGAGCAGCAGGTCTTCCTCTTATGACCTGGACAGAGTTCGTGGCATTATTCCTTGCCCGCTTCCTTCCACTGAGTGTCAGAGATGCTAGGGCATGCAGGTTCGAGTCCTTACGCCAGACTCCGGAGATGTCAGTGGCAGAGTATGACGTGTTGTTTACAGAGCTAGCAGTTTATGCTCCGTACCTGGTGGTTACCGAGAAGATGCGAGTCAAGAGATTTATTCGAGGCTTGCTTACGCCACTGTTCCTCGCGATCAGCGCGCAGCATTACGAGACATACGCAGCAGCTGTGGACGCAGCCTTATTAGTCGAGGAGCGCCTTGCTGAGACTTCGGTAGTTCCAGAGCCAAAGAGAGTTCGTATTAGTATATCTGCACGAAGACAGTCATTCAGACGCCGCGACAGGTATCGTTCAGGTGCGGGGAGTGGCAGATATTCAGGGTGAGGCCAGATGTTTAGTTCGTACCCCCGGGAGAGTCAGCAGTCGTCGCGGGGTTGCTTTAGATGCGGCAGTCTACTTCACCTCGTTAGAGATTGTCCTGAGATACACCGGAGGGAGGCGGCAGCACCGCATGTTACTTTACCACCTTCACCACCCCAGAGGGGGTTGCCTGTTGTACCTACCGTTATTCCGTGTCAGACTCATACCTAGAGAGGTCGTGGGCGTGGAGGAGTTGCTCAGAGAGGACAGGATGACCGAGGCAGAGGGCAGTCAGTCGCAGGTGGTGGACAGGCGCGGGTCTTTGCTTTGACGCATCAGGACGCATAGGCGTCCAATGCGGTGGTTTCAGGTATCCTTTCAGTATATTCTGCTGATGCACACGTGTTGTTCGATCCCGGATCCACGCACTCGTACGTATCCACACACTTCGTGCCGAGTTTGGGTAGAGAGTCTGGTTTTCTTGATCAGCCGCTTGTTGTGACCACTCCTGTGGGAGAGTCGTTTGTTGCTAGGCACGTGTTCCGATCCTGTACCGTCTGTATTGGCGAGAGGGAGTTGCCTGTCGACTTGATCCTTCTTGAGATGTTGGACTTCGATGTTCTTTTGGGCATGGATTGGTTAGCCACGTGCTATGCTTCTGTGGACTGCCGTGAGAAGACAGTTAGATTCTGTTTTCCCGGCGAGTCGGTTTTTGTTGTGTTGGAGGACCGTGGTGCCGCCCCTCACAGCGTGATTTCTTCTTTTCGCGCCGGTCAGCTTTTGTGTAGGGTTCCTAGGCACTCTTGAGAAGGTTCATAAGGCATCAAACATGCCCGGATAAAAATTTAGACGTGCCGAACAACCCAAAGCCGGGATCTTTGCTAGATTATTAGGGTTTAACATGCAAGAAGATAACTTTTATCTAAGTGTGAGGGATTACAACCTTTGTAGTCCGCTCCTTCACTTCACAAGCTCCGAGTAGAAGTCCCTTTGCCGCGATCCACGATCTCCCGGACTCATGAGAGGCTCCACGACTCGAACGATCCATGCTAGCTCGAAGTATTCCAAATCTCCGATGATCTACCTCGAAGTTGCAAAGACTCAAGCTTTCTCACTCCAAAGAGATGAACACACTAATCCCATGGGCTAGATGAGATGAGGATGAGAGAGTAGTAATTTTTCTTTCTTTTTATATCATTTTCTCATATTTATTCATCACTTAAGGATTTTCTAGCAAGCTTTTCAAGAGAGAAGAAGATGATAATGGAAAATCAATAATTGGATTAATCCTTTTGTGATGAATAGAATATAACTATATGATTGAATTGTAAACCATGGTCAAGGATGAGTGGTCAAGATTTAGTAGAGAAATAACTAGAGTTAGGGTTTGGTTGAGTTAAAGAATGTGTCATCCATAATATCTTAAGAATGACAAAAGCAAAAACTTCTAGAAGATGCATGAAGCATCTAACCCAAAACAAACCCTAACCTCAATTAATCATCCTTAAACATGTTTAACAATTAATCATATCATGTCACAATAATATATATCACGTATATATTATATATTTGCAACAAAAGAAAATAATACAATTAACATATATCGCATATATATCAATGTATCATCTAGTGAGAAAATGAAATAATAAAGCGAGCCAATATTAGATAATGTAATAATATATCATATATATTATTAAACATTAAATCATCGAATCAACACTTGATCCGACGATCCGGCTATATCGAATATTACCGACTAATATATCATGTACCGATTCATCGAATCAACACTTGATCCGATGTCCCGGTTCATTTCTAAATATCGCGAGAATATAATACGGTATCCCATATCGCATTATTCTCGTTCCGGCGCATATCACATATGTGCCACTACTCCGTTTCGCCTGAGCCAAGAAACCTCTGTGTAGGACTCTAAAGAATCGTTAATACGCC
Source organism: Agapanthus africanus (assembly GCA_030015575.1). Classification (NCBI taxonomy): domain Eukaryota; kingdom Viridiplantae; phylum Streptophyta; class Magnoliopsida; order Asparagales; family Amaryllidaceae; genus Agapanthus; species Agapanthus africanus. The sequence continues at coordinate 244,220,057 of CM057350.1, forward strand.
GGTAGCAGGTGATGATCATATCAAACACCCACAAGCTGCAAGAGGTCAGCTAAACGTAACAGCCACCCAGGTATTGAGCGATCAGAAGATCAACAAGTTAGCCTGTGCGTTCTCCTATGAATCCAACCAGTAACACTCCCGTACAGTCCGGTCTGTTCGTCTGATATGTCGCATATCAAGTCTAGGGGTGGTATACGTCAGACCCCAGTAACCGATAAGTGGTGTCGATATGTGGCTCATAACGGGTCGAGAAACTACTAGTAACACTTACCAGTAAATCTCTATATCAGCCCTGGCCAGGGACTTCCAGTTATAGCCAATCGAACACAGCACAACATCAACTCCCTATACCGGGAGAGACGAATCCCCACCTATCGCTCATTGCCTCCATGTGATTCGGGACTGCACCCAAAAGCCACCGTTTTGCACGCCCTCTTGGACGTGGTAAGGTGGAAATCAAAGCACAGTGGGAATCACACAAGACTCCATGACGATCTCGGGTCTACAGACTACCCTGTACCAGTGTCACCGGAGAACTGCCATCTGACGTGTGGTATAACACCATCTGGGAGTTCTCGGCGAGTCCGTCCATTGTACCCAGTCTCCACTGAGCACCCGTACACCATCTCTGATGTCTAACACCGATGGATATGGGATCATCCATCGCCCATCATATGGGTCAAGATGCGTATACGCTAGTCTACTCTGGTGTATCGATGCCCTGTCTCGATATACCCTCGACTAGGAACAGTTATAGGATGTACTCATCGACTACGGTGGCCCCACTAGTATGATCTCATCATAGTCCCAGTAGTCGAGTACAGATCCTAAGGGCTTTATCAACATGTGAGAGTAAAACAGTAAACCAATACAAGTCAACATGTTAAGATAAAGTAAAACCAAATAGCATACTATCATGACGAGCAAGAAAGTCTTCTCTATATATATCCAAGCATCCATTATAATATACATCATATGTACAACAATGGCCTCTAGGGCATATACATAACTAACAATCTCCCACTTGCACTAAGGCCAGCTGCTGTAGTATCTCATACCTAGCATCCCGAATAATCTCTCAAACTGTATCTGGGGAATAGCCTTCGTGAATGGGTCCGCAGTGTTGTCCTTCGTATCTACTCTCCTGACCTCGATCTTCCGGCGATCAACTATCTCCCTGATTAGGTGATACCGCCTCAGAATATGTCTGGACTTTTGATGGGATCTGGGTTCCTTGGCCAATGCCACAGCTCCATTGTTATCGCAATACAGAGGTATTGGATGCTCAATGGATGGAACCACTCCAAGTTCACTAATGAACTTCTTGATCCAGACAGCCTCTTTGGCAGCGATGTATTCAGCCTCCATCGTCGAGTCTGCAACGGTATCCTGTTTGGAACTCTTCCAACATACCGCCCCTCCATTGAGGGTAAAGACAAAACCCGAATGCGACTTAGAGTCGTCCTTATCATTTTGGAAGCTGGAATCGGTAAAGGACTCCACCTGGAGTTCTCCGTTACCATACACCAAGAACATCTCCTTAGTCCTTCGTAAGTACTTGAGAATGTTCTTCACTGCTGTCCAATGACTCTCTCCAGGATCTGCTTGATACCGACTCACTACACTTAGTGAGTATGCTACATCGGGTCTGGTACATAGCATCGCATACATGATAGAGCCTACTGCCGAAGCATAGGGTATCCCTTGCATGCGAGCTCTCTCCAAATCAGTCTTGGGAGACATCTCTTTGGAGAGAGTGAGTCCAGAGATCGTGGGTTGGTTCCCACGCTTGGATTCTTCCATACTAAACCTCTTTAGTATAGTGTCAATGTACCTGGATTGGGACAATCCCAGTATCCGTTTAGATCTATCTCTATAGATCATAATTCCCAATATGCAGGAGGCATCACCTAGATCTTCCATTGAGAATCTCTGTGATAAGAAGAGCTTGACTGATTGCAGCATAGGAATATCATTTCCTATCAAGAGTATGTCATCCACGTACAATACGAGGAAGACAACTTTACCCTCTGCTACCTTCTTATAGATACAAGGTTCATCTATATTTTTGATGAAGTCAAACTCTTTGACTACTGCATCAAAACAGATGTTCCAACTCCGCGATGCTTGCTTTAACCCATAAATGGATTTAAGCAGCTTGCACACCTTTCCGCTGCTCCCACTATCTACGAAGCCCTCTGGCTGAGTCATGTACACGCTCTCTTCTAAATCACCGTTTAGAAAGGCGGTCTTAACATCCATTTGCCAGATTTCGTAGTCATGGTATGCAGCAATGGCAAGTAAGATCCGGATGGACTTAAGCATAGCCACTGGAGAAAAGGTTTCGTCATAATCCACACCTGGTCGTTGACGAAAACCCTTTGCTACAAGTCTAGCTTTGAAAGTCTCAACTTTTCCATCTACACCAAATTTCTTTTTAAAAATCCACTTGTTCCCTATGGGTTTTACCCCTAAGGGCTTTATCAACATGTGAGAGTAAAACAGTAAACCAATACAAGTCAACATGTTAAGATAAAGTGAAACCAAATAGCATACTATCATGACGAGCAAGAAAGTCTTCTCTATATATATCCAAGCATCCATTATAATATACATCAAATGTACAACAATGGCCTCTAGGGCATATACATAACTAACATTTTGAGGAAGGGATGTCAGGGATTTCTTGCCTATGTTTGTGATGCTAGCGCTACAGAGGTTCCATTGGATCAGGTTCCGATTGTTAGCGAGTTTCCTGATGTGTTCCCTGATGAGTTTCCTGGGCTACCGCCCGAACGCGACATTTCTTTCTGTATTGATTTGGTTCCTTGTTCGGGGCGTATTTCCATACCGCCTTATCGGATGGCCCCGGCGGAACGTCGAGAGTTGAAGGGTCAGTTGCAAGATTTGCTGGATAAGGGACTTGTTCGACCCAGTGTTTCTCCTTGGGGTGCTCCAGTCCTGTTCTTCAAGAAGAAGGACGGCAGTTTGCGTCTGTGTATCGACTACCGCCAGCTGAACAGGGTGACAGTGCGGAACATATATCCCTTGGCACGTATCGACGATTTGTTCGACCAGCTTCAGGGGGAAGGATACTTTTCGAGGATCGATTTACGATCGGGCTATCATTAGCTGCGGGTTCGACAGGAGGATATTCCTAGGACAGCTTTCCGTACGCGTTACGGCCATTATGAGTTTTTGGTGATGTCGTTCGGACTCACCAATGCGCCAGCAGCATTCATGGACTTGATGAACCGTATCTTCCGACCATATCTGGACCTGTTCATCATAGTATTCATTGACGATATCTTGGTGTATTCCTGGAGTATTGAGGAGCACGAGCAACACCTGCGGATTACACTGCAGACTTTGAGGGAGCACCAGCTTTATGTGAAATTCTCCAAGTGTGCTTTCTGGCTGGACAGCGTAGACTGAAAGGTTCCTAGGCACCCTAATGAGGTCTCACAAGGCATCAACCATGCCAAATTCAAATTTTAACGGTGCCGAGAAGCCTAACAAGATCGTTGGCTAGAAGTTTAGGCGCAAAAGAAACTAGTTAACAACTTAACTAAAGTTTAAACGGAAATACAACCTTTATAGATCCGGTGCTCCACCTCCATAGCTCCGCAACGAAGTCCCCTCGCTGTCCAAATGAATTCCCGGGCTCTAGCGTCGGCTTCGTCGGAGAAATAGCGAGCTAGGTCGTCGATGTCCATGCCGAAGATGATCTACGTCGAGGCATCGCTAGATCAAGCTCCACCTTCACCAAGCCATGAAAACTTGTGAAGGAAACACACTCTACTACTTGGCAAGAGGTAGAGGATGAAGAAATAGGAAGTGGGTAGACTTTAGTTTTGGATTTCTCACTCTTTTTCTCACTTTGCCATTAAAGCTTTCAAGCTTTTTCTTGAAGTGAAGAAGAAGAAGATGAAGAATATGATAAGTGTTAATTAAAAAGGAAAAGAAAATCAAACCTTATCATATTCAAACCATGGTTTAGTGTAGAGAATGAATCATGGTTAAATGGAATGGTTAGGTTTAAGGACGAGACAAAAATGAATAAGCAAATAATAAACCCTAACCATTTCATTAACCAAGGTTTAATTCTTTATAATTAACCAATTTTACATGCACCATCAAACATGATACAAGCATGTGCACAAAATCATATCACATATATATAATGCGCACATCCGAGCGAGAAAATCCATTTAAAGTGAACCGATACTAGTTAATGCAAAGTAATATATCAAATATATAATTATGCATTAAATCATTAAATCAACACTTGATTTAACGATCCGGTCATATCGCACACACAACCGACTAGTATACAATGTATCGGCTTATCGAATCAATCCTTGATTCGATAACTAGGTTATATCGCATACAACCATTCGACACACTCATCGCGAGAATGAAATACGGTATCACATACACGCATTATTCTCGGTCCCGCACATATCTCATATGCGCTCCTATTTCGTTTCGCTTGAGCCAGGAAACCTCTGTGTAGGACTCTAAAGACTCGTCAATACGCCGGCAGCAGGTGATGATCATATCAAACACCCATAAGCCGCAAGCGGTCTGCTAAACGTAACGGCCACCCGGGTATTGAGCGATCAGAAGATCGACGAGCAAGCCCGCTCACACTCCTGTGAATCCAACCAGTAACACCACCGTACAGTCCGGTCTGATCGTCTGATATGTCGCATATCTCGCCTAGGGGTGGTAAACGTCAGACCCCAATAGCTTGATAAGTCGTGTCGATTTGAGGTCTATAACAGTTCGAGAAACTACTGGTAACACTTACCAGTAAATCTCAGCAACCCTGGCCAGGGATTTCCTGTTATAGCCAATCGAACATAGCGCAACATCAACTCCCTATACCGGGAGAGACGAATCCCCTCCTATCGCTCATTGCCTCCATGTGACTCAGGACTGTACCCAAAAACCACCGTTTTGCACGCCCTCTTGGACGTGGTAAGATGGAAATCAAAGCACAGTGGGAACCACACAAGACTCTATGACGATCTCGGGTCAACAGACTACTCTGTACCAGTGTAACCAGAGAACTGCCATCTGACGTCAGGTGTAATACCATCTGGGAGTTCTCGGTGAGTCCGTCCAGTGTACCCAGTCTCTACTGAGCACCCGTATATCATCTCTGATGTCAAACACCAATGGATATGGGATCATCCATCGCCCATCTGTATCGGTCGAGAAGGTACACGCTAGTCTACTCTGGTATATCGATGCCCCGTCTCGATACACCCACGACTAGGGACTTTGAAGGATGTACTTGTGGACTACCATGTCCCCACTAGTATGATCCGCATCATAGTCCAGGTAGTCAAGTACACATCCTAAGGACTTTACCAACATGTAACAGAGAGACAATCAGTGTACACGTTAAGGTAAAGAGCAACCAGATAGCATACTATCATGTCGAGCAAGAAAGTCCTCCCTATATACGTCCCAGCATCCACTATAATATACATCCAATGTACAGTAATGGCCTCTAGAGCATACATATAACTAACAATCTCCCACTTGCACTAGGGCCATCTGTAGCAGTGGTTGTAGTATCTCATACTCAACCATCCCATAAAAGTCTCTCTCTTGGAATAGGCCTTCGTGAGTGGATCCTCCGTGTTGTCCTCTGAGTCTACTCTCCTAACCTCGATCTTTTAGAGATCAACCATCTCCATGATCAAGTGATACTGCCTTAGAATATGTCTGGATCACTGATGGGACCAGCGTTCCTTGGCATAAGCCACAACTCCATTGTCACACAATGGTAGGAACGTAGTTCATCTCATGAACCAATATACACCCAAACAGCCTCTTTGGTAGCATCTTAAGTAGCGATGTATCCTGCCTTTATCTTCTAGTATGTCACGGTATCTAGCTTGGAATTCTTCCAACATACCGTCCCTTTACCGAGGGTAAAGACAATGCCTGCGACTGACATTCAGTCGTCTTTATCACCCTAGAACCCTTCCAGTGATTCTCCCCAGGATCAATTGATATCATCTCACTACAACTAGTGAGAATCCCAACATCCAATTAAATCTATCTCATAGATCCAAAACTCAGGATTTAGGAGGTATCATTTTGATCGTACACGGAGAATCTTTGTGATAAACGGAGATTGATCGAGCGTAGCATAAGAAACTCCTTTCTTATCAAGAGTATGTCATCCACGTACTCTACGAGGATCACCACCATACTCTCTACTACCCTTTTTGTTTATACAAGGTTCATCTACCATTTTGATGATGTCAAACTCTTTGACTAATCCATCAAAACAGATGTTCCAACTCCGCGATGCCTGCTTTATCCTATAAAGCATCTTGCACACGTTTCCGCTGCTCCCACTGTCTACGAAGCCCTCTGGCTGTGTACTTGCAGACGCACTCTTCTAAATCATTATTTAGAAAAGCAGTCATGGCACCCAACCGCCAGATATCGTAGTCATGGAATGTAGCCGTGGCAAGTAGTATCTGGATGGACTTAAGCATAGGTATTGGAAAAAGGTTTCATCATTATCCACGCCTGGTCGATGACGAAAACCTTTAACAAGTCTAGCTTTGAAAGTCTTAACTTTTCCATGTACACAAAGTAATCTTCTCAAGATATACTTGCTCCTGATGGGGATTTAACCCTTCAGATATAGCAACTAAAGTCCATACTTTGTTGGTGTATAAGGATTCCATCTCAGATCGATAAACATCCAGCCATTCTTACAGAGTCTCACTCTTGATGGCCAGCTCAAAACTAGTTGGGTCATCATCTCATGATGCATTCCTCGCTCCCACTGTCATAGAGAAACCGAAGTATCTCTCAGGTGGGTGAGGAACCCTACTAGATCGGCGGAGAGGCTGAGGTTCGTTGGTTTCTACTGAATCCTCTGGTTGTACCAAATCATCTGCTGCAGTTTGCATAGCTGAAACCTTTCCAGTTCTACATAACAGACCTTGCCTCGAGCTTGTCCGGATTTTGCTTTTAGACATAGGCCGGACAACCCCAAATCTTAACTAGCTTAAGACATGGGCTCTTCCCTTTCCATATCTCATATGGAGTGGTAGGCAACTGATTTGATTCGAACCTATTCAATAGGTATGCAGCTTCTCAAGTGCATAACCCCTAAAAGGAAATAGGTAACTCAGTAATACTCATCATAGAGCACACCATATCATATAGGGTGTGATTGCTCCGCCCTGATATACCATCGTGCTATGGTGTATTCGGAGGAGTAATGCCGAGAGAGAATCTCATTCTCCTTTAGAATAGTCCAGGAATTCTATGCACAAGTATTCTCCTCCTTGATCTCATCATAGGACATAATACTTATGAAAGGTTCCTAGGCACACTAGAGAGGTCTCACAAGGCATCGAACATGCCAATATAAAATTTTACGGTGCCGAGAAACCCTAAACTACGGATCGTCGACTAGATTTCTAGGAGAAAAGGTAAACTAGTTAACAGTTAACTAAGAGATTACGGAAATACAACCTTTGTAGATCCTGTTCTCCACCTCCATAGCTCCGCAATGAAGTCTCCTCGCTGTTCATAACAAGTCCCGGGCTCTAGCGTCGGCTTCATCGGAGAATAGACGGGCTAGGTCATCGATGTCCATGCCGAAGATGATCTACGTCGAGGCATCGCTAAATCAAGCTCCGACTTCACCAAGTCAAGAAACTTGTGAAGAAAACACACTCTACTACTTGGCAAGAGGTAGAGGATGAAGAAATAGGATGTAGGTAGACTTTAGAATTGGATTTCTCACTCATTTTCATCAATCACCATTGATGAAGTGAACTTTCTTCATGTGAAGAAGATGAAGAAGAAGATGATTATCTTATAATAAGTTATTCCAAAACGGAAAATAAAAGGAATGTTTATCATAATCTAACCATGGTAATGTGTAGAGAATTGACCAAGGTTAGTTGAATGGTTAGGGTTAAGAATGTGATAATAATGGTGGACTTTGGTCAAAGCTTCATGAAGCTTCAACTAAACTACAAATAAAGCCACCATTCTTTCTCTTTATTCTTATTTATTTCAAAATGAATAAATGAAATAAATAAGTGAGAAAAGGAAATGAAACCCTAACCACTTTAGTAACCATGGTTTAATTCTTTACACAAACCCAAACTAGCATGTATCATCAAACATGATAAAATCTTGTGTACAAAAGTATATCACATATACAATGTGCACAAAAAGTGAGAAAATCCATTTAAAGTGAACCAATATTAGTTAATGCAAAGTAATATATCAAATATATAATTATGCATTAAATCATTAAATCAACACTTGATTTAACGATCCGGTCATATCACATATAACCGACTAATATCCAATGTATCGGCTTATCGAATCAATCCATGATTCGATAACTAGGTTATATCGCATACAACCTTCCGATACATTCATCGCGAGAATGGAATGCGGTATCACATACACGCATTATTCTCGGTCCCGCACATATCTCATATGCGCTCCTATTTCGTTTCGCTTGAGCCAGGAAACCTCTGTGTAGGACTCTAAAGACTCGTCAATACGCCGGCAGCAGATGATGATCATATCAAACATCCACAAGCCGCAAGCGGTCTGCTAAACGTAACGGCTACCCGGGTATTGAGCGATCAGAAGATCGACGAGCAAGCCCGCTCACACTCCAGTGAATCCAACCAGTAACACTACCGTACAGTCCGGTCTGATCGTCTGATATGTCGCATATCTTGCCTAGGGGTGGTAAACGTCAGACCCCAATAGCTCGATAAGTCGTGTCGATATGAGGCTCATAACGGGTCGAGAAACTACTGGTAACACTTACCATCAATTCTCTGATCAGCCCTGGCCAGGGACTTCTTGTTATAGCCAATCGAACACTGTGCAACATCAACTCCATATACCGGGAGAGACGAATCCCTTCCTATCGCTCATTGCCTCCATGTGACTCGGGACTGTACCCAAAAACCACCGTTTTGCACGCCCTTTTGGACGTGGTAAGATGGAAATCAAAGCACACTGGGGACCACACAAGACTCTATGACGATCTCGGGTCAACAGACTACTCTGTACCAGTGTCACTAGAGAACTGCCATCTGACGTAAGGTATAATACCATCTGGGAGTTCTCGGCGAGTCCGTCCAGTGTACCCAGTCTCCACTGAGCACCCGTATATCATCTCCGATGTCAAACACCAATGGATATGGGATCATCCATCGCCCATCTGTATGGGTCGAGAAGGTACACGCTAGTCTACTCTGGTATATCGATGCCCCGTCTCGATACACCCACGACTAGGGACTTTGAAGGATGTACTTATGGACTACCATGTCCCCACTAGTATGATCCGCATCACAGTCCAGGTAGTCAAGTACACATCCTAAGGGCTTTATCAACATGTAACAGAGAGACAATCAGTATACACGTTAAGGTAAAGAGCAACCAGATAGCATACTATCATGTCGAGCAAGAAAGTCCTCCCTATATATGTCCCAGCATCCACTACAATATACATCCAATGTACAGTAATGGCCTCTAGGGCATACATATAACTAACATACCCGTATTGGTTCTCTACTTCTAACTTATATTCTATGAATATCTCAAAAGGTTCGTACTTGTGTTTCAACAGGAACATATGTCCGAATCTTGAGAGATTATCAGAGAATATAATGAAGTATAAAGAACCAGTCCTGGTATGTGTAGACAGGGGACCTACATATATCAACATGTATCATCCCAAGAGTTCACTAACTCTTTCTCTGTTTCCAGTAAACGGAGCTATGGTCATCTTATCTTTGTGACATAACTGGCAAGTTTCAGAAGATGTAAATTTAAACTGATTTAAATATGCATCTAAATGTAATTTCAGCTAGTCGAGTCACATTGATCTGACCTAGTCTACAATACCTCAAGAAGAGTCCGTTCATTTCTGAACTCTTCCTCTTGTGTGTGTTCTGTATACTAAGAACTGTAGTTTGATTTAGAACATCAATGCTTTTAGATAACGTGCCTGAACCGATCAACTTTTGATATAGGAAATGTTCAAAACATTATCCAACAATACAAAATTTTATCATTTCTTTACTAATAAAGAGACTGATATGATTTTGTATATCAGGTTCGGTATCTAATAACATTCGTTCAGAATCAATGTATTGGTAATACAGGGTGACAGTGACCAACAGACTTGGCTGCAACTCTTGCCCCGTTTTCTGTCTCATGAAACTTATCACACGTTCTCAGTTTTTCTACCCTTTTGTAGCCCTATGTAACAGATTACATATATGGGATCCTGATCCGGTATCATATATCAGGATGCGGAGGATACTGAGAAACAGTTCTGTATAATGAACACACCCGAAGATGATGCATCAGCATGCACTCTCTTCGTTTGGGCGGCACGGGAAATCTGGTATTCCCCAATTTCCTGCTCTGTCTTATAACAATTATAAGGTGGAGCGGGACCAACGTTCCCCAGCTCAGTATAACAAGCGGGTTCGGTCAATATTCTGTATTATTATCTTGATTAAGGCGTGACATGGTCGCTACCAGGAGAGAGAGAGAAGAAAACACTCAGCGTGCGCTCTTGCAAGAATAGATTGGTTATGATTTTATCTAATCAGGATGGCTCCCATTGCTTTTTATCAAATCTTCCTTCAAACCCTAAAAGGAAAGACTAGTCGGGATTAATTACACACCACAAGTTCGCCAATCTTTCAGCCAGGCCAGTGTCGGTACTTTGAGTGAGGTCCCCCGTGCTTTCGCACGAACCTAATTAATGTAAACCTCATTTTCCCAGAGGCGTAACCTCGTTGACACCTTTCTAGACACCTACTTGATCGGCTAATTGTAATGTATAAAACTCTCCCAGGAGTAACTCTTACTCGCAGCGGGTATCGGGATCCAACTATCTCATAGAAGGTATGCAATCTCATTGCAAATTTCAACACTTGAAATTCCCGATAATATTTTACCCCTAGCAGCTATATGACCTTAACATAGTCAACAAATCATAAGTGCTAGTCAAGTTCAACCCGTCATTTCCCGATTGAATTAAACCCACCCGCACGACCCTTAACATAGTCAACAAAGTCGCACGACTACCCTAATCCAATCACATCATATGCTTATGCAGATAAGCACTAATTAGCTACCGCACACTACGCCTTAACATAGTCAACAAACGTAGCACGAATACTAACTAGTACTTATCTGAAATGGCGGAGGGCTACAACAGGTTTTTCTGAAAACCTATTGCCTAATGAACTTGATATCGTTGTAGAATCAAATGATTTTGAAATGGAGTGCTTTTGAGGCTTTTCTAGTTTTGCTAAAGGAGTCACTCCCGGTGAAGGGATCGTCGGTCCTTTCCTCGTCGAATGAGGTGCAGGATACATCACATATACCTCTGTGCAAAGCTAAAACACTTAAAAGCAATCAAAAGACAAACCGAAGGTTGTAGCATCTGCCAGTTATTGCTAAAGGAGTCACTCCCGGTGAAGGGATCTCGGTCCTTTCCTCATCGAATAAGGTGCAGGATATATCATATATACCGCTGTGCAAAGCAAGAACTGTAGCTACCTGTTTTATTTTGAAATTCGATTCTACGACATCTTAGGTTTCTTTTATTTCATTAATCTCATTAATGAAGTCCCATCATTTAAGTACCTAAACATCACAGATAAATACGACGTACACTTATGCCATCCGCATTCGCCTCGATGTCCCCTCGTGCACCATTAGGTTAGGTAACTAACGGCAGAGCGGGGCAGGGCTAGCACGGGTGTAAAACATAAGTAACGCCTGTATAATATATCATATATACTATATACTGTATCTATCACAGAACATCACATGATCACATCACAGATATCGCAGCAGAAGAAACATATGAAATATTGGATATACTAGGACGTCCGTGTTTTCAATACGAGCCAGTATAAAACACGGATTCCACGGTCGTGATGAATCGCCAAACCCACACCCCTAGACCCCTACGAGAGCGGCAAGCAACCCTACCAATTCTGGAGTTAGGAGACCCGGACTCGACTCCTCGAGTTGGTCTCCCACTGGACTCCAGAACCCGGTTACTTGTGCCTTCCTCCTTGGGTCTATCCTAGTGCGGAAAAGTAAATAATATACAAGAGGTGACAACTTCCGCAACCTGGAAGCGCCCCAATAAAAGAATATTACATACAAGTTTTTACATGAATGAAAATGAAAAAACACCCATCTCACATAAAAACCCCCGGCTATTCAAACACGACGATCCAATATAACATATCCAGCAACACATAACATCACATGACATCAACGTAAGTAAATATGCGCATCCCAATTGTCGTTGATATATAGCAACGAAACCGGCGATATCACATATTACACTTACGGTCACAGAAAAGAAAGTGTAAAACTACAATAGTTGGAATCAGCAACCACCTCAGACATCGCATGCCTGACCAAATGAATTACTTAGACATCACATGCCTAACAATTATAAACCCCGCATTTTAGTCTCATTATCGAAAACACTTTTCAATATTAAGTCGGGCAATTCAACAGGATTCCCGACATCCTGATCGAATGCTCGTCGCAAACTTCAGTAGACGGCCGCACCCCCGATACCGTCGACGAAGTGCACCAAGGTGGAACACCGCTGCCGCGAGCACCCGAACGGATGCTTTCGGCGACGGGGTTCTCCTACAGTCACTTGGTCGGGGCTATGGAGTAAGGCTGTCTATTAAGTTTACCCGGCGAGTATCCGCGTACGCTACGTGATTGCGACGGACTTTTGATCATATCAAAATTCCGTGGCAACCGATCAAGTGAGACTAAAGTGCTATGTTTATAACATTCATTTAGTTATCTCATAACTCTTGTGAATTCCAATTATTGTATCCCATTCCAGATAATTAGAAAATGTTAAACTTTCCGATTGAACATTCGAACACCCAAGTTTTCCCGATACAGATCAACACATGAAATAAGTCTAACAACATTCAGTTCATGCCTCAGTACCAACGGTCCAGCCGTAGAAGGGTCAAGCCAACGCCTCACATGTGGCACGCCGTACTGCCCCAAACCCGAAGGTTCAAAGGGCAGTTCAAGACGGTCACATAATCGAGTTAAGGTTTGTTGTCTTCTAGAGGGTCCATCGCGTTACTTGCACTACTTAGAACGTCGTTAAACTACGGAAAAATCCAACACTTGGAAATTTCCCGACAGGGGAAAAATTGGGTATTTATATCCGGTCGAACTTTTTAACATATTCTAAAAATACCCGGAAAAGCACACCGACAAAAATTAGACAGTCCGATCGAATACACCGAGTCCCCAATACAACCCAGAAAATACAACTCTGGAATAAATATTAAAAACATTCAGAACACACAAGAAACACCAACAGAAACAACTGAAGAAAACACACATCCTGATCATCTATACGGACGCGGAACCGCCGCAAAAGGAGGGTCAACGCCGCGGTTCCGCGGCCGTACTGTTGAATTAGGTTGTCGTTTTCTCCAGTTTTTCTTAGAATTTCCTGCACATTTCTCTGCATATTTTTAATTCCAAAAAATCCACAATTTACAGAATTGTCCAGAGAGCATTTTTCAAGTCGGGGTTTTGGGTCGATCGGACTTCTAACTCCGTCGGGACTTCGCCTAAGGCTCTAGCTAGTCTCTGATACCAGTGAAAGGTTCCTAGGCACCCTAATGAGGTCTCACAAGGCATCAACCATGCCAAATTCAAATTTTAACGGTGCCGAGAAGCCCTAACAAGATCGTTGGCTAGAAGTTTAGGCGAAAAAGAAACTAGTTAACAACTTAACTAAAGTTTAAACGGAAATACAACATTTGTAGATCCGGTGCTCCACCTCCATAGCTCCGCAGCGAAGTCCCCTCGCTGTCCAAATGAATTCCCGGGCTCTAGCGTCGGCTTCGTCGGAGAAATGGCGAGCTAGGTCGTCGATGTCCATGCCGAAGATGATCTACGTCGAGGCATCGCTAGATCAAGCTCCACCTTCACCAAGCCATGAAAACTTGTGAACGAAACACACTCTACTACTTGGCAAGAGGTAGAGTATGAAGAAATAGGAAGTGGGTAGACTTTAGTTTTGGATTTCTCACTCTTTTTCTCACTTTGCCATTAAAGCTTTCAAGCTTTTTCTTGAAGTGAAGAAGAAGAAGATGAAGAATATGATAAGTGTTAATTAAAAAGGAAAAGAAAATCAAACCTTATCATATTCAAACCATGGTTTAGTGTAGAGAATGAATCATGGTTAAATGGAATGGTTAGGTTTAAGGATGAGACAAAAATGGTGACTTGGTCAAAGTATTCATGAAGCTTCATGAAAGAACAAAGAATGCCACTATTTTATCATTTCCTTTTCTTTTTTCCAAAAGAATAAATAAATGAATAAAATGAATAAGCAAATAATAAACCCTAAGCATTTCATTAACCAAGGTTTAATTCTTTATACTTAACCAATTTTACATGCACCATCAAACATGATACAAGCATGTGCACAAAATCATATCACATATATATAATGCGCACATCCGAACGAGAAAATCCATTTAATGTGAACCGATACTAGTTAATGGAAAGTAATATATCAAATATATAATTATGCATTAAATCATTAAATCAACACTTGATTTAACGATCTGGTCATATCGCACACACAACCGACTAGTATACAATGTATCGGCTTATCGAATCAATCCTTGATTCGATAACTAGGTTATATCGCATACAACCATTCGACACACTCATCGCGAGAATGAAATACGGTATCACATACACGCATTATTCTCGGTCCCGCACATATCTCATATGCGCTCCTATTTCGTTTGGCTTGAGCCAGGAAACCTCTGTGTAGGACTCTAAAGACTCGTCAATACGCCGGCAGCAGGTGATGATCATATCAAACACCCACAAGCCGCAAGCGGTCTGCTAAACGTAACGGCCACCCGGGTATTGAGCGATCAGAAGATCGACAAGCAAGCCCGCTCACACTCCTGTGAATCCAACTAGTAACACCACCGTACAGTCCGGTCTGATCGTCTGATATGTCGCATATCTCTCCTAGGAGTGGTAAACGTCAGACCCCAATAGCTTGATAAGTCGTGTCGATTTGAGGTCTATAACAATTCGAGAAACTGCTGGTAACACTTACCAGTAAATCTCAGCAACCTTGGCCAGGGATTTCCTGTTATAGCCAATCGAACACAGCGCAACATCAACTCCCTATACCGGGAGAGACGAATCCCCTCCTATCGCTCATTGCCTTCATGTGACTCGGGACTGTACCCAAAAACCACCGTTTTGCACGCCCTCTTGGACGTGGTAAGATGGAAATCAAAGCACAGTGGGAACCACAAAAGACTCTATGACGATCTCGGGTCAACAGACTACTCTGTACCAGTGTCACCAGAGAACTGCCATCTGACGTCAGGTATAACACCATCTGGGAGTTCTCGGCGAGTCCGTCCAGTGTACCCAGTCTCTACTGAGCACCCGTATATCATCTCTGATGTCAAACACCAATGGATATGGGATCATCCATCGCCTATCTGAATGGGTCGAGAAGGTACACGCTAGTCTACTCTGGTATATCGATGCCCCGTCTCGATACACCCACGACTAGGGACTTTGAAGGATGTACTTGTGGACTACCATGTCCCCACTAGTATGATCCGCATCATAGTCCAGGTAGTCAAGTACACATCCTAAGGACTTTACCAACATGTAACAGAGAGACAATCAGTGTACACGTTAAGGTAAAGAGCAACCAGATAGCATACTATCATGTCGAGCAAGAAAGTCCTCCCTATATACGTCCCAGCATCCACTACAATATACATCCAATGTACAGTAATGGCCTCTAGGGCATACATATAACTAACATAGACTTCTTGGGGCATGTGATTTCGCGAGACGGTATATGTGTAGACCCGAGGAAGATCGACGCCGTTCAGCGTTGGCCCAGACCCACATCGGTTACGGAGAATCACAGCTTTTTGGGGTTGGCCGGTTACTACAGGCGATTTGTGCATGACTTCTCCTGTATTGCTACACCTATCACCGGGTTGACCCGGAAGGGAGTTCCTTTCGATTGGACGGAGGAGTGCAAGCACAGTTTTCAGCAGCTACGGACTCGGCTGACTACGGCACCGGTATTATCATTACCTTCAGGATCAGGCGGATTTGTGGTTTATTGTGATGCTTCTCGAGTGGGGTTAGGGTGCGTATTGATGCAGCATGACAGGGTGATCGCGTATGCTTCGCGACAATTGAAGAAACATGAACAGAACTACCCTAATCATGATTTGGAGATGGCTGCAGTGGTCTTTGCACTTAAGATCTGGTGACATTACCTATACGGCGAGTTGTGCCAGATATTCACTGATCACAAGAGTTTAAAGTATATATTTCAGCAGCGAGACCTGAACCATAGACAACGCCGATGGATGGAGTTAGTGAAGGATTACGACTGCGAGATCTTGTATCACCTAGGAAAGGCGAATGTGGTGGCAGATGCTTTGAGCAGGAGGCACGGGGGTAGTCTATCTTGTTTGAGCGCAGTACAGGGGCAGTCGTCGGCAGATTGGCAGATATTATGCGACAGCCGAGTACAGTTCGAGTTCACGCCGATTGGAGGACAGAACGCGCATGTTCGTGCACGCCCACAGCTATTTGACCGCATACATGAGGCACAGCGCAGTGATGACCGATGTTCGGAGATCATGGCACAGATTGGACAGGGCAGATTTCCCGAGTTCGTGATCGATGATCAGGGGGTACTACGATTTGGGGTTAGACTGTGCGTACCAGATGCTGAGGGACTGTGGCGCGAGATTCTTGAGGAGGCACATCGATCGGTGTACAGCGTCCATCCCGGTTCCACCAAGATGTATCATGATATGAGGGATGTTTGCTGGTGGGACGGAATGAAGAGGGACATCGCAGATTTCGTATCGAGATGCCTGACTTGTCAGCAAGTCAAGGCCGAGCACCAGAGGCCCGCGGGAGAGCTACAGCCGTTACCCATTCCGGAGTGGAAATGGGAGCAGATTTTGATGGATTTCGTTGTGGGTCTACCCAGGACTAGGCGAGGGTATGACTTTATTTGGGTGATCGTAGATCGTTTGACGAAAGTGGCTCACTTCCTGCCAGTGAAGACGACTTTCGGATTTGCTCAGTACGCCCAGATTTACATCGACGAGATAGTACGACTGCATGGAGTCCCGACATGTATCGTGTCCGACAGAGGCACCCAGTTTACCAGTCGACTATGGCAGAGGCTTCAGGAGGCTTTGGGCACTCGCTTGAGTTTCAGCACAGCATTTCATGAGCAGACCGACGGACAGTCAGAGCGGACTATTCAGACTCTAGAAGACATGCTCAGAGCGTGTGTATTAGATTTCGGAGGTAGCTGGGATCATCACTTACCCTTAGTAGAGTTCTCCTACAATAACAGCTACCAGGAGACTATTCAGATGGCACCATTTGAGGCTCTTTATAGGAGGAGATGCAGATCGCCCGCCTATTGGACAGAGCTCAGTGAGAGCAGTATCTTAGGGCCACAGATTGTTGAGGAGACGACAGCGAAGATCCTGTTGATTCGCGATAGGATGAGAGCAGCCCAGAGTAGGCAGAGATCTTATGCGGACCGTCGGCGGCGCAGACTTGAGTTTTCTGTTGGTGATCATGTTTTCTTGAGGGTATCCCCAATGAAAGGTGTGATGAGGTTTGGGAAGAAGGGGAAGCTCAGTCCCAGATATGTGGGCCCCTTCGAGATCCTCGAGCGAGTTGGTGCAGTTGCATACCGATTAGCCCTTCCGCCCAGTTTTCCAGATGTGCACCCCGTATTTCACGTTTCGATGCTCCGTAGATATCTTCATGATCCTTCACATGCGATTCAGCACCCGACGATCCAGCTTGAGCGCGACCTTTCCTATGCAGAGCAGCCGGTGATGATCTTGGATCGACAAGTGAAGAAATTGAGATCGAAAGACATTCCATCAGTCAAGGTACTTTGGCGTTGCCCGAGTAGCGAGGAGGTCACTTGGGAGACCGAAAGCGAGATGAGGAAGAAGTACCCCCGTCTTTTCGAAGGTACGTGTAGTTAGATTTTGAAATTCGGGGAAGAATTTCTTTAAGGGGGAGAGATTGTAACACCTTAGGATGTGTTTAGTGGCTATATATATTTAAAAAAAGGGTTTTTAATAAAAAGTTTACCAAATTGAGTTTCAAATATTTTTCCAAATTCAATATATTTTTTTCTAGAATTTTCCTAGGCTTGCACACACATGTGCATGTAAACTAGGGTTTTTAAATGAGGTAATACCATGATTTGCAACCATGGTGGGTTTAATCGGGTTTAATCATGGGGATTAAGTCTTTTGGGTTTTGATTAAGTTTAATTAGTTAATTAAGGGTTGCTTTAATTTGAATTTCCCCTTTTAGTGTTGACTTGGTGAGAATGAGAGAGAGAGAATGCATCATGGCAAAAGCCATGCTTGCATTTAATGAAGAGAGAGAATGGAGGGGTTGACATTTGGGGTTATGATTCCCTCTCATTCTTGTAATCTTTTCTCTCAACCTCACTCTCACACTCACACACACACTTACCTCCACAGCAGCAGCAGCAAGCATCCACAGCAGCAGCAGCAACTATCTCAGCAGCAACAGCAAGCATCACAGCAGCAGCAGCAGCATCAGTGAGCAGCAGCAACAGCACAACTTCAACTGCAGCTCCTTCCCTTCACTCCTTCTTCTTCCTCCAGCTCCCTAGGGTCGAGTGTGGGCTATACTTCCTGAACTTACTGCCTAGTTTGCTTATTTATTGTAACTTAGCTTCGGTTAGTGTTTATTGGTGCGTTTTAGTGCGATATGTGTAGGGTTCCTAAGCACACTAATGAGGTCTCACAAGTCATCAACTATGCCAAATTCAAAAATTTCCGGTGCCGAGAAACCCTAATGCGATCGTTGACTAGAGATTAGGCGAAACATGCAAGTAGTAAACAACTTTACTGCTAAGTGAGAACGAAAATACAACCTTTGTAGATCCGGTCCTCCACCTCCATAGCTCCGTGACGATGTACCCTCGCTGTGATCATCGGATCCCGGACTCTAGCGTCGGCTTCATCGGAGAAATGGGCGGGCTAGGTCGTCGACTTCGATGCCGAAGATGATCTACGTCGAGGCAACACAAGATCAAGCTCCAACTTCACCAAGCCCTGAAACTTGTGAAGAAAACACACTATACTACTTGGAAAGTGGTAGAGAATGAAGAAATAGTAAGTGGGTTCACTTTAGAATTGGATTTCTCACTCTTTTTCTCAAGTCATCATTGAAGCTAGCAAGCTTCTTTCTTCTTGAAGAAGAAGAAGAAGATAATATGATAAGAATTAATGAATAATAGAAAATAAGTGATTATTATCATATTAGCAACCATGGTTATGTTTAGAGAGTAAACTAAGGTTAGGTGAATGGTTAGGTTAGGCATGAAACAAAAATGGTAGACTTTTTCAAAGGTTCATGAAGCTTCAATGTAAAACAAAGCAAGCCACCATTTCTCTTTTTGCCAAAAGAAATAAATAAATAAATTAAAACCCTAACCATTTACTTAACCAAGGTTTAAATCAAACATACACCCAAGTTTGCATGTATCATCAAACATGATACAAACTAGTGCACAAAACTATATCAAATATACAATGTGCACATCAAGTGAGAAAATCCATCTTAAGTGAACTAATACTAGTTAATGTAAAGTAATATATCAAATATATAATTATACATTAAATCATTAAATCAACACTTGATTTAACTATCCGGTCATATCGCATATAACCGACTAATATCAAGTGTATCAATGTATCGAATCAACACTTTATTCGGTAACCCGGCTATATCACATATAACCGACCAATGATACAAATCGCGAGAATAGAATACAGTATCACATAATGGTATAATTCTCGGTCCCGCACATATGTCATATGTGCTCCTATTTCGTTTCGCTTGAGCCAGGAAACCTCTGTGTAGGACTCTAAAGACTCGTCAATACGCCGGCAGCAGGTGATGATCATATCAAACACCCACAAGCCGCAAGCGGTCTGCTAAACGTAACGGATACCCGGGTATTGAGCGATTAGAAGATCGATGAGCAAGCCCGCTCACACTCCTGTGAATCCAACCAGTAACACTTACCGTACAGTCCGGTCTGATCGCCTGATATGTCGCATATCTCGTCTAGGAGTGGTAAACGTCAGACCCCAATAACTCGATAAGTCGTGTCGATATGAGCTCTATAACAGTTCGAGAAACTACTGGTAACACTTACGAGTAAATCTCAGCAACCCTGGCCAGGGATTTCCGGTTATAGCCAATCGAACACAGCGCAACATCAACTCCCTATACCGGGAGAGAAGAATCCCCTCCTATCGCTCATTGCCTCCATGTGATTCGGGACTGTACCTAAAAACCACCGTTTTGCATGCCTTCTTGGACGTGGTAAGGTGGAAATCAAAGCATAGTAGGAGTCACACAAGACTCTATGACGATCTCGGGTCTACAGACTAACCTGTACTAGTGTCACCAGAGAACTGCCATCTGACGTAAGGTATAATACTATCTGGGAGTTCTCGACGAGTCCGTCCAGTGTACCCAGTCTCCACTGTGCACCCGTATATCATCTCTGATGTCAAACACCAATGGATATGGGATCATCCATCGCCCATCTGTATGGGTCGAGAAGGTATACGCTAGTCTACTCTAGTATATCGATGCCCCGTCTCGATATACCCACGACTAGGGACCTTGAAGGATGTACTTATGGACTACCATGTCCCCATTAGTATGATCCGCATCATAGTCCAGGTAATCAAGTACGCATCCTAAGGGCTTTACCAATATGTAACACAGAGACAATCAGTGTACACGTTAAGATAAAGAGCAACCAGATAGCATACTATCATGTCAAGCAAGAAAGTCCTCCCTATATATGTCCCAGCATCCACTACAATATACATCCTATGTACAGTAATGGCCTCTAGGGCATACATATAACTAACAATCTCCCACTTGCACTAGGGCCATCTGTACCAGTGGTTGTAGTATCTCATACTCAACCATCCCATAAAAGTCTCTCTCTGGGAATAGGCCTTCGTGAGTGGATTCGCCGTGTTATTCTCTGAGTCTGGTCTCCTAACCTAGATCACCTTGGAGATCATCCATTTCCATGATCAGGTGATACTGCCTTAGAATATGTCTGGATCACTAATGGGACAGACAATCCTTAGCATAAGCCACAACTCCATTGTCACACAATGGGAGGAACTAAGTTCATCTCATGAACAAATATACATCCAGACTGCCTCTTTGGTAGCATCTTAAGTAGCGATGTATCCAGCCTTTATCATCTAGTATGCCACGGTATCTAGCTTGGAACTCTTCTAACATAC
Source organism: Agapanthus africanus (assembly GCA_030015575.1). NCBI lineage: Eukaryota > Viridiplantae > Streptophyta > Magnoliopsida > Asparagales > Amaryllidaceae > Agapanthus > Agapanthus africanus. The sequence continues at coordinate 244,241,554 of CM057350.1, forward strand.
CGTCCCTTTACTGAGGGTAAAGGCAATGCCTGTGACTGACTTTCAGCCGTCCTTATCACCTGGAACCCTTCCTGTGATTCTCCCCAGATCCAATCGATACCATCTCACTACAACTAGTGAGTATCCTAATATCCAATTAGATCTATCTCATAGATCCAAAACCCATGATTTAGGAGGTATCACTTTGATCCTCTACGGATAATCATTGTGATAAGCGGAGATTGACCGAGCGTGGCATAGGAAACTCCTTTCTTATCAAGAGTATGTCATCCACGTACTCTACGAGGATCCCCACCATACTCCCTACTACCTTTTTGTTTATACAAGGTTCATCTACCATTTTGATGATGTCAAACTCTTTGACTAACACATCAAAATAGACGTTCCAACTCCGCGATGCCTGCATTATTACATAAAACATCTTGCATACGTTTCCGCTGCTCCCACTGTCTACGAAGCCCTCTGACAGTGTACTTATAGACACACTCTTCTAAAACATCATTTAGAAAAGCAGTCATGGCACCCAACCGCCAGATGTCATAGTCATGGTATGTAGCCGTGGCAAGTAGGATCTGGATGGACTTAAGCATAGCCACTGGAAAAAGGTTTCATCATTATCCACGCCTGGTCAATGACGAAAAACCTTTAACAAGTCTAGCTTTGAAAGTCTCAACTTTTCCATCTACACCAAGTAATATTCTCAAGATATACTTGCTCCTGATGGGGATTTAACCCTTCAGATATAGAAACTAAAGTCCATACTTTGTTGGTGTATAAGGATTCCATCTCAGATCGATAAACATCCAGCCATTCTTACAGAGTCTCACTCCTGATGGCCAGCTCGAAACTAGTTGGGTCATCATCTCATGATGCAATCCTCGCTCCCACTGTCATAGAGAAACCAAAGTATCTCTCAGGTGGGTGAGGAACCTTACCAGATCGGCGGAGAGGCTGAGGTTCGTTGGAATCTACTGAATCCTTTGGTTCATCAGTTGTAGTTTGTATAGCTGGAACATTTCCAGTTCTACATAACAGACCTTGCCTCGAGCTTGTCCGGATTTTGCTTTTTAGACATAGGCCGGACAACCCCAAATCTTAACAAACTTAAGATATGGGCTCTTCCCTTTCCATATCACATATGAAGTGGTAGGCAACTGATTTGATTTGAACCCTATTCAATAAGTATGCAGCTTCTTAAGTGCATAACTCCCAAAAGGAAAATGGTAACTCAGCAGTACTCATCATAGAGCACACCATATCAAATAGGGTGTATCTGCTCCGCCCCGATATACCATCGTGCTATGGTGTATACGGAGAAGTAATTCTGAGAGAGAATCTCATTCTCTTTTAGAATAGTCCAGGATTTCCGTGCTCAAGTATTCTCCTCCTCGATCACATCAAAGGACATAATACTTATATCCGTATCTTGGTTCTCTACTTCTAACTTATATTCTGTGAATATCTCAAAAGGTTCGGACTCATGTTTCAACAGGAACATATGACTGAATCTTGAGAGATCATCAGAGAATGTAATGAAGTATAAAGAACCGGTCTTGGCATGTGTAGACAGGGGACCTTCATACATCAACATGTATCATCCCAAGAGTTCACTAACTCTTTCTCTCTTTCCAATAAACAGAGTTATGGTCATCTTATCTCTGTGACATGACTGGCAAGTTTCACAAGATGTAAATTCAAACTGATTTAAATATGCATCTACAATGTAACTTAAGCTAGTCGGGTCGCATTGATATGACCTAGTCTACAAAACCTCAAGAAGGATCCGTTCATTTCTGAACTCTTCCTCTTGTGTGTGTTCCGTATACTAAGAACTGTAGTTTGATTTAGAACATCAATGCTTTTAGATAACGTGCCTGAACCGATCAACTTTTGATATAGGAAATGTTCAAAACATTATCCAACAATAAAAATTTTTATCATTTCTTTACTAATAAAAAGACTGATATGATTTTGTATATCAGGTTCGGTATCTAATAACATTTGTTCAGAATCAATGTACTGATCATACAGGGTGACAGTGACCAACAGACTTGGCTGCAACACTTTCCCCGTTTTCTGTCTCATGAAACTTTTCACTCGTTCTCAGTTCTCTACCTTTCTATTGCCCTATGTAACAGATTACATATCTGGGATCCTGATCCGGTATCAAATACCCAGGACGTAGAGAATATTAAGAAACGGTTCTGTGTAACGAACACACCCGAAGATGATACATCATATGCACTTTCCTCGTTTCGGCGGCACGGGAAATCTGGTATTCCCCAATTTCCTGCTCTGTCTTATAACAATTATAAGTTGGAGCGGGACCAACGTTCCCCTGCTCAGTATAACAAGCGGGTTCGGTCAATAATCCGTATTATTATCTTGATTAAGGAATGATATGGTCGCTACCTGGAGAGAGAGAGAAGAAAACACTCAGCGTATGCTCTTGCAAGATCAGATTGGTTATTATTTTATCTAATCAGGATGGCTCCCACTGCTTTTTATCAAATCTTCCTTCAAACCTTAAAAAGAAATACTAGCCGGGATTAATTACACGCTACAAGTTTGCAAATCTTTCAGCCAGGCCAGTGTCCTTACTTTGAGGGAGGTCCCCCGTGCTTTCGCACGAACCTAATTAATGTAAACCTCGTTTTCCCAGAGGCATAACCCCGTTGACACCTTTCTAGACACCTACTTGATCGGCTAATTGTAATGTGTAAAACACTCCAAGGAGTAACTCTTACTCGCAGCGGGTATCGGGATCCAACTATCTCATAGAAGGTATGCAATCTCATTGCAAATTTCAACACTTGAAATTCCCGATAATTTTGCCCCTAGCAGCTATATGACCTTAACATAGTCAACAAATCATAAGTGCAAGTCAAGTTCAACCCGTCATTTCACGATTGAATTAAACCCACCCGCACGACCCTTAACATAGTCAACAAAGTCGCACGACTACCCTAATCCAATCGCATCATATACTTTTACAGATAAGCACTAATCAGCTACCGCACACTACGCCTTAACATAGTAAACAAACGTAGCACGAATACTAACTAGTACTTATCTGAAATGACGGAGGGCTACGACAGGTTTGTCTGAAAACCTATTGCGTAATGAACTTGATATCGTTGTAGAATCAAATGGTTTTAAAATGGAGTGTTTTTTAGGCTTTTCTAGTTATTCTAAAGGGGCCACTCCCGGTGAAGGGATCGTCGGCCCTTTTCTCGTCGAATGAGGTGCGGGATATATCATATATATCACTGTGCAAAGTAGAAACTATAGAAGCAACCAAAAGACAAACCGAGAGTTGTAGCATCTGCAAGTTATTGCTAAAGGAGTCACTCTCGGTGAAGGGATCTCGGTCCTTTCCTTATCGAATAAGGTGCATGATGTTCTACAAGGAACACCGCGATGCAAAGCAAGAACTGTAGCTACCTGTTTTTGAAAATTCGATCCCACAACATCTTAGGTTTATTTTCTTTCATTAATCACATTAATGAAGTCCCATCATTTAAGTTACCTAAACATCACAGATAAATACAACGTACGCTTATGCCATCCGCATTCGCCTCGATGTCCGGTCTACACCGTTAGGTTAGGTAACTAACGGCAGAGCGGGGCAGGGCTAGCGCGGGTGTAAAACATAAGCAACATCTATATAATATATCATATATACTATATGCAGTATTTATCACAGAACATATCAAATGATCCCATCACAGATATCGCAGCAGAAGAAACATATGAAATATTGGATATACTAGGACGTCCGTGTTTTCAATACGAGCCAGTATAAAACACGGATTCCACGGTCGCGATGAATAGCCAAACCCATACCCCTAGACCCCTACGAGTGCGGCAAGCAACCCTACCAATTCTAGAGTTAGGAGACCCGGACTCGACTCTTCGAGTTGGTCTTCCTTTGGACTCCAGAACCCGGTTACTTGTGCTCCCCTCCTTGGGTCTATCCTAGTGCGGAAAAGTAAATAATATACAAAGGGTGACATCTTCCGCAACCTGGAAGTGCCCCAATAAAATAATATTACATACAAGTTTTTACATGAATGAAAATGAAAAACACTCATCTCACATAAAAAAAAACCCCCGGCTATTCAAACACGACGATCCAATATAACATATCCAGCAACACATAACATCACATGTCATCAACGTAAGTAAACATGCGTATCCCAATTGTCGTTGACATATAGCAACGAAACCGGTGATATCACATATTACACTTACGGTCACAAAAAAGAAAGTATAAAACTACAACAGTTGGAATCCACAACCTCCTCAGACATTGCATGCCTGACCAAATGAATTCCTTAGACATCACATGCCTAACAATTAAAAACCCCGCATTTTAGTCTCATTATCGAAAACTCTTTTCAATATCAAGTCGGGCAATTCAACAAGATTTCCAGCATCCTGATCGAATGCTCGTCGCAAACTTTAGTAGACGGCCGCACCCCCGACGCCGTCGACGAAGTGCACCAAGGCGGAACACCGTTGCCGTTAGCACCCAAACGGATGCTTTCGGCGATGGGGTTCTCCTACATTCACTTGGTCGGGGCTATGGGGCATGGCTATCTATTAAGTTTACCCGGCGAGTATCCGCGTACGCTACGTGATTGCGACGGACTTTTGATCACATCAAAATTCCGTGGCAACCGATCAACTGAGACTAAAGTGCTATGTTTATAACATTCATATCAGTTATCTCATAACTACTTGTGGATTCCAAGTATTGTATCGCATTCCAGATAAATAGAAAATGTTAAACTTTCTGATCGAACAATCAAACACCCAAGTTTTCCCGAAACAACTCAACACATGAAATAAGTTTAAAAACATTCACTTCATGCCTCAGTACCAACGGTCCAGCCGTAGAAGGGTCAAGCCAACCCCTCACATGTGGCACGCCGTACTGCCCCAAACCCTAAGGTTCAAAAGGCAGTTCAAGACGGTCACATAATCGAGTTAAGGTTTGTTGTCTTCTAGAGAGACCATCGTGTTACTTGCACTTCTTAGAACGTTATTAAACCATGGAAAAATCCAACAATTGGAAATTTCCCGGCAGGGGAAAAAATGGGTATTCATATCCGGTCGAACGTTTTAACATATTCAAAATTTATCCGGAAAACATATAGACAAAATTAGACAATCCGATCGAATAATCGAATCCCCAAAACAACCCCAGAAAACTCAACAGTGGAGTATGTTTTAAAAATTCCCAGAAGACACAGCACTACCAGAAAAGAATTACTGTGCAAACCACGTGGCCTAACTCACCAATATGGCCGCGGAACCACCGCGCAAGCCACGGTGGGGCCGCGGTTCAGCGGCGCTTTGGTCGAGTTAAAGTCACGTGCTTCACTATAACTCCTACAATTCCCTGCTGAATTTTTTGGCAATTTTTAATTCACAAAAATCCAAATTTTCAGAAAATTTCCAGAGAGTGGTTAGAGTTAGGGTTTCGGGGTTCGTTCGGATTTCTAACGTCGTCTACACTTCGCCTAAGGCTCTAGCTAGGCTCTGATACCACTGTAGGGTTCCTAGGCACACTAATGAGGTCTCACAAGGTATCAACCATGCCAAATTCAAAAATTTCCGGTGCCAAGAAACCCTAATGCGATCGTTGACTAGAGATTAGGCGAAACATGCAAGTAGTAAACAACTTTACTGCTAAGTAAGAACGAAAATACAACCTTTGTAGATCCGGTCCTCCACCTCTATAGCTCCGTGACGATGTACCCTCGCTGCGATCATCGGATCCCGGACTCTAGCGTCGGCTTCATCGGAGAAATGGACGGGCTAGGTCGTCGACTTTGATGCCGAAGATGATCTAAGTCGAGGCAACACATGATCAAGCTCCAACTTCACCAAGCCATGAAACTTGTGAAGAAAACACCCTATACTACTTGGCAAGTGGTATAGGATGAAGAAATAGGAAGTGGGTTCACTTTAGAATTGGATTTCTCACTCTTTTTCTCAAGTCACCATTGAAGCTAGCAAGCTTCTTTCTTCTTGAAGAAGAAGAAGAAGAAGATAATATGATAAGAATTAATGAATAATAGAAAATAAGTGATTCTTATCATATTAGAAACCATGGTTATGTATAGAGAGTAAACTAAGGTTAGGTGAATGGTTAGGTTAGGCATGAAACAAAAATGGTAGACTTTTTCAAAGCTTCATGAAGCTTCAATGTAAAACAAAGCAAGCCACCATTTCTCTTTTTGCCAAAAGAAATAAATAAATAAATGAATAAATACTTTAAAGCCCTAACCATTTACTTAACCAAGGTTTAAATCAAACATACACCCAAGTTTGCATGTATAATCAAACATGATACAAACTAGTGCACAAAACTATATCATATATACAATGTGCACATCAAGTGAGAAAATCCATCATAAGTGAACTAATACTAGTTAATGTAAAGTAATATATCAAATATATAATTATACATTAAATCATTAAATCAACACTTGATTTAACGATCCGGTCATATCGCATATAACCGACTAATATCAAGTGTATCAATGTATCGAATCAACACTTGATTCGGTAACCCGGCTATATCACATATAACCGACCAATGATACAAATCGTGAGAATAGAATACAGTATCACATGCTGGTATAATTCTCGGACCCGCACATATCTCATATGCGCTCCTATTTCGTTTTGCTTGAGCCAGGAAACCTCTGTGTAGGACTCTAAATACTCGTCAATACGTCGGCAGCAGGTGATGATCATATCAAACACCCACAAGCCGCAAGCGGTCAGCTAAACGTAACGGCCACCCGGGTATTGAGCGATCAGAAGATCGACGAGCAAGCCCGCTCACACTCCTGTGAATCCAACCAGTAACACTTACCGTACAGTCCGGTCTGATCGTCTGATATGTCGCATATCTCGTCTAGGGGTGGTAAATGTCAGACCCTAATAACTCGATAAGTCGTGTCGATATGAGGTCTATAACAGTTCGAGAAACTACTGATAACACTTACCAGTAAATCTCAGCAACCCTGGCCAGGGATTTCCGGTTATAGCCAATCAAACATAGCGCAACATCAACTCCCTATACCGGAAGAGACGAATCCCCTCCTATCGCTCATTGCCTTTATGTGATTCGAGACTGTACCCAAAAACCACCGTTTTGCACGCCCTCTTGGACGTGGTAAGGTGGAAATCAAAGCACAGTGGGAATCACACAAGACTCTATGACGATCTCGGGTCTACAGACTAACCTATACCAGTGTCACCAGAAAACTGCCATCTGACGTAAGGTATAATACCATCTGGGAGTTCTCGGCGAGTCTGTCCAGTGTACCCAGTCTCCACTGAGCACCCGTATATCATCTCTGATGTCAAACACCAATGGATATGGGATCATCCATCGCCCATCTGTATGGGTCGAGAAGGTATACGCTAGTCTACTCTGGTATTTCGATGCCCCATCTCGATATACCCACGACTAGGGACCTTGAAGGATGTACTTATGGACTACCATGTCCCCACTAATATGATCCGCATCATAGTCCAGGTAGTCAAGTACACATCCTAAGGGCTTTACCAACATGTAACAGAGAGACAATCGGTGTACACGTTAGGATAAAGAGCAACCAGATAGCATACTATCATGTCGAGCAAGAAAGTCCTCCCTATATATGTCCCAGCAACCACTACAATATACATCATGTGTACAGTAATGGCCTCTAGGGCATACATATAACTAACAATATCTGGTGATTTGTGGGAACCTTGACCAAGTGATGTTTGATTTGGCCATATTAACCCAGCTTAGCCCCCAATTGCACTAAAATACCACCAGATTCCTAATTGATGCAAATTCTTCGTTTTTGAGCAAAAACTAGCTTTCTGTAAACTGCTATCGACCCGGTGAGTTCAGAATAATTTTGTGAAGACTGCAGTATAGTTGTTAGGTGCTGATCCCCTAAGTAGAACCCGACCCCCATCCCTTATGTTAAGGCCGCCGGAAAATTGTTTCTGGCCGCAAATTGCGGCCAGATGGGGATGGTTTGGGTTGGGGTTTGGTCCTATAGGTGTCTGCAGCAACCCTTAGACTCATGGCATGTATAATTTTATTTGATTCTTGCTGTAGAAAAATCTAGAGCTAAATACCCTATTTCTCGTATTCTAAACCTTCGCGACACGCGTGATACGCTTGTGGTTTGGGATTTCTGCGTATCGCGATGCGTCGGGGTAGTTTCTGGCGCGTGATCACACGTTTTAGCGTATCGCGCACACGCGCGATTGGTTTGCGACACGGTTTTCTAGTTTGACCTTAATGTCACGATTTTGTTGATTTGAGCTTATGTGTGATATATTGTGTGATTCTAGGTTCGCAGGCGAGTGAGACGGACGCTGCGAAGAAAGGGAAGCAAGTCGTCGGCTATACTTAGCGCGAGACTTCGGTGAGTAGATTTAACATCTACGGGGATATCGCCCGCATGGCGTTATGCGTCAGGGCTGATAGGACCTTATAGTTATATATTGCATTTTCCTACATTGACTGTCATGTATACTATTGTTGCATACTGCATTGCCTGCTATATGTATGTAAACTTAGAATTGTGTAACGTTTTGAAAATCGTTTCGGTGAAATTTCGAAAAAATCGGTAAAATAAGGGGGTTTCTGTAAAAAGTCAAAATACAAATATCTTATTATAAAAATTAAATATACATATTCTAGCTATGTAATTGCTATTATTTGGTGTTTATTGAGCCGCTGGTGAAATTTCAAATTTTCTGAAAAAAATATTATTTTATTATTATTTTAAGCCGTCACTAATACATTTAATTAGGAAAATTACAAATTGGAATGAGTTGAAACAAATTTTGTGATCATAAAACATTAAATAAAATTTTATCATGTGGTTTTTGGAACGAAATCATTTGCCAAAACGGTTTAGAAATTATTGAAGAAAAAAGGCTTTTTTTAGCGTAAATGGATGTTTGGGGTATTGTATTTATCATTTTTCATCACCCCACACCCGTACCCACACCCACACACCCCCATTCACTTCTCCCCTTAGCTAAATTCAGCAGCCCCCATTTTTTCCCCACTTGAATTTCAAAGGAAAAAAAATGAAAGAAAAGAAAAGAAAATGGATAAATTAGTTAGACTTTTGACCTTGAATTGACTTTGACTTTCTCCCCATTTTTCTCCACCTCCCTCTCTCTCCTCCCCCACTCATTTTCTGGCCAAAATCTGAACCCCAACAGCCCTTCATTCTTCATCTCCTTCTCTTTAAAAAAGTTCTTCAAAAATGCTTGAAAAATCCACAAAAAATCAAGCAAAAATCCAAATCAAAATCCACCTCCTACCCATTTTCCCTTGGCTACCATAGCATGGATCTAGGGATTTAGATTTCAATTTGGGAGGCTAAGTGTGCTTGTGGGTTCTTCAAATTATTTGGGTATAAATTCTAACCTTTTTTCTTAATGTGTTGTTAATTGCTTAGGTTAGCTTAATTAATTGTTTAATTAGGTTTTTAATTAGTTTTAGGTGCATGATTTAAAATTCAAGAGAGGGGTTTGATTTTAAATTGGTATTTTGTGTTGTGAGATTTAGTTTATGTGATATAATTGACATATTAATTTTATGCTAAATCCAATTTAAGTTGCTAGTTTGCATATTTGTTAATTTAAAAGTGATAATTATATAATTGGTAAACTAGGTTTTTTAAATAATTATATTCTTATGAGATAAAATTCAAATTTAGGTTTCATGTCATTATAAAGATTATATTGAGTGGTTTAATACTTTTTGTTCATGGAAATCCAACATAAATTGTAGTTTGTGCATTTTTTTGCTTTGAAATTGTTAAAAAGGGTTTTTTTGTAAACTAGAATATTAGGGTTTTTGGAATTTAATGAGATTAAATTCCGGAAATTGTTTCTATGACTTATTTAAGATATTTAATAAATTTATTGGCCTCTACATTCATTTAAACAACATGTTTTGTACAAAAACGGTGAATTGTGCTCGCTAGATTTTCGGAAAAATGACTTTTTAAGTGAAATTGGGGTTTTTGTGAGTTTTAACCTATTTTATATTAAAATTAGTGTTCGTGAATGTGCAAATGAGTGTGATTGGATTTTTCTCGATGGTTTGACGTTTGTACATCGACATCGAGGATTGGTTTGACTATTCTTGCATGCGTAGGCAATAGGTTTGGACCTACGCGTGATACGCGTGTCGATGTAATTTTCGTATACCGTTTCGATTTTGAATTTAGTTTTAATGCGATACGGTGCGTTATGATGTGTAGGTACCCCCATGTGGACTTCGAGACGACAAACAAGCGCGTGGCAACGTAGGCACCGGCTAGCGAGGACCAGGTGAGTAGATTTATATCTACGGGGAGAAGTCGGGTGGATGGCGTATAGCACCCCCGCAGTCCGTGGTGATGTATACGGATGCGTATACACACCAACAATTTATGATATGTTGTTAGGATTTATTATTGATGATTTTAGATGGATATTGGTGTTGGATTTGTGCATGATTACGAAACCTTAGGTAGTAGGTGCACTACACTTACACATACACACATATACATACTTGCATACATTCCTTATTTCATATGTGCGTGTATGGGAATATATTTATATGTTCACATGGGTATGGGACTATGTGTTCACATACGGATTTGAGGAGGATACTTGGGATTGAGCTGAGTCGATGAGATTTGTTTGTGGTTATGATCTCGGTGATATGGCAGGATCCGTACTTAAGGTACGTCCTGGTGTTATAGCGGATCTTGCGGCGGCGATACGGGTGAATAGTGTTATAAATAAATGGTCGACATGTGATCGTGATATGAGGCATAATATGCTAGGATATTGATATTAGGCCGTATCGGGCGATGTATACCCCTTGATGATGATATGTGCTGACGATATCGGTTTGTACGAGATTGTCGATCAGTAGTCAGATCATGAGTATATTGAGGATATTAGTATTGTACTAGACATAGGTCAGTACCCTAGACTAAGATCTTGGATAAAGAGGATACCAGAGGAATAGTGTGAGGAATATGATATTGACCCGTACCCAGATTTGGGGATGCCGTACGACGGATTTACGTACGAGCTATATCTTGATGATTGATCCGCACTCTTGACTTGGGATGTCTGATTATAGATATGGTATCGGATATGATATTATTGAGGCGGGATCACCGACTAATATATATACCGGTATGTATATGTATCGACTCAGATGTTAGGCGGTTTCCTTACCTGTAGTCTAGCTTATAGCGTAGCCCTTTAGTTTAGCTAGTTGTTAGATTAGATTCGGTTCCTACCTATTTCATAGCTTACGAATCGTGCGTATTTTTAAAGACAGCCTAAGGGATCCTACGGATATTTCAAAAAAAAGTATCTTTTCTTAAAAACACCGTAGCCCCTATTTTCAAAACCCCACGATTCGTGTTATTTCAAAAGGCACCATTGTAGGACTTATATTAGGTTAAAACAGATTAATTATCGTTGCGTCTAGTATTCAGCTCCCGCTCATTATTGTTGTTTGCTCCGCATCACATGCTTATATTATGCTTCATATTCTACTGTTGATATCTTGTGGTTAGGACACCAGCACCATTACCGATGATGCATATGTACCACGTACACTTACTTGCCGGCTCACACACATCTTCATCGGTAATTGCCATGTCACGTACACCTTAGAAAATATTATTGCTTGACATAGCCTGTTAGCTAATAGTTTAGACATGATATTAGTGTACTTGCCTTATATGTTAGTGTAGACATTATAGTTATTACCTGCTACCTCATGCATACTGTTATTCATTGTTATGCCGCATTCATGGATTCTCATGCATATATTCACTTTTTACGTGCTATTGAGGTTTTGGATTTGGATTTCCATGAGATTTTCTGGATTTGGGGAAAACCGCAAAACATATACAAACTTCTTCTTTCTCTTTTTAAATAAAAAGCGCGGTTTTTCCCATGATGTATGAGTCGTCCACCATGAGTTTGCTGATAGATTTGGAGACCCGATTCGAGGAGTTGGATGAACCGTTTCGGGTACATGGTGGACCCGGTAAGGTACCCCGGGGCAAGAAGCTCGTGGTGATGACGATGAGCCTGGCAGGGGGAGACTACCTACCGGTGATTTTACCCGACGCGTCGGATATCCGGAGGATACCATCGTGGTCTTGAGATGGATGGTAGGGGCCGGTCTGGACTGACGGCGCCCTAGATATTGAGATTGAGACATTGAGATTTCGAGATATTGAGGTACTGAGAGTTGATGATACAGGCCAGTCCGGATGGCCGGAGCCTGAGGTTTTGAGATATTGAGATTTATGTTTTGTGTCGATGCTAGACACTGTTGATGCTGATTTCATTTATGATACCTCATTTTAAAAATACAAAGGAAATCTCACTAATTTATGAAAACAGTTTCTTCATTTACATGTATTCTGTTTTCATGCATTCATACCTCATTCATATGATATATTGCTACCTGAAGCACTGACACGGTCACATGAGATCACACTCGGGTTAGATATTACCCTAGCCATTGTTATAGGCTGCATGTTATTCATATATTTGAGGATATATTATGATCATTGACCTAAGTTGCGTTATTCATGCGATTTTCTGTTCGTAGATCTTTTTCTACTCACGAGTTGGCAACTCACCCCCGTTGTGCCCCAGTTTCTTGCAGGTGTTGCCGTACGGATTTCATTACGGCTTTGCGGGCACGGTTTCTTTTCGGGTGACTTGCTAGTAGGTGGGTTTATTGTATCTTACCCATCATTATACCTTGTATATTATATTTCAGTTGTATCTAGAAGTTCCATCAACCAAACTTGTATTTTTTGAGATAGAGACCAGTAATGTTATTCTTTCGACCATAGAGTAGCATGTTATATTTCTTGAGTTTCTTGCTGGTTGAGGTCCATTTCTGTTGTGATCCTCGCCTTTAGGCGTTGTATATTTTGTTGCATACAGGTTGATTTGATATGGTTCTTCCTATTCTCTACTACTTCTCTTGGTTTGGATTTCTGGGTTTCGGCTTACTTAGCATACGTACGCCTTGAGACGTTCGTAGTCTAAGTGCTGGTCATGTTCCGTACTTTCGGGTCGTGACAAAGTTGGTATCAGAGCGTTAGGTTTTACCTTCGGAGCGTAGGATGACCCTTGGTTGATGGAATAGGTGACTAAAGTAGAGTGACGTACCGTTGGTATGTTCCGCGGCATATTTACGACACGCCACTCAACTTAAGAAGCCTTAGGATGTACATTTCTTGTTCAGTATTATATTCCTTCCTGATCTAGCCTCATCGGTACCAGTTTGGTTTTGCTGCCACGATTACGGGCAGGGAGAGCTACGGCTAGAGTTGCGGTCAGCACGAGCTCGGCACGAACGAGGACTGACCAGGGCATGATTCCGGCGACACCCGATTATAGAGAGGTGTCTTTTGACTGTGTTTCCGCGCCACGAGCGTTTGGCGGATCGCCTTTATGAGGTTACTCGGAGGTGCTGATCGACACTAGAGAATTGAGCCAATGATAGAGGCCAGCCAGATCTTGATGACCGTTGGTGTGTTTCTTACTCCTGATGATTGAGGCACGGTTCAGCATGCAGACGAGTGAGCCAGTTATTGCTGCGAACGACGAGATATCGCCCCAGATGTTGGAGCTATTGCAGTATAAGTTGTACTAAGAGATGATAGAAGGTCGCTAGTCATCGAGGATGAATGACTAGGACATGTGGATCGTTCGCCTACCCCGATGCGAGGTCATCAGATAGATTGATTCCAGCTAGAGACGACTTCACGCGGAGACGTTGGGAGTCGACAGAGACGATCAAATGTCAGAAACCTATTATTCCAAGTTTAAAGTAGTCGGAAAGACATGCAGGCAATTCTATAGTCCCTCTAGAAAAATGAAACCCTAACTCGACTTAATGACCGTGTGAAAGCCTTTGAACCTTCGGGTTTGCGGCAGTTCTACGGCGCCATTAGTGAGGCTTGGGTTTGCCCTTCTACGGCTGGACCACCGATGCTGTGGTATGTACTCGATACTATTAAACTGTTCCCAAGAGGTTGAGCTCTTGGGGGATTATGAGGTTTTGACGACTCGATCGGATGGCTCGACTTAATTCGGATGCTCGGTGGTGAAATGCATTCTTGGGAGACTCCAGATACGAGGATAGCCGTTGGAGCTCAGTCCATGCAGCCGCGACGAGACGAGTCCAAAGCAGACGACATTAGAGAAAAGTGGAGTAAGAGGTTCGCACCAGATCTAGATGAGATGACGTTCCACTCCACCGACATCAGAGAGGCGATGCGCATGCCGAGGCATGGTACTTGGACTTACCTTCCAGAAGGAGTCGCGATGAGTATGCAGTCGTTCCAGAGCAAGATGCAGATATAGGAAAGGACAATGACTTCCGGACAGTTGGCAGAGACGAGACATGGAAGAGACCGTGAGCAGGATTCCTTCCAGAAAACTGCTGCAATGATACTTGCACCCAGGATCAGATGTGTCACGTGCATTCAGAGAGCCAGAGGCCGACGCCAGTGATATGCTGCCTTGACAGGGCCGATGAGCCGATGGATTGTGAGATTGATAATCCACGGAGAAGACTTGGACCCAGGAGTGGTCATGTTACGCACACCAGCAGGCCAGAGTTCATGATCATCGACGAGACGTCCCACTAGTGACCGCGACAGTTGGCCCGAGATTCTTAGAGGATGCACTTGAGCGGTACTGTTCCGCCATTATTGATTTCGATGTTTTGAGTGATTTATTCGTATGATTTGATTTTGATGATTGAGGATTTACGATCTTTGCACAGTGTTGCACTTGATATCGTTTTCGTTCTTTAGTTTCACATGTTTATGATTTTATGGTTTTAAACAGTTGAGTTGATTTTGTGCATATGCACGTACACGATTTGGTTCCTGCACTCTGTATAGTTTATATATGCTTACAGTGCAGTGATACGCCTTTTGTGCACTTAGATGCACTGGACTTCGATTTCGATTGTGATACTCGATATTTGTTTTGTGCACCTGATTGATTTTGCGCACGTTCGGCGCTTGATATTGGATTTCATGATTTCGTGCACGATGGATGCACCTGATTTAGATTTTCGCGCATGTTGAGCGCATGTCTTGAGATGCGATTTTGGTGCACACCAGATGCACTAAATCGAGATTTTTCGTGCATGTCAGATGCACCTGATTTTGCTGTCAGGCACACATGTTGCCTACGACAGATGTTTCGTGCACACCCGATGCACTTAGATGTTGTTTCTGTGCGCATGTATGGCACATTCATGGATTTTGATTTCCGTGCGCACCAGACGCACGTAGTATTCATGTGCATATTTTGGGATTGATTTCTTATAGAGTAGTACGTTTTTATGATATTGCTATGTGTTTTCGTACTGAGCAGGACTAGTCAGAGGACAGTACCTGAATATATTTGGCATGCATTGATAGTTATTGAAGGGATTTCCAAAAAGCGAGCTATAGCCTCAGTATTTACCTACGTGTCTGATATGACACGAAATGTTTAAAACAAGGAGACCCTTCTAAATTGTTTCCAAAACGGCGGAACGTACATTTCAAACAAAGGTATATATGTATATAGTTATTTCCTTATGATAGACGTCCGCCACTGTGCAGTGTTATACGCGTGCACAGCGACTTAAAGAGATTTGGCATGCATTTCCTTCAGATACTTACATATATAGATTCGATATTTACATGTATAGTTTCGAGTTATATCATATTGGTTTTGATTTGGATTTGGCATTGATGTCTTCTCCATGACTCCGATGATTGCGGGATGCTTGACGGAGTTTTGATTTGAGTTATATACTCATTTTTCAAGCGCATGCGCTGCGCTACGAATTGTTTTATGTAGTTACAATTTCGGAGCCCCGACGACTTGATGGTTTTTCTTAGATGTTTTAGTATTTGGGGGAGTTTGAATTTAAATTCGGGGACCGAATTTCTTTAAGGGGGGAAGATTGTAACGTTTTGAAAATCGTTTCGGTGAAATTTCGAAAAAATCGGTAAAAT
The DNA here is from genome assembly GCA_030015575.1 of Agapanthus africanus. NCBI lineage: Eukaryota > Viridiplantae > Streptophyta > Magnoliopsida > Asparagales > Amaryllidaceae > Agapanthus > Agapanthus africanus. The sequence continues at coordinate 244,257,669 of CM057350.1, forward strand.
AAGGGGGTTTCTGTAAAAAGTCAAAATACAAATATCTTATTATAAAAATTAAATATACATATTCTAGCTATGTAATTGCTATTATTTGGTGTTTATTGAGCCGCTGGTGAAATTTTAAATTTTCTGAAAAAAATATTATTTTATTATTATTTTAAGCCGTCACTAATACATTTAATTAGGAAAATTACAAATTGGAATGAGTTGAAACAAATTTTGTGCATCATAAAACATTAAATAAAATTTTATCATGTGGTTTTTGGAACGAAATCATTTGCCAAAACGGTTTAGAAATTATTGAAGAAAAAAGGCTTTTTTTAGCGTAAACGGATGTTTGGGGTATTGTATTTATCATTTTTCATCACCCCACACCCGTACCCACACCCACACACCCCCATTCACTTCTCCCCTTAGCTAAATTCAGCAGCCCCCATTTTTTCCCCACTTGAATTTCAAAGGAAAAGAAATGAAAGAAAAGAAAAGAAAATGGATAAATTAGTTAGACTTTTGACCTTGAATTGACTTTGACTTTCTCCCCATTTTTGTCCACCTCCCTCTCTCTCCTCCCCCACTCATTTTCTGGCCAAAATCTAAACCCCAACAGCCCTTCATTCTTCATCTCCTTCTCTTTAAAAAAGTTCTTCAAAAATGCTTGAAAAATCCACAAAAAATTAAGCAAAAATCCAAATCAAAATCCACCTCCTACCCATTTTCCCTTGGCAACCATAGCATGGATCTAGGGATTTAGATTTCAATTTGGGAGGCTAAGTGTGCTTGTGGGTTCTTCAAATTATTTGGGTATAAATTCTAACCTTTTTGCTTAATGTGTTGTTAATTGCTTAGGTTAGCTGAATTAATTGTTTAATTAGGTTTTTAATTAGTTTTAGGTGCATGATTTAAAATTCAAGAGAGGGGTTTGATTTTAAATTGGTATTTTGTGTTGTGAGATTTAGTTTATGTGATATAATTGACATATTAATTTTATGCTAAATCCAATTTAAGTTGCTAGTTTGCATATTTGTTAATTTAAAAGTGATAATTATATAATTGGTAAACTAGGTTTTTTAAATAATTATATTCTTATGAGATAAAATTCAAATTTAGGTTTCATGTCATTATAAAGATTATATTGAGTGGTTTAATACTTTTTGATCATGGAAATCCAACATAAATTGTAGTTTCTGCATTTTTTTGCTTTGAAATTGTTAAAAAGGGTTTTTTTGTAAACTAGAATATTAGGGTTTTTGGAATTTAATGAGATTAAATTCCGGAAATTGTTTCTATGACTTATTTAAGATATTTAATAAATTTATTGGCCTCTACATTCATTTAAACAACATGTTTTGTACAAAAACGGTGAATTGTGCTCGCTAGATTTTCGGAAAAATGACTTTTTAAGTGAAATTGGGGTTTTTGTGAGTTTTAACCTATTTTATATTAAAATTAGTGTTCGTGAATGTGCAAATGAGTGTGATTAGATTTTTCTCGATGGTTTGACGTTTGTACATCGACATCGAGGATTGGTTTGACTATTCTTGCATGCGTAGGCGATAGGTTTGGACCTACGCGTGATACGCGTGCCGATGTAATTTTCGTATACCGTTTCGATTTTGAATTTAGTTTTAATGCGATACGGTGCGTTATGATGTGTAGGTACCCCCATGTGGACTTCGAGACGACAAACAAGCGCGTGGCAACGTAGGCACCGGCTAGCGAGGACCAGGTGAGTAGATTTATATCTACGGGGAGAAGTCGGGTGGATGGCGTATAGCACCCCCGCAGTCCGTGGTGATGTATACGGATGCGTATACACACCAACAATTTATGATATGTTGTTAGGATTTATTATTGATGATTTTAGATGGATATTGGTGTTGGATTGATGCATGATTACGAAACCTTAGGTAGTGGGTGCACTACACTTACACATACACACATATACATCCTTGCATACATTCCTTATTTCATATGTGCGTGTATGGGAATATATTTATATGTTCACATGGGTATGGGACTATGTGTTCACATACGGATTTGAGGAGGATACTTGGGATTGAGCTGAGTCGATGAGATTTGTTTGTGGTTGTGATCTCGGTGCTATGGAAGGATCCGTACTTAAGGTACGTCCTGGTGTTATAGCGGATCTTGCGGCGGTGATACGGGTGAATAGTGTTATAAATAAATGGTCGACATGTGATCGTGATATGAGGCATAATATGCTAGGATATTGATATTAGGCCGTATCGGGCGATGTATACCCCTTGATGATGATATGTGCTGACGATATCGGTTTGTACGAGATTGTCGATCAGTAGTCAGATCATGAGTATATTGAGGATATTAGTATTGTACTAGAAATAGGTCAGCACCCTAGACTATGATCTTGGATAAAGAGGATACCAGAGGAATAGTGTGAGGAATATGATATTGACCCGTACCCAGATTTGGGGATGCCGTACGACGGATTTACGTACGAGCTATATCTTGATGATTGATCAGCACTCTTGACTTGGGATATGTGATTATAGATATGGTATCGGATATGATATTATTGAGGCGGGATCACCGACTAATATATATACCGGTATGTATATGTATCGACTCAGATGTTAGGCGGTTTCCTTACCTGTAGTCTAGCTTATAGCGTAGCCCTTTAGTTTAGTTAGTTGTTAGATTAGATTCGGTTCCTACCTATTTCAAAGCTTACGAATCGTGCGTATTTTTAAAGACAGCCTAAGGGATCCTACGGATATTTCAAAAAAACGTATCTTTTCTTAAAAACACCGTAGCCCCTATTTTCAAAACCCCACGATTCGTGTTATTTCAAAAGGCACCATTGTAGGACTTATATTAGGTTAAAACAGATTAATTATCGTTGCGTCTAGTATTCAGCTCCCGCTCATTATTGTTGTTTGCTCCGCATCACATGCTTATATTATGCTTCATATTCTACTGTTGATATCTTGTGGTTAGGACACCAGCACCATTACCGATGATGCGTATGTACCATGTACACTTACTTGCCAGCTCACACACATCTTCATCGGTAATTGCCATGTCACGTACACCTTAGAAAATATTATTGCTTGACATAGCCTGTTAGCTAATAGTTTAGACATGATATTAGTGTACTTGCCTTATATGTTAGTGTAAACATTATAGTTATTACCTGCTACCTCATGCATACTGTTATTCATTGTTATGCCGCATTCATATATTCTCATGCATATATTCACTTTTTACGTGCTATTGAGGTTTTGGATTTGGATTTCCATGAGATTTTCTGGATTTGGGGAAAACCGCAAAACATATACAAACTTCTTCTTTCTCTTTTTAAGTAAAAAGCGCGGTTTTTCACATGATGTATGAGTCGTCCACCATGAGTTTGCTGATAGATTTGGAGACCCGATTCGAGGAGTTGGATGAACCGTTTCGGATACATGGTGGACCCGGTAAGGTACCCCGGGGCAAGAAGCTCGTGGTGATGACGATGAGCCTGGCAGGGGGAGACTACCTACCGGTGATTTTACCCGACGCGTCGGATATCCGGAGGATACCGTCGTGGTCTTGAGATGGATGGTAGGGGCCGGTCTGGATTGACGGCGCCCTAGATATTGAGATTGAGACATTGAGATTTCGAGATATTGAGGTACTGAGAGTTGATGATACAGGCCAGTCCGGATGGCCGGAGCCTGAGGTTTTGAGACATTGAGATTTATGTTTTGTGTCGATTCTAGACACTGTTGATGCTGATTTCATTTATGATACCTCATTTTAAAAATACAAAGGAAATCTCACTAATTTATGAAATCAGTTTCTTCATTTACATGTATTCTGTTTTCATGCATTCATACCTCATTCATATGATATATTGCTACCTGAAGCACTGACACGGGCACATGAGATCACACTCGGGTTAGATATTACCCTAGCCATTGTTATAGGCTGCATGTTATTCATATATTTGAGGATATATTATGATCATTGACCTAGGTTGCGTTATTCATGCGATTTTCTGTTCGTAGATCTTTTTCTACTCACGAGTTGGCAACTCACCCCCGTTGTGCCCCAGTTTCTTGCAGGTGTTGCCGTACGGATTTCATTACGGCTTTGCGGGCACGGTTTCTTTTCGGGTGACTTGCTAGTAGGTGGGTTTATTGTATCTTACCCATCATTATACCTTGTATATTATATTTCAGTTGTAACTAGAAGTTCCATCAACCAAACTTGTATTTTTTGAGATAGAGACCAGTAATGTTATTCTTTCGACCATAGAGTAGCATGTTATATTTCTTGAGTTTCTTGCTGGTTGAGTTCCATTTCTGTTGTGATCCTCGCCTTTAGGCGTTGTATATTTTGTTGCATACAGGTTGATTTGATATGGTTCTTCCTATTCTCTACTACTTCTCTTGGTTTGGATTTCTGGGTTTCGGCTTACTTAGCATACGTACGCCTTGAGACGTTCGTAGTCTAAGTGCCGGTCATGTTCCGTACTTTCGGGTCGTGACAAATTGATAGAACACCGCACTATTACTAACGGTTCATGTTGCACGAGCACTAATCTGGATGTTACACACACACCGTTAGTAATTGCCTTGACACACTCACTGTAGAATTGCCATGATTAGATTGCTGTAGTTCATTTCATAAATGATTCGTTATGATCTTCATAGAAATTGGGAGCCGCAAGATGTCTTTAAAAACTGAAACTATTTTTAAAAAATATTCTCCCTTGTACCTACATTGTGACTTGATGTACATAGCATATCGCATTTGATTCACTCAATGGTGTTGAATTTCCATGAAATTTCTGGTTTTGAGGACCGTGGAATTATTTAAAGAAAAGATGCACTATTTGAAAACCCGGTCCATCGTGATATGATATTTTGGTGCGTCCACCACTCGTTTTTTCGGTACTGAAACGTGTGCTTGAAACCCGATTCGAGGAGTTTTATGATCCGTTTGCGGGTTCGTGGTAGACCCGGTATGGTTCCCCGGGGCGAGAAATGTTTTTCATGGAGTAGACGATGAGCCTGGCAGGGTGGCGAGTACCTACCGGTGATTGGTTGGACCTGCGGTTTTCCGGAGGATACTGACCAGAGTCGAGAGATGGATGCGGGATGACCCGTACTGCCGAGGCCGAGGGCCGATACCGCAGACGGAGCCCGTGGACTGATCCGGACTGACGGAGCCCGATATATGAGGATTTGCGTGTCGATGCTGGACACGAGTAATTTATGATATTTTGAGTGCCGATGTTGGGCACTCGTGATTCTCAGAGATTTACAGGATTTGAAGGCCGAGGAGTGTGCCGGCGCCTGAGTTTATTTGGGATTTGGGTGCAGTTTGGGGCACCGATTATGTTTCCATGTTGATATTTCCATGTAGATGTTGTTTATCCTATGCTCAGAATTGTTTTGTTGGAGATAGTGCCCTCAGAGTCAATTATTGGATCACAGGCACGTGATTGCAATGATTGATGGAGGACCTATCCCGGTAGGACAGTCTTAGTCAAGATAATAGTATGCTATCTGGTTTACCTTTATCATCGTGTACTACTTTAGGTGACCTTACAGGTCACTATTGCACGTTTATAGAGCTCCTAGGATTCTTGCTTGACTGCCAGCAGTATGAGGGCGATCATATACGTGAGAGCTGGTAATCTATAAGCACATCTTTAAAAGGTCCATAGTCGTAGGAGTTTCGAGACAGGGCATCGATACTCCAGAGTAGACTAGTGTATACAGTCGAGACCCTGACGAGGGGCGGTGGCCGGTCTCGCAAGCCACTGGTGTCAGTTGGTTCACCTAAGATGTATACATGTGCTCATTGGGTTATGAGTACACCGGACCGGACTCGCCGGGAACATGCTAGTTGGTGTTATACCTGACGTCAGATAGCAGTTCCCTGGTGACATGTGTACAGGTTAGTTCATCGACCTGAGGATCGTCATTTGTCTCGTGTGAGTTCCCACTGTACTTTGATTACTACCCTACCACGCTCAAAGGAGACGTGCAAACAGGTTTTAGTTGGGTACAGTCCCGAGCCACATGGAGGCAGTGAGCGGATCTTCAGGGGTTCGTCTCTCCCGGTGTTGGGGGTGAGGTCGCGCTTTGTCTAGGAGAGCCATTACACGAAGTCCTTGGCCAAGGCAGGAGATTTACTGGTAGGTATTCCAGTAGTATCACAGGTTGTTCTGGGCTACACTCCAACACGACTTGTACCGCTTTTGGGGGTCTGACTTTTACCAACCCCCTAGGCCCGCCATGCGATGCTCATAGACGAACGGACCGGACTGTACGGATATTGTCACTGACAGACTCAGTAGGGTGTCAGGATTAGTTCTCTCTTCGACGTCCCTTTTGGTCAGTAGCTGGTAGCCCGTCAGGTATGGCTAATACCTCTGACGTGCTAGTGGTTAAATCCACAGCCATAGTATTGACGAGTCTTTAGAGTCCCCCACATTCAGTTACTCAAGTTTCGGGCGAAACGCTGTAGAGGCCGTATGGAGATATGGCAGGGTTCGATCAGATACGTGCGGTATTGCACGGATCAGGATCGGACGGATATTACTAGCCGGCTTTGGTTTAAGCCGGATCCTAGTATAGTACAGTGTAGATTTTGTCTCATTGCATTTGTATTTCGGTCGGAATACAGATGCGGGTGTGTATACACAGTATCGGGGTTTTCCTGTAATTTATCATGGGACCTGTTTTCTGGAGTTGCCAGTTTGCTTTCCGTTTCAGCCATATTTCTTTGTATCTTTCATTGGCCGAAGATTGGTGGAGGAGGGCTTATTTGCAATTGTGCAAATAAGCATTTGTGGAGGGTGGTCTTTGCATATTCTTGGATCATGATAGTCTTGCCACCATTTGACTTCTTCTAGTCATCATTGCTTGACTTTCTTATTCATCATGGTTGTTGATGATTAGGTTGTTGGAGTGTTGGTTTTGGTGCAATCATGGTTGTTGATGATTGGTTGATGGAGTGTGAGTTTTAGTGGGTGATCATTTCCTTTTTTATGATAACCCTTTTCTCTCTCTTGTTTTTGGGGCCCACTCCTTGGTGATACACACTCTCCCTCTCTCATTCTCCTCTCCCCATTCACTTTGGCCGGCCAAGCATTAGAGGAGGGCTGCCCAATATTTTTGGGTGGGGGATTTTTGTTCATTGGCATTGCATAAAATCCTTTTAGCTCCATCTCCAAAACTTCATTCCTCCACCATCTCAAAAGGCAACTTCCATAAACCCCGAAATGAGACATGAGCACTACACATTCTAGAGCAAACCATGGGCACGTCGGCTTGCCAACTTCGTGCCCGAGTTACCTCGGTATAGAGGTGGGAGCCCGTAAAAGAAGCAGGCGACATGGTGCCCTTCCGGCGACGAGGTGGAGACCGGAGTTTCCGCGGGGAGATCGGGACGACGATGAGAAGACCGAAGGACACGGATCGCTCGGTATATCTCTCTACCCCTCTCTAGATAGCTAGGACTAGTTTAATTGCACGATCTGGGTTTATAGTGCGCGGTGCTACCGGTTTGAAAAGTTAAAGTAAATCATCGCTTCCGCACTCCGGCGTCGGATTGACGGCCGGGGCGCCACCGTGCACTTACAGTGTTATCAGAGCCTCACCATTAACCTAGTCTAGCTTTGTCTAATGTGTTTAAAGTTTCGATCGAGCAAAAATCCTAAACCGCATTTTCATGCATATCAGTTTTCTGTCGAAATTTTTTTGGCTCCAAATTTTTTTCAGTATGTTGCAGAATGATGTGCGGGGAGTTCTAAGAGTTCTGTGAAAATTTGGTCTCGTGAACACACTACTCCACCGCGGAACCACGGCCAAACCCATGCTTGGGCCGCGGTTCCATCGCAATCTTGACTGTTCATGGCCCCAAAATTTTACAGAGAGCTCCTGAGTGTAAAATAGGGTTTTTGGAATGTTATTTTTTGGGCCCAGATTTCTTTGAGTGCTACAGTAGTGCTTGGGGCCCACTTGGTAAAATTTGATCGATCAAATATTTTAAACACATTAGTTCACAGTATTTACATTATATATGCGACCGTGAATGTCACTTGATCGGTAAATTCTGTCTAACTGCTATAGCCCGGTTAGACGGATTTGCGAACGTGACATTCACGTTGATGTTCTGTGTTGTGCTGTGATGTTGCGGATTGGTCGTGGGGATAGCCTGGATGCAATGGTAGTACAGATTTTGTTGTATTATGTACATTTGATATTGCGGGGCGAGCGTCCGACATGTGGACTGCCGTCACTGCCCGATTGTATATTATTCTTTTGGGGCACGGCCAGGTCGAGGTCGATGTACCCGTTGTATGTATATTTTTACTTTCTGTACTAGGATTACCCCAAGGTGGGGTGCACGGATAGCCGGGTTTTAGAGGGCAACGGGCCCGCATCTCATGGTATTGAGATGGAGGGGGCTTCACTCTAGAATTGGCGGGCTATTCGCCGCACTCGTAGGGGGTACAGGTTGACCCAGGAGGGGTGCCTAAGTTACCGGATTCCGTGAAGTGCCGGGTGGTCCATTCACGTTGCTGAAGGGTGCTGCCTCGCTTCAGGTTTTGGCGGGTAACTTGCCGCGCCCGTAGGGGTCTAGGATTTCATTGCACAGGCTATCCACACCACTAGGGGAACGTCGGGTTTCAGTAGCGGCTCTGTGAAACCCGGGGATCCCAGATATCTGTATTGTTCTGTGATGCTGTACATTTATGTGATGTTGCATTTTATCACGCCTTGAGCGAAATATTATATATTGATATATATATACTAGTAGATGTTGTATATGTTTTGCATCCGCGCTAGTATAGTCCCCGCTCTGTCGTTAGTTAAGTAACCTAACGGGTAATGACGGGACCCAGTGGCGAATGCGGATGGCATATACGTACATCATTATTTTCGTTCTTTGTGGTGTGATCAACTGATGGGACTGCGTTGATTCGGATCAATGCAAGTTAAACAAACCTATTTTGATGTTGTTGGAACACTTTTCAAAAAGCTGTTATTGCAAGGACGTTCTCTTTTATTTTGCATCGTGGTATTCAGTTAGAATATCCTGCTCCTCAGTCGACGAGGCAAGGGCCGAGATCCCTTCACCGGGAGTGACCCCTTGGACAAAAAGTTTGCGTCAGGGCAATAACTTCACTATAGACGATTACTTTTGCTTTGCACCGTGGTATTCAGTTGAAATATCCTGCACCTCATTCTTCGGGGAAAGGGTCGAGATCCCTTCACCGGGAGCGACCTCTTTAGCAATGGTTTTCGCCACTATATTTTTGAAACATATCCGGTTCCTTCAACGATATCAAGTTCATTACGTTAAAGGTTTTCGCCAGAAACCATTCGTAGCCCTCCGTCGTTTCATATGGATGGTCAATAGTATTCAAGTTGTGTTTGTTGGCCAAAGTCAAGGCACAGTGTTTGGTAGCTGTTGGGTATTCATATGCAGCATAGATAGATGCGTTGGTTTGGGGCAGTCGTATAGCCTTGTTGGCCAAAATCAAGGGCTTATGCGGGTGGGCTCAAATTAACCTGGAGAATGACGGGTAGAACTTGACATGTGACTTATGATTTGTTGGCCAAAGTCAAGGTCATAAGAGCATGGGGCAGAAATCACATCGGGAGTTTCTAAAGAAACTGAAACTTGCCAGATATGCGCATACCTTCTGGAGTGTGATGGCGTGAGCGGATTCCATCACGTTATCATGCGATGATAGTTGGATCCCGATTCCCCCTGATGAGTTGGTTTACTTCTCGGTTGATCCCGACTAATTCTTCTTTCAGGTTTGGAGGAGAATTTGATGTTACAGTGGGAGGTTTCCAGATTAGATAAATTGGTAACCATTCTGATCTAGGTTAGAGTGCACGCTGAGTGTTTCTTTTCTCTCTCTCTTTGGCAGCGACCATTAACCCGACCCTAAGACTATGACTCAGTGATCATGTTGACCGAACCTTCTTAAACACTGGCTTTTGGATTGTCAGAGTTGCAAACTTCATTGCCACTCCTACTTTTACCCTTTTCTCCAGGACACCCCGTATTACTACGAACGTCCACTTCCATTGGACAAAACCATCGTATGGTTATATATGAACTCGAAGGGATTTATTCGAGGATGGTTTCCGGTTCTGGAGAAAACGAATAGGACTATTCAGTTGTCTTTTCCTTTTTCCTTCTCTCAGGATGCGAGTACTCCTTGGTTTAGGAGATAGTACACCTATTACGCAAATTGGATAGTCTTCTTCCAAACCATAGGCTGGTTCCGACCGGTAGGGAATGAAGAAAACCAATTAGCCTAATGATGGTGTACAGAAGGTAATAAGTAAAGACATATATCAAGGGATTAGTAAGAGGGCAAAGTAAATTGCGACTGCTATTCACGACCAAACCAAGTATTTCTTCGCCAATCCTAAATCACCTTTGTATTTCTCCAGAACACTCCGTATCACTATGAAGATCCATAGTTTACTCGATACTCCATCATATGGTTATATACGAACTCGAAAGGAATTTGTTCCAGTTCGGGGATGGATTCTGGTTCGGGAGAAATAGGAATAAGGTTTATTCGGTTGTCTTTTATCTTCACCTTCTCTAGCATTGCGAGTGTTCCTAGGATTAGGACAGTACACCTATTATGCTTATTGGATAGTCTTCTTCTAAACCATAGGCTGTTGCCGAACGGTAGGGAAGGAAGAAAACCATTTGGCCTAAAGGGGTGTACAGAAGGTAATGACTAAAGACATAGAAATGGATTTGGAAAGATGGCAAAGAATTACACGGTTACAGTTGTGAATCTGGATAATGGAAGTGGCATTACTAGGAATACCGGAATACCCCATCGAAACATTTCAATGTTTCAGTTTCACTGTGTACTGTTAAAGGAAAACTGATTTCCCGATTAGATACTTACTCCAGGGTATGTATTTACCAGGTATGATTCTCACATCTGTATGGTTTTACAGATGATGAGTGGGAGTAAGTTATTGGGAATTGGGTGATCATCCTCATTATATCGGGATTCGTTGTAATCGGTGATATTTGAGGAAATCACCTGGGCTGTTTGCCGGTCGGAAAATATTTGGTTTTGAATATCCGCTGTTATGCACCAATCTCAAATCGATATATATGTACGTCTATTTTCATAGAGTGAGATATACCTTTTTGAAATTATGTCTATGACATTTACCTATATCAGTGGATGGTTAGGTAAGGAGCATGAAACAGCGGTGTAATTCTTCATAACCATAGTACAGTTTTCAACCGATGACATACAGGGAATGAGTTATCAGACTCAAGGGACTTATATAGAGTATTGTATGTTGTCCAGGGTCCATCAGGACAGAGGGGTTGGTCCTCGTACTATATTCGGTTTACTTATGACTTCTCTAGTTTTTAGACAGGTGTTTCGTGGAAACACAGGGTCCGAATCTTGAGAAGTTATAGGTATATGGATAAAGTAGAGAACCAGGTATTGCAAGCATCGGGATTCTTCAAAGTGATCGAAGATGTAGATACTTGTGTATGGTATTCAGTTGATAGTAATGATTAAGAGAACTTGCCTCTCTTTCAGGTTACTCATAATTGGTAGCACTCCTAAGTTGAGTAACGCCGATCAGCCTCTTTCCATTTTATTGACATGCACTGGAGACAGCTGCATGATTTGAATCTAGTTCAATTAAATCAGTGCCTCTGGTTCTATAGTGGATATAGAATAGTTCATATCTTAACGATGTTAAGGTACGGGGAGTTGTCCGGCTTATGCTTAAAACCAGACTCTAGATAACTCAAGGCACGTTTTTGTAATGGCTGTTTGTGGGTTGACCCGGGCTATGACGAGCGTTGAGTTTCTACCATCTGGAAGATCAATAGTGATATTGTTCTTGACTCGCCACAGTTTTATTAAAAATGGATTTTTTCAGAAAAAAAGTAGTGGGAGTATGGTAGAACTGGAAGTGATTCCAGAACCACAAATGATTACTGAAGATTTCATAGGAACCTAAAGATTCAATCTGGCTTGACATTCCATTGGCCACTCCGCAGATAAGATGGGTAACCTCAGGCACTCGAGAGGTACTCCGGTAGCCTCAAGGACGGTGACAGGGAAGTTCTTGTTTACCCAGACTTGCCATTACTGTTGTTCCAGACTGTGAGACCCGGCGGGAGGATGAGTATAGCGTCATTCTAAGCTGGCTTTAGAAGTGTACGTTTATATGACTCTGCCAGAGGGTTGTCGTAGTCAGTGGGAGCAGCGGAAGCATTGGTGGACAAGTGGCTTATGTCTATTTATAGACTAAAGCAGATGTAGCGGAGATAGATCATCTATTTCTGATGTGACAGTCATGGGTTTGACTTCATCAGAATAGGGGATGGATCTGTTAAGAAGGTAGTAGGGTGTGATGTCCTGGTATTTGGATGACATACACAGAGTAGGAAGTGATATTCCTATACTACGATCGGTTATACTTTGGTCGTTACACAGTGGTTTCTCCACATGGGACTTGGACATTATATCAGACATACTGGTTACTAGATCTATGGTTTTAGATCTAGATTTGGGTGGTTTCCCAATTAGGATACTTAGACAGCATTCTAAGAGTATTTAGAATGGACGACTCCTGGCACGGTAGTGTACCTGCAGGTGAAGGAGTCACCCTCTCTAAAGGTGTCTTATAGACTAAAGGGGAGGGGGATGTGCATGATTGGCAGATCACTTGCTTAGGCAATTGAGTCAATCATGAGATGCCAAGTACCACACCAGATGTTGTTCTTGCACTAGATGCAATAAGTTGACATTGATCCAATCCTGGAGAAACAGTCGGAAGCAGTTTTAGAACATAAGTGGATGTTCTAGGGATATGATAACGATAGCCTCATTCGGGAGACAGTTATCATTCCACGCTTCCAAGGTGACCTGGACGACAAGGAGTTTGTCAGAGTTATAGTTTTCCTTCTAACGAGGGGCAGTATTTTGGACAGGTGGTCCAAGGCAATACTGAGGGAGGCATGGCACGGGATACTGACTAAGTTCAGTTGACGATACAGTCTAAGAATTTTGGATTTGGAGTTCATTTATGAGCTAGGTCCCATCAGACATCCAAACACATTCTAAGACAGGTATTGCTCATTTCGGGAGATGGGTTTCTCCGCGAACTTGAGATATAGAGAGACATAGAAAGAAATATCAAAGTGGATCCACTCACTGAGGCTATTCCTCGAACGCAATAGTTTCGCAAACGAGCTTTGTGAGATTGACTAGTAGAGGAGTTGGGTGTTCGGTATCACACGGGCTGTGAGTATGCGACATCGCAATAATTAGCCTTGAGTGCAAGTGGGAGATTGTTTGAGATAGTGCCCTCAGAGTCAATTATTGGATCACAGGCATGTGATTGAAATGATTGAGGGAGGACTTATCTTGGTAGGAAAGTCTTACTCAAGATGATAGTATGCTATCTGGTTTACCTTTATCATCGTGTACTACTTTAGGTGACCTTACAGGTCACTATTGCACGTTGATAGAGCCACTAGGATTCTTGCTTGACTGCCACCAGTACGATGGCGATAATATACGTGGGAGCTGGTAATCTATAAGCACATCCTTAAAAGGTCCCTAGTTATGGGAGTTTCGAGACAGGGCATCGATACTCCAGAGTAGACTAGTGTATACAGTCGAGACCCCGACGAGGGGCGGTGGCCGGTCTCACAAGCCACTGGTGTCAGTTGGTTCACCTAAGATGTATACAGGTGCTCATTGGGTTATGAGTACACCGGACAGGACTCGCCGGGAACATGCTAATTGGTCTTATACCTGACGTCAGATAGAAGTTTCCTGGTGACATGTGTACAGGTTAGTTCATCGACCTGAGGATCGTCATTTGTCTCGTGTGAGTTCCCACTGTACTTTGATTACTACCCTACCACGCTCAAAGGAGATGTGCAAACATGTTTTAGTTGGGTACAGTCCCGAGCCACATGGAGGTAGTGAGCGGATCTTTAGGGGTTCGTCTCTCCCGGTGTTGGGGGTGAGGTCGCGCTGTGTCTAGGAGAGCCATTACACGAAATCCTTGGTCAAGGCAGGAGATTTACTGGTAGGTATTCCAGTAGTATCTCACGGTGTTCTGGGCTACACTCTGACACGACTTGTACCGCTTTTGGGGGTCAGACTTTTACCAAGCCCTAGGCCCGCCATGCGATGCTCATAGACGAACGGACCGGACTGTACGGATATTGTCACTGACAGGCTCAGTAGGGTGTTAGGATGAGTTCGCTCATCGACGTCCCTTTTGGTCAATAGCTGGTAGCCCGTCACGTATGGCTAACACCTCTGACGTGCTAGTAGTTAAATCCACAGCCATAGTATTGACGAGTCTTTAGAGTCCGCCATATTCAGTTACTCAAGTTTTGGGCGAAACGCTGTAGAGGCCGTATGGAGATATGGCAGGGTTCGATCAGATACGTGCGGTATTGCACGGATCTGGATCGGACGGATATTACTAGCCGGCTTTGGTTTAAGCTGGATTCTAGTATAGTACAGTGTAGATTTTGTCTCATTGCATTTGTATTTCGGTCGGAAAACAGATCCGGGTGTGTATACACAGTATCTGGGTTTTCCTTTAATTTATTACGGGACCAGTTTTCTGGAGTTGCCAGTTTGCTTTCCGTTTCGGCCATATTTCTTTTTATCTTTCATTGGCCGAAGATTGGTGGAGGAGGGCTTATTTGCAATTGTGCAAATAAGCATTTGTGGAGGGTGGTCTTTGCATTTTCTTGGATCATGATAGTCTTGCCACCATTTGACTTCTTCTAGTCATCATTGCTTGACTTTCTTATTCATCATGGTTATTGATGATTAGGTTGTTGGAGTGTTGGTTTTGGTGCAATCATGGTTGTTGATGATTGGTTGATGGAGTGTGAGTTTTAGTGGGTGATCATTTCCTTTTTTATGATAACCCTTTTCTCTCTCTTGTTTTTGGGGCTCACTCCTTGGTGATACACACTCTCCCTCACTCATTCTCCTCTCCCCATTCACTTTGGCCGGCCAAGCATTAGAGGAGGGCTGCCTAATATTTTTGGGTGGGGGATTTTTATTCATTGGCATTGCACAAAATCCTTTTAGCTCCATCTCCAAAACTTCATTCCTCCACCATCTCAAAAGGCATCTTCCATAAACCTCGAAATGAGACATGAGCACTACACATTCTACAGCAAACCTTGGGCATGTCGGCTCGCCAACTACGTGCCCGAGTTGCCTCGGTATAGAGGTGGGAGCCCGTAAAAGAAGCAGGCAACGTGGTGCCCTTCCGGCGACGAGGTGGAGACCGGAGATTCCGTAGGGAGATCGGGACGACGACGAGAAGATCGAAGGACACGGATCGCTCGGTATATCTATATTCCCCTCTCTAGATAGCTAGGACTAGTTTAATGGCACGATCCGGGTTTATAGTGTGCGGTGGTGCGGGTTTGAAAAGTTAAAGTAAATCATCGCTTCCGCACTCCGGCGTCGTATTGACAGCCGGGGCGCCGCCGTGCACTTACATGTTTATCATGCATTTCATCCTGTAATCGTTTTACCAGACAGAGCCTTTGCATGATTATTGCACATACTGCTTATCACGCTTTGATATCATCAGCCGGCATTTGTTAGAGTAACGCAGTACGTGCTTGCTCGCGATTACCTCTATATGTTATCTCTATTCACGAGTTGGCAACTCACCCCCGTTGTGCCACAGTATTTACAGGTTCCTCTTCAGAGTAGTCGCGGCAGGCTGCCTTTTGCATCTTTTGGCTATAGATACCACTACAGTTGGTGCGAGAGCTATTTTGCTTTTAGGTGGGTTGTGCTATCTGATTACTTTTATTGTACCCCTTTTGTATCTAGTATTCTCCATCTACCATATATGTACTGGACTTAGTGACAGTGTGAGGACGATGATGTATATTTTGTATTCTGGTGTCGAGCTCGTAGGAGCCGACTGTTTTTATATGCAGTTTATATGTCTGTGATGTTCACTTATTACTCTTGTGATGATGGTTTCCGCCGTTGGGCGTGATTTCTCCCGTTTGGGAATGTTGCATTTCATTATATTTCATTTTTACCTATATCCTGTTTTATACCCGATTTCGGGTTTACTTTTACAAAGGAAATGCTTCCAAAATTATTTAAATGATAACGTAACTTTAAAAGAACTTATTGAACTATTTAAGGTTTTCTAAATGTCTTAATTAAATGTTTTCAACACTCGCTACTTTTAAATGGTTTTGATTTCTGGATTCGGCTTACTTAGTCGCGTTACGCCTGTAGACGTAGCATGGTTAAGTGCCGGTCACGAGTCGAAATATTCGTGTCGTGACAGCAAGATATAGAAATTTCACCTTTATTTATCGACAAATTTCGTTACAACTCTCTTGAAATTTACAAAAGGAAGGAACTAGATCGTCGATTTCGGCTTCGCTCGGCTCCTTGAGTCGCGGATCTCCTTGGATCTCTTGCTCCGTTGAAGTCCGGCGTCGCTTTCCAAATGATCGAAGGCTTCTCGCTTGAATGGTACTCGGGATCTTGATCTTGATTTTGGAATTGGAATTAGGGTTAGGGTTTTGAGGCACAAGTTGTGTCACTCAACTTGTGCGTGGAAGATGATGGAGAATTTCTTGAACAACCTCAACCCTAGATCTAGGCTCCTTTTTATAGACCTCAAAATCCTAGATCTAGGATTTCAAATTTCAAATTTCCCTCCAAAACTTTGTTAAAGAGAGCCTTCTAGAAATAGTTTGTTAGCCGAGCCTTCTAGATGAAGCCACGTGGAGTTTCTGGGGTCTTCTGGAAGCTTGGGCCGTTAGAGATAGGCACGTGGGAAAATTGGGAGCGTTGGTGCCATCAAGCCGCCGCGGATCCGCGACGCAAGCCGGCTCCGTCCGCGGATCCGCGACTCATGTGAAGCCTTAGGGCTTGAGTCTTCTGTGTTGATTTTGGGCTGACATTTGGGCCTTTTTCTGATATGTTAAATTTTATATTTCATTCTGTATCACTACCAGATCTCATATCTTGGAGTTGGTGTATTTTTTATCAGCTCTTTTCCCAATTTTGGCTTTGTTCCTGCAATTTCCTACACAATTTCTCGAGACAAGAGTTGCGCTATACAAGAATGATGCGATGCCATGATAAACAGTCAATTTCCCTAAAAATGCCGGTTTTAAAGTATAACACATGTAATCTGTTATTTTAGGGATGTTTTGCTAGTATGTGTAATATGCAAACCGAACACCTCTAGATGA
This sequence comes from Agapanthus africanus, assembly GCA_030015575.1. NCBI lineage: Eukaryota > Viridiplantae > Streptophyta > Magnoliopsida > Asparagales > Amaryllidaceae > Agapanthus > Agapanthus africanus. The sequence goes on from CM057350.1 coordinate 244,274,952, forward strand.
ATGCAAAAGATAGGGAAATTACCGTGTTAAAAATGCAGTATTTTCGACTGATCAAATTCCCCCAAACTTATTTTCGGTCGTCTCGAGCGAACTGTTTTATTAAAAAGAGAAGGAGAAAATAAAGAAAGAGAAAAACTAACTAGCATACTTTCGTAGGCAACACGATTGCACTGGGCACGTGCAACAAGCCTTGAAATCTCTAGGTGTCCCTAGTAGGAGGAGTGTTGTCTCCTGAGGGTTTCCAGCGGATTGCACCCACAAAATCCAATAATAAAAGAAAGACCGTGAATATTACATTTAAAGACAAGAATTGTAAAAGAAAGACTTTGAAAATTAGGGTTTCCAACTAAGCTAGCTTTTCGGTTGTCATGAGCCCTATCTTAATAGTCATGAAAAGATGTCAGAAATCACATCATCCCTCAATAAAACATCGTCTTTATTCTCCATTCCTATCTTTCTTCCAAACATCGATCATATAACCATACGTGTGTGTAAAAGACATCCCTACACCCGGAGAATTCAATTCAAGCTATCATACTCTTGCCCATCTGCCTCAGTACTTTCTAATTAATGAATATTTAGATTAATTTTGCTCACACACTTTCATGCGACCGTTAAGATTTCTTGAGGTACTAACAGACCGATTACTCATGTGCTTGCTTATTTGGTGTATTTTCCTCGTCTTGCACCACCTAAGGCATAGCAGTGACTCCCAGACCAATTGGCCTTAGGGCACTAGGTGAAGAGGCACCCTCGCTATATTTTTTTATTGCTGCATTGGCGATAACAAAACCAGTGTTCATTTTTCTGTACCCTTTTTATATTTTATTCATTTTTTATTTCCTTCATAATTTGGCTTTTAGACAAGAGCATTTCAAGGTATCCTCTACTATCCCGAGCTTCAAGACGTGTGTAAGTGCGAATAGTAGGGTATCAACGTTCAAAATGTTAGGCTTCCAGAATAGGAACTATTTTTCAGACTTATTTTTATCCTCAGATTAGTGACTTCCTATATTTAACTAACCCTTGGAACAATGGCTCATAACTACTTATTACTAGTTCGTATAAGAAAACTTCTAATTTTCTTGGTTTTCTTAAATTTTTCCAATCTCATGGATGTAATTTTTCACTATCTAATCTTTTATTATCTTATTTATGTACAAAAAATGTTAAATATTAAATATTTTTATATTTTGAATTTTTTTAAAATTTTTTATGGGTTTTGAAATATTTTAAATTTTTATAGGTTTTTATGGGTTTTGAAAATTTTTATGGGTTTTTAAAGAAATGTTTTGTGCTTATGCAAATGATATGCAAATGATGCAAAAATAAGCACAAACCTCCCCCAAACTTGTTTTCAACAGTGTCCTCACTGTTACCAACCGCTATATCTACAAAACTTGTAAGCCTGGAAGGAATTTATTAGTGGGGGCAAAATATATAAGAGAAGATCATCCCCCAAACTTATTCTTTTCACTCACCTCCATTCAAAAGATGATGCAGTAATTTACAAGACATGGAGGTGAGACGGAGGAATTTAATCAAGATAAAATGGCTCCTGTAAGAACAGGAGCACCTCCGTGGAGTCAGTGGAAAAATACGGCTTCAGTCTATGTCCATTCACTTTGAAAAATGTGTCATTTTTAACATTTTCTACCTCTACTGCCCCGTGCGAGTATACAGACCGCACAACAAAAGGTCCCTTCCACCGAGATCGAAGCTTACCCGCGTGAAGGTGTAGTCGTGAATCATAAAGAAGGACATGCTGACCAGGTGTAAATGCTTTCCTCAAAATGTTTTTATCGTGAAAAACCTTGGTCCTATTCTTTACGATTACAGCGTTATCATAAGCTTCATCACGGAGTTCGCTTAGCTCATTTAATTGCATCTTCCGAAAGTTGCAGGCCTGGTTTAAGTCAAAGTTGATTTCCTTAATAGCCCATAATTCTTTATGCTCAATCTCGACTGGCAAGTGACAAGCCTTCCCAAACACTAACCTATATGGAGACATCTCTAGGTCGGTTTTAAATGCAGTTCGGAATGCCCAAAGAGCATCCGTCAGTTTGGTCGACCAATCTTTTCTATTCTTCGCAACAGTTTTCTCCAGGATTTGTTTGATCTGTTTATTCGAAATCTCAGCCTGCCCGCTCGTTTGGGGATGATAGTGTGTAGAAAGTCTGTGGTTGATTGCGTATTTCCGCATCAGAGTCTCGAAAGACCTGTTACAGAAATGTGTCCCGTTATCGCTAATGATAGCGCGCGGGTGTCCAAATCGCGAAAAGATATTTTCTTTTAAGAACTTAATGACAACCTTCTTGTCATTAGTGCGACATGGAATGGCTTCAACCTACTTTGAGACGTAATCAACCGCAAGCAGTATGTACAAATTCCCAAAGGAGTTGGGAAAGGGACCCATAAAGTCAATGCAACAAACATCGAAAATTTCAATCAATAAGATGGGTTTCTGTGGCATCTCATTTCTCCGGGAAATCCTACCCGTGTGTTGACACTGTGTACAGGTTTTGCAATAATCAAACACGTCCTTGAACAAGGTCGGCCAGTAAAATCCACATTGCAAAACCTTCTCTGCCGTCTTTTTAGGACCGATGTGACCCCCACAGGCCTGATCATGACTAAAAGATAGAACACTCTTGAACTCCTCATTCGGGACACACCGGTGAATGATCAGATCTGGACAATACTTAAACAGATATGGATCATCCAAGTAAAAGTGTTTTACTTGGGATAAAAAACGGGGTTTATCCTGTTTTGACCAATCGCTGGGTATCAGTCCCGTGACAAGATAGTTCACAATATCCCTGAACCAAGGTTCATTGGATACGCTTAAGAGTTATTCGTCCGGAAATGAATCATTGATCAGCAGGGTCACGGGTGAAGAAGAGATGCGTGAAAGATGATCGGCTACAACATTTTCACATCCTTTCTTATCTTTGATAACAAAATCAAATTCTTGTAATAGAAGGATCCAATGTATTAGCCTACCTTTAGCATCTTTCTTCGCCAAAAGATATTTCAAGGCGGAGTGGTCAGTGTACACAACTATTGGTGAGCCAATTAAGTAAGGCCTGAATTTTTCTAATGCAAATACAACTGCCAAAAGGTCTTTTTCGGTAGTTGTATAGTAAATTTGAGCATCATTCATGGTCTTACTCGCATAATAGATCACGTGTGGCATCTTTTCAATGTGATGTCCTAAGACTGCACCAACTGCAAAATCTGATGCGTCACACATAAGCTCAAAGAGGTAGTCCCAATTTGGAGACGATGGAACGGGGGCTGTAGTGAGGGAGAGTTTGAGTGAGTCGAAACCTGCCTCACAATCCGAGTCAAAGTGGAAGGTCGTGTCCATGGCCAAGAGAAGAGTTAAGGGTCTAGCAATTTTGCTAAAATCCTTAATGAATCTCTTATAAAAGCCCGCATGGCCAAGAAATGATCGGATATCTTTGACACTTTTGGGATGAGGAAGGTTTTGAATGACATCTATCTTAACTCTGTCAACCTCAATGCCTTTTCATGAAATAACATGTCCAAGCACAATTCCCTCTTGGACCATGAAATGGCATTTTTCCCAATTCAAGGTTAAGTTCTTCTCTTTGCAACGAGTAAGAACTGCGTCAAGATTCGTTAGGCAGTGAGAAAAAGAGTCTCCGAAAATCGAGAAATCGTCCATGAAAATCTCCAAAATTTTTTCGACCATGTCAGAGAATATCCCCATCATACACCGCTGAAAGATAGCGGGAGCATTGCATAACCCAAAGGGCATGCGTCTATAAGCAAAGGTACCAAAAGGAAAAGTAAAAGTGGTTTTATCTTGATCCTTTTTGGCAATGGGGACCTGATTATAGGCAGAGTATCCGTCCATAAAGCAATAATACTCACGTCCAGCTAAGCGTTCAAGCATCTGATCAATGAAAGGTACAGGAAAGTGGTCTTTTGTCACGACCCGAAAGAGCACGTGACTGGCCCTTGAACCATATGAAGTCTATAGGACTCCATCTGATCTAAGTAAGCCAAAAGCCCAGAAATCTAAAACCATTTTAAGAGTAAATAAAGAAAACTAGTTTAAAGAAGTGAAGAAAATCATGTTTGAAGTCAAGGTTTTTAAATAACTAAGCCGAATATGTGTTTTTAAATAACTAAGCCGAATATGTATTTTAAAAATGTACGGTCTTTTCTAAAAATTTCGGCAGAGTTTCTTTTGTAAATACTGACCCCGAACGGGGAACAACAAGAAAAATATATATACAATGACAAAAGGCATCCCCAAGCGGGAGCTAGCTCTTCGTCAATCGACGGTCATAACCACACAAACAATATAATATACAACGCCGAATGGCGAGGGTCAAATCCAAAAGAAACTCAATAAGCATTAAAACCGCAATACTGCTAAGCGCGACACTAAGGTCGAAATAATACATCACTAATATCTAAGTCTGAAACAATATACAAGTTTTGGTTGATGGAATTCTAGATACGAAGGAATAATACAAGTACAATGGTGGTTCTTGATGCAAAAGAACCCATCTACCAAATGCTATTCACCCGCAAAGAAGTAGTGTGCCAGAAACGCCGCTATGGAACCTGTACGGCAAAACCTGCAAGAACTGTGGCACAACGGGGTTGAGTTGCCAACTCGTGAATAGAGAATATCTACAAGAAGAAACCGAATGCATGACAGAATCCTAGGTCAATACAATCAGATATAAACCTCAAAGAATAAGCCTGAAGCATGATAAGGTGGCAATGTAACATCTAAACATGTAGGTAGTGCCAAATACTCGTGTCAGTGCCTCAAGTAATAACATGTCATAAACATAAGGTATGTCTGCATGAAGTAAATATGATGAAGTATAAAAATGAATATCAATACACATATATTAGCGTCCCATTCCACTAATATTGGTGTAAGGGTATATATAACAGCGCCTTCATACCCTGTTATATATACAAATGAAGTATGATCAATGTAATGCTAGTCTGTATAAATGTGGATCCCGTCCACCTGTCACCCAAATGACAATATGCATCATGCATGTAAATGTGAGGATATAATCAAAATCATGGAAACATCATGAAACCTGTACCTAGCATCGGCACGTAAATCCTCATCCATATGGGGCTCTGTCTACGGTATCGTCCCCCGGCCCCGGCAGCACGGGTCAACCCATGTCCATCTAACGACTCTGTTCGGTATCCTCCGGATAACCGCCAGGTCCAACCAATCACCGGTAGGTACTCGCCACCCTGCTAGGCTCATCGTCTACTCCACAAAAAACATTTCTTGCCCCGGGGAACCATACCGGGTCCACCATGTACCCGCAATCGTCCTCATCCGCCTCCTCAAGTCGGGTTTCACATGTCGCTCTCAGCACCGAGAAAACACATGGTGGACGCACTGAAATATCATATCAAGGGTAACCGGGTTTTTAAAACAATTACATATTCTCTTTGTATTACCCACGGTTCCCAAATCCCAAAATATCATGGAAACAACATATCTCAATGCGTATAATCAAAAAGCATGATGTATGCGACATGTAAAAGAAATGTAAGCATAACAGTATATTATGCAACATAGAATAGTGGTATGCACATACAAGGTCATATCCTGATGCAATAATACTACTGTGTAGTGACATGGCAATTATCGATGATGAAGTGTGTGAGCCGGCAAGCAAGTGTACGTGGAACATATGCATCATCGATAATGGTGCTGGTGTCCTAACAGCATGATTGCAATATAGAAATAAACACATGTAATGCGATGCGGAATCGAATAATCAATGCAGCAGTGAAGTATCTACACCAATATGTACATGTCATGCTGTGGTGCCATTTGAAATAAGACGAATCGGGGTTTTTAGTAAAATAAGGGTTGCAGTGTTTTTAAGAATAGATACTTCTTTTGAAAATACCCGTATTATCCCTTTACTTGTCCTTAAGATACTCCCGATTCGTTAGTTTTGAAATACGTATGACTCGGATCTGGTCTAACATCTACTAAGCCAAGTCCATCAGGAGGTGTATGGAAAGCACCAAAATCTGAGTCGATATATATATAATAGTCGGTGATCCCGCCTCAATAGTATCGCGTACGATATAGTATATCATCTGACATCCTCGAGTCATGAGTGCGAATCTATCATCAATATAAAGCTCGTACGGTAAATCGTCGTACGGCATCCCAACAGCTGGGCACGGGTCGATATCACAATCAACTCATCAATTATTTGGTATCCTCATCATTATATCACATAATCTGTGGTACTAATCTAAGTCTAGTACAACTGATACCATCAATATGACTGCATGTGTGAACACGCGTCCAAAGGCCCGCTAGAGATCACATGTCGTATCCCAAATACGAATCATATCAATTCACCGATCTCGCGGCACAAAACCCAATATCATCGACTCATCTCCAGACTCATTCATTATCCATCATTATCACAGTATAAGTGTAGCGAATCAACATGTGTGTGCGTGTGGGTGTAAACCTATCCTAGGGTTCGCAACTAGGAAATATTCTAGTTTACTTCTAACCCTATCACATGATATCACATCTCAAATAATCCACTACACTATACTATCATAAATAATATATACATATAAGGTATACCAACTACGTACTGCGAGGGTGCTATACGCCATCCACCCGACTTCCCCCGTAGATATAATCTACTCACCTTGCGTCTTTATCTGTCGACGTCGCCACGCGTTTGCTTGTCATCTCGAAGTCTTCATGGGGTACCTACACATTAACGTATCACAAAATGCGTATCAAAACCAAATCAAAGCTAAAACGACACACGAAAGCTAAAACGATACGCAATGGGGCTATAGGTTAGAACCTAGGGGTACGCCTCCAAAACCATCAACAACCCTCGATATCGTCGTATAAACGCCTAGTAGTCGAGGTAAAACACCATAAGAAAATTTAGAATTAGAAATACGGAATACGGAAACACGAATCTAAAACAGCAACTAAGGAAATAGGCTCCATATTTCACCCTAGGTCAAATTAGACAAATCTATACATGCCAGGGGTCTAAACTACACATGTAGGAGCTTTGGAACAAAAACGAGATATTTTGGTGCTGGTCGGGCCGCAAATTGCGGCCAATTGGGTTAAATTTGCGGCCGGGAAAGGGAAGTAGGGGCTAGGGTTCTGGGGTTAGCTTCCTTGATGCCTGCACATGTCACTGTCAACTCAATTCTATTTTAGGGGTCTCGGGGTGATAGAAGATTCCCAAATACGATCACAGATTCACAGTTTTTCTCCGACATCATCTCATAAATCCATATTATGTGTTCTAGTCTCTAGTTTGATCCAAAATAACAACACACCAGGGGTTCTAAGGTCACAACGAGCCTCAATTTCACTTTGGTTTCAGATCAAACCCTAAACCCTAACTTGATGTTTCACAAATCCACCAAACGACACCATATCGACATGAAACTAGAATTGATGCACAAGAAATGAAATACTACTCTAATAGGTCCAGAATTTACCTCCTTTGGCAACTCAAGAAAATTCTTGAGTTGCTCAAGGTCCTCCAAATCCAATCTTGTTAGGTTCAATGTGTAGCTAGTGAGCTCGGGAACACTTTTTGTGAAGTGGGAACGGGGTTTTGGTGAGGGAAATGAGAGGGATCTATGGAGTGAAGGGGAGGGAGATGAGGGAGGAGCAGGAGCAGCAGCAGCTCAAGGAGAGGGGAGAGAGAAATGGGTGTGAGGAAATGATGGGAGTATGGTTCAAAAAGTGGCGGTTGACTTGGTCTCTCTCTCTCTCATCATGAGACCTTTATCTTTTCTTTTCTTTTCTTTTCCTTCTCCCACCATGGTGAACCCTAAGCAACCATGTACCCAAAACATGTAACAAATGTGGAAAATGATATGTGTACATTTTTGCACAAAAATGCCAAAATTCCGATTAGCGATTTTTAATCGCGATTAGCACTAAATTAGCATATAACTAATCATAAAAACTTTAAAATGGCATAATTCCATAAAATACCCTATTTTAGAATTTTCCATAATTTCCCCCCCCCCCCATTTATTTGTATTTAATTATACCGGAATATTAAAATATTCATTAAAATAATATTAAATTATCAAAATTCCCAAAAATAATATTTTATTATTTTGAAACCTTACATCTTTCCTCGTGGCGGCATTGAGTTTTCTGTAATCAATACATACACGCCACCCAGTTGGGGCGTGTGTCTGAATCAACTCATTTGCTTCATTGGTAATAATAATGATGCCAGATTTCTTAGGGACGACATGTATAGGACTCACCCATTGGCTATCGGAGATTGGGTAAATGATACCATTATCAAGGCATTTGACGATCTCTTTCATCACCGCTTCTTTCATGACGGGGCTCAACCATCTCTGTGGTTCTCGGGTTGGTCTGGCATCATCCATCAAGTGTATATGATGTTCTACAATCAAGGGACTAATCCCTTTGATGTCCGCCATGGTCCAACCAAACACCTCCCTATTAGATCTCAATACCGACAAAAGTGCATTCTCTTGCTCTGATGCTAGAGAAGCGGATATGATAACCGGTAAAGACCCATTATCACCTAAATATGCATATTTAAGATGAGAAGGTAAGAGTTTGAGGTCTAATGCCGGCGGAGAAATAGAATGTCGGATCATCGACTAATTTTCGGAGTCACAAAGAAGCTCATAGCCTGTAAAAGATACAGACTCGGATTGTGATGAGTCAGGAGTGTCAGACTCAAGCGTGGAAATGGTGTCCTCACTAAGATAGTATGCAAGATCAAACAGTGATGTGGTAGTGTCGTCGAGATCTTCAAAGCAAAGTTCCTCAACTCCGCAACTTTCGGGAGCAGTCTCGTGGACAGAGCACACATCAAGGATATGAGCGGAGCGTTCTGATGGCTGACTTCCAATTTTGTAGATGTTTAGTTCAATGGTCATATTTACAAATGATAAGTTCATTGAACCATTTCTACAGTTAATGACAACATTGGAAGTGGCAAGGAATGGTCGACCCAAAATCACCGGAATTTGGCTCCGGAGGTTCGCTATATGTTGTGTATCGAGTACAATGAAGTCCACTGGGAATACAAATTCCCCGACCTTTATCAACACATCCTCTAGTTCACCTCTAGGTTTGGTGATTGAACGGTCCGCCATTTGGAGAGTGCAGTGAGCTGGTTTCAACTCTCCAATCCCTAGCTGCTCATAGACAGAATATGGAAGTAGGTTAACACTTGAGCCAAGGTCTAAAAGAGCACGGTTGATGTTTTTACCCCCAATAGAAATCGATATCGTAGGACATCCTGGGTCCTTACGTTTCTTTGGTAGCTGTGGGATAAAAGCAGTGCTAATGTTATTGGACATGAAGACCTTCTTCGGCACTTGAGTCATCCTCTTCCTAGTGCACAAGTCCTTATGAATTTCGCATAAGCGGGGACTTGTTGAATAGCATCTAGGAGAGGGATGTTGATGTTAACCTGTTTGAACATTTCCATAATTTTCTCCATATGTGGACTCGATTTGTTACCCCTTAACCGATTCGGGTAAAGAGCTTTAACAATAAGCGTTGGGTCCATCATAGGAGAAGGAAGTGGGGGTAGACGTGATCTTAAAAGAGGAGTGGGGATCATCTGTGGAGAACTAGAAGAGCTGTGCTGAGGTGTCGAGCCTAGTGGGAAATGGAGAATAGGCTCGTGAGAAGGCGGTGAGGTAGAAAAACAAGGATCAAAAATAGAAGTGTGTGTCTGAGGAAAGGTCTCAGCCGGGGTGTTATTGATAGGATTTTCAATATCATCAATTTCTTTCCCAACATGGTTATTCAGCACTCTTCCTGATTTCAACGTTGTGACGGCATTTACATTGTAATGCGCAGGATTCGGTAGGGGTTGAGACGGAAGTTTTCCTTTTTCTCTCGCACTCATTTCGGCTTTAAGTCGTGCAATTTCAGCTTCCATCGATATGATACTCTCAGCTTAGGACACTGAGTTTTTCTTTATCTCACTGACGGAAGATCTAACCTCAGCCGACACCTCTATGAAATTTGACAAGAGTGATTTCATGGTTTGAGTGAATTGAGAAAACTCGTCAGAACAGGTCGACTGCATAGGATTAGATGGTGCAGGAGGGTTGACCTGGTTTTGAAAATTTTGTAACTGGTAGGGGTGCTGAGTGAGTTGAAGTGGTTGTTGTTGTGGTGGAAGAGCCCTTAGGAATTTATTCGGGTTTTGAACCGTGTTTTGAGATTGGGATTGGTTCCAAGCAAAGTTCGGGTGATTCCTCCAACCCTGATTGTACGTGGAAGAATATGGATCGTTTCTAGGTCTTTGAAATGCGGCATTGGTATGCTTGTGACCTTGAAACGGAGAGTTTAATGGACATTCTTCCGTCAAGTGAGAAGGATCAGAACAACACCCACATACAGTTTTGGGGAGCGACATCGGATTTAGGGAGGCTGCTAAAAATTTGTGTTCCATAGCTTCGAGCTACTTTTGCATTGCTGCCATCTCAGCTCGAACACCTATGGACACATCAATTTGGTGTACACCACCCATAGACGATGATTGGGTTCCACTCTCCGACTGTAAGGATTTTTCAGCGAACTCTTCTAAAAATTTCCAAGCTTCCCCATCATCCTTGGTCATAAAGGTGACTTGACACATGTTTTCAAGGTTTTGTTTAGTGGTAGGGTTAATGCCCTTATATATGATTCGGCAAAGATCCCATCTCAGGATGCCGTGATGTGGACATTGAACGAAAAGATCCTTGAAACATTCAAAGCATTTCGAGAATGGCTCAGTCGAAAGCTGGGTGAATTGATTTAGTTCGCTACGGATTCGAGCTGTCTTTTGCATAGGGTAGAATTTCTTAAGGAATGCCGCAACGAATTCTTCCCAATTCGTAATGGAATGTGCGTTAGTCTTATACAGCCACTTCTCGGCTATATCTCACAAGGTAAATGGAAGAAGACGTAGACGCATAGCATCCACAGAAAGTTGTGACGTACCAATCATTGCGCATACATTTTCAAATTTGGTGATAAAGATGTATGCGTCTTCAGTCTCGAGCCCGTGGAATTTGGGTAGAAGGTTGATGTATTGGGGTTTAATCTCAAAATTATCCCCGTTGGCTGGTGGAATGGATAAGCAGGTCGAAAGAGGACCTCACAAAGGATATCACCTCTCTTGGATAGAGATGCGGGGTAGATTCTGCGCACCAACGGATGGCGACAGAGTAGTGGTAAAGAGGTTCGATGGAGACGGATCCATCGGTGTTGGTGTGGTGGTGGGTAAAGGAGGAGTAAATGGAGAAATACCGACTTCGGAGTCGATCAGGGGTACGCGGACTAAACGGGCACTAGAATCCCGTGTCCAGCCTATCTTGCATTAAAAAGGGTTAGTACAAGTGGTAGCGTGACTTATAATTAGGGAAAATGAATGAATGCGGTGTTTGTTTTAAAAAATGATACGGATTTTTTTTGAAAAAATGATGCGACCACAACAAATGCAACAAGCAAAACCCTAATTCTAGGGGTCACCTAGGTCAAAGCTCTAGACCGCTCCTAACTGCCAAAAGACAAGTCACTGGATAAATCCTCCACTGCCTCTTTGTCTCTCCTGTGGCCAGGTAAGTACCAGGTAAGTGGAAGGTTCTCCACTACGTAAGTAGTGGGCCTAATTAAGTGACCACTAGCCTTCGACACACTTGACTTAGACACCACAAAAGAAAAACGGATAAACAATGGATTACCCACGGCCTTCTTCTGTCCAAAATGAGCGCGACGGTCCTTAGAGTCATCTCTAGATATTTTTTAGTTAATGAGGGTAAATGCGGATGCAAGTTTGTGATTTTTGGGGCTTAGGAAGGATAATGAACTCCCCACCTAATCTGGATTTGGCCGTGCCCCTTAATGTCCGTATTAATATGCAAACAACCACAAAAATCAAAAACACGCACAATTTATTTTGCTTTTTGCGGCGCTGCGATTTTTGCAAAGAAGCCTGCAGAAAATTGTTAATTGGAGCAGATGAGGAAGAAGATAAGAAAGTTTTAGAGGACCTGAGAGAAATTTGGTACAGAGATGCTCCCACCAAGCCGCTGTTCCGCCGCATGAGTCGCCTTATGCCGCGGTTCCGCCGCACTTCAAGCTCTTCTCTGCACAAAAATTTAACAGAGCGCACCTGATCACTTCCTTAGCTCTCTGGAATGTTCCAAATAATTTTCCAATTGCACAACAAGCTCCAGAATTCCTTGCAATTAACCACAAAAAATCGTTTAGTGTTTTGCATGAATTTTGATCTCAAAATTATGATGGAATAAACTTTTCAACTCAAATTTCAAAAAATGAACAAATTAGCACACGATCCCCGGCAACGGCGCCATTTGATTGAATGATTTTCCGTTGTGTATATGAAAATTATGTAGAAATCACAACCAAAAATATTTTGACCACAATCAATAACGGTGTTGGATGTAGCGCGTTAGTAAGTGCGGATCGTCCACAGGGAAAGTGAGATCCGTTCAATTTTCCAATTAGATGAGTCGAAAATTTAAAGAAAAGAAAAGAAACAATTCATGATTTGTAAAATTGAATATCAAGAATTAGAAAAATTTAGATCTAAGAAAACATTAAAATCAAGAATTGAGATGAGTGATAATTTCCAACCAACAATCAAGATTCGAAGTGTGGCTCGTAGGAGTAGATCGGATCTATAGATGTGATGAGATCTAATGATTACTCATTCTTATCCATTAACGAATTGATACTAGATCGATGTTGATTTATCGAAGGTTAAGGATCATGCAAAGAATTTAGGGATTCCTCATCTCATCCTTTGTCCTTTCGATGAATCTCATTCAAATCTAACTTCAAGTTAATCAAATGATCAATCGTTGATCCTTAGTTTCGAGTGAACACAATCAAGAAAGCATCATCTCGAAACTAGGTCATCGATCATTTGATTCACAAGAATTTACAAACATTATATAATTTATGAATTGTAAAAGAGTCTAAATCATCATCATCTATTGATCGTCACAACTCCTACACGAGCGGAGTTTTACTCAAACATTATAATATCAAACACAATCACAAATTGAGATCGAATCATAATGCTTAAATTAAAAGATAAGCAAGATATAGAAATTTCACATTTATTTATCGACAAATTTCGTTACAACTCTCTTGAAATTTACAAAAGGAAGGAACTAGATCGTCGATTTCGGCTTCACTCGGCTCCTTGAGTCGTGGATCTCCTTGGATCTCTTACTCCGTTGAAGTCCGGCGTCGCTTTCCAAAGGATCGAAGGCTTCTCGCTTGAATGGTACTCGGGATCTTGATCTTAATTTTGGAATTGGAATTAGGGTTAGGGTTTTGAGGCACAAGTCGTGTCACTCAACTTGTGGGTGGAAGATGATGGAGAATTTCTTGAACAACCTCAACCCTAGATCTAGGCTCCTTTTTATAGACCTCAAAACCCTAGATCTAGGATTTCAAATTTCAAATTTCCTTCCAAAAGTTTGTTAAAGAGAGCCTTCTAGAAATAGTTTGTTAAGCCGAGCCTTCTAGATGAAGCCACGTGGAGTTTCTGGGGTTTTCTGGAAGCTTGGGCCGTTAAAGATAGGCACGTGGGAAAATTGGGGGCGTTGGTGCCATCAAGCCGCCGCGGATCCGCGGCACAAGCCGGCTCTGGCCGTGGATCCGCGGCTCATGTGAAGCCTTGGGGCTTGAGTCTTCTGTGTTGATTTTGGGCTGACATTTGGGCATTTTTCTGATATGTTAAATTTTATATTTCTTTTTGTATCACTACCAGATCTCATATCTTAGAGTTGGTGTATTTTTTATCAGCTCTTTTCCCAATTTTGGCTTTGTTCCTGCAATTTTCTACACAATTTCTCGAGACAAGAGTTGCGCTATACAAGAATGATGCGATTCCATGATAAACAGTCAATTTCCCTAAAAATGCTGGTTTTAAAGTATAACACATGCAATCTGTTATTTTAGGGATGTTTTGCTATTATGTGTAATATGCAAACCGAACACCTCTAGATGAATGCAAAAGATAGGGAAATTGCCGTGTTAAAAATGCAGTATTTTCGACTGATCATTACCTGAACTCCTTAATATGTTAAGGAGTGCAGAGAGCACGCTGAAATCAGTAAAGACTCCCATTTCGTATGTTGGGCCATCCTCCTCCTCTCTCCCGAAGGCTAAGGCCAAGGGAAAGATGAAGAAGAAACCCACCAAACTTAAGGGTGGAGTCAAAAAGGTTAAGGGGAGAGACAAGTCCAATGTTGGAGAATCAGGGAAAGGAGAATGTTTCCACTGCCAAAATACGGGACACTGGAAGCGGAACTGTACTGAGTACCTTGAACTCAAGAAGAAGCATGGTGATGCTTCAGCTTCAGGTGTGTTCGTAGTTGAGAACTGTTTTTCTATTTACTCTGCTTCCTGGGTATTAAATACCTGTTCAGGTTCTCATATTTACAATTCTGTGGAGGCGTTGAGAAATAGTAAAGTTTTGAAGAAAGGTGATGATACTCTCCTGGTTGGAAATGGTTCCAATGTAAATGCAGTTTCAGTGAGAAAGTATCACCTAGGGTTGCCATCGGGTTGTATATTGGTTTTTAACCCATGTTATTTTGTGCCAAGTATGCTTTGTAATATTATATTTGTTTCCTTGTTAGACAATGAAGGGTATCATTTTGTTGTGCAACACAATCTTATGAACATTAGACTTAATCAAGAGTTGATTGGTTGTGGTACACTAAATAACGGGATATACGTCCTTAATCAACACACAGTTTTCAATGTTCAACACACTAATAAAAGAAAATTTTCAGATATAAATGAAGCTTTTCTTTGGCATTGTAGACTTGGTCATATTAATGAAACAAGACTAAACAAGCTTCATAAAGATGGATTTTTAAATTCTTTTGAGTATAAATCTTATGCAACTTGCCAGTCTTGTATCAAAGGTAAAATAACCAAAACTCCGTTTACTGGACATGGAGAAAGAGCTACAGAGCTCCTAGGCCTCATACATAGTGATGTATGTAGGCTAATGTCTACACATGCAAGATGCGGTTTTTCTTACTTCATAACTTTTATTGACGATTTCTCAAGATTCGGTCATGTGTATTTGATAAAGCATAAGTCCGAAGCTTTCGAGAAATTCAAGGAGTATAAACTTGAAGTAGAAAACCAAACATGAAAGAGTATCTAGATACTTCGATCAGATCGAGGTGGAGAGTACTTAAGTACTGAGTTCTTGGACTTCCTAAAAAAGAATGAGATTCTCTCTCAGCTCACTACACCTTACACACCACAGCACAACGGTGTGTCAGAGCGGCGGAATCATACCCTATTAGATATGGTATGATCCATGATGAGTGATTCTGAGTTACCTCTCTCGTTTTGGGGGCATGCATTGGAAACAACATCTTTTATGTTAAACAAAGTTCCAACCAAAACCGTGTCTACCACTCCATATGAGATATGGCATGGGAAGAAACCATCTCTTAAAAGAGTTAAGATTTGGGATTGTCCGGATTATGTCAAAAAGCAGAATCCAGACAAACTCGAGACACGATTAGTCAAATGTATATTTGTAGGATATCAAAAATATTCGTTTGGGTATCTTTTCTACCACAAGGAGGAACAAAAGGTGTTTGTTACTCAATATGCCACATTTTTAGAAAATGAAATTTTTTCAAATGATGCTGATGGCAATGTGGTAGATCTAGAAGAGGTTCTAGAGACACAAGTTACAAATGACGACTTGGTTGAACCTGATGTTACAACAGAATCGAATGAACCTCAGCCACTCCGTAGATCTGGTAGGACTTCTCGCCCACCGGAGAGATACTACGGTTTTCTCATTGATGGTGATAGAGAAGATTGCATCATGGATGATGATGATCCTGCAAGTTTTCATCAAGCTATCATGAGTGGTGACTCTGTGAAATGGCTGGATGCCATGAAATCCGAAATGGAGTGCATGTACACCAACGAAGTATGCACTTTGGAAGATGTACCTTCCGGGATAAAACCTGTGTGTTGCAAATGGATCTTTAAAAGAAAGATCGGTGTAGATGGACAGGTAGACACCTATAAAGCAAGGTTGGTAGCGAAAGGTTTCCATCAAAGACCAGGTTTGGACTATGACGAGACTTTCTCTCCGGTAGCCATTCTTAAATCTATTCGGATACTACTTGCTATTGCTGCTCATTACGACTATGAAATCTGGTAGATGGACGTTAAAACTGCATTTCTAAATGGTGATTTAGATGAATGCGTTTATATGGATTAGCCAGAGGGCTTCATTGACAGTGGGAGCAGCGGAAAAGCATGAAAGTTGCTTAAATCCATTTATGGATTAAAGCAGGCATCACGGAGTTGGAACATCTGTTTTGATGATGTTATCAAAGAGTTTGATTTCATCAAAAAACCAGATGAACCTTGTGTTTATTAGAAGACTGTAGGGAGAAATGTCACATTTCTTGTATTGTACGTGGATGACATACTTCTGATAGGAAATGATATACCTATGCTACAGTTGGTCAAATCATTTTTATCATAAAGGTTCTCTATGAAGGACCTGGGTGATGCCACTTACATATTGGGCATACGGATCTATAGGGATAGATCCAAACGGTTATTGGGATTGTCCCAGAACAAGTACATTAACACCATCCTAAAAAGGTTTAGTATGGAAGAGTCCAAGCGGGGTGCCTTACCCGCTTGCCACGGAATCACTCTCTCTAAGGACGATTGCCCAAAGTCTTATATAGAGAGCTCGCATAAGCATTATTCCCTATGCTTCGGCTGTAGGATCGATAATGTATGTGATGTTGTGTACACGCCCTGATGTAGCTTATGCACTTAGTGTAGTAAGCAGGTATCAGTCAAACCCAGGGGAGAATCACTGGACTGCTGTGAAGAACATTCTTAAGTACTTGCGAAGGACTAAAGAATTGTTCTTGGTGTATGGTAACGGGGATCTCCAGATGGAGGCCTTTACCGATTCGAGCTTCCAGAGTGACAAGGATGACAGCAAGTCTATCTCAGGGTTTGCATTTACCCTCAATGGAAGGACGGTGAGTTGGAAGAGTTCCAAACAGGATACCGTTGCAGACTCAACGATGGAAGCTGAGTACATTGCTGCAAATGATGCTGCTAAGGAAGCCGTCTGGATGAGGAAGTTCATCTCGGAGCTAGGAGTAGTTCTAACAATTATTGATCCAATACATTTATATTGTGACAATAATGGGGCTATGGCGTTGGCCAAAGAGCCCAGGTCCCATCAGAAGTAAAGACACATCCTGAGGCGATATCATGTGATCCGAGAGATAGTTGATTGCCACTGTAAGTGCATGGTGGCGTCCCGGTCGTCAATCCGACGGCCAAATGCGGAAACGGTGATAAACTTTAATTTTGCGAACTTAGCAAACCGGCACCACCGCGCACTAAACCCCGGATCGGGCCATTAAACTAGATCTAGCTAACTACAAGACGGGTTAGAGATATACCGAGTGATCCGAGTCCTCCGGTCTTCTCGTCGTCGTCCTGATCTCTCGCGGAATGTCCGGTCTCCATCTCCTCGCCGGAAGGGCACCACATCGTCTGCATCTTTTACGGGCTCCCACCTCAATACCGAGGCAACTCGGGCATGAAGCTGGCAAGTCGACATGCCCAAGATGTGCTATAGAATGTAGTGTAGAGTGCATGTCTCACTTTGGGGTATTGGTTGCCTTTTGAAGATGGAGGAATGAAGGTATGAAAAATGGCGCTTTCATTTTTCCTTGTATCAAAAATGAGATGAATGAAATTTGCCACACCACAAAATGAAATTCTCTCATCCTCACTCAAAGAAGTGGCCGGCCCCTCATCTTGAAAGAATGGTGGAGCAAAGAATTTGTATCATGAAGGGAGGTTATTGTAGGATAAAGGTGGAAGGTGACCATATACAAACATCAACCATGCTTATTACTTACATCAAACTCATACCCACTCAAATCTCATTAAAGCACCATCATGAAAGAAAAAACAAAATCTGCTTATCATAATGAATCCTTTTGCAATAAACCCCTCCACAAAATGCTATTTGCAAACTTGCAAATAACCCCCTCCATCGGAAAAGTCCGGCCGGGAAAGAACAAAGGAAAATCGACCGGAACGGAATGCAAACCGGCAACTCCAGAAAACTGGTCCCGTAATAAATTACAGGAAAACCCCGATACTGTGCATACACACCCGCATCTGTATTCCGACCGGATACAAATGCAATAAGACAAAATCTACACTGTACTAAACTAGGATCCGGCTTAAACCAAAACCGGCTAGTTATGTTCGTCCGATCCTGATCCGTGCAATATCGCATGTATCAGATCGAACCCTGCCATATAACTATACGGCCTCTAGTACAAACTGTCCGATCCTGATCCGTGCAATACCGCACGTATTTGATCGGACCCTGCCATATCTCCATACGGCCTCTACAGCGTTTCGCCCGAAAGCTGAGTAACTGAATGTGTGGTGGACTCTAAAGACTCGTCAATACTATGGCTGTGGATTTAACCACTAGCACGTCAGAGGTATAAGCCAATACGTAATGGGCCACCAGTTATTGACCAAAAGGGACGTCGATGAGCAAGCTCATCCTGACACCCTACTGAGCCTGTCAGTGAAAATATCCGTACAGTCCGGTCCGTTCGTCTATGAGCATCGCATGGCGGGCCTAGGGGGTTGGTAAAAGTCAGACCCCCAAAAGCGGTACAAGTCGTGCCGGAGTGTAGCCCAGAACACCCTGAGATACTACTGGAATACCTACCAGTAAATCTCCTGTCTTGGCCAAGGATTTCGTGTAATGGCTCTCCTAGACACAGCGCGACCTCACCCCCAATACCGGGAGAGACGAACCCCTGAAGATCTGCTCACTGCCTCCATGTGGCTCGGGACTGTACCCAACTAAAACCTGTTTGCACGACTCCTTTGAGCCGTGGTAGGGTAGTAATCAAAGCACAATGGGAACTCACACGAGACAAATGACGATCCCCAGGTCGATGAACTAACCTGTACACATGTCACCTGGGAACTGCTATCTGACATCTGGTATAAGACCAACTAGCATGTTCCCGGCGAGTCCTGTCCGGTGTACTCATAACCCAATGAGCACCTGTATACATCTTAGGTGAACCAACTGACACCAGTGTCTTGTGAGACCGGCCACCGCCCCTCGTCGGGGTCTCGACTGTATACACTAGTCTACTAATGGAGTATCGATGCCCAGTCTCGAAACTCCCACGACTAGGGACCTTTTAAGGATGTGCTTATAGACTCCAGCTCTCACTTATATGATCGCCCTCATACTGCTGGCAGTCAAGCAAGAATCCTAGAGGCTCTATCAACGTGCAAAAGTGATCTGTCAGGTCACCTAAAGCAGTACACGATGATAAAGGTAAACCAGATAGCATACTATCATCTCGAGTAAGACTGTCTTACCGGGATAGGTCCTCCCTCAATCATCGCAATCACGTGCCTGTGATCCAATAATTGACTCTGAGGGCATTATCTCCAACAATCTCCCACTAGCACTCAAGGCTAATTATTGCGATGTCGCATACTCACAGCCCGTGTGATACCGAACACCCAACTCCTCTACTAGTCAGTCTCATAAAGCCTGTTTGCGAAACTCTTGCGTTCGAGGAATAGCCTCAGTGAGTGGATCCGCCTAGATGTTTCTTTCTATGTCTCTCTATATCTCAAGTTCGCGGAGAAAGCCATCTCCCGAAATGAGCAATACCTCTCTTAGAATGTCTGGATGTCTGATGGGACCTAGCTCATAAATGAACTCCTAATCCAAACTTCTTTAGACTGTATCGTCAACTGAACTTAATCAGTATCCTGCGCCATGCCACCCTCAGTATTGCCTTGGACCACCTGTCCAAAATACTGCCCCTCGTCAGAAGGAAAACTACTACTCTGACGATTACCTTGTCGTCCATGTCACCTTGGAAGCCTGGAGTGATAACTGTCTCCCAAGGAGGCAGGCGTTATCATATCCCTAGAACATTCACTTATGTTCTAAAACTGCTTCCGACTGTTTCCCCAGGATTGGATCAATATCAACTTATTGCACCTACTGCAAGAACAACATCTGGTGTGGTACTTGACATCTCATGATTGACTCAATTGCCTGAGCAAGTGATCTGCCAATCATGCGTATCCCTCTCTACTTTAGTCTATAAGACACCTTTAGAGAGGGTGACTCCATCACCTGCAGGTATACTACCGTGCCAAGAGTCGTCCATTCTAAATACTCTTAGAATGCTATCAAAGTATCCTGATTGGGAAACCACCCAAATCTAGATCTAAAACCATAGATCTAGTAACCAGCATGTCTGATATAATGTCCAAGTCCCATGTGGAGAAAACACTGTGTGACGACCAAAGTATAACCGATCATTGTATAGGAATATCACTTCCTTCTACCTTCTCAACAGATCCATCCCCTATTCTGATGACGTCAAGCCTATGACTGTCACATCAGAAACAGATGATCTAACTCCATTATATCTGCTTTCGTCTATAAATAGACATAAGCCTGATGTCCACCAATGCTTCCGCTGCTCCCACTGATTACGAAAACCCTCTGGCAGAGTCATATAGATGTGCACTTCTAAAGCTAGTTTAGAACGACGCTATACTCATCCTCCTGCCGAGTCTCGCAGCCTGAAACAACAACAATGGCAAGTGTGGGTAAACAAGAACTTCCCTGTCACCGTCCTTGAGGCTACCGGAGTACCTCTCGGGTGCCTGAAGTTACCCACCTTATCTGTGGAGTGGCCAATGGAATGTCAAATCATATTGAATCTTTAGGTTCCTTATCAAATCTTCAGTAATCGTTTGCGGTTCTGGAATTACTTCCAGTTCTTCCATACTCCCACTACTGTTTTTGAAAAAATCCATTTTTAATAAAACTGTGGCGAGTCTAGAACAATATTACTATTGATCTCCCAGATGGTAGAAAAGCTAACCCTCGTCATAGCCTGGGTCAACCCACAAACAGCCATTACAGAAACGTGCCTTTGAGTTATCCAGAGTCTGGTTTTAAGCATAATCCAGACAACTCCCCGTACCTTAACAACGTTAAGATATGAACTGTTCTATATCCAATATAGAACCAGAGGCACTGATTTAATTTAACCAGATTCAAATCATGCAGCTGTCTCCAGTGCATGTCAACTAAATGGAGAGAGGCCGATCAGCGTTACTCAACTTAGGAATGCTTCCAATTATGAGTAACCTGAAAGAGAAGCAATTTCTCTTTATCATTACTATCAACTGAATACCATACACAAGTATCTACATCTTCGATCACTTTGAAGAATCCCGATACTTGCTACACCTGGTTCTCTACTCTATTCAAATACCTATAACTCCTCAAAATTTAGACCCTGTGTTTCTACGAAACACATGTCTAAGAACTAGAGAAGTTAAAAGTAAACAGAATATAGTATGAGGACCAAGCCCTCTGTCCTAATAGACACTGGACAACATACAATACTCTGTATAAGTCCGCTGAGTCTAACAACTCTTTCACTGTGTGTCGTAGGTTGAAAACTGTACTTATGGTTAAGAAGAATTACACCGCTGTTTAATGCTCCTTACCTAACCATCCACTGATATAGGTAAATGTCATCGACATAATATCAAAAGGTATATCTCACTCTATGAAAATAGACGTACAGATATATCAATTTGAAATTGGTGCACAACAGCGGATATTCAAAACCAAATATTTGCCGACCGGCAAACATCCCTGGTGATCTCCTCAAATATCACCGATTACAACGAATCCCGATATAATGAGGATGATCACCTTATTCCCAATAACTTACTCCCACTCATCATCTGTAAAACCATACAGATGTGAGAATCAAACCTGGTAAATACATACCCTGGAGCAAGTGTCTAATCGGGAAATCAGCTTTCTTTTAACAGTACACAGTTGAACTGAATCATTGAAATGTTTCGATGGGGTATCCTGGTATTCCTAGTAATGCCTCTACCATTATCCAGATTCATAACTATAACCGTATAATTCTTTGCCACCTCTCCAAATCCCTTTATATGTCTTTAGTCATTACCTTCTGCACACCCCTTTAGGCCAATTGGTTTTCTTCCTTCCCTACCGTTCGGCACCAGCCTATGGTTTGGAAGAATACTATCCAATAAGCATAATGGGTGTACTGTCCTAACCCTAGGAGCACTCGCAATGCGAGAGAAGGTGAAGATAAAAGACAACCGAATAAACTTTATTCTTATTTCTCCTGGACCAGAATCCATCCCCGAACTGGAACAAGTTCCTTTCGAATTCGTATATAACCATACGATGGAGTATCCAATAAACTGTGGATCTTCGTAGTGATACGGAGTGTCCTGGAGAAATACAAAGGTGATTTAGGATTGGCGAAGAAATACTTGGTTTGGTCGTGAATATCAGTCGCAATTTACTTTGCCCTCTTACTAATCCCTTGCTTTGTTTTAATCTTAATACCTTCTGCACACAGTTTAGGCTAATTAGTTTTCTTCATTCCCTACCGGTCGGCACCAGCCTAAGGTTTGGAAGAAGATTATCCAATTTGCATAATAGGTGTACCATCTCCTAAACCATGGAGTACTCACAACTTGAGAGAAGGTAAAAGGGAAAAGACAACTGAATAATCCTATCCGTTTTCTCCAGAACCGGAAACCATCCTCGAATTCCTTCGAGTTCGTATCTAACCATACGATGGTTTTGTCCAATGGAAGTGGACGTTCGTAGTAATACGGGGTGTCCTGGAGAAAAGGGTAAAAGTAGGAGTGGCAATGAGGTCTGCAACTCTGACAATCCAAAAGCCAGTGTAAAGAAGGTTCGGTCAACTTGGTCTCTAAGTCGTAGTCTTAGGGTCGGGTCAATGGTCGCTGCCAGAGAGAGAGAGAAAAGAAACACTCAGCGTGCACTCTAACCTAGATCAGAATGGTTACCAATTTATCTAATCAGGAAACCTCCCACTGTACCACAAATTCTCCTCCAAACCTAAAAGAAGAATTAGTCGGGAATACCCGAGGAGTAAACTAACTCATCAGTGGGAATCGGGATCCAACTATCATCGCATGATAACATGACGGAATCCGCTCACGGTATCACACTCCAGAAGGTATGCGCATATCTGGCAAGTTTCGGTTCTTTTGAAACTCCCGATGTGATTTCTGCCCCATGCTCATATGACCTTGACGAAGGTCAACAAATCATAAGTCACATGTCAAGTTCCACCCGTCATTGTCCAGGTTAATTTGAACCCACCCGTACAGGCCCTTGACGAAGGTCAACAAGGCTATACGACTGTCCCAAACCAACACATCTATCTATGCAGCAGAAAAGCAACAAGCAGCTACCATGCACTATGCCTTGACGAAGGTCAACAAACATAGCATGAATACTACGTGCTACCCGTCTGAAACGACGGAGGGCTACGAATGGTTTCTGGCGAAAACCTTTAACGTAATGAACTTGATATCGTTGAAAGAACGGATAGCTTTTTAGAAAATATAGTGACGAAAACCTTTACTAAAGAGGTCACTCCCGGTGAAGCGATCTCGGCTCTTTCCCCGTAGAATGGGGTGCAGGATATTCTAAATGAATACCACGATGCAAAGCAAAAGTAATCGGCTATAGTGAAGTTAATGCCCTGACGCAAACTTCTGTCCAAGGGGTCACTCCCGGTGAAGGGATCTCGGCCCTTGCCTCGTCGACTGAGGAGCAGGATATTCTAAATGAATACCACGATGCAAAACAAAAGTGAACGTCCTTGCAATAACAGCTTTTTGAAAAGTGTTCCAACAACATCAGATTAGGTTTGTTTATCTTGCATTCATCCGAATCAATGCAGTCCCATCAATTGATCACACCACAAAGAACGAAAATATACTGACGTACGTATATGCCATCCGTATTCGCCACTGGGTCCCGTCATCACCCGTTAGGTTAGCTAACTAACGGCAGAGCGGGGGCTGGACTAGCGCGGATGAAAAACATATACAACATCTACTAATATATATACCAATATATAGTATTTCGCTCAAGGCGTGATAAGAAATGCAACATCACAGAAATGTACAGCATCACAGAACAATACAGATATCTGGGATCCCCGGGTTTCACAGAGCCACTACTGAAACCCGACGTTCCCCTGGTCGTGTGGATAGCCTGTGCAATGAAATCCTAGACCCCTACGGGCGCGGCAAGTTACCCGCCAAAACCTGAAGCGAGGCAGCCCCCTTCAGCGCCGTGAATGGACCACCCAGCACTTCACGGAATCCGGTAACTTGGTCACCCCTCCTGGGTCAACCTGTACCCCCTACGAGTGCGGCGAATAGCTCGCCAATTCTAGAGCGAAGCCCCCTCCGTCCCAATGCCATGAGATGCGGGCTTGTTGCCCTCCAGAACCCGGCTATCCGTACACCCCTCTGCGGGGCAATCCTAGTACAGAAAGTAAAATATACATACAACGGGTACATCGACCGCAACCAGGTCGTGCCCCAAAAGAATAATACAAACAGGCAGTGACGGCAGTCCACATATCGGACGCTCGCCCCGCAATATCAAATGTACATAATACAACAACACAGTACTAGCATTGCATCCAGGCTATCCCCCACGACCGATCCGCAACATCACAGCAAAACACAGAACATCAACGTGAAAGTCACGTTCGCAAATCCGTCTAACCGGGCTATAGCAGTTAGACTGGATTTACCGATCAAGTGACATTCACGGTCGCAGATATAATGTAAATACTGTGAAATAATGTGTTTAAAATATCCGATCGATCAAAAATTAACAAGTGGGCCCCCAAGCAATACCGTAGCACTCACAGAAATTCTGGGCCCAAGTTTAATATTCCAAAACCCCTAAAATTAGTCCAGAAGCCCACAGGAAAAAAATGATACAATGAAGTCACCAATGAGCGGCGGAACCGCGGCCCAAGGGGGGGTTTGGCCGCGGTTCCGCTCTCTGGTAGTGGACTGACTGTGTCGAATTTTCCCAGTAGTCTTAGAATTTCCATTACATTAGTTTTTTACAACCTGAAAAAATTTTCGAGACCAAAAAATTTCAACAGAAAACTGATGTGAACAAAAATGCAAGTTTTGGAATTTTGGTCGATCGGAAATGCAAAACACATCAAACGAAGCTAGACGAAGTTAATGGCGAGGCTCTGATACCACTGTAAGTGCACGGCGGCGCCCCGGTCGTCAATCCGACGGCCAAATGCGAAAACGGTGATAAACTTTAATTTTGCGAACTTAGCAAACCGGCACCACCGCGCACTAAACCCCGGATCGGGCCATTAAACTAGATCTAGCTAACTACAAGACGGGTTAGAGATATACCGAGTGATCCGAGTCCTCCGGTCTTCTCGTCGTCGTCCCGATCTCTCGCGGAATGTCCGGTCTCCATCTCCTCGCCGAAAGGGCACCACATCGTCTACATCTTTTATGGGCTCCCACCTCAATATCGAGGCAACTCGGGCATGAAGCTGGCAAGTCGACATGCCCAAGATGTGCTATAGAATGTAGTGTAGAGTGCATGTCTCACTTTGGGGTATTGGTTGCCTTTTGAAGATGGAGGAATGAAGGTATGAAAAATGGTGATTTCATTTTTCCTTGTATCAAAAATGAGATGAATGAAATTTGCCACACCACAAAATGAAATTCTCTCATCCTCACTCAAAGAAGTGGCCGGCCCCTCATCTTGAAAGAATGGTGGAGCAAAGAATTTGTAACATGAAGGGAGGTTATTGTAGGATAAAGGTGGAAGGTGACCATATACAAACATCAACCATGCTTATTACTTACATCAAACCCATACCCACTCAAATCTCATTAAAGCACCATCATGAAAGAAAAAACAAAAGATGCTTATCATAATGAATCCTTTTGCAATAAACCCCTCCACAAAATGTTATTTGCAAACTTGCAAATAACCCCCTCCATCGGAAAAGTCCGGCCGGGAAAGAACAAAGGAAAATCGGCCGGAACGGAATGCAAACTGGCAACTCCAGAAAACTGGTCCCGTAATAAATTACAGGAAAAACCCGATACTGTGCATACACACCCGCATCTGTATTCCGACCGGATACAAATGCAATGAGACAAAATCTACACTGTACTAAACTAGGATCCGGCTTAAACCAAAACCGGCTAGTTATGTTCGTCCGATCCTGATCCGTGCAATATCGCATGTATCAGATCGAACCCTGCCATATAACTATACGGCCTCTAGTACAAACTGTCCGATCCTGATCCGTGCAATACCGCACGTAACTGATCGGACCCTGCCATATCTCCATACGGCCTCTACAGCGTTTCGCCCGAAAGCTGAGTAACTGAATGTGTGGTGGACTCTAAAGACTCGTCAATACTATGGCTGTGGATATAACCACTAGCACGTCAGAGGTATAAGCCAATACGTAACGGGCCACCAGCTATTGACCAAAAGGGACGTCGATGAGCAAGCTCATCCTGACACCCTACTGAGCCTGTCAGTGACAATATCCGTACAGTCCGGTCCGTTCGTCTATGAGCATCGCATGGCGGGCCTAGGGGGTTGGTAAAAGTCAGACCCCCAAAAGCGGTACAAGTCGTGCCGGAGTGTAGCCCAGAACACCCTGAGATACAATAAACCCCTCCACAAAATGTTATTTGCAAACTTGCAAATAACCCCCTCCATCGGAAAAGTCCGGCCGGGAAAGAACAAAGGAAAATCGGCCGGAACGGAATGCAAACTGGCAACTCCAGAAAACTGGTCCCGTAATAAATTACAGGAAAACCCCGATACTGTGCATACACACCCGCATCTGTATTCCGACCGGATACAAATGCAATGAGACAAAATCTACACTGTACTAAACTAGGATCCGGCTTAAACCAAAACCGGCTAGTTATGTTCGTCCGATCCTGATCCGTGCAATATCGCATGTATCAGATCGAACCCTGCCATATAACTATACGGCCTCTAGTACAAACTGTCCGATCCTGGTCCGTGCAATACCGCACGTATCTGATCGGACCCTGCCATATCTCCATACGGCCTCTACAGCGTTTCGCCCGAAAGCTGAGTAACTGAATGTGTGGTGGACTCTAAAGACTCGTCAATACTATGACTGTGGATTTAACCACTAGCACGTCAGAGGTATAAGCCAATACGTAACGGGCCACCAGCTATTGACCAAAAGGGACGTCGATGAGCAAGCTCATCCTGACACCCTACTAAGCCTGTCAGTGACAATATCCGTACAGTCCGGTCCGTTCGTCTATGAGCATCGCATGGCGGGCCTAGGGGGTTGGTAAAAGTCAGACCCCCAAAAGCGGTACAAGTCATGCCGGAGTGTAGCCCAGAACACCTTGAGATACTACTGGAATACCTACCAGTAAATCTCCTGCCTTGGCCAAGGACTTCGTGTAATGGCTCTCCTAGACACAGCGCGACCTCACCCCCAATACCGGGAGAGACGAACCCCTGAAGATCCGCTCACTGCCTCTATGTGGCTCGGGACTGTACCCAACTAAAACCTGTTTGCACGACTCCTTTGAGCCATGGTAGGGTAGTAATCAAAGCACAGTGGGAACTCACACGAGACAAATGACGATCCCCAGGTCGATGAACTAACCTGTACACATGTCACCTGGGAACTGCTATCTGACGTCTGGTATAAGACAAACTAGCATGTTCCCGGCGAGTCCTGTCCGGTGTACTCATAACCCAATGAGCACCTGTATACATCTTAGGTGAACCAACTGACACCAGTGGCTTGTGAGACCGGCCACCGCCCCTCGTCGGGGTCTCGACTGTATACACTAGTCTACTAATGGAGTATCGAAACTCCCACGACTAGGGACCTTTTAAGGATGTGCTTATAGACTCCAGCTCTCACTTATATGATCGCCCTCATACTTCTGGCAGTCAAGCAAGAATCCTAGGGGCTCTATCAACGTGCAATAGTGACCTTTCAGGTCACCTAAAGCAGTACACGATGATAAAGGTAAACCAGATAGCATACTATCATCTCGAGTAAGACTGTCTTATCGGGATTGGTCCTCCCTCAATCATCGCAATCACGTGCCTCTGATCCAATAATTGACTCTGAGGGCATTATCTCCAACAGCCACGAGATCGAGATTAAGAGAGTAGATACAAAGAACAATGCTGCGGATCCATTCACCAAGGCCCTCCCTCAGCCGGAGCATGAGCGACTTTTTAAGATGTTGGGTATGAGATACGCCAATAACTGGCCTTAGTGCAAGTGGGAGATTGTTGGATATATGTATGCCCTAGAGGCCATTATATGATAGTGTATGTACTGATGTGTATATAAATATATATATTCAGAGGACAGTCTTGCTCGACATGATAGTATGCTATCTGGTTTCTCTTTATCATATGTTCACTTGATCATGTTTTTACTCATTTGGTACATGTTGATAAAGCCTTAAGGATATAGGCTTGACTACTGGGATTATAATATGGATCATAATAGTGGGAAACCTGTAGTTTTTAAGCATATCCTTGAAATGTTCCTAGTCGTGGGTATATCGAGACAGGGCATCGATATTCCAGTGTAGACTAGCGTATATAATTCTTGTTCCATATGATAGGCGATGGATGATCCCATATCCGTCTGGTGTGTTGACACCAAAGATTGTATACGGGTGCTTAGTGAGACTGGGTACACTAAACGGACTCACTGAGAACTACTATGTGGTATTATATCATACGTCGGATAGTAGTTCTTAGGTGACACTGGTACAGGTTAGTCTGTAGACCCGAGATCGCCATAGAGTCTTGTGTGTCCTCCCACTGTACTTTGATCTCTACCCTACTACGGCTTTACTGAGTCGTACAAACAGGTGGATTTTGGGTACAGTCCTGATGCATATGGAGGCAATGAGCGATAGGAGGGGTTTCATCTCTCTCGGTATTGTGGGTTGATGCTGTGCTATGCATGATTGGCTATAACAGGAAGTCCCTGGCCAGGTCTCCTGAGATATTACTGATAAGTGTTATCAGTAGTTTCTCGATCTGTTGTAGACCATATACCGGCATGACTTATTGAGTTATTGGGGTCGACGATTCCATCCCTAGACTCAATATGCAGCATATCTGACGAAGATACCGGACTGTACGGTATGTGTTACCAGTTGGATTGACGGGAGTTTTGACAGGTTCGCTTGTTCTTCTTCTGATCGCTCAATACCCGGGTGGCCGTTACGTTTAGCTGACTGCTTGCGGCTTGTAGATGTTTGATATGATCATCACCTATTGCTGGCGTATTGACGAGTCTTAGAGTCCCACATAGAAGTTTCCTGGCTCAGGCGAAACGAAGTGGTGCGCATATGAGATATGTGCGGAAGCTCGATTAAATACGAGTATTTGATACCGTATTTTAATCGGGTGTTTTATATTAGTCAGGTCTTATGAGATATGACCGGTTTATTAAATCAAGTATTGATTTAATATTGACTTTTATCTCATTTATTTAAACCCTTTTCTTTTGAAGGATGCATGCATGTATATGTACATGTGACGTGCATACACACATACGCACATGCATTTGTATCATGGTTGATGATACAACATAGATGGCAATATAAGACTCACATGGTTCATAGTTATATATATGGATATTTTTGTATTAAGTTAAAGATAAAGGAAAATAAATAACGACTCATTTCTTTTCTAATGACTCATTGTTTCTACACTTTTCCATGGTTGACCTTTGACTTAACCATAGTTTATTTTCCATTGCATTTTAACTCATGACAAAATATCTAGATATTATTATTAACAATGGTTTCTATTATGATATTTATCTCTCTCTCTCATTTTCATTTAGCATTATTATTCATCCAAAAGAAAAATATCAAGCCATCTTCTTCTTCCTCTCTCTAGCTCTGTCTTGAGTTCTAAATTGAGTGAGATAAAAAGAAAGAAAGGGTTTTAAGTGAGAAACTAAACCACTGCATCATCCTACACACTCTTGCTACTTTATGTAGGGTGTTTGATTCAAGGATTTCATAGATCGAGTGAAGCAACAAGATTTGAGCAAAGGACTTCGGGTGGATCGTCGTGGACTTGGAAGTCATCTAGCGAGCCGTTCCAAACCAAAGGAGATCTAAGGAGTCGCCCTAGGAGTCTACAAAGGTTGTAGTCTCTCCACTTAGTGTTAGATTATCTTTTAGATGTGATACTATTAATTGTTACTCTATAATTCTAATTCGATTCCAAGTTAAGTTTACTTAGCACCTAATAAAATTAAAGTTATGGCATGTGTGATGCTTCCAAACCCTATACGAGGTGTCAAGGAAACCCAACATGTACTATAGCTGGATTATTAAATCAACAGCTGATTTAATAATTTAATGTATAATTATATATTTGATATATTAAATTACATTGACTAATATTAGCTCACTTAAGATTTCTTTTCTCATTTTATGATACATTGATATATGTTAAATGTATTGTTTCCTTTTTGCCCAAAATATATATGTGATATATGTTGTTGTGTCATGCTAGGTTACACATGCAACATGTATATATGAGACTCACACCATGCTAGGGTTAATTTAGGGTTTTATTTGTTTTAAGTAATTCAAACACTTGGATAATGAGTCATGGTGGAAGCTTGGAGAAGCTTGTAGAAAACATTGACTTAGTCCACTTGTTTTCTAGATTAAGATATTTTTCAACCCAACTCTTAACTCATAATTATGGTTAAGTCTCTACAATGTTTAGTGGATGACATACACAAACTATGGTTGCATTTCTAACCTCATGGATTCATTCATCACTTGAGCTTCATCTTCTTTTTCTTCATTCGAGCTTTCTAGCTTTTGTGAAAGTGATGATGCCTTTTGAGAAAAATATATCCAAAGTAAGCCCTCTTCCTACTTCATCATCCTATACTATTAGCCATTTAGTTTAGGGTGTTTGCTTCACTAATCTACACAATTAGTGAAGAGATAACTTAAGTTAGTGTCTCCTCGACGTAGTTATCTTCGGCCTCGAAAACTTCGAAGCAAGCTTGTTCGTTTCTTCATGAGAGCCTCTCTAGAGTCCGGAAGTTCGTGATCGTAGCGAAGGGACTACTACATGGTGCTATTGAAGTGAAGGACCGGTTTACAAAATTTATATTCCTTGTTCACTTAGATGTAATGAGTTTACATTCATTGTTTAACCCTAATTCTCTAGTTAAGATCTTGGTTAGGGTTTGTTTAGCACCCAAAATTTTAATGTAGCATGATTGATGCTTGCCAAAACCTTGCTAAGGTGCTAAGCTAACCCTACAGTGGTATCAGAGCCAAGCTAGAGTATTAGGTGTTGTCTAGACGACGTTTAAAGTCCGCACTACAACAATATGGGGTTGCCCCTACGGACTCAGAAATCCGAAGGGGCAAATATTTCTTGTCCCTACGGTTCCCTACGTTCTAATTTTTTCTTTGGTCCTACGGAGCCGCAAGCCAGAGACATACGGTTATGTCTGTACAGGCATCAACATAGGTTATCAATAAAAAAAAACATAGAAAAATTATATTCATTGTTCCCAAATTTCTCTCTGTCACTCCCGCGCCTCTCGTCGCCTGTTCCCGAGCTTCGTCGCCACCGCGCTCGCGAACCTGCGCCAGCTTCGTCGGTCTTCCCCACACCTTCGTCGACTTCCCGCGCCTCGTCGCTACCTTCGCCGATCGTCGGCGACCACCAATTTCTACCGTCTCCTCCACCGCGTGCACGGTTGTAAGTAAATCTGAAATAATTTTTAATTTTGACGTTGTACTCTAGGGTTCAGGCCAGGTTCGGGTAGGGTTGAGGGCATCGGCGTCGGCGTCGGCGTCGGTATCGATCGGGTTCGGTTAGGGTTAGGGTTAGGGTTAGGGTTAGGTTGTGGGGTTCGGTTGGGATTGGGGTTGGGGCTGGGGCTAGGCTGGGGCTGGGGCTAGGGTTTGGTTGGGGTTTGGGATTGGGGCTGGGTTGGGGTTGGGGTTGGGGCTGGGCTGGGGCTGGGGCTGGGGCTAAGGCTCGGTTGGGCTGGGGCTGGGTCTAGGGCTAGGGCTGGGGGTAGGGTTCGGTTAGGGTTAGGGATATTGGCCAAAAACTCTCTTCAAGAGATTAACCCGTATCAATATTAGAGTAGTGAGCTTTAACAATGGTGAACTAAGTCCGCCAATGGAGAGCGGCCGTTTTGCAGCGGGAGGCTTAGCATATATAAGCAATATACGATTTACAAACAATAGAGGTAATCCATAAAAACAACGAGATAATGATTTTCAAATTGGCCAAGTTAGACCAGACTGTTACTCCATTGACAATAGCCATCCTATAGATACCGTATATTTTGGTGGCCCTGGAGGGAGTAAAACATAATGTAAATGATGCACTCTTGCAAATGTGTTATCTTATTGAATAAAAAAGTTGCAATTGGGATGCTATTATTAGTACATGAGAATAATTTTTGTTGGATTCTATCATTACACATGCATCATGAGCTCTCGACAAATTTATTTACTCCGCCTCATAGAATTACAAGTCTTATACCAGTAAAGAACCATGAAAATTTGTGATTGGTTATGATAAGTTGTGGAACCTCACAGTGCCATAACTTTCTTGAAGGATCTCAAAAGTTTTATCATAAACCATTTTAATGCAAAAGCTAAATTTGATTGCTTTATCACAAGCTCTCTTCATCCTTGATAATTGATTCTTTTGAAGCATCATAACTATGTTTTGCATTAATGTATTTGCAATGTTGTAAATATGTGATTAGCTTTATGGCTTGACTTTAATAGATCTATATTCCTCTGTTTTTCCCTTGCTTTAGAGTTGAACATGATCTTTTAATATCAAATATACTGCCCTTTAGAATTCAGATATGGAATGATAAGAAGAGATGATTGTTATCATGTTAATGGCTACGGATAAAATTTCTCAAATCTTGATCTCAATGGTTTAAAATCATGTTACACATACAACACGAATGCATAACAAACGCATAATTAGAGAGCGATTCAAGATGTTCATGTTAAAACCAATATATGATACTCGATGATAATATGAAACCTTCGTATTCCCATCGATACTCATATATGAAACTAAAAGCGCCACTTAGTCCCCGTCTATCGGTTAACATACGTGCGATGGTCGTCGTGGCATAGAACTATACGAAGGTTGTTAAATATCGGACGGTATAGCTCGATACTAACAACCGTCGTATAGTCTACGCGACGAGAAAATTCAATCGTATGGTAACCCATAGATTTGTCCCATGTGGACAAGTTAAGAATGTATAAAGCTAACGCCTTCATTCACTTGTGTTTTCATCTGTTTCGAGATATTTAGTCGGTACCTTTCCGCTGGTTCTCCGTGTACAAAGATTGATTAGATGCTCATTTCAACGTTGTTTCACAGCTTTGAAATGATTATCTATTCTATTACAGTGTACTCGGAGAACAGCGGGGAGGTGCTGCCAAAATTTACTCAAAACGGTTGAAAGCACAAGTGATGGGTGTTCGCTCTATACGTTCTTAATGGGATAGAAGCCTACCCCCGACAGCCGGAACACACACATACAACAAGAATACACAACAAACGCATAATTAGAGAGCGATTCGAGATGTTCAGGTTAAAACCACTATATGATAATATGAAACCTTCATATTCTCATCGATACTCATATATGAAACTAAAAGCGCCTCTTAGTTCCCGTCTATCGGTTAACATAAGTGCGATGCTCGTCGTGACATAGAACTATACAAAGGTTGTTAAATATCGGACAGTATAGCTCGATACTAACAACCGTCGTATAGTCTACGCGACGAGAAAATTAAATCGTATGGTAACCCATAGATTTGTCCCGTGTGGACAAGTTAAGATTGTATAAAGCAAAACGCCTTCATTCACTTGTGTTTTCATCCGTTTCGAGATATTTCGTCGGTACCTTTCCACTGGTTCTCCGTGTACAAAGATAGATTAGATGTTCATTTCAACGTTGTTTCACAGCTTTGAAATGATTATCTATTCTATTACAGTGTACTCGGAGAACAGCGGGGAGGTGCTGCCGAAATTTACTCGAAACGGTTGAAAGCACAAGTGATGGGTGTTCGCTCTATACATTCTTAATGGGATAGAAGCCTACCCCCGACATCCGGAACACACACATACAACAAGAATACACAACAAACGCATAATTAGAGAGTGATTCGGGATGTTCAAGTTAAAACCAATATATGATAATATGAAACCTTCAGATTCTCATCGATACTCATATATGAAACTAAAAGCGCCACTTAGTCCCCGTCTATCGGTTAACATACGTGCGATACTCGTCGTGACATAGAACTATACGAAGGTTGTTAAATATCGGACAGTATAGCTCGATACTAACAACCGTTGTATAGTCTACGCGACGAGAAAATTCAATCGTATAATAACCCATAGATTTGTCCCGTGTGGACAAGTTAAGAATGTATAAAGCAAATGCCTTCATTCACTTGTGTTTTCATCCGATTCGAGATATTTCGTCGGTACCTTTCTGCTGGTTCTCCGTATACAAAGATAGATTAGATGTTCATTTCAATGTTGTTTCACAGCTTTGAAATGATTATCTATTCTATTACAGTGTACTCGGAGAACAGCGGGGAGGTGCTGCCGAAATTTACTCGAAACGGTTGAAAGCACAAGTGATCGGTGTTCGCTCTATACATTCTTAATGGGATAGAAGCCTACCCCCGACAGCCGGAACACACACATACAACAAGAATACACAACAAACGCATAATTAGAGAGTGATTCGAGATGTTCAAGTTAAAACCAATATATGATAATATGAAACCTTCATATTCTCATCGATACTCATATATGAAACTAAAGCGCCACTTAGTCCCCTTCTATCGGTTATCATACGTGCGATAATTTATTCTTTTCAACGACAAACGCACACACAAAGCATATACACGGATTTTCTCCTTTGTCAGTAACTATCCCATTCTTATATTTCTCAATATAGTCAGCATAACCTATAATTTATATGTTATACAGTCTAACATGGCCCATGAGTACGTCAGAGTTAAGGACTGGATGTATGTGGATTGGAAACAACGTATGCAACCTAAGTTTGTCACAGGAGTTGCTGCTTTCCGTGAATTTGCACGCGCACATAATAAGATCATAATATAGAAGATTCTCTGTCCGTGCGATAGATGTGGCAATAAGTACTGGCAGAAGGTAGAATTGGCAGA
This sequence comes from Agapanthus africanus, assembly GCA_030015575.1. Classification (NCBI taxonomy): domain Eukaryota; kingdom Viridiplantae; phylum Streptophyta; class Magnoliopsida; order Asparagales; family Amaryllidaceae; genus Agapanthus; species Agapanthus africanus. Next base: position 244,310,320 of record CM057350.1, read on the forward strand.
GCTTTATATTGTAAAACATAGGTTTACTAGACTTTATACAACTTGGAAATATCACGAGGAAGGAGAAGAATGCAGTACTGTGGCAGAAGAAGAAGGAGAACACGATAATGCGGCTGGAGAAGAAGAAGAATTCGGTAATGCGGCAGGAGACGGTAATTTATTTCCATCAGAAGAAATGGAGGATATGGTAGAGGCTGCCCTAGGTGAATCTATTCGTACCGAAGATGGCATTCCTTCCGGTCAAGGACCGTGTGCGGATAAATATGAAAATTTCATGAATGATGCTAGGAAACCAATTTTTGAGAATGCGAAGTATTCCACCCTCTCATGGTTCGTCCAACTTTTCCAGATTAAGTGTCTAAATGGATGGAGCAACAAGTCATTCACAATGCTTCTTTCGTTCTTGAAAGATTCTATGCCTCCGGGAAATAATGTGCCCGACAGCTGGCACGAAGCCCAGAAGATGATGTCTGATTTAGGTCTAAAGTGCGAGAAGATTCAAGCATGTCCTAAAAATTGGGTGTTGTACCGGAAAGAGAATTCAGATTTGAAAGAGTGTCCAACATGCGGAGAGGCCAGGTATAAGCCGAAAGATTCTGATAAGAAGCCTGATATACCTATGAAGATAGCACGATACTTTCCTATAACACAGAGGCTACAGAGGCTATTCAGGTGCAAGAAAACAGCCGAGGCAATAATTTGGCATCACCGTGCTCCTCCAAGAGAAGATGGAAAAATGAGCCATCCAAGAGATTCACCGGCATGGAAGGATTTCGATAGGAGGCACGCAATATTCAGTAGCGATCCTCGCAATGTCCGGCTCGGACTGGCTACTGATGGCTTCTGCCCATTCAACTATATGGCTGGAAGTCACAGCACATGGCCCGTTGTAATGATAATTTATAATCTGTCGCCTTGGTTGGCTATGGACCAATCATACTTTATGATGCCTCTTCTTATCGACGGACCAAACTCACCGGGGAACAATATCGACGTCTATCTCCGACCTCTGATCGAGGAGTTGAAAGCTTTGTTCATTGATGGTGTAGAGACATATGATGCAAACACAAATACAACCTTCATACACCGTGCGGCATTAATGTGGACAATTATTGACTTTCCTGCGTATGGAATGCTATCAGGCTGGTCCGTACATGGTCACAAAGCATGTCCTCATTGCCATGAACACACAACATCGAAATTCTTGAATTTTAGCAGGAAGGTTTTTTATTGCGGCCATCGACATTTCCTGCCTCCAGACCACCCTTATAGGTTAGACACGGTTCACTTTGATGGTCATCAGGAGCTTCTTGGACCTCCATCCCCATTGTCCGGAGAGGACGTGAATGCTAAATGGGATGGTTACAATAACGTGACCTTCGGGATGGATCCGACGAAACAGGTCAAACCACCATATTGGAACAAGTTAAGCATTTTCATCGTGCTTCCCTACTGGTCTAAAAATTCAGTGCGTCATTGTCTGGACGTCATGCATATAGAGAAGAGAGTATCAGAGCACATACTTAACTTGCTTCTTTGTAAAGACGGAAAATAGAAAGAAAACATGAATGCTCGGATGGATCTACAAGTGAATTGCACCCTAGACCGGTAGCGGGTAAACCGGGCAAGTTTGTACTTCCCAATGCCGCTTATCATATGTCACAACCGGAGAAGAAAAGATTTCTGCAGGTGTTGCATGATTTGAAAGTCCCTACAGGTTTCTCAGGATCATTCAGCAAGAAAATAAAAATTGTGAAGGGCAAGATCGAAGGGCAGAAAAGTCATGATCACCATGTTATCGTGGAGCACCTTCTTCCATTAGCCCTCAGGACTTCTCTCCCCGACTCTGTTGGTCTAGTAATCAACGACCTATGTTGTTTTTTTAGGGAGTTGTGTGCTAAAACACTGGAGGTTGCGACACTGGATAAACTAGAAAATTCTATTGTGTTGATACTTTGCAAGTTTGAGCGTATTTTCCCACCGTCATTCTTCGATATCATAATACACTTGACGGTTCATCTTGCAACTGAGGCGAAGTTAGCCGGACCGGTACAATATCGATGGATGTATCCCGTCGAGAGGTACGTGTAATTTTTCGTTTCGCGCAATTTATAAATTTATTGTTGTCCTTTATGCCCGTATGTATTTATTCAACATATTTTCATTAGGTACCTCTACACTCTTAAGAAGTATATACGCAATAAAAATCGACCAGAGGGTTCTATCGTGCAAGGTTAACTTCTTGATGAAGCAACAACATTTTGTTCCCGCTATCTGGACAAGAATATTGAGACAAGGCTTAACCGACTACGAAGAATTTAAGATGGGCCATATGGTAAAGCCCAGTATAAGAGGTTAGACACTATGTTTATCCACAAGATATACCGGTTTATCTTGCTTAATTGCGCATGTCTTGAACAAATTAGAGAGTAAGTTTTTTTGGATTAATTGTTATATCTGTGTTCGTGTGTGTATGAAATGATATAATATTAATGTCATAATTATTTGTCGAAAACAGAATTCATTTTAACGAGGTACGTGAGGGGCATCCTGATTGGAACGAAGAACGTTTGGAAAAATATCATCAGGATAATTTTTGTGATTGGGTCACAGATCATGTAAGTTATTCGAATAACATTTTATTGCTATTAGTTTTAATCTAAACTTGTATCGTTATGTATTTGTCATAAAATTTGTTTTGTTAGATCCACGATCCGAACTTGTCTGCATCATTTGAGAGTGATTCAAGATGTTTAGCTCAATTTCCTAGTATGGAGGTTGCATATTACAAAAGATTTGGTGTCCTTGGATACAAATTCGAAGTTAAGGACATTGAAACATCTAGAACCACTCAGAATAGTGGGATTGCGACGGTAGGATCGGACGGTGTGATTTACCATGGGTACATAAATTGTATACTCGGCATCCACTATCCCGAACGATCAGAACCCTTTTATATATTCCACTGTACTTGGTACGATACGCGAACCGATACGGACAGGTGGAGAAGCAATCTTGGGACTTAGAAAGATGAATATGGATTGACCAGTGTGAACACACTTCAATTTTACGGTCAGGAAGATCCGTTTATCTTTCCAAACCAAGCGTTCCAAGTATACTACTCACAGTGTTTGAAGCCTCCGGGATGGAGTGTTGTATGCTGATGGAAACCTAGAGATGTCTACGATGTCCCAGAATTCGAGGACAACGATGAGGACGAAGAAGAGAGAAGGCTTAAAGTGCTCCGACCGTCTGTTTCCCAGGACGGGTTGTCTTCGACTGATCATGAAGTTACGTGGGTTAGAAATGACATCGACGATGAAATCCAAGTAGATATGTATAATGCGCCCACGAAACGAAAAAGGTTATCAGTAATTTTATATTATTACTTCACATTTTACGCTCTATACATATATAGTCAATACTTTTAATGATTGTCTAATGCGTCCACGAACCGTTTATCTAGATTTGATGATGATGTCGGGAGCAGCGAGGGGCGGCAGGAGCTCCAGCCGCGGCAGAGGCAGAGGCAGAGCAGTTCTGCCGCCCGGAGAGCTCCGTAGGGAGCTTCAGAGGGCCGGTCTTGCACCCAGATCGGAGACCCCTTCGGATGCCTCCTTCCGTGTGGATTTCCACACCTCCAGGTATACTGCACGCATATCCATTTTGAATGTAATATTACAGATATTCATGCCTGTTTATGCCAAAATTACTTATATTGTCAATGTTTGATTGTCTAGTTGTTGGTGATGCCTCCACATCTGGGACAGAGGACACTCCCTCTCCTCCAGGTATGTTTATATATCATATAGTGCATGTATATTGATTTAGAATGCTATATCATAAATACACACATTCCTTTTGCTCTTACTTAGCAATTTTTATTATTGTCTAGCTGTAGGTGGTGACACCACCGCACCTGCAGGTTTGTTTATATATCCTATAGTGCATGCATATTGATTTAGAACGTTATATTATTGATCTACACATTCTTTTTGCAATTACTTATATAATCTATTTTTAATTGTCTAATTATAGGTGGTGCGTCCACATCTTCCGCAGGGGCCACTCCTGCCGCTTCCATACCCTCCGCATCGTTTGCAGGTTAGTATGAATAAATATAAAATATTTATTCATTTTACATATGCTCTATAGAATAAATATGAATTTCATGGAAATTTAGCGTCAATGTTTATTTTCTATTTGGAGGGGATGCGTCCGCATCCGGGACCCCGGTTGTTCCTCACCGGCGGAACTATCGTCCCGCTCGTGCTGCTGCCCGGGCCCAGGCTCGTGCGATAGTCACCGGAGGTATATATCACACTTGAATTTTCGTTTAACCTTGATTTCTTAATACAACTTTGTCTTAATATTGATTGTCTTGATATTTCGTGCAGACGTAGGGCCTCCCCATCCCCAGAGGGGGACTCGAGGCCCGAATCAGTCCCATAGGCGGAGGCCTGACAGAGTTAGGGGGAGCCAGCATTCCCCCTTTTTTTACCCCTGACTATCGCTATACCGGTCCTCATGCCGAGAGGTTCGGCCGGTATATGGGGGACGAGAGCCGGCTCGTGAAGAACTATCCACTTCACGTTGAGTGGGGCGAGCCGCACCTGCGCTCATTCGCCCTCTTCTTTGATCAGGCTCGGGTACATATTAATATATATTTTCATTTGATCTATCCGCTTATCATATTTATTATTAACAGTTGCAATCTAATAACAATGTTTTTTTTGTATTTTCAGTTGGATTACGATTTTCAGCCTGTAGCCGACCCTGATCACCCAGGGAGGGTGCTCGACCTTCATGTTCTGTACAATGTCCTGATGAAGAACATGCAGGCAAAGGTCCGATACAACAGGAATGAGCTAAAGGCCGACTGCTACTCCCTGTTGATGGCGACCCCCGAGGCAGAGAGAGCGGCCCTCCTATCTACTCGGGCGTTTGCGAGAGTCGACGTAGAGACATGGCCTCTATTGTGCGAATATTTCGACTCCCAGCGCAAACAGGTATGCATTTTAAATGTAATTCATTGTTTATGATATAATTTATTTTTTGTGTTCCTTAATTAGAAAACTAAATGTTAACGCGTTGTGCAGAAACAGGTCGCTCAGAATACAGAGAATAAGAAGTCGGCGAAGAGGGGTCGCCCTACTTATACAGGTGGCTCGAGGAATATTACTCGAGCCATGGACTTATCGGTAAATTACAATAGACCGACCTTTGTGATTTTCTGCAATATTAAAAGTTCTTTTCTAATATTTCTAATATTAAGAGTTATTTTCTAATATTGCAGACAGCTCGGACCGTGGCGTCAAGTGGTACACCGAGCGTGCTTTCCGCATATCTTGCCGTCCACGGCACCTCGACAGATCCCGCCACGGGCGAGCTTCGATATCCCGACGTCGCTACCCAGGAGTATTGCGTAAGTGTTAATATTTATTTTACCCATATTTGAAATTTTAGCTTTGGAAGGTTCATGTTTAAATTTTATACTTATACTTTACTGCTTAATGTGGGTGTAGGAGCGGGTGGTTGAGCAGGCCGAAGCCTCGGGGATCGATTTTACCGGACAGAGCGATCCGAGGCTACTGACCCCAGATCTGGACGCCGCACACGGAGAGCACCAAGGAGGTTGGGAGAGAGGACGGGGACTGGGCCCTAGCAGGGCCCATATGAGGTTGGACTCCACCCCGGCGGTTACTTCCTCCGTCTCCAGTGAGCGACGTGTCCATCAGGAACTGGAGAGCTTGAGGGCCACCGTTCAGGAGTTGAAGGAGATGCTGGTATGTATACTACTTTATAATAAAATATTATGTCATATTATAGATATCAACATATCCATAATTAGTATGTAGCTTGAGCTTATTTGGTTTTAGACTTAAGTTTGATTATCATACATACATATGTAATTAAAATAAACAACGGTTTTCCAAACTAGATATCCAAATGGGGTTTCGAAAAAACTTAATAATGATACGAATTCAAATAATACACAGTTCTTACACGCTTCTTACACACGTTAGGTCCAGACGCGACAGGGTACATCTGCCGAGCCTCCACATGCAACTCCTTCGGCTGCGGCTCCGCAAGCCACTACATCGGCTGTGGTTCCGCAGACAGCTCCTATAGCTCCACCGCCCACTCAGACTCTCGCAGCCATGGCTTCGCAAGCGACTACCTCGACGGCGGCTGCGCAAACCACATCGCCAGCTCCACAGGCCGCTCAGACTCCCGCACGCGCCGAATTGCAGGGTTTATTGACCGAAGAGCAGGCGCGCTTGATTCTATCGTTTATCAGGGGTGGAGCTGGACTGAGCTAGGGCAGCTTTTTTAATCATATTTTTTGAAACATGTATTTATTTATATCATACATATTATACTACAATTTGAAATGATATTGGTTTATATTTATATCATATTTAGTTTTTGGGTTTCTTTTGTATATTATATGCGTGAGATGTGATTATGAATACTGCGATATATGTTGTGTGATGATTAATTTTACATTTTATTGATATATATATTATTGTGCACAGGGAGGGAAAAAATCAGGCAGCCCTTTTTCAAAAAAAAAATACAGATAATGTGTACCTACGGATTAATCCGTAGGTACACATGTTGCCCCTACGGCTTACACCGTAGGGGCACAATATCAGCAGTAACTGATATTTCCCCCCTGATCTCAGTACCAGGGGAGTTGGGAGTGCCCCTATGAATATGTCCGTGGAGGCAAACAAAGGCCCCTACGGAGTTATCCGTAGGGGCAAAATATCAGAAATCCTGATATTTTTCCCCTACGGATAAGTACCTACGCAGATATCCGTAGGGGATAGTACGTGGCCCTACGGTTATCTCCGCAGCTACAGTTAATATATTTAAAAAAACTGTAAATAATATAACTTTTTTTACCCTACGTCCTACTCCGTAGGTGAAACGGGCCCTACACAGAACTCCGTAGGGACAAGATTTTGCCCGTAGGGGCATGTTCAGGGCTTCAACTTGCACCTGCGGCCTTTGCACCTACGGGGTCTTTTTTCGCCCCTACGGATATCTCCGTAGGGGCAGTGGTTTTCCCCTACCGATAAATCCGTAGGGGCAACCCTTATATGTAGTAGTTTCGATTGAACTCCGAAAGCCCGAAATGACCCCCTTTCTAGAAATTTTTCCTAAAGTTGGATTTTTTCATGGTAAAAATACTCAAAAAATTATGCAAGGAATTCTATGGACACACCTGAAGAACGAAACCCTAACTCGTCCAAGTGAACGCGGATCCACGGCCAAAACATGGTTTTGACGGCGGATCCACGGCGCCACTTGAGAGGCTTCGGTCAGGCCCTTCAGCTGTTGGTCCGTAGGTACTGTGGCATGTCTCTGGTTAACTTTAACTGTGCCCAAGTGTTGAGCTCGCTGGGAATTTTTGGGAATTCGTTGCATCGATCGAATTATCTAACTTTGCCTAGCTATCTGTGATAGTGATACAATATTTGGAATCCACAGAATTAGTTATGTGATAACTAGTTTGAATTTTATAAATCTATCACTTTAGTCTCATTTGATCGGTTGCCACGGGATTTTGATGTGGTTCAAAATTCCGTCGAAATTACGTAGTGTACGCGGATACTCGCCGGGTAACCTTACTTGAGAGCCACACCCCATAGCCCCAACCTTACTTGAGAGCCACACCCCATAGCCCCTACCAAGCGACTGTAGGAGAATCTTATAGCCAAAAGCATCCGTTCGGGTGCTCGCGGCTGCGGTGTTCTGCCTTAGTGCACTTCGTCGACAGCACCGGGAGGTGCGGCCGTCTATTAAAGTTTTCGGCGAGCATTCGATCATATTATCGGGAATCTTATTGAATCACCCCACATATTATTGGAAAGTGTTTTCAATATTGAGACTAAAATGTGGGGTTTATAATTATTAGGCATGTGATGTCTAAGGAATTCATTTGGTTAGGCATGAAATACAATGTATGTGATATATTGGGTTTATCATTTCTAAGGTGGTTGCGGATTCCAACTGTTGTAGTTTTTCACTTTCTTTTCTGCGACCGTAAGTGTAATATGTGGTGTATCACCGGTTTCGGTGCTATATGTCAATGAAAATTGGGATACGCATATTTACTTACGTTGATGACATGTGATGTTATGTCTTGCTGTGATATGTTATATTGGATCGTCGTGTTTTGAATAGCCGGGTTTTTTCTGTGAGATGAGAGTTTTTCATTTTTATTCATGTAAAATTCATTGTATGTAATATTATTTTATTGGCGCACTTCCGGGATAAGGATGATGTCACCATTGTATATTATTTATATTTCCGCATTAGGATAGACCCAAGGCGGGAAGCACAAGTAACCGGGTTCTAGGGTACAATGGGAGACCATCTCGAGAAGTCGAGACCGGATCTCCTAACTCTAGAATTGGTAGGGTTGCTTGCCGCTTTCGTAGGGGTCTAAGGATGTGGGTTTGGCTATTCATCACGACCGTAGAATCCGCGTTTTTACTGGCTTAAATAAAACACGGAATTCCTAGTATATCCAATATTTCATATGTGATTCTTCTGTTGCTGATATTCTGTGATGTGATCATTTGATATGTTCTGAGACGAATGCCTATATTATATATATGAGATATAATAAATATTGCTTCATTCATTTCTTATGTGATGCTTGGGAAGCATAAATAAATGGGACTTCATTAATGAGATTAATGAAATAAAAGAAACCTAAGGATGTTGTAGAAACTTGTTTAAAAACAGATAGCTCTAGTTCTTGCTTTGCATAGCGGTATTCCTTGTAGAATATCCATCACCTTATTCGATAATAAAAGAGCAAAGATCCCTTCACCGAGAGTGACCACTTTTGCGAAACTAGCAAATGCTACAACCCGCTTGGTTTGCCTTTTGATTGCTTCTATAGTTTTTGCTTTGCATAGTAGTATTTGTGAAATATCCTGCACCTTATTCGATAAGGAAAGAGCCGAGATCCCTTCACCGGGAGTGACCTCTTTAGCGAAACTAGTGAAAGCCTAAAAAACACTCCTTTTCAAAATTCACTCGATTCTACAACGATATCAAGTTCATTACGCTCATGGTTTCTTAAAAACCTGCGTAGCCCTCCGTCATTTCAGATAAGTATTGTTTGTATTCATACTATGGTAGTTTGGCTTTCGTCAAGGTGTAGTGTGCGGTAGCTATTTACTGCTTATCTTTTGCATATGATGCGATTGGATTAGGGTATTCATACGGCGTTGTTTGGCTTTTGTCAAGGGTCGTGTCGGTGGGTTTAATTCAATCAAGAAATGTACAGGTAGAACTTGACTAACGGACTATGGGTTGTTTGGAATTCGTCATGGTCATAAGACGCTAGGGGTAAAAAGATTATCGGGAATTTCAAATGTTGAAATTTGCAATGAGATTGCATACCTTCTATGAGATAGTTGGATCCCGATACCCACTGCGAGTAAAAATTAATCCTTGGAGAGTTTTTACACATGACAATTAGCCGATCAAGTAGGTGTCTAAAAGATGTTAATGGAGTTATGCCTCTGGGAAAATGAGATTTATTTTAATTAGGTCCATGCGAAAGCACGGGGAACCTCCCTCAAAGTACCGACACTGGCCTAGCCGAAAGATTGGCGAACTTGCAAGGTGTAATTAATCCCGGCTAGTCTTTCCTTTTAGGGTTTGAAGGTAGATTTGACTAAAACAATGGGAGCCATCCTGATTAGATAAAATAATAACCAATCTATATCTTGCTAGAGCGTACGCAGAGTGTTTTCTTCTCTCTCTCTCCTGGTAGAGACTATGTCACGCCTTAATCCAGATAATAATATGGATGCATTGACCGAACCTGCTTATTATACTGAGTTAGGGAACGTTGGTTCTGTTCTTTCTTATAATTGTTATAATACTGAACAGGAAATAGGGGAATATCCGGATTCCCTTGCCACCCAATCAAAGAAAGTACATGATGATGCATATTCTTCGGGTGTCCTTATTACCGGGAACTGTTTTTCAGTATCCTCTATGTCCTGGGTATGTGTACCGGATCAGGATCCCGCATATGTAATATGTTACATGGGCTACGGAAAGGTAGAGAACTGAGAATGGGTGATATGTCTCTAAGTGTCAGAGAATGGTGCAATTGTTGCAGCCAAGTCAGTTGGCAGATATCACCTTGTATTAATACATTGATTCTGAACGAATGTTATTACATACTGAGCCTGATATACAACATTACATCGGTTTCTTTATTAAGTTAAAGAAGGATATAATTATGTATTGGAGGATAATGTTGTAAATATTTTTCTGAATCAAGAGTTGATTCAGTCAGGCACATTATATAAAAGCATAAACTTTCTAAAATCAAACCACAGTTCAAAAGTATCTCGAACACAGATAAGAGGAGTAGTTCAGAAATGAACGAATACTTCTTGAGGCATTGTAGACTAGATCATATCAATGCGACATGACCAGCTAATATACATAAGGATGAATATGATAATATTTTCGAATTTTCATCTTATGACACTTGCCAGTCTTGTCTCAAAGGTATATGACCAACACTTCGTTTATTGGAAACAGAGAAAGAGTTAGTGAACTCTTGGGAGTGATGCATAATGATGTATATGGTCCCATGTCTACAAATGCCAAGGTTAGTTCTTTTGAGAACTAAATAGGTAGAAGTATTAAAGTCCTATGATGTGATCGAGGAGGTGAATACTTGCGTATGGAGTTCCGGGAGTTTCTAAAAAGAGAATGTGATTCTCTCTCAGCTTACTCTTTCGTATACACCACAGCACAACGGTGTATCGGGGCGAAGGTATCGTACCGTATGAGATATGGCGTGCTCTATGATGAGAATTGCTGAGTTACCTATTTCCTTTTTGTGTTATGCACTTGGGAAGCTGCATACCTATTGATTGGGGTTCCATCCAAATCAGTGCCTACCACTCAATATGAGATATTAAATGGGAAGAGACCATGTCTTAAACGAGTTAAGATATGGAGTTGTCCGGCCTATATTGAAAAGAAAAATCCGGACAAGCTCGAGGCAAGGTCAGTTGCGTAAGTTTGTCAGGATATCCCAAACATTAATGAGGGAATATCTTCTACCTAACTGAGGAGCAAAAGGTGTTTTGTTTCTCAACATGCCACCTTTTTAGAAAAGGAAATTCTTATGAAGAAATTAGTGGTCATGAGGTAGAACTGGAAGGAGTTCCAGTTAGACAAACTAACAGCTGATGATTTGGTGAAACCAAAGGATTCAATAGTTTCCAACGAATCTCAGCCTCTCCGTGAATCTGCTAGGGTTCCTCATCCACTTGAGAGATACTACGGTCTTCTCGGTGACAGTAGGAACAAGGATTGCATCGTGAGATGATCGCCCAACCGGGTTGAGGCAGTTGGAACGTACGTTTTTATGAAATAGTCAAAGAGTTTGACTTCATCAAAAAGGTAGATGAACCTTGTATATACAAGAAGGTTGAAGAGAGTAAGGATGTATTCCACGTATTGTACGTAGATGGTATACTCTTGATATGAAATGGTTTCCTATGCTACACTCCGCCAAGCTCCTCTTATCACAAAGATTCTCAATAGAAGATCTGGATGGTGCCTGCTACATCTTGTGGATTATAATCTATGGTGATAGATCTATAGTGGATGTTAGGAGTGTCCCAAATCCAGGTACATAAATACCATATTAAAGGGGTTAGTATGGATGATTCTAAGCGTGGTGGGTTGCCCACTTACTCTTCAATCACTCTCTCCAAAAAGATGTCTCCAAAGAATGATTTGAAGAGAGCTCACGTGCAAGGGATACACTATGCTTCGGCAGTAGGCTCTATCAGAGTATGTGATGTTATGTACCATACTAGGTGTAGATGACTCACTAGGTGTAGTGATCAGGAATTAATCGGATCTTTAGAGAATCATTGGATAGCTATGGAGGACATTTTTAAGTACTTGAGAAGCACTAAAAAATGTTCTGGGTTCCAGCTTCCAGAGTGATAAGTTCGACTGAGAGTCAGTCACAGGCATTGTCTTTACCCTCAGTGCAGGGACGGTATGTTGGAAGAGTTCCAAGCTAGATACAGTGACATACTAGACGATAAAGGCTGAATAAATTGCTACCAATGATACTACCAAAGTGGCTGTCTGGACATTTCTTGTTCATGAGATGAACAAAGTTCCTACCATTGAGCGTCCAATAACTGTTATTATGACAACAATGGAGTTGTGGTTTTGGCCTAGGAACACCCATCCCATTAGCATTCCAGAAAAATTCTAAGGCAAGTATTACCTGATCAGGGAGAAGATTGATCCCCAAGGGATCGAGGTAAGGAGAGTAGACCTGAAGGATAACACGGCGGATCCACTCACAAAGGCCTTACCCCTAGAGAGACTTCTCTACAATGGTTGAGTATGGGATACTACAACCACTGCTACATTGTTAGGTATTGGATACTATAACAGATGGCCTTAGTGCAAGTGGGAGATTATTAGTTATATGTATGCCCTAAAGGCCATTACTGTACATGCGATGTATATTGTAGTGGATGCTTGGACATACATAGGGAGCGCATTCTTGCTCGATATGATAGTATGCTATCTGGTTGCACTTTATCTTAACATGTTAACAAACACTGTTTTGTGATCACATGTTTATAAAGCCCTTAGGATGATTACTTCACTACCAGGATTATGATGCAGATCATACTAGTGGGCACAGGGCAGTCGATAAGTACATCCTTCAAATGTTCCTAGTCGTGGGAGTATCGAGATAGGGCATCGGTACTCTAGAGTAGACAAGCATATGCGCTTCTTGACCCATATGATGGACGATGAATCATCCCATATCCATTGGTGTTTGACTTCAGAGAAGGCATACGGGTGCTCAGTGGAGACTGGGTACACCGGACGGACTCGTTGAGAACTCCTAGATGGTATTATACCTATCGTCGGATAGCAGTTCTCTGGTGACACTGGTATAGGTTAGTCTGTAGACCCGAGATCGTCATAGAGACTTGTGTGATTCCCACTGTGTTTTGATTTCCACCATACCATGGTCAAGAGATCGTGCAAAATGGTGGCTTTTGGGTACAGTCCCGAATCACATGGAGGCAATGAGCGATAGGAGGGGTTTCGTCTCTCCCGGTATTAGGGCTTGATGTTGCGTTGTGCTTGATTGGCCATAACAGGAAATCCCTGGCCTGGTTGCTGAGATTTACGTCTAAGTTTATCAGTAGTTTCTCGAACCGTTATGGACCTTGCATCGGCATGACTTATTAGGCTATTGGGGTCTGACGCTATACCACCCCCAGGTTATGATATGCGACATATCTGACGAAGAGACCGAATTGTATGGTAGTGTTACTGATTGGATTCGCAGGAGTTATAGCAGGCTTGCATGTTGATCCTCTGATCGCTCAATACCCGGATGGCCGTTACGTTTAGCAGACCGTTTACGGCTTGTGGGTGTTTAATATGATCATCACCTACTGCCGGCGTATTGACGAGTCTTTAGAGTCCTACACAGAGGTTTCCTGGTTCATGCGAAATGGAGTAGGAGCACGTATTTGATGTGTGCGGGACCAAGATTTATACGAGTATGTGATACCGTTTTCTATTCTCGCCGCATGTGATATTGGTCGGGTATATGAGACATAGCCGGGTTATCGGATCAAGTGTTGATTCGATAAGTTGATTCATTTGATATTAGTCGGTTATATGTACTATAGCCGGATTATTAAATCAAGAGTTGATTTAATAATTTAATGTATAATTATATATTTGATATATTAAATTACATTGACTAATATTAGCTCACTTAAGATTTCTTTTCTCACTTTATGATTCATTGATATATATGTGATATATGTTAAATGTACTGTTTTCTTTTTGCACAAAATATATATGTGATATATATTGTTGTGTCATGCTAGGTTACACATGCAACATGTATGTATGAGTCATACACCATGCTAGGTTTTAGTTAGGGTTTTATTTGTTTTAAGTAATTCAAACATTTGGATAATGAGTCATGGTGGAAGCTTGGAGAAGCTTGTGGAAAACATTGACTTAGTCCACTTATTTGTCTAGCTTAAGCTATGTTTCAACCCAACCCTTAACTCATAGCTATGGTTAAGTCTCTACAATAGTTAGTGGATGACATACAAAAACTATGGTTGCATTTCTAACCTCATGGATTCATTCATCACTTGAGCTTCATCTTCTTTTTCCTTATTCAAGCTTTCTAGCTTTTGTGAAAGTGATAATGCCTTGTGAGAAAAATATATCTAAAGTTAGCCCACTTCCTACTTCATCATCCTATACTATTAGCATGATTGATACTTGCCAAAACCTTGCTAAGGTGCTAAGCTAACCCTATAAGAAAATAAAGAAAAGACCATGGTAGGAAAATGTAACAACATTAAAATATGACATTGTGCATGTCATGAGCACAAATCAAGCTTAATGGACGATTAGAAATATTTAATCGCGATTAGCATAAAAATGGAATATAATTAATCATAAAGAATTCATAATTTTCTTAAATCCTATAAAACACCCTCATTTCAGTAATTCCTATAATTTTCCAAATATTTCCCAATTTATCGGTATATAATTATACCACATCATTAAAATATTCACAATATTTATTATTTAATTATATAAATTCCCAAAAATAATTTTTTATTTTTCTGAAATGTTACAATCTTCCCCTTAAAGAAATTCGGTCCACGAATTTAAATTTAAACCTCTCAAATACTAAAACATTTCAGTATAAAGATCAAGTCGTCTGGCTCCGAAATCATAAATACATAAAACACATCGTAGCGCAATTCACGCACAAGAAAAACGAGTATATAACTCAAAATCAAAACTCCGTGCAATCATCGGAGCTATGGTGAAGACACCAATGTCAAAGCCCAAAACGAAAACCAACATGATATACATCAAAACTATAACATGCGCATAGTACGCATCGGTGTAAACTCGTCAAAACATCTGAAAGAAATGCATGCCAAGCCTTTTTCAACCCACTGTGTAATGCACGTATTCACGGCACAGTAGTGGACGTCTATTGTAAGAAAATAACTATATATATATATATCCTTTGTTTAACATACACGTCCCGCCGATTTTGAAAATAATCTAGAAGGGTTTCCTTTCTTAAATGTCTTGTGTCATCTCGGACACGTACGTAAATACTGAGACTATAGCTCCTTTTTGGAAATCCCTTAGATAACTATCAATGCATGCAAAAATATATCCAGGTTTTTTTCTCTGACTAGTCCTGCTCAGTACTAAAACAAATAGTAAATATTATAAAGATGTACTGCTCCACAAGAATAAATCCCAAAATGTGCATAAGAATGCCACGTTCGTATGGTGCGCACTGAAATCTAAATCAATAAATGTGCCATACATGTGCACCGAAACAAAATCTATGTACAATGGGTGTGCACGAAAAAACCGGTCAAGGGAAACGGTGTGTGCCTGACAACAATATTAGGTGCCTCTGATATGCACGAAGAATCCCGATTTAGTGCATCTGGCGTGCACCAAAATCTTAACAAGTGCATTAAGTATGCGCAAGAATCCAAACCAAGTGCACAAGGTGCACAAAAACAAATATCGAGTATCACAATCGAAATCGATGGTATACATCACATCTCAATCCAAATCAGGTATACAGTGGTATATAATCTCACAACCATGTGCATCATCGTGCAAAAAAATCAAATCCAAATACTGGAAGTGCATGAAAACTATACCGAAAGCACAAGTCAAATCACATGCATACCATAGGTATGGATTCAAAATCAACATCTTAAATGATATCAAATCGAAGTCAAGTGCAACTGTGGTGCACAAAATCTCAATCACGTAAATAAATCGCCCAAAATACCGAAATCAAGGATGACAGAAACATTCCCGCTCGAGCACATCCTCTAAAGATCACTAGCCAACTGTCATGGTCACTCATAACATGTTTCGTCGACGATGCCGAACTCTAGCCTACTGGGTGTGCACAATATGACCGCTCCTGGGTCTAAGTCTTCTCGTATAGTATTCCAGAAAGGTTCTATCGAAGTCTCTCCCAAATCTCGTTTCTGCCGAACTTCCCGGATGTTACCACCCTTCAATAAATCTATTTCTTGTTTCGGAACGGCTGCATACTTATCATGACTCCTTCTGGAAGATATATCTATACACAACGCCACTGCATGCATATCACATCTCTAATGCCAGCGGAGTGGAATGCCATCTCATCAAGATCTCGCACGAACCTCTTACTCCACTTTTCTCTAAGGTCGACCGATTCGTACTCCTCTCTTCATGACTGTATGGACGGCGCGCCAACGGCTATACTCATATGAGGAGTCTCCCAAACAATGTATCCCATCACATGATATTCGAACGACGTCGAACTTTTCGATGGATCCGTCAATGTCTTATAATCCCCAAGAGCTCAACTCTTGATTACAGTTTAAAAATATCCATTACATGCCACAGTACCTATGGACCAGCCGTAGAAAAGCAAACCAAGCCTCATTAATGGCATCGCGGAACTGCCGCAAACCCTTAGGTTTAAAGGCATTCCTATTGTCATTATATCGAGTTAGGGTTTCATTCTTCTAGAGGGTCCACGGAATTACTTGTATATTTTTCCGAATACCTTGAACTTGGAAAAATGGGTTTCTGACAATCGATCGTCTTCTATCGACTCTCAACGTACCTACGTGAAGTCTTCTCTAGCTGGAATCAATCAATTTGATGACCTTGCATCGGGGTAAGCGAACGAACCACATGTCCTAGTCATTCATCCTTTGTGACTAGCGATCTTCTATCATATATCTAAGTATAAATTCGTGCTGCAATAGCTCCAAATATTTGGGGCGATATCTTGTCATTCACAGCAACAACTGGCTCATTCGTCCGCACGATAAACAGTGCCTCAATTATCAAGAATAGACGATACATCAATGGTCATCACAATCTAGCCGGCCTCTAGCAGTGGCCCAATCCTCTGGTGCTGATCTGCGCGTCCAAGAAAACTTTGCAAAAGCAATACATCAAACACTCATGGCACGAAAAACACAATAAAACGACACATCTATACAATCGTGTGTCACCGGAATCACGCCCTGGTCAGTCCTCGTCCGTGACGAGCTCGTGCTAACCGCAACTCTAGCCGCAGCACTCTCTGCCCATGTAATCGTGGCAGCAAAACCATAAACCTATATCGATGAGGATAGATTATATGAATGAGTATAATAGTGTGCAAGAAAATGTACATCCTAAGGCTTCTTAAGAGGAGTAGCATATCGTAAGTATGCCGCGGAACACACACACACGGTACGTCACTCTTCTTAAGTCACCAACTACATCAACCAAGGTCAATCTACGTGATGAAAGTTCGGGTCTAATACCCCCTCGACCAAGTCTAAGTTCCGTAAGGTCAAGCCTAGGTTCCGAATATATATACGCCCTAAACTCCGCATGGTCAAACATAGACTCGACCCAAGGTTAACCTAGTGCTTTAATACCAAATTTGTCACGACCCGAAATTGCACGTGACTGGCACTTTAATCATATGAAGCCTATAGGACCCCATCTTATTCAAGTAAGCCAAAAAAATCCCAGAAATCTAAACCATTTGAAAAGAGAGAGTAGGAAAGTTTTGTTTAAAAGCAAGTAGTTTGACAGCATAAGCTGAAGTATGCATTTTTAAAACCTCAAGTCTTTTCTGAAAATTCCAGCAAAGTTTTCTTTGTAAATACTGGTTCTAAACGGATACAAACATGCATAATATAAAGGCATCCCCAAGCGGGAGCTAGCTCTCCGTCAATTGGAGGTCACAACCACGCAAACAATATAATATACAACGCCTAAGGGCAATGATCAATACTCAGAAAGAAAACCAGAGGAAAACCATAATAATACAACGCGCGACTCTAAGGTCGAAAGAATATACAACTGGTCTTCTAAGTCTAATAATTAATACAAATCTGGTTGATTGAGTTTACTAAATAAAACTGAATAAAATAAAGTACAATGGTGGTCACGATGTGAGTGAACCCACCTACCAAAGCAATCACCCGGAATGAAGTAATATTCCAGCAATGCCGCCAAGGAAAACCTGTACGGCAAAACCTGCAAGAAACTGTGGCACAAGGGGGGTGAGTTGCCAACTCGTGAGTAGAAAACATCACCGAGCAGAAATCGCATGAATGACTTAATTCTAGGTCATACGGTAAAAATATATCCTCAATAATATATCCTGAACCATTTACACATAAGTGTAATACCACGTGCTCGTGTCTCTGCCTCAGATAGCAACATAACATATATATAATGTATGAATGCATCGAAATGAAAACAGAATATATCATGAATGAGAAAACTGTAACACCTTAGGATGTGTTAAGTGGCTAATTATATTTATATAAAAGGTTTTTAATGAAAAGATTACCAAATTGTGTTTCAAATATTTTTAAAAATTTAATAAATATTTTAGTAGAATTTTTTTTAGCTTGCACACATATGTGTATGTAAACTTGGGTTATTATAGGGCTAACCATGATTAGCAACCATGGTGGTTTTAAAACTTGAGAATTTAGTCAATTGGGTTTTAATTAGGTTAATTGGTAATTTTAATAAAAGGTTGTTTTATTATATATTTGAATTAATTTAAACTTGTTGACTTGGTGAGAGAGAGAGAGAGAGTGAGAAGGGGCATCATGGCAAAGGCCATGCTTGTATTAAATGAAGAGAGAGAGAGAGAGAGGTTGACCACTTGTGCCACCATTATTTACCTCTCAATTTTTCCTTCTCATTTCATTCTCATTCACTCACACACACACACACACATACTTCTCCAGCAACAGCAACAGCCTCATTAGCAACAGCAGCAGCCTCATTAGCAGCATCAGCAATAGCAACAACATTGGCGGCAGCAGGCAACAACAAGCAACAGCAGTACCAGCAGCTTAGAGCAGCAGCAGTAGTAGCAGCTCCAGCAGCCATAGCAACTCCAGATCCCCTCCTTCTCCTTCCTCCTGCCTCCTAGGGTCGAGAGTGGGGTATACTTCTTAACCCTACATCCTAGTTTGCATAGTTGGTGTGTTTATAGCTTCGATTAGTGATTAATTGTGCGTTTTAGTGCTATATGTGATGATTAGTGTGAACTTTGGTTAAGTGAGGTTAGTATTGGTTAGATAAGTTAATTAAGTGTCGTTAGGGCCATGTTAACCTAGCTTAGCCCCCAATTTCACTAAAACACCACCAGGTTTTGGTTTGATGCAAAATTTATCGCTTTTAAGCAAATTCTAGCTTCCTGTGATCTGCTATCGACCCAGTGAGTTCAGAATAAATCTGAGTTAGCTGGAGTATAGTTGTTAGGTGTTGATCCGATATGTAGAACACGACCCCCAAATTCCATCTTTTGGCCGCCGAAAAATACATTCTGGCCGCAATTTGCGGCCAGATAGGAGAACTGTGGGTTGGGGTTTTGATGGTTCGTGTCTGCTGATATGTGGGGTTTTATGGTATATATATTTTTGTAATATCATTTCTGTTTAAAAATCTGAAGCTAAATACCTATTTCTCGTATTTTAAATCTTCGCGACACACGTGATACGTGTGTGGGTTTGGGGTGTTCTGCGTATCGCGACGCGTCGAGATAGTTTCAGACGCGTAATTACACGTTTTAGCATATCGCGCACACGCACGCTTGGTTTGCGACGCGGGTTTCTAGTTTGACTTTAAATGTCGTGTTTGTATGGTTTTCAGCTTATGTGTGATATATTGTGTAAATTCTAGGATCGCAGGCGAGTGTGACGTACGCTGCGAAGAAGGGGAAACAAGTCGTCGGCTACACTTAGCGCGAAACTTCGGTGAGTAGATTTAACATCTACGGGGATATCGCCCTCATGGCGTTATGCGTCAGGGCTGATAGGACCTTATAGCTTCAGATTACTTTTACCTACATTGACTGTTCATGGATACTGTTGTTGCATATTGCATTCCCTGCTATATGTATGTAAACTTAGAATTGATAGAACACCGCACTATTACTAACGGTTCATGTTGCACGAGCACTAATCTGCATGTTACACACACACCGTTAGTAATTGCCATGACACACTCACTGTAGAATTGCCATGATCATTATACTGTAGTTCATTTCACATATGATTCGATATGATTTTCATAGACATTGGGAGCCGCATGAGGTCTTTAAAAAACTGAAACTATTTTAAGAAGCGGTTCCTCCCTTTATCCTATATTAGGTCTTGATGTACATAACACATCGCATTTGATTTACTCATTTGTGTTGGATTTCATGTGATTTCTGGTTTTGAGGACCGTGGGGTTATTTAAGAAAAGATGCACTATTTGAAATCCCGGTTCCTCATGATATGATATTTTGGTGCGTCCACCACGCGTTTTCTCGGTGGTGAGACGTGTGCTTGAAACCCGATTCGAGGAGTTGGATGATCCATTTGCTGGTTCGTGGTGGACCCGGTATGGTTCCCATCGGTAAGATGATCGATGGACTTTGCCGATTGAGCCTGGAGGTGGGAGAGTACCTACCGGTGATTGGTTGGACCTGGCGGTTATCCGGGGGATACTGACCAGAGTTGATAGATGGATACGGGACGACCCGTACTGCTGGGGCCGAGGGCCGATTCCGCAGACGGAGACCATGGGCTGATCCGGACTGATGGAGCCTGATATATGAGGATTTGCGTGTCGATGCTGGACATGAGTATTTTATGTTATTTTGAGTGCCGATGATGGGCATTCGTGATTCTCAGAGATTTTACAGGATTTGAGGGCCGAGGAGAGTGCCGGCGCCTGAGTTATTTGGGATTTGGGTGCAGTGTTGGGCACCGATTATTTTTTCCACGTTGATATTCCGTGTAGATGTTGTTTATCCCATGCTCAGCATTGATTATCATGCATCTCATCCTGTAGTTATTTTACCTGATAGAGCACTTGCATGATTTTTGCACCTACTGCTTGTCGCATATAGATTTTACCTACTGGCATATGATAGAGTAGCGCAGTACCTTTATATGTTATCTCTATTCATGAGTTGGCAACCCACCCCCGTTGTGCCACAGTATTTACAGGTTGCCCATCAGAGTAGTCGCGGCAGGCTGCCTTTTGCATCTTTTGGCTACAGATACCACTACTGTTGGTGCGAGAGCTGTTTTGCAGTAGGTGGGTTGTGTTCATA
Organism: Agapanthus africanus; assembly: GCA_030015575.1. Classification (NCBI taxonomy): domain Eukaryota; kingdom Viridiplantae; phylum Streptophyta; class Magnoliopsida; order Asparagales; family Amaryllidaceae; genus Agapanthus; species Agapanthus africanus. The sequence goes on from CM057350.1 coordinate 244,331,582, forward strand.
TCAGATTTTTGCATTTTTATACCGCCCAATTTTTATCACATTGCATATCGGTAGGTACTCTTGAGCCGTGTTTGCTAGTCAATTGCAGAATACAGGTTCTCGGCTCTGAACGGTGAAATTCATGGAAAAACACGACAAAACCTGGGTTCCTGCCAACCACAGATAAAACACAGGTCTCCTCTCTTTATCCGTCTGTTGCCACACACCAGTTTAAGAGACAAAATGGCAAATCAATGTCATTTTCATGCACAAGGCTCAATGACAACACAAGATCCAAGAAATCTATGCGGAGCTCGAGGAAATCATGACTAAAAGATCCACATCAAATCATCTATTGCTCAACAGAAATTCTGGAAAAATCGTGAAGCAAATCTGAGAAAAATCATATGCCAGAATAGAGGACATAAAAGACCAGGGAAGCACAAAAAAATAGAGGGTCCAACTCCTCTAAATGACCGCGGAACCGCGGCCAATAGGGGGTCTAGGCAGCGGTTCCACGGCCGTATGGTGGCGGCAGTCGACCAGTTTTTTGGGGCTGTTTTGTCTTTTCATCTTTGTTCTGAATGTTGCCCTAGATTTCCATCTCCTTGCCTACAAATAGTCTAGAACCTTGTGAAGCCAAGGGTGCTTAATCTTGTATTTTTTAGGGTTTAGAATACTTTTTCTTCTTCCTCTTCTCATCTCTTCTCCATTGAAAACCTTGTAGTGAGCTTTTGTGAGTGAAGAATGATGAATAAAGAAGTTCATTTTGTTATTATACTTGTCTTGCTCTTTTTATGTTAATCGCTTGTAATCGTTAATTGATAAGTAGTTGTTGTTATTTATTGTTGTTTCTTTCTTTTCTCTTTTTCTTTATCCTTAAAACAACCATGATGCTTACGCTTGATCCTTGCCAAGGTGAGGTCGCAAATAGCTAGTTGTTATCTTCTAATCTCTTTCTTTCTAACTTCCTCTTTTTTTATTTTCTTTTCATTATGATGTGTGAGTAGTTTCCATACTTGTAAGGGTAGGATAAGGGAAGTTTGAGAGAAGGAAATCTCTCTCACACTTTCCTTGCCCAACATCTTAAATCAACTCCCATTAATTGAACCACAATCAGCTCCCTACGGTACCCTATCCTACATGATAGCGGTGATTTCATAGTGAGACCGGTTGTGGTTGAATTAACCGGAGGTTATGGCTAAGAGCCAAGAACGGACGGACAAGCACCAAAAGGAAGAACTTAAGCGTTGGAAAGCCTAACTTATACTCGCAAGTTTCTTCCTAGTCGTGCTAATCCCCGTTGTTGCCGATTACCATAACACCGATATTAAGAGTGGCAACGAAAGAAGTGAGCGACTCCTAACTCAAACTAACCTAATCCTAACCCTAACAAGCTCTCTTTACATATCATTTTAACACTTAGATAATCACAAACAAATCTGGAAAATTGGACTTAACTCGTTAAAGCACATAGAAAAAGATTCCCATCTCCCTGCGGACGACCCGTACTCAACCGGCTAGCTACAAGCGAAACCGTTTTGATTGCGGTAATTAACTAAACTTGAACACGCAGAATCTCTACCAATCAAATGGCGCCGTTGCCGGGGAGACGGTAGTTTATTTCTTTGTGTAATTTCGGGTTAATTTGTGAATATAAATATAACCGAAAAACAAAACAAAAAAATATACATTGTAAAAAGAAAAGCATCTTGTTATTTTTGATTAGTTTTTGTGCAAGTGTGCAGGATAATACGGAGTTCAAGTTCAGTGCCAAAGACGTGGGAAGATAGACCCATATTTCGTGGCTACACCGCAACGGATCAAAACGAAGCAAACGGTCTACTGTAAAAATATTGAGCAGATACAGTAAGAAAGTCAAAATTCAGCACATCCAGACAAGCAGAGGACACCCAACAGAGCACACCCAAAAATTTCCGCAGCCCAACTCCAACAAACCGCCGCGGAACCGCGGCATAAGGAGGCTTAGGCCGCGGAACCGCGACCATTTGGTGCCTTCGGGCTGCCCAACTTTCTGTGAGTTCTTCTCTTCTCTCTCCCACTCCTCTGGACTCCAATAACTGTGTTTTCTGCAGCATTCTTTGCGCAAACTCTCATCCCCCTTCCAATAAACTGTTTTTGTGCAGGATTCTTTACGCCGTGCTAAAAATAAAAATTGTTTGCAGTTGATTTGTTATCGCTTTGCATTCATTAATACGGACTTAAGGGGCTTGAAACCAATTCAGATTGGGTGGGGATTTCATCACCCTTCCCAGGACCCCAAAAATCATAAAAAGCATATGCATTGACCATTGTTAAATTAAAAAATTCTAGACTCAGCCCTAAGGACTTCGCGCGCAATAGGACAGAGGACTAGTTACAGGCATCGGCCGTTTATCCTATCCGACTTTTGCGGTGCCTAGGCAAGTGTGACGAAGGCAAGTGGTTATTTAATTAAGGAACTTCGCGAAAGCGTTGGACAACCTCCCACTTACCTGGCACTTATCTGGCCGCATTGACGGAGAAGAGGCGGTTTGAGGTCCTATTTCTAGCCCTCTGGAACAGTTAGGAGCTGTCTAGCAGACCTAGGTGACCCTAGATCTAGGTGTGATTGTGCATATCTTTTTTGTGATTGCTTAAAGCCGTAAGTCCGTACATATTTCTGTAAAGCTCTTTCTAAAAAAAACAAAAAAGGAAAAATCAAAAACTTTTATAAAAACTTGCCCTTTGTCGCCAAATCCACTTTTCACCCACCACCCATCGTATTTCTCATTGACGTTTTCTTACCCTCACCTTCTCCGTTTTGACTATACTGAACTCGTTTAGTATATGTCCGCTTGGACTCGGGACACTAGCGCCCGCCTAGTCCGCGTTACGTTAGTCGCTACCGACTACACGATCGACTCAGACGTCGAAACTCCGTCCACTCCTCTTTCACCCTTACCTTTGCCGGCCAACTCCGACGTTGACCGGAATTCTGTTCATACATCTTCACCTTCACCATCACCAACCTCTTCTTCCGCGATATCAGGATTTAATCCAAACATCTCTTTGACTACCTCTGGATTGACCCCACCTCCTACGGAGACCAATAACCCACCACCGCCGCCTGTTGTAGCGCCGCAGCGAATCGCGCTCCAGGATCGTTTCTATCCCACCCGTTCTGCACTTCCCACCTGCCTTTCTCTTCCACCGGCCAATGGGGATAATTTTGAAATTAAGCCCCACTTCATCAACATGCTTCCATGATTTCATGGGCTTGAATCTGAAGATGCCTATATCTTCATCAATAAATTTCAAAACGTTTTTGCCATGATGAAAACTACCCAACTGTCGGACGATGCTATACGTCTACGGGTCATTCCGTTCACTTTATGCGATCTTGCTGAAAAATGGCTGTATAGCACCGCTTCCCACTCCATAACCAGTTGGGACGAGTTTGTTAAAGCGTTTCTCAAAAAGTTCTATCCGAATCATAAAACCGCAAGGATTCGCAATGAAATCAACCAATTCTCTCAGCTTCCTTCTGAACCCTTCTGGAAGTGCTTTGACCGGTACAAAGACCTTCTTGTTCAGTGTCCTCACCACGGTATAGAGAAATGGCAACTTTGCCAAACCTTATACGAGGGCCTGAACCCAGCAACGAAGCAGTTGTTGGAAACAATCTGTCAGGGCCACTTCCTATCGAAATCCGACGAGGAAGCGTGGCAATTCTTTGACGACCTTGCGGAGCAAACGCTACAATGGGAGAGCACCAGATCGACTTCTTCTTCTTCTACCTCCACCTCTACCGGTCAGTCTAGGGTAGGAATTCACCAACTTGATGTCTCTATTGCGATGAAAGCTGAAATGGCTGCAATAACGAGAAAGCTTGAAGCGATAGAGAGTAAATTTTCTTCTCCTGCTCCTGCCCCTGTTCTTCCCCTTCGTACCATCTACGCTTGTTGTTCCGATCCTTCTCACTTAACCAAAGAGTGTCCTTACAATCTACCATCGCAAGGGCAGGATCAGGTTAATGCTGCATTTCAGAAAAGACCGAGGAATGATCCATACTCTTCCACCTACAATCCCGGTTGGAGGAACCACCCCAATTTCGCCTGGAATCAGAATCAGAATCAATTCCAAGGCAACAATTTCCAGAGGGCCCCTCCTCCACAACAACAAGCGCAACAACAAACTCAACAGCAGTTTCAGCAGCCCTTCCAACCCCAACCTTTTCAAAATCAGACGAACAACTTTGCACCCAACAATTCTTTTCCACCAAACAACTTTGTTCCGTCAAACAACGATAAGGTTTCCTCGCTCGAATGAAGTCTGGAGGCGTTCGTTAAACAATCGACACAATCCACTGCCAACATCCAGTCTTCCATTCAGTCCTTAGTGCAACACACTGCTGCACACGGGCAAAGCATCAAGACCATCGAGGCCCAGATTGCACAGCTGAATGCGGCCTTAAGCGAGCGAGAGAAGGGGAAACTCCCGTCCCAGCCACTCCCTAATCCCGGTCACCTACATAATGTACATGTTGCTCTTAAACAACAGAATCATAATGTGAGTGCCGTGACCACATTGAGATCGGGAAGGACGCTGCAAAACAACATCGGCATACGGATCAACGATGACACCCCGGACGCTTCATCTTCTTCTTCTTCGTCTTCTTCTCCTGCTTCTTCGTCTTCTGAGCCTATTCTCCGTTCTTCACAAGGCTCTCCTTCCTCTTCTTCTGCTTTGAATGGACCCACTTCTCACTCCACGAAAACACATGTTCTGGGATCCATTCCAACTCCACAATCTCCTCCACAAGCATTAGACTCAACCAATTTTAAAAACGTTTCATTTCCAAACCGGTTGAGGTCTAATAAACAAAATCCTCAAATGGAGAAGATTCTGGAGTTATTTAAGCAGGTTAACATTAACATTCCTCTTTTAGATGCCGTCCAACAAGTCCCATCCTACGCGAAAATCATAAAGGACTTGTGCACGAAAAAGAGGAAGTCTCAGGTACCCAAGAAAGTTTTCTTGGCTAGTGCTGTGAGTGATGCCCTTACCCAATCTTTACCACAAAAACAGAAGGACCCTGGCTGTCCTATGATTTCTATTAGCATTGGGGATAAGAACATCAACCGCGCACTATTAGATCTTGGTGCCAGTGTTAACCTGCTTCCGTACTAAGTATACGAGCAATTAGGCGTAGGAGAGCTGAAACCCACACACTGCACTCTCCAAATGGCCGACCGATCGATCACCCATCCTAGGGGTGAGCTAGAGGATGTGTTAATAAAAGTCGGGAACTTCATATTCCCCATTGACTTCATTGTATTAGACACACAGCCTGTAGCTAACCCCCGGAATCAAATTCCGGTGATACTCGGTCGCCCATTTCTTGCAACCTCAAATGCTGTGATCAATTGTCGCAATGGTTCGATGAACCTCTATTTTGGAAACATGACAATTGAACTCAACATTTTTAGGTTGGGGAATCAGCCCGCCGAACCTAATGCTCATATACTGGACGTCTGCTCGATCCAGGAGATCACCCCAGAAGAATGTGAATTCGAGGAGTTTCTGTTTGATCACGATAATCTTGTGCCACTAGTGCGTTCCTCCTCAAACCTGCTGCTGTTTCTGCGCCCGACAACGACTACGAGTGTTTCACGTTCTTGAACGATCTTAGCCGCTCGCAACCCGAGTTTGAATCCTTCGAATTTCCGGATGAGTTACCTGAACCATCCGACTCGGTCGCTTACACTCGTTTTGAACCTTTGCTGGAATCTTTTGAGTTCGAGACCGCTTCACCAATCTTGCCTTCCATCGTTTCACTTCCTACGCTCGAACTCAAGCCTTTGCCGTCTCACCTTAAGTACGCTTACTTAGGTGAGAACGAGACCCTCCCTGTCATCATCTCGTCTTCTCTAGCTCCAGAGCAAGAGAAAGCCCTTCTCACGGTCTTGCACAGCAACAGGCAAGTTTTTGGCAGGTCCATGGCGGACATCAAGGGGATTAGTCCCCTGATCATTGAGCATCACATTCATCTGATGGATGATGTCAAACCAGCCCGGGATCTACAAAGACGTCTCAATCCAGTCATGAAAGAGGCTGTGAAGAAGGAGATCGTAAAATGTCTGGATATTGGTATCATTTACCCTATCTCTGATAGCTAGTGGGTTAGCCCCATTCACGTTGTCCCCAAGAAATCAGGTATAACGGTCATCACTAACGAGGCGAACGAGTTAATCCCTACTAGCACCCAAACTGGGTGGCGAGTATGCATCGATTACAGAAAACTCAACGCCGCAATGCGGAAGGACCACTTTCCGCAACCTTTCATTGACCAAATGCTTGAACGATTGGCCGGACACGAGTACTACTGCTTTCTTGATGGCTACTCCGGCTATAATCAGATTCCTATCGCCGAAAAAGACCAGGACAAGACCACATTCACTTGTCCTTTCGGCACGTTTGCATATCGTCGCATGCCCTTTGGGTTATGCAATGCGCCCGCTACCTTCTAGCGGTGTATGATGGGATTCTTCTCAGACATGGTGGAAAAATTTCTGGAGATCTTCATGGACGATTTCTCCATCTTCGGCGATTCCTTCAACGAGTGTTTGCTGCATCTCGACGCTGTCCTTACCCGATGTAAGGACAAGAATCTCACTTTGAATTAGGAGAAGTGCCACTTCATGGTGCGCGAAGGTATTGTCTTAGGACATATCATCTCGCAAAATGGCATAGAGGTTGACAAAGCAAAGATTGAGGTCATTTCCAATTTACCTCCTCCTAGATGCGTCCGAGACATCCGAGCCTTCCTTGGCCATGCCGGTTTCTATAGACGGTTCATCAAGGACTTTAGCAAGATTGCTAGGCCCTTGACTCTTTTGCTGGCCAAGGAGACGCCATTCGATTTCAACTCGAACTGTGTGACTGCATTCGAGTCATTGAAAATCTCACTCACTTCTGCTCCCGTTCTTTCTTCACCTGACTGGACGCAACCATTTGAGATTATGTGTGATGCATCCGACTTTGCCATTGGTGCTGTCCTTGGACAACACATCAACAAGATGCCGCATGTAATCTATTATGCGAGCCGAACCCTGAACGACGCCCAACTCAATTATACAACAACTAAGAAGGAATTCTTGGCTGTTGTATTTGCTTTAGAAAAGTTCAGGCCCTACCTCATCGGCTCTCCAGTCATTGTCTACACTGACCATTCTGCTCTGCGCCATCTTTTTGTGAAGAAAGATGCAAAATCTCGGCTAATACGTTGGATCCTCTTGCTTCAAAAGTTTGACCTTGTCATTAAGGACAAACGAGGATGTGAAAACGTAGTTGCCGACCATCTCTCACGACTTCCTTCTTCGCCTTCGCTTCCAATTCCGATCAACGACGTTTTCCCGGATGAACAGCTCTTGACAGTATCTTGCGAACCCTGGTTCGTAGATATTGTGAACTATTTGGCTACGGGATTACTACCGACTGAATGGTCAAGTCAGGACAGACTTCGCTTCTTATCCAAAGTAAAACACTCTTACTGGGACGAACCCTATTTGTTCAAGTACTGTCCCGACCAGATTATTCGTCGGTGTGTCCCTGACGAGGAATTCAAGAGTGTGCTGTCATTTTGCCACGATCAAGCGTGTGGCAGGCATTTCGGCCCCAGAAAGACAGCTGAGAAGATCTTGCAATGTGGTTTCTACTGTCCACAACTCTTCAAAGATGCTCATGACTATTGCAAGACTTGCTCCCGGTGCCAAAACTTGGGCAGGATATCCCGGAGGAACGAGATGCCGCTCCAACCGATCTTGGTTGTGGAGATTTTCGACGTTTGGGGGATAGATTTCATGGGGCCGTTTCCCAGCATTTTCGGGAACTTGTACATCCTTCTCGCTTTTGATTACGTCTCTAAATGGGTCGAGGCTGTGCCCAGCCGGACTAACGACAACAAGGTTGTCGTTAGGTTTCTTAAAGAAAACATTTTCTCCCGTTTTGGGCACCCCCGAGCGATCATTAGCGACAATGGAAGTCATTTCTGCAACAAAACTTTCGAGGTCTTGATGCGGAAATACTCCATTAATCATAAGCTATCCACGCCCTACCACCCCCAAACCTGCGGGCAGGCCGAAGTTTCAAATCGTCAAATCAAGCAGATACTGGAGAAGACGGTTTCCAAGAACCGTAAGGATTGGTCGCTGAAACTCACTGATGCCCTTTGGGCATTTCGAACCGCTTATAAGACCGACCTTGGCGTGTCTCCCTATCGGCTTGTGTACGGAAAATCCTGCCACCTGCCTGTCGAAATAGAGCATCGCGCATTTTGGGCGATAAAGGAGCTGAATCTGTCTCTCGAAGATGCGGGCAGCCATCGGAAGCTGCAGTTGAACGAATTAAGCGAGCTTAGGGATGAGGCTTACGATAACGCGGTTTTCGTTAAGAATCGAACGAAGGTGTTTCACGATAAACACCTTTTGCGCAAAACCTTCGTACCTGGTCAGCAGGTACTGCTTTACGACACCCGACTTCACTTCCATCCAGGAAAGCTCAGATCTCGCTGGAAAGGGCCGTATTTTGTGCGGAATGTGTATCCACAGGGCGCTGTGGATTTTGAAAATCCGAGGACGGTTCATTTTTCAAAGTGAACGGACACCGACTAAAACCGTACCTTAGCGCCGAACCAACAGAGGAGCTCCTGTTCTTACAGGAGCCGGTTTACCTTGCATAATCTTCCTCTGCCTACCTCCAAACTTAGGTTATCCAGCCAAGAACAAGTGGACACTGTTCCAAATAAGTTTGGGGGTATGTATATACCACTTTGTATATATTTGTGGATATTCTTTTCCATTCTTTTTCTCTTTCTTTTCTTTAAAAACAAAAACACCAAAAAAATTGTGTATAGCTAACCGACAATTTTTGACCCTTCAAATGATCTCTTCATGCAATGACAGTGAGGACACTGTCCATTTTAAGTTTGGGGGTACGCTCGGTACGCATTTCTTACCTTCGCACTCATATGTAAATTTTGCATCTGCATATTTAAATCCATAAAATCCATAAAAATCTGAAAATTTTCTAAAAAACATAAAATCTTTTCTGTCAAGTTAGCTAGTGTGAGGACTCTGATTCAACATTTCGACGGTTTTGTTTGATAAAATAAGAATAACTAAATCTTATGTTTAGATTTTGAAAACCTGAAAAATAACTCTCCTTTGAAGTTAACTATAGCTGATATACGTCTGTACATCACACTACACGTGTCGTGAGTTTGTGGGAATTAGATGACAAGTCTTTTATGTCGAAAAACTTTTAAATGGATCAATGATTTTCTGAGGATCAAATAAGTTTGTTCTGAAATAAGTAATATCAAGAATAGTTTATGAAGTGAGTGAATATGAAGGAATGTTATTGATGCCTTAATTGGAACTAAGTCTGAAAAATAACCCATCTGAAACTTGATTGGAATGATTACACAACGAACCCACTAAACACGTCTTTTATCCAAAAAATAATTGAACTGCCGGTTATATCTCCGTTCGTATTGAATCATCTTGATTTTCACGCCAAACTGTCTTTTGTTTTTGGACCTAGTTAACTTGAGTAATTAAGTCCGCTGGGGTGTTTCTACACCTAATGCCCTAAAACCAACTGGTTTGGGAGCATTGGCCCAAAGCTCGCTAAGAAGCCTAGAAAGTCCAGATTAAAACAAAGTCAAGCAAGTGTTCTCTCCGAGTTAAAATTCCTAACGGTTCTTTGTGTGAGAATAATCTTGATAAAAGACAGGCTTTTATAAAAATTTTAGCGGAGATATGAAGGGTTTATTCTATGATAAAGACTATTGCATGTTCACAGAGGTGTGTATGAAATGAAAACAAGAAAAAGGTGGAGTAAAAGATAAGACCTAGTTTCCTGTTAAGGAAGATAGAAATTCGGAAGTTGAAAACTTACTGGAAAACGAAACTTGAAAAATGCTTAACTCTTTATAAAACTTATGTGATCCTTTCAAAATTCTTATCCGGGCTTTATTATGAGGACTTTATTCGACCTTTCTGGAACTTAACGACACTATTTGCACTGCACGTAAAGACATATAAAATCTGTAGTCAAATCAGAAGCGAGGTGTGAAAAATAAAGGTTCGATAGTCTAGACTTAGGATAATAGAATTGTTATTTTCTGAAACAAAACTCTAGGGTTTGAATCTTAGTTATTTTACAAAACCAACTTGACCGGATTTTGTTGGTAGTATCCGCTGAAAACCCTCAGGAGACAACACTCCTCCTACTAAGGACACCTAGAGGTTTAACGGCTTGTTGCACATGCTCAGTGCAATCGCGTTCCCTGCGAAGTAAGGTTAGGAAATTTTTTGTGAATAAATTGGCTTTGCTCGGGACGAGCAAATGATAAGTTTAGGGGTATTTGTTCATATCAGATTTTTGCATTTTTATACCGCCCAATTTTTATCACATTACATATCGGTAGGTACTCTTGAGCCGTGTTTGCTAGTCAATTGCAGGATACAGGTTTTCGGCTCTGAACGGTGCAATTCATCGAAAAACACGACAAAACCTGGGTTCCTGCCAACCACAGATAAAACACGGGTCTCCGCTCTTTATCCGTCTATTGCCACACACCAGTTTAAGAGACAAAATGGCAAATCAATGTCATTTTCATGCACAAGGCTCAATGACAACACAAGATCCAAGAAATCTACGCGGAGCTCGAGGAAATCATGACTAAAAGATCCACATCAAATCATATATTGCTCAACAGAAATTCTGGAAAAATCGTGAAGCAAATCTGAGAAAAATCATATGCCAGAATAGAGGACATGAAAGACCAGGGAAGCACAAAAAAATAGAGGGTCCAACTCCTCTAAATGACCGCGGAACCGCGGCCAATAGGGGGTCTAGGCCGCGGTTCCGCGGCCGTATGGTGGCGGTAGTCGACCAGTTTTTTGGGGCTGTTTTGTCTTTTCATCTTTGTTCTGAATGTTGCCCTAGATTTCCATCTCCCTGCCTATAAATAGTCCAGAACCTTGTGAAGCCAAGGGTGCTTAATCATGTATTTTTTAGGGTTTAGAATACTTGTTCTTCTTCCTCTTCTCATCTCTTCTCCATTGAAAACCTTGTAGTGAGCTTTTGTGAGTGAAGAATGATGAATAAAGAAGTTCATTTTGTTATTATACTTGTATTGCTCTTTTTATGTTAATCGCTTGTAATCGTTAGTTGATAGGTAGTTGTTGTTATTTATTGTTGTTTCTTTCTTTTCCCTTTTTCTTTATCCTTAAAACAATCATGATTCTTAAGCTTGATCCTTGCCAAGGTGAGGTCGCAAATAGCTAGTTGTTATCTTCTAATCTCTTTCTTTCTATCTTCCTCTTTGTTTTATTTTCTTTTCATTATGATGTGTGAGTAGTTTCCATACTTGTTAGGGTAGGATAAGGGAAGTTTGAGAGAAGGAAATCTCTCTCACTCTTTCCTTGCCCAACATCTTAAATCAACTCCCGTTAATTGAACCACAATCCGCTCCCTACGGTAGCATATCCTACATGATAGCGGTGATTCCGTAGTGAGACCGGTTGTGGTTGAATTAACCGGAGGTTATGGCTAAGAGCCAAGAACGGACGGACAAGCACCAAAAAGAAGAACTTAAGCGTTGGAAAGCCTAGCTTATACTCGCAAGTTTCTTCCTAGTCGTGCCAATCCCCGTTGTTGCCGATTACCGTAACACCGATATTAAGAGTGGCAACGAAAGAAGTGAGCGACTCCTAACTCAAACTAACCTAATCCTAACCCTAACAAGCTCTCTTTACATATCATTTTAACACTTAGATAATCACAAACAAATCTGGAAAATTGGACTTAACTCGTTAAAGCACATAGAAAAAGATTCCCATCTCCCTGCGGACGACCCGTACTCAACCGGCTAGCTACAAGCGAAACCGTTTTGATTGCGGTAATTAACTAAACTTTAACACGCAGAATCTCTACCAATCAGGTTGTGGTATCTGTTTACTTCTTTTGTACCTAGTATCGTCCATCTACCATATATGTACTTGACTTAGAGACAGTGTGAGGATGATGATGTATATTATTTGTATTCTGGTGTCGAGCTCGTGGGAGCCGACTGTATATATGCAGTTTATTATTCTGTGATGTTTTACTTATCGCTCATTCTTCGCTACGGCGTTGTATATTCCTTTTGTGGTGATGGTTTCCGCCGTTGGGCGTGATTGCTCCCGTTTGGGGATGCTTTATTTCATTGTATATCATTTTTACTCATATCTTGTTTTGTACCCGATTTCGAGGTTAGTTTTTACAAAGGAAACGATGCCAAAATTTTTAAGATAATAACTTAAACTTTAAAGATTGTTATTAACTACTTAAGGTTTTCCAAATGTTTTAAACAAATGTTTTCAACACTCACTACCTTTAAATGGTTTTGATTTCTGGGTTCGGCTTACTTAGTCACGTTACGCCTGTAGACGTTGCGTGGTTAAGTGCCGGTCACGAGTCGTGACAAAAACTGTTTTCTTAATATAGTGAGATTTCGGTATATTTAAATCGAGGTATCATTAATGAAATCAGCATAAAATCCGTGTCTAACATCGACACAAAACATATATCTAAATATCTAATATCTCGGGCTCCGGCTATCCGGACAGGCCCATATCATAAAATCTCAATACATTAAAGTCTTAATATCTCGGGCTCCGGCTATCCGGACTGGCCAATATCATATCTCACGACTACGTCGGCATCCTCCGGATATCTGCCGCGTCACAAATAACCGGTCGGTAGTGCTCCCCTGCCAGGCTCAACACCATCATCTGCGACCATCTTGTCCCAGGGTACCGCACCGGGTCTACCATGCACCCACAGACGGTTCCTCCTCCTTCTCGAATCGGGTGTATGATATCGCTCAAGAGCCGAGAAAACTCATAGTAGACATATCTCATATCATATCACAAGAAAACCGCAACTTGCATTTTAAAATGATATTAAGTTTATATAAAATCCTTACGGTTTCTCCAAATCCAGAAATCTAATGGAAATCCAAAATCTCATATCAGAAATAATAACAATGAATTACCGGGCTCCGGCAATCCGGACTGGCCCATAATATCGCATGGCAAATGAATATATAAATATGCATGAAATATCACAATAATAAATGCAATATCTAAACTAGCACAGTAATGATATATCAGAACTATCAGCTAGCAAAGTAATATTCCCTAAAGTGTACGTGGCATGGTAATTACCGATGATGATGTGTGTGAGCCGTTAAGCAAGTGTATGTGAAGCATACGCATCATCGGTAATGCTGCTGGTGTCCGGACGGCATGGTTTCATAATCACTAAAGTACACATTAAGCATGGAATGCGATGATAACAACATGAATAAACGGAGAATGCATAATAAACGCAGCAATACAGAATATACATATTTATATACGAGTCATACAGTTTGTTGTCTGAAATCGCACGAATCGTGGTGTTTAGAAAAAAGGGGCTATGGTGTTTTTAAGAAAATGCACGTCCTTTGAAATATCCGTAGTATCCCTTAGCCTGTCTTTAAAATACTCATGATTCGTTAATTTTGAAAATAAGTATGACTCACGCCCAACTCTAACATCTACTAAGTAAACTACATGACAAGATAAAAGACTAACCAAAGGGTAAGGAAATCCATCTAAGTCCGAGTCAATCTATATATCTAATAGTCGGTAATCCCGCTTCAATAGCGTCACATACGATAACATATATAATATGACATCCTCGAATCATAAGTACGGATCTATTATTATATTTATATCTCGTACGGTAAATCCATTGTACGGCATCCCAAATCTGGGTACGGGTCGCCTATCACATGTACATCAATATCCGTATGGTATCATTATCAATATATCATAAACAGGGTATTGATCTATGTCTAGTACCTACCGATACCATCAATATATATCTGCGTGTGTATGGAAACACATCGCCCAATGATCCGCTAATATAATATGTCGTATCTCATAACACGACCCAAAACATATCACCGATCTCACGGCATCCAGCCCAATCACATCGACCCATCTCCAAGTATCATATACTATCTACATCATCCGTGTATATGTGTGTGTATATATATATATATATACATACTCACATACATGTATGTATATATATATGTATATATCCCAATATACGCATAAGAAATAAAATGTATGCGTGTGTGTGCGCGTGTACCTTATTCTAGGCTTTCTCGACTAAAACTAGCTAATGTAGGGTTACTAGGCACACTGAAGAGGTTCCACAAGGCATCAACCATGCCAAATTCAAAAAATTTGGTGCCGAGAAACCCTAATATAGATCGTTAACTAGAGGATAGGCGAAACTATAAACTAGCAAACAACTTTACTAACAAGTGAAAGGGATTACAACCTTTGTAAATCCAGTCCTCCACTTCTTTAGCTCCGTGTTGACGTCCCTCCGCTGCGATCATCGGAATCCCAGACTCTAGTGATGGTTTCGTCGGAGAAATAATCGGGCTAGGTCGTTGACTTCGGTGCCGAAGATGATATACGTCGAGGCGGCTCAAACTCAAGCTCCATCTTCACTTGGTCATGAACCATGTGAAGAAAACACCCTATACAACATGGCAAGTGGTAGAGGATGAAGAAATAGGAAGTGGGTTCACTTTGGATTTGGATTTCTCACTTGAATTCAACACTTGAAATTTTCTAGCAAGCTTTCTTCACTTTATGAAGAAGAAGAAGAAGAAGAAGAAAAGAAAAATGAATTATCTCAAAAGAAAATTCAAATGAAGTCTATCATATTGCAACCATGGGTGAGTTTAACCTTTGTAGAGACTAAACCCTAGTTTAAGTTAATGGTTAGGTTAGTAAAAGTGTCATGCAAAACAAAATGGTGGACTTTGTCAAAGTTGCTTGAAAGCTTCATGAAATTTCAAGTAAAGACAATGAGAGCCACCATTTTATTTCACTAAAAATAAACAAAAACCCTAAACCATTAACTAAACATGGTGTAAGTCATACACACACCCAAGTTTGCATATATAATCAAACATGATATAATCTAGTGCACAAAAATATATCACATGTACAACTTGTGCACATCAAGTGAGAAAATCAATCTTAAGTCGACCAAAACTAGTTAATGTAAAGTAATATATCAAATATATAATTATACATTAAATCATTAAATCAATACTTGATTTAACGATCCAGTCATATCGCATATAACCGACTAATATAAAGTGTATCAATATATCAAATCAACACTTGATTCGGTAACTCGGCTATATCACATATAACCGACTGATGATACAAATCGCGAGAATAGAATTCAGTATCACATAATGGTATTATTCTCGGTCCCGCACATATCTCATATGCGCTCCTATTTTGTTTCGCTTGAGCCAGGAAACCTCTGTGTAGGACTCTAAAGACTCGTCAATACGCTGGCATTAGGTGATGATCATATCAAACACCCACAAGCCGCAAGCGGTCTGCTAAGCGTAACGGCCACCCGGGTATTGAGCGATTAGAAGATCAACGAGCAAGCCCGCTCACACTCCTTTGAATCCAACCAGTAACACTTACCGTAAAGTCCGGTCTGTTCGTCTGATATGTCGCATATCTCGTTTAGGGGTGGTAAACGTCAGACCCCAATAACTCGATAAGTCATGTTGATATGAGGGTCATAACGAGTCGAGAAACTACTCGTAACACATGCCAGTAAATCCCAAAAGCAGCCTTGGCCAAGGACTTCCTGTTATAGCCAATCGAGCACAGCGCAACATCAACTCCTTATACCGGGAGAGACGAAACCCCTCCTATCGCTCATTGCCTCCATTTAACTCGAGACAGTACCCAAAAGCCACCTTTTTGCATGCCCTCTTGGCCGTGGTATGATGGAAATCAAAGCACAGTGGGAATCACATAAGACTCTATGACGATCTCAGGTCTACAGACTAACTTGTACCAGTGTCACCAGACAACTGCCATCTGACGTAAGGTATAATACCATCGGGGAGTTCTCGTCGAGTCTGTCCAGTGTACCCAGTCTCCACTGAGCACCCGTATATCATCTCTGATGTCAAACACCAATGGATATGGGATCATCCATCGCCCATCTATATGGGTCGAGAAGCTACACGCTAGTCTACTCTGGTATATCGATGCCCTGTCTCGATACACCCACGACTAGGGACTTTGAAGGATGTACTTATGGACTACCACGTCCTCACTAGTATGATCCGTATCATAGTCCAGGTAGTCAAGTACACATCCTAAGGGCTTTACCAATAAGTAACAGAGAGATAATCAGTGTACACGTTAAGGTAATGAGTAACCAGATAGCATACTATCATATCGAGCAAGAAAGTCATCCCTATATATGTCCAAGCATCCACTACAATAAACATCCTATGTATAGTAATGGTCTCTAGGGCATACATATAACTAACAATCTCCCACTTGCACTAGGGCCATCTGATAGCAGTGGTTGTAGTATCTCATACTCAACCATCCCATAAAAGTCTCTCTATGTGAAAAAGCCTTTGTGAGTGGATCCGCCGTGTTTTCCTCTGAGTCTACTCTCCTAACCTTGATCCCCTAGAGATCAACCATCTCCTCGATCAGGTGATACTGCCTAAGAATATATCTGGATCGCTGATGGGACGGGCGTTCCTTGGCATAAGCCACAACTCTATTGTCACACAATGGGAGGAACGAAGTTCATCTCATGAACTAATATACACCTAGACTGCCTCTTTGGTAGCATCTTTGATAGCGATGTATCCAGCCTTTATCGTCTAGTATGCCACGGTATCTAGCTTGGAACTCTTCCAACATACCGTCCCTCCACAGAGGGTAAAGACAATGCCTGCGACTGATATTCAGTCGTCTTTATCACCCTGGAACCTTTCCATTGATTCTTTCCAGGATCGATTGATACCATCTCACTACAACTAGTGAGTATCCTAACATCCAATTAGATCTATCTCATAGATCCAAAACACAGGATTTAGGAGGTATCACTTTGATCCTATATGGAGAATCCTTGTGATAAGCGGAGATTGACCGAGCGTAGCATAGGAAACTCCTTCCCTATCATGAGTATGTCATCCACATACTATACGAGGATCACCGCCATACTCCCTACTACCTTTTTGTATATACAAGGTTCATCTTTCATTTTGATGAAGTCAAACTCTTTGACTACCACATCAAAACAGATGTTCCAACTCCGCGATGCCTTCTTTATCACATAAAACATCTTGCACACGTTTCCGCTGCGCCCACTGTCTACGAAGCCCTCTGACTGTGTACTTATAGACTCTCTCTTCTAAATCTTTATTTAGAAAAGCAGTCATGACACCCAACCGCCAGATATCGTAGTCATGGTATGTAGCCGTGGCAAGTAGGATCTGGATGGACTTAAGCATAGGTACTTAGAAACGGTTTCATCACAATCCATGCCTGGTCAATGATGCAAACCTTTAATAAGTCTAGCTTTGAAAGTCTCAACCTTTCCATGTACACCAAGTAATCTTCTCAAGATATACTTGCTCCTGATGGGGATTTAACCCTTCAGATAAAGCAACCAAAGTCCATACTTTGTTGGTGTAAAAGGATTCCATCTCAGATCGATAAACATCCAGCCATTCTTACAGAGTCCCACTCCTGATGGCCAGCTCGAAACTTGTTAGGTCATCATCCCATGATGCAATCCTCGCTCCCACTGTCATAGAGAAACCGGAGTATCTCTCAGGTGGGTGAGGAAACCTATTAGATCGGCGCAGAGGCTGAGGTTCGTTGCAAGCTATTGAATCCTTTGGTTCTACCAAATCATCAGCTGCAGTTTGTATAGCTGGAACATTTCCAGTTCTACATAACAGATCTTGCCTCGAGCTTGTCCGGATTTTGCTTTTTAGACATAGGCCGGACAACCCCAAATCTTAATAAACTTAAGATATAGGCTCTTCCCTTTCCATATCTCATATGAAGTGGTAGGCAATTGATTTGATCGGAACCCTATTCAATAGGTATGGAACTTCATAAGTGCATAACTCCCAAAAGGAAATAGGTAACTCGGTAGTACTCATCATAGAGCACACCTTATCATATAGGGTGTGATTGCTCCGCCCCGATACATCGACGTGCTGTGGTGTATACGGAGGAGTAATGCTGAGAGAGAATCTTATTCTCCTTTAGAATAATCCAGGAATTCCGTGCTCAAGTATTCTCCTCCTTGATCACATCAAAGGACATAATACTTATACCCGCTTTTGGTTCTCTATTTCTAACGTATATTCTGTGAATATCTCAAAAGGTTCGGACTTGTTTTTCAACAGGAACATATGTCTGAATCTTGAGAGATCATCAGAGAAGGTAATGAAGTACAAAGAACCAGTCTTGGCATGTGTAGACAGGGGACCTTCATACATCAATATGTATCATCACAAGAGTTCACTAACTCTTTCTCTGCTTCTAATAAACAGAGCTATGGTCATCTTATCTCTGTGACATGACTGGCATGTTTCACAAGATGTAAATTCAAACTAATTTAAATATCATCTATATGTAACTTCAGCTAGTCGGGTCGCATTGATATGACCTGGTCTACAATAGCTCAAGAAGGATTGGTTCATTTCTGAACTCTTCCTCTTGTGTGTGTTCTATATACTAAGAACTGTGGTTTGATTTAGAACGTCAATGCTTTTAGATAACGTGCCTGAACCGATCAACTCTTGATATAGGAAATGTTCGAAACATTATCCAACAATACAATATTATATCCTTCTTTACTAATAAAGAGATTGATATGATGTTGTATATCAGGTTCGGTATCTAACAACATTCGTTCAAAATTAATGTATTCTGGTAATACAGGGTGATAGTGACCAACAGACTTGGCTGCAACACTTGCACCGTTTTCTATCTCATGAAACATATCATCCGTTCTCAGTTCTCTACCTATCTGTAGCCCATGTAACAAATTACATATGCGGGATCCTGATTCGGTATCTCATACCCAGGACGTAAAAGATACTGAGAAACAGTTCTCTGTAATGAACACACCCGAAGAAGATGCATCATCAAGCACTTTTTTCGTTTGGGCGGCATGGGAATTCTGGTAATCCCCTATTTCCTGCTCTGTCTTATAACAATTATATGTTTGAGCGGGACCAACGATCCCCAGCTCAGTATAACAAGCGGGTTCGCTAAATACATCCGTATTATTATCTTGATTAAGGCGTGATATGGTCGCTACCTGGAGAGAGAGAGAAGAAAATACTCTGCGAGCGCTCTTGCAAGATCAGATTGGTTATTATTTTATCTAATCAGGATGGCTCCCACTGTTTTTATCAAATCTTCCTTCAAAACCTAAAAGGAAAGACTAGCCGGGATTAATTACACGCTACAAGTTCGCCAATCATTCAGCCAGGCCAGTGTCGGTACTTTGAGGGAGGTTCCCCGTGCTTTCGAACGGACCTAATTAAAGTAAACCTCGTTTTCCCAGAGGCGTAATCCCGTTGACACCTTTCTAGACACCTACTTGATCGGCTAATTGTAATGTGTAAAACTCTCCCAGGAGTAACAATTACTCGCAGTGGGTATCGGGATCCAACTATCTCATAGAAGGTATGCAATCTCATTGCAAATTTCAACACTTGAAATTCCCGATAATTTTGCCCCTAGCACCCTATGACCTTGACGGAGGTCAACAAACCATAGGCTACTAGTCAAGTTCAACCCGTCATTTCTTGATTGAATCAAACCCGCCCGCACGATCCTTGACGGAGGTCAACAAGGCCCTACGACTACCCTAACCCAATCTGCAACATATGCATAAGCAGATAAATACTAGTTAGCTACCGCACACTACGCCTTGATGGAGGTCAACAAACGTAGCACGAATACTAAGTAGGACTTATCTGAAATGACGGAGGGCTACGACAGGTTTTTCTGAAAACCTATTGCGTAATGAACTTGATATCGTTGTAGAATCAAATAATTTTAAAATGCAGTGTTTTTTAGGCTTTTACTAGTTTCGCTAAAGAGGTCACTCCCGGTGAAGGGATTTGTTGGGGTAAAAATTTACACCCCGGTTGACCAGGTCAAAATCAAAGTCAACCCCAAGCCAAGTGGGCCCAAGCACAGATCCAGTGGGCCCATGCCCGGGTCGAGCCAGAACATGAAGCGGCCGGCCTCCCCCCATGCTAAGATAAAAATTTTGTAATAAATAATTTTGTTGCATTTTCATTTAGTTTATTTTATGGATAAATGTAAGAAAAATGGGCATAAAGCCAAATTTTTGTAAAGCCCATAGCTTATGTGCAAAAAGAAATGGCACATGAGCCATGGGATAGGCAAAATGCCATTTTGTGAAGCCCAAGGGGCTATGTGTAAAGTGTATGGCCTATAAAGGCAAAGATAATGAAATATCTAAACAACTTTTTCTCTCTCTAAAAAATATTCCAGATCTGAGATCTTTTCTTCTTCTTCAAGGTTCCAAAACCCTCTTCTTTCTCTTGAATTAAATCAAGAGTTTTACTCTTCTTTTTAAAAAACAAATTAGTTTTTCACCACAAAACCCACAAAGGGGAGCTTGGATCTATCATTAGACCTCAAAAAGAAAAGATTTTTAGATCTCACGTCTCTTGAGCCAGCCAACAGAGTAGGAAGAAGAAGAACCCATTTCCCCCACCAAAACATTCTTCTTTTTTCAGGAGTTTAACTCCACTAATTTCTCTTTCGAGAGTTTTTGGGGCTAAAAGCCCTCTTTTCCTCTCCAGCGCACTGCGCCCGAGCGCAAAGCGCCCACATGCCGACACGTGGCGCGCGCGCTTGCTCTCCAGCGCGCAGCGTTCATGCGCAAAGCGCCCACGTGCCGACACGTGGCGCGCGCGCTTGCGCTCCAGCGCGCAGCGCTCATGCGCAAAGCGCCCACGTGCCGACACGTGGCGCGCGCGCTTGCGCTCCTGCGCGCAGCGCTCATGCGCAAAGCGCCCACGTGCCGACACGTGGCGCGCTTGCGCCTGAGCGCCCAGCACCTAAGCGCACAGCGCCCAAGGTGCTGCCCCACGCATCCTTTGGATGCCTTTTCACTTTTTTTTTATATATAACATATGCATACACATGTATAGATACACACACTCCACAATACTGTCCTCCCCAAAAACTCTGCGTGGCTCCCGATATATCCAAAACCCCCCTTCAAAACAAAACACATGTACACTGCACATTGAGTTCGCATGACCAGTTTAACCCGTTAATCAGAGGTTCCCTCGCCCCAAAGGCGAGGGGTAATTAACGGCAGCTTAGTCCGCGGCTGCCGGAGATTTGGATCCCCATAATCATTAAACTCCAGCCTACCCTAGGCAGGGGGAATCTGTAGTACGCTTGAGACGCGTGCGCGTATTCCCATCTCAATGGGGTGATGAAAAACACCCTGCAGATTCTGGCAGGCCCAGTGGGACCAATTTCTCCTCCCATATTTCGGGTTAAAACATTCATGTGAACTCAATCAATATACATATTGATTGCCTATACTGAAATGATGTTTTTTTCTTCCGTGCAGCAATCAACTTTCAACGACAATGTCTCCCAAGACGAATTCAACTTCCAAAGCGACCCCGATTCCGTACGTGGTCAAGATCAACGCTCGTGTGGTTCTCCCCGCAAGCCTCAGTCGACAGTAGGAGGAACCGCCCCGCCAGTTTGGCTCCGTCATCATCTACCCTGCCGGAAGCGCTCACCTGGCGGAGATCCCGGCGGAACAGGTGGCCAAGCCAGTCTCAAGGGGCAAGAGGCCAAATGTCGTGATCGCCAAGGCACCACAACCGAAACTTAAGATGGTGTCTGAACGATTCTCTGGTGCTCCAGCAGGGGGCAAGAACTCCGGTACAAAGGGCAACATCAAATGTTGTGGACGAGCTCAGGCGATGACTCCAACAAATGCACAATTGAGCGTATCTCCATGGCCCTCGATCGCCCGGTCTGCGGCGTCTTCCAAAAGAGCCGAAGTCTGCCGGGTACTTAGAACAGAAAAGTTAAGGCAGAAGCAGCTCAGGTATCGAGCCAACAAGAGGGCCAAGGCTTCGGCCAAATGGAATCATGTGAAGTTCCAAGTGCAGGGTTGCCCCGCGACGACGGCTGAGTCGGACGTAAGAATCAGCAATTCCTTCGAGCCTCTGAAGTGGGTTCAGAAAAATGCCATGACCGCCAGAATCAAGAAGACAGCGGTCCGAACAGTGCCACAAAGAGACGTGTCCTGGCCCCAATAGAAGAAGTATGACACTGTCTCTTCAAGAGTCTATCAAGCACTCTATGCCGCACGAAAGCAGTGGGGCAAACCCAGAAAAGAAGCGCCAGCACCATTCAAGAACCTGGTTAGGCCAGCCGCCTTCAATCGACTACCAGCTACCGAAACAAGGGGGTCAAGACAGCGATCCATGAAATCAGCTGCCAATGATAGAAAGACGGCCGGATATATCATCCATACGGTCTATATGGCGGGCGGGCGCCCCAGCGACAACCTTCGCAGCAAAAGCAAGGATGGGGCCACCACATCCTAAGCCCAATCTAGCCTGAATGAGGTTGCCGCTGCCCAAGAACAGCCGCCCCCGCTGGATGAAGAAAACCCTCTCGATGAGGATGATAGGCAGAAAGACCCCTCGGTCCATGCAGAGTCAAGCTCGGACAGCGAGGAAGAGCCGACTTTCCGCCCCAGGACTGCGGAGAAAGAGCTGCTTCAAGAGCTTCGAAAACAGCTCAGGAGCAAAGACAAAGAGATGGCCAAGCTCTATTCGAAGATTGATGATTTAACAAATGTGGTAATGCAGCTCACGGCTCAAATTGCTCGAGCATCTCCCAATCAAGCACAAGCCGCTACTAATCAGCCGGGTGATGACAATCCGAGGCAGCCAATGCCTGTTCCTTTGGGTCCAAGCCTGGTCGAGCCGCATGAAAGCCGGCCACACTCCGCTTCTGGGGACGCCTTGGCCCCAGATAGCACTATCTCGCTAACACAGGATCGGATAATGGATCTGGTCACCAGCAAGGTTAAAACATTGGTGGCCGAAGCTGAAGCTCAGAAAGAAATCGGCAGTAGTGGGCGGCCATATCCCGCGCAGTACGATCTGATTGAGTTCCCAAGCGGCTACGTCATTCCTAAGTTTGGAAGATTTGATGGAACGGGGAATGCAAATCAGCACGTCGCCCACTTCAAAGCATCGTACGGAAATACAGGGGGCAATGACGCGCTCCTTCTTCGTCAGTTTGTCAACAGCCTGACCGGCGTCGCCTTCGACTGGTATGCGAGTATACCGGACGGGTCCATCATTACCTTTGCCGAAATGGAGTCCCTGTTTCGGCAAAGGTTCATGAGTGTCAGTGATAAAATCCCCATTGCCGACCTTGTGAGGACCAAGCCGGGGAAAAATGAAGGCAACACCGACTTTATCGCTCGATGGCGTAATCTCACAGTCAAGTGCGAACCGCCGTTTGAGCAGGACCAGTCCGTCAGCCTTCTCATTGGTAACCTCAGCAATTGGATGGTCCCATTCTTATATACGGCGGGCCTCAAGACATTTCAGGAGCTAACCAAGAAAGTCCAAATGCTGGAACGCTCGAAGCAAGAGTCCCCGCCGGATTCTCAGAGAGACAAAACTTGGAAAAGCAAGCGGGACGACAACCGTAGAAGCGGGAGTTCCAGCAGTACCAATGTCTTCAATGCGTCCGACAATGAAGAAAAGCGGAGGGCGGCCGAATCGAAAACAAACCGGTCTCGAAAGCCATTGCTGGGAGGAGATGGGCCCTCCCTAGAGGAGAAAAGAACAAGGTTTACTCTTTCAGAAGGGACAAGGTCCGCAAGATATTTAAAGATGCCTTGAACAACGGCCTACAATTGCCGGAGTCGAAAAGACCCCAAGAAGCAAAAATGACCGACAATCCTCTGTATTGCCTATACCACCAAGTAGTGAGCCATGCGATCGAGGATTGCTATATCTTCAAAGACTGGGTCGAGAAGCAGTACAAGGATGGAGAGATCGAGCTGTCCAAAAGTGTGTTGGTGAACAATCAAGTTCCAACCACCAACTTTATACAGACAGAAACTGAAGCCTTCTGGGAGCAGACAGCCGAACCCGCTTCCCTGAGAAATGAAACGGACTCATCGCGGCCTCCGTGGAGTACGCACATATCTAATAAGACGAAGAAGATGATAAAGCTACTTCGGAAAGAAGCCAGGACGGAATGGGAAGGGCAGAAGAAGCCTACCAGTCCAACTGCCAATGCGGCTCCGTCAGGCTCAAAAACCAAGAAGCTCAAGAAGAAGAAAAGTGCAGCTCGACACGAAAAAGAGTCTGCAAGGAGATCGACCATTCAAAAATATATCGATTCCCTCGAAGAATATGAACAAAAGGAAAGAACATTGATTCAATTGAAGGAGTTCTTCCCTGTACAAGCGGCTGAAATTCTGGAGGAGTTAGAAGAAGACTCCAATGAAGAGATCCCAGTAGTGACTTGCTACGCCATCCATCTTGGCAGCGACTCCGAGGATGAGCTCTGTTTTCCCGAAGAGGACGAGGAGCTCACCACAAAGGACAATCAAATCCAGCTCAAAAGCTGCAGGGCTCTACCGTAAAATCACGGCAACGCCCCAAAAGGGAAGGAAAAACAAGTCACTAATGAAGAAGATGACAGAGAACTGGCTGATGAAAACATAGGTCCTTCCTCGGTGGACTATAATGTCTTGGCATATCTCCGGAAGCTTCCGTCTCTCCTGAGCATCTACGACGCCTTGGTCCTATCTAAGGAGCTTAGAGATGTTCTCATTCATGCTCTACAAAACTCTGAGCGCTATCAGGCTCACTTTGCGGAAATTAATATGAAAGAAGCCCAGCATGCTTTGCATGCCGCCGCAGTCTCATTTAAGGATGAAGACTTGCTACTGGGAACGGCGGAGCATAATCGGCCGCTTTACGTGACCGGGTACAGCGACGGAGATCGAATTAATCGCATATTGATTGATCCAGGGTCCTCAGTGAACATCATGAACTTGCGGACGCTGAAGAGTTTGTCAATGGACGTCCGACACCTGTCAAGGGAAAGGATTGTCATTCAAGGCTTCAACCAAAATTGCCAGCAAGTTCTGGGGTCCATAGCTCTGCCAATCAAATTCGGGGATGTGCAAACTGAAGCTAAGATATACGTGATCGACGCCGACACGTCTTATAAGATTCTATTGGGGTGGCCGTGGCTCCACGATTACGGCATCATTCTGTCAACTCTCCATCAATGCATGAAGTATACTAAAAATGGCGAAGAAAGACGCATTGACGGAGACATCCAGCCGTTCGGTGTGCATGAAGTCCGCTATGAAGATTCTCGGTACTTTATGAATCACCAAAATGCTAAGCCACAACTGACTGAGGATAGACCGGCCCCAAGACTCAAAAGCAAATCTGCGCCAGCTATCACTTTCAAAAGCAAAAACGCCTAAGTACGCCCGCATTTCGGTAGCGACACTGATGAGTCCGACGCCGGAAGCCCGTCCTTCCGTAAAACTCGCCCGCGTTTCGGCAGCGATACGGACAAATCTGTTACTGAAGGCCCATCTAGCAGCAAAGTCCGCCCTCATCTTGGTAGCGACACTGAAGAGTCGGAGGAAGAGGACCTGCCGTGCAACAGCGATGCAGATTGGACCCCCATGCAGCAAGCGAAGCTACGAGAGACCTTCGAAGTCGCAGAAGGGTCCCTGGCCATCACAAGGGTGCCAGAACAGATGTTCAAAGAGCTCGACGCATTGTCAGTCTCTACCGTGGACCAGCTGAAAACTTTCTACGTGCCCGGGAGGAAAAATGGACAGAAGGGCATCCTGTTTTACAGGTCAAAACCCGTTGTGCACCCAGACGATCTTTCTGTCGCATGCCTTCCCTATGAGAGAGGCATAAGAGCCGTCCTCAATCCCAGATACTATGCGCCCGAGATGCGGGAATACTTTAAGAAGTGCGGATGCCGGTTATATCAAATGGAGTCCGAAGCAAAGTTTTACGAAGGGCTATGGCATCCGCCCCAGGTCCGAGCACTCATCGATGGAAGAATTCCAGATAGACGTGGCATAGGCTACATTCAACCTGACTCCAAAGCGTGCTACATGATCCATGTTGGTGAGGCCAGCGAAAGATCAAATGATCACGACGAGATAGCCGAGCCAGAAGAAGCTCCTCAAGAGCTCGAAGATGGCGGACAAGCAACCTTTAACGAGCTAACCGAGATTGACTTAGGAACGCCCGATAATCCAAGGCCGACCTACATCAGCTCGCTCTTGTCAGAGGAAATGAAAGCGCAGATAATTGCCCTGCTGCATGAGTTCGTCGACTGCTTCGCGTGGACACACAAAGAAATGCCTGGCCTTTCCCCTGAAGTGGCCGTACATAAGTTGGCTATATCTCCTGATGCTAAGTCTGTCAAACAAGCTCCTCGAAGAATGAGAAGGGAACTAGAAGAAAAGGTCATCGAGGAAACTAAGAAGCTCATCGATGCCGGCTTCATCAGGGAAGAGAAATACGCGGACTGGATCGCATGCATAGTCCCAGTGAAGAAGAAAAATGGGCAGATCCGAGTTTGTGTCGATTTCAGGGATCTCAACAAGGCATGTCCTAAAGACGACTTTCCGCTACCGGTCATGGAAATGATGGTCGATGACACCTCAAATTACGAGTTGTTCACCTTTATGGATGGCTCGTCTGGATATAATCAGATCAAGATGTCGCCTGAGGATGAGAAACACACAGCATTTCGAACCCCGATGGGAATATATTGCTACAAGGTAATACCGTTCGGACTGAAGAACGCATGTGCTACATATCAAAGGGCAATGACTAATATCTTTGACGACCTAATCCATAAAGTCGTTGAATGCTATGTTGATGATCTGGTCGTCAAAACTAAACCCAAGGCTGACCACATCCAAGATCTTAGGACCGTTCTCACCAGACTGAGGGAATACGATCTGAAGATGAATCCTCTGAAATGTGCTTTTGGAGTGTCATCGGGAAAATTCCTGGGTTTAATAGTCCGGCATCGAGGGATCGAAGTTGACCCATCAAAGATAAAGGCCATCATGGAGATGCCCCCTCCGAAAAGTCTGACGCAGCTAAGATCTTTTCAAGGCAAGCTTGCTTATATAAGGAGCTCCTTTTATCTGGGATGCCGAATGTCAAGCAGCGTTCGAAAGCATCAAACAATACTTGTTGCGCCCTCCAGTGCTGGCCGCTCCCATTCCAAATAAACCGCTGATTCTCTACACTGCCGCGCTAGTTGAGTCACTCGGTGCGCTCCTTGCCCAGAATAATGAGGAGGAAAAAGAAAATGCCCTCTACTACCTCAGTCGAACTCTAATCGGGGCGGAACACAACTATTCCCCAATCAAGAAGCAATGCCTGGCTCTGATATTTGCTGTGAAGAAGCTGAGGCACTATCTGCTTGCTCATCGGGTTATGCTGATCTCCAAGGTCGACCCGCTCAAACACTTGATTACCAGAGCGAGCCTAGCCGGCAGAATGGCAAGATGGGCTGTTATGCTACTCGAGTTTGACATAGTTTATACTCCTCAGAAAGCAGTAAAAGGGCAAGCACTTGCAGACTTTCTCACTGCTCATCCCATGCCAGAAGGGTCGCCGCTAAATTATGAGTTACCCGACGAACAAGTGCTGCACCTCGAGGAAGATGGGCCATGTTGGGAGCTCTACTTCGATGGAGCCTCATCAATAAGGAGCTCGGGCAGATCAAGCGTCCCGGAGGTAAAAGCGGGGATAGGATTGGTATTCATCACGCCATCAATGGGAACCCTACGGCGTTCTTTCGCTCTCACCGAGCCTCGAACGAACAACGAAGCTGAGTATGAAGCTCTGATAGCTGGTTTAGAGCTCGCCATAGAAATGGAAATCCGTCGGCTACGGGTTTACGGTGACTCCCAGCTTGTCGTCAACCAAGTAAGTGGCAATTATAAGATATACAAACCCGAGTTGGCTCGGTACAGAAGCCGAGCGGTGGAACTCATGAAACGGTTCACTCATATCGAACTAACGAGAGTCCCTAGAGCGTTGAACGGAAAGGCTGATGTACTCGCTCGCTTGGCCAAGGAGCTGGCTGATCCTGACATGGACGAAATTCTGATCACAGTCAGGAGCCAGCAAATTCTACCCCCAGTCTCACTACGAGAAGAGGAAAGCGCGGAACAGAAGAGCAGTCCTGCGGAAGAAGCTTCGATCATCCAAGACGAGCCCGATTGGAGAGAACCCTTCATAGAGTACCTCCGATACGACAAGCTGCCCGAAGAAAAACCTGCGAGGATTCAGCTGAAGAAGAGAGCTCTCCGATACGTGTTTGTAAATGACACGCTATACCGCAGGTCATATGACCAACTCTGGCTCAGGTGCCTGTCATCGGCCGAAGCCCAAAAAGTCATGAAAGAAGTTCACTCAGGCGTTTGCGGTGCTCACCAATCTGGCCCCAAGATGCGACTGCAAATTAAACGGCATGGGTATTATTGGCCCACCATGATACGGGACTGCGGAGAGCATGCAAAGAAATGTTATATCTGCCAAATTCACGGTGATTTTATTCACAAGCATCCCAATCCATTGCATCCTACGGTGGCGTCGTGGCCCTTCGAAGTCTGGGGCACCGACATTGTTGGCCCAATTGATCCTCCGTCATCCAAAGGCCACCGGTTCATACTGGCCGCAACTGATTACTTCTCCAGATAGGCTGAAGCTGTCCCGCTAAAAGAAGTCAAGACAAAAGATATTCTGACATTCTTCCAACACAATATTCTATACCGCTTTGGTACACCAAGAAGAAACATTTCTGACAACGGGCCTTCTTTCAAGAGCTTCAATGTCTCAAGGTTCGCTACTCAGTACAAGATAGACTGGAGATATTCCTCCATCTACAATCCAAGAGCCAATGGGCTAGCCGAAGCCTTCAATAAGACTCTGTGCAAGCTCCTGAGGAAAAATGCTTCAGCCAACAAGAGAGACTGGAATCTCAAACTTCACGAGGCGTTGTGGGCATATCGTACCATGCACCGTACTCTAACTCAGTCCACTCCATACTCATTGCTCTTCGGAGTGGAGGCGGTCCTCCCTCTCGAAGTTGAAGTTCCAAGCCTAAGAATGGCCGTTCAGCACGAGTTGACGGAGGAGGAAAACGTTCTCCTTCGACTTGAAGAGCTCGATGCCCTCGAAGAAAAGAGGCTCGCGGTACAGCAAAATCTGGAGCTATACCGAGCCCAAATGTCACGGGCAATGACAAGATAACCCGTCTCCGCGCTTTCAAGAAAGGTGAATTGGTGTTGGTCCTCAAAAGACCGATTATCCCCAATCGACATGCCAAGGGAAAATTCGAGCCAAATTGGGAAGGACCATACGTCATCGAGAAAGTGTTTGACGGAGGATCCTACCAACTAATAAGTGCTGAGGGAGAAAGGCCCATGCCACCCATCAATGGCCGATATCTCAAGAAATACTACACGTGAACGCTCCAAGTCGCAGGCGAATTGAGCACATCAGCCCTACGGTCTGGATCATACATTCTGCAGAACCGTATACAATCAACGGGGGTAAATGACCCCTATCTCTCCCAAATCCTACCGGTGAGACTACTTTTAAAGTCCCACCAGCGGAAAAAAAAGGTCCACAACCAAAACGGGCATGGATGAAAACCCGAAAGGGCTCCGTGAGTAAAAACAGCAGGACTACCGGCGAGTCTGCGAAAACCCGAAAGGGCGCAAACTCGTGAAAAGAGATGAAATACACTCGCAAAGTCCTCTCGACCTTGTGAGGAGAAAACCCCTACGTGAGAGCCTTACGACTCACAAAGGAGCAACACATATAGGAATCCTCACGATTCCTAAGGAGAAAATACACCTGCGGGATCCTTACGACTCGTAGGGAGAAAATGCTTTTATGGGACCCTCACGGCCTATAAAATTGAAAAGCCTTAGGTGATAGGGACCCAAACCTGTCTCCTAAGCCATCGTCCCCCAACGGGCAACGGCAAATGATGAGTCGCTCCTGGCATTTCGCTTCAGTGTTAGCGGTGCTGATGCCGACCAAAAACCCAAATCCCAAGTCCTCCCAAGGCAAATGATGAGTTGCTCCTGGCATTATTCCAGTGCAGCAATGCTGATGCCAAACAAGATCCAAAATCAAAGTCCCCAAACGGAGAATGATGAGTCGCTCCTGATACCACATTCCAGTACAGCGATGCAGACGCCAACCAAAATCCGATTTCTTAAAATTCTCCTGGCCCTACGGTGGGTCCCCAAATTGACCATCGTATACAATCCACGGGCTCAAATAATTCTCATCATACCCATGCCTCACCATAATCACCAGTTACGCGGCCGGTCTCCGCTTTGGGAATGATGCTCCATTGATAAGACCCACTCATGTGTCCTCACGATATATTAGGAGAACAAACCTTTGTGGGATCCTTACGACTCATAAAGGAAAAACACACTTAGGAGTCCTCACGACTCCTAAGGAGAAAATACACCTGCGGGATCCTTACGACTCGTAGGGAGAAAATGCTTTTATGGGACCCTCACGGCCTATAAAATTGAAAAGTCTTAGGCGATAGGGATCTAAACCTGTCTCCTAAGCTATCGATCCCCAATCCCCAAATGGCGAATGATGAGTCGCTCCTGGTACCATATTCCAGTGCAGCGATGAGGACGCCAACCAAATTCCAAATCCCATACCCCAACGGCGAATGATGAGTCGCTCCTGGTACCATATTCCAGTGCAGCGATGCAGACGCCGACAAAATCCCGATATTTTTCCGGCCCTACGGTCTGGATCATACATCCTGCAAAACCGTATGCAATCCACGGGCGTAAAACAATCCCAAAATCCTCTCAATGACAGATGATTCGCTCCTGGTACCTTATTCCAGTATAGCGATGCTGATGTCAACCCAAATCAAAATCAACAAGTCAACTTCCACTCCGACACCGCAGAAAGCGGAGCAAGTCAGAATCCAATCTCGACACCGCAAGAAGCGGAGCAAGCCAAGTCTACTTCTGACACTGCAAGAAGCAGAGCAAGTCAAATCAAGAACCGACCGTCCATGTCGTAAAAAGGGCAGCATCGACCGTCCAAGTCGCAAAAAGGGCAGAACCGACCGTCCACGTCGCTAAAAGGGCAGCCACGACCGTCCAAGTCGCTAAAATGGCAGCATCGACCGTCCACATCGCTAAAATGGCAGCAACGACCGTCCAAGTCACAAAAAGGGCAGCATCGACCGTCCAAGTCGCAAAAAGGGAAGAACCGACCGTCCACGTCGCTAAAAGGGCAGAACCGACCGTCCACGTCTCTAAAAGGGCAGAACCGACCGTCCACGTCGCTAAAAGGGCAGCACCGACCGTCCAAGTCGCTAAAAGGGCAGCCACGACCGTCCAAGTCCCCAAAATGGCAGCAACGACCGTCCAAGTCACAAAAAGGGCAGCATCGACCGTCCTAGTCGCAAAAAGGGAGAACCGACCGTCCACGTCGCTAAAAGGGCAGAACCGACCGTCCACGTCGCTAAAAGGGCAGCACCGACCGTCCAAGTCGCTAAAAGTGCAGCCACGACCGTCCAAGTCGCTAAAATGGAAGCACCGACCGTCCACGTCGCCAAAAGGGCAGCACCGACCGTCCATGTCGCAAAAAGGGCAGAACCGACCGTCCACGTCGCTAAAAGGGCAAAACCGACCGTCCATTTCGCTAAAAGGGCAGCACCGACCGTCCAAGTCGCAAAAAAGGCAGCATCGACCGTCCAAGTCGCAAAAAGGGCAGAACCGACCGTCCACGTCGCTAAAAGGGCAACCACGACCGTCCAAGTCGCTAAAATGGCAGCATCGACCGTCCACGTCGCTAAAAGGGCAGCAACGACCGTCCAAGTCGCAAAAAGGGCAGCATCGACCGTCCAAGTTGCAAAAAGGGCAGAACCGACCGTCCACGTCGCTAATAGGGAAGAACCGACCGTCCACGTCGCTAAAAGGGCAGAACCGACCGTCCACGTCGCTAAAAGGGCAGCACCGACCATCCAAGTCGCTAAAACGGCAGCCACGACCGTCCAAGTCGCTAAAATGGCAGCAACGACCGTCCAAGTCGCAAAAAGGGCAGCATCGACCGTCCAAGTAGCAAAAAGGGCAGAACCGACCGTCCACGTCGCTAAAAGTGCAGAACCGACCGTCCACGTCGCTAAAAGTGCAGAACCGACCGTCCATGTAGCTAAAAGGGCAGCACCGACCGCCCAAGTCGCTAAAAGGGCAGCCACGACCGTCCAAGTCGCTAAAATGGCAGCATCGACCGTCCACGTCGCTAAAATGGCAGCACCGACCGTCCACGTCGCAAAAAGGGCAGAACCGACCGTCCAAGTCGCTAAAATGGCAGCACCGACCGTCCTGGTCGCAAAAAGGGCAACGCAGGATTCCTACAAGCGGGAACCAGATCACTCCGGAACAGAGAAAATGTCTATCACGGACACTACGTCTCGGAGACATGTCAAGCAACGACCGTCCATGTCGTAAAAAGGGCAGTGCCAGCTTCCCAAAAAGCGGGAACCAAATCAAGTCGCCTCCACGTGAAAGAAGATCCATCAATTTCATGCACACGACCCACATATGTGGTGTGCATTTATTGATGGGGGGCAATTTGTTGGGGTAAAAATTTACACCCCGGTTGACCAAGTCAAAATCAAAGTCAACCCCAAGCCAAGTGGGCCCAAGCCCAGATCCAGTGGGCCCATGCCCGGGTCGAGCCAGAACATGAAGCGGCCGGCCTCCCCCCATGCTAAGATAAAAATTTTGTAATAAATAATTTTGTTGCATTTTCTTTTAGTTTATTTTATGGATAAATGTTAGAAAAATGGGCATAAAGCCAAATTTTTGTAAAGCCCATGGCTTATGTGCAAAAAGAAATGGCACATGAGCCATGGGATAGGCAAAATGCCATTTTGTGAAGCCCAAGGGGCTATGTGTAAAGTGTATGGCCTATAAAGGCAAAGATAATGAAATATCTAAACAACTTTTTCTTTCTCAAAATTTTTTTCCAGATCTGAGATCTTTTCTTCTTCTTCAAGGTTCCAAAACCCTCTTCTTTCTCTTGAATTAAATCAAGAGTTTTACTCTTCTTTTTATAATACAAATTAGTTTTTCACCACAAAACCCACAAAGGGGAGCTTGGATCTATCATTAGATCTCAAAAAGAAGAGATTTTTAGATCTCACATCTCTTGAGCAAGCCAACAGAGCAGGAAGAAGAAGAACCCATTTCTCCAACCAAAACATTCTTCTTTTTTCAGGAGTTTAACTCCACTAATTTCTCTTTCGAGAGTTTTTGGGGCTAAAAGCCCTCTTTTCCTCTCCCGCGCACTGCGCCCGAGCGCAAAGCGCCCACGTGCCGACACGTGGCGCGCGCGCTTGCGATCCAGCGCACTGCGCCCGAGCGCAAAGCACCCACGTGCCTACACGTGGCGCGCGCGCTTGCGCTTCAGCGCGCTTGCGCTCGTGCGCAAAGCGCCCACGTGCCGAAACGTGGCGCGCGCGCTTGCGCTCCAGTGCGCTTGCGCTCCAGCGCGCAGCGTTCATGCGCAAAGCGCCCACGTGCCGACATGTGGCGTGCGCGCTTGCGCTCCAGCACGCAGCGCTCATGCGCAAAGCGCCCACGTGCCGACACGTGGCGCGCGCGCTTGCGCTCCTGTGCGCAGCGCTCATGCGCAAAGCGCCCACGTGCCGACACGTGGCGCGCTTGCGCCTGAGCGCACAGCACCTAAGCGCACAGCGCCCAAGGTGCTGCCCCACGCATCCTTTGGATGCCTTTTCCCTTTTTTTTATATATAACATATGCATACACATGTATAGATACACACACACTCCACAATACTGTCCTCCCCGTAAAAACTATGCGTGGCTCCCGATATATCCAAAACCCCCTTTCAAAACAAAACGCATGTACACTGCACATTGAGTTCGCATGACCAGTTTAACCCGTTAATCGGAGGTTCCCTCGCCCCAAAGGCGAGGGGTAATTAACGGCAGCTTAGTCCGCGGCTGCCGGAGATTCGGATCCCCACAATCATTAAACCCGAGCCTATCCTAGGCAGGGGGAATCTGTAGTACGCCTGAGACGCGTGCGCGTATTCCCATCTCAATGGGGTGACGAAAAACACCCTACAGGATTGTCGGCTCTTTCCTCGTCGAATGCGGTGCAGGATATATCATATATATCATTGTGCAAAGCATGAACTAGAAAAGCAATCAAAATACAAACCGAGTGGTGTAGCATCTGCCAGTTATTGCTAAAGGGGTCACTCCCGGTGAAGGGATCTCGGCCCTTTCCTTATCGAATAAGGTGCATGATGTTCTACAAGGAACACCACGATGCAAAGCAAGAACTGTAGCTACCTATTTTTGAAAATTCGATTCCACAACATCTTTTAGGTTTCTTTTATTTCATTAATCATATTAATGAAGTCCCATCATTTAAATCACCTAAACATCACAGATAAATACGACGTACACTTATGCCATCCGCATTCATCTCGATGTCCCCTCGTGCACCGTTAGGTTAGGTAACTAACGACAGAGCGGGGCAGGGCTAGCGCGGGTGTAAAACATAAGTAACGTCTATATAATATATCATATATACTATATACAGTATCTATCACAACATATAAAAGGATCACATCACAGATATCGCAGCAGAAGAAACATATGAAATATTGGATATACTAGGACGTCCGTGTTTTCAATACGAGCCTGTATAAAACACGGATTCCACGGTCGCGATGAATAGCCAAACCCACACCCCTAGACCCCTACGAGAGCGGCAAGCAACCCTACCAATTCTAGAGTTAGGAGACCCGGACTCGACTCCTCGAGTTGGTCTCCCAGTGGACTCTAGAACCCGGTTACTTGTGCTCTCCTCCTCGGGTCTATCCTAGTGTGGAAAAGTAAATAATATACAAATGGTGACATCAACCTCAACCCGGAAGTGCCCCAATAAAAGAATATTACATACAACAAATTTTACAAGAATGAAAATAAAAACTCTCATCTCACATAAAGCCCCCGGCTATTCAAACGCGATGATCCAATATAACATATCCAGCAACACATATCACATGTCATCAACGTAAGTAAATATGCGCATCCCAATTGTCGTTGACATATAGCAACAAAACCGGCAATATCACATATTACGCTTACGGTCACAGAAAAGAAAGTGTAAAACTGTTAGTTGTATGTATGCCCTAGAGGCCAGTATTGTACAGATGATGTATATTATATTGGATGCTTGGACATATATAGAGATGACTTTCTTGCTCGATATGATAGTATGCTATCTGGTTACTCTTTATCTTAACATGTACACTTGTCTCTTTATACTGTCTTGTAGTTACATGTTGGTAAAGCCCTTAGGATGTGTACTTGACTACCTGGACTATGATGCAGATCATACTAGTGGGGACATGGTAGTCCATAAGTACATCCTTCAAGGTCCCTAGTCGTGGGTGTATCGAGACGGGGCATCGATATACCAGAGTAGACTAGCGTATATGCTTCTCGACCCATGTGATGGGCGATGGATGATCCCATATCCATTGGTGTTTGACATCAGAGATGGTATACGGGTGCTCAGTGGAGACTGGGTACACTGGACGGACTCGCCGAGAACTCCCAGATGGTATTATACCTCACGTCAGATGGCAGTTCTCAGGTGACACTTGTACAGGTTAGTCTGTAGACCCGAGATCGTCATAGAGTCTTGTGTGATTCCCACTGTGCTTTGATCTCCACCTTACCACGTCCATGAGGGCGTGCAAAACGGTGGTCTTTGGGTACAGTCCCGAGTCACATGGAGGCAATGAGCGATAGGAGGGGTTTCGTCTCTCCCGGTATTGGGGGTTGATGTTGCGCTGTGCTCGATTGGCCGTAAGAGGGAAGTCCCTGGCCAGGGCTGATCAGAGATTTGCTGGTAAGTGTTACCAGTAGTTTCTCGACCCGTTATGAGCCTCACATCGGCACGACTTATCGGTTATTGGGGTCTGACGTATACCACCCCTAGACTTGATATGCGACATATCAGACGAAGAGACCGAACTGTACGGTAAGTGTTACTGGTCGGATTCGCAGGAGTGTGAGCGGGCTAGCTCGTCGATCTTCTGATCGCTCAATACCCGGGTGGCCGTTACGTTTAGCAGACCGCTTGCGGCTTGTGGATGCTTGATATGATCATCATCTGCTACCGGCGTATTGACGAGTCTTTAGA
Organism: Agapanthus africanus; assembly: GCA_030015575.1. Taxonomy (NCBI): domain Eukaryota; kingdom Viridiplantae; phylum Streptophyta; class Magnoliopsida; order Asparagales; family Amaryllidaceae; genus Agapanthus; species Agapanthus africanus. The sequence goes on from CM057350.1 coordinate 244,367,903, forward strand.
GTCCTACACAGAGGATTCCTGGCTCAAGCGAAACGAAATAGGAGCGCATATGAGATATGTGCAGGACCGAGAATAATGCGTGTATGTGATACCGCATTTCATTCTCGCGATAGATGTTTCGATTGGTTATATTCGATATGACCTAGTTATCGAATCATTGATTCGATAAATCGATACATTGGATACTAGTCGGTTATGTGCGACATGACCGTATCATTGAATCAAATGTTGATTTAATGATTTAATGTATAATTATATATATATGATATATTACTTTGAATTAACTAGTGTTGGTTCACTTTATATGGATTTTCTCACTTGGTGTGCAAGTTGTATATGTGATATATTTTCATGCACATACTTGTATCATGTTTGATGATACTTGATTATTTAGTTAAGTGTAAAGAATTAAAACCATGGTTACGTTTTGATTAGGGTTTTGCATATTCTTTTATTTATTTGTTCATTTATTTAATTGGAAATGATTTAAATTAGTATGGTGGCTTTCTTTGTCTTTTAGTTGAAGCTTCATGAAGTTTTGACTTCTTGACCTTTCATGTCATCATGCTTAACCCTAACCCATCTATTAACCATGGTCTATTCTCTACACTTAACCATTGTAAGAATTATGATAATATTTGCTTTTTCTTTTATTTTAAAAACACTTATCATATTTCTAGCTCATCTTCTTCTTCATCTTCAAGTTTGAAACCTTGAGGCCATCAATGGCAACTTGAGCTTGAGAGTGAGAAATCCAATTCTAAAGAGAACCCACCTCCTATTTCTTCATCCTCTACCTCTTGCCAAGTAGTAGAGTGTGTTTCCTTCACAAGTTTCATCACTTTATGAAGTGTGAGCTTGATCTAGCGATGCATCGACGTAGATCATCTTCGGCATCGTCGTCGACGACCAAGCACGTTCATTCTCCAATGAAGCCGACGCTAGAGCCCGGGGTTCGACATGGACAGCGAGGAGACTTCGTTGCGGAGCCGTGGAGGTGGATATCCGGATCTACAAAGGTTGTAATTTCCATATCCTTGTAGTTAAGTGTTAACTAGTTTACTTTTCGCCTAGATTTCTAGCAACGATCCGTAGTCTAGGGTTTCCCGGCACCATTTTTTTTGATATTGGCATGTTCGATGCCTTGTGAGACTTCTATAGGGTGCCTAGGAACCTTTCACTGGTATCAGAGCCTAGCTAGAGCCTTAGGCGAAGTCTAGACGGCGTTTGCAATCCGAACGAACCGAAAACCTAACTAACAAAGTGCTCTCTGTCCATTTTTTAAAATTCTGGATTTTTGTCAATTAAAAATATGCAGAAAATCATGCAGGGTCTTATATGAAATACTGTGAAATTCGAGGGCCTGATTCAACTTTTCCACCGCGGAACCGCGGCATGTGCCATGCATGCGCGGCGGTTCCGCGGCCGTACTGTCCCCTTGTCTGGTGTTTTCTTCACAGTAATTCATGAATTCAGATATTATATTTTCTGGGTATTTTTATTGTGACTCTACAGAAGAGTATTTTGGGGTTGCTTTGGGGATTCAATTATTCGTTCGGGTTATCAAACTTTGTCTAAGTGTTTTCCGGATAATTTTTTGAATATGTTAAAAAGTTCGACCGGATATAAATACCCAATTTTTCCCCTGTCGGGAAATTTCCAAGTGTTGGATTTTTCCGTAGTTTAACGACGTTCTAAGTAGTGCAAGTAACGCGATGGACCCTCTAGAAGACAACAAACCTTAACTCGATTATGTGACCGTCTTGAACTGCCCTTTGAACCTTCGGGTTTGGTGCAGTACCGTGTGCCACATGTGAGGCGTTGGCTTGACCCTTCTACGGCTGGACCGTCGGTACTGAGGCACGAACTGAATTTTGTTAGACTTATTTCATGTGTTGAGCTGTATCGGGAAAACTTGGGTATTCGACTGTTCGATCGGAAAGTTTAACATTTTCTGTTTATCTGGAATGTGATACAATAATTAGAATTCACAAACAGTTATGTGATAACTGAATGAATGTTATAAATCTAGCAGTTTAGTTTCACTTGATATTGAAAAGAGTTTTCGATAATGAGACTAAAATGCGGGATTTATAACTGTTAGGCATGTGATGTCTAAGTATTTCATTTGATTAGGCATGTGATGTCTAAAAAAGTTGCGGATTCCAATTGTTGTAGTTTTACACTTTCTTTTCTGTGACCGTAAGTGTAGTATGTTCATATCGCCGGTTTCGTTGCTATACGTCAACGACAATTGGGGTATGCATACTTACTTACGTTGATGACATGTGATGTTATGTGTTGCTGGATATGTTATATTGGATCGTCGTATTCGAATAGCCAGGTTTTTTTTATGTGAGATGAGTGTTTTTCATTTTCATTCATGTAAAAACTTGTATGTAATATTCTTTTATTTGGGGCACTTCCAGGTAGCGGAAGATGTCACCTTTTGTATATTATTTACTTTTCCGCATTAGGATAGACCCAAGGAGGGGAGCATAAGTAACCGGGTTCTGGGGTCCAGTAGGAGACCAACTCGAGGAGTCGAGTCCGGGTCTCCTAACCCTAGAATTGGCAGGGTTGCTTGCCGCTCTCGTAGGGGTCTAGGGGTGTGGGATTGGCTATTCATCACGACCGTGGAATCCGTGTTTTATACTGGCTCGTATTAAAAACACGGACGTCCTAGTATATCCAATATTTCATATGTTTCTTCTGCTGCATATCTGTGATGTGATTCTGTGATGGATATAGTATATAGTATATATGATATATTATATAGACGTTACTTATGTTTTACACCCGCGCTAACCCTGCCCTGTTCTGTCGTTAGTTACCTAACCTAACGGTGCACGAGGGGTCATCGAGGCGAATGCGGATGGCATAAGTGTACGTCATATCTATCTGTGATGTTTAGGTATTTAAATGATGGGACTTCATTAATGTGATTAATGAAAGGAAAGAAACATAAGATGTTGTAGAATCAGATTTTAAATAAAACAGGTAGCTACAGTTCTTGCTTTGCATAGCGGTATATATGATATACCCCGCACCTCATTCGACGAGGAAAGGACCGAGATCCCTTCACCGGGAGTGACTCCTTTAGCAATAACTGGCAGATGCTACACACTCGGTTTGCTTTTGACTGGTTTTGCCTTTTTGCTTTGCACAGCGATATATATGATATATCCCGCACCTCATTTGACAAGGAAAGGACCGAGATCCCTTCGCCGGGAGTGACTCCTTTAGCAAAACTAGAAAAGCCTCAAAATCACTCCATTTCAAAACTTCATTTGATTCTACAAAGATATCAAGTTCATTACGCTCATGGTTTTCAGAAAAACCTGGCGTAGCCCTCCGTCATTTCAGATGAGTAGTAGTTAGTATTCGTGCTACGTTTGTTGGCCTGCGTCAAGGCGTAGTATGCGGTAGCTAACTAGTATTTATCTGCTTATGCATATGATGCAGATTGGATTAGGGTAGTCGTGCGACTTTGTTGGCCTGCGTCAAGGGTCGTACGGGTGGGTTTAATTCAATCAGGAAATGACGGGTTGAACTTGACTAGCGCACTATGGTTTGTTGGCCTGCGTCAAGATCATAGCACGCTAGGGGCAAAAGCATTATCGGGAATTTCAAGTGTTGAAATTTGCAATGTGATTGCATACCTTCTATGAGATAGTTGGATCCCGATACCCACTGCGAGTAAGAGTTACTCCTGGGAGAGTTTTACACATTGCAATTAGCTGATCAAGTAGGTGTCTAGAAAGGTGTCAACGGGGTGACGCCTCTGGGAAAACGAGGTTTACATTAATTAGGTTCGTGCGAAAGCACGGGGGACCTCCCTCAAAGTACCGACACTGGCCTGGCTGAAAGATTGGCGAACTTGTAGTGTGTAATTAATCCCGGCTAGTCTTTCCTTTTAGGGTTTGGAGGAAGATTTGATAAAAAGCAGTGGGAGCCATCCTAATTAGATAAGATAATAACCAATCTGATCTTGCACGAGCTTACGCTAAAGTGTTTTCTTCTCTCTCTCTCCAGGTAGCGACCAGTTCATGCCTTAATCAAGATAATAATATGGATGTATTGACCGAACCCGCATGTTATACTGTGCTGGGGAACGTTGGTTCCGTTCTTTCTTATAAGAGTTATAGGAATGAACAGGATATAGGGGAATGCCAGGATTCCCATGCCACCCGAATGAAGAAAGTACATGTTGATGCATTTTCTTCGGGTGTGTTCGTTACTGAGAACTGTTTCTCCATTTGCTCTACGTCCTGGGTATTAGATACCGGGTCAGGATCCCATATATGTAATCAGTTACATGGGCTAAGGAAAGGTAGAGAACTTGGAGAAGGTGATAAAGACATTAGAGTTGGAAATGGTGCAATTGTTGCAGCTAAGACTGTTGGGGAATATCACCTTGTATTACCAACCGGTGATACATTGGTTCTGAACGAATGCTATTACATGCCGAACCTGATATGCAACATTATATCGGTTTCTTTATTGAGTAAAGAGGGATAGAATTTTGTATTGCAGGACAATGTTATGAACATTTTCCGTGACCAAAAGTTGGTTGGATCAGGCACGTTATGCAATGGCATTTATGTTCTAAATCAATCAACAGTTCTGAGCATAACAAACACACACAAGAGGAAGAGTTCGGAATTGAACGAATCCTTCTTGTGGCATTGTAGACTGGGTCACATCAATGCGACACGACTAGCTAAGTTGCATAAAGATGGATATTTAAATCCGTTTGAATTTTCATCTTATGACACTTGCCAGTCATGTCTCAGAGGAAAGATGACCAAAACTCCGTTTACGGGACACGGAGAAAGAGTTACCGAACTCTTGGGACTGATACATAGTGATGTATGCGGTCCCATGTCTACACATGCCAGGGATGGTTCTTCATACTTCATTACATTCACTGACGATCTCTCTAGGTTCGGGTATGTGTTCCTAATGAAACACAAATCAGAAGCTTTTGAGAAATTTAAGGAATATAAGCAAAAGTTGAGAACCAAACCGGAAAAAGTATTAAAATCCTACGATCTGATCGAGGAGGAGAATACTTAAGCAATGAATTCCTGGACTTCCTAAAAGAGAATGGGATTCTCTCTCAGCTGACTCCTCCATATACACCACAGCACAACGGTGTATCAGAACGGAGGAACCGCACTCTATTAGATATGGTGCGCTCTATGATGAGCACAGCTGAGTTACCTATTTCCTTCTGGGGATATGCACTGGAAACAGCTGCAGACCTATTGAATATGGTTCCCACCAAAACCATGCCGACCACTCCATATGAGATATGGAAAGGAAAGAGACCATATCTTAATTATGTTAAGATATGGGGTTGTCCGGCCTATGTAAAAACGCAAAATCCGGACAAACTCGCGGCAAGGTCCATTCTGTGTAAGTTTATTGGATATCCCAAACATTCGTGAGGGTATATCTTCTACCACCCTGAGGAACAAAAGAGTGTTTGTTTCTCGGCATGCCACCTTTTTAGAAAAGGAATTTCTTGAAAAAGAGATTAGTGGTCATGAGGTAGAACTGGAAGAGGTTCCAGCTGCACAAGCTACAACAGAAGATCTGGTGGAACCAGAGGATTCCATAGTTCCCGATGAACCCCAGCCACTCCGCCGATCTAGTAGGGTTCCTCGCCAACCTGAGAGATACTACGGTTTTCTCATGGACGGTGGGAGCGAGGATTGCATCATGGAGGATGATGACCCAACTAGCTTCGAGCAGGCCATCACGAGTGGGGCTCAGTGAAATCGCTGGATGCTATGCGGTCCGAGATGGAATCCATGTACACCAACAAAGTATGGACTTTGGACGTTGCTCCTGAAGGGGTAAAACCCATTGGGAGCAAGTGGATCTTCAAGAAGAAACTTGGTGTAGATGGGAAAGTGGAGACTTTCAAAGCTAGACTTGTAGCAAAGGGTTTTCGTCAAAGACCAGGTGTGGACTATGACGAGACCTTTTCTCCAGTGGCTATGCTTAAATCCATCCGGATCATGCTTGCCATCGCTGCATATCATGATTACGAAATCTGTTAAATGGATGTTAAGACCGCCTTTCTAAACGGTGATTTGGAAGAGTGCGTGTACATGACTCAGCCAGAGGGCTTCGTAGACAGTGGGAGCAGCGGGAAGGTGTGCAAGCTGCTTAAATTTATTTATGGATTAAAGCAAGCATCGCGGAGTTGGAACATCTGCTTTGACGTCGTTATCAAAGAGTTTGATTTCGTCAAAAACCCAGATGAACCTTGTATCTACAAGAAGGTGGCAGAGAGTAAGGTCGTCTTCCTCGTATTGTACGTGGACGACATACTCTTGATAGGAAATGATATTCCTATGCTGCAATCGGTCAAGCTCTTCTTATCATAAAGATTCTCAATGAAAGATCTTGGTGATGCCTCTTGCATATTGGGAATTAGGATCTATAGAGATAGATCCAAAAGGATTTTGGGATTGTCCCAATCCAGGTACATTGACACCATACTAAAGAGGTTTAGTATGGAAGAGTCTAAGCGTGGGAACTTACCCACGATCTCTGGAGTCACTCTCTCCAAAGAGATGTCTCCCAAGACTGATTTGGAGAGAGCTCGCATGCAAGGGATACCCTATGCTTCGGCACTTGGCTCTATCATGTATGCGATGCTATGTACCAGACCCGATGAAGCATACTCACTAAGTATAGTGAGCAGGTATCAAGCTGATCCTGGAGAGAGTCACTGGACAGCTGTGAAGAGCATTCTTAAGTACTTGCGAAGGACTAGAGATATGTTCTTGGTGTATGGTAACGGAGAACTCCAAGTGGAGTCCTTTACCGATTCGAGCTTCCAGAGTGATAAGGACGACTCTAAGTCGCAGTCGGGCTTTGTCTTTACCCTTTACGGAGGGACGGTTAGCTGGAAGAGTTCCAAGCAGGAAACCGTGGCAGACTCGACAATGGAGGCTGAATACATCGCTGCCAACGATGCTGCCAAAGAGGCTGTCTGGATCAAGAAGTTCATTACTGAACTTGGAGTGGTTCCATCCATTGAGCGTCCAATACCTTTGTATTGCGATAACAATGGATCGGTGGCTTTGGCCAAGGAACCCAGGCCCCATCAGCGATCCAGGCATATTCTGAGGCGGTATCACCTGATCCGGGAGATAGTTGATCGCCGGGAGATCGAGGTCAGGAGGGTTGACACGAAGAATAACACGGCGGATCCACTCACGAAGGCCATTCCCCAGATACAGTTTGAGAGACTCTTCGGGATGCTCGGTATGCGATACTACAGCAGCTGGCCCTAGTGCAAGTGGGAGATTGTTAGTTGTATGTATGCCCTATAGGCCAGTATTGTACAGATGATGTATATTATATTGGATGCTTGGACATATATAGAGATGACTTTCTTGCTCGATATGATAGTATGCTATCTGGTTACTTTTTATCTTAACATGTACACTTGTCTCTTTATACTGTCTTGTAGTTACATGTTGGTAAAGCCCTTAGGATGTGTACTTGACTACCTGGACTATGATGCAGATCATACTAGTGGGGACATGGTAGTCCATAAGTACATCCTTCAAGGTCCCTAGTCGTGGGTGTATCGAGACGGGGCATCAATATACCAGAGTAGACTAGCGTATATGCTTCTCGACCCATGTGATGGGCGATGTATGATCCCATATCTATTGGTGTTTGACATCAGAGATGGTATACGGGTGCTCAGTGGAGACTGGGTACACTGGACGGACTCGCCGAGAACTCCCAGATGGTATTAAACCTCACGTCAGATGGCAGTTCTCAGGTGACACTTGTACAGGTTAGTCTGTAGACCCGAGATCGTCATAGAGTCTTGTGTGATTCCCACTGTGCTTTGATCTCCACCTTACCACGTCCATGAGGGCGTGCAAAACGGCGGTCTTTGGGTACAGTCCCGAGTCACATGGAGGCAATGAGCGATAGGAGGGGTTTCGTCTCTCCTGGTATTGGGGGTTGATGTTGCGCTGTGCTCGATTGGCTGTAACAGGGAAGTCCCTGGCCAGGGCTGATCAGAGATTTGCTGGTAAGTGTTACCAGTAGTTTCTCGACCCGTTATGAGCCTCACATCGGCACGACTTATCGGTCATTGGGGTCTGACGTATACCACCCCTAGACTTGATATGCGACATATCAGACGAAGAGACCGGACTGTACGGTAAGTGTTACTGGTCGGATTCGCAGGAGTGTGAGCGGGCTAGCTCGTCGATCTTCTGATCGCTCAATACCCGGGTGGCCATTACGTTTAGCAGACCGCTTGTGGCTTGTGGATGCTTGATATGATCATCATCTGCTACCGGCGTATTGACGAGTCTTTAGAGTCCTACACAGAGGTTTCCTGGCTCAAGCGAAACGAAATAGGAGCGCATATGAGATATGTGCAGGACCGAGAATAATGCGTGTTTGTGATACCGCATTTCATTCTCGCGATAGATGTTTCGATTGGTTATATTCGATATGACCTAGTTATCGAATCATTGATTCGATAAATCGATACATTGGATACTAGTCGGTTATGTGCGACATGACCGTATCATTGAATCAAATATTGATTTAATGATTTAATGTATAATTATATATATATGATATATTACTTTGCATTAACTAGTGTTGGTTCACTTTATATGGATTTTCTCACTTGGTGTGCAAGTTGTATATGTGATATATTTTCATGCACATACTTGTATCATGTTTGATGATACTTGATTATTTAGTTAAGTGTAAAGAATTAAAACCATGGTTAAGTTTTGATTAGGGTTTTGCATATTCTTTTATTTATTGGTTCATTTATTTAATTGGAAATGATTTAAATTAGTATGGTGGCTTTCTTTGTCTTTTAGTTGAAGCTTCATGAAGTTTTGACTTCTTGACCTTTCATGTCATCATGCTTAACCCTAACCCATCTATTAACCATGGTCTATTCTCTACACTTAACCATTGTAAGAATTATGATAAGATTTGCTTTTTCTTTTATTTTAAAAACACTTATCATATTTCTAGCTCATCTTCTTCTTCATCTTCAAGTTTGAAACCTTGAGGCCATCATTGGCAACTTGAGCTTGAGAGTGAGAAATCCAATTCTAAAGAGAACCCACCTCCTATTTCTTCATCCTCTACCTCTTGCCAAGTAGTAGAGTGTGTTTCCTTCACAAGTTTCATCACTTTGTGAAGTGTGAGCTTGATCTAGCGATGCCTCGACGTAGATCATCTTCGGCATCGTCGTCGACGACCAAGCACGTTCATTCTCCAATGAAGCCGACGCTAGAGCCCGGGGTTCGACATGGACAGCGAGGAGAATTCGTTGCGGAGCCGTGGAGGTGGATATCCGGATCTACAAAGGTTGTAATTTCCATATCCTTGTAGTTAAGTGTTAACTAGTTTACTTTTCGCCTAGATTTCTAGCAACGATGTAACAGAGAGACAATCAGTGTACACGTTAAGGTAAAGGTCAACCAGATAGCATACTATCATGTCGAGCAAGAAAGTCCTCCCTATATATGTCCCAGCATCCACTACAATATACATCCAATGTACAGTAATGGCCTCTAGGGCATACATATAACTAACAATCTCCCACTTGCACTAGGGCCATCTGTTGCAGTGGTTGTAGTATCTCATACTCAACCATCCCATAAAAGTCTCTCTCTGGGAACAGGCCTTCGTGAGTGGATCCGCCGTGTTGTCCTCTTAGTCTACTCTCCTAACCTTGATCCCTTAGAGATCAACCATCTCCATGATCAGGTGATACTGCCTTAGAACATGTCTGGATCACTGATGGGACCTTCGTTCCTTGGCATAAGCCACGACTCCATTGTCACACAATGGGAGGAACATAGTTCATCTCATGAACCAATATACATCCAAACAGCCTCTTTGGTAGCATCTTAAGTAGCGATGTATGCTGCCTTTATCGTCTAGTATGTCTCGGTATCTAGCTTGGAACTCTTCCAACATACCGTCCCTCCACTGTGGGTAAAGACAATGCCTGCGACTGACATTCAGTCGTCTTTATCACCCTGGAACCCTTCCAGTGATTCTCCCCAGGATCGATTGATACCTTCTCACTACAACTAGTGAGTATTCTAACATCCAATTAGATATATCTTATAGATCCAAAACTCAGGATTTAGGAGGTATCACTTTGATCCTATGTAGAGAATCATTGTGATATGCGGAGATTGACCGTGCGTAGCATAGGAAACTCTTTCCTCATCAAAAGTATGTCATCCACGTACTCTACGAGGATCGCCACCATACTCTCTACTACCTTTTTGTTTATACAAGGTTCATCTACCATTTTGATGATGTCAACTTCTTTGACTAATCCATCAAAACAGATGTTCCAACTCCGCGATGCCTGCTTTATCCTATAAAGCATCTTGCACACGTTTCCGCTGCTCCCACTGTCTACGAAGCCCTCTGGCTGTATACTTATAGACACACTCTTCTAAATCATCATTTAGAAAAGCAGTCAAGACACCCAACCGCCAGATATCGTAGTCATGATATGTAGCCGTGGCAAGTAGTATCTGGGTGGACTTAAGCAAATATATTGGAAAAGGTTTCATCATTATCCACGCCTGGTCGATGAAGAAAACCTTTAACAAGTCTAGCTTTGAAAGTCTCAACTTTTCCATGTACACCAAGTAATCTTCTCAAGATATACTTGCTCCTGATGGGGATTTAACCCTTCAGATATAGCAACTAAAGTCCATACTTTGTTGGTGTATAAGGATTCCATCTCAGATCGCTAAACATCCAGCCATTCTTACAGAGTCATACTCCTGATGTCCAGCTCGAATCTAGTTGGGTCATCATCTCATGATGCAATCCTCGCTCCTACTGTCATAGAGAAACCGAAGTATCTCTCAGGTGGGTGAGGAACCCTACTTGATCGGCGGAGAGGCTGAGGTTCGTTGGTATCTACTAAATCCTCTGGTTGTACCAAATCATCTGCTGTAGTTTGTATAGCTGGAACATTTCTAGTTCTACATAACAGACCTTGCCTCGAGCTTGTCCGGATTTTGCTTTTAGACATAGGCCGGACAACCCCAAATCTTAACTAGCTTAAGACATGGGCTCTTCCCTTTCCATATCACATATGAAGTGGTAGGCAACTGATTTGATTTGAACCCTATTCAATAGGTATGCAACTTCTCAAGTGCATAACTCCCTAAAGGAATTAGGTAACTCAGTAGTACTCATCATAGAGCACACCTTATCACATAGGGTGTGATTGCTCCGCCCCGATATACCATCGTACTATGGTGTATACGGAGGAGTAATGCTGAGAGAGAATCTCATTCTCCTTTAGAATAGACCAGGATTTCCGTGCACAAGTATTCTCCTCCTCGATCACATCAAAGGACATAATACTTATACCCGTGTATTGGTTCTCTACTTCTAACTTATATTCTATGAATATCTCAAAAGGTTCGGACTTGTGTTTCAACAGGAACATAGGTCTGAAACTCAAAAGATCATCAGAGAACGTAATGAAGTATAAAGAACCAGTCCTGGCATGTGTAGACAGGGGACCTACATACATCAACATGTATCATCCCAAGAGTTCACTAACTCTTTCTCTGTTTCCAATAAACAGGGCTATGGTCATTTTATCTCTGTGACATGACTGGCAAGTTTCACAAGATGTAAATTCAAACTGATTTAAATATACATCTAAATGTAACTTCAGCTAGTCGGGTCACATTGATCTGACCTAGTCAACAAAACCTCAAGAAGAATCCGTTCATTTCTGAACTCTTCCTTTTGTGTGTGTTCCATATACTAAGAACTGTAGTTTGATTTAGAACATCAATGCTTTTAGATAACGTGCCTGAACCGATCAACTTTTGATATAGGAAATGTTCAAAACATTATCCATCAATACAAAATTATATCCTTTCTTTTCTAACAAAGAGAGTGATATGATTTGGTATATCAGGTTCGGTATCTAATAACATTCGTTCAGAATCAATGTATTGGTAATACAGGGTGACAGTGACCGACAGACTTGGCTGCAACTCTTGCCCCGTTTTCTGTCTCATGAAACTTATCACCCGTTCTCAGTTTTTCTACCCTTTTGTAGCCCTATGTAACAGATTACATATCTGGGATCCTGATCCGGTATCATATACCAAGGATGCGGAGGATACTGAGAAACAGTTCTGTATAATGAACACACCCGAAGATGATGCATCAGCATGCACTCTCTTCGTTTGGGTGGCACGGGAATTCTGGTATTCCCCAATTTCCTGCTCTGTCTTATAACAATTATAAGTAGGAGCGGGACCAACGTTCCCCAGCTCAGTATAACAAGCGGGTTCGGTCAATATTCCGTATTATTATCTTGATTAAAGCGTGATATGGTCACTACCTGGAGAGAGAGAGAAGAAAACACTCAGCGTGCGCTCTTGCAAGAATAGATTGGTTATTATTTTATCTAATCAGGATGGCTCCCACTGGTTTTTATCAAATCTTCCTTCAAACCGAAAAAGGAAAGACTAGCCGGGATTAATTACACACTACAAGTTCGCCAATCTTTCAGCCAGGCCAGTGTCGGTACTTTGAGGGAGGTCCCCTGTGCTTTCGCACGAACCTAATTAATGTAAACCTCGTTTTCCCAGAGGCGTAACCTCGTTAACACCTTTCTAGACACCTATTAGATCGGCTAATTGTAATGTATAAAACTCTCCCAGGAGTAACACTTACTCGCAGCGGGTATCGGGATCCAACTATCTCATAGAAGGTATGCAATCTCATTGCAAATCTCAACACTTGAAATTCCCGATAATATTTTGCCCCTAACGTGCTATGACCTTGACGAAAGCCAACAAACCATAGCCCGCTAGTCAAGTTCAACCCGTACATTTCTTGATCGAATTAAACCCACCCGCACGACCCTTGACGAAAGCCAACAAAGCCGCACGACTACCCTAATCCAATCGCATCGTATGCTGGCAGATAAGCAGCATATAGCTACCGCACACTGCACCTTGACGAAAGCCAACAAATGCAGCACGAATACTATATACAACTTATCTGAAATGACGGAGGGCTACGACAGGTTTTTCTGAAAACCTATTGCGTAATGAACTTGATATCGTTGTAGGATCGAATGAATTTTGAAATGGAGTGTTTTTGAGGCTTTTCTAGTTTTGCTAAAGGAGTCACTCCCGGTGAAGGGATCGTCGGTCCTTTCCTCATCGAATGAGGTGCGGGATATATCATATATATCACTGTGCAAAGCAAAAACACTTAAAAGCAATCAAAAGACAAACCGAGTGTGTAGCATCTGCCAGTTATTGCTAAAGGAGTCACTCCCGGTGAAGGGATCTCGGTCCTTTCCTTATCGAATAAGGTGCAGGATATATCACATATACCGCTGTGCAAAGCAAGAACTGTAGCTACCTGTTTTATTTTGAAATTCGATTCTACAACTTCTTAGGTTTCTTTTATTTCATTAATCTCATTAATGAAGTCCCATCATTTAAGTACCTAAACATCACAGATAAATACGACGTACACTTATGCCATCCGCATTCGCCTCGATGTCCCCTCGTGCACCGTTAGGTTAGGTAACTAACGACAGAGCGGGGCAGGGCTAGCGCGGGTGTAAAACATAAGTAACGCCTATATAATATATCATATATACTATATACTGTATCTATCACAGAACATCACATGATCACATCACAGATATCGCAGCAGAAGAAACATATGAAATATTGGATATACTAGGACGTCCGTGTTTTTAATACGAGCCAGTATAAAACACGGATTCCACGGTCGTGATGAATAGCCAAACCCACACCCCTAGACCCCTACGAGAGCGGCAAGCAACCCTACCAATTCTGGAGTTAGGAGACCCGGACTCGACTCCTCGAGTTGGTCTCCCACTGGACTCCAGAACCCGGTTACTTGTGCCCTTCTCCTTGGGTCTATCCTAGTGCGGAAAAGTAAATAATATACAAGAGGTGACAACTTCCGCAACCTGGAAGCGCCCCAATAAAAGAATATTACATACAAGTTTTTACATGAATGAAAATGAAAAACACTCATCTCACATAAAAAACCCCGGCTATTCAAACACGACGATCCAATATAACATATCCAGCAACACATAACATCACATGTCATCAACGTAAGTAAATATGCGCATCCCAATTGTCGTTGGCATATAGCAATGAAACCGGCGATATCACATATTACACTTACGGTCACAGAAAAGAATGTGTAAAACTACAACAGTTGGAATCCGCAACCACCTCAGACATCGCATGCCTGACCAAATGAATTACTTAGACATCGCATGCCTAACAATTATAAACCCCGCATTTTAGTCTCAAAATCGAAAACACTTTTCAATATCAAGTGGGGCAATTCAACAGGATTCCCGACATCCTGATCGAATGCTCGTCGCAAACTTCAGTAGACGGCTGCACCCCCGATACAGTCGACGAAGTGCACCAAGGCGGAACACCGCTGTCGCGAGCACCCGAACGGATGCTATCGGCGACGGGGTTCTCCTACAGTCAATTGGTCGGGGCTATGGGGTGAGGCTGTCTATTAAGTTTACCCGGCGAGTATCCGCGTACGCTACGTGATTGCGACGGACTTTTGATCACATCAAAATTCCGTGGCAACCGATCAAGTGAGACTAAACTACTATGTTTATAACATTCATTTAGTTATCTCATAACTTATTGTGAATTCCAATTGTTGTATCAGATTACGGATAAACAGAAAATGTTAAACTTTCCGATTGAACATTCTAACACCCAAGTTTTCCCAATACAGATCAACACATGAAACAAGTCTAAAAACATTCAGTTCGTGCCTCAGTACCAACGGTCCAGCCGTAGAAGGGTCAAGCCAACGCCTCACATGTGGCACGCCGTACTGCCCCAAACCCGAAGGTTCAAAGGGCAGTTCAAGAAGGTTACATAATCGAGTTAAGGCTTGTTGTCTTCTAGAGGGTCCATCGCGTTACTTGCACTACTTAGAACGTCTTTAAACTACGGAAAAATCCAACACTTGGAAATTTCCCGACAGGGGAAAAATTAGGTATTTATATCTGGTCGAACTTTTTAACATATTCTAAAATTTACACAGAAAGCCACACAGACAAAATTTGATAATCCGATCGAATCCATGAAATCCCAAAACAACCCCAGAAAACTCAACTGTATAATAAATATTAAAATATCCCAGAAAATACAGCACAACTGTGGAGGAATTACTGTGAGACACGACCGTACGGCCGCGGAACCGCCGCATGAGCCATGCTCATGCCGCGGAACCGCGGCGGTTTAGATGAATTAGGTCCACGAAATTTACAGTAATTCCTACAAAACCCTGCTTAATTTTCTGCATATTTTTAATTTCGAAAAATGCACAATTTTCAAAAAAGGACAGAGAGCATGTTTGGAATTGGGTTTCGGGTTCGTTCGGACTTCAAATTGCGTCTAGACTTCGCCTAAGGCTCTAGCCTGTCTCTGATACCAGTGAAAGGTTCCTAGGCACCCTAAGGAGGTCTCACAAGGCATCGATCATGCCAATTTCAAAAATACGGTGCCGAGAAACCCTAGACTACGGATCGTTAACTAGATATTTAGGCGAAAAAGCAAACTGGTTTACAACTAAACTAAAAGGAAACGGAAATACAACCTTTGTAGATCCGGTGCTCCACCTCCCTAGCTCCGCAACGAAGTCCCCTCGCTGTCCAAATGAATTCCCGGGCTCTAGCGTCGGCTTCGTCGGAGAAATGGCGAGCTAGGTCGTTGATGTCCATGCCGAAGATGATCTACGTCGAGGCATCGCTAGATCAAGCTCCACCTTCACCAAGCCTTGAAAACTTGTGAAGGAAACACACTCTACTACTTGGCAAGAGGTAGAGGATGAAGAAATAGGAAGTGGGTAGACTTTAGAATTGGATTTCTCACTCTTTTTCTCACTTTGCCATTAAAGCTTTCAAGCTTTTTCTTGAAGTGAAGAAGAAGAAGAAGATGAAGAAGATGATATGTATTATGATAAGTTGATTGATTTAGAATAGAAAAACAAAACTTATCATAATTCTAACTATGGTTATGTGTAGAGAATTGACCAAGGTTAAAGGAATGGTTAGGGTTAAGGATGAGATAAGAATGGTGGACTAGGTCAAGGTTTCATGAAGCTTCCACTAAACAACAAAAAAAGCTACCATTCTTTTCTCTTTTCCATTTATTTTCCAAAATGTATAAACAAATAAATGAATAAATAAGTAATGGAAAAATAAAACCCTAATTATATGTTTAACCATGGTTTAATTCTTTACACAAAAACCCCAGCAAACATGTATCATCAAACATGATACAATCAAGTGCACAAAAGTATATCACATATACAATGTGTACATGCGAGTGAGAAAATCCATTTAAAGTGAACCAATACTAGTTAATGCAAAATAATGTATCAAATATATATAATTATACATTAAATCATTAAATCAACACTTGATTTAACGATCCGGTCATATCACATATAACCGACTAGTAGCCTATGTATCGGCTTACCGAATCAATCCTTGATTCGATAACTAGGTTATATCGCATACAACCATTCGATACATTGATCGCGAGAATAGAATACGGTATCACATACACGCATTATTCTCGGTCCCGCACATATCTCATATGCGCTCCTATTTCGTTTCGCTTGAGCCAGGAAACCTCTGTGTAGGACTCTAAAGACTCGTCAATACGCCGGCAGCAGATAATGATCATATCAAGCACCCACAAGCCGCAAGCGGTCTGCTAAACGTAACGGCCACCCGGGTATTGAGCGATCAGAAGGTCGACGAGCAAGCCCGCTCACACTCCTGTGAATCCAACCAGTAACACTACCGTACAGTCCGGTCTGATCGTCTGATATGTCGCATATCTCGCCTAGGGGTGGTAAAAGTCAGACCCCAATAGCTCGATAAGTCGTGTCGATATGAGGTCTATAACAATTTGAGAAACTACTGGTAACACATACCAGTAAATCTCAGCAACCCTGGCCAGGGATTTCCTGTTATAGCCAATCGAACACAGCGCAACATCAACTCCCTATACCGGGAGAGACGAATCCCCTCCTATTGCTCATTGCCTCCATGTGACTCGAGACTGTACCCAAAAACCACCGTTTTGCACGCCCTCTTGGACGTGGTAAGATGGAAATCAAAGCACAGTGGGAACCACACAAGACTCTACGACGATCTCGGGTCAACAGACTACTCTGTACCAGTGTCAACAGAGAACTGCCATCTGACGTGAGGTATAATACCATCTGGGAGTTCTCGGCGAGTCCGTCCAGTGTACCCAGTCTCTACTGAGCACCCGTTTATCATCTCTGATGTCAAACACCAATGGATATGGGATCATCCATCGCCCATCTGTATGGGTCGAGAAGGTACACGCTAGTCTACTCTGGTATATCGATGCCCCATCTCGATACACCCACGACTAGGGACTTTGAAGGATGTACTTATGGACTACCATGTCCCCACTAGTATGATCCGCATCACAGTCCAGGTAGTCAAGTACACATCCTAAGGGCTTTACCAACATGTAACAGAGAGACAATCAGTGTACACGTTAAGATAAAGGTCAACCAGATAGCATACTATCATGTCGAGCAAGAAAGTCCTCCCTATATATGTCCCAGCATCCACTACAATATACATCCAATGTACAGTAATGGCCTCTAGGGCATACATATAACTAACAGATACACCCATGACTAGGGACTTTGAAGGATGTACTTATGGACTACCACGTCCCCACTAGTATGATCCGCATCATAGTCCAGGTAGTCAAGTACACATCCTAAGGGCTTTACCAACATGTAACAGAGAGACAATCAGTGTACATGTTAAGGTAAAGAGTAACCAGATAGCATACTATCATATCGAGCAATAAAGTCATCCCTATATATGTCCAAGCATCCACTACAATATACATCCTATGTATAGGAATGGCCTCTAGGGCGTACATATAACTAACAGCTAATGACACTATCATCCAATTAAACTAAACTTTAACCCATGATCTCCTGAAACCTTTCTTGATAATCATAAACGTTTCACATAACACATAGTATCATATGAATATATACATGATATATCATAGGCTACATTACGAACTGCGGGGGTGCTATACGCCATCCACCCGACTTCCCCCTAGATATATATCGACTCACCTGATCCTTGCTTGTCGAAGTCGAAGTCGCCACGCTCTTGCTCGTCATCCTGAAGTTCACGCGGAGGAACCTACATATCATATCATATCGTGCCGCATTAAAACCTAATTCAATACCAAAACGACACACGAATCGTACATAGGTTAAAACCTATGTCTACGCATGCAAGAAAGGCCCAACATATCGTCGACGTCGATGTACAAACGTCAAACCATCGAGTAAAAACCCAAATTCCAAAACTCAAGCTAAAATGAAGTCGCAAAACAAAGCAGCAACAAGAAAACACCTCCAGATTTTACCCTAGGTTGAATTTGACAATTTTGCACATGGGAGGGGTCTAATTTACTGCAAATGGAGCCATGTACCAAACACAAAGCATTTCCACTCTACCCAGGCTGCAAATTGCTGCCAAAATGCGTAAATTTGCAGCCACAAGATGGAATTGGTGTCTTTAGTTTTGGGTATAGGTTCTAGGTTGCCTGCACACCACTAAGTAATTGCTACTTTATTTATGTATCCCCCGGGTGATCGCAGATCACAAAACAACCTCACAAATCCAACACAAATCTGATATAGCCAAATATAACGTTCGCAAAATAGGGTTTAGTCTTAGGTTTGATCCAGTATGCTAACACTACAGGGGTTGTATAGCCTCTACTAACCTCACTTTACACTTCACAGGTTATAAAATTCCATAACCGTCATCTTGAAATTTTCAAACCTCACTACACTTCTAAGTTAACATTGATGCTAAGGTTAATCAAATACAATACTAATGGTCCAAAATACTTGTAGTGAGCTTGTGCACATTTTTAATGAAAGGGAGATGATGTTTTGATGTGGTGTTGGTGATGTTGTGAGGGGTAGAGGATGGAGGAGGTGGAGGGCTTCCATTAAGAAAGAGGAGAGGAAAATGATGATGAAAAATGAGGGGGAAAGAAATGAGGACTTGGTCAAATTGACCCTTCACTTCTCTCTCTCTCATGCCCATGCCTAATTCTTTATTCTTTTCCTATTATTTTTCTTTTCTTCTCTTCTTACTCAAAATAAAGCCATGCAAGAAAATAAAGAAAAGACCATGGTAGGTAAATGTAATAATGTAAAATATGACATGGTGTATGTCATGAGCACAAATCAAGCTTAATGCACGATTAGTGATATTTAATCGCGATTAGAATTAATGGAATATAATTAATCATAAAGAATTCATAATTTGCTTAAATCCTATAAAACACCCTCATTTCGGAAATTCCTATGATTTGCCAAATATTCCCAATTTATCGGTATATAAATATACCGCATCATTAAAATATTCACAATATTTATTATTTAATTATATAAATTCCCAAAAATAATATTTTATTTTTTTGAAATGTTACACGATGCCTCCCGAAACCTTGCTGTCGCGCTAAGTAACCCTACAATTTCAAAAGCTAGAAAGGTTTTTCATGAGGAAGAAGAAGATGAAGTGAAGATGAGAATGAAACTCATGAGGTGAGAATAGCAACCATGGGTGAGTTAGTATCATACACTAACTCATGTAGAGATTAAACCATGGCTAAACAATAATGGTTAGGTTAATAAATATCTACAAGTAAAACAAAATCAGTGGACTTGGTCAATGGTTCCACAAGCTTCTATAAGCTTCAACAATGTGACTAATTATCATTAATTTTGATTAACTTTAAATAAATAAAACCATTCATTATATCAAGCATGGTGTGAGTCACATACACCCATGTAGCATGTGGCATCAAGTATGACATAAAATAATGTACATTAATATATATCACATATATACTTAGTGTACACATGTGAGAAAAAGAAATGTTTAAGTGAGCAAATGTTAGTTAATGTAAATTAATATATTATGTATATAATTATATACTAAATTACTAAATGAATGCTTGATTTAATAATCCTGCTATATCATATACAACCGACTAATATCAAATGTAACAAGCTATCGAATCAACTCTTAATCCGATAACCCGGCTATATCACATATAACAGACCGATATCATATAACGCGAGAATAGAATGCGGTATCACATACGCGCATTAATCTCTGTCCCGCACATATCACATATATGTTCCTAGTTCGTATAGCATGAACCAGGAAAGCTCTGTGTAGGACTAAAGACTCATCAATACGCCGGCAATAGGTGATGACCATATCAAATACCCACAAGCGGTCTGCTAAACGTAACAGCTACCCGGTTATTGAGCGATCAGAAGATCAACAAGCAAGCATTCTCATACTCATGCGAATCCAATCAGTAACACTACCGTACAGTCTGGTCTCTTCGTCAGTTATGTCGCATATCGCAACCTGGGGGTGGTATAACGCCAGACCCCAATAGCCTGATAAGTAATGCTCATGCAAGGTCCATAACGGTTCGAGAAACTACTGATAACACTTACCAGTAGATCTCAACAACCCTGGCCAGGGATTTCTTGTTATGGCCAATCGAGTATAGCGCAATATCAACCCCCAATACCGGGAGAGACGAATCCCCTCCCATCGCTCATTTCCTCCATGTGACTCGGGACTCTACCCAAAAACCACCTTTTTGCATGATCCCTTGAACATGGTATGGTGGAAATCAAAGCATAGAGGGAATCACACAAGACTATATGACAATCTCGGGTCGACAGACTAACCAGTACCAGTATCACCAGAGAACTGCTATCTGACGATAGGTATAATGTTGCGCCACGGCAGCGCCCCGGCCGTCTATCCGAGGCCAAAATGCGGAATCAAAATTTTCTTAACTTTTAAACTGGCGCTACCGCGGACAATATACCCGGATCGTAACCATTAACCGATACTAGCTAACAAGAGAAAGGGTGAGAGATATACCGAGTGATCCGAGTCCTCCGGTCTTCTCGTCATCGTCCCGATCTCACGCGGAAACTCCGGTCGTCGCCTCCTTGCCGGAAGGGCACCACATCGTCTGTATCTCTTACGGGCTCCCACCTCAATGCCGAGGCAACTCGGGCACAAAGCTGGCAAGTCGACGTGCCGAAGATTTGCTGTAGAATGTGGTGTAGATCATGCTAGTCTCATTAGGGGTTTGTAGTTGCCTTGATGGAGGAATCAACATGATATGAACTTGGGGATTTTTGGTAGCAATGGAAATTGAGATGGATGATTAATTTCCCACACCAAATGAAATGAACCTCTATCATTTTTCTTCTCTCCTCCAAATTGTTGCCGGCCATGCAATGTGTTGGAAAATGGTGGAGAGCAAAACAAATACAAGAGGGAGGTGAGTGTAGGAGATAGAAATGGTGACCACATCAAAAAGCTAAGAAACATCAACCATGCTTATCACTCCATACCCTTTCAAATCTCAATTAATGCACCATCATGGATGAAAGATGCAAAACATATCATAATGAATATATTTATAAGAAACCCCCTCCACAAATGTTATTTGCACAATTGCAAATAACCCCCTCCATCGTAAAAGTCCGGCCGGGAAAGAACAAAGGAAAACCGGCCGGAACGGAATGCAAACTGGAAACTCCAGAAAACTTGTCCAGTAATAAATTACAGGAAAACACCGATACTGTGCATACACACCCGCATCTGTATTCCGTCCGGATACAAATGGAAAGAGACAAAATCTACACTGTACTAAACTAGGATCCGGCTTAAACCAAAGCCGGCTAGTAATGTCCGTCCGATCCTGATCCGTGCAATACCGCACGTATCAGATCGAACCCTGCCATATATCCATACGGCCTCTAGTACAAACCGTCCGATCCTGATCCGTGCAATACCGCACGTATCTGATCGGACCCTGCCATATCTCCATACGGCCTCTACAGCGTTTCGCCCGAAAGCTTGAGTAACTGAAAGTATGGTGGACTCTAAAGACTCGTCAATACTGTGGCTGTGGATTTAACCACTAGCACGTCAGAGGTATTAGCCAATACGTGACGGGCCACCAGCTATTGACCAAAAGGGACATCGATGAGCGAACTCATCCTGACACCCTACTGAGCCTGTCAGTGACAATATCCGTACAGTCCGGTCCGTTCGTCTATGAGCATCGCATGTCGGGCCTAGGGGGTTGGTAAAAGTCAGACCCCCAAAAGCGGTACAAGTCGTGTCGGAGTGTAGCCCAGAACACCCTGAGATACTACTGGAATACCTACCAGTAAATCTCCTGCCTCGGCCGAGGGCTTTGTGTAATGGCTCTCGTAGACACAGCGCGACCTCACCCCAATACCGGGAGAAACGAACCCCTGATGATCCGCTCACTGCCTCCATGTGGCTCAGGACTGTACCCAACTAAAACCTGTTTGCACGACTCCTTTGAGCCGTGGAAAGGTAGTGATCAAAGTACAGTAGGAACTCACACGAGACAAATGATGATCCCCAGGTCAATGAACTAACCTGTACACATGTCACCAGGGAACTGCTATCTGATGTCAGGTATAAGACCAACTAGCATGTTCCCGGCGAGTCCTGTCCGGTGTACTCATAACCCAATGAGCACCTGTATACATCTTAGGTGAACCTACTGACACCAGTGGCTTGTGAGACCGGCCACCGCCCCTCGTCGGGGTCTCGACTGTATACACTAGTCTACTCTGGAGAATCGATGCCCTGTCTTGAAACTCCAACGACTAGGGACCTTTTAAGGATGTGCTTATAGACTACCAGCTCCCACGTATATGATCGCCCTCATACTGCTGGCAGTCAAGCAAGAATCCTAAGGGCTCTATCAACGTGTAATAGCGACCTGTCAGGTCACCTAAAGCAGTACACGATGATAAAGATAAACCAGATAGCATACTATCATCCTGAGTAAGACTGTCCTACCGGGATAGGTCCTCCCTCAATCATTGCAATCACGTGCCTGTGATCCAATAATTGACTCTGAGGGCACTATCTCCAACATATAATACCATCTAGGAGTTCTCGGCGAGTTCGTTCAGTATACCAAGTCTCCACTGAGCACCCGTATACCTGTCACGACCCGAAATTTGGCACGTGACGGCTCTGCAGCCACGTAATGTCTCCAGGCGTAACGTAATTCAAGAAAGCCGAAAACCCAGCAATCTAAACCATCAAAAGTAGTAAGTGATAATAACATTGTAAAAACTTTTGAAATCTCAATCAAAATTCTTTAAAGTCCAAATTTACTTCCTTTAAAATTCGGCAGCACCTCCTTTGTAAAACAAGCCACCAAAAAGGGTACAACATAAAGATATAAGTAAAGCATCCTCAAACGGGAGCAAATCCACGCCCAAGGGCGGAAAACAACCACCACAAGCAAATATTAGACGCCGTAGGGAAGAAAAGGACGATATAAAGTGAACAGCATGAAAATCTCTAAGTCACAAATAATATACAATAACGTCCTCACAACTCGTCTCTAAGTCAATACATGAAAATGGTAGATGGAGAGTACATGCATACAACGAATATACAATGAGAAATATCGGATAACTGCAAAACCCACCTATAGCAAAACTGCATCCAGTCAGCCGTAGCGCTATCCGCTGCAAAAGATGATACGATAGATGAAAACTCTGCCCCTGACTGCTCTGAGGGACAACCTGTACAACCCTGTAGCATAACGGGGGTGAGTTGCCAACTCATAAATAGTAAATGACATATGCAGGTAATCACAAGTATGCACGTACTGCGCTAATCTATAACATGCATGCTGATTGCAATGAACAACAATATATATATATATATATATATATATATATATATGCAACAGTCATGAAAGGTACTCTATTAGTACTACTAATACATGAAGCAATTCATATCAAATAAATGCGGAGTATGGAATAAAATATGTCATCCTCACATCGGGCACATAGGCGCCTCAAATCGACCATAATATCGGCCCTCACATCGACCATAATATCGGCCCTCACATATAATGAATAAGAATACTTGCACGGATCATTAAGATAATATATATATTGTAGGTATACATATATAACAGCGTCCCATACCTCTGATATATATATATATATACATGTATATATATCAGCGTCCCATACTACTGATATATATACACAGGAGTAAAACATCCAGAAAACATCATATGAAATCCATATATCAATGCGAAATCGATGAAATATAATATATGCACCATGAAATATAATATATGCAACATGAAACAGTAATATGAGTATATAAAGGAAAAACCGCTATTTAAATGGAACAAGTTATTAAATATATCATGCGGTTCCTAATTCCTCCAAAAATCCATACAACAACATATAAAGATGACTATGTAGCTATAGCCAGGTATACGTAACCATGTCGGTATAACATGATATGTGTATCTACCTATCAATAATGATGTAATACCCTCCAAGTATATGTGTAGCTATATCAAGCTAGGTATGTGTATATACATGTCAATAATGATACAATACCGTCCAGGTATGTGTATTCATGTAGGCATAGCAAGGCATATATGTAAGCATGTAGGTATACAGGTATGCATATGTCATATGCATAAAGGAATAGAAATCAATTTCTCAATGTCCCTAACTAAACAATATCATAAATGTATGTGTATTGTGCGAGTCAGGGCAATTATCGACGGTGTGTGGCATACAATCAGTGCTCGTGCAACATGAGCCGTCAATAATAGTGTAGTGTCCAATGGGTACAAGTCCAGGCACAACAAGTAATAATATGTAATGATATTTATGCGCAACTCTATATGTACAATATACACATGCGACTAATATCATATCATATCTAGCCCAGACGCATAACGCCATGCGGGCGATTCCCCTGTAGATGTTAAATCTACTCACTGATGATCTTGGGCTAAGTAAATCCAACCACTTGCTTTCCTTTCTTCACAGCGTCCGAAGTCCTCGCCTGCGTACCTAAGATCACAAAACAACAATAACAAGTATTTATTAGCAATCGACCAATAACACGTACAAACTACGTTTAACTGACGCACCAACTCCAAACATACCCTCAAGTGTTCGTCTAGTGGCTAACGTGCGTAGCGACACTACGAAACCAACTCAAGAGAAAAAAAACTACCCAAGGTACATGTACCGTGTCGGATAACGTAACAGACGTATTCGTAACATAAGAAACTAGTAAAGTGATCCCAGATTTTGTATGCAGACAAAACATAAAAATCAAGCAGGACCAAACACACTAAAATAACTGCAGACAGCTACCCTGAAAAACCCAAACCACAACTCTAACAGATGGTCGAGGTCGCCGGAATTCCCTTGCCTGTCGCCGGCTAAATCCGAGAAGATGGGTCTCGTGCTTAAGGTGAAAGCTTATGGTCTCGTGCTTAAGGTGAAAGCTTAGGGTCTCTAGTTCAACACAAATACACTGCTATATTTTCTAGTACACACACTGGGTCACAGCAGATCACGGATATCACAAAAAGAAACTAAAAATACGATATGTGCACGAAACATTACTTTTAGTGTTCTAGACTGAAACGAATGAGACACACAACACTATAAACACCTATTTAACAGATAGAGATCATTATCTACTCCCACAAGCTCAAAGATCCTAACTTTCCAAGCTCCAAGGCATCTAAGAGGCAAAATAAGGTTTATGAAGTTATTTGGTGAAGATTTTGTGAAGTTTTAGTGAAGGATTAGTGATGAAGGGTTAAGTGTTCAGTTGAGGGTTGAAGAAGATGAAAAATAAGGTGTTGTGAGAGAATGAGAGGGAAATGAGAGAGGGTGTGATGAAAAGAGAGAGAGAGGTGAGCATAGGGTGAGTGCACCTCCATTCATAAATGCAAGCCATGACTCACTTGCCACCTCCTCATCCAAAAAAAACTCAAGAAAATATCTCTCCTCACACAAATATCTAGAGATTAGAGTTAAATGCTAGGTTAGGGTTTAAACAAGGCAAGGATTTACTTAAAAGTTTTCATGGTTACAAAACACGATTAACACAAACACACCCTCACATTAACATGCACATGTGTGTGCAAGCCATAACAAATAATAATAAATTATTAATTAAATGTTATAAAATGTGAGGAACCCAAAATGGTAAACGTTTTACCAAAAACCTGCATTATCGCTTAATTAACACTAATCGCATTCCTAAGGTGTTACAATCTCCCCCCTTATAGAAAATTCGTCCCCGAATTTAAAATTCTTATTATGCATAGCTTCAAAAAGATGAGTGCAAAACTACCAAATCTCTGTAACTTTTTGGAAATCGTTTAGGCAATTTTCTGGCTTTAGGGAAAAATAATCGGTGTTTTCCGTAAAAACCTAGAAGCGATCTTTTTGCAGTACAGAATTCACTGCACCTAGTTTAGCTAGGAAATTGCTAGTTTGCGGGTTTTTGTAAGCCATATGTAAATTTTGTGCATTTTAATAATTTTCCCTAATTAGAATATTATTTTAATTTGTTATATATGCACTTAATTAGTGGTAATTACATTTTTGCTTGGGTTAATTAATACTAATGTGAATCTATGCTAAGTTAATCACTAGATTAGCACTAATCTATCTTTGTAAATATCCATCCATAATATCCAGATATTTGTGTGTTTTAAAGAAAATTTTTATTAGAAAATGAAATAAATTAAGAGGTGGCATTGCATTAATGAGCTTTTATAATTGTTTTCTTCTAGATTTTTCCACACAACACCAAACTTTTCCCCACTTCCTCATTTTGGCCGAACCCTACTCCTTGCTGCATTCTCTCTCTCTTCTTGCTCCATTTCCACTCTTTTGAGCTCACAAAATACATCAAAAATCATAAATAATTCACACAAACTCATTTGTAAATCAAAACCCATCATTCTTCTTCACAAATCAAGCTTGAATCTTCATAGATGTCATCATTTTGTAGCTTATTTTGATGATCTTGGTTCTTTATTGTGTGAATCCTTGAAAGTATAAAACCCTAACCCTAATCTCTATATGTTGTTTTCATACTTTAATTAGCTTATTAGTTGTTAATTTAAAGCTTTTAATTTCATGTTTAGAATTTCTAGAAAAGGGTTTGTGAAGTTTTAGTTAAGGTTTTGTTTAGTGAATGGTTATGTATGAAGTTGTGACAAATGAAAACCTAACCTAGTTGCTAGATTTGTTATACGGTATTTTCCTAATTGTATATTTAAGATAATTAGCAAACTAAGCTTTTACTAAATCCTAATTAAGTAAGATTAAATTCTAGTAAGGGTTTGTATGGTTTAAACATGCTATATTGTGATGTTTGTGATTTCTAATTTTGGTAAAAACTTGTAGTTTTGAGCTAAAATTTTATAAGTTTCTTACTAGATTTCCGGATAATTTAGGCGTGGGTTTCTTTTGATGTTACGACGTTATTTATATTAGATTCCACGTTTATTATTGTGTTGTGAATGCGCGATCGGTACGATCAGGGTCTAGGCTTGGTGGTTGTGTCGTTTAGCGTTCCTAGCTAGGGTTGTGCCGATGTCGTTCGTGTATCTTTTGCTCTTGAGTTGGTTTCGTAGTATCGCTACGCGCGTTAGCCACAAGACGAACACTTGAGAGTATGTTTGGAGTTGGTGCGTCGGTCAAACGTAGTTGGTACGTGTTATTGATCGATTGCTAATATATACTTGTTATATTGTTAAATGCTTTCAGGATCGCAGGTGGGGACTTTGGGCGCTGCAAAGAAGAAAATGCGAGTGGTTGGCTTTACTTAGCCAGGATTGTTGTGAGTAGATTTAACATCTACAGGGGAATCGCCCGCATGGCGTTATGCGTCTAGGCTAGATTAAATGATATGACTATTAGTTAGATGTATACAGATATTGATTGTGCATGTGTACCTTTGTTGCGTATCTCATTTTCTATTGTGCATGGACTTAGTATTAATGGGACACAACACAAAATTGACGGTTCATGTTTCACAAGCACTAATTGTATGCTACACACGCATCGTCGATAATTGCCATGACACGCACAACACATATACATATGTGATATTGTATTGTTTAGGGATATTGATACATGATCCTTATTTTCCTTCGTGCATATGACATATAGCATACCTGTATACCTACATGCTTACACATATGCCTTGACATGCCTACATTCTAGTTACATATATACCTATATGGTATTGTACAATTAGTGATAGGTATATACACATATGAGACATAGCTACGTGTACATCATGCATACATACTTATATATATACCTGGAGGGTATTACATCATTATTGATAGGTAGATACACATATCTTGCTATGCCGACGTGGTTATGTATAACTGGCTATAGCTACATGTTCACCTTTATTTGATGTTGTATGGACTTGGGAAAATTAGAAACCGCATGATATATAATAACTTGTTGCAGTTAGATAGCGGGTTTTCCTTCATATGCTCACATTACTATTTTATGTTACATATGTTATATTGATGGATTTTCGCATTGAGATATGGATTTCACATGATGTTTTCTGGATTTGAGGACCGTGGTGGTTTCATGACATTATGCAAGTATTCTTATTCTTTACTTGATATTTGGATGCATCCACTCAGAGATTTGTTTTAAACCGATACACGATCGAGAGTGTCGATATTGGGCCACTTAAGATTCGGAGGACGTATATACCGATACATGGAACACAAGTGTCAAGGTGAGACGGTTGGGTTTCGAGGAACGTATAGATATGAGAAAGACCGATACGTGGATCACGGGTGTCGATACCGGACACTTAAGATTCGAGGAACGTATGAATATGAGAAAGACCGATACGTGGATCACGGGTGTCGATACCAGACACTTACGATTCGAGGAACGTATGGATATGAATATTTATGTGTCGATGCTAGACACTTGTTTTCATGATATTTTTACTCCTATGTATATATAACAATAGAATGGGACGATGTTATATATGCATATATATATATGCATATATATATTAGTGGAATAGGATGCTAATATATATGAATACATATCTAATTTATATACATCATCATGATAATCTTGCAAATATACGTATTCATTACATGGGATTTACTTTATATTGGACACTCAGGATATATGAGACTTAGAGGATATGAGAGCCAATTTGGGGGCTGATTTGAGGAAATTTAGGATTTAGATTGTCTTGATGGACTTTGGTCCTGCCACGAGGTCAGGATTTCGTGAGGATAACATGTTTTATCCCATACTCCGCATTTACTTTATATGCATTGCTTCATGTATTTGTGGTACCTGATGGAGTACCTTTCATGACTGTTGCATATGCATATTGCTATATTATTGCTTCATGTATTAGTTGTACCTGATAGAGTGCCTTTCATGACTGTTGCATACATATGGCCATTTATTGGTTTTAGCTTGCATGTGATAGATTCGTGCAGCACGTGCATACTTGCGATTACCTGCATATGTTATTTTACTATTCATGAGTTAGCAACTCACCCCTGTTGTGCCACAGGGTTGGCAGGTTGTTCCTCAGAGTAGTCGAGGCAGGGCTTCTGCCTATCATATCATCTTTTACAGCGGATACCGCTTTGGCTGACTGCGTGCAGTTTTGTTATATGTGGCTTTTGCGGTTATCCGATGATGCTCTTTGTATATCTTTGTTCCTTGTACTCTCCATCTACCATTTTCATGTATTGACTTAGAGACGAGATATGAGGATGATATTGTATATTTTGGTGACTTGGATATCTTTTATGCAGTTTTATTTATATCGTCTTTTATTTCTTTGCTACAGCGTCGTATATCTGTTGTGGTGGTTGTTTCTGCCTTTGGGCATGGATTTGCTCCCGTTCGGGATGCTTTACTTATATTTATTTTGTACCCATTTTTGGGGTTAGGTTTTACAAAGAAAGTGCTGCCAAAATTTTTAAGAAAGTAAAGTTGGACTTTAAAGAATTTGTACTTGAGATTTTCAAAAGTTTAAACAATGTTCTTATCACTTACTACTTTTGATGGTTTAGATTGCTGGGTTTTCGGCTTTCTTAAATTACGTTACGCCTGTAGACGTTTCGTAGATTAAGGGCCGTCACGTGCCAAATTTCGGGTCGTGACAATCTCGCTCGTAGCCTCACAAGTGATCACCTCACTATACGGCTATGCCAAAGAAAACCTCCACAGATGGCAAGACCCTTGACCAAAGTTTCTCTACCTGCTGATCCACTAAAACTATCGGCTGCCGGTGAACGAAAAGATCGCGTCAAACCTAAATGGTCTGATGTTGAATCATGTGAGAAAGGTCATGAAGGTATTTTCAAAGTATCGACACAAGGAATATGGGATGAATATTCAAAAATCTGGGCGGAAGTGCCAACTTATAGGAAACGGTATTAACTCACTAAAGGATTTCAAAAAGACCTACCATCTGGGACTAAGCTTCCGAAAACACAACACGCCATTCATCGGAAAAATCCGTATGAATACATGATCTCCCACCGCGAACTCAAGTCTGCGACTACCACGGTCGGAATAAGACGTCTGTCTGCACTAGGCTACTCTCATCCTGACCTGAATCAACTGGATCT
The DNA here is from genome assembly GCA_030015575.1 of Agapanthus africanus. Lineage (NCBI taxonomy): Eukaryota > Viridiplantae > Streptophyta > Magnoliopsida > Asparagales > Amaryllidaceae > Agapanthus > Agapanthus africanus. The sequence continues at coordinate 244,398,661 of CM057350.1, forward strand.
TCTCTAAAGTCTCTGGACTAGCTGGGGTCCAAAAATCCTACTCTCACGGAGTCAGTAAAAAAGACTGGTGATCGACACAACCTACCACACAAGGCCTGAAAGTTGCCAATTGAAATGTCTTCTGCTAACCGTTATCGTAGGAGAACTCCACCAAGGGCAAGTGACGTTCCCAACAGCCAACAAACAATTAGTACGTACGCATAAGCATACCCTCCAGTGTGTTGGATATAGTGCCCTCAAAGTCAATTATTGGATCGCAGCTACGTGATTGCAATGATTGAGGGAGGACCTATACCGGTAGGACAGTCTTTCTCGAGATGATACTATGCTATCTGGTTTGTCTTTATCATCATGTACATGCTTTAGTTCACTATTGCATGTTGATAGAGCCCATAAGATTCTTGCTTGACTGCCAGCAGTATGATGGTGATCATATACATGGGAGTTGGGGTCTATAAGCATATCCTTAAAGTGTCCCTTGTCGTGTGAGTTTCGAGACAGGGCATCGATACTCCACTGTAGACTAGTGTATACAGTCGAGACCCCGACGAGAGGTGGTGGCCGGTCTCAAGAGCTATTGGTGTCAGTTGGTTCACCTAAGATGTAAACAGGTGCTCATTGGATTATGAGTACACCGGACAGGATTCGCCGGGAACATGCTAGTTGGTATTATACATATCGTCAGATAGCAGTTCTTAGGTAACATGTGTACAGGTTAGTCTGTCAACCTGAAATCGTCATTTGTCTCGTGTGAGTTCCCACTGTGCTTTGATTACTGCCCTACCACGGCTCAAAGGAGTCGTGCAAACAGGTTTTAGTTGGGTACAGTCCCGAGCCATATGGAAGCAGTGAGCGGATCGTCGGGGATTCGTCTCTCTCGGTATTGGGGGTGAGATCATGCTGTGTTTAGGAGAGCCATTACACGAAATCCCTGGTCAGGGTAATCGAGATTTACTGGTAGGTATTCCAGTAGTATCTCAGGGTGTTCTGGGCTACTCTCCGACACGATTTATACCACTATTAGGGGTCTGACGTTTACCAGCCCCCTATGCCCTATATGCGATACTCATAGACGAACAGACCGGACTGTACGAATATTGTTACTGTCAGGCTCAGTAGGGTCTCTGGATGAGTTCTCTCATCAGCTTCCCTTCCGATCAATAGATGGGCAACCTTTACGTACAGCTAGTACCACCGACGTGCTTGTGGTTAAACCCGGTGCTAGTGTATTGATGAGTCATTAGAGTCCCCCACAGAAAGTTTCCCAAGTTCGGGCGAAACGTTGTAGAGGTCGTATGGTTTTATGGCAGGGTTCGAACATGCACGTGCACTTGTGCACGGGTCATGGTTCGGACAGATAATACTAGTGGGCTTTGGTTTAAGCCGGATCCTAGTATTATAAAGTGTCGGAATATTTTTGTCTCATTGCATTCGTATTCGGTCAGAATACAAATGCGGGTATGTATTTACAGTTGAGGGGTAATCTCGTAATTCGTTATGGGATTATTTTCGGAGCCAGTTTCTTTTTCCGTCTTATATATCTTGATCCATGTTTCCCTATTGTGAGCATTGACCTTGACTTTGACTATTTTGGCCATTCCTTGCACTGATAATTTCGCATGAGGTGGCTGCTTGATTTTTTTGGGTATGGGCTTGATTGGTATGGTGTTTCATTAATTTATTGAGTTTGTCCTAGTGAGGACATTGGATATGTGTGGCTGTGTGTTTAAGGGGATTAATTTACTTGAATTAATTGATTCATCCACACAGCTCTTGGCTTGATAAATATTTTCCAGCAAGCTTTTTTCTGCTCACCAATTGATTCTGGCCGAGCCCTTTTAGTGTTTCTTCACTTGCAAATTTTCTTAGCTTACAAGTTCATCTCCTTGGCAAATCCAATTCACTTCCACCCAATCACTTAGGTGCATTGAGGCAAAGTATTCTACACTCTCTCTACTTCAATCTTGGACATGTCGGCTAGCAAACTTCATGTCCGAGTTGCTTCGGTTTGAAGCGGGAGCCTGTATAAAGATTCGATGACGCGGTGCAACTTCGACGGACCTGATCGGGAAGCAAACTTCGTTGGCGCAACATCGAGGAGTTTGGCGCAGAGATAGAAGACCGAAGGACACGGATCGATCGGTATAATATTTCCAAACTCTTTTACAGTTTACTAGTTTAGGGTTAATGGAACGATCCGGGTTTTTGGGTTGCGGTAGCGCCGGTTTCGTAAAAAGTTTTTGTTCCACATTTGGCGTCGGTTTGACGGCCGGGGCGCTGCCGTGACCCAACATTGTAACGTTTCAAAATAATAAAATATCATTTTTGGGAATTTTTATAATTTAATATTATTTTAATGAATATTTTAATATTCTGGTATAATTAAATACAAATAAATGGGGAAAAATTATGGAAAATTCTAAAATAGGGTATTTTATGGAAGTATGTCATTTTTAAGTTTTTATGATTAGTTATATACTATATTAGTGCTAATCGCGATTAAAAATCGCTAATTTGATTTTTGGCATTTTTGTGCAAAAATGTGCACATATCATTTTCCACACTTGTTACACTTGTTACATGTTTTGGGTATATAGTTGCTTAGGGTTCATCATGGAGTGAGAAGGAAAAGGAAAAGAAAAGAAAAGGAAAAAGTAGCATGATGATGAGAGAGAGAGAGTAGGTTGCTTTTGACTTTTGACCCTTTCCTCCATCATTTCCACCTCATTTCCTCTCCCCCTTCATAGAGCTGTTGCTGCTCATGCCCTCTCCCTCTTCTTCCTCCTCCCTCTTCAACTTAGATCCACCATAAAAACCTAACCAAAACCCTATCCCCATTTCACAAAAGTTGCTCTCAAGCTCAATAGCTACACAATGGATAAAGCAAGGGCTGATCTTGAGGACTTTAAGCAACTCAAGAATTTTCTTGAGTTGCCAAAGAAGATAATTTCTGCACCCCTAGTTTAGTATTTCAATTCTTATTGCATCAATTCTAGTTTCATGTCGATATGGTGTCGTTTGATGGACTTCTGAACTTCAAGTTAGGGTTTAGGGTTAGACCTGAAATTAAAAGTGAAATCGAGGCTTGTAGTGATCCTAGAACCCTTGTTGTGATGTTGTATTGGACAATACCTGGAACATGAACCCAAAATACGGATTTATGGAATCGATATCGGGGAAACTGCAAATCCGTCACTGTGTTTGGGAATCTGCTATCACCCGAGACGTCTAAAAATAATTTTGAGTTGGCAGTGAGATGTGCAGGAAAATAGAAACCAACACGCAAAACCCTAGCCCCAACCACCATGTTCTGGCCGCCAATTAATTCCATCTGGACGCAAATTGTGACAAGAGCAGGAGGGAATTGCTTCGTTTTTGGTGCATGGCCCTATTTCCAGTAGTTTAGACCCCTGGCATGTATAGATTTGTCTAATTTGACCTAGGGTGAAATCTGGAGCCTATTTCCTTAGTTGCTGTTTTGGATTCGTGTTTCCGTATTCCGTATTTCTAATTCTGAATTTCCTTATGGTGTTTTACCTTGACTACTTGGCGTTTATACGACGATATCGAGGGTTGTTGATGGTTTTGGTGCCGTACCCATAGGTTCCAACCTATAGGCCCCATAGCGTATCGTTTTGGCTTTAGTGTGTCGTTTTAGCTTTGGTTTGGTTTTGATACGCATTTGCGATATGTTAATGTGTAGGTACCCCATGAAGACTTCGGGATGACAAGCAAACGCGTGACGACATCGACAAATAAAGATGCAAGGTGAGTAGATTATATCTACGGGGGAAGTCGGGTGGATGACGTATAGCACCCCCGCAGTCCGTAATCGATATACTATATTTATATTTGATAGTTATAGTGTGTCGTGGATATTGTGTTAGGTGTATTATGGATAGTTTAGGGTTAGAATCAACTAGTGTAGTTCATAGTCGCGAACCCTAGAATAGATTTGCACCTACACGCATACCCTTGCATATTCATTATACTTGCACTGTGTTTGATGATATTGGATGACATTGGAGATGAGTCGAAGATGTTAGGCATTGTGCCGCGAGATCGGTGGTTTTGATATGATTCGTATTTGGGATACGACATGTGATCTCTAGCGGGCCTTGGGACGTGTGCTTACACACGCAGTGATAGATGGTATCGATTGTACTAGACTTAGATCAGTACCCCAGATTATGTGATATGATGATAGTGATACCTGATATGTGGTGAGATAATGTGATATTGACCCGTACCCAGCTATTGGGATGCCGTACGACGATTTACCGTACGAGCCTATATTGATGATAGATCCGCAGTCATGACTCGAGGATGCCTTACGATATACTGTATCGTACGCGATATTATTGAGGCGGGATCACCGACTATTATATCTATATATATCGACTCAGATTTAGGTGGTTTCTATACCCCTCCCGATTGACTTGATACTTAGATCTGTAGTTTGCATAGTAGATGTTAGACTAGACCCGAGTCATATCTATTTCAAAACTACGAATCAGGAATATCTTAAAATAACAAGTAAAGGGATCCTACGGGTATTTTTCAAAGGACGTATCTTGCTTAAAAATACCGTAGCCCTTATTTTACTAAAAATCCTGATTCGACTTATTTCAATTGACATAACTGCATGACATATTCATATTGATATAGATTCTTTACTGTGGTGTTGTTTATTTGATTTACGCATGTTCATGCTATTCACATTGCTTTGCCTATGTTTATTGCTATATTACTATCATGTTGCTAGGACACCAGCACCATTATCGATGATGCGTATGTTCCACGTACACTTACTCGCCGGCTCACACACTTCATCATCGATAATTGCCATGTCACTACACATTATTATTATTACATCAGGATATGACCCTTGTATATGCATACTGCTATTTCATGTGGCATGATTTTCTTTTATACTTGCATTTCATTTATATGTCGTATACATCATGCTTATGATTATGCGCATTGGGATATGTTGTTTCCATGATATTTCTGGATTTGGGAACCGTTGGTATTTCAAAGGGGAATATATAATTGTTTTAAAAACCTGGTTACCCTTGATATGATATTTCAGTGCGTCCACCATGTGTTTTCTCGGTGCTGAGAGCGACATGTGAAACCCGATTCGAGGAGGCGGATGAGGCCGATTGCGGGTCCATGGTGGACCCGGTATGGTACCCAGGGGAGAGAAAGGTTTCGTTGTGTAGTAGACGGTGAGCCTAGCAGAGGGACTACTACCTACTGGTGATTGTATTTGAGCTCGGCAGATATCTGGAGGATACCGACCGGAGTTGAGAGATAGACATGGGCTGACCCGTACTGCCGGGGCCGAGGGCCGATACCGCAAACGGAGCCCCATATGGACGAGGATTTACGTGCCGATGCTAGGCACATGTTTCATGATGACCTCCATGATTTTGATTATATTATCATATTTGCATGCATAATGCTTATTGTCATTGGGTGACAGGTGGACGGGATCCATATATATACAGACATTGATTACATACAGACTTTGACTACTTTGATCATACTTCATTTGTATATATAACAGGGTATGAGGGCGCTGTTATATATACCCTTACACTAATATTAGTGGAATGGGACGCTAATATATGTGTATTGATATCATATTTACTTCATGCAGACATACCTTACATTATGACATGTTATTACCTGAGGCACTAGCACGAGTACTTGGCACTACATACATGATTAGATGTTACATTGCCACCTTATCATGCTTCAGACTTACTCTTGAGGTTTATATCATATACTGATCGTATTGACCTAGGATTATGTATTGCATTCGGTTTCTGCTTGTAGATATTTTCTATTCCCGAGTTGGCAACTCACCCCCGTTTTGCCACAGTTCTTGCAGGTTTTGCCGAACAGGTTCCATAGCAGCATTTCTGGCACACTGCTTCCTTGCGGGTGAATTGCATTTGGTAGGTGGGTTCTTTTGCATCAGGAACCACCATTTTACTTGTATTATTCCTTGCATCTAGAATTCCATCAACCAAAAACTTGTATATTGTTTCAGACTTAGACACTAGTGATGTATTATTCGACCTTAGAGTCGCGCTTAGTAGTATTGTGGTTTCCATTCTTATTGAGTTTCTTTTGGATCTGACCCTCGCCATTCGGCGTTGTATATTATATTGCTTGTGTGGTTGTGACCGTCGATTGACGAAGAGCTAGCTCCCGCTTGGGGATGCCTTTTCTCTCTGCATATATATATTGTTCTTGTTGTATCCCGTTCGGGGCCAGTTTTTACAAAAGAAACTCGGCCAAAATTTTTAGAAAAGACTTTACATTTTTTTAAAATGCATATTCGGCTTAGTCATTTAAAAAACTTGACTTCAAACATGTTTTTCTTCACTTCTTAAAACCAGTTTCTTTATTTACTCTTAAAATAGTTTTAGATTTCTGGGCTTTTGGCTTACTTGGATCAGATGGAGTCCTATAGACTTCATATGGTTCAAGGGCCAGTCACGTGCTCTTTCGGGTCATGACAAAGTTGCTATCAGAGCGCTAGGTTAATCTTGGTTCGAGTCTAAGTTTGACTATGTGGAGCCTAGGGCGTCTATGTATATACGGAACTTATGCTTGACCTTTGTTCAGTTGATAAAACTGCACACTTGTATTACATTTTTCCTACCATTTTCATATTAAAAAAGGACTATATTATAATATATTATACATATGAGGGTTTATGTGTAAGAACATTATTTTCCATGTGTTAATATATTTTAATTATCATTTGGTAGGAAAATGTATGCAAATAATATTATTGATCTAATCCTAGTAGAACAAAGTCTACTAAAATCTTATTTGAGTTGTTGTGCAGAATATTTCCAAGTTGTTATGAAGGATTTAACAAACAAATCAATTTGTTGAAGAAATCTTGCCAAATTAAGAAGCAAACTTGGAGACCAAGTCTGGAAGCAACAGAGAAAAGATTTTCAGATTCTGAAGATGCCTAGGATTGCCACATGTCACCAGATGAAAGCCCAAGAAAAAGAATCAAATGATCCCTACCCTTGAGCGCGGATCCGCGGCCAAACCCACCCTGGGGCCGCGGATCCGCCGCAATTTGAGGAGGTTAGAGTACAAGATTTTGGGGCATTATTCTTTGCTGAATTTTACCAAGTTTTCAACAATAAGATTCTGGGTTTTCACTATAAAAAGGCACCGAGAGCCTCTTGGAAAAGGATCAAGCCGAAGAGATCACGAAGCTCCCGACGCTCACGCATCCAGGCTGATCATCGACTGTTCGACTACCTCCTTAGGAAAGATCGAGAAGCAAATCAAGTTTTGTAATCATTTTCTATGGAATAAAAAGTGTAGTTTGAAGGAGTTGATTAATAAAGGTATTTAGTTTTATTTAATTGTTTTTTGCATTATGTTTTCCCTCTCTTTCTTTTCATCTTCTTCTCCCAACATGCGCGAGTAATTCTCCGCTTGTTAGGGTTCGTAGTATTAGGGTAGGTTAATGGGGGATAAAAATAATTAAAACCTTTTTAAGTCCTATAAAGTTTAGGAACTTTATCAAAAGAATCATTAACATCCTAATCGGGCGCGCTAGCAATTCTTTGCTAGTTCCGACCGCGATTAGAGATTAGATTAATGATTGTTTTGGTAAAGGCTAGATAATGAACGGAGTTCCGTGTCAAGATAAGGGTTAAGAGTGGGATTCCTTTTCCCTCCAGAAACCCTAATCTACACGCATCACCGTCGTTCTAGTTCTAAATCTATTAATGGATAAAAATGGTAACTTTTAATTAATCTTCCATAACTACTAAATCCTAACGAACCCTACAAGCCCTATTATTATATTATTTAAATCTCTAAAATAATCTAGATCTATATTTTACATTAAAGTAGATCTAGAAACTTTTCACAAAATTCTTTATTCCTCCTCTCTTTTTCAACACATCTAAGGTAAAAATAAAAGGTTCCACGTTTCCCAGAGGACGACCCGTACTCATCTCGGTCTAGCTACGCGCGACACCGTTATTGATTGCGGTTAACTACAAAAACACACTTTTTCACATCAATCAAATGGCGCCGTTGCCGGGGAAACGTGCGTAATTTTTTATTTTTACTATTTGTGTTGAATTCTTCGACGAGTCATATCATTATTAAAACAAAACTGCAAATTGTATATTTAACGATTATTGTGTGAATTTTTGCGAGGAAATCTGGAGTCACGGACTTGAGGAAACAGGAGATCTAGGGTTCACACTTCTCTGGTAAGATTCTAACTCCCTTCTCTCTCCTCTAAAATCCAATAAAATCGATTTTCTGCAGGATTCTTTGCAAAATATCGCCGCTCAAAAATCTTTTTGCAAAGTTTTGTTTTTCAGTTTGATTTTGCATATTTTAATACGGATCTTTAAGGGGCAAGGACCAAATCAAGATTAGGTGGGGATTTCATCACCCTTCCTAAGCCCGACAAATCACAAACCGAGCATATAGATCAACCCTTCATTAATTAAAAAAATATCTAGACTAGACTCTAAGGACTGTCGCGCTCAATAAGGACAGAGGAAGGTCGTGGGTAATCTATCGTTTATCCGCATTACTTTTGTAGTGCCTAGGTAAGTGTGACAAAGGCTAGTGGTTTTTAATTAGGCCCACGACGTGGTTCCTTCCCACTTACCTGGCACTTACCTGGCTACAAGGGTAGTACGGAGGCGGTAGAGGATTTATCCTGCGGCTTGTCCTTTGAAAGTCTAGGAGCGGTCTAGAGACTGGACCTAGGTAACCATAGTTCTAGGGTTGTGCATTTTTTGTGATTTGTCTAAATCCGTCATTTTTCAAAACAAACCAATTACTTTCTCTCCTTTTTACCCCTTCCCCCTTCTTCTCTTCTTATAATGGGTGACCTAAACAGAAGAACACTTGCCGAGCTGCGCTGTCCACAACCAGATATCTCTTGTTTTCGAAATCCCTTCGGTATACCGTCCGGCTCTTCCATGTCCTTAAGAGATCATATAGAACAAGCGGGAAGAAACAGTTGGCCACCTCAGTCTAGGTCTTATCAACCATATCCTAATCCTACACCTGTTTCAGTTCATACCCAGAGTGAGGAAGCCCCTAGACGAATGTCCATTGCTGAGCACATAGCTAGGTCTAGAGGCCAAAGTTTCAACCCGGACCAATATCAACCATCACCACCACTGTCCGGAGAAGAATTTGATATGCGGTTTGTGGCATATAAGATGTCTGTTGAAAATAGCCAACCAACCAACCCATATCAATATTCTTCTTATCATAATATTGATCCTACTCCTACCCAAGTTCCGCAACCATTCTATTCCTATCAATCCAATCCGACTTTTCCACCTACTCTAGACAGTTCTTCTAATCAGTCATTTGGGAGTTTTAATTATCCACAGGAATTTCAATCTTATACTGAAACCCCTTATCAGCCCAAGACTAGTCTGGAGCAGACATTAGAAAAATTTATGGAAATGTCGAACCAAATTATGAAGGATTTGGGTAGTAAGACAGAACTGTACCTCCAAACTGAAATCCACAACTCCAGTTTCATAGATTCATCAAGTACACCAAATAGAATGACTGATAAGTTGTGTGACTTTGTAGTGTTTGATTTACCCAACTGTGAAGGGTCCATTTCAAGTGAAACCATACCCAACACTTGTGATCTCTACACCTCCACTCTTGAACCAAAACTGATTGAAAACCATACTTTTGATGAGGAATTTGAGAATTTTAACCTTCACTTGAATGAGGTGATTGACGTTGGGGATATATTGATTGATGAACCCAAAATTTTGGATGATTTTGTCCCACCCATTCATCAAATCCTTTCACTTTCTTGTGGTCATCATCTTGAGCCTTTAATTCTTCCCGAACCCCAAATATGTCTTGAAGTTGATGATAATGGTATACCCGAAGATCAGACCGAAATACAGCCTCCATCTTCCACATCTGGTTCAGCAACACTCGACACACCAATTTGTTTACCCATTTCACCTTCTACTTTCTCCGGTTCTTCTTCTGTTCCTATAGTTTCAGTGAGTTTTGATAAATCACAATCCGTTAGTTCAAGTTCAATATTACCAGAAATTCAACTTGATTTGGATATTTTTGAAAATGAGGTAGATGAGTTTTTCGAGTCCTCTACCTCAATGATTTTTTATGAATCAAGTAGGATAAATTCTGGCACAAAACTCTTTGACAGCAAAATGTTCAATCACACCATTGATAAAAGTTTTGAAGAACTTTTTGCTGACGAACTTGAATTTTTAAACAATACGGATATCGTGATTAATCAATCTCCACCTATCGAGGTTGAACTATCACCATTCCTTCTTTCTAATCATTCACATTCATCCTCATTCTTTCTTTTCTCTAATTTCAAACCCTTTCCAGACCACCTCTTATGCCTTCCCCACTTTTTCTTGAGTCGATACAACACATTCTTCCACCAACCTATACAATATACTGATAAAATCTTTGAATGGTTGGTGTTAATTTTTGGTCTTTGTAAAGCCTTACTTTGACCAAATGACTCACCCCCTCTTAAAATACTTCGTATTGTCTAACTCATGTTTGAGGGGGGGTATATTTTTGGCTCTTGAACATAACTTTTGTCCTCAAATTTGTGAGCCAAAAATAAGTATGGGGGAGGATTTTCACTTTCATATATTCTTTCCCCCATTAATAATTTCCTCCCAAGTCTACAGGTTTTTGAGCTTAACGGATGACATCAGTGAGGACACTGCTGTAAACAGGTTTGGGGGAGGTTTGTGCTTATTTACACATCAATTTGCATCATATTTTGCATAAGCACAATATTTTCAAAAAAAAAAAGAGTAGAAAGTGAAACATTACATCCAAAAGATAGGAATAGTTTAAGAAAACCAAGAAAATTAGAAGTTTTCTTATACGAACTAGTAATAAGTAGTTATGAGCTGTTGTCCCAAGGGTAGTAAGATGAAGGAAGTCACTAATCTGAGGATAAAAATAAGTCTGAAAAATAGTTTCTATTCTGGAAGCCAAACATTTGAATGTTGATACCCTACTATATGCACATACACACGTCTTGAAACTCGGGATAGTAGAGGATACCTTGAAATGCTCTTGTCTAAAAGCCAAAGTATGAAGGAAGTATAAAAATGGTGAAAAGAAAAAAAAATGAACACTGGTTTTGTATCGCCAAGGCAGCAATAAAAAAAATATAGCGAGGGTGCCTCTTCACCTAGTGCCCTAAGGCCAACTGGTCTGGGAGTCACTGCTAAGCCTTAGGTGGTGCAAGACGAGGAAAATATTATCACCGAATCTGCAAGCACATGAGTAATAGGTCGGTTAGTACCTCAAGAAGTATTAGCGGTCGCATGAAAAGGTGTGAGCAAACCTAAGTATTCATAAAGTACTGAGGTAGATGGACAAGAGTATGATAGCTTGAATTGAATTCTCCGAGTGTAGGGATGTTATTTACACACACGTGGGGTTATATGATCAATGTTTGGATGAAAGGTAGGAATGAAGAATAATGACGATGTTTTATTGAGAGATGATGTGATTTCTAACATTTTTTCATGACTATTAAGATAGGGCTCATGACAACTGAAAAGCTAGTATAGTTGGAAACTCTTCTTTTCAAAGTATTTCTTTTATGGTTCTTGTCTTTATATGTAAATTTCACCATCTTTATTTTGTTATTGGATTTTGTGGGTGTAATCCGCTGAAAACCCTCAGGAGACAACACTCCTCCTACTAGGAACACCTAGAGGTTTAACGGCTTGTTGCACGTGCACAGTGCAATCGTGTCTGCCTACGAAAGTGTGCTTAGTTTTCTTATTTCTTTTTCTCCTTTTAAATAAACTAGTTTGCTCGGGACGATCAAAGATAAGTTTGGGGGTATTTCCCCTGGTGACATGTGTGCAGGTTAGTTCATCGACCTGGGGATCGTCATTTGTCTCGTGTGAGTTCCCACTGTACTTTGATTACTACCCTACCACGGCTCAAAGGAGTCTTGCAAACAGGTTTTAGTTGGGTACAGTCCCGAGCCACATGGAGGCAGTGAGCGTATCTTCAGGGGTTCGTCTCTCCCGGGATTGGGGGTGAGGTCGTGCTGTGTCTAGGAGAGCCATTACACGAAGCCCTCGGCCGAGGCAAGGAGATTTACTGGTAGGTATTCCAGTAGTATCTCAGGGTGTTCTGGGCTACACTCCGACACGACTTGTACCGTTTTTGGGGGTCTGACTTTTACCAACCCCCTAGGCCCGCCATGCGATGCTCATAGACGAACGGACCGGACTGTACGGATATTGTCACTGACAGGCTCAGTAGGGAGTCAGGCTGAGTTCGCTCACAGACTGTAAGTCCATATTGCGACCCCCGGTGCTTACGGGGAGGCGGAAACGGTATAAAAAACAAATTTTTATCGCAAGAGGCAACATGGACTAAACAAGGTCGGGATCGTGTCTAAACTAAACTAGCAAAAACGCTAAAGGGAGTTAGCTACTCGGATGAAGGTTATACCTAAACTTGAACTCCTTCTTCTTCAAATCTTGTAGAGGTTGATGGTTCTCTTTTCGTCGCCTTCTTCCGTCGAAGATGGATCCACCTCGAAGGTTTGACCTTTGGGCTCTTCCTCGATCTTTGAGTGAACTAGGGTTTCCGGCTTGCTAAACCTTGAACCTAGAATGAGTAGAGAGTGACTAGGGTTTGCTTTTCTTTTTAAAGAGAAGGATTCTCAACACATGAGAAGGTTTCTCTTTGCTAGAGGAAGAAGAAGATGATGTGAGGAGAGAGAAGCTAAATGAGATAATGAGCAATCTTTTTCTTTCTTGCAACCATAATGCCAAAAGAAAAGAATTATCTAAATGATAATAATTCAAAATAAGAATAGTTGATGGTAATTTGGAATGACCACTATCATGCTTCTTTAAATGAAGTGTAAGCATGAATCAAGGAGGATCTTTCAAAGCATGATGGTGGTCAACATTCAACCATGGTCAACAAGTCAACCATGGTCAACAAGTCAACAAAATCAACCATAACTAAATTCTCATTTAATTACTATTATTAATAGATAATCCATAAATCCATTAGGGTTTGGAAAAAGAAGACTGTCAACTGTGCATACGCACCCGATCCGAAACCCTAATGAAATACCTCATCCTCTGCCTCAAGCAACTGTGCATACACACCTGCATTCTCGTTCCGAGGAACAAGAATACCAAGAGATAAAAGCAACCCCCAAAACATATACCAGTATCTGGCTCAAACCAGAGCCTGCCAGTATAATCCGTCCGGACTCCAAACGTGCACAAGTGCGCGGATGAGAACGAACCCTGTCGCAAAACCATGCGACCTCTACTCTGTTTTGCCCTGAGGCGAATACCCTCTGTGTGGGACTCTAAAGACTCGACACTATGCTGGCAGTGGGTTTAACCACAGACCGCAAGCGGCACTAGCTGTGCGTAACGGTCCCCAGGTAGATGTCGACAAGAAGGCTGACGAGGTGAAAACCCCATCTGAACTCCTACTGAGTCTGAATGTGACATTCTCCGTACAGTCCGGTCTGTTCGTCTGATACATCGCATGTCGGGCCTAGGGGGAGGTAAAACGTCAGTCCCCCAATAGCGGTACAAGTCGTGTCGGAGTGAAGCCCAAAACACCCTGAGATAACACTGGAAACCTACCAGTATATCTCGCTTGCCCTGGCCAGGGACTACTCGTGTAATGGCTATCCTAGACACAGCGCGATGTCAACCCCCAATACCGGGAGAGACGAATCCTGTCTAACCGTCACTGCCTCCAAGTGCTTCGGGACTGCACCCAACCACCACCTGTTTGCACGACTCCTTTGAGCCGTGGTAGGGTAGTGATCAAAGTGCAGTGGGAACACACTCGAGGCGAAGTGCCAGTGTCAAGTCAGCGGACTAAGCTGTACTCATGTCACCTGGGAACTGATAACTGACGATAGGTATAATACCAACCTGTCAGTTCCCGACGAGTCCTGTCCAGTGTACTCGTAACCCAACGAGCACCCGTATACTATCTCCAGTACGACGTACTGATGGCTGTGGGACAGACCATCTCCCACACTGGGATGAGAAGCGCATACGCTAGTCTACTCCGGAGTATCGATGCCCTGTCTCGATAGTCCTACGACTAGGGACCTGTATAAGGATGTGCCTATAGATTACCCAGCCCCCACTAGTGTGACTGCCATCACAACGCTGGTAATCAAGCAAAGATCCTAAGGGCTCCACTAATGCGTATAAGTGATATACTGAAATAAACACAAGTACACATTGAAGTAGAAACAAACCAAGTAGCATACTACTATATTGAGCAAGATTGTTTATACAAGGTGAATATCCCAAGCTTCCATTAAGTAATATACAAACTAGTATGATACAGTAATGGCCTCTAGGGCATATACACTAACAATCTCCCACTTGCACTAAGGCCATGTACTGGCGTATCGAAGACCTATCATCTCGATCAGCCGCTCGAACTGAGTCTGGGGTAGGGCCTTGGTGAATGGATCTGCAGTGTTTTCTTCTGAAGCAACCCTCCGAACCTCGATCTCCTTGCGATCCACGATCTCCCTGATCAGGTGATACCGCCTCAAGATGTGCCTGGATCTCTGATGGGACCTGGGTTCCTTTGCTAAAGCTATAGCCCCGTTGTTGTCGCAATACAGAGGTACTGGGTCAACAATGGACGGAACCACCTGAAGTTCTTTTAAGAACTTCCTTATCCAGACAGCTTCTTTTGCGGCATCAGATGCAGCGATGTATTCCGCTTCCATAGTCGAGTCTGCAACGGTTTCCTGTTTGGAACTCTTCCAACACACCGCCCCTCCATTGAGGGTAAATACAAAACCCGACATGGACTTGGAATCATCCTTGTCACTCTGGAAGCTGGAGTCAGCAAAGGCCTCAATCTGGAGGTCTTTTCCGCCATACACCAAGAACATCTCCTTAGTCCTTCTCAGGTACTTGAGAATGTTCTTTACTGCTATCCAATGTTTCTCCCCAGGGTTTGACTGATACCGGCTTACTACACTCAGTGCATAAGCTACATCCGGTCTGGTACACAACATCGCATACATTATAGAGCCTACCGCAGAAGCGTAGGGTATAATAGACATGCGATCCCTCTCCAAATCAGTCTTGGGAGACATCTCTTTAGAGAGGGTGATCCCGTGACAAGCCGGTAGGTTACCGCGCTTGGAATCTTCCATACTGAATCTTTTCAGTACGGTGTCGATGTACCTGGACTGTGAAAGTCCTAATATCCTCTTGGATCTATCACGATGGATCCGGATCCCCAGGATGTAAGAGGCATCACCCAGGTCTTTCATGGAGAACCTGTGTGACAAGAAACCTTTGACAGATTGTAGCATAGGAATGTCATTTCCTATTAAGAGAATGTCATCCACGTATAAAACAAGGAATACTACAGTTCTCGCTACAAATCTACTATAGATGCATGGTTAATCTGAATTTTTGATAAAGTCAAATTCCTTGACCGTCTCATCAAAACAGATGTTCCAACTCCGCGATGCCTGCTTTAGTCCATAGATGGACTTAAGCAACTTGCACACCTTTCCGCTGCTCCCACTCTGAATGAAACCCTCTGGCTGATCCATATAGACACACTCCTCTAAATTTCCATTTAGAAAAGCGGTTTTTACGTCCATCTGCCAAATCTCATAATCGTGGAAGGCAGCAATGGCAAGAAGGATCCGAATGGATTTCAGCATAGCCACTGGAGAAAAGGTTTCGTCATAGTCCAAGCCAGGTCTTTAACGGAAACCCTTTGCTACAAGTCTAGCTTTATAGGTCTCAACCTGTCCATCTACACCAATCTTCCTTTTGAAGATCCACTTGCATCCTACGGGTTTTACCCCGTCTGGAGCAATGTCCAACGTCCATACTTTGTTGGTGTACATGGACTCCATTTCGGTCCGCATTGCATCCAGCCATTTTACCGAGTCAACGCTCTGAACGGCCTGCTGGAAGCTAGTAGGCTCATCATAGTCTATGATGCAATCCTCTCTATCCCCGTCTATGAGAAAACCGTAGTATCTCTCGGGCGGATGAGACTGCCTACTACTCCTGCGGAGCGGCATAGGAATGTCCTGTTCTTTTGAACTCACTGGCTCTTCCAAGTCTTCAGTAATAGCTTGTGGTTCTGGAATCTCTTCCAGTTCTATTGCGTTCCCACTTATCTGGGTTTCCAAAAACTCAGTTTCCAAGAAGCGGGCATGTTGAGAAACAAAAACTTTTTGTTCCTCAGCGGAATAGAACAGATACCCCCTGGAGTTCTTTGGGTATCCCACAAACTTACATTGTACTGAACGTGCCTCGAGCTTGTCCGCATGCTGCTTTTTTACAAAAGCTGGACATCCCCATATCTTAAGGTACTTAAGACAGGGTTTCTTCCCACTCCACATCTGATATGGAGTGGTAGGCACAGTCTTGGTAGGAGCCTTGTTTAAGAGATATGCAGCTGCTTCTAGTGCATAGCCCCAGAAAGATCGCGGTAACTCAGCCTTACTCATCATGGAACGAACCATATCCAATAGGGTTCGATTCCTCCTTTCCGATACACCGTTATGTTGCGGAGTGTATGGAGGAGTACGCTGAGAGAGAATCCCATTCCTTTTTAAGTAATTCAGGAACTCGGCACTTAAGTATTCTCTACCTCGATCCGATCTTAGAATCTTGATACTTTTGCCGGTTTGTTTTTCAACTTCATTCTTGTAATCCCGAAATTTCTCAAAGGCCTCGGATTTGTGCTTCATTAAGAAGACATGTCCATACCTAGAGAAATCGTCTGTGAAAGTAATGAAGTATGAATAACCGCTTCTCGCATGTGTAGACATTGGACCACACACGTCACTGTGTATGAGTCCCAAGAGCTCGCTTGCTCTTTCTCCGTGTCCAGTGAACGGAGTCTTTGTCATCTTTCCCATGAGACAAGATTCACAAGTGGCATAAGACTGATACTCGAACGGATCCAAGTATCCTTCTTTATGTAACATAGTCAACCGTGTCTCATTGATGTGACCCAGTCTACAATGCCATAAGAAAGCCTGATTGATATCTGGAGACTTTCTTTTGTGTGTATTCTGGACATTGAAAATCTGTGGTTGGTTTAATACGTATATACCATTGCTCAGTGTACCTGACCCAATCAGAACTTGATTAAGGTGAATGTTTACAACATTACTTACAAACGCAAATTCATAACCTTCTTTAGAAACCAAAGATACAGAAATGATATTACAAGTTGCGTTGGGTACAAAAAAGCAATTACGCAAAACCAAAACATGCCCATCTGTCATTCCCAAGTGATAGTCCCCCACGGCTTTAGCATCCATGCTAGCTCCGTTCGCAACTCTGAGGGTCATGTCACCTGCCTTCAAAAACCTACGGTTTCTCAACGCCTGCAAAGAATTACAGATATGAGATCCTGATCCGGTATCCAATACCCAGGAAGTAGAGTTTATAGAAAGACAGTTTTCAATAACATACACACCTGAAGCTGAAGCCGCAACCTGCTTCAGTTCCTGTGTCCTGGCTTTCCAAGCCCTGCAATCTTTCTTCCAGTGTCCACTTTTGTGACAATAGAAGCATTCTTCTTTACCAACAAGCTTCCCCGCAATCATTGTTGCCTTTTCCTTTCCCTTCGTACCCACTTTACTAACACCGCCTCTTGGTTTGGCGGGGGCTTTCTTCCTCTTTCCCTTGGCTTTCGCCTTGGACCTAGAGGAAGAAGATCCTCCTACAAACAAAGCGGGTGTATCCCTACCCTTCTGTAGGGTGCCCTCTGCGCTCCTCAGCAGGTTGAGGAGTTCTGAAAGTTCAACTTCCTTTTCTTGCAAGTTGAAATTCAGTATGACCTGGGCGTAAGTGGATGGAAGGGACTGGAGAATTAAATCTGTATAAAGTTCACTGTCCAACGTGGTCCCAAGTTCCGCGAGCTCCTCAGTGTAGCCAATCATCTTAAGCACGTGGTCCGCTACCGATGATCCGACGGCCAACTTTGTCGAAAACAACTTCTTCGACACTTCGTAACTTGCGATACGAGACTGCTCTCCATACAGTTCTTTTGTATGGAGAAATATGGACTCGAGGTCCATATTCTCATGCCTCCTCTGATGTTCGTTGTCCATAGAGGCAAGCACGAGGCACCTGGCCTTCGCGCAATCAATCTCCCAAGTCTTACGGATTTCCTTATCCGCGACGCTGGAGGTGGGACCTGGGACGGGGGGAGCTTTGGTGGTAAGAAGATACCCCAGCTTGTCTTAAGTGATTGCCAATTTGACATTCCTGAGCCAATCTTTGTAGTTTGGCCCTGTCAGTATGTTTTTATCTAGAAGTAACTTAAGTCCAGTCATTTCGATTTGGTCGCTGCAGGGGGAGAGAAGAAACACTTAGCACGATGCTCTTGCAAGTTTAGAATGGTTTTTAATTTGTCTAAACAGGATGGCTCCCACTGTCTCTCGAATCCCTCCTCAAACCACAAAGGAAGAATTAGCCGGGATCAATCCCACCGTACAATACTTGCTTATCCGTTCAGCCAGGCCAGTGTCGGTACTTTGAGGGAGGTTTTCCAACGCTTTCGCGAAGTTCCTTAATTTAAGAACCTCTTTTCCCTGGGGGCGTAGCCCCGCTAACACCTTTCTAGGCACCTACTAGGTTTATAGCATTGATCGTTTAGTGAGAAATTTCCCGAGGAGTAGCATATACTCACAGTAGGATCGGGATCCAAATATCATCGCGTGACGAAAATGAAGGAATCCTACCATAATCATCACACTCCAAATGGTATGCAAATCTAGCAAGTTTCAGTACTTATGAAACTCCCGATATGGATTTTTGCCCCATGCTCTTATGACCTTGACGAAGGTCAACAAATCATAAGTCACATGTCAAGTTCTGCCCGTCATTATCCAGGTTAATTTGAACCCACCCGTATATACCCTTGATGAAGGTCAACAAGGCAACACGACTGTCCCAAACCAACGCATCTATCTATGCTACATATGAACACCCAACAGCTACCAATCTCTATGTCTTGACGAAGGTCAACAAACATAGCTTGAATACTATTGAATATTCATACGAAACGACGGAGGGCTACGAATGGTTTTGGCGAAACCGTGAACGTAGTGAACTTGATATAATCGATGGAACGAGATAGCTTTTAGAAGGAGTGGCTCAAGCTCCGCATTTAAAAGTTAGTTTTGAAAAGAACCGAGTGGTTTTTCGAAAGTGTTCCAACGACTTTAACTTGGTTTATTATCTTGCATTAGTTCTTTTAATGCGTGATATTCTTGCATCAGTTCTTTTAATGCGTCCCATCATTTAATTCCTACCATTGCAGAAAACAACCAAAATATGACGTACGCTTATGCCATTCGCATTCGCCACGGGGTCCCGTCATCACTCGTTAGGTTACTTAACTAACGACAGAGCGGGGGCTGGGCTAGCGCGGCTGTAAAACATAAGCAACGCCTAAATAGAAAGCAATGATAGACATTACAGATCAAAGATGAATACATTGGATATACTAGCAATCCGCAATCCTTTCGAGCCTGCAATGAAAAGCGGATTACACGGTCGCGGTGAATAGCCAAATACCCCACCCAAGACCCCTATGGGTGCGGCAAACTACCCGCCAAGTACTCGGCAGTTTGTGCACCCCTCCATGGGTCTATCCTAGGAGTAAAAACAGTAAAAAGAATTATACAATGACGGCTACAACCCCGACCCGGTTGTGCGGCCAAACAAATAATATTATTACATCAATTTACATTTACAATGAATGAAAGAAAAACAAAAGCACATCTCACATCCACCCCGGCTATTCACCCGCGACAGTCCAACACATTCATATACACAATCCAATATCAAACACAGATCATGTATAACCCTGACTAATCGACTTATAGCGATTAGCCGACGTTCAATACATGCAAACATCACAGATATAACCAACATAGCCAAAGTGCAGTGAAGTTCGGAAAAAATACGGAATTATAGGACACCAAAAGTGAATTTCAGTTCTGGAAAATCTGGGCACATATAATATATTTTAAAAATCCCAAAACCAACACAGACACACACTGCACGAAAAATGATGCAGAGAAGACGACAAACGGCGGCGGTTCCGCGGCACATGCCTACCTCGTGCCGCGGAAGCGCGGCGGTTTGATCGAAACAGTGGATCGTTTTTCATGGGTGTTCACACAAAACCCTGAGCCGAATTTACAAGTATAAAGTTTTTCATTTAGAGCAGAAAAAATTTCAACAGAAACTTAGGGTTTTGGTTTTTCCGGTTTTGTGATTTTTTCGGTTCCGAACTTCGTTACACTTCACTACCAAGCTAGTTTAAGTTTAGTTAGGCTCTGATACCACTGTAAGTCCATATTGCGACCCCCGGTGCTTACGGGAAGGCGGAAACGGTATAAAAAACAAATTTTTATCGCAAGAGGCAACATGGACTAAACAAGGTCGGGATCGTGTCTAAACTAAACTAGCAAAAACGCTAAAGGGAGTTAGCTACTCGGATGAAGGTTATACCTAAACTTGAACTCCTTCTTCTTCAAATCTTGTAGAGGTTGATGGTTCTCTTTTCGTCGCCTTCTTCCGTCGAAGATGGATCCACCTCGAAGGTTCGACCTTTGGGCTCTTCCTCGATCTTTGAGTGAACTAGGGTTTCCGGCGTGCTAAACCTTGAACCTAGAATGAGTAGAGAGTGACTAGGGTTTGCTTTTCTTTTTAAAGAGAAGGATTCTCAACACATGAGAAGGTTTCTCTTTGCTAGAGGAAGAAGAAGATGAAGTGAGGAGAGAGAAGCTAAATGAGATAATGAGCAATCTTTTTCTTTCTTGCAACCATAATGCCAAAAGAAAAGAATTATCTAAATGATAATAATTCAAAATAAGAATAGTTGATGGTAATTTGGAATGACCACTATCATGCTTCTTTAAATGAAGTGTAAGCATGAATCAAGGAGGATCTTTCAAAGCATGATGGTGGTCAACATTCAACCATGGTCAACAAGTCAACCATGGTCAACAAGTCAACAAAATCAACCATAACTAAATTCTCATTTAATTACTATTATTAATAGATAATCCATAAATCCATTAGGGTTTGGAAAAAGAAGACTGTCAACTGTGCATACGCACCCGATCCGAAACCCTAATGAAATACCTCATCCTCTGCCTCAAGCAACTGTGCATACACACCTGCATTCTCGTTCCGAGGAACAAGAATACCAAGAGATAAAAGCAACCCCCAAAACATATACCAGTATCTGGCTCAAACCAGAGCCTGCCAGTATAATCCGTCCGGACTCCAAACGTGCACAAGTGCGCGGATGAGAACGAACCCTGTCGCAAAACCATGCGACCTCTACTCTGTTTTGCCCAGAGGCGAATACCCTCTGTGTGGGACTCTAAAGACTCGACACTACGCTGGCAGTGGGTTTAACCACAGACCGCAAGCGGCACTAGCTGTGCGTAACGGTCCCCAGGTAGATGTCGACAAGAAGGCTGACGAGGTGAAAACCCCATCTGAACTCCTACTGAGTCTGAATGTGACATTCTCCGTACAGTCCGGTCTGTTCGTCTGATACATCGCATGTCGGGCCTAGGGGGCGGTAAAACGTCAGTCCCCCAATAGCGGTATAAGTCGTGTCGGAGTGAAGCCCAAAACACCCTGAGATAACACTGGAAACCTACCAGTATATCTCGCTTGCCGTGGCCAGGGACTACTCGTGTAATGGCTCTCCTAGACACAGCGCGATGTCAACCCCCAATACCGGGAGAGACGAATCCTGTCTAACCGTCACTGCCTCCAAGTGCTTCGGGACTGCACCCAACCACCACCTGTTTGCACGACTCCTTTGAGCCGTGGTAGGGTAGTGATCAAAGTGCAGTGGGAACACACTCGAGGCGAAGTGCAAGTGTCAAGTCAGCGGACTAAGCTGTACTCATGTCACCTGGGAACTGATAACTGACGATAGGTATAATACCAACCTGTCAGTTCCCGACGAGTCCTGTCCAGTGTACTCGTAACCCAACGAGCACCCGTATACTATCTCCAGTACGACGTACTGATGGCTGTGGGACAGACCATCTCCCACACTGGGATGAGAAGCGCATACGCTAGTCTACTCCGGAGTATCGATGCCCTGTCTCGATAGTCCTACGACTAGGGACCTGTATAAGGATGTGCCTATAGATTACCCAGCCCCCACTAGTGTGACTGCCATCACAACGCTGGTAATCAAGCAAAGATCCTAAGGGCTCCACTAATGCGTATAAGTGATATACTGAAATAAACACAAGTACACATTGAAGTAGAAACAAACCAAGTAGCATACTACTATATTGAGCAAGATTGTTTATACAAGGTGAATATCCCAAGCTTCCATTAAGTAATATACAAACTAGAATGATACAGTAATGGCCTCTAGGGCATATACACTAACACAGACGTCCCTTTTGGTCAATACCTGGTGGCCCGTTATGTATTGGCTTATACCTCTAACGTGCTAGTGGTTAAATCCACAACCAAGGTGTTGACGAGTCTTTAGAGTCCCCCACATTCAGTTACTCAGCTTTCGGGCGAAAGGTTGTAGAGGCCGTATGGAGATATGGCAAGGTCCGATCAGATACGTGCGGTATTGCACGGATCAGGATCGGACAGTTTGTACTATAGGCCGTATGGATATAAGGCAGGGTTCGATCAGATACGTGCGGTATTGCACGGATCAGGATCGAACGGATTTTACTAGCCGGCTTTGGTATAAGCCGGATCCTAGTATAGTACAGTGTAGATTTTGTCTCATTGCAATGTTATTTCGGTCGGAATACAGATGCGGGTGTGTATGCACAGTTTCGGGGTTTTCCTGTAATTTATTACGGGACCAGTTTTCTGGAGTTGCCAGTTTGTTTTCCGTTTCGGCCAATTTCCATTGTTCCGTTCATTGGCCGAAGATTGGTGGAGGAGGGTTTATTTGCATTGTTGCAAATAGGCATTAGTGGAGGGGGTTCTTTGCTTATATTTGTATCATGATGGTTTTCATGATAAGCACCATCACTTGACTTCTTCTTCTCATGATGGCTTGACTTTTTGAAGCCATCATGCATGAGATGATGGTTGCCTTTGAGTGTTGGATTTGTGGTGATCATTTGATTTTTCCTCATCATCATTTGCTTTCCAACCACCCCCTTATCTATTTTTTTTCTCTCTCCAATCACACATGGTAAGGGGGGCCGGCCATTCCATGGAGAAGAGATTGATATTCATGAGTTGAGAAAAAAATGTTACACTCATTTTCTTTGTATGCTCCATTTCTCCCACCTCTCTCCAAGTTCCTTTTCCTCCACCACAAAGGCATCTCCACAACCCCAAATGAGACATGTAATCCACATTATATTCTACAGCAAATCTTGGGCACGTCGAGTAGCCGGCTTCGTGCCCGAGTTGCCTTGGCATTGAGGTGGGAGCCCGTAAAAGAAGTAGGCGATGTGGTGCACTTCCGGCAACGAGGAGGAGACAGGACATTCCGCAGGAGATCGGGACGATGAGGAGAAGACCGGAGGACTTGGATCGTCGGTATATCTCTATTCCCTTTCTTGTAGATAGCTAGGACTAATTAATGGTTCGATCCGGGTATTAGTGTGCGGCGGTTTGCCAGTTCAAGAAAATTTAAGTTATTCACCGCTTCCGCATTTGGCCGTCGGATTGACGGCCGGGGCGCCGCTGTGCACTTACAGTGGTATCAGAGCCTCGCCATTAACATAGTCTAGCTTGGTGTAATGTGTTTTTCTGTTTCGATCGATCGAATGTTCCAAAACTGCATTTTAGTTCGCATCAGTTTCTGTTGAAAATTTTTGGTCTCGAAATTTTTTTCAGGTGATTGCAGAATGATGTACAGAGTACCCTAAGACCACTGGAAAATTTTGGTTCCCTGAACCCTCCGTACGACCGCGGAACTGCGGCCATAACCCCTTGTTGGCCGCGGTTCCGCCGCAGGTAGTTGGGTTCAGCTCACCAGCTTTTTCCAGAGGGCTTGTGGGCTTAAAATATGGGTTTTGGAATATTAATTTTGGGCCCAGATTTTCTTGATGTGCTGCAGTAGTACTTGGGGGCCCACTTGTTATATTTTGATCGATCGGATATTTTTAAACACATTATTTCACAGTATTTACATTATATCTGCGACCGTGAATGTCACTTGATCGGTAAATCCGGTCTAACTGCTATAGCCCGGTTAGACGGATTTGCGAACGTGACTTTCACGTTGATGTTCTATTTTTGCTGTGATGTTGCGGATCGGTCGTGGGGGATAGCCTGGTTGCAATGCTAGTACAGTTGTGGTTGTATTATGTACATTTGATATTGCGGGGCGAGCGTCCGACATGTGGACTGCCGTCACTGCCTGTTTGTATTATTATTTTGGGGCACGGCCAGGTTGCGGTCGATGTACCCGTTGTATGTATATTTTACTTTCTGTACTAGGGTTGCCCCGCGGAGGGGTGCACGGATAGCCGGGTTCTGGAGGGCAACAAGCCCGCATCTCATGGCATTGAGACGGAGGGGGCTTCACTCTAGGATTGGCGGGCTATTCGCCGCACTCGTAGGGGGTACAGGTTGACCCAGGAGGGGTGCCCAAGTTACCGGATTCCGTGAAGTGCCGGGTGGTCCATTCACGTCGCTGAAGGGGGCTGCCTCGCTTCAGGTTTTGGCGGGTAACTTGCCGCGCCCGTAGGGGTCTAGGATTTCATTGCACAGGCTATCCACACGACCAGGGGAAAGTCGGGTTTCAGCAGTGGCTCTGTGAAACCCGGGAATCCCAGATATCTGTATTGTTTCTGTGATGCTGTACATATCTGTGATGTTGCATTTTATTCACGCCTTGAGCGAATATAATATATTGGTATATATATTAGTAGATGTTGTATATGTTTTGCATCCGCGCTAGTCCAGTCCCCGCTCTGTCGTTAGTTAGCTAACCTAACGGGTAATGACGGGACCCAGTGGCGAATGCGGATGGCATATACGTACATCAGTATATTTTCGTTCTTTTTGGTGTGATCAATTGATGGGACTGCATTGATTCGGATCAATGCAAGTTAAAAACAAACCTAATCTGATGTTGTTGGAACACTTTTCAAAAAGCTGTTATTTGCAAAGACGTTCACTTTTGTTTTGCATCGTGGTATTCAGTTGGAATATCCTGCTCCTCAGTCGACGAGGCAAGGGCCGAGATCCCTTCACCGGGAGTGACCCCTTGGACAGAAGTTTGCGTCAGGGCATTAACTTCACTATAGCCGATTACTTTTGCTTTGCATCGTGGTATTCAGTTGGAATATCCTGCACCCCATTCTACGGGGAAAGAGCCGAGATCCCTTCACCGGGAGTGACCTCTTTAGCAACGGTTTTCGTCACTATATTCTCAAAAAGCTATCAGTTCCTTCGACGATATCAAGTTCTTTACGTTAAAGGTTTTCGCCAGAAACCATTCGTAGCCCTCCGTCGTTTCATATGGGTGGTCAATAGTATTCAAGCTGTGTATGTTGGCCAAAGTCAAGGCACAGTGATTGGTAGCTATTGGGTATTCATATGCAGCATAGATAGATGCATTGGTTTGGGACAGTCGTACTGCCATTTTGGCCAAAGTCAAGGGTAGGTACGGGTGGATTCAAATTAACCTGGAGAATGACGGGTAGAACTTGACATGTGACTTATGATATGTTGGCCAAAGTCAAGGTCATAAGAGCATGGGGCAGAAATCACATCGGGAGTTTCAAAAGAACTGAAACTTGCCAGATATGCGCATACCTTCTGGAGTGTGATGACGTGAGCGGATTCCGTCACGTTATCATGCGGTGATAGTTGGATCCCGATTCCCACTGATGAGTTAGTTTACTCCTCGGGTGTTCCCGACTAATTCTTCTTTTAGGTTTAGAGGAGAATTTAAGGTACAGTGGGAGGTTTCCAGATTAGATAAATTAGTAACCATTCTGATCTAGGTTAGAGTGCACGCTGAGTGTTTCTTTTCTCTCTCTCTCTGGCAGCGACCTTTTGACCCGACCCTAAGACTATGACTCAGTGACCAAGTTGACCGAACCTTCTTAACACCGGCTTTTGGATTGTCAGAGTTGCAGACCTCATTGCCACTCCTACTTTTACCCTTTTCTCCAGGACACCCCGTATTACTACGAACGTCCACTTCCATTGGACAAAACCATCGTATGGTTAGATACGAACTCGAAAGAACTTATTCGAGGATGGTTTCCGGTTCTGGAGAAAACGGATAGGATTATTCAGTTGTCTTTTCCTTTTACCTTCTCTCAAGTTGTGAGTACTCCTTGGATTAGGAGATAGTACACCTATTACGCAAATTGGATAGTCTTCTTCCAAACCTTAGGCTGGTGCCGACCGGTAGGGAATGAAGAAAACCAATTAGCATAACGATGGTGTGCAGAAGGTATTAGGTTAAGACAAAATAAAGGGATTAGTAAGAGGGCAAAGTAAATTGCAACAGATATTCACGACCAAACCAAGTATTCCTGCGCCAATCCTAAAATCACCTTTGTATTTCTCCAGGACACTCCGTATCACTACGAAGATCCACAGTTTATTGGATACTCCATCGTATGGTTATATACGAACTCGAATGGAACTTGTTCCAGTTCGGGGATGGATTCTGGTCCAGGAGAAATAGGAATAAGGTTTATTCGGTTGTCTTTTATCTTCACCCTCTCTCATTGCGAGTGTTCCTAGGATTGGGACGGTACACCCATTATGCTTATTGGATAGTCTTCTTCCAAACCATAGGCTGGTGCCGAACGGTAGGGAAGGAAGAAAACCATTTGGCCTAAAGGGGTGTACAGAAGGTAAAGACTAAAGACATATGAAGGGATTTGGAGAGGTGGCAAAGAATTATACGGTTACAATCGTGAATCTGGAAGAGGCATTACTAGGAATACCAGGATACCCCATCGAAACATTTCAATGTTTCAGTTTCACTGTGTACTGTTAAAAGAAAACTGATTTCCCGATTAGATACTTACTCCAGGGTATGTATTTACCAGGTACGATTCTCACATCTGTATGGTTTTACAGATGATGAGTGAGAGTAAGTTATTGGGAATTGGGTGATTATCCTCATTATATCGGGATTCGTTGTAATCGGTGATATTTGAGGAAATCACCTGGGCTGTTTGCCGGTTGGCAAATATTTGGTTTTGAATATCCGCAGTTATGCACCAATTTCAAATTGATATATCTGTACGTCTATTTTCATAGAGTGAGATATACCTTTTTGAAATTATGTCTACGACATTTACCTATATCAGTGGATGGTTAGGTAAGGAGCATTAAACAGCGGTGTAATTCTTCTTAACCATAAGTACAGTTTTGAACCTGCGACACACAGTGAATGAGTTATCAGACTCAAGGGACTTATACAGAGTATTGTATGTTGTCCAGGGTCCATTAGGACAGAGGGGTTGGTCCTCGTACTATATTCGGTTTACTTATGACTTCTCTAGTTTTTAGACAGGTGTTTCGTGGAAACACAGGGTCCGAATTTTGAGAAGTTATAGGTATTTGAATAGAGTAGAGAACCAGGTGTAGCAAGTATCGGGATTCTTCAAAGAGATCGAAGATGTAGATACTTGTGTATGGCATTAAGTTGATAGTAATGACTAAGAGAACTTGCTTCTTTTTCAGGTTACTCATAATTGGAAGCATTCCTAAGTTGAGTAACGCTGATCGGCCTCCTTCCATTTAGTTGACATGCACTGGAGACAGTTGCATGATTTGAATCTGGTTCAATTAAATCAGTGCCTCTGGTCCTATATGGGATATAGAACAGTTCATATCTTAACGATGTTAAGGTACGGGGAGTTGTCCGGCTTATGCTTAAAACCAGACACTGGACAACTCAAGGCACGTTTCTGTAATGGCTGTTTGTGGGTTGACCCAGGCTATGACGCGGGCTGACTTTCTACCATCTGGATGAACAATAGCAATATTGTTCTAGACTCGCCACAGTTTTATTAAAAAATGGATTTTTTTTCCGGAAAACAGAAGTGGGAGTATGGTAGAACTGGAAGTGATTCCAGAACCACAAACGATTACTGAAGATTTGATAGGAACCTAAAGATTCAATCTAGTTTGACATTCCATTGGCCACTCCGCAGATAAGGTGGGTAACTTCAGGCACCCGAGAGGTACTACGGTAGCCTCAAGGACGGTGACAGGGAAGTTCTTGTTTACCCATAATTACCATTGCTGTTGTTCCAGGCTGCGAGACCCGGCGGGAGGATGAGTATAGCGTCGTTCTAAACTAGTTTTAGAAGTGTACGTGTATATGACTCTGCCAGAGGGTTGTCGTAGTCAGTGGGAGCAGCGGAAGCATTGGTGGACAGGTAGCTTATGTCTATTTATAGGCTAAAGCAGATGTAGCGGAGATAGATCATCTGTTTCTGACGTGACAGTCATGGGTTTGACTTCATCAGAATAGGGGATGGATCTGTTGAGAAGGTAGTAGGGTGTGATATCCTGGTACTTGGATGACATACACAAAGTAGGAAAGGAAACTCCTATACTACGATCGGTTATACTTTGGTCGTCACACAGTAGTTTCTCCATATGGGACTTGGACATTATATCAGACAAACTGGTTACTAGATCTATGGTTTTAGATCTAGATTTGGGTGGTTTCCCAATCAGGGTACTTAGACAGCATTCTAAGAGTATTTAGAATGGACGACTCCATGCACGGTAGTATACCTACAGAAGATGGAGTCACCCTCTCTAAAGGTGTCTTATAGACTAAAGGGGAGAGGGATGTGCATGATTGACAGATCACTTGCTTAGGCAATTGAGTCAATCATGAGATCTCAAGTACCACACCAGATGTTGTTCTTGCACTAGATGCAATAAGTTGACATTGATCCAATCCTGGAGAAACGGTCGGAAGCAGTTTTAGAACATAAGTGGATGTTCTAGGGATATGATAACGACAGCCTCATTCGGGAGACAGTTATCATTCCAGGCTTCCAAGGTGACATGGACGACAAGGAGGTTGTCAGAGTTATAGCTTTCCTTCTGATGAGGGGCAGTATTTTGGACAGGTGGTCCAAGGCAATACTGAAGGGTGGCATGGCGCAGGGTACTGATTAAGTTCAGTTGACGATACAGTCTAAGAAGTTTGGATTTGGAGTTCATTTATGAGCTATGTCCCATCAGACATCCATACACATTCTAAGACACGTATTGCTCATTTCGGGAGATGGCTTTCTCCGCGAACATGAGATTTAGAGAGACATAGAAAGAAACATCAAGGCGGATCCACTCACTGAGGCTATTCCTCGAACGCAATAGTTTCGCAAACGAGCTTTGTGAGACTGACTAGTAGAGGAGTTGGGTGTTCGGTATCACACGGGCTGTGAGTATGCGACATCGCAATAATTAGCCTTGAGTGCAAGTGGGAGATTGTTGGAGATAGTGCCCTCAGAGTCAATTATTAGGTCACAGGTACGTGATTGCAATGATTGATGGAGGACCTATCCCGGTAGGACAGTCTTACTCGAGATGATAGTATGCTATCTGGTTTACCTTTATCATCGTGTACTGTTTTAAGTGACCTGACACGTCGCTATTACACGTTGATAGAGCCCCTAGGATTCTTGCTTGACCACCAGCAGTATGAGGGCGATCATATAAGTGGGAGCTGGGGGTCTATAAGCATATCCTTAAAAGGTCCCTAGTCGTGAGAGTTTCGAGACAGGGCATCGATTCTCCATTGTAGACTAGTGTATACAGTCGAGACCCCGACGAGGGGCGGTGGCCGGTCTCACAAGCCACTGGTGTCAGTTGGATCACCTAAGATGTATACAGGTGCTCATTGGGTTATGAGTACACCGGACAGGACTCGCCGGGAACATGCTAGTTGGTCATATACCAGACGTCAGATGGCAGTTCCCTGGTGACATGTGTGCAGGTTTGTTCATCGACCTGGGGATCGTCATTTGTCTCGTGTGAGTTCCCACTGTACTTTGATTACTACCCTACCACGGCTCAAAGGAGTCGTGCAAACAGGTTTTAGTTGGGTACAGTCCCGAGCCACATGGAGGCAGTGAGCGTATCTTCAGGGGTTCGTCTCTCCCGGTATTGGGGGTGAGGTCGTGCTGTGTCTAGGAGAGCCATTACACGAAGCCCTCGGCCGAGGCAAGGAGATTTACTGGTAGATATTCCAGTAGTATCTCAGGGTGTTCTGGGCTACACTCCGACACGACTTGTACCGCTTTTGGGGGTCTGACTTTTACCAACCCCCTAGGCCCGCCATGCGATGCTCATAGACGAACGGACCGGACTGTACGGATATTGTCACTGACAGGCTCAGTAGGGAGTCAGGCTGAGTTCGCTCACAGACGTCCCTTTTGGTCAATACCTGGTGGCCCGTTATGTATTGGCTTATACCTCTAACGTGCTAGTGGTTAAATCCACAACCAAGGTGTTGACGAGTCTTTAGAGTCCCCCACATTCAGTTACTCAGCTTTCGGGCGAAAGGTTGTAGAGGCCGTATGGAGATATGGCAAGGTCCGATCAGATACGTGCGGTATTGCACGGATCAGGATCGGACAGTTTGTACTATAGGCCGTATGGATATATGGCAGGGTTCGATCAGATACGTGCGGTATTGCACGGATCAGGATCGAACGGATTTTACTAGCCGGCTTTGGTATAAGCCGGATCCTAGTATAGTACAGTGTAGATTTTGTCTCATTGCATTTGTATTTCGGTCGGAATTCAGATGCGGGTGTGTATGCACAGTTTCGGGGTTTTCCTGTAATTTATTACGGGACCAGTTTTCTGGAGTTGCCAGTTTGCTTTCCGTTTCGGCCAATTTCCATTGTTCCGTTCATTGGCCGAAGATTGGTGGAGGAGGGTTTATTTGCATTGTTGCAAATAGGCATTAGTGGAGGGGGTTCTTTGCTTATATTTGTATCATGATGGTTTTCATGATAAGCACCATCACTTGACTTCTTCTTCTCATGATGGCTTGACTTTTTGAAGCTATCATGCATGAGATGATGGTTGCCTTTGAGTGTTGGATTTGTGGTGATCATTTGATTTTTCCTCATCATCATTTGCTTTCCAACCACCCCCTTGTCTATTTTTTTTCTCTCTCCAATCACACATGGTAAGGGGGGGCCGGCCATTCCATGGAGAAGAGATTGATATTCATGAGTTGAGAAAAAAATGTTACACTCATTTTCTTTGTATGCTCCATTTCTCCCACCTCTCTCCAAGTTCCTTTTCCTCCACCACAAAGGCATCTCCACAACCCCAAATGAGACATGTAATCCACATTATATTCTACAGCAAATCTTGGGCACGTCGAGTAGCCGGCTTCGTGCCCGAGTTGCCTCGGCATTGAGGTGGGAGCCCGTAAAAGATGTAGGCGATGTGGTGCGCTTCCGGCAACGAGGAGGAGACGGGACATTCCGTAGGTGATCGGGACGATGACGAGAAGACCGGAGGACTTGGATCGTCGGTATATCTCTATTCCCTTTCTTGTAGATAGCTAGGACTAATTAATGGTTCGATCCGGGTATTAGTGCGCGGCGGTTTACCAGTTCAAGAAAATTTAAGTTATTCACCGCTTCCGCATTTGGCCGTCGGATTGACGGCCGGGGCGCCGCCGTGCACTTACATCCATAACCAAGGATTTAGCAGGTATCACTTTGATCCTATGTGGGCAATCATTGTGATAAGCGGAGATTGATCGAGCGTAGCATAGGAAACTCCTTCCCTATCAAGAGTATGTCATCCACGTACTCTACGAGGATCGTCACCATACTCCCTACTACCTTTTTGTTTATACAAGGTTCATCTACCATTTTGATGATGTCAAACACTTTGACTACTTCATCAAAACAGACGTTCCAACTCCGCGATGCCTGCTTTATCCTATAAAACATCTTGCACACGTTTCCGCTGCTCCCACTGTTTACGAAGCTCTCTGGCTGTGTACTTATAGACTCCGACTTCTAAAACATCATTTAGAAAAGCTGTCATGACACCCAACCACCAGATATCGTAGTCATGGTATGTAGCCGTGGTAAGTAGGATCCGGATGGACTTAAGCATAGCCACTGGAAAAGGTTTCATCATTATCCACACCTGGTCAATGATGCAAACTTTTATCAAGTCTAGCTTTGAAAGTCTCAACTTTTCCATGTACACCAAGTAATCTTCTCAAGATATACTTGCTCCTGATGGGGATTTAACCCTTCAGATATAGCAACCAAAGTCCATACTTTGTTGGTGTATAAGGATTCCATCTCAGATCACTAAGCATCCAACCATTCTTACAGAGTCTTACTCCTGATAGCCAGCTCGAAGCTAGTTGGGTCATCATCTCATGATGCAATCCTCGCTTCCACTGTCATAGAGAAACCAAAGTATCTCTCAGGTGGGTGAGAAACCCTACTAGATCGGCGGAGAGGTTGAGGTTCGTTGGTATCTATTGAATCCTTCGGTTCTACCAAATCATCAGCTGCAATTTGTATAGCTAGAACATTTCCAGTTCTACATAACAGACCTTGCCTCGAGCTTGTTCGGATTTTGCTTTTAGACATAGGCCGGACAACCCCAAATCTTAACTAACTTAAGATATGGGCTCTTCCCTTTCCATATCACATATGAAGCGGTAGGCAACTGATTTGATTGGAACCGTATTCAATAGGTATGCAACTTCCCAAGTGCATAACCCCCAAAAAGGAAATAGGTAACTCAGTAGTACTCATCATAGAGCACACCTTATCATATAGTGTGTTATTGCTCCGCCCCAATATACCATTGTGCTATGGTGTATACGGAGGAGTAATGCTGAGAGAGAATCTCATTCTCCTTTAGAATAGTCCAAGAATTCCGTGCTCAAGTACTCTCCTCCTTGATCTCATCAAAAGACAAAATACTTATACCCGTATTTTTGTTCTCTACTTCTAACTTATATTCTGTGAATATCTCAAAAGGTTCTGACTTGTGTTTCAACAGGAACATATGTCTGAATCATGAGAGATCATCAGAGAACGTAATGAAGTAGAAAGAACCAATCCTGGCATGTGTAGACAGGGGACCTTACAAACATCATCATGTATCAGTCACAAGAGTTCACTAATTCTTTCTCTGTTTCCAATAAACAGAGCTATGGTCATATTATCTCTGTGACATGATTGGCAAGTTTCATAAGATGTAAATTCAAACTGATTTAAATATGCATCTATATGTAACTTCAGCTAGTCGGGTCGCATTTGATATGACCTAGTCTACAATACCTCAAGAAGAATCCGTTCATTTCTGAACTCATCCTCTTGTGTGTGTTCCGTATACTAAGAACTGTAGTTTGATTTAGAACATCAATGCTTTTAGATAACGTGCCTGAACCGATCAACTTTTGATATAGGAAATATTCAAAACATTACCCATCAATACAAAATTTTATCATTTCTTTAGTAATAAAGAGACTGATATGATTTTGTATATCAGGTTCGGTATCTAATAGCATTTGTTCAGAATCAATGTATTGGTAATACAGGGTGACAGTGACCAACAAACTTGGCTGCAACACTTGCCCCGTTTTCTGTCTCATGAAACTTATCACCCGTTCTCAGTTTTTCTACCTTTTTGCAGCTTTATGTAACAGATTACATATCTGGGATCCTGATCCGGTATCATATACCTAGGATGCGGAGGATACTGAGAAACAGTTCTTTGTAATGAACACACCCGAAGATGATGCATCAGCATGCACTCTCTTCGTTTGGGCGGCACGGGAAATCTGGTATTCCCCAATTTCCTGCTCTGTCTTATAACAATTATAAGGTGGAGCGGGACCAATGTTCCCCAGCTCAGTATAACAAGCGGGTTCGGTCAATATCCGTATTATTATCTTGATTAAGGCGTGATATGGTCGCTACCTGGAGAGAGAGAGAAGAAAACACTCAGCGTGCGCTCTTGCAAGAATAGATTGGTTATTATTTTATCTAATCAGGATGGCTCCCACTGCTTTTTATCAAATCTTCCTTCAAACCCTAAAAGGAAAGACTAGCCGGGATTAATTACACACTACAAGTTCGCCAATCTTTCAGCCAGGCCAGTGTCGGTACTTTGAGGGAGGTCCCCCGTGCTTTCGCACGAACCTTATTAATTTAAACCTCGTTTTCCCAGAGGCGTAACCCCGTTGACACCTTTCTAGACACCTACTTGATCGGCTAATTGTAATGTATAAAACTCTCCCAGGAGTAACTCTTACTCGCAGCGGGTATCGGGATCCAACTATCTCATAGAAGGTATGCAATCTCATTGCAAATTTCAACACTTGAAATTCCCGATAATATTTTGCCCCTAGCGTGCTATGACCTTGACGCATGCCAAACAACCCATAGTCCGCTAGTCAAGTTCAACCCGTACATTTCTTGATTGAATTAAACCCACCCGCACGACCCTTGACGCATGCCAAACAACGCCGTATGAATACCCTAATCCAATCGCATCGTATGCTAGCAGATAAGCACTAGTTAGCTACCGTACACTACGCCTTGACGCATGCCAAACAACCGTAGCACGAATACTAACTAGTACTTATCTGAATTGACGGAGGGCTACGACAGGTTTTTCTGAAAACCTATTGCGTAATGAACTTGATATCGTTGTAGAATCAAATGATTTTTGAAATGGAGTGTTTTTTAGGCTTTTCTAGTTTTGCTAAAGGAGTCATTCCCGGTGAAGGGATCGTCGGTCCTTTCCTCGTCGAATGAGGTGCGGGATATATCATATATATCACTGTGCAAAGAAAAAACACTTAAAAGCAATCAAAGGACAAACCGAGTGTGTAGCATCTGCCTGTTATTGCTAAAGGAGTCACTCCAGGTGAAGGGATCTCGGTCCTTTCCTCATCGAAAAAGGTGCAGGATATATCATATATACCGCTGTGCAAAGCAAGAACTGTAGCTACCTGTTTTATTTTTGAAATTCGATTCTACAACATCTTAGGTTTCTTTTATTTCATTAATCATATTAATGAAGTCCCATTATTTAAATTACCTAAACATCACAGATAAATACGACGTACACTTATGCCATCCGCATTCGCCTCGATGTCCCCTCGTGCACCGTTAGGTTAGGTAACTAACGGCAGAGCAGGGCAGGGCTAGCGCGGGTGTAAAACATAAGTAACATCTATATAATATATCATATATACTATATACAGTATTTATCACAGAACATCACATGATCACATCACAGATATCGCAGCAGAAGAAACATATGAAATATTGGATATACTAGGACGTCCGTGTTTTCAATATGAGACAGTATAAAACACGGATTCCACGGTCGCGATGAATAGCAAAACCCACACCCCTAGACCCCTACGAGAGCGGCAAGCAACCCTACCAATTCTAGAGTTAGGAGACCCGGACTCGACTCCTCGAGTTGGTCTCCCACTGGACTCCAGAACCCGGTTACTTGTGCCCTCCTCCTTGGGTCTATCCTAGTGCGGAAAAGTAAATAATATACAAAAGGTGACATCTTCCGCAACCTGGAAGTGCCCCAATAAAAGAATATTACATACAAGTTTTTATATGAATGAAAATGAAAAACACTCATCTCACATAAAAACCCCCGGCTATTCAAACACGACGATCCAATATAACATATCCAGCAACACATAACATCACATGTCATCAACGTAAGTAAATATGCGCATCCCAATTGTTGTTGACATATAGCAACGAAACCGGCGATATCACATATTTCACTTACGGTCACAGAAAAGAATGTGTAAAACTACAACAGTTGGAATCCGCAACCTGCATAGACATCCCATGCCTGATCAAATGAATTTCTTAGACATCGCATGCCTAACAATTATAAACCCCGCATTTTAGTCTCAAAATCGAAAACACTTTTCAATATCAAGTCGGGCAATTCAACAAGATTCCTGACATCCTGATCGAATGCTCGTCGCAAACTTTAGTAGGCGGCCGCACCCCCGATGCCGTCGACGAAGTGCACCAAGGCGGAACACCGCTGCCGCGAGCACCCAAACGGATGCTTTCGGCGACGAGGTTCTCCTACAGTCACTTGGTCGGGGCTATGGAGTGAGGCTGTCTATTAAGTTTATCCGGCGAGTATCCGCGTAAGCTACGTGATTGCGACGGACTTTTGATCACATCAAAATTCCGTGGCAACCGATCAAGTGAGACTAAACTGCTATGTTTATAACATTCATTCAGTTATCTCATAACTACTTGTGGATTCCAAGTATTGTATCACATTCCGGATAAATAGAAAATGTTAAACTTTCCGATCGAACATTCAAACACCCAAGTTTTCCCGATACAGATCGACACATGAAACAAGTCTAAAAACATTCAGTTCGTGCCTCGGTACCAACGGTCCAGCCGTAGAAGGGTCAAGCCAACGCCTCACATGTGGCACGCCGTACTGCCCCAAACCCTAAGCTTCAAAGGGCAGTTCAAGACGGTCACATAATCGAGTTAAGGTTTGTTGTCTTCTAGAGGGACCATCGCGTTACTTGAACTACTTAGAACGTCATTAAACTACGGAAATATCCAACAATTGGAAATTTCCCGGCAGGGGAAAAAGTGGGTATTTATATCCGGTCGAACTTTTTAACATATTTTAAAATTACCCGGAAAAACACACAGACAAAATTAGACAGTCCGATCGAAACACCGAGTCCCCAATACAACCCAGAAAACTCAACTCTTGAGTTCAGATTAAAACTTCCCAGAGAACAGAAGAAACAGATGCGGGCATTACTGTATCAAAACAAATCCCTAATCAGTACAAACAGTCGCGGAACCGCCGCAAAAGGAGGCTATTGCCGCGGTTCCGCGGCGCTACAGTGGAATTAGGGTTTCGTTTTCTGCAGTAATCCTTATAATTTCCTACTCTATTTTCTGCGAATTTTTAATTCTGAAAAATCCCCGTTTTTTAAAAAAGTCCAGAGAGCAAATTTGTTTTAGGGTTTCGGTTCGATCGGACTTCTAACTCCGTCTACGCATCGTCTAAGGCTCTAGCTAGGCTCTAATACCACTGTAGGGTTCCTAGGCACTCTAATGAGGACTCACAAGGCATCAACTATGCCAATTTCAAATTTTACGGGTGCCGAGAAACCCTAATACGGATCGTTAACTAGATTTTAGGCGATAAATGAAACTAGTTAACAACTTAACTAAAAGAACGGAAATACAACCTTTGTAGATCCGGTCCTCCACATCTATAGCTCCGCAATGAAGTCTCCTCGCTTTCCAAATCGAATCCCGGGCTCTAGCGTCGGCTTCATCGGAGAAATGGGCGGGCTAGGTCATCGACTACGATGCCGAAGATGATCTACGTCGAGGCATAACAAGATCAAGCTCTCACTTCACCAAGTCATGAAACTTGTGAAGAAAAATCCCTATACTACTTGGCAAGTGGTAGAGGATGAAGAAATAGGAAGTGGGTTCACTTTAGAATTGGATTTCTCACTCATTTTCTCAAGTTGCCATTGATGGAGGCAAGCTTCTTCTTGAAGAAGAAGAAGAAGAAGAAGATGATGAAAAATGTTATGATAAGTATATTCCAAAAAGAAAATAAAAATGAATACTTATCATAATCCAACCATGGTCAAGTGTAGAGAATAAACTAGGGTTAGGTCAATGGTTAGGGTTAAGCATGAAGACAAAAATGGTGACTTAGTCAAAGCTTCAACATGCATCCAAAGAAAGCCACCATTTTTCTTTTCTTTTGCCAAAAAGAACTAAATAAATAAATGAATAAATAGATATGAAAAACAAAACCCCAACCACTTAAATAACCATGGTTTAATCTTTGCATAAACTAAAGTAAGCATGTATCATCAAACATGATACAATCAAGTGCACAAAAGTATATCACATATACAACTTGTGAACTTCAAGTGAGAAAATCCATTTTAAGTGAACCAATACTAGTTAATGCGAAGTAATATATCAAATATATAATTATGCATTAAATCATTAAATCAACACTTGATTCAATGATCCAGTCATGTCGCACACAACCGACTAGTATACAATGTATCGATTTATCGAATCAATCCTTGATTCGATAACTAGGTTATATCGCATACAACCATTCAACGCATTCATCGCGAGAATGAAATACGGTATCACATACACGCATTATTCTCGGTCCCGCACATATCTCATATGCGCTCCTATTTCGTTTCGCTTGAGCCAGGAAACCTCTGTGTAGGACTCTAAAGACTCGTCAATACGCCGGTAGCAGATGATGATCATATCAAGCACCCACAAGCCGCAAGCGGTCTGCTAAACGTAACAGCCACCCGGGTATTGAGCGATCAGAAGATCGACGAGCAAGCCCGCTCACACTCCTGTGAATCCAACCAGTAACACTTACCGTACAGTCCGGTCTCGTCGTCTGATATGTCGCATATCTCGCCTAGGGGTGGTAAACGTCAGACCCCAATAGCTCGATAAGTCGTGTCGATATGAGGTCTATAACAATTCGAGAAACTACTGGTAACACTTACCAGTAAATCTCAGCAACCCTGGCCAGGGATTTCCGGTTATAGCCAATCGAACACAGCGCAACATCAACTCCCTATACCGGGAGAGACGAATCCCCTCCTATCGCTCATTGCCTCCATGTGAATCGGGACTGTACCCAAAAACCACCGTTTTGCATGCCCTCTTGGACGTGGTAAGGTGGGAATCAAAGCACAGTGGGAACCACACAAGACTCTATGACGATCTCGGGTCAACAGACTACTATGTACCAGTGTCACCAGAGAACTGCCATCTGACGTAAGGTATAATACCATCTGGGAGTTCTCGGCGAGTCCGACCAGTGTACCCAGTCTCTACTGAGCACCCGTATATCATCTCTGATGTCAAACACCAATGGATATGGTTGTTGGATATATATGCCCTAGAGGCCTACATTGTATAGGATGCTTAGGATATGTATGTACATGACAGTCTTGCTTGATATGATAGTACGCTATTTGGTTTGACTTTGTCTTAACGTATGATATATTTTACTTGGTATTTATATATATATGTTGATAAAGCCCATAGGGTGTTTTGTCTGACTACCGGCGTTGTGATGGCAGTCATACTAGTGGGAGCTGGATAGTCAATAGGCACACCCTTAGATGTCCCTGGTCGCAGGAGTATCGAGATTGGGCATCGATACTCCGGAGTAGACTAGTGTATACATATCTAGACCCTGACGAGGGGCAAAGGATTGGTCCCGCAACCATTGGTGGTGTTCACCTAAGATTGTATACAGATGCTCACTGGGTGTGAGTACACCGGACAGGACTCGCCGAGAGCTGACTGGATGGTATTATACCTAACGTCAGATAGCAGTTCTCAGGTGACATGTGTGCAGATAGTCCGTTGACTTAAAGTCATCATTTGTCTCGTGTGAGTTCCCACTGTGCTTTGATTATTACCCTACCACGGCTCAAAGGAGTCGTGCAAACAGATTTCAGTTGGGCACAGTCCCGAGCCACGTGGAGGCAGTGAGTGACTGTTAGGGATTCATCTCTCCCGGTATAGGGAGTTGATATCGCACTGTGGTCGGTTGGTCATTACCATAAGTCCCTGGCCAGGGCTGATTGAGAATTACTGATGGAATGATCAGTAGATTCTCGGGTGGTCTTGAACCATACCGACACGACTTGTACGGTTATTAGGGGTCTGACGTCCACCACCTCCCTAGACCATACATGCGATACTCTTAGATGAATAGACCGGACTGCGCGGATATTGTCACAGACAGGCTCAGTAGGATTTCAGATGGGTTACCTCATCAGCTTTCTTATCGACAACTACCTGGGGACCGTTACGTACAGCAAGTGCCGCTTGCGGTCTGTGGTTAAACCCACTGCCAGCGTAGTAGTTGAGTCTTTAGAGTCCCACATAGAGATTTCCCAAACCCAGGAGAAAAGATATAGAGGTCGTATGGTTTTACGACAAAGGTTCGGACGCATACGTGTTTGAACGCACGTACGACATTTGGACAGTTTTTACTAGTCGGCTTTGGTTTAAGCCAGATTCTAGTATCAGGTTATTGGATTTATACAGTCTAAAGTTTTTTCGTGTTTTCACGGATGAGAGGGGCGTTCTCGTAATTTTCCGAGAAGCTTCTAGAAGGATGTGACATGGAGGGAGAGGTGGCATTTTCATTTAATGATTTAGTGACTCATTGTGAGTGATTCATCATGTCATTAATGCATTATTAAATGCTTAATGACTCACATAATGAATCACCCACTTGCATTAATGAAACATGATGAATAATCTCATATTATTCATTTCTTTTTAATTCATTATGTTTCATATATCTAGTGAGAAGCTTTTCATTATCTTTAATTATTATCATTATCATCTTCTCACTCTCTCTCTTCAAGTTCTCTCTCCTTCACCAAACCTAATCCTACCATCATGAGTTGAGAACAAGGATTAGGAAAGACTAATTACTCCATAACCTATCTCTACATCACCTTAGCTACTATATTTAGCAACTAGAGAAACTAAGTAACCTCAAGTTTAGAGGTTATAGCTTGGATTAGGGTTCTCGGGTAGATCGTCTATCACGGAAGAAAGCCGAAGAGGACGTGGGGATCCAAAGAGGCCGTAGATAACATTAAGACGAAGGACTAGAACCGTTTGGTATAATCTCTTAACATAGTAGTTTAGAACTCTATAGATTTTGTTAAAACTTGTTTAGCAAACGATTCATACGGTTAATCGATGTTTGATCATAGAACAAGATTGTTATTCATATTTCCGCCTCCCCATAAGTATTGGGGTGTTGAACATCGACTTACAATGGGATCATCCATCGCCCATCTGTATGGGTCGAGAAGGCATACTCTAGTCTACTCTGGTATATCGATGCCCCGTCTCGATACACCTACGACTAGGGACTTTGAAGGATGTACTTATGGACTACCATGTCCCCACTAGTATGATCCGCATCATAGTCCAGATAGTCAAGTACACATCCTAAGGGCTTTACCAACATGTAACAGAGAGACAATCAATGTACACGTTAAGGCAAAGAGTAACCAGATAGCATACTATCATGTCGAGCAAGAAAGTCCTCCCTATATATGTCCCAGCATCCACTACAATATACATCCAATGTACAGTAATGGCCTCTAGGGCATACATATAACTAACATCATATGCGCTCCTATTTCATTTCGCTTGAGCCAGGAAACCTCTGTGTAGGACTCTAAAGACTCGTCAATACGCCGGCAGCAGATGATGATCATATCAAGCACCTACAAGCCGCAAGCGGTCTGCTAAAC
Organism: Agapanthus africanus; assembly: GCA_030015575.1. NCBI lineage: Eukaryota > Viridiplantae > Streptophyta > Magnoliopsida > Asparagales > Amaryllidaceae > Agapanthus > Agapanthus africanus. Next base: position 244,440,124 of record CM057350.1, read on the forward strand.
GTAACGGCCACCCGTGTATTGAGCGATCAGAAGATCGACGAGCAAGCCCGCTCACACTCCTGTGAATCCAACCAGTAACACTTACCGTACAGTCCGGTCTCGTCGTCTGATATGTCGCATATATCGCCTAGGGGTGGTAAACGTCAGACCCCAATAGCTCAATAAGTCGTGTCGATATGAGGTCTATAACAATTCGAGAAACTACTGGTAACACTTACCAGTAAATCTCAGCAACCCTGGCCAGGTATTTCCGGTTATAGCCAATCGAATACAGCGCAACATCAACTCCCTATACCGGGAGAGACGAATCCCCTCCTATCGCTCATTGCCTCCATGTGATTCGGGACTGTACCCAAAAGCCACCGTTTTGCACGCCCTCTTGGACGTGGTAAGGTGGAAATCAAAGCACAGTGGGAATCACACAAGACTCTATGACGATCTCGGGTCTACAGACTAACCTGTACCAGTGTCACCAGAGAACTGCCATCTGACGTAAGGTATAATACCATCTGGGAGTTCTCGACGAGTCCGTCCAGTGTACCCAGTCTCCACTGAGCACCCGTATATCATCTCTGATGTCAAACACCAATGGATATAGGATCATCCATCGCCCATCTGTATGGGCCGAGACGGTATACGCTAGTCTACTCTAGTATATCGATGCCCCGTCTCGAGACACCCATGACTAGGGACCTTGAAGGATGTACTTATGGACTACCATGTCCCCACTAGTATGATCCGCATCATAGTCCAGGTAGTCAAGTACACATCCTAAGGGCTTTACCAACATGTAACAGAGAGATAATCAGTGTACACGTTAAGGTAAAGATCAACCAGATAGCATACTATCATGTCGAGCAAGAAAGTCCTCCCTATATATGTCCAAGCATCCACTACAATATACATCCTATGTATAGTAATGGCCTCTAGGGAATACATATAACTAACAATCTCCCACTTGCACTAGGGCCATCTGATAGCAGTGGTTGCAGTATCTCATACTCAACCATCCCATAAAAGTCTCTCTCTGGGAAAAGGCCTTTCGTGAGTGGATCCGCCGTGTTGTCCTCTCAGTCTACTTTCCTAACCTTGATCACCCTGAAGATCAACCATCTCCATGATCAGGTGATACTGCCTTAGAATATGTCTGGGTCACTGATGGGACAGGGGTTCCCGGGCCAAAGCCACAACTCCATTGTCACACAATGGGAGGAACTAAGTTCAACTCATGAACAAATATACACCCAGACTGCCTCTTTGGTAGTATCTTTAATAGCGATGTTACCAGCCTTTATCGTCTAGTCTGCCACGGTATCTCGTTTGGAACTCTTCCAACATACCGTCCCTTTACTGAGGGTAAAGACAATGCCTGTGACTGACATTCAGTCGTCTTTATCACCCTCGAACCCTTCCAGTGATTCTCCCCAGGATCGATTGATACCATCTCACTACATCTAGTGAGAATCCTAGCATCCAATTACATCTATCTCATAGATGAAAACTCAAGATTTAGGAGGTATCACTTTGATCCTATTGGAGAATCCTTGTGATAAGCGGAGATTGACCGAGCGTAGTATAGGAAACTCTTTTCCTATCAAGAGTATGTTGTCCATGTACAATACAAGGATGACCACCTTACTCTCTACTACCTTTTTGTATATACAAGGTTCATCTACCATTTTGATGAAGTCAAACACTTTGACTATCACATCAAAACAGACGTTCCAACTCCACGATGCCTGCTTTATTCTGTAAAGCAACTTGCACATGTTTCCGCTGCTCCCACTATTTACGAAGCCCTCTGGCTGTGTTCTTATAGACGTTCTCTTCTAAATCATTATTTAGAAAAGTAGTCATGGCACCCAACCACCAGATATCGTGGTCATGGTATGTAGCAATGGCAAGTAGGATCTGGATGGACTTAAGCATAGTCCCTATAAAAGGTTTCATCATTATCCACACCTGGTTGATGACTAAAACCTTCAACAAGTCTAGTTTTGAAAGTCTCAACTTTTCCATCTACACCAAGTAATCTTCTCAAGATATACTTGCTCCTGATGGGGATTTAACCCTTCAGATAAAGCAACCAAAGTCCATACTTTGTTGGTGTATAAAGATTCCATCTCAAATCACTAAGCATCCAGCCATTCTTATAGAGTCCTACTCCTGATGGCCAGCTCGAAATCAGTTGGGTCATCATCTCATGATGCAGTCCTCACTCCCACTGTCATAGAGAAACCAAAGTATCTCTTATGTGGGTGAGGAACCCTACTAGATCGGCGGAGAGGCTGAGCTTCGTCGGGGACTATTGAATCCTTTGGTTCTATCAAATCATCAGCTGTAGTTTGTATAGCTGGAACCATTCCAGTTCTACATAATTGACCTTGCCTCGAGCTTCTCCAGATTTTGCTTTTAGACATAGGCCGGACAACCCCAAATCTTAACTAACTTAAGAAATGGGCTCTTTCCTTTCCATATCACATATGAAGTGGAAGGCAACTGATTTGATTCGAACCCAATTCAATAGGTATGCAGCTTCTCAAGTGCATAACCCCCAAAAGGAAAATGGTAACTCAGTAGTACTCATCATAGAGCGCACCTTAACATATAGGGTGTGATTGCTCCGCCCCGATATACCATCGCGCTATGGTGTATACGGAGGAGTAATGCTGAGAGAGAATCTCATTTTTCTTTAGAATAGTCCAGGAATTCCATGCTCAAGTACTCTCCTCCTTGATCACATCAAAGGACATAATACTTATACCCATATTGGTTCTCTACTTCTAGCTTATATTCTGTGAATATCTCAAAAGGTTCGGACTTGTGTTTCAACTGGAACATATGTCCGAATCTTGAGAGATCATCAGAGAATGTAATGAAGTATAAAGAACCAGTCCTGGCATGTGTAGATAGGGGACCTTACATACATCATCATGTATCAGTCCCAAGAGTTTACTAACTCTTTCTCTGTTTCCAATAAACAGAGCTATGGTCATCTAATCTTTGTGACATGACTGGCAAGTTTCACAAGATGTAAATTCAAACTGATTTAAATATGCATCTACATGTAACTTCAGCTAGTCGGGTCGTATTGATATGACCTAGTCTACAATGCCTCAAGAAGGATTCGTTCATTTCTGAACTCATCCTCTTGTGTGTGTTCCGAATACTAAGAACTGTAGTTTGATTTAGAACATCAATGCTTTAAGATAACGTGCCTGAACTGATCAACTTTTGATATAGGAAATGTTCAAAACATTATCCATCAATACAAAATTTTATCATTTCTTTACTAATAAAGAGACTGATATGATTTTGTATATCGGGTTCGGTATCTAATAACATTCGTTCAGAATCAATGTATTTGGTAATACAGGGTGACAGTGACCAACAGTCTAGGCTGCAACACTTGCCCCGTGTTCTGTCTCATGAAACTTATCACCCGATCTCAGTTCTCTACCTTTCTGTAGCCCTATGTAACAGATTACATATCTGGGATCCTGATCCGGTATTAAATACCCAGGACGTAAAGGATACAGAGAAACAGTTCTTTGTAATGAACTCACCCGAAGGAGATTCATCATATGCACTTTCTTCGTTTGGGCGGCATGGGAATCCTGGTATTTCCCTTATTTCCTGCTCTGTCTTATAACAATTATAAGTTGGAGCGGGACCAACGTTCCCCAGTATAGTATAACAAGCGGGTTCGGTCAATACATCCGTATTATTATCTTGATTAAAGCGTGATATGGTCGCTACCACGCGAGAGAGAGAAGAAAACACTCAGCGTGCGCTCTTGCAAGAATAGATTGGTTATTATTTTATCTAATCAGGATGGCTCCCACTGTTTTTTATCAAATCTTCCTTCAAACCCTAAAAGGAAAGATTAGCCGGGATTAATTACACACTATAAGTTCTCCAATCTTTCAGCCAGGCCAGTGTCGGTACTTTGAGGGAGGTCCCCCGTGCTTTCGCACGAACCTAATTAATGTAAACCTCGTTTTCCTAGAGGCGTAACCCCGTTGACACCTTTCTAGACACCTACTTGATCGGCTAATTATAATGTGTAAAACTCTCCCAGGAGTAACTCTTACTCTCAGCGGGTATCGGGATCCAATTATCTTATAGAAGGTATGCAATCTCATTGCAAATTTCAACACTTGAAATTCCCGATAATATTTTGCCCCTAGCAGCTATATGACCTTAACATAGTCAACAAATCATAAGTGCTAGTCAAGTTCAACCCGTCATTTCCCGATTGAATTAAACCCACCCGCACGACCCTTAAGATAGTCAACAAAGTCGCACGACTACCCTAATCCAATCGCATCATATGCTTATGCAGATAAGCACTAATTAGCTACCGCACACTACGCCTTAACATAGTCAACAAACGTAGCACGAATACTAACTAGTACTTATCTAAAATGACGGAGGGCTACGACATGTTTTTCTGAAAACCTATTGCGTAATGAACTTGATATCGTTGTAGAATCAAATGATTTTGAAATGGAGTGTTTTCGAGGCTTTTCTAGTTTTGCTAAAGGGGTCACTCCCGGTGAAGGGATCGTCGGCCCTTTCCTCATCGAATAAGGTGCGGGATATATCATATATATCACCGTGCAAAGCAGAAACTATAGAAGCTATCAAAAGACAAACCGAGTGTGTAGCATCTGCCAGTTATTGCTAAAGGAGTCACTCCCGGTGAAGGGATCTCGGTCCTTTCCTCGTCGAATGAGGTGCAGGATATATCATATATACCGTTGTGCAAAGCAAGACTGTAGCTACCTGTTTTATTTTTGAAATTCGATTCTACAACATCTTTAGGTTTCTTTTATTTCAATAATCTCATTAATGAAGTCCCATCATCTAAGTACCTAAACATCACAGATAAATATAACGTACGCTTATACCATCCGCATTCGCCTCGATGTCCCGTCTCCATCGTTAGGTTAGGTAACTAACGCTAGAGCGAGGCAAGGCTAGCGCGGGTGTAAAACATAAGCAACGTCTATATAATATATCATATATACTATATATAATATCTATCTGAACAAATCACATGATCACATCACAGATAACGCAGCAGAAAATATCATATGAAATATTGGATATACTAGGACGTCCGTGTTTTTAATACGAGCCAGTATAAAACACGGATTCCACGGTCGCGATGAATACCCAAACCCACACCCCTAAACCCCTACGAGGGCGGCAAGCAACCCTACCAATCCTAGAGTTAGGAGACCCGGACTCGACTCCTCGAGTTGGTCTCCCACTGGACCGTAGAACCCGGTTACTTGTGCTCCCCTCCTTGGGTCTATCCTAATGCGGAAAAGTAAATAATATAAAAAAGGTGACATCTTCCGCAACCTGGAAGTGCCCCAATAAAAGAATATTACATACAAGTTTTTACATGAATGAAAATGAAAAACACTCATCTCACATAAAAACCCCCGGCTATTCGAACACGACGATCCAATATAACATATCCAGCAACACATAACATCACATGTCATCAACGTAAGTAAATATGCGTATCCCAATTGTCGTTGACATATAGCAACGAAACCGGCGATATCACATATTACACTTACGGTCACAGAAAAGAAAGTGTAAAACTACAACAGTTGAAATCCACAACCTTTTTAGACATCGCATGCCTAATCAAATGAAATACTTAGACACCACATGCCTAACAATTATAAACCCCGCATTTTAGTCTCAAAATCGAAAACACTTTTCAATATAAAGTCGGGCAATTCAACAGGATTCCCGACATTCTGATCGAATGCTCGTCGCAAACTTTAGTAGACGGCCGCACCCTAAATACCGTCGACGAAGTGCACTAAGGCGGAACACCGCTGTCGTGAGCACCCGAACGGATGCTTTCGGCGACGGGGTTCACCTACAGTCACTTGGTCGGGGCTATAGGGTGAGGCTGTCTATTAAGTTTACCCGGCGAGTATTCGCGTACGCTACGTGATTGCGACGGACTTTTGATCACATCAAAATTCCGTGGCAACCGATCAAGTGAGACTAAACCGCTAGATTTATAACATTCATTTAGTTATCTCATAACTATTTATGAATTCCAATTATTGTATCACATTCCGGATAAAATAGAAAATGTTAAACTTTACGATCGAACAATCGAACACCCAAGTTTTCCCGAAACAGCTCAACACATGAAATAAGTTTAAAAACATTCACTTCGTGCCTCAGTACCAACGGTCCAGCCATAGAAGGGTCAAGCCAACGCCTCACATGTGGCACGCCGTACTGCCCCAAACCTGAAGGTTCAAAGGGCAGTTCAAGACGGTCACATAATCGAGTTAAGGTTTGTTGTCTTCTATAAGGACCATCGCGTTACTTGCACTACTTAGAACATCATTAAACTACGGAAAAATCCAACAATTGGAAATTTCCCGGCAGGGGAAAAAGTCGGTATTTATATCCGGACGAACTTTTTAACATATTCTAAAATTACCCGGAAAAACACACAGACAAAATTAGACAATCCGATCGAAACACCGAGTCCCCAATACAACCCAGAAAATTCAACTCTTGAATAAATATTAAAAATTCCCAGGAAAACCAGCACTGCAAAATAAGAATTACTGTGTAAAATTCTTTTTACAATGAGGCCGTACGGCCGCGGAACCGCCGCACGAGCCATGCTCGTGGCGCGGAACCGCGGCGGTTTGATGGAATTGGGAGATCGAATTTCACAGTAACTCTTACAAACTCCTGCTGATTTTTCTTCATATTTTTAATGCTAAAAAAATCCCGTTTCAAAAAAATGTACAGAGAGCATTTTGGAGTTAGGGTTTCGGTTCGATCGGACTTCTAACTCCGTCTGTGCATCGCCTAGGGCTCTAGCTAAGCTCTGATACCACTGTAGGGTTCCTAGGCACACTAATGAGGTCTCACAAGTGATCAAAAATGCCCAATTCAAAATTTTCCATGTGCCTACAAACCCTAATACGGATCGTTAACTAGATGTGTAAGCGATGCAAGCAAGTAAACGAATTTATTGCTAAAGGAAAGTGACTACAACCTTTGTAGATCCGGTCCTCCACCTCCTAGGCTTCGTGATGACGTATCTCCACTGTACCAATCGAATCCTGGACTCTTGCCGTGGTTTCATCGAAGAATTGATCGGGCTAGGTCATCGACTTCGATGCCGAAGATGATCTACGTCGAGCCATCACAAGATCAAGCTCCCACTTCACCAAGTCATGAAACTTGTGAAGAAAACACCCTATACTACTTGGCAAGAGGTAGAGGACGAAGAAATAGGAAGTGGGTTCACTTTAGAATTGGATTTCTTACTCTTTTTCTCAAGTTGCCATTGATGGTAGCAAGGTTTCTTCATGTTGAAGAAGAGGAAGATGAAGAAAGAATATGATAGAATAAAAAGGATTATCCTCAAAAATGAAAATCCAACTCATTCTTATCATAATCCAACCTTGGTTAGGTGTAGAGACTAAACTACGGTTAGGTTGAATGGTTAGGGTTAAGGCTAAGAAACAAAATGGTCAATGCTTCAAAGCTTCATGAAGCTTCAAAGAAAAAACAAAAGTAGCCACCCTTTTGTTTATTGCCAAAATAAAGAATAAATAAATAAAAAGAATAACTAAATAAGATCAAAACCTTAACCAATACATAACCATGGTTTAGTCTAAACATACACCCTAACATTCATGTATCATCAAACATGATACAATCAAGTGCACAAAAGTATATCACATATACAACTTGTGAACATTAAGTGAGAAAATCCATCCAAAGTGAACAAATACTAGTTAATGCAAAGTAATATATCAAATATATTATTATACATTAAATCATTAAATCAACACTTGATTCAATGATCCGGTCATGTCGCATATAACCTACTATTATCCATTGTATCGACTTATCGAATCAATCCTTGATTCGATAACTAGGTTATATCGCATACAACCATTCGATACATTCATCGCGAGAATAGAATACGGTATCACATACACGCATTATTCTCGGTCCCGCACATATCTCATATGCGCTCCTATTTCGTTTCGCTTGAGCCAGGAAACCTCTGTGTAGGACTCTAAACACTCGTCAATACGCCGGCAGCAGATGATGATCATATCAAGCACCCACAAGCCGCAAGCGGTCTGCTAAATGTAACGGCCACCCGGGTATTGAGCGATCAGAAATCGACAAGCAAGCCCGCTCACACTCCTGTGAATCCAACCAGTAACACTTACCGTACAGTCCGGTCTCGTCGTCTGATATGTCGCATATCTCGCCTAGGGGTGGTAAACGTCAGACCCCAATAGCTCGATAAGTCGTGTCGATATGAGGTCTATAACAATTCGAGAAACTACTGGTAACACTTACCAGTAAATCTCAGCAACCCTGGCCAGGGATTTCCGGTTATAGCCAATCGAACACAGCGCAACATCAACTCCCTATACCGGGAGAGACGAATCCCCTCCTATCGCTCATTGCCTCCATGTGATTCGGGACTGTACCCAAAAGCCACCGTTTTGCACGCCCTCTTGGACGTGGTAAGGTGGAAATCAAAGCACGGTGGGAATCACACAAGACTCTATGACGATCTCGGGTCTACAGACTAACCTGTACCAGTGTCACCAGAGAACTTCCATCTGACGTAAGGTATAATACCATCTGGGAGTTCTCGACGAGTCCGTCCAGTGTACCCAGTCTCTACTGAGCACCCGTATATCATCTCTGATGTCAAATACCAATGGATATAGGATCATCCATCGCCCATATGTATGGGTCGAGAAGGTATACGCTAGTCTACTCTGGTATATCGATGCCCCGTCTCGATACACCCACGACTAGGGACCTTGAAGGATGTACTTTTGGACTACCATGTCCCCACTAGTATGATCCGCATCATAGTCCAGGTAGTCAAGTACACATCCTAAGGGCTTTACCAACATGTAACAGAGAGACAATCAGTGTACACGTTAAGGTAAAGATCAACCAGATAGCATACTATCATGTCGAGCAAGAAAGTCCTACCTATATATGTCCAAGCATCCACTACAATATACATCCTATGTATAGTAGTGGCCTCTAGGGCATACATATAACTAACATATTGTTCTTGTTGTACCCCGTTCGGGGCCAGTTTTTACAAAAGAAACTCTGCCGAAATTTTTAGAAAAGCCTTTACATTTTTTTAAAATGCATATTCGGCTTAGTCATTTAAAAACCTTGACTTCAAACATGTTTTTCTTCACTTCTTAAAACCAATTTCTTTATTTACTCTTAAAATGGTTTTAGATTTCTGGGCTTTTGGCTTACTTGGATCAGATGGAGTCCTATAGACTTCATATGGTTCAAGGGCCAGTCACGTGCTCTTTCGGGTCGTGACAAACATGGTATCAGAGCAACCCATTAACCTTAGATAGCTTGTTTTAAACAATGTTAATCTATCGAATACGAAACTAAACCCGAACAATGCCACTGCAGTTTTGCTCTCTGTTAATTTTTAAAAGTGTTCATAAAATTTATTAAATAAGTGCAGAAGACCACCCATGAGACCATATGACCACTGCCAAAAGACGAGCCCATGCCATCGGGAAAAAACCGGCCACCTTTCATGTTTTTCCGGCCAGGCCGGCCATGGTGATGATTTTGGGCTTCGTATTTGGGCTTTTGTCTGGTCTATGGGAAGTTGGTGCAGTAGTATTATTTGTTTGGCCCAATTTGGATATGGTTTTATCAGTTTGTTTGGGCTATTCGGGGGTTATTTCGGATTCGATATTTTTTAATATTGTTTAAAGTTTACAGTGCTTTAAATTATATCTGAGACCGTGAATGTCATTTGATCGGTAAATCTTGTCTAATCGCTATAGTCCCTTTAGACGGATTTGCGAACGCGACATTCACGTTGATATTCTATGTTGTGCTGTGATGTTGCGGATTTGTCGTGGTGGATAGCTTGTGTGCAATGGTAATGCAATTTACATTTATTTGTACATTTGACATTGCGGTGCGAGCGTCCGACATGTGGAGTGCTGTCACTGCCTGTTTGTATATTATTCTTTTGGGGCACGACCGGGTTGAGGTCGATATACCCATTGTATATTTTTTTCTGTACTAGGATTACCCCGCGGTGGGTTGCACGGATAGCCGGGTTCTAGAGGACAATGGGCCCGCATCTCATGACGTTGAGACGGAGGGGGCTTCACTCTAGAATTGGCGGGCTATTCGCCGCACTCGTAGGGGGTACAGGTTGACTAAAGGAAGGGTGCTCAAGTTACCGGATTCCATGAAGTGCTGGGTGATCCATTCACTTTGCTGAAGGGGGCTACCTCGCTTCTGATTTTGGCGAGTAACTTGCCGCGCTCGTAGGGGTCTAGGATTTTCATTGCACAGTCTATCCACACGACCAGGGGAATGTCGGGTTTCACTTGCGGCTCAATGAAACCCGGGGATCCCAGATTATCTGTATTGTTCTGTGATGCTTATTACTTTTCTGTAATGTTGCATTTATCATACCTGGAGCGATTATTATATATTGATATATATACTAGTAGATGTTGTATATGTTTTGCACCCGCGCTTGCCCAGTCCCCGCTCTGTCGTTAGTTATGTAACCTAACGGGTGATGACGGGACCCAGTAGCGAATGTAGATGGCATATACGTACATCATATTTTCGTTCTTTTCTGGTGTGATCAATTGATGGGACTGCGTTGATTCTTATCAATGCAAGGAAAACAAACCTATTTTTGATGTGTTGGAACCAATTTTTCAAAAAGCTGTTATTGCAAGGACGTTCTCTTTTGTTTTGCACAGTGGTATTCGGTTATGAATATCCAGCACCTCATTCGACGAGGCAAGGGCCGAGATCCCTTCATCGGGAGTGACCCCTTAGACAGAGTTTTGCATCAGGGTAATAACTTAATTATAGTCGATTACTTTTTGCTTTGCATCATGGTATTCAGTTTGGAATATCCTGCACCTCATTCGACGAGGAAAGAGACGAGATCCCTTCAGCTGGAGTGACCTCTTTAGCAAAAGTTTTCGCCACTATATATTTATAAAACCACTTGGATTCCTTCAACGTTATCAAGTTCATTGAGCTAAAGGTTTTTCGCCAAAAACCAGCCGTAGCCCTTCGCCATTTCTTTCAGATAGTACCCAATATTCGTGCTGCGTTTGTTGGCCCTTGTCAAGACGTAGTATGCGGTAGCTGGGTATTACTTGTCTGTTGCATTGAATTGCGATTATCTAGGAGAGTCGTATAACCTTGTTGGCTTTTGTCAAGGGTTTGTGCGGGTGGGTCTAGAGTAATCCAGGATAATGACGGGTTGAACTTGACTTACGGTTTATGATTTGTTGGCCTTTGTCAAGGTCATAAACTGCTTGGGGTAAAAATCATATCGGGAGTTTCAAACATACAGGAAACTTGCCAAGCATGCGCATACCTTCTGGAGTGTGATAACGAGAGTGGATTCCATCACGTTATCATGCGATGATAGTTGGATCCCGATTCCCACTGATGAGTTGGACTACTCCTCGGGTGATTCCGACTAATTGTTCTTTCAGGTTTGGAGGAGAATTTGAGGATACAGTGGGAGGTTTCCTAATTAGATAAAGTGATTAACCATTCTGATCTATGTTTGAGTGCACGCAGAGTGTTTCTTTTCTCTCTCCCTTTGACTGCGACCATGGCCCGACCCTTTATTATAACTCAGTGACCCAGTTGACCGAACTTTCTTAAAACACTGGTTTTTGGATTGTCTGAATTGCATACATCATTGCCACTCCTTCTTTAACCCTTTGAGTTTCTCCAGAACACCCCGTATTATTACGAACATCCACTTCCATTTGATAAATCCATCGTATGGTTATATACGAACTCGGAGGAACTTCTACGAGGATGGATTCTGGTTCTGGAGAGATTGATTAGGACTATTCAGTTGTCTTTTCCTTTTACCTTCTCCCAGGTTGTGAGGGTTCTTAGGATTAGGAGAGGGTACACATATTACGCTTATTGGATAGTCTTCTTCCAAACCATAGGCAGGTACCGAAAGGTAGGGAATGAAGAAAACCAATTAGCCGAAGTTGGGTATACAGAAGGTAATAAGTAAAGACATATAAAGGGATTAGAAAGAGGGCAAAGCAAATTACGACTGTTAACATTCACGACCAAACCACGTATCTCATCGCCACTCCTAATTCACCTTCGTATTTCTTCAGAACACCCCATATCATTACGAACATCCAATTCCATTGGATAAATCCATCGTATGGTTATATACATACTCGAAGGAACTTTTTCGAGGATGGATTCTGGTTCAGGAGAAATAGCAATAAGGTTTATTCAGTTGTCTTTTATCCTTACATTCTCTCAGGTTGCGAGTGCTCTTAGGATTAGGACAGTACACATACTATGCTTATTGGATAGTCTTCTCCCAAACCATAGGCTGGTGCCGAACGGTAGGGAAGGAAGAAAACCATTAAGCCTAAAGGTGGTGTACAGAAGGTAACGACTAAAGACAAATAAAGAGAATTGGAGAGATGGCAGGGAAATATACGGTTACAGTCATGAATATGAATAATTGAAGAGGCATTACTAGGAATACCCGGATAGCTCTTTGAAACATTTTTATCTTTCAGTTTCATTGTGAATTGTTAATTGGAAGTTGATTTCCCAATTAGACACTTGCTCCAGGGTATGAATTTACCAGGTATGATTCTCACATCTGTATGCTTTTACAGATGATGAGTGGGAGTAAGTTATTGTGAATTAGGTGATCATCCTCATTATATCGGAATTCGTTGTAATTGGTGACATTTGAGGAAATTGCCTGGGTACATTTTTCAACCTACGACACACAGAATTTGAGTTATTCAACTCAGGGGACTTATACAAAGTATTGTATATTGTCCATTATCCATTAGGACAAATGGGTTGGTCCTCATACTGTATTCTGTTTACTTATGACTTCTCAAGTTTTAAACAAGTGTTTCGTAGAAATACAAAGTCCAAATTTGAGAAGTTGTAGGTACAGGAATAAAGTAGAGAACCATGTGTTGCAAGTATCAGGATTCTTCAAGGTGATCGAAGATGTAGATACTTGTGGTTGGTATTCAGTTGATAGTAATAGTTTTTGAGAACTTGCTTCTCTTTCAGGTTACTCATATTTGGATGCATTCCTAAGTTGAGTAATTCTGATCGTCCTCTCTCCATTTAGTTGACATGCACTGGAGACAGCTGCATGATTTGAATCTGGTTCAAATTAAATCAGTGCATCTGTTTCTATATTGTATATAGAATGGTTCATACCTTAACGATGTTAAGGTACGGGGAGTTGTCCGGCTTATGCTTAATACCAGACTTTGGATAACTCAAGGCACGTTTCTCTAATGGCAGTTTACGGGTTAACCCGGGCTTTGATGAGGGTTGACTTTCTACCATCTGGAAGATCAATAGTTATATTGTTCTTGACTCACCACAGTTTTAGTAAAATGGATTTTTTCAGAAAAACGGTAGTGGGAGTATGGTAGAACTGGAAGTGATTCCAGAACCACAAATGATTACGGAAATTTTAATAGGACCTAAAGATTCAATCAGGATCGACATTCCATTAGCCACTCCGCAGACATGGTGGGTAATTTCAGGCACCCGAGAGATACTCCAGTGGTCTCAAGGATGGTGACTGGGAGGTTCTTGTTTACCCAAACTTTCCATTACTGCTGTCCCAGGCTATGAGACCCGGTAGGAGGATAAGTATAGCTTCGTTCTAAACTAGCTTTAGAAGTGCACGCGTATATGATTCTGCCAGAGGGTTGTTGTAGTCAGTGGGAGTAGTGGAAGCATAGTGGATAAGTAGCTTATGTCTATTTATAGAGTAAAGCATATATAGCGGAGATAGATCATCTAATTTTGATGTGACAGTCATAGGTTTTGACTTCATCAGAATAGGGGATGGATCTTCTAAGAAGGTAGTAGGGTGTGATGTCCTGGTATTTGGATGACATACGCAGAGTAGGAAGTGAAATTCCTATACTACGATCGGTTTTACTGTGGTTGTCACATAATAGTTTCTCCACATAGGATATGAATATAATATCAGGCATTCTGGTTACTAGATCTATGGTTTTAGAACTAGATTTAGGTAGTTTCCTAATCGGGTACTTAGACAGTATTAAAGGTGTTTTAGAATGGACGACTCCTGACATGGTGGTGTACCTGCAGGTGATGGAGTCACCCTCTCTAAAGGTGTCTTACAGACTAAAGGGGAGAGGGATGTTCATGATTGGCAGATCACTTGCTTAGGAAATTGAGTTGATAATGAGATATCAAGTACCACACCTGTTTTTGTTTTGGCACTAGATGCAATAAGTTGATATTAATCCAATCCTGGAGAAACGTTCAGAAGCAGTTTTAGAACATAAATGGTTGTTCTAGGGATTTTGATAACGACAGTCTCCTTCGGGAGACGGTTATCATTCTAGGATTCCAAGATGACCTGGATGACAGAGTGACTGTCAGAGTTATAGTTTTCCCTCTGACGAAGGACAGTAGTTTGGACAGGTGGTCCAAGTGGATACTGAGGGAGGCATGGTACAGGATACTGATTAAATTCAGTTGACGATGCAGTCTAAGAAGTTTGCTGGATTTGGAGTTCATTTATGAACTGGGTCCCATCAGATATCCAGACATATTCTAAGACATGTATTGCTCATTTCGGGAGATGGCTTTCTCAGCGAATTTGAGACAAAGAGAGACATAGAAAGAAACATCAGGGTGGATCCACTCACTGAGGCTATTTCTAGAACACAATAGTTTTACAAACGAGCTTTGTGAAACTGTTTAGTAGAGGAGTTGGATGTTCGGTATCACACGAGCTGTGAGTACGCGACATCGCAATAATTAGCCTTAAATGCAAGTGGGAGATTTTTGGAAATAGTGCCCTCAAAGTCAATTGTTGGATCGTAGCTACGTGATTGAAATGATTGTGGGAGGACCTATACCGGTAGGACAGTCTTGCTTGAGATGATACTATGCTATCTGGTTTGTATTTATCATCATGTACATGCTTTAGTTCACTATTGCATGTTGATAGAGCCCATAGGATTCTTTCTTGACTGCCAGCAGTATGTTGGTGATTATATACGTGGGAGCTGGGGTCTATAAGCACATCTTTAAAGTGTCCCTAGTCGTGTGAGTTTCGAGACAAGGCATCGATTCTCCAGAGTAGACTAGTGTATACAGTCGAGACCCCGACGAGGGGCGGTGGCCGGTCTCACGAGCCATTGGTGTCAGTTGGTTCATGTAAGATGTATACAGGTGGTCATTGGATTATGAGTACACTGGACAAGACTCGCCGGGAACATGCTAGTTGGTATTATACATATCGTCAGATAGCAGTTCTCAGGTGACATGTGTACATGTTAGTCTGTCAACCTGAGATCGTCATTTGTCTCGTGTGAGTTCCCAATGTGCTTTGATTACTACCCTACCACGGCTCAAAGGAGTCATGCAAACAGGTTTTAGTTGGGTACAGTCCCGAGCCATATGGAGGCAGTGAGCGGATCGTCGGGGATTCGTCTCTCCCGGTATTGGGGGTGAGATCGCGCTGTGTTTAGGAGAACCATTACACGAAATACCTGGTCAGGGTAATCGCGATTTACTGGTTGGTATTCTAGTAGTATCTCAGGGTATTCTGGGCTACTCTCCGACACGACTTATACCGCTATTGGGGGTCTGACATTTACCAGCTCCCTAGGCCCTATATGCGATACTAATAGACGAACAGACCGGACTGTATGGATATTGTCACTGTCAGGCTCAGTAGGGTTTCTGGATGAGTTCATTCATCAGCTTCCCTTCCGATCAATACATGGGCAACCGTTACGTACAGTTAGTACCACTGACGTGCTTGTGGTTAAACCCAGTGTCAGTGTATTGATGAGTCATTAGAGTCCCCCACAGAAAGTTTCCCAAGTTCGGACGAAACGTTGTAGGGGCCGTATGGTTTTATGGCAGGGTTCGAACATGCACGTGCACTTGTGCACGGGTCATGGTTCGGACAGATAACACTAGTGGGATTTGGTTTAAGCCGGATCCTAATATTATAAAGTGTAGGAATATTTTTGTCTCATTGCATTCGTATTCGGTCGGAATACAAATGCGGGTTTGTATTTACAGTTGAGGGGTAATCTCGTAATTCTTTACGGGATTATTTTCGGAGTTGCCAGTTTCTTTTTCCATCTTATATATCTCGATCCATGTTTCCCTATTGTGAGCATTGTCCTTGACTTTGACCATTTTGGCCATTCCTTGCATTGATAATTTCGCATGAGGTGGCTGCGTAATTTTTTTGGGGTATGGGCTTGATTGGTATGGTGTTTCATTAATTTATTGAGTTTGTCCTAGTAAGGACATTGGATATGTGTGGCTGTGTTTTTGAGGGGATTAATTTACTTGAATTAATTGATTCATCCACACACCCCTTGGCTTGATAAAGATTTTCCAACAAGCTTTTTTCTGCCCCCCATTGATTCTGGCCGAGCCCTTTTAGTGTTTCTTCACTTGCAAATTTTCTTAGCTCACAAGTTCATCTCCTTGGCAACTCCAATTCACTTTCACCCAATCACTTGGGTGCCTTGAGACAAAGTATTCTACACTCTCTCTATTTCCATCTTGGATATGTCGGCTAGCAAACTTCGTGTCCGAGTTGCTTCCGTTTGAAGCGGGAGCCTGTTAGGTCCACTTTACTTCTCCCGGTACTTTCGGGGTTGCTGATTAGTCGAAAAGATTGCATATTTTAGCCGGCAATTTCCTCATCATTTGCATTCATATAGAAGTGTTCGGCATTCATATTTTACATATTAGCAAAACTATTGCAAAATATCAGATTACATGTATTAGACTCTAAAACCGACATTATAAAGGAAATTGACTACATTTCATGGCATCTCATCATCCCTATATTGCGCAACACTTGTTTTGAGATCTGTGCAGGAAAATCCAGCAGAAAGGCCAAAAATGTACAGGGTACCGATCAAACATTACGCCAACTCAATGCTTTCAGATCTGGTATAAATACAAAAGGAAAAATATAAATCAATATATCAGATAAAGCTCCAAATGGCATTACAAGACCACACCAGAGAGCCCAAGGCCCAAGCCCTATAAAGAGCCGTGGATCCGCGGCAGGAGCCTGCTTGAGCCGCGGATCCGCGGTGGGTCCAAGGATTCAGCTTCCCAAATTTGCACCAAAATTCTTCATTCAGGGCCCACATTCTGCTCATGTACTTCAAGTTCCAGAAGACTCTAGAGGTTTCTACCAGATCAGCAAACTAGGGTTTTCTAAGCTTAATTAATCCTAGCTTAAACCCTAAGCTAGCTCCTAACAAACTCTTTCTAGAAACTCCTCAATAAACTTTCGGAGGGAATTGGAATTTCAAACCTAGACCTAGGGTTTTGGAAGTCTATAAATAGAAGCCTAAACCTAGGGTTGAGGGATATATACTATATACTTGATACTTGGATCCATTATCCAAAACTTAGATACTTCTTCATTTTACCCCCTTCATCATCTTCTTCCACAAGTCTAGTGACAGGGCTTGTGTGAAACCCTAACCCTAATTCCAATCTAAAGCCAAGATCCCGAGTACCCATCAAGCAAGAAGCCTTGCAACCTTTTATGAGCCGAGCCGATCTTCAACAGAGCAAGTGGTCAAAGCCGATCCGCGACTCACGGAGCCGAGCGACGCCAATTCAACAATTTAGTTCTTCCTCTTGTAGTTCTTGAGCGACTGTAATCAAATTGTTGATATAAATAAAAGGTGATATTCTTTTATCTTGTTTTCTTTAAATTCTCGCATCATGATATCTTTTCAATTCTTGAATACTTTCTGTGTGATGATGTTTGAGTAATACTCCGCTCGTTGAGGAGTCGAGACGATCAATAGAATGATGATGTATTATATCTGAAAACCATTCTTGATTCCTACGAGTTTTGTAAACCCTAGCAAGTTCAAGAATCGACGACCCATTTCGTTGCGATGCTTTCTTGATTGATATCGCTCGAAATTGGGGAGTTACGATCGTTTCTTGAAATTACTAGAGGCTAGAATGTGAATGATATCGACGAAAGAACAAGGGTTTAAAAGATGAAACCCTAGTTTCATCAAGAAAGCCCTAACTCTCGTTGATCATCATCAATCTAGTATCAATCCTTCGAAGGACAAGAACACGAAATCTTAAAATTACATCACATCTATAGATCCGATCGATTCCTACGAGCCTCATTTAGATTCTTGACATTTTGGTTGGAAATATCATCGAAACACCGATTCTTGTTTTGTTTATCAGTTTCTTGATTCTTGATTAAACATCGTGACACCTGAATCAATCAATAAATTCTTGAATCATGTTTTCTTTTCTTTTCGATTAACTTTTCGATTCAAAAAAATTAAATACAGAAACGAATCGCACATTCCCTGTGGACGATCCGCACTCGCTTACGAACTACAACTGACACCGTAATTGATTGCGGTCAAATATTTTTGGTTGTTATTTCTGTACAATTTTCTACTTACACGAACCGAGAAATAACATTCAATCAAATGGCGCCGTTGCCGGGGACTATTTGAATCTATACTTTTACATTACACAATCCGGAAAAGTGTTTCAATCAAATGGCGCCGTTGCCGGGGATCGCGCGCTAATTCGTTTTCATTTTATAGTTTGAATTGAAAGAATTATTCCATTGTTATTTTGAGATCAAAATTCGTGCAAACCCTAAACAATTTGTTGTGTTTCATTGCAAGGAGATCAGGAGCTTTCTGGAAATTGATAAAAACTTTTGGAAAATACCAGAGAGCTGAATGAGTCAACAGGAAGCTCCTGAAGAAGTTTGGTTCAGTGATCCCACATTTGGACCGCGGAAGGGTGGCATAAGCGAGGATCTGCGGCGGAACCGCGGCCTCTTTGGGGGTTCTCTGAAAAATGTTTGCTTCAGGTACTTTCTTGGATTCTCCTCTCTCCTCTTTTTAGCTCCAACTGACAATTTTCTGCAGGATTCTTTGCAAAGAATAGCAGCTCGCAAATTGCAAAAATTAAATTTGTGCGTGATTTTGTTTCTTGGTTGTTTGCATTATAAATACGGAAATTAAGGGGCACGGCCAAATCCAAATTAGGTGGGGATTTCATTACCCTTCCTATGCCCCGAAAACCACAAAACTTGCATCCGCATTGACCCACATTAACTAAAAGAAATCTAGAGAAGACTCTAAGGACTGTCGCGCTCAATTAGGACAAGAGAAGGCCATGGGTAATTCATTGCTTATCCGCGTTTTCTTGTGCTGCCTAAGGCGAGTGTGTCTAAGGCTAGTGGTTTTTAATTAGGCCCACTACTTACGTAGTGGAGTACCTTCCCACTTACCTGGCACTTATCCGGCCACAGGGGGACAAAGAGGCAGTGGAGGATTCTATCCTGCGACTTGTCTTTTGGTAGTTAGGAGCGGTCTAGAGCCGGACCTAGGTGACCATTAAATTCTAGGGTTTGTGTGCTGCATTTGTTGTGCCGCATCAATTTTTTTTAAAAATCCGTCCCTTTTTCAAAAGCAAACACCGCATTCATCCATTTACCCCTAATTATAAGTCAACGCTGCCACTTGTACTAACCCTTTTTAGTACAAGATAGGCTGGACACGGGATTCTAGTGCCCGTTTAGTCCGCGTACCCTTTATCGACTCCGAAGTTGATATTTCTCCATTTACCTCTTCTTTACTCACTACCACACCCACACCGATGGATTCGAATCCATCAAACTTCTTTAACCCTAATCTGCTGCCGTCCGTTGGTGCGCAGAATCCACCCCGCATCTCTCTCCAGGAGAGGTGCTACCCTATTCGAGGTCCTCTTTCGACCTGCTTATCCACACCACCAGCCAATGGGGATAACTTTGAGATTAAGCCCCGGTACATCAATCTTTTACCCAAATTCCACGGACTCGAGACTGAGGACGCTTACGTTTTCATCACCAAATTTGAAAACGTATGCGCAATGATGGGTACGTCACAACTTTCAGTGGATGCTATGCGTCTACGACTTCTTCCATTTACATTGTACGATATAGCCGAGAAGTGGCTATATAATACTACCGCACACTCTATTACAAATTGGGAAGAATTCGTCGCTGCGTTCCTTAAGAAATTTTACCCAATGCAAAAGACAGCTCGAATCCATAGCGAACTGAATCAATTTACCCAGCTCCCTGCTGAACCATTCTCTAAATGCTTTGAACGTTTCAAGGATCTTTTAGTTCAGTGTCCTCATCACGGCATCCCTAGATGGGAGCTTTGCCGAATCATATATGAGGGCAGTAACCCTAACACTAAACAGAGCCTTGAAAACATGTGTCAAGGTACTTTTATGTCTAAGGATGATGGGGAAGCTTGGCGATATTTAGAAGAGTTCGCTGAAAAGTCTTTACAGTGGGAAAGTCCATCATTTAGGAGTGGCAATAACCAATCGGATGTTTCCATAGGAGTTAGAGTTGACATTTCAGCTATACACAAGAAACTCGAGACTATGAAAAACAAATTTTTAGCTGCCTCCCTTAATCAAATGTCACTTTCCAAAACTGTATGTGGCTGCTGTTCTGATCCGTCTCACTTGACGGAAGAATGTCCGTTTCAAGGTCGTGAGCATACCAATGCCGCATTTCAAAGACCTAGAAACGATCCATTTTCTTCCACATATAATCAGGGTTGGAGGAATAACCCTAATTTTGCTTGGAACCAATCACACTCTCAAAACACGCTTCCAAACCAAAACAATTTCCAGAGGGTCCCTCCACCACAACATCAACCACAACTTCAATTGAGTCAGCATCCCTTTGAAGCACATAACTTTCAAAATCCGGTCAACACACCTGCACTGTCTAGTCCTTTACAGTTGACCGGAACTGATGAATCCTCTTCTTTTGCATAATACATGAATTTGGTCTTAACAAACATCATGCAAGTTTCGGCCGAAATGAAGTCTTCTGTCGATAAAATTGAGAAAAACTCTGCGTCCCAAAATGAGAGTATTAAATCGATGGAAGAAGAAATTGCACGATTAAAAGCCGAAATTAGTGCAAGAGAGAAAGGGAAACTTCCAGCTCAACCCTTACCCAATCCTGGCTATTCACATCATGTGAATGCAATCACCACGTTGAGATCTGGAAGAGTGCTTGACAATCATGTTGGGGAAGAAGTTGATGATATTGACAATCCTATCAACACCCCGGCTGAGACCTTTCCCCCCCCCCACACTTCTACTTCTAGTTCTGACCCCAGTTCTTCTACCCCACCACCTTCTTCCGAGCTATTCTTCGTTTCCCAAAAGGCTCGCCACTTCAGCCCACCTCTTTTAGTCCTCCACGGACGATCCCCACTTCTATACTGGGATCGGTTCCACACACACTTCCTTCTCCTATGATGGACCCAGCACTTATTGCTAAAGCACCTTATCCTAATCGGTTAAGGGCTAACACACCAAGTCCACATATGGAGAAGATCACTGAGATGTTTAAACAGGTTAACATCAATATCCCTCTTCTAGATGCTATCCAACAAGTCCCTGCATATGCGAAAGTTCTTAAATACTTGTGCACTAGAAAGTGGAAGAAACAAATGCCCAAAAAGATATTCATGGAAAAAACAGTAGACACGGCTTTCCCCCAGCAATTACCGAGAAAACATAAGGATCCTGGATATCCTACGATTTCCATCTCTATTGGGGAGAAACACATTAACCGTGCTCTACTAGATCTTGGGGCGAGTGTTAACCTGCTTCCTTTCTCCAGATGGCTGACCGATCAATCACCAAACCTAGGGGTGAACTAGAGGATGTGTTAATAAAAATCGGGGAATTTATATTCCCTGTAGACTTTATTGTATTTGATACACAGCCTGTAGCGAACTCACGGAATCAAATTCCGGTGATTTTAGGTCTCCCCTTTTTGGCCACTTCCAACGCTATCATCAACTGTCGTAATGGTTCTATGACCCTATCCTTCGGGAAGAGGACAATTGAGATGAACATTTACAAGTTGGGAAGTGTACCCTCCGAACCTACTGTTCAGGTCTGTTCTGTCGACTTAATGGATGTCGACAGCAGCGAATTTGATGATCCTCCTGATACCGATCTAGACTTTTTTCATATGTTATTGTTCGACCCAACTATGTATCATACACATACGGACTCTTCCACTGAGATGTCCGGGTCAACAATTAACACGGATTATGAACTGCTTTTAGAGTCTGAAGATCACCCCGCACTTTGTGATGACATTATTCTTCGGGGTATTGATGAAACTTTTGAGGAGATCTTCGCTGATGAACTCGCATTTCTGAATAACACGGGTGTTGAGACGAATCAGGTTCCACTCACTGAAATTGAACCTCCACCCCTTCTTCTGACTTGTAAGAAGAATGCGAGTAATCAATCATACTCACTGCATCGTCTCTCCAAAATGAGACGCACACACATTCTATTCCACCACTTAACATTTTCCCACTTCTTCTTCCACCAACCCGAGCACTGCATTGATAAAATTTTTGAATGGTTGGTGTTGATGTTCGGTCTTTGCAAAGCTTGGCATCGACCAATGATTTTTGACCCCCACTTGTGATTTTCAAAGCTTAACATTGCATAACTCAAGTTTGGGGGGGTATTTATTTTCTCGCTCCTAAAAAGAATTTTTACAAAATGATGAGCCAAAAATAAGTTTGGGGGAGGTTCTTCACTTAAATATTTTGCCCCCACTAATAATTCCTCCCAGGCTTACAGTTTTTGTAGGTATAGCATTTGGCAACAGTGAGGACACTGTTGAAAACAAGTTTGGGGGAGGTTTGTGCTTATTTTCGCATCATTTGCATATCATCTGCATAAGCACAAAACATTTTTAAAAAACCTATAAAAATTTATGAATTTTCAAAAGATAAAAATATTTTTTGTACATAAATAAGATAATGAAAGTTTAGATAGTGAACAATTACATCCATGAGATTAGAAAAATTTAAGAAAACTAAGAAAATTAGAAGTTTTCTGATACGAACTAGTAATAAGTAGTTATGAGCCGTTGTCCCAAGGGTTAGTAAGATGAAGGACGTCACTAATCTGAGGATAAAAATAAGTCTGAAAAATAGTTTCTACTCTAGATGCCAAACATTTTGAACGTTGATACCCTGCTATTCGCACTGACATACGTCTTGAAGCCTGGGATAGTAGAGGATACCTTGAAATGCTCTTGTCTTAAATCCAAAAGTATGAAGAAAAAAAAAGTGAATAAAAAGAATATAAAGTGGTGAGAAAAAATGGACACTGGTTTTGTTATCACCAAGGAAAATAAAAAAATATATAGCGAGGGTGCCTCTTCACCTAGTGCCCTAAGTCCAACTGGTCTGGGAGTCACTGCTATGCCTGAGGTGGTGCAAGACGAGGAAAATACACCAAGTAACCAAGCACAGGAGTAATCGGTCGGTTAGTACCTCAAGAAGTATTAACGGTCGCATGAAAGTGTGTGAGCAATCTCATCTAATTATTCATTAATTAAAAAGTACTGAGGCTGATGGGCAAGAGTATGATAGCTTGAATTGAATTCTCCGGGTGTAGGGATGTCCTTTACACACACGCAGGGTGATATGATCGATGTTTGGAAGAAAGATAGGAATGAAGAATAAGACGATGTTTTATTGAGGGAGGACGTGATTTCTAACATCTTTTCATGGCCATTAAGATAGGGCTCATGACAACCGAAAAGCTAGCTTAGTTAGAAACCCTAATTTTCAAGGCTTTTCTTCTACGATTCTTTTCTTTAAATGTAATATTCATGATCTTTCTTTTATTATTGGATTTTGTGGGTGCAATCCGCTGAAAACCCTCAGGAGACAACACTCCTCCTACTAGGGACAACTAGAGGTTTAAAGGCTTGTTGCACGTGCTCAGTGCAATCGTGTTGCCTACGAAAGTGTGCTAGTTAGTTTTTTCACTTTCTTTATTTTCTCCTTCTCTTTTTAATAAAACAGTTCGCTCGAGACGATCGAAATTAAGTTTGGGGTAATTTGATTAGTCAAAAATATTGCAAATTTTAGCCGGCAATTTCCTCATCATTTTCATTCATATAGAAGTGTTCGGCATTCATATTTTACATATTAGCAAAACTGTTGCAAAATATCAGATTACATGTATTAGACTCTAAAACCGACACTATAAAGGAAATTGACTACATTTCATTGCATCGCATCATCCCTATATTGCGCAACACTTGTTTTGAGATCTGTGCAGGAAAATCCAGCAGAAAGGCCAAAAATGTACAGGGTACCGATCAAACATTACGCCAACTCAATCCTTTCAGATCTGGTATAAATCCGAAAGGAAAAATACAAATCAATATATCAGATAAAGCTCCAAATGGCATTACAAGACCACACCAGATAGCCCAAGGCCCAAGCCTTATAAAGAGCCGCGGATCCGCGGCGGGAGCCTGCTTGAGCCGCGGATCCGCGGTGGGTCCAAGAATTCAGCTTCCTAAATTTGCACCAAAATTCTTCATTCAGGGCCCACATTCAGCTCATGTACTTCAAGTTCCAGAAGATTCCAGAGGTTTCTACCAGATCAGCAAACTAGGGTTTTCTAAGCTTAATTAATCCTAGCTTAAACCCTAAGCTAGCTCCTAACAAACACTTTCTAGAAACTCCTCAACAAACTTTTGGAGGGAATTGGAATTTCAAACCTAGACCTAGGGTTTTGGAAGTCTATAAATAGAAGCCTAAACCTAGGGTTGAGGGATATATACTATATACTTGATACTTGGATCCATTATCCAAAACTTAGATACTTCTTCATTTTACCCCCTTCATCATCTTCTTCCACAAGTCTAGTGACAGGGCTTGTGTGAAACTCTAACCCTAATTCCAATCAAAAGCCAAGATCCCAAGTACCCATCAAGCAAGAAGCCTTGCAACCTTTTATAAGCCGAGCCGATCTTCAACAGAGCAAGTGGTCAAAGCCGATCCGCGACTCACGGAGCCGAGCGACGCCAATTCAACAATTTAGTTCTTCCTCTTGTAGTTCTTGAGCGACTGTAATCAAATTGTTGATATAAATAAAAGGTGATATTCTTTTATCTTGTTTTCTTTAAATTCTCTCATCATGATATCTTTTCAATTCTTGAATACTTTCTGTGTGATGACAGAATTTGATTACAGTCGACGCCAACTCACGAAACACGTGTCGCGCAACAAAAGAATCGCTGACAGAATTAACACAACAAATGGATGATCTAGCTAACACGACCCTCCTCGTCCCAAGCCTTTGCTACTACCGCGACGTGCACGAAACCTGTCACGGCGAATGAACCTCTATCTCGGGGCTGACACACCTGCACGAGCCCTCCTCTGTCCTCGAACTCCCAAAGTCTCGGAAAGACTCTCCTCATCAAATAGGGCTGCGTCCACTGGTGCTGTGTAAGTAATACAATGTTGTGTGCTGATCGCAAGGAATAGCTGGGTAACAGGGGTGACAACCTCCTATCGCTGCGCTCGACTGGCCTCAACCAAAGAACTCATCGTCTGGCATAAGTCCTGCATCTCTGCCTCAAGCCTAGCGATACGATCTATCGAAGGCGAATCCATCTGCTCCTATGCAACGAGCATGCCATCCTGGTCAATTCTCGTCCCACATGAGTCAACTCTGACCTCGGCTCTCGCTGTATCACTCTGAGTCCTCATGGTCATCGGCGACAAAGGCTATAAATGGAAATAGGATTCGATATGAACACGGAAATCGAATCATAAGGATATGTATCATTAAGGAATGAATTTCAAGCAATTAGTACTTAGATCACTTTAGGCGGAGTGCCGTGATCGTGAGTATGCCGTGGAAATACACACACTATGTTATTCTGCTTAAGCTACCTATTCCATCATACCAAGGCCATCCTACACTCCGAAAGGTAAAAACCCAGCGCTCTGATACCAACTTTGTCACGACCCGAAATTGGCACGTGACGGCCCTTAAACGACGCAACGTCTACAGGCGTAACGCAATTTAAGTAAGCCGAAAACCCAGCAATCTAAACCATCAAAAGCAGTAAGTGATAATAACATTTTTCTTTAAAACCTTTGAAATCTCAAACTAAATTCTTTAAAGTCCACATTTTCTTTCTTAAAAATTTTGGCAGCACCACCTTTGTAAAAACTAACCCCAAAAATGGGTACAACATAAATATAAGTAAAGCATCCCCAACGGGAGCAAAATCCATACACAAAGGCAGAAACGACCACCACAACAGATATATGATGCCATAGCGAAGAAATAAAAGACGATATGAATAAAACTGCATAAAAGACATCCAAGTCACCAAAAAAATATACAATATCGTCCTCACATCAAGTCTCTAAGTCAATACAGGATAATGGTAGATGGAGAGTACAAGATACAACAAGATACAATGTACATAAACAGATAACCGCAAAACCCACCTATAGCAAAACTGTACACTGTCAGTCTTAGTGGTATCCACTGCAAAAGATGATAGGATAGGTAGAATCCCTGCCTCGACTACTCTGAGGAACAACCTGCAAATCCTATGGCACAACTGGGGTTAGTTGCCAACTCGTGAATAGTAAATAACATATACAGCTAATCGCAAGTATGCACGTACAATGTGAATCTAATACATGCAAGCTGATAGCAAATAAAGGCAATATATGTGCAACAGTATGAAAGGTACTCTATCAGGTACTACTAATTCATGAAGCAGTGCATATAAAATAAATGCGAAGTATGGGATAAAACATGTCATCCTCACGGAATCCTGACCCCGTGGCAGGACCAAAGTCCATTAAGACAATCTAAATTCCAAATTTCCTCAATTCAGCCCCCAAATTGACCCTCATATCCTGAAAGTCTCATATTTCCTGTGTGTCCAATATTAAGTAAATCTGATATATCCTGAGTGTCCAATATGAAGTAAATCTCATATAACCAGTATTCAATATCGAGTAAGTCTCATGAAACCTGAGTGTCCAATATCTACACCCAAAAACATCATGAAAACAAGTGTCTAGCATCGATACAGAAATACTCATCTCTGAAGCGCCGTCACCTAGGACTGGCCCTCTTATGTTATGTACGTACATCCTATAGAACCTGAGTGTGCACTCCCGAAATCGACAAGGCATCTATGTACATAACCTCGATCGATATCCCCCAGATATCCGTCGAGTCCAAATACTATCACCGGTTGGCAAACGCCCCTAGCCACGATCATCGGCATGGACCTTCGATCTTCTTGCCCCGGAGAACTAACCGAGTTCCACCATGTACCCACACACGGCCCACTCACTCCTCGCATGGGGTAATATATAACCTCAGAACCGAGAAATCTCATGGTGGAAGCTGAAATATCATATCAAGAGAAACCGGGTTTTTCAAATAATGCATAATTTCATGAAACTACCACGGTCCTCAAATCCAGAAAACATCAAGTAATGAATAAGTATATTTGCATGAATCATTATGATGAAATATATAAATTAGACATGTATACATATATATTAGCGTCCCATTCCACTAATATATATATATATATATATATATATATATATATATATATATATATATATATAACAGCGTCTCATTCCACTGTTATATATACTTAAAAATATCAGAGGACATCATATGAAAACCATCTATCAATGAAAAATCATGAAATATAATATATTCAACATAAAACTGTAATGTGAGCATATAAAGGAAAATAACTATTTAACTACAACATGTTCATATATATCATGCGGTTCCTAATTTCTCCAAGTCCAAATAACATCAAATAAAGGTGAACATGTAGCTATAGCCAGGTGTGCGTAACCATGTCGGTATAGCAAGATATGTGTATCTACCTATCAATAATGATGTAATACCCTCCAAGTATATGTGTAAGCATATATGAAAGATGTACATTTAGCTATGTCTCATATGTGTATATACCTATCACTAATGGTACAATACTATATAGGTATATGGGTAACAAGCATGTAAGCATGTCAAGGCATATGTGTAAGCATGTAGGTATACAGGTATTCTATATGTCATATGCATGAAGGAAAATAAGGATCATGTCTCAATGTCCCTAAATAATACAATATCACATATGTATAGGTGTTGTCCGTGTCTTGGCAATTATCGACGGTATGTGTGTAGCATACAATTAGTGCTCGTGAAACATGAACCGTTAATAATGGTGTTATGTCTCATTAATAATAACTCAATGCACAATAGGAAAATGAGATATGCAACAAAGGTACACATGCACAATCAATATCCGTATACATCTAACTAATAGTCATATTATTTAATCTAGCCCAGACGCATAACTCCATGCGGAGGATTCCCCTGTAGATGTTAAATCTACTCACTACAATCCTGGCTAATTAAAACCAACCACTCGCTTTTCCTTCTATGCAGCGCCCGAAGTCCCTGCCTGCGATCCTGAAAGCATATAACAATATAACAAGTGTATATTAGCAATCGACCAATAACACATACAAACTACGTTTGACCGACGCACCAACTCCAACATACTATCAAGTGTCCGTCTAGTGACTAACGCACGTAGCGACACTGCGAAACCAACTCAGGGACAAAAACTACACAAAGACAAGAATGACATTGGCACAACCCTAGCTAGGAACGCTAAACGACACAACCGTCAAGCCTAGACCCTGATCGTAGCGATCGCGCATTTACAACACAGTAATAAACGTGGAATCTAATATAAATAACGTCGCAACGTCAAAAGAAACCCACGCCTAAATTATCCGGAAATCTCGTAAGCAACTTATATCATTTTAGCTCAAAACTATAATTTTTACCAAAACTAGCAATCACAAACATCACAATATAGCATGATTAAACCATACAAACACTTACTAGAATATTAAACTCACTCAAATAGGATTGGTAAAAGTTTAGTTTGCTAATTAGCTTAATTATATAATTAGGAAAATATCATTTAACAAACTAGCAACTAGGTTAAGTTCTCTTCAAGCTTAACCTATCAATTAACCCTTTTAACTAACCAAAACCCTAACTTGATATCAAAAACCATATCTTGACTTTCAAAACATGAAATTGAGAGCTTAAATTAACATCTAATAAGATAATTTAAATTATTAAACAACAAATAGAGATTAGGGTTAGGGTTTTATAACTCCACAAAATTAGCAACTTGCAACAAGAAAACCAAACTTAACCATCCAAAAAGATGACTTCTATGAAGATCCAAGCAAAATTAGGGTTAAGGAATGAAGGGAAATGATTTATATTTGTGTTTGTGTGATTTATTTAGGAAATTTGATGATTTAATTTGGCTTTGGAGAGATGAAATGGGGTGGAAAAAGATGAAGGGCAGCAAGGGGAGGTTTCGGCCAAGGCATGAGGAAGTGGGAAATGTGTAGAATGTTTTGGAAAAAATATAGAAGAAAACAAAAGAAAAGCTTTATTTCAAATGCCGCCTTGAAATTCATTTTCTTTTCTAATTAAAATTTCCCATTAAATCAACAAAAATCTAGATATTTTGGATGGATATTTTCAAAGATGGATTAGTGCTAATCTAGTGATTAACTTAGTATAGATCCGCATTAGCAATAATTAACCCAAGCAAAAATATAATTACCACTAATTTAGTGCATAATTAAAAGCTTAAAATAATATTTTCATTAGGGAAAAATATTAAAATGCACTAAAATTACAAGTGGCCTACAACAACCCGCAAACTAGCAATATTCTAGCTAAACTTGGTGCAGTGAATTCTATACTGCAAAAAGATCGCTTCAAGGTTTTTAAGGAAAATACAATTTATTTTACCTAAAAACGGAAAATCGCCTAAACGATTCCTAAAGCGTTACAGCGCACAACTGAAACAACCACCCTCAGGCCTACGACTCAAGCATCAGCTACCGCAATCGCCTTGCCACGGGTAATGAAGGATCTCATAATCACAATCCTTCAAAAGCTCCATCCAACGGCGCTGTCTTAACAATCAAAACCCGCTGTACGAAGATGTACACAATTTGACACGACTCTCCGTACAAGTAGTGTCCCCACATCTCCAGCGCAAGACCACCACGGCCATATCCAGAGTGGGATAAATCGTGGTCGTACTTCCTCCAACTATCGGGAAGCATAAGAGATAACTCTATCATGCTACATCAGTACATAATTAAGCCACACTCGCGAAACATCATAATAAACGACAAAGTCGCCCGATCCAGAAAGTAAAGATAGATCTGGTGCAATCGTCAACCAAGTCTTCAGCTTTGAAAAACTTAGCACGCATGCCTCAGTCTAACGAAAAGGAACTCCCTTCCTTGTCAGTACGGTCAACGGTGCAGCGATACTCAAGAAATCCTGGACGAAACGGCGGTAAAAAACGGCTAAGCCCAAAAATATGCGGACCTCTGTCCCTGATACAAGTCTGGGCCAAAGCTGTACGGCCTCGATCTCCCTCGGGTCCATATGAATACCGTCTCCCGTAACCTCAAGGCATAGGAAGTCAACACTATGAAGCCTGAAGGAAACACTTTAAGGTTTTAGCAACCAGCTGGTACTCTCCCAATGTCTACAAAGAAATCTTCAAGTGCTGCCCATATTCCTCACGTCTCTTGGAAAAGACCAGAATGTCATCTATAACACAACAATCCACTGGTGGAGAAACGGCCGGAAGAATCTGGTTTACCACATCATGAATGCTGCTAGGGCATTGGTGAGTCCAATGACACCACTAAAAACTCATAAAGCCCGTAGCGCGCAAAAAAGAAGCCTTCGGAATGTTATCACTTCGAACCCGCAACTAATGATGACCTGATCCTAAAAAACTTAGAAAAATGTCCCGCACCCTGGAGCTGATCGAATAAATCGTCAAGCGAGATAAAGGATGCTTAATCCGCACCGTAACTCGGTTCAATTGTCGATTAATCAATGCACAACCTCAAACTGTCGTCCTTCTCCTTGATAAACAGAATAGGAGCTCCCCAAAGCGAAACACTCGGAAGCACAAGTCACCCTATCTAGCAACTCTGCAGCAGATCCTTAAGCTCCCTAAGCTCCGCTGGCTCATCTGGAATAACGTCGGAAATCTCTCACATGATAGGACCCTGGTCCAACGAACCCACTGTGGCTCCGGTATTACGAATGGAAGCCAAGAATCCTCGACATCCCCTCCTAAAAGGCCGACTAGCGAAAAATGCTGAAATCAAGCTATGAGGGGCGACACCACAGCCCCCCTACACAACAAGAACTGACTCGCCGGGAAAACAAAAACCTGACGGTCTTCTCACGGCAGTCCACAGACGCCTATCACGTACCTAACCAGTCCGTGCCCAGGAGAACATCAAAGTCCAACATCTCTAGAAGGATCAAATCGACGGACGAATCTCTATCTCCTACCCAATTGGCACATGGCCAAAATACGTGTCGCGCAACCAAAAGAACACTAACAGGAGTAAACACAACAAACGGATGATGTAGCATACACGACTTTCGGCCCAACCAAGGCACAAAGTGTGTAGAACAAACGAGTGCATAAATCCCGAATTAAACAAACTTGTGCACCAAAAGAAAATACGAATTAAGTGAAAGGTTCCTAGGCACCCTAATGAGGTCTCACAAGGCATTGATCATGCCAATATAAAAATTTATGGGTGCCGAGAGACCCGACTACGGATCGTTAGCTAGAAATCTAGGCGAAAAACAATCTAGTTAACAACTTAACTAATGGGATATCGGAAATACAACCTTTGTAGATCCGGTGCTCCACCTCCATAGCTCCGCAACGAAGTCGTCTCCGCTGTGCAAAAGGAATCCGGGCTCTAGAGTCGTCTTCGTCGGAGAAAAAGCGAGCTAGGTCGTCGATGTCCATGCCGAAGATGATCTACGTCGAGGCATCGCTAAATCAAGCTCCACCTTCACCAAGCCCTAAAAACTTGTGAAGGAAACACACTCTACTACTTGGCAAGAGGTAGAGGATGAAGAAATAGGAAGTGGGTAGACTTTAGAATTGGATTTCTCACTCTTTATCATCAATCACCATTGATGACCTTGCTTTCTTCACTTGAAGAAAAATGAGGAAGAAGAAGATAATAGTTATGATAAGTTAATTAAAAATGAAATGAATAATCAAACCTTATCATAACAAGACCATGGTTAATTGTAGAGAGTTAACTCAAGTTAGATGAATGGTTAGGGTTTGTATAAGAAGACAAAATGGTTGCTATGGTCAAAGTTCATGAAGCTTCAAAGAATACAAACAAAATAGCAACCATTTTCTCATTTCCTTTTTCCTTTTTCCAAAAAGAAAAAGATTAATAAATGAATAAGGAAATCAAAACCCTAATTATCCACTTAAAACATGGTTTAATTCTTTACATTTAACCAAAATGCATGTATCATCAAACATGATACAATCTAGTGCACAAAATCATATCGCATATGTAATGCGCACATCCGAGTGAGAAAATCCATTATAAAGTGAACCGATACTAGTTAATGCAAAGTAATATATCAAATATATAATTATGCATTAAATCATTAAATCAACACTTGATTTAACGATCCGGTCATATCGCATATAACCGGCTCGTATCATTAGTATCAACTTATCGAATCAACACTTGATCCGATAACCCGGCTATATCACATATAACCGATCAATGTCACATCGCGAGAATCGAATACAGTATCACATACTCGTATTATTCTCGGTCCCGCACATATCTCATATGCGCTCCTATTTCGTTTCGCTTGAGCCAGGAAACCTCTGTGTAGGACTATAAAGACTCGTCAATACGCCGGCAGCAGGTGATGATCATATCAAACACCCACAAGCCGCAAGCGGTCTGCTAAACGTAACGGCCACCCGGGTATTGAGCGATCAGAAGATCGACGAGCAAGCCTGCTCACACTCCTGTGAATCCAACCAGTAACACTACCGTACAGTCCGGTCTGATCGTCTGATATGTCGCATATCCCGCCTAGGGGTGGTAAACGTCAGACCCCAATAGCTCGATAAGTCGTGTCGATATGAGGTCTATAACAATTCGAGAAACTACTGGTAACACTTACCAGTAAATCTCAGCAACCCTGGCCAGGGATTTCCTGCTATAGCCAATCGTACACAGCGCAACATCAACTCCCTATACCGGGAGAGACGAATCCCCTCCTATCGCTCATTGCCTCCATGTGATTCGGGACTGTACCCAAAAACCACCGTTTTGCACGCCCTCTTGGACATGGTAAGATGGAAATCAAAGCACAGTGGGAACCACACAAGACTCTATGATGATCTCGGGTCAACAGACTACTCTGTACCAGTGTCACCAGAGAACTGCCATCTGACGTGAGGTATAATACCATCTGGGAGTTCTCGGCGAGTCCGTCCAGTGTACCCAGTCTCTACTGAGCACCCGTATATCATCCCTGATGTCAAACACCAATGGATATGGGATCATCCATCGCCCATCTGTATGGGTCGAGAAGGTATACGCTAGTCTACTCTGGTATATCTATTCCCCGTCTCGATACACCCACGACTAGGGACTTTGAAGGATGTACTTATAGACTACCATGTCCCCACTAGTATGATCCGCATCATAGTCCAGGTAGTCAAGTGCACATCCTAAGGGCTTTACCAACATGTAACAGAGAGACAATTGGTATACACGTTAAGGTAAAGTGCAACCAGATAGCATACTATCATGTCGAGCAAGAAAGTCCTCCCTATATATGTCCCAGCATCCACTACAATATACATCCTATGTACAGTAATGGCCTCTAGGGCATACATATAACTAACAATCTCCCACTTGCACTAGGGCCATCTGTAGCAGTGGTTGTAGTATCTCATACTCAACCATCCCATAAAAGTCTCTCTCTGGGAACAGGCCTTCGTGAGTGGATCCGCCGTGTTGTCCTCTTAGTCTACTCTCCTTACCTCGATCCCTTAGAGATCAACCATCTCCATGATCAAGTGATACTGCCTTAGAATATGTCTGGGTCACTGATGGGACAGGCGTTCCTCGGCATAAGCCACAACTCCATTGTCTCACAATGGCAGGAACGTAGTTCATCTTATGAACCATTATACACCCAAAACAGCCTCTTTGGTAGCATGTTAAGTAGCGATGTATCGTGCCTTTATCGTCTAGTATGCCACGGTATCTAGCTTGGAACTCTTCCAACATACCGTCCCATTACTGAGGGTAAAGACAATGCCTGCGACTGACATTCAGTCATCTTTATCACCCTTGAACACTTCCAGTGATTCTCCCCAGGATCAATTGATACCATCTCACTACTACTAGTGAGATTCCTAACATCCAATTAGATCTATCTCATAGATCCAAAACCCAGGATTTAGTAGGTATCACTTTGATCCTATATGGAGAATCAATGTGATAAGCGGAGATTGACTGAGCGTAGCATAGGAAACTCCTTCCCTATCAAGAGTATGTCATCCACGTACTCTACGAGGATCGTCACCATACTCCCTACTACCTTCTTGTTTATACAAGGTTCATCTACCATTTTGATGATGTCAACTTCTTTGACTAATCCATCAAAACAGATGTTCCAACTCCGCGATGCCTGCTTTATCCTATAAAGCATCTTGTACACGTTTCCGCTGCTCCCACTGTTTACGAAGCCCTCTGGCTGTGTACTTATAGACGCACTCTTCTAAAACATCATTTAGAAAAGCAGTCATGACACCCAACCACCAGATATCGTAGTCATGGTATGTAGCCGTGACTAGTAGGATCTGGATGGACTTAAGCATAGCTACTTGAAAAAGGTTTCATCATTATCCACACCTGGTCAATGATGCACACTTTTATCAAGTCTAGCTTTGAAAGTCTCAACTTTTCCATTTACACCAAGTAATCTTCTCAAGATATACTTGCTCCTGATGGTGATTTAACCCTTCAGATATAGCAGCTAAAGTCCATACTTTGCTGGTGTATAAGGATTCCATCTCAGATCACTAAGCATCCAGCCATTCTTACAGAGTCTTACTCCTGATGGCCAGCTCGAAGCTAGTTGGGTCATCATCTCATGATGCAATCCTCGCTCCCACTGTCATAGAGAAACCGAAGTAACTCTCAAGTGGGTGAGAAACCCTACTAGATCGGCGGAGAGGCTGAGGTTCGTTGGTATCTACTGAATCCTCTGGTTTTACCAAATCATCTGCTGTAGTTTGTATAGCTGGAACATTTCCAGTTCTACATTACAGACCTTGCCTCGAGCTTGTCCGGATTTTGCTTTTAGACATAGGCCGGACAGCCCCAGATCTTAACTAACTTAAGACATGGGCTCTTCCCTTTCCATATCACATATGAAGCGGTAGGCAACTGATTTGATTGGAACCCTATTCAATAGGTATGCAACTTCTCAAGTGCATAACCCCCTAAGGAAAAAGGTAACTCAGTAGTACTCATCATAGAGCACGCCATATCAAATAGAGTGTGATTGCTCCGCCCCGATATACCATCGTACTATGGTGTATACGGAGGAGTAATGCTGAGAGAGAATCTCATTCTCCTTTAGAATAGTCCAGGATTTCCGTGCTCAAGTATTCTCCTCCTTGATCACATCAAAGGACATAATACTTATACCCGTATTTTGGTTCTTTACTTCTAACTTATATTCTGTGAATATCTCAAAAGGTTCGGACTCATGTTTCAACAGGAACATATGACTGAATCTTGAGAGATTATCAGAGAATGTAATGAAGTACAAAGAATCAGTCCCGGCATGTGTAGACAGGAGACCTACATACATCAACATGTATCATCCCAAGAGTTCACTAACTCTTTCTCTGTTTCCAATAAACAGAGCTATGGTCATCTTATCTTTGTGACATGACTGGCGAGTTTCACAAGATGTAAGTTCAAACTAATTTAAATATGCATCTTTATGTAACTCTAGCCAGTCGGGTCGCATTGATCTGACCTAGTCTACAATACCTCAAGAAGGATTCGTTCATTTCTGAACTCTTCCTCTTGTGTGTGTGTTCTGTATACTAAGAACTGTAGTTTGATTTAGAACATCAATGCTTTTAGACAACGTGCCTGAACCGATCAACTTTTGATATAGGAAATGTTCAAAACATTATCCAACAACACAAAATTATATCCTTTCTTTACTAATAAAGAGACTGATATGATTTTGTGTATCAGGTTCGGTATCTAATAACATTCGTTCAGAATCAATGTATTGGTAATACAGGGTGACAGTGACCGACAGACTTGGCTGCAACTCTTGCCCCGTTTTCTGTCTCATGAAACTTATCACCCGTTCTCAGTTTTTCTACCCTTTTGTATCCCTATATAACAGATTACATATCTGGGATCCTGATCCGGTATCATATACCAGGATGCGGAGGATACTGAGAAACAGTTCTGTATAATGAACACACCCGAAGATGATGCATCTCATGCACTTTCTTCGTTTGGGCGGCACGGGAAATCTGGTATTCCCCAATTTCCTGCTCTGTCTTATAACAATTATAAGTTGGAGCGGGACCAACGTTCCCCAGCTCAGTATAACAAGCGGGTTCGGTCAATATTCCGTATTATTATCTTGATTAAGGCGTGATTTGGTCGCTACCAGGAGCGAGAGAGAAGAAAACACTCAGCGTGCGCTCTTGCAAGAATAGATTGGTTATTATTTTATCTAATCAGGATGGCTCCCACTGCTTTTTATCAAATCTTCCTTCAAACCCTAAAAGGAAAGACTAGCCGGGATTAATTACACACTACAAGTTCGCTAATCTTTCAGCCAGGCTAGTGTCGGTACTTTGAGGGAGGTCCCCCGTGCTTTCGCACGAACCTAATTAATGTAAACCTCGTTTTCCCAGAGGCGTAACCCCGTGACACCTTTCTAGACACCTACTTGATTGGCTAATTGTAATGTATAAAACTCTCCCAGGAGTAACTCTTTCTCGCAGCGGGTATCGGGATCCAACTATCTCATAGAAGGTATGCAATCTCATTGCAAATTTCAACACTTGAAATTCCCGATAATGTTTTACCCCTAGCGTCCTATGACCATGACGGAGGCCAAACAACCCATAGTCCGCTAGTCAAGTTCAACCCGTCATTTCCTGATTGAATTAAACCCACCCGCACGACCCTTGACGGAGGCCAAACAACGCCGTACGAATACCCTAATCCAATCGCATCATATGCTAGCTGATAAGCACTAGTTAGCTACCGTACACTACGCCTTGACGGAGGCCAAACAACCGCAGCACGAATACTAACTAGTACGTATCTGAAATGACGGAGGGCTACGACAGGTTTTTCTGAAAACCTATTGCGTAATGAACTTGATATCGTTGTAGAATCAAATGATTTTAAAAATGGAGTGTTTTTGAGGCTTTTCTAGTTTTGCTAAAGGAGTCACTCCCGGTGAAGGGATCGTCGGTCCTTTACTCGTCGAATGAGGTGCGGGATATATCATATATATCGCTGTGCAAAGCAAGAACTCTTAAAAGCAATCAAAAGACAAACCGGGGGTGTAGCATCTGCCAGTTATTGCTAAAGGAGTCACTCCCGGTGAAGGGATCTCGGTCCTTTCCCTATCAAATAAGGTGCAGGATATATCATATATACCGCTGTGCAAAGCAAGAACTGTAGCTACCTGTTTTATTTTGAAATTCGATTCTACAACATCTTAGGTTTCTTTTATTTCATTAATCATATTAATGAAGTCCCATCATTTAAGTACCTAAACATCACAGATAAATACGACGTACACTTATGCCATCCGCATTCGCCTCGATGTCCCCTCGTGCATCGTTAGGTTAGGTAACTAACGACAGAGCGGGGCAGGGCTAGCGCTGGTGTAAAACATTAGTAACGTCTATATAATATATCATATATACTATATACTGTATCTATCACAGAACATCACATGATCACATCACAGATATCGCAGCAGAAGAAACATATGAAATATTAGATATACTAGGACGTCCGTGATTTCAATACGAGCCAGTATAAAACACGGATTCCACGGTCGTGATGAATTGCCAAACCCACACCCCTAGACCCTTACGAGAGCGGCAAGCAACCCTACCAATTCTAGAGTTAGGAGACCCGGACTCGACTCCTCGAGTTGGTCTCCCATTGGACTCCAGAACCCGGTTACTTGTGCTCCCCTCCTTGGGTCTATCCTAGTGCGGAAAAGTAAATAATATACAACGGGTGTCAACTTCCGCAACCTGGAAGCGCCTCAATAAAAGAATATTACATACAAGTTTTTACATGAATGAAAATGAAAAAACACTCATCTCACATAAAAACCCCCCGGCTATTCAAACACGACGATCCAATATAACATATCCAGCAACACATAACATCACATGTCATCAACGTAAGTAAACATGCGCATCCCAATTGTCGTTGACATATAGCAACGAAACCGGCGATATCACATATTACACTTACGGTCACAGAAAAGAAAGTGTAAAACTACAACAGTTGGAATCCGCAACCATCTCAGACATCGCATGCCTGACCAAATGAATTCCTTAGACATCGCATGCCTAACAATTATAAACCCCGCATTTTAGTTTCATTATCGAAAACTCTTTTCAATATCGAGTCGGGCAATTCAATAAGATTTCCGACATCCTGATCGAATACTCGTCGCTGACTTTAGTAGGCGGCCGCACCCCCGACGCCATCGACGAAGTGCACCAAGGCGGAACACCGCTGCCGCGAGCACCCGAACGGATGCTTTCGGCGACGGGGTTCTCCTACAGTCACTTGGTCGAGGCTATGGAGTGAAGCTATCTATTAAATTTACCCGGCGAGTATCCGCGTACACTACGTGATTGCGACGGACTTTTGATCACATCAAAATTCCGTGGCAACCGATCAAGTGAGACTAAACTGCTAGGTTTATAACATTCATTTAGTTATCACATAACTTTTGTGAATTCCAATTGTTGTATCACATTCCGGATAAACAGAAAATGTTAAACTTTCCGATTGAACATTCGAACACCCAAGTTTTCCCAATACAGATCAACACATGAAATAAGTCTAAAAACATTCAGTTCGTGCCTCAGTACCAACGGTCCAGCCGTAGAAGGGTCAAGCCAACGCCTCACATGTGGCACGCCGTACTGCCCCAAACCCGAAGGTTCAAAGGGCAGTTCAAGACGGTCACATAATCGAGTTAAGGTTTATTGTCTTCTAGAGGGTCCATCGAGTTACTTGCACTACTTAGAACGTCTTTAAACTACGGAAAAATCCAACACTTGGAAATTTCCCGACAGGGGAAAAATTGGGTATTTATATCCGGTCGAACTTTTTAACATATTCTAAAATTTATCCGGAAAGCCACACAGACAAAATTTGATAATCCGATCGAGTCCATGAAATCCCAAAATAACCCAGAAAAATTCAACTCTTGAATAATATTTAAAAATACCCAGAGAACTCAGCACAGCAAACTAATAATTACTGTGCCAATTTTGGTCAACGATGCAACAGTGTTGCCGCGGAACCGCCGCGCCACGTGGGCTAAGGCCGCGGTTCCGCGGCTGTTTGATGGAATTACGACCAAGATTTTTCACCGTAATTCTTAGAAAACCCTGCTTATTTTTCTGCATATTTTTAATTTGGAAAAATCCTAGTTTTTGGAAAAAGGACAGAGAGCATTTTGGGTTTGGGTTTTCGGGTTCG
Source organism: Agapanthus africanus (assembly GCA_030015575.1). Lineage (NCBI taxonomy): Eukaryota > Viridiplantae > Streptophyta > Magnoliopsida > Asparagales > Amaryllidaceae > Agapanthus > Agapanthus africanus. The sequence continues at coordinate 244,479,924 of CM057350.1, forward strand.
TTCGGGTTTCAAAATCCGTCTAGACTTCGCCTAAGGCTCAAGCTAGGCTCTGATACCACTGAAAGGTTCCTAGGCACCCTAATGAGGTCTCACAAGGCATCGATCATGCCAATATAAAAATTTATGGGTGCCGAGAGACCCGACTACGGATCGTTAGCTAGAAATCTAGGCGAAAAACAATCTAGTTAACAACTTAACTAATGGGATATCGGAAATACAACCTTTGTAGATCCGGTGCTCCACCTCCATAGCTCCGCAACGAAGTCTTCTCCGCTGTCCAAAAGGAATCCGGGCTCTAGAGTCGGCTTCGTCGGAGAAAAAGCGAGCTAGGTCGTCGATGTCCATGCCGAAGATGATCTACGTCGAGGCATCGCTAAATCAAGCTCCACCTTCACCAAGCCCTAAAAACTTATGAAGGAAACACACTCTACTACTTGGAAAGAGGTATAGGATGAAGAAATAGGAAGTGGGTAGACTTTAGAATTGGATTTCTCACTCTTTATCATCAATCACCATTGATGACCTTGCTTTCTTCACTTGAAGAAAAATGAGGAAGAAGAAGATAATAGTTATGATAAGTTAATTAAAAATGAAATGAATAATCAAACCTTATCATAACAAGACCATGGTTAATTGTAGAGAGTTAACTCAAGTTAGATGAATGGTTAGGGTTTGTATAAGATGACAAAATGGTTGCTATGGTCAAAGTTCATGAAACTTCAAAGAATACAAACAAAATAGCAACCATTTTCTCATTTCCTTTTTCCTTTTTCCAAAAAGAAAAAGATTAATAAATGAATAAGGAAATCAAAACCCTAATTATCCACCTAAAACATGGTTTAATTCTTTACATTTAACCAAAATGCATGTATCATCAAACATGATACAATCTAGTGCACAAAATCATATCGCATATGTAATGCGCACATCCGAGTGAGAAAATCCATTATAAAGTGAACCGATACTAGTTAATGCAAAGTAATATATCAAATATATAATTATGCATTAAATAATTAAATCAACACTTGATTTAACGATCCGTTCATATCGCATATAACCGGCTCGTATCATTAGTAACAACTTATCGAATCAACACTTGATCCGATAACCCGGCTATATCACATATAACCGATCAATGTCACATCGTGAGAATCGAATACAGTATCACATACTCGTATTATTCTCGGTCCCGCACATATCTCATATGCGCTCCTATTTCGTTTCGCTTGAGCCAGGAAACCTCTGTGTAGGACTCTAAAGACTCGTCAATACGCCGGCAGCAGGTGATGATCATATCAAACACCCACAAGCCGCAAGCGGTCTGCTAAACGTAACGGCCACCCGGGTATTGAGCGATCAGAAGATCGATGAGCAAGCCCGCTCACACTCCTGTGAATCCAACCAGTAACACTACCGTACAGTCCGGTCTGATCGTCTGATATGTCGCATATCCCGCCTAGGGGTGGTAAACGTCAGACCCCAATAGCTCGATAAGTCGTGTCGATATGAGGTCTATAACAATTCGAGAAACTACTGGTAACACTTACCAGTAAATCTCAGCAACCCTGGCCAGGGATTTCCTGTTATAGCCAATCGTACACAGCGCAACATCAACTCCCTATACCGGGAGAGATGAATCCCCTCCTATCGCTCATTGCCTCCATGTGATTCGGGACTGTACCCAAAAACCACCGTTTTGCACGCCCTCTTGGACATGGTAAGATGGAAATCAAAGCACAGTGGGAACCACACAAGACTCTATGACGATCTCGGGTCAACAGACTACTCTGTACCAGTGTCACCAGAGAACTGCCATCTGACGTGAGGTATAATACCATCTGGGAGTTCTCGGCGAGTCCGTCTAGTGTACCCAGTCTCTACTGAGCACCCGTATATCATCCCTGATGTCAAACACCAATGGATATGGGATCATCCATCGCCCATCTGTATGGGTCGAGAAGGTATACGCTAGTCTACTCTGGTATATCGATGCCCCGTCTCGATACACCCACGACTAGGGACTTTGAAGGATGTACTTATAGACTACCATGTCCCCACTAGTATGATCCGCATCATAGTCCAGGTAGTCAAGTGCACATCCTAAGGGCTTTACCAACATGTAACAGAGAGACAATTGGTATACACGTTAAGGTAAAGTGCAACCAGATAGCATACTATCATGTCGAGCAAGAAAGTCCTCCCTATATATGTCCCAGCATCCACTACAATATACATCCTATGTACAGAAATGGCCTCTAGGGCATACATATAACTAACATTAAGAATAGCTGAAAACTTTGCATTGGACGCCCGAGCGTCCCGATGAGTAGAAGCAAATGCTCATGTATGTCTTTTACCTGCAACTGGCTAAACTCCTCCCCTACCATCGTGTACTCTCGGAACAACCCCTGCGCGACCACGACCTCTCTGAACATAAGTCTAACGCGGATCAACAACAGGCACAAAAGGCGACTCTCCTTGAGGTGAAGGTGATTCGGTATCATATGGTACAGCTGCCTCGCACTCACATGGCTCAGTACAATCTCGAACCCGATGACCCAAACTCCTGCACCGGTAACATCCAGATAAAAACTGCTGACCCTCCTTGGGATAAGAGCTAAACAAAAAGCCTCGTCCCAAGCCTCTGCTTCTCCCGTGACGTGCACGAAACCTGTCACGGCGACTAAACCTCTGTCTCTGGGCTGGTACACCTGCACGAGCCCTCCTCTGTCCTCGGACTTCCAAAGTCTCGGGAAGACGCTCCTCGGCTAAACGGGCTGCATCCACTACTGTTGTATACGTGACACAATGATGTGTGCTGATAGCAAGGAATAACTGGGCAACAGGGATGGCAACCTCCTGTCGCTGCGCTCGACTGGCCTCAACCAACGACCTCATTGTCTGGTGCAAGTCCTGCATATCTGCCTCAAGCCTAGCGATACGATCTATCGAAGGCGGATCAATCTGCTCCTGTGCAATGAGCGTACCTTCCTGGTCAGTCCTCGTCCCAGATAAGTCAACACTAACCTTGGCCCTCGCTGCCTCACTCTGAGCCCTCATAGTCATCGGCGGCAAAAGGCTATAAATGAAAATCTGAATCGATAAGAACACGGAAATCGAATCACAAGGATATGTATCATCAAGGAAGGAATTTCAAGCAATTAGAACTTAGGTCACTTAGGTGGAGTACAGTGTCGTAAGTATGCCATGGATATACACACGCTACATCACTCTGCCTAAGCTACATACTCCATCATACCAAGGTCATCCTACACTCCGAAAGGTAAAAACCTAGCGCGCTGATACCAACTTTGTCACGACCCGAAATTTGGCACGTGACGGCCCTTAAACAACGTAACGTCTCCAGGCGTAACGTAATTCATGTAAGCCAAAAACCAAGCAATCTAAACCATTAAAAGTAGTAAGTGATAATAACATTGTTAAAAATTTTGAAATCTCAATCAAAATTCTTTAAATTCCAAATTTACTTCCTTTAATATTCGGCAGCACCTCCTTTGTAAAACAAGCCCCCAAAAGGGTTACAACATAAAGATATAAGTAAACCATTCCCAAGCGGGAGCAAATCCACGCAAAAAGGCGGAAAACAACAACCACAAGAAAATATAAGACGTCGTAGCGAAGAAAAAGACGATATAAAGTGAACAGCATGAAAATCTCCAAGCCACAAATAATATACAATATCGTCCTCACAACTCGTCTCTACGTCAATACATGAAAATGGTAGATAGAGAGTACATGGATACAACCAATATACAATGATCAATATCGGATAACCACAAAACCCACCTATAGCAAAACTGCACCCAGTCAGCCGTAGCGGTATTCACTGCAAAAGATGATACAATAGATGAAAGCCCTGCCTCTGACTGCTCTGAGGGACAACCTGTACAACCCTGTGGCACAACGGGGGTGAGTTGCCAACTCATGAATAGTAAATGACATATGCAGGTAATCACAGGTATGCACGTACTGCGCTAATCTACCACATGCATGCTGATAGCAATTAACAACTCTCTATATATATATATATATATATCTGTGTGTGTGCGTGCGCGCGCGCGCAACTGTCATGAAAGGTACTCAATCAGGTACTACTAATACATGAAACAATGCATAACAAATAAATGCGGAGTGTGGAATAAAACATGTCATCCTCACAGCGGGAACATAGGCCCCTCCTATCGGGCATATAGGCCCCTCACATCGCGCACTTAGGCCCCTCATATCGGGCATATAGGCCCCTCACATCGGGCACATAGTCCCCTCATATCGACCATAATATCAGCCCTCACATCGACCATAATATCGACACTCACATCGACCATAATATCGGCCCTCACATATAATGAATAAGAATACTTTCACAGATCATTATGATGATATATATTATAGGTATACATATATAACATCGTCCCATACCATTGATATATATAAATATATATATTAGCTGTACGTATATAACAGCGTCCCATACCACTCATATATATATTCATGTATATATATCAGCATCCCATACCACTGATATATATACACAGGAGTAAAACATCCAGAAAACATCATATGCAATCCATATATCAATGTGAAATCCATGAAATATAATATATGCAACATGAAACAATAATATGAGCATATAAAGGAAAAACCGCTATTTAACTGCAACAAGTTATTAAATATATCATGCGGTACTTAATTCCTCCAAAAATCCATACAACATCATATAAAGGTGAACATGTAGCTATAGCCAGGTATGCGTAACCATGTTGGTATAGCAAGATATGTGTATCTATCTATCAATAATGATGTAATACCCTCCAGGTATATGTATAGCTATATCAAGATAGGTATGTGTATATACATATCAATAATGATACAATACCCTCCAAGTATGTGTATTCAAGTAGGCATAGCAAGGCATATGTGTAAGCATGTAGTTATACAGGTATGCTATATGTCATATGCATAAAGGAATAGGAATCAATGTCTCAATGTCCCTAACCAAACAATATCATAAATGTATATGTATTGTGCGTGTCATGGAAATTATCGACGGTGTGTGTGGCATACAATCTGTGCTTGTGCAACATGAGCCGTCAATAATAGTGCAGTGTCTAATGGGTACAAGTCCAGGCACAACAAGTAATAATAGGCAATGATGTTTATGCGCAACTCTATATGTGCAATATAAACATGCGACTAATATCATATCATATCTAGCCCTGATGCATAACGCCATGCGGCCGATTCCCCTGTAGATATTAAATCTACTCACTGATGATCTTGGGCTAAGTAAAGCCAACCACTTTCTTTCCCTTCTTCACAGCGTCCGAAGTCCTCGCCTGCATCCCTAAGATCACAAAACAATAATAGCAAGCGTATATTAGCAATCGACCAATAACACGTACAAACTACGTTTAACTGACGCACCAACTTCAAACATACCCTCAAGTGTTCGTCTAGTGGCTAATGTGCGTAGCGACACTACGAAACCAACTCAAGAGCAAAAACTACACAAGGTACACGTATCGTGTCAGATAACGTAACACTTGTTAGTAATATGTATGCCCTAGAGCCCATTACTGTACATACGATGTATATTGTAATGGATGCTTGGATATATATAGGGAGGAATTTCTTGCTCGACATGATAGTATGCTATCTGGTTGTACTTTATCTTAACATGTACTCTGATTGTCTCTATATTACATGTTGATAAAGCCCTTAGGATGTGTACTCGACTACTGGGACTATGATGAGATCATACTAGTGGGGCCACGGTAGTCGACGAGTACATCCTATAACTGTTCCTAGTCGAGGGTATATCGAGACAGAGCATCGATGCACCAGAGTAGACTAGCGTATACGCATCTTGACCCATATGATGGGCGATGGATGATCCCATATCCATCGGTGTTTGACATCAAGGATGGTGTACGAGTGCTCAGTGAAGACTGGGTACACTGGACGGACTCGCCGAGAACTCCCAGATGGTATTATACCACACGTCAGATGGCAGTTCTCCGGTGACACTGGTACAGAGTAGTCTGTTGACCCGAGATCGTCATAGAGTCTTGTGTGATTCCCACTGTGCTTTGATTTCCATCATACCACGTCCAAGAGGGCGTGCAAAAAGGTGGCTTTTGGGTACAGTCCCGAATCACATGGAGGCAATGAGCGATAGGAGGGGATTCGTATAGGAGGGGATTCGTCTCTCCCGGTATAGGGAGTTGATGTTGTGCTGTGTTCGATTGGCTATAACCGGAAATCCCTGGCCAGGGTTGCTGAGATTTATTGGTAAGTGTTATCAGTAGTTTCTCGAACTGTTATAGACCTCATATCGACACGACTTATCGAGCTGCTGGGGTCTGACGTTTACCACCCCTAGGCGAGATATGCAACATATCAGACGACGAGACCGGACTGTACGGGAGTGTTACTGTTTGGATTCACAGGAGAATGTACAGGCTTGCTTGTTGATCTTCTGAGCACTCATTACCTGGGTAGCTGTTACGTTTAGCTGACCGCTTCCAGCATGCGGGTGTTTGATATGATCATCACCTACTGCCGGCGTATTGACGATTCTTTAGAGTCCTACACAGAGGTTTCTTGGCTCAGGCGCAAACGGAGTAGGGGCATGTATGTGAAATGTGCGGGACCGAGGATAATGCGATATGAGATACCGTATTCTATTTTCGCGATATTTGATATCGGCCGGGTTATCGGATCAAGTGTTGATTCGATGAATCGGTACGGATAATTATTAGTCGATTATATGTGATATAGCCGGATTGTCGGATCAAGTGTTGATTCGATAATTTAATGTATAATAATATATATGATATATTAAATTACATTATCTAATATTAGCTCACTAAAAGATTCTTTTTCTCACTCGGGTATTACATTGATATATATGCGATATATGTTAAATGTATTATTTTATTTTGTTACGATAAATATTATATATGTGATATATAATATTGTAACATGATATGATTACTAATGCAACTTGTTTAGTAGAGATTAAACATGGTTAGGGTTTGATTAGGGTTAAACCTTTCTAGATGTTTCTAGAAGATTTCTTTTTGTTTTGTGCAAAGATATTTGATTAGATATTTTTGCATGATATTTCTTAACCCAACCACACCCCTTAACCCTAGTTCAATCTCTACAAAGGTTACTTGACCATGGTTGCATAATTCATCATTATCATCTTTTCATTATTCATCACAAAAGGATTATTGATTTATTCATCATCTTCTTCCTTCTTCTTCTTTGCTTGCAATGCTTTCTAGCTTTGATCTTTGTGATGAAAATGAGTGAGAAATAGAAAACAAATGAGAGCAAAAATCCTACTTCATCATTCTCATCTATCCTTGCCATTTAGATGAGGGTGTTCACATCATTTCATGAGTGTTAGCTTGTGTTAACGAAATTTCAAGGTAGATCATCTTTGTATCGAAGATCGGAAGCAAAGGTTGCATCATTCTCTTCGTGAACCCTCTCGAGAGTCCGGAACATGATGATCGCAGCGATGGGACCTCAACACGGAGCTTATGAAGTGAAGGACCGGATCTACAAAGGTTGTAATCCCTCTCACTTAGTGTTAAACTGTTGAACATGTTAGTTTTCGCCTAAACTCTAGTTTAAAGATCCGGCTTCGGGTTGTTCGGCACGGCTAAAATTTTAATCGGGCATGGTTGATGCCTCGTAGACCCTTGTGCGCGTGCCTAGCAACCCTACAGTGGTATCAGAGCTAAGCTAAATCTTTAGGCGAAGTCTAGACGAAGTTTAAAGTCCGATCGAACCGGAAAACCCCGATTTTACCCATCTCTGTACATTTTTCAAAAATGTGGTTTTTTCTTAATTAAAAATGCTCAAAAAAACAAGCAGGAAAAACTAAGAATTACTGTGAAGTACGGTACCCTAAGTCAACTATTTGACCGCGGAACAGCGGCGAAACCATGGGTTTGGCGGCGGTTCAGCGGCCAAAATTTGGACTTAGTCCATGAAATTTCACTTAATTATTCTTAGGTCCTTTCTTGTTAATTTTTTCTGGGAATATTTTAATTCCACTCAAGTGTTGAGTTTTCTAGGGTTGTATTGGGGAATCGTTGATTCGATGAGATAATTTAACTTTGTTTAGTTTTGTCCGGATAATTTTTAGAAACTGTTAAAAAGTTCCAACGGATATCAATAACTCACTTTTTCCCCTGTCGGAAATTTTTTCAAAAGTTGGATTTTTTCTCGTGTTTAAGAACGTTCTAAGTCGTGCAAGTAACGCGGTGGACCCTCTAGATGACAACAAAGCTTAACTCGATTATGTGACCGTCTTGAACTGCCTCTAAACCTTAGGGTTTGTGGCAGTACGGCGTGCCACATGTGAGGCGTTGGCTTGACCCTTCTACGGCTGGACCATTGGTACTATGGCATGTGATGGATGTTTTTAAACTGATTTCAAGTGTTGAGATATATTGGGGAAATCTTGGGTGTTTGATTAATCGATCGGAAAGTTTAACATTGTCTATTTATCTGGAATGTGATACAATATTTGGAATCCACAGGTAGTTATGAGATAACAAATTTGAATGTTATAAATCTAGCAGTTCAGTCTCAGATGATCGGTTGCCATGGAATTTTGATGTGATCAAAAGTCTGTCGCAATCACGTAGCGTACGCGGATACTCACCGGGTAAACATAATAGACAGCCACGACCCAAAGCCCCGACCAAGTGACTGTAGAAGAACCCCGTCGCCAAAAGCATCCGTTCGGGTGCTCGCGGCAGCGGTGTTCCGCCTTAGTGCACTTCGTCGACGGCATCTGGGGTGCGGCCGTCTACTAAAGTTTGCGACGAGCTTTCGATCAGGTTGTCGGGAATCTTGATGAATTGCCCAACTTGATATTGAAAAGAGTTTTCGATAATGAGACTAAAATGCGGGGTTTATAATTGTTAGGCATGCGATATCTAAGGAATTCATTTGGTTAGGCATGTGATGTCTAAAGAGGTTGCGGATTCCAACTGTTGTAGTTTTACACTTTCTTTTTTGTAGCCGCAAGCGTAGTATGTGGTGTATCGCCGGCTTCGTTGCTATACATCAACGACAATCGGGATACGCATACTTGCTTACATTGATGATATGAGATATTATGTGTTGCTGTGATATGTTATATTGGATCGTCGCGTTTTGAATAGCCGGGGGTTTTATGTGAGATGAGAGTTTTTTCTTTTTCATTCATGTAAAATTTATTGTATGTAATATTCTTTTATTGGGGCACTTCCAGGTTGCGGAAGATGTCACTGTTGTTGTATATTATTTACTTTTCCGCATTAGGTAGACCTAAGGCGGGGAGCACAAGTAACCGGGTTCTAGGGTCCAGTGGGAGATCATCTCGAGGAGTCGAGACCGGGTTTCCTAACCTTAGAATTGGCAGTGTTGCTTGCCGCTCTCGTAGGGGTCTAGGGATGTGGGTTTGGCTATTCATCGCGACCGTGGAATCCGTGTTTTATACAGGCTCGTACTAAAACACGGACGTCCTAGTATATCAAATAGTTTATATATGTTCTTCTGCAGCAATGTTCTGTGATGAGATCATATTACTGCCTGTGACGAATGTTTATATTATATATATGAGATATATGTTATATTGCAGATTTCGTTTCAAAAGAGATGCTTGTGAAGCATATTAAAGTGGGACTTCATTAATAAGATTAATGAAATAAAAGAAACCTAAGATGTTGTAGAAACTTGTTTAATAAAAACTGGTAGCTCTAGTTCTTGCTTTGCATAGCGGTGTTCCTTGTAGAACATCGAGCACCTTATTCGATAAGGAAAGAGACGAGATCCCTTCACCGGGAGTGACCTCTTTAGTGAAACTAGCAGATGCTACAAACTCGGTTTGTCTTTTGATTGCTTCAATAGTTCTTGCTTTGCATAGTGATATTTGTGAAATATCCTGCACCTTATTTGATGAGGAAAGGGCCGATGATCCCTTCACCGGGAGTGACCCCTTTAGCAAAACTAGAAAAGCCTCAAAACCACTCCATTTAAAATTACTCGATTCTACGACGATATCAAGTTCATTACGCTCAGGGTTTTCTGAAAAACCTGCATAGCCCTCCGTCATTTCAGATAGATATTATTTAGTATTCGTGCTATGTTTATTGACTTTGTTAAGGCATAGTGTACGGTAGCTAAGTAATGCTTATCTGCTAAAACATGAGATGTGATTGGATTAGGGTATTCGTACGGCCTTGTTGACTCAGTTAAGGGTCGTACGGGTGGGTTTAAATCAATCGGGAAATGTACGGGTTGAACTTGACTTGCGATTTATGGTTTGTTGACTTAGTTAAGGTCATAGATCGCTAGGGGCAAAATATTATTGGGAATTTCAAGTGTTGAAATTTGCAATGAGATTGCATACCTTCTATGAGATAGTTGGATCCCGATGCCCGCTGCGAGTAAGAGTTACTCCTGAGAGAGTTTTATACATTACAATTAGCCGATCAAGTAGGTGTCTAGAAAGGTGTTAACAGGGTTACGCCTCTGGGAAAATGAGGTTTACTTAATTAGGTTCGTGCGAAAGCACGGGGGACCTCCCTCAAAGTACCGACACTGGCCTGGCTGAAAGATTGGCGAACTTGTAGCGTGTGATTAATCACGGCTAGTCTTTCCTTTTAGGGTTTGAAGGAAGATTTGATTAAAACAGAGGGAGACATCCTGGTTAGATATATTAGATAACCAATCTAATCTCGCAAGAGCATACGCTGAGTGTTTTCTTCTCTCTCTCTCCAGGCAGCGACCATATCACGCCTTAATCAAGATAATAAAATGGATATATTGACCGAACCCGCTTGTTATACTGAGCTGGGGAACGTTGGTCCCGCTCCAACTTATAATTGTTATAAGACAGAGCAGGAAATTGGGGAATACCAGATTTCCCGTGCTGCCCAAACGAAGAAAGTGCATGATGATGCATCTTCTTTGGGTGTGTTCATTATAGAGAACTGTTTCTCAGTATCCTTTACGTCCTGGGTATGAGATACCGGATCAGGATCCCCGCATATGTAATCTGTTACATGGGCTACAGAAAGGTAGAGAACTGAGAACGGGTGATAAGTTTCATGAGACAGAAAATGGTGCAAGTGTTGCAGCCAAGTCTGTTGGTCACTATCACACTGTATTACCAGAATACATTGATTCTGAACAAATGTTATCAGATACCGAACCTGATATACAAAATCCTATCAGTCTCTTTATTAGTAAAGAAAGGATATAATTTTGTATTATTGGATAATATTTTGAACATTTCCCATATCAATAGTTGATCAGTTCAGGCACGTTATCTAAAAGCATTGACGTTCTAAATCAAACCACAGTTCTTAGTATATAGAACACACACAAGGGGAAGAGTTCCGAAATGAACGAATCCTTCTTGAGGTATTGTAGACTAGGTCATGTCAATGCGACCCAACTAGCTAAGTTACATTGAGATGCGCATTTAAACTTGTTTGAATTTACATCTTGTGAAACTTGCCAGTCATGTCACAAAGATAAGATGACCATAGCTCTGTTTATTGGAAACAGAGAAAGGGTTAGTGAACTCTTGGGATTGATACATGATGATGTATGAAAGTCCCCTGTCTACACATGCCAAGACCGGTTTTTTGTACTTCATTACATTCTCTGATAATCTCTCAAGATTCAGACATATGTTTCTATTGAAACACAAGTCCGAAGCTTTTGAGATATTCACAGAATATAAGTTAGAAGTAGAGAACCAACAACGGGTATAAGTATTATGTCCTTTGATGAGATCAAGGAGGAGCATACTTAAGCGCGGAATTCCTGGACTATTCTAAAGGAGAATGAGATTCTCTCTCAGCATTACTCCTCCGTATACACCATAGCATGATGGTATATCGGGGCGGAGCAATAACACCCTATGTGATATGGTGTGCTCTATGATGAGTACTACTGAGTTTCCTATTTCCTTTTAGGAGTTATGCACTTGAGAAGCTGCATACCTATTGAATGTGGATTCAATAGTTTCCAACGAACCTCAGCCTCTCCGCCGATCTAGTAGGGTTCCTCACCCACTTGAGAGATACTTCGGTTTCTCTATGACAGTGGGAGCGAAGATTGCATCATTAGATGATGACCTAACTAGTTTCGAGCTGGCCATCAGGAGTGGGACTCTGTGAGAATGGCTGGATGCTTAGCAATCTGAGATGGAATCCTTATACACCGACAAAGTATGGACTTTGGTTGCTTTATCTGAAAGGTTAAATCCCCATCAGGAGCAAGTATATCTTGAGAAGATTACTTGGTGTACATGGAAAAGTTGATACTTTCAAAGCTATGCTTAAGTCCATCCAGATCCTACTTTCCACGGCTACATACCATGACTACGATATCTGGTGGTTGGGTGTCATGAATGCTTTTCTAAATTATGTTTTAGAAGAGAGCGTCTAGAAGTACACAGCCAGAGGGCTTCGTAGACAGTAGGAGCAGCGGAAACGTGCGCAATATGTTTTATGTGATAAAACAGGCATCGCGGAGTTGGAACATATGTTTTGATGTGCTAGTCAAAGAGTTTGACTTCATTAAAATGGTAGATGAACCTTGTATATACAAAAGGGTAGTAGGGAGTATGGTGGTGATCCTCGTAGAGTACGTGGATGACATACTCTTGATAGGGAAGGTGTTTCCTAAGCTACGCTCGGTCAATCTCCGCTTATCACAACGATTCTCCATATAGGATCAAAGCGATACCACCTAAATCCTGTGTTTTGGATCTATGAGATAGATCTAATTGGATGTTAGGACTCTCACTAGTTGTAGTGAGATGGTATCAATCAATCCTGGGGAGAAACACTGGAAAGGTTCCAGGGTGATAAGGACGACTGAATGTCAGTCGCAGGCATTGTCTATACCCTCAGTGGAAGGACGGAATGTTGGAAGAGTTCCAAGCAAGAGACCGTGACTTACTAGACGATTAAAGGCAAGATACATCGTTACCAACGATGCTACCAAAGAGGCAGTCTGGATATATATAAGTTCATGAGATGAACTTCATTCCTACTATTGTGTGACAATGGAGTTGTGGCTTTAGCCAAGGAACTACCGTCCCATCAGAAATCCAGAAATAATTCTTAGGCAGTATCACCTGATCATGGAGATGGTTGATCTCCAGGGAGATCGAGGTTAGGAGAGTAGACACAGAGGACGACAGCAAGGATCCATTCACAAAGGCCTTTTTTCCAGTAGAGACTTTTATGGGATGGTAGAGTATAAGATACTTCAACCACAGCTAATTGTTGGGTATGTGATACCACAACAGATGGCCCTAGTGCAAGTGGGAGATTATTAGTTATATGTATGCCCTAGAGGCCATTACTGTACATACGATGTATATTGTAATGGATGCTTGGATATATATAGGGAGGAATTTCTTGCTCGACATGATAGTATGCTATCTGGTTGTAGTTTATCTTAACATGTACTCTGATTTTCTCTATATTACATGTTGATAAAACCCTTAGGATGTGTACTCGACTACTGGGACTATGACGAGATCATACTAGTGGGGCCATGGTAGTCGACGAGTACATCCTATAACTGTTCCTAGTCGAGGGTATATCGAGACAGGGCATCGATGCACCAGAGTAGACTAGCGTATACGCATCTTGACCCATATGATGGGCGATGGATGATCCCATATCCATCGGTGTTTGACATCAAGGATGGTGTACGGGTGCTCAGTGGAGACTGGGTACACTGGACGTACTCGCCGAGAACTCCCAGATGGTATTATACCATACGTCAGATGGCAGTTCTCCGGTGACACTAGTACAGAGTTGTCTGTTGATCCGAGATCGTCATAGAGTCTTGTGCGATTCCCACAGTGCTTTGATTTCCATCATACCACGTCCAAGAGGGCGTGCAAAAAGGTGGCTTTTGGGTACAGTCCCGAATCATATGGAGGCAATGAGCGATAGGAAGGGATTCGTCTCTTCCGGTATAGGGAGTTGATGTTGTGCTGTGTTCGATTGGCTATAACCGGAAATCCCTGGCCAGGGTTGCTGAGATTTACTGGTTAGTGTTATCAGTAGTTTCTTGAACTGTTATAGACTTCATATCGACACGACTTATCGAGCTACTGGGGTCTGACGTTTACCACCCCTAGGCGAGATATGCAACATATCAGACGACGAGACCGGACTGTACGGGAGTGTTACTGTTTGGATTCACAGGAGAATGTACAGGCTTGCTTGTTGATCTTCTGAGCGCTCAATACCTGGGTAGCTTTTACGTTTAGCTGACCGCTTGCAGCTTGTGGGTGTTTGATATGATCATCACCTACTGTCGGCGTACTGACGATTCTTTAGAGTCCTACACAGAGGTTTCTTGGCTCAGGCAAAACGGAGTAGGGTAATGTATGTGATATGTGCGGGACCGAGGATAATGCGATATGAGATACCGTATTCTATTCTCGCGATATTTGATATCAGCCGGGTTATCGGATCAAGTGTTGATTCGATTAATCGGTACGGATAAATATTAGTCGATTATATGCGATATAGTCAGATTGTCGGATCAAGTGTTGATTCGATAATTTAATGTATAATAATATATATGATATATTAAATTACATTATCTAATATTAGCTCACTAAAAGATCTTTTTCTCACTCGGGTAATACATTGATATATATGCGATATATGTTAAATGTTTAATTTTATTTTGTTACGATAAATATTATATATGTGATATATAATATTGTAACAAGATATGATTACTAATGCAACATGTTTAGTAGAGATTAAACATGGTTAGGGTTTGATTAGGGTTAAATCTTTTTAGATGTTTCTAGAAGATTTCTTTTTGTTTTGTGCAAAGATATTTTTGCATGATATTTCTTAACCCAACCACACCCCTTAACCCTAGTTCAATCTCTACAAAGGTTACTTGACCATGGTTGCATAATTCATCATTATCTTCTTTTCATTATTCATCACAAATGGATTATTGATTTATTCATCATCTTCTTCCTTCTTCTTCTTTGCTTGCAAAGCTTTCTAGCTTTGATCTTTGTGATGAAAATGAGTGAGAAATAGAAAACAAATGAGAGCAAAAATCCTACTTCATCATCCTCATCTATCCTTGCCATTTAGATGAGGGTGTTCACATCATTTCATGAGTGTTAGCTTGTGTTAACGAAATTTCAAGATAGATCATCTTTGTATCGAAGATCGAAAGCAAAGGTTGCATCATTCTCTTCGTGAACTCTCTCGAGTGTCCGGAACACGATGATTGCAGCGAAGGGACCTCAACATGGAGCTTATGAAGTGAAGGACCGGATCTACAAAGGTTGTAATCCCTCTCACTTAGTGTTAAACTGTTTAAGATGTTAGTTTTCGCCTAAACTCTAGTTTAAAGATCCGGCTTCGGGTTGTTCGGCACGGCTAAAATTTTAATCGGGCATGGTTGATGCCTCGTAGACCCTTCTGCGCGTGCCTAGCAACCCTACAACACCCATTTTCGTAACACAATAAACTAGTAAAGTGATCCCATATTTTGTATACAGACAAAACATAAAAATCAAGTACGACCAAACACACTAAAAAAACTGCAGACAGCTACCCTGAAATACCCAAACCCCAACACCAACAGATGGCCGAGGTCGCCGGAATTCCCTTGCCAGTCGCAGGCCAAATCCGAGCAGATGGGTCTCGTGCTTCAGGTGAAAGCTTAGGGTCTCCAGTTCAACACAAATAAACTGCTAGATTTTCTAGTACACACAATAGGTTACAGCAGATCACAGGTATCACAAAAGGACACTAAAAATACGATATGTGCACGAAACTTTACTTTTAGTGTTCTAAACTGAAACGAATGAGACACACAACACTATAAACACCTATTTAGCAGATAAAGATCATTACCTACTCCCACAAACTCAAAGATCCTAGCTTTCCAAGCTCCAAGGCATCTAAGAGGCAAAACAAGGTTTATGAAGTGATTTGGTGAAGATTTTGTGAAGTTTTAGTGAAGGATTAAGTGTTCAGTTGAGGGTTGAAGAAGATGAAAGATAAGGTGTTGTGAGAGAATAAGAGAGAAATGAGATAGGGTGAGATGAAAAGAGAGAGAGAGGTGAGCATAGGGTGAGTGCACCTCCATGTTAGTTATATGTATGCCCTAGAGGCCATTACTGTACATACGATGTATATTGTAATGGATGCTTGGACATATATAGGGAGGACTTTCTTGCTCGACATGATAGTATGCTATCTGGTTGTACTTTATCTAAACATGTACTCTGATTGTCTCTATAATACATGTTGATAAAGCCCTTAGGATATGTACTTGACTACTGGGACTATGATGAGATCATACTACTGGGGCCATGGTAGTCGACGAGTAGATCCTATGACTGTTCCTAGTCAAGTGTGTATCCAGACAGGGCATCGATGAACCAGAGTAGACTAGCATATACGCATCTTGACCCATATGATGGGCGATGGATGATCCCATATCCATCGGTGTTTGACATCAAGGATGATGTACGGGTGCTCAGTAGAGACTGGGTACACTGGACGGACTCGCCGAGAACTCCCAGATGGTATTATACCTCACGTCAGTTGGCAGTTCTCCGGTGACACTGGTACAGAGTAGTCTGTTGACCCGAGATCGTCATAGAGTCTTGTGTGATTCCCACTGTGCTTTGATTTCCATCATACCACGTCTAAGAGGGCGTGCAAAAAGGTGGCTTTTGGGTACAGTTCCGAATCACATGGAGGCAATGAGCGATAGGAGGGGATTCGTCACTCCCGGTATAGGGAGTTGATGTTGTGCTGTGTTCGATTGTCTATAACCGGAAATCCCTGGCCAGGGTTGCTGAGATTTACTGGTAAGTGTTATCAGTAGTTTCTTGAACTGTTATAGACCTCATATCGACACAACTTATCGAGCTACTGGGGTCTGACGTTTACCATCCCTAGGCGAAATATGCAACATATCAGACGACGAGACCTGACAGTACGGGAGTGTTACTATTTGGATTCACAGGAAGCTTGCTTGTTGATCTTCTGAGCCCTCAATACCTGGGTGGCTGTTACGTTTAGGTGACCGCTTGCAGCTTGTGGGTGTTTGATATGATCATCACCTACTGCCGGCGTATTGACGATTCTTTAGAGTCCTACACAGAGGTTTCTTGGCTCAGGCAAAACGGAGTAGGGGCACATATGTGATATGTGCGGGACCGAGGATAATGCGATATGAGATACCGTATTCTATTCTCGCGATATATGATATCAGCCGGGTCATCGGATCAATTGTTGATTCGGTGAATCGGTACTGATAAATATTAGTCGGTTATATGCGATATAGCCGGATTGTCGGATCAAGTGTTGATTCGATAATTTAATGTATAATAATATATATGATATAATAAATTACATTAACTAATATTAGCTCACTAAAAGATTCTTTTTCTCACTCGGGTAATACATTGATATATATGCGATATATGTTAATTGTATTATTTTATTTGGTTACAATAAATATTATATATGTGATATATAATATTATAACATGATATGATAAATAATGCAACATGTTTAGTAGAGATTAAACAAGATTAGGGTTTGATTTGGGTTAATTCTTTCTAGATGATTCTAGAAGGTTATATTTTGTTTTGGAAAAGATATTTTCAAGTGACTCATTCTTAACCTAACCCAAACCCTAGCTTGGTTAATTCTCTACAAAGGTTTAGTCAACCATGGTTGCATAATTCATCATTATCTCCTTTGCATTATTCATCACAAAAGGATTCTTATCATGATTCTTCATCTTCCTCCTTCTTCTTTCTTCATGGAAAAAGCTTACTAGCTTTTTTTCAAGTGATGAATAAATGTGAGAAAAAGATAAATAAAGAGAGAAAAAATCCTACTTCATCATCCTCATCTTCCCTTGCCCTTTAGATGAGAGTGTTCACTCAATTTTAGTGAGTGTTAGCTTGTGTTAATGAAACTTCAATGTAGATCATCTTTGTATCGAAGATCGGAAGCAAGACTGCATCTTTCTCTTCGTGGAACCTCTCGAGAGTCCGGAACCCGATGATCGCAGCGAAGGGACCACAACACGGAGCTAATGAAGTGAAGGACCGGATCTACAAAGGTTGTAATCCCTCTCACTTAGTGTTAAAGTTGTTAACATGCAAGTTTTCACCTAAACCCTAGTTTAAAGATCCGGCTTCGGGTTGTTCGGCACGACTAATTTTTAAATCGGGCATGGTTGATGCCTCGTAGAACCTTGTGAGCGTGCATAGAAACCTTTCTGTGGTATCAAAGCCAAGCTAGAGCTTTAGGCGATGTCTAGACGAAGTTTCAAGTCCGATCGAACCCGGAAAACCCGATAAAACCCCTTCTCTGGAAATTTTTCTAAAATGTGATTTTTTGTGAATTAAAAATACTCAAAAAAATCAGCAGGAAATTATAGGAATTACTGTGAAACCCGACCCCCTAAATCCCCCAAAGCACCGTGGAACCGCGGCCAAACCTAGGTATTGGCGGCGGTTCCGCAGCAAGAAGGAAGGATTGAGGGATAGGGTTTACACAGTAACCTCCGTATGTGATTCCTGATTCTTCTGGGAATTTTTATTTTTACTCAAGTGTTGAGTTTTCTGGGGTGTATTGGGGACTCGTTGTTTCGATCGGATATTTTAACTTTGTTTAGTTTGTCCGGATAATTTTAGAAACTGTTAAAAAGTTCGGGCGGATATCAATAACTCATTTTTTCCCCAGTCGGAAATTTTTTCAAAAGTTGGATTTTTATCGAGTTTGAAACTTTCTAAGTCATGCAAGTAACGCGGTAGACCCTCTAGAAGACAACAAACCTTAACTCGATTATGTGACCGTCTTGAACTGCCTCTGAACCTTAGGGTTTGTGGCAGTACGGCGTGCCACATGTGAGGCGTTTGCTTGACCTTTCTACGGCTGGACCATTGGTACTGTGGCATGTGATGGATGTTTTTAAACTGATTTCAAGTGTTGAGATATATTGGGGAAATCTTGGGTGTTTGATTATTCGATCGGAAAGTTTAACATTGTCTATTTATCTGGAATGTGATACAATATTTGGAATCCACAAATTGTTATGAGATAACTGATTTGAATGTTATAAACACATCACTTTAGTCTCATTTGATCGGTTGCCATGGAATTTTGATATGATCAAAAGTCCGTCGCAATCACGTAGCGTACGCGGATACTCGCCGGGTAAACTTAACAGACAGCCACGCCCCATAGCACCGACCAAGTGACTGTAGGAGAACCCCGTCGCCAAAAGCATCCGTTCGGGTGCTTGAGGCAGCGGTGTTCCGCCTTAGTGCACTTTGTCGACGGCATCCGGGGGTGCGGCCGTCTACTAAAGTTTGCGACAAGCATTCGATCAGAATATCGGGAATCTTGTTGAATTGCCCGACTTGATATTGAAAAGATTTTTCGATAAAGAGACTAAAATGCGGGGTTTATAATTGTTAGGCATGTGATGTCTAAGAAATTCATTTGGTTAGGCATGCGATGTCTAAGAAGGTTGCGGATTCCAACTATTGTAGTTTTACACTTTCTTTTCTGTGACCGTAAGCGTAGTATGTGGTGTATCGCCGGCTTCGTTGCTCTACATCAACGACAATCGGGATACGCATACTTGCTTACGTTGATGATATGAGATATTATGTGTTGCTGTGATATGTTGTATTGGATAGTCGCGTTTTGAATAGCTGGGGTTTTATGTGAGATGAGAGTTTTTCTTTTTCATTCATGTAAAATTCATTTGTATGTAATATTCTTTAATTGGGGCACTTCCAGGTTGCGGAAGATGCCACCGTTGATGTATATTATTTTCTTTTCCGCATTAGGTAGACCCAAGGAGGGGAGCACAAGTAATCGGGTTCTAGGGTCCAGTGGGTGACCATCTCGAGGAGTCGAGACCGGGTCTCCTAACCTTAGAATTGGCAGTGTTGCTTGCCGCTCTCATAGGGGTCTAGGGATGTAGGTTTGGCTATTCATCACGACCGTGGAATCCGTGTTTTATACTGGCTCGTATTAAAAACACGGACATCCTAGTATATCCAATATTTCATATATGTTCTTCTGCTGCAATGTTCTGTGATGAGATCATATTACTGCCTGAGATGAATGTTTATATTATATATATGAGATATATGTTATATTGCAGATTTCGTTTCAAAAGAGATGCTTGCGAAGCATAATAAAATGGGACTTCATTAATGAGATTAATGAAATAAAAGAAACCTAAGATGTTGTAGAAACTTGTTTAAAAACTGGTGGCTCTAGTTCTTGCTTTGCATAGCGGTGTTCCTTGTAGAACATCCAGCACCTTATTCGATAAGGAAAGAGCCGACGATCCCTTCACCGGGAGTGACCTCTTTAGTGAAACTAGCAGATGCTACAAACTCGGTCTGTCTTTTGATTGCTTCTATAGTTCTTGCTTTGCATAGTGGTATATATGATATATCCTGCACCTTATTCGATGAGGAAAGGGCCGACGATCCCTTCACCGGGAGTGACCCCTTTAGCAAAACTAGAAAAGCCTCAAAAACACTCCATTTAAAATCACTCGATTCTACAACGATATCAAGTTCATTACGCAAAGGGTTTTCTTAAAAACCTTTCGTATCCCTCCGTCATTTCAGATAAGTACTGGTCGGTATTCGTGCTACGTTTGTTGACCTTAGCCAAGGCGTAGTGTGCGGTAGCCGATTAGTGCTTATCTGTATAAGCATATGATGCGATTGAGTTAGGGTAGTCGTGCGACTTTGTTGACCTTAGCCAAGGGTCGTGCGGGTGGGTTTAATTCAATCGGGAAATGACGGGTTGAACTTGGCTAGCACTTATGATTTGTTGACCTTATCCAAGGTCATAGGCTGCTAGGGGTAAAATATTATTGGGGATTTCAAGTGTTGAAATTTGCAATGAGATTGCATACCTTCTATGAGATAGCTGGATCCCGATACCCGCTGCGAGTAAAAGTTACTCCTGGGAGAGTTTTACACATTACAATTAGCCGATCAAGTAGGTGTCTAGAAAGGTGTTAAAGGGGTTACGCCTCTGGGAAAACGAGGTTTACATTAATTAGGTTCGTGCGAAAGCACGGGGGACCTCCCTCAAAGTACCGACACTGGCCTGGCTGAAAGATTGGCGAACTTGTATGGTGTAATTAATCCCGGCTAGTTTTTCCTTTTAGGTTTTGAAGGAAGATTTGACAAAAACAGCAGGAGACATCCTGATTAGATATATAAAATAACCAATCTAATCTTGCAAGAGCATACGCTGAGTGTTTTCTTCTCTCTCTCTCCTGGTAGCGGCCATATCACGCCTTAATCAAGATAATAATACGGATATATTGACCGAACCCTCTTGTTATACTGAGCTGGGGAACGTTGGTCCCGCTTCAACTTATAATTGTTATAAGACAGAGCAGGAAATGGGCAATACCAGATTTCCCGTGCCGCCCAAACGAAGAAAGTGCATGATGATGCATCTTCTTCGGGTGTGTTCATTACAGAGAACTGTTTCTCAGTATCCTTTACGTCCTGGGTATGAGATACCGGATCAGGATCCCCGCATATGTAATCTGTTACATGGGCTACAGAAAGGTAAAGAACTGAGAACGAGTAATAAGTTTCATGAGACAGAAAACGGTGCAAGTGTTGCAGCCAAGTCTGTTGGTCACTACCACCCTGTATTACCAGAATACATTGATTCTGAACGAATGTTATTAGATACCGAACCTGATGTACAACATCATATCAGTCTCTTTATTAGAAAAGAAAGGATATAATTTTGTATTGTTGGATAATGTTTTGAACGTTTCCTATACCAAGAGTTGATCGGTTCAGGCACGTTATCTAAAAGCATTGACGTTCTAAATCAAACTGCAGTTCTTAGTATACAGAACACACACAAGAGGAAGAGTTCAGAAATGAATGAATCCTTTTTGAAGCATTGTAGACTAGGTCATATCAATGCGACCCGACTAGCTGAAGTTACACAAAGATGCATATTTAAATTAGTTTGAATTTACATCTTGTGAAACTTGCCGGTCATGTCACAAAGATAAGATGACCATAGCTCTGTTTATTGGAAACAGAGAAAGAGTTAATGAACTCTAGGGATTGATACATGCTGATGTATGAAGGTCCCCTGTCTACACATGTCAAGACCGGTTCTTTGTACTTCATTACATCCTCTGATGATCTCTCAAGATTCAGACATATGTTCCTGTTGAAACACAAGTCCGAACCTTTTGAGATATTCACAGAATGTAAGTTAGAAGTAGAGAACCAAAATACGGGTATAAGTATTATGTTCTTTGATGAGATCAAGGAGGAGAATACTTGAGCACGGAATTCCTGGACTATTTTAAAGGAGAATGAGATTCTCTCTCAGCATTACTCCTCCGTATACACCACAGCACGTTGGTGTATCAGGGCGGAGCAATAGCACCCTATTTGATATGGTGTGCTCTATGATGAGTACTACTGAGTTTCCTATTTCCTTTAGGGAGTTATGCACTTGAGAAGCTACATACCTATTGAATAGGGTTCAAATCAAATCAGTTGCCTACCACTTCATATGTGATATGGAAAGGGAAGAGCCCATATCTTAAGATTGTTATGATTTGGGGTTGTCCGGCCTATGTCTAAAAGAAAAATCCGGACAAGCTCGAGGCAAGGTCTGTTATGTAGAACTGGAAATGTTCCAGCTATACGAACTGCAGCTGATGATTTGGTAGAACCAAAGGATTCAATAGTTTCCAACGAACCTCAGCCTCTCCGCCGATCTAGTAGGGTTCCTCACCCACCTGAGAGATACTTCGGTTTCTCTATGACAGTGGGAGCGAGGATTGCATCATGAGATGATGACCTAACTAGTTTCGAACTGGCCATCAGGAGTGGGACTCTGTAAGAATGGATGGATGCTTAGTGATCCGAAATGGAATCCTTATACACCAACAAAGTATGGACTTTGGTTGCTTTATCTGAAGGGTTAAATCCCCATCAGGAGCGAGTATATCTTGAGAAGATTACTTGGTGTACATGGAAAGTTGAGACTTTCAAAGCTATGCTTAAGTCCATCCAGATCCTACATGCCACGGCTACATACCATGAATACGATATCTGGTGGTTGGGTGTCATGATTGCTTTTCTAAATAATAATTTGGAAGAAAGCATCTGTAAGTACATAGCCAGAGGGCTTCGTAGACAGTGGGAGCAGCGGAAACGTGTGCAAGATGTTTTATGTGATAAAACGGGCATCGCGGAGTTGGAACATCTGTTTTGATGTGGTAGTCAAAGAGTTTGACTTCATCAAAATGGTAGATGAACCTTGTATATACAAAAAGGTAGTAGAGAGTATGGTGGTGATCCTCGTAGAGTACGTGGATGACATACTCTTGATAGGGAAAGAGTTTCCTATACTACGCTCGTTCAATCACCGCTTATCACAAGGATTCTCCATATAGGATCATAATGATACCTCCTAAATCCTGGGTTTTTGGATCTATGAGATAGATCTAATTGGATGTTAGGATTCTCACTATTTGTATCAATCCTGGGGAGAATCACTGGAAAGGTTCTAGGGTGATAAGGATGACTGAATGTCACTCGCAGGCATTGTCTTTACCCTCAGTGGAGGGACGGTATGTTGGAAGAGTTCCAAGCTAGATACCGTGACATACTAGACGATTAAAGGCAAGATACATCGTTACCAAGGATGCTACCAAAGAGGCAGTCTGGATATATATAAGTTCATGAGATGAACTTCGTTCCTACCATTGTGTGACAATGGAGTTGTGGCTTTTGCCAAGGAACCCCCGTCCCATCTAAAATCCAGATATAATTCTTAGGCAGTATCACCTGATCATGGAGATGTTTGATCTCCAGGGAGATCGAGGTTAGGAGAGCAGACACAGAGGACGACAGCGCGGATCCACTCACAAAGGCCTTTTTCCTAGTAGAGACTTTTATGGGATGGTTGAGTATGAGATACTTCAACCACAGCTAATTGTTGGCTATGTGATACCACAACAGATGGCCCTAGTGCAAGTGGGAGATTGTTAGTTATATGTATGCCCTAGAGGCCATTACTGTACATACGATATATATTGTAATGGATGCTTGGACATATATAGGGAGGACTTTCTTGCTCAACATGATAGTATGCTATCTGGTTGTACTTTATCTAAACACGTACTCTGATTGTCTATATAATACATGTTGATAAAGCCCTTAGGATATGTACTCGATTACTGGGACTATGATAAGATCATACTAGTGGGGCCATGGTAGTCGATGAGTACAACCTATAACTGTTCCTAGTCGAGGGTGTATCGAGACAGGGCATCGATACACGAGAGTAGACTAGCGTATACGCATCTTGACCCATATGATGGGCGATGGTTGATCCCATATCCATCGGTGTTTGACATCAAGGATGGTGTACAGGTGCTCAGTAGAGACTGGGTACACTGGGCGGACTCGCCGAGAACACCCAGATGGTATTATACCTCACGTCAGATGGCAGTTCTCCGGTGACACTGGTACAGAGTAGTCTGTTGACCTGAGATCGTCATAGAGTCTTGTGTGATTCCCAGTGTGCTTTGATTTCCATCATACCACATCCAAGAGGGCATGCAAAAAGGTGGCTTTTGGGTACAGTCCCGAATCACATGGAAGCAATGAGCGATAGGAGGGGATTCGTCTCTCCCGGTATAGGGAGTTGATGTTGTGCTGTGTTCGATTGGCTATAACCGGAAATCCCTGGCCAGGATTGCTGAGATTTACTGTTAAGTGTTATCAGTAGTTTCTCGAACTGTTATAGACCTCATATCGACACGACTTATCGAGCTACTGGGGTCTGACGTTTACCACCCCTAGGCGAGGTATGAAACATATCGGACGACGAGACCGGACTGTACGGGAGTGTTACTGTTTGGATTCATAGGAGAATGTACAGGCTTTCTTGTTGATCTTCTGAGCACTCAATACCTGGGTGGCTGTTACGTTTAGCCGACCCCTTGCAGCTTGTGGGTGTTTGATATGATCATCACCTACTGCCGACGTATTGACGATTCTTTAGATTCCTACACAAAGGTTTCTTGGCTCAGGCAAAACGGAGTAGGGGCACATATGTGATATGTGCGGGACCGAGGATAATACGATATGAGATACCGTATTCTATTCTCGTGATATATGATATCAGCCGGGTCATCGGATCAAGTGTTGATTCGATGAATCGGTACGGATAAATATTAGTCGGTTATATGCGATATAGCCGGATTGTCGGATCATGTGTTGATTCAATAATTTAATGTATAATAGTATATATGATATATTAAATTACATTAACTAATATTATCTCACTAAAAGATTCTTTTTCTCACTCGGGTAATACATTGATATATATGCGATATATGTTAATTGTATTATTTTATTTGGTTACAATAAATATTATATATGTGATATATAATATTGTAACATGATATGATAAATAATGCAACATGTTTAGTAGTGATTAAACAAGATTAGGGTTTGATTTGGGTTAATTCATTCTAGATGATTCTAGAAGGTTTTATTTTGTTTTGGAAAAGATATTTCAAGCGACTCAATCTTAACCTAACCCAGACCCTAGCCTTGGTTAATTCTATACAAAGGTTTAGTCAACCATGGTTGCATAATTCATCATTATCTCCTTTGCATTATTCATCACAAAAGGATTCTTATCATGATTCTTCATCTTCTTCCTTCTTCTTTCTTCATGGAAAAAGCTTACTAGCTTTTTTCCAAGTGATGAATAAATGTGAGAAAAAGATAAATAAAGAGAGCAAAAATCCTACTTCATCATTCTCATCTTCCCTTGCCCTTTAGATGAGAGTGTTCACTCAATTTTAGTGAGTGTTAGCTTGTGTTAATGAAACTTCAAGATAGATCATCTTTGTATCGAAGATCGGAAGCAAGACTGCATCTTTCTCTTCGTGGAACCTCTCGAGAGTCCGGAACCCGATGATCGCAGCGAAGGGACCATAACACGGAGCTAATGAAGTGAAGGACCGGATCTACAAAGGTTGTAATCCCTCTCACTTAGTGTTAAAGTTGTTAACATGCAAGTTTTCGCCTAAACCCTGGTTTAAAGATCCGGCTTCGGGTTGTTCGGCACGACTACTTTTTAAATCGGGCATGGTTGATACCTCGTAGAACCTTGTGAGCGTGCATAGCAACCCTTCACTCCATTCATAAATGCAAGCCATGACTCACTTGCCACCTCCTCATCCAAACAAAACTCAAGAAAAAATCTCTCCTCACACATATATCTAGAGATTAGGGTTAAATGCTAGGTTAAGGTTTAAACAAGACAAGGATTTACTTAAAGGTTGTCATGGTTACAAAACACGATTAACACAAACACACCCTCACATTAACATGCATATGTGTGTGCAAACCATAACAAATATTAATAAATTATTAATTAAATGTTATAAAATGTGAGGAACCAATGGTAAACTTTTTACCAAAAACCCATATTATCTCTTATTAAAACTAATCACATTCCTATGGTGTTACAATACCTTCTGTGATTTCAAACACCAATGGATATGGGATCATCAATCGCCCATCATATAGGTCGAGAAGCGTATACGCTAGTCTACTCTAGAGTATCGATGCCCCGTCTCGATACACCCACGACTAGGAACATTTGAAGGATGTACTTGCCGACTATGTCAGCCCTACTAGTATGATCTACATCATAATCCTGGTAGTCAAGTACTCATCCTAAGGGATTTATCAACATGTAATGGAGCGACAATAAGTGTACATGTTAAGATTAAGAGCAACCAAATAGCATACTATCATGTCGAGGAAGAAAGTACTCCCTATATATGTCCAAGCATCCACTACAATATACATCACATGTACAGTTATGGCCTCTAGGGTATACATAAACTAACAATCTCCCACTTGCACTATGGCCATTTGTTGCAGTATCTCATACTCAACGTCCTATAGAAGTCTCTCTAGGGAAAGGCCTTTGTTAGTGGATCCGCCGTGTTATCCTTCGTGTTAACACTCCTAACCTCGATCCCTTGGAGATCAACCATCTCCCTGATCAGGTGATACTGTCCTCAGAATATGTCTGGATCGCTGATAGGACTAGCGTTCCTAGGCCAAAGCCACAATTCCATTGCTGTCACAATAACAGTTATTGGACGCTCAATGGTAGGAACCATGTTCATCTCATGAACAATAATTATCCAGACATCCACTTTGGTAGCATCGTTGGTAGCGATATATCTAGCGTTTATTGTCTAGTATGTCACAGTATCTAGCTTGGAACTCTTCCATCATACTGCCCCTCCACTGAGGGTAAAGATAATGCCTGTGACTGGCTTTCAATCTACCTTATCACTCTGGAAGCTCGAACTAACAACATTCTATTAGTGCTTCTCAAGTACTTAAGAACGTCCTCCACAGCTGTTCAGTGATTCTCTCAAGATCTGATTGATTCCTGATCACTACGTCTAGTGAGTTAGCTACATCTGGTCTGGTACATAATATCACACGCATGATAGAGCCTACTGCCGAAGTATAGGGTATTCCTTGCACGCGAGCTCTCTCCAAATCAGTCTCGAAAGACATCTTTTTAGAGAGAGTGATTCCTGAGTATGTGGGCGAACCACCACGCTTAGAATCCTCCTTACTAAACTCCTTCAGTATGGTGTTAATGTACCTGGATTTTGGACACTACCAACATCCACTTAGATCTTTTACCATGATGTAGTAGGTATCATCCAGATCTTCCATGGAGAATTCTCGTGATAAGAGGAGATTGACCGAGTGTAGCATAGGAAACCATTTTCTATCAAGAGTATGTTATCTACGTACAATACGTTTAAGACAACCTCATACTCTACAACCTTCTTGTATATACAAAGTTCATCTACCCTTTCGATGAAGTCAAACTCTTTTACTGCTCCATGAAAACAGATGTTCCAACTCCGTGACGCGTGCTTTAATCCTGATGGACTTATGCATAGATTTGAAAGTCTCAACTTTTACATTTACACTAAGAATCTTCTCAAGATCTATTTGCTTCCCAATGGGTTTTACCCTTTCAGGTGCAACGTTTAAAGTCATACTTTGTTGGTGTACATGGATCCATCTTTGGTCGCATAGCAATCCGCCATTTCACAAAGTCTCCACTTGTGATGGCCTGTATGAACCTAGTTAGGCCATCATCTACCAGGATGCGATCCTTTCTCCCACTGTCACCGAGAAAACCGTAGTATCTTTCAAGTGGATGAGGAACCCTACGAGATTCGCGGAGAGGCTGAGGTTCGTTGGAAACTATTGAATTCTTTGGTTTCAACAAATCATCAGCTGTTAGTTTTTCTAGCTGGAACTCCTTCAAGTTCTACATCATGACCACTAATTTCTTCGTAAGAAATTGCTTTTCTAAAAAGGTGGCAAGCTGAGAAACAAAACACCTTTTGCTCCTCAGTGTGGTAGAAGATATTCTCTTGCAAATGTTTGGGATATCCTGACAAACTTATACAAAACTGACCTTGCCTCGAGCTTGTACGGATTTTGTTTTTCAACATTGGCCGGACAACCCCATGTCTTAACTTGTTTAAGAAATGGTCTTTTACCTTACCATATCTCATATGGAGTGGTAGGCACTGATTTGGATGGAACTCCATTCAATAGGTATGCAGTTTCTCAATTGCATAACCCAAAAATGAATCAGGTAACTCAGCATTACTCATCATAGAGCGCACCATATCTCATAGGCTGCGATACATCCCCCCAATACACCGTTGTGCTGTGGTGTATACCAAGGAGTAAGCTGAGGGAGAATCCCATTCTCCTTTTAGAAACTCCAAGAACTCCATGCGTAAGTATTCTCCTCCTCGATCACATCGAAGGATTAATACTTCTACCCGTATAGTTCTTAAGTTCAGCTTATATTCCTTGAATTTCTCAAAAGTTTCAGACTCGTGTTTCATCAGGAACACATGTCCGAATCTTGAGAGATCTTCGATGAATGTAATGAAGTATAAAGAACCAATCTTGACATTTGTAGACATAGGACTGTATACATCATCATGTATCTGTCCCAAGAGTTCAGTAACTCTTTCTCAGTTTCCTGTAAACGGACTATTGGTCATTTTACCTTTGAGACAAGACTGGCATATATCATAAGATGAAAATTCGAACAGATTCTCATATTCATCCTTATGTAACTTAGCTTGTCGTGTCGCATTGATATGACCTAGTCTACAATGCCATAAAAAGGATTCGTTCATTTCTAAACTACTCCTCTTGTGTGTGTTCTATATACTTTGAAGTGTAGTTTGATTTAGAACGTATATGCCATTACATAATGTGCCTGATCCAATCAACTCTTGATTCAGGAAAATGTTCACAATATTATCCTCCAATACAGAATTATATCCTTCTTTAACTTAATAAATAAACTGATGTAATGTTGTATATCAGGTTCAGTATCTAATAACATTTATTCAGAATCAATGTATTAATACAAGGTAATATTTGCAAACTGACTTCGCTGCAACAATTGCACCATTCTCTAACACTTAGAGACATATCACCCTATCTCAGTTCTCTATCTTTCTGTAGCCCATATAACAGATTACATATATGGGATCCTGATCCGGTATCTCATACCTAGGACATACAGGATACTGAGAAATAGTTCTCGGTAACGAACACACCCGAAGAATATGCATCAACATGCTTATTCCACGATTGGGTGGAATGGGAATCTGGATATTCCCCTATTTCCTGCTCGAACTTATAACAATTATAAGATAGAACAGAACCAACATCCCCAGTTCAGTATAATAAGAAGGTTCGGTCAATATATCCATATTATTATCTCGATTAAGGCATGTTACAGTCGCTACAAGGAGAGAGGAAAAAACACTCTGCGTGCGCTCTTGCAAGATCGGATTGGTTATTATTTTATCTAATCAGGATAGCTCCCACTGTTTTTTTTATCAAATCTTTCTTCAAACCCTAAAAGGTAAGACTAGCCGGGATTAATTACACCCTATAAGTTCGCCAATCTTTCAGCCAGGCCAATGTCGGTACTTTGAGGGAGGTTCCCCGTTGCTTTCGGACGGACCTAATTAAAATAAATCACGTTTTTCCAGGGGCGTAACCCTATTAACACTTTTCTAGACACTTACTTCATCGGCTAATTGTAATGTGCAAAACTCTCCCCGGAGTAACTCTTACTCGTAGCGGGTATTGGGATCCAACTATCTCATAGAAGGTATGCAATCTCATTGCAAATTTCAACACTTGAAATTCCCGATAATATTTAACCCCTAGCAACATATGACCTTAACATGGTCAACAAATCATAAGAGCTAGCTAAGTTCAACCCGTCATTTCCTGATTGAATTAAACCCACCCGTACGACCCTTAACATGGTCAAAAAAGTCATACGACTACCATAATCCAATCACATCATATGGTTTAGCAGATAAGCACCAATTAGCTACTTCACACTACGCCTTAACATAGTCAACAAACGTAGCACGAATACTAAATACTACTTATCTGAAATGACGAAGGGCTACGACAGGTTTTTAAGAAAACCTTTTGCGTAATGAACTTTATATCGTTGTAGAATCGAGTGATTTTGAAAAGGAGTGTTTTTGAGGCTTTTACTAGTTTTGCTAAAGAGGTCACTCCAGGTGAAGGGATCTCGGCTCTTTCCTCATCGAATGTGGTGCAGGATATTTCACAAATACCACTATGCAAAGGAAAAACTATAGAAGCAATCAAAAGACAAACCGAGTGGGTAATAGCATCTGCCAGTTTCGCTAAAAAGGTCACTCCCGGTGAAGGGATATCGGCTCTTTCCGTATTGAATAAGGTGCTGGATGTGTAGGGTTACTAGGCACACTCAAGAGGTTCCACAAGGCATCAACCATGCCAAAATCAAATTTTTCATGTGCCTAAGAATCCTATGCAAGATCGTTAACTAGAGATTAGGCGAAAAATATGCAAGCAAACTACTTTGGTACGAAGTGAATGGAAATACAACCTTTGTAGATCCGGTCCTCCACTTCTTTAACTCCGAGATGACGTCCCTCCGCTGCGATCATCGGATCCCGGACTCTAGCGATGGTCTCGTCGGAGAAATGATCGGACTAGGTCATTGACTTCGAGGCTGAAGATGATCTTCGTCGGGGATACTCAAACTCAAGCTATTCCTTCACTTGGTCAAAAACTTTGTGAAGAGAACACCCTATTCTACATGGCAAGTGGTAGAGGCTGAAGAAATAGGAAGTGGGTTCACTTTAGAATTGGATTTCTCACTCTTTTTATAATGTCACCATTGGAGCTAGCAAGCTTTTGTGAGCTTGATGAAGATGAAGAAGAAGAAAAGCATCATATGAATCAATATCCAAATGAAACTTATCCAATAAATAATGGCACAATGGTTGAGTTAAGCCCTCATGCTTAACTCATGTAGAGAATTAACCAAAGTATTAGTTTAAGGGTTGGGTTAACTAATATCTTGAACAAATGACAAAAGAGTTGACTTTGTCAATGTTTATCAAGCTTCATGAAGCTTGATAACTTTGACCAAAGTAACACTCTTTTGTTATATGCTAGGAAAATAGTAAACCCTAATTTTAACCTTGAGTTGGTTAAAGTCTCATACACACAACTTTTTTGTATCATCAAGCATGATACAAACATGTACACTTGCATCTATCACATATAAACAATGTGCACATTCAAGTGAGAAAATCAATCTTAAATGAACCAATACTAGTTAATGTAAAGTAATATATCAAATATATAATTATACATTAATTCATTAAATCAACACTTGATTTAACGATCCGGTCATATCGCATATAACCGACTAATATTATGTGTATCAATGTATCGAATCAACACTTGATTCGGTAACCCGGCTATATCACATATAACCGACCGATGATACAAATCGCGCAAATATAATACAGTATCACATACTGGTATTATTCTCGGTCCCGCACATATCTCATATGCGCTCCTATTTCGTTTCGCTTGAGCAAGGAAACCCCTGTGTAAGACTCTAAATACTCGTCAATACGCCGGCAGTAGGTGATGATCATATCAAACACCCACAAGCCGCAAGCGGTCTGCTAAACGTAACGGCCACCCGGGTATTGAGCGATCAGAAGATCAACGAGCAAGCCCGCTCACACTCCTGTGAATCCAACCAGTAACACTACCGTACAGTCCGGTCTGTTCGTCTGATATGTCGCATATCTCGCCTAGGGGTGGTAAACGTCAGACCCCAATAACTCGATAAGTCGTGTCGATATGAGGCTCATAACGGGTCGAGAAACTACTGGTAACACTTACCAGTAAATCCCTAAAGCAGCCTTGGCCAAGGACTTCCTGTTATAGCCAATCGAGCACAGCGCAACATCAACTCCCTATACCGAGAGAGACGAAACCCCACTTATCGCTCATTGCCTCCATGTGATTCGGGACTGTACCCAAAAACCACCGTTTTGCATGCCCTCTTGGAGGTGGTAAGGTGGAAATCAAAGCACAGTGGGAATCACACAAGACTCTATGACGATCTCGGGTCTACAGACTATCCTGTACCAGTGTCACCAGAGAATTGCCATCTGACGTAAGGTATAATACCATCTGGGAGTTCTCGGCGAGCCAGTCCAGTGTACCCAGTCTCTACTGAGCACCCGTATATCATCTCTGATGTCAAACACCAATGGATATGGGATCATCCATCGCTCATCTATATGGGTCGAGAAGCTACACGCTAGTCTACTCTGGTATATCGATGCCCCGTCTCGATACACCCATGACTAGGGACTTTGAAGGATGTACTTATGGACTACCATGTCCCTACTAGTATGATCCTCATCATAGTCCAGGCAGTCAAGTACACATCCTAAGGGCTTTACCAACATGTAACAGAGAGACAATCAGTGTACACGTTAAGGTAAAGAGTAACCAGATAGCATACTATCATATCGAGCAAGAAATTCATCCCTATATTTGTCCAAGCATCCACTACAATATACATCCTATGTATAGTAATGGCCTCTAAGGCATACATATAACTAACAACCTCCCACTTGCACTAGGGCCATCTAATAGCAGTGGTTGTAGTATCTCATACTCAACCATCCCATAAAAGTCTCTCTCTAGGAAAAGGCCTTTGTGAGTGGATCTGCCGTGTTGTCTTCTGAGTCTACTCTCCTAACCTCGATCCCCTTGGAGATCAACCATCTCCATGATCAGGTGATGCTGCCTAAGAAAATGTCTGGATCACTGATGGGACGGGCGTTCCTAGGCATAAGCCACAACTCCATTGTCACACAATGAGAGGAACGATGTTCATCTCATGAACTAATATACACCCAGACTGTCTCTTTGGTAGCATCTTTGGTAGCGATGTATCCAGCCTTTATCGTCTAATATGTCACGGTATCTAGCTTGGAACTCTTCCAACATACCGTCCCTTTACTGAGGGTAAAGACAATGCCTGTGACTGACTTTCAGTCGTCCTTATCACTCTGGAACCTTTCCAGTGATTCTCCCCAGGATCAATTGATACCATCTCACTACAACTAGTGAGTATCCTAATATCCAATTAGATCTATCTCATAGATCAAAAATCCAGGATTCAGGAGGTATCATTATGATCCTGTATGGATAATCCGTGTGATAAGCGGAGATTGACCGAGCGGAGCATAGGAAACTTCTTCCCTCTCAAGAGTATGTCATCCACGTACTCTACGAGGATCACCAGCATACTCCCTACTACCATTTTGTATATACAAGGTTCATCTAACATTTTGATGATGTCAAACTCTTTGACTACCACATCAAAACAGATGTTCCAACTCCGCGATGCCTGCTTTATCACATAAAGCATCTTGCACACGTTTTCGCTGCTCCCACTGTCTACGAAGACCTCTGACTGTGTACTTATAGACTCTCTCTTCTAAATCTTTATTTAGACAAGCAGTCATGACACCCAACCGCCAGATATCGCAGTCATGGTATGTAGCCGTGGCAAGTAGGATCTGGATGGACTTAAGCATAGGTACTTAGAAAAGGTTTCATCACAATCCATAACT
The DNA here is from genome assembly GCA_030015575.1 of Agapanthus africanus. Classification (NCBI taxonomy): domain Eukaryota; kingdom Viridiplantae; phylum Streptophyta; class Magnoliopsida; order Asparagales; family Amaryllidaceae; genus Agapanthus; species Agapanthus africanus. The sequence continues at coordinate 244,514,172 of CM057350.1, forward strand.
GGTCAATGATGCAAACCTTTAACAAGTCTAGCTTTGAAAGTCTCAACTTTTCCATGTACACCAAGTAATCTTTTTAAGATATACTTGCTCCTGATGGGGATTTAACCCTTCAGATAAAGCAACCAAAGTCCATACTTTGTTAGTGTAAAAGGATTCTATCTCAGATCGATTATCATCCAGCCATTCTTACAGAGTCCCACTCCTGATGGCCAGCTCGAAACTAGTTAGGTCATCATCCCATGATGCAATCCTCGCTCCCACTTTCATAGAGAAACCGGAGTATCTCTCAGGTGGGTGAGGAAATCTACTAGATCGGCGGAGAGGCTGAGGTTCGTTGGTTGCTATTGAATCCTTTGGTTCTACCAAATCATCAGCTGCAGTTTGTATAGCTGGAACTCTTTCCAGTTCTACCTCATGTCCATTTATTTCTTCATAAGAAATTCCCTTTCATAAAGGCGGCATGCTAAGAAACAAAACATTTTTGTTCTTCGATTAGGTAGAAGATATTCCCTTGCGTATGCTTGGGATATCCAACAAACTTCTACAGATCTGACTTTGCCTCGAGCTTGTCTGGATTTTGCTTTTTAGACATAGGCCGGACAACCACAAATCTTAACAAACTTATGATATGGGCTCTTCCCTTTCCATATCTCATATGAAGTGGTAGGCAACTGATTTGATCGGAACCTTATTCAATAGGTATGCAACTTCATAAGTGCATAACTCCCTAAAAGGAAATAGGAAACTCAGTAGTACTCATCATAGAGCACACCATATCACATAGGGTGCTATTGCTCCGCCCCGATACACCGAGGTGCTGAGGTGTATACGGAGGAGTAATGCTGAGAGAGAATCTCATTCTTAGAATAGTCCAGGAATCTCGTGCTCAAGTATTCTCCTCCTTGATCACATCAAAGGACATAATGCTTAAACCCGTTTTTGGTTCGTTACTTCTATCTTATATTCTGTGAATATCTCAAAAGGTTCGGACTTGTGTTTCAACAGGAACATATGTCTGAATCTCAAGAGATCATCAGAGAATTTAATGAAGTACAAAGAACCGGTCTTGGCATTTGTAGACAGGGGACCTTCATACATCAACATGTATCAATCCCAAGAGTTCACTAACTCTTTCTTTGTTTCCAATAAACAGAGCTATGGTCATCTAATCTTTGTGACATGACTGGCAAGTTTCATAAGATGTAAATTCAAACTAATTTAAATATGCATCTATATAAAACTTAAGCTAGTCGGGTCGCATTGATATGACCTAGTCTACAATACCTCAAGAAGGATTCGTTCATTTCTGAACTCTTCCTCTTGTGTGTGTTCTATATACTAAGAACTGTGGTTTGATTTAGAATGTCAATGCTTTTAGATAACGTGCCTGAACCGATCAACTCTTGATAGAGGAAATGTTCAAAACATTATCCAACAATACAAAATTATATCCTTCTTTATCTAAATAAAGAGACTGATATGATTTTGTATATTAGGTTCGGTATCTAATAACATTTGTTCAGAATCAATGTATTCTGGTAATACAGGGTGACAGTGACCAACAGACTTGGCTGCAACACTTGCACCGTTTTCTGCCTCATGAAACTTATCACCCGTTCTCAGTTCTCTACCTTTCTGTAGCCCATGTAATAGATTACATATCTGGGATCCTGATCCGGTATCGAATACTCAGGACGTAGAGGATACAGAGAAACAGTTCTTTGTAATGAACACACCTGAAGGAGATGCATCATATGCATTTTCTTCGTTCGGGCGGCATAGGAATTCTGGTATTCCTCTATTTCCTGCTCTGTCTTATAACAATTATAAGTTGAAGCGGGACCAACGTTCTCCAGCTCAGCATAACAAGCGAGTTCGGTCAATATATCCGTTTTATTATCTTGATTAAGGCGTGACATGGTCGCTACCTGGAGAGAGAGAGAAGAAAACACTCTGTGTGCGCTCTTGCAAGATCAGATTGGTTATTATTTTATCTAATCAGGATGGCTCCCACTGTTTTTATCAAATATTCTTTCAAACCCTAAAAGGAAAGACTAGCCGGGATTAATTACACGCTACAAGTTCGCCAATCTTTCAGCCAGGCCAGTGTCGGTACTTTGAGTGAGGTGCCCCGTGCTTTCGCACGAACCTAATTAAAGTAAACCTCGTTTTTCGAGAGGAGTAACCCCGTTGACACCTTTTTAGACACCTACTTGATCAGCTAATTGTAATGTGTAAAACTCTCCCAGGAGCAACTCTTACTCGCCGCGGGTATCGGGATCCAACTATCTCATAGAAGGTATGCAATCTCATTGCAAATTTCAACACTTGAAATTCCCGATAATATTTTGCCCCTTGCAGCTATATGACCTTAACATAGTCAACAAATCATAAGTGCTAGTCAAGTTCAACCCGTCATTTCCCGATTGAATTAAACACCCGCACGACCCTTAACATAGTCAACAAAGTCGCACGACTACCCTAATCTAATCGCATCATATGCTTATACAGATAAGCACTAATCAGCTACCGCACACTACGCCTTAACATAGTCAACAAACGTAGCACGAATACTAAATAGTACTTATCTGAAATGACGGAGGGCTACGACAGGTTTTTAAGAAAACCTTTTGCGTAATGAACTTGATATCATTGTAGAATCAAATTATTTTAAAATTGAATGTTTTTTAGGCTTTTTTAGTTTTGCTAAAGGGGTCACTCCTGGTGAAGGGATCGTCGTCCCTTTCCTCATCGAATAAGGTGCAGGATATATCATATATACCGCTGTGCAAAGCAAGAACTATAGGAGCAATCAAAATACAAACCGAGGGTTGTAGCATCTGCCAGTTGTTGCTAAAGGGGTCACTCCCGGTGAAGGGATCTCGGCCCTTTCCTTATCGAATAAGGTGCAGGATGTTCTACAAGGAACACCACGATGCAAAGCAAGAACTGTAGCTACCTGTTTTTGAAAATTCGATTCCACAACATCTTTAGGTTTCTTTTTCTTTCATTAATCATATTAATGAAGTCCCATCATTTAAATCACCTAAACATCACAGATAAATACGACGTACGCTTATGCCATCCGCATTCGCCTCGATGTCCCCTCGTGCACCGTTAGGTTAGGTAACTAACGACAGAGCGGGGCAGGGCTAGCGCGAGTGCAAAACATAAGTAACGTCTATATAATATATCATATATACTATATACAGTATCTATCAAAAAATATCAAATGATCACATCACAGATATCGCAGCAGAAGAGACATATATGGAATATTGGATATACTAGGACGTCCGTGTTTTCAATACGAGCCTGTGTAAAACACGGATTCCACGGTCGCGATGAATAGCCAAACCCACACCCCTAGACCCCTACGAGAGCGGCAAGCAACCCTACCAATTCTAGAGTTAGGAGACCCGGACTCGACTCCTCGAGTTGGTCTCCCACTGGACTCCAGAACCCGGTTACTTGTGCTCTCCTCCTTGGGTCTATCCTAGTGCTGAAAAGTAAATAATATACAAATGGTGACATCTTCCGCAACCTGAAAGTGCTCCAATAAAAGAATATTACATACAATTAATTTTACATGATTGAAAATATAAAAAACTCTCATCTCACATAAAACCCCCGGCTATTCAAAACGCGACGATCCAATATAACATATCCAGCAACACATAACATCACATGTCATCAACGTAAGTAAATATGCGCATCCCAATTGTCGTTGACATATAGCAACGAAACCGGCGATATCACAAATTACACTTACGGTCGCAGAAAAGAAAGTGTAAAACTACAACAGTTGGAATCCGCAACCTCCTTAGACATCGCATGCCTAACCATCTGAATTCCTTAGACATCACATGCCTAACAATTATAAACCCCGCATTTTAGTCTAATTATCGAAAACTCTTTTCAATATATAGTCGGGCAATTCAACAAGATTCCCGATAAACTGATTGAATGCTCGTCGCAAACTTCAGTAGACGGCCGCACCCCCGATACCGTCAACAATGTGCACCAAGGCGGAACACCGCTGCCGCGAGCACCAGAACGGATGCTTTTGGAGATGGGGTTCTCCTACAGTCACTTGGTCGGGGGCTATAGGGCATGGATGTCTATTAAGTTTACCCGGCGAGTATCCGCGTACACTACGTGATTGCGACGGACTTTTGATCACATCAAAATTCCGTGGTAACCAATCATGTGAGACTAAAGTGCTATGTTTATAACATCCAAATCAGTTATCTCATAACTACTTGTGGATTCCAAATATTGTATCACATTCCAGATAAATAGAAAATGTTAAACTTTCCGATCGAACAATCAAACACCCAAGTTTTCCCAACACATGAAATAAGTTTAAAAACATTCACTTCATGCCACAGTACCAACGGTTTAGCCGTAGAAGGGTTAAGCTAACGCCTCACATGTGGCACGCCGTACTGCCCCAAACCCTATGGTTCAAAGGGCAGTTCAAGACGGTCACATAATCGAGTTATGGTTTGTTGTCTTCTAGAGGGTTCATCGCGTTACTTGCACTACTTAAAACGTTCTTAAACCACGAAAAAATCCAACACTTGGAAATTTCCCGGCAGGGAAAAAAGTGGGTATTTATATCCGGTCGAACTTTTTAACATATTCAAAAATTACCCGGAAAAACACAGACAAAGTTAAACAATCTGATTGAATCTACGAACTCCCAATACAACCCAGAAAACTCAACTCTTGAGCAGTAATTAAAATTACCGAGAAAACACAGGCATTACAGACGGGGATTACTGTGCAAAGCACGTGACAAGAAGCTTCTTTATGGCCGCGGAACCGCCGCAAATGCTAGGGTGGGGCCGCGGTTCCGCGGCGCAATAGTTGATTCATGGACACGTGCTTCACAGTAACCCCAAGAAAACCCTGCTGAATTTTCTGCATATTTTTAATTCACAAAAATCGCAGTTTTGAAAAATTGTACAGAGAAGGGTTTTGGATTAGGGTTTCGGGTTCGATCGGACTTCTAACATCGTCTACACTTCGCCTAAAGCTCTAGCTAGGCTCTGATACCACTGTAGGGTTACCAGGCACACTCAAGAGGTTCCACAAGGCATCAACCATGCCAAAATCAAAATTTTCATGTGCCTAAGAATCCTATGCAAGATCGTTAACTAGAGATTAGGCGAAAACTATGCAAGCAAACTACTTTGCTACTAAGTGGATGGAAATACAACCTTTGTAGATCCGGTCCTCCACTTCTTTAGCTCCGTGATGACGTCCCTCCGCTGCGATCATCAGATCCCGAACTCTAGCGATGGTCTCGTCGGAGAAATGATCGGGCTAGGTCATTGACTTCGAAGCCGAAGATGATCTACGTCGGGGATACTCAAACTCAAGCTATTCCTTCACTTGGTCAAAAACTTTGTGAAGAGAACACCCTATACTATAAGGTAAGTGGTAGAGGATAAAGAAATAGGAAATGGGTTCACTTTAGAATTGGATTTCTCACTCTTTTTACCATGGCACCATTGGAGCTAGCAAGCTTTTGTGAGCTTGATGAAGATGAAGAAGAAGAAAACCATCATATGAATCAATATCCAAATGAAACTTATCCAATAAATAATGGCACCATGGTTGAGTTAAGGCCTCATGATTAACTCATGTAGAGAATTAACCAAAGCATTAGGTTAAGGGTTGGGTTAACTAATATCTTGAACAAATGACAAAAGAGTTGACTTTGTCAATGTTTATCAAGCTTCATGAAGCTTGATAACTTTGACCAAAGTCACACTCTTTTGTTATATGCTAGGAAAATAGTAAACCCTAATTTTAACATTGAGTTTGTTCAAGTCTCATACACACAACTTGTTTGTATCATCAAGCATGATACAAACATGTACACTTGCATATATCACATATAAACAATGTGCACATTCAAGTAAGAAAATCAATCTTAAATGAACCAATACTAGTTAATATAAAGTAATATATCAAATATATAATTATACATTAAATCATTAAATCAACACTTGATTTAACGATCCGGTCATATCGCATATAACCGACTAATATTAAGTGTATCAATGTATCGAATCAACACTTGATTCGATAACCCGGCTATATCACATATAACCGACCGATGATACAAATCGCGAGAATATAATACAGTATCACATACTAGTATTATTCTCGGTCCCGCACATATCTCATATGCGCTCCTATTTCGTTTCGCTTGAGCAAGGAAACCCCTGTGTAGGACTCTAAAGACTCGTTAATACGCCGGCAGTAGGTGATGATCATATCAAACACCCACAAGCCGCAAGCGTTCTGCTAAACGTAACGGCCACCCGGGTATTGAGCGATCAGAAGATCAACGAGCAAGCCCGCTCACACTCCTGTGAATCCAACCAGTAACACTACCGTACAATCCGGTCTGTTCGTCTGATATGTCGCATATCTCGCCTAGGGGTGGTAAACGTCAGACCCCAATAACTCGATAAGTCGTGTCGATATGAGGCTCATAACGGGTCGAGAAACTACTGGTAACACTTACCAGTAAATCCGTAAAACAGCCTTGGCCAAGGACTTCCTGTTATAGCCAATCGAGCACAGCGCAACATCAACTCCCTATACCGAGAGAGACGAAACCCCTCCTATCGCTCATTGCCTCCATGTGATTCGGGACTGTACCCAAAAACCATCGTTTTGCACGCCCTCTTGGACGTGGTAAGGTGGAAATCAAAGCACGGTGGGAATCACACAAGACTCTATGACGATCTCGGGTCTACAGACTATCCTGTACCAGTGTCACCAGAGAACTGCCATCTGAAGTAAGGTATAATACCATCTGGGAGTTCTCGGCGAGTCCGTCCAGTGTACCCAGTCTCCACTGAGCACCCGTATATCATCTCTGATTTCAAACACCAATGGATATGGGATCATCCATCGTCCATCTATATGGGTCGAGAAGCTACACGCTAGTCTACTCTGGTATATCGATGCCCCGTCTTGATACACCCACGACTAGGGACTTTGAAGGATGTACTTATGGACTACCATGTCCCCACTAGTATGATCTGCATCATAGTCCAGGTAGTCAAGTACACATCCTAAGGGCTTTACCAACATTTAACAGAGAGACAATCAGTGTACATGTTAAGGTAAAGAGTAACCAGATAGCATACTATCATATCGAGCAAGAAAGTCATCCCTATATATGTCCAAGCATCCACTACAATATACATCCTATGTATATTAATGGCCTCTAGGGCATACATATAACTAACATGATATTCTACAAAGAATACTGCTATGCAAAGCAAGAACTAGACCTACAAGTTTTAAAACAAGTTTCTACAATATCTTTAGGTTTCTTTTATTTCATTAATCTCATTAATGAAGTCCCATCAATTATGCTTCTTAAGCATCATAGAAGAAATGAAAGTATCAATATTTAATTATTATATCTCATATATATAATATAAGCAATCGTCTCAACTTATCAAGTAATCACATCACAGAATATCAGCAGTAGAAGAATCATATATGAAATATTGGATATACTAGGAATTCCGTGTTTTAAATTAAGCCAGTAAAAAACACGGATTCCACTGTCGTGATGAATAGCCAAACCCACATATCTAGACCCCAACGAGAGTGGCAAGCAACCCTCCTAATTCTAGAGTTAGGAGACCCGGTCTCGACTCCTCGAGATGATCTCCCACTGGACCCTAAAACCCGGTTACATGCGCTCTCCGCTTTAGGTCTATCCTAATGCAGAAAAGTAAATAATATACATCAATGATGACATAATCCTTGTTAGTGTATATGGCCTAAAGGCCATTACTGTATCATACTAGTTTGTATATTACTTAATGGAAGCTTGGAATATTCACCTTGTATAGACAATCTTGCTCAATATAGCAGTATGCTACTTGGTTTGTTTCTACTTCAATGTGTGCATGTGTTTATTTTAGTATATCACCTATACACATTAGTGGATCCCTTAGGATCTTTGCTTGATTACCAGCGTTGTGATGGCAGTCACACTAGTGGGGGCTGGGTAATCTACAGGCACATCCTTATGCTGGTCCCTAGTCGCAGGACTATCGAGACAGGGCATCGATACTCCGGAGTAGACTAGCGTATGCGCTTCTCATCCCAGTATGGGAGACGGTCTGTCCCACAGCCATCAGTACGTCGTACTTCAGATAGTATGCGGGTGCTCGTTGGGTTACGAGTACACTGGACAGGACTCGTCGGGAACTGTTGGTTGGTACTATACCTATCGTCAGTTATCAGTTCCCAGGTGACATGAGTACAGCTTAGTCCGTTGACTTGACACTGTCACTTTGCCTCGAGTGTGTTCCCACTGTACTTAGATTACTACCCTACTACGGCTCAATGGAGTCGTGCAAACATGTAGTAGTTGGGTGCAGTCCCGAAGCACTTGGAGGCAGTGACGGTTAGACAGGATTCGTCTCTCCCGGTATTGGGGGTTGACATCGCGCTGTGTCTAGGAGAGCCATTACACGAGTAGTCCCTCGCCAGGGCAAGCGAGATATACTGGTAGGTTTCCAGTGCTATCTCAGGGTGTTCTGGGCTACACTCCGACACGACTTGTACCGCTATTAGGGGACTGACGTTTACCGCCCCTAGGCCCGCCATGCGATGTATCAGACGAACAGACCAGACTAGAAAGAGATTGTCACATTCAGGCTCAGTAGGAGTTCAGATGGGTTTCACCTCGTCCGTCTTCTTATCGGCATCTACCTGGGGACCGTTACGCACAGCTAGTGCCGCCTGCGGTCTGTGGTTAAACCCACTGCCAGCGTAGTGTCGAGTCTTTAGAGTCCCACACAGAAAGCTATTCTCCTTTAGGCAAAAGAGTAGAGCTCGCATGGTTTTGTGACAGGTCGCATGGTTTTGCGACAGGGTTCGGTCACATCCGTGCACTTATGCACGTTTGGTGTCCGGACAGTTAACACCAGCGGATTTTGGTTTAAGCCAGATCCTAGTGTACGTTTTGGGATTGGTTTTATCTCGTTTGTATTCGTGTTCCTCGGAACGCGGATGCGGGTGTGTATGCACAGTTGACAGAGAGATAGAGGCAGAGGATTCTCATTGGGGTTGTTGACTGTTGACTGTTGACTTTTGGCTAAACCCTAATGAGAATGAGAAATATAATTAACAATAATATTAATTAAGTATTATAGTGACATGGTTGTTGAGGGGTTGACTTTGTTGACTTGTTGACTTTGTTGACCGGTTGACTAGGTTCGACTAGTTGACCATCATCATGACAATGGCTATCATTTCATGGCAAAGACTTTTGCTTGCTTGTTTCTTCTTGCAAAATGAGTGCATGAAATGATATGGCCATTTTGACATGAACCATCACATAATACTTGATTACTATTTTTGTTATGATGGTTTTGGATTATGAGAGCTTGGATGGAAAATGAGTTACTCATTCTCTCATTTCATTTCTCTCTCTTGTTTGAACTCTCTCTCTTGCTCTTCCTCTTGCTCTCTCTCTAGCTCAAGGCAACACCCTCTCATTAGTTGAGAAACATTGCCTTAGAGATAAAAGAAAACCCAAATCACTTCTCTACTCATCCTAGTTCACAAGGTTTGGCAAACCAAGTGTTCTAATTTCATCAAGTTCGAAGAAGAAGCCAAAGGTAGAAGCTTTCAGGTGGATCTATCTTCGGCGCAAGGAGACGACGATGTGAGGCCGATCCGTACACCGGAAAGAGTTGAAGATGAAGGAGTTCAAGAAAGGTATAGCCCCCTAACCGAGTAGGTAAAACTCCAGTTAGGTTGTTAGGTAGTTGTTTAACAAAGATCCGTATTTTGAGTCCATGTTACCATCTCTTGAAAAATCGTTTTTCATCATTTCCGCAAGCCCGTAAGTACCGGGAGAGGTAACGTGGACTTACAATCCTCAACCCGGAAGTTCCCTAATAAAAAAATATTACATACAAGATTTTACATGAATGAAAACAAAAAACTCTCATCTCACATAAAAATGCCCGGCTATTCAAAACACGACGATCAAATATAATATATTACAGCAACACAAAACATCACATGTCATCAACATAAGTAAATATGTGTATCCCAATTGTCGTTGACGTATAGCAACGAAACCAGCGATACACCACATATTCCCCTTATGGTCGCAGAAAAGAAAGTGAAAAAACTACAATAATTGGATCCGCAACCACCTTAGACATCATAAACCCAATGTATCACATACTTTAGATTGCATGCCTAACCAAATGGATTCCTTAGACATCACATACCTAACAATTATAAACCCCACCATTTAGTCTCGATATTGAAAACTCTTTCCAACTACCTGTTGGGTAATTCAACAAGATTCCCGATAACCTGATCGAATGCTCGTCGGAAACTTTAGTAGATGGTCGCACCCCCGATGCCAACGACGAAGTGCACTTAGGTGGAACACCGCGACCGCGACCACTCGAATGGATACTTTTGGCAACGGGGTTCTCCTACAGTCACTTGGTTAGGGCTATGGGGCGTGTCTATCTAGTAGGGTTACCCGGCGAATATTCGCATACGCTACATAATTGAGACGGACTTTTGATCGACATCAAAATTCCATGGCAACCGATCAAATGAGACTAAACTGCTAGATTTATAAAATTCAAACTAGTTATCTCATAACTAATTATTATGGACTCCAAATATTGTATCACAATCACAGATAGCTAGACGATGTTAAACTTTTCGATCGAATAAACAAACACCCAAAATTTCCCAAAGAGCTCAACACTTGAGCGAAGTTCAAAAAGTACCTAAAACATGCCACAGCTCCTATGAACCATCCGTAGAGGGGTCGACCCATGCCTGACTCATGTCGCCGCGGAACTTCCATAAACCCCAGGGTTTGGTGGCCGTTCCGATGGTCACAGAATCGAGTTAGGGTTTCATTCTTGTGGTGGGTCCACAGAATCGCTTGCATGATTTTCTGAAGATTTTAAAATTAGAAAAAATACAACTTTTGGAAAATTTCCAGCGAGAGAAAATATGGGTTATTGATATCCGCTCAAACTTTTTAACGTCGTCTAAATAACACGAAAAAATGTTAAAATTATGAATACGAAACACACTGAATTGCTTTTGCACAAAGATAACATCACATGCAAATTTAGCAAAAACAAGCAACACCTGAAATACTAAAACCCAGTGGCTGGAACACCATAAAAATCTGAGGCCAGAATACCCGAAAAAAACCGAGGTGGCCGGTTTTTGAAGACATGTAGCCGGCCATTTCCAACAATGAGGTCTCAGGTCTCTGTGGTGTTCATGTTACATCTCATGTGACATTCTGCAGTTGCTTAAAAAAATTTAATCTCTCTAAAAATTTCGACAGAAACTAGGATATTATATCGGGTGTTTCGGAGTTGTTTCGGTTTCGTAATTCTAACAAACATTGTCTAATTCTCTAGCATGGCTCTGATACCACTGTTGGGTTCCTTAGGAGCGACAGCAAGGTTTCGGGAGGTATCGTCCATGCCGTTTTTAAATTTTTGCCGTACTAAATTACCCTAACCCTAAAATCTTAACTAGAGATTTAGACGAACAACAATGTAAACAACTTTATATCTAAATGAATGAGGGATACAACCTTTGTAGACCGGTCCATCACTTCTAAAACTCCGTGTAGTAGTCCATTCACTCCAATTAGTGAACACCCAAACTTTAGTAAGGGTTCACATGAAGAAATGAACAAGTTTGCTCGAAGTCTTCGAGGCCGAAGATGATCTACGTCGAGGAGACTCAAGCTCATGGTATCTCTTCACTAATGGTAGATTACTGAAGCAAACGTCCTAAACTAAATGGCTAATATAGTAGAGGATGATGAAGTAGGAATTGGGCTCACTTTATATTTATCTTTCTCACTATTTTCTTTATCATTTCAAAATCTAGAAAGCTTTTTCATGAGGAAGAAGACGATGAAGTGAAGATGAGAATGAAACTCATGAGGTGAGAATAGCAACCATAGGTAAGTTAGTGTCATACACTAACTCAAGTAGAGATTAAACCATGGCAAAACAATAATGGTTAGGTTAATAAATATATACAAGTAAATCAAAATTAGTAGACTTGGTCAATGGTTCCACAAGTTTCTACAAGCTTCAACCATGTGACTAATTACCATTAATTTTGATTAACTTTAAATGAATAAAACCATTCATTATATCAAGCATGGTGTGAGTCTCATACACCCATGTAGCATGTGGCATCAAGCATGACACAAACTATTGTACATTAATATATATCACATATATACTAAGTGTACACATGTAAGAAAAAGAAATGTTCAAGTGAGTAAATATTAGTTAATGTAAATTAATATATCACATATATAATTATACACTAAATTATTAAATCAACACTTGATTTAATAATCCAGCTATATCACATACAACCGACCAATATCAAATGTAACAATCTATCGAATCAACACTTAATCCGATAAACCGGCTATATCACATATAACCGACCGATATCATGTATCGTGAGAATATAATGCGGTATCACATACGCGCATTAATCTCAGTCACGCACATATCACATATGTGCTCCTACTTCATTTAGCATGAACCAGGAAGTAGGGTTCCTAGGCACTCTAATGAGGTCTCACAAGGCATCAACCATGCCAATTTCAAATTTTACGGGTGCCGAGAAACCCTAATACGGATCGTTGACTAGAAGTTTAGGCGAAAAAGGAAACTAGTTAACATCTTAACTAAAGGAGAGAGGCTACAACCTTTGTAGATCCGGTTCTCCACTTTCTTAGCTCCACGTAGGCCTCCTCTCGCTGTCCATCTCGAATCATGGACTCAATCGTCGGCTTCATCGGAGAAATGGGCGGACTAGGTCGTTGGCTTCGCGCCGAAGAAGATCTACGTCGAGGCATCACAAGTTCAAGCTCCAACTTCACCAAGTTGTGAGACTCGTGAAGAAAACACCCAATATTACTTGGCAAGAGGTAGAGGGTGAAGAAATAGGTGGTGGGTTCACTTTAGAATTGGATTTCTCTCACTTTTGCTCAAGTTACCATTAATGGTCTTAAGCTTTTTCTTGAAGAAGAAGATGATGAAGAAGATAGAATATGATAAGTGTTGTTAAAAAGAATAATTAAAAATGAATACTTATCATCTTCCAACCTTGGTTAGGTGTAGAGAATAGACCATAGTTAGTGGGAATGGTTAGGGTTAAGGATGAAGACAAAATGGTCACTTTAGTCAAAGCTTCATGAAGCTTCAACAAGCTTCATGATAAAAAAGAAACCATTTTGTATTCTTATATCTTTTTCTCAAAAAGGAAAAGATAAATAATTAAGTGAAAATAAGAAATCCTAACCATTCACTAAACATGGTTTAAGTCTTTACACAAATCCAAGTGAGAATGTATCATCAAACATGATACAATCAAGTGCCCACAAAATATATCACATATATAATGAGCTATACAAGTGAGAATATCCCTTTAAAGTGAACCAATACTAGTTAATGCAAAGTAATATATCAAATATATAATTATACATTAAATCATTGAATCAACACTTGATTCAATGATCCGGTCATGTCGCACATAACCGACTAGTATACAATGTATCGACTTATCGAATCAATGATTCGATAACTAGGTTATATCGCATACAACCAATCGAAACATTCATCGCGAGAATGGAATACGGTATCCTATACACGCATTATTCTCGGTCCTGCACATATCTCATATGCGCTCCTATCTCGTTTCGCTTGAGCCAGGAAAGCTCTGTGTAGGACTCTAAAGACTCGTCAATACGCCGGTAACAGATGATGATCATATCAATCACCCACAAGCCGCAAGCGGTCTGCTAAACGTAACGGCCACCCGGGTATTGAGCGATCAGAAGATCGACGAGCTATCCCGCTCACACTCCTGTAAATCCAATCAGTAACACTTACCGTAAAGTCCGGTCTGTTCGTCTGATATATCGCATATCAAGTCTAGGGGTGGTGAACGTCAGACCCCAGTAACCGATAAGTCGTGCCGATGTGAGGCTCATAACTGGTTGAGAAACTACTGGTAACACTTATCAGCAAATCTCTGATCAGCCCTGGCCAGGGACTTCCCTGTTACGGCCAATCGAGCACAGCGCAACATCAACCCCCCAATACCGGGAGAGACGAAACCCCTCCTATTGCTCATTGCCTCCATGTGATTCGGGACTGTACCCAAAGACCACCGTTTTGCATGCCCTCATGGATGTGGTATGGTGGAGATCAAAGCACAGTGGGAATCACACAAGACTCTATGACGATCTCGGGTCTACAGACTAACCTGCACAAGTGTCACCTGAGAACTGCCATCTGACGTGAGGTATAATACCAACTGGGAGTTCTCGGCGAGTCCGTCCAGTGTACCTAGTCTCCACTGAGCACCCGTATACCATCTCTGATGTCAAACAACAATGGATATGGGATCATCCATCGCCCATCTCATGGGTCGAGAAGCGTATACGCTAGTCTACACTGGTATATCGATTCCCCGTCTCGATACACCCATGACTAGGGACCTTGAAGGATGTACTTATGGACTACCATGTTCCCACTAGTATGATCTGCATCATAGTCCAGGCAGTCAAGTACACATCCTAAGGGCTTTACCAACATGTAACTATAAGACAGTTTAAAGAGACTAGTATACATGTTAAGATAAAGAGTAACCAGATAGCATACTATCATATCGAGCAAGAAAGTCATCTCTATAAATGACCAAGCATCCAATATAATATACATCATCTGTACAATACTGGCCTCTAGGGCATACATACAACTAACAATCTCCCACTTGCACTAGGGCCAGCTGCTGTAGTATCGCATACCGAGCATCCCGAAGAGTCTCTCAAACTGTATCTGGGGAATGGCCTTCATGAGTGGATCCGCCATGTTGTTCTTCGTGTCAACCCTCCTAACCTCGATCTCCCGGCGATCAACTATCTCCCGGATCAGGTGATACCGCCTCAAAATATGCCTGGATCGTTGATGGGACCTGGGTTCCTTGGCCAAAGCCACCGCTCCATTGTTATCGCAATACAAAGGTAATGGATGCTCAATGGATGGAACCACTCCAAGTTCAGTAATGAACCTCTTGATCCAGACAGCCTCTTTAGCAGCATCGTTGGCAGCGATGTATTCAGCCTCCATCGTCGAGTCTGCCACGGTTTCCTGCTTGGAACTCTTCCAGCTAACCGTCCCTCCGTAAAGGGTAAAGACAAATCCCGACTACGACTTAGAGTCGTCCTTATCACTCTGGAAGCTCGAATCGGTAAAGGATTCCACTTGGAGTTCTCTGTTACCATACACCAATAGCATCTCTTTAGTCCTTCTCAAGTACTTGAGAATGCTCTTCACAGCTGTCCAGTGACTCTCTCCATGATCAGCTTGATACCTGCTCACTATACTTAGTGAGTATGCTACATCGGGTCTGGTACATAGCATCGCGTACATGATAGAGCCTACAGCCGACGCATAGGGTATCCCTTGCATGCGAGCACTCTCCAAATCAGTCTTGGGAGACATCTCTTTGGAGAGAGTGACTCCAGAGATCGTGGGCAAGTTCCCACGCTTGGATTCTTCCATACTAAATCTCTTTAGTATGGTGTCAATGTACCTGGATTGGGACAATCCAAATATCCTTTTGGATCTATCTCTATAGATCCTAATTCCTAATATGCAGGAGGCATCACCAAGATCTTTCATTGAGAATCTTTGTGATAAGAAGAGCTTGACCGATTGCAGCATAGGAATATCATTTCCTATCAAGAGTATGTCGTCCACGTACAATACGAGGAAGACAACCTTACTCTCTGCCACCTTCTTGTAGATACAAGGTTCATCTGGATTTTTGACGAAATCAAACTCTTTGATAACGACGTCAAAGCAGATGTTCCAACTCCGCGATGCTTGCTTTAATCCATAAATGGATTTAAGCAGCTTGCACACCTTCCCGCTGCTCCCACTGTCTATGAAGCCCACTGGCTGAGTCATGTACACGCACTCTTCTAAATCACCGTTTAGAAAGGCGGTCTTAACATCCATTTGCCAGATTTCGTAATCATGATATGCAGCGATGGCAAGCATGATCCGGATGGATTTAAGCATAGCCACTGGAGAAAAGGTTTCGTCATAATCCACACCTGGTCTATGACGAAAACCCTTTGCAACAAGTCTAGCTTTGAAAGTCTCCACTTTCCCATCTACACCAAGTTTTTTCTTGAAGATCCACTTGCTGTAACGTTTTGAAAATCGTTTCGGTGAAATTTCGAAAAAATCGGTAAAATAAGGGGGTTTTCTGTAAAAAATTAAAATACAAATATCTTATTATAAAAATTAAATATACATATTCTAGCTATGTAATTGCTATTATTTGGTGTTTATTGAGCCGCTGGTGAAATTTCAAATTTTCTGAAAAAATATTATTTTATTATCATTTTAAGCCGTCACTAATACATTTAATTAGAGAAAATTATAAATTCGAATGAGTTGAAACAAATTTTGTGCAACATAAAACATTAAATAAAATTTTATCATGTGGTTTTTGGAACGAAATCATTTGCCAAAAACGGTTTAGAAATTATTGAAGAAAAAAGGCTTTTTTTAGCGTAAATGGTTGTTTGGGGTATTGTATTTATCATTTTTCATCACCCCACACCCGTACCCACTCCCACACACCCCCATTCACTTCTCCCCTTGGCTGAATTCAGTAGCCCCCTCTCTTGTCCCCACTTGGTTTGCAAAAGAAAAGAAAAGAAAGAAACCAAAGGAAATGAAAGGAAATTGTAAAATGAGTTGGACCTTTGACTTTATGCCTTGACTTGGACTATTTTCCTCACCTCCCTCTCTCTCCTCTCCCCTCCATTTTCAGCCGAGCCCCCCTTTGTGCAGCCCCAATTTTCCCCCTCTCTTTTCCTCATCAAAAAGTCTTCAAAATCCATCAAATTTCCATCAAAAATTAAACCAAAACCCAAATCTAACTCCTAACCATTTTTCATTAGCTATTCTTGCATGGATCTAGGGAGCAAGTTGGCATTTTAGAGGCTTTGAATTTCATGTTTGATCTCTTGATCATGAGGTATAAATTCTAACCTTTTCTTAAATTGTGTTAATTGTTTCATGTTAGCTTAATTAGTTTTTTTTAATTAGTTCTAGGTGCTTGAATTAAAATTCAAGAGAAGGGTTTTGAATTAATGATTAGGGTTTGTGATCAAGTGAGGTTTTTATCAATTGGTTATGGGTGTTATGAGGAGATTAACATGTGGTTGCATGCAAAATCTAAGTTAGTTGCTATTTACTAATTTGTTAATTTAAAATTGTGATAACTTTGCTAATTGCTAACTAGGTTTTTATAATTAGTCTAATTATTAGGTTTGAAAATCTAATTATGGTTTCATAGCATTATTAATATTATAATGAGTGGTTTAATACCTTAGGTTATGCAAATCTAAGCTTAATTCTTAAATCGAGAATTTTTTTGCTTGAAAATTGTTAAAATTGGATAATTTGTAAACTAGGTTTTTGGGGTTTATGGAATTTAATGAGATTAAATTATGGAAATCATTTTTATGACTTATTTAAGATAATTAGTGAATATTGTGGCCTCTAGATTCGTCTATACATCGAGTTTTGTACAAAAACGGTGATTTGTGCTTGCTAGATTTTCGGAAAAATGACTTTTTAAGTGAAATTTGGGTTTTCGTGAATTTTAAGCTATTTTATATTATAATTAGTGCATGTAATTGTACAAATTAGTGTGTTGGGAGCTTTCTCGATGTTTTGGCGTTTGTACACCGACATCGAGGGTTTTTGGGTCGATTTGTGAAGCAACCATAGGTTTTGACCTATGTGAGATTCGTGCGTCGTTTTGGTCATGAGGCGGATTTTAATGCGATATGGTGCGTTATGATATGTAGGTACCCCATGTGGACTTCGAGACGACAAGCAAGCGCGTGGCGACGTCGGCACCGGCTAGCGAGGACCAGGTGAGTAGATTTATATCTACGGGGAGAAGTCGGGTGGATGGCTTATAGCACCCCCGCAGTCCGTGATGATGTATACGGATGCGTATACACACCAACAATTTATGATATGTTGTTAGGAATTATTATCGATGATTTTAGATGGATATTGGTGTTGGATTAGTGCATGGTTACGACACCTTAGGTAGTGGGTGCAATACACTTACACATACATACATATACATACTTGCATACATTCCTTATTTCATATGGGCGTGTATGGGAATATATATTTATGTGTTCACATGGGTATGGGACTATGTGTTCATATACTGGATTTGAGGATAGTATTTGGAATTTGAGATGAGTCGATGAGATTGGGCTTGAGGCCACGAGATCGGTGACGTGATTTGGTTCTTATTGAGATACGACATGATGTTTTAGCGGGTCTTCTGACGTAGTAATTCTTACACCCGCATGCATACATAGATGGCATCAATATTGTACTAGACGTAGGACATTATTCCGGATCATGATATTTGATAAAGAAGATACCAAATGAATAGGGTGATTGATGTGACTTTGACCGTACCCAGATTTGGGGATGCCGTACGACGGATTTACGTACGAGCTATATATTGATGATTGATCCGCACTCTTGACTTGGGATGCCTGATTATAGATATGGTATCGGATATGATATTATTAAGGCGGGATCACCGACTAATATATATGCAGGTATGTATATACATCGACTCAGATGTTAGGCGGTTTCCTTACCTGTAGTCCAGCTGGTTAGCTTAGCCCTTTAGTTTAGTTTAGTTGTTAGATTAGATTCGATTCTTACCTATTTCAAAAACTAACGAATCGTGGGTATTTTAAAAGACAGCCCAAGGGATCCTACGGAGATTTCAAAAGACGTATCTTTTCATAAAAACACCGTAGCCCCTATTTCCAAAACCCCATGATTCGTGTTATTTTAAAAGGCACCATTTGTAGGACTTATATTAGATTAATGCAGATTAGTTATAGTTGTGTCTAGTTTTCAGCTTCCGCTCATTATTGATGTTCGCTCTGCCTCGCATATTTATTTTGCTGCATATTCCATTATTGATATCATGTTGTTAGGACACCAGCACCATTACCGATAATGCGTATGTACCACGTACACCTACTTGCCGGCTCACACACATCTTCATCGGTAATTGCCATGTCACGTACACTTTAGATGATATATTTGCTTGACTTAGCTTGTTAGCTAGTAGTTTTGACATGATATTAGTGTACTTCCTTTATATGCCATATTAGACATTGTAGTTATTACTTGTCGCTTCATGCATACTGCTATTCATTGTTATGCCGTATTCATGGATTCTCATGCTTATATTCATGGTTTTACATCCTATTGATGATTCGGATTTCCATGATATTTTCTGGATTTGGAGGAAAACCGCAAAACATATATAAACTGTTTTCTCTCTTTTAAAATAAAAAGTGCGGTTTTCCCATGATGTATGAGTCGTCCACCATGAGTTTGCTGATGGATTTCGAAACCCGATTCGAGGAGGCAGATGAACCGTTTTAGGTACATGGTGGACCCGGTAAGGTACCCCGGGGCATGAAGCGCGTGATGATGACGATGTGAGCCTGGCAGGGGAGCACTACCTACCGGTGATTTTACCCGACGCGTCGGATATCCGGAGGATACCGTCGTGGTCTTAAGATAGATGGTAGGTACCGGTCTGGACTGACGGCTCCCTAGATATTGTGATTGAGACATTGAGATTTCTAGATATTGAGGTACAAAGACTGTGATACAGAGATATCGAGATATTGGGAATACGTTTTGTGCCGATGCTAGGCACTGTTTTATGCTGATTTCATTATGATACCTCATTTTAAAAATACAAAGGAAATCTCACTAAATTTTGGAAACAGTTCTTCATTTACATGTATTCTGTTTTCATGCATTCATACCTCATTCATATGATATATTGCTACCCTTGGGCACTGACACGGGTACATGGGATTACACTCGGATTAGATATTTACCCTAGCCTTGTTATTGGCTGCTGGTTATATATATTTGAGGATGTATATTGCTCGTATGACCTAGGATTGCGTCATACATGCGATTTTTATTCGTAGATATTTTTCTATTCACGAGTTGGCAACTCACCCCCGTTGTGCCCCAGTTTCTTGCAGGTTTGCCGTACAGCTTTCATTACGGCTTGCGGGCATAGTTTCCTTCGGATGATTTGCTAGTAGGTGGGTTTACTTGTATCGTAACCCCATTATATCTTGTATATTATTATTCTGTTGTATCTAGAAGTTCCATCAACCAAACATGTAATTATTTCAGAGATAGAGACCAGTGTTGTCTACTCTATCGACCTTAGAGTCGTGCGTTGTATTTATACGAATTTCATGCTGTTTTGAGTTTCCTTTTCTGTTGTGATCCTCGCCTTTCGGCGTTGTATATTATATTGCTTGTGTGGTTGTGACCGTCGATTGACGAAGAACTAGCTCCCTCTTGGGGATGCCTTTTTATTGATTTCATATACTATTCATGTTGTATCCCGTTTGGGGGCCAGTATTTACAAAGGAGACTCTGCCGAAATTTTCAGTAAAATTTTGATGTTTTTAAAAACCGTATAATTCGACTTATGCTATTGAAACTACTTGCTTTAAGTTGGTTTTTCCTGCACTCTACTATTTTCTTGGTTTGGATCTCTGAGTTTTCGGTTTACTTAGATTACGTACGCCTCGAGACGTTCGTAGTTTAAGTGCCGGTCATGTTCCGTACTTTCGGGTCGTGACAAAGTTGGTATCAGAGCGTTAGGTTTTACCTTCGGAGCGTAGGATGACCCTTGGTTGATGGAACATGTGACTAAGGTAGAGTGACGTACCGTTGGTATGTTCCACGGCATATTTACGACACGCCACTCCACTTATGAAGCCTTAGGATGTACATTTCCTTGTTCAGTATTATATTCCTTCCTGATCTAGCCTCATCGGTACCAGTTTGGTTTTGCTGCTACGGTTACGGCAGGGAGAGCTACGGCTAGAGTTGCGGTCAGCACAAGCTCGTCACGAACGAGGACTGACCAGGGCGAAATTCCGGCGACTCACGATTGCAGAGATGTATCTTTTTACCGTGTTTCCGCGCCACGAGTGTTTGGCGGATCGCCTTTATGAGGTTACTCGGAGGCGCTGATCGACACTAGAGAATTGAGCCAATGATACAGGCCAGCCAGATTTTGATGACTGTTGGTGTGTTGCTTACTCCTGATGATCGAGGCACGGTTCAGCATGCAGACGAGTGAGCCAGTTATTGCTGCGAACGACGAGATATCGCCCCAGATGTTGGAGCTATTGCAGTATAAGTTGTACTAAGAGATGATAGAAGGTCGCTAGTCATCGAGGATGAATGACTAGGACATATGGATCGTTCGCCTACCCCGATGCGAGGTCATCAGATAGATTGATTCTAGCTAGAGACGACTTCACGCGGAGACGTTGAGAGTCGACAGAGACGATCGAATGTCAGAAACCTATTATTCCAAGTTTAAAGTAGTCGGAAAGACATGCAGGCAATTCCATAGTCCCTCTAGAAGAATGAAACCCTAACTCGACATAATGACCGTGTGAAAGCCTTTGAACCTTCGGGTTTACGGTAGTTCTACGGCGCCATTAGTGAGGCTTGGGTTTGCCCTTCTACGGCTGGACCACCGATGCTGTGGTATGTACTCGATACTATTAAACTGTGCCCAAGAGGTTGAGCTCTTGGGGGATTATGAGGTTTTGAAGACTCGATCGGATGGCTCGACTTAATTCGGATGCTTGGTGGTGAGATGCATTCTTGGGAGACTCCAGATACAAGGATAGTCGTTGGAGCTCAGTCCATGCAGCCGCGACGAGACGAGTCCAAAGCAGACGACATTAGAGAAAAGTGGAGTAAGAGGTTCGCACCAGATCTAGATGAGATGACGTTCCACTCCGCCGACATCAGAGAGGCGATGCGCATGCCGAGGCATGGTACTTGGACTTACCTTCCAGATGGAGTCGCGATGAGTATGCAGTCGTTCCAGAGCAAGATGCAGATATAGAAAAGGACAATGACTTCCGGACAGTTGGCAGAGACGAGACATGGAAGAGACCGTGAGCAAGATTCCTTCCAGGACACTGCTGCAATGATACTTGCACCCAGGATCAGATGTGTCATGTACATTCAGAGAGCCAGAGGCCGACGCCAGTGATATGCTGTCTTACGAGTGGTCGTGATGATTGACCGAGAGATGACCAGAGAAGTGCCAGAATGGGATCATCCCCGTTAGCACACCTGACAGGGCCGATGAGCCGATGGACCGAGAGATTGGTAATTCACAGTGAAGACCTTAACCCAGGAGTGGTCATTGTTATGCACACCAGCAGGCCAGAGTTCATGATCATCGACGAGACGTCCCACTAGGGACCGTGACAGTTGGCCGAGATTCTTAGAGGATGTGCTTGAGCGGTACTGTTCCGCCATTATTGATTTCGATGTTTTGGGTGATTTATTCGTATGATTTGATTTTGATGATTGAGGATTTACGATCTTTGCACAGTGTTGCACTTGATATCGTTTTCGTGCTTTAGTTTCACATGTTTGTGATTTTACGGTTTTAAACAGTTGAGTTGATTTTGTGCGTATGCACGCACGCGATTTGGTTCCTGCACTCTGTATAGTTTATATATGCTGGCAGTGCAGTGACATGTATTTTGTGCACTTGGATACACTGGATTTCGATTTCGAGGGTGATGCTCGACATTTGTTTTGTGCATTTTATGCACCGGATTGGATTTTTAGCGCCTGTTGGGCGCCTGTTACGAGATGCGATTTGGTGCACACCAGATGCACTAATTCGAAATTTTTCGTGCACGTCAGATGCACCTGATTTTGCTGTCAGGCACACACGTTGCCTACGACACACGTTGCCTACGACAGATGTTTCGTGCACACCCGATGCACTTAGATATTGTTTCTGTGCGCATGTATGGCACATTCATGGATTTTGATTTCCGTGCGCACCAGACGCACGTAGCATTCATGTGCATATTTTGGGATTTATTTCGTATAGAGCAGTACGTTTTTATGATATTGCTATGTGTTTTCGTACTGAGCAGGACTAGCCAGAGGACAGTACCTGAATATATTTTGCATGCATTGATAGTTATTGAAGGGATTTCCAAAAAGCGAGCTATAGCCTCAGTATTTACCTACGTGTCTGATATGACATGAAATATTTAAAACAAGGAGACCCTTCTAAATTGTTTCCAAAACGGCGGAACGTACATTTCAAACAAAGGTATATATGTATATTGTTATTTCCTTATGATAGACGTCCGCCACTGTGCTGTGTTACGCGTGCACAGCGACTTAAAGAGATTTGGCATGCATTTCCTTCAGATACTTACATATATAGATTCGATATTTACATGTATAGTTTCGAGTTATGTCATATTGGTTTTGATTTGGATTTGGCATTGATGTCTTCTCCATGACTCCGATGATTGCGGGATGCTTGACGGAGTTTTGATTTGAGTTATATGCTCATTTTTCAAGCGCATGCGCTGCGCTACGATTTGTTTTATGTAGTTACAATTTCGGAGCCCCGAAGACTTGATGGTTTTTCTTAGATATTCCAGTATTTGGGGGAGTTTGAATTTAAATTCGGGGACCGAATTTCCTTAAGGGGGGAAGATTGTAACGTTTTGAAAATCGTTTCGGTGAAATTTCGAAAAAATCGGTAAAATAAGGGGTTTTCTGTAAAAAGTCAAAATACAAATATCTTATTATAAAAATTAAATATACATATTCTAGCTATGTAATTGCTATTATTTGGTGTTTATTGAGCCGCTGGTGAAATTTCAAATTTTCTGAAAAAATATTATTTTATTATTATTTTAAGCCGTCACTAATACATTTAATTAGGGAAAATTACAAATTGGAATGAGTTGAAACAAATTTTGTGCTTCATAAAACATTAAATAAAATTTTATCATGTGGTTTTTGGAACGAAATCATTTGCCAAAAACGGTTTAGAAATTATTGAAGAAAAAAGGCTTTTTTTTAGCGTAAATGGATGTTTGGGGAATTGTATTTATCATTTTTTATCACCCCACACCCGTACCCACACCCACACACCCCCATTCACTTCTCCCCTTGGCTGAATTCAGCAGCCCCCTCTCTTGTCCCCACTTGGTTTGCAAAAGAAAAGAAAAGAAAGAAAACAAAGGAAATGAAAGGAAATTGTAAAATGAGTTGGACCTTTGACTTTATGCCTTGACTTGGACTATTTTCCTCACCTCCCTCTCTCTCCTCTCCCCTCTATTTTCAGCCGAGCCCCCCCTTTGTGCAGCCCCAATTTTCCCCCTATCTTTTCCTCATAAAAAAGTCTTCAAAATCCATCAAATTTCCATCAAAAATTAAATCAAAACTCAAATCTAACTCCTACCCATTTTTCATTAGCTAATCTTGCATGGATCTAGGGAGCAAGTTGGCATTTTAGAGGCTTTGAATTTCATGTTTGATCTCTTGATCATGAGGTATAAATTCTAACCTTTTCTTAAATTGTGTTAATTGTTTCATGTTAGCTTAATTAGTTTTTTTTAATTAGTTCTAGGTGCTTGAATTAAAATTCAAGAGAAGGGTTTTGAATTAATGATTAGGGTTTGTGATCAAGTATGGTTTTTATCAATTGGTTATGGGTGTAATGAGGAGATTAACATGTGGTTGTATGCAAAATCTAAGTTAGTTGCTATTTACTAATTTGTTAATTTAAAATTGTGATAACTTTGCTAATTGCTAACTAGGTTTTCATAATTAGTCTAATTATTAGGTTTGAAAATCTAATTATGGTTTCATAGCATTATTAACATTATAATGATTGGTTTAATACCTTAGGTTATGCAAATCTAAGCTTAATTCTTAAATCGAGAATTTTTTTGCTTGAAAATTGTTAAAATTGGATAATTTGTAAACTAGGTTTTTGGGGTTTATGGAATTTAATGAGATTAAATTATGGGAATCATTTTTATGACTTATTTAAGATAATTAGTGAATATTGTGGCCTCTAGATTCGTCTATACATCGAGTTTTGAACAAAAACGGTGATTTGTGCTTGCTAGATTTTCGGAAAAATGACTTTTTAAGTAAAATTGGGGTTTTCGTGAATTTTAAGCTATTTTATATTATAATTAGTGCTTGTAATTATACAAATTAGTGTGTTGGGAGCTTTCTCGATGGTTTGGCGTTTGTACGCCGACATCGATGGTTTTTGGGTCGATTTGTGAAGCAACCATAGGTTTTGACCTATATGAGATTCGTGCGTCGTTTTGGTCATGAGGCGGATTTTAATGCGATATGGTGCGTTATGATATGTAGGTACCCCATGTGGACTTCAAGACGACAAGCAAGCGCGTGGCGACGTCGGCACCGGCAAGCGAGGACCAGGTGAGTAGATTTATATCTACGGGGAGAAGTCGGGTGGATGGCGTATAGCACCCCCGCAGTCCGTGGTGATGTATACGGATGCGTATACACACCAACAATTTATGATATGTTGTTAGGATTTATTATCGATGATTTTAGATGGATATTGGTCTTGGATTGGTGCATGGTTACGACACCTTAGGTAGTGGGTGCACTACACTTACACATACACACATATACATACTTGCATACATTCCTTATTTCATATGGGCGTGTATGGGAATATATATTTATGTGTTCACATGGGTATGGGACTATGTGTTCATATACTGGATTTGAGGATAGTATTTGGAATTTGAGATGAGTCGATGAGATTGGGCTTGAGGCCAGGAGATCGGTGACGTGATTTGGTTCTTATTGAGATACGACATGATGTTTTACCGGGTCTTCTGACGTAGTAATTCTTACACCCGCATGCATACATAGATGGCATCAATATTGTACTAGACGTAGGACATTATTCCGGATCATGATATTTGATAAAGAAGATACCAAATGAATAGGGTGATTGATGTGACTTTGACCGTACCCAGATTTGGGGATGCCGTACGACGGATTTACGTACGAGCTATATATTGATGATTGATCCGCACTCTTAACTTGGGATGCCTGATTATAGATATGGTATCGGATATGATATTATTGAGGCGGGATCACCGACTAATATATATGCAGGTATGTATATACATCGACTCAGATGTTAGGCGGTTTCCTTACCTGTAGTCCAGCTGGTTAGCTTAGCCCTTTAGTTTAGTTTAGTTGTTAGATTAGATTCGATTCTTACCTTTTTCAAAAACTAACGAATTGTGGGTACTTTAAAAGACAGCCCAAGAGATCCTACGGAGATTTCAAAAGACGTATCTTTTCATAAAAACACCGTAGCCCCTATTTTCAAAACCCCATGATTCGTGTTATTTCAAAAGGTACCATTTCTAGGACTTATATTAGATTAATGCAGATTAGTTATAGTTGCGTCTAGTTTTCAGCTTCCGCTCTTTATTGCTGTTCGCTCTGCCTCGCATACTTATTTTGCTGCATATTCCATTATTGATATCATGCTGTTAGGACACCAGCACCATTATCGATGATTCGTATGTACCACGTACACCTACTTGCCGGCTCACACACATCTTCATCGGTAATTGCCATGTCACGTACACTTTAGATGATATATTTGCTTGACTTAGCTTGTTAGCTAGTAGTTTTGACATGATATTAGTGTACTTCCCTTATATGCCATATTAGACATTGTAGTTATTACTTGTCTCTTCATGCATACTGCTATTCATTGTTATGCCGTATTCATGGATTCTCATGCTTATATTCATGGTTTTACATCCTATTGATGATTCGGATTTCCATGATATTTTCTGGATTTGGAGGAAAACCGCAAAACATATATAAACTGTTTTATCTCTTTTAAAATAAAAAATGCGGTTTTCCCATGATGTATGAGTCGTCCACCATGAGTTTGCTGATGAATTTCGAGACCCGATTCGAGGAGGCGGATGAACCGTTTCGGGTACATGGTGGACCCGGTAAGGTACCCCGGGGCATGAAGCGCGTGATGATGACGATGTGAGCCTGGCAGGGGAGCACTACCTACCGGTGATTTTACCCGACGCGTCGGATATCCGGAGGATACCGTCGTGGTCTTGAGATGGATGGTACGGGCCGGTCTGGACTGACGGCTCCCTAGATATTGTGATTGAGACATTGAGATTTCGAGATATTGAGGTACAGAGACTGTGATACAGAGATATCGAGATATTGGGATTACGTTTTGTGCCGATGCTAGGCACTGTTTTATGCTGATTTCATTATGATACCTCATTTTAAAAATACAAAGGAAATCTCACTAAATTATGGAAACAGTTCTTCATTTACATGTATTCTGTTTTCATGCATTCATACCTCATTCATATGATATATTGCTACCCTTGGGCACTGACACGGGTACATGAGATTACACTCGGGTTAGATATTTACCCTAGCCTTGTTATAGGCTGCTGGTTATATATATTTGAGGATGTATATTGCTCGTATGACCTAGGATTGCGTCATACATGCGATTTCTATTCGTAGATATTTTTCTGTTCACGAGTTGGCAACTCACCCCCGTTGTGCCCCAGTTTCTTGCAGGTTTGCCGTACAGGTTCATTACGGCTTGCGGGCATAGTTTCCTTCGGATGATTTGCTAGTAGGTGGGTTTACTTGTATCGTACCCCCATTATATCTTGTATATTATTATTCTGTTGTATCTAGAAGTTCCATCAACCAAACATGTAATTATTTCAGAGATAGAGACCAGTGTTGTTTATTCTATCGACCTTAGAGTCGCGCGTTGTATTTATACGAATTTCATGCTGTTTTGAGTTTCCTTTTCTGTTGTGATCCTCGCCTTTCGGCGTTGTATATTATATTGCTTGTGTGGTTCTGACTGTCGATTGACGAAGTGCTAGCTCCCGCTTGGGGATACCTTTTTATTGATTTCGTATACTATTCATGTTGTATCCCGTTTGGGGGCCAGTATTTACAAAGGAGACTCTGCCGAAATTTTCAGTAAAATTTTGATGTTTTTAAAAACCGCATAATTCGGCTTATGCTATTGAAACTACTTGCTTTAAGTTGGTTTTTCCTGCACTCTACTATTTTCTTGGTTTGGATCTCTGGGTTTTCGGTTTACTTAGATTACGTACGCCTCGAGACGTTCGTAGTTTAAGTGCCGGTCATGTTCCGTACTTTCGGGTCGTGACACTTGCTCCCAATGGGTTTTACCCCTTCAGGAGCAACTTCCAAAGTCCATACTTTGTTGGTGTACATGTATTCCATCTCGGACCACATAGCATCCAGCCATTTCACTGAGTCCCTACTCGTGATGGCCTGCTCGAAGCTAGTTGGGTCATCATCCTCCATGATGCAATCCTCGCTCCCACCATCCATGAGAAAAGCGTAGTATCTCTCAGGTTGGCGAGAAACCCTACTAGATCGGCGGAGAGGCTGGGGTTCATCGGGAACTACGGAATCCTCTGGTTCCACCAGATCTTCTGTTGTAGCATTTGTAGCTGGAAGCTCTTCCAGTTCTACCTCATGACCACTAATCTCTTTTTCAAGAAATTCCTTTTCTAGAAAGGTGGCATGCCGAGAAACAAACACTCTTTGTTCCTCAGGGTGGTAGAAGATATACCCTTGAGAATTCTTCGGATATCCAATAAATTTGCATAGAACAGACCGTGCCTCGAGTTTGTCCGGATTTTGTTGTTTGACATAGGCTGGACAACCCCATATCTTAACATACTTAAGACGTGGTCTCTTTCCTTTCCATATCTCATATGGAGTGGTAGGCACAGATTTGGTGGGGACCATATTCAATAGATGTATGGCTGTTTCAAGCGCATACCCCCAGAAGGAAATAGGTAACTCAGCTGTGCTCATCATAGAGCGCACCATATCTAATAGGGTGCGGTTCCTCCGTTCTGATACACCATTGTGCTGTGGTGTATATGGAGGAGTCAGCTGAGAGAGAATCCCATTCTCTTTTAGGAAGTCCAGGAATTCATTGCTCAAGTATTCACCTCCTCGATTAGATCGAAGGATTTTAATACTTTTTCCAGTTTGGTTCTCGACTTCTTGTTTATATTATCTAAATTTCTCAAAAGCTTCAGACTTGTGTCTTATTAAGTACACATGTCCGTATCTTGAGAGATCGTCAGTGAATGTAATGAAGTACGAAGAACCATCCCTGGCATGTGTAGACATGGGACCGCATACATCACTATGTATCAGTCCCAAGAGTTCGGTAACTCTTTCTCCGTATCCCGTAAATAGAGTTTTGGTCATCTTTCCTTTGAGACATGACTGGCAAGTGTCATAAGATGAAAATTCGAATGGTTTCAAATATCCATCCTTATGCAACTTAGCCAGTCGTGTCGCATTGATGTGACCCAGTCTACAATGCCACAAGAAGGATTCGTTCAGTTCTGAACTCTTCCTCTTGTGTGTGTTTGTTATGCTCAGAACTGTTGATTGATTTAGAACATAAATGCCATTGCACAACGTGCCTGATCCAACCAACTTTTGGTTACGGAAAATGTTCATAACATTGTCCTGTAATACAAAATTATATCCCTCTTTACTCAACAAAGAAACCGATATAATGTTGCATATCAGGTTCGGCATGTAATAGCATTCGTTCAGAACCAATGTATTACCAGTTGGTAATACAAGGTGATATTCCCCGACAGTCTTAGCTGCAACAATTGCACCATTTCCAACTCTAATGTCTTTATCCCCTTCTCCAAGTTCTCTACCTTTCCTTAGCCCATGTAACTGATTACATATATGGGATCCTGACCCGATATCTAATACACAGGACGCAGAGCAAATGGAGAAACAGTTCTCTGTAACGAACACACCCGAAGAAAATGCATCAACATGTACTTTCTTCATTCGGGTGGCATGGGAATCCTGGTATTCCCCTATATCCTGTTCATTCCTATAACTCTTATAAGAAAGAACGGAACCAACGTTCCCCAGCACAGTATAACATGCGGGTTCGGTCAATACATCCATATTATTATCTTGATTAGGGCCTGACATGTTCGCTACCTGGAGAGAGAGAGAAGAAAACACTTTAGCGTATGCTCGTGCAAGATCAGATTGGTTATTATCTTATCTAATCAGGATGGCTCCTACTGGTTTTTATCAAATCTTCCTTCAAACCCTAAAAGGAAAGACTAGCCGGGATTAATTACACACTACAAGTTCGCCAATCTTTCAGCCAGGCCAGTGTCGGTACTTTGAGGGAGGTCCCCCGTGCTTTCGCACGAACCTAATTAATGTAAACCTCGTTTTCCCAGAGGCGTAACCTCGTTGACATCTTTCTAGACACCTACTTGATCGGCTAATTGCAATGTGCAAAACTCTCCCAGGAGTAACTCTTACTCGCAGTGGGTATCGGGATCCAACTATCTCATAGAAGGTATGCAATCTCATTGCAAATTTCAACACTTGAAATTCCCGATAATGCTTTTGCCCCTAGCGTGCTATGACCTTGACGGAAGCCAACAAACCACAGCCCGCTAGTCAAGTTCAACCCGTACATTTCATGACAGAATTAAACCCACCCGCATGACCCTTGACGAAAGCCAACAAAGCCGTACGACTACCCTAATCCAGTCGCATCATATGCAGCAGATAAGCAGCACATAGCTACCGCACACTACACCTTGACGAAAGCCAACAAATGTAGCACGAATACTATATGCAACTTATCTGAAATGACGGAGGGCTACGACAGGTTTTTCTGAAAACCTATTGCGTAATGAACTTGATATCGTTGTAGGATCGAATGAATTTTGAAATGGAGTGTTTTTGAGGCTTTTCTAGTTTTGCTAAAGGAGTCACTCCCGGTGAAGGGATCGTCGGTCCTTTCCTCGTCGAATGAGGTGCGGGATATATCATATATATCACTGTGCAAAGCAAAAACTCTTAAAAGCAATCAAAAAACAAACCGAGTGTGTAGCATCTGCCAGTTATTGCTAAAGGAGTCACTCCCGGTGAAGGGATCTCGGTCCTTTCCTCGTCGAATGAGGTGCGGGATATATCATATATATCACTGTACAAAGCAAGAACTGTAGCTACCTGTTTCATTTTGAAATTCGATTCCACAACATCTTAGGTTTCTTTTCTTTCATTAATCACATTAATGAAGTCCCATCATTTAAGTCACCTAAACATCACAGATAAATACGACGTACACTTATGCCATCCGCATTCACCTCGATGTCCCCTCGTGCACCGTTAGGTTAGGTAACTAACGGCAGAGCAGGGCAGGGCTAGTGCGGGTGCAAAACATAAGTAACGTCTATATAATATATCGTATATACTATATAAAGTATCTATCACAGAACATCACATGATCATATCACAGATATCGCAGTAGAAAATATCATATGAAATATTGGGTATACTAGGACGTCCGTGTTTTCAATACGAGCCAGTATAAAACACGGATTCCACGGTCGTGATGAATAGCCAATCCCACACCCCTAGATCCCTACGAGAGCGGCAAGCAACCCTACCAATTCTAGGGTTAGGAGACCCGGACTCGACTCCTCGAGTTGGTCTCCCACTGGACCCCAGAACCCGGTTACTTGTGCTCTCCTCCTTGGGTCTATCCTAATGCGGAAAAGTAAATAATATACAAAAGGTGACAACATCTGCAACCTGGAAGTGCCCCAAATAAAAGAATATTATATACAAGTTTTTACATGAATGAAAATGAAAAACACTCATCTCACATAAAAACTCCCCCGGCTATTCGACACGACAATCCAATATAATATATCCAGCAACACATAACATCGCATGTCATCAACGTAAGTAAATATGCGCATCCCAATTGTCGTTGACATATAGCAACGAAACCGGCGATATCACATATTACACTTACGGTCACAGAAAAAAAAGTATAAAACTACATCAGTTGGAATTCGCAACAATCTTAAACATCGCATGCCTAACAATTATAAACCCCGCATTTTAGTCTCATTACCGAAAACTCTTTTCAATATCAAGTGAGACTAAACCGCTAGATTTGTAACATTCATTCAGTTATCTCATAACTGTTTGTGAATTCCAATTGTTGTATCACATTCCGGATAAACAGAAAATGTTAAACTTTCCGATTGAACATTCGAACACCCAAGTTTTCCCGAAACAACTCAACACATGAAATAAGTCTAACAACATTGAGTTCGTGCCTCAGTACCAACGGTCCAGCCGTAGAAGGGTCAAGCCAACGCCTCACATGTGGCACGTCGTACTGCCCCAAACCCGAAGGTCCAAAGGGCAGTTCAAGACGGTCACATAATCGAGTTAAGGTTTGTTGTCTTCTAGAGGGTCCATTGCGTTACTTGCACTACTTAGAACGTTGTTAAACTACGGAAAAATCCAACACTTGGAAATTTCCCGACAGGGGAAAAATTGGGTATTTATATCCGGTCGAACTTTTTAACATATTCTAAAATTTATCTGAAAAGCCATATAGACAAAATCTGATACTCCGATCGAAACACCGAATCCCCAAAACAACCCCAGAAAATTCAACTCTTGAATAAAAATTTAAAAATACCCAGAGAACTCAGCACTGTTAAATAGGAATTACTGTGCAAATTGGTAAGGTTGATGTCATACTTTTGCCGCGGAACCGCCGCATAAGCTAGGCTTATGCCGCGGTTCCGCCGCCATATTGAAGCAACTTTTGTCAAATTTTGCACCGTAATTCTTATAATTCCCTGCTGAATTTTTTAAGCATTTTTAATATGGAAAAAACCCAGTTTTTGAAAAAAGTCCAGAGAGCATGAAAGTTTAGGGTTTCGGGTTCGTTCGGGTTTCAAACTTCGTCTACGCATCGCCTAAGGTTCTAGCTAGGCTCTGATACCACTGTAGGGTTCTTAGGCACTCTAATGAGGTCTCACAAGGCATCAACCATGCCAATTTCAAATTTTACGGGTGCCGAGAAACCCTAATACGGATCGTTGACTAGAAGTTTAGGCGAAAAAGGAAACTAGTTAACATCTTAACTAAAGGAGAGAGGCTACAACCTTTGTAGATCCGGTTCTCCACTTCCTTAGCTCCACGTAGGCATCCTCTCGCTGTCCATCTCGAATCATGGACTCAATCGTCGGCTTCATCGGAGAAATGGGCGGACTAGGTCGTCGACTTCGCGCCGAAGAAGATCTACGTCGAGGCATCACAAGTTCAAGCTCCAACTTCACCAAGTTGTGAAACTCGTGAAGAAAACACCCTATACTACTTGGCAAGAGGTAGAGGGTGAAGAAATAGGAGGTGGGTTCACTTTAGAATTGGATTTCTCTCACTTTTGCTCAAGTTACCATTAATGGTCTTAAGCTTTTTCTTGAAGAAGAAGATGATGAAGAAGATAAAATATGATAAGTGTTGTTAAAAAGAATAATTAAAAATGAATAATTATCATCTTCCAACCTTGGTTAGGTGTAGAGAACAGACCATAGTTAGTGGGAATGGTCAGGGTTAAGGATGAAGATAAAATGGTCACTTTAGTCAAAGCTTCATGAAGCTTCAACAAGCTTCATGATAAAAAAGAAACCATTTTGTATTCTTATATCTTTTTCTCAAAAAGGAAAAGATAAATAATTAAGTGAAAATAAGAAACCCTAACCATTCACTAAACATGGTTTAAGTCATTACACAAATCCAAGTGAGAATGTATCATCAAACATGATACAATCAAGTGCACACAAAATATATCACATATATAATGTGCTATACAAGTGAGAATATCCCTTTAAAGTGAACCAATACTAGTTAATGCAAAGTAATATATCAAATATATAATTATACATTAAATCATTGAATCAACACTTGATTCAATGATCCGGTCATGTCGCACATAACCGATTAGTATACAATGTATCGACTTATCGAATCAATGATTCGATAACTAGGTTATATCGCATACAACCAATCGAAACATTCATCGTGAGAATGGATTACGGTATCCCATACACGCATTATTCTCGGTCCTGCACATATCTCATATGCGCTCCTATCTTGTTTCGCTTGAGCCAGGAAAACTCTGTGTAGGACTCTAAAGACTCGTCAATACGCCGGTAGCAGATGATGATCATATCAATCACCCACAAGCCGCAAGCGGTCTGCTAAACGTAACGGCCACCCGGGTATTGAGCGATCAGAAGATCGACGAGCTAGCCCGCTCACACTCCTGTGAATCCAATCAGTAACACTTACCGTACAGTCCGGTCTGTTCGTCTGATATGTCGCATATCAAGTCTAGGGGTGGTAAACGTCAGACCCCAGTAACCGATAAGTCGTACCGATGTGAGGCTCATAACGGGTCGAGAAACTACTGGTAACACTTACCAGCAAATCTCTGATCAGCCCTGGCCAGGGACTTCCCTTTTACGGCCAATCGAGCACAGCGCAACATCAACCCCCCAATACCGGGAGAGACGAAACCCCTCCTATCGCTCATTGCCTCCATGTGACTCGGGACTGTACCCAAAGACCACCGTTTTGCACGCCCTCATGGACGTGGTAAGGTGGAGATCAAAGCACAGTGGGAATCATACAAGACTCTATGACGATATCGGGTCTACAGACTAACCTGCACAAGTGTCACCTGAGAACTGCCATCTGACGTGAGGTATAATACCCACTGGGAGTTCTCGGTGAGTCCGTCCAGTGTACCCAGTCTCCACTGAGCACCCGTATACCATCTCTGATGTCAAACACCAATGGATATGGGATCATCCATCGCCCATCTCATGGGTCGAGAAGCGTATACGCTAGTCTACACTGGTATATCGATGCCCCGTCTCGATACACCCACGACTAGGGACCTTGAAGGATGTACTTATGGACTACCATGTCCCCACTAGTATGATCTGCATCATAGTCCAGGCAGTCAAGTACACATCCTAAGGGCTTTACCAACATGTAACTATAAGACAGTTTAAAGAGACTAGTATACATGTTAAGATAAAGAGTAACCAGATAGCATACTATCATATCAAGCAAGAAAGTCATCTCTATAAATGTCCAAGCATCCAATATAATATATATCATCTATACAATACTGGCCTCTAGGGCATACATACAACTAACACAGGAAACCTCTGTGTATGAATTTAAAGACTCGTCAATACGTTGACAGTAGGTGATGATCATATCAAACACCCACAAGCTGCAAGCGGTCTGCTAAATATAACTGCCACCCGGGTATTGAGCGATCATAAGATCAACAAGCAAGCCTGCTCATACTCCTGCGAATCCAATCAGTAACACTACCGTACAATCCGGTCTCTTCGTCAATATGTCGCATATCGCAGCTTGGGGGTGGTATAACGTCAGACCCCAATAGCCTGATAAGTCATGCCGATGCAAGGTCCATAACGGTTCGAGAAACTACTGATAACACTTACCAGTAAATCTCAGCAACCCTGGCCAAGGATTTCATGTTATGGCCAATCGAGCATAGCAAAACATCAACCCCCAATACCGGGAGAGACGAATCCCCTCCTATCGCTCATTGCCTCCATATGACTCGGGACTGTACCCAAAAACCACCTTTTTGCATGATCTCTTGAACATGGTATGGTGAAAATCAAAGCACAGTGGGAATCACACAAGACACTATGACGATCTCGGGTCGACAGACTAACCTGTACCAGTGTCACTAGAGAACTTCTATCTGATGATAGGTATAATACCATCTAGGAGTTCTCGGCGAGTCCATTCAGTGTACCCAGTCTCCAC
The DNA here is from genome assembly GCA_030015575.1 of Agapanthus africanus. NCBI lineage: Eukaryota > Viridiplantae > Streptophyta > Magnoliopsida > Asparagales > Amaryllidaceae > Agapanthus > Agapanthus africanus. Next base: position 244,550,060 of record CM057350.1, read on the forward strand.
TGAGCTCCCGTATACCATCTCTGATGTCAAACACCAATAGATATGGGATCATCCATCATCCATCATATGGATCAAGAAGCGTATACGCTAGTCTACTTTGGAATATCGATGCCCCGTCTCGATACTCCTACTACTTGGAACATTTGAAGGATGTACTTGCCGACAGCAGGGTTCCGTAGCGCGAAAGCAAGGTTTCGGGAGTCATCGTCCATGCCAATTTCAAATTTTTGCCGTACTAAAGAACCCTAACCTAGAATCTTAACTAGAGTTTTAAACAAAACAACTTTGCATACAAAGTGAATGAGGAATACAACCTTCGTAGATCGGTCCTTCACTTCTAAAGCTTCGTGTAGTAGTCCTTTCGCTCAAAGTAGTGAACACCTGAATTCTAGTAAGGGTTCTCATGAAGAAATGAACATGCTTGCTCGATGTCTTCGAGGTCGAAGATGATCTACGTCGAGGAGACTCAAGCTCATGCTACCTCTTCACTAATGGTAGATTAGTGAAGCAAACACCCTAAACTAAATGGCTAATATAGTAGAGGATGATGAAGTAGTAAATGGGCTCACTTTAGTTTTAATTTTCTCACAATATTTTCTCACTTGGAAAAAAGCTAGAAAGCTTTTTCTCATGAGGTAGAAGATGAAGTGATGAAGAGAAATGAAATTCATGAGGTGAGAATAACAACCATGGGAAAGTTAGTGTCATTCTCTAACTCATTTAGTGAATAAACCATGGCTAATATTAATGGTTAGATTAATAAATATCTACAATTAAAAAAAAATTAGCGGACTTGGTCAATGGTTCCACAAGCTTCAACCATGCGACTAAATTCTTTCGTTTTGATTAATTTTAAATAAATAAAACCTTAACATTAACATAAGCATGGTATGAGTCTCATACACCCATGAAGCATGTGGCATCTAGTATGACAAAAACTAATGTACATTAATATATATCACATATATACTAAGTGTACACTAGTTAGAACAAGAAAACATAAGTGGGCTAATATTAGTTAATGTAAATTAATATATCACATATATAATTATTCATTAAATTATTAAATCAACACTTGATTTAATAATCAAGCTAATATCAAATGTAACAATCTTTCGAATTAACACATGATCCGATAACCCGGCTATATCACATATGACTGACCGATATCACATATCGCGAGAATAGAATGCGGTATCACATACGCCCATTAATCTCGGTCCCACACATATCACATATGTGATCCTACTTCATTTCGCATGAACTAGAAAACCTCTGTGTAGGAGTCTAAAGACTCGTCAATACACCGGCAGTAAGCGATGATCATATCAAACACCCACAAACCGTAAGCGGTCTGCTAAACGTAACGGCCACCCGGGTATTGAGCGATCAGAAGATCAATAAGTAAGCCTGCTCATACTCCTGCGAATCCAATCAGTAACACTACTGTACAGTCCAGTCTCTTCGTCTGATATGTCGCATATCATAGCGTCGGGGTGGTATAACGTCAAACCCCAATAGCCTGATAAGTCATGCCGATGAAAGGTCCATAACGGTTCGAGAAAATACTGATAACACTTACCAGTAAATCTCAGCAACCCTGGCCAGGGATTTCCTATTATGGCCAATCGAGCATAGCGCAACATCAACTTCCAATACCGGGAGAGAAGAATCCCCTCCTATCACTCATTGCCTCCATGTGACTCGGGACTGTATCCAAAAACCACCTTTTTGAACGATCTCTTGACCGTGGTATGGTGAAAATCAAAGCATAGTGGTAATCTCACAAGACTTTATAATGATCTCGGGTCTGTAGGGTTCCTAGGCACACTGATGAGGTCTCACAAGTGATCAAATATGGCTAATTCAAAATTTTCCATGTGCCTACAAACAATAATACGGATCATTAACTAGATTTATAGGTGATGCGATGCAAGTAAACAACTTTAACTTAAAGGAAAGAAGCTACAACCTTTGCAGATCCGGTCCTCCACCTCCTAGGCTCCGTGATGATGTCCCACCGCTGTCCAAATCGAATCCAGGACTCTAGCATCGGCTTCATGGAGAAATGGGCGGGCTAGGTCGTCGACTTCGATGCCGAAGATGATCTACGTCGAGGCAACTCAAGATCAAGCTCCAACTTCACCAAGTCATGAAACTTGTGAAGAAAACACCCTATACTACTTGGCAAGAGGTAGAGGATGAAGAAATAGGAGGTGGGTTCACTTTAGAATTGGATTTCTCACTCTTTTTCTCAAGTTGCTATTGATGGAGGAAAGCTTTCTTCATTGTTGAAGATGAAGAAGAAGAAGAAAGAATATGATAGAATAAAAATGATTATTCTCAAAAAGGAAAATCCAACTCATTCTTATCATAATCCAACCTTGGTTAAGTGTAGAGAATGAACTAGGGTTAGTTGAATGGTTAGGGTTAAAGGAAAGAAACAAAATGGTCAAGCTTTCAAACCTTCATGAAGTTTCAAAGAAAAGACAAAGCAAGCCACCATTTCATTTTCTTTCCAAATGAAGAATAAATAAATAAATAGTTAATGAAATCAAAACCCTAACCATTATATAACCATGGTTTAATCATACACTTAACCAAGTTAGCATGTATCATCAAACATGATACAATCTTGTGCACAAAAGTATATCACATATACAGCTTGTGTACATCAAATGAGAAAATCCATTTAAAGTGAACCAATACTAGTTAATGCAAAGTAATATATCAAATATATAATTATGCATTAAATCATTAAATCAATACTTGATTTAACGATCCGGTCATATCGCATATAACCGACTAATATCCAATGTATCGGCTTATCGAATCAATCCTTGATTCGATAACTAGGTTATATCGCATACAACCATTCGACACATTCATCGCGAGAATGGAATACGGTATCTCATACACGCATTATTCTCGGTCCCGCACATATCTCATATGCGCTCCTATTTCGTTTCGCTTGAGCCAGGAAACCTCTGTGTAGGACTCTAAAGACTCGTCAATACGCCGGCAGCAGATGATGATCATATCAAGCACCCACAAGCCGCAAGCGGTCTGCTAAACGTAACGGCCACCCGGGTATTGAGCGATCAGAAGATCGACGAGCAAGCCCGCTCACACTCCTGTGAATCCAACCAGTAACACTTACCGTACAGTCCGGTCTGTTCGTCTGATATGTCGCATATCTCGCCTAGGGGTGGTAAACGTCAGACCCCAGTAGCTTGATAAATCATGCCGACGTAAGGTCCTTAACACTCGTGAAACTTCTGATAACTCTTACCAGTATTTCACTGCAGCCCTGGCCAGGGATTTCCTCTTATGGCCAGTCGAGCATAGCGCAACATCAACCCCCAATACCGGGAGAGACGAATCCCCTCCTATCGCTCATTGCCTCCATGTGAATCGGGACTGTACCCAAAAACCACCTGTTTGCACGACTCAGTAGAGCCGTGGTAGGGTGGAAATCAAAGCACAGTGGGAGACACACAAGACTCTATGACGATCTCGGGTCAACAGACTAAGCTGTACCAGTGTCACCAGAGAACTGCCATCTGACGTGAAGTATAATACCATCTGGGAGTTCTCGGCGAGTCCGTTCATTGTACCCAGTCTCCACTGAGCACCCGCATACCATCTCTGATGTCAAACACCAATAGATATGTGATCATCCATCGCCCATCACATGGGTCGAGAAGATATGCGCTAGTCTACTCTGGAATATCGATTCCCCGTCTCGATATTCCCACGACTATGAACATTGAAGGATGTACTCATGGACTACCCAGGCCCTACTAGTATGATCTACATCATAGTCCTGGAAGTCGAGTACACATCCTAAGGGCTTTATCAACATGTAATCAGAGAGACAGAAAGCATACATGTTAAGATAAAGAGCAACCAGATAGCGTACTATGATGTCGAGCAAGAAAGACCTACCTATATATGTCCCAGCATCCACTACAATATACATCCAATATACAGTAATGGCCTCTAGGGCATACATATAACTAACAATCTCCCACTTGCACTAGGGCCATCTGTAGCAGTGGTTACAGTATCACATACTCAACCATCCCATATAAGTTTCTCTCTGGGAAAAAGCCTTTGTGAGTGGATCCGCCGTGGTGTCCTCTAAGTCTACTCCCCCAACCTCGATCACCCTGGAGATCAACCATCTCCATGATCAGGTGATGCTTCCTCAAAATATGTCTGGGTCACTGATGGGACCAGGGTTCCTGGGCCGAAGCTACACTTCCATTGTCATACAATGATAGGAACCTAGTTCATCTTATGAACCAATATACACCCAAACTGCCTCTTTGGTAGCATCTTTGATAGCAATGTTACCAGCCTTTATCGTCTAGTTTGCCACAGTATCTAGCTTGGAACTTTTCCAACATACCGTCCCTTTACTGAGGGTAATGACAATGCCTGTGACTGACATTCAGTCGTCTTTATCACCCTGGAACCCTTCCAGTGATTCTCCCCAGGATCAATTGATACCATCTCACTACATCTAGTGAGAATCCTAGCATCCAATTACATCTATCTCATAGATGAAAACTCAGGATTTAGGAGGTATAACTTTGATCCTATTGGAGAATCCTTGTGATAAGCGGAGATTGACCGAGCGTAGTATAGGAAACTCTTTTGCTATCAAGAGTATGTTGTCCACGTACAATACGAGGATGACCACCTTACTCTCTACTACCGTTTTGTATATAGAAGGTTCATCTACCATTTTGATAAAGTCAAATACTTTGACTACCACATCAAAACAGACGTTCCAACTCCGCGATGCCTGCTTTATTCTATAAAGCAACTTGCACACGTTTCCGCTGCTCCCTCTGTTTACGAAGCCCTCTGGCAGTGTTCTTATAGACGTTCTCTTCTAAATAACTATTTAGAAAAGTAGTCATGGCACCCAACCACCAGATATCGTAGTCATGGTATGTAGCAATGGCAAGTAGGATCTGGATGGACTTAAGCATAGTTCCCTGAAAAGATTTCATCATTATCCATGCCTGGTCGATGACGAGAACCATTAACATGTCTAGCTTTGAAAGTCTCAACCTTTCCATCTACACCAAGTAATCTTCTCAAGATATACTTGCTCCTGATGGGGATTTAACCCTTCACATATTGCAGCCAAAGTCCATACTTTGCTGGTGTACATGGATTCCATCTAAGATCGCTAAGCATCCAGCCATTCTTACAGAGTACCTGCTCTCGATGGCCTGCTCGAAACTAGTTGGGTCATCATCTCATGACGCAATCCTCGCTCCCACTGTCATCGAGAAACCAAAGTATCTCTCAAGCGGATGAGAAACCTTACCAGATCGGCGGAGAGGCTGAGATTCGTCGGGAACTATTGAATCCTTTGGTTCTGTCAAATCATCAGCTGCAGTTTTGTATAGCTGGAACCTTTCCAGTTCTACAGAACTAACCTCGCCTCGATCTTGTCTGGATTTTTCTTTTGACATAGGCCGGACAATCCTAAATCTTAACTAACTTAAGATATGGGCTCTTCCCTTTCCATATCACATATGAAGTGGTAGGCAACTGATTTGATTTGAACCCTATTCAATAGGTAGGCAGCTTCTTGTAGGGTTCCTAGGCACACTAATGAAGTCTCACAAGGCATCAAACATGGATAATTCAAATTTTACAAGTGCCTACAAACCCTAATACGGATCGTTAACTAGATAATGAGGCGATGCGATGCAAATAATAGAATTTATCTAAAAGGAAAGGGGCTACAACGTTTGTAGATCCAGTCCACCATATCCTAAGCTCCGCGATGATGTCCCTCCACTGTCCAAATCGGATTCCGGACTCTAGCATCGGTTTCATCGAAGAAATGGGCGGGCTTGGTCGTCGGCTTCGATGCCGAAGATGATCTACGTCGAGGCATCACTAGATCAAGCTCCCACTTCACCAAGTCATGAAACTTGTGAAGAAAACACCCTATACTACTTGGCAAGAGGCAGAGGATGAAGAAATAGGAAGTGGGTTCACTTTAGAATTGGATTTCTCACTCTTATTCTCAAGTTGCCATTGATGGTGGCATTGTTTTCTTCTTGTTCAAGATGAAGAAGAAGATGAAGATGAATATGATAAGTTAATAAAAATAGAAAAGAAATATAATACTTATCATATACTAACCTTTGGTTAAGTGTAGAGAATGAACTAGGGTTAGTACAAATGGTAAGGGTTAAGCATGAGACAAGAATGGTGACTTATTCAATGCTTCATGAATCTTCAACTAAAAACAAACATAGCCACCATTCATTTATCTTTATCATTTTCTTTTGCCAAAATAAACAAAAAGAATAAATAAATGAATAAGAAAATAAAATGAAACCCTAACCATTCATATAACCATGGTCAATTCTTTACACAAACTCAAGCATGCATGTATCATCAAACATGATACAATCTTGTGCACAAAAAATATATCACATATACAATATGCACATCAAGTGAGAAAATCCAATTTAAGTGAACCTATACTAGTTAATGCAAAGTAATATATCAAATATATAATTATGCATTAAATCATTAAATCAACACTTGATTTAACGATCCGGTCATATCGCATATAACCGACTAATATCAATAGTAACAACTTATCGAATCAACACTTGATCCGATAACCCGGCTATATCGCATATAACCGATCAATGTTAGAAATCGCGAGAATCAAATACAGTATCATATACTGGTATTATTCTCGGTCCCGCACATATCTCATATGCGCTCCTATTTCGTTTCGCTTGAGCTAGAAAACCTCTGTGTAGGACTCTAAAGACTCGTCAATACGCCGGCAGCAGATGATGATCATATCAAACATCCACAAGCCGCAAGCGGTCTGCTAAACGTAACGGCCACCCGGGTATTGAGCGATCAGAAGATCGACGAGCAAGCCCGCTCACACTCCTGTGAATCCAACCAGTAACACTTACCGTACAGTCCGGTCTGTTCGTCTGATATGTCGCATATCTCGTCTAGGGGTGGTAAACGTCAGACCCCAGTAGCTCGATAAGTCATGCCGACGTGAAGTCCATGACATGTGTGAAACTACTGATAACACTTACCAGTAGGTCACTACAACCCTGGCCAGGGATTTCCTGTTATGGCCAGTCGAGCATAGCGCAACATCAACCCCCAATACCGGGAGAGACGAATCCCCTCCTATCGCTCATTGCCTCCATGTGAATCGGGACTGTACCCAAAAACCACCTGTTTGCACGCCTCAGTAGAGCCGTGGTAGGGTGGAAATCAAAGCACAGTGGGAGACACACAAAACTCTATGACGATCTCGGGTTAACAGACTAAGCTGTACCAGTGTCACCAGAGAACTGCCATCTGACGTGAGGTATAATACCATCTAGGAGTTCTCGGCGAGTCCGTTCAGTGTACCCAGTCTCCACTGAGCACCCGCGTACCATCTCCGATGTCAAACACCAATGGATATGGGATCATCCATCGCCCATCACATGGGTCGAGAAGATATACGCTAGTCTACTCTGGAATATCGATGCCCCGTCTCGATATTCCCACGACTAGGAACAATGAAGGATGTACTCATTGACTACCCAGGCCCCACTAGTTTGATCTTCATCGTAGTCCTGTAAGTCGAGTACACATCCTGAGGGCTATATCAACTTGTAATCAGAGAGACAGAAAGTATACATGTTAAGATAAAGAGCAACCAGATAGCGTACTATCATGTCGAGCAAGAAAGTCCTACCTATATATGTCCCTGCATCCACTACAATATACCTCCAATGTACAGTAATGGCCTCTAGGGCATACATATAACTAACAATCTCACACTTGCACTAGGGCCATCTGTAGCAGTAGTTGTAGTATCTAATACTCAACCATCCCCTAAAAGTCTCTCTTTGGGAAAAGGCCTTCGTGAGTGGATCCGCCGTGTTGTCCTCTGTGTCTACTCTCCTAACCTCGATCACCCTGAAGATCAACTATCTCCATAATCAGGTGATGCTGCCTCAGAATATATCTGGGTCACTGATGGGACCAGGGTTCCAGGGCCAAAGCCACAGTTCCATTGTCACACAATGTTAGGAACCTAGTTCATCCTATGAACCAATATACACCCAAACTGCCTCTTTGGTAGTATCTTTAATAGCGATGTTACCAGCCTTTATCGTCTAGTTTGCCACGGTATTTAGCTTGGAACTCTTCCAACATACCGTCCCTTTACTGAGGGTAAAGACAATGCCTGTGACTGACATTCAGTCGTCTTTATCACCCTGGAACCCTTCTAGTGATTCTCCCCGGGATCAAGAAGGCATCACCTTTATCCTATTTGGAGAATCATTGTGATAAGAGGAGATCGACCGATCGTAGTATAGGAAACTCTTTTCCTATCAAGAGTATGTTGTCTATGTACAATACGAAGATGACCACCTTACTCTCTACTACCTTTTTGTATATACAAGGTTCGTCTACCATTTTGATGATGTCAAACTGTTTGACTAACTCATCAAAACAGATGTTCCAACTCCGCGATGCCTGCTTCATCACATAAAACATCTTGCACACGTTTCCGCTGCTCCCACTGTTTACGTAGCCCTCTGGCTGTGTTCTTATAGACGTTCTCTTCTAAATCATTATTTAGAAAAGTTGTCATGGCACCCAACCACCAGATATCGTAGTCATGGTATGTAGCCGTGGCAAGTAGGATCTGGATAGACTTAAGCATAGTCCCTGGAAAAGGTTTCATCATTATTCGCACCTGGTTGATGACTAAAACTTTTAACAAGTCTAGCTTTGAAAGTCTCAACCTTTCCATCTACACCAAGTAATCTTCTCAAGATATACTTGCTCCTGATGGGGATTTAACCCTTCAGATATAGCAACCAAAGTCCATACTTTGTTGGTGTATATGGATTCCATCTCAGATTGCTAAGCATCCAGCCATTCTTACAGAGTCCCTACTCTTGATGGCCTGCTCGAATCTAGTTGGGTCATCATCTCATGATGCAATTCTTGCTCCCACTGTCATCGAGAAACCGAAGTATCTCTCAAGCAGGTGAGGAACCCTGCTAGATCGGCGGAGAGGCTGAGGTTCGTCGGGAACTATTGAATCCTTTGGTTCTGTCAAATCAGCTGCAGTTTTGTATAGCTGGAACATTTCCAGTTCTACAGAACTGACCTTGCCTCGATCTTGTCCGGATTTTGCTTTTGACATAGGCCGGACAATCCCAAATCTTAACTTACTTAAGAGATAGGCTCTTCCTATACCATATCTCATATGGAATGGTAGGCACTGATTTGATCCGAGCCTAATTCAATAGGTATGCAGCTTCTCAAGCGCACAACTCCAAAAGGAAATAGGTAACTCAGTAATACTCATCATAGAGCACACGATATCTAATATTGTGCGATTGCTCCGCCCTGATACACCGTTGTGCTGTGGTGTATTCAGAGTTGTAGTACGGAGAGAGAATCTCATTTTCCTTTAGAATGGTCCAGGAATGCCATGCATAAGTATTCTCCTCCATGATCTCATCATAGGACATAATACTTATACCCGGTTATTGGTTCTCTATTTCTAACTTATATTCTGTGAATATCTCAAAAGGTTCAGACTTGTGTTTCAACAGGAACATATGTCTGAATCTTGAGAGATTATCAGAGAATATAATGAAGTATAAAGAAACAGTCCTGGCATGTGTAGACAGGAGACCTTACATACATCATCATGTATCAGTCCCAAGAGTTTACTAACTCTTTCTCTGCTTTCAGTAAACGGAGCTATGGTCATCTTATCTTTGTGACATGACTGGCAAGTTTCACAAGATGTAAATTCAAACTGATTAAATATTCATCTAAAATGTAACTTCATCCAGTCGGGTCGCAGTGATATGTCCTAGTCTACAATGCCTTAAGAAGGATTTGTTAATTTCTGAACTCTTCCTTTTGTGTGTGTTCTGTATACTAGGAACTGTAGTTTGATTTAGAACATTAATGCTTTTAGATAACGTGCCTGAACTGATCAACTTTTGATATAGGAAATGTTCAAAACATTATCCATCAATACAAAATTTTATCATTTCTTTACTTGTAAAGAGACTGATATGATTTTGTATATCAGGTTCGGTATCTAATAACATTTGTTCAGAATCAATGTATTGGTAATACAGGGTGACAATAACCAACAGACTTGGCTGCAACACTTGCCCCGTTTTCTGTCTCATGAAACTTATCACCCGTTCTCAGTTTTTCTACCTTTTTGTAGCCCTATGTAATAGATTACATATCTGGGATCCTGATCCTGTATCAAATACCCAGGATTCAGAGGATACTGAGAAACAGTTCTTTATAATGAACACACCCGAAGGAGATGCATCATATGCACTTTCTTCGTTTGGGCGGCACGGGAAATCTAGTATTCCCCAATTTCCTGCTCTGTCTTATAACAATTATAAGTTGGAGCGGGACCAACGTTCCCCAGCTCAGTATAACAAGCGGGTTCGGTCAATACATCCATATTATTATCTTGATTAAGGCGTGATATGGTCGCTACCAGGAGAGAGAGAGAAGAAAAACACTCTGCGTGCGCTCTTGCAAGATTAGATTAGTTATGTATTTTATCTAATCAGGATGGCTCCCTCTGTTTTTATCAAATCTTCCTTCAAACCCTAAAAGGAAAGACTAGCTGGGATTAATTACACTCTACAAGTTCTCCAATCATTCAGCCAGGCCAGTGTCGGTACTTTGAGGGAGGTTCCCCGTGCTTTCGCACGGACCTAATTACAGTAAAACTCGTTTTCCCAGAGGCTTAACCCCGTTGACACCTTTCTAGACACCTACTTGATCGGCTAATTGCAAAGTGCAAAACCCTCCCAGGAGTAACAATTACTCGCAGTGGGTATCGGGATCCAACTATCACATAGAAGGTATGCAATCTCATTGCAAATTTCAACACTTGAAACTCCCGATAAAGGTTTTTACCCCTAGCACCTATGACCTTAACTATGGTCAACAAATCATAAGTACTAGTCAAGTTCTACCCGTCATTTCATGATTAGTTAGACCCACCCACATGACCCTTAACTACGGTCAACAAAGTCACGCGACTATCCTAACTAATCGCATCATATGCGGTGTAGGAAGACATCACTTAGCTACCGTACACTGTGCCTTGACTATGGTCAACAAACACAGCACGAATACTAAGTACTCTACTTCCTAAAATGACGGAGGGTTGTGAATGGTTTTTATGAAAACCTTTAACGCTTTGAACTTGATCTCGTTGCGGAATCAAATGGTTTTTAAATGGAATGTTTTCGAGGCTTTTCTAGTTTTGCTAAAGGGGTCACTCCCGGTGAAGGGATTGTCGGCCCTTTCCTCGTCGAATGAGGTGCGGGATATATCATATATATCACTGTGCAAAGCGGAAACTATAGAAGCGATCAAAGACAAACCGAGGGTTGTAGCATCTGCCAGTTATTGCTAAAGGAGTCACTCCCGGTGAAGGAATCTCGGTCCTTTCCTCATCGAATAAGGTGCAGGATGTTCTATAATGAACACCGCGATGCAAAGCAAGAACTGTAGCTACCCGTTTTTATTTTGAAATTCGATTCCACAACATCAATTAGGTTTATTTTCTTTCATTAATATCATTAATGAATATCCCATCATTTAAGTCCACCTAATCATCACAGATAAATATAACGTACGCTTATGCCATCCGCATTCGCCTCGATGTCCCGTCTGCACCGTTAGGTTAGGTAACTAACGGCAGAGCGGGGCAGGGCTAGCGCGGGTGTAAAACATAAGCAACGTTTATATAATATATCATATATACTATATACTATATCTATCACAGAACAAATCACATGATCACATCACGGATAACGCAGCAGAAAATATCATATGAAATATTGGATATACTAGGACGTCCGTGTTTTCAATACGAGCTAGTATAAAACACGGATTCCACGGTCGTGATGAATAGCCAATCCCACACCCCTAGACCCCTACGAGAGCGGCAAGCAACCCTACCAATTCTAGGGTTAAGAGACCCGAACTCGACTCCTCGAGTTGGTCTCCCACTGGACCCCAGAACCCGGTTACTTGTGCTCCCCTCCTTGGGTCTATCCTAGTGCAGAAAAGTAAATAATATACATCAACGGTGACATCTTCCGCAACCTGGAAGTGCCCCAATAAAAGAATATTACATACAAGTTTTTACATGAATGAAAATGAAAAACACTCATCTCACATAAAAACCCCCGGCTATTCAAACACGATGATCCAATATAACATATCCAGCAACACATAACATCACATGTCATCAACGTAAGCAAACATGCGTATCCCAATTGTCGTTGACATATAGCAACGAAACCGGCGATATCACATTACACTTACGGTCACAGAAAAGAAAGTGTAAAACTACAACAGTTGGAATCCGCAATCTCTTTAGACATCGCATGCCTAATCAAATGAATTCCTTAGACATCGCATGCCTAACAATTATAAATCCCGCATTTTAGTCTCATTATCGAAAACACTTTTCAATATCAAGTCGGGCAATTCAACAAGATTCCCGAAAAACTGATCGAATGCTCGTCGCAAACTTTAGTAGGCGGCCACACCCCCCGACGCCGTCGACGAAGTGCACCAAGGCGGAACACCGCTACCGCGAGCACCCAAACGGATGCTTTCGGCGACGGGGTTCTCCTACATTCACTTTGTCGGGGCTATGGGGTGAGGCTGTCTATTAAGTTTACCCGGCGAGTATCCACGTACGCTACGTGATTGCGACGGACTTTTGATCACATCAAAACTCCGTGGCAACCAATCAAGTGAGACTAAACTGCTATGTTTATAACATTCATTCCGTTATCTCATAACTACTTGTGAATTCCAATTATTGTATCACATTCCGGATAAATAGAAAACGCTAAACTTTTCGATCGAACAATCGAACACCCAAGTTTTCCCGATACAGCTCAACACATGAAATAAGTCTAACAGCATTCAGTTCGTGCCTCAGTACCAACGGTCCAGCCGTAGAAGGGTCAAGCCAAGGCCTCACATGTGGCACGCCGTACTGCCCCAAACCCAAAGGTTCAAAGGGCAGTTCAAGACGGTCACATAATCGAGTTAAGGTTTGTTGTCTTCTAGAGGGACAATCGCGTTACTTGCACTACTTAGAACGTCGTTAAACTACGGAAAAATCCAACAATTGGAAATTTCCCGGCAGGGGAAAAAGTGGGTATTTATATCCGGTCGAACTTTTTAATATATTCTAAAAGTACCCGGAAAAACACACTGACAAAATTAGACAATCCGATCGATACACCGAGTCCCCAATACAACCCAGAAAATTCAACTCTTGAAAAAATATTAAAAATTCTCAGGAAAACCAGCACTGCAAACTAGGAATTACTGTGCAAACTTTATTGCAAGAGGAGACAAAAGGGCCGCGGAACCGCCGCATTAGCATGCTAATGCCGCGGTTCCGCCGCGCTTTGATGGATTCAGGGTCCCCGTTTTATACAGTAATTCTTAGAATCTTCTACTGAGTTTTCTGCATATTTTTAATTCTCAAAAAACCACGATTTTCAAAAATGTACAGAGAGCAATATTAGGGTTACGGTTTCGGTTCGATCGGATTTCTAACTCCGTCTACGCATCGCCTAAGGCTCTAGCTAGGCTCTGATACCAATGTAGGGTTCCTAGACACACTAATGAAGTCTCACAAGGCATCAAACATGGCTAATTCAAATTTTAAAAGTGCCTACAAACCCTAATACGGATCGTTAACTAGATAATGAGGCGATGCGATGCAAATAATAGAATTTATCTAAAAGGAAAGGGCTACAACCTTTGTAGATCCGGTCCACCACATTCTAAGCTCCGAGATGATGTCCCTCAGCTGTCCAAATCGGATTCCGGACTCTAGCATCGGCTTCATCGAAGAAATGGGCGGGCTTGGTCGTCGGCTTCGATGCCGAAGATGATCTACGTCGAGGCATCACTAGATCAAGCTCCCACTTCACCAAGTCATCAAACTTGTGAAGAAAACACCCTATACTACTTGGCAAGAGGCAGAGGATAAAGAAATAGGAAGTGGGTTCACTTTAGAATTGGATTTCTCACTCTTATTCTCAAGTTGCCATTGATGGTGGCATTGTTTTCTTCTTGTTCAAGATGAAGAAGAAGATGAAGATGAATATGATAAGTTAATAAAAATAGAAAAGAAATATAATACTTATCATATACTAACCTTTGGTTAAGTGTAGAGAATGAACTAGGGTTAGTATAAATGGTTAGGGTTAAGCATGAGACAAGAATGGTGACTTAGTCAATGCTTCATGAATCTTCAACTAAAAACAAACATAGCCACCATTCATTTATCTTTATCATTTTCTTTTGCCAAAATAAACAAAAAGAATAAATAAATGAATAAGTAAATAAAATGAAACCCTAACCATTCATATAACCATGGTCAATTCTTTACACAAACCCAAGCATGCATGTATCATCAAACATGATACAATCTTGTGCACAAAAAATATATCACATATACAATATGCACATCAAGTGAGAAAATCCAATTTAAGTGAACCTATACTATTTAATGCAAAGTAATATATCAAATATATAATTATGCATTAAATCATTAAATCAACACTTGATTTAACGATCCGGTCATATCGCATATAACCGACTAATATCAATAGTAACAACTTATCGAATCAACACTTGATCCGATAACCCGGCTATATCGCATATAACCGATCAATGTCACAAATCACGAGAATCAAATACAGTATCATATACTGGTATTATTCTCGGTCCCGCACATATCTCATATACGCTCCTATTTCGTTTCGCTTGAGCTAGGAAACCTCTGTGTAGGACTCTAAAGGCTCGTCAATACGCCGGCAGCAGATGATGATCATATCAAACATCCACAAGCCGCAAGCGGTCTACTACACATAACGGCCACCCGGGTATTGAACGATCAGAAGATCGACGAGCAAGCCCGCTCACACTCCTGTGAATCCAACCAGAAACACTTACCGTACAGTCCGGTTTGTTCGTCTGATATGTCGCATATCTCGCCTAGGGGTGGTAAACGTCAGACCCCAGTAGCTCGATAAGTCATGCCGACGTGAAGTCCATGACATGTGTGAAACTACTGATAACACTTACCAGTAGGTCACTGCAACCCTGGCCAGGGATTTCCTGTTATGGCCAGTCGAGCATAGCGCAACATCAACGCCCAATACCGGGAGAGACGAATTCCCTCCTATCGCTCATTGCCTCCATGTGAATCAGGACTGTACCCAAAAACCACCTGTTTGCACGACTCAGTAGAGCCGTGGTAGGGTGGAAATCAAAGCACAGTGGGAGACACACAAGACTCTATGACGATTTCGGGTCAACAGACTAAGCTGTACGAGTGTCACCAGAGAACTGCCATCTGACGTGAGGTATAATACCATCTGGGAGTTCTCGGCGAGTCCGTTCAGTGTACCAAGTCTCCACTGAGCACCCGCATACCATCTCCGATGTCAAACACCAATGGATATGGGATCATCCATCGCCCATCATATGGGTCGAGAAGATATACGCTAGTCTACTCTAGAATATCGATGCCCCGTCTCGATATTCCCATGACTAGGAACAATGAAGGATGTACTCATTGACTACCCAGGCCCCACTAGTATGATCTTCATCATAGTCCTGGAAGTCGAGTACACATCCTAAGGGCTTTATCAACATGTAATCAGAGAGATAGAAAGTATACATGTTAAGATAAAGAGCAACCAGATAGCGTACTATCATGTCGAGCAAGAAAGTCCTACATATATATGTCCCAGCATCCACTACAATATACATCCAATGTACAGTAATGGCCTCTAGGGCATACATATAACTAACACTTCTCAAGCGCATAACCCCTAAAAGGAAATAGGTAACTCAGTAATACTCATCATAGAGCACACCATATCTAATATTGTGCGATTGCTCCGCCCCGATACACCGTTGTGCTGTGGTGTATTCAGAGGAGTAATACTGAGAGGGAATCTCATTTTTCTTTAGAATAGTCCAAGGATTCCATTCACAAGTATTCTCCTCCTTGATCTTATCATAGGACATAATACTTATACCCGTATTTTGGTTCTTTACTTCCAACTTATATTCTATGAATACCTCAAAAGCTTCGGACTTATGTTTCAACAGGAACATATGACTGAATCTTGAGAGATTATCAGAGAATATAATGAAGTATAAAGAACCAGTCCTGGCATGTGTAGACAGGAGACCTTACATACATCATCATGTATCAGTCCCAAGAGTTCATGAACTCTTTCTCTGTCTCCAATAAACAGGGTTATGGTCATCTAATCTTTGTGACATGACTGGCAAGTTTCACAAGATGTAAATTCAAACTGATTTAAATATGCATCTAAAATGTAACTTCAGCCAGTCAGGTCGCATTGATATGACCTAGACTACAATGCCTCGAGAAGGATTCGTTCATTTCTGAACTCTTCCTCTTGTGTGTGTTCTGTATACAAGGAACTGTAGTTTGATTTAGAACGTCAATTCTTTTAGATAACGTGCCTGAACCGATCAACTTTTGATATAGGAAATGTTCAAAACATTATCCATCAATACAAAATTATATCATTCTTTACTAATAAAGAGACTAATATGATTTTGTATATCAGGTTCGGTATCTAATAGCATTTGTTCAGAATCAATGTATTGGTAATACAGGGTGACAGTGACCAACAGACTTGGCTGCAACACTTGCCCCGTTTTCTGTCTCATGAAACTTATCACACGTTCTCAGTTTTCTACCCTTTGTAGCCCTATGTAACAGATTACATATCTGGGATCCTGATCCTGTATCAAATACCCAGGATACAGAGGATACTGAGAAACAGTTCTTTGTAATGAACACACCCGAAGGAGATGCATCATATGCACTTTCTTCGTTTGGGCGGCATAGTAATTCTGGTATTCCCCTAACTCCTGCTCGGTCTTATAACAATTATAAGTTGGAGCGGGACCAACGTTCCCCAGCTCAGTATAACAAGCGGGTTCGGTCAATACATCCATATTATTATCTTGATTAAGGCGTGATATGGTAGCTACCTGGGGAGAGAGAGAAGAAAACACTCTGCGTGCGCTCTTGCAAGATTAGATTGGTTATATATTTTATCTAATCAGGATGGCTCCCACTGTTTTTATCAAATCTTCCTTCAAACCCTTAAAGGAAAGACTAGCCGGGATTAATTACACTCTATAAGTTCGCCAATCTTTCAGCCAGGCCAGTGTCGGTACTTTGAGGGAGGTTCCCCGTGCATTCGCACGGACCTAATTACAGTAAACCTCGTTTTCCCAGAAGCGTAACCCCGTTGACACCTTTCTAGACACCTACTTGATCGGCTAGTTGCAAAGTGCAAAACTCTCCCAGGAGTAACAATTACTCGCAGTGGGTATCGGGATCCAACTATCATATAGAAGGTATGCAATCTCATTGCAAATTTCAACACTTGAAACTCCCGATAAATATTTTTACCCCTAGCACTTATGACCTAAACTATGGTCAACAAATCGTAAGTTCTAGTCAAGTTCTACCCGTCGTTTCGTGATTAATTAGACCCACCCATATAACCCTTAACTAAGGTCAACAAAGTCACGGGACTGTCCTAACTAATCTGTCACGTCCCGAAAGGACGGAATATGACCGGCCCTTAAACAACGAACGTCTCGAGGCGTACGTAATCTAAGTATGCCGAAAACCCAGAAACCCAAACCAAGAAAAGTAGTAGAGTGACGGAAAACAAATTTAAAACAAGTAGTTTTAATAGCATAAGCCGAGTTATGCGGTTTTAAAAAAAACATCATGTATTTCCTGAAAATTTCGGCAGAATCTCCTTTGTAAATACCGGCTCCCAAACGGGATACAACATGAATAGTATACGAAATCAATAAAAGGCATCCCCAAGCGGGAGCTAGCTCTTCGTCAATCGACGGTCACAACCACACAAGCAATATAATATACAATGCCAACTGCGAGGATCAAAATTCAAAAGGAAACTCAAAACCACAAGAAAACCACAGAAATATAACACGCGACTCTAAGGTCGAAGGAATAACATCACTGGTCTCTATTTCAAATGAATACATGTTTGGTTGATGGAACTTCTAGATAAAAGATTAATAATATACAAGTTATATAATGGGGGGTACGATACAAGTAACCCACCTACTAGCAAATCACCCGAGGGAAACTAAGCCCGCAAGCCGTAAAGAAACCTGTACGGCAAACCTGCAAGAAACTGGGGCACAACGGGGGTGAGTTGCCAACTCGTGAATAGAAAAACAACTACGAACAGAAATCGCATAAATAACGCAACCTAGGTCAATGATCATAATATATCCTCAAATATATGTAAAACATGCAGCCTATAACAATGGCTAGGGTAATATCTAACCCGAGTGTAATCTCATATGCCCGTGTCAGTGCTTCAGGTAGCGATATATCATATGAATGAGGTATGAATGCATGAAAACAGAATACATGTAAATGAAGAACTGTTTTCATAATTTAGTGAGATTTCCTTTGTATTTTTAAAATGAGGTATCATAATGAAATCAGCATAAAACAGTGCCTAGCATCGGTACAAAACGTAATCCCAATATCTCGATATCTCTGTATCACAGTCTCTGTACCTCAATATCTCGAAATCTCAATCACAATATCTTGGGCGCCGTCAGTCCAGACCGGCCCCTACCATCCATCTCAAGACCACGACGGTATCCTCCGGATATCCGACGCGTCGGGTAAAATCACCGGTAGGTAGTGCTCCCCTGCCAGGCTCACATCGTCATCATCACGCGCTTCTTGCCCCGGGGTACCTTACCGTGTCCACCATGTACCCGAAACGGTTCATCCGTCTCCTCGAATCGGGTCTCGAAATCCATCAGCAAACTCATGGTGGACGACTCATACATCATGGGAAAAACCGCACTTTTATTTAAAAAGAGAGAAATCAGTTTATATATGTTTTGCGGTTTTCCTCCAAATCCAGAAAATATCATGGAAATCCGAATCATCAATAGCATGTAAAACCATAAATATAAGCATGAGAATTAATAACAGTATGCATGAAGCGACAAGTAATAACTACAATATCTAAGCTGGCATATAAGGTATGTACACTAATATTTTGTCAAACTACTGGTTATCATGCTAAGTTAAGCAACAATATTTTCTAAGGTATACGTGACATGGCAATTACCGATTAAGATGTGTGTGAGCCGGCAAGTAAGTGTATGTGGTACAAACGCATCATCGGTAATGGTGCTGGTGTCCTAACAGCATAATGTCAACAATGCAATATGAAATAACAATGTAAATATGCGATGCGGAGCGAGCAACCAAAATGAGCGGGAGCTAAAAATTAAACAATGGTGCCATTTGAAATAACACGAATCGCTGGGTTTTGAAAATAGGGCTACGGTGGTTTTTAAGAAAGGATACGTCTTTTGAAATATCCGTAGATCCCTTGACCTGTCTTTTAAAATACCCACGATCCGCTAGTTTTGAAATAGGTAGGAGTCTAATATAATCTAACAACTACACTAAACTATACGGCTGAACTAACAAGCTGAACTACAGGTAAGGAAACCGCCTATCATCTGAGTCGATACATATACATACCTGTATATATACAGTCGGTGATCCCGCCTCAATAATATCATCTCCGATACTATATCTATAAGCAGGCATCCCAAGTCAAGAGTGCGGATCAATCATCAATATAGCTCGTACGTAAATCCGTCGTACGCCATCCCAAATCTGGATACGGGTCAATATCACATTCATTATACTATTCACCTGGTATCCTCTTTATCAAACATCATGATCGGGGTACTGATCTACGTCTAGTACAATACTGATACCGCCTAAGTATGCATGCACGTGTGTGAAACACTACGTCAAGACCCGTTACAACGTCATGTCGTATCTCAAATACGAACCCTGCTATATCACCGATCTCACGGCCTCAAATCAAATCTCATCGACTCATCTTAAATCCCAAGTACTATCCTTATTATCCATGCATGTGTATATGAATGTATATATGCATAGTCCCATACCCACGCATATATACATATAAACACATCGCAATCGGTGCACAAGAAAGTAATGTATGAAAGTCTGTGTGTGCGTATGTGGTAAAACAACTAATCTAGGATTTCGCAACTATCCCAAAGCTAATATAGGAACACATAAACATAACATGGATACACATTCTCGTATCATAAGCTATATAAACATATATATATAAGCTACACTACGGACTCCGGGGGTGCTATACGCCATCCACCCGACTTCTCCCCGTAGATATAAATCTACTCACATGGTCCTCGCTTGCTGGTGCCGACGTCGCCAAGCGCTTGCTTGTCGTGTCGAAGTCCACATGGGGTACCTACATATCATAACGCACCGTATCGCATTAAAATCCGACTCATGCCCAAAACGACACACGAATCCCACATAGGTCAAAACCTATGGTTTGCTTTTCCAAATCAACCCAAAAACCCTCAACATCGGCGTACAAACGTCGATTGATCAAGAAAAATACCAAACATACCAATCATGGTTTCAAAACTAACTAACTACATAAGAAATAAGGTTTAGTTCGTCAAAACCATAAAATTAAACCAATCGTTTGTTTTCCAAAAACCTAATTAGCACAAATTCCCATTTCGGCTAAAAACTTGATGTTTTAACCAATCTACCAATTTTAACGATTCCAATGGCCAAAATGCTCATTAAATAACATAATTAGGTCATACAATCACTTTCATAAAATTAAACTCATCAATTTGTATAAATTCCAAATTCCTATTTTGCAAAAATACCGATTTTAACTCTTTTTAAAGTGAAATTCACATTTTTTACAATTAAGCTTGGTTTTGCATATACTAAAACATTAAACCACAATTTATAATGTTAATAATGCCATGAAACCCTAATTAGAATTTTGTCTCACCAATATATATATATATTTTTTAAAACCTAGTTTGCCATTTATATAATTATTACAAATTTAAATTAACAAAAATGCAAATTAGAGACTAGATTAATTTTAGCAAGCAATTATATGTTAATCTACCCATCACAACCCTAATCCAATGCTCAAACCCTAATCTTCATTCAAAACCATCCACTTGAAATTTCAAACTTCAATTCGAAACCCTTTTTTTTTAAACACCTAATTAAACACTTAATTAACTTAGATTAAGCAATATAAACAACAAATTCTATATAGGGTCAAATTTTATACCTCCCAATTTTTGAGATCTAGCTTGAAATCTAGCCATCCAAAAAGCTCTTCTTTCACCACAATCCATGCATCGAAGGCTACACTAAAATGGGTAAGAGCTTGATTTAGATTTTGGAATTTTTTGATGGGTATTTGATGAATTTTTAAAGAAAAAGAGATAGGAAAATGAGGTCAAGAAAATGGGGGGGCTGCTTGAGGGATAGGCTCGGCCAGAATTGAGGAGGGGGAGAAGAGAGGGTGTGGGGGTGTTTGCAAAGTCAAGGAAAAGTCCAAGTCACAATTATCTAACACCATACATCTTTATTTAATATTTCCTTTATTCTTTTCTCTTGATTTTCTTTTCTTTTATCAAAAGAAGTGGGGACATGGGGGATGTGGCTGCTGAAAATTCAGCCAAGGAGGGGAATTGGTGTAGTGTGTGTGAGTGTGGGATGAAGGAAAATGACAAATACAATACCCCAACATCCATTTACACTAAAAAAAAGCCTTTTTTCATCAATAATTTCTAAACCGTTTTGGCAAACAATTTTGTTTCAAAAAACACATGATAAATTTTTTTTTAATGTTTTATGATACACAAAAATTTGTTTCAACTCATTCCAATTTGTAATTTTCCCTAATTAAATATATTAGCGACGGCTTGAAATAATATTAAAATAATTAATTTCGGAATATTTTTCAGAAAATTTGAAATTTCATCAGTGGGTCAGTAAACACCAAATACTAGTAATTATATAGCTATAATATGTATATTTAATTTTATAATAAAGATATTTGTATTTTGACTTTTTACCGAAAACCCCCTTATTTTACCGTTTTTTCGAAATTTCACCGAAACGATTTTCAAAACGTTACAATCTTCCCCCTTTAAAGAAATTCGGTCCCCGAATTTAAATTAAAACTTCCCCCAAATACTAAAATATTTCATCCAAAACCATCAAATCGCCGGGGCTCCGAAATCATAAATACATAAAACAAATCGTAGCGCAACGCATACGCATGAAAAATGAGCATAAACTCAAAATCAAAACTCCGTCAAGCTTCTCGCAATCATCGAAGTCATGGTAAAGACACAAATGTCAAATCCAATACAAAACCAATATGATATAACTCGAAACTATACACGTAAATATCAAATCTATATATGTAAATATCTGAAGGAAATGCATGCCAAATCTCTTAAAGTCGCTGTGCAATGCGCTCAACACAGCACAGTGGCGGACGTCTATCATAAGAAATTAACCATATACATATATACCTTTTGTTTGAAATGTACGTTCCGCCATTTTAGGAATCAATTTAGAAGGGTTTCCTTGTTTTAAACGTTTCGTGTCATATCAGACACGTAGATAAATACTGAGACTATAGCTCGCTTTTGGAATTCCCTTCGATAGCTATCAATGTATGCAAAATACATTCAGGTACTGTCCTCTGACTAGTCCTGCTCAGTACGAAAACACATAACAAACATCATAAAAACGTACGGCTCTATAAGAAATCAATCCCAAAATACGCATATGAATACTCTGTGCGTCCTGTGTGCACGGAAATCAAAATCCATATATGTGCCAACATGTGCACAGAAACAAGATCTAAGTGTATAGGGTGTGCACGAAACATCTGTCATAGGAAACGTGGGTGCCTGACAGCAAAATCAGGTGCATCTGACATGCACGAAGAATCTCGATTTGGTACATCTGGTGTGCACCAAAATCGCACCTCAAAACATACACCCAACATGCGCGAAAATCCAAATCAGGTGCATCCATCGTGCACGAAATCATGAAATCCAATATCAAGCGCCGAATATGCGCAAAATCCAATCAGGTGCACAAGGTGCACAAAACAAATATCGAACATCACAATCGAAATCGAAGTCCAGTGCATCTAAATGCACAACATACGTAACACTGAACTGCAAGCATATATGAACTATACCGAGTGCAAAAACCAAATCGTGTGCGTACATACGCACAAAATCAACTCAACTGTATGAAATCCATAAAATCATAAACGTGAGAAACCAAGGCACGAAAACGATATCAAGTGCAACACTGTGCAAAGATCGTAAATCCTCAATCATCAAAATCAAATCATTCAAATAAATCACCCAAAACATCGAAATCAATAATGGCGGAATAGTACCGCTCAAGCGCATCCTCTAAGAATCTCGGGCCAACTGTCGCGGTCACTAGTGGGACGTCTCGTCGATGATCATGAACTCTGGCCTGCTGGTGTGCGTAACAATGACCACTCCTGGGTCAAGGCCTTCTTGTAATTCATTCCAGAAAGGTCCTATCAGGATCTTTCCCAAATCTCGTCTCTGCCGAACTGTCCGGAAGTCATCGTCCCTTACTGGATCTGTTCTCGTTCCGGAAGGGCTGCATACTCATCGCGACTCCTTCTGGAAGGTATATCCAAGTACAATGCTTCGGCATACGTATCGCATCCCTGATGTCGGCGGAGGGGAACGTCATCATATCCAGATCTTGTACGAACCTCTTACTCCATTTTTCTAATGTCGACTGCTCTGGACTCGTCTCGTCGTGGCTGCATGGGCTGAGCTCCAATGACTATCCTCGTATCTGGAGTCTCCCAAGAAATGCATCTCACCACCTAGCATCCGAATTAAGTCGAGCCATCCGATCGAGTCGTCAAAACCTCATAATCCCCCAAGAGCTCAACATCTTGGGCACAGTTTAATAGTATGGAGTACATACCACAGCATCGGTGGTCCAGCCATAGAAGGGCAAACCCAAGCCTCACTAATGGCGCCGTAGAACTGCCGCAAACCCGAAGGTTCAAAGGCTTTCACACGGTCATTAAGTCGAGTTAGGGTATCATTCTTCTAGAGGGACCATAGAATTGCCTGCATGTCTTTTCGACTACTTTAAACTTGGAATAATAGGTTTCTGACATTCGATCGTCTCTGTCGTCTCTCAACGTCTCCGCGTGAAGTCATCTCTAGCTGGAATCAATCTATCTGATGACCTCGCATCGGGGTAGGCGAACGAACCACCTGTCCTAGTCATTCATCATCGTGTGACTAGCGACCTTCTATCATCTCTTCGTACTACTCGTCCCGCAATAGCTCCAACATATGGGGCGATATCTCGTCACTCGCAGCAGCAACTGGCTCACTCGTCTGCACGCTGAACAGTTCCTCGACCATCTTGAATAAGCAATACACCAACGGTCATCAAAATCTGGCTGGCCTCTGTCGGTGGCCCAATCCTCTGGTACTGATCGACACGTCCGAGAAATCTCATAAAGGTGATCCGCCAAACGCTCGTGGCGTGAAACACAGTAAAAAGACACATCTCCGCAATCGTGTGTCGCCAAAATTTCGCCCTGGTCAGTCCTTGTTCGTGACGAGCTCGTGCTGACCGCAACTCTAGCTGTAGCTCTCCCTGCCCGTAATCGTGGCAGCAAAACCATAACTGGTACCGATGAAGCTAGATCAAGAATGAATATAATACTGAGCAAAGAAATGTTCATCCTAAGGCTTCTTAAGTGGAGTAGCGTATCGTAAGTATGCCGCGGAACATACCCACGGTACGTCACTCTACTTTAGTCACCTATTCCATCAACCAAGGGTCATCCTACGCTCCGAAGGTAAAACCTAACGCTCTGATACCAACTTTGTCACGTCCCGAAAGTACGGAATATGACCGGCACTTAAACTACGAACGTCTCGAGGCGTACGTAATCTAAGTAAGCCGAAAACCCAGAAACCCAAACCAAGAAAAGTAGTAGAGTGAAGGAAAACCAATTTAAAACAAGTAGTTTTAATAGCATAAGCCGAGTTATGCGGTTTTAAAGAAAACATCAAGTATTTCCTGAGTATTTCGGCAGAGTCTCCTTTGTAAATACCGGCTCCCAAACGGGACACAACATGAATAGTATACGAAATCAATAAAAGGCATCCCCAAGCGGGAGCTAGCTCTTCGTCAATCGACGGTCACAACCACACAAGAAATATAATATACAACGCCAACTGTGAGGATCAAAATTCAAAAGGAAACTCAAAACCACAAGAAAACCACAGAAATATAACGAGCGACTTTAAGGTCGAAGGAATAACATCACTGATCTCTATCTCAAATGAATACATGTTTGGTTGATGGAACTTCTAGATACAAGAGTAATAATATACAAGTTATATAATAGGGGGTACGATACAAGTAACCCACCTACTAGCAAATCACCCGAGGGAAACTAAGCCCGCAAGCCGTAAAGAAACCTGTACGGCAAACCTGCAAGAAACTGGGGCACAACGGGGGTGAGTTGCCAACTCGTGAATAGAAAAACAACTACGAACAGAAATCGCATAAATAACACAACCTAGGTCAATGATCATAATATATCCTCAAATATATGTAAAACATGCAGCCTATAACAATGGCTAGGGTAATATCTAACCCGAGTGTAATCTCATGTGCCCGTGTCAGTGCTTCAGGTAGCGATATATCATATGAATGAGGTATGAATGCATGAAAACAGAATACATGTAAATGAAGAACTGTTTTCATAATTTAGTGAGATTTCCTTTGTATTTTTAAAATGAGGTATCATAATGAAATCAGCATAAAACAGTGCCTAGCATCGGCACAAAACGTAATTCCAATATCCCGATATCTCTGTATCACAGTCTCTGTACCTCAATATCTCGAAATCTCAATGTCTCAATCACAATATCTAGGGCGCCGCCTGTCCAGACCGGCCCCTACCATCCATCTCAAGACCACGACGGTATCCTCTGGATATCCGACGCGTCGGGTAAAATCACCGGTAGGTAGTGCTCCCCTGCCTGGCTCACATCTTCATCATCACACGCTTCTTGCCCCGGGGTACCTTACCGGGTCCACCATGTACCCGAAACGGTTCATTCGTCTCCTCGAATCGGGTCTCGAAATCCATCAGCAAACTCATGGTGGACGACTCATACATCATGGGAAAAACCGCACTTTTATTTAAAAAGAGAGAAATCAGTTTATTTATGTTTTGCGGTTTTCCTCCAAATCCAGAAAATATCATGGAAATCCGAATCATCAATAGCATGTAAAACCATGAATATAAGCATGAGAATGAATAACAGTATGCATGAAGCGACAAGTAATAACTACAATATCTAAGCTGGCATATAAGGTATGTACACTAATATTATGTCAAACTACTAGCTATCAAGCTAAGTTAAGAAATAATATTTTCTAAGGTGTACGTGACATGGCAATTACCGATGAAGATGTGTATGAGCCGGCAAGTAAGTGTATATGGTACATACGCATCATCGGTAATGGTGCTGGTGTCCTAACAGCATAATGTCAACAATGCAATATGAAATAACAATGTAAATATGCGATGCGGAGCGAGCAACCAAAATGAGCGGGAGCTAAAAATTAAACAATGGTGCCATTTGAAATAACACGAATCGCGGGGTTTTGAAAATAGGGCTACGGTGGTTTTTAAGAAAGGATACGTCTTTTGAAATATCCGTAGATCCCTTGACCTATCTTTTAAAATACACACGATCCGCTAGTTTTGAAATAGGTAGGAGTCTAATCTAATCTAACAACTACACTAAACTATACGGCTGAACTAACAAGCTGAACTACAGGTAAGGAAACCGCCTATCATCTGAGTCGATACATATACATACCAGTATATATACAGTCGGTGATCCGGCCTCAATAATATCATCTCCGATACCATATCTATAAGCAGGCATCCCAAGTCAAGAGTGCGGATCAATCATCAATATAGCTCGTATGTAAATCCGTCGTACGGCATCCCAAATCTGGGTACGGGTCAATATCACATTCATCATACTATTCACCTGGTATCCTCTTTATCAAACATCATGATCGGGGTACTGATCTACGTCTAGTACAATACTGATACCGCCTAAGTTTGCATGCACGTGTCTGAAACACTACGTCAAGACCCGTTACAACGTCATGCCGTATCTCAAATACGAACCCTGCTATATCACCGATCTCACGGCCTCAAATCAAATCTCATCGACTCATCTTAAATCCCAAGTACTATCCTCATTATCCTTGCATGTGTATATGAATGTACATATGCATAGTCCCATACCCATGCATATATACATATAAACACATCCCAATCGGTGCACAAGAAAGTAATGTATGCAAGTCTGTGTGTGCGTATGTGGTAAAACAACTACTCTAGGATTTCGCAACTAACCCAAAGCTAATCCAGGAACACATAAACATAACATGGATACACATTCTCGTATCATAAAACACCTATATAAACATATATAAATAAGCTACACTACGGACTGCGGGGGTGCTATACGCCATCCACCCGACTTCTCCCCGTAGATATAAATCTACTCACATGGTCCTCGCTTGCCGGTGCCGACGTCGCCACGCGCTTGCTTGTCGTTTCGAAGACCACATGGGGTACCTACATATCATAACACACCGTATCGCATTAAAATCCGACTCATGCCCAAAACGACACACGAATCCCACATAGGTCAAAACCTATGGTTTGCTTTCCCAAATCAACCCAAAAACCCTCGACATCGGCGTACAAACGTTGATTGATCAAGAAAAACACCAAACGTACCAATCATGGTTTCAAAACTCACTAACTACATAAGAATAAGGTTTAGTTCGTCAAAACCATAAAATTAAACCAATCGTTTGTTTTCCAAAAACCTAGTTAGCACAAATTCCCATTTCGGCTAAAAACTTGATGTTTTAACCAATCTACCAATTTTAACGATTCCAATGGCCAAAATGCTCATTAAATAACATAATTAGGTCATACAATCACTTTCATAAAATTAAACTCATCAATTTGTATAAATTCCAAATTCCTATTTTGCAAAAATACCGATTTTAACTCTTTTTAAAGTGAAATTCACATTTTTTACAATTAAGCTTGGTTTTGCATATACTAAAACATTAAACCACCATTTATAATGTTAATAATGCCATGAAACCCTAATTAAAATTTTATCTCACCAATATATATATATATATATATATATATATATATTTTTTTTAAAACCTAGTTTGCCATTTATATAATTATTACAAATTTAAATTAACAAAAATGCAAACTAGAGACTAGATTAATTTTAGCAAGCAATTATATGTTAATCTACCCATCACAACCCTAATCCAATGCTCAAACCCTAATCTTCATTCAAAACCATCCACTTGAAATTTCAAACTTCAATTCAAACCCCCTTTTTTTTAAACACCTAATTAAATACTTAATTTACTTGGATTAAGCAATATAAACAACAAATTCTATATAGGGTCAAATTTTATACCTCCCAATTTTTGAGATCTAGCATGAAATCTAGCCATCCAAAAAGCTCTCCTTTCACCACAATCCATGCATCGAAGGCTACACTAAAATGGGTAAGAGCTTGATTTAGATTTTGGATTTTTTTGATGGGTATTTGATGAGTTTTTGAAGCAAAAGAGATAGGAAAATGAGGTCAAGAAATTGGGGGGGGCTGCTTGAGGGATAGGCTCGGCCAGAATTGAGGAGGGGGAGAAGAGAGGGTGTGGGGGTGTTTGTAAAGTCAAGGAAAAGTCCAAGTCACCATTATCTAAGACCATACCTCTTTATTTAATATTTCCTTTATTCTTTTTTCTTGATTTTATTTTCTTTTACCAAAAGAAGTGGGGACATGGGGGATGTGGCTGCTGAAAATTCAACCAAGGAGGGGAATTGGTGTAGTGTGTGTGAGTGTGGGGTGAAGGAAAATGACAAATACAATACCCCAACATCCATTTACACTAAAAAAAAAGCCTTTTTTCATCAATAATTTCTAAACCGTTTTGGCAAACGATTTCGTTTCAAAAACCACATGATAAAATTTTGTTTAATGTTTTATGATGCACAAAATTTGTTTCAACTCATTCCAATTTGTAATTTTCCCTAATTAAATATATTAGTGACGGCTTAAAATAATATTAAAATAATTAATTTCGGAAATTTTTTTAGAAAATTTGAAATTTCACCAGTGGGTCAGTAAACACCAAATACTAGTAATTACATAGCTAGAATATGTATATTTAATTTTATAATAAAGATATTTGTATTTTGACTTTTTACCGAAAACCCCCTTATTTTACCGTTTTTTCAAAATTTCACCGAAACGATTTTCAAAACGTTACATAATCGCATCGTATACGGTGTTGGAAGACATCACTTAGCTACCGTACACTGTGCCTTAACTAATGTCAACAAACACAGCACGAATACTAAGTACTCTACTTCCTAAAATGACGGAGGGTTGCGAATGGTTTTTATGAAAACCTTTAACGCTTTGAACTTGATCTTGTTGCGGAATCAAATAGTTTTTAAATGGAATGTTTTTGAGGCTTTTCTAGTTTTGCTAAAGGGGTCACTCTCGGTGAAGGGATCATCGGCCCTTTCCTCGTCGAATGAGGTGCGGGATATATCATATATATCACTGTGCAAAGCAGAAACTATAGAAGCAATCAAATGACAAACCGAGGGCTGTAGCATCTGCCAGTTATTGCTAAAGGAGTCACTCCCGGTGAAGGGATCTCGGTCCTTTCCTCATCGAATAAGGTGCTGGATGTTCTACAATGAACACCGCAATGCAAAGCAAGAACTGTAGCTACCTGTTTTATTTTGAAATTCGATTCCACAACATCAATTAGGTTTATTTTCTTTCATTAATCTCATTAATGAATATCCCATCATTTAATTCCACCTAAACATCACAGATAAATATAACGCACGCTTATGCCATCCGCATTCGCCTCGATGCCCCGTCTGCACCGTTAGGTTAGGTAACTAATGTAGGGTTCCTAGGCACCCTAATGAGGTCTCACAAGGCATCAACCATGCCAAATTAAAAATTTACGGGTGCCGAGAAACCCGACTACGGATCGTTTGCTAGAAAACTAGGCGAAAAAGTAAACTAGTTAATACTTAACTAAGGGAATACGGAAATACAACCTTTGTAGATCCGGTGCTCCACCTCCATAGCTCCGCAACGAAGTCCTCTCCGCTGTCCAAATCAAATCCGGGCTCTAGCGTCGGCTTCGTCGGAGAATGGACGGGCTAGGTCGTCGACGACGTGCCGAAGATGATCTACGTCGAAGCATCACTAGATCAAGCTCCAAACTTCACCAAGTCATGAAAACTTGTGAAGGAAACACACTCTACTACTTGGCAAGAGGTAGAGGATGAAGAAATAGGAAGTGGGTAGACTTTAGAATTGGATTTCTCACTTGTTTCATCAATCCACCATTGATGAAGAAAACTTTTCTTCACTTGAAGGAAGAAGAAGAAGAAGCTAATAGTTATGATAAGTTAATTGAAAAAGAAAAGAAAATGAATTCTTATCATAAAATTAACCATGGTCAAGTGTAGAGATTAAACTAGGGTTAGTGTGAATGGTTAGGGTTAAGGATGAGATAAGAATGGTTGACTTGATCAAAGCTTCATGAAGCTTCAACTAAAGAACAAAATTAGCCACCATTCTTTTCTCTTTTCTTTTATTCATTTATCAAAAATAAAAGGATAATTAAATAAGATAAATGAATAACAAATAATAAACCCTAACCATTTCATTAACCAAGGTTTAATATTTTACACTTAACCAAAAAGCATGTATCAGTAATATATCAAATATATAAATATGCATTAAATCATTAAATCAACACTTGATTCAATGATCCGGTTATGTCGCACACAACCGACTAGTATACAATATATCGGCTTATCGAATCAACGCTTGAATCGATAACTAGGTTATATCGCATACAACCATTCGATACATTTATCGCGAGAATAGAATACGGTATCACATACACGCATTATTCTCGGTCCCGCACATATCTCATATGCGCTCCTATTTCGATTCGCTTGAGCCAGGAAACCTCTGTGTAGGACTCTAAAGACTCGTCAATACGCCGGCAGCAGGTGATGATCATATCAAACACCCACAAGCCGCAATCGGTCTGCTAAACGTAACGGCCACCCGGGTATTGAGCGATCTGAAGATCGACGAGCAAGCCCGCTCACACTCCAGTGAATCCGACCAGTAACACTACCGTACAGTCCGGTCTGATCGTCTGATATGTCGCATATCTCGCCTAGGGGTGGTAAACGTCAGACCCCAATAGCTCTATAAGTCGTGTCGATATGAGGTCTATAACAATTCGAGAAACTACTGGTAACACTTACCAGTAAATCTCAGCAACCCTGGCCAGGGATTTCCTGTTATAGCCAATCGAACACAGCGCAACATCAACTCCCTATACCGGGAGAGACGAATCGCCTCCTATCGCTCATTGCCTCCATGTGACTCGGGACTGTACCCAAAAACCACCGTTTTGCACGCCCTCTTGGACGTGGTAAGATGGAAATCAAAGCACAGTAGGAACCACACAAGACTCTATGACGATCTCGGGTCAACAGACTACTCTGTACCAGTGTCACCAGAGAACTGCCATCTGACGTGAGGTATAATACCATCTGGGAGTTCTCGGCGAGTCCGTCCAGTGTACCCAGTCTCTACTGAGCACCCGTATATCATCTCTGATGTCAAACACCAATGGATATGGGATCATCCATCGCCCATCTGTATGGGTCGAGAAGGTACACGCTAGTCTACTCTGGTATATCGATGCCCCGTCTCGATACACCCACGACTAGGGACTTTGAAGGATGTAATTATGGACTACCATGTCCCCACTAGTATGATCCGCATCATAGTCCAGGTAGTCAAGCACACATCCTGAGGGCTTTACCAACATGTAACAGAGAGACAATCAGTATACACGTTAAGGTAAAGTTCAACCAGATAGCATACTATCATGTCGAGCAAGAAAGTCCTCCTTATATATGTCCCAGCATCCACTACAATATACATCCTATGTACAGTAATGGCCTCTAGGGCATACATATAACTAACAACTAACGCCTGAGCGAGGCAGGGCTAGCGCGGGTGTAAAACATAAGCAACGTCTATATAATATATCATATATACTATATATAATATCTATCTGAACACATCACATGATCACATCACAGATAACGCAGCAGAAAATATCATATGAAATATTGGATATATTAGGACGTCCGTGTTTTCAATACAAGCCAGTATAAAACACGGATTCCACGGTCGTGATGAATAGCCAATCCCAAACCCCTAGACCCCTACGAGAGCGGCAAGCAACCCTACCAATTCTAGGGTTAGGAGACCCGGACTCGACTCCTCGAAATGGTCTCCCACTGGACCCTAGAACCCGGTTGCTTATGCTCCCCTCCTTGGGTCTGTCCTAGTGCGGAAAAGTAAATAATATACAAAAGGTGACATCTTCCGCATCCTGGAAGTGCCCCAATAAAAGAATATTACATAAAAATTTTTACATGAATGAAAATGAAAAACACTCATCTCACATAAAAAAAACCCGGCTATTCGACACGACGATCTAATATAACATATCCAGCAACACATAACATCACATGTCATCAACGCAAGTAAACATGCGTATCCCAATTGTCATTGACATATAGCAACGAAACCGGCGATATCACATATTACACTTACGGTCACAGAAAAGAAAGTGTAAAACTACAACAGTTGGAATCCGCAACCTCTTTAGACATCGCATGCCTAATCAAATGAATTCCTTAGACATCGCATACTTAACAATTATAAACCCCGCATTTTAGTCTCAAAATCGAAAACACTTTTCAATATAAAGTCGGGAAATTCAACAAGATTCCCGACATCCTGATCGAATGCTCGTCGCAAACTTCAGTAAGCGGCCGCACCCCCGACGTCGTCGACAAAGTGCACCAAGGCGGAACACCACTGCCGCGAGCACCCGAACGGATGCTTTCGACGATGGGGTTCTCCTACAGTCACTTGGTCGGGGCTATGGAGTGAGGCTGTCGATTAAGTTTACCCGGCGAGTATCCGCGTACGCTACGTGATTGCGATGGACTTTTGATCACATCAAAATTCCGTGGCAACCGATCAAGTGAGACTAAACTGCTAGATTTAAAACATTCATTCAGTTATCTCATAACTACTTGTGAATTCCAATTATTCTA
Source organism: Agapanthus africanus (assembly GCA_030015575.1). Lineage (NCBI taxonomy): Eukaryota > Viridiplantae > Streptophyta > Magnoliopsida > Asparagales > Amaryllidaceae > Agapanthus > Agapanthus africanus. The sequence goes on from CM057350.1 coordinate 244,583,536, forward strand.
TCACATTCTGGATAAATAGAAAATGTTAAACTTTCCGATTGAACATTCGAACACCCAAGTTTTCCCGAAATAGCTCAACACATGAAATAAGTTTAAAAACATTCACTTCGTGCCTCAGTACCAATGGTCCAGCCGTAGAAGGGTTAAGTCAACGCCTTACATGTGGCACGCCGTACTGCCCCAAACCCTAAGGTTCAAAGGGCAGTTCAAGACGGTCACATAATCGAGTTAAGGTTTGTTGTCTTCTAGACGGACCATCGCGTTACTTGCACTACTCGGAACGTCATTAAACTACGGAAAAACCCAACAATTGGAAATTTCCCAGCAGGGGAAAAAGTGGGTATTTATATCCGGTCGAACTTTTTAACATATTCTAAAATTATCTGGAAAAGCACACTGACAAAATTAGACAATCCGATCGAAACACCAAGTCCCCAATACAACCCAGAAAACACAACTCTTGAGTGATATTTAAAAAATCCTAAAAATCCAGAACCAAAGCATAAGAATTACTGTGCAAAGTTTATTGGTCAATGTGACCAAACGGCCGCGGAACCGTCGCAGAAGCCATGCTTCTGCCGCTGTTCCACGGCGGTTTAGATGATTCAGGGGCTCGTTTTGCACCATAATTCTTAGATCTTCCTACTGAATTTTTTAGAATTTTTAATCTGGAAAAAACCAAGTTTTTGAAAATTGTCCAGAGAGCATTTTGGATTTAGGGTTTCGGTTCGATCGGAATTCAAACTCCGTCTGAGCATCGCCTAAGGCTCTAGCTAGGCTCTGATACCACTGTAGGTCAGGCAGCCACCCCATCCAATGGGGTCGCCGTGGCACCAACGGGTCCCTCAGCCGCTACTTTTTACACATGCCCCCTCGCGAGAACTACAACCCGCCGGAACACCTTCCGGTCTCGGGACACCCTGAGGGTAAGAGCCTATGCTTCGCCACACTGTCACATAGTGAGAACCCCCCATAGGTCGACATCCAATGCCTAGTAGCTCTGATACCACTGTAGGGTTCCTAGGAACACTGATGAGGTCTCACAAGTGATCAAATATGGCTAATTCAAAATTTTCCATGTGCCTACAAACCTTAATACGGATCGTTAACTAGATTTATAGGTGATGCGATGAAAGTAAACAACTTTAACTTAAAGGAAAGAAGCTACAACCTTTGCAGATCCGGTCGTCCACCTCCTAGGCTCCGTGATGACGTCCCCCTACTGTCCAAATCGAATCCAGGACTCTAGCATCGGCTTCATCGGAGAAATGGGCGGGCTAGGTCGTCGACTTCGATGCCGAAGATGATCTACGTCGTGGCAACTCAAGATCACGCTCCAACTTCACCAAGTCATGAAACTTGTGAAGAAAATACCCTATACTACTTGGCAAGAGGTAGAGGATGAAGAAATAGGAGGTGGGTTCACTTTAGAATTGGATTTCTCACTCTTTTTCTCAAGTTGCCATTGATGGAGGCAATCTTTCTTCATTGTTGAAGATGAAGAAGAAGAAGAAAGAATATGATAGAATAAAAAGGATTATTCTCAAAAAGGAAAATCCAACTCATTCTTATCATAATCCAACCTTGGTTAAGTGTAGAGAATGAACTAGGGTAAGTTGAATGGTTAGGGTTAAAGGAAAGAAACAAAATGGTCAAGCTTTCAAACCTTCATGAAGTTTCAAAGAAAAGACAAAGCAAGCCACCATTTAATTTTCTTTCCAAATGAAGAATAAATAAATAAATAGTTAATAAAATCAAAACCCTAACCATTATATAACCATGGTTTAATCATGCACTTAACCAAGTTAGCATGTATCATCAAACATGATACAATCTTGTGCACAAAAGTATATCACATATACAACTTGTGTACATCAAGTGAGAAAATCCATTTAAAGTGAACCAATACTAGTTAAAGCAAAGAAATATATCAAATATATAATTATGCATTAAATCATTAAATCAATACTTGATTTAACGATTCGGTCATATCGCATATAACCGACAAATATCCAATGTATCGGCTTATCGAATCAATCCTTGATTCGATAACTAGGTTATATCGCATACAACCATTCGACACATTCATCGCGAGAATGGAATACGGTATCACATTAACGCATTATTCTCGGTCCCGCACATATCTCATATGCGCTCCTATTTCGTTTCGCTTGAGCCAGGAAACCTCTGTGTAGGACTCTAAAGACTCGTCAATACGCCGGCAGCAGATGATGATCATATCAAGCATCCACAAGCCGCAAGCGGTCTGCTAAACGTAACGGCCACCCGGGTATTGAGCGATCAGAAGATCGACGGGCAAGCCCGCTCACACTCCTGTGAATCCAACCAGTAACACCTACCGTACAGTCCGGTCTGTTCGTCTGATATGTCGCATATCTCGTCTAGGAGTGGTAAACGTCAGACCCCAGTAGCTTGATAAGTCATGCCGACGTAAGGTCCATAACATTCATGAAACTACTAATAACTCTTACCAATATATCACTACAACCCTGGCCAGGGATTTCCTGTTATGGCCAGTCGAGCATAGCGCAACATCAACCCCCAATACCGGGAGAGACGAATCCCCTCCTATCGCTCATTGCCTCCATGTGAATCGGGACTGTACCCAAAAACCACCTGTTTGCACGCCTCAGTAGAGCCGTGTTAGGGTGGAAATCAAAGCACAGTGGGAGACACACAAGACTCTATGACGATCTCGGGTCAACAGACTAAGCTGTACCAGTGTCACCAGAGAACTGCCATCTGACGTGAGGTGTAATACCATCTGGGAGTTCTCGACGAGTCCGTTCAGTGTACCCAGTCTCCACTGAGCACCCGCATACCATCTCTGATGTCAAACACCAATGGATATGGGATCATCCATCGCCCATCACATGGGTCGAGAAGATATGCGCTAGTCTACTCTGGAATATCGATGTCGCGTCTCGATATTCCCACGACTAGGAACATTAAAGGATGTACTCATGGACTACCCAGGCCCCACTAGTATGATCTACATCATAGTCCTGGAAGTCGAGTACACATCCTAAGGGCTTTATCAACATGTAATCAGAGAGACAGAAAGTTTACATGTTAAGATAAAGAGCAACCAGATAGCGTACTATCATGTCGAGCAAGAAAGTCCTACATATATATGTCCCAGCATCCACTACAATATACATCCAATATACAGTAATGGCCTCTAGGGCATACATATAACTAACAGGGTCGACAGACTAACCTGTACCAGTGTCACTAGAGAACTGCTATCTGACGATAGGTATAATACCAACTAGGAGTTCTCAGCGAGTCCATTCAGTGTACCCAGTCTCTACAGAGCACCCGTATACCTTCTCTGATGTCAAACACCAATAGATGTGGGATCATCCATCGCCGATCATATGGGTCAAGAAGCGCATACGGTAGCCTACTCTGGAATATCGATGCCCTGTCTCGATACACCCTCGACTAGGAACAATTATAGGGTGTACTTGTCGACTACCCTTGGCCCCCTAGTACAATCTCCATCATAGTCCTGGTTGTCAAGTAAACATCCTAAGAGTTTTATCAACACGTGAGATCAAGACAACATTACTTATACAAGTGAACATGTTAAGACAAAGAGCAACTATATAGCATACTATCATATCGAACAAGAAAGTCCTCCATATATATGTCCAAGCATCCACTACAATATACATCATATGTACAGTAATGGCCTATAGGGCATACATATAACTAACAATCTCCAACTTGCACTAAGGTCATCTGTTGTATTATCCAATACCCAACAATTTATCAGTGGTTGTAGTTTCCCATACTCAACCATCCCAAAATCTCTTAAATAGTATTTGGGGAAGCAGGCCTTGGTGAGTGGATCCGCCGTGTTAATCTCAAAATCTACTCTTCTTACCTTGATCCCTTGGAGATCAACCATCTCCCTGATCAGGTGATACTTGCCTCAGAATATGTCTGGAACGCTGATGTGACTTGCGTTTCTATGCCAAAGCCACAACTAGATTGTTGTCACAATAACAGTTATTAGATACTCAATGGTAGGAACCTTGTTCATCCCATGAACAAGAAATGCCCAGACAGCCACTTTGGCAACATCATTGGTAGCAATGTTGGGTTTCCTTAGCACCATGCCTAGGGTTTTGGAAGCATCATACATGCCACTTTAAAATTTTAGGGAGGTGCTAAGCAAACTAACCAGGGATCTAACTAGAAGTTTAGGGTAACACCATAGTATTGTAAGTCTACGGCAGCGCCCCGGCCGTCGATCCGAGGCCAAAATGCAGAAACAAAATTTTTTCATAAACTTGAAACTGGCGCTATCGTATACTATAAACCCAGATCGAACCATTAACACAAACTACCTAATTAGAGAAGGGTTAGAAAGGTTATACCGATCGATCCATGTCCTTCGGTCTTTAGCCATCGTCTCTAGCTCCTCGAGGCATCTCCGATCTCCGGTCTCCTCGTCGGAAGGGCACCACATCAAGAAGTCTTTTTACGGGCTCCCGCCTCTGAACCGAGGCAACTCGGACACGAAGTTTGCTAGCCGACGTGTCCAAGATTGCTGTAGAATATACGTAGAACACTTTGTCTCAAGGGTTAATCGAAGTTGCCTTTTGGAGTGAGAATGGAAATGAGCAAGAAGAATGAGCTTAGGATTTTTGTTGCAATGAAAATGAATCACCAATCTCATTTTCTCAAAGATGGGGGCTGTCCAAAAAATTGCTCTCAGCTATGGCAACAAAAGAATAGTGCTGGTGAGTGTAGGAGCAAATGGAGGTGACCATAAGCAAAAAGAAAACCTCACATCTAATATTCAAGTCAATCCAATCTCAATTAATGCTAACATTGAACCAAGCACATCTAGAAACCTCATGAACCATCCACAAGCTGCTGGAGCCCCATCAACCACAGAAAAGCACATCCATTTTGTAAAAGCCACTTTTACAAAAAGCCCCCTCAAAGCAAGAATTTCAGCCAAGAAGAAATGAAAGAAAAAATGGCCGAAACAGAATGCAAACTGGCAACTTCAAAAAGCGATCCCGTAATAAATTACAGGATAACCCTACGACTGTATATACATACCCGCATTTGTATTCCAACCGAATACAAATGCAATGAGACAAAATCTACAAAGTATAATACTTGGATCCGGCTTAAACCAATGACCGCTAGTATTATCCGTCCGAACCATGACACGTGCACAAGTGCACGTGTATGTTCCAACCCTGCCATAAAACCATACGGCATCTACAACGTTTCGCCCGAAACTTGAGAAACTGTCTGTGGGGGACTCTAAAGACTCGTCAACACTTTGGCTGTGGATTTAACCACTAGCACGTCAGTGGTACTAGCTGCACGTAACGGGCTATCAGGTATTGACCAAAAGGGAGGTCGATGAGCAAACTCATCCTGACACCCTACTGAGCCTGTCAGTGACAATATCCGTACAGTCCGGTCTGTTCGTCTATGAGTATCGCATGTCGGGCCTAGGGGGTTGGTAAAAGTCAGACCCCCAAAAGCGGTACAAGTCGTGTCGGAGTGTAGCCCAGAACACCCTGAGATACTACTGGAATACCTACCAGTAAATCTCCTGCCTTGGCCAAGGACTTCGTGTAATGGCTCTCCTACACATAGCGCGATCTCACCCCCAATACCGGGAGAGACGAAACACCTGCCGATCCGCTCACTGCCTCCATGTAGCTCGGGACTGTACCCAACTAAAAGTTGTTTGCACGACTCCTTTGAGCCGTGGTAGGGTAGTAATCAAAGCACAGTGGGAACTCACACGTGACAAATAACGATGTCAGGTCATTGAACTAACCTGTATACATGTCACCAAGGAACTGCTATCTGACGTCAGGTATAATACAAACTAGCATGTTCCCGGCGAGTCCTGTCCGGTGTACTCATAACCCAATGAGCACCTGTATACATCTTAGGTGAACCAACTGACACCAATGGCTTGTGAGACAGGCCACCACCCCTCGTCGGGGTCTCGAATGTATACACTAGTCTACTCCGGAGTATCGATGCCCTGTCACGAAAACTCCCATGACTAGGGACCTTTTAAGGATGTGCATATAGACCCCCAGCTCCCATGTATATGATCGCCATCATACTGCTGGTAGTCAAGCAAGAATCCTCAGGGCTCTATCAACGTGTAATAGCGACCTGTAAGGTCACCTAAAGCAGTACACAATGATAAAGATAAACCAGATAGCATACTATCATCTCGAGTAAGACCGTCCTACCGGTGTAGGTCCTCCCTCAATCATTGCAATCACGTGCATGTGATCCAATAATTGACTCTGAGGGCATTATATCCAACAATCTCCCACTTGCACTCAAGGCTAATTATTGCGATGTCGCATACTTACAGCCCGTGTGATACCGAACACCCAACTCCTCTACTAATCAGTCTCACAAAGCCCGTCTGTGAAACTATTGCGTTCGAGGAATAGCCTCAGTGAGTGGATCCGCCCTCATGGTTCTTTCTATGTCTCTCTTAATCTCTAGTTCGCGGAGAAATCCATCTCCCGAAATGAGCAATACCTGTCTTAGAATATGTCTGGATATCTGATGGGACCTAGTTCATAAATGAATTCTAAATCCAAACTTCTTAGACTATATCTTCAACTGAACTTAATCAGTATACTGCGTCATCCCTCCCTCAGTATCCGCTTGGACCACCTGTCCAAACTACTGCCCCTCTTCAGAGGGAAAACTTTGACTCTGACATTCACTCTGTCATCCAGGTCACCTTGAAAGCCTAGAATGATAACCGTCTCCCGAAAGAGCCTGTTGTTATCATATCCCTAGAACATCCACTGACGTTCTAAAACTGCTTTCAAACGTTTTGTCCAAGATAGGATTAATATCAACTTATTGCATCTAGTGCAAAAACAATATCTGGTGTGGTACTTTACATCTCATGATTGACTTAATTGCCTAAGCAAGTGATATGTCAATCATGCACATCCCTCTCCCCTTTAGTCTGTAAGACACCTTTAGAGAGGGTGGCTCCATCACCTGCAGGTATACTGCCGTGCCAGGAGTCGTCCATTCTAAAACACCTGTAGAATGCTGTCTAAGTACCCGGATTGGGAAACTACCCAAATCTAGATCTAAAACCATAGATCTAGTAACCAGAATGTCTGATATTTTATCTATATCCTATGTGGAGAAACCACTATGTGACAACCAAAGTATAACCGATCGTAGTATAGGAATTTCACTTCCTACTATATGTATGTCATCCATATACCAGGACATCACACCCTTCTACCTTCTTAACAGATCCATCCCCTATTCTGATGAATTCAAACCTATGATTGTCACATCAGAAATAGATGATCTCTCTCCGCTATATCTGCTTTAGTCCATAGACATAAGCTACTTGTCCACTATGCTTCCGCTGCTCCCACTGACTACGACAACCCTCTGACAGAGTCATATACACGTGCACATCTATAGCTAGTTTAGAACGACACAATACTCATCCTCCTGCCGGGTCTCTTAGCCTGGAACAACAGTAGTGTCAAGTCTGGGTAAACAAGAACCACCCTGTCACCGTCCTTGAGGCTACCGGAGTACCTCTCGGGTGCCTGAGGTTACCCACCATATCTGCGCAATGGCCAATGGAATGTCAAACCATATCGAATCTTTAGGTTCTTATCATATTTTCAGTAATCGTTTGCGGATCTGGAATCACTTCCAGTTCTACCATACTCTCACTACTGTTTTCTGAAAAAAAATTCCATTTTACTAAAACTATGGCGAGTCAATAACAATATCATTATTGTTCTTCCAGATGGTAGAAAATCAACCCTCGTCATAGCCCGGGTTAACCCATAAACAGCCATTATAGAAACGCGCCTTGAGTTATCCAGAGTCAGGTTTTAAGCATAAGCTGGACAACTCCCCGTACTATAACATTGTTAAGATATGAACTATTCTATATCCAATATAGAAACATAGGCACGGATTTAATTGGAACCAGATTCAAATCATGCAGCTGTCTCTAGTGCATGTCAACTAAATGGAAAGAGGACGATCAGTATTACTCAACTTAGGAGTATATCCAGATATGAGTAACCTGAAAGAAAAGCAAGTACTCATAATCATTACTATCAACTGAATACCATACACAAGTATCTACTTCTTCGATCACCTTGAAGAATCCTGATACTTGCAATACCTAGTTCTCTACTTTATTCATATACCTATAACTTCTCAAAACATTGATCTTGTATTTCAATGAAACATATGTCAAAGAACTAGAGAAGTCACAAGTAAACAGAATATAGTACGAGTACCAACCCCTCTGTCCTAATGGACACTGGACAACATACAATACTCTGTATAAGTCCCCTGAGTCTAATAACTCATTCCCTGTGTGTCGTAGGTTGAAAACTGTACTTATGGTTAAGAAGAATTACACCGCTGTTTAATGCTCCTTACCTAACCATCCACCGATATAGGTAAATGTCATGGACATAATTTCAAAAGGTTATATCTCACTTTATAAAAATAAACGTACAGATATATCAATTTGAAATTGGTGCATAACAACGGATATTCAAAACCAAATACTTGCCGTCCGGCAAACAACCCAGGCGATTTCCTCAAATATCACTAATTACAACGAATCCCGATATAATGAGGATGATCACCCAATTCCCAATAACTTTCTCCCACTCATCATCTGTAAAACCATACAGATGTGAGAATCAAATCTGGTAAATACATACCCTGGAGCAAGGGCTAATTGGGAAATCTGTTTTATTTTAACAATACACAATGAAACTTGAAACATGTAAATGTTTCGAAGGGGTATCCTGGTATTCCTAGTAATTCCTCTTCCATTATCAGGTTCACAAATGTAACCGTATATTTCTTTGCCATCTCTCCAAATCCCTTTATATGTCTTTAGTCATTACCTTCTGTACACCACCTTTAGGCCAAATGGTTTTCTTCCTTCCCTACCGTTCGGCACCAGCCTATGGTTTGGAAGAAGACTATCCAATAAGCATAATGGGTGTACTCTCCTAATCCTAGGATCACTCGCAACGCGAGAGAAGGTAGAGATAAAAGACAACTGAATAAACCTTATTCCTATTTCTCCTGAACCAGAATCCATCCCCAAACTGGTACAAGTTCCTTCGAGTTCGTATATAACCATACGATGGTGTATCCAAATAACTGTGGATCTTCGTAGTGATACGGAGTGTCCTGGAGAAATACAAAGGTGAAGTAGGAGTGGCGATGAAATACTTGGTTTGGTCGTGAATAGCAGTCGCAGTTTATTTTGCCCTCTTTCTAATCCCTTTATTTGTCTTAACTTATTATCTTCTGTACACCATCGTTAGGCTAATTGGTTTTCTTCATTCCCCACCGTTCGGCACCTGCCTATGGTTTGGAAGAAAACTATCCAATTAGCATAATAGGTGTACCGTCCTAATACAAGGAGCATTCGCAACCTGAGAGAAGGTAAAAGGAAAAGACAACTGAATAGTCCTATTCATTTTCTCCAGAACCGGAAACCATCTTTGAATCTGGAACAAGTTTCTTCGAGTTCGTATATAACCATACGATGGTTTTATCTAATGGAAGTAGATGTTCATAGTAATACGGGGTGTTCTGGGTAAAAGGGTAAAAGTAGGAGTGGCAATGAGGTATGCAACTCTGACAATCCAAAAGCCAGTGTTTTTAACTAGGTTCGGTTAACTTGGTCACTGAGTCATAGTCTAGGGTCGGGCCATGGTCGCTGCCAAGAGAGAGAGAAAAGAAACACTCTGCGTGCACTCTAACCTAGATCAGAATGGTTACCAATTTATCTAATCAGGAAACTTCCCACTGTAACCTCAAATTCTCCTCCAAACCTGAAAGAAGAATTAGTCGGGATCACCCGAGGAGTAAACCAACTCATTAGTGGGAATCGGGATCCAACTATCATCGCATGATAACGTGATGGAATCCACTCACGTTATCACACTCCAGAAGGTATGTGCATATCTGGAAAGTTTCAGTTTCTTTAGAAACTCCCGATGTGATTTTTACCCCATGCTCTTATGACCTTGACGAAAGTCAACAAATCATAAGTCCCATTTCAAGTTCTACCCGTCATTGTCCAGGTTAATATGAACCTACCCGTACAAGCCCTTGACGAAGGTCAACAAGGCTATACGACTGTCCCAAACCAACGCATCTATCTATGCAGCAGAAAAGTAACAAATAGCTACCATACACTATTCCATGACGAAGGCCAACAAACATAGCATGAATACTAAGTGCTACCCGTCTGAAATGATGGAGGGCTACGAATGGTTTTTGGCGAAAAACCTTTAACGTAATGACCTTGATATCGTTGAAGGAACCGGATAGTTTTTTATAAAAATATAGTGGCGAAAACCTTTGCTAAAGAGGTCACTCCCGGTGAAGGGATCTCAGCTCTTTCCCCGTAGAATGAGGTGCAGGATATTCCAACTGAATACCATGATGCAAAGCAAAAAGTAATCGACTATAGTGAAGTTATTACCCAGACGCAAACTTCTGCCCAAGGGGTCACTCCCGGTGAAGGGATCTCGGCCCTTGCCTCGTCAACTGAGGTGCTGGATATTCATAACCGAATACCTCTGTGCAAAACAAAAGAGAACGTCCTTGCAATAACAGCTTTTTGAAAAATGTTCCAACAACATCAAACAGGTTTGTTTAGCTTGCATTGATCCAAATCAATGCAGTTCCATCAATTAATCACACCACAAAAGAACGAAAATATGATGTACGTATATGCCATCCGCATTCGCCACTGGGTCCCGTCATCACCCGTTAGGTTACTTAACAAACGACAGAGCGGGGACTGGACTAGCGTGGGTGTAAAACATATACAAAATCTACTAGTTTATATATCGATATATAATATTCGCTCATGGCATGATAAAATGCAACATCACAGAAATGTAATAAGCATCACAGAACAACACAGATAATCTGGGATCCCCGGGTTTCCTTTGAGCCGCAAGTGAAACCCGACATTTCCCTGGTCGTGTGGATAGCCTGTGCAATGAAATCCTAGACCCCTACGGGCACGGCAAGTTACCCGCCAAAACCTGAAGCAAGGCAGCCCCCTTCAACAAAGTGAATGGACCACCCAGCACTTCATGGAATCCGGTAACTTGAGCACCACTCCTTGGGTCAACCTGTACCCCCTACGAGTGCGGCGAATAGCCCGCCAATTCTAGAGTGAAGCACCCTCCGTCTTAAAGCCATGAGATGCGGGCCCGTTGCCCTCTAGAACCGGGCTATCCATGTACACCACCACGGGGTAATCCTAGTACAGAAAGTAAAATATATACAACGGGTATATCTACCTCAGCCCGGTCGCGCCCCAAAAGAATAATATACAAATAGGCAGTGTCGGCAGTCCACATGTCGTACGCTCGCCCCGCAATATCAAATGTATAAATAATACTAAACTGTACTACAATTGCTCCAGGCTATCCACCACGACAAATCCGCAACATCACATCACAACACAGAACATCAACGTGAATGTCACGTTCGAAAATCCTTCTAAAAGAGCTATAGAAATTAGACAAGATTTACCGATCAAATGACATTCACGGTCATAGATATAAAGTAAGCACTGTGAACTAACATATTTAAAATTTTCGATCGACAAAATTTCCCGAAGTAGGCCCCAAGCACAAATCCAGTACTGTAACAAATCTGGGCCCAAACAAAATATTCCAGAAACCCCATTTCCAAGATTAAGATCACTGTAGAAAAATTGGGGCAGAGATGACACTTGCTGGCGGCGGAACTGCGGCCAAAACATGGGTATGGCCGCGGTTCCGCGGCGGCACTGTAGCATCATGCTACCAAATTTTCATAGATGTCATAAAAAAGCCTGCCTGATTTTCTGAAACACTCAAAATAATTTTTCGACCACAAAAAAATTCGACAGAAACTTCATGAAATGGAATCGCGGTTTCGTAAATTTCATTCAATCGACGTTTTAAACACGTTAGAGCAAGCTAGTAAAAGTTAATGGCGTGGCTCTGATACCATGTAAGTCTACGGTAGCGCCCCAGCAGTCGATCCGAGGCCAAAATGCGGAAACAAAACTTTTTCATAAACTTGAAACTGGCGCTATCGTATACTATAAATCCGGATCGAACCATTAACACAAACTAGATAATTAGAGAAGGGTTAGAAAGGTTATACCGATCGATCCGTGTCCTTCGGTCTTTAGCCATCGTTTATGGCTCCTCGCGGCATCTCCGATCTCCGGTCTCCTCGTCGGAAGGGCACCACATCAAAAAGTCTTTTTACGGGCTCCCGCTTCTGAACCGAGGCAACTCGGACACGATGTTTACTAGCCGACGTGTCCAAGATTGCTGTACAATATACGTAGAACACAATGTCTCAAGGATCGAAGTTGCCTTTTGGAATGAGAATGGAAACGATCAAGAGGAATGAGATTAGGATTTTTGTTGCAATGAAAATGAATCACCAATCTCATTTTCTCAAAGATGGGGCTGTCCAAAAAGTTGCTCTCGGCCATAGCAATAAAACAATGGTGGTGGTGAGTGTAGGAGCAAATGGAGGTGACCATAAGCAAAAAGAAAACCCCACATCTAATATCCAAGTCAATCCAATCTCAATTAATCCTAACATTGAACCAAGCACATCTAGAAACCTCATGAACCATCCACAAGCTGCTGGAGCCACATCAGCCACAGAAAAGCCCCTCCATTTTGTAAAAGCCACTTTTATAAAAAGCCCCCTCAAAGCAAGAATCTCAGCCAAGAAGAAATGAAAGAAAAAATGGCCGAAACAGAATGCAAACTGGCAACTTCAAAAAGCGATCTCGTAATAAATTACAGGATAACCCCGCGACTGTAAATACATACCCGTATTTGTATTCCAACCGAATACAAATGCAATGGGACAAAATCTACACATTGTAATACTAGGATCCGGCTTAAACCAAAGCCCGTTAGTATTATCCGTCCGATCATGATCCGTGCACTACTGCACGTATATGATCGAACCCTGCCATATATCATACGGCCTCTACAACGTTTCGCCCGAAACTTGAGAAACTGTCTGTGGGGGACTCTAAAGACTCGTCAATACTTTGGCTGTGGATTTAACCACTAGCACGTCAGAGGTACTAGCCGTACGTAACGGGCTACCAGGTATTGACCAAAAGAGAGGTCGATGAGCGAACTCATCCTGGCACCCTACTGAGCCTGTCAGTGACAATATCCGTACAGTCCGGTCCGTTCGTCTATGAGCATCGCATGGCGGGCCTAAGGGTTGGTAAAAGTCAGACCGCCAAAAGCGGTACAAATCGTGTCGGAGTGTAGCCCAGAACACCCTGAGATACTACTGGAATACCTACCAGTAAAACTCCTACCTTGGCCAAGGACTTCGTGTAATGGCTTTCCTAGACACAGCGCGATCTCATCCCTAATACCGGGAGAGACGAAACCCCTGACGATCCGCTCACTGCCTCCATGTGGCTCGGGACTGTACCCAACTAAAACCTGTTTGCACAACTCCTTTGAGCCATGGTAGGGTAGTAATCAAAGCACAGTGGGAACTCATAAGAGATAAATGACGATCTCAGGTCGATGAACTAACCTGTACACATGTCACCAGGGAACTGCTATCCGACGTCAGGTATAATACCAACTAGCATGTTCCCGGCAAGTCCTGTCCGGTGTACTCATAACCCAATGAGCACCTATATATACATCTTAGGAGAACCAACTGACACCAATGGCTTGTGAGACCGGCCACCGCCCCTCGTCGGGGTCTCGATTCTATACACTAGTCTACTGCGGAGTATCGATGCCCTGTCACAAAAACTCCCACGACTAGGGACCTTTTAAGGATGTGCTTATAGACCCCAGCTCCCACGTATATGATCGCCATCATACCGCTGGCAGTCAAGAAAGAATCCTAAGGGCTCTATCAACGTGTAATAGCGACCTGTAAAGTCACCTAAAGCTGTACATGATGATAAAGATAAACCAGATAGCATACTATCATCTCTAGTAAGACTGTCCTACCGTCATAGGTCCTCCCTCAATCATTGCAATCACGTGCCTGTGATCCAATAATTGACTCTGAGAGCACACTATATCCAACAAGTATCACATACAATAGCAAGTGTCTAACACGAAGTAGAGAAAAATACAACCTTTGTAGACCTCCTTGCTAGACTCCTTAGGACAACTTGAGTTTGGACCGGTTCACTAGAATCCTTTGTTGTCCTCGACGATCCACCCAGGGCTCCTTTTCTCAAGCTCCTAGCTTCACTTGATCAAGGATGAAGATGAAGCAAACACTCTAATCTAGTGGGCTAAACTAAAGTAAAATGGTGATGTAGTTTGTATGCTCACTTAAAAACCCTTTCTTTTTGTGTTCCTCACTCAATAGAAAAGTCAAGAGAGCAAAGAAGAAGAAGGAGATGGAAATGTTTGAGCTCTATTTGTGATAAAAAAAATAAAAAGAAAAGAGAAATGAAAATATATATGCGAGTCATACTCTCACCCAACCATGGTAAACAAATATCTAGATATTTTATCGTTGAATTAAAAACGAAATGGAAAATTAATCCATGGTTAATAATTAGGTGAAGTGTGGTCAAGTGTAGATAAATATCTGTAAGTGCACGGCGGCGCCCCGGCCGTCAACCCGACGGCCAAATGCTGAAGCGGTGAAAAACTTTAATTTTTTTTTTTGCGGACTTTGCAAACCGGCACCACCGCGCACTAAACTCCGGATCGTAACCATTAACAAGTCTAAGCTAACTACAAGACGGGTTAGAGATATACCGAGTGATCCGAGTCCTCCGGTCTTCTCGTCGTCGTCCCGATTTCTCGCGGAATGTCCGGTCTCCATCTCCTCGCCGGAAGGGCACCACGTCGCCTACATCTTTTACGGGCTCCCACCTCAATACCGAGGCAACTCGGGCGCGAAGCTGGCGAATCGACGCGTCCAAGATTTGCTGTAGGATGTATAGTATAGTTGTCTCTTTGGGGTTTATAAGGTTGCCATTTGTGGAGGAATTTATGGACAAGAATTTCCATGGATGCTTAATGAAGAATGGAGCACCCAAAAACAAAAGGAGCTCGGCCAAGAAACTTTTGAGCTCACTGGAAAAAGATATGGGAAGCATGCACTCTAGAAGGAATGAATGAAGCTATCTCTCTAAAAAAGATGTGTGTAGGAATTAAAACCCAAGGCAATCAAAATTCCTTCACTGCACACTCAAAAGCACAAAGTAGCCTCAACATTAATTAATGCCTCACCCCATGCTTGTAAACAGCAACAGTGGCCGGCCAATCTCAAATCCCAAACAGTGCCGGCCCATATGCAATAGCCATACTCAATCAAGTCAAATAAATGCAACATGGAGCCAAAAAAATGCAATCAAATTAAATTAATCCTTTGGCAAGAAACCTCCTCAACAAAATGTTAATTGCAAACTTGCAATTAACACCCTCCAACGAAAAGTCCGACCGGGAAGGAAAAAGAGAAAACCGGCCGGAACGGAAAGCAAACTGGCAACCCCAGAAAACTGGTCCCATAATAAATTACAGGAAAACCCCAATACTGTGCATACACACCCGCATCTGTATTCCGTCCGGATACAAATGCAAAGAGACAAAACTACACTATCAAATACTAGGATCCGGCTTAAGCCAAAGCCGGCTAGTAAAAACCGTCCGATCACGATCCGTGCAATACCGCACGTATCTGATCGAACCCTGCCATATCTCCATACGGCCTCTACAGCGTTTCGCCCGAAAGCTGAGTAACTGAAAGTGTGGGGGACTCTAAAGACTCGTCAATACAATGGCTGTGGATTTAACCACTAGCCCGTTAGAGGTATAAGCCAATACGTAACGGGCCACCAGCTATTGACTAAAAGGGACGTCGATGAGCGAACTCATCCTGACACCCTACTGAGCCTGTCAGTGACAATATCCGTGCAGTCCGGTCCGTTCGTCTATGAGTATCGCATGGCGGGCCTAGGGGGTTGGTAAAAGTCAGACCCCCAAAAGCGGTACAAGTCGTGTCGGAGTGTAGCCCAGAACACCCTGAGATACTACTGGAATACCTACCAGTAAATCTCCTTGCCTTGGCCAAGGACTTTGTGTAATGGCTCTCCTAGACACAGCACGACCTCACCCCCAATACCGGGAGAGACGAACCCCTGAAGATACGCTCACTGCCTCCATGTGGCTCGGGACTGTACCCAACTAAAACCTGTTTGCACGACTCCTTTGAGCCGTGGTAGGGTAGTAATCAAAGTACAGTGGGAACTCACACGAGACAAATGACGATCCCCAGGTCGATGAACTAACCTGCACACATGTCACCAGGGAACTGCCATCTGACGTCTGGTATATGACCAACTAGCATGTTCCCGGCGAGTCCTGTCCGGTGTACTCATAACCCAATGAGCACCTGTATACATCTTAGGTGATCCAACTGACACCAGTGGCTTGTGAGACCGGCCACCGCCCCTCGTCGGGGTCTCGACTGTATACACTAGTCTACTAATGGAGTATCGATGCCCGGTCTCGAAACTCCCACGACTAGGGACCTTTTAAGGATATGCTTGTAGACCCCCAGCTCCCACTTATATGATCGCCCTCATACTGCTGGTGGTCAAGCAAGAATCCTAGGGGCTCTATCAACGTGTAATAGCGACGTGTCATGTCACCTAAAGCAGTACACGATGATAAAGGTAAACCAGATAGCATACTATCATCTCGAGTAAGACTGTCCTACCGGGATAGGTCCTCCCTCAATCATTACAATCACGTACCTGTGACCTAATAATTGACTCTGAGGGCACTATCTCCAACAATCTCCCACTTGCACTCAAGGCTAATTATTGCGATGTCGCATACTCACAACCCGTGTGATACCGAACATCCAACTCCTCTACTAGTCAGTCTCACAAAGCTCGTTTGCGGAACTATTGCGTTCGAGGAATAGCCTCAGTGAGTGGATCCGCTTAGTAGTTTCTTTCTATGTCTCTCTATATCTCAAGTTAGCGGAGAAACCCACCTCCCGAAATGAGCAATACCTGTCTTAGAATGTGTCTGGATGTCTGATGGGACATAGCTCATAAATGAACTCCAAATCCAAACTTCTTAGACTGTATCGTCAACTGAACTTAATCAGTATCCTGCGCGCCATGCCTCCCTCAGTATTTCCTTGGACCACCTGTCCAAAATACTGCCCCTCATCAGAAGGAAAACTATAACTCTGACAACCTCCTTGTCGTCCATGTCACCTTGGAAGCCTGGAATGATAACTGTTTCCTGAATGAGGCTGTCGTTATCATATCCCTAGAACATCCACTTATGTTCTAAAACTGCTTCGGACTGTTTCTCCAGGATTGGATTAATGTCAACTTATTGCATCTAGTGCAAGAACAACATCTTGTGTGGTACTTGACATCTCACGATTGACTCAATTGCCTGAGCAAGTGATCTGCCAATCATGCCCGTCCCTCTCCCCTTTAGTCTGTAAGACACCTTTGGAGAGGGTGACTCCATTACCTGCAGGTACACTACCGTGCCAGGAGTCGTCCATCCTAAATACTCTTAGAATGCTGTCAAGTACCCTGATTGGGAAACCACCCAAATCTAGATCTAAAACCATAGATCTAGTAACCAGTACGTCTGATATAAAATCCATTTCCTTTGTGGAGAAACAACTGTGTGACGACCAAAGTATAACCGATTGTAGTATAGGAGTTTCTTTTCCTATTCTGTGTATGTCATCCAGATACCAGGACATCACACCCTACTACCTTCTCAACAGATCCATCCCCTATTCTGATGAAGTCAAACCCATGACTGTCACGTCAGAAATAGATGATCTATCTCCGCTACATCTGCTTTAGTCTATAAATAGACATAAGCTGCCTGTCCACCAATGCTTCCGCTGCTCCCACTGACTACGACAACCCTCTGGCAGAGTCCTATAGACGTACACTTCTAAAACTAGTTTAGAACGACGCTATACTCATCCTCCCGCCGGGTCTCGTAACCTGGAACAACAGCAATGGCAATTGTGGGTAAACAAGAACTTCCCTGTCACCGTCCTTGAGGCTACCGTAGTACCTCTCTGGTGCCTGAAGTTACCCACCTTATCTGCGGAGTGGCCAATGGAATGTCAATCCAGATTGAATCTTTAGGTTCCTTATCAAATCTTCAGTAATCGTTTGTGGTTCTGGAATCACTTCCAGTTCTACCATACTCCCACTACTGTTTTCTAAAAAAAAATCCATTTTTAATAAAACTGTGGCGAGTCTAGAACAATATCGCTATTGTTCATCCAGATGGTAGAAAGTCAACCCGCGTCATAGCCTGGGTCAACCCACAAACAGCCATTACAGAAACGTGCCTTGAGTTGTCCAGTGTCTGGTTTTAAGCATAAACCGAACAACTCCCCGTACCTTAACAATGTTAAGATATGAACTGTTCTATATCCAATATAGAAAACAGAGGCACTGATTTAATTGAACCAGATTCAAATCATGCAGCTGTCTCCAGTGCATGTCAACTAAATGGAGAGAGGCCGATCAGCGTTACTCAACTTAGGAATGCTTCCAATTATGAGTAACCTGAAAGAGAAGCAATTTCTCTTTATCATTACTATCAACTGAATACCATACACAAGTATCTACATCTTCGATCTCTTTGAAGAATCCCGATACTTGCTATACCTGGTTATCTACTCTATTCAAATTACCTATAACTCCTCAAAACTTAGACCCTGTGTTTCCACGAAACACCTGTCTAAAAACTAGAGAAGTCATAAGTAAACCGAATATAGTACGAGGACCAACCCCTCTGTCCTGATGGACCCTGGACAACATACAATACTCTGTATAAGTCCCTTGAGTCTGATAACTCATTCACTGTGTGTCGTAGGTTGAAAACTGTACTTATGGTTAAGAAGAATTACACCGCTGTTTAATGCTCCTTACCTAACCATCCACTGATATAGGTAAATGTCGTAGACATAATTTCAGAAAGGTATATCTCACTCTATGAAAATAGACGTACAGATATATCAATTTGAAATTGGTGCATAACAGCGGATATTCAAAACCAAATATTTGCCGACCGGCAAACAGCCCAGGTGAATTCCTCAAATATCACCGATTACAACGAATCCCGATATAATGAGGATAATCACCCAATTCCCAATAACTTACTCCCACTCATCATCTGTAAAACCATACAGATGTGAGAATCGTACCTGGTAAATACATACCCTGGAGTAAGTATCTAATCGGGAAATCAGTTTTCCTTTAACATTACACAGTGAAACTGAAACATTGAAATGTTCCGATGGAGTATCCTGGTATTCCTAGTAATGCCTCTTCCAGATTCACGACTGTAACCGTATAGTTCTTTGCCACCTCTCCAAATCCCTTCATATGTCTTTAGTCTTTACCTTCTGCACACCCTTTTAGGCCAAATGGTTTTCTTCCTTCCCTACCGTTCGGCACCAGCCTATGGTTTGGAAGAAGACTATCCAATAAGCATAATGGGTGTACTGTCCCAATCCTAGGAACACTCGCAATGAGAGAGGGTGAAGATAAAAGACAACCGAATAAACCTTATTCCTATTTCTCCTGAACCAGAATCCATCCCCGAACTGGAACCAGTTCCATTCGAGTTCGTATATAACCATACGATGGAGTATCCAAATAAACTGTGGATCTTCGTAGTGATACGGAGTGTCCTGGAGAAATACAAAGGTGATGTGGGAGTGGTAACGAAATATTTGGTTTGGTCGTGAATGTCTGTTGCAATTTACTTTGCCCTCTTACTAATCCCTTGCTTTGTCTGAACTTAATACCTTCTGCACACCATCGTTATGCTAATTGGTTTTCTTCATTCCCTACCGGTCGGGACCAGCCTAAGGTTTGGAAGAAGACAATCCAATTTGCGTAATAGGTGTACTACCCCTAAACCAAGGAGTACTCGTAACCTGAGAGAGGGTAAAAGGAAAAGACAACTGAATAATCCTATCCGTTTTCTCCAGAACCGGAAACCATCCTCGAATAAATTCTTTCGAGTTCGTATCTAACCATACGATGGTTTTGTCCAATGGAAGTGGACGTTCGTAGTAAAACGGGGTGTCCTGGAGAAAAGGGTAAAAGTAGGAGTGGCAATGAGGTTTGCAACTCTGACAATCCAAAAGCCAGTGTTAAGAAGGTTCGGTTAATTTGGTCACTGAGTCATAGTCTTAGGGTCGGGTCAATGGTCGCTGCCAAAGAGAGAGAGAGAAAAGAAACACTCAGCGTGCACTCTAACCTAGATCAGAATGGTCACCAATTTATCTAATCTGGAAACCTCCCACTGTACCTCAAATTCTTCTCCAAACCTAAAAGAAGAATTAGTCGGGGTCACCCGAGGAGTAAACTAACTCATCAGTGGGAATCGGGATCCAAATATCATCGCATGATAACGTGACGGAATCCGCTCACGGTATCACACTCCAGAAGGTATGCGCATATCTGGCAAGTTTCAGTACTTTTGAAACTCCCGATGTGATTTCTGCCCCATGCTCTTATGACCTTGACTTTGGCCAACATATCATAAGTCACATGTCAAGTTCAACCCGTCATTCTCCAGGTTAATTTGAGTCCACCCGTACATACCCTTGACTTTGGCCAAAATGGCAGCACGACTGTCCCAAACCAACGCATCTATCTATGCTGCATATGAATACCCCAATAGCTACCAATCACTGTGCCTTGACTTTGGCCAACATACACAGCTTGAATACTATTGACCACCCATATGAAACGACGGAGGGCTACGAATGGTTTCTGGCGAAAACCTTTAACGTAATGAACTTGATATCGTTGAAGGAACGGATAGCTTTTTAGAAAATATAGTGACGAAAACCTTTACTAAAGAGGTCACTCCCGGTGAAGGGATCTCGGCTCTTTCCCCGTCGAATGGGGTGCTGGATATTCATAACCGAATATCACTGTGCAAAGCAAAAGTAATCGGCTATAGTGAAGTTAATGCCCTGACGCAAACTTCTGTCCAAGGGGTCACTCCCGGTGAAGGGATCTCGGCCCTTGCCTCGTCGACTGAGGAGCAGGATATTCTAAATGAATACCACGATGCAAAACAAAAGTGAACGTCCTTGCAATAACAGCTTTTTGAAAAGTGTTCCAACAACATCAGAATAGGTTTGTTTTAACTTGCATTGATCCGAATCAACGCAGTCCCATCAATTGATCACACCACAAAGAACGAAAATATACTGACGTACGTATATGCCATCCGCATTCGCCACTGGGTCCCGTCATCACCCGTTAGGTTAGCTAACTAACGGCAGAGCGGGGACTGGACTAGCGCGGATGAAAAACATATACAACATCTACTAATATATATACCAATATATAGTATTTCGCTCAAGGCGTGAATAAAATGCAACATCACAGATAATGTACAGCATCACAGAACAATACAGATATCTGGGATCCCCGGGTTTCACAGAGCCACTACTGAAACCCGACGTTCCCCTGGTCGTGTGGATAGCCTGTGCAATGAAATCCTAGACCCCTACGGGCGCGGCAAGTTACCCGCCAAAACCTGAAGCGAGGCAGCCCCCTTCAGCACCGTGAATGGACCACCCAGCACTTCACGGAATCCGGCAACTTGGGCACCCCTCCTGGGTCAACCTGTACCCCCTACGAGTGCGGCGGATAGCCAGCCAATCCTGGAGTGAAGCCCCCTCCGTCCCAATGCCATGAGATGTGGGCTTGTTGTCTTCTAGAACCCGGCTATCCGTGCACCCCACCGCGGGGCAATCCTAGTACAGAAAGTAAAATATACATACAACGGGTACATCGACCGCAACCAGGTCGTGCCCCAAAAGAATAATACAATCAGGCAGTGACGGCAGTCCACATGTCGGACGCTCGCCCCGCAATATCAAATGTACATAATACAACAAAACTGTACTAGCATTGCATCCAGGCTATCCCCACGACCGATCCGCAACATCACAGCAAATACATAGAACATCAACGTGAAAGTCACGTTCGCAAATCCGTCTAACCGGGCTATAGCAGTTAGACCGGATTTACCGATCGAATGACATTCACGGTCGCAGATATAATGTAAATACTGTGAAAAATGTGTTTAAAAAATTTCCGATTGATCAAACAATTAACAAGTGGGCCCCAAAGAAAAATGTAGCACTTACAGAAACAATTGGCCCAACTTTAATATTCCAAAACCCATATTTTAATCCCAGAAGGCCTCTGTAAAAAATTGGTGAAGTGATGTGAATAGTGAGCGGCGGAAGGGCCGCACAAATGGGCTTTTCGCGGCGGTTCCGCGCTCCAACTGTGGAGTTACTTCGTCAAATTTTTACAGAACTCTTAGATTTTCCAGTACATCAATATTTTATAACCTGAAAAATTTTTCGAGACCAAAAATTTTCAACAGAAACTGATGCGAACTAAAATGCAGTTTTGGAACTTTTTGATCGATCGGAAATGCAAACACATTACACAAAGCTAGACTAAGTTAATGGCGAGGCTCTGATACCACTGTAAGTGCACGGCGGCGCCCCGGCCGTCAACCCGACGGCCAAATGCGGAAGCGGTGAAAAACTTTAATTTTTTTTTTTGCGGACTTTGCAAACCGGCACCACCGCGCACTAAACTCCGGATCGTAACCATTAACAAGTCTAAGCTAACTACAAGACGGGTTAGAGATATACCGAGTGATCCGAGTCCTCCGGTCTTCTCGTCGTCGTCCCGATTTCTCGCGGAATGTCCGGTCTCCATCTCCTCGCCGGAAGGGCACCACGTCGCCTACATCTTTTACGGGCTCCCACCTCAATACCGAGGCAACTCGGGCGCGAAGCTGGCGAATCGACGCGTCCAAGATTTGCTGTAGGATGTATAGTATAGTTGTCTCTTTGGGGTTTATAAGGTTGCCATTTGTGGAGGAATTTATGGACAAGAATTTCCATGGATGCTTAATGAAGAATGGAGCACCCAAAAACAAAAGGAGCTCGGCCAAGAAACTTTTGAGCTCACTGGAAAAAGATATGGGAAGCATGCACTCTAGAAGGAATGAATGAAGCTATCTCTCTAAAAAAGATGTGTGTAGGAATTAAAACCCAAGGCAATCAAAATTCCTTCACTGCACACTCAAAAGCACAAAGTAGCCTCAACATTAATTAATGCCTCACCCCATGCTTGTAAACAGCAACAGTGGCCGGCCAATCTCAAATCCCAAACAGTGCCGGCCCATATGCAATAGCCATACTCAATCAAGTCAAATAAATGCAACATGGAGCCAAAAAAATGCAATCAAATTAAATTAATCCTTTGGCAAGAAACCTCCTCAACAAAATGTTAATTGCAAACTTGCAATTAACACCCTCCAACGAAAAGTCCGACCGGGAAGGAAAAAGAGAAAACCGGCCGGAACGGAAAGCAAACTGGCAACCCCAGAAAACTGGTCCCATAATAAATTACAGGAAAACCCCAATACTGTGCATACACACCCGCATCTGTATTCCGTCCGGATACAAATGCAAAGAGACAAAACTACACTATCAAATACTAGGATCCGGCTTAAGCCAAAGCCGGCTAGTAAAAACCGTCCGATCACGATCCGTGCAATACCGCACGTATCTGATCGAACCCTGCCATATCTCCATACGGCCTCTACAGCGTTTCGCCCGAAAGCTGAGTAACTGAAAGTGTGGGGGACTCTAAAGACTCGTCAATACAATGGCTGTGGATTTAACCACTAGCCCGTTAGAGGTATAAGCCAATACGTAACGGGCCACCAGCTATTGACTAAAAGGGACGTCGATGAGCGAACTCATCCTGACACCCTACTGAGCCTGTCAGTGACAATATCCGTGCAGTCCGGTCCGTTCGTCTATGAGTATCGCATGGCGGGCCTAGGGGGTTGGTAAAAGTCAGACCCCCAAAAGCGGTACAAGTCGTGTCGGAGTGTAGCCCAGAACACCCTGAGATACTACTGGAATACCTACCAGTAAATCTCCTTGCCTTGGCCAAGGACTTTGTGTAATGGCTCTCCTAGACACAGCACGACCTCACCCCCAATACCGGGAGAGACGAACCCCTGAAGATACGCTCACTGCCTCCATGTGGCTCGGGACTGTACCCAACTAAAACCTGTTTGCACGACTCCTTTGAGCCGTGGTAGGGTAGTAATCAAAGTACAGTGGGAACTCACACGAGACAAATGACGATCCCCAGGTCGATGAACTAACCTGCACACATGTCACCAGGGAACTGCCATCTGACGTCTGGTATATGACCAACTAGCATGTTCCCGGCGAGTCCTGTCCGGTGTACTCATAACCCAATGAGCACCTGTATACATCTTAGGTGATCCAACTGACACCAGTGGCTTGTGAGACCGGCCACCGCCCCTCGTCGGGGTCTCGACTGTATACACTAGTCTACTAATGGAGTATCGATGCCCGGTCTCGAAACTCCCACGACTAGGGACCTTTTAAGGATATGCTTGTAGACCCCCAGCTCCCACTTATATGATCGCCCTCATACTGCTGGTGGTCAAGCAAGAATCCTAGGGGCTCTATCAACGTGTAATAGCGACGTGTCATGTCACCTAAAGCAGTACACGATGATAAAGGTAAACCAGATAGCATACTATCATCTCGAGTAAGACTGTCCTACCGGGATAGGTCCTCCCTCAATCATTACAATCACGTACCTGTGACCTAATAATTGACTCTGAGGGCACTATCTCCAACAATATCAACCACGAATTAATCCATTTTCTTTTCTCAAATAATAAAATATATGGATATTTTATACCATGTGAGTCTTGCATTCCCATCTCTAATGAATCAACAACCATGATAAGTATGTATGCATGTATGTGTGCATACACATCACTATGTGCACATACACCCAATCATGCATACATCCAAATAGAAAAGGTTTCAAGTGAAATCTATTAGTCTCAATATCAAATCAGCAATTGATTCAATAAACCAGTCATATCACATAAGACCCGACCAATAGAAAATGCCAGATTACAATGCGGTATCACATACATGCATTTAATCAAGTATCTGCCCATATCACCATATGCACCCCACATCTTTTCGCCTGAGCTATGTAACCCCTTTGTGGGACTCTAAGACTCTTCAATACGCCGGCAGTAGGCGATGATCATATCAAACACCCATAAGCTGCAGGCGGTCAGGTAAACGTAACAGCCACCCTAGTATTGAGCGAGCAGAAGAAAAACAAGCGAACCTGTCAAAATTCCTGTCGAGCCAACCGGTAACACTTACCGTACAGTCCGGTCTCTTCGTCAGATATGCTGCATATCGAGTCTAGAGATGGCAACGTCGACCCCAATAACTCAATAAGTCATGCTGATGTATGGTCTATAACAGATCGAGAAACTACTGATAACACATATCAGTAAATCTCATCAGCCCTGGCCAGGGACTTGCTCATATAGCCAATCGAGCACAGCACAATATCAACCCCCAATACCGGGAGAGAAGAAATCCCTCCTATCGCTCATTTCCACTATGTATCTCAGGACTGTACCGAAAAGCCACATGTTTGCACGACTCGGTAGAGCTGTGGTAGGGTGGAAATAAAAGCATAGTAGGAGAACACACAAGACTCTATGACGATCTCGGGTCTATAGACTAACCTGTACCAGTGTCACATGAGAACAGCTATCCGACGATAGATATAATACCACATAGAAGTTCTCGTTGAGTTCGTCCAGTGTACCCAGTCTCCACTGAGCACACATATACAATCTTGGTGTCAAACACCAATGGATATGGGATCATCCATCGCCCATCACATGGGTGAAGAATCGCATATGCTAGTATACTATGGAATATCGATGCCCCGTCTCGATACACCTACGACTAGGGACATTTTAGGATATGCTTATAAACTACACATGTCCTACTTGTATGATCTGCATCATAATCAAAATAGTCAAGCTAATATCCTCAGGGCTTTATCAACATGTACCAAATGAATAAAAGCATGATCAAGTGAACATGTCAAGATAAAGAGTAACCAGATAGCATACTATCATGTCGAGCAAGAATGTTCTCTAAATATATATACATGTATAAATACATCCACTATCAAATAATGGCCTCTAGGGCATACATATATCCTACAATCTCCAACTTGCACTAAAGCCAATTATTGGCGTATCTCATACACAACATCTCAAAAAGTCGCTCATACTGCGGCTAAGGGAAGGCCTTGGTGATTGGATCCGCGGTGTTATTTGTTAGTTATATGTATGCCCTAGAGGCCATTGCTATACATGGGATGTATATTGTAGTGGATGCTGGGACGTATATAGGGAGGACTTTCTTGCTCGACATGATAGTATGCTATCTGGTTACTCTTTACCTTAACGTGTATACTGATTGTCTCTCTGTTACATGTTGGTAAAGCCCTTAGGATGTGTACTTGACTACCTGGACTATGCTGCGGATCATACTAGTGGGGACATGGTAGTCCATAAGTATATCCTTCAAAGTCCCTAGTCGTGGGTGTATCGAGACGGGGCATCGATATACCAGAGTAGACTAGCGTATACTTTCTCGACCCATACAGATGGGCGATGGATGATCCCATACCCATTGGTGTTTGACATCGGAGATGATATACGGGTGCTCAGTAGAGACTGGGTACACTGGACGGACTCGCCGAGAACTCCCAGATGGTATTATACCTCACGTCAGATGGCAGTTCTCAGGTGACACTGGTACAGAGTAGTCTGTTGACCCGAGATCGTCATAGAGTCTTGTGTGGTTCCCACTGTGCTTTGATTTCCATCTTACCACGTCCAAGAGGGCGTGCAAAACGGTGGTTTTTGGGTACAGTCCCGAGTCACATGGAGGCAATGAGCGATAGGAGGGGATTCTTCTCTCCCGGTATAGGGAGTTGATGTTGCGCTGTGTTCGATTGGCTATAACAGGAAATCCCTGGCCAGGGTTGCTGAGATTTACTGGTAAGTGTTACCAGTAGTTTCTCGAATTGTTATAGTCCTCATATCGACACGACTTATCAAGCTATTGGGGTCTGACGTTTACCACCCCTAGGCGAGATATGCGACATATCAGACGATCAGACCGGACTGTACGGTAGTGTTACTGGTTGGATTCACTGGAGCGTGAGCGGGCTTGCTCGTCGATCTTCAGATCGCTCAATACCCGGGTGGCCGTTACGTTTAGCAGACCGCTTGCGGCTTGTGGGTGTTTGATATGATCATCATCTGCTGCCGGCGTATTGACGAGTCTTTAGAGTCCTACACAGAGGTTTCCTGGCTCAAGCGAAACGAAATAGGAGCGCATATGAGATATGTGCGGGACCGAGAATGATTCGTGTATGTGATACCGTATTTCATTCTCGCGAAGAATGTGTCGAATGGTTGTATGCGATATAACCTAGTTATCGAATCGAGGATTGATTCGATAAGCCGATACATTGGATACTAGTCGGTTATATGCGATATGACCGGATCGTTAAATCAAGTGTTGATTTAATGATTTAATGTATAATTATATATATGATATATTACTTTGCATTAACTAGTATCGGTTCACTTTAAACGGATTTTCTCACTTGGTTTGTGCACATTGTATATGTGATATACTTTTGTACACTTGTATGTATCATGTTTGATGATGCATGCTAACTTGTGTTTTGTGTAAAGTTTAAACCATGGTTATGTAATGGTTAGGGTTTTCATTTTCATATCTATTTATTTTATTTGTTTATTCATTTTGGAAAATGATAAGCATAATGCAAAATGGTGGCTTTGTTTGGAAGCTTGTTGAAGTTTCATGAAGACTTTGACCATTTTGTATTTTAGCTTAACCCTAACCATTGCATTGAACCATGATTAATTCTCTACACATAACCATAGTTAGGATTATGATAAGTTTGGATATTCTTTTCATTTTTAAATAACTTATCATAACTTTTCTTTTCTTCTTCATCTTCTTCCATGAAGAAACCTCCACTTCATCAATGGTGATTGATGAAGATGAGTGAGAAATCCAATTCTAAAGTCTACCCACTTCCTATTTCTTCATCCTCTATCTCTTGCCAAGTAGTAGAGTGTGTTTCCTTCACAAGTTTTCAAGGCTCGATGAAGGTGTCGCTCGATCTAGTGATACTTCGACGTAGATCATCTTCGGCACGTCGTCGATGACCTAGCCCGCTTCTTCTCCGATGAAGACGACGCAAGAGCCCGGATTTCGGATTTGTACAGCGGAGATGACTTCTCAATGGAGCTATGGAGGTGGACAAACGGATCTACAAAGGTTGTATATCCGTATCCCTTAGTTAAGTGTTAACTAGTTTGCATTTTCGCCTAAATATCTAGCCAACGATCTTGTTAGGGTTTGTAGGCATCGTTAAAATTGAAATTGGCATGTTCGATGCCTTGTGAGACCTCACTAGGGTGCCTAGGAACCTTTCACTGGTATCAGAGCCTAGCAAGAGCCTTAGGCGAAGTCTAGACGGATTTTGAACTCCGAACGAACCCGAAATCCTAACACACCCATGCTCTCTGTCCAATTTTCAAAAACAGGGATTTTTCAGTATTAAAAATATACAGAAATATCAGCAGGTTGTTTTAAGAGTAACTGTGAAATACGAGTGCGTAATTCCATCAAACTGCCGCGGTTCCGCGGCACGAGCATGGCTCGTGCGGCGGATCCGCGGCCGTACGGACTCATTCTTCAGTCAATGTTACACAGTAACTCCTAATTGACAGTGCTGGTTTTCCTGGGTATTTTTAATATTTTTTCAAGAGTTAAATTTTTCTGGGTTGTTTTGGGAATTCCAATGTTCGATCGGATTATCAAATTTTGTCTGTGTGGCTTTCCGGATAAGTTTTTGAATATGTTAAAAAGTTCGACCGGATATAAATACCCAATTTTTCCCCTGTCGGGAAATTTCCAAGTGTTGGATTTTTCCGTAGTTTAAAGACGTTCTAAGTAGTGCAAGTAACTCGATGGACCCTCTAGAAGACAACAAACCTTAACTCGATTATGTGACCGTCTTGAACTGCCCTTTGAACCTTCGGGTTTGGGGCAGTACGGCGTGCCACATGTGAGGCGTTGGCTTGACCCTTCTACGGCTGGACCGTTGGTACTGAGGCACGAACTGAATGTTTTTAGACTTATTTCATGTGTTGATCTGTATTGGGAAAACTTGGGTGTTCGAATGTTCAATCGGAAAGTTTAACATTTTCTGTTTATCCGGAATGTGATACAACAATTGGAATTCACAAAAGTTATGAGATAACTGAATGAATGTTATAAATCTAGCAATTTAGTCTCACTTGATCGGTTGCCACGGAATTTTGATGTGATCAAAAGTCCGTCGCAATCACGTAGCGTACGCGGATACTCGCCGGGTAAACTTAATAGACAGCCTCACTCCATAGCCCCGACCAAGTGACTGTAGGAGAACCCCGTCGCCGAAAGCATCCGTTCGGGTGCTCGCGGCAGCGGTGTTCCACCTTGGTGCACTTCGTCGACGGCGTCGGGGGTGCGGCCGCCTACTGAAGTTTGCGACGAGCATTCGATCAGGATGTCGGGAATCCTGTTGAATTGCCCGACTTGGTATTGAAAAGTGTTTTCGATAATGAGACTAAAATGCGGGGTTTATAATTGTTAGGCATGTGATGTCTAAGTAATTCATTTGGTCAGGCATGCGATGTCTGAAGTAATTGCGGATTCCAACTGTTGTACTTTTACACTTTCTTTTCTGTGACCGTAAGTGTAATATGTGATATCACCGGTTTCGTTGCTATATGTCAACGACAAGTGGGATGGACATATTTACTTACGTTGATGACATGTGATGTTATGTGTTGCTGGATATGTTATATTGGATCGTCGTGTTTGAATAGCCGGGGGTTTTTATGTGAGATGAGTGTTTTTCATTTTCATTCATGTAAAAACTTGTATGTAATATTCTTTTATTGGGACGCTTCCAGGTTGCGGAAGTTGTCACCTCTTGTATATTATTTACTTTTCCGCACTAGGATAGACCCAAGGAGGAGAGCACAAGTAACCGGGTTCTGGAGTCCAGTGGGAGACCAACTCGAGGAGTCGAGTCCGGGTCTCCTAACTCCAGAATTGGTAGGGTTGCTTGCCGCTCTCGTAGGGGTCTAGGGGTGTGGGTTTGGCTATTCATCGCGACCGTGGAATCCGTGTTTTATACTGGCTCGTATTGAAAACACGGACGTCCTAGAATATCCAATATTTCATATGATTCTTCTGCTGTGATATCCGTGATGTGATCATGTGATGTTCTGTGATAGATACAGTATATAGTATATATGATATATTATATAGGCGTTACTTATGTTTTACACCCGCGCTAGCCCTGCCCCGCTCTGCCGTTAGTTACCTAACCTAACGGTGCACGAGGGGACATCGAGGCGAATGCGGATGGCATAAGTGTACGTCGTATTTATCTGTGATGTTTAGGTACTTAAATGATGGGACTTCATTAATGAGATTAATGAAATAAGAGAAACCTAAGATGTTGTAGAATCGAATTTCAAAATAAAACAGGTAGCTACAGTTCTTGCTTTGCACAGCGGTATATACGATATATCCTGCACCTTATTCGATAGGGAAAGGACCGAGATTCCTTCACCGGGAGTGACTCCTTTAGCAATAACTGGCAGATGCTACACCCTCGGTTTGTCTTTTGATTGCTTTTAAGAGTTTTTGCTTTGCACAGTGATATATATGATATATCCCGCACCTCATTCGACGAGGAAAGGACGGACGATCCCTTCACTGGGAGTGACTCCTTTAGCAAAACTAGAAAAGCCTAAAAAACACTCCATTTCAAAATTCATTCGATCCTACAACGATATCAAGTTCATTACGCAATAGGTTTTCAGAAAAACCTGTCGTAGCCCTCCGTCATTTCAGATAAGTAGTAGTTAGTATTCGTGCTACGTTTGTTGACTATGTTAAGGCGTAGTGTGCGGTAGCTAATTAGTGCTTATCTGCATAAGCATATGATGCGATTGGATTAGGGTAGTCGTGCGACTTTGTTGACTATGTTAAGGGTCATGCGGGTGGGTTTAATTCAATTGGGATATGACGGGTTGAACTTGACTAGCACTTATGATTTGTTGACTATGTTAAGGTCATATAGCTGCTAGGGGCAAAATATTATCGGGAATTTCAAGTGTTTAAATTTGCAATGAGATTGCATACCTTCTATGAGATAGTTGGATCCCGATACCCGCTGCGAGTAAGTGTTACTCCTGGGAGAGTTTTATACTTTACAATTAGCCGATCAAGTAGGTGTCTAGAAAGGTGTTAACGAGGTTACGCCTCTGGGAAAACGAGGTTTACATTAATTAGGTTCGTGCGAAAGCACGGGGGACCTCCCTCAAAGTACCGACATTGGCCTGGCTGAAAGATTGACGAACTTGTAGTGTGTAATTAATCCCGGCTAGTCTTTCCTTTTAGGGTTTGAAGGAAGATTTGATAAAAAGCAGTGGGAGCCATCCTGATTAGATAAAATAATAACCAATCTATTCTTGCAAGAGCGCACGCTGAGTGTTTTCTTCTCTCTCTCTCCAGGTAGCGACCATATCACGCCTTAATCAAGATAAAAATACGGATTATTGACCGAACCAGCTTGTTATACTGAGCTGGGGAACATTGGTCCCGCTCCAACTTATAATTGTTATAAGACAGAGCAGGAAATTGGGGAATACCAGATTTCCCGTGCCGCCCAAACGAAGAGAGTGCATGCTGATGCATCATCTTCGGGTGTGTTCAATATACAGAACTGTTTCTCAGTATCCTCCGCATTCTAGGTATATGATACCGGATCAGGATCCCAGATATGTAATCTGTTACATAGGGCTACAAAAGGGTAGAAAAACTGAGAACGGGTGATAAGTTTCATGAGACAGAAAACGGGGCAAGTGTTGCAGCCAAGTCTGTTGGTCACTGTCACCCTGTATTACAAATACATTGATTCTGAACGAATGCTATTAGATACCGAACCTGATATACAAAATCATATCAGTCTCTTTAGTAGTAAAGAAATGATAAAATTTTGTATTGTTGGATAATGTTTTGAACATTTCCTATATCAAAAGTTGATCGGTTCAGGCACGTTATCTAAAAGCATTAATGTTCTAAATCAAACTACAGTTCTGTGTATACAGAACACACACAAGAGGAAAAGTTCAGAAATGAACGAATTCTTCTTGAGGTATTGTAGACTAAGTCAGATCAATGTGACCCGACTGGCTAGAGTTAGATAAAGATGCATATTTAAATTAGTTTGAATTTACATCTTGTGAAACTCGCCAGTCATGTCACAAAGATAAGATGACCGTAGCTCCGTTTACTGCAAACAGAGAAAGAGTTAGTGAACTCTTGGGATGATACATCTTGATGTATGTAGGTCCCCTGTCTACACATGCCAGGACTGGTTCTTTATACTTCATTACATTCTCTGATGATCTTTCGAGTTTCAGACCTATGTTCCTGTTGAAACACAAGTCCGAACCTTTTGAGATATTCACAGAATATAAGTTAGAAGTAGAGAACCAAAATACGGGTATAAGTATTATGTCCTTTGATGTGATCGAGGAGGAGAATACTTGAGCACGGAAATCCTGGACTATTCTAAAGGAGAATGAGATTCTCTCTCAGCATTACTCCTCCGTATACACCATAGCACGATAGTATATCGGGGCGGAGCAGATACACCCTATTTGATATGGTGTGCTCTATGATGAGTACTACTGAGTTACCTATTTCCTTTTTGGGAGTTATGCGCTTGAGAAGATGCATACCTATTGAATACGGTTCGAATCAAATCAGTTGCCTACCACTCCATATAAGATATGGTATGGGAAGAGCCCATGTCTTAAGTCAGTTAAGATTTGGGGTTGTCCGGCCTATGTCTAAAAGCAAAATCTGGACAAGCCCGAGGCAAAGTCTGTAATGTAGAACTGGAAAGGTTCCAGCTATACAAACTACAGCAGATGATTTGGTAGAACCAAAAGATTCAGTAGATTCCAACGAACCTCAGCCTCTCCGCCGATCTAGTAGGGTTCCCCACCCACCTGAGAGATACTTCTGTTTCTCTATGACAGTGGGAGCGAAGATTGCATCATGAGATGATGACCCAACTAGCTTCGAGCTGGCCATCAGGAGTAAGACTCTGTAAGAATGGCTGGATGCTTAGTGATCTGAGATGGAATCCATGTACACCAACAAAGTATGGACTTTGGTTGCTATATCTGAAGGGTTAAATCCCCATCAGGAGCAAGTATATCTTGAGAAGATTACTTGGTGTAAATGGAAAAGTTGAGACTTTCAAAGCTAGAATTGTTAAAGGTTTTCGTCATCGACCATGAGTGGATAATGATGAAACCTTTTCCAATACCTATGCTTAAGTCCATCCAGATCCTACTTGTCACGGCTACATACCATGACTACGATATCTGGTGGTTGGGTGTCATGACTGCTTTTCTAAATGATGTTTTAGAAGAGTACGTCTATAAGTACACAGCCAGAGGGCTTCGTAGACAGTGGGAGCAGCGGAAACGTGTGCAAGATGCTTTATAGGATAAAGCAGGCATCGCGGAGTTGGAACATCTGTTTTGATGGATTAGTCAAAGAAGTTGACATCATCAAAATGGTAGATGAACCTTGTATGAACAAAAAAGGTAGTAGGGAGTATGGTGACGATCCTCGTAGAGTACGTGGATGACATACTCTTGATAGGGAAGTAGTTTCCTATGCTACGCTCGATCAATCTTCGCTTATCACTATGATTCTCCATATAGGATCAAAATGATACCTCCTAAATCCTGAGTTTTGGATCTATGAGATAGATTTAATTGGATGTTAGGATTCTCACTAGTTGTAGTGAGATGGTATCAATCGATCCTGAGGAGAATCACTGGAATGGTTCCAGGGTGATAAAGACGACTGAATGTCAGTCGCAGGCATTGTCTTTACCCTCAGTAAAGGGACGGTATGTTGGAAGAGTTCCAAGCTAGATACCGTGGCATACTAGACGATAAAGGCAGGATACATCGCTACTAAAGATGCTACCAAAGAGGCTGTTTGGGTGTATATTGGTTCATGAGATGAACTATGTTCCTCCCACTGTGTGACAATGGAGTTGTGGCTTATGCCAAGGAACGCAGGTCCCATCAGAGATCCAGACATATTCTAAGGCAGTATCACCTGATCATGGAGATGGTTGATCTCTAAGGGATCGAGGTAAGGAGAGAAGACTAAGAGGACAACACGGCGGATCCACTCACGAAGGCCTATTCCCAAAGAGAGATTTTTATGGGATGGTTGAGTATGAGATACTACAACCACTGCTACAGATGGCCCTAGTGCAAGTGGGAGATTGTTAGTTATATGTATGCCCTAGAGGCCATTGCTATACATGGGATGTATATTGTAGTGGATGCTGGGACGTATATAGGGAGGACTTTCTTGCTCGACATGATAGTATGCTATCTGGTTACTCTTTACCTTAACGTGTATACTGATTATCTCTCTGTTACATGTTGGTAAAGCCCTTAGGATGTGTACTTGACTACCTGGACTATGATGCGGATCATACTAGTGGGGACATGGTAGTCCATAAGTACATCCTTCAAAGTCCCTAGTCGTGGGTGTATCGAGACGGGGCATCGATATACTAGAGTAGACTAGCGTATACCTTCTCGACCCATACAGATGGGCGATGGATGATCCCATACCCATTGGTGTTTGACATCGGAGATGATATACGGGTGCTCAGTAGAGGCTGGGTACACTGGACGGACTCGCCGAGAACTCCCAGATGGTATTATACCTCACGTCAGATGGCAGTTCTCAGGTGACACTGGTACAGAGTAGTCTGTTGACCCGAGATCGTCATAGAGTCTTGTGTGGTTCCCACTGTGCTTTGATTTCCATCTTACCACGTCTAAGAGGGCGTGCAAAACGGTGGTTTTTGGGTACAGTCCCGAGTCACATGGAGGCAATGAGCGATAGGAGGGGATTCGTCTCTCCCGGTATAGGGAGTTGATGTTGCGCTGTGTTCGATTGGCTATAACAGGAAATCCCTGGCCAGGGTTGCTGAGATTTACTGGTAAGTGTTACCGGTAGTTTCTCGAATTGTTATAGACCTCATATCGACACGACTTATCAAGCTATTGGGATCTGACGTTTACCACCACTAGGCGAGATATGCGACATATCAGACGATCAGACCGGACTGTACGGTAGTGTTACTGGTTGGATTCACTGGAGCGTGAGCGGGCTTGCTCGTCGATCTTCAGATCGCTCAATACCCGGGTGGCCGTTATGTTTAGCAGACCGCTTGCGGCTTGTGGGTGTTTGATATGATCATCATCTGCTGCCGGCGTATTGACGAGTCTTTAGAGTCCTACACAGAGATTTCCTGGCTCAAGCGAAACGAAATAGGAGCGCATATGAGATATGTGCGGGACCGAGAATGATTCTTGTATGTGATACCGTATCTCATTCTCGCGAAGAATGTGTCGAATGGTTGTATGCGATATAACCTAGTTATCGAATCGAGGATTGATTCGATAAGCCGATACATTGGATACTAGTCGGTTATATGCGATATGACCGGATCGTTAAATCAAGTGTTGATTTAATGATTTAATGTATAATTATATATATGATATATTACTTTGCATTAACTAGTATCGGTTCACTTTAAACGGATTTTCTCACTTGGTTTGTGCACATTGTATATGTGATATACTTTTGTACACTTGTATGTATCATGTTTGATGATGCATGCTAACTTGTGTTTTGTGTAAAGTTTAAACCATGGTTATGTAATGGTTAGGGTTTTCATTTTCATATCTATTTATTTTATTTGTTTATTTATTTTGGAAAATGATAAGCATAATGCAAAATGGTGGCTTTGTTTGGAAGCTTGTTGAAGCTTCATGAAGACTTTGACCATTTTGTATTTTAGCTTAACCCTAACTATTGCATTGAACCATGATTAATTCTCTACACATAACCATAGTTAGGATTATGATAAGTTTGGATATTCTTTTCATTATTAAATAACTTATCATAACTTTTCTTCTTCTTCTTCATCTTCTTCCATGAAGAAACCTCCACTTCATCAATGGTGATTGATGAAGATGAGTGAGAAATCCAATTCTAAAGTCTACCCACTTCCTATTTCTTCATCCTCTTCCTCTTGCCAAGTAGTAGAGTGTGTTTCCTTCATAAGTTTTCAAGGCTCGGTGAAGGTGGAGCTCGATCTAGTGATGCTTCGACGTAGATCATCTTCGGCACGTCGTCGATGACCTAGCCCGCTTCTTTTCTGATGAAGCCGACGCAAGAGCCCGGATTTCGGATTTGTACAGCGGATATGACTTCTCAATGGAGCTATGGAGGTGGACAAATGGATCTACAAAGGTTGTATATCCGTATCCCTTAGTTAAGTGTTAACTAGTTTGCATTTTCGCCTAAATATCTAGCCAACGATCTTGTTAGGGTTTGTAGGCACCGTTAAAATTGAAATTGGCATGTTCGATGCCTTGTGAGACCTCACTAGGGTGCCTAGGAACCTTTCATTATTCTTTGTATCTACACTCCGAATTTTGATCTCGTGGCGATCGACTATCTCCCGGATCAAATGAAATCGCATTAGGATGTGTCTGGATAGCTGATGGGACCTGGGCTCATTGGCTAATGCCATATCCCCATTATTGTCATAATACAATGGTATTGGATCAATAATGGTTGGAACTACTCCTAGCTCTAAGACGAACTTCCTCATCCAGACAGCTTGCTTGGCGGCATCATTTGCAACAATGTACTCAGCTTCCATCGTAGAGTCTACAACGGTATCCTGTTTGGAACTCTTCCAAGAAACTGCACCTCTATTGAGGGTAAATACAAACCCAGAGATAGATTTGATGTCGTCCTTATCACTCTGGAAGCTCGAATCAGTAAAGGCCTCCATTTGGAGATCTCCATTACCATACACCTAGAACAATTCTTTAGTCATTCGCAAGTACATAAGAATGTTCTTCACAGGTGTCCAGTGATTCTCCCCTGGGTTGGACTGATACCTTCTTACTACACCTGGTGCATAAGCTACATCAAGGCGTGTACACAACATCGCATACATTATTGATCCTACGGCTGAAGTGTAGGGAATAATGCTCATGCGAGCTCTCTCTTCTTCAGTTTTAGGCAAAAGTCCTTGGAGAGAGTGAATCCATGGAAAGCGGGTAAGGCACCCCGCTTGGAGTCTTCCATACTAAACCTCTTTAGGATAGTGTTGATGTACCTGGTTTCGGAAAATCCCAGTAACCTTTTGTATCTATCCCTATAGATCCGAATGCCCAAAATGTACGTGGCATCACCCAGGTCCTTCATGGAGAACCTTTGTGATAAGAATGATTCGATCGACTGTACCATAGGAACATCATTTCCTATCAGAAGAATGTCATCCACGTACAATACGAGGAATGCGACAGTTCTCCCTACAGTCTTCTTATACACACAAGGTTCATCTGGATTTTTAATGAAATCAAACACACTGATAACATCATCAAAACAGATGTTCCAACTCCGTGATGCCTGCTTTAATCCATAGATTGATTTAAGAAATCTACATGCTTTCCTGCTGCTCCCACTATGAACGAATCCCTCTAGCTGATCCATATAAATGCATTCTTCTAAATCACCATTTAGAAATGCAATTTTAACGTCCATATGCCAGTTTTCATAGTCGTAGTGAACATCAGTAGCAAGTAGGATCTGAATGGATTTAAGCATTGCTACGGGAGAAAAAGTTTCGTCATAGTCCAGACCTAGTCTTTGACGAAATCCTTTCGCCATAAGTCTTGCCTTATAGGTCTCCACTTGCCCATCTACACCAATCTTTCTTTTAAAGATCCATTTGCATCCTACGGGTTTTACCCCAGAGGGTACAAAGTCTAAATTCCATACTTTGTTGGTGTACATAGACTCCATTTCAGATCTCATGGCATCCAACCACTTCACAGAGTCACCATTCGTGATAACTTGCTGAAAACTGGTAGGATCATCATCCTCTATGATGCAATCTTCGCTATCACCATCAATTAGGAAACCGTAGTACCTCTCCGGTGGGTAAGAAGTCCAACTAGATCTATGGAGTGGCTGAGGTTCATCAGTCTTTGTTGCAGCATCAGGCTCAACCAAGTCGTAATTTGTAACTTGTGTTTCTAGAACCTCTTTTAGGTCTACCACATTGCCATCTGTATCATTTGTAAAAAATTCTTTTTCTAAAAATGTGGCATACTGAGAAACAAACACCTATTTTTCCTCCTTGTGATAGAAAAGATATCCATAAGAATTCTTAGGATATCCTACAAATTTACACATGACTGACCGTGTCTCGAGTTTATACGGATTCTGCTTTTTGATATAGGCCGGACAATCCCAAATCTTAACTCGTTTAAGAGATGGTCTCTTCCCATGCCATATCTCATATGGTGTGGTAGACACGGTTTTGGTTAGAACCTTGTTTAAAAGAAATGCTGCAGTTTCCAATGCATGCCCCCAAAATGAGACAGGTAACTCATCATCACTCATCAGGGAACATACCTTATCTAATAGGGTCTGATTCCGTCGTTCTGACACACCGTTATGCTGTGGTGTGTAAGGAGGAGTGAGCTGAGAGAGAATCCCATTCTCTTATAGAAAATCTAAAAAGTCTGTACTGATATACTCTCCACCTCGATCCGATCGAAGTATCTTGATGTTCAATCCGGTTTGTTTTTCTACATCAAGTTTGTACTCGGTGAATTTCTCGAAGGCTTTAGATTTATGCTTTAATAAAAACACATGACCGAATCTTGAGAAATCATCAGTAAAAGTTATGAAGTAAGAAAAATCGCCTCTAGCCTGTATAGACATTGTCCCGCATACATCACCATGTATGAGGCTTAAGAGCTCAGTATCTCTTTCTCCGTGTCCTGTAAAGGGAGTTTTGGTCATTTTACCCTTGATATAAGACCGCGAAGTCGCATAAGATTTATATTCAAAGGGATTCAAATATCCATCTTTAAGTAGCTTGTTTAGTCTTGTTTCGTTAATATGACCAAGTCTACAGTGCCAAAGCAAAGCTTCATTTATTTCTGAAAATTGTCATTTATTAGTGTGTTGTATGCTGAAAACTGTGTGCTGATTTAGGACGTATATCCCGTTATTAAGTGTACCATACCCAACCAACATTTGATTCAGGTTAATGTTCATAACATTGTTCTACAATAAAAATTATATCCGTCATTGTCTAACAAAGAAACGGATATTATATTACAAAGCATACTAGGTACATAATAACATGGGTTCAAAACCAATATACGCCCTAATGGCAACCCCAGGTGATACTCTCCCACTGAAACCGCATGTACATTGGAACCATTTCCATCCCGAAGAGTATGGTCACCTATCTTCAAAACTCTGCTATTTCTCAGCCCCTGCACAGAATTGCAGATGTGAGAACCTGAACAGGTATCTAATACCCAGAAAGTAGGGTTTATAGAAAAACAGTTTTCTGTCACAAATATACCTGAAGCGGAAGCATCACCATGCTTCTTCTTCTTGAGAACCAGGTACTCAGCACAATTGCGCTTCCAGTGTCCCGCTTTTTGGTAGTAATAACATTCCCCTTTCCCCGATTCCCCAACCGTGGACTTTTCATTCCCCTTAACCTTTTTAACTCCACTTCTAGGTTTGGTGGGTTTCTTCTTCATCTTTCCCTTGTCCTTAGCCTTTGGGCGAGAGGAGGAAGATGGCCCAGCAATCAAAGCGGTAGTCTTCACTGCTTTGAGTATGCTCTCTGCACTTCTCAACATATTGAGAAGTTTAGGTAGTGACTTCTCCATATTGTGCATGTTGTAGTTTACTACAAATTGAGCAAAGGCAGGGGGAGAGACTGTAGAACAATATCAACATATTGTTCGTTCTCCATTTTCCATCCGAGGTCCTCAAGCTCTTCTATAAGAGCTATCATCTTCAAGACATGGTCACCTACTGGTGTGCCAGGGGCCATCCGCATCTGAAACAACTTTCACGATGCTTCGTATCGTAGGACACGAGATTGCTCCCCCATACAACTATTTTGTATGGAGAAAGATGGATTGAACATCCATCTGCTCGTGCTTCTTTTGATGTGTGTTATCCATCGAAGAAAGTGCGAGACATTTGGCCGTGGCACAGTCAGTATCCTATGTTTTGCGGATCTCCTAATCCGCAACTGAAGATTTAGGGCCTGGGATGGGTGGGGCTGGAGCTGTGAGGATATATGATACCTTATCATAAGTTAGGGCAATGTTTATGTTCCTCATCCAGTCTTTATAATTGGTCCCATTCAGTTTATTTTTCTCTAGTAGAAGCTTAAGTCCTGTCATTGGTATCAGCCATTAAGAGAGAGAAAATAATACACTCAGCGAAAGTTCATGCAAATAACATATTGGTTATTATCTT
Source organism: Agapanthus africanus (assembly GCA_030015575.1). Classification (NCBI taxonomy): domain Eukaryota; kingdom Viridiplantae; phylum Streptophyta; class Magnoliopsida; order Asparagales; family Amaryllidaceae; genus Agapanthus; species Agapanthus africanus. The sequence continues at coordinate 244,624,207 of CM057350.1, forward strand.
ATCTAATCGATGTGTCCCACTGCTTTTATCAAATTTTCCTTCAAACCTTAAAAGGAAAACTTGACAGGATTTATTACATTCTACAACTTCGCTAACCGTTCAGCCAGGCCAGTATCGGTACTTTGAGGGAGGTTCTCCGTGCTTTCGCACGGACCTAATTAAAATAAATCTCATTTTCCTAGAGGCGTAGCCCCGTTGACACTTTTCTAGACACCTAATGGGTTAACTAATTGTAAAGAGCAAAACTCTCCTGGGAGCAACTGTTGCTCACAGTGGGATCGGGATCCAACCATCATATAGAAGGTATGCAATCTCATTGCAAATTTCAACTCTTGAAACTCCCGATATGGTTTTTACCCATAGTACTCATGACCTTAACTATGGTCAACAAATCATAAGCACTAGTCAAGCTCTACCCGTCATTTCATGATTAATTAGACCCAGTTATATGACCCTTAATTATAGTTAACAAAGTCATATAATTTTCCCAAGTAATCGCATCATATGTTGTGAAGGACGACATCACTTAGCTACCGTACACTATGCCATAACTATAGTCAACAAACGTAGCACGAATACTAAGTACTCTACTTCCTAACATAATGGAGGGTTTTGGATGGTTTTTAAGAAAACCATAAACGCTTTGAACTTGATATCGTTGTAGAATAAAATGGTTTTCAAAAAGGAGTGGCTTAAGCTCCGCAATTTTGAAATGTAGTTTTTTCGTAAAAAGACGAGTGGGTTTCAAATTCGATTCTACAACATCTTTTAGGTTTATTTTCATTTACATTAATCATATTCATGTAGTCCCATCATTTAAGTCCTTAAGCCATCACAGAAAAGAAACGAAAATAGAACGTACGCTTATGCCATTCGCATTCGCCATAGTGTCCCGTTATGCACCGTCAGGTTACTTAACTAACGGCATAGCGGGGCGGGACTAGTACAGATGTAAAACATAAGCAATGTTTATTATATATCATATATATAATAATACCATTCGTCTCATCATATAAAGTGATCTCATCACAGAATATCAACAGCGGAAGCACATAAATGAATATATAGAATATACTAGGAATTCTGTATTTTGTATTTAGCCACCGATAGAAACTACGGGTTCCACGGTCGCGATGAATAGCCAATCACATACCCTAGACCCCGACGAGAGCGGAAAGCGACACTACAAATTCTAGAGTTAGGACACCCGGTCTCGACTCCTCGAGATGGCTTTCCACTGGACTCTAGAACCCGGTCACTTGTGCTCCCCACCTGGGTCTATCCTAATGAAGAAAAGCAAATAATATACATCATAGGTAACATCATCCTCAACCCGGATGTGTCCCAATAAAAGAATATTATATACAATGAATTTTACATGAATGAAAAAGAAAACTCTCATCTCACATAAAACTCCCGGCCATTCATTCAGGACAATCATATACATCATGTCACAGCAACACATAACATCACATGTCATCAACGTAAGCAAGTATGCGTACCCCAATTGTCGTTGACATATAGCAACGAAACCGGCGATACTCCACATACTACGCTTACGGCCGCAAAAATAAGTTTCGTGTACAGCTAGACGATGTTAAACCCTTCGATTGAATCAACAAGCACCCACAAATTACCCTGAGAGAGCTCAACACTTTAGCAAAGTTAAAATACCTAAAAATGCACCACAGTGTCTATGGACCAGCCGTAAAATGTCCAACCCTTGCCTCACTTATGGTCCCACACGACTACGGCAAACCCTAAGGTTTATCCACAGTTCCATGGTAATAAAATCGAGTTAGGGTATTGTTCGTCTAGAGGGTCCATTGGAATACTTGCACAATTATTCGAATATTTTTAACTAGGAAAGTTCCAACACTTAGAAAATTTCAGCGAGAGTAATAAGGTGGTGTGTGATATTCATTCGAATAGTTAAACGTCATCCAAGTTACCAATACAATGGTAAAATATATGACTACGAAACACTACGAATATGCCCCTAAGCAAAATTAGCATCACATGAAATTTTGGCCTAAACAAACAATGCCAGAAACCACAAAATCTACAGACCATACCACAGTGGAAATATGAAGCAAAAAGGAGCAAAGGAGGCCGAGCTCACCAGCCATATGGGGGTTCTGCTCGGGTCAAAACCGAGGGATTTGCCTCGTTTATACACTATGTTCTCACTGCATCACATGGAAGCTTCTGCAGTTGCCAAAATGATTTTTCAACGACCTTTTAAAGAATCAACAGAGAGCAATTTAGGGTTTCAAGATATCGTATTTTTCGGAGTTTTTTTTCGTTTTCGTAATAGTTATAACACCGCATGTAAACTTCTAGCTTGGCTCTGATACCACTCTTGGGTTTTCTTAGCACCATGCCTAGGGTTTTGGAAGCATCACACATGCCACTTTAAAATTTTAGGGAGGTGCTAAGCAAACTAACCATGAATCTAACTATAAGTTTACGGTAACATCTTAATATCACATACAATAGCAAGTGTCTAACACGGAGTAGAGAAAAATATAATCTTTGTAGACCTCCTTGCTGGACTTCTTAGCACAACTTGAGTTTAGACCGGTTCGCTAGAATCCTTCGTTGTCCACGACGATCCACCCGGGGCCCCTTTTCTCAAGCTCCTAGATTCACTTGATCAAGGATGAAGATGAGGCAAAGGCACTAATCTAGTGGGCTAATCTAAAGTAGAATGGTTATGTGGTTTGTATGCTCACATAAAAACCCTTTCTTTTTGTGTTCCTCACTCCATAGAAAAGTCAAGAGAGCAAGGAAGAAGAAGGAGATGGAAATGTTTGAGCTCTATTTGTGATAAAAAAAATTAAACAGAAAAGTGAAATTAAAATATATATGAGAGTCATACTCTCACCCAACCTTAATAAATAAATATCTAGATATTTTATCATTGAGTTAAAAGCCAAATGGAAAATTAATCCATGGTTAATAATTAGGTGAAGTGTGGTCAAGTGTAGATAAATATCAACCATGAATTAATCCATTTTCTCTTCTCAAATAATAAAATAAATTTTATACCATGTGAGTCCTGCATTCCCATCTCTAATGTATCAACAACCATGATAAGTATGTATGCATGTATGTGTGCATACACATCACTATGTGCACATACATCCAATCATGCATACATCAAAATAGAAAAGGTTTCAAGTGAAATCTAATGGTCACAATATCAAATCAATAATTGATTTAATAAACCGGTCATATCGCATACGACCTGACAAAAAGAAAATGTCAGATTACAATGCGGTATCACATACACGCACTTAATCAAGCATCCGGGCATATCACCATATGCACCAAACATCTTTTTGCCTGAGCTGGGTAACCCCTTTGTGGGACTCTAAGACTCGTCAATACGCCTGCAGTAGGCGATGATCATTGAAGGGTTAGCCTAGCACCTCGTCAAGGATTTGGTAGCGTCACATATGCCATAATCAAAATTTTAGAGGTGCTAAGTTAACTAGACAAGAATCGAAACTAGAAGTTTAGGGATTCATACAACTAAGCATCACATGCAAATGTAAAACTATCACTAAGAGTAGAGATTACAACCTTTGTTGATCTCCCTCGGTGACTCCTTGACACTATGAGAGTTTGGAACGGATCGATGGAAGCCTTCCTTGTCCACGATGATCCACCCGAAGTCCCTTTGCCCAAAGCTCCTTTTCTTACTTGTTTCGCAAACGAAGTAGAGCAAACACGCTACAGAAATCGGCTAGATGTGTGTAGTATGATGATGTGGTTTATATTCAACAATTGAAACCCTTTCTTTTATCAACTTCACTCAAGAGAAAAATCAAGAGAGGAAGAAGAAGATAATGGTGGCTAAGCTTGAGCTTTCTATCATATCACATATGATAACTTGTTTTCACACCCTTGTTCACAATTTTTTTCCCTTTGTTGTTGTTCTTGTTTCATATAACATATGAAGCTATTTATAGAGATGAGAAGGAATAATCATCATTATTCCATTCCCACTATAATTATGGGTGGAAATTCTTTTCATAAAGAATTAAGCATGGGTGGAAATTCTTTTCATTAAGTTAAATAAAGCTTACCCACTAAAGAATAAAGGAGCATGAGTGGGTTTTCTTTACATTAACTTAAAATGATAAATATAAATAAAAGCTTCAATATAAGTCTTGCATTGCCACCATTCTTGTATCATCAACCATGATACTATGTATGTATGTATGTGTCCATGCACATCATCATGTGCATACATGCATTCATACAAAAGGATTTAATTAAAGAATTAATCTAAATGTAATTTGTTAAATTAACACTTGATTTAGCAAACCGGTCATATCACATACGATCCGACAAATAGAAAATGCCCGATTAATATACGTTATCACATAACCGTATTTAATCGGGTCCCACGCATATCTCATATGCACACCACATCTTTTTGCTTGAGCCAGGAAACTTCATTGTGAGACTCTAAGACTTGTCAATACGCCGGCAGTAGATGATGATCATATCAAACATCTACAAGCCGCAGGAGGTCAGCTAAACGTAACGGCCACCCGGGTATTGAAACGATCAGAAGAAAACCAGCGAAGCTGTAAAAACTCCCGTCGAGCCAACTGGCAACACTTACCGTACAGTCCGGTCTCTTCGTCAGATATGCTGCATATCGAGTCCAGGGATGGAATCGTCGACCCCAGTAACTCAATAAGTCATGCTGGTGTATGGCTCATAACAGATTGAGAAACTACTGATAACTCTTATCAGTAAATCTCAGCAGCCCTGGCCAGGGACTTCATGTTATAGCCAATCGAGCATAGCACAACATCAACCCCCAATACCGGGAGAGACGAAACCTCTCCTATCGCTCATTGCCTCCATGCGCCTCGAGACTGTACCCAAAGACCACCTGTTTGCACGACTCAGTAGAGCCGTGGTAGGCTGGAGATCAAAGTATAGTGGGAGGACACACAAGACTCTATGACGATCTCGGGTCTACAGACTAACCTGTACCAGTGTTCCCTGAGAACTGCTATCCGTCGATAGATATAATACCACATAGGAGTTCTCGGCGAGTCCGTTCAGTATACCCAGTCTCCACTGAGCACCCGCATACAAACTTTGGTGTCTCCTCACCAGATGGATATGGGATCATCCATCGCCCATCATATGGGACAAGAATGTTATACGCTAGTCTACTCTGGAATATCGATGCCCTGTCTCGATACACCCTCGACTAGGAACAGTTCAAGGATATGCTTATAGACTACACGTGCCCCACTAGTATGATCCGCATCATAATCACAGTAATCAAGCAAATATCCTTTGGGCTTTATCAACATGTGTTAATGATTAAATCTATATGTCCAGATAAAGTAAACCAGATAGAGTACTATCATGTTGAGCAAGAAAGTCATCTATCTCCATATATATATGTCCAAGTTTCCAGTATCCATATAATGGCCTTTAGGGCATACATATTACTAACAATCTCCCACTTGCACTATGGCCAGTTTTTGGCGTATCTCATACCCAACATTTCAAACAGTCGCTCATGCTGCGGCTGTGGAAGTGCATTGGTGAATGGATCCGCTGTGTTATCCTTTGTATCTACTCTCCGAATCTCGATCTCCTGGCGATCTACTATCTCCCGGATCTGATGATATCGCCTTAGGATGTGTCTGGACTTCTGATGGGACCTTGGTTCTTTGGCTAATGCTATAGCTCCATTATTATCACAATACAATGGTATTGGATCAACAATGGTTGGAACTACTCCTAGTTCCGCAATGAACTTCTTCATCCAGACGGCTTCTTTAGCAGCATCACTTGCAGCAATATACTCAGCTTCCATCGTGGAGTCTGCAACGGTGTCCTGTTTGGAACTCTTCCAACTAATCGCTCCTCCATTTAGGGTAAATACAAACCCTGAGATTGATTTGCTGTCATCCTTGTCACTTTGGAAGCTGGAATCGGTAAAGGCCTCCAACTGGAGATCCCCATTACCATACACCAAGAACAATTCTTTAGTCCTTCGCAAGTACTTAAGAATGTTCTTCACTGCTATCCAATGTTTCTCCCCTGGGTTGGATTGATACCTGCTTACTACAGCCAGTGCATAAGCCACATCAGGGCGAGTACACAGCATCGCATACATTATAGATCCTACGGCTGAAGCGTAGGGTATAACGCTCATCCGAGCTCTCTCTTCATCAGTCTTCGGACAGAAGTCCTTTGAGAGAGTTATTCCATGACTAACAGGCAAGGCACCACGGTTGGAATCTTCCATACTAAACCTCTTTAGAATGGTGTCTATGTACTTTGATTGGGACAGTCCCAATAACCTCTTGGATCTATCTCTATAGATCCTAATGCCCAAAATGCGCGAGGCATCACCCAGGTCCTTCATGGAGAACCTTTGTGATAAGAATAGTTTGACCGATTGTAGCATAGGAACATCATTTCCTATCAGGAGAATGTCGTCTACGTACAATACGAGGAATGTGACAGTACTCCCTACAATCTTCTTATAAATACATGGTTCATCTTCATTTCTGACAAAATCAAACTCTTTGATTGTATCATCAAAGCAGATGTTCCAGCTCCTTGAGGCCTGCTTTAATCCATAAATGGATTTAAGCAATCTACATGCTTTCCCGCTGCTCCCACTATCAATGAAGCCCTCTGGCTGATCCATAAAAACCATTCTTCTAAATCACCATTTAGAAATGCAGTTTTCACGTCCATCTGCCAGATTTCATAATCATAGTGAGCAGCAATAGCAAGTAGGATCCTAATGGATTTAAGCATTGCTACCGGAGAGAAAGTTTCATCATAGTCCAAGCCTGGTCTTTGACGAAAACCTTTCGCTACAAGCCTTGCTTTATAGGTTTCCACCTGTCCATCTACACCAATCTTTCTCTTAAAGATCCATTTTCACCCAACGGGTTTTATCCCAGGAGGCGCAACGTCCAAAGTCCATACTTTGTTGGTGTACATTGACTCCATTTCGGATCTCATTGCTTCCAGCCATTTCACTGAGTCACCACTCGTGATAGCTTGCTGAAAATTAGTAGGGTCATCATCATCCATGATGCAATCTTCTCTGTCACCATCTATGAGAAACCCATAGTATCTCTCTGGAGGGCGAGAAGTTCTACTAGACCTCCTGAGCGGCTGAGATTCTTGAAGTTCTACTGCAACATCAGTTTCAACCAATTCCTCCTGAGTAATTTGTGTCTCTAGAACCTCTTCTAGTTCTACTACATTGCCATTAGTACTTTCCGTAAAGTTCCCATTTTCCAAAAATGTGGCATGCTGAGCAACAAACACCTTTTGTTCCTCTTTGTGGTAGAATAGATATCCATACGAATGTTTTGGATACCCCACAAATTTACACATGACCGATCGTGTCTCGAGTTTGTCTGGATTCTGCTTTTTAACAAAAGCTGGACAACCCCAAATCCTAAACCTTTTAAGAGATGGTCTCTTTCCATTCCACATCTCATATGGAGTGGTACACACGGTCTTGGTTGGAACCCTGTTCAATAGATACATTGCTGTCTCCAATGCATGTCCCTAAAAGGAAAGGGGTAACTCAGCATCACACATCATGGATCATACCATATCCAATAGTGTACGATTCCTCCGTTCTGACACACCATTGTGCTGCGGTGTGTAAGGAGGAGTGAGCTGAGAGAGAATCCCATTCTCTTTTAGGAATTCTAGAAACTCTGTACTTAAATATTCTCCACATCGATCCGATCGAAGTTTCTTGATGCTCAAGCCTGTTTGCATCTCTACTTCAAGTTTATACTCCTTGAATTTCTCAAAGGCTTCGGATTTGTGCTTTATCAAAAACACGTGTCCGAATCTTGAGAAATCATCAGTAAAAGTGATGAAGTATGAAAAACCACCTCTTGCATATGTAGACATTGGTCCGCATACATCACTATGTATGAGGATTAAGAGTTCACCAGCTCTCTCTCCGTGTCCACTAAACGGAGTTTTGGTCATTTTACCTTTGATACAAGACCGGCAAGTCGCATAAGATTTATATTCAAACGGATTTAAATATCCATCTTTATGTAGCTTGTTTAGTCTTGTTTCATTAATAGGACCAAGTCTACAATGCCAAAGAAAAGCTTCATTTATATCTGAAAACTTTCTTTTACTAGTATGTTGTATATTAAAAACTGTGTGTTGATTCAGGACGTAAATACCGTTATTTAGTGTACCATACCCAATCAACTCTTGATTCAGGTTAATGTTCATAACATTATTTTGCAATATAAAATGATATCCTTCATTGTCCAACAAAGAAACGAATATTATGTTACACAACATACTTGGTACTAAATAACAGGGGTTCAAAACCAAAATACTTTCTGAAGGCAACCCTAGATGATACTCTCCCACGGATACAGCATGTATATTGGAACCATTTCCAACACGCAGAGTATGATCTCCAATCTTTAAAACTCTACTATTTCTCAATCCCTGCATACAATTGCAGATGTGAGAACCAGAACCGGTATCCAATACCCAGGATGCAGAGTTTAAAGAAAAACAGTTTTCAGTTACAAACACACCTGAAGTGGAAGCATCAACATGCTTCTTCTTCTTGAGATCAGCAAGATATTCAGCACAGTTGCGTTTCCAATGTCCTGACTTTTTACAGTAAAAACATTCTCCTTTCCTGCTACCCACAGTCCCGGCTTTGTCTTTCCCCTTCGCCTTTCTAACTCCACCTTTCTGTTTGATGGACTTCTTCTTTTTCTTTCCCTTGGCCTTAGCTTTTGGGAATGAAGAGGAAGATGGCCCAGCAAGCAGAGCGGGAGTCCTTGCCGTTTTCAACGTGTTCTCTGCACTTTTCAACATATTGAGAAGTTCAGGCAATGATTTCTCCAAATCATTCATATTGAAATTCACTATGAACGGAGCAAAGGCAAGGGGGAGAGACTGTAGAACAATATCCGTATATTGCTCATTATCCATATTCCATCCCAGTTCCTCAAGTTCTTCAATAAGACCAATCATTTTCAAAACATGGTCTCCAACTGATGCACCAGGGGCCATTCGCATCTGAAACAGCTTTCTAGATGCCTCGTATTTCAAAGTACGAGATTGCTCTTCATACAACTCCTTTGTGTGAAGAAAGATGGATTGCACATCCATATTCTCGTGTTGCTTCTGATGGACATTGTCCATAGAAGCGAGCGCGAGCCACTTGGCCGTGTTGCAGTCATTTTCCCAAGTTTTTCGGATCTCCCTATCCGAGACAGATGATTCAGGTCTTGGGACGGGTGGGGCTTCAGTAATGAGGACATATGATACCTTATCATATGAAAGTGCAATGTTTAAGTTCCTCAACCATTCTTTATAATTTGGTCCTGTCAGTTTATTTTTCTCAAGTAGAAGCTTAAGTCCTGACATCTGTAACTGCCATTCGGAGAGAGAAAAGAATACACTTAGCGAAATGCTCTTGCAAAGAATTAGATTGGTTATTATTTTATCTAATCGACGTCTCACACTGCTTTTATCAAATTTTCTTTCAAAACCTGAAAAGAAAACTAGCCAGGAATAATTACATTCTACAGTTTTGCTAACCGGTCAGTCTATCTAGACACCCACTGGATTAGCTAATTGTAAAGTGCAAAACTCTCCTGGAAGAAACACTTACTCACAGTGAGATCGAGATCCAACTATCATATAGATGGTATGCAATCTCATTGCAAATTTCAACTCTTGAAATTCCCGATATAGTTTTTACCCCTAGTCACTTATGACCTTGGTTATGGTCAACATATCATAAGTACTACTTAAATTCTACCCGTCATTTCGTGATTAACTAGACCCACCCATATGACCCTTGACTATGATCAACATAATCACATGAATGTCCTAACTAATCGCATCATATGCTTTGTAGGAAGACATCACTTAGCTACCGTACACTACGCCTTGACTATAATCAACATACGCAGCACGAATACTAAGTACTCTGCTTCCTAAAATGACGGAGGGTTGCGGATGGTTTTTAAGAAAACCTTTAACTTTTTGAACTTGATCTCGTTGTAGAATCAAAACAGTTAAGAAAAGGAGTGGCTTAAGCTCCGCATCCTTTTTGAAACTTGCATTTTTCATAAAAAGCCGAGTTTGTTTCAAATCTGATTCAACAACATCATTAGGTTTCTTTTCTATACATTAATCTCATTAATGCGATCCCATCATTTAAGTTCCTAAGCCATCACAGAATAGAACGTCTACTTATACCATCCGCATTCGCCACAGTGTCCCGTTATGCACCGTTAGGTTACTTAACTAACGGCATAGCGGGGCAGGACTAGCGCGGGTGTAAAATATAAGCAACGTTTATTATATATCATATATATAATAATAATCCATTCGTCTCAGATACTAAGTAATCACATTACAGAATATCAACAGCAGAAGCATATAAAAGGATATCTAGGATGTCCGTATTTTATATCGAGCCAACAATAGAAAATACGGATTCCATGGTCACGATGAATAGCCAAGCCCACACCCCTAGACCCCTACGAGAGCGGCAAGTGATCCCGCCAATTCTAGAGTTTAGGAGACCCGGTCTCGACTCCTCGAGATGGCCTCCCACTGAACCCTAGAACCCGGTCACTTGTGCTCCCCTCCTTGGGTCTATCCTAATGCGGAAAAGTAAATAATATACAATTGATTTATACATGAATGAAAATAAAACTCTCATCTCAAATAAAAACCCCCGGCTATTCATTCGCGACAATCCTACTCATCATATCTCAGCAACATATAATATCTCATATCATCAACGTAAGTAAGTATGCGTATCCCGATTGTCGTTGACGTGTAGCAACGAAAACGGCGATACACCACATACTACACTTACGGTCGCAGAAAATAAAATGAAAAACTACAACATTTGGAATCCACAATTACTTTAGACATCATAAATTCGAAATATCACATACTTCGTATTTCATGCCTAACTATATGAATTCCACATATTGTATCACATTTCAGATAAATAGACAATGTTAAACTTTTCGATCGAATAAACAAACACCATAGATTTCCCTAATTGCACAACATTTGAGCCGAGTTCAAAAATTTCTAGAACATGTCACAGCCCCTTATGGACCAACCGTAGAAGGGTCAAACCAACGCCTCACATGTGGCAACGCTAAACTACCACAAAGCCTAAGGTTCAGTGACAGTTTTGACGGTCACATAATCGAGTTAAGGTTATGTTCTTCTAGAGTGTCCACAGATACGCTTGCATGTTTTTCGAAAGTTTCGAACTCGGGAAAAATCCAACACTTGGAATTTTTCCAATACAGGAAAAAATGTGTTTCTAATATTCGTTCAAACATTTTAACACGTTCTAAATAATCTGAACGAAGTTAAACTTTCCAATCGAACCACCAAAAACAATATATCTCCAGAAAACTCAACACTTGAGTAAGTTTAAAATATCTCAGAGGCATGTACTATTACATACGGGTCTACTGTAGAAAACACTATTCCTAATTCCACAAAACGGCCGCGGAACCGCCGCACAAAGCATGGGTAGGCCGCGGTTCCGCGGCATTTTAGTGAGATCGTTGAAAATTTTTTATATAGTAATTCATAGAAAAGCCTGCTGAATTTTTTAAGAATTTTTAATTTCGAAAAATCCAATTTTCAAAAAATTTCCAGAGAGCGGTCCAAATTGGTGTTTTGTGGTTCGATCGGACTTTTAACATCGCGTACGCATCGCCTAAAGCTCTAGCTTGGCTCTGATACCACTGAAGGGTTAGCCTAGCACTTCGTCAAGGGTTTTGTAGCATCACATATGCCATAATCAAAATTTTAGAGGTGCTAAGTTAACTCGACAAGAATCGAAACTAGAAGTTTAGGGATCCATACAACTAAGCATCACATGCAAATGTAAAACTATCACTAAGAGTAGAGATTACAACCTTTGTAGATCTCCCTCGGTGACTCCTTGACACTATGAGAGTTTGGAATGGATCGATGGAAGCCTTCCTTGTCCACGATGATCCACCCGAAGTCCCTTTGCCCAAAGCTCCTTGTCTTACTTGTTTCGCAAACGAAATAGAGAAAACACCCTACACAAATCGGCTAGATGTGTGTAGTATGGTGATGTGGTTTATATTCAACAATTGAAACCCTTTCTTTTATCAACTTCACTCAAGAGAAAAATCAAGAGAGGAAGAAGAAGATAATGGTGGCTAAGCTTGAGCTTTCTATCATATCACATATGATAACTTGTTTTCACACCCTTGTTCACAATTTTTTCCCCTTTGTTGTTGTTCTTGTTTCATATCACATATGAAGCTATTTATAGAGATGAGAAGGAATAATCATCATTATTCCATTCCCACTATAATTATGGGTGGAAATTCTTTTCATAAAGAATTAAGCATGGGTGGAAATTCTTTTCATTAAGTTAAATAAAGCTTACCCACTAAAGAATAAAGGAGCATGAGTGGGTTTTCTTTACATTAATTTAAAATGATAAATATAAATAAAAGCTTCAATATAAGTCTTGCATTGCCACCATTCTTGTATCATCAACCATGATACTATGTATGTATGTTTGTGTCCATGCACATCATCATGTGCATACAAAAGGATTTAATTAAAGAATTAATCTAAATGTAATTTGTTAAATCAACACTTGATTTAGCAAACCGGTCATATCACATACGATCCGACAAATAGAAAATGCCCGATTAATATACGTTATCACATAACCGTATTTAATCGGGTCCCGCGCATATCTCATATGCACACCACATCTTTTTGCTTGAGCCAGGAAACTTCATTGAGGGACTCTAAGACTCGTCAATACGCCGGCATTAGATGATGATCATATCAAACATCTACAAGCCGCAAGAGGTCAGCTAAACGTAACGGCCACCCGGGTATTGAAACGATCAGAAGAAAACCAGCAAAGCTGTAAAAACTCCCATCGAGCCAACTGGCAACACTTACCGTACAGTCCGGTCTCTTCATCAGATATGCTGCATATCGAGTCCAGGGATGGAATCGTCGACCCTAGTAACTCAATAAGTCATGTTGGTGTATGGCTCATAACAGATTGAGAAACTACTGATAACTCTTATCAGTAAATCTCAGCAGCCCTGGCCAGGGACTTCATGTTATAGCCAATCGAGCTTAGCACAACATCAACCCCCAATACCGGGAGAGACGAAACCCCTCCTATCGCTCATAGCCTCCATGGGCCTCGAGACTGTACCCAAAGACCACCTGTTTGCACGACTCGGTAGAGCCGTGGTAGGGTGGAGATCAAAGTATAGTGGGAGGACACACAAGACTCTATGACGATCTCGGGTCTACAGACTAACCTGTACCAGTGTTCCCTAAGAACTGCTATCCGACGATAGATATAATACCACATAGGAGTTCTCGGCGAGTCCGTTCAGTGTACCCAGTCTCCACAGAGCACCCGCATACAATCTTTGGTGTCTCCTCACCAGATGGATATGGTGTAGGGTTTTCTTAACACCTCTATTAGGGTTTAGAAGCATCATACATGCTATAACAATAAAATTTTGAAGTGCTAAGCAAACTATACGAAGAATCGAACTAGAATATATGAAGTAACTATTAATAGTATCAACAAGTAAGAGTTAAGTTATACTAAGTGATGAGACTACAACCTTTGTAGACCTCTTTGGAAGACTCCTTGGCTTTGAAAAGGTTCGCTTGATCAACTCCTCGTCCACGACGATCCACCCGAAGCACTTTGCTCTAAGCTTGATGCTTCCTTTGATCTTTGAAAAACTTGAAGCACAACACCCTACACAAGATACCTAAGGTTGTGTAGGATGATGAAGTGGTTGCTATTCTTATTTAATACCTTTTCTTTTCTTTCTCTAACTCTATTTTAACATTTAAAAGAGAGCTAGGGTTTTGAGGAAGAAGATGGCTCTCTCTTTTCTTTTGGAATGATAATGATAATAATGTAAAAAAAATAATGAGAGAGAGAGAGATATCTTATCATAACCATAATTATAGTTAAAATAATATCTAGATTTTTCAATTTAGGTCGAAAGGCAAAAGGAAATGAAACCATGGTTGAGTTAAATTCAACCATGGAAATGTGTGGAAAAGTGTGGAAAGAATGACTCATAAATCTTTTCTTTTGCCTTTAAACTTTATTGAAAATATCCATATATATTACTTTATCTACAATATGATTCTTATATTGCCATCCTCTTTGTATCATCAACCATGATACCTTTCATATATGTATGTATGTATGCACATCATCATGTACATATACATGCATGTATCCATAAGAAGAAAAGGATTTAAATAAATAATATAAAAGCCAATATTAAATCAACACTTGATTTAATAAATTGGTCATATCTTATACGACCTGACTAATATTAAATGCCCGATTAAAATACGGTATCATATACTAGTATTTAATCGAGACTCCGCACATATCTCATATGTGCACCACTTCGTTTCGTCAGAGCCGAGAAACTTCTATGTGGGACTCTAAGACTCGTCAATACGCCAGCAGTAGATGATGATCATATCAAACACCTACAAGCCGCAAGCGGTCAGCTAAACGTAACGGCCACCCAGGTATTGAGCGATCAGAATAAGAACAAGCGAACCTGTCAAAACTCCTGTCAATCCATCCAGCAACACTAACCGTACAGTCCGGTCTCTTCGTCAGATATGCTGTATATCGAGTCTAGGGATGGAATCGTCGACCCCAATAACTCAATAAGTCATGCCGGTATATGGTCTATAACAGATCGAGAAACTTACTGATAACACTTATCAGTAATATCTCAGCAGCCCTGGCCAGGGACTTCCCCTTATAGCCAATCGTGCACAGCACAGCATCAACCCCTAATACCGGGAGAGACGAAACCCCTCCTATCGCTCACTGCCTCCACATGCCTCGAGACTATACCCAAAATCCACCTGTTTGTATGACTCAGTAGAGCCGCAGTAGGGTGGAGATCAAAGTACAGTGGGAGGACATACAAGACTCTATGACGATCTCGGGTCTACAGACTAACCTGTACCAGTGTCACCTGAGAACTGCTATCCGACGTATGATTTAATACCATATAGGAGTTCTCGGTGAGTCCGTTCAGTGTACCCAGTCTCACTGAGCACCCGTATACTATCTTCGGTGTCAACACACCAGACGGATATGGGATCATCCATCGCCCATCATATGGAACAAGAATGGTATACGCTAGTCTAAACTGGAATATCGATGCCCTGTCTCGATATACCTACGACTAGGATCATTTCAAGGATATGCTTATAAACTACAGATGTCCCACTAGTATGACCCACATCATAATGCCAGTAGTCAAGCCAATATCCTTAAGGCTTTATCAACATGCACCAAATGAATATAAACATGATCATGTGAACATATGATAAAGCAAAACCAGATAGCATACTATCATATCGAGCAAGACTGTCCCCCGAATATATATTTATATACATATCAGTACATACACTATCTCATAATGGCCTCTAGGGCATACATATATCCAACAATCTCCCACTTGCACTAAGGCCAATTATTGGCATATCTCATACCCAACATCTCAAAAAGTCGCTCATGCTGCGGCTGAGGGAGGGCCTTGGTGAATGGATCCGCAGCGTTGTTCTTTGTGTCTACTCTCTTAATCTCGATCTCGCGGCGATCAACTATCTCCCGGATCACATAATATCGCCTCAGGATGTGTCTGGACTTCTGATGGGACCTGGGCTCTTTGGCCAACGCCATAGCCCCATTATTGTCACAATACAGAGGTATTGGATCAATAATGGTTGGAACTACTCCTAGCTCCGCGATGAACTTTCTCATCCAGACGGCTTCCTTGGCAGCATCATTTGCAGCAATATATTCAGCTTCCATCGTTGAGTCTGCAACGGTATCCTGTTTGGAACTCTTCCAACTCACCGTCCCTCCATTGAGGGTAAATGCAAACCCTGAGATAGACTTGCTGTCATCCTTGTCACTCTGGAAACTCGAATCGGTAAAGGCCTCCATTTGGAGATCCCCATTACCATATATTAAGAACAATTCTTTAGTCTTCGCAAGTACTTAAGAATGTTCTTTACAGCAATCCAGTGATTCACCCCTGGGTTAGATTGATACCTGCCTACTACACTAAGTGCATAAGCAACATCAGGGCGTGTACATAACGTTGCATACATTATCGATCCTACTGCCGAAGCATAGGGAATAATGCTCATGCGAGCTCTCTCTATATCAGACTTTGGGCAATCGTCTTTTGAGAGAGTGACTCCGTGGCAAGCGGGTAAGGCACCCCGCTTGGAGTCTTCCATACTAAATCTCTTTAGGATGGTGTTTATGTACTTGGTTTGGGAAAATCCCAATAACCGTTTGGATCTACCCCTATAGATCTGTATACCCAATATGTATGTGGCATCTCCCAGGTCCTTCATGGAGAACCTTTGTGATAAGAATGATTTGACCGACTGTAGCATAGGAATGTCATTTCCTATCAGAAGTATGTCATCTACGTACAATACGAGGATTGCGACATTTCTTCCTACAGTCTTCTTATAAACACAAGGTTCATCTGGATTTTTGATGAAATCAAACTCTTTGATAACATCATCAAAACAGATGATCCAACTCCGTGATGGCTGCTTTAATCCATAAATGGATTTAAGTAGCTTACATGCTTTACCGCTGCTCCCACTATCAATGAATCCCTCTGGCTGATCCATATAAACGCATTCCTCTAAATCACCATTTAGGAATGCAGCTTTAACGTCCATCTGCCAGATTTCATAGTCGTAGTGAGCAGCAATAGCAAGTAGGATCCGAATGGATTTAAGCATGGCTACCGGAGAGAAAGTCTCGTCATAGTCCAAACCTGGTCTTTGACGAAAACCTTTCGCTACCAACCTTGCCTTATAGGTCTCTACCTGTCCATCTACACCGATCTTTCTTTTAAAGATCCATTTGCATCCCATAGGTTTTATCTCGGAGGGTACATCTTCCAATGTCCATACTTTGTTGGTGTACATGGACTCCATTTCGGATCTCATGGCATCCAGCCAATTTACAAAGTCACCACTCGTGATAGCCTGATGAAAGCTGGCAGGATCATCATCATCCATGATGCAATCTTCTCTATCACCATCAACGAGAAAACCGTAGTATCTCTCCGGTGGGCGAGAAATCCTACCAGATCTACGGAGTGGCAGAGGTTCATTAGATTCTGTTATAACTTCAGGTTCAGCCAAGTTGTCATTTGTAACTTGTGTTTCTAGAACTTCTTCTAGATCTACCACATTGCCATTTATATTATTTGAAAAAATCTCATCTTCTAAAAAGGTGGCATACTGAGAAACAAACACTTTTTGTTCCTCTTTGTGGTAAAAAAGATACCCAAACGAATGTTTAGGATATCCTACAAATATACATTTGACTGATCGTGTCTCGAGTTTGTCTGGATTCTGCTTTTTAACAAAAGCCGGACAACCCCAAATCTTAACTCTTTTAAGAGATGGTTTCTTCCCATGCCATATCTCATATGGAGTGGTAGACACGGACTTGGTTGAAACTTTGTTTAACAGAAAAGCTGCTGTTTCCAATGCATGCCCCCAAAACGAGAGAGGTAACTCAGCATCACTCATCATGGATCGTACCATATCTAATAGGGTACGGTTCCTTCGTTCTGACACACCGTTGTGCTGTGGTGTGTAAGGTGGAGTGAGCTGAGAGAGAATCCCATTCTCTTTTAGGAAGTCTAAGAACTCAGTACTTAAGTACTCTCCACTTCGATCTGATCGAAGTATCTTGATACTCTTTCCTGTTTGGTTTTCTACTTCATGTTTATACTCCTTGAATTTCTCGAAAGCTTCAGATTTATGTTTTATCAAATATACATGACCAAATCTTGAGAAATCATCAGTAAAAGTTATGAAGTATGAAAAACCGCCTCTTGCATGTGTAGACATTGGTCTGCATACATCACTATGTATGAGGCCTAAGAGCTCAGTAGCTCTTTCTCCGTGTCCTGTAAACGGGGTTTTGGTCATTTTACCTTTGATACAAGACTGGCAAGTTGCATAAGATTTATACTCAAATGAATTTAAATATCCATCTTTATGAAGCTTGTTTAGTCTTGTTTCATTAATATGACCAAGTCTACAATGCCAAAGAAAAGCTTCATTTATCTCTGAAAATGTTCTTTTATTTTTGTGTTGTACGTTGAAAACTGTGTGTTGATTAAGGACGATATCCCGTTATTTAATGTACCACAACCAATCAACTCTTGATTCAGTCTAATGTTCATAACATTGTGTTTCACAGCAAAATGATACCCTTCATTGTCTAACACGGAAACAGATATAATATTACAAAGCATACTTGGAACAAAATAACACGGGTTCAAAACCAATATACAACCCGAAGGCAAACCTAGGTGATACTCTCCTACTGAAACTGCATTTACATTGGAACCATTTCCAACTTGGAGAGTATGATCACCTGTCTTCAGAACTCTGCTATTTCTCAACGCCTGCACAGAATTGCAAATATGAGAACCCGAACCGGTATCCAATACCCAGGAAGCAGAATTAATAGAAAAACAGTTTTCAATTACGAGCACACCTGAAGCTGAAGCATCACCATGCTTCTTCTTGAGTGCTAGGTACTCAATACAGTTCCTCTTCCAGTGTCCCATCTTCTTGCAATGGAAACATTCACCTTTCTCTGATGCCCCAACCTTGGACTTGCCTTTTCCCTTCACCTTTTTGACTCCACCCTTAGGTTTGGTGGGTTTCTTCTTCATCTTTCCCTTGGCCTTAGCCTTTGGGTAAGATGAGGAGGATTGCCCAACAGACATAACGGGAGTCTTCACTGACTTCAGTGTGCTCTCTGCACTCCTTAACATATTAAGGAGTTCAGGCAGTTCCTTCTCCATGTTGTGCATGTTGAAGTTAACGATGAACTGAGCAGAGGTGGAGGGGAGAGACTGTAGAATAATATCTGTATACTGTTCATTGTCCATTATCCACCCAAGGTCCTCAAGCTCTTCTATGAGAGCTATCATTTTCAGAACATGGTCTCCTACTGCTGTGCCAGCGGTCATGCGCATCTGAAACAGTTTCTTAGACGCTTCGTATCGTAATACGCGGGATTGCTCTCCATACAACTCTTTTGTATGGAGGAATATGGCTTGTACGTCCATATTCTCATGCTGCTTTTGATGTGTGTTATCCATCGATGCAAGCGCGAGGCATTTTGCCGTGGCACAGTCAGTGTCCCATGTCTTGCGGATTTCCCTATCCACAACTGAAGATTTAGGACCTAGGGGGGGCAAGGCTGGAGCTGTAAGGACATATGATACTTTATCATAAGTCAAGGCTATGTTTAAATTCCTCAGCTAGTCTTTATAGTTGGTCCCATTCAGCTTGTTTTTATCTAATAGAAGCTTAAGTCCTGTCATGGGTATCTGCCATTAAGAGAGAGAAAAGAATACACTTAGCGAATGCTCTTGCAAAGATCAGATTGGTTATTATCTTGTCTAATCGATGTCTCCCACTGTTTTTATCAAATTTTCTTTAAAACCTTTTAAAAAGAAAACTAGCCGGGATTAATTACATTCTACAACTTCGCCAACCTCTCAACCAGGCCAGTGCCGGTACTCGAGGGAGGTTCCCCGTGCTTTCGCATGGACCTAATTAAAGTAAAGCTCGTCTTCCTAGAGGTGTAGCCCCGTTTGGCACCTTTCTAGACACCTACCGAGTCAGCTAATTGTAAAGTGCAAAATTCTCCCGGGAGCAACATTTGCTCGCAGTGGGATCGGGATCCTATTATCATATAGTAGGTATACAATCTCATTGTAATTTTCAACTCTTGAAATTCCTGATATTATTTTTACCCCTGGTACTTATGACCTTAACTAAAGTCAACATATCATAAGTACTAGTCAAGTTCTTCCCGTCATTTCGTGATTAACTAGATCCACTCATATGACCCTTAACTAAAGTCAACATAATCATATGAATGTCCTAACTAATTTGCATCATATGCAGGGTAGGAAGACATCACTCAGCTACCGTTCACTGCGTCTTAACTAAAGTCAAAATACGCAGCACGAATAATAAGTACTCTGCTTCCTAAAATGACGGAGGGTGGCGGATAGTTTTTAAGAAAACTTTTGACGCTTTGAACTTGATATCATTGTAGAATCTAATGGGTTTAAAAAGGAGTGGCTTAAGCTCTGCATTTTGAAACTTGCTTTTTATAAAAAAGGCCGAGTGTGTTTCAAATCTGATTCTACAATATCCTTTTAGGTTCATTTATCTTTTACATTAATCTCATTAATGTTGTCCCATCATTTAAATCCTAAGCCATTACAGAGAGAAACGAAAATATAACGTACACTTATGCCACTCGCATTCGTCACAGTGTCCTGATATGCACCGTTAGGTTACTTAACTAACGGCATACCGGGACGGGGCTAGTGCGGTTGTAAAACATAAGTAACGTCTAATATATATCATATATATATATATAATATTTCATTCGTCTCAGACATGTATTAAAAGATCACATCAGATAATGAAAACAGCAGAAGCACATAAAGGATATCTAGGAGGTCCGCATTTTATATTTAGCCAGAAATAAGAATACGGATTCCACGGTCGCAATAAATAGCCAAGCCCACACCCCTAGACCCCTACGAGAGCGGCAAGCGACCCTACCAATTCTGGAGTTTAGGAGACCCGGTCTCGACTCCTCGAGATGGCCTCCCACTGAACCCAAGAACCCGGTCACTTGTGCCCTCCATCTTGGGTCTGTCCTAATGCGGAAAAGTAAATAATATACAACACTGGTGACAACAACCTCAACCCGGAAGTGCTCCAAATAAAAGAATATTACATACAAATTAATTTTACATGAATTAAAAGAATACTCTCATCTCACATAAAAAAGAAAACCCCCGGCTATTCATTGCGACAATCCTGCATATCAGATCTCATCGACATGTAATATCAAATATCATCAACGTAAGTAAGTATGCATACACCGATCGTCATTGATGTATAGCAACGAAAACCGGCAATACATACTACACTTACGGTCACAGAGAAATAAAATAGAAAAATACAACAATTGAAATCTTTAACTGCCTTTAGACAACACAAATCCGGAATATCACATATACAAGATTTCATGCCTAAATAATGTAAAGCTCGCATTTGGGTCTCAATCAAGAAAACACCTTTTCAAAACAAACCGGATAATTCAACAAGATTTCCGTTTATCCCGAGACCGAACTGCTAGATTTACACGCAACAAACAAATTTGTAGATTTCAATTATTGTATCACATACTATTAAACTAAGCGACGTTGAAATATCCGATCAAACGATTTAAACAACCACAGACTGCTCTGAAAGCTCAACACCTGAGCAGATTCTAAAAATACCAGTAACATCAGAAAACATATATGGGCCAGCACAAGAAACTACGGCCCATGAATCAACTATACCACCGCGGAACCGCCGCAACAAGCCTATAAGGCCGCGGTTCCGCGGCCGTATAGTCGATTTAGGGGATCGTTTTTCTGGTGAGCCCATATATTTCCCTGCTTAATTTTTTACATATTTTTAATTTGAAAAATTCCAGGTTTTTAAAAAATTTCCAGAGAGCACCCCCTGGGTGTCGTTTTTCATCCGTTCGATGTTTTCAACGTCGTCTAGGTTACCACAAAGCTCTAGCTTGGCTCTGATACCACTGTAGGGTTTTCTTAACACCTCTATTAGGGTTTAGAAGCATCATACATGCTATAACAATAAAATTTTGAGGTGCTAAGCAAACTATACAAAGAATCGAACTAGAATGTATGAAGTAACTATTAATAGTATCAACAAGTAAGAGTTAAGTTATACTAAGTGATGAGACTACAACCTTTGTAGACCTCTTTGGAAGACTCCTTGGCTTTAAAAAGGTTCGCTTGATCAACTCCTCGTCCACGACGATCCACCCGAAGCACTTTGCTCTAAGCTTGATGCTTCCTTTGATCTTTGAAAAACATGAAGCACAACACCCTACACAAGATAGCTAAGGTTGTGTAGGATGATGAAGTGGTTGCTATTCTTATTTAATACCTTTTCTTTTCTTTCTCTAACTCTATTTTAACATTTAAAAGAGAGCTAGGGTTTTGAGGAAGAAGATGGCTCTCTCTTTTCTTTTGGAATGATAATGATAATAATGTAAAAAAAATTAATGAGAGAGAGAGAGAGATATCTTATCATAACCATAACTATAGTTAAAATAATATCTAGATATTTCAATTTAGGTCAAAAGGCAAAAGGAAATGAAACCATGGCTGAGTTAAATTCAACCATGGAAATGTGTAGAAATGTGTGGAAAGAATGACTCATAAATCTTTTCTTTTGCCTTTAAACTTTATTGAAAATATCCATATATATTACTTTATCTACAATATGATTCTTATATTGCCATCCACTTTGTATCATCAACCATGATACTTTTCATGTATGTATGTATGTATGCACATCATCATGTACATATACATGCATGTATCCATAAGAAGAAAAGGATTTAAATAAATAATATAAAAGCCAATATTAAATCAACACTTGATTTAATAAATTGGTCATATCTTATACGACCTGACTAATATTAAATGCCCGATTAAAATACAGTATCATATACTAGTATTTAATCGAGGCTCCGCACATATCTCATATGTGCCCCACTTCGTTTCGCCAGAGCCGAGAAACTTCTATGTGGGACTCTAAGACTCGTCAATACGCCAGCAGTAGATGATGATCATATCAAACACCTACAAGCCGCAAGCGGTCAGCTAAACGTAACGGCCACCCAGGTATTGAGCGATCAGAATAAGAACAAGCGAACCTGTCAAAACTCCTGTCAATCCATCCGGCAACACTAACCGTACAGTCCGGTCTCTTCGTCAGATATGCTGCATATCGAGTCTAGGGATGGAATCGTCGACCCCAATAACTCAATAAGTCATGCCGGTATATGGTCTATAACAGATCGAGAAACTTATTGATAACACTTATCAGTAATATCTCAGCAGCCCTGGCCAGGGACTTCCCGTTATAGCCAATCGTGCACAACACAGCATCAACCCCCAATACCGGGAGAGACGAAACCCCTCTTATCGCTCACTGCCTCCACATGCCTCGAGACTATACCCAAAATCCACCTGTTTGTACGACTCAGTAGAGCTGCAGTAGGGTGGAGATCAAAGTACAGTAGGAGGACACAGAAGACTCTATGACGATCTCGGGTCTACAGACTAACCTGTACCAGTGTCACCTGAGAACTGCTATCCGACGTATGATATAATACCATATAGGAGTTCTCGGTGAGTCCGTTCAGTGTACCCAGTTTCACTGAGCACCCGTATACTATCTTCGGTGTCAACACACCACATGGATATGGGATCATCCATCGCCCATAATATGAAACAAGAATGGTATACGCTAGTCTAAACTGGAATATCGATGCCCTGCCTCGATATACCTACGACTAGGAACATTTCAAGGATATGCTTATAAACTACAGATGTCCCACTAGTATGATCCACATCATAATGCCAGTAGTCAAGTCAATATCCTCAGGGCTTTATCAACATGCACCAAATGAATATAAGCATGATCAAGTGAACATATGATAAAGCAAAACCAGATAGCATACTATCATATCGAGCAAGACTGTTCCCCGAATATATATTTATATACATATCAGTACATACACTATCTCATAATGGCCTCTAGGGCATACATATATCCAACATATGGGATCATCCATCGCCCATCATATGGGACAAGAATGGTATACGCTAGTCTACTCTGGAATATCGATGCCCTGTCTCGATACACCCTCGACTAGGAACAGTTCAAGGATATGCTTATAGACTACACGTGCCCCACTAGTATGATCCGCATCATAATCAAAGTAGTCAAGCAAATATCCTTTGGGCTTTATCAACATGTGTAAATGATTAAATCTATATGTCCAGATAAAGTAAACCAGATAGCGTACTATCATGTTGAGCAAGAAAGTCATCTATCTTCATATATATATGTCCAAGTTTCCACTATCCATATAATGGCCTTTAGGGCATACATATTACTAACAATCATATCAACCACCGACAAGCAACAAGCGTTCAGCTAAAGGTAACGGCCGCCCGGGTATTGAGCGAGCAGAAGAAAAACAAGCGAACATGTTAAAACTCATGTTGAGCCAACCGGTAACACTTACCATACAGTCCGGTCTCTTCGTCAGATATGCTGCATATCGAGTCTAGGGATGGCATGGTCGATCCCTATAACTCAGTAAGTCATGCCGATGTATGGCCTATAACAGATCGAGAAACTACTGATAACACTTATTAGTAAATCTCATCAGCCCTGACCAGGGTCTTGCTGATATAGCCAACCGAGCATAGCATAATATCAACCCCCAATATCGGGAGAGACAAAACCCCTCCTATTGCTCATTGCCTCCAAGTTTCTCGGGACTGTACCCAAAAACCACATGTTTGCACGACTCGGTAGAGCCGTGCCAGGGTGGAAATCAAAGCACAGTGGGAGAACACACAAGACTCTATGACGATCTCGGGTCTACAGACTAACCTGTACCAGTGACACCTGAGAACTGCTATCCGACGATAGATATAATACCATATAGAAGTACTCGGTGAGTCCGTCCAGTGTACCCAGTCTCCACTGAGCACCCGTATACAATCTTAGTGTCAAACACCAATGGATATGGGATCATCCATCACCCATCACATGGGTCAAGAATCGCATATGTTAGTATACTGTGGAATATCGATTCCCCGTCTCGATACACCTACGGCTAGGGACATTTCAGGATATGCTTATAAACTACACATGTCCCACTGGTATGTTCTGCATCATAATCAAAATAGTCAAGCTAATATCCTCAGGGCTTTATCAACATGTACCAAATGAATAAAAGCATATCAAGTGAACATGTCAAGATAAAGAGTAACCAGATAGCATACTATCATGTCGAGCAAGAATGTCCTCTGAATATATATACATGTATAAATATATCCACTATCAAATAATGGTCGCTAGGGCATACATATATCCAACAAATGTATTCAGCCTTTATCGTTTAGTTTGTCACGGTATCTAGCTTGGAACTCATCCAACGTACGGTCCCTCCAATGAGGGTAAAGACAATGCCTGTGATTGACTTTCAGTCGACCTTATCACTTTTGAAGCTCGAACCAAGAACATTTTTTAGTACTTTTCAAGTACTTAAGAATGTCCTCCACAGCTATCCAGTGATTCTCCCAAGATTCGAATGATTCCTGGTCACTACACCTAGTGAGTCATTTATATCTGGTCTGGTACATAACATCGCATATATGATGGTGTCTACTGCCGAAACATAGGTTATCCCTTGCGCGCAAGCTCTCTCCAAATCAGTCTTGGAAGACATCTTTTTGGAGAGAGTGATTCCTTAATAAGTGGGCAAACCACCACGCTTAAAATCCTCCATACTAAACCTCTTTAGTATGGTGTTAATGTACCCGGATTTGGGACACTCCCAACATCCACTTAGATCTATCACCATAGATCATAATACATAAGATGTAGTAGGTATCTTTCAAGTCTTCTATGGAGAATCTTCGTGATAAGAGGAGCTTGACCGAGTATAGCATACGAAACCATTTCCTGTTAAGAGTATGTTATCTACGTACATTACGTAGAGGAAAACCTTACTCTCTACAACCTTCTTGTATATACAAGATTCATCTACCTTTTTGATGAAGTCAAACTCTTTGACTGCCACATCAAAATAGATGTTCCAACTCCGCGATGCGTGCATTTATCTCGATGGACTTAAGCTTAGCTTTGATAGTCTCAACTTTTCCATCTACACCAAGAATCTTCTTAAGTTCCATTTGCTCCCAATGGGTTTTACCCCTTCAGGTGCAACATTCAAAGTCATACATTGTTGGTGTACATGGATTCCATCTTTGATTGCGTAGCATCCAACCATTTTACAAAGTCTCCACTTGTGATGGCCTATCTGAATATAGTGAGTCCATCATCTACCATGATGCGATCTTCGCTCCTACTATCACCGAGAAGACCGTAGTATCTCTCAAGTGGATGAGGAACCCTACCAAATTGACGGAGAGGCTGAGGTTTGTTGTAGACTATTTAATCCTTTGGTTTCGCCAAATCATCAGCTGTTAGTTTGTCTAGCTAAAACTTCTTCCAGTTCTACCTCATGAACACAAATTTCTTCATAAGAAATTCCTTTTCTAAAAAAAGTGGCATCCTCAGAAACAAAACATCTTTTGTTCTTCAGTGTGGTAGAAGATATACCCTCGCGAATGTTCGGGATATCCAACAAACTTATAGAACTGACCTAGCCTCGAGCTTGTCCGGATTTTGCTTTTCAACATAGGTTGGACAACCCCATATCTTAACTCGTTTAAGACATAGTCTCTTCCCATTCCATATCTCATATGGAGTGGTAGGCACTTGATTTGGTTGGAACCCCATTCAATAGGTATGCAGCTTCTCAAGTGCATAACCCACAAAAGGAAACGGGTAACTCAGCAGTACTTATCATAGAGCGCACCATATCTCATAGGGCGCCATACCTCTGCCCCGATACACCGTAGCGCTATGGTGTACACGAAGGAGTAATTTGAGAGAGAATCACATTTTCCGTTTAGAAAATCCAGGAACTCCATGCCCAACTATTCGCCTCCCCGATATCATCGAAGGACTTAATACTTCTACCCGTCTAGTTCTC
The DNA here is from genome assembly GCA_030015575.1 of Agapanthus africanus. Taxonomy (NCBI): domain Eukaryota; kingdom Viridiplantae; phylum Streptophyta; class Magnoliopsida; order Asparagales; family Amaryllidaceae; genus Agapanthus; species Agapanthus africanus. The sequence continues at coordinate 244,651,109 of CM057350.1, forward strand.
AACTTCAAGCTTTTATTCCTTGAATTTCTCAAAAGTTTCAGACTTGTGTTTCAACAGAAACATATGTCCGAATCCTGAGAGAAGATCAGTGAATATATTGAAGTACGAAGAACCATCCCTGGCATTTGTAGACATAGGACCATATACATCATCATGTATCTATCCCAAGAGTTTTCTAACTCTTTCTCTGTTTCCTGTAAATGGAGTATTGGTCATTTTACCTTTGAGACAAGACTGGTAAGTATCATAAGATGAAAATTCGAACAGATTTTCATATTCATCCTTATGTAACTTAGCTTGTCATGTAGCATTGATATGACCTAGTCTACAATGTCATAAGAAGGATTCGTTCATTTCTAAACTACTCCTCTTGTGTGTGTTCTAGATATTTTGAACTGGGGTTTGATTTAGAACATATATGCCATTTCGTAACTTGCCTGATGCAATCAACTCTTGATTCAGGAAAATGTTCACAACATTATCCTCTAATACAGAATTATATCCTTCTTTAACTCAATAAAGAATCTGATGTAATGTTGTATATCAGGTTCGTTATCTAATAACATTTGTTCAGAATTAGTGTTTTTACCATTTGGTAGTATAAGGTGATATTTGCCAACTGATTTGGCTGCAAAAACTTGCACCATTCTTTAACACTTAGAGACATATCACCCAATCCAAGTTCTCTACCTTTCTGTAGCTCATGCAACTCTTACATATGTCGGATCCTTATCCTGTATCTCATACATAGGACGTAGAGGAAACTGAGAAACAGCTCTTGGTATTGAACATACCCGAAGAATATGCATCAACATGCTTATTCCTCAAATGGGCGGCATAGGAATCCGGATATTACCCTATTTCCTGCTCAGACTTATAACAATTATAACAAAAAACAGAACCAACGTTCCCCAGCTCAATATAATAATCAGATTCAGTCAATGCATCCATATTATTATCTTGATTAAGGCGTGACATGGTCGCTACAAGGAGAGAGAGAAGAAAACACTCAGCGTATGCTCTTGTAAGATCAGATTGGTTATGATTTTATCTAATCAGGATGGCTCCCACTGTTTCTATCAAATCTGTTGGATAATGTGCCCTCAAAGTCAATTATTGGATCGCTGGTACGTGATTGCAATGATTGAGGGAGGACCTATACCGATAGGACAGTCTTGCTCGAGGTGATAGTATGCTATCTAGTTTGTCTTTATCATCGTATACATCCTTTAGTTCACTATTGCATGTTAATAGAGCCCATATGATTCTTGCTTGACTGCCAGCAGTATGATGGTGATCATATACATGGGAGCTAGGGTCTATAAGCACATCCTTAAAGTGTCCCTAGTCGTGGGAGTTTCGAGACAGGGCATCGATACTCTAGAGTAGACTTGTGTATACAGTCGAGACCCCGACGAGGGGCGATGGCCGGTCTCACAAGCCATTGGTGTCAGTTGATTCACCTAAGATGTATACAGGTTCTCATTGGATTATGAGTACACCGAACAGGACTCACCGGGAACATGCTAGTTGGTATTATACATATCGTCAGATAGCCGTTCCAAGGTGACATGTGTACAGGTTAGTCTGTCGACCCGAGATCGTCATTTATCTCGTGTGAGTTCCCACTGTTCTTTGATTACTACCCTACCACGGCTCAAAGGAGTCGTGCAAACAGGTTTTATTTGGGTACAGTCCCGAGCCACATGGAGGCAGTGAGTGAATCGTCAGGGATTCGTCTCTCCCGGTATTGGGGGTGAGATCGCGCTCTGTCTAGGAGAGCCATTACACGAAATCCCTGGACAGGGTAATCGAGATTTACTGGTAGGTATTCCAGTAGTATCTCAAGGTGTTCTGGGCTTCACTCCGACATGACTTATACTGCTATTGGGGGTCTGACGTTTACCATCCCCCTAGGCCCTATATGCGATACTCATAGAAGAACAGACCGGACTGTATGGATATTGTCCCAGTCAGGCTCAGTAGGGTTTGACGATGAGTTCGCTCATCAGATTCCCCTTCTTTCAATACATAGGCAACCGTTACGTACAGCTAGTACCTCTGAGGTGCTAATGGTTATACCCAGTGCCAGTGTATTGATGATTCATTAGAGTCCCCCACAGACAGTTTCCCAAGTTCGGGCGAAACGTTGTAGAGGCCGTATGGATTTATGGCAGGGTCCGATCATATGCGTGCACTTATGCACGGATCAGGATCGGACGGATAATACTAGCGGGATTTGGTTTAAGCCGGATCCTAGTATTGTATTGTAGGAATATTTTTGTCTCGTTGCATTTGTATTCGGTCGGAATACAAATGCGGGTATGTATTTACAGTTGAGGTGTAATCTCGTAGTTCATTACGGGATTATTTTGGGAGTTGCCAGTTTTCTGTTTCCGTCTTAAACATCGCCCTCTTTGTTTATCTTACGTGAGCATTAACCATGACTATTTTTCTTGTCCTTACCTACAATGAAATTCTTATGAAATTCTTATGAATGGGCATGGCATGGGCAAGGCATTGTGGTTGTTTTTCCCTGCTGGGGGGTATTTTCAATTGGGCAAGTTTTTATATGTAGGGGCTTTTTTTGTGGTGAATAAATACACACTCACATTTTGAGCTATACAATTTTTCGAGCAAGCCTTTTTGAAGCCCCCCATTGATTCTGGTCGAGCTCATTCTTCCATGGGTTTTGATTTTTCCTTTGCTAGAAAAATCTTATGCTTGCATCTTCATCTCCTTGGCAACTCCAACTTACCACCACCCAATCACCTGGGTGTCTTGAGACTAACTATTCTACACTCTCTCTACTTCATTCTTGGACATGTCGGCTGGCAAACTTCATGTCCGAGTTGCCTCGGTACAGAGGTGGGAGCCCGTATAAAGATTCGATGACGTGGTGGCACTTCCACGAGCGAGATCGGGGAGCGGACTTCGTCGGCGCAGCAGCAGGGAGCTTGGTGCGGAGATTAAAGACCGAAAGACGTGGATCGATCGGTATAATCTTTAACTCTTTTACATATTTCTAGAATATGGTTAGTGGAACGATCCGGGTTTTTGGGTCACGGTGGCGCCGGTTTCGTAAAAAGTTTTTGTTCCGCATTTGGCGTCGGTCAGACGTCCGGGGCGCCGCCGAATCCCGACATGGTATCAGAGCCGAACTATTAACCGTTTACTAGCTTGTTCTAATGTGTTTAAAACATCGATCGACGGAATTTTCAAAACCGCATTTCCAATATTTTAAGTTTCTGCCGAATTTTTAAAGTCATTGAAAAATTATTTTGAATGTTTCAGAAAATCAGGCAGGCTTTTATAAGACAACTATAAAATTTTGGTAGCATGATCCTTCTGTAGCGCCGCGGAACTGCGACCGTACCCACGTTTGGGCCGCGGTTCCGCCGCAGTTTTGAGGTTTCAGTGCACTAAATTTTTGCTTTTGGTCTTTAATATGGAATTGGGGTTTCTGGAATATTTTGTTTGGGCCCAGATTTTGTTTGAGTACTGGATTTATGCTTGGGGCATACTTCGGGAAGTTTTGTCGATCGAGATTTTAAATACGTTAGTCTACAGTGCTTACATTATATCTGTGACCGTGAATGTCATTCGAGCGGTAAATCTTGTCTAATTGCTATAGCTCTTTTAGACGGGATTTGCGAACGTGGCAGTCACGTTGATGTTCTGTGTTATGCTGTGATGTTGTGGATTTGTCGTGGTGGATAGCTCCTGTGCAATGGTAGTGCTTTTTAGTTTTATTTGTACATTTGATATTGCGGGGTGAGCGTCCGACATGTAGATTGCTGTCACTGCCTGTTTGTATATTGTTCTTTTGGGGCACGACCGTGTTGAGGTCAATGTACCCGTTGTATATATATTCTTTTCTGTACTAGGATTACCCTGTGGTAGGGTGCACGGATAGCCGGGTTCTAGAGGGCAACGGGCCCGCATCTCATTGCGTTGAGATGGAGGGGGCTTCACTCTAGAATTGGCGGGGTATTTGCCGCACTCGCAGGGGGTATATGTTGACCCAAGGAGGGGTGCTCAAGTTACCGAATTCCGTGATGTGCTGGGTGGTCCATTCACTTTGGTGAAGGGGGCTGCCTCGGTTCAGGTCTTGGCGGGTAACTTGCCGCACTCGTAGGTGTCTAGGTTTTTCATTGTACAGGCTATCTACACGACCAGGGGAACGTCGGGTTTCACTTGTAGCTCAATGAAACCGGGGGTTCCCATATTATCTGTATTGTTCTGTGATGCTTATTACTTTTCTATGATGTTGCATTTATCACGCCTGGAATGATTATTATATATTGATATATATATATATATATATACTAGTAGATGTTGTATATGTTTTGCACCCGCGCTAGTCCAGTCCCCGCTCTGTCGTTAGTTAAGTAACCTAACGAGTGATGACGGGACCCAGTGGCGAATGCGGATGGCATATACGTACATCATATTTTCGTTCTTTTCTGGTGTGATTAATTGATGGGACTGCGTGGATTCTCATGAATGTAAGAAAAAAAACTATATTTGATGTTGTTGGAACCATTTTTTCAAAAGCTGTTATTACAAGGGCGTTCTCTTTTGTTTTGCATAGTGGTATTCGGTTATGAATCTCCAGTACCTCATTCGACGAGGCAAGGGCCGAGATCCCTTCATCGGAAGTGACCCCTTGGGCAGAAGTTTGCGTCAACGTAATAACATCACTATAGTCGATTACGTTTTTCTTTGCATCATGGTATTCAGTTTGGAATATCCTGCACCTCATTCGACGAGGAAAGAGCCGAGATCCCTTCACCGGCAGTGACCACTTTAGCAAAAGTTTTCGCCACTATATATTTTTATAAAACCACTTGGATTCTTTCAACAATATCAAGTTCATTACGCTAAAGGTTTTTCGCCAAAAACCAGCCGTAGCCCTCCGTCATTTCTTACAAGTAGTGCTTAGTATTCGTCTTGCGTTTATTGACTCTGTCAAGGCGTAATGTACGGTAGCTAGGTGGTGCTTGTTTGTTGCATGGATATGCGATTTGTTAGGACAGTCATGCATCCTTGTTGACTCCGTCAATGGCACGTACGGGTGGGTTTAATGCAATCAAAATAATGAGGGGTTGAACATGACTAGGACTCTTTGATTTGTTGACTCCGTCAAGGTCATTTGGGTCCTAGGGCTAAAAATCATATCGGGAGTTTCAAACATACAGGAAACCCGCCAGGCTTGCGCATACCTTCTGGAGTGTGATGACGTGAGTGGCTTCCATCACGTTATCATGCGATGATAGTTGGATCCCGATTCCCACTGATGAGTTAGTTTACTCCTCTGGTGATTCTGACTAATTCTTCTTTCAGGTTTGGAGGAGAATTTGAGAAAACAGTGGGAGGTTTCCTGATTAGATAAAGTGATTAACCATTCTGATTCAGGTTAGAGTGCACGCAGAGTGTTTCTTCTCTCTCTCTTTGACTGCGACCATGACCCGACCCTAGACTATGACTCAGTAACCAAGTTAACCGAACTTTCTTAAAACACTGGCTTTTGGATTGTCTGAATTGTATACATCATTGCCACTCCTTCTCTTACCCTTTGCATTTCTCCAGAACACCTTGTATCACTACAAATATCCACTTCCATTGGATAAATCCATCGTATGGTTATATACGAACTCGGAGGAACTTCTTCGAGGATGGATTCTGGTTCTGGAGAGATGAATAGGATTATTCCGTTGTCTTTTCCTTTTACCTTCTCTCAGGTTGTGAGGGCTCCTAAGATTAGGAGAGGGTACACCTATTATGCTTATTGGATAGTCTTCTTCCAAACCATAGGCAGGTGCCGAAAGGTACGGAATGAAGAAAACCAATTAGCCTAAGTTGGGTGTACAGAAGGTAATAAATAAAGAAAAATAAAAGGATCAGAAAGAGAGCAAAGTAAATTGCGACCGTAATCATTCACGACCAAATTACGTATTTCATCGCCACTCCTAATTCACCTTTGTATTTCTCCAGAACACCCCGTATCACTACAAACATCCAATTCCATCGGATAAATCCATCGTATGGTTATATACGAACTCGAATGAACATTTTCGAGGATGGATTCTGGTTCAGGAGAAATAGGAATAAGGTTTATTCAGTTGTCTTTTATCCTTACCTTCTCTCAGGTTGCGAGTGCTCCTAGGATTAGGACAGTATACCTATTATGCTTATTGGATAGTCTTCTTACAAATCATAGGCTGGTGCCGAACGGTAGGGAAGGAAGAAAACCATTAAGCCTAACGATGGCGTACAGAAGGTAACGACTAAAGACAAATAAATGGAATTAGAGAGATGGCAGGGAAATATACGGTTACAGTCATGAATCTGATAATGGAAGAGGCATTACTAAGAATACCTAGATACCCCTTCGAAACATATTCATGTTTCAGTTTCACTGTGTATTGTTAATAGAAAAATGATTTCCCAATTAGACCCTTGCTCCAAGGTATGTATTTACCAGGTATGATTCTCACATCTGTATGGTTTTACAGATGATGAGTGGGAGTAAGTTATTGGGAATTAGGTGATCATCCTCATTATATCGGAATTCGTTGTAATTGGTGATATTTGAGGAAATCGTCTAGGTACAGCTTACAACCTACGACGCACAGGGTTTGAGTTATTCAACTCAGTGGACTTATACAAAGTATTGTATGTTGTCCAGTGTCCCTTAGGACAAAGGGGTTGGTCCTCGTACTGTATTCTGTTTACTTGTGACCTCGCAATTTTTAGACAAGTGGTTCGTAGAAAATACAAGGTCTAATTTTGAGAAGTTATAGGTAAAAGAATAAAGTAGAGAACCACGTGTTGCAAGTATCAGGATTCTTCAAGGTTATTGAAGATGTAGATACTTGTGTATGGTATTCAGTAGATAGTAATGATTTTGAGAAAATTGTTTCTTTTTCAGGTTACTCATAATTGGATGCATTCCTAAGTTGAGTAATGTTGATCGTCTTCTCTCCATTTAGTTGACATGCACTGGAGACAGCTGCATGTTTTTGAATCTGGTTCCAATTAAATCGGTGCCTTTATTTCTATATTGTATATAGAATGGTTCGTATTTTAACGATGTTAAGGTACGGGGAGTTGTCCGGCTTATGCTTAAAACCAGACTCCGGATAACTCAATGCACGTTTCTGTAAAGGCTGTTTGTGGGTTAACCCGGGCTATGACGAGGGTTAATTTTCTACCAATCGGAAGATCAATAGTGATATTATTCTTGACTCGCCACAATTTTAGTAAAATGGATTTTTTCAGAAAACAGCAGTGGGAGTATGGTAGAACTGGAAGTAATTCCAGAGCCGCAAATGATTACTGGAAATTTAATAGGAGCTAAAGATTCAATTAGGTTTGACATTCCATTAGCCACTCCGCAGATATGGTGGGCAACCTCAAGCACCCGAGAGGTACTTCGGTATCCTCAAGGACGGTGATAGGGAGGTTCTTCTTTATCCAGACTTGCTATTACTGTTGTTCCATACTATGAGACCCGGCAGGAGAATGAGTATAGCGTCACTCTAAACCAACTTTTGAAGTGCACGTGTATATGATTCTGCCAGATAGTTGTTGTAGTCAGTGGGAGCAGCGGAAGCATAGTGGACAAGTAGCTTATGTCTATTTATAGACTAAAGCAGATATAGCAGAGATAGATCATTTATTTCTGATGTGACAGTCATGGGCTTTGACTTCATCAAAATAAGGGATGGTTCTGTTAAGAAGGTAGTAGGGTGTAATTTCCTGGTATTTGGATGACATACACATAGTAGAAGTGAAATTCCTATACTACGATCGGTTATACTGTGGTTGTCACACAGTAGTTTCTCCACATAGGATTTGGATATTATATAAGGCATTCTGGTTACTAGATCTATGGTTTTAGATATAGATTTGGGAAGTGTCCCAATCTGGGTACTTAGACAGTATTCTAAAGATATTTAGAATGGACGACTCCTAGCATGGTGGTGTACCTGCAGGTGATGGAGTCACCCTCTCCAAAGGTGTCTTACAGACTAAGGAGAAGAGGGATGTACATGATTGACATATCACTTACTTAGGCAATTGAGTCAATCATGAGATATCAAGTACCACACCAGATGTTGTTTTTGCACTAGATGCAATAAATTGATATATTAATCCAATCCTGGAGAAACGTTTGGAAGGAGTTTATGAACATAAGTGAATGTTCTAAGGATTTGATAATGTCAGCCTCCTTCGGGAGACGATTATCATTCCAGTTTTCTAAGGTGACGTGGATGACAGAGTAACTGTCAAAGTTACAGTTTTTCCCTCTGACGAGGGGCAGTAGTTTGGATAGGTACACCAGGCGGTTACTGAGGAAGGCATCGCGCAGGATAATGATTAATTTCAGTTGACGATACAGTCTAAGAAGTTTGCTGGATTTGGAGTTCACTTGTGAGCTAGGTCCCATCAGATATCCAGACATATTCTGAGATAGGTATTGCTCATTTTGGGAGATAGCTTTCTCCGCGAACTTGAGAAAAAGATAAACATGGAATGAAACATCAGGGCGAATCCACTCACTGAGGCTATTTCTCGAACACAATAGTTTTACAAACGAGCTTTGTGAAACTGATTAGTAGAGGAGTTGGATGTTCGGTATCACACGAGCTGTTAGTACGCGACATCGCAATAATTAGCCTTAAGTGCAAGTGGGAGCTTGTTGGATATAGTGCCCTCAATGTCAATTATTAGATCGCAGGTACGTGAGTGCAATGATTGAGGGAGGACCTATACCGATAGGACAGTCTTGCTCGAGATGATAATATGCTATCTGGTTTGTCTTTATCATCATGTACATGCTTTAGTTCACTATTGCATGTTGATAGATCCCATAGGATTCTTGCTTGACTGCCAGCAGTATGATGGCGATCATATACGTGGGAGCTGGGGTCTATAAGAACATCCTTAAAGTGTCGCTGGTCGTGGGAGTTTCGAGACAGGGCATCGATACTCTAAAGTAGACTAGTGTATACAGTCGAGACCCCGACAAGGGGCGGTGGCCGGTCTCACAAGCCATTGGTGTCAGTTGATTCAACTAAGATGTATACAGGTGCTCATTGGATTATGAGTACACCGGACAGGACTCGCCGGAAACATGCTAGTTGGTATTATACATATCGTCAGATAGCAGTTCCAAGATGACATGTGTACAGGTTAGTCTGTCAACCTGAGATCGTCATTTGTCTCGTGTGAGTTCCCACTGTGCTTTGATTATTACCCTACCATGGCTCAAAGGAGTCATGCAAACAGGTTTTAGTTGGGTACAGTCCCGAGCCACATGGAGGCAGTGAGCGGATCATCAGGGATTTGTCTCTCCCGGTATTGGGGGTGAGATCGCGTTGTGTCTAGGAGAGCCATTACACGAAATCCTTGGCCAGGGTAATCGAGATTTTCTAGTAGGTATTCCAGTAGTATCTCATGGTGTTCTGGCTTTACTCCGACACGACTTATACCGCTATTAGGGGTCCGACGTTTACCAGCTCCCTAGGCCCTATATGCGATACTCATAGACGAACAGACCGAACTATACGGATATTGTCACTGTCCGGCTCAGTAGGGTTTGACGAATTGTACGCTCATCAGCTTCCCCTTCTTTCAATACATAGGCAACCGTTACATATAGCTAGTACCTCTGACGTGCTATTGGTTATACCCAGTGTCAGTGTATTGATGAGTCATTAGAGTCCCCTACAGACAATTTCCCAAGTTTGGGTGAAACGTTGTAGAGACCGTATGGATTTATGGCAGGGTTCGATCATATTCGTGCACTTGTACACGGATCAGGATCGGACGGATAATACTAGCGGGCTTTGGTTGAAACCGGATCCTAGTATTGTATTGTAGGAATATTTTTGTCTCGTTGCATTTGTATTCGGTCGGAATACAAATGCGGGTATGTATTTACAGTTGAGGTGTAATCTCATAGTTCGTTACGGGATTATTTTGGAAGTTGCCAGTTTTTTGTTTCCGTCTTAAACATCGCCCTCTTTGTTTATCTTATGTGAGCATTGACCATTGACCATTGACTATCTTTATTGTCCTTACCTACACTGAAATTCTTGTGAAATTCTTGGGCATAGGCATTCCATGGGCAAGGCATGGTGGCTGTTTTTTCCTGCCGTGGGGGCATTTGCAATTGGGCAAGTTTTTATATGCAGGGGCCTTTTTGTGGTGAATAAATACACACTCACGTTTTGAGCTACACAGTTTTTCCAACAAGCTTTTTTTAAGCTCCCCATTGATTCTGGCCGAGCTCATTCTTCCATGGGTTTTTGATTTTTCCTTTGCTAGAAAAATCTTATGCTTGCATCTTCATCTCCTTGGCAACTCCAACTTACCTCTACCCAATCATTTGGGTGTCTTGAGACAAACTATTCTACACTATCTCTACTTCATTCTTGGACATGTTGGCAGGCAAACTTCATGTCCGAGTTGCCTCGGTACAGAGGTGGAGCCTGTATAAAGATTCGATGACGTGGTGCCACTTTGACAAGCGAGATCGGGGAGCGGACTTCGTCGGCGCAGCAGCGGGGAGCTTGGTGCGGAGATGAAAGACCGAAGGACACGGATCGATCGGTATAATCTTTAACTCTTTTACATATTGCTAGAATACGGTTAATGGAACGATCCGGGTTTTTGGGTCGCGGTGGCGCCGATTTCATAAAATGTTTTTGCTCCGCATTTGGCGTCGGTCAGACGGCCGGGGCGCCGCCGCATCCCAACAAAATCTTCCTTCAAACCCTTAAAGGTAAGGCTAGCTGGGATTAATTACACCCTACAAGTTCGCCAATCTTTCGGGCAGGCAGGTCAGTGTCGGTACTTTAAGGGAGGTTTCCCGTGCTTTCACACGGACCTAATTAAAATAAACTTCGTTTTCCCAGAGGCGTAACCCCGTTAACACATTTCTAGACACCTACTTGATCGGCTAATTGTAATGTATAAAACACTCCCTGGAGTAACTCTTACTCGCAGTGGGTATCGGGATCCAACTATCTCATAGACGGTATGCAATCTCATTGCAAAATTCAACACTTTAATTTCCCGATAATACTCTGCCCCGGGAGATCTATGACCTTGACAAGGTCAACAAACCATAGACCGCAAGTTAAGTTCAACCTGTATATTTCATGATTGAATTAAACCCACCCGTACGATCCTTGACAAGGTCAACAAGGTCGCACGACTACCCTAATCCAATCGCATCATATGCTGGAAGATAAGCACTAATCAGCTACCGTACACTACGCCTTGACAAGGTCAACAAACGCAGCACGAATACTAAATACTACTTATCTGAAATGATGGAAGGCTACGACAGGTTTTTAAGAAAACCCTTTGCATAATGAACTTGATATCGTTGTAGAATCGAGAAAAGGTGTGTTTTTGAGGCTTTTGCTAGTTTTGCAAAAGAGGTCACTCCCGGTGAAGGGATCTCGGCTCTTTCCTCATCGAATGAGGTGCAGAATATTTCACAAATACCACCATGCAAAGCATGAACTAAAAAAGAAATCAAAAGACAAAACCGAGTGGGTTGTAGCAACTGCCAGTTTCGCTAAAGAGGTCACTCCCGATGAAGGGATCTCGGCTCATTCCTTATCGAATAAGATGCTGGATATTCTACAAGGAATACCGCTATGCAAAGTAAGAACTAGAGGTACAAGTTTTTAAAATAATATTCTGCAACATCTTTAGGTTTCTTTTATTTCATTAATCTATTTAATGAAGTCCCATCAATTATGCTTCTTAAGAATCATATAAGAAATAAAAGCAGCAATATTTATTATATATCATATATATAATATAAGCATTCGTCAAAAAATATCAAGTGATCACATCACAGAATATCAGCAGTAGAAAATAACATATGAAATATTGGATATACTAGGAATTCAGTGTTTTAAATTAAGCCAGTATAAAACACGGATTCCACGGTCACGATGAATAACCAAACCCACATCTCTAGACCACTACGAGAGCGGCAAGCAAACCTACCAATACTAGAGTTAGGAGACCCGGTCTCGACTCCTCGAGATGGTCTCCCACTGGACCCTAGAACCTGGTTACTTATGCTCTCCTCCTTGGGTCTGTCCTAATGCAGAAAAGTAAATAATATACATCAATGTTGACATCAGCCTCAACTCGGAAGTGCCCCAATAAAAGAATATTACATACTAGATTTTACAAGAATGAAAATGAAAAACTCTCATCTCACATTAAAAAAAACCCGGCTATTCAAAACATGACAATCCAATTTAACATATCACAGCAACACATAACATCACATGTCATCAACGTAAGTAAATATGCATATCCCAATTGTCATTGACATATAGCAAAGAAACCGGCGATACCCCACATATTACACTGACGGTCAAAGAAAAGAATGTGAAAAACTACAACAAATGGAATCCGCAACCACCTTAGACATCATAAACCCAATGTATCTCATACTTTGGATTCCATGCCTAACCAAATGAATTCCTTAGACATCACATGCCTAACAATTATAAACCCCGCATTTTAGTCTCGATATTAGAAACACTTTTCAATAAAAAATTGGTTAATTCAACAAGATTCCAGAAAACCTTATCAAATGCTCGTCGGAAACATTAGTAAACGGCCGCACCCTCGATGTCGTTGACGAAGTGCACTTAGGCGGAACACCGCGGCCGCGAACATCCGAACGGATGCTTTTGATGATGGGGTTCTCCTACAGTCACTTGGTCAAGGCTATAGGGCATGGCTATCTGGTAAGGTTACCCAGTGAGTATCAGCGTATGCTACGTAATTGCGACGAACTTTTGATCCATATCAAAATTCCGTGGCAACCGATAAAATGAGACTAAATTGCTAGATTTATAAAATTCAAACTAGTTATCACATAACTAATAATATGGATTATAAATATTGTATAACAATCATAGATAGCTAGACGATGTTAAACTTTTCGATCGAATAAACACGCATCCAAAACTTTCCAAAGAGCTTAACACTTGAGCGGAGTTCAAAAAGTACCCAGAATATGCCACAGCTCATATGAACTATCCTTAGAAGGGTCGAACCATGCCTCACTCATGTTGCCATGGAATTGCGGCAAATCCTAAGGTATGACCGTGGTTCCACGATCCAAAAAGTCAAATTTGGGTATCGTTTTTCTAGAGGGTCCACATAATCGCTTGCATGATTTTCTGAAGATTTTAAACTCGGAAATATCCAACTTTTGGAAAATTTCCAGCGAGGGAAAATATGAGTTATTGATATCCGTTCGAACATTTTAACATCGTCTAAATAAACAGAATAGATGTTAGAATTACGATTACGAAACACTCCGAATTGCCTTTGCAGAAAGTTAACATCACATCTAAATTTAGCAAAAATAATAAACACCTGAAACACAAAAACCCAGAGACTGGAACACCCTAAAAATTTGAAGCCCAAACTCCCTAAAAGACCTGGAGAGCTTGGTTTTAGAGCCTATGTGGACGGCCAAAATCAGTCCAAATTTCTTGAAATTTCTATGGTGTTCATGTTATATCATATACAACATTCTGCAGTTGCTGAAATTTTTTTTGACACCTTTAAAAATTCGACAGAAACTAGGAATGTGTATCGGGTGTTTCAGAGTTGTTTCGGTTTCGTAATCTAACAAACATCGTTTAAATCTCTAGCTTGGCTCTGGTACCACTGCAGGGTTCCGTAGAGCGGAAGCAAGGTTTCGGGATGAATCATCCATGCCAATTTTAAATTTTTGCTGTACTAAAGAACCCAAACCTAGAATCTTAACTAGAGTTTTAAACAAAACTGTAAGTCCACGTTGCCCACCCCGGTGCTTGCGGGGAGGCAGAAACGTTATGAAAAATTCGATTTTTACAACTCTAGGAAACATGGACTATATAAAGGAGGGATCTTTGCTAAACAAAACTAACTAACAAAGCTAAAGAGTTTTGCTACTCGGAAAGTGGGTTATACCTAGGGCTTCAAGTCTTTCTCTCCTTGCTCCTTGGAGTGAAAGAAAGGGTTCTCCTTGTCGCTTCTATTGCCGAAGAAAGATCCACCCGAGGGCCTCAACCTTTGGCTCCAAACTCAAACTAGAAGTAACTAAGGTTCTTGGTGTGCTAGACCTAGGACCTTAGAAAGAGTAGAGTGTGTTTTTGGAGGGATTATCTCAAGCTCAAATGGTTCTCAACACATGAGAGGGGAGAGCTAGAGAGAGAGAGGAAGAGGAGGAGAGAGAATGGAAATGATAAAGTGAGAAGAATATCTCAACCTTCTCACATATATGTGATTTATGAATAATTAGATAATTAGTCAAGATAATTGTCATTGTTAATCAAGAAATGACCATTATCATTTCACATTAAATGCTTATGCAAGGATCAAAGTGCATCTTTCATATGGAATGATGATGGTCAACTTGTCAACCTAGGTCAACAAGTCAAGTATAGTCAAATGGTCAACAACCCTAACCACGAACAATTATAATTAACTAATATCAATAAATCATAATTCACACATAAACATTAGGGTTATGAAAATGACAATAGTCATCAACCCTAATCAAAGTCCTCTGCCTCTGTCTCAGTCAACTATGCATACATACCCGTATCCGTGTTCTAAGGAACATGAATACAATGAGATAAAACCAATCCCAAATCATATACTAGGATCCGGCTTAAACCAAAGCCCGCTTGTATAAGCTGTCCGGACACCAAACGTGCACAAGAGCGTGGATGTGAATGAACCCTATCGCAATACCATGCAACCTCTACTCATTTTGCCTAAAGACGAATAACCCTCTGTGTGGGACTATAAATACTCGACAATACGCTGGCAGTGGGTTTAACCATAGACCGCAAGCGGCACTAGCTGTACGTAACGGTCCCCAGGTAGATGCCGATAAGAAGTCTGACGAGGTAAACCCCATCTGAACTCCTACTGAGCCTGAATGTGACAGTCTCCGTACAGTCCGGTCTGTTCGTCTAAGAACATCGCATGGCGGGACTAGGGGGCGGTAAACGTCAGTCCCTTAATAGCGGTACAAGTCGAGCCGGAGTGTAGCCCAGAACACCTGAGATAACACTGGGAACCTACCAGTCTATCTCGCTTGCCCTGGCCAGGGACTTTGTGTAATGGCTCTCCTAGACACAGCGCGATATCAACTCCCAATACCGGGAGAGACGAATTCTATCTAACCGTCACTGCCTCTAAGTGCTTCGGGACTGCACCCAAAAACTACCTGTTTGCACGACTCCTTTGAGCCGTGGTAGGGTAGTAATCAAAGTACAGTGGGAACACACTCGAGGCGAAGTCACAGTGTCAAGTCATCGGACTAAGCTGTACTCATGTCACCTGGAAACTGATAACTGACGATAGGTATAATACCAACTAACAGTTCCCGACGAGTCCTGTCCAGTGTACTTGTAACCTAACGAGCACTCGCATACTATCTCAAGTACGACGTACTGACGGCTATGGGACAGACCGTCTCCCAAGCTGGGATAAGAAGCGCATACGCTAGTCTACTCCAGAGTATCGATGCCCTGTCTCGATAGTCCTGCGTCTAGGGACCTTTATAAGGATGTGCTTATAGATTACCCAGCCCCCACGAGTGTAACTTCCATAACAACGCTGGTAATCAAGCAAAGATCCTAAGGGCTCCACTAATGTGTAAAGGCGATATGCTAAAAGAAACACATGCACACATTAAAGCATAAACAAACCAAGTAGCATACAACCATTTTGAGCAAGAATGTCAATACAAGGTGAATATCCCAAGCTTCCATCAAGTAATATACAATCCAGTATGATACAGTAATGGCCTCTAGGGCATATACACTAACAATCTCCCACTTGCACTAAGGCCATGTACTGGCGTATCGAAGACCTATCATCTCGATCAGCCGCTCGAACTGAGTCTGGCGTAAGGCCTTCGTGAATGGATCAGCAGTGTTATCTTCCGTAGCAACTCTCCGAACCTCGATCTCCTGGCGACCCATGATCTCCCTTATCAGGTGATACCGCCTTAAGATGTGCCTGAACTTCTGATGGGACCTGGGTTCCTTCGCTAAAGCTATAGCTCCGTTGTTGTCGCAATACAGCGGTATTGGATCAACAATGGTAGGAACCACCTGAAGCTCCGTGAGAAACTTCTTTATCCAGACAACTTCCTTTGCGGTATCTGCAACAGCGATATATTTCGCTTCCATCGTCGAGTCAGCAACGGTTTCCTGTTTAGAACTCTTCCAACACACCGCCCCTCCATAGAGGGTAAAGGCATAACCCGACATGGACTTGGAATCATCCTTGTCACTCTGGAAGCTGGAGTCAGCAGAGGCCTCGATCTGGAGGTCTTTTCCGCCATACACCGAGAACATCTCTGTAGCGTTTTGAAAATCGTTTCGGTGAAATTTCGGAAAACCGGTAAAATAAGGGGGTTTTCTATAAAAAGTCAAAATGCAAATATCTTATTATAAAAATTAAATATACATATTCTAGCTATGTAATTGCTAGTATTTGGTGTTTATTGAGCCACTGGTGAAATTTCAAATTTTCTGAAAAAATTTTATTTTATTATTATTTTAAGCCGTCACTAATAAATTTAATTAGGGAAAATTACAAATTGGAATGAGTTGAAACAAATTTTTTGCATCATAAAACATTAAATAAAATTTTATCATGTAGTTTTTTAAACGAAATCGTTTGCCAAAACGGTTTAGAAATTATTGAAGAAAAAAGGCTTTTTTTTAGTGTAAATGGATGTTTGGGGTATTGTATTTGTCTTTTTCCCTCACCCACACTCACCCACACCCTCTCACCCCTTTCCAAATCAGCAGCCCCCACTTCCACTCTTCCCCACTTAAGGATTTGAAGAGAAAAGCAAAAGAAAAGAAAGGAAAAGAAAAGAATAATGAGAAAAGAAGTTGGTGTTGACTTGGGGGTATTTTATCTTGACTTGGACTTTCTTTTCCACACCGCACACACTCCACACCCTCCCCCACACCTGCTGGCCGAGCCCCCCTCCTTCAGTAGCAACCGCTCCCAATTTCCTTCTCATTCTCTTGGAAAATAATTAACAAAAATTGCCTCAAAATCCATCAAATAAATCCCAAAATCCAAATCCAACTCCTACCCATTTCTCATTAGCCATTCTAGCATGGATCTAGGGATCAAAATGGCATTTTGGGAGGCTAGATCTTGAGCTTGATCTCATCATGGGAGGTATAATCTCATGCTTTTGTTAACATTGGTTATCTAGTTGCTTTAATCTAAGTTAACTAAGTGCTTAATTAGGTTTTTGATGAGTTTAATTGCATGATTAAAGATTTCGAGTTAGGATTTTGTTGTGGAAATGGGTTATGATAAATTGTGCATGGTTTTGTGATGTGGATTAACATCTTAAGTTTTATAGAAAGCTAATTTAGTTGTTAATTCCAAACCATTACTTATAAAATGCCCTAATTAAGTTTTTTTGCTAACTAGGGTTTTGGAAAATTATTAAACGCTTTAGATTAAATTATAATTATGGTTTCATGTCATTATAGATAATATATTGAGTGGTTTAATACCTTTAGTTCATGAAAATCCTAGCTAAATTGTTGTTTGTGCATTTTTGCTATAAATTGTTAAAAATTTGGTATTTTGTAAACTAGAATTTTGGGGTTAATGGAATTTAATGAAATTAAATTATGAAAATTGTTTTTATGACTTATTTAAGATATTTAGTGAATATTGTGGCCGCTAGATTCGTTCATACATCGAGTTTTGTACTAAAGCGGTGATTTGTGCTTGCTAGATTTTCGGAAAAATGACTTTTTAAGTGAAATTGGGGTTTTTGTGAGTTTTAACCTATTTTATATTAAAATCAGTGTTCGTGAATGTGAAATGAGTGTGTTTGGTGTTTTTCTTGATCAATCGACATTTGTACGCCGATGTCGAGGGTTTTTAGGTTGATTTGTGAAGGCAACCATAGGTTTTGACCTATGTGGGATTCGTGCGTCGTTTTGGTCATTAGTCGGATTTTAATGCGATACGGTGCGTTATGATATGTAGGTACCCTATGTGGACTTCGAGACGACAAGCAAGCGCGTGGCGACGTCGGCACCGGCGAGCGAGGACCAGGTGAGTAGATTTATATCTACGGGGAGAAGTCGGGTGGATGGCATATAGCTCCCCCGCAGTTCGTGGTGATGTATAGGAATACGTATACACATATTTATTGATTATATTTTGTTTGAGTTTATTGATGATAAATATGGATGGTTTAGTATCGCGAAACCCTAGAGTAGTGGTCGCACCATACATGCACACACCCACCCATACTTGCATACATTCTTCTTCCTTTTGTGTTTACGGGAATATATATATGGTAATGTGTTCACATGGGTATGGGACTATGTGTTCACATACGGATTTGAGGATGATACTTGGGTTTGAGATGAGTCGATAAGATTTGTGTTGAGGTTGTAATATCGGTGATATGGCAGGATTCGTATTTGAGATACGTCATGATATTATAGCGGGTCTTTGAACGACGATACGGGTGAATAGTGCTATAATCAAAATGGTCGACATGTGATCGTGATATGAGATATGATATGCTAGGATATTGATATTAGGCCGTATCGGGCGATGTATACCCTTGATGATACTATGTGCTGACGGTATCCGTTTGTACGAGATTGTCGACCTATAGTCAGATCATGAGTATATTGAGGATATTAGTATTGTACTAGACATAGGTCAGTACCCTAGACTATGATCTTGAATAAAGAGGATACCAGAGGAATGGTGTGAGGAATATGATATTGACCCGTACCCAGATTTGGTGATGCCGTACGACGGATTTACGTACGAGCTATATCTTGATGATCGATCCGCACTCTTGACTTGGGATGTCTGATTGTAGATATGGTCTTGGATATGATATTATTGAGGCGGGATCACCGACTAATATATATACAGGTATGTATATGGATCGGCTCAGATGTTAGACGGTTTCCTTACCTGTAGTCCAGCTTGTTACCTTAGCCCTTTAGTTTAGTTTATTTGTTAGATTAGATTCGATTCTTACCTATTTCAAAAACTAATGAATCGTGCTTATTTTAAAAGACAACCCAAGGGATCCTACGGATATTTCAAAAGACGTATCTTTTCATAGAAACATCGTAGCCCCTATTTTCAAAACCCCATGGTTCGTGTTATTTCAAAAGGCACCATTTGTAGGACTTATATCAAATTAATGCAGGTTAGTTACAGTTGCGTCTTGTATTCAGCTCCCGCTTATTATTGTGGTTTGCTTCGCATCGCATACTTATATTATAATTTCTTATTGCCAAGTTGATATCATATTGTTAGGACACCAGCACCATTACCGATGATGCGTATGTACCACGTACACTTACTTGCCGGCTCACAAACATCTTCATCAGTAATTGCCATGTCGCGTACACCTTAGAAAATATTATTGCTTGACTTAGCTTGTTAGTTAGTAATTTGACATGATATTAGTGTACCTGCCTTATATGCCAGCTTAACATTGTAGTTATTACTTGCCACTTCATGCATACTGTTATTCATTGTTATGCCTATATTCATGGTTTTACATGCTATTGATGATTTGGATTCGGATTTCCATGAGATTTTCTGGATTTAGGGGGGAAACCGCAAAACTTATATAAACTGATTTCTCTCTTTTTAAATAAAAAGTCTGGTTTTTCCCATGATGTATGAGTCGTCCACCATGAGTTTGCTGATGGATTTCGAGACCCGATTCGAGGAGACGGATGAACCGTTTCGGGTATATGGTGGACCCGGTAAGGTACCCCGGGGCAAGAAGCGCGTGATGATGACGATGTGAGCCTGGCAGGGGAGCACTACCTACCGGTGATATTACCCGACGCGTCGGATATCCGGGGGATACCGTCGTGGTCTTGAGATGGATGGTAGGGGCCGGTCTGGACTGACGGCGCCCTAGATATTGTGTTCGAGATATTGAGGTACAGAGACTGTGATACAGAGATATCGAGATATTGGGATTACGTTTTGTGCCGATGCTAGGCACTGTTTTATGCTGATTTCATCTATGATATCTCATTTAAAAATACAAAGGAAATCTCACTAAATTATGAAAACAGTTTCTTCATTTACATGTATTCTGTTTTCATGCATTCATACCTCATTCATATGATATATTGCTACCTGAGGCACTGACACGGGCACATGAGATTACACTCGGGTTAGATATTTACCCTAGCCTTGTTATAGGTTGCATGTTATATATATATATATATATATATAATTGAGGATATATATTATGATCATTGACCTAGGTTGCGTTATTTATGCGATTTCTTTCCGTAGATGTTTTTCTATTCACGAGTTGGCAACTCAGCCCCGTTGTGCCCCAGTTCCTTGCAGGTTTGCTGTACAGGTTTCTTTACGGCTTGCGGGCATAGTTTCCTTCGGGTGATTTGCTAGTAGGTGGGTTTACTTATATCGTACCCCCCATTATATAACTTGTATATTATTACTCAGTTGTATCTAGAAGTTCCATCAACCAAACATGTATTTATTTTGAGATAGAGACCAGTGATGTTATTCCTTTGACCTTAGAGTCACGCGTTATATTTCTGTGGTTTTCTTGTGGTTTTGAGTTTCCTTTGAATTTTAATACTTGCCGTTGGCGTTGTTTATTATATTGCTTGTATGGTTGTGACCGTCGATTGATGAAGAGCTAGCTCCCGCTTGGGGATGCCTTTTTATTGATTTCGTATACTATTCATGTTGTATCCCGTTTGGGAGCCAGTATTTACAAAGGAGACACTGCCGAAATTTTCAGGAAATACTTGATGTTTTTAAAACCGCATAACTCGGCTTATTCTATTAAAACTACTTGATTTTAAATTGGTTTTCCTTCACTCTACTACTTTTATTGGTTTGGATTTTTGGGTTTTCGGTTTACTTAGATTACGTACGCCTCAAGACGTTCGTAGTTTAAGTGCCGGTCATGTTCCGTACTTTCGGGTCGTGACAATCACCTTAGTCCTTCTCAAGTACTTGAGAATTTTCTTTACCGCTATCCAGTGTTTCTCCCCAGGGTTTGACTGAAACCGGCTTACCACACTCAGTGCATAAGCTACATCTGGTCTGGTACACAACATCGCATATATTATAGAGCCGACCGCAGAAGCGTAGGGTATAATAGACATGCGATCCCTTTCCAAATCAGTCTTGGGAGACATCTCTTTGGAGTGGGTGATCCCGTGACAAGCCAGTAGATTACCGTGCTTGGAATCTTCCATACAGAATCTTTTCAGTATGGTGTCGATATACCTGGACTGTGAGAGTCCTAATATCCTCTTGGATCTGTCACGGTAGATCCGGATCCCCAGAATGTAAGAGGCATCACCCAGGTCTTTCATGGAGAACCTGTGTGACAAGAACCCTTTGATAGATTGTAGCATAGGAATGTCATTTCCTATCAAGCGAATTTCATCCACGTATAAAACGAGGAATACTACAGTTCTCGCTACAAATCTACTATAGATGCATGGTTCATCTGGATTTTTGATAAAGCCAAATTATTTGACCGTCTCATCAAAACAGATGTTCCAACTCCGGGATGCCTGCTTCAGTTCATAGATGGACTTAAGCAACTTGCACACCTTTCCGCTGCTCCCACTCTGAATGAAACCTCTGGCTGGTCCATATAAACACACTCCTCTAGATTTCCGTTTAGAAAAGCGGTCTTTACGTCCATCTTCCAGATCTTATAATCGTGGAAGGCAGCAATGGCAAGAAGGATCAGAATGGATTTCAGTATAGCCACTGGAGAAAAGGTTTCGTCATAGTCCAAGCTAGGCCTTTGACGGAAACCCTTTGCAACAAGTCTAGCTTTATAGGTCTCAACCTGTCCATCTACACCAATCTTCCTTTTGAAAATCCACTTGCATCCTACGGGTATTACCCCATCTGGAGCAATGTCCAACGTCCATACTTTGTTGGTGTACATGGACTCCATTTCGGTCCGCATTGCATCCAGCCATTTTACCGAGTCAACGCTCTGAATGGCCTGCTGGAAGCTAGTAGGCTCATCACTATCAATGATGCAATCCTCTCTATCCCCGTATATGAGAAAACCGTAGTATCTCTCGGGCGGATGAGACTGCCTACTACTTCTGCGGAGCGGCGTAGGAATGTCCTGATCTTTCGAACCCTCTGGTTCTACTAAGCTTTCAGTAATAGCTCATGGTTCTGGAATTTCATCCAGTTCTATTGCGCTCCCACTTATCTGTTTTTCCAAAAACTGAGTTTCCAAGAAGTGGGCATGACGAGAAACAAATACCTTTTCTTCCTCTTCGCAATAGAAGAAATAACCCTTGGAGTTCTTTGGATATCCCACGAACTTGCACTGTACTGAGCTTGCCTCGAGCTTGTCCGCATGCTGCTTTTTGACAAAAGCTGGACATCCCCATGTCTTAATGTGATTAAGATAGGGTCTCTTCCCACACCACATCTGATATGGTGTGGTAGGCACAGTCTTAGTTGGAACTCGGTTCAAAAGGTATGCAGCTGATTCTAGCGCATATCCCCAGAATGATCGCGGTAACTCAGCGTTACTCATCATAGACCGTACCATATCCAATAGGGTTCGGTTCCGTTTCTCTGATACACCGTTATGTTGCGGAGTGTATGGAGGAGTAAGCTGAGAGAGAATTCCATTCTCTTTTATGTAATCCAGGAACTCGGCACTCAAGTATTCACCACCTCGATCAGATCCCAGTGTCTTGATACTTTTTCCTGTTTGTTTTTCTACTTCATTCTTATATTCCTGGAATTTTCCAAAGGCTTCGGATTTATGTTTCATTAAGAAGACATAACCGTACCTTAAAAAGTCATCCGTAAAAGTAATGAAGTAAGAATAACCGCTTCGTGCATGCGTAGAAATTTGACCGCACACGTTGCTGTGTACGAGTCCCAAGAGCTCGCTCGCTCTCACTCCGTGTCCAGTGAACAGAGTCTTTGTCATCTTTCCTTTGAGACAGGATTGACAAGTTGCATATGATTGATATTCGAACGGATCTAAATATCCTTCTGTATGTAACTTCGACAACCTTCTCTCATTGATGTGACCCAGTCTACAATGCCATAAGAAAGTCTGATTTGTTTCCAGAGACTTTCTTTTGTGTGTATTCTGGACATTGAAAATCTGTGGTTGGTTTAATACGTAAATACCATTGCTCAATGTACCTGACCCAATCAGAACTTGATTAAGGTGAATGTTTACAACATTACTTACAAACGCAAATTCATAACCTTCTTTAGAAATCAAAGATACAGAAATGATATTACAAGTTGCGTTGGGTACAAAAAAGCAATTACGTAGAACCAAAACATGTCCATCTGACATTCCCAGGTGATAGTCCCCCATGGCCTCAGCATCCATGCTAGCTCCATTTGCAGCTTTGAGGTTCATGTCACCTGCTTTCAAAAACCTACGCTTTCTCAACGCCTGCAAAGAATTACAGATATGAGATCCTGATCCGGTATCCAAAACCCAGGACGTAGAGTTTATTGACAGACAGTTTTCAATAACATACACACCTGAAGCTGAAGCCGCAACCTGCTTCAAATCCTGTGTTCTGGCTTTCCAAGCCCTGCAATCTTTCTTCCAGTGTCCACTCGTGACAGTAAAAGCATTCTTCCTTATCCACAAGCTTCCCCGCTACCTTTGTTTCTTTTGCCTTTCCCTTCGTATCCACCTTACTAACACCGCCTCTTGGTTTGGCAGGGTTTTTCTTCCTCATTCCCTTGGCTTTCGCCCTGGACCTAGAAGAGGAAGATCCTCCTACAAACAAAGTGGATGTTTTCCTACCTTTCTGTAGGGTGCCCTCTGCACTCCTCAGCAAGTTGAGGAGCTCTGAAAGTTCAACTTCCTTTTCTTGCAAGTTGAAATTCAGGATGAACTGGGCGTAACTGGAAGGAAGGGACTGAAGAATCAAGTCCGTATAGAGCTCATTCTCCAACGTGGTCCCAAGGTCCGCGAGCTCCTCTATATAGCCAATCATCTTAAGCACGTGTTCCGCTACCGATGATCCGACGGCCAATCTTGCCGAAAATAACTTCTTCGACACTTCGTATCTAGCGATACGAGACTGCTCTCCATACAGTTCTTTTGTATGGAGAAATATGGATTCGAGGTCCATATTCTCGTGCCTCCTCTGATGTTCGTTGTCCATAGAGGCAAGCACGAGGCACTTGGCCTTCGCGCAATCGATCTCCCAAGTCTTACGAATTTCCTTTTCCGCGACGCTGGAGGTGGGACGAGGGACAGAGGAGCTTTTGTGGTAAGAAGATACCCCAACTTGTCATAAGTGATTGCCATTTTGACATTCCTGAGCCAATCTTTGTAGTTTGGCCCTGTCAGTATGTTTTTATCTAGAAGTAACATCAGTCCAGTCATGATAAATGGTCGCTGGAATTAAGAGAGAGAGAAGAAACATTTTAGCATGATGCTCTTGCAAGTTTAGAGTGGTTTTTAATTTGTCTAAACAGGATGGCTCCCACTGTCTGTCGAATCCCTCCTCAAACCATAAAGGAAGAACTAGTCGGGATCAATCTCACCGTACAATACTTGCTTAACCGTTCAGCCAGGCCAGTGTCGGTACTTCGAGGGAGTTTTTCCAACGCTTTCGCGATGTTCCTTAATTAAGTAACCTCTTTTCCCTGTGGGCGTAGCCCCGCTAACACCTTTCTAGACACCTACTTGGTTTATAGCATTGATCGTTAAGTGAGAAAGTTCCGGAGGAGTAGCATATACTCACAGTATGATCGGGATCCAAATATCATTGCGTGACAAAACTGAAGGAATCCTACCAGAATCATCACACTCCAAATGGTATGCAGCGCTAGCAAGTTTCAGTTCTTTTGAAACTCCCGATGTGGATTTTTGCCCCATGCTCTTATGACCTTGACTTTGGCCAAAATATCATAAGTCACATGTCAAGTTCTACCCGTCATTCTCCAGTTTAATTTGAGCCCACCCGCACGTACCCTTGACTTTGACCAAAATGGTAGAAAGACTGTCCCAAACCAACATATCTATCTATGCTGCACACGAATACCCAATAGCTACCAATCACTATGCCTTGACTTTGGCCAACATACATAGCTTGAATACTTATTGACCATTCATGTGAAATGACGGAGTGCTACGAATGGTTTTGGCGAAACCGTGAACGTAGTGAACTTGATATAATCGAAGGAACGAGATAGCTTTCAAAAGGAGTGGTTCAAGCTTCGTATATAAAAGTTCGGTTTTGAAAAGAACTGAGTGGTTTTCAAAGTGTTCCAACGACTGTTACTTGGTTTATTTTATCTTGCATTAATTCCAATGCGTCCCATCATGTAATCCTACCATTGCAGAAAACAACAAAAATATGACGTACGCTTATGCCATCCGCATTCGCCACGGGGTCCCGTCATCTCCTGTTAGGTTACTTAACTAACGACAGAGCGGGGGCTGGACTAGCGCGGATGCAAAACATAAGCAACGCCTAAATAGATATCATATAGATATATATAAACATTCGTCACATGCAATGATAACCATTCCAGATCACAGATGAATACATTGGATATACTAGGAATCCGCAATTTGTACGAGCCTGTAACGAAGAACGGATTACACGGTCGCGATGAATAGCCAAACCCCACCCTAGACCCCTACGGGTGCGGCAAACTACCCGCCAAGTACTCGAAGCGAAGCAACCTCCCTCAACACCGTGAGTAGGCCACTCGGCACTTCGAGATCCCTGGTAGTTTGTGCACCCCACCTTGGGTCTATCTTAGGAGCAAAAACAGTAAAAAGAAATTATACAATGACGGCTACAACCCCGCCCCGGTTGTGTGGCCATACAAATAATTATTACACCAATTTACATATTACAAGAATTGAAATAATAAGAAAACTCTCATCTCACAACCCCCGGCTATTCATCCGCAACAATCCAACGAATTCATATACACAAACCATCAACATTACAGATCACAGATATGTATAACCCCCACTAATCGACGTATAGCGATTAGCGGACGTTTAATACATATAATACATTACAGATATAATCCATTAGCCAAAGTGTAAAGAAGTTCGATCAGAAATACGGATTTGTGACCACCCCAAAAACCAACTTGTTCTCTGGAAAATCTAGGTGGAAACAAACTATCTCAAAAATCACAAAACACCCGCAGAAGTAAACTGCAGGAAAAATGATCCACGGCCGAGTCAACTCGGCCGCGGAACCGCGGTGAGTTGGTCGGTTCAGTGGGTCGTTTTTCTTGCCTGTACTTAAAAAAGCCTGAGCCGATTTTTAAGATATGATTTATTATTTTTAAAGCAGGTTTAAAAATCGGCAGAAAGTTAGGGTTTCGGAAAAATGTTTTGCTGCGATCGAAGTTCTATATACTTTGCTAACTAGTTAGTTTGTGTTTAGCTAGGCTTTGATACCACTGTAAGTCCACGTTGCTCACCCCGGTGCTTTTGGGGAGTCGGAAACGTTATGAAAAATTCGATTTTTACAACTCTAGGCAACATGGACTATGTAAACGAGGGATCTTTGCTAAACAAAACTAACTAACAAAGCTAAAGAGTTTAGCTACTCGGAAAGTGGGTTATACCTAGGGCTTCAAGTCTTTCTCTCCTTGCTCCTTGGAGTGAAAGAAAGGGTTCTCCTTGTCGCTTCTCTTGCCGAAGAAAGATCCACCCGAGGGCCTCAACCTTTGGCTCCAACCTCAAACTAGAAGTAACTATGGTCCATGGTGTGCTAGACCTAGGACCTTAGAAAGAGTAGAGAGTGTTTTTGGAAGGATTATCTCAAGCTCAAATGGTTCTCAACACATGAGAGGGGAGAGCTAGAGAGAGAGGAAGAGGAGGAGAGAGAATGGAAATGATAAAGTGAGAAGAATATCTCAACCTTCTCACATATATGTGATTTATGAATAATTAGATAATTAGTCAAGATAATTGTCATGGTTAATCAAGAAATGACCATTATCATTCCACATTAAATGCTTTTGCAAGGATCAAAGAGCATCTTTCATATGGAATGATGATGGTCAACTTGTCAACCTAGGTCAGCAAGTCAAGTATTGTCAAATGGTCAACAACCCTAACCATGCACAATTATAATTAACTAATATCAATAAATCATAATTCACACATAAACATTAGGGTTAAGAAAATGACAATAGTCATCAACCCTAATCAAAGTCCTCTGCCTCTATATCAGTCAACTGTGCATACACACCCGTATCCGTGTTCCAAGGAACATGAATACAATGAGATAAAACCAATCCCAAATCATATACTAGGATCCGGCTTAAACTAAATCCCGCTAGTATAAGCTGTCCGGACACCAAACGTGCACAAGTGCACGGATGTGAACGAACCGTGTTGCAATACCATGCGACCTCTACTCATTTCGCCTAAAGGCGAATAACCCTCTGTGTGGGACTCTAAAGACTCGACACTACGATGGCAGTGGGTTTAACCACAGACCGCAAGCGGCACTAGCTGTACGTAACGGTCCCCAGGTCGATGCCGATAAGAAGATTGACGAGGTAAACCCCATCTGAACTCCTATTGAGCCTGAATGTGACAGTCTCCGTAGAGTACGGTCTATTCATCTAAGAACATCGCATGGCGGGCCTAGGGGGCAGCAAACGTCAGTCCCCTACTAGCGGTACAAGTCGTGCCGGAGTGTAGCCTAGAACACCTGAGATAACACTGGGAACCTACCAGTCTATCTCGCTTGCCCTGGCTAGGGACTTTGTATAATGGCTCTCTTATACACAGCGCGATATCAACCCCCAATACCGGGAGAGAAGAATCCTGTCTAACCGTCATAGCCTCCAAGTGCTTCGGGACTGCATCCAAAAACTACCAGTTTGCACGACTCCTTTGAGCCGTGGTAGGGTAGTAATCAAAGTACAGTGGGAACACACTCGAGGCGAAGTGACAGTGTCAAGTCATCGGACTAAGCTGTACTCATGTCACCTGGAAACTGATAACTGACGATAGATATAATACCAACCAACAGTTCCCGACGAGTCCTGTCCAGTGTACTCGTAACCTAACGAGCACATGCATACTATCTAAAGTACGACGTACTGACGGCTGTGGGACAGACCGTCTCCCAAGCTGGGATAAGAAGCGCATACGCTAGTCTACTCTGGAGTATCGATGCCTTGTCTCGATAGTCCTGCGACTAGGGACCTTTATAAGGATGTGCTTATAGATTACCGAGCCCCCACGAGTGTGACTGCCATCACAACGCTGGTAATCATGCAAAGATCCTAAGGGCTCCACTAATGTGTAATGGCGATATGCTAAAAGAAACACATGCACACATTAAAGCAGAAACAAACCAAGTAGCATACTACCATTTTGAGCAAGAATGTCAATACAAGGTGAATATCCCAAGCTTCCATCAAGTAATATACAATCCAGTATGATACAGTAAATGCCTCTAGGGCATATACACTAACAAAAACAACATGCAAACAATTTTGCATACGAAGTGAATGAGGAATACAACCTTTATTGACCGGTCCTTCACTTCTAAAGCTCCGTGTAGTAGTCCCTTCGATCCAAGTAGTGAACACTCGAACTCTAGTAAGGGTTCACATGAAGAAATGAACAATCTTGCTCGATGTCTTCGAGGCCGAAGATGATCTACGTCAAGGAGTCTCAAGCTCATGCTACATCTTCACTAATGGTATATTAGTGAATAAAATAACCTAAACTAAATGGTTAATATAGTAGAGGATGATGAAGTAGGAAATGGGCTCATTTTAGATTTAATTTTCTCACAATATTTTCTCACTTAGAAAAAAGCTAGAAAGCTTTTTCTCATGAGGAAGAAGATGAAGTGATGAAGAGAAATGAAACTCATAAGGTGATAACAACAGCCATAGGTGAGAATAACAACCATAGGTGAGTTAGTGTCATACCATAACTCAGGTAGAGAATAAACCATGGCTAATATTAATGGTTAGGTTAATAAATATCTGCAAGTGAAACAAAATTAGTGGACTTAGTCAATAGTTCCACAAGCTTCTACAAGCTTCAACCATATGACTAAATTCCTTCTAATTTTGATTAACTTTAAATAAATAAAACCCTAACATTAACATAAGCATGGTATGAGTCTCATACACCCATGAAGCATGTAGTATTTAGCATGACACAAAATAATATACATTAATATATATCACATATATACTAAGTGTACACTAGTGAGAAAAAGAAAACATAAGTGAGCTAATATTAGTTAATGTAAATTAATATATCACATATATAATTATATATTAAATTATTAAATCAACACTTGATTTAATAATCTGGCT
This sequence comes from Agapanthus africanus, assembly GCA_030015575.1. Classification (NCBI taxonomy): domain Eukaryota; kingdom Viridiplantae; phylum Streptophyta; class Magnoliopsida; order Asparagales; family Amaryllidaceae; genus Agapanthus; species Agapanthus africanus. The sequence continues at coordinate 244,680,563 of CM057350.1, forward strand.
AATATCAAATGTAACAATCTATCGAATCAACACTTTATCCGATAACCCGGCTGATATCACATATCGCGAGAATAGAATGCGGTATTACATACGCGCTTTAATCTCGGTCCCGCAGATATCACATATGTGCTCCTACTTCGTTTCTTATGAACCAAGAAACCTTTGTGTAGAACTCTAAAGACTCGTAAATACGCCGACAGTAGGTGATGATCATATCAAACACACACAAGCCGTAAGCGGTCTGCTAAACGTAAGGTATTGAGCGATCAGAAAATAAACAAGTAAGCCTGCTCATACTCCTGTGAATCCAATCAGTAACACTACCGTACAGTCCTGTCTTTTCGTCTGATATGTCGCATATCATAGCCTGGGGGTGGTATAACGTCAGACTCCAATACCTGATAAGTCATGTCGATGCGTGGTCCATAACGGTTCGAGAAACTACTGATACCATTTACCAGTAAATCTCAGCAACCCTGGCTAGGGATTTCCTGTTATGGCCAATCGAGCATAGCGCAACATCAAATCCCGATACCGGGAGAGACGAATTTCCTCCTATCGCTCATTGCCTCCATGTGACTCGGGACTGTACCCAAAAACCATCTTTATGCACGATCTCTTGACCGTGGTATGGTGGAAATCAAAGCACAATGGGAATCACACAAAACTCTATGACGATCTTGGGTCGACAGACTAACTTGTACCAGTGTCACCAGAGAACTGCTACCTGATTATAGGTATATTACCATCTAGGAGTTCTCGGTGAGTCCGTTTACTGTACCCAGTCTCCACTGAGCATCCGTATACCTTCTCTGATGTCAAACACCAATGGATGTGGGATCATCCATCGCCCATCATATGGGTCAAGAAGCGCATACGCTAGTCTACTCTAGAATATCGATGCCCAGTCTCGATACACCCTCGACTAGGAACAATTATAGGGTGTACTTATGGACTACCCTTGGCCCCACTAATACGATCTCCATCATAGTCCTGGTAGTCAAGTACACATCCTGAGGGCTTTATCAACATGTGAGAGCAAGACATCATCACTTATACAAGTGAACATGTTAAGACAATGAGCAACCAGGTAGCATAATATCATATCGAGCAAGAAAGTAATCCCTTTATATGTCCAAGCATCAACTACAATATACATCCCATCTACAGTAATGGCATTTAGGGCTTACATATAACCAACACCGACTACATCAGCCCTACTAGTATGGTCTGCATCATAATCCCGGTAGTCAAGTTCTCATCTTAAGGGCTTTATCAACATATAATAGGGAGACAATAAGTGTACATGTTAAGATAAAGAGCAACCAGATAGCATACTATTATGTTGAGCAAGAAAGTCCTCCATATATATGTCCAAGACTCCACTACAATATACATCACATATACAGTAATGGCCTCTAGGGAATACATATAACTAAAAATTCACACATGAAAATGAAAAGAAAACAAAGCAAGAAAGAAGCATGAAAAGAAAGGAAAAATACGGTTTTACAAGCTAACTACTTGGGTCCTGACCTAAACAAGGAACTCCTTCGAGTTTCATGGCTTGAAAATAATACGGATAAGAAGGGAAAGAAAATAAAACAAGCAAAGAAATATCAACAACAACTTAACAACAAGAAATAAAATTACAGTAGGAATTAAAATTACAATACAAGAATTAAATGATACAAGTTAAATAAAAACCCTCATCTTCATTGATTTTCCACTCAAGTGTTAGTGTATATGCCCTAGAGGCCATTACTGTATCATACTAGTTTGTATATTACTTAATGGAAGCTTGGGATATTCACCTTGTATAAACAATCTTGCTCAATATAGTAGTATGCTACTTGGTTTGTTTCTACTTCAATGTGTACTTGTGTTTATTTCAGTATGTCACTTATACGCATTAGTGGAGCCCTTAGGATCTTTGCTTGATTACCAGCGTTGTGATGGCAGTCACACTAGTGGGGGCTGGGTAATCTATAGGCACATCCTTATACAGGTCCCTAGTCGTAGGACTATCGAGACAGGGCATCGATACTCCGGAGTAGACTAGCGTATGCGCTTCTCATCCCAGTGTGGGAGATGATCTGTCCCACAGCCATCAGTACGTCGTACTGGAGATAGTATACGGGTGCTCGTTGGGTTACGAGTACACTGGACAGGACTCGTCGGGAACTGACAGGTTGGTATTATACCTATCGTCAGTTATCAGTTCCCAGGTGACATGAGTACAGCTTAGTCCGCTGACTTGACACTGGCACTTCGCCTCGAGTATGTTCCCACTGCACTTTGATCACTACCCTACCACGGCTCAAAGGAGTCGTGCAAACAGGTGATGGTTGGGTGCAGTCCCGAAGCACTTGGAGGCAGTGACGGTTAGACAGGATTCGTCTCTCCCGGTATTGGGGGTTGACATCGCGCTGTGTCTAGGAGAGCCATTACACGAGTAGTCCCTGGCCAGGGCAAGCGAGATATACTGGTAGGCTTCCGGTGTTATCTCAGGGTGTTTTGGGCTTCACTCCGACACGACTTGTACCGCTATTGGGGGACTGACGTTTTACCGCCCCCTAGGCCCGACTTGCGATGTATCAGACGAACAGACCGGACTGTACGGAGAATGTCACATTCAGACTCAGTAGGAGTTCAGATGGGGTTTCACCTCGTCAGCCTTCTTGTCGGCATCTACCTGGGGACCGTTACGCACAGCTAGTGCCGCTTGCGGTCTGTGGTTAAACCCACTGCCAGCGTAGTGTCGAGTCTTTAGAGTCCCACACAGAGGGTATTCGCCTCTGGGCAAAACAGAGTAGAGGTCGCATAGTTTTGCGACAGGGTTCGTTCTCATCCGCGCACTTGTGCACGTTTGGAGTCCGGACGGATTATACTGGCAGGCTCTGGTTTGAGCCAGATACTGGTATATATTTTAGGGTTGCTTTTATATCTTGGTATTCTTGTTCCTCGGAACGAGAATGCAGGTGTGTATGCACAGTTGCTTGAGGCGGAGGATGAGGTATTTCATTAGGGTTTCGGAACGGGTGCGTATGCACAGTTGACAGTTATCATTTTCCAAACCCTAATGGATTTATGAATTATCTATTAATAATAGTAATTAAATGAGAATTATGTTATGGTTGATTTTGTTGACTTGTTGACCATGGTTGACTTGTTGACCATGGTTGAATGTTGACCACCATCATGCTTTAAAAAGTCCTCCTTGATTCATGCTTACATTTCATTAAATGAAGCATGGTAGTGGTCATTCCAAATTGCCATCAACTATTCTCATTTTGAATTATTATTATTTAGATAATTGTTTTTCCTTTTGGCATTATGGTTGCAAGAAAGAAAAAACATAGCTCATTATCTCATTTAGCTTCTCTCTCCTCTCTTCATCTTCTTCTTCCTCTAGCAAAGAGAAATCTTCTCATGTGTTGAGAATCCTTCTCTTTAAAAACAAAAGCAAACCCTAGTCACTCTCTACTCATTCTAGGTTCAAGGTTTAGCAAGCCGGAAACCCTAGTTCACTCAAAGATCGAGGAAGAGCCCAAAGGTCGAACCTTCGAGGTGGATCCATCTTCGACGGAAGAAGGCGACGAAAAGAGAACCATCAACCTCTACAAGATTTAAAGAAGAAGGAGTTCAAGTTTAGGTATAACCATCTTCCATAGTAGCTAACTCTCTTTAGCAAGTTTGCTAGTTTAGTTTAGACACGATCCCGACATTGTTTTAGTCCATGTTGCCTCTTGCGATAAAAAATTTGTTTTTTTTATACCGTTTCCGCCTCCCCGTAAGCACCGGGGGTCGCAATATGGACTTACAGTGGTATCAGAGCCTAACTAAATTTAAACTAGCTTGGTAGTGAAGTGTAACGAAGTTCGGAACCGAAAAATCACAAAACCGGAAAAACCAAAACCCTAAGTTTCTGTTGAAATTTTTTCTGCTCAAAATGAAAACATTTATACTTGTAAATTCGGCTCAGGGTTTTGTTTGAACACACAAGAAAAACGTTGACCTAATTCATTCAAACCGCCGCGCTTCCGCCGCACGAGGTAGGAATTTGCCGCGGAAGCGCCGCGGTTTGTCGTCTTCTGTGCATCGTTTTTCGTGCAGTGTTCTTCTGTGTTGGTTTTGGTATTTTTAAAATATATTATATGTACCCAGATTTTCCAGAACTGAAATTCACTTTTGGGGTCCTATAATTCCGTATTTTTTTCCGAACTTCACTGCACTTTGACTATGATGGTTATATCTGTAATGTTTGCATGTATTGAACGTCGGCTAATCGCTATAAGTCGATTAGTCGGGGTTATACATGATCTGTGTTTGATATTGGATTGTGTATATGAATGTGTTGGACTGTCGCGGGTGAATAGCCGGGGTGGATGTGAGATGAGCTTTTGTTTTTCTTTCATTCATTGTAAATGTAAATTGATGTAATAATATTATTTGTTTGGCCGCACAACCGGGTCGGGGTTGTAGCCGTCATTGTATAATTCTTTTTACTGTTTTTGCTCCTAGGATAGACCCATGGAGGGGTGCACAAACTGCCGGGTACTTGGCGGGTAGTTTGCCGCACCCGTAGGGGTCTTGGGTGGGGTATTTGGCTATTCACCGCGACCGTGTTATCCGCTTTTCGTTCCAGGCTCGAAAGGATTGCGGATTGCTAGTATATCCAATGTATTCATCTGTGATCTGTAATGTCTATCATTGCTTTCTATTTAGGCGTTGCTTATGTTTTACAGCCGCGCTAGCCCAGCCCCCGCTCTGTCGTTAGTTAAGTAACCTAACGAGTGATGACGGGACCCCGTGGCGAATGCGAATGGCATAAGCGTACGTCATATTTTGGTTGTTTTCTGCAATGGTAGGATTAAATGATGGGACGCATTAAAAGAACTAATGCAAGAATATCACGCATTAAAAGAACTAATGCAAGATAATAAACCAAGTTAAAAGTCGTTGGAACACTTTCGAAAAACCACTCGGTTCTTTTCAAAACTAACTTTTAAATGCGGAGTTTGAGCCACTCCTTCTAAAAGCTATCTCGTTCCATCGATTATATCAAGTTCACTACGTTCACGGTTTTACCAAAACCATTCGTAGCCCTCCGTCGTTTCACATAAATAGTCAATAGTATTCAAGCTATGTTTGTTGGCCAAAGTCAAGGCATAGTGATTGGTAGCTATTGGATATTCATGTGCAGCATAGATAGATGCGTTGATTTGGAACAGTCGTACTGCCTTGTTGGCCAAAGTCAAGGGTATGTACGGGTGGATTCAAATTAACCTGGAGAACGACGGGAAGAACTTGACATGTGACTTATGATTTGTTGGCCAAAGTCAAGGTCATAAGAGCATGGGGCAAAAATCCACATCGGGAGTTTCATAAGTACTGAAACTTGCTAGATTTGCATACCATTTGGAGTGTGATGATTATGGTAGGATTCCTTCATTTTCGTCACGCGATGATATTTGGATCCCGATCCTACTGTGAGTATATGCTACTCCTCGGGAAATTTCTCACTAAACGATCAATGCTATAAACCTAGTAGGTGCCTAGAAAGGTGTTAGCGGGGCTACGCCCCCAGGGAAAAGAGGTTCTTAAATTAAGGAACTTCGCGAAAGCGTTGAAAACCTCCCTCGAAGTACCGACACTGACCTGGCTGAACGGTTAAGCAAGTATTGTACGGTGGGATTGATCCCGGCTAATTCTTCCTTTGTGGTTTGAGGAGGGATTCGAGAGACAGTGGGAGCCATCCTGTTTAGACAAATTAAAAACCATTCTAAACTTGCAAGAGCATCGTGCTAAAGTGTTTCTTCTCTCCCCCCTGCAGCGACCAAATTCGAAATGACTGGACTTAAGTTACTTCTAGATAAAAACATACTGACAGGGCCAAACTACAAAGATTGGCTCAGGAATGTCAAATTGGCAATCACTTACGACAAGCTGGGATATCTTCTTACCACCAAAGCTCCCCCCGTCCCAGGTCCCACCTCCAGCGTCGCGGATAAGGAAATCCGTAAGACTTGGGAGATTGACAGCGCGAAGGCCAGGTGCCTCGTACTTGCCTCGATGGACAACGACCATCAGAGGAGGCACAAGAATATGGATTTGGAATCCATATTTCTTCATACAAAAGAACTGTATGGAGAGCAGTCTCGTATCGCAAGATACGAAGTGTCGAAGAAGTTATTTTCGACAAAGTTGGCCGTCGGATCATCGGTAGCGGACCACGTGCTTAAGATGATTGGCTACACTGAGGAGCTCGCGGAACTTGGGACCACGTTGGACAGTGAACTCTATACGGATATAATTCTCCAGTCCCTTCCATCCACTTACGCCCAGTTCATACTGAATTTCAACTTGCAAGAAAAAGAAGTTGAACTTTCAGAACTCCTCAACATGCTGAGGAGCGCAGAGGGCACCCTACAGAAGGGTAGGGATACACCCGCTTTGTTTGTAGGAGGATCTTCTTCCTCTAGGTCCAAGGCGAAAGCCAAGGGAAAGAGGAAGAAAGCCCCCGCCAAACCAAGAGGCGGTGTTAGTAAAGTGGGTACGAAGGGAAAGGAAAAGGCAACAAAGATTGCGGGGAAGCTTGTTGGAAAGGAAGAATGCTTCTATTGTCATAAGAGTGGACACTGGAAGAAAGATTGCAGGGCTTGGAAAGCCAGGACACAGGAACTGAAGCAGGTTGTGGCTTCAGCTTCAGGTGTGTATATTATTGAAAACTGTCTTTCTATAAACTCTACTTCCTGGGTATTGGATACCGGATCAGGATCTCATATCTGTTATTCTTTGCAGGCGTTGAGAAACCGTAGGTTTTTGAAGGAAGGTGACATGACCCTCAGAGTTGCGAACGGAGCTAGCATGGATGCTAAAGCCGTGGGGGACTATCACCTGGGAATGTCAGATGGGCATGTTTTGGTTTTGCGTAATTGCTTTTTTGTACCCAACGCAACTTGTAATATCATTTCTGTATCTTTGGTTTCTAAAGAAGGTTATGAATTTGCGTTTGTAAGTAATGTTGTAAACATTCACCTTAATCAAGTTCTGATTGGGTCAGGTACACTGAGCAATGGTATATACGTATTAAACCAACCACAGATTTTCAATGTCCAGAATACACACAAAAGAAAGTCTCCAGATATCAATCAGACTTTCTTATGGCATTGTAGACTGGGTCACATCAATGAGAGAAGGTTGACTAAGTTACATACAGAAGGATATTTGGATCCGTTCGAATATCAATCATATGCCACTTGTCAATCCTGTCTCAAAGGAAAGATGACAAAGACTCCGTTCACTGGACACGGAGTAAGAGCGAGCGAGCTCTTGGGACTCGTACACAGCGACGTGTGCGGTCTAATGTCTACACATGCGCGAAGCGGTTATTCTTACTTCATTACTTTTACGGATGATTTTTCAAGATACGGTTATGTCTTCTTAATGAAACATAAGTCAGAATCTTTTGAAAAATTCCAGGAATATAAGAATGAAGTTGAAAAACAAACCGGCAAAAGTATCAAGATTCTAAGATCGGATCGAGGTGGAGAATACTTAAGTGCCGAGTTCCTGAATTACTTAAAAGAGAATGGAATTCTCTCTCAGCTTACTCCTCCATACACTCCGTAACACAACGGTGTATCGGAGAGACGGAACCGAACCCTATTGGATATGGTACGGTCCATGATGAGTAACGCTGAGTTACCGCGATCATTCTGGGGGTATGCGCTAGAATCAGCTGCGTACCTATTGAACCGAGTTCCTACTAAGACTGTGCCTACTATACCATATGAGATGTGGTGTGGGAAGAGGCCCCATCTCAGTCACATCAAGACTTGGGGATGTCCAGCTTTTGTTAAAAAGCAGCATGCGGACAAGCTCGAGGCACGCTCAGTACAGTGTAAGTTCGTGGGATATCCAAAGAACTCCAAGGGATATTTCTTCTACTATGAAGAGGAACAAAAAGTTCTTGTTTCTCGTCATGCCTACTTCTTGGAAACTGAGTTTTTGGAAAACCAGATAAGTGGGAGCACAGTAGAACTGGAAGAAATTCCAGAACCATGAGCTATTACTGAAAGCTTAGAGGAACCAGAGGGTTCAAATGAACAGGACATTCCTACGCCGCTCCGCAGGAGTAGTAGGCAGTCTCATCCGCCCGAGAGATACTACGGTTTTCTCATAGACGAGGATAGAGAGGATTGCATCATAGACTATGATGAGCCTACTAGCTTCCAACAGGCCGTTCAGAGCGTTGACTCGGTAAAATGGCTGGATGCAATGCGGACCGAAATGGAGTCCATGTACACCAACAAAGTATGGACGTTGGACATTGCTCCAGACGGGGTAAAACCCGTAGGATGCAAGTGGATCTTCAAAAGGAAGATTGGTGTAAATGGACAGGTTGAGACCTATAAAGCTAGACTTGTAGCAAAGGGTTTCCGTCAAAGACCTGGCTTGGACTATGACGAAACCTTTTCTCCAGTGGCTATGCTGAAATCCATTCGGATCCTTCTTGCCATTGCTGCCTTCCACGATTATGAGATTTGGCAGATGGACGTAAAAACCGCTTTTCTAAATGGAAGTTTAGAGGAGTGTGTCTATATGGATCAGCCAGAGGGTTTCATTCAGAGTGGGAGCAGCGGAAAGGTGTGCAAGTTGCTTAAGTCCATCTATGGACTAAAGCAGGCATCGCGGAGTTGGAACATCTGTTTTGATGAGACGGTCAAGGAATTTGACTTTATCAAAAATCCAGATGAACCATGCATCTATAGTAGATTTGTAGCGAGAACTGTAGTATTCCTTGTTTTATACGTGGATGACATTCTCTTAATAGGAAATGACATTCCTATGCTACAATCTGTCAAAGGTTTCTTGTCACACAGGTTCTCCATGAAAGACCTGGGTGATGCCTCTTACATCCTGGGGATCCGGATCCATCGTGATAGATCCAAGAGGATATTAGGACTTTCACAGTCCAGGTACATCGACACCGTACTGAAAAGATTCAGTATGGAAGATTCCAAGCGCGGTAACCTACCGGCTTGTCACGGGATCACCCTCTCTAAAGAGATGTCTCCCAAGACTGATTTGGAGAGGGATCGCATGTCTATTATACCCTACGCTTCTGCGGTAGGCTCTATAATGTATGCGATGTTGTGTACCAGACCGGATGTAGCTTATGCACTGAGTGTAGTAAGCCGGTATCAGTCAAACCCTGGGGAGAAACATTGGATAGCAGTAAAGAACATTCTCAAGTACCTGAGAAGGACTAAGGAGATGTTCTTGGTGTATGGCGGAAAAGACCTCCAGATTGAGGCCTTTGCTGACTCCAGCTTCCAGAGTGACAAGGATGATTCTAAGTCCATGTCGGGTTTTGTCTTTACCCTCAATGGAGGGGCGGTGTGTTGGAAGAGTTCCAAACAGGAAACCGTTGCAGACTCGACTATGGAAGCGGAATACATCGCTGCATCTGATGCCGCAAAAGAAGCTGTCTGGATAAGGAAGTTCTTAAAAGAACTTCAGGTGGTTCCGTCCATTGTTGACCCAGTACCTCTGTATTGCGACAACAACGGGGCTATAGCTTTAGCAAAGGAACCCAGGTCCCATCAGAGATCCAGGCACATCTTGAGGCGGTATCACCTGATCAGGGAGATCGTGGATCGCAAGGAGATCGAGGTTCGGAGGGTTTCTTCAGAAGAGAACACTGCAGATCCATTCACCAAGGCCCTACCCTAGACTCAGTTCGAGCGGCTGATCGAGATGATAGGTCTTCGATACGCCAGTACATGGCCTTAGTGCAAGTGGGAGATTGTTAGTGTATATGCCCTAGAGGCCATTACTGTATCATACTAGTTTGTATATTACTTAATGGAAGCTTGGGATATTCACCTTGTATAAACAATCTTGCTCAATATAGTAGTATGCTACTTGGTTTGTTTCTACTTCAATGTGTACTTGTGTTTATTTCAGTATGTCACTTATACGCATTAGTGGAGCCCTTAGGATCTTTGCTTGATTACCAGCGTTGTGATGGCAGTCACACTAGTGGGGGCTGGGTAATCTATAGGCACATCCTTATACAGGTCCCTAGTCGTAGGACTATCGAGACAGGGCATCGATACTCCGGAGTAGACTAGCGTATGCGCTTCTCATCCCAGTGTGGGAGATGATCTGTCCCACAGCCATCAGTACGTCGTACTGGAGATAGTATACGGGTGCTCGTTGGGTTACGAGTACACTGGACAGGACTCGTCGGGAACTGACAGGTTGGTATTATACCTATCGTCAGTTATCAGTTCCCAGGTGACATGAGTACAGCTTAGTCCGCTGACTTGACACTGGCACTTCGCCTCGAGTATGTTCCCACTGCACTTTGATCACTACCCTACCACGGCTCAAAGGAGTCGTGCAAACAGGTGATGGTTGGGTGCAGTCCCGAAGCACTTGGAGGCAGTGACGGTTAGACAGGATTCGTCTCTCCCGGTATTGGGGGTTGACATCGCGCTGTGTCTAGGAGAGCCATTACACGAGTAGTCCCTGGCCGGGGCAAGCGAGATATACTGGTAGGCTTCCAGTGTTATCTCAGGGTGTTTTGGGCTTCACTCCGACACGACTTGTACCGCTATTGGGGGACTGACGTTTTACCGCCCCCTAGGCCCGACATGCGATGTATCAGACGAACAGACCGGACTGTACGGAGAATGTCACATTCAGACTCAGTAGGAGTTCAGATGGGGTTTCACCTCGTCAGCCTTCTTGTCGGCATCTACCTGGGGACCGTTACGCACAGCTAGTGCCGCTTGCGGTCTGTGGTTAAACCCACTGCCAGCGTAGTGTCGAGTCTTTAGAGTCCCACACAGAGGGTATTCGCCTCTGGGCAAAACAGAGTAGAGGTCGCATGGTTTTGCGACAGGGTTCGTTCTCATCCGCGCACTTGTGCACGTTTGGAGTCCGGACGGATTATACTGGCAGGCTCTGGTTTGAGCCAGATACTGGTATATATTTTAGGGTTGCTTTTATATCTTGGTATTCTTGTTCCTCGGAACGAGAATGCAGGTGTGTATGCACAGTTGCTTGAGGCGGAGGATGAGGTATTTCATTAGGGTTTCGGAACGGGTGCGTATGCACAGTTGACAGTTATCATTTTCCAAACCCTAATGGATTTATGAATTATCTATTAATAATAGTAATTAAATGAGAATTATGTTATGGTTGATTTTGTTGACTTGTTGACCATGGTTGACTTGTTGACCATGGTTGAATGTTGACCACCATCATGCTTTAAAAAGTCCTCCTTGATTCATGCTTACATTTCATTAAATGAAGCATGGTAGTGGTCATTCCAAATTGCCATCAACTATTCTCATTTTGAATTATTATTATTTAGATAATTGTTTTTCCTTTTGGCATTATGGTTGCAAGAAAGAAAAACATAGCTCATTATCTCATTTAGCTTCTCTCTCCTCTCTTCATCTTCTTCTTCCTCTAGCAAAGAGAAACCTTCTCATGTGTTGAGAATCCTTCTCTTTAAAAACAAAAGCAAACCCTAGTCACTCTCTACTCATTCTAGGTTCAAGGTTTAGCAAGCCGGAAACCCTAGTTCACTCAAAGATCGAGGAAGAGCCCAAAGGTCGAACCTTCGAGGTGGATCCATCTTCGACGGAAGAAGGCGACGAAAAGAGAACCATCAACCTCTACAAGATTTAAAGAAGAAGGAGTTCAAGTTTAGGTATAACCATCTTCCATAGTAGCTAACTCTCTTTAGCAAGTTTGCTAGTTTAGTTTAGACACGATCCCGACATTGTTTTAGTCCATGTTGCCTCTTGCGATAAAAAATTTGTTTTTTTTTATACCGTTTCCGCCTCCCCGTAAGCACCGGGGGTCGCAATATGGACTTACATCAAGAGCTCTCACTACACTTTAATGTAGAATAGATGAAGAGGAGGAAGAAGATACAATCTAACCTATACTAAAATCTAACTAAAAAGAAGCCTCCTTTACTTGGCACAAAACTAGTCTATTTATAGGTAGAGAGTTGAAACCCTAAGGCTAAATTCTGAGCCCAAATACCATGACCAGAATAACCCCAATGTTTGGTCAGATGATGACACGAAACCGCGGCGGTACCGTCGCAAAAACCCACATTTGGCGGCGGTTCTGACGCGGTTTTGTGGAATTGGCGTCTCATATTTTCTGGGATTTCTTGTGTTGCTATCTTCTGTTGTTCTACATGTCCCAAATTGCAAAATGCTTCCAAAGTTTCTTGAGATTTACAACAGTCCAAAATGGCTTCACTTTTAATTCATTTGACCTTTATCTCCCTCGAGCTCCGTGCACCCATTGAATCTTGTGTTGCCTTTCTGATGCTCTGTGCTTGTCCGAGACATGAATGACCACTGTTTTTCGTCTTGTTTCTTGAACGAGTAAGCGGCATTGGACGGATACGAATGACCGGAACCCGGATTTTATCTGTCTGTGACAGATATTCTGGATTTTTAGGGTAACTGTGGATATTTTGTATGATTTGCATCAATTTGGACTAGGAAACTGTAACCTGTAAATATGTAGCAAATACGGATCAAAAGCACCTGCCTATTAATAAACGAGCAGAAGAATGAGCGATATTAAATGCAATATTCCGGTATGAACAAATACCTCCAAACTTAACTTTTGCTCGTCCCGAGCAAAACCAATTATTCACAAAAAGTCCTAACCTCACTTTCGCAAGGAACGCGATTGCACAGAACTAGTGCAACAAGCCGTTAAACCTTTAGGTGTCCCTAGTAGGAGGAGTGTTGTCTCGTGAGGATTTTCAGTGGATATTACCCACAAAATCTTATCAAGCTATTTTAAAAGTTAACGTTGATTCCCTTCTTACAGTTTAGCATCTATATTAGAAATTCTGTCATCCTAAATTAGAAATATCCAACCGTTATGTTTCACACCTCCTATTTATTCAACCCCTGATCTTATACGTTTTATAGTTTTAGAAAGATCTCGGTTTCTCTTTAGTTTTCCTTCTAAAGCGCAGTCTCCAATCCGGAATTTTTATCAGTTTTACAAAAATATAAGTCTTATTCTTTATTCCTATCTTGCCTCCAAACATCGATCGTATACCTCCACGTGTGTGTAAATTTTCACCCCTACACTCAAGAATTCAATTCAAGCTATAGTACCTTTGCCTTATTACCTAAAACTACTTCTTTTCGTTAATGATGGACGGTGTTTCTTACAAACCTTTCATGCGACTATTAATGCTTCTTGAGGCACTAACACTTACTGAATGTGTGAGCTTAAAGTGTAAATAACAGTTTTCAGGTCTTGTAATTTATTCTTTTTTTTCTTTTTCTTTATTTTTCTTTTTCAAGACCGGATATATTTTTCAATGTTGCTCTTTTGGTAGTTAGCTTTAAATACCAATTTTTTTCATACTAGGCTTTCAAGCAAGAGTATTTCTAGGTATCCTCTACTATCCCAAGTTTCAAGGTGCGTGTAAGTGTGACTTGTAGGGTATATATTTTCTGAATTTGGATTTAAGAATATGAACTATTTTTTTTAGATATATCCTTCAATAAAGATTTCAATACTTTCTCTTCATCTCGACTTAACTCAAGAACTGAACTCAAGATTAACTACTTCTAAAAAAACTGCAAGGACGTATAATTACCAAGATTAAACAAAAGGAGGGTTATTTTTAGGGTTTTCAATTCCAAAGCCTAGGATTTAGTTATTTCTAACGTATTAACTAAATTTTTGTAATAAAAATCTAGGCTACCTTATTAGCTAACTGGACGACAAAGATTTTATAATTTTGTAAAATTTTCGATTTTTTATAGGTTTTCAAATTGGTATGCAAATGCAAAATATACACATGAATGCGAAGGTAGAAAGCTTACCGAGCATACCCCCAAACTTAAACTTAACAAAGTCCTCACTGTGAGGCTATACCAAGAGGGTTAAAATTGTCGGCGCTCCCCTGTTTTTTTTTTTGTTTTTTCTTTCATATTTTTCTTTTTTTTTTCAAAACAAAAAGAAAACCAAAAATATATACACTAAAAGATCCCCCCAAACTTAAGTGAAACAGTTTTGCCACTGTTTAAGGGGTGAAGTTTAGGATTAGGGGGGAGAGAACAATATTAATCTATACAAGGCCTTACACATGCCAAAAATTAGCACCAACCATTCAAAAAAATTATCAGGATAAGGCTCGGGCAGGTGAAAGAATGCGGAGAGGAAAGAAATGGAGAATACGTAAGACCGTATGGGGATGGAAGCGGGATACGGTCTCGGTATATGACGAGAAGAATGGAGAAAGGGAAAAAGAAATGGAATATGAACTTGATGGTGGAAATGGAGTGAATAAATTAGTACAATTTGTAATGACTGATGTGAAAAAAGAGATTATACTAATCTATCAATCCGTTGAGAAATGGGGTCTAACCTCTCAAGATTCGTGAGAAAACATGGGTAGAGCGAACTTAGTGAACCAGACGTAAGAAAAGAAGGTGATACGGTGACTTGCGAAGTGGGAACGATGAAAAGGTTGGAGGGAAGTGATCGAGGAGTGGGATCGGTTAAACGTTTAGGAAGGTGTACACAGTCAATGAAAGTGATAGGATGAATTAAAAAATCCAACTCATCAAGTAGAACTGTTTCATCCTCAATACTATCCTCCTCATAAATTAACTTATCCATGCATTTATCATCAATAACAAGACGCATATGGAGTTCCGAAAAAAAAGTTAATGACTCGGGATAATGTCCACACGGAAGTGAAAGGACATGATGAATTGGTGAGAAAAAGTCATCCAAAACTGTGGGTTCATCATCCAAAATATTCCCAGTGTCGATATCCTTAATCAAGTGAAAATCAAATTTCTCATCAAAAGCATGGATTTCAATCAATTGTGGTTCTAAGATGGAGGTGTAGAGATCAAAGGGATTGGGTGTCGTTTCACATGAAATGGTCAAGGTTTCGTTTCGGATCAGCGGGATCTCCCGCCCTAGTTAGAAACGAGTTCGGTTCGATGACAATCGGGTAAATCAAACACTAAAAAGTCGCACAACTCATTAAACATTCTATCTTCAATTGGTAAATCATTTGGGACACTTGATAGACATTCAAAACCAGAGTTGTGGGATTCAATTTGCAATGGGTAAATTTGATTTGGAAATGTGTACTGCTCACTATCACTCAGATCCTCAATCTGTCCAATCACCTCATCATACATTGGAAAATTTGGAGCTAGTTGGAAACTAGTTGTAGGTTCGTTAGGTTGTATGAGGGCCGCCATGGATGCATTCAAATCCATCATCTGTTGGCATGACGCTACCCAAAAATCTTCCAATGACTGTTCCAGACTAGACATGGGTGATGGAGGCATTTCAGTAAAAGATTCAAAGTTGTTTGGATTCGTGAAACTCCCAAATGGTTGTTCAGAATCAATGTTTAGGGAAGGTGCAAAAGTCGGGTAGGATTGATAGGAATCGAATGGTTGGACAGGAGTAGGATCAACATTTGGATAAAAAGGTGAATGGAATTGTTGATCCAAAGAATTGAAAGTGGTGAAAGGAGTGAAAGGTCGGCTACGGGATTGTTCAATACATTCAGCAATAGATATAGGTCTTGGAGTTACAATTGGACTCTCAAAAGGGGTAGCAACGTAAGAAGGTAGGGTTGGTTGAAACGGTTGATACAAAGTGGATTGCGGAGTCAAATTGTTTGTCCTAGACGCGTCTATCCGATCTTTCAAAGAAAGTTTGGTTATGGATTGTTCGAAATTCGGCCAAAGCAAGAACCGTATGAAGTAATGTCTGGTTGTGTGTACCAAAGTTCGGCAAGAGTTGAGCGATTTGGGGTACCCAAGTTATGAAAAGTGGGGAGGGTGGAAATGGAAAATTTTTATAAGTTTTTGAATTTTTTGAAAATTTTTTATATTTTAATTTTTAGCAGTTTTCGAAATTGTTTGTTTTGAAAGAATACGGAATTATGGGACAAAACTTTACATAAGCACAATCACAATATGTACAAATAATCACCTAGAGGTAGGGTCTTCAATGTCCAACTAGACCGCTCCTAGACTTCCAAGAGAAAAGTTGCAGGATAACCCTCGAATCGCCTCTTCCCTGCTAATTGTGGCCAGTTAAGCACAAGTGAGGTAAGGAGGGTTCCGCTCATGAATCACCGTGAGACGGGCCTTTTAAAATTACCTCCTTACTTGTCTATCCGAGGCACCACAAAGTCAAGTTTAGATAAATGACCGATTCAACGCTGTAAGTCTATGTTACCTCTCCCGGTTCTTTCGGGCTTGCGGAAATGGTGAAAAACAATTTTCTTCGGTAAAGGTAACTTGGACTAGAAACACGGATCTAGGCTAAACAACACACTAGCAACCTAACTAGAGATCTACTTACTCGGTTAGGGGTTATACCTCACTTGAACTCCTTCTTCTTGAACTCTTTGTAGTGGTTGGATGGTGCTTTCCTCGTCGCCTTCTTTCGTCAAAGATGGATCCACCCGAGGGTTTCTTCATTTGAGCTCCTTTCCTGAACTTTGAGAGAACTAGGGTATCCGGCTTGCTAAACCTTTTACCTTAGAGAGAGTAGAGAGTGCCTTAGGGTGTTTTATCTTCAAGGAGATGGTTCTCAACACATGAGATTTGTTCTCCTTGAACTAGAGGAGGAAGAAGATGAAGAGAAGAGAGAGAAACAATATGATAGAATGAGATGGATTTTACAACCATAACATATATGTGATTTATCTAATAATAATATTAGTTGAAAACGAAAAAGGTGATGGATAGTTTGAAGAGACCATTACCATATCACAATAAATGAATTTTGCAAAGATCAAAGAGCATCTTGAAAGGTAATGATGATGGTCAATGTTTCAAACCTAGTCAACTAATCAACCTTGGTCAACAAGTCAACAAACCCAACCATGACACAATTTCATTTAATTAATATTATTAATTGATAAATCACAAGATCATTAGGGTTTGGAAAAAGACGACGGTCAACTGTGCATACACACCCGTTCCAAAACCCAAATGAAAAAACCTCTTCCTCCGCCTCAATCAACTATGCATACACACCTGCATTCATGTTCCGATGAACATGAACACAATGAGATAAAACTAACCCCAAAGCATATACTAGGATCTGGCTCAAACCAGAGCCCGCTAGAAATGACTGTCCGGACACCAAACGTGCACAAGTGCGCGGATGTGAACGAACCCTGCCGCAAAACCATGCGACCTCTACTCTGTTTTTCCCAAAGGCGAATAACCCTCTGTGTGGGACTCTAAAGACTCGACACTATACTGGCAGTGGGTTTAACCATAGACCGCAAGCGGCTCTAGCTGTACATAACGGTCCCTAGGTAGATGCCAATAAGAAGACTGACGAGGTAAACCCATCTGAACTCCTACTGAGTCTGTATGTGATAATCTCCGTACAGTCCAGTCTGTTCGTCTGATACATCGCATGACGGGCCTAGGGGCGGTAAACGTCAGTCCCCTAATAGCGGTACAAGTCGTGTCGGAGTGTAGCCCAGAACACCCTGAGATAACACTGGAAACCTACCAGTATATCTCGCTTGCCCGGGCCAGGGACTACTTGTGTAATGGCTTTCCTGGACACAGCGCGATGTCAACCCCCAATACATGGAGAGACGAATCCTGTCTAACCGTCACTGCCTCCAAGTGCTTCGGGACCGCACCCAACTAATACCTGTTTGCACGACTCCTTTGAGCCGTGGTAGGTTAGTAATCAAAGTACAGTGGGAACACACTCGAGGCGAAGTGACTGTGTCAAGTCAGCGGACTAAGCTGTACTCATGTCACCTGGGAACTGATAACTGACGATAGGTATAATACCAACCAACAGTTCCCGACGAGTCATGTCCAGTGTACTTGTAACCTAACGAGCACCCGCATACTATCTCAAGTACGACGTACTGACAGCTGTAGGACAGGCCGTCTCCCGCGCTGGGATGAGAAGCGCATACGCTAGTCTACTCCGGAGTATCGATGCCCTGTCTCGATAGTCCTACGACTAGGGACCTATATAAGGATGTGCTTATGGATTACCCAGCCCCCACGAGTGTGAGCGCCATCACAACGCTGGCAATCAAGTAAAGATCCTAAGGACTCTACTAATATGTATATAAGCGATATTCTAAAAGAAACACATGCACATATTAATGAAGAGACAAACCAAGTAGCATACTACCATTTCGAGCAAGATTGTCTATACAACTGTGAATATCCCAAGCTTCCATCAAGTTATATACATACTAGTATGATACAGTAATGGCCTCTAGGGTATATACACTAACAATCTCCCACTTGCACTAAGGCCATGTACTGGCGTATCGAAGACCTATCATCTCGATCAGCCGCTCGAACTAAGTCTGGGGTAAGGCCATCGTGAATGGATCTGCAGTGTTATCTTCTGAAGCAACCCTCCGAACCTCGATCTCCTGGCGATCCACGATCTCCCTGATCAGGTGATACCGCCTCAAGATGTGTCTGGATTTCTGATGGGACCTGGGTTCCTTCGCTAAAGCTATAGCCCCGTTGTTGTCGCAATACAGAGGTATTGGATCAACTATGGACGGAACCACCTGAGGTTCTTTCAAGAACATCCTCATCCAGACAGCTTTTTTTGCGGCATCAGATGCAGCGATGTATTCCGCTTCCATAGTCGAGTCTGCAACGGTTTCCTGTTTGGAACTCTTCCAACACACCGCCCCTCCATTGAGGGTAAAGACAAAACCCGACATGGACTTGGACTCATCCTTGTCACTCTGGAAGCTGGAGTCAGCAAAGGCCTCAATCTGGAGGTCTTTTCCGCCATACACCAAGAACATCTCCTTAGTCCTTCTCAGGTACATGAGAATGTTCTTTACCGCTATCCAGTGTTTCTCCCCAGGGTTTGACTGATACCTGCTTACCACACTCAGTGCATAAGCCACATCCGGTCGGTACACAACATCGCATACATTATAGAGCCTACTGCAGAAGCGTAGGGTATAATAGACATGCGATCCCTCTCTAAATCAGTCTTGGGAGACATCTCTTTGGAGAGGGTGATCCCGTGACAAGCCGGTAGATTACTGCGCTTGGAATCTTCCATACTGAATCTTTTCAGTATGGTATCGATGTACCTGGACTGTGAGAGTCCTAAAATCCTCTTAGATCTATCACTGTAGATCCGGATCCCCAGAATGTATGAGGCATCACCCAGGTCTTTCATGGAGAACCTATGTGACAAGAACCCCTTGACAGATTGTAGCATAGGTATGTCATTTCCTATTAAGAGAATGTCATCCACGTATAAAACGAGGAATACTACAGTTCTCGCCACAAATCTACAATAGATGCATGGTTCATCTGGATTTTTGATAAAGCCAAATTCCTTGACCGTCTCATCAAAACAGATGTTCCAACTCCGCGATGCCTGCTTTAGTCCATAAATGGACTTAAGCAACTTGCACACCTTTCCGCTGCTCTAACTCTGAATCAAACCCTCTGGCTGGTCCATATAGACACATTCCTCTAAATGTCCATTTAGAAAAGCGGTCTTTACGTCCATCTGCCAAATCTCATAATCGTGGAAGGCAGCAATGGCAAGAAGGATCCGAATGGATTTCAGCATAGCTACTGGAGAAAAGGTTTCGTCATAGTCCAAACTAGGTCTCTGACGAAAACCCTTTCCAACCAGTCTAGCTTTATAGGTCTCAACCTGTCCATCTACACTAATCTTCCTTTTGAAGATCCACTTGTATCCTACGGGTTTTACCCCATCTGGAGCAATGTCCAACGTCCATACTTTGTTGGTGTACATGGACTCCATTACGGTCCGCATTCCATCCATCCATTTTACCGAGTCAACGCTCTGAATGACTTGCTGGAAGCTAGTAGGCTCATCACAATCTATGATGCAATCCTCTCTATCCCCGTCTATGAGAAAACCGTAGTATCTCACGGGTGGATAAGACTGCCTACTACTCCTGCGGAGTGGCGTGGGACTGTCCTGATCTTTCGAACCCTCTGGTTCTACTAAGCTTTCAGTAATAGCTCGTGGTTCTGGAATTTCTTCTAGTTCTATTGCGCTCCCACTTATTTCTTTTTCTATGAACTGGTGTTCTAGAAAGTGGGCATGGCGAGAAACAAATACCTTTTGTTCCTCTTCGCAATAGAAGAAATGACCCTTGGAGTTCTTTGGATATCCCACGAACTTGCACTGTACTGAGCTTGCCTCAAGCTTGTCTGTATGCTGCTTTTTGACAAAAACTGGGTATCCCCATGTCTTAATGTGATTAAGATGGGGTCTCTTCCCACACCACATCTGATATGGTGTAGTGGGCACAGTCTTAGTTGGAACTCGGTTGAAAAGGTATGCAGCTGATTCTAGCGCATATCCCCAGAACGATCGCGGCAACTCAGCGTTACTCATCATGGACCGTACCATATCCAATAGGGTTCGGTTCCATCTCTCCGATACACCGTTATGTTGTGGAGTATATGGAGGAGTAAGCTGAGAGAGAATTTCATTCTCTTTTAAGTAACCCAGGAACTCGACACTCAAGTATTCACCACCTCGATCAGATCTCAGTGCCTTGATACTTTTGCCTGTTTGTTTTTCTACTTCATTCTTATATTCCTGGAATTTTTCAAAGCCCTCGGATTTATGTTTCATTAAGAAGACATATCCGTACCTTGAAAAGTCATCCGTAAAAGTAATGAAGTAAGAATAACCACTTCGTGCATGCGTAGATATTGGACCGCACACGTCGCTATGTACGAGTCCCAAGAGCTCGCTCGCTCTTACTCCGTGTCCAGTGAACGGAGTCTTTGTCATCTTTCCTTTGAGACAGGATTGACAAGTTGCATACGATTGATATTCGAACGGATCCAAATATCCTTCTGCATGTAACTTAGTCAACCTTCACTCATTGATGTGACCCAGTCTACAATGCCATAAGAAAGTTTTATTGATTTCTGGAGACTTTCTTTTGTGTGTATTCTGGACATTGAAAATCTGTGGTTAGTTTAATACGTATATACCGTTGTTTAATTACCTGACCCAATCAAAACTTGATTAAGGTGAATGTTCACTACATTACTTACAAATGCAAATTCATAACCTTCTTCAGATAATAAAGATACAGAAATGATATTACAGGTTGCATTTGGTACAAAATAACAACTACGCAAAACCAAAAAGTGTCCATCTGACAATCCCAGGTGATAGTCCCTCACGGCCTCAGCATCCATGCTAGCTCCGTTTGCAACTCTGAGGGTCCTGTCACCTGCCTTCAAAACTCTACACTTTCTCAACGCCTGCAAAGAATTACAGATATGAGATCCTGATCTGGTATCCAATACCCAGGATGTAGAGTTTATTGATAGACAGTCTTCAATAACATACACACCTGAAACTGAAGCCGCAACTTGCTTCAGATCCTGGGTTCTGGCCTTCCAAGCCTTGCAATCCTGTTTCCAGTGTCCACTTTTGTGACAGGAGAAGCATTCTTCCTTCCCTACAAGCTTTCCCGCTACCTTTGTTGCCTTTCCCTTTCCCTTCGTATCCACTTTAATGACACCGGCCCTTAATTCGGCGGGGGCTTTCTTCTTTTTTCCCTTGGCTTTCGCCCTAGACCTAGAAGAGGAAGATCCTCCTACAAACAAAGTGGATGTCTCCCTACCTTTTTGTAGGGTGCCCTCAGCACTTCTCAACATGTTCAGAAGTTCGGAAAGTTCAACCTCCTTTCCTTGCATGTTGAAGTTAAGGATAAACTGGGCGTAAGTGGAAGGAAGGTACTGGAGAATCAAATCAGTGTAGAGTTCATTCTCAAACGTGGTCCCAAGGTCCGCGAGCTCCTCTATGTAGCCAATCATCTTAAGCATGCGTTCCGCTACCGATGATCCGACGGCCAATCTTGCCGAAAATAGCTTTTTCGACACTTCGTATCTGGCGATACGAGACTGCTCTCTATACAGTTCTTTTGTATGGAGAAATATGGACTCTAGGTCCATATTCTCATGCCTCCTCTGATGTTCGTTGTCCATCGAGGCAAGCACGAGGCGTTTGGCCTTCGCGCAATCGATCTCCCATGTCATACGGATTTCTACATCCGCGACGCTGGAGATGGGACCTGGGACAGGGGGAGCTTTGGTGGTAAGGATATACCACAACTTGTCGTAAGTGATTGCCATCTTGACATTCCTGAGCCAATCTTTGTAGTTTGGCCCTATCAGTATGTTTTTATCTAGTAATAACTTAAGTCCGGTCATGTTGAATGGTCGCTGCAATTAGGAGAGAGAAAAGAAACACTTTAGCATGATGCTCTTGCAAGTTTAGAGTGGTTTTTAGTTTGTCTAAACAGGATGGCTCCCACTGTCTCTCGAATCCCTTCTCAAACCATAAAGAAAGAATTAGTCGGGATCAATCTCACCGTACAATACTTGCTTAACCGTTCAGCCAGGCCAGGGTCGGTACTTCGAGGGAGGTTTTCCAACGCTTTTGCGAAGTTCCTTAATTAAGTAACCTCTTTTCCCTGTGGGCGTAGCCCTACTAACACCTTTCTAGACACCTACTAGGTTTATAGCATTGATCGTTAAGTGAGAACTTTCCCGACGTGTTGCATATACTCACAGTAGGATAGGGATCCAAATATCATCGCGTGATAAAACCGAAGGAATCCTACCAGAATCATCACACTCCAAATGGTATGTAGCGGTAGCAAGTTTCAGTACTTATGAAACTCCCGATGTGGATTTTTGCCCCATGCTCTTATGACCTTGACTTTGGCCAAAATTTCATAAGTCACATGTCAAGTTCTACCCGTCATTCTCCTGGTTAATTTAGACCCACCCGTACCTACCCTTGACTTTGGCCAAAATGGCAGCACGACTGTCCCAAACCAACGCATCTACCTATGCTGCACATGAATACCCAATAGCTACCAATCACTATGCCTTGACTTAGGCCAAAATACATAGCTTGAATACTTTTTGACCATTCATGTTGAATGACGGAGGGCTATGAATTGTTTTGGTGAAACCGTGAACGTAGTGAACTTGATATAATCGATGGAACGAGATAGCTTTTAAAAGGAGTGGTTCAAGCTCCGTGTTTAAAAGTTTAGTTTTGAAAAGAACCGAGTGGTTTTCAAAGTGTTCCAATCGACTTTTACTTGGTTTATTTTCTTGCATTAGTTCTTTTAATGTGTCCCATCATTTAATCCTACCATTGCAGAAAACAACCAAAATATGACGTACGCTTATGCCATTCGCATTCGCCACGGGGCCCCGTCATCACCCGTTAGGTTACTTACTAACGACAGAGCGGGGGCTGGGCTAGTGCGGCTGTAAAACATAAGCAACGCCTAAATAGTTATAGTGTATAGATATATAGCAATGATAGCCATTACAGATCACAGATGAACACTTTGGATATACTAGGAATCCGCGATTCGTTCAAGCCTGCAACGAAAAACGGATTACACGGTCGCGGTGAATAGCCAATACCCCACCCAAGACCTCTACGGGTGCGGAAAACTACCCGCCAAGTATCCGAAGCGAAGCAACCTCCCTCAACACCGTGAGTAGGCCACTCGGCACTTCGAGATACCCGGTAGTTTGTGCACCCCGTCCATGGGTCTATCCTAGTAGCAAAAACAGTAAAAAGAATTATACAATGACGGCTACAACCCCGACCCGGTTGTGCGGCCATACAAATAATATTACATCACTTTACATATTACATGAATTAAAAGAAAAGAAAACTCTCGTCTCACAAAACCCCCCGGCTATTCTTCCGCGACAATCCAACGAATTCATATACACAAACCATCAATATCACAGATCACAGATATGTATAACCCCCACTAATCGACGTATAGCGATTAGTAGACGTTTAATACATAAAGAACATGACAGATATAACCATTAACCAAAGTCTACAGAACACCGACCGAAAATACGGATTTGTAACCACCCTACAAGCCAACTTGTCCTCTGGAAATTCTGGGCAGAAACAAACATTCCCAAAAATCACAAAAACCCACCAGAAGCAAACTGCAACAAAAACGATCCACGGCCGAGTCAACTCGGCCGTGAATCCGCAGCAGAAGCTGTTAGTTGTATGTATGCCCTAGAGGCCAGTATTGTACAGATGATGTATATTATATTGGATGCTTGGACATATATAGAGATGACTTTCTTGCTCGATATGATTGTATGCTATCTGGTTACTCTTTATCTTAACATGTACACTTGTCTCTTTAAACGGTCTTATAGTTACATGTTGGTAAAGCCCTTAGGATGTATACTTGACTACCTGGACTATGATGCAGATCATACTAGTGGGGACATGGTAGTCCATAAGTACATCCTTCAAGGTCCCTAGTCATGGGTGTATCGAGACAGGGCATCGATATACCAGAGTAGACTAGCGTATACGCCTCTCGACCCATGAGATGGGCGATGGATGATCCCATATCCATTGGTGTTTGACATCAGAGATGGTATACGGGTGCTCAGTGGAGACTGGGTATACTGGACGGACTCGTCGAGAACTCCCAGATGGTATTATACCTCACGTCAGATGGCAGTTCTCAGGTGACACTTGTACAGGTTAGTCTGTAGACCCGAGATCGTCATAGAGTCTTGTGTGATTCCCACTGTGCTTTGATCTCCACCTTACCACGTCCATGAGGGCGTGCAAAACGGTGGTCTTTGGGTACAGTCCCGAGTCACATGGAGGCAATGAGCGATAGGAGGGGTTTCGTCTCTCCCGGTATTGGGAGTTGATGTTGCGCTGTGCTCGATTGGCCGTAACAGGGAAGTCCCTGGCCAGGGCTGATCAGAGATTTGCTGGTAAGTGTTACCAGTAGTTTCTCGACCCGTTATGAGCCTCACATCGGCACGACTTATCGGTTATTGGGTTCTGACGTATACCACCCTTAGACTTGATATGCGACGTATCAGACGAACAGACCGGACTGTACGGTAAGTGTTACTGGTTGGATTCACAGGAGTGTGAGCGGGCTAGCTCGTCGATCTTCTGATCGCTCAATACCCAGATGGCCGTTACGTTTAGCAGACCTCTTGCGGCTTGTGGGTGCTTGATATGATCATCATCTTCTACCGGCGTATTGACGAGTCTTTAGAGTCCTACACAGAGGTTTCCTGGCTCAAGCGAAACAAAATAGGAGTGCATATGAGATATGTGCAGGACCGAGTATGATGCGTGTATGTGATACAGCATTTCATTATCGCGATAAATGTTTCGATTGGTTATATTCGATATGACCTAGTTATCGAATCATTGATTCGATAAATCGATACATTGGATTCTAGTCGGTTATGTGAGACATGACCGGATCATTGAATCAAATGTTGATTTAATGATTTAATGCATAATTATATATTTGATATATTGCATTGCATTAACTGGTATTGGTTCACTTTAAATGGATTTTCTCACTTGATGTACATGTTGTATATGTGATATACTTTTGTGCACATCTTTGTATCATGATTGATGATGCTTGCTCATTAGGTTAAGTGTGAAGTATAAAACCATGGTTAAGAGATGATTAGGGTTTTGCCTTTTTATTTATTTATTTGTTTATTTATTTAGAAAAGGTTTAGATGAGAATGGTGGCTTTCTTTGTCTCTTGTTGAAGTTTCTTGAAGCTTTGACAAAGTCCACCATCCTTATCTCATCCTTAACCCTAACCATTCCTATTAACCTTAGTTTAATCTCTACACTTGACCATGGTCAAGATATGATAAGTATTCATATTTGTTTCTTTTTCAAATAAGAAACTCATCATATTCTTTCTTCTTCATCATCTTCTTCTTCAAGAAAAGCTTGATGCCATCAATGGGAACTTGAGCAAAAGTGAGTGAAATCCAATTTTAAAGTGAACCCACCTCCTATTTCTTCACCCTCTACCTCTTGCCAAGTTTTTTTGGGTGTTTTCTTCACAAGTTTCACAACTTTGTGAAGTCGGAGCTTGAGTTTGTGCAACCTCGACGTAGATCGTCTTTGACACGAAGCCGACGACCTATTCCGCTCGTTTTCCCGATGAAGCCGACGAATGAGTCTAGGATTCGAAAAGACAGCGAGAGGATGACTACGTGGAGCTAATGAAGTGGATATCCGGATCTACAAAGGTTGTAGCATCTAACTTTTAGTTAAGTAGTTAACTAGTTTACCGTTTCGCTTAGAAATCTAGCCGACGATCCGTATTAGGGTTTCTCGGCACCCATAAAATTTGAAATTGGCATGTTCGATGACTTGTGAGACCTCTATAGTGTGCCTAGGAACCCTACAGTGGTATCAGAGCCTAGCTAGAGCCTTAGGCGAAGTCTAGACGATTTTTGAAACCCGATCGAACCCGAAAACCTAACTTTAAGATGCTCTCTGGACTTTTTCTAAATTCTGGGATTTTTCCAGATTAAATATTGCTAAAAAATTCAGCTGGGAAATATATGAATTACGGTGCAAAAATTTCTTTATGAACAGTCTAAAGCGCGGCGGATCCACGGCCTAAGCCTCCTTAGGCGGCGGATCCGCGGCATCTTTATTAAATTATTATATAATTTTTGCACAGTAACTGATATCCTCTGGTGTTGGATTTTCTGGGAATTTTTAAAATTTATTCAAGAGTTGAATTTTCTGGGGTGTTTTAGAGCTTCGATGTTTTCGATCGGATTATCAAATTTCGTCTTTGTGTATTTCCGGATAATTTTTAGAATATGTTAAAAAGTTCGACCGGATAAAAATACCCAATTTTTCCCCCGTCGGGAGATTTCCAAGTGTTGGATTTTTCCGTAGTTTAACGACGTTCTAAGTAGTGCAAGTAA
The DNA here is from genome assembly GCA_030015575.1 of Agapanthus africanus. NCBI lineage: Eukaryota > Viridiplantae > Streptophyta > Magnoliopsida > Asparagales > Amaryllidaceae > Agapanthus > Agapanthus africanus. The sequence continues at coordinate 244,707,454 of CM057350.1, forward strand.
CGCGATGGACCCTCTAGAAGACAACAAACCTTAACTCGATTATGTGACCATCTTGAACTACCCTTTGAACCTTCGGGTTAGGGGCAGTACGGCGTGCCACATGTGAGGCGTTGGCTTGACCCTTCTACGGCTGGACCGTTGGTACTGAGGCACGAACTGAATGTTGCTAGACTTATTTCATGTGTTGGACTGTATCGGGAAAACTTGGGTATTCGACTGTTCGATCGGAAAGTTTAACATTTTCTGTTTATCTGGAATATGATACAATAATTGGAATTCACAAACAGTTATGAGATAACTGGATGAATGTTATAAATCTAGCAGTTTAGTCCCATACGATATTGAAAAGAGTTTTCGATAATGAGACTAAAATGCGGGGTTTGTAACTGTTAGGCATGTGATGTCTAAAGAGGTTGCGGATTCCAACTGTTGTAGTTTTACACTTTCTTTTCTGTGACCGTAAGTGTAATATGTGAATCGCCGGTTTCGTTGCTGTAGGGTTCCTAGGCACACTAGTGAGGTCTCCCAAGCCATCAACCATGGCAATTTCAAAAGTTATGGTGCCTACAAACCCTAAACTACGGATCGATAACTAGATTTCTAGGCGAAAAAGAACTAGTTAACAACTTAACTATTGGGAATACGGAAATACAACCTTTGTAGATCCGGTGCTCCACCTCCATAGCTCCGCAACGAGGTCCTCTCCGCTGTCCAAATCAAATCCGGGCTCTAGGATCGGCTTCGTCGGAGAATGGGCAAGCTAGGTCGTCGATGTCCATGCCGAAGATGATCTACGTCGAGGCATCGCTAAATCAAGCTCCGACTTCACCAAGTCAAGAAACTTGTGAAGTAAACACACTCTACTACTTGGCAAGAGGTAGAGGATGAAGAAATAGGAAGTGGGTTAACTTTAGAATTGGATTTCTCACTCAAAAACATCAATCACCATTGATGAGGTAAGCTTTTCTTCACTTGAAGCAAGGAAGAAGAAGAAGCAAGAAATATATGATAAGTTAAAAGAATAAGAAAAGAAAATGAATTCTTATCATAATTTTAACTAGAGTCAAGTGTAGAGAATGAATCATGGTTAGTGGGAATGGTTAGGGTTAAGGATGAGATAAGAATGGTTGACTTGAATAAAGCTTCATGAAGCTTCAACTAAAACAAAAATAGCCACCATTCTTTTCTCTTGCCTTTTATTTTCCAAAAATCAATCAATCAATAAATAGATAAATAAAGGAAATGAAACCCTAACCATTCTTTTAACCATGGTTTAAATCTTTGCACTTAACCAAGTAAACATGTATCATCAAACATGATACAATCAAATGCACAAAATCATATCGCATATGTAATGCGCATATCCGAGTGAGAAAATCCATCTTAAGTAAACCGATACTAGTTGATGCAAAGTAATATATCATATATATAAATATGCATTAAATCATTAAATCAACACTTGATTCAATGATCCGGTTATGTCGCACACAACCGACTAGTATACAATATATCGGCTTATCGAATCAACGCTTGAATCGATAACTAGGTTATATCGCGTACAACCATTCGATACATTTATCGCGAGAATAGAATACGGTATCACATACACGCATTATTCTCGGTCCCGCACATATCTCATATGCGCTCCTATTTCGTTTCGCTTGAGCTAGGAAACCTCTGTGTAGGACTCTAAAGACTCGTCAATACGCCGGCAGCGGATGATGATCATATCAAACATCCACAAGCCGCAAGCGGTCTGCTAAACGTAACGGCCACCCGGGTATTGAGCGATCTGAAGATCGACGAGCAAGCCCGCTCACACTCCAGTGAATCCGACCAGTAACACTACCGTACAGTCCGGTCTGATCGTCTGATATGTCGCATATCTCGCCTAGGGGTGGTAAACGTCAGACCCCAATAGCTCAATAAGTCGTGTCGATATGAGGTCTATAACTATTCGAGAAACTACTGGTAATACTTACCAGTAAATCTCAGCAACCCTGGCCAGGGATTTCCTGTTATAGCCAATCGAACACAGCGCAACATCAACCCCCATATACCGGGAGAGACGAATCCCCTCCTATCGCTCATTGCCTCCATGTGACTCGGGACTGTACCCAAAAACCACCGTTTTGCACGCCCTCTTGGACGTGGTAAGATGGAAATCAAAGCACAGTGGGAACCACACAAGACTCTATGACGATCTCGGGTCAACAGACTACTCTGTACCAGTGTCACCAGAGAACTGCCATCTGACGTGAGGTATAATACCATCTGGGAGTTCTCGGCGAGTCCGTCCAGTGTACCCAGTCTCTACTGAGCACCCGTATATCATCTCTGATGTCAAACACCGATGGATATGGGATCATCCATCGCCCATCTGTATGGGTCGAGAAGGTATACGCTAGTCTACTCTGGTATATCGATGCCCCGTCTCGATACACCCACGACTAGGGACTTTGAAGGATGTACTTATGGACCACCATGTCCCCACTAGTATGATCCACATCATAGTCGAGGTAGTCAAGTACAGATCCTAAGGGCTTTACCAACATGTAACAGAGAGACAATCAGTATACACGTTAAGGTAAAGATCAACCAGATAGCATACTATCATGTCGAGCAAGAAAGTCCTCCCTATATATGTCCCAGCATCCACTACAATATACATCCTATATACAGTAATGGCCTCTAGGGCATACATATAACTAACAATCTCCCACTTGCACTAGGGCCATCTGTAGCAGTGGTTTGAAGTATCTCATACTCAACCATCCCATAAAAGTCTCTCTCTGGGAACAGGCCTTTGTGAGTGGATCCGCTGTGTTGTCCTCTGAGTCTACTCTCCAAACCTCGATCACCCTAGAGATCAACCATCTCCATGATCAAGTGATACTGCCTTAGAATATGTCTGGATTACTGATGGGACCGGCGTTCCTTGGCATAAGCCACAACTCCATTGTCACACAATGGGAGGAACATAGTTCATCTCATGAACCTATATACACCCAAACAGCTTCTTTGGTAGCATCTTAAGTAGCGATGTATCCAGCCTTTATCGTCTAGTATGCCACGGTATCTAGCTTGGAACTCTTCCAACATACCGTCCCTTTACTGAGGGTAAAGACAATGCCTGCGACTGACACTCAGTCGTCTTTATCACCCTGGAACACTTCCAGTGATTCTCCTCAGGATCGATTGACACCATCTCACTACATCTAGTGAGTATCCTAACATCCATTTAGATCTATCTTATATATCCAAAACCCAGGATTTAGTAGGTATCATTTTGATCCTATATGGAGAATCATAGTGATAAGCGGAGATTGATCGAGCGTAGCATAGGAAACTCCTTCCCTATCAAGAGTATGTCATCCACGTACTCTACGAGGATCGTCACCATACTCCCTACTACCTTCTTGTTTATACAAGGTTCATCTACCATTTTGATGATGTCAACTTCTTTGACTAATTCATCAAAACAGATGTTCCAACTCCGCGATGCCTGCTTTATCATATAAAACATCTTGCACACGTTTCCGCTGCTCCCACTGTCTACGAAGCCTTCTGGCTGTGTACTTATAGACGCTCTCTTCTAAATCATCATTTAGAAAAGCAGTCAAGACACACAACCACCAGATATAGTAGTCATGGTATGTAGCCGTGGCAAGTAGGATCTGGATGGACTTAAGCATAGCTACTTGAAAAGGTTTCATCATTATCCACGCCTGGTCGATGACGAAAAGCTTTAACAAGTCTATCTTTGAAAGTCTCAACTTTTCCATCTACACCAAGTAATCTTCTCAAGATATACTTGCTCCTGATGGGAATTTAACCCTTCAGATATTGCAACCAAAGTCCATACTTTGTTGGTGTATAAGGATTCCATCTCAGATCACTAAGCATCCAGCTATTATTACAGAGTCCTACTCCTGATGGCCAGCTCGAAAATAGTTGGGTCATCATCTCATGATGCAATCCTCGCTCCCACTGTCATAGAGAAACCGAAGTATCTCTGAGGTGGGTGAGGAACCCTACTAGATCGGCGGAGAGGCTGAGGTTCGTTGGTAACTATCGAATCCTTTGGTTCTTTCAAATCATCAGCTGCAGTTTGTATAGCTGGAACCTTTCCAGTTCTACATTACAGACCTTGCCTCGAGCTTGTCCGGATTTTGCTTTAAGACATAGGCCGGACAACTCCAAATCTTAACTAACTTAAGACATGGGTTCTTCCCATTCCATATCACATATGAAGCGGTAGGCAACTGATTTGATTCGAACCCTACTCAATAGGTATGCAGCTTCTCAAGTGCATAACTCCCAAAAAGGAAAAAGGTAACTCAGCAGTACTCATCATAGAGCACACCTTATCATATAGGGTGTGATTGCTCCGCCCTGATATACCATCGTGCTATGGTGTATGCGGAGGAGTAATGCTGAGAGAGAATCTCATTCTCCTTTAGAATAGTCCAGGAATTCCGTGCTGAAGTATTCTCCTCCTTGATCTCATCATAGGACATAATACTTATACCCGTATTTTGGTTCTCTACTTCTAACTTATATTCTGTGAATATCTCAAAAGGTTCGGACTTGTGTTTCAACAGGAACATATGACTGAATCTTGAGAGATTATCAGAGAATATAACGAAGTATAAAGAAACAGTCCTGGCATGTATAGACAGGGGACCTTACATACATCAACATGTATCATCCCAAGAGTTCACTAACTCTTTCTCTGTTTCCAATAAACAGGGCTATGGTCGTTTTATCTTTGTGACATGACTGGCGAGTTTCACAAGATGTAAATTCAAACTGATTTAAAAATACATCTATATGTAACTCTAGCCAGTCGGGTCGCATTGATCTGACCTAGTCTACAATACCTCAAGAAGGATTCGTTCATTTCTGAACTCTTCCTCTTGTGTGTGTTTCATATACTAAGAACTGTAGTTTGATTTAGAACATCAATGCTTTTAGATAACGTGCCTGAACCGATCAACTTTTGATATAGGAAATGTTCAAAACATTATCCAACAATACAAAATTATATCCTTTCTTTATTAATAAAGAGACTGATATGATTTTGTATATCAGGTTCGGTATCTAATAACATTCGTTCAGAATCAATGTATTGGTAATACAGGGTGACAGTGACCAACAGACTTGGATGCAACACTTGCCCCGTTTTCTGCCTTATGAAACTTATCACCCGTTCTCAGTTTTCTACCTTTCTGTAGCCCTATGTAACAGATTACATATCTGGGATCCTGATCTGGTATCACATACCCAGGACGTAGAGGATACAGAGAAACAGTTCTTTGTAATGAACACACCCGAAGATGATGCATCAGCATGCACTCTCTTCGTTTGGGCGGCACGGGAATTCTGGTAATCCCCAATTTCCTGCTCTGTCTTATAACAATTATAAGTTGGAGCGGGACCAACGTTCCCTAGCTCAGTATAACAAGCGGGTTCGGTCAAAAATCCGTATTATTATCTTGATTAAGGCGTGATATGGTCGCTACCAGGAGAGAGAGAGAAGAAAACACTCAGCGTGCGCTCTGTCAAGAATAGATTGGTTATTATTTTATCTAATCAGGATGGCTCCCACTGCTTTTTATCAAATCTTCCTTCAAACCCTAAAAGGAAAAACTAGCCGGGATTAATTACACACTACAAGTTCGCCAATCTTTCAGCCAGGCCAGTGTCGGTACTTTGAGGGAGGTCCCCCGTGCTTTCGCACGAACCTAATTAATGTAAATCTCGTTTTCCCAGAGGCGTAACCCCGTTGACACCTTTCTAGACACCTACTTGATCGGCTAATTGTAATGTATAAAACTCTCCCAGGAGTAACACTTACTCGCAGCGGGTATCGGGATCCAACTATCACATAGAAGGTATGCAATCTCATTGCAAATTTCAACACTTGAAATTCCCGATAATATTTTGCCCCTAGCAGCTATATGACCTTAACATAGTCAACAAATCATAAGTGCTAGTCAAGTTCAACCCGTCATTTCCCGATTGAATTAAACCCACCCGCACGACCCTTAACATAGTCAACAAAGTCGCACGACTACCCTAATCCAATCGCATCATATGCTAATACAGATAACCAATAGTTAGCTACCGCACACTACGCCTTAACATAGTCAACAAACGTAGCACGAATACTAACTAGTACTTATCTGAAATGACGGAGGGCTACGACAGGTTTTTCTGAAAACCTATTGCGTAATGAACTTGATATCGTCGTAGAATCAAATGAATTTTAAAAATGGAGTGCTTTTGAGGCTTTTCTAGTTTTGCTAAAGGAGTCACTCCCGGTGAAGGGATCGTCGGTCCTTTCCTCGTCGAATGAGGTGCGGGATATATCACATATATCGCTGTGCAAAGAAAAAACTCTTAAAAGCAATCAAAAAAAATAAACCGAGTGTGTAGCATCTGCCAGTTATTGCTAAAGGAGTCACTCCCGGTGAAGGGATCTCGGTCCTTTCCTCGTCGGATGAGGTGCAGGATATATCACATATACCGCTGTGCAAAGCAAGAACTGTAGCTACCTGTTTTATTTTGAAATTCGATTCAACAACATCTTAGGTTTCTTTTATTTCATTAATCACATTAATGAAGTCCCATCATTTAAGTACCTAAACATCACAGATAAATACGACGTACACTTATGCCATCCGCATTCGCCTCGATGTCCCCTCGTGCACCGTTAGGTTAGGTAACTAACGGCAGAGCAGGGCAGGGCTAGCGCGGGTGTAAAACATAAGTAACGTCTATATAATATATCATATATACTCTATACTGTATCTATCACAGAACATCTCATGATCACATCACAGATATCGCAACAGAAGAATCATATGAAATATTGGATATACTAGGACGTCCGTGTTTTCAATACGAGCCAGTATAAAACATGGATTCCACGGTCGTGATGAATAGCCAAACGCACACCCCTAGACCCCTACGAGAGCGGCAAGCAACCCTACCAATTCTGGAGTTAGGAGACCCGGACCCGACTCCTCGAGTTGGTCTCCCACTGGACTCCAGAACCCGGTTACTTGTGCCCTCCTCCTTGGGTCTATCCTAGTGCGGAAAAGTAAATAATATACAAACGGTGACAACTTCCGCAACTTGGAAGCGCCCCAATAAAAGAATATTACATACAAGTTTTTACATGAATGAAAATGAAAAACACTCATCTCACATAAAAACCCCCGGCTATTCAAACACGACGATCCAATATAACATATCCAGCAACACATAACATCACATATCATCAACGTAAGTAAATATGTCCATCCCAATTGTCGTTGACATATAGCAACGAAACCGGCGATATCACATATTACACTTACGGTCACAGAAAAGAAAGTGTAAAACTACAACAGTTGGAATCCGCAACCACCTCAGACATCGCATGCCTGACCAAATGAATTACTTAGACATCGCATGCCTAACAATTATAAACCCCGCATTTTAGTCTCAAAATCGAAAACTCTTTTCAATATCAAGTCAGGTAATTCAACAAGATTCCCGACATCCTGATCGAATGCTCGTCGCAAACTTCAGTAGACGGCCGCACCCCCGATACCGTCGACGAAGTGCACCAAGGCGGAACACCGCTGCCGCGAGCACCCGAACGGATGCTTTCGGCGACGGGGTTCTCCTACAGTCACTTGGTCGGGGCTATGGAGTGAAGCTGTCTATTAAGTTTACCCGGCGAGTATCCACGTACGCTACGTGATTGCGACGGACTTTTGATCACATCAAAATTCCGTGGCAACCGATCAAGTGAGACTAAACTGCTGTGTTTATAACATTCATTTAGTTATCATATAACTTATTGTGAATTCCAATTATTGTATCCCATTCCAGATAAATAGAAAATGTTAAACTTTCCGATCGAACATTCTAACACCCAAGTTTTCCCGATACAGATCAACACATGAAACTAGTCTAACAACATTCAGTTCGTACCTCAGTACCAACGGTCCAGCCGTAGAAGGGTCAAGCCAACGCCTCACATGTGGCACGCCGTACTGCCCCAAACCCGTAGGTTCAAAGGGCAGTTCAAGACGGTCACATAATCGAGTTAAGGTTTGTGTCTTCTAGAGGGACCATCGCGTTACTTGCACTACTTAGAACGTCGTTAAACTACGGAAAAATCCAACACTTGGAAATTTCCCGACAGGGGAAAAATTGGGTATTTATATCCGGTCGAACTTTTTAACATATTCTAAAATTTATCCGGAAAGCCACACAGACAAAATTTGATATCCCGATCGAAACACCGAATTCCCAAAACAACTCCAGAAAATTCAACTCTTGAATAACATTTAAAAATATCCAGAGAACTCAGCACTGAAAACAATGAATTACTGTGCAATTTATAATTGATGACGTCATTAATATGCCGCGGAACCGCCGCCTGAGGTAGGCAAATGCCGCGGTTCCGCGCCATGTTACACTGTTCATCACTTCAATTTTGCTCCGTAATTCTTATATTTTCCTACTTATTTCTCTGCATATTTTTAATCATGAAAAATCACTGTTTTTGAAAAAAGTACAGAGAGCAATTTTCCGGGTTAAGTTTTGGTTCGATCGGACTTCATATTCCGTCTGGACTTCTCCTAAGGCTCTAGCTAGGCTCTGATACCACTGTAGGGTTCCTAGGCACACTAGTGAGGTCTCCCAAGCCATCAACCATGGCAATTTCAAAAGTTATGGTGCCTACAAACCCTAAACTACGGATCGATAACTAGATTTCTAGGCGAAAAAGAACTAGTTAACAACTTAACTATTGGGAATACGGAAATACAACCTTTGTAGATCCGGTGCTCCACCTCCATAGCTCCGCAACGAGGTCCTCTCCGCTGTCCAAATCAAATCCGGGCTCTAGGATCGGCTTCGTCGGAGAATGGGCAAGCTAGGTCGTCGATGTCCATGCCGAAGATGATCTACGTCGAGGCATCGCTAAATCAAGCTCCGACTTCACCAAGTCAAGAAACTTGTGAAGTAAACACACTCTACTACTTGGCAAGAGGTAGAGGATGAAGAAATAGGAAGTGGGTTAACTTTATAATTGGATTTCTCACTCAAAAACATCAATCACCATTGATGAGGTAAGCTTTTCTTCACTTGAAGCAAGGAAGAAGAAGAAGCAAGAAATATATGATAAGTTAAAAGAATAAGAAAAGAAAATGAATTCTTATCATAATTTTAACTAGAGTCAAGTGTAGAGAATGAATCATGGTTAGTGGGAATGGTTAGGGTTAAGGATGAGATAAGAATGGTTGACTTGAACAAAGCTTCATGAAGCTTCAACTAAAACAAAAATAGCCACCATTCTTTTCTCTTGCCTTTTATTTTCCAAAAATCAATAAATAAATAAATAAATAAATAGATAAATAAAGGAAATGAAACCCTAACCATTCTTTTAACCATGGTTTAAATCTTTGCACTTAACCAAGTAAACATGTATCATCAAACATGATACAATCAAATGCACAAAATCATATCGCATATGTAATGCGCATATCCGAGTGAGAAAATCCATCTTAAGTAAACCGATACTAGTTGATGCAAAGTAATATATCATATATATAAATATGCATTAAATCATTAAATCAACACTTGATTCAATGATCCGGTTATGTCGCACACAACCGACTAGTATACAATATATCGGCTTATCGAATCAACGCTTGAATCGATAACTAGGTTATATCGCATACAACCATTCGATACATTTATCGCGAGAATAGAATACGGTATCACATACACGCATTATTCTCGGTCCCGCACATATCTTATATGCGCTCCTATTTCGTTTCGCTTGAGCTAGGAAACCTCTGTGTAGGACTCTAAAGACTCGTCAATACGCCGGCAGCGGATGATGATCATATCAAACATCCACAAGCCGCAAGCGGTCTGCTAAACGTAACGGCCACCCGGGTATTGAGCGATCTGAAGATCGACGAGCAAGCCCGCTCACACTCCAGTGAATCCGACCAGTAACACTACCGTACAGTCCGGTCTGATCATCTGATATGTCGCATATCTCGCCAAGGGGTGGTAAACGTCAGACCCCAATAGCTCAATAAGTCGTGTCGATATGAGGTCTATAACTATTCGAGAAACTACTGGTAACACTTACCAGTAAATCTCAGCAACCCTGGCCAGGGATTTCCTATTATAGCCAATCGAACACAGCGCAACATCAACCCCCATATACCGGGAGAGACGAATCCCCTCCTATCGCTCATTGCCTCCATGTGACTCGGGACTGTACCCAAAAACCACCGTTTTGCACGCCCTCTTGGATGTGGTAAGATGGAAATCAAAGCATAGTGGGAACCACACAAGACTCTATGACGATCTCGGGTCAACAGACTACTCTGTACCAGTGTCACCAGAGAACTGCCATCTGACGTGAGGTATAATACCATTTGGGAGTTCTCGGCGAGTCCGTCCAGTGTACCCAGTCTCTACTGAGCACCCGTATATCATCTCTGATGTCAAACACCGATGGATATGGGATCATCCATCGCCCATCTGTATGGGTCGAGAAGGTATACGCTAGTCTACTCTGGTATATCGATGCCCCGTCTCGATACACCCACGACTAGGGACTTTGAAGGATGTACTTATGGACCACCATGTCCCCACTAGTATGATCCGCATCATAGTCGAGGTAGTCAAGTACAGATCCTAAGGGCTTTACCAACATGTAACAGAGAGACAATCAGTATACACGTTAAGGTAAAGATCAACCAGATAGCATACTATCATGTCGAGCAAGAAAGTCCTCCCTATATATGTCCCAGCATCCACTACAATATACATCCTATGTACAGTAATGGCCTCTAGGGCATACATATAACTAACAGTTGCTATATGTCAACGACAATTGGGATGCGCACATTTACTTACGTTGATGACATGTGATGTTATGTGTTGCTGGATATGCTATATTGGATTGTCGTGTTTGAATAGCCGGGGTTTTTTATGTGAGATGAGTGTTTTTCATTTTCATTCATGTAAAAACTTGTATGTAATATTCTTTTATTTAGGGCACTTCCAGGTAGCGGAAGCTGTCACCCTTTGTATATTATTTACTTTTCCGCTTTAGGATAGACCCAAGGATGGGAGCACAAGTAACCGGGTTCTGGGGTCCAGTGGGAGACCAACTCGAGGAGTCGAGTCCGGGTCTCCTAACCCTAGAATTGGCAGGGTTGCTTGCCGCTCTCATAGGGGTCTAGGGGTGTGGGATTGGCTATTCATCACGACCGTGGAATCCGTGTTTTATACTGGCTCGTATTGAAAACACGGACGTCCTAGTATATCCAATATTTCATATGTTTCTTCTGCTGCGATATCTGTGATGTGATCATGTGATGTTCTGTGATAGATACTATATATAGTATATATATGATATATTATATAGACGTTACTTATATTTTACACCCGCACTAGCCCTGCCCTGCTCTGTCGTTAGTTACCTAACCTAACGGTGCACGAGGGGACATCGAGGCGAATGCGGATGTCATAAGTGTACGTCATATCTATCTGTGATGTTTAGGTATTTAAATGATGGGACTTCATTAATGTGATTAATGAAAGATAAGAAACCTAAGATGTTGTGGAATCGAATTTTAAAATAAAACAGGTAGCTACAGTTCTTGCTTTGCATAGCGGTATATATGATATACCCTGCACCTTATTCGATGAGGAAAGGACCGAGATCCCTTCACCGGGAGTGACTCCTTTAGCAGTAACTGGAAGATGCTACACACTCGGTTTGGTTTTGATTGCTTTTAAGAGTTTTTGCTTTGCACAGTGATATATATGATATATCCCGCACCTCATTCGACGAGGAAAGGGCCGACGATCCCTTCACCGGGAGTGACCCCTTTAGCAAAACTAGAAAAGCCTCAAAATCACTCCATTTCAAAACTTCATTCGATTCTACAACGATATCAAGTTCATTACGCTCATGGTTTTTTCTGAAAGAACCCGCGTAGCCCTCCGTCATTTCAGATAGATATTATTTAGTATTCATGCTATGTTTGTTGACTTAGTCAAGGTATAGTGTATGGTAGCTAAATTATGTTTATCTGCAACAACATGAGATGTGATTGGATTAGAGCATTCGCACGGCCTTGCTGACTCAGTCAAGGGTCGTACGGGTGGGTTTAATTCAATCGGAAAATGTACGGGTTGAACTTGACTTGCGATTTGTAGTTTGTTGACTTAGTCAATGTCATAGATCGCTAGGGGCAAAAGCATTATCGGGAATTTCAAGTGTTGAAATTTGCAATGAGATTGCATACCTTCTATGAGATAGTTGGATCCCGATACCCACTGCGAGTAAGAGTTACTCCTGGGAGAGTTTTACACATTACAATTAGCCGATCAAGTAGGTGTCTAGAAAGGTGTTAACGAGGTTACGCCTCTGGGAAAACGAGGTTTACATTAATTAGGTTCGTGCGAAAGCACGGGGGACCTCCCTCAAAGTTCCGACACTGGCCTGGCTGAAAGATTGGCGAACTTGTAGTGTGTAATTAATCCCGGCTAGTCTTTCCTTTTAAGGTTTGAAGGAAGATTTGATAAAAAGCAGTGGGAGCCATCCTGATTAGATAAGATAATAACCAATCTGATCTTGCACCAGCTTACGCTAAAGTGTTTTTCTTCTCTCTCTCTCCAGGTAGCGACCATTTCATGCCTTAATCAAGATAATAATATGGATGTATTGACCGAACCCGCATGTTATACTGTGCAGGGGAACGTTGAACCCGTTCTATCTTATAAGTGTTATAAGAATGAACAGGAAACAGGAGAATATCTGGATTCTCACACCGCCCAAAAGGAGAACATGCATGTTGATGCATCATCTTCGGGTGTGTTTGTCATTGAGAACTGTTTCTCAGTTCACCCTACGTCCTGGGTATTAGATACCGGATCAGGATCCCACATATGTAAGCAGTTACATGGGCTAAGGAAAGGTAGAGAACTGGGAAAAGGTGATCATTCCGTTCAAGTAGGGAATGGGGCAAATGTTGCAGCCAAAGCAGTTGGCATATATCACCTGGTATTACCAAATGGTAATACACTAGTCCTGAATGAGTGCTATTATATACCGAACATGATGTGCAACATTATATCAGTTTCTTTATTAAGTAAAGAAGGATATAATTTTGTAGTAAAGGATAATGTTATGAACATATTCCTGGCTCAAAGGTTGATTGCATCAGGCTCGCTACATAATGGCATATTCATTCTCAATCAAAATACAGTCTTCAATATACAAAACACACACAAAAGGAAAAGCTCAGAAATGAACGAATCCTTTTTGTGGCACTTTAGACTTGGCCATATCAATGAGACACGACTAGCTAAGTTGCATAAGAATGGATATTTGAATTCATTCGAATTATCATCTTATGACACTTGCCATTCATGTCTCAAAGGAAAAATGATCAAAACTCCGTTTACGGGACACGGAGAAAGAGTTACTGAACTCTTGGGACTGGTGCATAGTGATGTATGCGGTCCAATGTCTACACACTCCAGAAATGGTTTTTCCTACTTCATTACATTCACTGACGATCTCTCTAGATACGGGCATGTGTTCCTGTTGAAACACAAGTCTGAAGCTTTTGAGAAATTCAAAGAATATAAGCACGAGGTAGAGAACCAAACGGGCAAAAGTATTAAGGTTCTTCGATCTGATCGAGGAGGTGAATACTTAAGCAGTGAATTCCTGGATTATCTAAAAGAGAATGGGATTCTCTCTCAGCTTACTCCTCCTTATACACCACAGCACAACGGTGTATCGGAACGAAGGAATCGCACCCTATTAGATATGGTGCGTTCAATGATGAGTAATGCTGAGCTACCTATTTCCTTTTGGGGGTATGCGCTTGAGACAGCCATATACCTATTGAATCTGGTTCCGTCTAAATCTGTACCTACCACACCATATGAGATATGGAGTGGGAAAAGACCATATTTTAAACGAATTAAGATATGGGGTTGTCCGGCCTATGTCAAAAAACAAAATCCGGACAAACTCGAGGCACGATCAGTCCTTTGCAAGTTTGTGGGATATCCTAAGAATTCTCAAGGATATTTTTTCTACCAAGCTGAGGAACAAAGAGTGTTTGTTGCTCAACATGCCACCTTTTTGGAAAGGGAATTTCTTGTAAAAGAAATTAATGGCAAAGAGGTAGAGCTGGAAGAGGTTCCAGCACCACAAACTACAACTAACGATTTAGTAGAACCAGAGGATTCAGTGGTGCCCGACGTACCCCAGCCTCTCCGCCGATCTAGTAGGGTTTCTCGTCCACCTGAGAGATACTATGGTTTTCTCATTGATGGTGGCAGTGAGGATTGCATCATGGAGGATGATGACCCAACTAGCTTCGAGCAGGCCATCACGAGTGGGGACTCAGTGAAATGGCTGGATGCTATGCGGTCCGAGATGGAATCCATGTACACCAACAAAGTATGGACTTTGGAAGTTTCTCCTGAAGGGGTAAAACCCATTGGGAGCAAGTGGATCTTCAAGAAAAAACTTGGTGTAGATGGGAAAGTGGAGACTTTCAAAGCTAGACTTGTAGCAAAGGGTTTTCGTCAAAGACCAGGTGTGGACTATGACGAGACCTTTTCTCCAGTGGCTATGCTTAAATCCATCCGGATCATGCTTGCCATCGCTGCATATCATGACTACGAAATCTGGCAAATGGATGTTAAGACCGCCTTTCTAAATGGTGATTTAGAAGAGTGCGTGTACATGACTCAGCCAGAGGGCTTCGTAGACAGTGGGAGCAGCGGGAAGGTGTGCAAGCTGCTTAAATCCATTTATGGATTAAAGCAAGCATCGCGGAGTTGGAACATCTTCTTTGACGTCGTTATCAAAGAGTTTGATTTCGTCAAAAATCCAGATGAACCTTGTATCTACAAGAAGGTGGCAGAGAGTAAGGTTGTCTTCCTCGTATTGTACGTGGACGACATACTCTTGATAGGAAATGATATTCCTATGCTGCAATCGGTCAAGCTCTTCTTATCACAAAGTTTCTCAATGAAAGATCTTGGTGATGCCTCATGCATATTGGGAATCAGGATCTATAGAGATAGATCCAAAAGGATTTTGGGATTGTCCCAATCCAGGTACATTGACACCATACTAAAGAGGTTTAGTATGGAAGAATCCAAGCGTGGGAACTTGCCCACAATCTCTGGACTCACTCTCTCCAAAGAGATATTTCCCAAGACTGATTTGGAGAGAGCTCGCATGCGAGGGATACCCTATGCTTCGGCAGTAGGCTCTATCATGTATGCGATGCTATGTACCAGACCCGATGTTGCATACTCACTAAGTGTAGTGAGTCGGTATCAAGCAGATCCTGGAGAGAGTCACTGGACAGCTGTGAAGAACATTCTTAAGTACTTGCGAAGGACTAGAGATATGTTCTTGGTGTATGGTAACGGAGAACTCCAAGTGGAGTCCTTTACCGATTCGAGCTTCCAGAGTGATAAGGACGACTCTAAGTCGCAGTCGGGTTTTGTCTTTACCCTTTACGGAGGGGCGGTTAGCTGGAAGAGTTCCAAGCAGGAAACCATGGCAGACTCGACGATGGAGGCTGAATACATCGCTGCCAACGATGCTGCTAAAAAAGCTGTCTGGATCAAGAAGTTCATTACTGAACTTGGAGTGGTTCCATCCATTGAGCATCCAATACCTTTGTATTGCGATAACAATGGAGCGGTGGCTTTGGCCAAGGAACCCAGGTCCCATCAGCGATCCAGGCATATTCTGAGGTGGTATCACCTGATCCGGGAGATAGTTGATCGCCGGGAGATCGAGGTCAGGAGGGTTGACACGAAGAACAACACGGCGGATCCACTCACAAAGGCCATTCCCCAGATACAGTTTGAGAGACTCTTCGGGATGCTCGGTATGCGATACTACAGCAGCTGGCCCTAGTGCAAGTGGGAGATTGTTAGTTGTATGTATGCCCTAGAGGCCAGTATTGTACAGATGATGTATATTATATTGGATGCTTGGACATATATAGAGATGACTTTCTTGCTCGATATGATAGTTTGCTATCTGGTTACTCTTTATCTTAACATGTACACTTGTCTTTTTAAACTGTCTTATAGTTACATGTTGGTAAAGCCCTTAGGATGTATACTTGACTACCTGGACTATGATGCAGATCATACTAGTGGGGACATGGTAGTCCATAAGTACATCCTTCAAGGTCCCTAGTCGTGGGTGTATCGAGACGGGGCATCGATATACCAGAGTAGACTAGCGTATACGCCTCTCGACCCATGAGATGAGCGATGGATGATCCCATATCCATTGGTGTTTGACATCAGAGATGGTATACGGGTGCTCAGTGGAGACTGGGTACACTGGACGGACTCGCCGAGAACTCCCAGATGGTATTATACCTCACGTCAGATGGCAGTTCTCAGGTGACACTTGTACAGGTTAGTCTGTAGACCCGAGATCGTCATAGAGTCTTGTGTGATTCCCACTGTGCTTTGATCTCCACCTTACCACGTCCATGAGGGCGTTCAAAACGGTGGTCTTTGGGTACAGTCCCGAGTCACATGGAGGCAATGAGCGATAGGAGGGGTTTCGTCTCTCCCGGTATTGGGAGTTGATGTTGCGCTGTGCTCGATTGGCCGTAACAGGGAAGTCCCTGGCCAGGGCTGATCAGAGATTTGCTGGTAAGTGTTACCAGTAGTTTCTCGACCCGTTATGAGCCTCACATCGGCACGACTTATCGGTTATTGGGGTCTGACGTATACCACCCCTAGACTTGATATGCGACGTATCAGACGAACAGACCGGACTGTACGGTAAGTGTTACTGGTTGGATTCACAGGAGTGTGAGCGGGCTAGCTCGTCGATCTTCTGATTGCTCAATACCCGGATGGCCGTTACATTTAGCAGACCGCTTGCGGTTTGTGGGTGCTTGATATGATCATCATCTGCTACCGGCCTATTGACGAGTCTTTAGAGTCCTACACAGAGGTTTCCTGGCTCAAGCGAAACGAAATAGGAGCGCATATGAGATATGTGCAGGACCGAGAATGATGCGTGTATGTGATACCGCATTTCATTCTCGCGATATATGTTTCGATTGGTTATATTCGATATGACCTAGTTATCGAATCATTGATTCGATAAATCGATACATTGGATTCTAGTCGGTTATGTGAGACATGACCGGATCATTGAATCAAATGTTGATTTAATGATTTAATGCATAATTATATATTTGATATATTGCATTGCATTAACTGGTATTGGTTCACTTTAAATGGATTTTCTCACTTGATGTACATGTTGTATATGTGATATACTTTTGTGCACATCTTTGTATCATGATTGATGATGCTTGCTCATTAGGTTAAGTGTGAAGTATTAAACCATGGTTAAGAGATGATTAGGGTTTTGCCTTTTTATTTATTTATTTGTTTATTTATTTAGAAAAGGTTTAGATGAGAATGGTGGCTTTCTTTGTCTCTTGTTGAAGTTTCTTGAAGCTTTGACAAAGTCCACCATCCTTATCTCATCCTTAACCCTAACCATTCCTATTAACCTTAGTTTAATCTCTACACTTGACCATGGTAAAGATATGATAAGTATTCATATTTGTTTCTTTTTCAAATAAGAAACTCATCATATTCTTTCTTCTTCATCATCTTCTTCTTCATGAAAAGCTTGATGCCATCAATGGGAACTTGAGCAAAAGTGAGTGAAATCCAATTCTAAAGTGAACCCACCTTCTATTTCTTCACCCTCTACATCTTGCCAAGTTGTTTTAGGTGTTTTCTTCACAAGTTTCACAACTTTGTGAAGTCCGAGCTTGAGTTTGTGCAACCTCGACGTAGATCGTCTTTGACACGAAGCCGACGACCTATTCCGCTCGTTTTCCCGATGAAGCCGACGAATGAGTCTAGGATTCGAAAAGGACAGCGAGAGGATGACTACGTAGAGCTAATGAAGCGGATATCCGGATCTACAAAGGTTCTAGCATCTAACTTTTAGTTAAGTAGTTAACTAGTTTACCGTTTCGCTTAGAAATCTAGCCGACGATCCGTATTAGGGTTTCTCGGCACCCATAAAATTTGAAATTGGCATGTTCAATGCCTTGTGAGACCTCTATATTGTGCCTAGGAACCCTACAGAAGCAAGCTTATGCCGCGGAACCACGGTGAGTTGGTCGACTCGTGCGATCATTTTTCTTTCCTGTTCTTAGAAAAGCCTGAGCCGATTTTTAAGACATGATTTTTTATTTTTAGAGCAGAAAAAAAAATCGGCAGAAACTAGGTTTTCAGGGGTGTTTTTGCGGTTTTTCGTTCGGTCGAAATTCTAGATACTTTGCTAACATGCTAGGGTGTGTTTAGTTAGGCTCTGATACCACTGTAAGTCCATGTTACCTCTCCCGGTTCTTTCGGTCTTGCGGAAATGGTGAAAAACAAATTTTTTCGGTAAAGGTAACTTGGACTAGAAACACGGATCTAGGCTAAACAACACACTACAACCTAACTAGAGATCTATCTACTCGGTTAGGGGTTATACATCACTTGAACTCCTTCTTCTTGAACTCTTTGTAGTGGTTGGATGGTTCTTTCCTCGTCGCCTTCTTTCGTCAAAGATGGATCCACCCGAAGGTTTCTTCCTTTGAGCTCCTTTCTCGAACTTTGAGAGAACTAGGGTATCCGGCTTGCTAAACCTTTTACCTTGGAGAGAGTAGAGAGTGCCTTAGGGTGTTTTATCTTCAAGGAGATGGTTCTCAACACATGATATTTGTTCTCCTTGAACTAGAGGAGGAAGAAGATGAAGAGAAGAGAGAGAAACAATATGATTGAATGAGATGGATTTTACAACCATAACATATATGTGATTTATCTAATAATAATATTAATTGAAAATGAAAAAGGTGATGGATAGTTTGAAGTGACCATTATCATATCACAATAAATGTATTTTGCAAAGATCAAAGAGCATCTTGAAAGGTAATGATGATGGTCAATATTTCAAACCTAGTCAACTAGTCAACCTTGGTCAATAAGTCAACAAACCCAACCATGACACAATTTCATTTAATTAAATTTATTAATTGATAAATCACAAGATCATTAGGGTTTGGAAAAAGACGACTGTCAACTGTGCATACACACCCGTTCCAAAACCCTAATGAAAAAACCTCTTCCTCCGCCTCAATCAACTGTGCATACACACCCGCATTCATGTTCCGATGAACATGAACACAATGAGATAAAACTAACCCCAAAGTATATACTAGGATCTGGCTCAAACCAGAGCCCGCTAGTAATGACTGTCCGGACACCAAACGTGTACAAGTGCGTGGATGTGAACGAACCCTGCCGCAAAACCATGCGACCTCTACTCTGTTTTGCCCAAAGGTGAATAACCCTCTGTGTGGGACTCTAAAGACTCGACACTACGCTGGCAGTGGATTTAACCACAGACCGCAAGCGGCACTAGCTGTATATAACGGTCCCCAGGTAGATGCCGATAAGAAGACTGACGAGGTAAACCCATCTGAACTCCTACTGAGTCTGTATGTGACAATCTCCGTACAGTCCGGTCTGTTCTTCTGATACATCGCATGGCGGTCCTAGGGGGCGGTAAACGTCAGTCCCCTAATAGCGGTACAAGTCGTGTCGGAGTGTAGCCCAGAACACCCTGAGATAACACTGGAAACCTACCAGTATATCTCGCTTGCCCTGGCCAGGGACTACTTGTGTAATGGATCTCCTGGACACAACGCGATGTCAACCCCCAATACCGGGAGAGACGAATCCTGTTTAACCGTCACTGCCTCCAAGTGCTTCGGGACTGCACCCAACTACTACCTGTTTGCACGACTCATTTGAGCCGTGGTAGGGTAGTAATCAAAGTATAGTGGGAACACACTCGAGACGAAGTGACAGTGTCAAGTCATTGGACTAAGCTGTACTCATGTCACCTGGGAACTGATAACTGACGATAGGTATAATACCAACCAATAGTTCCCGACGAGTCCTGTCCAGTGTACTCATAACCTAACGAGGACCCGCATACTATCTCAAGTACGACGTACTGACGACTGTAGGACAGGCCGTCTCCTGCGCTGGGATGAGAAGCGCATACGCTAGTCTACTCCGGAGTATCGATGCCCTGTCTCGATAGTTCTTCGACTAGGGACCGGTATAAGGATGTGCTTATGGATTACCCAGCCCCCACGAGTGTGAACGCCATCACAACGCTGGCAATCAAGCAAAGATCCTAAGGGCTCTACTAATATGTATATAAGCGATATGCTAAAAGAAACACATGCACATATTAAAGAAGAAACAAACCAAGTAGCATACTACCATTTCGAGCAAGATTGTCTATACAACTGTGAATATCCAAGCTTCCATCAAGTAATATACATACTAGTATGATACAGTAATGGCCTCTAAGGCATATACACTAACAACCGCAACCCTCACTTGTCCTAAATGAGCGCGACAAGTCCTAATAGGTTTGGTATAGATATTTTTAATTAGCTCAAGATAATGCGTATGCTTTTTGTGATTTGTAGGGTCTTAGGACGGGTGATGAAATCCTCACCCAATCATAATTGGTGTTATATCCCCTTAAAGTCTGTATTATTATATGCAAAGCGTATAAACAAACAAAATCTAAAAGGAAAAAGGGAAAAAAAATATTTGGCAGCGGTGCAATCTGTGTAAAGAAACCTGCATAAAATACAGTTTAGTTGAATTCACAGGAGAAGATTAGAGGGAAGAGAAGTTGTGGGGAAAAAATGACGCCAAGAAACCACAATATAACCAAGGAACCGCCGCACAACCCAAGTTTTGACCGCGGTTCCGCGGTCAAAATGTTGAATTGGCACCTCAAACTTAGGTCCCTGCACTCCTCTTTCTCTGTAGGACATAATAAAAACCTTTATATCTTTATTTGAATATTGTACTTGCTCCAGATAACTTGCACACTTGCACACAAAAATTATCAAAAATAACAAAAATGGTTTTTATTATATTTATTATTTATTTTTTATATATATACAAAAAAATATTAACCCGAATAACAAGAAAGAAATACTTTACCGTCTCTCCGGCAACGACACCATTTGATTGATCGGGCAGAGAACGCGTTCCGCCTTGTCCTATTTGTTCTACTTACCGCAATCAAGACGGTATCGCTTTGCAGCTATCCGGTTAAGCACGGGTCGTCCGTAGGGAGATGGTAGTATGTTCGTTCGTGTCTTAGACGAGCCAATTCAAGAGTGTATATGTGTATGTTCAAATCTATCCTAAGTGTTTGTATGTATATTCAAGTAAGCTTGTTAGGGTTAAGGTTGGTTAATAGAGTTAGGATTAGTCTTGTAGTTTTCTTTTTCCATTCTTAAAACGATGTTGGGATTATCGAAAGTAGCGGGGATTAGGAGGACATAGGAATTGGATTTGCGAGTTTAAGCAAGATTTCCAACGTTAAATCCATTCCTAGTGCCTCTTGTCCGTCCGCTAAATGTGCTTATCTCCAACCCAAGGCCAAACACCCGCAACCATGTATCAAATTAAGTCACAACTACATGTCACGTTGTAGTGCGCTTAAAGGACTTCTCGACTTAGGTCGCGGCTATATGTCACGTATAGCGCACCTAAGTGAGGGGGTTGCGTCTGTTTGGTCCAGGTTCGTTTTAGGATGTTTGGCGAAGAGAAGCATAAGGGATTTTTCTGTCCCTCATACTAAACTTCCTTAGCACCTAACAAGTATGGAAATTATTCACACATGAAAATGAAAAGAAAACAAAGAAAGAAAGAAGCAAAGAAAGAAAGGAAAAATACTATTTTACAAGCTAACTACTTGGGTCATCACCTAAGTAAGGAACTCCGTCGAGTACCATGGATTGAAAATAATACGGATAAGAAGGGAAGGAAAATAAAACAAGCAAAGAAATATCAACAACTACTTAACAACAAGAAATAAAATTACAGTAGGAATTAGAATTACAATACAAGAATTAAAAGTTACAAGTTAAATAAAAAACCCCATCTTCATTGATTTTCCACTCAAGAGCTCTCACTACACTTTAACGGAGAATAGATGAAGAGGAAGAAGAATATACAAACTAACCTACACTAAAATCTAAGTAAAAAGAAGCCTCCTTTACTTGGCACAAAACTGGGCTATTTATAGGCAGAGAGATGAAACCCTGGGGCTAAATTCTGAGCCAAAATACCATGAGCAAAATAACCCCAAAGTTTGGTCCGATGATGACACAAAGCCGCGGCGGAACCGCCGCAAAAACCCACATTTGGCTGCTATTCCGCCGCAGTTTTGTGGAATCGGGTTCTCATATTTTCCGGGACTCCTTGTGTTGCTGTCTTATATTGTTCTACATATCCCAAATTGCAAAATTCTTCCAAAGTTTCTTCAGATTTGCAACAGTCCAAAATGGCTTCACTTTTAATTCATTTGACTTTTATCTCCCTCGAACTCCGCGCACCCATTGAATTTTGTGCTGCCCCTCTCGTGCTATGTGCTTGTCCGAGACATGAATGACCACTGTTTTTCGTCTTGTCTCTTGAACTGGTAAGCGGCACTGGACGGATACAGATGGCCGGAACCCGGATTTTATCTGTCTGTGACAGATGTTCTGGATTTTTAGGGTAACTGTGGAGATTATGTATGATTTGCGTCAATTTGGACTACGAACCTATAACCTGTAAATATGTAGCAAACACAGATCAAAAGCACCTGCCTATAAAAAAACGATTAGAAGAATTGGCGGTATTAAATGCAATATTCTGGTATGAACAGAGGCCAACAAACTATAGGATGCTAGTCAAGTTCAATCCGTTCATTTCATGATTGAATTAAACCCACCCGCACGACCCATGACGGAGGCCAACAAAGTCGCACGACTATCCTAATCCAATCGCATCAAATGCTGCAGATAAGCACTAGTTAGCTACCGCACACTATGCCTTGACGGAGGCCAACAAACATAGCATGAATACTAAGTAGTATTTATCTGAAATGACGGAGGGATACGACAGGTTTTTAAGAAAACCTTTTGCGTAATGAGCTTGATATTGTTGTATAATCGAATAATTTTTTAAAGGAGTGTTTTTTAGGCTTTTGCTAGTTTCGCTAATGAGATCACTCTCGGTGAAGGGATCTCGGCACTTTCCTCATCGAATCAGGTGCTGGATATTCATCAAGGAATACCACTATGCAAAGTAAGAACTAGAGAAGCAATCAAAGGAAAAAACCGAGTGGGTTGTAGTATCTGCTACCTTTTGCTTAAGAGGTCACTCCCGGTGAAGGGATCTCAGCTCTTTCCTCATCGAATGCGGTGCTGGATACACATCAAAGAATACCACTATGCAAAGCAAAAATAAGATCTACCCTTTTTTAAAATTTGATTCTACAATATCTTTAGGTTTCTTTGTTTTCATTAATCTCATTAATGAAGTCCCATCATTTATGCTTCCTAAGCATCACAGATAAAGAAACGAAAATACTTTTATAACGTACGCTTATACCATCCGCATTCATCTCGAGGTCCCGTCATGCACCGTTAAGTTAGATAACTAACGGCAGAGCGGGGGTAGGACTAGCGTGGATGCAAAACATAAGCAACGTTTATTATATATCACATATATAATATAAAGCATTCGTCTCACGCAGTTATATGATCTCATCACAGAATATAGCAACAGAAGTCAACATATGAAATATTGGATATACTAGCAGGTCCGTGTTTTAAATTATGTCAGTAAAAAACGCGGATTCCACGGTCGTGATGAATAGCCAAACCCACATCCCTAGACCCATACGAGAGCGGCAAGCAACCCTACCAATTCTAGAGTTAGGAGAACCGGACTCGACTCCTCGAGATGATCTCCCACTGAACTCTAGAACCCAGTTACATGTGCTCCCCGCCTTGGGTCAATCCTAATGCGGAAAAGTAAATAATATACAACAATGGTGACATCATCCTCAACCCGAAAGTGTCCCAATAAAAGAATATTACATACAAGTTTTTACATGAATGAAAATGAAAAACTCTCATCTCACGCAAAAATCCTCGTCTATTCAAACACGACAATCCAATACAACATATCACAGCAACACATAATATAGCATGTCATCAATGTAAGTAAATATGTGTATCCCAATTGTCGTTGACATATAGAAGCGAAACAGGCGATACACCACATATTACACTTAAAGTTGTAGAAAAGAAAGTGAATACTACAATAATTGGAATCCGCGACATCCTTAGACATCATAAACCTGAAATATCTCATACTTCGGATTTCATGCCTAACCGTATAAATACCTTAGACATCATAAACCCGGAATATCGTATATTCCGAATTTCATGTCTAACGTTATAAACCCGGCATTTTAGTCTCAAATTGAAAACACTTTTCAATATCTAGTCGGACAATTCAACAAGAATCCCGTCAACCAGATCAAATGCTCGTCAGAAACTTTAGTAGACGGCCACACCACCGATGCCGTCGACGAAGTGCGCTTAGGCGAAACACCACGGCCGCGAGCACCCAAACGGATGCTTTTGGCTACGGGGTTCTCCTACAGTTACTTGGTCGGGGTTATGGGGTACGAGATTGCGATGGAGTTTTGATCCAAATCAAAACCCCGCGGCAAGATCAAAAGAGTCTAACTTACTAGATTTACAAAGCACTAATTAGTTTTCACAAAACCAATCATTGTGGATTCCAAATATTGTATCACATATCATAGATATCTAGACGATATTAAACATTTTGATAGAATCAACAAATACCCACAATTCCTAGAGAGCTCAACACTTGAGCATCAGAAAAAATACCCAGAACATGCCACAAGCACCTACAGACCTACACAAGAAGTGTCGTTCCTGGCCTCACCAATGGCGCCGCGGAACTGCCGCAAACCCTAGGGTTTGTCCATGGTTCCGCGGTCGTATAGTCGAGTTAGGAGTTCGTTCTTCTTGGGGATCCATAGAAAACTCTGCAAGATTTTTTGAATATTTTTAGCTTGAAAAAATCCAACATTTGGAAAAATTTCCAGAGAGCATGGAAAATTGGGTTTTCAGAGTTCGATCAAACACTTTAACGTCGTCTAGGCCACCCATAATGCTCTAGCTTGGCTCTAATACCACTGTTAGGTTCCTTAGCATGACTAATAGGTTTTGGAAGGCACCAAGCATGCAATTTTATAAAAATCATGTGTGCTAACAAACCCGAACCAAGGATCTAACTAGAGAATTAGGGTTAAAGTAAGCAAGTAAACAAATTTACTCTATGTGAACAAGGAATACAACCTTTGTAGACCAGTCCTTCACTTCTAAAGCTTCGTGTAGTAGTCTCTTTGCTCCAAGTATTTGTCTCCCGGACTCTCTTTAGGCTCCACTTGGCGAAAGGAACAAGCTTGCTCAAAGATCTTTGAGGCTGATGATGATCTACGCCGAGGAGACTCTAACTCAAGCTATCTCTTCACTAATTGATGAATTAGTGAAGCAAACAATCTATACTAAATGGCTAGTTTGGTATAGATTGATGAAGTAGGAATTTTGCTCACTTTAGAATATTTTTCCTCTTTTTCTTTCTTCACCTCAAGAAAACCAAGAGAAGAAAATGAGATGAAGAAGATGAACTTGTAGTAAACCATGGGTGAAAGAATATCTCATAACCTTTTGTAGAGTGTTAACCATGGCTAAAGATAATGGTTAGGTTAATAAATATCTAGGATAAAACAAAATAAGTGGAATTAGGTCAAGACTTCTACAAGCTTCTCAAGCATTCATTAGCCATGCTAATTTCAATCTAATTTTGGTTTTCCCTATATAAATAAATCCCAACATTATCTTTAATATGGTATGAGTCTCATACACGCAAGTTCAATGTATCATCTAGGATGACACATAAATAAAATAAATACATTTAAATATATCACATATATTTTAAATGTATTTGTAGAAAAAAAAATTCTTAAGTGAGCTAATATTAGTTAATATATATTAATATATCAAATATATAATTATATATTAAATTATTAAATCAACACTTGGTTTAACAATTCGGCTATAATATATATAACCGACTAATATCAAATCATTGAATCGACACTTGATTCAATAATTTGGTTATATCACATATAACCTATATCGCGAGATTAGAATACAGTATCACATACAAGTATCAATCTCGGTCCCCCACATATCACATATGTCCCCTACTTCGTTTCGCATGAGCTAGGAAACCTTTGTATAGGACTCTAAAAGCTCGTCAATATGCCGGCAGTAAGTAATGATCATATCAATTATCCACAAGCCGTCAGCGGTACTAGCTGGACGTAACGGCTACCCGGGTATTGAGCGATCAGAAGATTAGAAAGCAAGCTTGTCTAAACTTCCGCAAAGCCTATTAGTAACACGACCATACAGTCCGGTCTCTTCGTCTGAAATGTCGCATATCAAGTCTTGGGCTAGTAAACGTTAGACCCCACTAAATTGATAAGTTATTCCGATGTGAAGCTCATAACGGGTCGAGAAACTACTGATAACACTTAAAAGTAAAGCTCGGTATCATCCCTGGCCAGGGACTTTCTGTAATGGCCAATCGAGCACAGTGCAACATCAACCCCCAATACCGGGAGAGACGAAACCCCTCCTATCGCTCATTTCCTCCATGTGACTTAGGATTGTACCCAAAAACAACCTTTTGCACGCTCTCTTGAACGTGGTAAGGTGGAAATCAAAGCACAGTGGGAATCACATAAGACTCTATGACGATCTCGGGTCTACAGACTAACCTGTACCAGTGTCACCGGATAACTGCTATCTGACGTTAGGTATAATACCATCTAGGAGTTCTCGGCGAGTCGTATTCAGTGTACCCAGTCTCCACTGAGCACCCGTATACCATCTTTGATGTCAAAAACTAATGGATATGGGATCATCCATCGCCCATCAAATGGGTCAAGAAGCGTATACACTAGTCTACTTTGGAATATCGATGCCCCGTCTCGATACACCCACGACTAGTAATAATTAAAGGATGAGCTTATGGACTACCCTGGCCCCACTAGTATGATCTGCATCATAATCCTGGTAGTCAAGTACACATCCTAAAGGCTTTATCAACATGTAACAGAGAGACAGAACGAGTATACATGTTAAGATAAAGAGTAACCAGATAGAAAACTATCATGTCGAGCAAGAAAGACCTCCCTATATATGTCCAAGAATCTACTAGAATATACAATCATGTACAATAATAGCCTCTAGGGCATACATACAACTAACAATTAAAAAGAATTCCGATATGTTGAGGATTTAATCACTTATTTCCCAATATCTTACTCCTACTCAGCATCTGTAATGCCATACAGATGTGAGAATCAAATCTGGTAAATATATAACCTGGAGTCAAATCCAGTTGGGAAATGTTTTCAATTAACATTGCACAGTCAAACTGAAACATGAAATTGTCTCGAAAGGGTAGCTGGGTATTCCTAGTAATTCCTTTTTCACTATCCAGATTCATGACAGTAACCGTATATTTCCTTTCCAACACTCCAATCCCTTTATATTTCTTTACTTATTACTTTCTGTACACCACACTTAGGTTTATTGTTTTCTTCCATCCTTACCCTTCGGCACCAGCCTAAGGTTTGGAAGAAGACTATCAAATAAGAGTAATAGGTGTATCCAATAAATGTGGATCTTTGTAGTGATACGGAGAGTTCTGGAGAAATGCAAAGGTGATATAGAAGTGATAATGATATATGCGACTAAGTGACAATCCAAAAACCAAAGTGTTTTAAGAAGGTTCGGTTAACTAGGTTCATGAGTTTTGGTTTATGGATGGGCCATGGTCCCTGCCAAAGAGAGAGATAGAAAAGAAACACTCAGCGTGCACCCTAACCTAGATTAGATTGGTTAATCACTTTATTTAATCATGATGTCTACCATTATTTTCTCGAATTCTCCTCCAAACCCAAAAGGAGAATTATTCGGGATCATCTAAAATCACCCGAGAGTATCCCTTACTCATCAGTGGGAATCAGGATCGCACTATCATCGCAAGATAACTTGATGGAAGCCACTCAAGTCACCACACTCCAGAAGGTATGCGCATGCTTTGCAAGTTTCTCGTATGTTTGAATCTCCCGATGTGGTTTTTGCCCCAAAGGCTTATGTCCTTGACTTTAGCCAACAAATCATAACACACAAGTCAAGTTCTACCCTTCATTATCCAGATTGATTTAGACCCACCTGCACACACCCTTGACATTGGCTAACAAAGTGGTACTACTGTCTTAAACCAATGCATTTACCAATGCTACGGATAAGCAACACACATCAACCATTCACGATGCCTTGACCTTGGCCAACAAACACCGCATGAATACTATGTGCTACTTATTCGAAACGACGGAGGGCTACGGCTGGTTTTTGGCGAAAAACCTTTAACGTAATGAACTTGATATCGTCAAAGGAACTCAGTGGTTTTACAAATATATAGTACACAAACTTCTTCTAAATAGGTCACTCCTTATGAAGGGATCTCGGCTCTTTCCTCGTCGAATGATGTGCAAGATATTCGAAACTGAATACCACGATGCGAAGCAAAAGAATCGACTATAATGAAGTTATTACAGTGACGCAAACTTTCGCTCAAGATGTCACTCCCGATGAAGGGATCTCGGCTCTTGCCTCGTCTAATGAGGTGTTGTATATTTATAACTGAATACCACTGTGCAAAGCAAAAGGAAACATCTTGTAATAACAGTTTTTGAAAATTTGGTTCCCACAACATCATATAGGTTTGTTTTTCTTGCATTAATCAGAATTAATGCAGTCCCATCAATTAATCCATATCACACCACAAAAAAGGAACGAAAATATAATGTACGTATATGCCACCCGCATTCGCTACTTGGCCCCGTCATCACCCGTTAGGTTACTTAACTAACGACGGAGCGGGGGCTGGACTAGTGCGGGTGCAAAACATATACAACGTCTACTAGTATATATATAAATATATATAACATTCGTCCCAGGCATGATATAAGCAACATCACAGAAGCAACAAAGAATAATGGATAAACATAGAGCCTCGGGTTTCACTTAAGCCACAAATGAGACCCGACGTTCCCTGTCGTGTGGATAGCCTATGCAATGAAAACCCTGGACCCCTACGAGTGCGGCAAGTTACCCGTCAATCCCAGAAGTGAGGCAACCCCAATCAACAAAGCGAATGGGCCACCCGGCACTTCACGGAATCCGGTTACTTGTGCACCCCTCCGTGGGTCAACCTATACCCCCTACTAGTGCGGCGAATAGCCCGCCGATTCTAGAATAAGGTCCTCTCCGTCTCAACGCCATGAGATGCGGACCCGTTGCCTTCTAGAACCCGGCTATTCATGCACTCAACCGCGGGGTAATCCTAGTACAGAAAAGAAAATAATATGTACAAGGGTGACATCGACCTCAACCCGGTCGTGCCCTAAACAAATAATATACAAACTGGCAAAGACGGTTGTCCACATGTCGGACGCTCACCCCACAATATCAAATGTACAATTGAATCTGAGCTGTACTAACTATCATTGCACCACTGTCTATCCACCACGACAATCCACCCACAATATCAGCATATTCACAGAACATCAACGTGAATATAAAGTTCGCCAACCCATCAAGTTGAATATATAGCAACTAGTCGGGTTGTACCGCACATTAATATTCACGGTCGCAGATATCATCATATGCACTGATAACCACACACTTAGAATTTCGATCGACTAAACTTTTCCCGATTGGCCCTAAATGCAAATATTGCACTCAAACAAATCAGGGCCAAAACCATATATACCAAAAATCAAATTTCCATGTCAGAGAGTACCATAAGAAGTTTGAAGCAATGTGGCCACAATACGGCCGTGGAACCGCCGAAAATAGGGGTCTATTGCAGCGCTTCAGCGGACAAGTTGATGGTTCACTTTCTCAAAATTTTTGTGGTCCCCTCAATTTGCCTGCACGAATTTTTAAGATACACAGAAAGATTTTTTGGAACACTTTTCAAAATCGACAGCTGGCACATGAAAATTGAATTTTTATTCGGAAAAATTGGTCGATCGATATTCTAATTTTATGCAAACTAGCTAGTATTGGTTTATGGGTGTCTCCGATACCATGATGGGTTTTTCCAGCGCCCTGACCATCTACCGTGGCCGATACAGAACAAAAACTGGTGTTCAAAAATTTTGGCGCAAACAAAACCTATTCTAAGACCGAAACCATAAAATATACTAGCTAACTAAAGAGTTCTAATCTATTATGATTGAATGGTTCTACCGAATG
Organism: Agapanthus africanus; assembly: GCA_030015575.1. Taxonomy (NCBI): domain Eukaryota; kingdom Viridiplantae; phylum Streptophyta; class Magnoliopsida; order Asparagales; family Amaryllidaceae; genus Agapanthus; species Agapanthus africanus. The sequence continues at coordinate 244,737,897 of CM057350.1, forward strand.
AACCAAGTCCTTCGGTCTTCAACCTTCATCCCAAGCTCCTAATGGTCGTCTGGATCGAGTTTTGTTGTCGGTCTTCCTCCATCGATAATGATCAACCGAGGGAAAAGACGCAAGCTTCACACTCCAAGGTTCCTAGCAATGGAGAGTGGAGGTGTAGGATTATCTCACTATATTTTTCTCTCATCACTAATGCTCAAAAGAGCTACCATAGAAGATGAAGAAAGAGGTAGGAAACTAGTGGCATGAGCGACCATGGAAAGGCTAAGTCTCTCAAGAGAGAGAGAATCATCAAGTGAAGAAAGAATGAATGGATATCATGTAAAAAATATGGCTACAATAATTTTCAACCTTGCATACAAAATATCTCTTTCATTTTTCGAATAAACAAATGAGAGCCATGCTTCTCTACATGCCAAGCCATGCCCATGCCAACTCACCTCTCCATCTCATTTCCCAAATTGATTTTCTAAAATGAAAATCAAATAATTAGGTGGCCATCTTCTAGAAACTATTCCGTATAAATATGGAATGCAACCGGGTACACGTACTGAAATACATATACGCGTATTCGTACAAAATTACGAATAGCCAAGAGAGAAAATGAATAGTGAATAATAATACTAGAGTACATAAATAAAATACATATATAAATTATTAAATCAAAACCAGAGTTAATAATCTGGCTTAGTCCTAAGCCGCTAGTATTATCAACCGTCCGATTAAAGTCTGTGCCGCATGTACACATATTTAATCGGACACCTGTATATACCAACATACGTCATCTACACCTTATCATCTGAACTATGAAAACCCTCTGTGTGTGACTCTAAAGACTCCCCAATACGCTGGCAGTAGGTTTAACCACAAGCACACCAGCGGCACTAGCTGTACGTAATGGCTACCTAGGTATTGACCGAAGGGAAGGCCGATGAGCAAACTCATCCACACATCTACTGAGCCAGTCCATAACAATCTCCATACAGTCCGGTATGTTCATCTAAGAGTATCGCATATCGAGTATAGGGGGTGGAAAAAGTCAGACCCCTAATAACACGACATATCATGTCGGTATGAAGCCCATCACCCACTGTAAAACTACTGATGCAAATCAGTTTTTCTCGACAACCATGGCCAAGGATTTCTGGCGATGGCCACCCATGCACTGCGCGACATCAACCCCCAATACCGGGAGAGACGAATCCCGGACGATCCACTCACTGCCTCCATATGGCTGAATGGTTGCTAGGCACACGCACAAGGGTCTACGAGGCATCAACCATGCCCGATTAAAAATTTAGCCGTGCCGAACAACCCAAAGCCGGATCTTTAAACTAGAGATTAGGCGAAAACAAGCATGTTAAAGATTTTAAAACTAAGTGAGAGAGATTACAACCTTTGTAGATTCGGTCCTTCACTTCATAAGCTCCGTGTTGAGGTCCCTTCGCTGTGATCATCGTGTTCCAGACTCTCGAGAGGCTCCACGAAGAGAAAGATGCAGTCTTGCTTCCGATCATCGATAACAAAGATGATCTACCTTGAAGTTTCATTAACACAAGCTAACACTCACTAAATGAATTGAACACCCTCATCTAAATGGCAATTATAGATGAGGATGATGAAGTAGGATTTTTTCTCTCATTTATTTCTTATTCTCACTCACTTTCATAACAAAAGCAAAACAAGAAAACTCATCCATTGAAAGAGAAGGAAGAAGAAGAAGGAATCAATAAAATAGAATCCTTTTGTGATGAATAATGTAAATATAAATATGATGAATAATGCAACCATGGTCAACTAAACCCATGTAGAGAATTATCTAGGGTTTGGGTTTGGGTTAGGTTAAAGCATGAGTCATTTGAAAATATCTTAACAAAAACAAAAAGGAAACCTTCTAGAATCATCAAGAAGGAACTAACCCAAAACAAACCCTAACCTTGTTTAATCTCCACTAAACATGTTGCATTAGTTATCATATGATGTTAAAATATTATATATCACATATATAATATTTATTGTAACAAAATAAAATAATACAATTAACATATATCGCATATATATCAACGTATTACCCGAGTGAGAAAAAGAATCTTTTAGTGAGCTAATATTAGTTAATGTAATTTAATATATCATATATATTATTATACATTAAATTATCGAATCAAGACTTGATCTGACACTCCGGCTATATCGCGTATAACCGACTAATACGATGACCCGGCTATATCACATATACCCGGCCGATATCTCATATCGTGAGAATCCAATACGGTATCACATAGCGCATTATCCTCGGTCCCGCACATATCACATGTGTGCTCCTACTCCGTTTTGCCTGAGCCAAGAAACCTCTGTGTAGGACTCTAAAGAATCGTCAATATGCCGGCCGTAGGTGATGATCATATCAAACACCCACAAGCTGCAAGCGGTCAACTAAACGTAACGGCCACCCAGGTATAGAGCGCTAAGAAGATCAACAAGCAAGCCTGTACATTCTCCAGTGAATCCAAACAGTAGCACTCCCGTACAGTCCGGTCTCGTCGTCCGATATGTCGTATATCTCGCCTAGAGGTGGTAAACGTCAGACCCCAGTAGTTCGATAAGTCGTGTCGATATGAGGTCTATAACAGTTCGAGAAACTACTGATAACACTTACCAGAAAATCTCAGCTACCCTGGCCAGGGATTTCCGGTTATAGCTAATCGAACACAGCACAACATCAACTCCCTATACCGGGAGAGACGAATCCCCTCCTATCGCTCATTGTCTCCATGTGATTCGGGACTGTACCCAAAAGCCACCTTTTTGCATGCCCACTTGGACGTGGTATGATGGAAATCAAAGCACAGTGGGAATCACACAAGACTCTATGACGATCTCGGGTCAACAGACTACTCTGTACCAGTGCCGCCGGAGAACTTCCATCTGACGTAACGTATAATACCATCCGGGAGTTCTCGGCGAGTCCGTCCAGTGTACCCAGTCTCTACTGAGCACCCGTACACCATCCTTGATGTCAAACACCGATGGATATGGGATCATCCATCGCCCATCATATGGGTCAAGATGCGTATACGCTAGTCTACTCTGGTGTATCGATGCCCTGTCTCGATACACCCTCGACTAGGAACAGTTATAGGATGTACTCGTCGACTACCATGGCCCCACTAGTATGATCTCATCATAGTCCCAGCAGTCGAGTACATATCCTAAGGGCTTTATCAACATGTAACTTAGAGACAATCAGAGTAGATGTTAAGATAAAGTGCAACCAGATAGCGTACTATCATGCCGAGCAAGAAAGTCCTCCCTATATATGTTCAAGCATCCACTATAATATACATCGTATGTATAGTAATGGCCTCTAGGGCATACATATAACTAACAATCTCCCACTTGCACTAGGGCCATCTGTTGTGGTATCACATACCCAACAATTAGCTGTGGTTGAAGTATTGATTAGTCGAAAATATTTTCCATTTGATTATCACATACCCAACAATTAGCTGTGGTTGAAGTATTGATTAGTCGAAAATATTGCATATCTTAGTCGTAAATATTGCATATCTTAGTCGAAAATATTGCATACCTTTGATATGTTGATTTTTGTTTGTCCCTTTGGATTGATACCAGAACTGAAATCATTGAGTTGGCATAACGTTTGACCGATAAGGTATAAAGGGCATGCGATTGTAAGCAAAGGTACCAAAAGGACAAGTAAAAGTGGTTTTATCTTGATCCTTTTTGGCGATGGGGACCTGATTATACCCTGAGTATCCGTCCATAAAACAATAATACTCTCGTCCCGCTAAGCGTTCCAGTATCTGATCAGTGAATGGTAGAGGAAAATGGTCTTTCCTCGTGGCAGCGATGAGTTTTCTATAATCAATACATACACGCCACCCAGTTTGGGCACGTGTCTGAATAAACTCATTTGCCTCATTGGTTATAACAGTGATGCCGGATTTCTTAGGAACGACATGTATAGGACTCACCTACTGGCTATCGGAGATGGGGTATATAATACCATAATCTAAGCATTTGACAATCTCTTTCATGACCGCTTCCTTCATGACGGGATTCAACCGTCTCTGTAGTTCTCGGGTTGGTCTGGCATCATCCATCACATGTATATGATGTTCAACTATCAAGGGACTAATCCCTTTGATGTCCACCATACTCCAACCAAACGCCGCTTTGTTAGATCTCAATACCGATAAAAGTGCATTCTCTTGCTCTGATGCAAGAGAAGCGGATATTATAACCGGTAAAGACTCATTCTCACCAAGAAAAGCATATTTAAGGTGAGAAGGTAATATTTTGAGATCTAATTCAGGCGGAGAAATGATAGAAGGAGATATCATTGAGTGATTTTTTGATTTACAAAGAAGCTCAGAGCCTGTGAAAGATACAGACTCGGGTGGAGAAAAGTCAGAAATGTAGGACTCACGTATAGAGAATGTGTCCTCACTAAGATCATGTGTGAAATCAAACAAAGATGTGGTAATGTCATCGAGATCAGTAAAGCAAAGTTCCTCAGCTCCAGAACTATCGGGAGTGATCTCATGGACAGAGCACACATCTAAAATATGAGCAGAGGGTTCTGATGGCTGACTTCCAACTTTGTAGATATTTAGTTCAATGGTCATATTTCCAAATGATAAGTTCATTGAACCGTTTCTACAGTTTATAACAGCGTTGGAAGTGGCAAGGAAAGGACGACCTAGAATCACCGGAATTTGGCCCCGGGGGTTTGCTACAGGATGTGTGTCGAGCACAATGAAGTCTACAGGGAAAACAAATTCCCCGACCTTTATCAACACATCCTCTAATTCACCCCTTGGTTTGGTGATAGATCGGTTTGCCATCTGGAGAGTGCAATGAGCAGGTTTCAGCTCTCCAATCCTTAATTGCTCATAGACAGAATAAGGGAGCAGGTTAACACTTGCGCCAAGGTCTAAAAGAGCACGATTTATGTTTTTACCCCCAATAGAAATTGATATTGTAGGACATCCTGGGTCCTTTCGTTTCTTTGGTAGCTGGGGAATAAAAGCAGTGCTAATATTATTAGACATGAAGACCTTCTTCGGCACTTGAGTCTTCCTCTTCCTAGCGCACAAGTCCTTAAGAATTTTCGCATAAGCGGGGACTTGTTGAATTGCATCTAGGAGAGGGATATTGATGTTAACCGGTTTGAACATTTCCAAAATTTTCTCCATATGAGGACTCGTTCTATTAGCCCTTAACCGGTTCGGGTAAGGAGCTTTCGCAATAAGCGCAGGGTCCATCACAGGAGAAGGAAGAGGGGGTAGACGCGGTCCCAAAAGAGGTGTGGGGACCGTCTGTGGAGAACTATAAGGGTTGGGAGAAGGTGTTGAGCCTAATGGGAAATGGAGAATAGGCTCTCGAGAAGATGGTGTGGTAGAAGAAGAAGGATCAGAAGGAGAAGTGTGTGTGTGTGGAAAGGTCTCAGCCGGGGTGTTGATATGATTTTCAGTATCATCAATACCTTCCCCGACATGATTGTTCAGCACTCTTCCCGATCTCAACGTTGTGACAGCATTTACATTGTAATGCCCAGGATTCTGTAGGGGTTGAGAGGGAAGTTTCCCTTTTTCTCTCGCACTCATTTCAGCTTTTAGGCGAGCTATTTCAACTTCCATCGATCTGATACTCTCAGCTTGTGACGCTGAGTTTTTCTTTATCTCACTGACGGAAGATCTAACCTCAGTCGAAACCTCTATGAAATTTGATAAAAGTGATTTCATGGTTTGATTGAATTGAGAGAATTCGTCAGAACAGGTCATAGGATTAGACTGTGCAGGAGTGTTGACCTGATTTTGGAAATTTTGTGACTGATAGGGGTGCTGAGTGAATTGAAGGGGTTGCTGTTGTGGTGGAGGAAGAGCCCTTTGAAAATTATTCGTGTTTGGAACCGTGTTTTGATATTGGTTTTGGTTCCAAACGAAATTCGGGTGATTCCTCCAACCCTGATTGTACGTGGAAGAATATGGATCATTTCGAGGTCTTTGAAATGCGGCATTAGAATGCTCGTGACCTTGAAAAGCAGAGTTTAATAGACATTCTTCCGTTAAATGAGACGGATCAGAACAGCACCCACAAACAGTTTTGGGGAGCGACACTGGGTTTAGGGAGGCTGCTGCAAATTTGTGTTCCATAGCGTCGAGCTTCTTTTGCATTGCTGCCATCTCAGCTCGAACGCCTATGGACACATCTATTTGGTGTACGCCACCCCTATTCAATGGTTGGGTTCCACTCTCCCACTGTAGTGATTTTTCAGCGAACTCTTCTAAATACTTCCAAGCTTCCCCATCATCCTTGGTCATAAAAGTACCTTGACACTTGTTTTCAAGGCTCTGTTTAGTGGTTGGATTAATGCCCTCATAAATGATTCGGCACAATTCCCATCTCGGGATGCCGTGATGAGGACACTGAACCAAAAGATCCTTGAAACGTTCAAAACATTTAGAGAATGGTTCAGCAGGGAGCTGGGCAAATTGATTCAGTTCGCTACGGATTCGTGCTGTCTTTTGGATTGGGTAAAATTTCTTAAGGAATGCAGCGACGAATTCTTTCCAATTCGTAATAGAGTGTGCGATAGTATTATATAGCCACTTCTCGGCTATATCGCACAATGTAAATGGAAGAAGTCGTAGACGCATCGCATCCACTGAAAGTTATGACGTACCCATCATTGCGCATACGTTTTCAAATTTGGTAATGAAAACGTAAGTGTCCTCAGTCTCGAGTCCGTGAAATTTGGGTAAAAGATTGATGTACTGGGGCTTAATTTCAAAGTTATCCCCATTGGCTGGTGGTGTGGATAAGCAGGTCGAAAGAGGACCTCGAATAGGGTAGCACCTCTCCTGGAGAGAGATGCGGGGTGGATTCTGCGCACCAACGGACGGCGGCAGATTAGGGTTAAAGAAGTTTGATGGATTTGGATCCATCGGAGTGGGTGTGGTAGTGGGTAAAGAAAAGGTAAATGGAGAAATATCGACTTCGGAGTCGATAAAGGGTACGCGGACTAAACGGGCACTAGAATCCCATGTCCAGCCTATCTTGCACTAAAATGGGTTAGTACAAGTGGCAGCGTTGACTTATAATTAGGGGTAATGAATGAATGCGGTGTTTTCTTTGAAAAAGGGACGAATTTTTTTTAAAAAAAAATGATGCAACACAACAAATGCAGCATACAAACCCTAGAATCTAGTGGTCACCTAGGTCCGGCTCTAGACCGCTCCTAACTGCCAAAAGACAAGTCGCAGGATAGAATCCTCCACTGCCTCTTTGTCCCCCTGTGGCCGGATAAGTTCCAGGTAAGTGGGAAGGTACTCCACTACGTAAGTAGTTGGCCTAATTAAAAACCACTAGCCTTAGACACACTCGCCTTAGGCACCATAAGAAAACGCGGATAAGCAGTGAATTACCCACGGCCTTCTCTTTTTCTAATTGAGCGCGACAGTCCTTAGAGTCATCTCTAGATTTCTTTTAGTTAATGTGGGTCAATGCGGATGCAAGTTTTGTGGTTTTCGGGGCCTAGGAAGGGTAATGAAATCCCCACCTAATTTGGATTTGGCAGTGCCCCTTAATTTCCGTATTTAGAATGCAAACAACCAAGAATCAAAATCACGCACAAATTTACTTTTGCAATTTGCGAGCTGCGATTATTTGCAACGAATCCTGCAGAGAATTGTCAGTTGGAGCTAAAAAGAGGAGAGAGGAGAAGGTAAGAAGCTTACAGAGAAAACCTAGCCCAGAGATCCCCCCACCAAGCCGCGGTTCCGCCGCAATCGGGGTACTTCCACCGCTCTTCCGCGGTCTGACAATGGGAACAATGTACCAAATTTCACCAGGGAGCTTCTGTAGACTCCCTCTGCTCTCTGGTATATCCCAAAAATTTTCTTCAATTGCCAAACAGCTCCAGATTTCCTTGCAATGAACCACAACAAATCGTTTAGGATTTGCACGAATTTTGATCTCAAAAATCACAATGAAATAAATCTTTCAATTCAAACTTTGATATAAAATGAATTAGCGCGCGATCCCCGGCAATGACGCCATTTTGATTGATTTATTTTCCGGATTGCGTATGTAAAAGTAAGTAAAAGTATCGATTCAAATAGTCCCTGATTTCGGCACTATTTGATTGATCGTAGAATGTGAGACTGAGTAAGTAAATCAAATCGATAAGAGTCTCTTTGTGTCGGTAATTAGAAAATTGAATAAAGTTCACAATCAAAAAATTATATTTGACCGCAATCAACTACGGTGTCAGTTGTAGATCGTAAGCGAGTGCGGATCGTCCACAGGGATTGTGCGATTCGTTTTTATATTTGCTTTGTTTGAATTGAAAAGTTAATCGAAAAGAAAAGAAAACATGATTCAAGAATTTATCAATTGATTCAGGTGTCACGAGTTTAATCAAGAATCAAGAAACTGATAAACAATCAATAATTGGGTTTCGATAATATTTCCAACCAAAATGTCAAGAATCTAAATGAGGCACGTAGGAATCGATCAGATCTATAAACGTGATGTAATTTCAAGATTTCGTGTTCTTGTCCTTCGAAGGATTGATACTAGATCGATGATGATCGACGAGAGTTAGGGCTTTCTTGATGAAACTAGGGTTTCATCGTTTAACCTTTGTTCTTTCATAGATATCATTCACATTCCAGGCTCTAGCAATTTCAAGAAACGATCGTAACTCCCCAATCTCGAGCGATATCAATCAAGAAAGCATCGCAACGAATTGGGTCGTCGATTCTTGAACTTGCTAGGGTTTACAAAACTCGTAGGATTCAAGAATCGATTTAAGATATATTACATCATCATTCTACTGACCGTCTCGACTCCTCGACGAGCGGAGTATTACTCAAACATCATCACACAGAAAGTATTCAAGAATTGAAAAGATATCATGAGGCGAGAATTTAAAGAAAACAAGATAAAAGAATATCACCTTTTATTTATATCAACAATTTGATTACAGTCGCTCAAGAACTACAAGAGGAAGAACTAAATTGTCGAATTGGCGTCGCTCGGCTCCGTGAGTCGCGAATCGGCTTGGACCACTTGCTCTGTTGAAGATCGGCTCGGCTCCTAAAAGGTTGCAAGGCTTCTTGCTTGAATGGGTACTCGGGATCTTGGCTTTTGATTGGAATTTAGGATTAGGGTTTCACACAAGTCCTCTCACTAGACTTGTGGAAGAAGAAGATGAAGAAAGAGATAGAATGGCCCTCAAATGAACTAATGGATTGATTTTTCCAAGCTCATGAATTATATCTGGTTTACAAGTGAGCCTAGGGTCTTATTTATAGAGCACCCAAACCCTAAGCCTTCTTGAGTTCCCTCCAAAAGTTTGTTGAAAGACTTCTAGAAAGAGTTTGTTAGGCTTAGCTTAGGGTTTAAGCTAGGGTTTAGGAAGAAGTTTCTAGAATGATAGGCTAGTTTAGTGTTGATCCCAAAGCTTGCTGATCTGGCAGAAGTATCTGGAGTCTTCTGGAACTTGAGGTACATTTCTGAACTACAGCCACTATGAGAAGCATTGTGCACTAAAATTGAGAGGGTGACGTGGCAATATGGCCGTGGAACCGCGGCGCAAGCAGGCTTAGGCCGCGGTTCCGTGGCCAAGTATGCTCCTTGGGGCTTGGTCTTTTTGCAGTGGTCTTGGATTGATACTTTGAGCTTTCTTTGATATGTTGATTTTTGTTTGTCCCTTTGGATTGATACCAGAACTGAAATCATTGAGTTAGCGTAACGTTTTATCGGTACCGTATAAATTTTGGACTTTCTTCTGGATTTTCCTGCACAGATCTCAAAACAAGTGTTGCGCAAATGTAGGGATGATGCGATGCCATGAAATGTGGTCAATTTTCTTTATAGTGTCGGTTTTAGAGTCTAATACATGCAATCTGATATTTTGCGACAGTTTGGCTAATATGTAAAATATGAATGCCGAACACTTCTACATGAATGCAAATGATGAGGAAATTGCCGGCTAAGATATGCAATATTTTCGACTAATCAAAGGGCAGGCGACTTTTGTTTGTTGGGTATGTGATACCACAACAGACGAACTAATGGATTGATTTCGGCTAAGATATGCAATATTTTCGACTAATCAAAGGGACTAATCATTGAGATCTGTGCAGGAAAATCCAGAAGAAAGGCCAAAATTTATACGGTACCGATCAAACGTTATGCCAACTCAATGATTTCAGTTCTGGTATCAATCCAAAGGGACAAACAAAAATCAACATATCAAAGAAAGCCCAAAGTATCAACCCAAGACCACTGCAAAAAGACCAAGCCCCAAGGAGCATACTTGGCCGCGGAACCGCGGCCTAAGCCTGCTTGCTCCGCGGTTCCGTGGCCATATTTCCACGTCACCCTCTCAATTTTAGTGCACAATGCTTCTCATAGTGGCTGCTGTTTAGAAATGTACCTCAAGTTCCAGAAGACTCCAGATACTTCTGCCAGATCAGCAAGCTTTGGGATCAACACTAAACTAGCCTATCATTCTAGAAACTTCTTCCTAAACCCTAGCTTAAACCCTAAGCTAAGCCTAACAAGCTCTTTCTAGAAGTCTTTCAACAAACTTTTGGAGGGAACTCAAGAAGGCTTAGGGTTTGGGTGCTCTATAAATAAGACCCTAGGCTCACTTGTAAACCATATAACTCATGAGCTTGGAAAAATCAATCCATTAGTTCATTTGAGAGCCATTCTATCTCTTTCTTCATCTTCTTCTTCCACAAGTCTAGTGAGAGGACTTGTGTGAAACCCTAACCCAAAATTCCAATCAAAAGCCAAGATCCCGAGTACCCATTCATGCAAGAAGCCTTGCAACCTTTTAGGAGCCGAGCCGATCTTCAACAGAGCAAGTGGTCCAAGCCGATCCGCGACTCACGGAGCCGAGCGACGCCAATTCGACAATTTAGTTCTTCTCTTGTAGTTCTTGAGCGACTGTAATCAAATTGTTGATATAAATAAAAGGTGATATTATTTTATCTTGTTTTCTTTAAATTCTCGCATCATGATATCTTTTCAATTCTTGAATACTTTCTGTGTGATGATGTTTGAGTAATACTCCGCTCGTCGAGGAGTCGAGACGATCAACAAATGATGATATAATATATCTTAAATCGATTCTTGAATCCTACGAGTTTTGTAAACCCTAGCAAGTTCAAGAATCGACGACCCAATTCGTTGCGATGCTTTCTTGATTGATATCGCTCGAGATTGGGGAGTTACGATCGTTTCTTGAAATTGCTAGAGGCTAGAATGTGAATGATATCTACGAAAGAACAAGGGTTAAACGATGAAACCCTAATTTCATCAAGAAAGCCCTAACTCTCGTCGATCATCATCGATCTAGTATCAATCCTTCGAAGGACAAGAACACGAAATCTTGAAATTACATCACGTCTATAGATCCGATCGATTCCTACGAGCCTCATTTAGATTCTTGACATTTTGGTTGGAAATATTATCGAAACCCAATTCTTGATTGTTTATCAGTTTCTTGATTCTTGATTAAACTCGTGACACCTGAATCAATTGATAAATTCTTGAATCATGTTTTCTTTTCTTTTCGATTAACTTTTCAATTCAAACAAAGCAAATATAAAAACGAATCGCACAATCCCTGTGGACGATCCGCACTCGCTTACGATCTACAACTGACACCGTAGTTGATTGCGGTCAAATATAATTTTTTGATTGTGAACTTTATTCAATTTTCTAATTACCGACACAAAGAGACTCTTATCGATCTGATTTACTTACTCAGTCTCACATTCTACGATCAATCAAATAGTGCCGAAATCGGGGACTATTTGAATCGATACTTTTACTTACTTTTACATACACAATCCGGAAAATAAATCAATCAAAATGGCGCCATTGCCGGGGATCGCGCGCTAATTCGTTTTATATCAAAGTTTGAATTGAAAGATTTATTTCTTTGTGATTTTTTAGATCAAAATTCGTGCAAACCCTAAACGATTTGTTGTGGTTCATTGCAAGGAAATCTGGAGCTGTTTGGCAATTGAAGAAATTTTTTGGGATATACCAGAGAGCAGAGGGAGTCGACAGAATCTCCCTGGTGAAATTTGGTACATTGTTCCCATTGTCAGACCGCTGAAGAGCGGTGGAAGTACCCCTATTGCGGCGGAACCGCGTCTTGGTGGGGGGATCTCTGGGCTAGGTTTTCTCTGTAAGCTTCTTACCTTCTCCTCTCTCCTCTTTTTTGCTCCAACTGACAATTCTCTACAGGATTCGTTGCAAATAATCGCAGCTCGCAAATTGCAAAAGTAAATTTGTGCGTGATTTTGATTCTTGGTTGTTTGCATTCTAAATACGGAAATTAAGGGGCACGGCCAAATCCAAATTAGGTGGGGATTTCATTACCCTTCCTAGGCCCCGAAAACCACAAAACATGCATCTGCATTGACCCACATTAACTAAAAGAAATCTAGAGATGACTCTAAGGACTGTCGCGCTCAATTAGGACAAGAGAAGGCCGTAGGTAATTCATTGCTTATCCGCGTTTTCTTATGGTGCCTAAGGCGAGTGTGCCTAAGGTTAGTGGTTTTTAATTAGGCCCACTACTTACGTAGTGGAGTACCTTCCCACTTACCTGGCACTTATCCGGCCACAGGGGGATAAAGAGACAGTGGAGGATTCTATCATGTGACTTGTCTTTTGGCAGTTAGGAGCGGTTTAGAGCCGGACCTAGGTGACCACTAGATTCTAGGGTTTGTGTGCTGCATTTGTTGCGTCGCATCATTTTTTTAAAAAAAAAATCCGTCCCTTTTTCAAAGCAAACACCGTATTCATTCATTACCCCTAATTATAAGTCAACGCTGCAACTTGTACTAACCCATTTTAGTGCAAGATAGGCTGAATACGGGATTCTAGTGCCCGTTTAGTCCGTGTACCCTTTATCGACTCCGAAGTCGATATTTCTCCATTTACCTTTTCTTTACCCACTACCACACCCACTCCGATGGATCCGAATCCATCAAACTTCTTTAACCCTAATCTGCCGCCGTCCGTTAGTGCGCAGAATCCACCCCGCAACTCTCTCCAGGAGAGGTGCTACCCTATTCGAGGTCCTCTTTCGACCTGCTTATCCACACCACCAGCCAATGGGGATAACATTGAAATTAAGCCCCAGTACATCAATCTTTTACCCAAATTTCACGGACTCGAGACTGAGGACGCTTACGTTTTCATTACCAAATTTGAAAACGTATGCGCAATGATGGGTACGTCACAACTTTCAGTGGATACGATGCGTCTACGACTTCTTCCATTTACATTGTGCGATATAGCCGAGAAGTGGCTATATAACACTACCGCACACTCTATTACGAATTGGAAAGAATTCGTCGCTGCATTCCTTAAGAAATTTACCCAATCCAAAAGACAGCTCGAATCCGTAGCGAACTGAATCAATTTGCCCAGCTCCCTGCTGAACCATTCTCTAAATGCTTTGAATGTTTCAAGGATCTTTTGGTTCAGTGTCCTCATCACGGCATCCCGAGATGGGAATTGTGCCGAATCATTTATGAGGGCATTAATCCAACCGCTAAACAGAGCCTTGAAAACAAGTGTCAAGGTATTTTTATGACCAAGGATGATGGGGAAGCTTGGAAGTATTTAGAAGAGTTCGCTGAAAAATCACTACAGTGGGAGAGTGGAACCCAACCATTGAATAATGGTGGCGTACACCAAATAGATGTGTCCATAGGCGTTCGAGCTGAGATGGCAGCATTGCAAAAGAAGCTTGACGCTATGGAACACAAATTTGCAGCAGCCTCCCTAAACCCAGTGTCGCTCCCTAAAACTGTTTGTGGGTGCTGTTCTGATCCGTCTCATTTAACGGAAGAATGTCCATTAAACTCTGCTTTTCAAAGTCACGAGCATTCTAATACCGCATTTCAAAGACCTCGAAACGATCCATATTCTTCCACGTATAATCAGGGTTGGAGGAATCACCCGAATTTCGCTTGGAACCAAAACCAATCTCAAAACACGGTTCCAAACACGAATAATTTTCAAAGGGCTCTTCCTCGACCACAACAGCAACCCCTTCAACTCACTCAGCACCCCTATCAGTCATAAAATTTCCAAAATCAGGTCAACACTCCTGCACAGTCTAATCCTATGACCTGTTCTGATGAATTCTCTCAATTCAATCAAACCATGAAATCACTTTTATCAAATTTCATAGAGGTTTCGACTGAGGTTAGATCTTCCGTCAGTGAGATAAAGAAAAACTTAGCGTTACAAGCTGAGAGTATCAGATCGATGGAAGCTGAAATAGCTCGCCTAAAAGCTGAAATGAGTGCGAGAGAAAAAGGGAAACTTCCCTCTCAACCCCTACAGAATCCTGGGCATTACAATGTAAATGCTATCACAACGTTGAGATCGGGAAGAGTGCTGAACAATCATGTCGGGGAAGGTATTGAAGATACTGAAAATCATATCAACACCCCGGCTGAGACCTTTCCACACACACACACTTCTCCTTCTGATCCTTCTTCTTCTACCACACCATCTTCTCGAGAGCCTATTCTCCATTTCCCATTAGGCTCAACACCTTCTCCCAACCCTTATAGTTCTCCACAGACGGTCCCCACACCTCTTTTGGGACCGCGTCCCCTCTTCTTTCTCCTGTGATGGACCCTGCGCTTATTGCGAAAGCTCCTTACCCGAACCGGTTAAGGGCTAATAGAACGAGTCCTCATATGGAGAAAATTTTGGAAATGTTCAAACAGGTTAACATCAATATCCCTCTCCTAGATGCAATTCAACAAGTCCCCGCTTATGCGAAAATTCTTAAGGACTTGTGCGCTAGGAAGAGGAAGACTCAAGTGCCGAAGAAGGTCTTCATGTCTAATAATATTAGCACTGCTTTTATTCCCCAGCTACCAAAGAAACGAAAGGACCCAGGATGTCCTACAATATCGATTTCTATTGGGGGTATAAACATAATTCGTGCTCTTTTAGACCTTGGCGCAAGTGTTAACCTGCTCCCTTATTCTGTCTATGAGCAATTAGGGATTGGAGAGCTGAAACCTGCTCACTGCACTCTCCAGATGGCAGACCGATCTATCACCAAACCAAGGGGTGAATTAGAGGATGTGTTGATAAAGGTCGGGGAATTTGTTTTACCTGTAGACTTCATTGTTCTCGACACACATCCTGTAGCAAACCCCCGGGGCCAAATTCCGGTGATTCTAGGTCGTCCTTTCCTTGCCACTTCCAAGGTTGTTATAAACTGTAGAAATGGTTCAATGAACTTATCATTTGGAAATATGACCATTGAACTAAATATCTACAAAGTTGGAAGTCAGCCATCAGAACCCTCTGCTCATATTTTAGATGTATGCTCTGTCCATGAGATCGCTCCCGATAGTTGTTTAGCTGAGGAACTTTGCTTTACTGATCTCGATGACATTACCACATCTCTGTTTGATTTCACACATGATCTTAGTGAGGACACTTTCTCTACACGTGAGTCCTGCACTTCTGACTTTTCTCCACCCGAGTCTGTATCTTTCACAGGCTCTAAGCTTCTTTGTAAATCAAAAAATCACTCAATGATACCTCCTTCTATCATTTCTCCGCCTGAATTAGATCTCAAAATATTACCTTCTTGTAGGGTTCCTAGGCACTCCCAAGAGGTCTCACAAGGCATCAACCATGCCAATTTCAAAATTTACGGTGCCGAGAAACCCTAGACTAGATCGTTAACTAGAATTTTAGGCGAAACTAGCAACTAGCTAACAACTTAACTAAAGAGAAAGCGGAAATACAACCTTTGTAGATCCGGTCCTCCACCTCCATGGCTCCACGATGAAGTCTACTCGCTGTACAAATCGGATCTTGGGCTCTAGCGTCAGCTTCATCGGAGAAAAAGCGGGCTAGGTCATCGACGACGATGCCGAAGATGATCTACGTCGAGGCATCACTAGATCAAGCTCCCACTTCACCAAGTCATGAAACTTGTGAAGAAAACACACTCTACTACATGGCAAGAGGTAGAGGATGAAGAAATAGGAAGTGGGTTCACTTTAGAATTGGATTTGTCACTCATTTCATCAAGTCACCATTGATGAAGTCTAGGTTTTCTTCTTGAAGAAGAAGAAGAAGAAGATGATAATATTATGATAAGTATATTGAAAAGAATAATAAAATCATCCTTATCATAATATTAACCATAGTTATGTGTAAAGAATTGACTAAGGTTAAATGAATGGTTGGGGTCAATGTGATGAAGACAAAAGGGTTACTTTGGTCAAAGCTTCATGAAGCTTCAACAAGCTTCATGAAAGAAAGAAACCCTTTTGTTTTTCTTTTCTCTTTTCTTTTAATCCAAATAAAAAGACAAATGAATGAATAAAAGAAAACCCTAACCATTTACTTAACCATAGGTTTAACTCTTTACACATACCCTAGCAATCTTGCATCATCAAAGATGATACAATCAAGTGCACAAAAATATATCACATATACGATGTCCACATACGAGTGAGAAAATCTATCTTAAGTAAACCGATACTAGTTAATGCAAACTAATATATCAAATATATAATTATGCATTAAATCATTAAATCAACACTTGACTTAATGATCCGGTCATATCACATATAACCGACTAATATCAATAGTAACATCTTATCGAATCAACACTTGATCCGATAACCCGGCTATAACGCATATAACCGATCAATGTTACAAATCGCGAGAATCGAATACAGTATCACATACTGGTATTATTCTCGGTCCCGCACATATCTCATATGCGCTCCTATTTCGTTTCGCTTGAGCCAGGAAACCTCTGTGTAGGACTCTAAAGACTCGTCAATACGCCGGCAGCCGGTGATGATCATATCAAACACCCACAAGCCGCAAGCGGTCTGCTAAACGTAACGGCCACCCGGGTATTGAGCGATCAGAAGATCGACGAGCAAGCCCGCTCACACTCCTGTGAATCCAACCAGTAACACTTACCGTACAGTCCGGTCTGATCGTCTGTTATGTCGCATATCTCGCCTAGGGGTGGTAAACGTCAGACCCAAATAGCTCGATAAGTCGTGTCGATATGAGGTCTATAACAATTCGAGAAACTACTGGTAACACTTACCAGTAAATCTCAGCAACCCTGGCCAGGGATTTCCGGTTATAGCCAATCGAACACTGCGCAACATCAACTCCATATACTGGGAGAGACGAATCCCCTCCTATCGCTCATTGCCTCCATGTGACTCGGGACTGTACCCAAAAAACAACGTTTTGCACGCCCACTTGGACGTGGTAAGGTGGAAATCAAAGTACAGTGGGAACCACACAAGACTCTATGACGATCTCGGGTCAACAGACTACTCTGTACCAGTGTCACCAGAGAACTGCCATCTGACGTAAGGTATAATACCATCTGGGAGTTCTCGGCGAGTCCGTCCAGTGTACCCAGTCTCCACTGAGCACCCGTATATCATCTCCGATGTCAAACACCAATGGATATGGGATCATCCATCGCCCATCTGTATAGGTCGAGAAGGTATATGCTAGTCTACTCTGGTATATCGATGCCCCGTCTCGATACACCCACGACTAGGGACCTTGAAGGATGTACTTATGGACTACCATGTCCCCACTAGTATGATCCGCATCATAGTCCAGGTAGTCAAGTACACATCCTAAGGGCTTTACCAACATGTAACAGAGAGACAATCAGTATACACGTTAAGGTAAAGAGTAACCAGATAGCATACTATCATGTCGAGCAAGAAAGTCCTCCCCATATATGTCCCAGCATCCACTACAATATACATCCAATGTACAGTAATGGCCTCCAGGGCATACATATAACTAACAATCTCCCACTTGCACTAGGGCCATCTGATAGCAGTGGTTGTAGTATCTCATACTCAACCATCCCATAAAAGTCTCTCTCTGGGAATAGGCCTTCGTGAGTGGATCCGCCGTGTTGTCCTCTGAGTCTACTCTCCTGACCTCGATCCCCTGGAGATCAACCATCTCCATGATCAGGTGATACTGCCTTAGAATATGTCTGGATCACTGATGGGACCTGCGTTCCTTGGCATAAGCCACAACCCCATTGTCTCACAATGGTAGGAACGTAGTTCATCTCATGAACCTATATACACCCAAACAGCCTCTTTGGTAGCATCTTAAGTAGCGATGTATCCTGCCTTTATCTTCTAGTATGCCACGGCATTTAGCTTGGAACTCTTCCAACATATTGTCCCTTTACTGAGGGTAAAGACAATGCCTGTGACTGACACTCAGTCGTCTTTATCACCCTGGAACACTTCCAGTGATTCTTCCCAGGATGAATTGATACCATCTCACTACAGCTAGTGAGTATCCTAACATCCATTTAGATCTATCTCATAGATCCAAAATCCAGGATTTAGTAGGTATCATTATGATCCTGTATGGAGAATCATCGTGATAATCGGAGATTGATCGAGCGTAGCATAGGAAACTCTTTTCCTATCAAGAGTATGTTTTCCACGTACTCTACGAGAATCGCTACCATACTCCCTACTACCTTTTTGTTCATACAAGGTTCATCTACCATTTTGAGGATGTCAAACTCTTTGACTAACACATCAAAACAGACGTTCCAACTCCGCGATGCCTGCTTTATCTTATAAAGCATCTTGCACACGTTTCCGCTGCTCCCACTGTCTACGAGGCCCTATGGCTGTGTACTTATAGACGCACTCTTCTAAAACATCATTTAGAAAAGCAGTCATGACACTCAACCACCAGATATCGTAGTCATGGTATGTAGCCATAGTTAGTAGGATCTGGATGGACTTAAGCATAGCTACATAGAAAAGGTTTCATCATAAACCACGCCTGGTCGATGACGAAAACCATTAACAAGTCTAGCTTTGAAAGTCACAACCTTTCCATCTACACCAAGTAATCTTCTTAAGATATACTTGCTCCTGATGGGGATTTAAGCCTTCAGATATTAGCAACCAAAGTCCATACTTTGTCGGTGTATATGGATTCCATCTCAGATCTCTAAGCATCCAGCCATTCTTACAGAGTCTTACTCCTGATGGCCAGCTCGAAGCTAGTTGGGTCATCATCTCATGATGCATTCCTCTCTCCCACTGTCATAGAGAAACAAAAGTATCTCTCAGGTGGGTGAGGAACCCTACTAGATCGGCGGAGAGGCTGAGGTTCGTTGGAATCTACTGAATCCCTTGGTCCTATCAAATCATCAGCTGCAGTTTGTATGGCGGGAACATTTCCAGTTCTACATAACTGACCTTGCCTCTAGCTTGTCCGGATTTTGTTTTTAGACATAAGCCGGTCAACCCCAAATCTTAACTAGATTAAGACATGGGCTCTTCCCTTTCCATATCACATATGAAGTGGTAGGCAATTGATTTGATTTGAACCCTATTCAATAGGTATGCAGCTTCTCAAGTGCATAACTCCCAAAAGGAAACAGGTAACTCAGTAGTACTCATCATAGAGCACACCTTATCATATAGGGTGTATCTGCTCCACCCCGATATACCATCTTGCAATGGTGTATAGGAGGAGTAATGCTGAGAGAGAATCTCATTCTCCTTTAGAATAATCCAGGAATTCCGTGCTCAAGTATTCTCCTCCCTGATCACATCAAAGGACATAATACTTATACCCGTAGTTTGGTTCTCTACTTCTAGCTTATATTCTGTGAATATCTCAAAAGGTTCGTACTCATGTTTCAACAGGAACATATGACTGAATCTTGAGAGATTATCCGAGAATGTAATGAAGTACAAAGAACCGGTCTTGGCATGTGTAGACAGGGGACCTACATACATCAACATGTATCATCCCAAGAGTTCATTAACTCTTTCTCTGCTTCCAGTAAACAGAGCTATGGTCATTTTATCTTTGTGACATGACTGGCAAGTTTCATAAGATGTAAATTCAAACTGATTTACATATACATCTAAATGTAACTTCAGCCAGTCGGGTCGCATTGATATGACCTAGTCTACAATGCCTCAAGAAGGATCCGTTAATTTCTGAACTCTTCCTCTTGTGTGTGTTTTGTATACTAAAAACTGTAGTTTGATTTAGAACGTTAACGCTTTTAGCTAGCGTGCCTGAACCGATCAACTTTTGATATAGGAAATGTTCAAAATATTATCCAACAATACAAAATTTTATCATTTCTTTACTAATAAAGAGAGTGATATGATTTTGTATATCAGGTTCGGTATCTAATAACATTCGTTCAGAATCATTGTATTGGTAATACAGGGTGACAGTGACAGACAGACTTGGCTGCAACTCTTGCCCCGTTTTCTGCCTCATGAAACTTATCACCCGTTCTCAGTTCTCTACCTTTCTGTAGCCCTATGTAACAAATTACATATCTGGGATCCTGATCTGGTATCACATACCCAGGACGTAGAGGATACAGAGAAACAATTATTTGTAATGAACACACCCGAAGATGATGCATCAGCATGCACTCTCTTCGTTTGGGCGGCACGGGAAATCTGGTATTCCACAATTTCCTGCTCTGTCTTATAACAATTATAAGGTGGAGCGGGACCAACGTTCCCCAGCTCAGTATAACAAGCGGGTTCGGTCAATAATCCGTATTATTATCTTGATTAAGGCGTGATATGGTCGCTACCAGGAGAGGGAGAGAAGAAAACACTCAGCGTGCGCTCTTGCAAGAATAGATTGGTTATTATTTTATCTAATCAGGATGGCTCCTACTGCTTTTTATCAAATCTTCCTTCAAACCCTAAAAGGAAAGACTAGCCGGGATTAATTACACACTACAAGTTCGCCAATCTTTCAGCCAGACCAGTGTCGGTACTTTGAGGGAGGTCCCCCGTACTTTCGCACGAACCTAATTAATGTAAACCTCATTTTCCCAGAGTCGTAACCCCGTTGACACCTTTCTAGACACCTACTTGATCGGCTAATTGTAATGTGCAAAACTCTCCCTGGAGTAACAATTACTCGCAGTGGGTATCGGGATCCAACTATCTCATAGAAGGTATGCAATCTCATTGCAAATTTCAACACTTGAAATTCCCGATAATATTGCCCCTAGTGTTTATGACCTTGACGAATGCCAAACAACCCATAGTCCACTAGTCAAGTTCAACCAGTACATTTCTTGATCGAATTAAACCTACCCGCACGACCCTTGACGAATGCCAAACAACGCCGTACGAATACCCTAATCCAATCTGCATCATATGTATAAGCAGATAAATACTAGTTAGCTACCGTACACTACGCCTTGACGAATGCCAAACTACCGCAGCACGAATACTAACTAGTACTTACCTGAAATGACGGAGGGCTACGACAGGTTTTTCTGAAAACCTATTGCGTAAAGAACTTGATATCGTTGTAGAATCAAATGATTTTAATATGGAGTGGTTTTGAGGCTTTTCTAGTTTTGCTAAAGGAGTCACTCCCGGTGAAGGGATCGTCGGTCCTTTCCTCGTCGAATGAAGTGCGGGATATATCATATATATCACTGTGCAAAGCAAAAACTCTTAAAAGCAATCAAAAGACAAACCGAGTGTGTAGCATCTGCAAGTTATTGCTAAAGGAGTCATTCCCGGTGAAAGGATCTCGGTCCTTTCCTCATCGAATAAGGTGCAGGATATATCATATATACCGCTGTGCAAAGCAAGAACTGTAGCTACCTGTTTTATTTTGAAATTCAATTCTACAACATCTTAGGTTTCTTTTATTTCATTAATCTCATTAATGAAATCCCATCATTTAAGTACCTAAACATCACAGATAAATACGACGTACACTTATGCCATCCGCATTCGCCTCGATGTCCCCTTGTGCACCGTTAGGTTAGGTAACTAACGACAGAGCGGGGCAGGGCTAGCGCGGGTGTAAAACATAAGTAACGTCTATATAATATATCATATATACTATATACTGTATCTATCACAGAGCATCACATGATCACATCACAGATATCGCAGCAGAAGAAACATATGAAATATTGGATATACTAGGACGTCCGTGTTTTCAATACGAGCCAGTATAAAACACGGATTCCATGGTCGCGATGAATAGCCAAACCCACACCCCTAGACCTCTACGAGAGCGGCAAGCAACCCTACCAATTCTAGGGTTAGGAGACCCGGACTCGACTCCTCGAGTTGGTCTCTCACTGGACCCCAGAACCCGGTTACTTGTGCTCTCCTCCTTGGGTCTATCCTAGTGCGGAAAAGTAAATAATATACAAACGGTGACATCTTCCGCAACCTGGAAGTGCCCCAATAAAAGAATATTACATACAAGTTTTTTACATGAATGAAAATGAAAAACACCATCTCACATAAAAAAAAAAACCCCCGGCTATTCAAACACGACAATCCAATACAACATATCCAGCAACACATAACATCACATGTCATCAACGTAAGTAAATATACGCATCCTAATTGTCGTTGACATATAGCAACGAAACCGGCGATATCACATATTACACTTATGGTCACAGAAAAGAAAGTGTAAAACTACAACAGTTGGAATCCGCAACCACCTCAGACATCGCATGCCTGACCAAATGAATTCTTTAGACATCGCATGCCTAACAATTATAAACCCCGCATTCTAGTCTCAAAATCGAAAACTCTTTTCAATATCAAGTCGGGCAATTCAACAAGATTCCCGACATCCTGATCGAATGCTCGTCGCAAACTTTAGTAGGCGGTCGCACCCCCGATGCCGTCGACGAAGTGCACCAAGGCGGAACACCGCTACCGCGAGCACCCGAACGGATGCTTTCGGCGACGGGGTTCTCCAACAGTCACTTGGTCGAAGCTTTGGAGTGAAGCTGTCTATTAAGTTTACCCGGCGAGTATCTGCGTACGCTACGTGATTGCGACGGACTTTTGATCACATCAAAATTCCGTGGCAACCGATCAAGTGAGACTAAACCGCTAGATTTATAACATTCATTCAGTTATCTCATAACTTTTGTGAATTCCAATTGTTGTATCACATTCCGGATAAACAGAAAATGTTAAACTTTCTGATTGAACATTCGAACACCCAAGTTTTCCCGAAACAGCTCAACACGTGAAATAAGTCTAACAACATTCAGTTCGTGCCTCAGTACCAACGGTCCAGCCGTAGAAGGGTCAAGCCAACGCCTCACATGTGGCACGCCGTACTGCCCCAAACCCGAAGGTTCAAAGGGCAGTTCAAGACGGTCACATAATCGAGTTAAGGTTTGTTGTCTTCTAGAAGGTCCATCGCGTTACTTGCACTACTTAGAATGTCGTTAAACTACGGAAAAATCCAACACTTGGAAATTTCCCGACAGGGGAAAAATTGGGTATTTATATCCGGTCGAACTTTTTAACATATTCTAAAATTTATCCGGAAAGCCATATAGACAAAATCTGATACTCCGATCGAAACACCGAATCCCCAAAACAACCCCAGAAAATTCAACTCTTGAATAAAATTTAAAAATACACAGAGAACTCAGCACTGCAAACTAGGAATTACTGTGCAAAATTTATTGCAAGAGGAGACAAAAGGGCCGCGGAACCGCCGCATTAGCATGCTAATGCCGCGGTTCCGCCGCGCTTTGTTGGATTCAGGGGCCCCGTTTTATACAGTAATTCTTAGAATCTTCTACTGAGTTTTCTGAATATTTTTAATTCTCAAAAAACCACGATTTTCAAAAATGTACAGAGAGCAATATTAGGGTTACGGTTTCGGTTCGATAGGATTTCTAACTCCGTCTACGCATCGCCGAAGGCTCTAGCTAGGCTCTGATACCACTGTAGGGTTCCGAGGCACTCCCAAGAGGTCTCACAAGGTATCAACCATGCCAATTTCAAAATTTACGGTGCCGAGAAACCCTAGACTAGATCGTTAACTAGAATTTTAGGCGAAACTAGCAACTAGCTAACAACTTATCTAAAGAGAAAGCGGAAATACAACCTTTGTAGATCCGGTCCTCCACCTCCACGGTTCCGCGATGAAGTCTCCTCGCTGTACAAATCGGATCTTGGGCTCTAGCGTCGGCTTCATCGGAGAAAAAGCGGGCTAGGTCATCGACGACGATGCCGAAGATGATCTACGTCGAGGCATCACTAGATCAAGCTCCCACATCACCAAGTCATGAAACTTGTGAAGAAAACACACTCTACTACTTGGCAAGAGGTAGGGGATGAAGAAATAGGAATTGGGTTCACTTTAGAATTGGATTTGTCACTCATTTCATCAAGTCACCATTGATGAAGTCTAGGTTTTCTTCTTGAAGAAGAAGAAGAAGAAGATGATAATATTATGATAAGTATATTGAAAAGAATAATAAAATCATCCTTATCATAATATTAACCATAGTTATGTGTAGAGAATTGACTAAGGTTAAATGAATGGTTGGGGTCAATGAGATGAAGACAAAAGGGTTACTTTGGTCAAAGCTTCATGAAGCTTCAACAAGTTTCATGAAAGAAAGAAACCCTTTTGTTTTTCTTTTCTCTCTTTTTTTAATCCAAATAAAAAGACAAATGAATGAATAAAAGAAAACCCTAACCATTTACTTAACCATAGGTTTAACTCTTTACACATACCCTAGCAATCTTGCATCATCAAACATGATACAATCAAGTGTACAAAAATATATCACATATACGATGTGCACATACGAGTGAGAAAATCCATCTAAAGTAAACCGATACTAGTTAATGCAAACTAATATATCAAATATATAATTATGCATTAAATCATTAAATTAACACTTGAGTTAATGATCCGGTCATATCACATATAACCGACTAATATCAATAGTAACATCTTATCGAATCAACACTTGATCCGATAACCCGGCTATAACGCATATAACCGATCAATGTTACAAATCGCGAGAATCGAATACAGTATCACATACTAGTATTATTCTCGGTTCCGCACATATCTCATATGCGCTCCTATTTCGTTTCGCTTGAGCCGGGAAACCTCTGTGTAGGACTCTAAAGACTCGTCAATACGCCGGCAGCAGGTGATGATCATATCAAACACCTACAAGCCGCAAGCGGTCTGCTAAACGTAACGGCCACCGGGGTATTGAGCAATCAGAAGATCGACGAGCAAGCCCGCTCACACTCCTGTGAATCCAACCAGTAACACTTACCGTACAGTCCGGTCTGATCGTCTGATATGTCACATATCTCGCCTAGGGGTGGTAAACGTCAGACCCCAATAGCTCGATAAGTCGTGTCGATATGAGGTCTATAACAATTCGAGAAACTACTGGTAACACTTACCAGTAAATCTCAGCAACCCTGGCCAGGGATTTCCGGTTATAGCCAATCGAACAAAGTGCAACATCAACTCCCTATACCGGGAGAGACGAATCCCCTCCTATCGCTCATTGCCTCCATGTGACTCGGGACTGTACCCAAAAACCACCGTTTTGCACGCCCTGTTGGACGTGGTAAGGTGGAAATCAAAGTACAGTGGGAACCACACAAGACTCTATGACGATCTCGGGTCAACAGACTACTCTGTACCAGTGTCACCAGAGAACTTCCATCTGACGTAAGGTATAATACCATCTGGGAGTTCTCGGCGAGTCTGTCCAGTGTACCCAGTCTCCACTGAGCACCCGTATATCATCTCCGATGTCAAACACCAATGGATATGGGATCATCCATCGCCCATCTGTATGGGTCGAGAAGGTATACGCTAGTCTACTCTGGTATATCGATGCCCCGTCTCGATACACCCACGACTAGGGACCTTGAAGGATGTAATTATGGACTACCATGTCCCCACTAGTATGATCCGCATCGTAGTCCAGGTAGTCAAGTACACATCCTAAGGGCTTTACCAACATGTAACAGAGAGACAATCCGTATACACGTTAAGGTAAAGAGTAACCAGATAGCATACTATCATGTCGAGCAAGAAAGTCCTCCCTATATATGTCCCAGCATCCACTACAATATACATCCAATGTACAATAATGGCCTCTAGGGCATACATATAACTAACACTTCTTACCTTAAATATGCTTATTTAGGTGAGAATGAGTCTTTACCGGTTATAATATCCGCTTCTCTTGCATCAGAGCAAGAGAATGCACTTTTATCGGTATTGAGATCTAACAAAGAGGCGTTTGGTTGGAGTATGGCGGACATCAAAGGGATTAGTCCCTTGATAGTTGAACATCATATACATGTGATGGATGATGCCAGACCAACCCGAGAACCACAGAGACGGTTGAATCCCGTCATGAAGGAAGCGGTCATGAAAGAGATCGTCAAATACTTAGATAATGGTATTATATACCACATCTCCGATAGCCAGTAGATGAGTCCTATACATGTCGTTCCTAAGAAATCCGGCATCACTGTTATAACCAATTAGGCAAATGAGTTGATTCAGACACGTGCCCAAACTTGGTGGTGTGTATGTATTGATTATAGAAAACACAACGCTGCCATGAGGAAAGAGCATTTTCCTCTACCATTCATTGATCAGATGCTGGAACGCTTAGCGGGACGAGAGTATTATTGTTTTATGGACGGATACTCAGGCTATAATCAGGTCCCCATCGCCAAAAAGGATCAAGATAAAACCACTTTTACTTGTCCTTTTGGTACCTTTGCTTACAGTCGCATGCCCTTTGGGCTATGCAATGCTTCCGCTACCTTTCAGCGGTGTATGATGGGGATATTCTCTGATATGGTAGAGAATTTTCTGGAGATCTTTATGGACGATTTCTCGATTTTTGGAGACTCTTTTTCTGATTGCCTAGCGAATCTTGACGCTGTTCTTACTCGTTGCAAAGAGAAGAACTTGACTTTGAACTGGGAAAAATGGCATTTTATGGTCCAAGAAGGAATAGTCCTTGGACATGTCATTTCACAGAAAGGCATTGAGGTTGACAGAGCTAAGATAGATGTCATTCAAAACCTCCCTCATCCCAAAAGCGTCAAAGATATTCGATCTTTCCTTGGCCATACGGGCTTTTATAGAAGATTCATTAAGGACTTTAGCAAAATTGCTAGACCTTTAACTCTTCACCTGGCCAAGGATACGACCTTCCATTTTGACTCGGATTGTGAGACAGCTTTCGAATCACTTAAACACTCACTCACTTCAGCCCCCGTGCTATCATCACCAAACTGGGACTACCCCTTTGAGCTGATGTGTGACGCATCTGATTTTGCAGTTGGTGCAGTCTTAGGACAACACCTCGAAAAGATACCACACGTGATTTACTATGCTAGTAAGACCCTGAATGATGCGCAAATCAATTATACAACCACAGAAAAAGAACTTTTAGCGGTTGTATTTGCATTAGAAAAATTCAGGCCTTACTTAATTGGCTCACCTATAGTTGTGTATACTGACCATTCCGCTCTAAAACATCTTCTGGCTAAGAAAGATGCAAAAGGTCGACTAATACGTTGGATCCTACTGTTACAAGAATTTGATCTTGTGATCAAAGATAAGAAAGGATGTGGAAACGTAGTAGCTGACCATCTTTCACGCATCATTTCTTCCCCTGTGACCCTGCCGATTAATGACTCGTTCCCTGATGAACAACTCTTGAGCATATCCGCTGATCCATGGTTCAGGGATATTGTGAACTATCATGCCACGGGACTTATACCGAGCGATTGGTCAAAACAGGACAAATATCGTTTTCTTTCCCAAGTAAAACACTTTTACTGGGACGAGCCCTATTTGTTTAAATATTGTCCTGATCAGATCATTCGCCGGTGTGTCCCGAATGAAGAGTTGAAGAGTGTTCTTTCTTTTTGTCATGATCAGGCCTGTGGAGGTCATTTTGGTCCTAGAAAGACAGCGGAAAAAGTTTTGCAATGTGGATTTTATTGGCCGACCTTATTCAAGGACGCATTTGACTATTGCAAAACCTGTACACAATGTCAGTATACGGGTAGAATATCCCAGAGAAATGAAATGCCTCAGCAACCCATCTTGGTTGTTGAAATATTTGATGTTTGGGACATTGATTTTATGGGTCCCTTTCCCAACTGTTAGTTATGTATATGCCCTAGAGGCCATTGTTGTACATATGATGTATATTATAATGGATGCTTGGTTATATATAGAAAAGACTTTCTTGCTCGACATGATAGTATGCTATTTGGTTTCACTTTATCTTAACATGTTGACTTGTATTGGTTTACTGTTTTACTCTGACATGTTGATAAAGCCCTTAGGATCTGTACTCGACTACTGGGACTATGATGAGATCATACTAGTGGGGCCGCGTTAGTCGATGAGTACATCCTATAACTGTTCCTAGTCGAGGGTATATCGAGACAGGGCATCGGTACACCAGAGTAGACTAGCGTATACGCATCTTGACCCATATGATGGGCGATGGATGATCCCATATCCATCGGTGTTAGACATCAGAGATGGTGTACGTGTGCTCAGTGGAGAATGGGTACACTGGACGGACTCGCCGAGAACTCCCAGATGGTGATATACCACACGTCAGATGGCAGTTCTCCGGTGACACTGGTACAGGGTAGTCTGTAGACCGGAGATCGTCATGGAGTCTTGTGTGATTCCCACTGTGCTTTGATTTCTACCTTACCACGTCCAAGAGGGCATGCAAAACGGTGGCTTTTGGGTACAGTCCCGAATCACATGGAGGCAATGAGCGATAGGAGGGGATTCGTCTCTCCCCATATAGGGAGTTGATGTTGTGCTGTGTTCGATTGGCTATAACTGGAAGTCCCTGGCCAGGGATGATATGGAGATTTACTGGTAAGTGTTACTAGTAGTTTCTCGACCCGTTATGAGCCACACATCGACACGACTTATCGGTTACTGGGGTCTGACGTATACCACCCCTAGACTTGATATGCGACATATCAGACGAACAGACCGGACTGTATGGGAGTGTTACTGGTTGGATTCACAGGAGAACGCACAGGCTAGCTTTTTGATCTTCTGATCGCTCAATACCTGGGTGGCTGTTACGTTTAGCTGACCGCTTGCAGCTTGTGGGTGTTTGATATGATCATCACCTGCTACCGGCGTATTGACGATTCTTTAGAGTCCTACACAGAGGTTTCTTGGCTCAGGCGAAACGGAGTAGTGGCGCATATGTGATATGTGCAGGAGCGTGAATAATGCGATATGGGATACCGTATTATATTCTCGCGATATAAGGATATGAACCGGGCCATCGGATCAGGTGTTGATTCGATGAATCGGTACATGATATATTAGTCGGTAATATTCGATATAGCCGGATCATCGATTCAAGTGTTGATTCGATGATTTAATGTATAATAATATATATGATATATTGTATTACATTATCTAATATTGGCTCGCTTTATTATTTCATTTTCTCAGTGGATGATACATTGATATATATGCGATATATGTTAATTGTATTATTTTCTTTTGTTGCAAATATATAATATATATGTGATATATATTATTGTGACATGATATGATTAATTGTTAAACATGTTTAAGGATGATTAATTGAGGTTAGGGTTTGATTAGGGTTAGATGCTTCAAGTTCCTTCTAGAAGCATTTTTCTTTTTGTCATGGTTGTGATATTTTGTGATGACACATTTTTAACTTAACCAAACCCTAACTCTAGTTGTTTCTCTACTCATTCTTAGCCATTCATCCTTGACCATGGTTATATATCAATCATATGTTTTATTTCTATTCATCACAAAAGGATTTTGACATTATGATTATTCTTTTCCATTATCATCTTCTTCTTCTTCTCTCTTGAAGAAGCTCTCTTGAAAATCCTAAAGTGATGATAAAAATATGAGAAAATGATTTAAAAGGAAAGCAAAATTACTACTCTCTCATCCTCATCTCATCTAGCCCATGGGATTAGTGTGTTCTTCTCTTTTGAGTGAGAAAGCTTGAGTCGTAGCAACTTCAAGGTAGATCATCGGAGATTTGGAATACGACAAGCTAGAATGGATCGTTCGAGTCGTGGAGCCTCTCATGAGTCCAGGAGATCGTGGATCGCGGCAAAGGGACTTCTACTCGGAGCTTGTGAAGTGAAGGAGCGGACTACAAAGGTTGTAATCCCTCACACTTAGATAAAAGTTATCATATTGCATGTTAAACCCTAATAATCTAGCAAAGATCCCGGCTTTGGGTTGTTCGGCACGTCTAAATTTTAATCCGGGCATGTTTGATGCCTTATGAACCTTCACAAGAGTGCCTAGGAACCCTACAGTGGTATCAGAGCCTAGCTAGAGCATTAGGCGATGTGTTTACGAAGTTAAAACTCCGATCGAACCCGAAACGACGCAAAAAGACCCCTCTCTGGAAATTTTTTAAATTTTGGGATTTTTCTGAATTAAAAATATGTAAAAAAATCAGCAGGGAATTATAAGAATTACCATAAAACCCGAGCCCCTAATTCCACCAAACGGCGGCGGAAGCGCGGCGCAAGCATGGCTTGCGCGGCGCTTCCGCGGCGGAACAGTGAGATCATGACACGTGGCTTTTATGGTAATGACCGTAGGTACTTGTTGATGTTTCTGGATATTTTTAACAGTGATTCCAGTATTGTTTAAATCAGGGGTTTATTTGGTAATAGTAGAATCGATCGGAATATTTAAGTTCGTATTTCTTTCCGGATATTTAGAAACTGTTAAACTATTTGAACGGATATCATTAACTTACTGTTTCCCGGTACGGAAAACTTTCAAGCGTTGAATTTTTATTCGGGTTTAAATCTTTCGGAAAAATTGTACAAGTTAAGCGGTGGACCCTCTAGAAGACAACAAACCTTAACTCGATTATGTGACCGTCTTGAACTGCCTTTTGAACCTTCGGGTTTGGGGCAGTACGGCGTGCCACATGTGAGGTGTTGGCTTGACCCTTCTACGGCTGGATCACCGGTACTGTGACATATTCTGGGATTATTTGAACCCCGCTCAAGTGTTGAGCAGTTTAGGAAATTTTGGGTGTTTGATTATCTGTTCGAAAAGTTTAATACTGTTTATTTATCTGGAATGTGATACAATATGTGGAATTCATAGAGTTAGGCATGAAATAAGAAGTATGTGATATTTCGGATTTACGATGTCTAAAGTGATTGTGGATTCCAAATATTGTAGTTTTACACTTTCTTTTCTGTGACCGTAAGTGTAATATGTGATATCGCCAGTTTCGTTGCTATATGTCAACGACAATTGGGATGCGCATATTTACTTACGTTGATGATATGAGATATTATGTGTTGCTGTGATATGTTATATTGGATCGTCGCGTTCTGAATAGCCGGGGGTTTTATGTGAGATGAGGGTTTTTATTTTCATTCATGTAAAATTCATTTGTAATGTAATATTCTTTTATTTGGGGCACTTTCAGGTTGCGGTTGCTGTCACCAGTGTATATTATTTACTTTTCCGCATTAGGTAGACCCAAGGAGGGGAGCACAAGTAACCGGGTTCTAGGGTCCAGTGGGAGGCCATCTCGAGGAGTCGAGACCGGGTCTTCTAACCCTAGAATTGGCAGTGTTACTTGCCGCTCTCGTAGGGGTTTTGGGATGTGGGTTTGGCTATTCGTCGCGACCGTGGAATCCGTGTTTTATACAGGCTCATATTGAAAACACGGACGTCCTAGTATATCCAATATTTCATATATGTTCTTCTGCTGCAATGTTCTGTGATGAGATCATATTACTGCCTGAGACGAATGCTTATACTATATATATATGCTGATATATAAATATTACTGCTTTCGTTTCTTCTGTGATGCTTAGGAAGCATAAGCTGATGGGATTTTTATTAATGAGATTAATAAAAGAAAAGAAACCTAAAGATGTTGTAGAATCAAAAACTTTATAAAAGGGGTAGCTACAGTTTTGCTTTGCACAGTGATATATACGATATATCCAGCACCTTATTCGATGAGGAAAGGACCGAGATCCCTTCACCGGGAGTTACTCCTTTAGCAAAACTGGCAGATGCTACAAAACACGGTTTGTCTTTTGATTGCTTTTAGTGTTTTGCTTTGCACAGTGGTATATGTGATATATCCTGCACCTTATTCGATGAGGAAAGGGCCGACGATCCCTTCACCGGGAGTGACCCCTTTAGCGAAATTAAGAAAAACCTCAAAAACACTCCTTTTCAAAAACTACACGATTCTACGACGATATCAAGTTCATTACGCTCAGGGTTTTTTGAAAAACCTGCGTAGCCCTCCGTCATTTCAGATAAAGAATATTTAGTATTCGTGCTACGTTTGTTGGCCTTTGTCAAGGCGTAGTGTGCGGTAGCTAACTGGTACTTATCTGTTTAAACATATGATGTGATTGGATTAGGGTATTCGTACGACCTTGTTGGCCTTTGTCAAGGGTCGTGCGGGTGGGTTTAATTCAATCGGGAAATGACAGGTTGAACTTGACTAGCTTCCTATGGTTTGTTGGCCTTTGTCAAGGTCATAGGGGTTAGGGGCAAAAACATTATCGGGAATTTCAAGTGTTGAAATTTGCAATGAGATTGCATACCTCCTATGAGATAGTTGGATCCTGATACCCACTGCGAGTAAGAGTTACTCCTGGGAGAGTTTTACACACGACAATTAGTCATTCAAGTAGGTGTCTAGAAAAGTGTTAACGGGGTTACGCCTCTTGGAAAACGAGGTTTACTTTAATTAGGTCCGTGCGAAAGCACGGGGAACCTCCCTCAAAGTACCGACACTGATCTGGCTGAAAGATTGACGAAGTTGTAAGGTGTAATTAATCCCGGCTAATCTTACCTTTTTGGGTTTTAAGGTAGATTTGATAAAAAACAGTGGGAGACATCCTGATTAGATAAGATAATAACCAATCTAATCTTGCAAGATCATACGCTAAAGTGTTTTCTTCTCCCTCTCTCCAGGTAGCGACCATGTCATGCCATAATCAAGATAATAATATAGATGTATTGACTGAACCTGATTATTGTACTGAGCAAGGGAACGTTAGACCCATTCTTTCTTATAAGAGTTATAAGACTGAACAGGAAACAAGAGAATATCTGGATTCTCACGCCGCCCAAAAGAACATGCATGTTGATGCATCTTCTGCGGGTGTGTTTGTTATTGAGAACTGTTTCTCAGTTCACCCTACGTCTTGGGTATTAGATACCGGATCAGGATCCCACATATGAAAACAGTTGCATGGGCTACGTAAAGGTAGAGAACCGGGAAAAGATGATCATTCCGTTCTAGTAGGGAACGGTGCAAATGTTGTAGCCAAAGCAGTTGGCGAATATCACCTTGTATTGCCGAGTCGTAATAGACTGATTCTAAATGAGTGCTATTATATACCGAACATGATGTGCAACATTATATCAGTTTCTTTATTAAGTAAAGAAGGATAAAATTTTGTAGTAAAGGATAATGTTATGAACATATTCCTAGATCAAAAGTTGATTGCATCAGGCTCGTTACATAATGGCATATTCATTCTAAATCAGAATACAGTCCTGAATATACAAAACACACACAAGAGGAAAAGTTCAGATATGAATGAATCCTACTTGTGGCATTGTAGACTTGGTCATATCAATGCGACACGACTGGCTAAGTTGCATAGAGATGGTTATTTGAATTCGTTCGAATTATCATCTTATGATACTTGCCATTCATGTCTCAAAGGAAAAATGACCAAAGCTCCGTTTAGTGGACACGGAGAAAGAGTTACCGAACTCTTAGGACTAGTACATAGTGATGTATGCGGTCCCATGTCTACGCATGCCAGGAACGGTTCTTCCTACTTCATTACATTCACTGACGATCTCTCAAGATTCGGATATGTATTCCTGATGAAACACAAGTCTAAAGCTTTTGAGAAATTCAGAGAATATAAGCACGAAGTAGAGAATCAAACGGCCAAAAGTATTAAGATTCTTCGATCTGATCGAGGAGGTGAATACTTAAGCAATGAGTTCCTAGATTATCTAAAAGAGAATGGGATTCTCTCTCAGCTTACTCCTCCTTATACACCACAGCACAACGGTGTGTCTGAGCGGAGAAATCGCACCCTATTAGATATGGTGCGCTCGATGATGAGTACGGCTGAGTTGCCTATTTCCTTCTGGGGGTATGCACTGGAGACAGCAGCATACCTATTGAATCAAGTTCTAACTAAATCTGTACCTACCGCACCATATGAGATATGGAGTGGGAAGAGACCATGTCTTAAACGAGTTAAGATATGGGGTTGTCTGGCCTATGTCAAAAGGCAAAATCCAGACAAACTCGAGGCACGGTCAGTTCTATGCAAGTTTGTGGGATATCCCAAACATTCACATGGATATTTTTTCTACCATCGCGAGGAAAAAAAGGTGTTTGTTTCTCGACATGCCACCTTTTTGGAAAAGGAATTTCTTGCAAAAGAAATTAGTGGCAAAGAGGTAGAGCTGGAAGAGGTTCCAGATACACAAATTACAACTGAAGATTTAGTGGAACCAGAGGATTCAGTAGTACCCGACAAACCCCAGCCTCTCCGCCGATCTACTAGGGTTTCTCTTCCACCTGAGAGATACTACGGTTTTCTCATTGATGGTGGAAGCGAGGATTGCATCATGGATGATGATGACCCGACTAGTTTCGAGCAGGCCATCACGAGTAGTGACTCTATGAAATGGCTGGATGCAATGCGATCTGAGATGGAATCCATGTACACCAATAAAGTATGGATTTTGGAAAATGCTCCTGAAGGGGTAAAACCCATTGGGAGCAAGTGGATTTTTAAAAGGAAATTTGGTGTAGATAGAAAAGTTGAGACTTTCAAAGCTAGACTTGTAGCAAAGGGTTTTTGTCAACGACCAGGTGTGGATTATGACGAAACCTTTTCTCCAGTGGCTATACTTAAGTCCATCCGGATCTTACTTGCCATTGCTGCATACCATGACTACGAAATCTGGCAAATGGATGTTAAGACCGCCTTTCTAAACGGTGATTTAGAAGAGAGCGTGTACATGACTCAGCCAGAGGGCTTCGTAGATAGTGGGAGCAGCGGAAAGGTGTGCAAGCTGCTTAAATCCATTTATGGGTTAAAGCAAGTATCGCAGAGTTGGAACATCTGTTTTGATGTTGTAGTCAAAGAGTTTGACTTCATCAAAAATATAGATGAACCTTGTATCTATAAGAAGGTAGCAGAGGGTAAGGTTGTCTTCCTCGTATTGTACGTGGATGACATACTCTTGATTGGAAATGATATTCCTATGTTACAATCAGTCAAGCTCTTCTTATCACAGAGATTCTCTATGAAAGATCTTGGTGATGCCTCATGCATATTGGGAATCATGATCTATAGAGATAGATCTAAACGGATACTGGGATTGTCCCAATCCAGGTATATTGACACCATACTAAAAAGGTTTAGTATGGAAGAATCCAAGCGTGGAAACCAACCCACGATCTCCGGACTCACTCTCTCCAAAGAGATGTCTCCCAAGACTGATTTGGAGAGAGCTCGCATGCAAGGGATACCCTATGCTTCGGCAGTAGGCTCTATCATGTATGCGATGCTATGTACCAGACCCGATGTAGCATACTCACTAAGTGTAGTGAGACGGTATCAAGCAGATCCTGGAGAGAGTCATTGGACAGCTGTGAAGAACATTCTCAAGTACTTACGAAGGACTAAGGAGATGTTCTTGGTGTATGGTAACGGAGAACTCCAGGTCGAGTCCTTTACCGATTCCAGCTTCCAAAGTGATAAGGACGACTCTAAGTCGCATTCGGGTTTTGTCTTTACTCTCAATGGAGGGGCGGTATGTTGGAAGAGTTCCAAACAGGATACCGTTGCAGACACAACGATGGAGGCTGAATACATCGCTGCCAACGATGCTGCCAAAGAAGCTGTCTGGATCAAGAAGTTCATTAGTGAACTTGGTGTGGTTCCATCCATTGAGCATCCAATACCTCTGTATTGTGATAACAATGGAGCTGCAGCTTTAGCCAAGGAACCCAGGTCCCATCAAAAGTCCAGACATATTCTGAGGCGGTATCACCTGATCAGGGAGATAGTTGATCGCCGGGAGATCGAGGTCAGGAGAGTAGATACGAAGGACAACACTGCGGATCCATTCACGAAGGCTATTCCCCAGATACAGTTTGAGAGATTATTCGGGATGCTAGGTATGAGATACTACAGCAGCTGGCCTTAGTGCACGTGGGAGATTGTTAGTTATGTATATGCCCTAGAGGCCATTGTTGTACATATGATGTATATTATAATGGATGCTTGGTTATATATGGAGAAGACTTTCTTGCTCGACATGATAGTATGCTATTTGGTTTCACTTTATCTTAACATGTTGACTTGTATTGGTTTACTGTTTTACTTTCACATGTTGATAAAGCCCTTAGGATCTGTACTCGACTACTGGGACTATGATGAGATCATACTAGTGGGGCCGCGGTAGTCGATGAGTACATCCTATAACTGTTCCTAGTCGAGGGTATATCGAGACAGGGCATCGGTACACCAGAGTAGACTAGCGTATACGCATCTTGACCCATATGATGGGCGATGGATGATCCCATATCCATCGGTGTTAGACATCAGAGATGGTGTACGGGTGCTCAGTGGAGACTGGGTACACTGGACGGACTCGCCGAGAACTTCCAGATGGTGATATACCACACGTCAGATGGCAGTTCTCTGGTGACACTGGTACAGGGTAGTCTGTAGACCAGAGATCGTCATGGAGTCTTGTGTGATTCCCACTGTGCTTTGATTTCCACCTTACCACGTCCAAGAGGGCATGCAAAATGGTGGCTTTTGGGTACAGTCCCGAATCACATGGAGGCAATGAGCAATAGGAGAGGATTCGTCTCTCCCGGTATAGGGAGTTGATGTTGTGCTGTGTTCGATTGGCTATAACTGGAAGTCCCTGGCCAGGGCTGATATGGAGATTTACCGGTAAGTGTTACTAGTAGTTTCTCGACCCGTTATGAGCCACACATCGACATGACTTATCGGTTACTGGGGTCTGACGTATACCACCCCTAGACTTGATATGCGACATATCAGACGAACAGACCGGACTGTACGGGAGTGTTACTGGTTGGATTCACAGGAGAACGCACAGGCTAGCTTGTTGATCTTCTGATCGCTCAATACCTGGGTGGCTGTTACGTTTAGCTGACCACTTGCAGCTTGTGGGTGTTTGATATGATCATCACCTGCTACCGGCGTATTGACGATTCTTTAGAGTCCTACACAGAGGTTTCTTGGCTCAGGCGAAACGGAGTAGTGGCGCATATGTGATATGTGCAGGAGCGTGAATAATGCGATATGGGATACCGTATTATATTCTCGCGATATAAGGATATGAACCGGGTCATCGGATCAGGTGTTGATTCGATGAATCGGTACATGATATATTAGTCGGTAATATTCGATATAGCCGGATCATTGATTCAAGTGTTGATTCGATGATTTAATGTATAATAATATATATGATATATTGTATTACATTATCTAATATTGGCTCGCTTTATTATTTCATTTTCTCAGTGGATGATACATTGATATATATGCGATATATGTTAATTGTATTATTTTCTTTTGTTGCAAATATATAATATATTGTGATATATATTATTGTGACATGATATGATTAATTGTTAAACATGTTTAAGGATGATTAATTGAGGTTAGGGTTTGATTAGGGTTAGATGCTTCAAGTTCCTTCTAGAAGCATTTTTCTTTTTGTCATGGTTGTGATATTTTGTGATGACACATTTTTAACTTAACCAAACCCTAACTCTAGTTGTTTCTCTACTCATTCTTAGCCATTCATCCTTGACCATGGTTATATATCAATCATATGTTTTATTTCTATTCATCACAAAAGGATTTTGACATTATGATTATTCTTTTCCATTATCATCTTCTTCTTCTTCTCTCTTGAAGAAGCTCTCTTGAAAATCCTAAAGTGATGATAAAAATATGAGAAAATGATTTAAAAGGAAAGCAAAATTACTACTCTCTCATCCTCATCTCATCTAGCCCATGGGATTAGTGTGTTCTTCTCTTTTGAGTGAGAAAGCTTGAGTCGTAGCAACTTCAAGGTAGATCATCGGAGATTTGGAATACGTCAAGCTAGAATGGATCGTTCGAGTCGTGGAGCCTCTCATGAGTCTGGGAGATCGTGGATCGCGGCAAAGGGACTTCTACTCGGAGCTTGTGAAGTGAAGGAGCGGACTACAAAGGTTGTAATCCCTCACACTTAGATAAAAGTTATCATATTTCATGTTAAACCCTAATAATCTAGCAAAGATCCCGGCTTTGGGTTGTTCGGCATGTCTAAATTTTAATCCGGGCATGTTTGATGCCTTATGAACCTTCACAAGAGTGCCTAGGAACCCTACACCAACTCCTTTGGGAATTTGTACATATTGCTGGCAGTTGATTATGTCTCAAAGTGGGTAGAAGCCATTCCATGTCGCACTAATGACAAGAAAGTTGTCATTAAGTTCTTAAAAGAGAATATCTTTTCGCGATTTGGACACCCACGCGCTATCATTAGCGATAATGGGACACATTTCTGCAACTGGTCTTTCGAGGCTCTGATGCGAAAATACTCAATCAACCACCGACTTTCTACACCCTATCATCCCCAAACAAGCGGGCAGGCTGAAATCTCAAACAGACAAATCAAACTTATCCTGGAGAAAACTGTTGCTAAAAATAGAAAAGACTGGTCGACCAAACTGACAGATGCTCTTTGGGCATTCAGGACTGCATATAAGACCGACCTAGGAATGTCTTCATATAGGATAGTGTTTGGGAAAGCATGTCATTTACCCGTCGAGATAGAACATAAAGCATTGTGGGCTATAAAAGAAATAAATTTTGATCTGAACCTTGCTTGCAACTTTCGGAAGCTGCAACTTAATGAGCTAAGCGAACTCCGCGATGAAGCTTATGATAATGCTGTAATCACAAAGAATAGGACTAAGGTTTTTCACAATAAAAACATTTTGAGAAAAACATTTTCACCTGGTCAACAAGTCCTTCTTTATGATTCACGATTACACCTTCACGCGGGTAAGCTCCGATCTCGATGGGAGGGACCTTTTGTTGTGCGGTCTGTATACCCGCACGGGGCAGTAGAAGTAGAAAATGTTAAAAACGGCACCTTTTTCAAAGTAAATGGACATATAGACTTAAGCCGTATTTTTCCACTGACCCCACGGAGGAGCTCTTGTTCTTACAAGAGCCAGTTTATTTGGATTAAAATTCCTCCGTCTCACCTTCATGTCCAGTATATCACTGCATCATTTTTTGAATGAAGGTGAGTGAAAAGAATAAGTTTGGGGGAAGTTCTTCACTTATATATTTTGCCCCCACTAATAATTCCTCCCAGACTTACAGGTTTTTCAGATATCGCATTTGGCAACAGTGAGGACACTGTTGAAAACAAGTTTGGGGGAGGTTTGTGCTTATTTTTGAATCATTTGCATATCATTTGCATAAGCACAAAACATTTCTTTTAAAAATCTAAAAAAATTGAAAAAATATCAAAACCGATAAAAATTTAAAAATTTTCAAGTATAAAAATAATTTTAATATTTACACTTTTTTGTATATAAATAAGATAATAAAAGTTTAGATAGTGAAAAATTACATCCATGAGATTAGAAAATTTAAGAAAATTAGAAGTTTTCTTATATGAACTAGTAATAAGTTGTTATGAGTCGTTGTCCCAAGGGTTAGTAAGATGAAAGACGTCACTAATCTGAGGATAAAAATAAGTCTGAAAAATAGTTTCTATTCTGGAAACCAAACATTTTGAACGTTGCTACCCTGTTATTCGCACTTACACACGTCTTAAAGCCTGGGATAGTAGAGGATACCTTGAAATGCTCTTGTCTTAAAGCCGATGTATGAAGGAAATAAAAAAAAAAGTGAATAAAAAAATATAAAGTGGTGAGAAAAATGGACACTGGTTTTGTTATCACCAAGGGAAATAAAAAATATATAGCGAGGGTGCTTCTTCACCTAGTGCCCTAAGGCCAACTGGTCTGGGAGTCACTGCTATGCCTTAGGTGGTGCAAGACGAGGAAAATACACCAAGTAAGCAAGCACAGGAGTAATCAGTCGGTTAGTACCTAAAGAAGTATTAACGGTCGCATGAAAGTGTGTGAGCAATTTCAGCTAAAAATTCATTAATCAAAAAGTACTGAGGCTGATGGGCAAGAGTGTGATAGCTTGAATTGAATTCTCCGGGTGTAGGGATGTTTTTACACACACGCAGGGTTATATGATCGATGTTTGGAATAAAGATAGGAATGAAAAATAAGACAATGTTTTATTGAGGGAGGACGTGATTTCTACCATCTTTTCATGACCATTAAGATAGGGCTCATGACAACCGAAAAGCTAGCTTAGTTGGAAACCCTAATTTTCAAGGCTTTTCTTTTACAATTCTTGCCTTTAAATGAAATATTCATGATCTTTCTTTTATTATTGGATTTTGTGGGTGCAATCCGCGGAAAACCCTCAGGAGACAACACTCCTCCTACTAGGGACACCTAGAGGTTAAAAGGCTTGTTGCACGTGCTCAGTGCAATCGTGTTGCCTACGAAAGTGTGCTAGTTAGTTTTTTTCTTTTTTTTTCTCCTTCTCTTTTTAATAAAACAGTTCGCTCGAGAAAATCGAAATTAAGTTTGTGGGAATTTGATTAGTCGAAAATATTGCATATCTTAGCCGGCAATTTCGTCATCATTTGCATTCATGTAGAAGTATTCGGCATTCATATTTTACATATTAGCAAAACTGTCGCAAAATATCAGATTTCAAGTATTAGACTCTAAAACCGACACTATAAAGGAAATTGACCACATTTTATGGTATCGCATCATCCCTACATTTGTGCAACACTTGTTTTGAGATCTGTGCCGGAAAATCCAGAAGAAAGGCCAAAATTTATACGGTACCGATCAAACGTTA
Organism: Agapanthus africanus; assembly: GCA_030015575.1. Taxonomy (NCBI): domain Eukaryota; kingdom Viridiplantae; phylum Streptophyta; class Magnoliopsida; order Asparagales; family Amaryllidaceae; genus Agapanthus; species Agapanthus africanus. The sequence goes on from CM057350.1 coordinate 244,778,936, forward strand.
CGCCAACTCAATGATTTCAGTTCTGGTATCAATCCAAAGGGACAAACAAAAATCAACATATCAAAGAAAGCTCAAAGTATCAACCCAAGACCACTGCAAAAAGACCAAGCCCCAAGGAGCATACTTGGCCGCGGAACCGCGGCCTAAGCCTGCTTGCGCTGCGGTTCCGCGGCCATATTGCCACATCACCCTCTCAATTTTAGTGCACAATGCTTCTCATAGTGGCTGCAGTTCAGAAATGTACCTCATGTTCCAGAAGACTCCAGATACTTCTGCCCGATCAGCAAGCTTTGGGATCAACACTAAACTAGCCTATCATTCTAGAAACTTCTTCCTAAACCCTAGCTTAAACCCTAAGCTAAGCCTAACAAACTCTTTCTAGAAGTCTTTCAACAAACTTTTGGAGGGATCTCAAGAAGGCTTAGGGTTTGGGTGCTCTATAAATAAGACCCCAGGCTCACTTGTAAACCATATAATTCATGAGCTTGGAAAAATCAATCCATTAGTTCATTTGAGAGCCATTCTATCTCTTTCTTCATCTTCTTCTTCCACAAGTCTAGTGAGAGGACTTGTGTGAAACCCTAACCCTAAATTCCAATCAAAAGCCAAGATCCCGAGTACCCATTCAAGCAAGAAGCCTTGCAACCTTTTAGGAGCCGAGCCGATCTTCAACAGAGCAAGTGGTCCAAGCCGATCCGCGACTCACGGAGCCGAGCGACGCCAATTCGACAATTTAGTTCTTCCTCTTGTAGTTCTTGAGCGACTGTAATCAAATTGTTGATATAAATAAAAGGTGATATTCTTTTATCTTGTTTTCTTTAAATTCTCGCACCATGATATCTTTTTAATTCTTGAATACTTTCTGTGTGATGATGTTTGAGTAATACTCTGCTCGTCGAGGAGTCGAGACGATCAATAGAATGATGATGTAATATATCTTAAATCGATTCTTGAATCCTACGAGTTTTGTAAACCCTAGCAAGTTCAAGAATCGACGACCCAATTCGTTGCGATGCTTTCTTGATTGATATCGCTCGAGATTGGGGAGTTACGATCGTTTCTTGAAATTGCTAGAGGCTAGAATGTGAATGATATCTACGAAAGAACCAGGGTTAAACGATGAAACCCTAGTTTCATCAAGAAAGCCCTAACTCTCGTCGATCATCATCGATCTAGTATCAATCCTTCGAAGGACAAGAACACGAAATCTTGAAATTACATCACGTCTATAGATCCGATCGATTCCTACGAGCCTCATTTAGATTCTTGACATTTTGGTTGGAAATATTATCGAAACCCAATTCTTGATTGTTTATCAGTTTCTTGATTCTTGATTAAACTCGTGACACCTGAATCAATTGATAAATTCTTGAATCATGTTTTCTTTTCTTTTCGATTAACTTTTCAATTCAAACAAAGCAAATATAAAAACGAATCGCACAATCCCTGTAGACGATCCGCACTCGCTTACGATCTACAACTGACACCGTAGTTGATTGCGGTCAAATATAATTTTTTGATTGTGAACTTTATTCAATTTTCTAATTACCGACACAAAGAGACTCTTATCGATCTGATTTACTTACTCAGTCTCACATTCTACGATCAATCAAATAGTGCCGAAATCGGGGACTATTTGAATCGATACTTTTACTTACTTTTACATACACAATCCAGAAAATAATTCAATCAAGTATCTTATACTCAACCATCCCATAAAAGTCTCTACTGGGAAAAAGGCCTTTGTGAGTGGATCCGCGCTGTTGTCCTCTGTGTCTACTCTCCTAACCTCGATCTCCCTGGAAATCAACCATCTCCATGATCAGGTGATACTGCCTAAAAATTATATCTGGATTTCTGATAGAACGGGGGTTCCTTAGCATAAGCCACAACTCCATTGTTACACCATGGTAGGAACGAAGTTCATCTCATGAACTTATATATATCCAGACTGCCTCTTTGGTAGCATCCTTGGTAACGATGTGTCTTGCCTTTAATCATCTAGTATGTCACGGTATCTAGCTTGGAACTCTTCCAATATACCGTCCTTCCACTTGGGTAAAGACAATGCCTGTGACTGACATTCAGTCGTCCTTATCACCCTGGAACCTTTCCAGTGATTCTCCCCAGGATCGATTGATACCATCTCACTACAGCTAGTGAGTATCCTAACATCCAATTAGATCTATCTCATAGATCCATAACTCAGGATTTAGGAGGTATCACTTTGATCCTATATGGAGAATCCTTGTGATAAGTGTGTAAGTCTACGTTGCTCACCCCGGTTCTTACGGGGAGGCGGAAACGGCGAAAAACAATAATTTTGGCTCAAGGAAACATGGACTCAAAAGCGAGGATCTTGGCTAAACTAGAAACTAGTAAACTACTAGAGGTTTTAACTACAATGCTGTAGAAAGTATACCTCACGGTACCGGTCCTTCGGGTCTTCATTCCGCTGTCCCGCTCGTCCATCCAAGCTCCAAGCGTCGATCCGGACCTTGGGCACCTCCGCGGCCTTCTTGAGTCGAAGACGATCCACTCGAGAGATGTACACCGAGCTACACCTCGAGCCGAGGCAACTAGGGCAAAGAGATTGCTAGTCAAGAAGCCCTAGGATGTGTAGAGGAGATGTATGGATGTGTTTGTCTTTGCGGGATCTTTTTCTCTCAACACATGAGATCAAAAGATGAGATCAAGAGGATGAAGAAGAAGGAGAAACTTAGCAACCATGGAGCTTTTCTTTTTCTTCTCACTTCAAGAGAGAGAATCAGAAAAGAATTGTGAGATAAAGAAAATGAACCATGGTTCAATAATCCCCAAAACATCATCATTACTAATTCTATCAAGATAAAGTTGATGGCTACATTGAAATGACCATTATCATAATCAAAAAGAAAAAGAAAATGAAAAGAAGAGTGTAGACCTCTCATGAAGGTCAATGGTCAACACCGGTCAACCGGTCAACAAAGTCAAGAGAGGTCATGGTGGTCAAATGGTTAATGCAATTAGCCATTATAAAATTATCACTAAAAGGATTAGTAAATGATGTCCGCGGCTCTTAATGGTTTTGACCAAACGAAATGCCAAAACCCTAATGAGTCCGCCTCAAAATGGTTTTGACCGAATCAACTGTCAAAACCCTAATGAGCCTGCCATATAACGGTTTTGGCAGAACCAACTGCCAAAACCCTAATGAGGCACCTCCTCCTTCATCGCTCCGGAAAACTGTGCATACACACCTGCATCCGCATTCTGTAGAATGCGGATGCACAGAAGACAAAACAAATCCATCTGTGCAATACTAGGATCCGGCTTAAACCAAATCCCACTAGTATTGCCTGCCCGAACACCACACGCACACAAGTGTACGTAGGTGATCGTAGCCCTGCCGTAAAATCATACGGCCTCTACACGTTTTGCTCGGTGCAGGGAAACTCTCTAAGTGGGACTCTAAAGACTCGACACTACGCTGGCAGTCGGTTTAACCACAGACCGCAAGCGGCACTAGCTGTACGTAACGGTCCCTAGGTAGATGTCGATAAGTAGGCCGATGAGGTAAACCCATCCGAACTCCTACTGAGCCTGTATGTGACAATCTTCGTTTAGTTCGGTCTGTTCGTCTGATACATCGCATGGCGGGCCTAGAGGGCGGTGAACGTCAGTCCCCTAATAGCGGTACAAGTCGTGTCGGAGTGTAGCCCAGAACACCCTGAGATAATACTGGAAACCTCCAGTATATCTCGCTTGCCCTGGCCAAGGACTACTTGTGTAATGGCTCTCCTAGACACAGCGCGATGTTAACCCCCAATACCGGGAGAGACGAATCCTGTCTAACCGTCACTGCCTCCAAGTGCTTCGGGACTGCACCCAACTACTACCTGTTTGCATGACTCCTTTGAGCCATGGTAGGGTAGTAATCTAAGTACAGTGGGAACACACTCGAGGCACAGTGACAGTGTCAAGTCGGCGGACTAAGCTGTACTCATGTCACCTGGGAACTGATAACTGACGATAGGTATAATACCAACCAACAGTTCCCGACGAGTCCTGTCCCTGTAAGTCCATGATGCACACCCCACGTGTGGCGGGGAGGCGGAATACTTTAAAAAACCGGTTTTCTCACAACAAAAGAAACTTGTTTTGCTTTGCATCATGAACTTTTTCCCACTTTAGGATCTTTATTAAGCCTTATCTAACAAAACTAAACTATGAGAGTGCTAACTACTAGGTTAAGAAGTTATACTCTCGTGTCTAGTCCTTCGGATCTTCAAGTTCCTCCTGGCTCCTTGGTTCTAGCTCCTTGTTCTTGATCTCCTTTCTTTGGCTACTTCTAGGGTTTGTAAGAGTTCGGTTGCCGGTCTCCTTTGCGTCAAAGATGGATCCACCCGAGGTGCCTACGATCAAGCTCCAACCTCCATGAGATAACTTAGTGATCAAACTTGCTAAGTGAGAAGACTAAGTAGATGTAGAGTGAGTGTTATGGATTAATTGATCTCAAAACTCATTGATTTGCAACACATGCAAGTGTATGAGTTTCATGAAGAAGGGAAGAAAAACCTAGGAGAGAGAAAGCATTTGTGAGAATGAAATTGAAATTAAGAAGTGAGAATGGCTATGTATTTTTCACAATTATTCAACCATGGAATTCTTTAATCAAATAAAAGGCAACCTTACTTGAATAGTAATTCCAAAGTGAATAAATAAATACATAGCCATGCTTTCAACCCATGCATCATAACTCTCCTAATTCCACCTCATTAATCCTTTAATGAAAAAGAATAAATCAATAATGAGGTGTCTTCTTCTAGAATGTCAAACTTGTGAATTTACAAGAATGCCCTTTTCCGTATTTTCATACCCGTATCCGTATTCCGAAAAATACGGATACACTGAGATCAGTATAATCCAATACTACAATACTCGTATCCGGCTTAAACCAAAGCCTACCAGTATTATCCGTCCAATCGTCATTCGAGTAGCCAGTACACGAATGCGATCGAAACCCTGCCGTAAGACCATACGACATCTACATCGTCTCGCCTGATACGGGGAAACCCTCTGTGTGGGACTCTAAAGACTCGACAGTACGCTGGCAGCGGGTTTAACCACAAGTCCGTCAGTGGCACTAGCTGTACGTAACGGCAACCCAGGTACGTGTCGAAAAGGAGGCCGACGAGCGAACTCGTCCGTAACCCCTACTGAGCCTGTCCGTGACAATATCCGCGCAGTCCGGTCTGTTCGTCTTAGAGTATCGCATGTATGGTCTAGGGAGGTGGTGAACGTCAGACCCCTAACAACCGTACAAGTTGTAGGGTTCCTAGGCACACTAATGAGGTCTCACAAGGCATCAACCATGCAAATTTCAAATTTTACGGGTGCCGAGAAACCCTAATACGGATCGTTAACTAGAAATTTAGGCGACAAATGCAACTAGTTAACAACTTAACTAAAAGAACGGAAATACAACCTTTGTAGATCCGGTCCCCCACCTCCATAGCTCCGCAATGAAGTCTCCTCGCTGTCCAAATCGAATCCCGGGCTCTAGCGTCGGCTTCATCGGAAAAATGGGCGGGCTAGGTCATCGACTACGATGCCCAAGATGATCTACGTCGAGGCATCACAAGATCAATCTCCCACTTCACCAAGTCATGAAACTTGTGAAGAAAACACCCTATACTACTTGGCAAGAGGTAGAGGATGGTGAAATAGGAGATGGGTTCACTTTAGAATTGGATTTCTCACTCAATTGCTCAAGTTGCCATTGATGAAGCAAGCTTTCTTCATCTTTGAAGAAGAAGAAGATGATGAAAAGAATTATGATAAGTCATTTTTCAAAAAGAAAATAAAAACTATACTTATCATATTGCAACCATGATTAGGTGTAGAGAATAGACCATGGTTAGTTGAATGGTTAGGGTTAGGAGATGAAGACAAAATGGTTGCTTTGGTCAAAGATGCATGAAGCTACGAGAACCTTCTAGCAAGAAAGCAACCATTTAGCTTTTCTTTTCTTTTCTTTTTCAACCAAACTAAATAGATAAAAGAATAAGTGAAATAAATCAAGTGAAACCCTAACCATTGACCAACAATGGTATAAACCAAACATACACCCAAACAAGCATGTATCATCAAACATGATACAATCTTGTGCACAAAAGTATATCACATATACAATTTGTGTACATCAAGTGAGAAAATCCTTTTAAAGTGAACCAATACTAGTTAATGCAAACTAATATATCAAATATATAATTATACATTAAATCATTAAATCAACACTTGATTCAATGATCCAGTCATGTCGCACACAACCGACTAGTATACAATGTATCGACTTATCGAATCAATCCTTGATTCGATAACTAGGTTATATCGCATACAACCAATCGATACATTCATCGCGAGAATGAAATACGGTATCACATACACGCATTATTCTCGGTCCCGCACATATCTCATATGCGCTCCTATTTCGTTTCGCTTGAGCCAGGAAACCTCTGTGTAGGACTCTAAAGACTCGTCAATACGCCGGCAGCAGATGATGATCATATCAATCACCCACAAGTCGCAAGCGGTCTGCTAAACGTAACGGCCACCCGGGTATTGAGTGATCAGAAGATCGACGAGCAAGCCCGCTCACACTCCTGTGAATCCAACCAGTAACACTTACCGTACAGTCCGGTCTCGTCGTCTGATATGTCGCATATCTCGCCTAGGGGTGGTAAACGTCAGACCCTAATAGCTCGATAAGTCGTGTCGGTATGAGGTTTATAAGAATTCAAGAAACTACTGGTAACACTTACCAGTAAATCTCAGCAACCCTGGCCAGGAATTTCCGGTTATAGCCAATCGAACACAGTGCGACATCAACCCCCTATACCGAGAGAGACGAATCCCCTCCTATCGCTCATTGCCTCCATGTGACTCGAGACTGTACCCAAAAACCACCGTTTTGCATGCCCTCTTGGACGTGGTAAGGTGGAAATCAAAGCACAGTGGGAACCACACAAGACTCTATGACGATCTCGGGTCAACAGACTACTCTGTACCAGTGTCACCAGAGAACTACCATCTGACGTAAGGTATAATACCATCTGGGAGTTCTCGGCGAGTCCGTCCAGTGTACCCAGTCTCTACTGAGCACCCGTATATCATCTCTGATGTCAAACACCAATGGATATGGGATCATCCATCGCCCATCTGTATGGGTCGAGAAGGTATACGCTAGTCTACTCTGGTATATCGATGCCCCGTCTCGATACACCCACGACTAGGGACTTTGAAAGATGTACTTATAGACTACCATGTCCCCACTAGTATGATCCGCATCATAGTCCAGGTAGTCAAGTACACATCCTAAGGGCTTTACCAACATGTAACAGAGAGACAATCAGTGTACACGTTAAGGTAAAGAGAAACCAGATAGCATACTATCATGTCGAGCAAGAAAGTCCTCCCTATATATGTCCAAGCATCCACTACAATATACATCCTATGTATAGTAATTGCCTCTAGGGCATACATATAACTAACAATCTCCCACTTGCACTAGGGCCATCTGATAACAATGGTTGTAGTATCTCATACTCAACCATCCCATAAAAGTCTCTCTCTGGGAATAGGCCTTCGTGAGTGGATCCGCCGTGTTATCCTCTGAGTCTGCTCTCCTAACCTTGATCACCCTTGAGATCAACTATCTCCATGATCAGGCGATACTGCCTTAGAATATTTCTGGATCACTGATGGGACCGGCGTTCCTTGGCATAAGCCACAACTCTATTGTCTCATAATGGTAGGAACGTAGTTCATCTCATGAACCAATATACACCTAAACATCCTCTTTGGTAGCATCTTAAGTAGCGATGTATCCTGCCTTTATCGTCTAGTATGCCACGGTATCTAGCTTGGAACTCTTCCAACATACCGTCTCTTTACTGAGGGTAAAGACAATGCCTGTGACGGACATTCAGTCGTCTTTATCACCCTGGAACACTTCCAGTGATTTTCCACTGGATCAACTGATACGATCTCACTACAGCTATTGAGTATCCAAACATCCATTTAGATCTATCTCATAGATCCAAAACTCTGGATTTAATAGGTATCAGTTTGATCCGATATGGAGAATCATAGTGATAAGCGGAGATTGATCGAGCGTAGCATAGGAAACTCCTTCCCTATCAAGAGTATGTCATCCACGTAATCTACGAGGATCACCTCCATACTCCCTACTACCTTTTTGTATATACAAGGTTCATCTACCATTTTCATGAAGTCAAACTATTTGACTACTACATCAAAACAGATGTTCCAACTACGCGATGCCTGCTTTATCCTATAAAGCATCTTGTACACGTTTCCGCTGCTCCCACTTTTTACGAAGCCCTCTGGCTGTGTACTTATAGACGTACTCTTCTAAAACATCATTTAGAAAAGCAGTCATGACACCCAACCACCAGATATCGTGGTCATGGTATGTAGCCGTGACAAGTAGGATCTGGATGGACTTAAGTATAGCTACTTGAAAAGGTTTCATCATTATCCACACCTGGTCAATGATGCAAACTTTTAACAAGTCTAGCTTTGAAAGTCTCAACTTTTCCATCTACACCAAGTAATCTTCTCAAGATATACTTGCTCCTGATGGGGATTTAACCTTTCAGATATAGCAACCAAAGTCCATACTTTGTTGGTGTATATGGATTCCATCTCAGATCACTAAGCATCCAGCCATTCTTACAGAGTCCCACTCCTGATGGCCAGCTCGAAACTAGTTGGGTCATCATCTCATGATGCAATTCTCGCTCCCACTGTCATAGAGAAACCAAAGTATCTCTCAGGTGGGTGAGGAACCCTACTAGATCGGCGGAGAGGCTGAGGTTCGTTGGTTACTATTGAATCCTTCGGTTCTACCAAATCATCTGCTGTAGTTTGTATAGCTGAAACACTTCCAGTTCTACATAACTGACCTTGCCTCGAGCTTGTCCGGATTTTTCTTTTAGACATAGGCCGGACAATCCCAAATCTTAACTAGCTTAAGACATGGGCTCTTCCCTTTCCATATCACATATGAAATGGTAGGCAACTGATTTGATTTGAACCCTATTCAATAGGTATGCAGCTTCTCAAGTGCATAACTCCCAAAAAGGAAATAGGTAACTCAGTAGTACTCATCATAGAGCACACGTTATCATATAGTGTGTGATTGCTCTGCCCCGATATACCATCGTGCTATGGTGTATACAGAGGAGTAATGCTGAGAGAGAATCTCATTCTCCTTTAGAATAGTCCAGGAATTCCGTGCTCAAGTATTCTCCTCCTTGATCTCATCATAGGACATAATACTTATACCCGTATTTTGGTTCTCTACTTCTAACTTATATTCTGTGAATATCTCAAAAGGTTCGGACTTGTGTTTCAACAGGAACATAGGTCTGAATCTCGAAAGATCATCAGAAAATGTAATGAAGTATAAAGAACCAGTCCTGGCATGTGTAGACAGGAGACCTTACATACATCATCATGTATCAGTCCTAAGAGTTCACTAACTCTTTCTCTGTTTCCAATAAACAGAGCTGGTGTCATCGTATCTTTGTGACATGACTGGCGAGTTTCACAAGATGTAAATTCAAACTAATTTAGATATGCATCTTTATGTAACTCTAGCTAGTCAGGTCACATTGATCTGACCTAGTCTACAATACCTCAAGAAGGATTCGTTCATTTCTGAACTTTTTCTCTTGTGTGTGTTCCGTATACTGAAGAACTGTAGTTTGATTTAGAACATCAATGCTTTTAGATAGCGTGCCTGAACCGATCAACTTTTGATATAAGAAATGTTCAAAATATTATCTAACAATACAAAATTTTATCATTTCTTTACTAATAAAGAGACTGATATGATTTTGTATATCAGGTTCGGTATCTAATAGCATTTGTTCAGAATCAATGTATTGTAATACAGGGTGACAGTGACCAACAGACTTGGTTGCAACACTTGCCCCGTTTTCTGTCTCATGAAACTTATCACCCGTTCTCAGTTCTCTACCTTTTTGTAGCCCATGTAACGGATTACATTTGCGGGATCCTGATCCGGTATCTAATACCCAGGACGTAGAGGATACTGAGAAACAGTTCTTTATAATGAACACACCCGAAGATGATGCACCATATGCACTTTCCTCGTTTGGGCGGCACAGGAAATATGGTATTCCCCAATTTCCTGCTCTGTCTTATAACAATTATAAGTTGGAGCGGGACCAACGTTCCCCAGCTCAGTATAATAAGCGGGTTCGGTCAATTACATCCGTATTATTATCTTGATTAAGGCGTGATATGGTCGCTACCTGGAGAGAGAGAGAAGAAAACACTCAGCGTGCGCTCTTGCAAGAATAGATTGATTATTATTTTATCTAATCAGGATGGCTCCCACTGTTTTTATCAAATCTTCCTTCAAACCTTAAAGGGAAAGACTAGCCGGGATTAATTACACGCTACAAGTTCGCCAATTTTTCAGCCAGGCCAGTGTCGGTACTTTGAGGGAGGTCCCCCGTGCTTTCGCACGAACCTAATTAATGTAAACCTCATTTTCCCAGAGGCGTAACCCCGTTGACACCTTTCTAGACACCTACTTGATCGGCTAATTGTAATGTGTAAAACTCTCCCAGGAGTAACTCTTACTCACAGTGGGTATCAGGATCCAACTATCTCATAGAAGGTATGCAATCTCATTGCAAATTTCAACACATGAAATTCCCAATAATATTTTGCCCCTAGTGTTCTATGACCTTGACGAATGCCAAACAACCCATAGTCCACTAGTCAAGTTCAACCCGTACATTTCTTGATTCAATTAAACCCACCCGCACGACCCTTGACGAATGCCAAACAACGCCGTACGATACCCTAATCCAATCTGCATCATATGCATAAGCAGATAAATACTAGTTAGCTACCGCACACTACGCCTTGACGAATGCCAAACTACCGCAGTATGAATACTAACTAATACTTATCTGAAATGACGGAGGGCTACGACAGGTTTTTCTGAAAACCTATTGCGTAATGAACTTGATATCGTTGTAGAATCAAATGATTTTGAAATGGAGTGCCATTGAGGTTTTTCTAGTTTTGCTAAAGGAGTCACTCCCGGTGAAGGGATCGTCGGTCCTTTCCTCGTCGAATGAGGTGCGGGATATATCATATATATCACTGTGCAAAGCAAAAAATCTTAAAAGCAATCAAAAGACAAACCGAGGGTTGTAGCATCTGCCAGCTATTGCTAAAGGAGTCACTCCCGGTGAAGGGATCTCGGTCCTTTCCTTATCGAATAAGGTGCAGGATATATCATATATACCGCTGTGCAAAGCAAGAACTGTAGCTACCTGTTATATTTTTGAAATTCGATTCTACAACATCTAAGGTTTCTTTTATTTCATTAATCTCATTAATGAAGTCCCATCATTTAAATACCTAAACATCACAGATAAATACGACGTACACTTATGCCATTCGCATTCGCCTCGATATCCCCGCATGCACCGTTAGGTTAGGTAACTAACGGCAGAGCGGGGCAGGGCTAGCGCGGGTGTAAAACATAAGTAACGTCTATATAATATATCATATATACTATATACAGCATCCATCACAGAACATCACATGATCACATCACAACTATCGCAGCAGAAGAATCATATGAAATATTGGATATACTAGGATGTCCGTGTTTTCAATACGAGCCAGTATAAAACACGGATTCCACGGTCGTGATGAATAGCCAAACCCACACCCCTAGACCCCTACGAGAACGGCAAGCAACCCTACCAATTCTAGAGTTAGGAGACCCGGACTCGACTCCTCGAGTTGGTCTCCCACTGGACTCCAGAACCCGGTTACTTGTGTCCTCCTCGTTGGGTCTATCCTAGTACAGAAAAGTAAATAATATACAAAAGGTGACATCTTCCGCAACCTGGAAGTGTCCCAATAAAAGAATATTACATACAAGTTTTTTACATGAATGAAAATGAAAAACACTCATCTCACATAAAAAAAACCCGGCTATTCAAACACGACGATCCAATATAACATATCCAGCAACACATAACATCACATGTCATCAACGTAAGTAAATATGCGCATCCCAATTGTCGTTGACATATAGCAACGAAACCGGCGATATCACATATTACACTTACGGTCACAGAAAAGAAAGTGTAAAACTACAACAGTTGGAATCCGCAACCTTCTCAGACATCGCATGCCTGACCAAATGAATTCTTTAGACATCGCATGCCTAACAATTATAAACCCCGCATTTTAGTCTCATTATCGAAAACACTTTTCAATATCAAGTCGGGGAATTCAACAGGATTCCCGACATTCTGATCGAATGCTCGTCGCAAACTTCAGTAGGCGGCCGCACCGCCGATGCCGCCGACGAAGTGCACCAAGGCGAAACACCGCTGCCGCGAGCACCCGAACGGATGCTTTCGGCGACGGGGTTCTCCTACAGTCACTTGGTCGGGGCTATGGAGTGAGGCTGTCTATTAAGTTTACCCGGCGAGTATCCGCGTACGCTACGTGATTGCGACGGACTTTCGATCACATCAAAATTCTGTGGCAACCGATCAAGTGAGACTAAACTGCTATGTTTATAACATTCATTCAGTTATCACATAACTACTTGTGAATTCCAATTATTGTATCACATTCCAGATAATTAAAAAATGTTAAACTTTCCAATCGAACATTCAAACACCCAAGTTTTCCCGAAACCGTTCAACACATGAAATAGGTTCAAAGACATTCACTTCATGCCTCAGTACCAACGGTCCAGCCGTAGAAGGGTCAAGCCAACGCCTCACATATGGCACGCCGTACTGCCCCAAACCCGAAGGTTCAAAGGGCAGTTCAAGACGGTCACATAATCGAGTTAAGGTTTGTTGTCTTCTAGAGGGACCATCGCGTTACTTGCACTACTTAGAACGTCGTTAAACTACGGAAAGATCCAACACTTGGAAATTTCCCGACAGGGGAAAAGGTGGGTATTTATATCCGGTCGAAATTTTTAACATATTCAATAATTATCCGGAAAGCCATATAGACAAAATTAGACAATCCGATCGAATCACCGAAGTCCCAATACAACCCCAGAAAACTCAACTGTTGAGTGCAGATTAAAACTTTCCAGAGAACATAGGAAACACATACGGGCATTACTGTATCAAAACGACTCCCTAATCAGTACAGACGGCCGCGGAACCGCCGCAAAATGAGGCTATTGCCGCGGTTCTGCGGCGCTTTAGTGGAGTTAGGGGCTCGTTTTCTATAGTAACTCTTAGAATTTCCTGCTCTATTTTCTGAGAATTTTTAATTCACAAAAATTCCTGTTTTTGAAAAAAGTCCAGAGAGCATTGAAAATTGGGGTTTCGGGTTCGATCGGGTTTCTAACATCGTCTACACATCGCCTTGTTAGTTATATGTATGCCCTAGAGGCCATTACTGTACACAGGATGTATATTGTAGTGGATGCTGGGACATATATAGGGAGGACTTTCTTGCTCGACATGATAGTATGCTATCTGGTTGCTCTTTACCTTAACGTGTATACCGATTATCTCTCTGTTACATGTTGATAAAGCCCTTAGGATGTGTACTTGACTACATAGACTATGATGCGGATCATACTAGTGGGGACATGGTAGTCTATAAGTACATCCTTCAAAGTCCCTAGTCGTGGGTGTATCGAGACGGGGCATCGATATACCAGAGTAGACTAGCGTGTACCTTCTCGACCCATACAGATGGGCGATGGATGATCCCATATCCATCGGTGTTTGACATCAGAGGAGATATACGGGTGCTCAGTAGAGACTGGGTACACTGGACGGACTCGCCGAGAACTCCCAGATGGTATTATACCTCACGTCAGATGGCAGTTCTCTGGTGACACTGGTACAGAGTAGTCTGTTGACCCGAGATCGTCATAGAGTCTTGTGTGGTTCCCACTGTGCTTTGATTTCCATCTTACCACGTCCAAGAGGGCGTGCAAAACGGTGGTTTTTGGGTACAGTCCCGAGTCACATGGAGGCAATGAGCGATAGGAGGGGATTCGTCTCTCCCGGTATAGGGAGTTGATGTTGCACTGTGTTTGATTGGCTATAACAGGAAGTCCCTGGCCAGGGCTGCTCAGAGAATTGCTGGTAAGTGTTACCAGTAGTTTCTCGACCCGTTATGAGCCTCATATCGACACGACTTATCGAGCTATTGGGGTCTGACGTTTACCACCCCTAGGCGAGATATGCGACATATCAGACGATCAGACCGGACTGTACGGTAGTGTTACTGGTCGGATTCACTGGAGTGTGAGCGGGCTTGCTCGTCGATCTTCAGATCGCTCAATACCCGGGTGGCCGTTACGTTTAGCAGACCGCTTGCGGCTTGTGGGTGTTTGATATGATCATCACCTGCTGCCGGCGTATTGACGAGTCTTTAGAGTCCTACACAGAGGTTTCCTGGCTCAAGCAAAACGAAATAGGAGCGCATATGAGATATGTGCGGGACCGAGAATAATGCGTGTATGTGATACCGTATTCCATTCTCGCGATGAATGTATCGATTAGGTTATATGCGATATACCCTAGTTATCGAATCAAAGGTTGATTTGATAAGCCGATACATTATATACTAGTCGGTTGTGTGCGACATGACCGGGTCATTGAATCAAGTGTTGATTTAATTATTTTATGCATAATTATATATTTGATATATTACTTTGCATTAACTAGTATTGGTTCACTTTAAATGGATTTTCTCACTCGGATGTGCGCATTACATATGCGATATGATTTTGTGCATTTGATTGTATCATGTTTGATGATACATGTTTACTTGGTTAAGTGCAAAGAATTAAACCATGGTTAAAAGAATGGTTAGGGTTTCATTTCCTTTATTTATTCATTTATTTATTTGTTTATTCATTTTGGAAAAGAGGAGAAAAGAATGGTGGCTTAATTTGGAGTTTAGTTGAAGCTTCATGAAACTTTGATCAAGTCAACCATTCTTATCTCATCCTTAACCCTAACCATTCCCACTAACCATGATTCATTCTCTACACTTAACTCTAGTTAACATTATGATAAGAATTCATTTTCTTTTCTTTTTCAATGAACTTATCATATCATTTTTCTTCTTCTTCTTCCTTGAACTCAAGAAGAAAAAGCTTTCTTCATCAATGGTGAATTGAGCAAACAAGTGAGAAATCCAATTCTAAAGTCTACCCACTTCCTATTTCTTCATCCTCTACCTCTTGCCAAGTAGTAGAGTGTGTTTCCTTCACAAGTTTTAGGGCTTGGTGAAGGTGGAGCTTGATTTAGCGATGCCTCGACGTAGATCATCTTCGGCATGGACATCGACGACCTAGCTCGTTTTTTCTCCGACGAAGCCGACTCTAGAGCCCGGATTTGATTTGGACAGCGGAGAGGACCTCGTTGCGGAGCAATGGAGGTGGAGCACCGGATCTACAAAGGTTGTATTTCCGTTAAACTTTTAGTTAAGTGTTAACTAGTTAGTTTTTCGCCTAGACATCTAGCCGACGATCCGTAGTTTAGGGTTTGTAGGCACCGTAAAATTTGAAATTGGCATGTTCGATGCCTTGTGAGACCTCTTGGGAGTACCTAGGAACCTACAGTGGTATCAGAGCCTAGCTAGAGCCTTAGGCGAAGCGTAGACGCAATTTGAAGTCCGAACGACCCAAAACCGAAACCCAAAATATGCTCTCTGTACTTTTTTGAAAACAGTGGATTTTTCCAAATTAAAAATTGCTAAAAAATTCAGCAGGGAAAAATAAGAATTACGGTGCAAAAAGTTTCTGGTGAACAGTATTTTTCGCAGCGGATCAGCGGCCCCTTGGTGACGTCAGCCCACTTTGTTTGTACAGTAACTCCTGATAAATTCTGCTGAGTTTTCTGGGAATTTTTAATATTTATTCAAGAGTTGAATTTCCTGGGATTGTTTTGGGGATTCGGTGTTTCGATCGGGGTATCAAATTTTGTCTGTGTGGCTTTCCGGATAAATATTAGAATATGTTAAAAAGTTCGACCGGATATAAATACCCAATTTTTCCCCTGTCGGGAAATTTCCAAGTGTTGGATTTTTCCGTAGTTTAACGACGTTCTAAGTAGTGCAAGTAACTCGATGGTCCCTCTAGAAGACAACAAACCTTAACTCGATTATGTGACCGTCTTGAACTGCCCTTTGAAACTTCGGGTTTGGGGCAGTACGGCGTGCCACATGTGAGGCGTTGGCTTGACCCTTCTACGGCTGGACCGTTGCTACTGAGGCACGAACTGAATGTTGTTAGACTTATTTCATGTGTTGATCTGTATCGGGAAAACTTGGGTGTTCGAATGTTCAATCGGAAAGTTTAACATTTTCTAATTATCCGGAATGGGATACAATAATTGGAATTCACAACAGTTATGAGATAACTGAATGAATGTTATAAACATAGCAGTTTAGTCTCAATTGATCGGTTGCCACGGAATTTTGATGTGATCAAAAGTCCGTCGCAATCACGTAGTGTACGCGGATACTCGCCGATAAACTTAATAGACAGCCTCCCTCCATAGCCCCGACCAAGTGACTGTAGGAGAACCCCGTCGCCGAAAGCATCCGTTCGGGTGCTCGCGGCAGCGGTGTTCCGCCTTGGTGCACTTCGTCGACGGTATCAGGGGTGCGGCCGTCTACTGAAGTTTGCGACGAGCATTCAATCAGGATATCGGGAATCTTGTTGAATTGCCCGACTTGATATTGAAAAGTGTTTTTGATAAAGAGACTAAAATGCGGGGTTTATAATTGTTAGGCATGCGATGTCTAAATAATTCATTTGGTCAGGCATGCGATGTCTGAGGTGGTTGCGGATTCCAACTGTTGTAGTTTTACACTTTCTTTTCTGTGACCGTAAGTGTAATATGTGATATCGCCGGTTTCGTTGCTATATGTCAACGAAAATTAGGATGCGCATATTTACTTACGTTGATGACATGTGATGTTATGTGTTGCTGGATATGTTATATTGGATCGTCGTGTTTGAATAGCCGGGGTTTTTTATGTGAGATGAATGTTTTTCATTTTCATTCATGTAAAAACTTGTATGTAATATTCTTTTATTGGGGCACTTCCAGGTAGCGGAAGATGTCACCGTCTGTATATTATTTACTTTTCCGCACTAGGATAGACCCAAGGAGGAGGGCACAAGTAACCGGGTTCTGGAGTCCAGTGGGAGACCAACTCGAGGAGTCGAGGTCGGGTCTCCTAACTCCAGAATTGGTAGGGTTGCTTGCCGCTCTCGTAGGGGTCTAGGGGTGTGGGTTTGGCTATTCATCACGACCGTGGAATCCGTGTTTTATACTGGCTCGTATTGAAAACACGGACGTCCTAGTATATCCAATATTTCATATGATTCTTCTGCTGCGATATCTGTGATGAGATCATGTGATGTTCTGTGATAGATACAGTATATAGTATATATGATATATTATATAGACGTTACTTATGTTTTACACCCGCGCTAGCCCTGCCCCGCTCTGCCGTTAGTTACCTAACCTAACGGTGCACGAGGGGACATCGAGGCGAATGCGGATGGCATAAGTGTACGTCGTATTTATCTGTGATGTTTATGTACTTAAATGATGGGACTTCATTAATGTGATTAATGAAATAAAAGAAACCTAAGATGTTGTAGAATCGAATTTCAAAATAAAACAGGTAGCTACAGTTCTTACTTTGCACAGCGGTATATGTGATATATCCTGCACCTTATTCGATAAGGAAAGGACCGAGATCCCTTCACCGGGAGTGACTCCTTTAGCAATAACTGGCAGATGCTACACACTCGGTTTGTCTTTTGATTGCATTTAAGAGTTTTTGCTTTGCACAGTGATATATATGATATATCCCGCACCTCATTCGACGAGGAAAGGACCGACGATCCCTTCACCGGGAGTGACTCCTTTAGCAAAACTAGAAAAGCCTAAAAAACACTCCATTTTAAAAACATTCGATCCTACAACGATATCAAGTTCATTACGCAATAGGTTTTCAGAAAAACCTGTCGTAGCCCTCCGTCATTTCAGATAAGTTGTATATAGTATTCGTGCTGCATTTGTTGGCTTTCGTCAAGGTGCAGTGTGCGGTAGCTATATGCTGCTTATCTGCTAGCATACGATGCGATTGGATTAGGATAGTCGTGCGGCTTTGTTGGCTTTCGTCAAGGGTCGTGCGGGTGGGTTTAATTCGATCAAGAAATGTACGGGTTGAACTTGACTAGCGGGCTATGGTTTGTTGGCTTTCGTCAAGGTCATAGCACGTTAGGGGCAAAATATTATCGGGAATTTCAAGTGTTGAAATTTGCAATGAGATTGCATACCTTCTATGAGATAGTTGGATCCCGATACCCACTGCGAGTAAGAGTTACTCCTGGGAGAGTTTTATACATTACAATTAGACGATCAAGTAGGTGTCTAGAAAGGTGTCAACGGGGTTACGCCTCTGGGAAAACGAGGTTTACATTAATTAGGTTCGTGCGAAAGCACGGGGGACCTCCCTCAAAGTACCGACACTGGCCTGGCTGAAAGATTGGCGAACTTGTAGTGTGTAATTAATCCCGGCTAGTCTTTCCTTTTAGGGTTTGAAGGAAGATTTGATAAAAAGCAGTGGGAGCCATCCTGATTAGATAAAATAATAACCAATCTATTCTTGACAGAGCGCACGCTGAGTGTTTTCTTCTCTCTCTCCAGGTAGCGACCATATCACGCCTTAATCAAGATAATAATACGGATTATTGACCGAACCCGCTTGTTATACTGAGCTGGGGAACGTTGGTCCCGTTCCAACTTATAATTGTTATAAGACCGAGCAGGAAATTGGGGATTACCAGAATTCCCGTGCCGCCCAAACGAAGAGAGTGCATGCTGATGCATCATCTTCGGGTGTGTTCATTATACAGAACTGTTTCTCAGTATCCTTTACGTCCTGGGTATATGATACCGGATCAGGATCCAAGATATGTAATCAGTTACATAGGGCTACAGAAAGGTAAAGAACTGAGAACGGGTGATATGTTTCATGAGGCAGAAAACGGGGCAAGAGTTGCAGCCAAGTCTGTCGGTCACTGTCACCCTGTATTACAATACATTGATTCTGAACGAATGTTATTAGATACCGAACCTGATATACAAAATCATATCTGTCTCTTTATTTGTAAAGAAACGATAAAATTTTGTATTGTTGGATAATGTTTTGAACATTTCCTATATCAAAAGTTGATCGGTTCAGGCACGTTATCTAAAAGCATTAATGTTCTAAATCAAACCACAGTTCTTTGTATACAGAACACACACAGGAGGAAGAGTTCAGAACTGAACGAATCCTTCTTGAGGCATTGTAGACTAGGTCATATCAATGCGACCCGACTGGCTGAAGTTACATTTAGATGCATATTTAAATTAGTTTGAATTTACATCTTGTGAAACTCGCCAGTCATGTCACAAAGATAAGATGACCACAGCTCTGTTTATTGGAAACAGAGAAAGAGTTAGTAAACAATTGGAATGATACATGCTGATGTATGTAGGTCCCCTGTCTACACATGCCAAGACCGGTTCTTTGTACTTCATTACATTCTTTGATAATCTCTCAAGATTCAGACCTATGTTCCTGTTGAAACACAAGTCCGAACCTTTTAAGATATTCATAGAATATAAGCGAGAAGTAGAGAACCAAAATACGGGTAAAAGTATTATGTCCTTTGATGTGATCAGGGAGGAGAATACTTGAGCACGAAAATCCTGGATTATTCTAAAGAAGAATGAGATTCTCTCTCAGCATTACTCCTCTGTATACACCATAGCACGATGGTATATCGGGGCGGAGCAGATACACCCTGTTTGATATGGTGTGCTCTATGATGAGTAATACTGAGTTACCTTTTTCCTTTTGGGTGTTATGCACTTGAGAAGTTGCATACCTATTGAATAGGGTTCGAATCAAATCAATGCCTACCACTTCATATGTGATATGGAAAGGAAAGAGCCCATGTCTTAAGTTAGTTAAGATTTAGGGTTGTCCGGCCTATGTCTAAAAGCAAAATCCGGACAAACTCGAGGCAAGGTTAGTTATGTACAACTGGAAATGTTCCAGCTATGCAAACTGAAGCAGCTGATTTGATAGAACCAAAGGATTCAGTAGAAACCAACGAACCTCAGCCTCTCCGCCGATCTAGTAGGGTTCCTCACCCACCTGAGAGATACTTCGGTTTCTCTATGACAGTGGGAGCTAGGTTTGCATCATGAGATGATGACCCAACTAGTTTCGAGCTGGCCATCAGGAGTGAGACTCTGTAAGAATGGCTGGATGTTTAGCGATCTGAGATGGAATCCTTATACACCAACAAAGTGTGGACTTTGGTTGCTATATCTGAAGGGTTAAATCCCCATCAGGAGCAAGTATATCTTGAGAAGATTACTTGGTGTATATGGAAGAGTTGAGACTTTCAAAGCTAGACTTGTTAAAGGTTTTCTTCATTGACCAGGCATGGATAATGATGAAACCTTTTCAAGTAGCTATGCTTAAGTCCATCCAGATCCTACTTGCCACGGCTACATACCATGACTACGATATCTGGCGGTTGGGTGCCATGACTGCTTTTCTAAATGATGATTTAGAGAGCGTCTATAAGTACACAGCCAGAGGGCTTCGTAGACAGTGGGAGCAGCGGAAACGTGTGCAAGATGCTTTATAGGATAAAGCAGGCATCGCGGAGTTGGAACATCTGTTTTGATGGATTAGTCAAAGAAGTTGACATCATCAAAATGGTAGATGAACCTTGTATAAATAAAAAGGGTAGTAGGGAGTATGGGGACGATCCTCGTAAAGTACGTGGATGAAATACTCTTGATAAGAAAGGAGTTTCTTATGCTACGCTCGATCGATCTCCGTTTATCACAAAGATTCTCCGTGTAGGATCAAAGTGATACCTACTAAATCCTGGATTTTGGATCTATGAGATAGATCTAAATGGATGTTAGGAAACTCATTAGATGTAGTGAGGTGGTGTCAATCGATCCTGAGGAGAATCACTGGAAAGGTTCCAAGGTGATAAAGACGACTGAATGTCAGTCACAGGCATTGTCTTTACCCTCAGTAAAGGGACGGTATGTTGGAAGAGTTCCAAGCTGGATACCGTGACATACTAGACGATAAAGGCAGGATACATCGCTACTTAAGATACTACCAAAGAGGCTGTTTGGGTGTATATAGGTTCATGAGATGAACTAGGTTCCTACCATTGTGTGACAATGGAAGTGTGGCTTAAACCAGGGAACCCCTGTCCCATCAGTGATCCAGACATATTCTAAGGCAGTATCACCTGATCGTGGAGATGTTTGATCTCCATGGTGATCAAGGTTAGGAGAGCAGACTAAGAGGACAACACATCGGATCCACTCACGAAAGGCCTTTTCCCGGAGAGAGACTTTTATGGGATGGTTGAGTATGAGATACTACAACCACTTCTACAGATGGCCCTAGTGCAAGTGGGAGATTGTTAGTTATATGTATGCCCTAGAGGCCATTACTGTACACAGGATGTATATTGTAGTGGATGCTGGGACATATATAGGGAGGACTTTCTTGCTCGACATGATAGTATGCTATCTGGTTGCTCTTTACCTTAACGTGTATACCGATTGTCTCTCTGTTACATGTTGGTAAAGCCCTTAGGATGTGTACTTGACTACCTAGACTATGATGCGGATCATACTAGTGGGGACATGGTAGTCTATAAGTACATCCTTCAAAGTCCCTAGTCGTGGGTGTATCGAGACGGGGCATCGATATACCAGAGTAGACTAGCGTGTACCTTCTCGACCCATACAGATGGGCGATGGATGATCCTATATCCATCGGTGTTCGACATCTTAGGAGATATACGGGTGCTCAGTAGAGACTGGGTACACTGGACGGACTCGCCGAGAACTCCCAGATGGTATTATACCTCACGTCAGATGGCAGTTCTTTGGTGACACTGGTACAGAGTAGTCTATTGACCCGAGATCGTCATAGAGTCTTGTGTGGTTCCCACTGTGCTTTGATTTCCATCTTACCACGTCCAAGAGGGCGTGCAAAACGGTGGTTTTTGGGTACAGTCCCGAGTCACATGGAGGCAATGAGCGATAGGAGGGGATTCGTCTCTCCCGGTATAGGGAGTTGATGTTGCACTGTGTTCGATTGGCTATAACAGGAAGTCCCTGGCCAGGGCTGCTCAGAGAATTGCTGGTAAGTGTTACCAGTAGTTTCTCGACCCGTTATGAGCCTCATATCGACACGACTTATCGAGCTATTGGGGTCTGACGTTTACCACCCCTAGGCGAGATATGCGACATATCAGACGATCAGACCGGACTGTACGATAGTGTTACTGGTCGGATTCACTGGAGTGTGAGCGGGCTTGCTCGTCGATCTTAAGATCGCTCAATACCCGGGTGGCCGTTACGTTTAGCAGACCGCTTGCGGCTTGTGGGTGTTTGATATGATCATCACCTGCTGCCGGCGTATTGACGAGTCTTTAGAGTCCTACACAGAGGTTTCCTGGCTCAAGCAAAACGAAATAGGAGCGCATATGAGATATGTGCGGGACCGAGAATAATGCGTGTATGTGATACCGTATTCCATTCTCGCGATGAATGTATCGATTAGGTTATATGCGATATACCCTAGTTATCGAATCAAAGGTTGATTTGATAAGCCGATACATTATATACTAGTCGGTTGTGTGCGACATGACCGGGTCATTGAATCAAGTGTTGATTTAATTATTTTATGCATAATTATATATTTGATATATTACTTTTCATTAACTAGTATTGGTTCACTTTAAATGGATTTTCTCACTCGGATGTGCGCATTACATATGCGATATGATTTTGTGCATTTGATTGTATCATGTTTGATGATACATGTTTACTTGGTTAAGTGCAAAGAATTAAACCATGGTTAAAAGAATGGTTAGGGTTTCATTTCCTTTATTTATTCATTTATTTATTTGTTTATTCATTTTGGAAAAGAGGAGAAAAGAATGGTGGCTTAATTTGGAGTTTAGTTGAAGCTTCATGAAACTTTGATCAAGTCAACCATTCTTATCTCATCCTTAACCCTAACCATTCCCACTAACCATGATTCATTCTCTACACTTAACTCTAGTTAACATTATGATAAGAATTCATTTTCTTTTCTTTTTCAATGAACTTATCATATCATTTTTCTTCTTCTTCTTCCTTGAACTCAAGAAGAAAAAGCTTTCTTCATCAATGGTGAATTGAGCAAACAAGTGAGAAATCCAATTCTAAAGTCTACCCACTTCCTATTTCCTCATCCTCTACCTCTTGCCAAGTAGTAGAGTGTGTTTCCTTCTCAAGTTTTAGGGCTTGGTGAAGGTGGAGCTTGATTTAGCGATGCCTCGACGTAGATCATCTTCGGCATGGACATCGACGACCTAGCTCGTTTTTTCTCCGACGAAGCCGACTCTAAAGCCCGGATTTGATTTGGACAGCGGAGAGGACCTCGTTGCGGAGCTATGGAGGTGGAGCACCGGATGTACAAAGGTTGTATTTCCGTTAAACTTTTAGTTAAGTGTTAACTAGTTAGTTTTTCGCCTAGACATCTAGCCGACGATCCGTAGTTTAGGGTTTGTAGGCACCGTAAAATTTGAAATTGGCATGTTCGATGCCTTGTGAGACCTCTTGGGAGTGCCTAGGAACCCTACACGCCTAAGGCTCTAGCTAGGCTCTGATACCACTGTAGGGTTCCTAGGCACACTAAGGAGGTCTCACAAGGCATCAACCATGCCAATTTCAAATTTTACGGGTGCCAAGAAACCCTAATACGGATCGTTAACTAGAAATTTAGGCGACAAATGCAACTAGTAAAAAACTTAACTAAAAGAACGGAAATACAACCTTTGTAGATCCGGTCCTCCACCTCCATAGCTCCGCAATGAAGTCTCCTCGCTGTCCAAATCGAATCCCGGGCTCTAGCGTCGGCTTCATCGGAAAAATGGGCGGGCTAGGTCATCGACTACGATGCCGAAGATGATCTACGTCGAGGCATCACAAGATCAAGCTCCCACTTCACCAAGTCATGAAACTTGTGAAGAAAACACCCTATACTACTTGGCAAGAGGTAGAGGATGAAGAAATAGGAGGTGGGTTCACTTTAGAATTGGATTTCTCACTCAATTGCTCAAGTTTCCATTGATGAAGCAAGCTTTCTTCATCTTTGAAGAAGAAGAAGATGATGAAAAGAATTATGATAAGTCATTTTTCAAAAAGAAAATAAAAACTATACTTATCATATTGCAACCATGATTAGGTGTAGAGAATAGACCATGGTTAGTTGAATGGTTAGGGTTAGGAGATGAAGACAAAATGGTTGCTTTGGTCAAAGATGCATGAAGCTACAAGAACCTTCTAGCAAGAAAGCAACCATTTAGCTTTTCTTTTCTTTTTCAACCAAAATAAATAGATAAAAGAATAAGTAAAATAAATCAAGTGAAACCCTAACCATTGACCTGTAAGTGCACGGCAGCGCCCCGGCCTCAATCCCGACGGCCAAACGCGGAAGCGATGGTTAACTTTAATTTTTCATGAACTGGCACCACCGCGCACTAATACCCGGATCGAACCATTAATTAGTCCTAGCTAACTACAAGATGGAGAAGAGAGATATACCGACTGATCCAAGTCCTCCGGTCTTCACGTCGTCGTCCCGATCTCCCACGGAATGTCCTGTCTCCACCTCGTCGCCGGAAGTGCACCACATCGCCTACATCTTTTACGGGCTCCCACCTCAATACCGAGGCAACCCGGGCACGAAGCTGGCTAGTCGACGTGCCCAAGGTTTGCTGTAGAATGTAGTGTAGAGGCTTGTGTCTCATTTGGGGTTGTCGGAGTTGCCTTAGGTGGAGGAATGAAGTTGTGGACTAATGAGATGAACTTTGGGGATTTTTAGCAAGCCTAAGAGAGCCAAAAGACCCCACCCAAATTTTGGACAGCCCCTTGCTATCAATGGCCGGCCATGCATCATAGAATGGAGAGAATGAGAGAGGTGGTGTATCAAAATGAAGGGAACCACACAATAATACAAGTGAGAGAGGTCAAATGATATCATGAAAGGAAAATGATCATCAACAAAGCCAAACTCCACCAACCTCATCATCACAACAAAGGTGAAGCCATCATGATACTACAAGGCTAGCCATGATGGCTAAAGAAAGTAATGATGATGCAAGTATCATGATACAAAAATATGCAAGGACCCCCTTCCAAATTGCTTATTTGCATAAATGCAAATAAGCCCTCCTCCACCAATCTTCGGCCAATGAACGATACAAAGGAAATTGGCCGAAACGGAAAGCAAACTGGCAACTCCAGAAAACTGGTCCCGTAATGAATTACAGGAAAACCCCGCTACTGTGTATACACACCCGCATTTGTATTCCGACCGAAATACAAATGCAAAGAGACAAAGTCTACACTGTACTATACTAGGATCCGGCTTAAACCAAAGTCGGCTAGTAATATCTGTCCGATCCTGATCCGTGCAATACCGCACGTATCTGATCGAACCCTGCCATATATCCATACGGCCTGTAGTACAAACTGTCCGATCCTGATCCGTGCAATACCGCACATATCTGATC
The DNA here is from genome assembly GCA_030015575.1 of Agapanthus africanus. NCBI lineage: Eukaryota > Viridiplantae > Streptophyta > Magnoliopsida > Asparagales > Amaryllidaceae > Agapanthus > Agapanthus africanus. The sequence continues at coordinate 244,804,692 of CM057350.1, forward strand.
GGACCTTGCCATATCTCCATACGTCCTCTACAGCTTTTCGCCCGAAAGCTGAGTAACTGAATGTGGGGGACTCTAAAGACTCGTCAACACCTTGGTTGTGGATTTAACCACTAGCACGTCAGAGGTATAAGCCAATACGTAACGGGCTACCAGGTATTGACTAAAAGGGACGTCTGTGAGCGAACTCAGCCTGACAACCCTACTGAGCCTCTCAGTGACAATATCCGTACAGTCCGGTCCGTTCGTCTATGAACATTGCAAGGCGGGCCTAAGGGGTTGGTAAAAGTCAGACCCCCAAAAGCGGTACAAGTCGTGTCAGAGTGTAGCCCAGAACACCCTGAGATACTACTGGAATACCTACCAGTAAATCTCCTTGCCTCGGCCGAGTGCTTCGTGTAATGGCTCTCCTAGACACAGCGTGACTTCACCCCCAATACCGGGAGAGACGAACCCCTGAAGATGTGCTCACTGCCTCCATGTGGCTCGGGACTGTACCCAACTAAAACTTGTTTGCATGACTCCTTTGAGCCGTGGTAGGGTAGTAATCAAAGTACAGTGGGAACTCAAACAAGACAAATGACGATCCCCAGGTCGATGAACTAACCTGTACACATGTCACCAGGGAACTGCCATCTGACGTCTGGTATATGACCAACTAGCATGTTCCCGGCGAGTCCTGTACGGTGTACTCATAACCCAATGAGCACCTGTATACATCTTAGGTGATCCAACTGACACCAGTGGCTTATGAGACCGGCCACCGCCTCTCGTCGGGGTCTCGACTGTATACACTAGTCTACTCTGGAGAATCGATGCCCTGTCTCGAAACTCTCACGACTAGGGACCATTTAAGGATGTGCTTATAGACCCCCAGCTCCCACTTATATGATCGCCCTCATACTGCTAGTGGTCAAGCAAGAATCCTAGGGGCTCTATCAACGTGTAATAGCGACATGTCAGGTCACCTAAAGCAATACACAATGATAAAGATAAACCAGATAGCATACTATCATCTCGAGCAAAACTGTCCTATTGGGACAGGTCCTCCCTCAATCATTGCAATCACGTGCCTGTGATCCAATAATTGACTCTAAGGGCACTATCTCCAACAATCTTCCACTTGCACTCAAGGCTAATTATTGCTATGTCGCATACTCACAGCCCGTTTGATACCGTACACCCAACTCCTCTACTAGTCAGTCTCACAAAGCCTGTTTGAGAAACTATTGCGTTCGAGGAATAGCCTCAGTGAGTGGATCCGCTTTGATGTTTCTTTCTATGTCTCTCTATAACTCAAGCTCGCGGAGAAAGCTATCTCCCGAAATGAGCAATACCTGTCTTAGAATGTGTCTGGATGTCTGATGGGACATAGCTCATAAATGAACTCCAAATCCAAACTTCTTAGACTGTATCGTCAACTGAACTTAATCAGTATCCTGCGCCATGCCTCCCTCAGTATTGCCTTGGACCACCTATCCAAAATACTGCCCCTCGTCAGAAGGAAAAACTATAACTCTGACAACCTCCTCGTCGTCCAGGTCACCTTGGAAGCCTGGAATGATAACTGTCTCCCGAATGAGGTTGTCGTTATCATATCCCTAGAACATCCACTTATGTTCTAAAACTGCTTCCGACTGTTTCTCCAGGATTGGATCAATGTCAACTTATTGCATCTAGTGCAAGAACAACATCTGGTGTGGTACTTGACATCTCATGATTGACTCAATTACCTGAGCAAGTGATCTGCCAATCATGCACATCCCTCTCCCCTTTAGTCTGTAAGACACCTTTAGAGAGGGTGACTCCATTACCTGTAGTTACACTACCGTGCCAGGAGTCGTTCATTCTAAATACTCTTAGAATGCTGTCTAAGTACCCTGATTGGGAAACCACCCAAATCTAGATCTAAAACCATAGATCTAGTAACCAGTATGTCAGACATAAAGTCCAAGTCCCATGTGGAGAAACCACTGTGTGACGACCAAAGTATAACTGATCGTAGTATAGGAATATCACTTCCTACTCTGTGTATGTCATCCAAATACCAGGATATCACACCCTACTACTTTCTCAACAGATCCATCCCCTATTCTGATGAAGTCAAACCTATGACTGTCACGTCAGAAATAGATGGTCTATCTCCGCTACATCTGCTTTAGTCTATAAATAGACATAAGCCACCTGTCTACCAATGCTTCCGCTGCTCCCACTGACTACGACAACCCTCTGGCAGAGTCATATACACGCACACTTCTGAAGCGAGTTCAGAACGACGCTATACTCATCCTCTTGCCGGGTCTCACAGTCTGGAACAAAAGCAATGGCAAGTGTGGGTAAACAAGAACCTTCCTGTCACCGTCCTTGAGGCTACCGGAGTACTCCTCGGGTGCCTGAGGTTACCCACCGTATCTGCGGAGTGGCCAATGGAATGTCAATCCAGATTGAATATTTAGGTTCCTATCAAATCTTCAGTAATCGTTTGTGGTTCTGGAATCACTTCCAGTTCTACCATACTCCCACTACTGTTTTTCTAAAAAAATCCATTTTTAATAAAACTGTGGCGAGTCTAGAACAATATTTCTATTGATCTGCCGGATGGTAGAAAGTCAACCCTCGTCATAGCCTGGGTCAACCCACAAACAGCCATTACAGAAACGTGCCTTGAGTTGTCCAGTGTCTGGTTTTAAGCATAAACCGGACAACTCCCCGTACCTTAACATCGTTAAGATATGAACTGTTTTATATCCAATATAGAAACAGAGACACTGATTTAATTGAACCAGATCCAAATCATGCAACTGTCTCCAGTGCATGTCTACTAAATGGAAGGAGGCCAATCAGCGTTACTCAACTTAGGAAAGCTTCCAATCATGAGTAACTTGAAAGAGAAGCAAGATCTCTTTATCATTACTATCAACTGAATACCATTCATAAGTATCTACATCTTCGATCGCTTTGAAGAATCCCGATACTTGCTATACCTGGTTCTCTACTCTATTCAAATACCTATAACTTCTCAAAATTCGGACCCTGTGTTTCCACGAAACACCTGTTTAAAAACTAGAGAAGTCATAAGTAAACCGAATATAGTACGAGGACCAACCCCTCTGTCCTGATGGACCCTGGACAACATACAATACTCTGTATAAGTCCCTTGAGTCTGATAACTCATTCACTGGGTGTCGTAGGTTGAAAACTGTACTTATGGTTAAGAAGAATTACACCGCTGTTTAATGCTCCTTACCTAACCATCTACTGATATAGGTAAATGTCGTAGACATAATTTCAGAAAGGTATATCTAACTCTATGAAAATAGAGGTACAGATATATCAATTTGAAATTGGTGCATAACAGAGGATATTCAAAACCAAATATTTGCCGAACGGCAAACAGCCCAGGTGATCTCCTCAAATATCACTGATTACAACGAATCCCGATATAATGAGGATGATCACCCAATTCCCAATAACTTACTCCCACTCATCATCTGTAAAACCATACAGATGTGAGAATCATACCTCGTAAATACATACCTTGGAGTAAGTATCCAATCGGGAAACCAGTTTTCCTTTAACAGTACACAACGAAACTGAAACATTGAAATGTTTCGATGGGGTATCCTGGTATTCCTAATAATGCCTCTTCCAGATTCACGACTATAACCGTATAATTCTTTGCCACCTCCCCAAATCCCGTTATATGTCTTTAGTCATTACCTTCTGCACACCACTTAGGCCAAATGGTTTTCTTCCTTCCCTACCGTTCGGCACCAGCCTATGGTTTGGAAGAAGACTATCCAATAAGCATAATGGGTGTACTGTCCCAATCCTAGGAACACTCGCAATGCGAGAGAAGGTGAAGATAAAAGACACCTGAATAAATCTTATTCCTATTTCTCCTGGACCAGAATCCATCCCCGAACTGGAACAAGTTCCTTTCGAGTTCGTATATAACCATAGGATGGAGTATCCAATAAACTGTGGATCTTCGTAGTGATACGGAGTGTCCTGGAGAAATTCAAAGGTGATTAGGATTGGCGAAGGAATACTTGGTTTGGTCGTGAATAGCAGTCGCAATTTACTTTGCCCTCTTACTAATCTCTTGCTTTGTCTTAACTTAATACCTTCTGTACATCATCGTTAGGCTAATTGGTTTTCTTCATTCCCTACCGGTCGGCACCTGCCTATGGTGTAACGTTTTGAAAATCGTTTCGGTGAAATTTCGAAAAAACGGTAAAATAAGGGGGTTTTCTGTAAAAAGTCAAAATACAAATATCTTATTATAAAAATTAAATATACATATTCTATCTATGTAATTGCTATTATTTGGTGTTTATTGAGCCGCTGGTGAAATTTCAAATTTTCTGAAAAAAATATTATTTTATTATTATTTTAAGCCGTCACTAATACATTTAATTAGGGAAAATTACAAATTGGAATGAGTTGAAACAAATTTTGTGCATCATAAAACATTAAATAAAATTTTATCATGTGGTTTTTGGAACGAAATCATTTGCCAAAACGGTTTAGAAATTATTGAAGAAAAAAGGCTTTTTTTTAGCGTAAATGGATGCTTGGTGTATTGTATTTATCATTTTTCATCACCTCACACCCGTACCCACACCCACACACCCCCACTTACTCCTCCCCATGGCTGAATTCAACAGCCACCATATTTTTCCCCACTTGATTTTCAAAGGAAAAGATATGAAAGAAAAGAAAAGAAAATGGGTGAATTAGGTGGACTTTTGACCTTACCTTGACCTTGATTTTCCCCCACTTTCTCTACCTCCCTCTCTCTCCTCCCCCCCCTCAATTTCTGGCCGACCCCTCCCTCTCCTACAGCAGCAACAGCCCTCCGCTTTTCCCCTTCTCTTTTCTCTTCAAAACTTCTTCAAAAATTGCCCCAAAATCCATCAAAAAAATTCCCAAAACCCAAATCCGACTCCTACCAATTTTTGCTTAGCCCTTATCGCATGGATTTTGGTGACAGGGGAGCATTTTGGAGGGCTATGTGTGCTTGTGGGATCTTCAATTTGTTTGGGTAAATTCTAACCCTTTTGCTTAAATCGTTGTTAATTGCTTGTAGTTAGCTTAATTAAGTGTTAATTTGGTTTTATGTGGGTTCAATTGTATGATTAAGAAATTCTAGATTAGGGTTGTGAATTTAAGTTGGGGTTCTTATAATTGATCATGGGAAAATTGTGTAGTTTAACATGTTGTTATTATACTAAAACTAATCTAGTTGGTAGTTTATATCTTTGTTAAATTTAAATTTGTATTAATTATGTAATTTGCAAACTAGGTTTTAGTGAAATACATATAAAATTGAGATTTAAAATGTAATTAAGGTTTTGATGACTTTATTAGCATTTTAATTTGTTGTTTAGTGACTTTGATCATGCAAAACCATGCATAATTGATAAATTGTGAATTTTACTTTGAAAAGTGTTAAAATCGATATTTGTTGCAAACATGAATTTTGAGTTAATGCTAATTCGTGAGATTAAAAATATGGAGGTGATTTGTATGACCTAATTATGATATTAAGTGAGCATTTTGGCCATTAGAATCGTCAAAATATTTAGTTTGGGTAAAACATCAAGTTTTGAACCGAAATGGGAATTTGTGCTAACTAGGTTTTTGGAAAGTAAAACGAATTGTTTAATTTTATGGTTTTGATGAACTAAACCCTATTTCTTATATAATTAGTGAGTTTTGAAATCACGATTGGTGTGTTTGGGTTTTCTCGATGGTTTGACGTTTGTACATCGGCATCGGGGGTTGGTTTGACTATTCTTGCATGCGTAGGCGATAGATTTGGATCTATGCGTGATACGCGTGCCGATTTGATTTTCGTATGCCGTTTCGATTTCGAATTTAGTTTTAATACGATATGGTGCGTTATGATATGTAGGTACCCCATGTGAACTTCGGGACGACAAGCAAGCGCCTGGCGACGTCGGCACCGGCGAGCGAGGACCAGGTGAGTAGATTTATATCTACGGGGAGAAGTCGGGTGGATGGCGTATAGCACCCCCGCAGTCCGTGGTGGTGTATACGGATGCGTATACACACCAACAATTATTATATATTATTTGGGATTAATAACGATGCTTAGGATGGATATTGGTGTGTTGGATTATTTTAGTGTTGCGAACCCTACGGAAGTGTTGCACTACATACACACATACATACTTGCATACATTCCTATTGATATGTGCTTATGGGATTCTTTATAGTATGTGTTCACATGGGTATGGGACTATGTGTTCACATACGGATTTGAGGATGATACTTGGGATTGAGCTGAGTCGATGAGATTCGATTTGAGGCCGTGAGATCGGTGATATAGCAGGGTTCGTATCTCAGATACGACATGACGTTGTAGCGGGTCCTTGACGTAGTGTTTCACACACGTCCATGCATACGTAGGCGGTATCAGTATGGTACTAGACGTAGATCAGTATCCCGATCATGATAATTGATAAAGAGGATACCAGGTGAATAGTATGATGAATGTGATATTGACCCGTACCCAGATTGGGATGCCGTACGACGGATTTACGTACGAGCTATATTGATGATTGATCCGCACTCTTGACTTGGGATGCCTAATTATAGATATGGTATCGGATATGATATTATTGAGGCGGGATCACCGACTATACATATACAGGTATGTATATGTATCGACTCAGATGATAGGCGGTTCCCTCACCTGTAGTTCAGCCGTATAGTTTAGTGTAGTTGTTAGATTAGATTAGACTTCTTACCTATTTCAAAAACTAACGAATCGTGGTATTTTAAAAGATAGCCCAAGGGATCCTACGGATATTTCAAAAGACGTATCTTTTCATAAAAACACCGTAGCCCCTATTTTCAAAACCCCATGATTCGTGTTATTTCAAAAGGCACCATTTGTAGGACTTATATTATTTTAATACTGATTAGTTATCGTTGTGTCTAGTATTCTGCTTCCGCACATTATTGCTGTTCGCTCTGCCCCGCATACTTATTTTGCTGCATACTCCATTATTGATATCATGCTGTTAGGACACCAGCACCATTACCGATGATGCGTATGTACCACATACACTTACTTGCCGGCTCACACACATCTTCATCGGTAATTGCCATGTCACGTACACTTAGAAAATACTATTGCTTGGCTTAGCTTGTTAGTTAGTAGTTGATACGGTATTAGTGTACCTTTTGTTATATGCCAGTTTAGACATTGTAGTTATTACTTGTTACTTCATGCATACTGTTATTCCATTGTTCATGCCTAGTTATTAATCATACATTGCAACTTGGTTATTGATACCATATACATTCATTAGGATTGACATATGCACTTGTGATGACTTCTTGAGATTTATGATATTTCTGGATTTCGGGGGAAAGCCGCAAAATTTCTAAACTTATTAACCTTTTAAAATATGTAAATTGCGGTTTTCTAGTGATGTAAGTGTCGTCCATCATGAGTTTGCTGTGGTTTTCGAGATCCGTGTCGAGGAGTGGAGGAACCGTCACGGGTACATGGTGGGCCCGGTATGGTACCCCGGGGCAAGATGAATGTGGTGTTGACGTTGAGCCTGGCAGGGGACAGATTACCTACCGGTGATATTACCCGACGCGTCGGATATCCGGAGGATACCGTCGTGTTCTTGAGATGGATGGTAGGGGCCGGTCTGGACTGACGGCGCCCCAGATATTGAGATTGAGACATTGATATTTCGAGACAGTGAGATTTATGTTTCGTGTCGATGCTAGACACTGTTGATACTGATTTCATTATGATACCTCAGTTTAAAAATACGAAGGAAATCTCACTAATTTATGAAAACAGTTTCTTCATTTACATGTATTCTGTTTTCATGCATTCATACCTCATTCATATGATATATTGCTACCTGAGGCACTGACACGGGCACATGAGATTTCACTCGGTTAGATATTACCCTAGCCATTGTTATAGGCTGCTTGTTATGTATATTTTTGAGGATATATTATGATCATTGACCTAGGTTGCGTTATTTATGCGATTTCTGTGCGTAGATGTTTTTCTATTCACGAGTTGGCAACTCACCCCCGTTGTGCCCCAGTTGCTTGCAGGTTTGCCGTACAGGTTTCATTACGGCGTTGCGGGCTCTGTTTCATTCGGGTCACTTGCTAGTAGGTGGGTTTTTCTTGTATCGTACCCATCATATTACCTTGTATAATATATTTCAGTTGTATCTAGTAAATTCCATCAACCAAACATGTATTTATTTTGAGATAGAGACCAGTGCTGTTTATTCTTTCGACCTTAAAGTCGCTCGTTATATTTCTGGTGGTTTTGAGTTCCTTTTGAGTTTTGATCCTCGCCGTTGGCGTTGTATATTATATTGCTTGTGTGGTTGTGACCGTCGATTGACGAAGAGCTAGCTCCCGCTTGGGGATGCCTTTTTATTGATTTCGTATACTATTCATGTTCTATCCCGTTTGGGGGCCAGTTTTTACAAATGAGACTCTGCCGAAATTTTCAGTAAATTTTGATGTTCTTAAAAACCGCATAATTCGGCTTATGCTATTAAAACTACTTGTTTTAAATTGGTTTTCCTGCACTCTACTACTTTTCTTGGTTTGGATTTCTGGGTTTTTGGTTTACTTGGATTACTTACGCCTCGAGACGTTCGTAGTTTAAGTGCCGGTCATGTTCCGTACTTTCGGATCGTGACATATGGTTTGGAAGAAGACTATCCAATTTGCATAATAGGCGTACTACCCCTAAACCAAGGAGTACTCGTAACCTGAGAGAAGGTAAAAAGAAAAGACAACTGAATAATCCTATCCATTTTCTCCAGAACCTGAAACCATCCTCGAATAAATTCTTTCGAGTTCGTATCTAACCATACGATGGTTTTGTCCAATGGAAGTGGACGTTCGTAGCAATACGGGGTGTCCTGGAGAAAAGGGTAAAAGTAGGAGTGGCAATCAGGTTCGCAACTCTGACAATCCAAAAGCCAGTGTTTAGAAGGTTCGGTCAACTTGGTCACTGAGTCATAGTCTTAGGGTCGGGTCAATGGTCGCTGCCAAAGAGAGAGATAAAAGAAACACTCAGCGTGCACTCTAACCTAGATCAGAATGGTTACCAATTTATCTAATCTGGAAACCTCCCACTGTAACGTCAAATTCTTCTCCAAACCTGAAAGAAGAATTAGTCGGGGTCACCCGAGGAGTAAACTAACTCATCAGTGGGAATCGGGATCCAACTATCACCGCATGATAACGTGACGGAATCCGCTCACGTCATCACACTCCAGAAGGTATGCGCATATATGGCAAGTTTCAGTTCTTTTGAAACTCCCGATGTGATTTTTTCCCCATGCTCTTATGACCTTGACGAAGGCCAACAAATCATAAGTCACATGTCAAGTTCTACCCGTCATTCTCCAGGTTGATTTGAACCCACCCGCACAAGCCCTTGACGAAGGCCAACAAGGCTATACGACTGTCCCAAACCAACGCATCTATCTATGCTGCAGAAAGGAAACAAGAAGCTACCATACACTATGCCTTGACGAAGGCCAACAAATATAGCATGAATACTACGTGCTACCCGTCTGAAACGACGGAGGGCTACGAATGGTTTCTGGCGAAAACCTTTAACGTAAAGAACTTGATATCGTTGAAGGAACGGATAGCTTTTTGAAAATATAGTGACGAAAACCTTTGCTAAAGAGGTCACTCCCGGTGAAAGGATCTCGGCTCTTTCCCCGTAGAATGAGGTGCAGGATATTCCAACTGAATACCACGGTGCAAAGCAAAAGTAATCGGCTATAGTGAAGTTATTGCCCTGACGCAAACTTTTTGTCCAAGGGGTCACTCCCGGTGAAGGGATCTCGGCCCTTGCCTCGACGACTGAGGAGCAGGATATTCCAACTGAATACCACGATGCAAAACAAAAGAGAACGTCCTTGCAATAACAGCTTTTTGAAAAGTGTTCCAACAACATCAGATTAGGTTTTTTTTTAACTTGCATTGATCCGAATCAATGCAGTCCCATCAATAAATCACACCACAAAAAACGAAAATATATTGATGTACGTATATGCCATCCGCATTCGCCACTGGGTCCCGTCATTACCCGTTAGGTTAGCTAACTAACGACAGAGCGGGGACTGGACTAGCGCGGATGCAAAACATATACAACATCTACTAATGTATATACCAATATATTATATTTCGCTCAAGGCGTGAAAAAAATGCAACATCACAGAAATGTATAGCATCACAGAAACAATACAGATATCTGGGATCCCCGGGTTTCACAGAGCCACTACTGAAACCCGACGTTCCCCTGGTCGTGTGGATAGCCTATGCAATGAAATCCTAGACCCCTACGGGCGCGGCAAGTCACCCGCCAAAACCTGAAGCGAGGCAGCCCCCTTCAGCAACGTGAATGGACCACCCAGCACTTCACGGAATCCGGTAACTTGGGCACCCCTCCTGGGTCAACCTGTACCCCCTACGAGTGCGGCGAATAGCCCGCCAATCCTAGAGTGAAGCCCCCCTCCGTCTCAATGCCATGAGATGCGGGCTTGTTGCCTTCTAGAATCCGGCTATCCGTGCACCCCTCCGCGGGGCAATCCTAGTACAGAAAGTCAAATATACATACAACGGGTACATCGACCGCAACCTGGCCGTGCCCCAAAATAATAATACAATCAGGCAGTGACGGCAGTCCACATGTCGGACGCTCGCCCCGCAATATCAAATGTACATAATACGACAAAAACTGTACTAGCATTGCATCCAGGCTATCCCCCACGACCGATCCGCAACATCACAGCAATATATAGAACATCAACGTGAAAGTCACGTTCGCAAATCCGTCTAACCGGGCTTTAGCAGTTAGACAGGATTTACCGATCAAGTGACATTCACGGTCGCAGATATAATGTAAATACTGTGAAATAATGTGTTCAAAATATCCGATCGATCAAATTTTAACAAGTGGGCCCCCAAGTACTACTGTAGCACATCAAGAAATTCTGGGCCCAAAATTAATATTCCAAAACCTCTATTTTTAACCCAGAAAGCGACTGCAAAAATTTGATACAGCGAGGACACCAATGTGCGGCGGAACCGCGGCCCAAAGGGGGGTTTGGCCGCGGTTCCGCGCTTCAGTGGTCGATTCACTGTGTCGAATTTCTACAGAGTGCTTATAATTTCCAGTACATCACTTTCCTGCAACCTGAAAAAATTTTCGACTCCAAAAAATTTCAACAGAAAACTGATGTGAACAAAAACGCGGATTTTGGAATTTTGGTCGATCGGAAATGTAAACACATTAAACAAAGCTAGACTAAGTTAATGGCGTGGCTCTGATACCACTGTTAGTGCACGGCAGCGCCCCGGCCTCAATCTCGACGGCCAAATGCGGAAGCGATGGTTAACTTTAATTTTTCAAGAACTGGCACCACTGCGCACTAATACCCGGATCGAACCATTAATTAGTCCTAGCTAACTACAAGATGGGGAAGAGAGATATACCGACTGATCCAAGTCCTCCGGTCTTCACGTCGTCATCCCGATCTCCCGCGGAATGTCCTGTCTCCACCTCGTCGCCGGAAGTGCACCACATCGCCTACATCTTTTACGGGCTCCCACCTCAATACCGAGGCAACTCGGGCACGAAGCTGGCTAGTCGACGTGCCCAAGGTTTGCTGTAGAATGTAGTGTAGAGGCTTGTGTCTCATTTGGGGTTGTCGGAGTTGCCTTTGGTGGAGGAATGAAGTTATGGACTAATGAGATGAACTTTGGGGATTTTTAGCAAGCCTAAGAGAGCCAAAAGACCCCACCCAAATTTTGGACAGCCCCTTGCTATCAATGGCCGGCCATGCATCATAGAATGGAGAGAATGAGAAAGGTGGTGTATCAAAATGAAGGGAACCACACAATAATACAAGTGAGAGAGGTCAAATGATATCATGAAAGGAAAATGATCATCAACAAAGCCATACTCCACCAACCTCATCATCACAGCAAAGGTCAAGCCATCATGATACTACAAGGCTAGCCATGATGGCTAAAGAAAGTAATGATGGTGCAAGTATCATGATACAAAAATATGCAAGGACCCCCTTCCAAATTGCTTATTTGCACAAATGCAAATAAGCCCTCCCCCACCAATTTTCGGCCAATGAACGATACAAAGGAAATTGGCCGAAACGGAAAGCAAACTGGCAACTCTAGAAAACTGGTCCCGTAATGAATTACAGGAAAACCCCGCTACTGTGTATACACACCCGCATTTGTATTCCGACCGAAATACAAATGCAAAGAGACAAAGTCTACACTGTACTATACTAGGATCCGGCTTAAACCAAAGCCGGCTAGTAATATCTGTCTGATCCTGATCCGTGCAATACCTCACGTATCTGATCGAACCCTGCCATATATCCATACGGCCTGTAGTACAAACTGTCCGATCTTGATCCGTGCAATACCGCACATATCTGATCGGACCTTGCCTTATCTCCATACGGCCTCTACAGCTTTTCGCCCGAAAGCTGAGTAACTGAATGTGGGGGACTCTAAAGACTCGTCAACACCTTGGTTGTGGATTTAACCACTAGCACGTCAGAGGTATAAGCCAATACGTAACGGGCTACCAGGTATTGACTAAAAGGGACGTCTGTGAGCGAACTCAGCCTGACAACCCTACTGAGCCTGTCAGTGACAATATCCGTACAGTCCGGTCCGTTCGTCTATGAGCATCGCAAGGCGGGCCTAGGGGGTTGGTAAAAGCCGGACCCCCAAAAGCGGTACAAGTCGTGTCATAGTGTAGCCCAGAACACCCTGAGATACTACTGGAATACCTACCAGTAAATCTCCTTGCCTCGGCCGAGGGCTTCGTGTAATGGCTCTCCTAGACACAGCACGACCTCACCCCCAATACCGGGAGAGACGAACCCCTGAAGATGCACTCACTACCTCCATGTGGCTCGGGACTGTACCCAACTAAAACCTGTTTGCACGACTCCTTTGAGCCGTGGTAGTATAGTAATCAAAGTACAGTGGGAACTCACACAAGACAAATGACGATCCCCAGGTCGATGAACTAACCTGTACACATGTCACCAGGGAACTGCCATCTGACGTCTGGTATATGACCAACTAGCATATTCCCGGCGAGTCCTGTCCGGTGTACTCATAACCCAATGAGCACCTGTATACATCTTAGGTGATCCAACTGATACCAGTGGCTTGTAAGACCGGCCACCGCCCCTCGTCGGGGTCTCGACTGTATACACTAGTCTACTCTAGAGAATCGATGCCCTGTCTCGAAACTCTCACGACTAGGGACCATTTAAGGATGTGCTTATAGACCCCCAGCTCCCACTTATATGATCGCCCTCATAATGCTGGTGGTCAACCAAGAATCCTAGGGGCTCTATCAACGTGTAATAGCGACATGTCAGGTCACCTAAAGCACTACACGATGATAAAGATAAACCAGATAGCATACTATCATCTCGAGCAAGACTGTCCTATTGGGACAGGTCCTCCCTCAATCATTGCAATCACGTGCCTGTGATCCAATAATTGACTCTGAGGGCACTATCTCCAACATGACCAACCATGGTATAAACCAAACATACACCCAAACAAGCATGTATCATCAAACTTGATACAATCTTGTGCACAAAAGTATATCACATATACAATTTGTGTACATCAAGTGAGAAAATCCTTTTAAAGTGAACCAATACTAGTTAATGCAAAGTAATATATCAAATATATAATTATACATTAAATCATTAAATCAACACTTGATTCAATGATCCGGTCATGTCGCACACAACCGACTAATATACAATGTATCGACTTATCGAATCAATCCTTGATTCGATAACTAGGTTATATCGCATACAACCAATCGATACATTCATCACGAGAATGGAATACGGTATCACATACACGCATTATTCTCGGTCCCGCACATATCTCATATGCGCTACTATTTCGTTTCGCTTGAGCCAGGAATCCTCTGTGTAGGACTCTAAAGACTCGTCAATACGCCGGCAGCAGATGATGATCATATCAATCACCCACAAGCCGCAAGCGGCCTGCTAAACGTAACGGCCACCGGGGTATTGAGCGATCAGAAGATCGACGAGCAAGCCCGCTCACACTCCTGTGAATCCAACCGGTAACACTTACCGTACAGTCCGGTCTCGTCGTCTGATATGTCGCATATCTCGCCTAGGGGTGGTAAACGTCAGACCCCAATAGCTCGATAAGTCGTGTCGATATGAGGTCTATAACAATTCGAGAAACTACTGGTAACACTTACCAGTAAATCTCAGCAACCCTGGCCAGGGATTTCCAGTTTTAGCCAATCGAACACAGCGCAACATCAACCCCCTATACCGGGAGAGACGAATCCCCTCCCATCGCTCATTGCCTCCATGTGACTCGGGACTGTACCCAAAAACCACCGTTTTGCACGCCCTCTTGGACGTGGTAAGGTGGAAATCAAAGCACAGTGGGAACCACACAAGACTCTATGACGATCTCGGGTCAAAAGACTACTCTGTACCAGTGTCACCAGAGAACTGCCATCTGACGTAAGGTATAATACCATCAGGGAGTTCTCGGCGAGTCCGTCCAGTGTACCCAGTCTCTACTGAGCACCCGTATATCATCTCTGATGTCAAACACCAATGGATATGGGATCATCCATCGCCCATCTGTATGGGTCGAGAAGGTATACCCTAGTCTACTCTGGTATATCGATGCCCCGTCTCGATACACCCACGACTAGGGACATTGAAGGATGTACTTATGGACTACCATGTCCCCACTAGTATGATCCGCATCATAGTCCAGGTAGTCAAGTACACATCCTAAAGGCTTTACCAACATGTAACAGAGAGACAATCAGTATACACGTTAAGGTAAAGAGCAACCAGATAGCATACTATCATGTCGAGCAAGAAAGTCCTCCCTATATATGTCCAAGCATCCACTACAATATACATCTTGTGTATAGTAATGGCCTCTAGGGCATACATATAACTAACACAAGTCGTGCCGGTGTGGCTCAAGACCATCCGAGAATCTACTGATCAGTCCACCAGTAATTCTCATTCAGCCCTGGCCAGGGACTTATGGTAATGACCAACTGATCACAGTGCGATATCGACACCCTATACCGGGAGAGACGAATCCCTAACAGTCGCTCACTACCTCCATGTGGCTCGGGACTGTACCCAACTAAAACCTGTTTGCACGACTCCTTTTAGCCGTGGTAGGGTAGCAATCAAAGCACAGTGGGAACTCATACGAGACAAATGACGACCTCAAGTCAACAGACTATCTGCACACATGTCACCTGAGAACTGCTATCTGACGTTAGGTATAATACCATCCAGTCAGTTCTCGGCGAGTCCTGTCCTGTGTACTCACATTCGGTGAGCATCTGTATAGAATCTTAGGTGCATATCACCAATGGCTGCGGGACCAATCCATCGCCTTTCGTCAGGGTCTAGATATGTATACACTAGTCTACTCTGGAGCATCGATGCCCAGTCTCGATACTCCTGCGACCAGGGACATTTAAGGATGTGCCTATTCACTACCCAGCTCCCACAAGTATGACTGCCATCACGACGCCGGTAGTCAGGCAAACATCCTATGGGCTATATCAACATGTATATAAATACAAAGTAAAATATATCACACGTTAAAATAAAGACAAACCAAATAGCGTACTATCATATCAAGAAAGATTGTCATGTACATACATATCCCTAGCATCCTATACAATGAAGGCCTCTAGGGCATATATATCCAACAATCTACCACTTGCACTAAGGCCTATAATTGGCGCAATGAGTACCCACTGTCTGTACTAGATCCAGTTGCTGGCGTACCGCATGCCCAACATCTCAAACAGCCTCTCGAACTGGACTTGAGGGATGGCCTTGGTGAATGGATCTGCCGTGTTGTCTTTTGTGTCCGCTCTCCGCACCTCGATCTCCCGACGATCCACGATCTCCCTGATCAGGTGATACAGCCTCAATATATGCCTGGATTTCTGATGGGACCTTGGTTCCTGCGCTAATGCTACAGCTCCATTGTTATCACAATACAAAGGTATTGGATTAGAAATGGACGGAACTACCTGAAGTTCAGAGAAGAACTTCTTCATCCAGACAGCTTCTTTCGCGACATCGTTAGCAGCTATATACTCATCCTCCATAGTTGAGTCTACGACGGTATCCTGTTTGGAACTCCTCCAACATACCGCCCCTCCATTGAGGGTAAACACAAAACCCGAAATGGATTTAGAGTCATCTTTGTCACTTCGGAAGCTGGAGTCAGTAAAAGCCTCGACCTGGAGGTCCCCATTACCGTAAATCAAGAACATCTCCTTTGTCCTTCTTAGGTACTTGAGAATGTTCTTTACAGCTATCCAATGCTTCTCACCTGGGTCAGACTGATACCTGCTTACCACACTAAGTGTGTAAGCTACATCTGGTCTGGTACATAACATCGCATATATTATGGATCCTACTGCCGAAGCGTAGGGTATAATGCCCATGCGAGCCCTCTCTTCATCAGTCTTTGGAGACATCTCTTTGGAGAGGGTGATCCCATGACAAGCGGGTAAATTACCGCGCTTGGAATCTTCCATACTAAATCTCTTTAATATAGTGTCAATATACCTGGACTGTGAAAGTCCCAACATCCTTTTGGATCTATCACGATAGATCTTAATGCCCAGAATATAGAATGCATCTCCCAAGTCTTTCATGGAGAATTTCTGTGACAAGAAGAGCTTTACTGATTGTAGCATAGGGACATCATTCCATATCAGTAGTATGTCGTCGACGTACAAAACGAGGAAGACTACTGCTCCTTCTACAATCTTCCTATAAATGCATGGTTCATCTACATTTTTGGTAAAGTCAAATTCTTTGACTGTCTCATCAAAGCAGATGTTCCAACTCCGCGATGCTTTCTTTAATCCATAAATAGATTTAAGCAACTTGCACACTTTTCCGCTGCTCCCACTGTCTAAGAAACCTTCTGGTTGAACCATGTAAACACTATCTTCTAAATGTCCATTTAGAAAAGCTGTTTTACGTCCATCTGCCAGATTTCATAGTCATGGAAGGCAGCAACGGCAAGCAGGATCCGAATGGATTTATGCATAGCTACTGGTGAAAAGGTTTCATCATAGTACAATCCTGGTCTTTGACGAAAACCTTTTGTAACGAGTCTAGCTTTGTAGGTTTCCACTTGTCTAAATGCACCAATCTTCTTTTTGAAGATCCATTTGCATCCAACTGGTTTCACCCCAGGAGGAGCAACCTCTAAAGTCCATACTTTATTGGTGTACATGGATTCCATTTCGGATCTCATAGCATCCAGCCACTTCACCGAGTCTTTACACGTGATAGCCTGCTGAAAATTAGTAGGCTCATCATCATCGATGATGCAATCCTCTCGATCCCCATCTATAAGAAACCCATAGTATCTTTCAGGAGGATGAGAAAGCCTACTAGATCTGCGGAGTGGCGTTGGTTCGTCGGGCTCTATTGAAACCTGAGGTTCTGCTAAATCATCGGCAGTAGTTTGAGGTTCTGGAATTTCTTCCAGCTCTACCACGCTCCCACTAATTTCTTTTGCAAGAAATTCGCTTTCTAAGAAGATAATGTGGCGAGCGACAAACACCTTTTGTTCTTCAGTGTGGTAGACCTGATATCCCTTTGAATGCTTGGGGTATCCTACAAACTTGCATAAAACCGATCATGCCTCGAGCTTGTCCGGATTATGCTTTTTAACATATGCCGGACACCCCTATATCTTGATATACTTGAGACATGGTCTCTTTCCGCTCCATATTTCATATAGAGTTGTAGGCACAGACTTAGTCGGAACTCTAGTCAATAGGTATGCTGCTGATTCTAGCGCAAAACCCCAGAAGGAAAGTGGCAACTCAGCACTACTCATCATTGAACGCACCATGTCCAGTAGCGTGCGATTCCTCCTTTCTGATACTCCATTATGCTGAGGTGTATAAGGCGGAGTAAGCTGATAGATAATTCCATTCTCTTTTAAGTATTCAAGGAAACTGGTACTTAAGTATTCTCCACCTCGATCAGATCGAAGTGTCTTGATGCTTTTACCAGTCTGTTTCTCCACTTCATTTTTATACTCATTAAACTTCTCAAAGGCCTCAGATTTATGTTTCATTAAGAACACATGTCCATACCTAGAGAAGTCATCAGTAAAAGTGATGAAGTAGGAGTGACCGCTTCGTGCATGTGTAGACATTGGACCACATACATCACTGTGTACAAGTCCCAAGAGTTCTGTGGCTCTTTCTCCGTGTCCGGTGAACGGAGATTTGGTCATTTTTCCTTTGATACATGATTGACATGTTGCATATGATGAATATTCAAACTGATCTAAATATCCATCTTTATGTAATTTAGTCAACCTTGTTTCGTTTATATGACCAAGTCTACAATGCCATAAGAAGGCTTGTTTTGAATCTGGAGCCTTTCTTTTAAGCGTGTTTTGAATATTGAAAACTTGAGGTTGATTAAGTATGTATATGCCGTTTTCCAGTGTGCCAAACCCAATCATTTCTTGATTTAGGAGAATGTTCATGACATTTCTTTCAAGCACAAAATTATATCCTTCATTAGATAATAAAGATACTGATATAATATTACACAGCATACTGGGAATACAAAAACAGCTTTACAACACTAAAATGTGCCCACTAGTCAACCCCAGGTGATATTCCCCTATTGCAACAGCATCTACGTGCATTCCATTGCCCATCCGGAGAGTCATATCACCTGTCTTCAGTGCTCTACGGTTTCTCAGAGCCTGCAAAGAATTACAGATATAAGAACTAGAACCGGTATCAAGTACCCATGATGTAGAGTTTACTGAAAGACAATTTTCGATTACAAACACACCTGAAGCAGCAGCAGCAGCTTGCTTCATGTCCTTGGCTTTGAAGGCCATGCAATCCTTCTTCCAGTGCCCTTGCTTGTGACAATAGTAGCATTCGTTCTTATCTGACTTCACCCTTCATGCCTTGTTCGTTCCCTGTACCTTCTTGACCCCGCCTTTCGGTTTGGTGACTTTCATCTTCTTCTTCCCTTTAGCTTTTACTTTAGATTTAGAAGAGGATGATTGGCCAATATACAGAACGGGGGTCTTCTCCTTTTTCAAGGAGGTCTCTCCTACCCTCAACATGTTGAGGAGTTTTGGAAGATCAGCTTCCATTTCGTGCATGTTGAAGTTCAGCACGAACTGAGAGAAGGTGTGGGGAAGGGACTGCAAAATCAAGTCGATGCACAAATCATTCTCTAGCACGCATCCAAGGTTTGCGAGTTCCTCAATGAGGCTGATCATTTTCAGGACGTGCTCTCCTACAGGTGATCCTGGAGCTAACCTCATCTAGAACAATTTCCTTGAGGTCTCGTACCTTGCGATACGGGAGTGCTCCCCATA
This sequence comes from Agapanthus africanus, assembly GCA_030015575.1. Lineage (NCBI taxonomy): Eukaryota > Viridiplantae > Streptophyta > Magnoliopsida > Asparagales > Amaryllidaceae > Agapanthus > Agapanthus africanus. The sequence continues at coordinate 244,824,228 of CM057350.1, forward strand.
CAATTCCTTGCAATGGAGAAAGATGGATATAATATCCATACCCTCATGCTGTTTCTGGAGTTCATTGTTCATGGACGCCAGCACGATACACTTAGCTCTCTCATAGTCTAGATCCCAGGTTTTGCGAACCTCCTTGTCCGCAACTGTGGAATCTGGTCCTGGGATAGGGGGAGGAACAGCGGTGGTAACATATGCCACTTTGTCATAAGTCAGTGCAATGTTGACGTTCCTTAGCCAATCTTTATAGTTTGGCCCGGTCAGCGTATTTTTTTCAAGTAATAGTTTTAGTCCTGTCATGGTAGCTGCCAGAGAGAGAGAAAAGAAACACTCAGCATATGCTCTTGCAAGTTTAGATTGGTTTATTAGTTTATCTAAACAGAATGGCTCCCACTGTTTCCTCAAATCCTTCTTCAAACCCTAAAAGAAGAATTAGTCAGTATTTAATCACACGTCACAATACTTGCTTAACCTTTCAGCCAGGCCAGTGTTGGTACTTCGAGGGAGGTTTTCCAACGCTTTCGCGAAGTTCCTTAATTAAATAACCTCTTTTCCCTGGAGGCGTAGCCCATCTAACATTTTTCTAGACACCAACTTGGTTTATAGCATTGATTGTTAAGTGAGAAAATTTCCCGAGAGTAATCCTACTCATCAGTGGGATCGGGATCCAACTATCATTGCATGATGCCCTAGATGGAAGCCACTCTAGTCACCACACTCCAGATGGTATGCTAAATCTGCAAGTTTCCATTATGTTTGAAACTCCCGATGTGATTTTTACCCCAAGCTCTTATGATCTTGACGTAGGCCAACAAATAATAAGATGCAAGTCAAGTTCTACCCGTCGTTGTCCTGATTAATTTAGATCCATCCGTACTCGCCCTTGACGTAGGCCAACAAGGCTGTACGACTGTCCTAAACTAATGCATCTATCTATGCAACAAACAAGCAACACATTGCTACCATTCACTATGCCTTGACGTAGGCCAACAAACATAGCATGAATACGATGTGTTGTTTATTTGAAACGATGGAGGGTTACGGCTGGTTTTTGGCGAAACCGTTAACGTAATGAACTTGATATGATCGAAGGAACCATGATAGCTTTTTAAAAGGAGTGGTTTAGGCTCCGCATTTAAAATTTGCTTTTTGAAGAAAACCGAGTGGTTTTGAAATTGTTCCAACGATTTAGTTTAGGTTTATTTTCTTTGCATTAATGAATTATTGCTGTCCCATCATTTAATCCTACCATTGCAGAAAACAACGAAAATACAACATACGCTTATGCCATCCGCATTCGCCACGGGGCCCCGTCATTACCCGTTAGGTTACTTAACTAACGACAGAGCGGGGGCTGGACTAGCGCGGGTGAAAAACATAAGCAACGCCTAATAAATTTCATATATAGATATATCCATTCGTCGCACGCAATAATAAGCATTCCAGATCACAGATGAAGATATTGGATATATTAGGAATGCCGTACTTTGTTTAAGCCTATAACGAAGGACGGGTTCCATGGTCGTGATGAATAGCCAAAACCCCACCCGAGACCCCTACGGGTGCGGCAAACTACCCGCCAAGTACCAGAAGTGAAGCAGTCTTCCTCAACAACGTGAGTAGGCCACTAAGCACTTCAAAATACCCGGTAGTTTGTGCACCCCTCCTTAGGTCTATCCTAGGAGCAAAAACAGTAAAAAAGAAATAATACAACGGTGACTACAACCTCATCCTGGATGTGCCCCGCAAAAATAATATTACATCAATTTCACAAATTACATTGAATGAAAGAAAAGAAAACACTCGTCTCACATCCCCCCGGCTATTCATCATCGACAGTCCAATAACATTCATATACACAAACCAAGCATTTCAGCTATGTGCAACCACCACTAATCGTCGTATAGCGATTAGCGGACGTTTCAAAACACATAAAGCATTACAGAAGAACTGATTAGCTTAAGCAATTAGAATTTCGATCGAATAACCAATTTTGAATCTATTCTCTGGCCAACACAGTACACAAAATATCTGGGCAGAATCAAAATATCCCAAAAATCACAAATCCAGAAACTAAGAATAACAGATGAAATTTGGGCTGAATCCGAGTCAACTAGGTGGCGGTTCCGCGGCCGAACCCATGGTTCGGCCGTGGATCCGCGGTGAGTTGATCGATTCAGGGGCCCAAATTTCATCAGTATTCTTAGAAAACCCTGCCTTTATTTTTAAGCCCTCTGGAAAAATTTTAGGAGCATATTTCAAAATCGACAGAAACTGATTTTTATCGGATGTGATTTTCGGGTTTTTCCGGTGATCGAATTTCCAACACTTTGCTAACAAGTTAGATAAGGTTTAACCTGGCTCTGATACCAGTGTAAGTCCATGATGCACACCCCTTGTGTGGCGGGGAGGCGGAATACTTTAAAAAACCGGTTTTCTCACAACAAAAGAAACTTGTTTTGCTTTGCATCATGAACTTTTTCCCACTTTAAGATCTTTATTAAGCCTTATCTAACAAAACTAAACTAAGAGAGTGCTAACTACTAGGTTAAGAAGTTATACTCTCGTGTCTAGTCCTTCGGATCTTCAAGTTCCTCCTGGCTCCTTGGTTTTAGCTCCTTGTTCTTGATCTCCTTTCTTTGGCTACTTCTAGGGTTTGGAAGAGTTCGGTTGCCGGTCTCCTTTGCGTCAAAGATGGATCCACCCGAGGTGCCTATGATCAAGCTCCAACCTCCATGAGATAACTTAGTGATCAAACTTGCTAAGTGAGAAGACTAAGTAGATGTAGAGTGAGTGTTATGGATTAATTGATCTCAAAACTCATTGATTTGCAACACATGCAAGTGTATGAGTTTCATGAAGAAGAGAAGAAAAACCTAGGAGAGAGAAAGAATTTGTGAGAATGAATTTGAAATTAAGAAGTGAGAATGGCTATGTATTTTTCACAATTATTCATCCATGGAATTCTTTAATCAAATAAAAGGCAACCTTACTTGAATAGTAATTCCAAAGTGAATAAATAAATACATAGCCATGCTTTCAACCCATGCTTCATAACTCTCCTAATTCCACCTTATTAATCCTTTAATGAAAAAGAATAAATCAATAATGAGGTGTCTCCTTCTAGAAGGTCAACCTTGTGAATTTACAAGAATGCCCTTTTCCGTATTTTCATACCCGTATCCGTATTCCGAAAAATACGGATACACTGATATCTGTATAATCCAATACTACAATACTCATATCCGGCTTAAACCAAAGCCTACCAGTATTATCCGTCCAATCGTCATTCGAGTAGCCAGTACACGAATGCGACCGAAACCCTGCCGTAAGACCATACGACATCTACATCGTCTCGCCTGATCCGGGGAAACCCTCTTTGTGGGACTCTAAAGACTCGACAGTACGCTGGCAGTGGGTTTAACCACAAGTCCGTCAGTGGCACTAGCTGTAAGTAACGGCAACCCAGGTACGTGTCGAAAAGGAGGCCGACGAGCGAACTCGTCCGTAACCCCTACTGAGCCTGTCCGTGACAATATCCGCGCAGTCCGGTCTGTTCTTCTGAGAGTATCACATGTACGGTCTAGGGAGGTGGTGAACGTCAGTGTAGAGTTCGTAGGCACACAATAGAGGTCTCAAAAGGCATCAACCGTGCCAATTTAAAATTTTATGGGTGCCGAGAAACCCAAATACGGATCGTCGGCTAGAATTCTAGGCAAAACATTAAACTAGTTAACGACTTAACTAAAGGAGAGAGGCTACAACCTTTCTAGATCCGTTTCTCCACTTCCTTAGCTCCACGTAGGCGTCCTCACGCTGTCCATCTCGAATCCCGAACTCAATCGTCGTCTTCATCGGAGAAATGGGCGAGCTAGGTCGTCGGCTTCGTGCCGAAGATGATCTACGTCGAGGCATCACAAGTTCAAGCTCCAACTTCACCAAGTTGTGAAACTTGTGAATAAAACACCCAAAACCACTTGGCAAGAGATAGAGGATGAAGAAATAGGAGGTGGGTTCACTTTAGAATTGGATTTCTCACTCTTTAGCTCAAGGTGCCATTAATGGTGTCAAGCTTTTTCTTTGAAGAAGAAGAAGAAGATGAAGATAGAATATGATAAGTGTTAATTGAAAAAGAAAAGATAATGAATACTTATCATATACTAACTAAGGTAGAGTGTAGAGAATAGACCATGGTTACTTGGAAGGGTTAGGGTTAAGCATGAAGACAAGAATGGTTACAAAGTCAAAGCTTCATGAAGCTTCAACTACAGACAAAGAAAGCCACCATTCTTATCATAATCTTTTCAGAATAAATAAACAAACAAACAAATATATAAATGAATAAGCAAAACCCTAATCATCTTTTTAACCATGGTTTGATTCTTTACACTTAACCAATCAAACATGCATCATCAAACATGATACAAACATGTGCACAAAAGTATATCACATATACAACTTGCACATCAAGTGAGAAAATCCATTTAAAGTGAACTAATACTAGTTAATGCAAAGTAATATATCAAATATATAATTATACATTAAATCATTAAATCAACACTTGATTTAACGATCCGGTCATATCGCATATAACCGACTAGTATCCTATGTATCGGCTTATCGAATCAATCCTTGATTCGATATCTAGGTTATATAGAATATAACCAATCGATACATTCATCGCGAGAATGGAATACGGTATCACATACACGCATTATTCTCGGTCCTGCACATATCTCATATATGCTCCTATTTCGTTTCGCTTGAGCCAGGAAACCTCTGTGTAGGACTCTAAAGACTCGTCAATACGCCGGTAGCAGATGATGATCATATCAAGCACCCACAAGCCGCAAGCGGTCTGCTAAACGTAACGGCCATCCAGGTATTGAGCAATCAGAAGATCGACGAGCTAGCCCGCTCACACTCCTGTGAATCCAACCAGTAACACTTACCGTACAGTCCGGTCTGTTCGTCTGATATATCGCATATCAAGTCTAGGGGTGGTAAACGTCAGACCCCAATAACCGATAAGTCGTGCCGATGTGAGGCTCATAACGGGTCGAGAAACTACTGGTAACACTTACCAGCAAATCTCTGATCAGCCCTGGCCAGGGACTTCCCAGTTACGGCCAATCGAGCACAGTGCAACATCAACCCCCAATACCGGGAGAGACGAAACCCCTCCTATCGCTCATTACCTCCATGTGACTCGAGACTGTACCCAAAGACCACCGTTTTGCACGCCCTCATAGACGTGGTAAGGTGGAGATCAAAGCACAGTGGGAATCACACAAGACTCTATGACGATCTCGGGTCTACAGACTAACCTGCACAAGTGTCACCTGAGAACTGCCATCTGACGTGAGGTATAATACCATCTGGGAGTTCTCGGCGAGTCCATCCAGTGTACCCAGTCTCCACTGTGCACCCGTATACCATCTCTGATGTCAAACACCAATGGATATGGGATCATCCATCGCCCATTTCATGGGCCGAGAAGCGTATACGCTAGTCTACTCTGGTATATCGATGCCCCGTCTAGATACACCTACGACTAGGGACCTTGAAGGATGTACTTATGGACTACCATGTCCCCATTAGTATGATCTGCATCATAGTCCAGGCAGTCAAGTACAAATCCTAAGGGTTTTACCAACATGTAACTATAAGACAGTTTAAAGAGACTAGTGTACATGTTAAGATAAAGAGAAACCAGATAGCATACTATCATATCGAGCAAGAAAGTCATCTCTATATATATCCAAGCATCCAATATAATATACATCATCTGTACAATACTGGCCTCTAGGAATACATACAACTAACAATCTCCCACTTGCACTAGGGCCAGCTGCTGTAGTATCGCATACCGAGCATCCCGAAGAGTCTCTCAAGCTGTATCTAGGGAATGGCCTTCGTGAGTGGATCCGCCGTGTTGTTCTTCTTGTCAACCCTCCTGACCTCGATCTCCCGGCGATCAACTATCTCCCGGATCAGGTGATACCGCCTCAGAATATGCCTGGATCGCTGATGGGACCTGGGTTCCTTGGCCAAAGCCACCGCTCCATTGTTATCGCAATACAAAGGTATTGGATGCTCAATGGATGGAACCACTCCAAGTTCAGTAATGAACTTCTCGATCCAGACAGCCTCTTTGGCAGCATCGTTGGCAGCGATGTATTCAGCCTCCATCGTCGAGTCTGCCACGGTTTACTGCTTGGAACTCTTCCAGCTAACCGCCCCTCCGTAAAGGGTAAAGACAAATCCCGACTGCGACTTAGAGTCGTCCTTATCACTCTGGAAGCTCGAATCGGTAAAGGACTCCAACTAGGAGTTCTCCGTTACCATACACCAAGAGCATCTCTTTAGCCCTTCGTAAGTACTTGAGAATGCTCTTCACAGCTGTCCAGTGACTCTCTCCAGGATCAGCTTGATACCTGCTCACTACACTTAGTGAGTATGCTACATCGGGTCTGGTACATGGCATCGCGTACATGATAGAGCCTACAGCCGAAGCATAGGGTATCCCTTGCATGCGAGCTCTCTCCAAATCAGTCTTGGGAGACATCTCTTTGGAGAGAGTGACTCCAGAGATCGTGGGCATGTTCCCACGTTTGGATTCTTCCATACTAAACCTCTTTAGTATGGTGTCAATGTACCTGGATTGGGACAATCCCAATATCCGTTTGGATCTATCTCTATAGATCCTAATCCCCAATATGCAGGAGGCATCTCCAAGATCTTTCATTGAGAATCTTTGTGATAAGAAGAGCTTGACCGATTGCAGCATAGGAATATCATTTCCTATCAAGAGTATGTCGTCCACGTACAATACGAGGAAGACAACCTTACTCTCTGCCACCTTCTTGTAGATACAAGGTTCATCTGGATTTTTGACGAAATCAAACTCTTTGATAACGACGTCAAAGCAGATGTTCCAACTCCGCGATGCTTGCTTTAATCCATAAATGGATTTAAGCAGCTTGCACACCTTCCCGCTGCTCCCACTGTCTACGAAGCCCTCTGGCTGAGTCATGTACACGCACTCTTCTAAATCACCATTTAGAAAGGCGGTCTTAACATCCATTTGCCAGATTTCGTAGTCATGATATGCAGCGATGGCAAGCATGATTCGGATGGATTTAAGCATAGCCACTGGAGAAAAGGTTTCGTCATAGTCCACACCTGGTCTTTGACGAAAACCCTTTGCAACAAGTCTAGCTTTGAAAGTCTCCACTTTCCCATCTACACCAAGTTTCTTCTTGAAGATCCATTTGCTCCCAATGGGTTTTACCCCTTCAGGAGCAACGTCCAAAGTCCATACTTTGTTGGTGTACATGGATTCCATCTCGGACCGCATAGCATCCAGCCATTTCACTGAGTCCTTACTCGTGATGGCCTGCTCGAAGCTAGTTGGGTCATCATCCTCCATGATGCAATCCTCGCTGCCACCATCCATGAGAAAACCGTAGTATCTCTCAGGTTGGCGAGAAACCCTACTAGATCGGCGGAGAGGCTGGGGTTCATCGGGAACTACGGAATCCTCTGGTTCCACCATATCTTCTGTTGTAGCTTCTGTAGCTGGAACTTCTTCCAGTTCTACCTCATGACCATAAATCTCTTTTTCAAGAAATTCTTTTTCTAAAAAGGTGGCATGCCGAGAAACAAACACTCTTTGTTCCTCAGGGTGGTAGATGATATACCCTTGTGAATTCTTGGGATATCCTATAAATTTGCATAGAACAGACCGTGCCTCGAGTTTGTCCGGATTTTGTTGTTTGACATAAGCTGGACAACCCCATATCTTAACATAGTTAAGACATGGTCTCTTCCCTTTCCATATCTCATATGGAGTGGTAGGCACAGATTTGGTGGGGACCATATTCAATAGATGTATGGCTGTCTCAAGCGCATACCCCCAGAAGGAAATAGGTAACTCAGCTGTGCTCATCATAGAGCGCACCATATCTAATAGGGTGCGGTTCCTCCGTTCTGATACACCATTTTGCAGTGGTGTATATGGAGGAGTCAGCTGAGAGAGAATCCCATTCTCTTTTAGGAAGTCCAGGAATTCATTGCTCAAGTATTCACCTCCTCGATCAGATCGAAGGATTTTAATACTTTTTCCGGTTTGGTTCTCGACTTCTTGTTTATATTCTCTAAATTTCTCAAAAGCTTCAGACTTGTGTCTTATTAAGTACACATGTCCGTATCTTGAGAGATCGTCAGTGAATGTAATGAAGTACGAAGAACCATCCCTGGCATATGTAGATATGGGACCGCATACATCACTATGTATCAGTCCCAAGAGTTCGGTAACTCTTTCTCCGTGTCCCGTAAACGGAGTTTTGGTCATCTTTCCTTTGAGACATGACTGGCAAGTGTCATAAGATGAAAATTCGAAAGGTTTCAAATATCCATCCTTATGCAACTTAGCCAGTCGTGTCGCATTAATGTGACCCAGTCTACAATGCCACAAGAAGGATTCGTTTAGTTCTGAACTCTTCCTTTTGTGTGTGTTCGTTATGCTCAGAACTGTTGATTGATTAGAACATAAATGCCATTGCACAACGTGCCTGATCTAACCAACTTTTGGTTACGGAAAATGTTCATAACATTATCCTGTAATACAAAATTATATCCCTCTTTACTCAGCAATGAAACCGATATAATGTTGCATATCAGGTTCGGCATGTAATAGCATTCGTTCAGAACCAATGTATTACCAGTTGGTAATACAAGGTGATATTCCCCGACAGTCTTAGCTGCAACAATTGCACCATTTCCAACTCTAATGTCTTTATCACCTTCTCCAAGTTCTCTACCTTTCCTTAGCCCATGTAACTGATTAAATATATGGGATCCTGATCCGGTATCTAATACCCAGGACGTAGAGCAAATGGAGAAACAGTTCTCTGTAATGAACACACCCGAAGAAAATGCATCAACATGTACTTTCTTCATTCGGGTGGCATGGGAATCCTGGTATTCCCCTATATCCTGTTCATTCCTATAACTCTTATAAGAAAGAACGGAACCAACATTTCCCAGCACAGTATAACATGCGGGTTCGGTCAATACATCCATATTATTATCTTGATTAGGGCCTGACATGGTCGCTACCTGGAGAGAGAGAGAAGAAAACACTTTAGCGTATGCTCGTGCAAGATCAGATTGTTTATTATCTTATCTAATCAGGATGGCTCCCACTGGTTTTTATCAAATCTTCCTTCAAACCCTAAAAGGAAAGACTAGCCGGGATTAATTACACACTACAAGTTCGCCAATCTTTCAGCCAGGCCAGTGTCGGTACTTTGAGGGAGGTCCCCCGTGCTTTCGCACGAACCTAATTAATGTGAACCTCGTTTTCCCAGAGGCGTAACCCCGTTGACACCTTTCTAGACACCTACTTGATCGGCTAATTGCAATGTGCAAAACTCTCCCAGGAGTAACACTTACTCGCAGTGGGTATCGGGATCCAACTATCTCATAGAAGGTATGCAATCTCATTGCAAATTTCAACACTTGAAATTCCCGATAATGCTTTTGCCCCTAGCGTGCTATGACCTTGACGAAAGCCAACAAACCACAGCCCGCTAGTCAAGTTCAACCCGTACATTTCTTGACTGAATTAAACCCACCCGCACGACCCTTGACGAAAGCCAACAAAGCCGTACGACTACCCTAATCCAGTCGCATCATATGCAGCAGATAAGCAGCACATAGCTACGGCACACTACACCTTGACGAAAGCCAACAAATGTAGCACGAATACTATATGCAACTTATCTGAAATGACGGAGGGCTACGACAGGTTTTTCCGAAAACCTATTGCGTAATGAACTTGATATCGTTGTAGAATCAAATGAAGTTTTAAAATGGAGTGATTTTGAGGCTTTTCTAGTTTTGCTAAAGGGGTCACTCCCGGTGAAGGGATCGTCGGCCCTTTCCTCGTCGAATTAGGTGCGGGATATATCATATATATCACTGTGCAAAGCAAAAACTCTTAAAAGCAATCAAAAGACAAACCGAGTGTGTAGCATCAGGTAGTTATTGCTAAAGGAGTCACTCCCGGTGAAGGGATCTCGGTCCTTTCCTCATCGAATAAGGTGCAGGATATATCGTATATACCGTTGTGCAAAGCAAGAACTGTAGCTACCAGTTTTATTTTGAAATTCGATTCTACAACATCTTAGGTTTCTTTTATTTCATTAATCTCATTAATGAAGTCGCATCATTTAAATACCTAAACATCACAGATAAATACGACGTACACTTATGCCATCCGCATTCGCCTCGATGTCCCCTCGTGCACCGTTAGGTTAGGTAACTAACGACAGAGCGGGGCAGGGCTAGCGCGGGTGTAAAATATAAGTAATGTCTATATAATATATTATATATACTATTTACTGTATCTATCACAGAACATCACATGATCACATCACAGATATCGCAGCAAAAGAAACATATGAAACATTGGATATACTAGGACGTCCGTGTTTTCAATACGAGCCAGTATAAAACACGGATTCCACGGTCGTGATGAATAGCCAATCCCACACCCCTAGACCCCTACGAGAGCGGCAAGCAACCCTGCCAATTCTAGGGTTAGGAGACCCGGACTCGACTCCTTGAGATGGTCTCCCACTGGACCCTAGAACCCAGTTACTTGTGCTCCCCTCCTTGGGTCTATCATAATGCGGAAAAGTAAATAATATACAACGGGGGACATCTTCCGCTACCTGGAAGTGCCCCAAATAAAAGAATATTACATACAAGTTTTTACATGAATGAAAATGAAAAACACTCATCTCACATAAAAAAACCCCGGCTATTCAAACACGACAATCCAATATAACATATCCAGCAACACATGACATCACATGTCATCAACGTAAGTAAATATGCGCATCCCAATTGTCGTTGACATACAGAAACGAAACCGGCGATATCACATATTACACTTACGGTCACAGAAAAGAAAGTGTAAAACTACAACAGTTGGAATCCACAACCTTTTTAGACATCACATGCCTAATCAAATGAAATACTTAGACATCACATGCCTAACAGTTATAAACCCCGCATTTTAGTCTCATTATCTAAAACTCTTTTCAATATCAAATGAAACTAAACCGCTAGATTTATAACATTCATTCAGTTATCTCATAACTGTTTGTGAATTCCAATTATTGTATCCCATTACGGATAAATAGAAAATATTAAACTTTCCGATCGAACATTCGAACACCCAAGTTTTCACGAAACCGTTCAACACATGAAACAAGTTCAAAGACATTCACTTCATGCCTCAGTACCAACGGTCCAGCCGTAGAAGGGTCAAGCCAACGCCTCTTATGTGGCATGCCGTACTGCCCCAAAACCGAAGGTTCAAAGGGCAGTTCAAGACGGTCACATAATCGAGTTAAGGTTTGTTGTCTTGTAGAGGGACCATCGCGTTACTTGCACTACTCAGAACGTCCTTAAACAACAGAAAAATCCAACACTTGGAAATTTTTCGGCAGGGGAAAAGTTGGGTATTTATATCCGGTCGAACTTTTTAACATATTCAAAAAATTATCCGGAAAGTCACAGACAAGATTAGACAATCCGATCGAAACTCCGAGTCCCCAATACAACCCTTAAAAAAAATATTAAAAATTCCCAGAAAACTCAGCATCATAAAATAGGAATTACTGTGCAAAAATGAAATGATGACGTCATAAGATGGCCGCGGAACCGCCGCAGAAGCCAGGCTTCTGCCGCGGTTCCGCCGCCGTTTGGACGAATTGGGTGATCGTGTTTCACAGTAATTCTTAGATAGTCCGGCTGCATTTTCTGCATATTTTTAATGTCGAAAAAGACCAGATTTCAGAAATTGTCCAGAGAGCATTTTAGGGTTTTGGTTCGATCGGACTTCTAATTCCGTCTACGCATCGCCCAAGGATCTAGCTAGGATCTGATACCACTGTAGGGTTCCTAGGCACACAATAGAGGTCTCACAAGGCATCAACCATGCCAATTTAAAATTTTATGGGTGCCGAGAAACCCTAATATGGATCGTCGGCTAGAATTCTAGGCGAAACATTAAACTAGTTAATGACTTAACTAAAGGAGAGAGGCTACAACCTTTGTAGATCCGTTTCTCCACTTTCTTAGCTCCACGTAGGCGTCCACTCGCTGTCCATCTCGAATCCCGAACTCAATCGTCGTCTTCATCGGAGAAATGGGTGATCTAGGTCGTCGGCTTCGTGCCGAAGATGATCTACGTCGAGGCATCACAAGTTCAAGCTCCAACTTCACCAAGTTGTGAAACTTGTGAAGAAAACACCCAAAACCACTTGGCAAGAGATAGAGGATGAAGAAATAGGAGGTGGGTTCACTTTAGATTTTGGATTTCTCACTCTTTAGTTCAAGGTGCCATTAATGGTGTCAAGCTTTTCTTTGAAGAAGAAGAAGAAGATGAAGATAGAATATGATAAGTGTTAATTGAAAAAGAAAAGAAAATGAATACTTATCATATACTAACTAAGGTAGAGGGTAGAGAATAGACCATGGTTACTTGGAAGGGTTAGGGTTAAGCATGAAGACAAGAATGGTTACAAAGTCAAAGCTTCATGAAGCTTCAACTACAAACAAAGAAAGCCACCATTCTTATCATAATCTTTTCCAAATAAATAAATAAATAAATAAATAAATAAATGAATAAGCAAAACCCTAATCATCTTTTTAACCATGGTTTGATTCTTTACACTTAACCAATCAAACATGCATCATCAAACATGATACAAACATGTGCACAAAAGTATATCACATATACAACTTGCACATCAAGTGAGAAAATCCATTTAAAGTGAACCAATACTAGTTAATGCAAAGTAATATATCAAATATATAATTATACATTAAATCATTAAATCAACACTTGATTTAACGATCCGGTCATATCGCATATAACCGACTAGTATCCTATGTATCGGCTTATCGAATCAATCCTTGATTCGATATCTAGGTTATATCGAATATAACCAATCGATACATTCATCGCGAGAATGGAATACGGTGTCACATACACGCATTATTCTCGGTCCTGCACATATCTCATATGTGCTCCTATTTCGTTTCGCTTGAGCCAGGAAACCTCTGTGTAGGACTCTAAAGACTCGTCAATACGCCGGTAGCAGATGATGATCATATCAAGCACCCACAAGCCGCAAGCGGTCTGCTAAACGTAACGGCCATCCGGGTATTGAGCGATCAGAAGATCGACGAGCTAGCCCGCTCACACTCCTGTGAATCCAACCAGTAACACTTACCGTACAGTCCGGTCTGTTCGTCTGATATGTCGCATATCAAGTCTAGGGGTGGTAAACATCAGACCCCAATAACCGATAAGTCGTGCCGATGTGAGGCTCATAACGGGTCGAGAAACCACTGGTAACACTTACCAGCAAATCTCTGATCATCCCTGGCCACGGACTTCCCTCTTACGGCCAATCGAGCACAGTGCAACATCAACCCCCAATACCGGGAGAGACGAAACCCCTCCTATCGCTCATTGCCTCCATGTGACTCGGGACTGTACCCAAAGACCACCGTTTTGCATGCCCTCATGGACGTGGTAAGGTGGAGATCAAAGCACAGTGGGAATCACACAAGACTCTTTGACGATCTCGGGTCTACAGACTAACCTGCACAAGTGTCACCTGAGAACTGCCATCTGACGTGAGGTATAATACCATCTGGGAATTCTCGGCGAGTCCGTCCAGTGTACCCAGTCTCCACTGAGCACCCGTATACCATCTCTGATGTCAAACACCAATGGATATGGGATCATCCATCGCCCATCTCATAGGTCGAGAAGCGTATACGCTAGTCTACTCTGGTATATCGATGCCCCGTCTCGATACACCTACGACTAGGGACCTTGAAGGATGTACTTATGGACTACCATGTCCCCATTAGTATGATCTGCATCATAGTCCAGGCAGTCAAGTACACATCCTAAGGGCTTTACCAACATGTAAGTATAAGACAGTTTAAAGAGACTAGTGTACATGTTAAGATAAAGAGAAACCAGATAGCATACTATCATATGGAGCAAGAAAGTCATCTCTATATATGTCCAAGCATCCAATATAATATACATCATCTGTACAATACTGGCCTCTAGGGCTTACATACAACTAACAGTCAGACCCCTAACAACCGTACAAATCGTGCCGGTGTGGCTCTAGACCATCCGAGAATCTACTGATCAGTCCACCAGTAATTCTCAATCAGCCATGGCCAGGGACTTATGGTATTAACCAACTGATCACAGTGTGATATCGACTCCCTATACCGAGAGAGACGAATCCCTAACAGTCGCTCACTGCCTCCATGTGGCTCGGGACTGTACCCAACTAAAACCTGTTTGCACGACTCCTTTGAGCCGTGGTAGGGTAGTAATCAAAGCATAGTGGGAACTCATACGAGACAAATGACGACCTCAAGTCAACAGACTATCTGCACACATGTCACCTGAGAACTGCTATCTGACGTTAAGTATAATACCATCCAGTCAGTTGTCGGCGAGTCCTATCCGGTATACTCACATTCGGTGAGCATCTGTATACAATCTTAGGTGCATATCACTAATGGCTGCGGGACCAATCCATCGCCCCTCGTCAGGGTCTAGATATGTATACACTAGTCTACTCTGGAGCATCGATGCCCAGTCTCGATACTCCTGCGACCAGGGACATTTAAGGATGTGCCTATTGACTACCCAGCTCCCACAAGCATGACTGCCATCACGACGCCGGTAGTCAGGCAAACATCCTATGGGCTATATCAACATGTATATAAATACAAAGTAAAATATATCACACGTTAAAATAAAGACAAACCAAATAGCGTACTATCATATCAAGCAAGATTGTCATGTACATACATATCCCTAGCATCCTATACAATGAAGGCCTCTAGGGCATATATATCCAACAGTCCGGTGTACTCGTAACCTAACGAGCACCCGCATACTATCTCAAGTACGACGTACTGACGGCTGTGGGACAGACCGTCTCCCCCGCTGGGATGAGAAGCGCATACGCTAGTCTACTCATGAGTATCGATGCCCTGTCTCGATAGTCCTACGACTAGGGACCTGTATAAGGATGTGCTTATGGATTACCCAGCCCCCACGAGTGTGAGCTCCATCAAAACGCTGGTAATCAAGAAAAGATCCTAAGGGCTCTACTAATATGTATATAAGCGATATGCTAAAAGAAACACATGCACATATTGAAGTAGAGACAAACCAAGTAGCATACTACCATTTTGAGCAAGATTGTCTATACAACTGTGAATATCCCAAGCTTCCATTAAGTAATATGCAAGCTTGTATGATACAGTAATGGCCTCTAGGGCATACACACTAACAATCTCCCACTTGCACTAAGGCCATGTACTGGCGTATCGAAGACCTATCATCTCGATCAGCTGCTCGAACTGAGTCTTGGGTAGGGCCTTCGTGAGTGGATCTGGAGTGTTATTCTCCGTATTTACTCTCTTCACCTCGATCTCCTGGCGATCTACGATCTTCCTGATCAGGTGGTACCGCCTCAAGATGTGCCTGGACTTCTGATAGGACCTGGGTTCCTTCGCTAAAGCTATAGCGCCGTTGTTGTCGCAATACAGCGGTATTGGATCAACAATGGTAGGAACCACCTGAAGCTCCGTGAGGAACTTCTTCATCCAGACAGCTTCCTTTGCGGCATCGCAAGCAGCTATGTACTCCGCTTCTATAGTTGAGTCAGCAACGGTCTCCTGCTTGGAACTCTTACAGCAAACCGTCCCTCCATTGAGGGTAAAGACATAACCCGACATCGACTTGGAGTCATCCTTGTCACTCTGGAAGCTGGAGTCAGCAAAGGCCTCGAGCTGGAGGTCTTTTCCGCCATACACCAAGAACATCTCCTTAGTCCTTCTCAGGTACTTGAGAATGTTCTTTACCGCTATCCAGTGTTTCTCCCCTTGGTTCGACTGATACCGGCTTACAATGCTCAATGCGTATGCTACATCTGGTCTGGTACACAACATCGCATACATTATAGAGCTTACCGCAGAAGCGTAGGGTATAATAGACATGCGATCCCTTTCCAAATCAATCTTGGGAGACATCTCTTTAGAGAGGGTGATCCCGTGACAAGCCGGTATATTACCGCGCATGGAATCTTCCATACTGAATCTTTTCAGTATGGTGTCGATGTACCTTGACTGTGAAAGTCCCAACATCCTCTTAGATCTATCACGATAGATCTGGATCCCCAGAATGTAGTTGGCATCGCCCAAGTCCTTCATGGAGAACCTCTGTGACAAGAATCCTTTGACTGACTGTAGCATGAGAATATCATTTCCTATTAGGAGAATGTCATCCACGTACAAGACGAGGAATACTACAGTTCTCCCTACAATCTTACTGTAAATGCATGGTTCATCTGGCTTTTGGATAAAGTCGAATTCTTTGACAGTATCATCAAAGCAGATGTTCTAACTCCGTGATGCCTGCTTAAGTCCATAGATGGACTTTAGCAACTTGCACACTCTACCGCTGCTCCCACTCTGAATGAATCCCTTTGGTTGATCCATATAGACGCACTCTTCCAAATGACCATTTAGGAAAGCCGTCTTTACGTCCATCTGCCAGATTTCATAATCGTGGAAGGCAGCAATGGCAAGAAGGATCCGAATGGATTTAAGCATAGCCACTGGAGAAAATGTCTCGTCATAGTCCAAACCAGGTCTTTGACGAAAACCCTTTGCAACAAGTCTAGCTTTATAGGTCTTAACCTGCCCATCTACACCAATCTTCTTTTTGAAGATCCATTTGCAGCCTACGGGCTTTACCCCTTCTGGAGCAAAGTCCAAAGTCCAAACTTTGTTGGTGTACATAGACTCCATCTCGGCCCGCATTGCATCCAGCCATTTTACCGAGTCACCGCTCTGAATGGCTTGCTAGAAGTTAGTAGGCTCACCATAATCCATAGTGCAATCCTCTCTATCGCCGTCTATGAGAAAACCGTAGTATCTCTCGGGCGGATGAGACTGCCTACTACTCCTGCGGAGTGGCGCTGGGATGTCCGGTTCTCTTGAAACTTCTGGTTCTTCCAAACTTTCTGCAATAGCTTGTGGTTCTGGAATTTCTTCCAGTTCTATTGCGCTCCTACTAATCTGATTTTCTAAAAATTCAGTTTCCAAGAAGTGGGCATGCTGAGAAACAAAAACCTTTTGTTCCTCTGCGGAATAGAAAAGATACCCCCTGGAGTTCTTTGGGTATCCCACAAACTTACACGGTACTGAGCGTGCCTCGAGCTTGTCCGCATGCTGCTTTTTTACAAAAGCTGGACATCCCCATGTCTTAAGGTACTTAATACAGGGTTTCTTCCCACTCCACATCTGATATGGGGTGGTAGGCACAGTCTTGGTTGGAGCCTTGTTCAAGAGATATGCAGCTGTTTCAAGTGCATAACCCCAGAAAGATCGCGGCAACTCAGCCTTACTCATCATGGAACGAACCATATCCAATAGGGTTCGATTCCTCCTTTCTGATACACTGTTGTGTTGTGGTGTGTATGGAGGAGTAAGCTGAGAGAGAATTCCATTCTCTTTTCAGTAGCCCAGAAACTCGGCACTCAAGTATTCAGCACCTCGATCAGATCTTAGTGTCTTGATACTTTTGCCTGTTTGTTTTTCAACTTCATTCTTGTATTCCTGAAATTTCTCAAAGGCCTCGGATTTGTGCTTCATCAAGAAGACATGCCCATACCTAGAGAAATCATCTTTGAAAGTAATGAAGTATGAATACCCACTTCGCTCATGTATAGACATTGGACCACACACATCACTGTGTATGAGTCCCAAGAGCTCGCTTGCTCTTTCTCCGTGTCTAGTGAACGGAGTCTTTGTCATCTTTCCCATGAGACAAGATTCACAAGTGGCATAAGACTGATATTCGAACGGATTCAATTATCCCTCTTTATGTAACTTTGTTAACCGTGTCTCATTAATTTGACCCAGTCAACAATGCCATAAG
Source organism: Agapanthus africanus (assembly GCA_030015575.1). NCBI lineage: Eukaryota > Viridiplantae > Streptophyta > Magnoliopsida > Asparagales > Amaryllidaceae > Agapanthus > Agapanthus africanus. Next base: position 244,842,301 of record CM057350.1, read on the forward strand.
AAAGCCTGATTTGTTTCCGGAGACTTTCTTTTAATTGTGTTCTGGACACTGAAGATCTGAGCTTGATTCAATATGTATATTCCGTTTTGTAATGTACCTGACCCAATCAGAACTTGATTTAGGTGGATGTTAACTACATCGCTTACAAAAGTAAAATCATATCCTTTCTTAGAAATTAAGGATACAGATATGATATTACAAGTCGCACCTGGTACATAAAAACAGTTACGCAGAATCAATATCTGTCTAGTTGTCAGTCCTAGATGATATTCCCCTACGGATTCAGCATACATGCTCATTCCGTTAGCAACCCTGAGAGTCATATCACCTTTCCTGATAACCCTACGGTTTCTCAGAGCCTGTAACGAATTACAGATATGAGATCCTGATCCGGTATCCAATACCCAGGAAGTAGGGTTAACTGACATACAGTTCTCTATTACAAACACAACCGAAGACGAAGCCACAACATGCTTTGAATTCTGGCTACTGGCTTTGCAAGCCCTCCAATCCTTCTGCCCATGTTCATTCCCGTTACAATAGGAACATCCCTCTTTTTCTACATCCAGTCCTGAAACTTCTGCCCTTCCCTTTCTTTCTACTTCCCTGCTTTTCTTCAGGGTAGTAGGTAGAGACTGTTGAACTAAGTCAGCATCTGACCCGTTCTTCAACGTGGTCTTCAGGTCCATGAGCTCAAAAGTGCTGGTCTATGTAAGGACGTTGCCCCTTACAGATGACCCGATAGCAAACCTCGCTGGAAGCAATTCATTCGAGGTCTCATATCTCGCGATACGAGATTGCTCTCCATATAAATCTTTGTTATAGAGGAAGATAGAAACTGAGTCCATCTTCTCGTGCTGCCTCTGGTATGTACCATCAACTGAGGCTAACATGAGGCACTTGGCTTTCGCACAGTCTTCTTCCGATGTCCTACGGATATCAATATCCGTGACAGGGGAAACTGGACCTGAGACGGCAGGGGTCGGATCAGTCAAGAGGTGTCCCAGCTTGTCATGGGCAATGGACATCTGGACAGACCTTTGCCGGTCAAAACAGTCAGATTCAGTCATTTTATTATCTAGATGTAACCTAGGTACGGTCACAGGGTCGCTGCAATTAAAAGAGAGAGAAGAAAACACTTAGCATGATACTCTTGCAAGTTTAGATTGGTTTTTAATTTATCTAAACAGGATGGCTCCCATTGTATCTCGAATCCCTCCTCAAACTATAAAGGAAGAATTAGTCAAGATCAATCTCACCGTACAATACTTGCTTAACCGTTCAGCCAAGCCAGGGCCGGTACTTCGAGGGAGGTTTTCCAACGCTTTCGCGAAGTTCCTCAATTAAGTAACCTCTTTTCCTTGTGGGCGTAGCCCCGCTAACACCTTTCTAGACACCTACTTGGTTTGTAGCATTGATCGTTAAGTGAGAAAGTTCCCGAGGAGTAGCATATACTCACAGTAGGATCGGGATCCAAATATCATTGCGTGACAAAACTGAAGGAATCCTACCAGAGTCATCACACTCCAAATAATATGCAGCGCTAGCAAGTTTCAGTACTTTTGAAACTCCCGATGTGGATTTTTTTGCCCCATGCTCTTATGACCTTGACGAAGGTCAACAAATCATAAGTCACATGTCAAGTTCTACCCGTCATTATCCAGGTTAATTTGAACCCACCCGTACATACCCTTGAAGAAGGTCAACAAGGTAATACGACTGTCCCAAACCAACGCATCTATCTATGCTACATATGAACACCCAACAGCTACCAATCACTATGCCTTGACGAAGGTCAACAAACATAGCTTGAATACTATTGAATATCCATACGAAACGACGGAGGGCTACGAATGGTTTTGGCAAAACCGTGAACGTAGTGAACTTGATATAATCGATGGAACGAGATAGCTTTTTAAAAGGAGTGGTTCAAGCTCCGCGTTTAAAATGCTGGTTTTTGAAAAGAACCGAGTGGTTTTCAAAGTGTTCCAACGACTTTTACTTGGTTTATTTTTCTTGCATTAGTTCTTTTAATGCGTTCCATCATTTAATCCTACCATTGCAGAAAACAACCAAAATATGGTGTACGCTTATGCCATCCGCATTCGCCACGGGGCCCCGTCATCACCCGTTAGGTTACTTAACTAACGACAGAGCGGGGGCTGGACTAGCGCGGATGAAAAACATAAGCAACACCAAAATAGATATCATATATAGATATATAGCAATGATAGCCATTACAGATCACAGATGAACACTTTGGATATACTAGGAATCCGCGATTCGTTCGAGCCTACAACGAAAAGCGGATTACACGGTCATGATGAATAGCCAAACCCCACCCTAGACCCCTACGGGTGCGGCAAACTACCCGCCAAGTACCCGAAGCGAAGCAACCTCCCTCAACACCGCGAGTAGGCCACTCGGCTCTTCGAGATACCCGGTAGTTTGTGCACCCCACCTTGGGTCTATCCTAGGAGCAAAAACAGTAAAAAGAAATTATACAATGACTGCAACAACCCCGACCCGGTTGTGCGGCCAAACAAATTGTAGGGTTGCTAGGCACGCGCACAAGGGTCTACGAGGCATCAACCATGCCCGATTAAAAATTAGCCGCGCCGAACAACCCGAATACGGAACTTTAAACTAGAGATTAGGCGAAAAGTAACATGCTAAACATTTTAACACTAAGTGAGAGGGATTACAACCTTTGTAGATCCGGTCCTTCACTTCATATGCTCCGTGTTGTGGTCCCTTCGCTGCGATCATCGGGATCCGGACTCTCGAGAGGTTCCACGAAGAGAAAGACGCAACCTTTGCTTCCGATCTTCGATACTAAGATGATCTACCTTGAAGTTTCTTTAACACAAGCTAACACTCATGAAATGATGTGAACACACTCTTCTAAATGGCAAGGGAAGATGAGGATGATGAAGTAAGATTTTTGCTCTCTTTATTTATCTTTTTCTCATATTTATTCATCACCTTTGAAAAATCAAGCAAGGTTTTTCATGAAAGAATGAAGGAGAAGATGAACAATAATAGAATTGTGATGAATAATAAAAGTTATCATAATTATTTATGCAACCATGGTTGTAGTAACCATTGTAGAGAGTTTACTAGGGTTAGGGTTTGGGTTAGGTCAAAGGGTGAGTCAAAAGAAATATCTATCATAATATCTTAACAAAGACAAAGTAAAGCTTCTAGAATCAACTAGAAGGTTTAACCCTAATCCAAACCCTAATCATGTTTAAACTCCTCTAAACATGTTGCATTAATAATTATAATATGTTACAATATTATATATCACATATACAATATTTATTGTAACAAAATAAAATAATACATTTAACATATATCGCATATATATCAATGTATTACCCGAGTGAGAAAAAGAATCTTTTAGTGAGCAAATATTAGTTAATGTAATTTAATATATCATATATATTATTATACATTAAATTATCGAATCAACACTTGATCCGACAATCCGGCTATATCGCATATAACCGGCTAATATTTATCCATACCGATTCATCGAATCAACACTTGATCCGACGACCCGGCTGATATCAAATATCGCGAGAATTTAATACGGTATCATATATCGCATTATCCTCGGTCCCGCACATATCACATATGTGCTCCTACTCCGTTTTGCCTGAGTCAAGAAACCTCTGTGTAGGACTCTAAAGAATCGTCAATACGCCGGCAATAGGTGATGATCATATCAAACACCCACAAGCTGCAAGCGGTCAGCTAAACGTAACAGCTACCCAGGTATTGAGCGCTCAGAAGATCAACAAGCAAGCCTGTACATTCTCCTGCGAATCCAAACAGTAACACTCCCGTACAGTCCGGTCTCGTCGTCTGACATGTTGCATATCTCGCCTAGGGGTGGTAAACGTCAGACCCCAGTAGCTTGATAAGTCGTGTCGATTTGAGGTCTATAACAGTTCGAGAAACTACTGATAACACTTACCAGTAAATCTCAGCAACCCTGGCCAGGGATTTCCGGTTATAGCCAATCGAACACAGCACAACATCAACTCCCTATACCGGGAGAGACGAATCCCCTCCTATCGCTCATTGCCTCCATGTGATTCGGGACTGTACCCAAAAGCCACCTTTTTGCACGCCCTCTTGGACGTGGTATGATGGAAATCAAAGCACAGTGGGAACCACACAAGACTCTATGACGATCTCGGGTCAACAGACTACTCTGTACCAGTGTCACCGGAGAACTGCCATCTGACGTATGTTATAATACCATCTGGGAGTTCTCGGCGAGTCCGTCCAGTCTACCCAGTCTCCCCTGAGAACCCGTACACCATCCTTGATGTCAAACACCGATGGATATGGGATCATCCATCGTCCATCATATGGATCAAGATGCGTATACGCTAGTCTACTCTGGTGTATCGATGCCCTGTCTCGATACACCCACGACTAGGAACAGTTATAGGATGTACTCGTCGACTACCGTGGCCCCACTAGTATGATCTCATCATAGTCCCAGTAGTCGAGTGCATTTCCTAAGGGCTTTATCAATATGTAATATAGAGACAATCAGTGTACATATTAAGATAATGTACAACCAGATAGCATACTATCATGTCGAGCAAGAAAGTCCTCCCTATATAAGTCCTAGCATCCACTACAATATACATCGTATGTATAGTAATGGCCTCTAGGGCATACATATAACTAACAATCTCCCACTTGCACTAGGGCCATCTGTTATGGTATCGCATACCCAACAATTAGCTGCGATTGAAGTATCTCATACTCAACCATCCCATAAAAGTCTCTACTGGCAAAAGGACTTTGTGAGTGGATTCGCGCTGTCGTCCTCTGTGTCTACTCTCCTAACCTCGATCTCCCTGGAGATCAACCATCTCCATGATCAGGTGATACTGCCTAAGAATTATATCTGGATTTCTGATGGGACGGAAGTTCCTTGGCTAAAGCCACAACTCCATTGTCATACAATGGTAGGAACGAAGTTCATCTCATGAACTTATAAATATCCAGACTGCCTCTTTGGTAGTATCCTTGGTAACGATATATCTTGCCTTTAATCGTCTAGTATATCACGGTATCTAGCTTGGAACTCTTCCAACATACCGTCCCTCCACTGAGGGTATAGACAATGCCTGCGACTGACATTCAGTCGTCCTTATCACCCTGGAACCTTTCCAGTGATTCTCCCCAGGATCGATTAATACCATCTCACTACAACTAGTGAGTATCCTAATATCCAATTAGATCTATCTCATAGATCCAAAACCCAGGATTTAGGAGGTATCACTTTGATCCTATATGGAGAATCCTTGTGATAAGAGGAGATTGACCGTGCGTAGCATAGGAAACTTCTTCCCTATCAAGAGTATGTCATTCACGTACTCTATGAGGATCACCACCATACTCTCTACTACCTTTTCGTATATACAAGGTTCATCTACCATTTTGATGGAGTCAAACTCTTTGACTACCACATCAAAACAGATGTTCCAACTCCGCGATGCCTGTTTTATCATACAAAACATCTTGCATACGTTTCCGCTGCTCCCACTGTCTACGAAGTCCTCTGGCTGTGTACTTATAGACGCTATCTTCTAAAACATCATTTAGAAAAGCAGTCATGACACCCAACCACCAGATATCGTAGTCATGGTATGTAGGCGTGGCAAGCAGGATCTGGATGGACTTAAGCATAGATCCTTAGAAAAGGTTTCAACATAATCCATACCTGGTCTATGATGCAAACCATTAACAAGTCTAGCTTTGAAAGTCTCAACTCTTCCATGTACACCAAGTAATCTTCTCAAGATATACTTGCTCTTGATGGGAATTTAACCCTTCAGATAAAGCAATCAAAGTCCATACTTTGTTGGTGTATAAGGATTCCATCTCAGATCGATAAGCACCCAGCCATTCTTACAGAGTCCCACTCCTGATGGCCAGCTCGAAACTAGTTGGGTCATCATCTCAGGATGCAATCCTCGTTCCCACTGCCATAGAGAAACCGAAGTATCTCTCAGGTGGGTGAGGAACCCTACTAGATCGGCGGAGAGGCTGAGGTTCGTTGGAAACTATTGAATCCTTTGGTTCTACCAAATCATCAGCTGCATTTTGTATAGCTGGAACCTTTCCAGTTCTACATAATAGACCTTGCCTCGAGCTTGTCCGGATTTTGCTTTTAGACATAGGCCGGACAACCCCAAATCTTAACAAGCTTAAGATATGGGCTCTTCCCTTTCCATATCATATATGAAGTGGTAGGCAACTGATTTGATTTGAACCCTATTCAATAGGTATGCAACTTCATAAGTGCATAACTCCCTAAAGGAAATAGGAAACTCAATAGTACTCATCATAGAGCACACCATATCACATAGGGTGCTATTGCTCCGCCCCGATACACCGAGGTGCTGTGGTGTATACGGAGGAGTAATGCCGAGAGAGAATCTCATTCTCCTTTAGAATAGTCCAGGAATTCCGTGCTCAAGTATTCTCCTCCTTGATCTCATCAAAGGACATAATACTTATACCCGTATTTTGGTTCTCTAGTTCTGACTTATATTCTGTGAATATCTCAAAAGGTTCGGACTTGTGTTTCAGCAGGAACATATGTCTGAATCTTAAGAGATCATCAGAGAATGTAATGAAGTACAAAGAACCAATCTTGGCATGTGTAGACAGGGGACCTTTCATACATCAGCATGTATCAATCCCAAAAGTTCACTAACTCTTTCTCTGTTTCCAATAAACAGAGCTGTGGTCATCTTATCTTTGTGACATGACCGGCAAGTTTCACAAGATGTAAATTCAAACTAATTTAAATATCCATCTATATGTAACTTCAGCCAGTCTGGTCACATTGATATGACCTAGTCTACAATACCTCAAGAAGGATTCGTTCATTTCTGAACTCTTCCTCTTATATGTGTTCCGTATACTAAGAACTGTAGCTTGATTTAGAACGTCAATGCTTTTAGATAACGTGCCTGAACCGATCAACTCTTGATATAGGAAATGTTCAAAACATTATCCAACAATATAAAATTATATCCTTTCTTTACTAATAAAGAGACTGATATGATTTTGTATATCAGGTTCGGTATCTAATAACATTTGTTCAGAATCAATGTATTCCGGTAATACAGGGTGACAGTGACCAACAGACTTGGCTGCAACACTTGGACCGTTTTCTGTCTCATGAAACTTATCACCCGTTCTCAGTTCTCTACCTTTCTGTAGCCTATGTAACAGATTACATATACGGGATCCTGATCCGGTATCACATACCCAGGACGTAAAGGACACTGAGAAACAGTTCTGTGTAATGAACACACCCGAAGATGATGCATCAATATGCAGTTTCTTCGTTTGGGCGGCACGGGAATTCTGGCAATCCCCAATTTCCTGCTCTGTCCTATAACAATTATAAGTTGGAGCGGGACCAACGTTCCCCAGCTCAGTATAACAAGCGGGTTCGGTCAATATATCCGTTTTATTATCTTGATTAAGGCGTGATATGGTCGCTATCTAGAGAGAGAGAGAAGAAAACACTCAGCGTATGCTCTTGCAAGATTAGATTGGTTATCTAATATATCTAATCAGGATTTCTCCCACTGTTTTAGTCAAATCTTCCTTCAAACCCTAAAAGGAAAGACTAGCCGGGATTAATTACACGCTACAAGTTCGCCAATTTTTCAGCCAGGCCAGTGTCGGTACTTTGAGGGAGGTCCCCCGTGCTTTCGTACGAACCTAATTAAAGTAAACCTCATTTTCCCAGAGGCGTAACCCCGTTAACACCTTTCTAGACACCTACTTGATCGGCTAATTGTAATGTGTAAAACTCTCCCAGGAGTAACTCTTACTCGCAGCGGGTATCGGGATCCAACTATCTTATAGAAGGTATGCAATCTCATTGCAAATTTCAACACTTGAAATTCCCAATAATATTTTACCCCTAGCATCCTATGACCTTGACGAAAGCCAACAAACCATAGGATACTAGTCAAGTCCAACCCTTCATTTCTTGATTGAAATAAACCCACCCGCACGACCCTTGACGAAAGCCAACAAAGCCGCACGACTACCCTAATCCAATCGCATCATATGCTAGCAGATAAGCAGCAGATAGCTACCGCACACTACACCTTGACCAAAGCCAACAAATGTAGTACGAATACTATTTACAGCTTATCTGAAATGACGGAGGGTTACGACAGGTTTTTCAGAAAACCCTTTGCGTAATGAACTTGATATCGTCGTAGAATCGAGTGATTTTAAATGGAGTGTTTTTGAGGCTTTCCTAGTTTTGCTAAAGGGGTCACTCCCGGTGAAGGGATCGTCGGCCCTTTCCTCATCGAATAAGGTGCAGGATATTTCACAAATACCACTATGCAAAACAGAAACTATAGAAGCAATCAAAAGACAAACCGAGTGTGTAGCATCTGCCAGTTATTGCTAAAGGAGTCACTCCCGGTGAAGGGATCTCGGTCCTTTCCCTATCGAATAAGGTGCTGGATGTTCTACAAGGAACACCGCTATGCAAAGCAAGAACTGTAGCTACCAGTTTTTATAAACAAGTTTCTACAACATCTTAGGTTTCTTTTATTTCATTAATCTCATTAATGAAGTCCTATTTTATTATGCTGCACAAGCATCTCTTTTGAAACGAAATCTTTGTAATATAACATATATCTCATATATATAATATAAACATTCGTCACAGGCAGTAATATGATCTCATCACAGAACATTGCAGCAGAAGAACATATATGAAATATTGGATATACTAGGACGTCCGTGTTTTCAATACGAGCCAGTATAAAACACGGATTCCACGGTCGCGATGAATAGCCAAACCCACATCCCTAGACCCCTACGAGAGCGGCAAGTAACACTGCCAATTCTATGGTTAGGAGACCCGGTCTCGACTCCTCGAGATGGTCTCCTACTGGACCCTAGAACCCGGTTACTTGTGCTCCCCGCCTTGGGTCTACCTAATGCGGAAAAGTAAATAATATACAAGGGTGACATCTTCCGCTACCTGGAAGTGCCCCAATAAAAGAATATTACATACAAATGAATTTTACATTAATGAAAAAGAAAAAACTCTTATCTCACATAAAACCCCCGGCTATTCAAACGCGACGATCCAATACAACATATCACAGCAACACATAATATCTCATATCATCAACGTAAACAAGTATGCGTATCCCGATTGTCGTTGATGTATAGCAACGAAGCCGGCGATACACCACATACTACGCTTACGATAACAGAAAAGAAAGTGTAAAACTACAACAGTTGGAATCCGCAACCTCCTTAGACATCACATGCCTACCCAAATGAATTCCTTAGACATCACATACCTAACAATTATAAACCCCGCATTTTAGTCTCATTATCGAAAACTCTTTTCAATGTCAAGTCGGGCAATTCAACAAGATTCCCGATGTCCTGATCGAATGCTCGTCGCAAACTTTAGTAGACGGCCGCACCCCTGATACCGTCGACGAAGTGCACCAAGGCGGAACACCGCTACCGCGAGCACCCGAACGGATGCTTTCGGCGACGGGGTTCTCCTACAGTCACTTGGTCGGGGCTATGGGGTGTAGCTGTCTATTAAGTTTACCCGGCGAGTATCCGCGTACGCTACGTGATTGCGATGGACTTTTGATCACATCAAAATTCCGTGGCAACCGATCATCTGAGACTAAACTGCTATGTTTATAATATTCAAATTAGTTATCTCATAACTACCAGTGGATTCCAATTATTGTATCACATTCCAGATAAATAGACAAAGTTAAACTTTCCGATCGAATCATCAAACACCCAAGATTTCCCCAATATATCTCAACACTTGAAATCAGTTTAAAAACATCCATCACATGCCACAGTACCAATGGCCCAGCCGTACAAGGGTCAAGCCAACGCCTCACATGTGGCACGCCGTACTCCCCCAAACCCTAAGGTTCAAAAGGCAGTTCAAGACGGTCACATAATCGAGTTAAGGTTTGTTGTCTTCTAGAGGGTCCATCGAGTTACTTGCACGACTTAGAACATTCTTAAACACGAGAAAAAATCCAACTTTTGAAAAAATTTCCGACAGGGGAAAAAGTGAGTTATTGATATCCGTTCGAACTTTTTAACTGTTTCTAAAAGTTATCCGGACAAAACACATAGACAAAATCTGATACTCCGATCGAAACATCGAATCCCCAAAACAACCCCAGAAAACTCAACTGTAGAATAAACATTAAAAATTTCCAGAGAACTCAGCACTGTGTAGTAGGAATTACTGTGCAAACTGGAGTGGGTGACGTCATCATTTCGCCGCGGAACCGCCGCAGAAGGCATGCTTCTGCCGCGGTTCCGCCGCGCTTTGTACTGTTCATCGAAAACTTTTTGCACCGTAATTCTTAGAATTCCCTGCTGAATTTTTTAAGCATTTTTAATGTGGAAAAATCCCAGTTTTTAGAAAAAGTCCAGAGAGCATGTTTCGGGTTAGGTTTTTGGTTCGATCGGACTTCAAACTCCGTCTAGACTTCGCCTAAAGCTCTAGCTTGGCTCTGATACCACTGTAGGGTTGCTAGGCACGCGCACAAGGGTCTACAAGGCATCAACCATGCCCGATTAAAAATTTAGCCGTGCCGAACAACCCGAATACGGAACTTTAAACTAGAGATTAGGCGAAAAGTAAGATGCTAAACATTTTAACACTAAGTGAGAGGGATTACAACCTTTGTAGATCCGGTCCTTCACTTCATATGCTCCTTGTTGTGGTCCCTTCGCTGCGATCATCCGGATCCGGACTCTCGAGAGGTTCCACGAAGAGAAAGACGCAACCTTTGCTTCCGATCTTCGATACTAAGATGATCTACCTTGAAGTTTCTTTAACACAAGCTAACACTCATGAAATGATGTGAACACCCTCATCTAAATGGCAAGGGAAGGTGAGGATGATGAAGGAGGATTTTTGCTCTCTTTATTTATCTTTTTCTCATATTTATTCATCACCTTTGAAAAATCAAGCAAGGTTTTTCATGAAAGAATGAAGGAGAAGATGAACAATAATAGAATTGTGATGAATAATAAAAGTTATCATAATTATTTATGCAACCATGGTTGTAGTAACCATTGTAGAGAGTTTACTAGGGTTAGGGTTTGGGTTAGGTCAAAGGGTGAGTCAAAAGAAATATCTATCATAATATCTTAACAAAGACAAAGTAAAGCTTCTAGAATCAACTAGAAGGTTTAACCCTAATCCAAACCCTAATCATGTTTAAACTCCTCTAAACATGTTGCATTAATAATTATAATATGTTACAATATTATATATCACATATACAATATTTATTGTAACAAAATAACATAATACATTTAACATATATCGCATATATATCAATGTATTACCCGAGTGAGAAAAAGAATCTTTTAGTGAGCAAATATTAGTTAATGTAATTTAATATATCATATATATTATTATACATTAAATTATCGAATCAACACTTGATCCGACAATCCGGCTATATCGCATATAACCGGCTAATATTTATCCGTACCGATTCATCGAATCAACACTTGATCCGACGACCCGGCCGATATCAAATATCGCGAGAATATAATACGGTATCATATATCGCATTATCCTCGGTCCCGCACATATCACATATGTGCTCCTACTCCGTTTTGCCTGAGTCAAGAAACCTCTGTGTAGGACTCTAAAGAATCGTCAATACGCCGGCAGTAGGTGATGATCATATCAAACACCCACAAGCTGCAAGCGGTCAGCTAAACGTAACAGCTACCCAGGTATTGAGCGCTCAGAAGATCAACAAGCAAGCCTGTACATTCTCCTGCGAATTCAAACAGTAACACTCCCGTACAGTCCGGTCTCGTCGTCTGATATGTTGCATATCTCGCCTAGGGGTGGTAAACGTCAGACCCCAGTAGCTTGATATGTCGTGTCGATTTGAGGTCTATAACAGTTCGAGAAACTACTGATAACACATACCGGTAAATCTCAGCAACCCTGGCCAGGGATTTCCGGTTATAGCCAATCGAACACAGCACAACATCAACTCCCTATACCGGGAGAGACGAATCCCCTCCTATCGCTCATTGCCTCCATGTGATTCGGGACTGTACCCAAAAGCCACCTTTTTGCACGCCCACTTGGACGTGGTATGATGGAAATCAAAGCACAGTGGGAACCACACAAGACACTATGACGATCTCGGGTCAACAGACTACTCTGTACCAGTGTCACCGGAGAACTGCCATCTGACGTATGGTATAATACCATCTGGGAGTTCTCGGCGTGTCCGTCCAGTGTACCCAGTCTCCACTGAGCACCCGTACACCATCCTTGATGTCAAACACCGATGGATATGGGATCATCCATCGTCCATCATATGGATCAAGATGCATATACGCTAGTCTACTCTGGTGTATCGATGCCCTGTCTCGATACACCCACGACTAGGAACAGTTATAGGATGTACTCGTCGACTACCGAGGCCCCACTAGTATGATCTCATCATAGTCCCAGTAGTCGAGTGCATTTCCTAAGGGCTTTATCAACATGTAATATAGAGACAATCAGAGTACATATTAAGATAAAGTACAACCAGATAGCATACTATCATGTCGAGCAAGAAAGTCCTCCTTATATATGTCCTAGCATCCACTACAATATACATCGTATGTACAGTAATGGCCTCTAGGGCATACATATAACTAACACAAATAATATTACATCAATTTACAAATTTTACAATGAATGAAAGAAAAAGAAACTCTTATCTCACATCCATTCCCGGCTATTCATCCGCGACAATCCAACGAGTTCATATACACAAACAAACAATATTACAGATCACAGATATGTATAACCCCCACTAATTGACTTATAGAGATTAGTAGACGTTCAATGCATATATCACATCACAGATAATATTCATTAACCAAAGAGTACGGAATATCAATCAAAATACGGATTTATAACCACCCCAAAAGTCAATTTGCTCTCTGGAAAATCTGGGTAGAAAAAACATGTCTTAAAAATCCCAAAACAGCCAAACTAAAACACTGCAAAAAACCCGATCCACTACCGAGTTAAATCGGCCGCGGAACCACGGCAATAAGCATGTTATTGCAGCTGAACTGCGGTCGTTTGATCGAGTCAATGGATCGTTTTTCTGCAGTGTTTTTACAAAACCCTGAGACGATTTTTCATATATTTTAAATCACTTTTTGAGCAGTATAAAAATCGACAGAAACTTGAGGTTTTGCGGACGTGTTTTGCGACTTTTTTCTGATCGATATTCTAAACACTTTGCTAACTTACTAGTTTATGTTTAGCTAGGCTCTGATACCACTGTAAGTCCACGTTGCTCACCCCGGTTCTTACGGGGAGGCGAAAACGGCGAAAAACAATAATTTTGGCTCAAGGCAACATGGACTCAAAAGCAAGGATCTTGGCTAAACTAGAAACTAGAAAACTACTAGAGGTTTTAACCACTATGCTGTAGAAAGTATACCTCACGGAACCGGTCCTTCGGGTCTTCATTCCGCTGTCCCGCTCGTCCATCCAAGCTCTAAGCGTCGATCCGGACCTTGGGAACCTCCGCGGCCTTCTTGAGTCGAAGACGATCCACCCGAGAGATGTACACCGAGCTCCACCTCGAGCCGAGGCAACTAGGGCAAAGTGATTGCTAGTCAAGAAGCCCTAGGATGTGTAGAGGAGATGTATGGATTTGTTTGTCTTTGTGGGATCTTTTTCTCTCAACATATGTGATCAAAAGATGAGAACAAGAGGAGGAAGAAGAAAGAGAAACTTAGCAACCATGGAGCTTTTCTTTTTCTTCTCACTTCAAGAGAGAGAATAAGAAAAGAATTGTGAGCTAAAGAAAATGAACCATGGTTCAATAATCCCCAAAACATCATCATTACTAATCCTATCAAGATAAAGTTGATGGCTACATTGAAATGACCATTATCATAATCAAAAAGAAAAAGAAAATGAAAAGAAGAGTCTAGACCTCTCATGAAGGTTAATGGTCAACACCGGACAACAAAGTCAAGAGAGGTCATGGTGGTCAAATGGTCAATGCAATTAGCCATCATAAAATTATCACTAAAAGGATTAGTAAATGATGTCCGCGGCTCATAATGGTTTTGACCAAACGAATTGCCAAAACCCTAATCAGTCCGCCTCAAAATGGTTTTGACCGAATCAACTGTCAAAACCCTAATGAGCCTGCCACATAACGGTTTTGGCCGAACCAACTGCCAAAACCCTAATGAGGTACCTCCTACTTCATCGCTCCGGAAAAATGTGCATACACACCTGCATCCGCATTCCGTAGAATGCGGATGCACAGAAGACAAAACAAATCCATCCGTGCAATACTAGGATCCGGTTTAAACCAAAGCCCACTAGTATTGCCTACCCGAACACCACACGCACACAAGTGTATGTAGGTGATCGCAGCCCTGCCGTAAAACCATACGGCCTCTACACGTTTTGCTCAGTGCAGGGAAACTCTCTGTCTGGGACTCTAAAGACTCAACACTACGCTGGCAGTGGGTTTAACCACAGACCGCAAGCGGCACTAGCTGTACGTAACGGTCCCCAGGTAGATGTCGATAAGAAGGCCGATGAGGTAAACCCATCCGAACTCCTACTGAGCCTGTATGTGACAATCTTCGTACAGTCCGGTCTGTTCGTATGATACATCGCATGGCGGGCCTACGGGGCGGTGAACGTCAGTCCCCTAATAGCGGTACAAGTCGTGTCAGAGTGTAGCCCAGAACACCCTGAGATAACACTGGAAAGCTACCAGTATATCTCGCTTGCCCTGGCCAGGGACTACTTGTGTAATGGCTCTCCTAGACACAGCGTGATGTCAACCCCCAATACCGGGAGAGACGAATCCTGTCTAACCGTCACTGCCTCCAAGTACTTCGGGACTGCACCCAACTACTACCTGTTTGCACGACTCCTTTGAGCCGTGGTAGGGTAGTAATCTAAGTACAGTGGGAACACACTCGAGGCGAAGTGACAGTGTTAAGTCGGTGGACTAAGCTGTACTCATGTCACCTAGGAACTGATAACTGACGATTGGTATAATACCAACCAACAGTTCCCGACGAGTCCTGTCCAGTGTACTCGTAACATAACGAGCAGTCGCATACTATCTCAAGTAAGACGTACTGACGGCTGTGGGACAGACCGTCTCCTCCGCTGGGATGAGAAGCGCATACGCTAGTCTACTCCGGAGTATCGATGCCCTATCTCGATAGTCCTACGACTAGGGACCTGTATAAGGATGTGCTTATGGATTACCCAGCCCTCACGAGTGTGAGCGCCATCACAATGCTGGTAATCAAGCAAAGATCCTAAGGGCTCTACTAATATGTATATAAGCGATATGCTAAAAGAAACACATGCACATATTGAAGTAGAGACAAACCAAGTAGCATACTACCATTTTGAGCAAGATTGTCCATACAACTGTGAATATCCCAAGCTTCCATTAAGTAATATACAAGCTAGTATGATACAGTAATGGCCTCTAGGGCATACACACTAACAAAGAGGAGATTGACCGAGCGTAGCATAGGAAACTCCTTCCCTATCAAGAGTATGTCACCCACGTACTCTACGAGGATCACCACCATACTCCCTACTACCTTTTTGAATATACAAGGTTCATCTACCATTTTGATGAAGTCAAACTCTTTGACTACCACATCAAAACAGACGTTCCAACTCCGCGATGCCTGTTTTATCACATAAAACATCTTGCACACGTTTCCGCTTTTCCCACTGTCTACGAAGCCCTCTGGCTGTGTACTTATAGACGCTCTCTTCTAAAACATCATTTAGAAAAGCTGTCATGACACCCAACCACCAGAAATTGTAGTCAGGGTATGTAGCAATGGCAAGTAGGATCTGGATGGACTTAAGCATAGCTTTGAAAGTCTCAACTTTTCCATGTACACCAAGTAATCTTCTCAAGATATACCTGCTCCTGATGGTGATTTAACCCTTCAGATAAAGCAACCTGTAACGCCTTGAAATTCGTTTAGGATGTTTTCTCGTTATTTAGCTAGTGTGCGTTTTTTAAAAACGGATATCTTATTTTTCCTTCTTGGTTAGTGCTAAATTATAGTGTGAAGTGTTTATATAATTGTAGGGTTATTAACTATTTTAGTCATGTTACCCTAAGTGAGAAATTTTATGTTAAGTGCACACATGCACACTTAGCATTTTGAGGCTAGATGAGAAAATGTATCATGTTAACCCTCTTCATTTGATGCATGGTTGATAATTTATCCCCACCATTTCAAAACAAGTCAAAACACTTTTATAATTCAAAATTTTCAATTAAACAAATGAGGCATGGTGTTAGGCAGGAAAGTTTGAGCTTTTGACCCCATTTTTCTTCTCTTCTCTCTCTTTTCTCTTCATTCAGAATTTCTGGGAAATTCCAGCAGAAAAACCTTCATTTTTCCCCATTTTCTCTTCTCTTTTCACTTCTCTTTAGATCCTCATTCAATCCCTACACAAATCTAACCTTTTTCCTTCACAAAACCTTGGTTTAATGGCTCATTTGAGGTGTTTGGTGGCAAGACTGCATAGTTGAGGCTAGATCTGGGGCTTTTGGTGTTTCTTGAGAACTTTTGATGGTATTAAGTCACCCTTAGCACCCCTTTTCCATAACTTGTAGTATTTTTAGCAAAATATCACATTTTATGCATGTTTTGTGCTATATAAAGGGATTTAGTGAGGTTATGAGAAAAATTAACTTTCTATGGCTTGTTTAGCTTGGTAATATGAATTTAATGTAGTTTTAGACTTGGGTTTGTTTCTGATTTCACAATTATACCCTAAAGTATCATTTTAGTGCAAAAGTGTGATTTTTAACTTGAAATTGGGTTCTGTTGAAACTGCTACTACCCGGGGTGTTTCAGAATAAAATTGTATTTAGTGTAGCTTGTGTACGGGGTATTGAGTGCACACACCAAACCCGGGAGCCCACCCCCTACCCAGGCCACCAAAAAATTCATTCTGGCCGCAATTTGCGGCCAGATAGGTGAATTGTGGGTTGTGGTTTTGGTGGTTGGTGTCTGCTGGTAAATTGCGGCCAGATGGGTGAATTGTGGGTTGGGGTTTTGGTGGTTGGTGTCTGCTGGTATTTGGAGTGTTTTGGTATATTTATTTTTATAAAACTCTTTCTGTATCAAAATCTGGGACCTATTACCCTATTTTTCATATTTTAAATCTTCGCGACACACGTGATACGTGTCTGGGTTTGGGTTGTGCTGCGTATCACGACGCGTCAGGTTAGCTTCAGGAGCGTAATAACAAGTTTTAACGTATCGTGCACACGCGCGCTTGGATTGCAACGCGGGTTTCTATTTTGACCTTAATATTGCGTTTTTGGTAGATTTGAGCTTATGTGTGATATATTGTGTAATTCTAGGTTCGCAGGCGAGTGAGACGGACGCTGCGAAGAAGGGGAAGCAAGTCGTCAGCTACAGTTAGCGCGAGACTTCGATGAGTAGATTTAACATTTACGGGGATATCGCCCGCATAGCGTTATGCGTCAGGGCCGATAGGACTTTATAGCTACATATTGCATTTACCTACATTGACTGTTCATGGATACTGTTGTTGCATACTGCATTCCCTGCTATATGTATCAAAACTTAGAATTGATAGAACACCGCACTATTACTAACGGTTCATGTTGCACGATCACTAATCTGCATGTTACACACACACCGTTAGTTATTGCCATGACACACTCACTGTAGAATTGCCATGATCATTATACTGTAGTTCATTTCACATATGATTCGATATGATTTTCATAGAAATTTGAAGCCGCATGCTGTCCTGAAAACTGAAACTATCTTAAAAAAAGCGGTTTCTCCCTTGTACCTATATTATGACTTGATGTACATAGCACATCATATTTGATTTTCTCATTGTTGTTGGATTTTTATGTGATTTCTGGTTTTGAGGACCGTGGAATTATTTAAGAAAAGATGCACTATTTGAAAACCCGGTTCCTCGTGATATGATATTTTGGTGCATCCACCACGCGTTTTCTCGGTGCTGAGACGTGTGCTTGAAACCCGATTCGTGGAGTAGATGATCCGTTTGCGGGTTCGTGGTGGACCCGGTATGGTTCCCCTCGGCAAGATGATCGATGGACTTTGCCGATTGAGCCTGGAAGTGGGCGAGTACCTACCGGTGATTGGTTGGACCTGGCGGTTATCCAGAGGATACTGACCAGAGCAGAGAGATGGATGCGGGATGATCCGTACTGCCGGGGCCGAGGGCCGATACCGCAGACAGAGCTCGTGGGCTGATCCGGACTTACGGAGCCCGATGTATGAGGATTTGCGTGTCAATGCTGGACACGAGTATTTTATGATATTTTGGGTGCCAATGTTGGGCACTCGTTATTCTCAGAAATTTACAGGATTTGAGGGCCGAGGAGAGTGCCGGCGCCTGAGTTTATTTGGGATTTGGGTGCAGCTTTGGGCACCGATTATTTTTTCCCGATTGATATTTCGTGTAGATGTTGTTTATCCCATGCCCAGCAGCGATTATCATGTATCGCATCCTGTAGTTATTTTACCTAACAGAGCATTTGCATGATTATGGCACTTACTGCTTGTCGCATATAGTTTTACCTACTGGCATATGATAGCGTAGCGTAGTACGTGCATGCTCGTGATTACCTTTATATGTTATCTCTATTCACGAGTTGGCAACTCACCCCCGTTGTGCCACGGTATTTGCAAGTTTCCCCTGAGAGTAGTCGCGGCAGGCTGCCTTTTTGCATCTTTTGGCTACAGATACCACTACAGCTGGTGCGAGAGCTATTTTGCTATTAGGTGGGTTATGGTATCTGGTTACTTTATTGTACACACTTTTGTATCTAGTATTCTCCATCTACCATATATGTACTGCACTTAGTGACAGTGTGAGGACGATGATGTATATTTTTGTATTCTGGTGTCGAGCTCATGGGAGCCGACTGTTATATATTGCAGTTTATTATTTTGTAATGTTTACTTATTGCCCATTCTTCGCTACGGCGTTGTATATTACTCTTGTGGTGATGGTTTCCGCCGTTGGGCGTGATTGCTCCCGTTGGGGATGCTTTATTTCTTTATATATCATTTTCACTTATATCATGTTTTATACCCGATTTTCGGGGTTACTTTTACAAAGGAAATGCTGCCAAAATTATATTAAGGATAATTAAATTTTAAAAAGAACTTCATTGAGCTATTAAGGTTTTCTAAATGTTTTAATTGAATGTTTTCAACACTCACTACTTTTAAATGGTTTTGATTTCTGGGTTCGGCTTACTTAGTCGCGTTACGCTTGTGGATGTTGCGTGGTTAAGTGCCGGTCACGAGTCGAAATATTCGGGTCGTGACAAAGTTGGTATCAGAGCGTAGGTTTTACCTTTCAGAGTGTAGGATGACCTGGTATGATGGAGTAGGTAGCTGAAGCAGAGTAGCGTACCGTGCTTATGTTCCTCGGCATACTCACGACACGGTACTCCACCAAAGCGACCTTAGGACTTATTGATTTAAATTCCTTCATGAGTATATACATTCTTGCGATTCGATTTCTGCATCCTTATCGAATCCTATTTTCCTTTCAGCCATTATGCCGCCAAAGACTACGAGGGTGCAGAGAGCGGCCGCGAGGGCCGAGATTCAAGTTGATTCGTCTGAGACGAGGACTGATCCGGGCAGTTAGGGGATGGTATGCAGGAGATGCGCCAGACGGTGGGATCCAGCATGCAGGAGATGTGACAGATGATAGGATCGCTAGTTGAGACGCTTCGAGCGCAGCGACCAGAGGTAGCTCCACCTGTTACAGAGACCACGATGGTACCTACCGCACAACCAGTTGCCCCTACAGCTACGGAGGTGATTACAGTATCGCTATCAGAGTTCATGAGGCTGAAGCCTCCGGTCTTCACAGGCACCGATGCAGCTGAGGACCCACAGTCCTTCATTGATAGGATGGCTCGGATATGTCGTTCCCTCAGATGAGCAGATGCGAGATGGGTTGAGTTCTTGAGCATTCTCCTGGAAGGTCTTACGCAGAAATGGTGCGAATCAGTCGAGAAGGGCAGAGCAGCAGGTATTCCTCCAATGACCTGGACAGAGTTCATGGCGCTATTCCTTGCCCGCTTTCTCCCACTGAGTGTCAGAGATGCTAGAGCACGCAGGTTCGAGTCCTTACGCCAGACTCCGGAGATGTCAATGGCAGAGTATGATGTGCTGTTCACAGAGCTATCTATCTATGCCCCGTATCTAGTGGCTACCGAGGAGTTGCGAGTCAAGAGATTTGTTCGAAGCTTGCTTACACCACTGTTCCTTGCGATCAGCGCGCAGCACTACGAGATATATGCAGCAGCGGTAGATGCAGCTCTATTAGTCGAGGAACGCTTTGCTGACACTTCGGTAGTTCCAGAGCCGAAGAGAGTTCGTACTGGTATAGAAGCACGGAGACAGACATTCAGACGCCGCGACAGGTATCATTCAGGTACGAGGAGTGGCAAAGATTCGGGACGAGGCCAGATGTTTAGTTTCCATCCACGGGAGAGTCAGCAGTCATCGCGAGGTTGCTATAGATGCGGCAGTTTACTTCACCTCGTCAGAGATTGTCCTGAGATATACCGGAGGGAGACAGCAGCACCGCACGTCACCTTACCACCTTCACCACCACAGAGGGCGTTGCCTGTTGTTCCTACTGTTACTCCGTGTCAGACTCATACACAGAGAGGTCATGGGTGTGGAGGAGTTGCTCAGAGAGGACAGGATGACCGAGGCAGAGGACAGTCAGTCACAGTGGAGAGCATGCACGAGTTTTTGATTTGACGCATCAGGACGCACAGGCTTCCAATGCGTTGGTCTCAGGTATCCTTCCATTATGTTCTGTTGATGCACACGTGTTGTTCGATCCCGGATCCATGCACTCGTACGTATCCGCACACTTCGTGCCGAGTTTGAGTAGAGTGTCCGGTTTGCTTGATCAGCCGCTTGTTGTGACCACTCCTGTGGGAGAGTCGTTTATTGCTAGGCACGTGTTCCGATCCTGTACCGTCTGTATTGGCGAGAGAGAGTTGCCTGTCGATTTGATCCTTCTTGAGATGTTGGACTTCGACATTCTTTTGGGCATGGATTGGTTCGCCACGTGCTATGCTTCTGTGGACTGCCGTGAGAAGACAGTTAGATTTTTTTTTCCCGGCGAGTCGGTTTTTATTGTGTTGGGGGACCGTGGTGCCTCCCCAAACTATGTGATGTCTTCTTTTCGCGCTGGACAGCTTTTGAGGAAGGGATGTCAGGGATTTCTCGCCTATGTTTGCGATACTAGAGCTACAGAGGTTCCTCTGGATCAGGTTCCGGTTGTTAGCGAGTTCCCTGACGAGCTTCCTGGGCTACCTCCCGAGCGCGACATTTCTTTCTGTATTGATTTGGTTCCAGACATGGGGCCTATTTCTATACGCCTTACCGGATGGCCCCGGTGGAACTTCAAGAATTGAAGGGTCGGTTGCAAGATTTGCTGGACAAGGGACTTATTCGACCTATTGTTTCTCCTTGGGGTGCTCCAGTCCTGTTCGTCAAGAAGAAGGACGGCAGTTTGCGTCTGTGTATCGACTATCGCCAGCTGAACAGGGTTACAGTGCGGAACAGATATCCTTTGACACGTATCGATGATTTGTTCGACCAGCTTTAGGGGGCAGGATACTTTTCGAGGATCGATTTGCGATCAGGCTATCATCAGCTGCTGGTTCGACAGGAGGACATTCATAGGACAGCTTTCCGCACGCGCTACGGCCATTACGAGTTTTTGGTGATGTCGTTCGGACTCACCAATGCACCAGCAACATTCATGGATTTGATGAAGCGTATTTTCCGGTCGTATCTTAATCTGTTCATCATCGTATTCATTGACGATATTCTGCTGTATTCTCGAGTAGAGAGGAGGACAAGCAGCACCTGCGGATTACACTGCAGACCTTGAGAGAGAATCAGCTTTTCGCCAAATTCTCTAAGTGTGCTTTCTGGCCGGACAGCTTAGACTTCTCGGGGCACGTGATTTCACGAGACGGTATATGTGTAGACCCGAGGAAGATCGAGGCCGTTCGGAGTTGGCCCAGACCCACATCAGTTATGGAGATTCGCAGCTTTCTATGGCCGGCCGGCTACTACAGGCGATTTATGCAGGATTTCTCTCGCATTGCTACACCTTTGACCGGGTTGACCCGGAAGGGAGTTCCTTTCGTTTGGACAGAGGAGTGTGAGCACAGTTTTCAGCAGTTACGGGCTCTACTGACTACGGCGCCAGTATTATCATTGCCTTCAGGGTCAGGCGGATTTGTGGTATATTGTGATGCTTCTCTAGTGGGGATAGGGTGTGTTTTGATGCAACATGACAGGGTGATCGCGTATGCTTCGCGGCAATTGAAGAAACATGAACAGAACTACCCCACTCATGATTTGGAGATGGCTGCAGTGGTCTTTGCACTTAAGATCTGGCGACATTACCTATACGGCGAATCGTGCCATATATTCACTGATCACAAGAGCTTAAAGTATATATTCCAGCAGCGAGACCTGAACCATAGACAGTGCCGATGGATGGAGTTAGTGAAGGACTACGACTGTGAGATCTTGTATCACCCGGGCAAGGCTAATGTAGTGGCGGATGCTTTGAGTAGGAGGCCCGGAGGTAGTCTATGTCGTTTGAGCGCAGTGCAGAGGCAGTCGTCGGCAGATAGGCAGATTTTATGTGATAGCCGGGTACAGTTCGAGTTTACGCCGATCGGAGGACAGATTGCGCATGTTCGTGCACGCCCACAGTTGCTTGACCGTATACATGAGGCACAGCACAGTGATGACCGTTGTTCAGAGATCAGGACGTAGATGGGACATGGCAGATTTTTCGAGTTCGTGGTCGATGATCAAGGGATACTACGATTTGGGACCAGATTGTGCGTACCAGATGCTGAGGGACTGCGGCGTGAGATTCTCGAGGAGGCACATCGATCGGTGCATAGTGTTCATCCAAGTTCCACCAAGATGTACCACTATTTGAGAGATGTTTACTGGTGGGACGGGATGAAGAGGGACATCGCATATTTCGAGTCGAGATGCCTGACTTGTTAGCAAGTCAAGGCTGAGCATCAGAGGCTCGCGGGAGAGCTACAGCCGTTGCCCATTCCGGAGTGGAAATGGGAACATATTTCTATGGACTTTATTTTGGGTCTACCTAGGACTAGTCGAGAGTATGACTCCATCTGGGTGATCGTGGATCGTTTGACGAAAGCGGCTCACTTCCTACCGGTGAAGACGACTTTCGGATTTGCTCAATATGCCCAGATTTACATTGATGAGATTATACGACTGCATGGAGTTCCGACATGTATCGTGTCCGACAGAGGCACCCAGTTTACCAGCCGACTATAGAAGAGGCTTCAGGAGGCTTTGGGCACCCGCTTGATTTTCAGCACATCATTTCATCCGCAGACCAACGGACAGTCAGAGCGGACTATTCAGACTCTCGAGGACATGCTCAGAGCGTGCGTATTAGACTTCAGAGGTAGCTGGGATCATCATTTGCCCTTAGTGGAGTTCTCCTATAACAACAGCTACCAGCAGACCATTCAGATGGCACCGTTTGAGGCTCTTTATGGGAGGAGATGTAGATCGCCCGTCTGTTGGACAGAGCTCAGTGAGAGCAGTATCTTAGGGCCACAGATTGTTGAGGAGACGACCGTGAAGATCCAGTTGATTCGTGATAGGATGAGAGCAGCCCAGAGTAGGCAGAGATCTTATGCGGACCGTCGTCGGCGCAGACTTGAGTTTTCTGTTGGGGATCATGTTTTCTTGAGGGTCTCCACAATGAAAGGTGTGATGAGATTTGGGAAGAAGGGTAAACTTAGTCTCAGATATGTAGGACCCTTCGAGATCCTCGAGCGAGTTGGTGCGGTTGCGTATCGTTTAACCCTTCCGCCCAGTTTTCCAGACGTGCACCCCGTATTTCACGTTTCGATGCTCCGCAAGTATCTTTATGATCCTTCGCATGCGATTCAGCACCTGACGATCCAGCTTGAGCGCGACCTTTCCTATCCAGAGCAGCCGGTGATGATTTTGGATCGACAAGTGAAGAAATTGAGATCGAAAGAGATACCGTCCGTCAAGGTACTTTGGCGTGGTCCGAGCAGCGAGGAGGTCACTTGGGAGACCGAGAGCGAGATGAAGAAGAGGTATCCCCATCTTTTTGAAAGTACGTATAGTTAGATTTTTAAATTCGGCGACCGAATTTCTTTAAGGGGGCTAGATTGTAACGCCTTGAAATTCGTTTAGGATGTTTTCTCGTTATTTAGCTAGTGTGCGTGTTTTTCAAAAACGGATAGCTTATTTTTCCTTCTGGGTTAGTGCTAAATTCTACTGTGAAGTGTTTATACAATTGTAGGGTTATTAACTATTTTAGTCATGTTACCCTAAGTGAGAAATTTTGTGTTGAGTGCACACATGCACACTTAGCATTTTGAGGCTAGATGAGAAAATATATAATGTTAACCCTCTTCATTTGATGCATGGTTGATAATTTATCCCCACCATTTCAAAACAAGTCAAAACCCTTTTATACTTCAAAATTTTCAATTAAACAAATGAGGCATGGTGTTAGGTAGGAAAGTTTGACCTTTTGACCCTATTTTTCTTCTCTTCTCTCTCTTTTCTCTCCATTCAAAATTTCTGGGAAATTCCAGCAGAAAAACCTTTATTTTCCCCCATTTTCTCTTCTCTTTTCACTTCTCTTTAGATCCTCATTCAAACCCTACACAAATCTAACCTTTTTCCTTCACAAAACCTTGGTTTATTGGCTCATTTGAGGTGTTTGGTGGCAAGACTGCATAGTTGAGGCTAGATCTGGGGCTTTTGGTGTTTCTTGAGAACTTTTGAATGTATTAACTCACACTTAGCACCCCTTTTCCATAACTTGTAGTATTTTTAGCAAAATATCACATTTTATGCATGTTTTGTGCTATATAAAGGGATTTAGTGAGGTTATGAGAAAAATTAACTTTTTATGGCTTGTTTAGCTTGGTAATGTGACATTAGTGTAGTTTTAGACTTGGGTTTGTTTCAGATTTCACAATTATACCCTAAAGTATCATTTTAGTGCAAAAGTGTGATTTTTAACTTGAAATTGGGTTCTGTTGAAACTGCTACTACCCGGGGTGTTTCAGAATAAATTTGTATTTACTGTAGCTTGTTTATGGGGTATTGAGTGCACACACTAAACCCGGGAGCCCACCCCCTACCCAGGCCGCCGAAAAACTCATTATGGCCGCAATTTGCGGCCAGATGGGAGAATTGTGGGTTGGGGTTTTGGTGATTGGTGTCTGCTGGTATTTGGAGTGTTTTGGTATATTTATTTTTATAAAACTCTTTCTGTATCAAAATCTGGGACCTATTACCCTATTTTTCGTATTTTAAATCTTCGCGACACACGTGATACGTGTGTGGGTTTGGGTTGTGCTGCATATCGCGATGTGTCAGGTTAGCTTCAGGAGCGTAATCACACGTTTTAGCGTATCGCGCACATGCGCGCTTGTGTTGCAACGCGGGTTTCTAGTTTGACCTTAATATTGCATTTTTGGTATATTTGAGCTTATGTGTGATATATTGTGTAATTCTAGGTTCGCAGGCGAGTGAGACGGACGCTGCGAAGAAGGGGAAGCAAGTCGTCGTCTACACTTAGCGCGAGACTTCGGTGAGTAGATTTAACATCTACGGGGATATCGCCAGCATGGCGTTATGCGTCAGGGCCGATAGGACTTTATAGCTACATATTGCATTTACCTACATTGACTGTTCATGGATACTGTTGTTGCATACTGCATTCCCTGATATATGTATGAAAACATAGAATTGATAGAACACCGCACTATTACTAACGGTTTATGTTGCACGAGCACTAATCTGCATGTTACACACACCGTTAGTAATTGCCATGACACGCTCACTGTAGAATTTCCATCATCATTATACTGTAGTTCATTTCACATATGATTCGATATGATTTTCATAGAAATTGGAAGCCGCATGCTCTCTTGAAAACTGAAACTATCTTAAGAAAAGCGGTTTCTTCCTTGTACCTATATTATGACTTGATGTACATAGCACATCGTATTTGATTTACTTATTAGTGTTGGATTTTTATGTGATTTCTGGTTTTGAGGACCGCGGAATTATTTAAGAAAAGATGCACTATTTGAAAACCCGCTTCCTCATGATATGATATTTTGGTCCGCCCACCACGCGTTTTCTCGGTGTTGAGACGTGTGCTTGAAACCCGATTCGTGGAGTGGATGATCCGTTTGCGGGTTAGTGGTGGACCCGGTATGGTTCCCCTCGGCAATATGATCGATGGACTTTGCCGATTGAGCCTGGAGGTGGGCGAATACCTACCGGTGATTGGTTGGACCTGGCGGTTATCCGGAGGATACTGACAAGAGTCGAGAGATGGATGCGGGATGATCCGTACTGCCGGGGCCGAGGGCCGATACCGCAGACGGAGCTCGTGGGCTGATCCGGACTTACGGAGCCCGATGTATGAGGATTTGCGTGTCGATGCTGGACACGAGTATTTTATGATATTTTGGGTGCCAATGTTGGGCACTCGTGATTCTCAGAGATTTACAGGATTTGAGGGCCGAGGAGAGTGCCGGCGCCTGAGTTTATTTGGGATTTGGGTGCAGCTTTGGGCACCGATTATTTTTCCACGATTGATATTTCATGTAGATGTTGTTTATCCCATGCTCAGCAGTGATTATCATGTATCTCATCCTGTAGTTATTTTACCTGACAGAGCATTTGCATGATTATGACACTTACTGCTTGTCGCATATAGTTTTACCTGCTGACATATGATAGCGTAGCGTAGTACGTGCATGCTTGTGATTACCTTTATATGTTATCTCTATTCACGAGTTGGCAACTCACCCCCATTGTGCCACGGTATTTGCAGGTTGCCCCTCAGAGTAGTCGCGGCAGGCTGCCTTTTTGCATCTTTTGGCTACAGATACCACTGCAGCTGGTGCGAGAGCTATTTTGCTCTTAGGTGGGTTGTGGTATCTGGTTAGTTTATTGTACACACTTTTGTATCTAGTATTCTCCATCTACCATATATGTACTGCACTTAGTGACAGTGTGAGGACGATGATGTATATTTTTGTATTCTGGTGTCGAGCTCGTAGGAGCCGACTGTTAAATATTGCAGTTTATTATTTTTTGATGTTTATTTATTGCTCATTCTTCGCTACGGTGTCGTATATTACTCTTGTGGTGATGGTTTCCGCCATTGGGCGTGATTGCTCCCGTTAGGGATGCTTTATTTCTTTATATATCATTTTCACTTATATCCTGTTTTATACCCGATTTTCGGGGTTACTTTTACAAAGGAAATGCTGCCAAAATTATATTAAGGGTAATTAAATTTTAAAAAGAACTTCCTTGAGCTATTAAGGTTTTCTAAATTTTTTAATTGAATGTTTTCAACACTCACTACTTTTAAATGGTTTTGATTTCTGGGTTCGGCTTACTTAGTCGCGTTACGCCTGTAGACGTTGCGTGGTTAAGTGCCGGTCAGGAGTCTAAATATTCAGGTCGTGACACAAGCAAAGTCCATACTTTGTTGGTGTATAAGGATTCTATCTCAGATCACTAAGCATCCAGCCATTCTTACAGAGTCCCACTCCTGATGGCCAGCTCGAAACTAGTTGGGTCATCATCTCATGATGCAATCCTCTCTCCCATCGTCATAGAGAAACTGAAGTATATCGCAGGTGGGTGAGGAACACTACTAGATCGGCGGAGAGGCTGAGGTTCGTTGGTTACTATTGAATCCTTCAGTTCTACCAAATCATCTGCTGTAGTTTGTATTGCTGGAACTCTTTCCAGTTCTACCTCATGACCACTAATTTTTCCACAAGAAATTCCCTTTCACAAAGGTGGCATGTTGAGAAATAAAACACTTTTGTTTCTCGGTTTGGTAGAAGATATTCCCTTGCGATTGCTTGGGATATCCAACAAACTTCCACATATTTGACTTTACCTCGAGCTTGTCCGGATTTTGCTTTTCAGACATAGGCAGGACAACCCCAAATCTTAACATACTTAAGATATGGGCTCTTCCCATTCCATATCACATATGAAGTGGTAGGAAACTGATTTGATTTGAACCCTTTTCAATAGGTATGCAGCTTCTCAAGTGCATAACTCCCAAAAGGAAATAGGAAACTCAGTAGTACTCATCATAGAGCACACCATATCACATACGGTGCTATTGCTCCGCCCCGATACACTGACGTTCTATGGTGTATACGGAGGAGTAATGCTGAGAGAGAATCGCATTCGCCATTAGAATAGTCCAGGAATTCCGTGCTCATGTATTCTCCTCCTTGATCTCATCAAAGAACATAATACTTATACCCGTTTTTGGTTCTCTACGTCTTACTTATATTCTGTGAATATCTCAAAAGGTTCAGACTTGTGTTTCAACAGGAACATATGTCCGAATCTTGAGAGATCATCAGAGAATGTAATGAAGTACAAAGAACTAGTCTTGGCATGTATAGACAGGGGACCATCATACATCATCATATATCAATCCCAACAGTTCACTAACTCTTTCTATGTTTCCAACAAACAGAGCTATGGTCATCGTATCTTTGTGACATGACCTGTAAGTTTCACAAGATATAAATTCAAACTAATTTAAATATGCATCTGTATATAACTTCAGCCAGTCGGGTCGCATTGATATGACCTAGTCTACAATGCCTCAAGAAGGATTCATTCATTTCTGAACTCTTCCTCTTGTGTGTGTTCTGTACGTTAAGAACTGTGGTTTGATTTAGAACGTCTATGCTTTTAGATAACGTGCCTGAACCGATCAACTCTTGATATATGAAATGCTCAAGACATTATCCAACAATACAAAATTATATGCTTTCTTTACTAATAAAGAGACTGATATGATGTTGTATATCTGGTTCGGTATCTAATAACATTCGTTCAGAATCAATGTATTCTGGTAATATAGGGTGATAGTGACCAACATACGTGGCTGCAACACTTGCACAGTTTTCTATCTCATGAAACATATCACCCGTTCTCAGTTCTCTACCTATCTGTAACTCATGTAACAAATTACATTTGCGGGATCCTGATCCGGTATCTCATACCCAGGACGTAAAAGATACTGAGAAACAGTTCTCTGTAATGAACACATCCGAAGATGATGCATCAACATGTACTTTCTTCGTTTGGGCGGCACGGGAAATCTGGTATTCCCCAATTTCCTGCTCTGTCTTATAACAATTATAAGTTGGAGCGGGACCAACGTTCCCCTGCTCAGTATAACAAGCGGGTCCGGTCAATACATCCGTATTATTATCTTGATTAAGGCGTGATATGGTCTCTATCTGGAGAGAGAGAGAGAAGAAAACACTCAGCGTATGCTCTTGCAAGATTAGATTGGTTATCTAATATATCTAATCAGGTTGTCTCCCACTGTTTTAGTCAAATCTTCCTTCAAACCCTAAAAGGAAAGACTAGCCGGGATTAATTATACGCTACAAGTTCGCTAATCTTTCTGCCAGGCCAGTGTCGGTACTTTGAGGGAGGTCCCCCGTGCTTTCGCACGAACCTAATTAAAGTAAATCTCATTTTCCCAGGCGTGTAACCCCGTTAACACCTTTCTAGACACCTACTTGATCGGCTAATTGTAATGTGTAAAACTCTCCCAGGAGTAACTCTTACTCGCAGCGGGTATCGGGATCCAACTATCTCATAGAAGGCATGCAATCTCATTACAAATTTCAACACTTGAAATTCCCAATAATATTTTACCCCTAGCGTCCTATGACCTTGACAAAGGCCAACAAAGCATAGGCTGCTAGTCAAGTTCAACCCGTCATTTCCTGATTGAATTAAACCCACCCGCACGGCCCTTGACAAAGGCCAACAAGGTCG
Organism: Agapanthus africanus; assembly: GCA_030015575.1. Classification (NCBI taxonomy): domain Eukaryota; kingdom Viridiplantae; phylum Streptophyta; class Magnoliopsida; order Asparagales; family Amaryllidaceae; genus Agapanthus; species Agapanthus africanus. The sequence goes on from CM057350.1 coordinate 244,872,427, forward strand.
CACGACTACCCAAATCCAATCTGAATCATATGCATAAGCAGATAAGTACTATTCAGCTACCGCACACTGCGCCTTGATAAAGGCCAACAAACGCAGCACGAATACTAAATACTACTTATCTGAAATGACGGAGGGCTACGACAGGTTTTTAAGAAAACCCTTTGCGTAATGATCTTGATATCGTTGCAGAATCGAGTGATTTTAAATGGAGTGTTTTTTAGGCTTTTCTAGTTTTGCTAAAGAGGTCACTCCCAGTGAAGGGATCGTCGGCTCTTTCCTCATCGAATAAGGTGCAGGATATTTCACAAATATCACTATGCAAAGCAAAAACTATAGAAACAATCAAAAGACAAACCGAGTTTGTAGCATCTGCTAGTTTCACTAAAGAGGTCACTCCCGATGAAGGGATTTGGGCTCTTTCCATATCGAATAAGGTGCTGGATGTTCTACAAGGAACACCGCTATGCAAAGCAAGAACTAGAGCTGCCGGTTTTTAAACAAGTTTCTACAACATCTTTAGGTTTATTTTATTTCATTAATCTCATTAATGAATTCCCATTTTATTATGCTTCACAAGCATCACATTTGAAATGAAATCTGCAATATAACATATATCTCATATATATAATATAAACATTCGTCTCAGGCAGTAATATGATCTCATCACAGAACATTGCAGCAGAAGAACATATATGAAGTATTGGTTATATTAGGACGTCCGTGTTTTAGTACGATCCTGTATAAAACACGGATTCCACGGTCGCGATGAATAGCCCAACCCACATCCCTAGACCCCTACGAGAGCGGCAAGCAACACTGCCAATTGTAGGGTTAGGAGACCCGGTCTCGACTCCTCGAGATGGTCTCCCACTAGACCCTAGAACCCGGTTACTTGTGCTCCCCGCCTTGGGTCTACCTAATGCAGAAAAGTAAATAATATATAATGGTGACATCATCCTCAGCCCAGAAGTGCCCCAAAAAAAGAATATTACATACAAATGAATTTTACATGAATGAAAATAAAAACCGTCATCTCACATAAAACCCCCGGCTATTCAGAACGCGACGATCCAATATAACATATCACAACAACACATAATATCTCATATCATCAGCGTAAGCAAGTATGCGTATCCCGATTGTCGTTGATGTATAGCAACGAAGCCGGAGATACACCACATACTACGCTTACGGTCACAGAAAAGAAAGTGTAAAACTATAACAGTTGGAAGCCGTAACCTCCTTAGACATCGCATGCCTAACCAAATGAATTCCTTAGACATCGCATTCCTAACAATTATAAACCCCGCATTTTAATCTCATTATCGAAAACTCTTTTCAATATCAAGTCGGGCAATTCAAGAAGATTCCCGACATCCTGATCGAATGCTCGTCGCATACTTTAGTAGACGGCCGCACCCCCAGATGCCATCGACGAAGTGCACTAAGGTGGAACACCGCTGCCGCAAGCACCCGAACGGGTGCTTTTGGTGACGGGGTTCTCCTACAATCACTTGGTCGGGGCTTTGGGGCATGGATGTCTATTAAGTTTACCCGGCGAGTATCCGCGTACGCTACGTGATTGCGACGGACTTTTGATCACATCAAAATTCCGTGGGAACCGATCACTTGAGACTGAACTGCTAGATTAATAACATTCAAATTAGTTATCTCATAACTACTTGTGGATTCCAAATATTGTATCACATTCCAGATAAATAGACAATGTTAGACTTTCCGATCGAATAATCAAACACCCATGTTTTCCCAGATAGCTCAACACTTGAGCGGAGTTCAAAAAATATCCATCACGTGCCACAGTACTAATGGTCCAGCCATTGAAGGGTCAAGCCAACTCATCACAGTGGCACGCCGTACTGCCACAAACCCTAAGGTTCAGAGGCAGTTCAAGACGGTCACATAATCGAGTTAAGGTTTGTTGTCTTCCGGCAGGGGAAAAAGTGAGTTATTGATATCCGTTCGAAATTTTTAACACGTTCTAAAAATTACCCGGGCAAAATAAACAAAGTTAAATTATCTGATTGAATCAACGAGTCCCCAATACAACCTTAGAAAACTCAACACTTGAGTGGAATTAAAAAATTCCCAGAAAAAAATAACAAGAAAGGCCCTAAGAATAAATATATGAAATACTAGGGACCAAATCATAATTTTGGCCGCGGAACCGCCGAGAAACCCTTGGTTTGGCCGCGGTTCCGCGGTCATTTCAGCGCATTTATGGTCCGTACTTCACAGTAATTCTTAGTTTTTCCTGCTTAATTTTCTGAGCATTTTTAATTCATAAAAAATCGCATTTCTTAAAAATATCCAGAGAGGGCTTCAAATTAGGGTTTCGGTGTTCGATCGGACTTTAAACTTCGTATAGACTTCGCCTAAAACTCTAGCATGGCTCTGATACCACTGTAAGGTTGCTAAGCACATGCACAAGGGTCTACGAGGCATCAACCATGCCCGATTAAAAATTTAGCCGTGCCGAACAACCCAAAGCCGGAACTTTAAACTAGAGATTAGGCGAAAACAAGCATGTTAAACATTTTAACACTAAGTGAGAGGGATTACAACCTTTGTAGATCCGGTCATTCACTTCATAAGCTCCGTGTTGAGGTCCCTTCGCTGTGATCATCGTGTTCCGGACTCTCGAGAGACTCCACGAAGAGAAAGATGCAGTCTTGCTTCCGATCTTTGATAACAAAGATGATCTACCTTGAAGTTTCATTAACACAAGCTAACACTCACTAAATAAAGTGAACGCCCACATCTAAATAGCAATAATAGATGAGGATGATGAAGTAGGATTTTTTCTCTCATTTATTTTCTTATTCTCACTCACTTTCATCACAAAAGCAAAACAAGAAAACTCTTCCATGAAAAGAGAAGGAAGAAGATGAAGGAATCAATAAAATAGAATCCTTTTGTGTTGAATAATATAAAGATAAATATGATGAATAATGAAACCATGGTCAACTAAACCTATGTAGAGAATTAACTAGGGTTAAGGTTTGGGTTGGGTTAAAGCATGAGTCATTTGAAAATATATCTTAATAACAACAAAAAGGAAACCTTCTAGATTCATCAAGAAGGAACTAACCTAAAACAAACCCTAACCTTGTTTAATCTCTACTAAACATGTTGCATTAGTCATCATATCATGTTACAATATTATATATCGCATATATAATATTTATTGTAACAAAATAAAATAATACAATTAACATATATCGCATATATATCAATGTATTACCCGAGTGAGAAAAAGAATCTTTTAATGAGATAATATTAGTTAATGTAATTTAGTATATCAAATATATTATTATACATTATATTATCGAATCAACACATGATCCGACAATCCGGCTATATCACATATAACCGACTAATACGATGACCCGGCTATATCACATATACCCGGTCGATATCTCATATCGCGAGAATCCAATACGGTATCACATTCCGCATTATCCTCGGTCCCGTACATATCACATATGTGCTCCTACTCCGTTTTTCCTGAGCCAAGATACTTCTGTGTAGGACTCTAAAGAATCGTCAATACGCCGGCAGTAGGTGATGATCATATCAAACACCCACAAGCTGCAAGCGGTCAGCTAAACGTAACAGCCACCCAGGTATTGAGCGCTCAGAAGATCAACAAGCAAGCCTGTACATACTCCTGTGAAAAACAGTAACACTCTCGTACAGTCCGGTCTCGTCGTCTGATATGTTGCATTTCTCGCTTGGGGGTGGTAAACGTCAGAGCCCAGTAGCTCGATAAGTCGTGTCGATATGAGGTCTATAACGGTTCGATAAACTACTGATAACACTTACCGGTAAATCTCAGCAACCCTGGCCAGGGATTTCCGGTTATAGCCAATCGAACACAGCACAACATCAACTCCCTATACCGGGAGAGACGAATCCCCTCCTATCGCTCATTGCCTCCATGTGATTCAAGACTGTACCCAAAAGCCACCTTTTTGCACGCCCTCTTGGACGTGGTATGATGGAAATCAAAGCACAGTGGGAATCACACAAGACTCTATGACGATCTCGGGTCAACAGACCACTCTGTACCAGTGTCACCGGAGAACTGCCATCTGACGTAAGGTATAATAACATCTGGGAGTTCTCGGCGAGTCCGTCCAGTGTACCCAGTATCTACTGAGCACCCGTACACCATCCTTGATGTCAAACACCGATGGATATGGGATCATCCATCGTCCATCATATGGGTCAAGATGCGTATACGCTAGTCTACTCTGGTGTATCGATGCCCTGTCTTGATACACCCTCGACTAGGAACAGTTATACGATATACTCGTCGACTACCGTGGCCCTACTAGTATGATCTCATCATAGTCCCAGCAGTCGAGTACATATCCTAAGGGCTTTATCAACATGTAACTTAGAGACAATCAGAGTACATGTTAAGATAAAGTGCAACCAGATAGCGTACTATCATGTCGAGCAAGAAAGTCCTCCCTATATATGTCCAAGCATCCACTACAATATACATCGTATGTACAGTAATGGCCTCTAGGGCATACATATAACTAACAATGGCTCAGGACTGTACCCAACTAAAACCTGTTTGCATGACTCCTTTAAGCCTGGTCGGGTAGCAATCACAGCACAGTGGGAACTCACACGAGACAAATGACGATATAAGGTCGACAGACTAACCTGTACTCTTGTCACTTGGGAACTGCAATCTGATAATAGGTATAATACCATCTAGCAGGTTCCCGGTGTTAGTTATATATATGCCCTAGAGGCCATTTTTGTACATGTGATGTATATTATAGTGGACGCCTGGATATATAGAGATAGGACTTTCTTGCTCAACATGATAGTATGCTATTTGGTTTCACTTTATCTTAACATGTTGACTTGTATTAGTTTACTGTCTTGCTCTCACATGTTGATAAAGCCCTTAGGATATGTACTCGACTACTGGGACTATGATGAGATCATACTAGTTGGGCCAGGGTAGTCAACGAGTACATCCTATAACTGTTCCTAGTCGAGGGTGTATCGAGAAAGGGCATCGATACACCAGAGTAGACTAGCGTATACGCATCTTGACCCATATAATGAGCGATGGATGATCTCATATCCATCGGTGTTTGACATCAAAGTTGGTGTACGGGTGCTCAGTGAAGACTGGGTACACTGAACGGAGTCCCCGAGAACTACTAGATGGATTTATACCAATCGTCGGATAGCAGTTCTCTGGTGACACTGGTACAGGTTAGTCTGTAGACCCAAGATCGTCATAGAGTCTTATGTGATTCCCACTGTGCTTTGATTTCCACCTAACCGCTTACAAGAGGGTGTGCAAAATGGTGTCTTTTGGGTATAGTCCCGAATCACATGGAGGCGATAAGCGATAGGAGGAGTTTCGTCTCTCCAGGTATAGCGAGTTGATGTTGTGGTGTGTTCGATTCGCTATAACTGGAAGTCCCTGGCCAGGGCTGATATGGAGTGCTGCTGGTAAGAGTTATCAGTAGTTTCTCAAACTGTTATTAACCTCACATCGATACGACTTATCGGTTACTGGGGTCTAACGTTTACCACCCCTTGACTAGATATGCAACATATCAGACGAAGAGACCGGACTGTATGGTAGTGTTACTGATTGGATTCACAGGAGAATGTACAGGCTTGCTTGTTGATCTTCTGATCGGTCAATACCTAGGTGGCTGTTATGTTTAGCTGACCGCTTGCAGCTTGTGGGTGTTTGATATGATCATCACCTACTGCCGGCGTATTGACGATTCTTTAGAGTCATACACAGAGGTTTCCTGGCTCAAGCAAAACGGAGCAGGAGCACATATGTGATATGTGCGGGACAGAAAATAATACGACATACCGTATTATTTTCTCGCGATATATGATATCGGCCGGGTATATGTGATATAGCCGGGTCATCGGATCAAGTGCTGATTCGATGAATCGGTACATGTTATATTAGTCGGTTATATGCGATATAGCCGGATTGTCGGATCAAGTGTTGATTCGATAATTTAATGTATAATTATATATGTGATATATTACAGTACATTAACTGATATAAGCTCGCTTTATTGATTCATTTTCTCACCGGATAATACATTGATATATATGCGATATATGTTAATTGTATTATTTTCTTTTGTTACAAAAATATAATAGATATTTGATATATAATATTGTAACAAGTTATGATTACAAATGCAACATGATTTTTGGAGATTAAACAAGTTAGGGTTTGATTTGGGTTAGCATATGGGTTAGCTTTTTCATGAAGCTTTCTTTTGTTTTTAGCTTAGATATTTTGTGTTGATATTTATTAACCTAATCCAGACCCTTTACTTTAGTTTTATTCTCTAAATGAGTTAATCCCTTCATTCTTAACTCATGGTTAATTTGTAACCACAACAATAATTCATTATTCATCACAAAAGTTTTCTTCTTCTTCTTCGTCCTTGAAAAAGCTTGCTAGCTTTTTACATGTGATGATTTAGTGTGAGAAATTGAAAACAAAAGAGAGATAAATTCCTACTTCATCATCCTAATCTATTCTATCCACTTAGAATAGAGTGTTCACTTCACTAATACTTGATTAGAGAAGTGAGAGCTTGAGTTAAAGATTCTTCAAGGCAGATCATCTTCGAAAAGGAAGACTTCAAGGAAGTATGGATCATTCGGCTTGTGGAGCCTCTCTAGAGTCCGGAAGTTCATGGATTGCGGCGAAGGGACTACTACTCGGAGCTTATGAAGCGAAGGAATGTACTACAAAGGTTGTAATCCCTCTCTTTTATATGTAATGTTGTTTACATGCTATGTTTACCCTAATCCTCTAGTTAAGATCTTGGTTAGGGTTTGTTTAGCAACCCCAAAATTTTAAAGTAGCATGTTTGATTCTTGCCAAAACCTTCACAAGGTGCTATCCTAACCCTACAGTGGTATCAGAGCCTAGCTAGAGCATTAGGCGACGTGTAGACGAAGTTAAAATTCCAATCAAACCCCGAAACGTCATATTTGACCCTCTCTCTGGAAATTTTTTAAAAAGATGGTTTTTTCCGTATTAAAAATACTCAGAAAAATAAGCAGGTGATTCTATGGATAACTGTAAAATACGAACCCCTTATTCCTTCAAGTCGCTGCGGAACCGCGGCAGTTCCAGGCTTTTCGCGGCGGTTCCACCGCCGTACTTGGGTATCGGGGATAGATATTTCTAGGTAACATCTGTAGGTATTACTACATGCTTCTGGGAATTTTTAGTATTACTCAAGTGTTGAGTTTTCTGGAGATCTTATGTATCTGTTGATTCGATCGGAAACTTTAAAATCGTTTTGTTTTTCGGGTAATTTAGAATGTGTTAAAAGGTTCGAACGGATATCAATAACTCACTTTTTCCTATGACGGAAAACTTTCAAGTGTTGGATTTTTCCCGAGTTTAAAACCTTCAGAAAATCATGTAAGCGTATCTTTGGACCCTCTAGAAGAACGTAACCTTAACTCGATTATGTGACCGTTAAAACTGCCATTGAACCCTACGGTTTGTGGTAGTTTAGCGTTGCCACATGTGAGGCGTTGGTTTGACCCTTCTACGGCTGGTTCATTGGGGCTGTGACATGTTCTAGGATTTTGGAACTCCGCTCAAGTGTTGAGCTATTTAGGAAATCTTGGGTATTTGATTATTCGATCGGAATGTTTAACATTGTCTATTTATCTGGAATGTGATACAATATATGGAATTCATATAGTTAGGCATGAAATGCGAAGTATGTGATATTTTGGATTTAAGATGTCTAAAGTGATTGTGGATTCCAAATGTTATAGTTTTACACTTTCTCTTCTGTAGCCGTAAGCGTAGTATGTGGTGTATCGCCGGCTTCGTTTCTATGCATCAACGACAATTGGGATATGCATACTTGCTTTCGTTGATGATATGAGATATTATGTGTTGCTGTGATATGTTATATTGGATCGTCGTTTTCTGAATAGACAGGGTTTTATGTGAGATGAGGGTGTTTATTTTCATTCATGTAAAATTCCTTGTATGTAATATTCTTTTATTTGGGCACTTCCAGGTTGAGGATGATGTCATCATTGTATATTATTACCTTTCCGCATTAGGATAGACCCGAGGAGGGGAGCACAAGTAACCGGGTTCTAGGGTCCAGTGGGAGGCCATCTCGAGGAGTCGAGACCGGGTCTCTTAACACTAGAATTAGCAGTGTTGCTTGCCGCTCTCGTAGGGGGTCTAGGGATGTGGGTTTGGCTATTCATCGCGACCGTGAAATCCTTGTTTTATACAAGCTCGAAATAAAACACGGACCTCCTAGTATATCCAATAATTCATATGTTATCTTCTGTTGCAATGTTCTGTGATGAGATCATATTACTGCCTGAGACGAATGCTTATACTATATATATATATATGATGATATATAAATATTACTGCTTTTGTTTCTTCTGTGATGCTTAGGAAGCATAATTGATGGGATTTATTAATGATATTAATAAAAGAAAAGAAATCTAAAAGATATTGTAGAATCAAAACTTTATAAAAAGGGTTGCTACAGTTTTGCTTTGCATAGCGGTATATATGATATACCCTGCACCTTATTCGATGAGGAAAGAGACGAGATCCCTTTACCGGGAGTGACCTCTTTAGCAAAACTGGCAGATGCTACAAACTCGTGGTTTAGTTTTTGATTGCTTCTACAGTTCTTTCTTTGCACCGCGGTATATCTGATATACCCTGCACCTTATTCGATGAGGAAAGAGCCGAGATCCCTTCACCGGGAGTGACCTCTTTAGCGAAACTAGAAATGCCTCAAAAAACACTCCTTTTCAAAATCACTTGTTTCTACAACGATATCAAATTCATTACGCTCATGGTTTTCTGAAAAACCTGCGTAGCACTCCGTCATTTCAGATAGAGACTACTTAGTATTCGTGCTGCGTTCGTTGACCTTAGCCAAGGCGTAGTATACGGTAGCTAATTAGTATTTATCTGCTAAAACATGAGATGTGATTGAGTTAGGGTAGTCGTACAAATTTGTTGACCTTAACCAAGGGTCGTACAGGTGGGTTTAATTCAATCGGGAAATGACGGGTTGAACTTGGCTAGCACTTATGATTTGTTGACCTTAGCCAAGGTCATGAGTTGCTAGGGGCAAAAGCATTATCGGGAATTTCAATTGTTGAAATTTGCAATGAGATTGCATACCTCCTATGAGATAGTTAGATCCCGATACCCACTGCGAGTATGAGTTACTCCTGGGAGAATTTTACAAAGGACAATTAGCCGATCAAGTAGGTGTCTAGAAAGGTGTTAATGGGGTTATGCCTCTGGGAAAACGAGGTTTATTTTAATTAGGTCCGTGCGTAAGAACGGGGAACCTCCCTCAAAGTACCAACACTGGCCTGGCTGAAAGATTGGCGAACTTGTAAGGTGTAATTAATCCCGGCTAATCTTTCCTTTTAGGATTTGAAGGAAGATTTAATAAAAACAGTGGGAGACATCCTGATTAGATAAGATAATAACCAATCTAATCTTGCAAGAGCATACGCTAAAGTGTTTTCTTCTCTCTCTCTCCAGGTAGCGACCATGTCAGACCTTAATCAAAATAATAATATGGATATATTGACTGAACCCGCTTATTATACTGGGCTGGGGAACGTTGTTCCCGTTTTTTCTTATAAGTGTTATAAGAATGAGCAGGGAATAGGAGAATATATGGATTCTCATGCTACCCAAACGAAGAATAAGCATGTTGATGTATCTTCTTCAGGTGTGTTAGTTATCGTGAACTGTTTCTCAGTACACTCTACGTCCTGGGTATTAGATACTGGATCAGGATCCCACATATGTAATATGTTATGTGTGCTACGTAAAGGTAGAGAACTGGGAATGGATTATCATTCCATAAGAGTAGGGAATGGTGCAGATGTTGCAGCCAAGGCTATTGGCCAATATCACCTTGTGTTACCAAATGGTAATACATTGGTTCTGAACGAGTGCTATTACATTCTGACCTTGATATGCAATATTATATCAGTTTCTTTATTGAACAAAGAAGGATATAATTTTGTAGTACAGGATAATGTTATGAACATATTCCTGAATCAAAAGTTGATAGGATCAGGATCGCTAAATAATGGCATGTACGTTCTAAATCAAACTACAATTCTTAATTCACAAAACACACACAAGAGGAAGAGTTCAGAAATGAACGAATCCTTCTTGTGGCATTGTAGACTAGGTCATATCAATGTGACACGGCTAGCTAAGTTACATATGGATGGATATTTGAATCCGTTCGAATTTTCATATTATGATACTTGCCAGTCATGTCTCAGAGGAAAGATGACTAAAACTCTATTTAGTGGACATTGAGAAAGAGTTACACAACTCTTAGGGCTGATACATTGTGATGTATGTGGTCCAATGTCTACACATGCCAGGAATGATTCTTCCTACTTCATTACATTCACTGACGATCTCTCAAGATACGGACATGTGTTCCTGATGAAACACAAGTCTGAAGTTTTTGAGAAATTCAGGGAATATAAGCACGAAGTAGAGAACCAAACGGGCAAAAGTATTAATATCCTTCGATCTGATCGAGGAGGAGAATACTTGAGCAATGAGTTCCTAGACTATCTAAAAGAGAATGGGATTCTCTCTCAGCTTACTCCTCCCTATACACCACAGCACAACGGTGTATCGGAGCGGAGGAATCGCACACTATTAGATATGGTGCGCTCTATGATGAGCAGTGCTGAGTTGCCTATTTCCTTATGGGGGTATGCGCTTGAGACTGCCATATACCTTTGGAATAGAGTTCCAACCAAATCGGTGCCTACCACTCCATATGAGATATGGAATGGGAAGAGACCATCTCTTAAACGAGTTAAGATATGGGGTTGTCCGGCCTATGTTAAAAAGCAAAATCCGGACAAGCTCGAGGCAAGATCAACTCTTTGCAAGTTGATGGGATATCCAAGCAATTCGTATGGATATCTATTCTACCACGGTGAACAACAAAAGATATTTGTTGCTCAACATGCCACCTTTTTAGAAAAGGAATTTCTTGTTAAAGAAATTAGTGGAAAAGAGGTAGAGCAGAAAGAGGTTCCAGCACCACAAACTACAACTGACGATTTGTTGGAACCAGAGGATTCAGTAGTTCCCGATGAACCTCAGCTGCTTTGCCGATCTAGTAGGGTTTCTCTTCCACCTAAGAGATACTACGGTTTTCTCGCTGATGGTGGGAGCGAGGATTGCATCATGGAAGATGATGACCCAACTAGTTTCGAGCAGGCCTTCACGAGTGGGGACTCTGTGAAATGGCTGGATGCAATGCGATCTGAGATGGAATCCATGTACACCAACAAAGTATGGACTTTGGAAGTTGCTCCTGAAGGGGTAAAACCCATTGGGAGCAAATGGATCTTTAAGAAGAAACTTGGTGTAGATGAAATAGTTTAGACTTAGAAAGCTAGACTTGTTGCAAAGGGTTTTCGTCAAGGACCAGGTGTGGATTATGACGAAACTTTTTCTCCAGTGTTTATGCTTAAGTCCATCCGGATCCTACTTGCCATTGCTGCATACCATGACTACGAAATCTGGTAGATGGATGTTAAGACTGCCTTTCTAAATAGTGATTTAGAAGAGTGCGTGTACATGACTCAGCCAGAGGGCTTCGTAGATAGTGGGAGCAGCGGAAAGGTATGCAAGTTGCTTAAATCCATCTACGGGTTAAAGCAGGCATCGCGGAGTTGGAACATCTGCTTTGATGTTGTAGTCAATGAGTTTTATTTCATCAAAAACGTAGATGAACCTTGTATATACAAGAAGGTTGCAGAGAGTAAGGTTGTCTTCCTCGTATTGTACGTAGATGACAAACTCTTGATAGGAAATGATGTTTCTATGCTGCACTCGGTCAAGCTCTTCTTATCACAAAGATTCTCAATGAAAGATCTTGGTGATGCCTCCTGCATATTGAGAATTATGATCTATAGAGATAGATCTAAACGGATACTGGGATTGCCCCAATCCAGATACATTGACACCATACTAATGAGGTTTAGTATGGAAGAATCCAAGCATGGGAACCAACCCATGATCTCTGGACTCACTCTCTCCAAAGTGATGTCTCCCATGATTGATTTGGAGAGAGCTCGCATGCAAGGGATACCATATGCTTCGGCAGTAGGCGCTATCATGTATGCGATGCTATGTACCAAACCCGATGTAGCATACTCACTAATTCTAGTGAGTAGGTATCAAGCAGATCCTAGAGAGAGTCACTGGACAGCTGTGAAGAACATTCTCAAGTACTTGAGAAGGACTAAAGAGATGTTCTTGGTGATTGATAATGGTGAACTCCAGGTGGAGTCCTTTACCGATTCGAGCTTCCAGAGTGATAAGGACGACTCTAAGTCGCACTCGGGATTTGTCTTTACCCGCAATGGAGGGGCGGTGTGTTGGAAGAGTTCCAAAAAGGAAACCGTTGCAGACTCGACGATGGAGGCTGAATACATCGCTGCCAACGATGCTGCCAAAGAGGCTGTCTGGATGAAGAAGTTCATCACTGAACATGGTGTTGTTCCATCCATTGAGCATCTAATACCTTTGTATTGTGATAACAATGGAGCGGTGGCTTTGGCCAAGGAACCCAGGTCCTATCAGAAGTCCAGATATATTCTGAGGCGGTATCACCTGATCCGGGAGATAGTTGATCGCCGGGAGATCGAGGTCAGGAAAGTTGATACGAAGGACAACACTGCGGATCCACTCACGAAGGCCATACCCAAGATACAATTTGAGAGATTCTTCGAGATATTGGATATGAGATACAACAATAGCTGGTCTTAGTGCAAGTGGGAGATTGTTAGTTATATATATGCCCTAGAGGCCATTGTTATACATGTGATGAATATTATAGTGGATGCTTGGATATATAGAGAGAGGGCTTTCTTTCTCGACATGATATTATGCTATTTGGTTTCACTTTATCTTAACATGTTGACTTGTATTAGTTTACTGTCTTGCTTTCACATGTTGATAAAGCCCTTCGGATATGTTTCGACTACTGGGACTATGATGAGATCATAATAGTGGGGCCAGGGTAGTCAACGAGTACAGCCTATAACTGTTCCTAGTCGAGGGTGTATCGAGACATGGCATCAATACACTAGAGTAGACTAGCGTATACGCATCCTGACCCATATGATGGGCGATGGATGATCCCATATCCATCGGTGTTTGACATCAAAGATGGTGTATGTGTGCTCAGTGGAGACTGGGTACACTGAACGGACTCGCCGAGAACTCCTAGATGGATTTATACCAATCGTCAGATAGCAGTTCTCTGGTGACACTGATACATGTTAGTCTGTAGACCCGAAATCGTCATAGAGTCTTGTGTGATTCCCATTGTGCTTTGATTTCCACCTTACCACGTCCAAGAGGGCATGCAAAATGGTGGCTTTTTGCTACAGTCCCGAATCATATGGAGGCAATGAGCGATAGGAGGGATTTCGTCTCCCCCGGTATAGCGAATTGATGTTGTGCTGTGTTCGATTGGCTATAACTAGAAGTCCCTGGCCAGGGCTGATATGGAGTGCTGCTGGTAAGAGTTATCAATAGTTTCTCGACCTGTTATGAGCCTCACATCGACACGACTTATCGGCTACTGGGGTCTGGCGTTTACCACCCCTAGACTAGATATGCAACATATCAGACGAAGAGACCGGACTATACGGTAGTGTTACTGATTGGATTCACAAGAGAATGTACAAGCTTGCTTGTTGATCTTCTGATCGCTCAATACCTGGGTGGCTGTTACGTTTAGCTGACCGCTTGCAGCTTGTGGGTGTTTGATATGATCATCACCCACTGCCGGCATATTGACGATTCTTTAGAGTCCTACACAGAGGTTTCCTGGCTCAGGCAAAACGGTGTTGGAGCACATATGTGATATATGCGGGACCGAGAATAATACTATATGAGTTACCTTATTCTATTCTCGCGGTATATGATATCAGCCGGGTATATGTGATATAGCTGGGTAATCGGATCAAGTGTTGATTCGATGAATCGGTACATGTTATATTTGTCGGTTATATGCGATATAGCCGGATTGTCGGATCAAGTGTTGATTCGATAATTTAATTTATAATTATATATGTGATATCTTACATTACATTAACTGATATAAGCTCGCTTTATTGATTCATTTTCTCACCGGATAATACATTGATATATATGCGATATATGTTAATTGTATTATTTTCTTTTGTTACAAAAATATATTATATATGTGATATATAATATTGTAACAAGTTATGATTACAAATGCCACATTATTTGTAGAGATTAAACAAGTTAGGGTTTAATTTGGGTTAGCATATAGGTTAGCTTTTTCATGAAGCTTAATGAAGCTTTCTTTTGTTTTTAGATTAGATATTTTGTTTTGATATTTATTAACCCAACCCTAACCCTTTACCTTAGGTTTATTCTCTACATGAGTTAAGCCCTTCATTCTTAACTCATGGTTGATTTCTAACCACAACAATAATTCATTATTCATGACAAAAGCATTCTTCTTCTTCTTCTTCCTTGAAAAAGCTTGCTAGCTTTTTACATGTGATGATTTAGTGTGAGAAATTGAAAACAAAAGAGAGCTGAATTCCTACTTCATCATCCTCATCTATTCTAGCCACTTAGATTAGGGTGTTCACTTCACTATTACTTGATTAGAGAAGTGAGAGCTTGAGTTAAAAATTCTTCAAGGTAGATCACCTTTGAAAAGGAAGACTTCAAGCAAGCATGGATCATTCGGCTTGTGGAGCCTCTCTAGAGTCCGGAAGTTCATGGATCGTGGTGAAGGGACTACTACTCAGAGCTTATGAAGCGAAGGAACGGACTACAAAGGTTGTAATCCATCTCTCTTAGATGTAAAGTTGTTTACATGCTATGTTTACCATAATCCTCTAGTTAAGATCTTGGTTAGGGTTTGTTTAGCACTCAAAAAATTTTAAAGTAGCATGTTTGATACTTGCCAAAACCTTCATAAGGTGCTATCCTAACCCTTCACCCGGCGAGTCCGTCTAGTGTACTCATAACCTCATGAGCACCTGTATACTATCTTAGGTGACGAACTGACACCAATGGCTCATGAGACAGGCCACCGCCCCTTGTCAGGGTCTCGATAAGTATACACTAGTCTATTATGGAGTATCGATGCCCACTCTCGATACACCCACGACTAGGGACATTTATGGATGTGCTTAAGGACCCCCCCAGCTCCCACGTATAAGATCGTCATCATAATTGTCACGACCCAAAATTAGCACGTGACGGCCTAATACTACGCAACGTCTACAGGTGTAACGTAGTAAAAGAAAGCCAAAACACAGAAATCTAAACCATCAAAAGTAATAAGAAATAATAGCATTTTCAAACCTTTTGAAATCTCAACCCAAATTCTTTAAAAGTCCAACTTATTTCCTTTAAAATTTTGGCAGCACCTCCTTTGTAAAGCAAGCCCCAAAATGGGTACAACATAAATATAAAGTAAAGCATCCCCAACGGGAGCAAATCCACGCCAAAAGGCGGAAAACAACCACCACAACAGATATACGACGCCGCGGCGAAGAAAGAGAACATATGAACAAAACTGCATAAAACCTCCAAGTCACAAAATAATATACAATATCGTCCTCACATCAAGTCTCTAGGTCATACAAGATAATGGTAGATGGAGAGTACATGTTATAACGAATACACAACATAACACGAATAACCACAAACCCACCTAAGCAAAAACTGCACAATGTGAGCCGACGCGGTATCCATTGCAAAAGATGATAAGATGGATGAATAGCCTGCCTCGGCTACTCTGGGGAACACCCTGCAAAACAACTGTGGCACAACGGGGGTGTGTTGCAACTCATGAATAGTAAATAACATATGCAGGTAATCGCAAGTATGCACGTACATCGCGAATCTAACATATGCAATTAATAGCAATATAAGGTCATATGAATTCAATAATCATGAAAGGTACACTAGAAGGTTCAACTAATAAATGAAGCAATAATAATATGACAATCGGTATGCAATAATCATGCAATAACGATATGAAAATCTATATTTGCAACAGTCATGATAGGTACTCTAACAGGTACTACTAATACATGAAGCAGTGCATAAACAATAAATGTGGAGTATGGAATGAAACATGTCATTTCCACGAAATCCTGTCATCGTGGTAGGATCACAATCAATCAAGACAAAACAAATCCCAATTTCCTCAAATCAGCCCCTAAATTGGCTCTCATATCATATAAGTCTCACAAATCCTGAATGTACAATATCGAATAAATCTCATATATCCTGAATGTACAAATCAGCAATCTTATATATATCCTGTATCAAATCTCAAATAAATCCCCTATATCCCAAATCCAATATCAAGTAAAATTCTAACACCCTAAATATATTTCTAACACCCTAAATATATTTGCAAGACATAATATGATGATGTATATAAATTAATGTCAATACACATATATTAGCGTCCCATTCCACTAATATTGGTGTAAGGGCATATATAACTGCGTCCTAACCCACTGTTATATATACAAAGAAGTAAAAAATGTCAATACACATATATTAGTGTCTCATTCCAGTAATATTGGTGTAAGGGCATATATAACAGCGGCCTAATCCCTAGTTATATATATAAAGGAGTAAAAGAAATATCATGAAACCAATGTGTCAAGCATCGACACAGAAAAGCTGGTCTATCAGGTGCTGTCACCAAGACTGGCACCTTGATAGGTACGTATCATACGCTATCCCGAAAGCTCGAGTGCCTAGCTCTGACCCTCGCCTCTCGGCGTATCTATACTACATGACACTCGTCGGCATCCACATAATAACCGCTGAGTCATTGGTAATGTCACCGGTAGGTACATGGCCACCTTCCAGGCTCAATCAGCATGGACCATCGATCATCTTGCCGAGGGGAACCGTACCGAGCCCCACCATATACTATAACACAGCACCCGACCCTCATATGGAGTATATAATCAGAACCAATAAATCTCATGTTGGATGCTGAAATATCATATCAAGGGAAACCGGGTTTTTTAAATAATGCATAATTTCATGAACTACCATGGTCCCCAAATCCAGAAAACATCATGAAAAATCCATATCTCAATGCGAAAATTCATGAATATAATATATGCAACATAAAACTGTATGAAAGCATATAAAGAAAAGGCCGCTAATTAACTCCAACAAGTTAATATAAAAATCATGCGGTTCCTAATTTCTCCAATTCTAAATAACATCAAGTAAGGTAAACATATAGCTGTAACCAGATATATGTGTAAATATAAAGGTATAGCAAGGTATATGTATCTACCTAAAAGTAAATGATGTAATATACCGCCCTGGGTATAAGTGAAGTATGTGTGCAAGGTATACCTGTAGCTATGTCATGAAGTGTGCATGTACCTATCACTAATGGCATAATAATCTATGGGTATACAGGTATCTAGCATGTAAGTATGTGAAGGCATATGTATAAGCATGTGGATATACAGGAATGCTATATGTCATATGCGATAAGAAATATGAATCAATGTCTCAATGTCCCTAACCAAGAAATAACATATCTATAAGTGGGTTGTGCGTGACATGACAATTATTGACGGTGTGTATGGCATACAATCAGTGCTCGTGCAACGTAGGCCGTCAATAATGGTGCAGTGTCCTAAGGATACTAGTCTAAGCACAACAATAACTAAGCAGCAGGTTAAATGCGCAATTCTAAATATGGCATAGAATATGCAACAGAAATAACATCTCTAGCCCAGACGCATAACGCCATGCGGGCGATTCCCCTGTAGATGTTAAATCTACTCACCAACGCTCCAAGCTAGGTGAAGTCTACCACCTGTTCTCCCCTGGTAGCAGTGTCTGAAGTCCTCGTCTGCGAACCTGCAACATAATACGATAAAATAAGTATATATTAATAATTGATCAAAACACGTACTAACTACACTAGAACGACACAACAACACAAAACATACTCTCAAGTGTTCGTATTGGGGCTAACGTGCGTAGCGACACGACGAAACTAACCCAAGAGCAAAACCATACAAAGTGCACTATCTGTGTCGTATAACGTATCGCGCATAAACGAAACACTAAAAACTACCTAAGTGATCCCAGATTTTGCATATAGAGAAAACCCAACAACCAAACAACTACAGACACCTACCCAAAAAAAAACCCAAACCCCAACTCTCCCACCAAGCCGAGGTCGCCGGATCGCGCTTTAGATGTCGCCGGCCGGGTCCGAGCTCCAAGGGTCCATGCTCCAGGTAAGGTCCTATGGTCACAGGTACATCACAACAAAAATTTTTAGTTTTCTAGTAAAAACTCCGGGCCACAGCATATCACAGATATCACAAAAAGGCACTAAAAATACGATATTTCGCACAAAACTTAACTTTACACAACCTAAACAGAAATTAACTAGCTACATATCACAAAAACTACATAAAGAACAGATAGGGATCAATACCAAGCCAAAAGAACACAAAGATCCTAGCTTTTCATGATCCAAGCCATCCATGAGGCAAAATCCAAGAAAAGGTGTGATTTTGATAAAGTTTTGGTGAATTTGTGATGAATTTTGAGGAAGGGTAATGAAGTGTTCAGTTTAGTTGAGGGAGAGATGAAGAATAAAAAAGTTAGAGAAAAAGAGAGAGGGTGTGAGGATAAGAGAGAGGGTGTGAGTGTAGGGTGTTAGATGAGGGTGAGTGTATCCACATCATTAATGAACCATTAATGCTTTCATACACTCAAATGCCACCTCCTCACTCAACAAACAAATCTCTCTCTCTCTCTCTCTCTCTCTCTCTCACAAAGATCAAGAGAATTTAGGGTTAAGGATTAAGAAAAAGGATTAAAGCAAAGGTATTAGAATTAAAGTTAAGTGTCATGGTTGCTAAAAACAAGATTAGGACAAACAAATCCTCACATTTACGTGCACACGTGCGTGCATGCTTATAACAAATAATAATAAATTATTAATTAAATGTTATAAAATGTGAGGAACCCGAATTGGTAAACTTTTACAGTAAACCCGCATTAACGTCTAAACGAACACTAACCGAAATCTAAAGCGTCACAATCTCCCCCCTTATAAAAATTCGTCCCCAAATTTAAAATTCTCACTAAGCGTACCTTCCAAGAAAAGTGTACAAAACTCCTAAATCTCGCTCGCAGCTTCCCAAGTGATCACCTCACTATACGGCTATGTCCAAGAAAACTCTCCACAGATGGCAAGACCCTTGACCGAAGTTTCTCCACCCACCGAACCACTAACACAAATGGCTACCGGTGAACGAAAAGATCGCGTCAAAGCTAATGGTCTGATGCTGAATCATGTTAGAAAGGTCCTGAAGGTATTTGAAAAGTATCGACACATGGAATACGGGGTGAAAATTCAATAATATGGGCGGAAGTGCTAAATTAATGGAAACGAAACTAACTCGCTAAAAGGATCTCAAAAGGACCAAAAATCCTGGGGTAAGCTTCCCAAAACTCAACACGTCATTCATCGGAAAGTACGTAGGAATACATGATCTCCCACTGCGAATTCAAGTCGGCGACCGCAATGGTCGGCATAAGACCTCTGTCTGCACAGGGCTGCCATCATCCTGACCTGAACCAACTGGATCATCTCCGAAGTCTTTAAACTAGCTGGGGTCCAAAAATCCTACTTAAGCAAAGTCAGAAAAACAGACTGGTGATCGACACGACCTAACCCCTAAACCTTAAGATTGCCAATTGGAGGGACTCCTGATAACAGCTATCGAAGGAGAACTCTAACAATGGCGAGTGACAATTCCCAACTGCCGACAACAATTAATACGTACTCACAAACATAACCTCCATAGTCGGTATAGCCCGCTCTCACAAAACCATCATCCTGCGGATGGAAAATTGGAGCTAAAGCTAAACCAGTACCCAAGGCTTCCTGAAGTTCCTGCCCAAGACGGCAAGCGAACAAGGTGTGTTTATTGGATACGACCCATGAAGGAACTCCGTTCAACACACAAACTTAACAAGAACAACTGAGTAAACTGAGCATAACCGGAGAACAAACACCCCAAATGGAGTCACACTCTGACTAAACCTGGGTAGACGCAACAACGAAAATTAATGGAGATCTTCTCCCATTCCCACTTCGGAACGGTTAAAGATTGCAACTCTCCAGCCGGTCTCAGATGCTCAACCCAAAACACACAACAACAAGACAGACACCTCGAAACGAAATCCGAAACTCCACTCTTCATTCCTTCCCGCCCGTAACTACCTTACGAGTCACGTCACACAATGGTCGAACTCAAATGAACACCGAAAGCTGACTGACGTGCCTGTTCTAGGATTTCGCGTCTCTACCTATCAGCAACAGGTACACAAACGCGTCCCAAAATGTAGCACATCTGGTCACAAATCAAGGATTCCGAATCATTACCCAGCCGAGTACGCTAAAGTATCTCGGACGAACGAGCATCGGCGGGCTGTACCTCGCGAATGCGATTAAGGAAAGTGGTCGGGCGCGGACATGAGCAAGCTGTCCCCTCAGTAGAGGCGAACTTAAGCTGTACTCAACGATCGCACAAGGACTGTAAATCTGCAGAAGACTGTCTCAACAATCAACACCCGCTGCCGGAAGATGTACATTAAGCTCTGATGGTCCATGAAAATCTGACACGACTCTCGAACAAGTAGTGTCTCCAAATCTCCACGCAAGACCACCGCGGCCATCTCCAAATCATGAGTAGGATATCCTGCTCATACTTCCTCCAAATGTAGGGTAGCAAAAGCGATAACTCTATAGTGTCACCTCAGTACATAATCGAGCCCTACTCGCTAAACATCATAGTTAAACAATAAAGTCGCCCGAACCAGAAAGCAAAGAAAGAACTGATGCAGTTGTTAACCGAGTCCTCAACTGCTGAACAACTCCGCACACATTCCTCAGTCCAAAGAAAAGAAACCTCCTTCCCGGTCATTCCAGTCAACGGTGCAGCACTACACTAGCAATCCTGCACGAAACGGCGGTAAAAACCTGCTAAGCCCAAAAATCTGTGGACCTCCGTGCTACACACAAGTCTAGGCATAAGCTGTAAGGCCCCGATCTTTCTCGGAACCATACGAAAACCTTCTCCTGTAACTACAAGACCTAGGAGTCAACACAAACAAGCCTGAAGGAACACTCCGAGAATCTAGCAAACCGCTGGGGCTCTCCGAATGTTTGCAAAACAAATCCTCAAGTGCTACTCCTGTCCCTCAAGACACATTAAATATACTAGAATGTCGTCAATAACACAACAATAACTGGTCGAGAAATGGCCTGAAGAAATCTTGTTCATCACATCTACGAATGCTGCTAGGGCATTGGTGAATCCAATGACACACCAAAACACACAAAGCTCGTAGCACGCACAAGGCAGTCTTCGGAATGTCAGCACTCCAAACCCCCAACAATGATGACCTGATCCTGAACAAACTTAGAAAATGTCTCACACTCTGGTGCTGATCGAAGAAATCGTCAATGCGAGGTAAAGGATACCAACCACACCGTAAGCCGGTTCAATTGATGATCAATCAATACACAACCTAAACTGCCGTCCTCCTCCTTGACGAACAGAAATAGGTGCTCCCTAATGCGAAACACTCAGACGCACAAGTCCCCCAACAAACAACTCTGCAGCTTATCCTTAAGCACCCCAAGCTCCGCCGGCTCATCTGGAACAACGTCGGAAAAATCTCGCATGAAAGGAACCCGGTCCAACAAACCAACTATGGCTCTTGTATCATGAATGAACGCCAAGAATCCTCGACATCCTCTCCTCAAAAGCCGACAAGCGAAAAAGGTTGAATTCAAGCTGTGAGAGGCGGCACCACCGTCCTCCCTGCATAATAAGAACTGACTTGCCGGGAAAACAAACCTGACTGTTTTCTCGCGGTAGTCCACAGATGCCTAGCACGTAGCTAACCAATCCGTGCCTAGGAGAACGTCAAATCCAACATCTCTAGAAGGATCAAGTAATGGATGAATCTCCTAACCGATTTGCACACGACTGAAATACGTGTCGCACAACAAAAGAATCGCTGATAGAAGTTAACACAACAAACGGCCGATCTAGCTAACATGACTCTCCTCATCCCAAACCTCCGCTACTCCCGTGACGGTCATGAATGCTGTCTCGACGACTAAGCCTCTGTCTCTTGGCTGGTACACCGGTACGAGTCCTCCACGGTTCCGGAACTCCCAAAGTCTCAGGAATACGTGTCTCGTCAACTGGGGATGCATCCACTAGTGCTATGTAGATGACGGAATGCTGTGTGCTAATCGCAAGGAACAACTGGGTAACAAGGGTGACAACCTCCTGTAGCTGCGCTCGAATGGCCTCAACCAAAGAACTCATCGTCGGGCGCATGTCCTGCATCACTGCCACAAGCCTAGCGATGCTATCTGTCGAAGGAGAATCCGTGTGCTCCTGTGCAACGAGCGTGCCATCCGGGTCAGTCCTCGTCTCACCCGAGTCAATCCTGACCTCGGCCCTCGCTGTACCTCTCTGAGTCCCCATAGTCATCGGCAGCAAGGCTATAAATAGAGATAGGATTCGATATGAACACGAAAATCAAATCACAAGGATATGAATCATAAAAGAAGGAATTTCAAACAATTTGTACTTAGGTCCCTTTAGGCGGAGTACCGCATCGTGAGTATGCTGCAGACATACATACACTACGTTATTCTGCTTAAGCTACCCACTCAATCGTACCAAGGTCATCCTACACTCCGAAAGGTAAAACCTAGCGCTCTGATACGAACTTTGTCACAACCCGAAATTGGCACGTGACGGCCCTAATACTACGCAACGTCTACAGGCATAACCTAGTAAAAGAAATCCAAAACCCAGAAATCTAAACCATCAAAAGTAATAAGAAATAATAGCATTTTCAAACCCTTTGAAATCTCAACCCAAATTCTTTAAAAGTCCAACTTATTTCCTTTAAAATTTTGGCAGCACCTCCTTTGCAAAACAAGCCCCCAAAATGGGTACAACATAAATATAAAGTAAAGCATCCCCAACGGGAGCAAATCCACGCCAAAAGGCGGAAAACAACCACTACAACAGATATACGACGCCGTAGCGAAGAAAGAGACGATATGAACAAAACTGCTTAAAAACCTCCAAGTCACAAAATAATATACAATATCGTCCTCACATCAAGTCTCTAGGTCATACAAGATAATGGTAGATAGAGAGTACATGTTACAACGAATACACAAAACAACACGAATAACCACAAACCCACCTAAGCAAAAACCGCACACTGTGAGCCAATGCGGTATACGTAGCAAAAGTTGATAAGATGGATGAATAGCCTGCATCGGCTACTCTGTGGAACACCCTGCAAAACAACTGTGTCACAACGGGGGTGAGTTGCCAACTTGTGAATAGTAAATAACATATGCAGGTAATCGCAAGTATGCACGTACAACGCGAATCTAACATATGCAATTAATAGCAATATAAGGTCATATGAATGCAATAATCATGAAAGGTACACTACCAGGTACAACTAATACATGAAGCAATAATAATATGACAATCGGTATGCAATAATCATGCAATAATGATATGAAACTGTATATATGCAAAAGTCATGATAGGTACTCTAACAGGTACTATTAATACATGAAGCAGTGCATAAACAATAAATGTGGAGTATGGAACGAAAACATGTCATTTCCACAGAATCCTGACATCGTGGTAGGATAACAATCCATCAAGACAAAACAAATCCCAATTTCCTCAAATCAGCCCCCAAATTGGCTCTCATATCATATAAGTCTCACAAATCCTGCATGTACAATATCGAATAAATCTCATATATCCAGAATGTACAAATTAGCAATCTCATATATATCTTGTATCAAATCTCAAATAAATCCCCTATATCCCAAATCCTATATCAAGTAAAATTCTAACACCCTAAATATATTTCTAACACCCTAAATATATTTGCATGAAATAATATGATGATGTATATAAATTAAAGTCAATACACAAATATCAGCGTCCCATTCCACTAATATTGGTGTAAGGGGATATATAACAGCGTCCTAACCCACTGTTATATATACAAAGAAGTAAAAATGTCAATACACATATATTAGCGTCCGATTCCACTAATATTGGTGTAAAGGTATATACAACAGCGGCTTAATCCCCTGTTATATATACAAAGGAGTAAAAGAAATATCATGAAACCAATGTGTCAAGCATCGACACAAAAATGCTGGTCTATCAGGTGCTGTCACCAAGACTGGCACCCTGATAGGTACGTATCATACGCTATCCCGAAAGCTTGAGTACCTAGCTCTGACCCTCGCCTCTCGACGTATCTATACGTACATGAATCCCGTCGGCATCCACATGATAACCGCTGAGTCATTGGTAATGTCACCGGTCGGTACTTTCCCACCTTCAAGGCTCAATCGGCATGGACGATCGATCATCTTGCCGAGGGGAACCGTACCGGGCCCCACCATGTACTCTCACACAGCACCCAACCTTCGTATGGAGTATATAATCAGTACCGATAAATCTCATGGTGGATGCTGAAATATCATATCAAGAGAAACATGGTTTTCTATATAATGCATAATTTCATGAACTCCCACGGTTCCCAAATCCAGAAAACATCATGAAAAATCCATATCTCAATGCGAAAATCTCATGGCACAATACTCTATGGGTATACAGGTATCTATCATGTAAGTATGTGAAGGCATATGTGTAAGCATGTTGAAATATAGGTATGCTATATGTCATATGCGATAAGAAATATGAATCAATGTCTCATTGTCCCTAACCAAGAAACATCATATCTATAAGTAGGTTGTGCGTGACATGGCAATTATTGACGGTGTGTGTGGCATACAATCAGTGCTCGTGCAACATAGGCCGTCAATAATGGTGCAGTGTCCTAAGGATACTAGTCCAAGCACAACAATAACTAAGCAGCAGGGTAAATGCGCAATTCTAAATATGACATAGAATATGCAATAGAAATAACATCTTTAGCCCAGACGCATAACGCCATGCGGGCGATTCCCCTATAGATGTTAAATCTACTCACCAACGCTCCAAGCTAGGTGAAGTCTACCACGTGTTCTCCCCTGGTAGTAGTGTCTGAAGTCCTCGCCTGCGAACCTGCAACATAATATGATAAAACAAGTATATATTAATAATTGATTAAAACACGTACTAACTACACTAGACCGACACAACAATACAAAACATACTCTCAAGTGTTCATATTGTGGCTAACTTGCGTAGCGACACGATGAAACTAACCCAAGAGCAAAACCACACAAAGTGTATGATTGTGTCGTATAACGTATCGCGCTTAAACGAAACACTATAAACTACCTAAGTGATCCTAGATTTTGCATACAGAGAAAACTCAACAACCAAACAAGACCAAACTTACCCAAACCACTGCAGACACCTACCCAAAAAAAACCCAAACTCCAACTCTCCCAACAAGCCGACGTAGACGGATCGCGCTTCAGATGTCGCGGGCCGGGTCCGAGCTCTAATGGTCCATGCTCTAGGTAAGGACCTATAGTTACAGGTACATCACAACAAAATTGTTTAGTTTTCTAGTAAAAACTCCGGGTCACAGCAGATCACAGATATCACAAAAAGACAATAAAAATACGATATTTCGCACAAAACTTAACTTTACACAACCTAAACAGAAACTAACTAGCTACATATTACAAAAACTACATAAAGAACAGATAGGGATCAATACCTAGCCAAAAGAACACAAAGATCCTGGCTTTGCATGATCCAAGGCATCCATGAGGCAAAATCCAAGAAAATGTGTGATTTTGATGAAGTTTTGGTGAATTTGTGCTGAATTTCGAGGAAGGGTAATGAAGTGTTCAGTTTAGTTGAGGGAGAGATGAAGAATAAAAGAGTTAGAGAAAAAGAGAGAGGGTGTGAGGATAAGAGAGAGGGAGGTGAGTGTAGGGTGTGAGATGATGGTGAGTGTATCCACTTCATTAATGAACCATTAATGCTTTCATATACTCAAATGCCACCTCCTCACTCAACAAACAAATATCTCTCTCTCACACACACAAAGATCAGGAGAATTTAGGGTTAAGGATTAAGAAAAAGGATTAAAGCAAAGGGATTAGAATTAAGGTTAAATGTAATGGTTGCTAAAAACAAGATTAGCACAAACAAATCCTCACATTTACGTGCACACGTGCATGTATGCTTATAACAAATAATAATAAATTATTAATTAAATGTTATAAAATGCGAGGAAACCGAATTGGTAAACTTTTTACAATAAACCCGTATTAACGTCTAAACGAATACTAACCGAAATCTAAAGCGTTACAAAAATGCTGGTAGTCAAGCAAGAATCCTATGGGCTCCATCAACATGTAATAGTGATCTGTAATGCCACCTAATGATGTACAAGATGTTAAAGACAAACCAGATAGCATACTATCATCTCGAGTAAGACAGTTCTACCGGTATAGGTCCTCCCTCAAAAATCACAACCGCGTGCCTGTGATTCAATAATTGAGTTAAGGGCACTATAGCTGTCACGACCCGTAAATTAGCACGTGACCGGCACTTAAATCATGCAACGTCAATAGGTTTAGCATAAATCAAGTAAGCCGAAGCCCAGAAAATCTAAACCTTTTTACAGAAAATAGTGGGGGTGCAGTTTTGAAATAAAGGTATAATGAATCGTGTTTTTCTTTAAATGCGTAGCTAATGAAACATGAAAATGCAATTGGATTATACTAGAGTTGAAAACATGTTTCGTTATATTTTAAAAATTGGGCAGCGCCTCCCTTGTATATTTTGATCCAAAACCATATTCACAACAATATATAAGCATCCCCAAGCGGGTGCTAGCTTATCGCCTACCAGCAGAATGACAACCACGCAATAACATATATACGACGCCCAACGGTGAAGAATCAACCTAGAAAGAATAAAATAAGAATCAAGACATCAAAACTCAAGAAAAGAGATCATAAACCCATCGCTCTAAGTCTCGCACAATATCCAAGTCTGACTAGGTCTACCAATAAACAACGTCTACTCCTGATCTGATATGATATGATGTGATAGAGTTTACCTAGATACAATAGAATATAACAGTACGAGAGTAGGCACGATCCAACATGTGTCCTACCTGCCAAAGCAAACACCCTAGATGAAGCTGTGTGCCAACAATACCGCAACTGATCCCAAGCGGTGAAACCTGGAAGAACTGTGGCTCAACGGGGTGAGTTGCCAACTCGTGAGTAGAAAACATCAGCATGTAGAAATCAAATAAAACAACGATTTCCTAGGTCACTATATCCTTAAGGTAATACTATGATATCTGGGTGACCAAGTACGCATATATGTCAACAATCGAGTTAATGCAATAACATATATAAATAAACATCCGACATCATATGCCTGCACGCATATGGATATCATCCACATGTCCATCAACGGCACAAACAATATCATGGAACCTGTGTGTCCAACACCGACACTCGAAACATCATGAAAACATATGCCTGTATATATATATATATATAATATATATATATATATATATATATGAGGATATCAACCACGTGTGTCCATCAACGACACATCAAAATCATGGAACCTGAGTGTCCAACACCGACATTCGAAACATCATGAAACCCTTGTCCAGTATCGACACGTAAATCCTCATATCTCAGGAACCGCATACTCAGATCGGCTCTCATATCTATCTTATTTCAGGCGTCACATACTCAGATCGGCCCTCATATCCATCTCATATCATAACTCCAAAACGGTATCCTCTGGATATCCGCCGAGTTCTATAAAATCACCGGTAGGTAGTGTTCCCTCTGCCAGGCTCATCGTCTACACCACAAAAATCATTTCTTGCTCCGGGGTACTATACCGGGTACACTATGTACCCGCAAATGACATCCGCCAACTCCTTGAATCGGGTCTCGAAAACAAGCTCAGAACTGAGAAAACTCATGGTGGATGTCTCGAAATATCATATCAAGAAAAACCGGGTTTTTAAAACAATACACCATTTCCTTTGAAATATACCACGGTTCTCAAATCCAGAGAACTCATAAAAACAACATCTCAATGCATATAACCATAAGTATGATGTATGCAACATAGAGTAGTAATATGAGCATATCGAGTATATCTTGCAAGCATGTCAAATGATATTACAGAAAAATGAATGTACTATACAGTTCAAAATAATATCATGATATGGCAGTTCTACTATATAAGTGGCATGGCAATTCTACTGTATAAGTGGCATGGCAATTACCGTTGAAAAATGTGTGTGAGCCGGCAAATCTATGTATTTGTAACATGCGCATAAACGGTAATTGTGCAGGTGTACAAGCAATTGATATCATATAGCATTAAATACCGGCACGTGGTATGTACCCCACGAGGGTAATATCCTACACAACATGAACAATAAATAAGTATATCTATCTACACATGAACCATACGGTTACTTTTTAAAGGATACGAATCGTAGTTTTGAAAGTGAGTGCTGATTGTTAGAGGTTGTGCTTGTTCAAGTTTTAGTTTAAATACCGCAATCAAGGCTTCGAAAGTTTTATTGCAGAAATGACTTCCGTTGTCGCTAATGATCGCTCGGGGGTGCCCAAACCGTGAGAAAATGTTTTCTTTAAGGAACCTAACGACAACCTTGTTGTCGTTAGTTCGGCTGGGCACAGCCTCGACCCATTTAGAGACGTAATCAATAGCTAGAAGGATGTACAAGTTCCTAAAAGAGCTGGGAAACGGCCCCATGAAATCTATCCCCCAAACATCGAAAATCTCCACAACCAAGATCGGTTGGAGCGGTATCTCGTTCCTCCGGGATATCCGGCCCATATGTTGGCACCGGGAGCAAGTCTTGCAATAGTCATGAGCGTCTTTGAAAAGTTGTAGCCAGTAGAAACCACATTGCAAGATCTTCTCGGCTGTCTTTCTGGGCCCAAAATGCCCGCCACACGCTTGATCGTGGCAAAATGACAGCACACTCTTGAATTCCTCGTCAGGGACACACCGACGAATAATCTGGTCGGGACAGTACTTGAACAAGTAGGGTTCGTCCCAGTAAAAGTGTTTTACTTGGGATAAGAAGCGAAGTCTGTCCTGACTTGACCATTCAGTCGGTATGTCCCTGACGAGGAATTCAAGAGTGTGCTGTCATTTTTCCACGATCAAGCGTGTGGCGGGCATTTTGGGCCCAGAAAGACAGCCGAGAAGATCTTGCAATGTGGTTTCTACTGGCCACAACTTTTCAAAGACGCTCATGACTATTGCAAGACTTGCTCCCGGTGCCAACACATGGGCCGGATATCCCGGAGGAACGAGATGCCGCTCCAACCGATCTTGGTTGTGGAGATTTTCGATGTTTGGGGGATAGATTTCATGGGGCCGTTTCCCAGCTCTTTTGGGAACTTGTACATCCTTCTAGCTATTGATTACATCTCTAAATGGGTCGAGACTGTGCCCAGCCGAACTAACGACAACAAGGTTGTCGTTAGGTTCCTTAAAGAAAACATTTTCTCAAGGTTTGGGCACCCCCGAGCGATCATTAGCGACAATGGAAGTCATTTCTGCAATAAAACTTTCGAAGCCTTGATTGCGGTATTTAAACTAAAACTTAAACACGCACAACCTCTAACAATCAAATAGCGCCATTGCTGGGGAGGGTCTCGTTCTCACCTAAGTAAGCATACTTAAGGTGAGACGGCAACGGCTTGTGTTCGAGCGTTGGTGGTGAAACGATGGAAGGCAAGACTGATGCAAAGGTCTCGAACTCAAAGGACTCCAGCAAAGGTTCAAAGCGAGTGTAAGCAACCGAGTTGGATGGTTCAGGTAACTCATCCGGTGTACTTCCCTGGTCTTCTGTCCCATCTTCTCTGGTATATGTATTTTCTGAAAATACTTTCACATTACTTCCAGAATTTCTGTTGAGGGAAAGGTGGACTTTTGTCAAGATTTTCTTGAGCTCCGTGTATATTTCTTGGAACTTGTTGTTGCCATTGAGCCTTGTGCATGAAGGTGACATTGATTTGACATTTTGTCTCCTAAACTGGTGTATGGCAACAGACAGATAAAGAGCGGAGACCCGTGTTTTATCTGTGGTTGGCAGGAACTCGGATTTTTGTCGTATTTTTCCATGGATTTTACCGTTTAGAGCCGAGAACCTGTATCCTGCAATTGACTAGCAAACACGGCTCAAGAGTACCTACCGATATGCAATGTGATAAAAATTGGGCGGTATAAAAATGTAAAAATCTGATATGAACAAGTGCTACGGTGTTTTTAGAAAAAGACATCATTTGGAAACCCATAGCATCCCATAAAGTTTACATTTAATAGATACATACGATTCGTCAGTTTTGGAAATAAGTATGGTTCAAGTGGCATCTTAACATTGGCGATCCCGTGTAACAACTCCATTTTTAGTGTACATAAATTTGCATTAAATTTAAAGTATACTAGGAGTATTTAATATTGCTGTTACCACTTTAAGTATCTATTTCACTCCAGAATTACAAGAAGGAGCTTGTTGCTAATTGGTAATACCTTGCATTGCTGAACCAAGACACCAGAGTTCAAATCCCATGCCCCACATTATTTTTAATATTTATTTGTTTTAAATTCTTTAGAAGCCCAACAGTCCACACAAGATGACTCCAGATTTTCCCACTACACTAGAAAAACTGAAAGTACTAGTGGCTACTCCGGCGACCCCCACCTCCCGAGACCCCGACTCGGCCTGACTCTGAGTCGGCCGGCGAACCGGCCGACTGGGGCCGGTGCCGCCGGCCTGTCTTTGCTGGTCGGCCGAGTCATCAACATAGAAAATGTGTCTTTTGAGCTCCTCCACTCCCCTGCATACTTCAATTTCTGAGATTAATTCCAGAGAGCCCATTAACTCTCATTTACTTCATTTTTAATACAATTTTCTTACATTTTTACATTTTTTAAAAATTAAAACCCTACATCTACCCTAACACTAGCCTAACCCTGTAAATACACCCTTACCCACTATTGGAGATAGTGCCCTCAGTGTCAATTATTGAATCACAGGCACGTGATTGCAATGATTGAGGGAGGACCTGTCCCAGTAGGACAGTCTTACACAAGATGATAGTATGCCATCTGGTTTATCTTTATCATCGTGTACTGCTTTAGGTGACCTTACGAGTCGCTATTACACGTTGATAGAGCCCCTAGGATTCTTGCTTGACTACCAGCAGTATGAGGGCGATCATATACGTGAGAGCTGGAGTCTATAAGCACATCCTTAAAAGGTCCCTAGTTGTGGGAGTTTCGAGACTGGGCATCGATACTCCATTAGTAGACTAGTGTATACAGTCGAGACCCCGACGAGGGGCGGTGGACGGTCTCACAAGCCACCGGTGTCAGTTGGTTCACCTAAGATGTATACAGGTGCTCATTGGGTTATGAGTACACTGGACAGGACTCGCCGGGAACCTGCTAGTTGGGATTATACCAGACGTCAGATAGCAGTTCCCTGGTGACATGTGTATAGGTTAGTTCATCGACCTGAGATCGTCATTTGTCTTGTGTGAGTTCCCACTGTGCTTTGATTACTACCCTACCACGGCTCAAAGGAGTCGTGCAAACAGGTTTTAGTTGGGTAGTGTCCCGAGCCACATGGAGGTAGTGAGCGGATCTGCAGGGGTTCGTCTCTCCCGGTATTGGGGGTGAGGTCGCGCTGTGTCTAGGAGAGCCATTACACAAAACCCTCGGTGTCACGACCCGAAATACGGAACATGACCGGCACTTAAACTACGAACGTCTCGAGGCGTACGTAATCTAAGTAAACCGAAATCCCAGAAATCCAAACCAAGAAAATAGTAGAGTGCAGGAAAAACCAACTTAAAGCAAGTAATTTCAATACCATAAGCCGAATTATGCGGTTTTAAAAACATCAAAAATTTACTGAAAATTTCGGCAGAGTCTCCTTTGTAAATACTGGCCCCCAAACGGGATACAACATGAATAGTATACGAAATCAAGAAAAAGGCATCCCCAAGCGGGAGCTAGCTCTTCGTCAATCGACGGTCACAACCACACAAACAATATAATATACAACGCCAACGGCGAGAATCAAAGCTCAAAAGGAAACTCAAAACCACCAGAAATATAACGAGCGACTCTAAGGTCGAAAGAATAACCAACACTGGTCTCTATCTCAAAAAAATACATGTTTGGTTGATGGAACTTCTAGATACAACTGAATAATAATATGCATGAAGTAGCAAGTAATAACTGAAATGTCTAATATGGCATATAAGTAAAGTACACTAATATCATGTCAAAACTACTAGCTAACAAGCTAAGTCAAGCAAATATATTCTCTAAAGTGTACGTGACATGGCAATTACCGATGCAGATGTGTGTGAGCCGGCAAGTAGGTGTACGTGGTGTTAGTTATATGTATGCCCTAGAGGCCATTACTGTACACAGGATGTATATTGTAGTGGATGCTGGGACATATATAGGGAGGACTTTCTTGCTCGACATGATAGTATGCTATCTGGTTGCTCTTTACCTTAACGTGTATACCGATTGTCTCTCTGTTACATGTTGGTAAAGCCCTTAGGATGTGTACTTGACTACCTAGACTATGATGCGGATCATACTAGTGGGGACATGGTAGTCTATAAGTACATCCTTCAAAGTCCCTAGTCGTGGGTGTATCGAGACGGGGCATCGATATACCAGAGTAGACTAGCGTGTACCTTCTCGACCCATACAGATGGGCGATGGATGATCCCATATCCATCGGTGTTTGACATCAGAGGAGATATACGGGTGCTCAATAGAGACTGGGTACACTGGACGGACTTGCCGAGAACTCCCAGATGGTATTATACCTCACGTCAGATGGCAGTTCTCTGGTGACACTGGTACAGAGTAGTCTATTGACCCGAGATCGTCATAGAGTCTTGTGTGGTTCCCACTGTGCTTTGATTTCCATCTTACCACGTCCAAGAGGGCGTGCAAAACGGTGGTTTTTGGGTACAGTCCCGAGTCACATGGAGGCAATGAGCGATAGGAGGGGATTCGTCTCTCCCGGTATAGGGGGTTGATGTTGCGCTGTGTTCGATTGGCTATAACAGGAAGTCCCTGGCCAGGGCTGCTCAGAGAATTGCTGGTAAGTGTTACCAGTAGTTTCTCGACCCGTTATGAGCCTCATATCGACACGACTTATCGAGCTATTGGGGTCTGACGTTTACCACCCCTAGGCAAGATATGCGACATATCAGACGATCAGACCGGACTGTATGGTAGTGTTACTGGTCGGATTCACTGGAGTGTGAGCGGGCTTGCTCGTCGATCTTCAGATCGCTCAATACCCGTGTGGCCGTTACGTTTAGCAGACCGCTTGCGGCTTGTGGGTGTTTGATATGATCATCACCTGCTGCCGGCGTATTGACGAGTCTTTAGAGTCCTACACAGAGGTCTCCTGGCTCAAGCGAAACGAAATAGGAGCGCATATGAGATATGTGCGGGACCGAGAATCATGCGTGTATGTGATACCGTATTTCATTCTCGCGATCAATGTGTCGGATGGTTGTATGCGATATAACCTAGTTATCGATTCAAGCGTTGAATCGATAAGCCGATACATTGAATACTAGTCGGTTGTGTGCGACATGACCGGATCATTGAATCAAGTGTTGATTTAATGATTTAATGCATGATAATATATTTGATATATTACTTTGCGTTAACTAGTATTGGTTCACTTTATATGGATTTTCTCACTTGTATTGTGCACATTGTATATGTGATATACATTTGTACATTTGCTTGTATCATGTTTGATGATACATGATTGTTTAAGTGTATGTTAAGAATAAACCATGGTTATTTATATGATTAGGGTTTTATTTCCTTTTCTTATTTATTCATCTATTTATTCATTTTGGAAAATGTAAAGCAAATGAGAAAATGGTGGCTTCTTTTGTTTTGTTCATGAAGCTTCATGAAGACTTTGACCAAGTTACCATTTTGTCTCATGCTTAACCCTAACCATCCCACTAACCATGATTTATTCTCTACACTTAACCATGGTTCAAGTTATGATAAGGATTATAATTCTTTTCTTTTTTTTAATTTAATCTTATCATAACATTTCTTCTTCTTCTTCTTCCTTGAACTCAAGAAGAAAAAGCTTTCTTCATCAATGGTGAATTGAGCAAACAAGTGAGAAATCCAATTCTAAAGTCTACCCACTTCCTATTTCTTCATCCTTTACCTCTTGCCAAGTAGTAGAGTGTGTTTCCTTCACAAGTTTTAGGGCTTGGTGAAGGTGGAGCTTGATTTAGCGATGCCTCGACGTAGATCATCTTCGGCATGGACATCGACGACCTAGCTCGCTTTTTCTCCGACGAAGCCGACTCTAGAGCCCGGATTTGATTTGGACAGCGGAGAGGACCTCGTTGCGGAGCTATGGAGGTGGAGCACCGGATCTACAAAGGTTGTATTTCCGTTAAACTTTTAGTTAAGTGTTAACTAGTTAGTTTTTTCGCCTAGACATCTAGCCGACGATCCGTAGTTTAGGGTTTGTAGGCACCGTAAAATTTGAAATTGGCATGATCGATGCCTTGTGGGACCTCTTGGGAGTGCCTAGGAACCCTACAGTGGTATCAGAGCCTAGCTAGAGCCTTAGGCGAAGTCTAGACGGAATTTGAAGTCCGAACGAACCGAAAACCCGACCCGGATCATGCTCTCTGTCCAATTTTCAAAAACAGGGTTTTTCAGTATTAAAAATATGCAGAAAAACATGTAGGAAAATCTAAGAGTAACTGTGCAATTCGTAGCCCTAATTCAATTAAAGCGCCGCACTTCCGCGGCACGAGCATGGCTCGTGCGGCGGAAGAGCGGCCTGTTTGTCGTTTTCTGAGGTGACGATTGCACAGTAACTCCTATTTAACTGTGCTTGTTTTCCTGGGTATTTTTGATATTTTTTCAAGAGTTGTATTTTCTGGGATTATTTTGGGGATTCGGTGGTTCGATCGGATTATCAAATTTTGTCTGTGTGGCTTTCCGGATAAATTTAAGAATATGTTAAAAAGTTCGACCGGATATAAATACCCAATTTTTCCCCTGTTGGGAAATTTCCAAGTGTTGGATTTTTCCGTAGTTTAACGACGTTCTAAGTAGTGCAAGTAACGCGATGGTCCCTCTAGAAGACAACAAACCTTAACTCGATTATGTGACCGTCTTGAACTGCCCTTTGAACCTTCGGGTTTGGGGCAGTACGGCGTGCCACATGTGAGGCGTTGGCTTGACCCTTCTACGGCTGGACCGTTGGTACTGAGGCACGAACTGAACGTAGTTAGACTTATTTCATTTATTGAGCTGTATCGGGAAAACTTGGGTGTTCGATTGTTCGATCGGAAAGTTTAACATTTTCTATTTATCTGGAATGTGATACAATAATTGGAATTCATAATAAGTTATGAGATAACTGAATGAATGTTATAAACATAGCACTTTAGTCTCACTTCATCGGTTGCCACGGAATTTTGATGTGATCAAAAGTCCGTCGCAATCACGTAGCGTACGCGGATACTCGCCGGGTAAACTTAATAGACAGCCTCACTCCATAGCCCCGACCAAGTGACTGTAGGAGAACCCTGTCGCCGAAAGCATCCGTTCGGGTGCTCGTGGTGGCGGTGTTCCGCCTTGGTGCACTTCGTCGACGGTATCGGGGGTGCGACCGTCTACTAAAGTTTGCGACGAGCATTCGATCAGGATGTCGGGAATCTTGTTGAATTGCCCGACTTGATATTGAAAAGTGTTTTCGATTCTGAGACTAAAATGCGGGGTTTATAATTGTTAGGCATGCGATGTCTAAGGAATTCATTTAATCAGGCATGCGATGTCTGAGGTGGTTGCGGATTCCAACTGTTGTAGTTTTACACTTTCTTTTCTGTGACCGTAAGTGTAATATGTGATATCGCCGGTTTCGTTGCTATATGTCAACGACAATTGGGATGGACATATTTACTTACGTTGATGACATGTGATGTTATGTGTTGCTGGATATGTTATATTGGATCGTCGTGTTTGAATAGCCGGGGGTTTTTATGTGAGATGAGTGTTTTTCATTTTCATTCATGTAAAAACTTGTATGTAATATTCTTTTATTGGGGCGCTTCCAGGTTGCGGAAGTTGTCACCGTTTGTATATTATTTACTTTTCCGCACTAGGATAGACCTAAGGAGGAGGGCACAAGTAACCGGGTTCTGGAGTCCAGTGGGAGACCAACTCGAGGAGTCGAGTCCGGGTCTCCTAACTCCAGAATTGGTAGGGTTACTTGCCGCTCTCGTAGGGGTCTAGGGGTGTGGGTTTGGCTATTCATCACGACCGTGGAATCCGTGTTTTATACTGGCTCGTATTGAAAACACGGACGTCCTAGTATATCCAATATTTCATATGATTCTTCTGCTGCGATATCTGTGATGTGATCATGTGATGTTCTATGATAGATACAGTATATAGTATATATGATATATTATATAGACGTTACTTATGTTTTACACCCGCGCTAGCCCTGCCCTGCTCTGTCGTTAGTTACCTAACCTAACGGTGCACGAGGGGACATCGAGGCGAATGCGGATGGCATAAGTGTACGTCGTATTTATCTGTGATGTTTAGGTACTTATATGATGGGACTTCATTAATGTGATTAATGAAATAAAAGAAACCTAAGATGTTGTAGAATCGAATTTCAAAATTAAAACAGGTAGCTACAGTTCTTGCTTTGCACAGAGGTATATATGATATATCCTGCACCTTATTCGATAAGGAAAGGACCGAGATCCTTTCACCGGGAGTGACTCCTTTAGCAATAACTGGCAGATGCTACATACTCGGTTTGTCTTTTGATTGCTTTTAAGTGTTTTTGCTTTGCACAGTGATATATATGATATATCCCGCACCTCATTCGACGAGGAAAGGACCGACGATCCCTTCACCGGGAGTGACTACTTTAGCAAAACTAGAAAAGCCTCAAAAACACTCCATTTCAAAATTCATTTGATTCTACAACGATATCAAGTTCATTACGCAATAGGTTTTCAGAAAAACCTGTCGTAGCCCTCCGTCATTTCAGATAAGTTGTATATAGTATTCGTGCTGCATTTGTTGGCTTTCGTCAAGGTGCAGTGTGCGGTAGCTATATGCTGCTTATCTGCTAGCATATGATGCGATTGGATTAGGGTAGTCGTGCGGCTTTGTTGGCTTTCGTCAAGGGTCGTGCGGGTGGGTTTAATTCGATCAAGAAATGTACGGGTTGAACTTGACTAGCGGGCTATGGTTTGTTGGCTTTCGTCAAGGTCATAGCACGTTAGAGGCAAAATATTATCGGGAATTTCAAGTGTTGAAATTTGCAATGAGATTGCATACCTTCTATGAGATAGTTGGATCCCGATACCCGCTGCGAGTAAGAGTTACTCCTGGGAGAGTTTTATACATTACAATTAGCCGATCAAGTAGGTGTCTAGAAAGGTGTTAACGAGGTTACGCCTCCGGGAAAACGAGGTTTACATTAATTAGGTTCGTGCGAAAGCACGGAGGACCTCCCTCAAAGTACCGACACTGGCCTGGCTGAAAGATTGGCGAACTTGTAGTGTGTAATTAATCCCGGCTAGTCTTTCCTTTTAGGGTTTGAAGGAAGATTTGATAAAAAGCAGTGGGAGCCATCCTGATTAGATAAAATTATAACCAATCTATTCTTGAGAGAGCGCACGCTGAGTGTTTTCTTCTCTCTCTCTCCAGGTAGCGACCATATCACGCCTTAATCAAGATAATAATACGGAATATTGACCGAACCCGCTTGTTATACTGAGCTGGGGAACGTTGGTCCCGCTCCAACTTATAATTGTTATAAGACAGAGCAGGATATTGGGGATTACCAGAATTCCCGTGCCGCCCAAACGAAGAGAGTGCATGCTGATGCATCATCT
Source organism: Agapanthus africanus (assembly GCA_030015575.1). NCBI lineage: Eukaryota > Viridiplantae > Streptophyta > Magnoliopsida > Asparagales > Amaryllidaceae > Agapanthus > Agapanthus africanus. The sequence continues at coordinate 244,910,661 of CM057350.1, forward strand.
TCGGGTGTGTTCGTTACAAAGAACTGTTTCTCTGTATCCTCTACGCCCTGGGTATATGATACCAGATCAGGATCCCAGATATGTAATCTGTTACATAGGGCTACAGAAAGGTAGAGAACTGAGAACGGGTGATAAGTTTCATGAGGCAGAAAACGGGGCAAGAGTTGCAGCCAGGTCTGTTGGTCACTGTCACCCTGTATTACCGATACATAGATTCTGAACGAATGTTGTTAGATACCAAACCTGATATACAAAATCATATCAGTCTCTTTATTAGTAAAGAACTGATAAAATTTTGTATAGTTGGATAATGTTTTGAACATTTCCTATATCAAAGGTTGATCGGTTCAGGCACGTTATCTAAAAGCATTGATGTTCTAAATCAAACTACAGTTCTTTGTATATGGAACACACACAAGAGGAAGATTTCAGAAATGAACGAATTCTTCTTGAGGCATTGTAGACTAGGTCAGATCAATGTGACCCGACAAGCTAGAGTTACATAAAGATGCATATTTAAATCAGTTTGAATTTACATCTTGTGAAACTCGCCAGTCATGTCACAAAGATAAGATGACCATAGCTCCGTTTACTGGAAACAGAGAAAGAGTTAATGAACTCTTGGGATGATACATGTTGATGTATGTATGTCCCCTGTCTACACATGCCAAGACCGGTTCTTTATACTTCATTATATTCTCTGATAATCTCTCAAGATTCAGACATATGTTCCTGTTGAAACACAAGTCCGAACCTTTTGAGATATTCACAGAATATAAGTTAGAAGTAGAGAACCGATACGGGTATAAGTATTATGTCCTTTGATGAGATCAAGGAGGAGAATACTTGAGCACGGAATTCCTGGACTATTCTAAAGGAGAATGAGATTCTCTCTCAGCATTACTCCTCCGTATACACCATAGCACGATGGTATATCGGGGCGGAGCAATAACACCCTATATGATAAGGTGTGCTCTATGATGAGTACTACTGAGTTACCTATTTCTTTTTGGGAGTTATGCACTTGAGAAGCTGCATACCTATTGAATAGAGTTCAAATCAAATCAGTAGCCTACCACTCCATATGAGATATGGTATCGGAAGAGCCCATGTCTTAAGCTAGTTAAGATTTGGGGTTGTCCGGCCTATGTCTAAAAGCAAAATCCGGACAAGCTCGAGGCAAGGTTAGTTATGTAGAACTGGAAAGGTTCCCGCTATACAAATTGCAGCTGATGATTTGAAAGAACCAAAGGATTCAATAGTTACCAATGAACCTCAGCCTCTCCGCCGATCTAGTAGGGTTCCTCACCCACCTGAGAGATACTTCGTTTTCTCTATGACAGTGGGAGCGAGGACTGCATCATGAGATGATGACCCAACTAGTTTCGAGCTGGCCATCAAGAGTGAGACTCTGTAAGAATGGCTGGATGTTTATCGATCTGAGATGGAATCCTTATACACTAACAAAGTATGGACTTTGGTTGCTATATCTGAAGGGTTAAATCCCCATCAGGAGCAAGTATATCTTGAGAAGATTACTTGGTGTAGATGGAAAAGTTGAGACTTTCAAAGCTAGACTTGTTAAGGGTTTGCATCATTGACCAGGTGTGGATCATGATGAAACCTTTTCAAGTGAGCATGCTTAAGTCCATCCAGATCCTACTTGCCACGGCTACATACCATAACTACGATATCTGGCGGTTGGGTGTCATGACTGCTTTTCTAAATGATATTTTAGAAGAGTGCGTCTATAAGTACACAGCCAGAGGGCTTCGTAGACAGTGGGAGCAGCGGAAACGTGTGCAAGATGCTTTATAGGATAAAGCAGGCATCGCGGAGTTGGAACGTCTGTTTTGATGAAGTAGTCAAAGAGTTTGACATCATCAAAATGGTAGATGAACCTTGTATAAACAAAAAGGTAGTAGAGAGTATGGTGACGATCCTCGTAGAGTACGTGGATGACATACTCTTGATAGGGAAGTAGTTTCCTATGCTACGCTCGGTCAATCTCCGCTTATCACAAAGATTCTCCATATAGGATTAAAGTGATACCTACTAAATCCTGGATTTTGGATCTATGAGATAGATCTAAATGGATGTTAGGATACTCACTAGATGTAGTGAGATGGTGTCAATCGATCCTGAGGAGAATCGCTGGAAGGGTTCCAGTGTGATAAAGACGACTGAATGTCAGTCGCAAGCATTGCCTTTACCCTCAGTATAGGGACGGTATGTTGGACGAGTTCCAAGCTAGATACCGTGACATACTAGACGATAAAGGCACGATACATCGCTACTTAAGATGCTACCAAAAGAGGCTGTTTGGGTGTATATTGGTTCATAAGATGAACTACGTTCCTACCATTGTGTGACAATGGAGTTGTGGCTTATGCTAAGGAACGCAGGTCCCATCAGTGATCCAGACATATTCTAAGGCAGTATCACTTAATCATGGAGATGATTGATCTCCAGGGTGATCGAGGTTTGGAGAGTAGAATCAGAGGACAACACAGCGGATCCACTCACGAAAGGCCTTTTCCCGGAGAGAGACTTTTATGGGATGATTGAGTATGAGATACTACAACCACTGCTACAGATGGCCCTAGTGCAAGTGGGAGATTGTTAGTTATATGTATGCCCTAGAGGCCATTACTGTACACAGGATGTATATTGTAGTGGATGCTGGGACATATATAGGGAGGACTTTCTTGCTCGACATGATAATATGCTATCTGGTTGCTCTTTACCTTAACGTGTATACCGATTGTCTCTCTATTACATGTTGGTAAAGCCCTTAGGATGTGTACTTGACTACCTAGACTATGATGCGGATCATACTAGTGGGGACATGGTAGTCTATAAGTACATCCTTCAAAGTCCCTAGTCGTGGGTGTATCGAGACGGGGCATCGATATACCAGAGTAGACTAGCGTGTACCTTCTCGACCCATACAGATGGGCGATGGATGATCCCATATCCATCGGTGTTTGACATCAGAGGAGATATGCGGGTGCTCAGTAGAGACTGGGTACACTGGACGGACTCGCCGAGAACTCCCAGATGGTATTATACCTCACGTCAGATGGCAGTTCTCTGGTGACACTGGTACAGAGTAGTCTGTTGACCCGAGATCGTCATAGAGTCTTGTGTGGTTCCCACTGTGCTTTGATTTCCATCTTACCACGTCCAAGAGGGCGTGAAAAACGGTGGTTTTTGGGTACAGTCCCGAGTCACATGGAGGCAATGAGCGATAGGAGGGGATTCGTCTCTCCCGGTATAGGGGGTTGATGTTGCGCTGTGTTCGATTGGCTATAACAGGAAGTCCCTGGCCAGGGCTGCTCAGAGAATTGCTGGTAAGTGTTACCAGTAGTTTCTCGATTTCCCAATTAGACACTTGCTCCAGGGTATGTATTTACCAAGTATGAATCTCACATCTGCATGGTTTTACAGATGATGAGTGGGAGTAAGTTATTGGGAATTAGGTAATCATCCTCATTATATCGGGATTCATTGTAATTGGTGATAGTTGAAGAAATCACCAGGGTTGTTTGCCGGACGGCAAATATTTGGTTTTGAATATCCGTTGTTATGCACCAATTTCAAATTGATATATCTGTACGTCTATTTTTATAGAGTGAGATATACCTTTTGAAATTATGTCTATGACATTTACCTATATCAGTGGATGGTTAGGTAAGGAGCATTGAACAGCGGTGTAATTCTTCTTTACCATAAGTACAGTTTTCAACCTACGACACACAGTGAATGAGTTATTAGACTCAAGAGACTTGTACAAAGTATTGTATATTGTCCAGTGTCCATTAGGACAGAGGGGTTGGTCCTTGTACTATATTCGGCTTACTTATGACTTCTATAGTTTTTAGACAAGTGTTTCGTAGAAGCACAAGGTCCGAATATTGAGAACTTATAGTTATAAGATTAAAGTAGAAAACCAGGTATTGCAAGTATCGGGATTCTTCAAGGTGATCGAAGATGTAGATACTTATGCATGGTATTCAGTTGATAGTAATGATTAAGAGAACTAGCTTCTCTTTCAGGTTGCTCATAATTGGAAGTACTCCTAAATTGAGTAACGCTGATCGGCCTCTCTTCCATTTAGTTGACATGCACTGGAGACAGCTGCTTGATTTGAATCTGGTTCAATTAAATCAGTGCCTCTGTTTCTGTATTGGATATAGAACAGTTCATATCTTAACGATATTAAGGTACGGGGAGTTGTCCGGCTTACACTTAAAACCAGACTCCGGATAACTCAAGGCACGTTTCTGTAATGACTGTTTGTGGGTTGACCCGGGCTATGACGAGGGTTGACTTTCTACCATCTGGAAGATCAATAGTGATATTGTTCTTGACTCGCCACATTTTAAAAGAAATGGATTTTTTCAGAAAACAGTAGTGGGAGTATGGTAGAACTGGAAGTGATTCCAGAACCGCAAACGATTACTGAAGATTTGATAAGAACCTAAAGATTCAATCTGATTTGACATTAAAGTGGCCACTCCGCAGATATGGTGGGTAACCTCAGGCACCCGAGAGGTACTTCGGTATGCTTAAGGACGGTGGCAGGGAGGTTCTTGTTTACCCAGACTTGCCATTGCTGTTGTTCCAGACTGTGAGACCCGGCAGGAGGATGAATATAGCGTCGTTCTAAACTAGCTTTAGAAGTGTACGCCTATATGACTCTGCAAGAGGGTTGTCGTAGTCAGTGGGAGCAGCGGAAGCATTGGTAGACAGTTGGCTTATGTCTGTTTATAGACTAAAGCAGATACAGCGGAGATAGATCATCTATTTCTGATGTGACAGTCATAGGTTTGACTTCATCAGAATAGGGGATGGATCTGTTAAAAAGGTAGTAGGGTGTAATGTCCTGGTATTTGGATGACATACACAGAGTAGGAGGTGAAATTCCAACACTACGATCGGTTATTCTTTGGTTGTCATACAGTGGTTTCTCCACATAGGACTTGGATATTATATCAGACATTCTGGTTACTAGATCTATGGTTTTAGATCTAGATTTGGGTGGTTTCCCAATCTTGGTACTTTGACAAGCATTCTATGAGTATTTAGAATGGACGACTCCTGGCACGGCAGTATACCTGCAGGTGATGGTGTCACCCTCTCTAAAGGTGTCTTATAAACTAAAGTAGAGAGGGATGTACATGATTGGCAGATCACTTGCTTAGGCAATTGAGTCAATCATGAGATGTCAAATACCACACCAGATGTTGTTATTGCAGTAAATGCAATAAGTTGATATTGATCCAATCCTGGAGAAACAATCGGAAGCAGTTTTAGGACATAAGTGCATGTTCTAGGGATTTGATAACGACAGCCTCCTTTAGGAGACGGTTATCATTCCAGGCTTCCAAGGTGACCTGGACGACAGGGTGGCCGCCAGAGTTATAGTTCTCCCTCTGACGAGGGGCAGTATTTTGGACAGGTGGTTCAGGCGGATAATGAGGGAGGCATGGCACAGGATACTGATTAAGTTCAGTTGATGATACAGTCTAAGAAATTTGGATTTGGAGTTCATTTATGAGCTAGGTCCCATCAGATATCTAGACATATTCTAAGACAGGTATTGCTCATTTCGGGAGTGGTTTTCTCCGCAAACTTGAGATATAGAGAGACATAGAAAGAAACATCACAGCGGATCCACTCACTGAGGCTATTCCTAGGACGCAATAGTTTCGCAAACGAGATTTGTGAGACTGATTAGTAGAGGTGTTCGGTATCACACGGCCTGTGAGTATGCGACATCGCAATAATTAGCCTTGAGTGCAAGTGGGAGATTGTTGGAGATAGTGCCCTTAGAGTCAATTATTGGATCATAGGCATGTGATTGCAATGATTGAGGGAGGACCTGTCCCGGTAGGACAGTCTTACTCAAGATGATAGTATGCTATCTTGTTTATCTTTATCATCATGTACTGCTTTAGGTGACCTTACGAGTCGCTATTATACGTTGATAGAGCCCCTAGGATTCTTGCTTGACTACCAGCAGTATGAGGGGGATCATACACGTGAGAGCTGGAGTCTATAAGCACATCCTTAAAAGGTCTCTAGTCGTGGGAGTTTTGAGACTGGGCATCGATACTCCATTTGTAGACTAGTGTATACAGTCGAGACCCCGACGAGGGGCGGTGGCCGGTCTCACAAGCCACTGGTGTCAGTTGGTTCACCTAAGATGTATACAGGTGCTCATTGGGTTATGAGTACACCGGACAGGACTCCCCGGGAACCTGCTAGTTGGGATTATACCAGACGTCAGATAGCAGTTCCCTGGTGACATGTTTACAGGTTAGTTCATCGACCTGAGATCATCATTTGTCTCGTGTGAGTTCCCACTGTGCTTTGATTACTACCCTTCCATGGCATAAAGGAGTCGTGCAAACAGGTTTTAGTTGGGTACAGTCCCGAGCCACATGGAGGCAGTGAGCGGATCTGCAGGGGTTCGTCTCTCCCGGTATTAGGGGTGAGGTCGCGCTGTGTCTAGGAGAGCCATTACACAAAGCCTTCGGCCGAGCCAGGAGATTTACTGGTAGGTATTCCAGTAGTATCTCAGGGTGTTCTGGGCTACACTCCGACACGACTTGTACCGCTTTTGGGGGTCTGACTTTTACCAACCCCCTAGGCCCGCCATGCGATACTCATAGACGAACGGACCGGACTGTACGGATATTGTCACTGACAGGCTCAGTAGGGTGTCAGGATGAGTTCGCTCATCGACATCCCTTTTGGTCAATAGCTGGTGGCCCGTCACGTATGGCTAATACCTCTGACGTGCTAGTGGTTAAATCCACAGCCATAGTATTGACGAGTCTTTAGAGTCCACCACACAGACAGTTACTCAAGTTTCGGGCGAAACGCTGTAGAGGCCGTATGGAGATATGGCAGGGTTCGATCAGATACGTGTGGTATTGCACGAATCGTGATCGGACGGATTTTACTAGCCGGCTTTGGCTTAAGCCGGATCCTAGTATTAGACTGTGTAGATTTTGTCTCTATGCATTTGTATTCAGTGGGAATACAAATGCGGGCATGTATATGCAGTAGCGGGGTTTTCCTGTAATTTATTACGGGTTCAGTTTTCTGAAGTTGCCAGTTTGCATTCCGTTCCGGCCGGTTTTCCTTTGTTCCTTCCCGGCCGGACTTTTCGATGGAGGGGGTTATTTGCAAGTTTGCAAATAACTTATTGTGGAGGGGTTTTGTTCAGTTGATAAACTGCACATTTGTATTACATTTTTCCTACCATTTTCATATTAAAAAAGGACTTTATTATAATATATTATACATATGAGGGTCTATATGTAAAAACATTATTTTCCATGTGTTAATATATGTTAATTATCATTTGGTAGGAAAATGTATGCAAATAATATTATTGATCTAATCCTAGTAGAACAAAGTCTACTAAAATCTTATTTGAGTTGTTGTGCAGAATATTTCCAAGTTGTTATGAAGAATTTATCAAACAAATCAATTTGTTGAAGAAAACTTGCCAAATTAAGAAGCAAACTTGGAGACCAAGTCTGGAAGCAACCGAGAGAAGATTTCTGAATTATGAAGGTGCCTAGGATTGACACTTGTCACAAGAAGAAAGCATAAGAATTTTGATCAAGAGATCTCACCCGTTGGCCTCGGATCCGCGGCCTTAGCCCCCATTTGCCGCGGATCCGCCGCAGGTTTATGGAATTAGAGCAAAAGATTTTTTAAGGTTAATCTCTGCTGAAATTTACCATGTTTTAAACAAGAAGATTCTGGCTTTGCACTATAAAAGGGCACCGAGAGCCTCTTGGAAAAGTTATCAAGTCGACGAGATCACGAAGTCCAAGACGGCTCACGCATCCAGGCTGATCATCAACTGTTCATCTACCTCCTTAGAAGAGATCGAGAAGCAAACTAGGTTTTTGTAATCATTTTCTAAGGAATCAAAGTGTACTTGATCTTGTTGATTAATAAAGGTTAGGGTAGGTTAATGGATGATGAAAATATCTAAACTCTTTTTCTTATTCTATTTCTTCGTAGTTTAATTATGCATTTTCTCTCCATCTCTTTTTCTCCCAACATGCGCGAGTAATTCTCCCCTTGTTAGGGTTCGTAAGATTAGGGTAGGTTAATGGATGATGAAAATATCTAAACTCTTTTTACGTCCTATAAAGTGTATACACTTTACCAAAAGAATCATTAACATCCTAATCGGGCACGCTACCAATTCATTGTTAGCCTCGACCGCGATTAGAGATTAGATTAATGATTGTTTTGGTAAAGTCTAGATATGAACGGAGTTCCGTGTCGAGATAGGTGTTAAGAGTGGGATTCCTTTTCCCTCCAGAAACCCTAATCTACACGCATTACCGTCGTTCTAGTTTTAAATCTATTAAAGGATAAAATGGGTAGCTTTTAATTAATCGTCCATAACTACTAAATCCTGACGAACCCTGCAAGCCCTCTTATTATATTAACCACATCCCTAAAATAATCTAGATCTATATATTTTGCATTTTTGCTTAACGTAGATCTAGAAACCTTTCCACAAAATTCTTTATTCCTCCTCTCTTTTTCAACACATCTAAAGTAAGAGTAAAAGATTCAACGTTTCCCTGAGGACGACCCGTACTCACCTCGGTCTAGCTACACGCGACACCGTTCTGATTGCGGTTAATTTCTACAAACACACTCTTTCGAACCAATCAAATGGCGTCGTTTCTGGGGAAACGTGCGTAATTTTTTATTTTTACTATTTGTGTTGAATTCTTAGACGAGTCATATCATTATTTAAACAAAACTGCAAATTGCATATTTAACGATTTGTGTGTGAATTTTGCGAGGGAATCTGGAGTCATGGACTTGAGGAAATGGGAGATCTAGGGTTTCACACTTCTCTGGTAAGATTCTTAACTCCTTCTCTCTCCTCTCAAATCCAATAAAATCTATTTTCTGCAGGATTCTTTGCAAAATAGCGCCGCTCAAAAATCTTTTTGCAAAAGTTTTGTGATTGGTTTTGTTTTGCATATTTTAATACGGACTTTAAGGGGCAAAGACCAAATCAAGATTAGGTGGGGATTTCATCACCCTTCCTAAGCCCCACAAATCACAAACCAAGCATATAGATCAACCCTTCATTAATTTAAAAAATATCTAGACCAGACTCTAAGGACTGCCGCGCTCAATAAGGACAGAGGAAGGTCGTGGGTAATCTATCGTTTATCCGCATTACTTTTGTAGTGCCTAGGCAAGTGTGACAAAGGCTAGTGGTTTTTAATTAGGCCCACGACGTGGTTCCTTCCCACTTACCTGGCACTTACCTGGCTACAAGGGTAGTACGGAGGCGGTAGAGGATTTATCCTGCGGCTTGTCTTTTGGAAGTCTAGGAGCGGTCTAGAGACTGGACCTAGGTGACCTTAGTTCTAGGGTTGCTTGTGCATCTTAGGGTGATTTGTCTTGAGTCCACTTTTTCAAAAATAAACCAATTACTTTCTCTCCTTTTTACCCCTTCCCCCTTCTTCTCTTCTTATAATGGGTGACCTAAACAGAAGAACACTTGCCGAGCTTTGCTGTCCACAACCAGATATCTCTTTTTTCGAAATCCCTTCGGTATACCGTCCGGCTCTTCCATGTCCTTAAGAGATCATATAGAACAAGAAGAAAGAAACAGTTGGCCACCTCAGTCTAGGTCTTATCAACCGTATCCTAATCCTACACCTATTTCAGTTCATACCCAAAGTGAGGAAGCCCCTAGATGAATGTCCATTGCTGAGCACATAGCTAGGTCTAGAGGCCAAAGTTTCAACCCGGACCAATATCAACCATCACCACCACTGTCCGGAGAAGAGTTTGATATGGGTTGGGATATGCGGTTTGTATATAGCCAACCAACTAACCCATATCAATATTCTTCTTATCATAATATTGATCCTACTCCTACCCAAGTTCAGCAACCATTCTGTTCCTATCAATCCAATCCGACCTTTCCACCTACTCTGGACAGTTCTTCTAATCAGTCATTTGGGAGTTTTAATTATCCACAACCTAAGACTAGTCTGGAGCAGACATTAGAAAAATATATGGAACTGACGAATCAAATTATGAAGGATTTGCGTAGTAAGACAGAACTGTACACCCTTCCTAATCAAACCTCCCCATTCCAAACTGAAATCCACAACTCCAGTTTCATAGATTCATCAAGTACAATGTCTGATAAGTTGTGTGACCTTGTAGTGTTTGATTTACCCAACTATGAAGGGTCCCTTTCAAGTGAAACCATACCCAACCCTTGTGATCTCTACACCTCCACTCTTGAACCAAAACTGATTGAAAACCATACTTTTGATGAGGAGTTTGAGAATTTTAACCTTCACTTGAATAAGGTGATTGACATTGGGGATATATTGATTGATGAACCCGAAATTTTGGATGATTTTGTCCCACCAATTCATCAAATCCTTTCACTTCCTTATGGTCATCATCTTGAGCCTTTAATTCTTCCCGAACCCCAAATATGTCTTGAAGTTGATGATAAAGGTATACCCGAAAAAATACAGCCTCCATCTTCCACATCTGGTTCTGCAACACTCGACACACCAATTTGTTTACCCATTTCACCTTCTACTTCCTCTGGTTCTTCTTCTGTTCCTATAGTTTCAGTGAGTTTTGATAAATCACAATCCGTTAATTCAAGTTCAATAATACCAGAAATTCAACTTGATTTGCATATTTTTGAAAAAGAGGTAGATGAGTTTTTCGAGTCCTCTACCTCAATGATTTTTTATGAATCAAGTAGAATAAATTCTGGCACAAAACTCTTTGATAGCAAAATGTTCAATCACACCATCGATAAAAGTTTTGAAGAACTTTTTGCTGACGAACTTGAATTTTTAAACAATACGGATTTTGTGACTAATCAATCTCCACTTATGGAGGTTGAACCGTCCCCATTCTTTCTTCCTAATCATTCATATTCATCCTCATTCTTTCTTTTCTCTAATTTCAAACCCTTTCCAGACCACCTCTTATACCTTCCCCACTTTTTCTTGCCTCGATACTGTAAGTGCACGGCGGCGCCCCGGTCGTCAATCCGACGGCCAAATGCGGAAACGGTGATAAACATTAATTTTGCGAACTTAGCAAACCGGCACCACCGCGCACTAAACCCCGGATCGGGCCATTAAACTAGATCTAGCAAAAACAAGATAGGGAAGAGATATACCGACTGATCCGAGTCCTCCGGTCTTCATCTCCACTCCGATCTCCTCGCGGAAACTCTGGTCGTCGTCTCCTCGCCGGAAGGGCACCACATTGCCTGTTTCTTTTACGGGCTCCCGCCTCTATACCGAGGCAACTCGGGCATGAAGCTGGCAAGTCGACATGCCCAAGAAGTGCTGTAGAATATACTGTAGATGACGCTTGTCTCTTTGGGGTTATGTTGCCTTGATGGAGGAATCAACAAGATATGAACTTGGGGATTTTTGTAGCAATGAAAATGAGATGGATGATTAATTTCTTTCACCAAAAATGAAACCTCTCATTTTTTTTCTCCTCTCTCAAATTTGTGGCCGGCCAATGATGATATGAGAATGGTGGAGGGATTAATCAAGCATGAAGGGAGGTGATTGTAGGAGAAAAGCAAGGGTGACCACAAACAAACATAATGATCACAAAACTCACATCCAAATCAAATCCTTTCTCTTCACAATAAATGCATCATGGATGAAAGATATCATAATCAATACTTTTGCAATAAAACCCTCCACAAAGTGTTATTTGCAAATTTGCAAATAACCCCCTCCATCGGAAAAGTCCGGCCGGGAAAGAACAAAGGAAAACCGGCCGGAACGGAATGCAAACTGGCAACTCCAGAAAACTGGTCCCGTAAAAAATTACAGGAAAACCCCGAAACTGTGCATACACACCCGCATCTGTATTCCGACCGGATACAAATGCAAAGAGACAAAAACTACACTGTACTAAACTAGTATCCGGCTTAAACCAAAGCCGGCTAGTAATGTTCGTCCGATCCTGATCCGTGCAATACCGCATGTATCAGATCGAACCCTGCCATATAACTATACGGCCTCTACAGCGTTTCGCCCGAAAGCTGAGTAACTGGAAGTGTGGTGGACTCTAAAGACTCGTCAATACAATGGCTGTGGATTTAACCACTAGCACGTCAGAGGTATAAGCCAATACGTAACGGGCCACCAGCTATTGACCAAAAGGGACGTCGATGAGTGAACTCATCCTGACACCCTACTGAGCCTGTCAGTGACAATATCCGTACAGTCCGGTCCGTTCGTCTATGAGCATCACATGTCGGGCCTAGGGGGTTGGTAAAAGTCAGACCCCCAAAAGCGGTACAAGTCGTGTCGGAGTGTAGCCCAGAACACCCTGAGATACTACTGGAATACCTACCAGTAAATCTCCTGCCTTGGCCAAGGACTTCGTGTAATGGCTCTCCTAGACACAGCGCGACCTCACCCCCAATACCGGGAGAGACGAACCCCTGAAGATCCGCTCACTGCCTCCATGTGGCTCGGGACTGTACCCAACTAAAACCTGTTTGCACGACTCCTTTGAGCCGTGGTAGGGTAGTAATCAAAGTACAGTGGGAACTCACACGAGACAAATGACAATCCCCAGGTCGATGAACTAACCTGTACACATGTCACCTGGGAACTGCTATCTGACGTCAGGTATAAGACCAACTAGCATGTTCCCGGCGAGTCCTGTCCGGTGTACTCATAACCCAATGAGCACCTGTATACATCTTAGGTGAACCAACTGATACCAGTGGCCTGTGAGACCGGCCACCGCCCCTCGTCGGGGTCTCGACTGTATACACTAGTCTACTCTGGAGTATCGATGCCCTGTCTCGAAACTCCCACGACTAGGGACCTTTTAAGGATGTGCTTATAGACTCCAGCTCTCACTTATATGATCGCCCTCATACTGCTGGCTGTCAAGCAAGAATCCTATGGGCTCTATCAACGTGTAATAGTGACATGTAAGGTCACCTGAAGCAGTACACGATGATAAAGATAAACCAGATAGCATACTATCATCTCGAGTAAGACTGTCCTACCGGGATAGGTCCTCCCTCAATCGTTGCAATCACGTGCCTGTGATCCAATAATTGACTCTGAGGGCACTATCTCCAACAATCTCCCACTTGCACTCAAGGCTAATTATTGCGATGTCGCATACTCACAGCCCGTGTGATACCGAACACCCAACTCCTCTGCTAGTCAGTCGCACAAAGCCTGTTTGCGAAACTATTGCGTTCGAGGAATAGCCTCAGCGAGTGGATCCGCTCTGAAGTTTCTTTCTATGTCTCTCTATATCTCAAGTTCGCAGAGAAAGCCATCTCCCGAAATGAGCAATACCTGTCTTAGAATGTCTGGATGTCTGATGGGACCTAGCTCATAAATGAACTCCAAATCCAAACTTTTTAGACTGTATCGTCAACTGAACTTAATCAGTATCCTGCGCCATGCCTCCCTCAGTATTGCCTTGGACCACCTGTCCAAAATATTTCCCCTCGTCAGAAGGAAAACTATAACTCTGACAACCTCCTTGTCGTCCATGTCACCTTGGAAGCCTGGAATGATAACAGTTTCCTGAATGAGGCTGTCGTTATCATATCCCTAGAACATCCACTTATGTTCTAAAACTGCTTCCGATTGTTTCTCCAGGATTGGATCAATATCAACTTATTGAATCTAGTGCAAGAACAACATCTGGTGTGGTACTTGACATCTCATGATTGACTCAATTGCATAAGCAAGTGATCTGCCAATCATGCACATCCCTCTCTACTTTAGTCTATAAGACACCTTTAGAGAGGGTGACTCCATCACCTACAGGTACACCACCGTACCAGGAGTCGTCCATTCCAAATACTCTTAGAATGCTGTCAAGGTACCCTGATTGGGAAACCACCCAAATCTAGATCCAAAAAACCATAGATCTAGTAACCAGTATGTCTGATATAATGTCCAAGTCCCTTGTGGAGAAACTACTGTGTGACGACCAAAGTATAACCGATCGTAGTATAGGAATTTCCTTTCCTACTCTGTGTATGTCATCCAAAACCAGGACATCACACCCTACTACCTTCTCAACAGATCCATCCCCTATTCTGATGAAGTCAAACCTATGACTGTCACATCAGAAATAGATGATCTATCTCTGCTATATCTGCTCTAGTCTATAAATAGACATAAGCCTGATGTCCACCAATGCTTCCACTGCTCCCACTGACTACGACAACCCTCTGGCAGAGTCATATAGACGTACACTTCTAAAGCTAGTTTAGAAGGACGCTATACTCATCCTCCTTCCGGGTCTCGCAGCCTGGAACAACAACAATGGCAAGTGTGGGTAAACAAGAACTTCCCTGTCACCGTCCTTGAGGCTACCGAAGTACCTCTCGGGTGGCTGAAGTTACCCACTTTATCTGCGGAGTGGCCAATGGAATGTCAAATCAGATTGAATCTTTAGGTTCCTTATCAAATCTTCAGTAATCGTTTGCGGTTCTGGAATCGCTTCCAGTTCTACCATACTCTCACTACTGTTTTTCTGAAAAATAACCATTTCTTTTAAAATGTGGCGAGTTAAGAACAATATCACTATTGATCTTCCAGATGGTAGAAAATCAACCCTCGTCATAGCCTGGGTCAACCCACAAACAGCCATTACAGAAACGTGCCTAGAGTTATCCAGAGTCTGGTTTTAATCATAAGCCGGACAACTCCCCGTACCTTAACAATGTTAAGATATGAACTGTTCTATATCCAATATAGAACCAGAGGCACTGATTTAATTGAACCAGATTCAAATCATGCAGCTGTCTCCAGTGCATGTCAACTAAATGGAAGGAGGCCGATCAGCGTTACTCAACTTAGGAATGCTTCCAATTATGAGTAACCTGAAAGAGAAGCAAGTTCTCTTTATCATTACTATCAACTGAATACCATACACAAGTATCTACATCTTCGATCACTTTGAAGAATCCCGATACTTGCTACACCTGGTTCTCTACTCTATTCAAATACCTATAACTCCTCAAAACTTAGACCCTGTGTTTCTACGAAACACATGTCTAAGAACTAGAGAAGTTAAAAGTAAACAGAATATAGTATGAGGACCAACCCCTCTGTCCCAATGGACACTGGACAACATACAATACTCTGTATAAGTCCGCTGAGTCTAACAACTCTTTCACTGTGTGTCGTAGGTTGAAAACTGTACTTATGGTTAAGAAGAATTACACCGCTGTTTAATGCTCCTTATCTAAACATCCACTGATATAGGTAAATGTCATCGACATAATATCAAAAGGTATATCTCACTCTATGAAAATAGACGTACAGATATATCAATTTGAAATTGGTGCATAAAAGCGGATATTCAAAACCAAATATTTGCCGACCGGCAAACAGCCCAGATGATCTCCTCAAATATCACCGATTACAACGAATCCCGATATAATGAGGATGATCACCCTATTCCCAATAACTTACTCCCACTCATCATCTGTAAAGCCATACAGATGTGAGAATCAAACCTGGTAAATACATACCCTGGAGCAAGTGTCTAATCGGGAAATCAGTTTTCCTTTAACAGTACACAGTGAAATTGAAACATTGAAATGTTTCGATGGGGTATCCTGGTATTCTTAGTAATGCTTCTTCCATTATCCAGATTCACAACTATAACCGTATAATTCTTTGCCACCTCTCCAAATCCCTTTATATGTCTTTAGTCGTTACTTTCTGCACACCCCTTTAGGCCAATTGGTTTTCTTCCTTCCCTACCGTTCGGCACCAGCCTATGGCTTGGAAGAAGACTATCCAATAAGCATAATGGGTGTACTGTCCTAATCCTAGGAACACTCGCAATGCGAGAGAAGGTGAGGATAAAAGACAACCGAATAAACCTTATTCCTATTTCTCCTGGACCAGAATCCATCCCTGAATTGGAACAAGTTCCTTTCGAGTTCGTATATAACCATACGATGGAGTATCCAATAAACTGTGGATCTTCGTAGTGATACGGAGTGTCCTGGAGAAATACAAAGGTGATTTAGGATTGGCGAAGAAATACTTGGTTTGCTCGTGAATATCAGTCGCAATTTACTTTGCCCTCTTACTAATCCCTTGCTTTGTCTTAATCTTAATACCTTCTGCACACCATCGTTATGCTAATTGGTTTTCTTCATTCCCCACTGTTCGGCACCAGCCTAAAGTTTGGAAGAAGACTATCCAATTTGCGTAATAGGTGTACTATCTCCTAAACTAAGGAGTACTCGCAACTTGAGAGAAGGCAAAAAGGAAAAGACAACTGAATAAATCTTATCCGTTTTCTCCAGAACCGGAAACCATCCTCGAATTCCTTCGAGTTCGTATCTAACCATACGATGGTTTTGTCCAATGGAAGTGGACGTTCGCAGTAATACGGGGTGTCCTGGAGAAAAGGGTAAAAGTAGGAGTGGCAATGAGGTCTGCAACTCTTACAATCCAAAAGCCAGTGTTAAGAAGGTTCGGTCAACTTGGTCACTGAGTCATAGTCTTAGGGTCGGGTCAATGGTCGCTGCCAAGAGAAAGAGAAAAGAAACACTCAGCGTGCAATCTAACCTAGATCAGAATGGTTACCAATTTATCTAATCTGGAAACCTCCCACTGTACCTCAAATTCTCCTCCAAACCTGAAAGAAGAATTAGTCGGGGTCACCCGAGGAGTAAACCAACTCATCAGTGGCAATCGGGATCCAACTCTCATCGCATGATAACGTGACGGAATCTGCTCACAGTATCACACTCCAGAAGGTATGCGCATATCTGGCAAGTTTCAGTTCTTTTGAAACTCTCGATGTGATTTCTGCCCCATGCTCTTATGACCTTGATAAAGGTCAACAAATCATAAGTCACATGTCAAGTTCCACCCGTCATTGTCCAGGTTAATTTGAACCCACCCGTACAAGCCCTTGACGAAGGTCAACAAGGCTATACGACTGTCCCAAACCAACACATCTATCTATGCAGCAGAAAGGCAACAAGCAGCTACCATACACTATGCCTTGACGAAGGTCAACAAACATAGCATGAATACTACGTGCTACCCGTCTGAAACGACGGAGGGCTACGAATGGTTTCTGGCGAAAACCTTTAATGTAATGAACTTGATATCGTTGAAGGAACGGATAGCTTTTAGAAAATATAGTGACGAAAACCTTTACTAAAGAGGTCACTCCCGGTGAAGGGATCTCGGCTCTTTCCCCGTAGAATGGGGTGCTGGATATTCATAACCGAATATCACTGTGCAAAGCAAAAGTAATCGGCTATAGTGAAGTTAATGCCCTGACGCAAACTTCTGTCCAAGGGGTCACTCCCGGTGAAGGGATCTCGGCCCTTGCCTCGTCGAACTTCTGTCCAAGGGGTCACTCCCGGTGAAGGGATCTCGGCCCTTGCCTCGTCGACTGAGGAGCAGGATATTCCAAATGAATACCACGATGCAAAACAAAAGTGAACGTCCTTGCAATAACGGCTTTTTGAAAAGTGTTCCAACAACATCAGATTAGGTTTGTTTAACTTGCATTGATCCGAATCAATGCAGTCCCATCAATTGATCACACCACAAAGAACGAAAATATACTGACGTACGTATATGCCATCCGCATTCGCCACTGGGTCCCGTCATCACCCGTTAGGTTAGCTAACTAACGGCAGAGCGGGGACTGGACTAGCGCGGATGAAAAACATATACAACATCTACTAATATATATACCAATATATAGCATTTCGCTCAAGGCGTGAATAAAATGCAACATCACAGAAATATACAGCATCACAGAACATAACAGATATCTGGGATCCCCGGGTTTCACAGAGCCACTACTGAAACCCGACGTTCCCCTGGTCGTGTGGATAGCCTGTGCAATGAAATCCTAGACCCCTACGGGCGCGGCAAGTCACCCGCCACAACCTGAAGCGAGGTAGCCCCCTTCAGCACCGTGAATGGACCACCCAGCACTTCACGGAATCCGGTAACTTGGGCACCCCTCCTGGGTCAACCTGTACCCCCTACGAGTGCGGCGAATAGCCCGCCAATTCTAGAGCGAAGCCCCCTCCGTCCCAATGCCATGAGATGCGGGCCTGTTGCCCTCCAGAACCCGGCTATCCGTGCACCCTACCACGGGGTAAACCTAGTACAGAAAGTAAAATATACATACACCGGGTACATCGACCGCAACCAGGTCGTGCCCCAAAATAATAATACAAACAGGCAGTGACGGCAGTCCACATGTCGGACGCTCGCCCCGCAATATCAAATGTACATAATACAACAGAAACAGTACTAGCATTGCATCCAGGCTATCCCCACGACCGATCCGCAACATCACAGCAATACATAGAACATCAACGTGAAGGTCACGTTCGCAAATCCGTCTAACCGGGCTATAGCAGTTAGACCGGATTTACCGATCGAGTGACATTCACGGTCGCAGATATAATGTAAATACTGTGAAATAATGTGTTTAAAATATCCGATTGATCAAAAATTAACAAGTGGGCCCCCAAGCAATACTGTAGCACTCACAGAAATTCTGGGCCCAAAATTAATATTCCAGAAACCCTAAAATCACCCCAGAAACCCACTGGAGAAATTTGACCAATTGACCATACCATAGTGCGGCGGAACAGCGGCCGGAGGTGGGGTTTGGCCGCGGTTTCGCGCTCCACTTAGCAGATCAATTTGTCGAATTTTCCCAGATCTCTTAGAATTTCATGTACATCAATTTTCTACCAGCTGAAAAATTTTTAGAGCAAGGAAAAAATCGACAGAAAACTGATGTGAGCTAAAATTGGGTTTTTGGAATTTTGGTCGATCGGAACTGAAAAACACATCAAACGAAGCTAGACGAAGTTAATGGCGAGGCTCTGATACCACTGTAAGTGCACGGCGGCGCCCCGGTCGTCAATCCGACGGCCAAATGCGGAAACGGTGATAAACTTTAATTTTGCGAACTTAGCAAACCGGCACCACCGCGCACTAAACCCCGGATCGGGCCATTAAACTAGATCTAGCAAAAACAAGATAGGGAAGAGATATACCGACTGATCCGAGTCCTCCGGTCTTCATCTCCACTCCGATCTCCTCGCGGAAACTCTGGTCGTCGCCTCCTCGCCGGAAGGGCACCACATCGCCTGTTTCTTTTACGGGCTCCCGCCTCTATACCGAGGCAACTCGGGCATGAAGCTGGCAAGTCGACATGCCCAAGAAGTGCTGTAGAATGTAGTGTAGATGATGCTTGTCTCTTTGGGGTTATGTTGCCTTGATGGAGGAATCAACAAGATATGAACTTGGGGATTTTTGTAGCAATGAAAATGAGATGGATGATTAATTTCTTTCACCAAAAATGAAACCTCTCATTTTTTTTCTCCTCTCTCAAATTTGTGGCCGGCCAATGATGATATGAGAATGGTGGAGGGATTAATCAAGCATGAAGGGAGGTGATTGTAGGAGAAAAGCAAGGGTGACCACAAACAAACATAATGATCACAAAACTCACATCCAAATCAAATCCTTTCTCTTCACAATAAATGCATCATGGATGAAAGATATCATAATCAATACTTTTGCAATAAAACCCTCCACAAAGTGTTATTTGCAAATTTGCAAATAACCCCCTCCATCGGAAAAGTCCGGCCGGGAAAGAACAAAGGAAAACCGGCCGGAACGGAATGCAAACTGGCAACTCCAGAAAACCGGTCCCGTAATAAATTACAGGAAAACCCCGAAACTGTGCATACACACCCGCATCTGTATTCCGACCGGATACAAATGCAAAGAGACAAAAACTACACTGTACTAAACTAGTATCCGGCTTAAACCAAAGCCGGCTAGTAATGTTCGCCCGATCCTGATCCGTGCAATACCGCATGTATCAGATCGAACCCTGCCATATAACTATACGGCCTCTACAGCGTTTCGCCCGAAAGCTGAGTAACTGGAAGTGTGGTGGACTCTAAAGACTCGTCAATACAATGGCTGTGGATTTAACCACTAGCACGTCAGAGGTATAAGTCAATATGTAACGGGCCACCAGCTATTGACCAAAAGGGACGTCGATGAGCGAACTCATCCTGACACCCTACTGAGCCTGTCAGTGACAATATCCATACAGTCCGGTCCGTTCGTCTATGAGCATCGCATGTCGGGCCTAGGGGGTTGGTAAAAGTCAGACCCCCAAAAGCGGTACAAGTCGTGTCGGAGTGTAGCCCAGAACACCCTGAGATACTACTGGAATACCTACCAGTAAATCTCCTGCCTTGGCCAAGGACTTCGTGTAATGGCTCTCCTAGACACAGCGCGACCTCACCCCCAATACCGGGAGAGACGAACCCCTGAAGATCCGCTCACTGCCTCCATGTGGCTCGGTACTGTACCCAACTAAAACCTGTTTGCACGACTCCTTTGAGCCGTGGTAGGGTAATAATCAAAGTACAGTGGGAACTCACACGAGACAAATGACGATCCCCAGGTCGATGAACTAACCTGTACACATGTCACCTGGGAACTGCTATCTGACGTCAGGTATAAGACCAACTAGCATGTTCCCGGCGAGTCCTGTCCGGTGTACTCATAACCCAATGAGCACCTGTATACATCTTAGGTGAACCAACTGATACCAGTGGCCTGTGAGACCGGCCACCGCCCCTCGTCGGGGTCTCGACTGTATACACTAGTCTACTCTGGAGTATCGATGCCCTGTCTCGAAACTCCCACGACTAGGGACCTTTTAAGGATGTGCTTATAGACTCCAGCTCTCACTTATATGATCGCCCTCATACTGCTGGCCGTCAAGCAAGAATCCTATGGGCTCTATCAACGTTTAATAGTGACATGTAAGGTCACCTGAAGCAGTACACGATGATAAAGATAAACCAGATAGCATACTATCATCTCGAGTAAGACTGTCCTACCGGGATAGGTCCTCCCTCAATCATTGCAATCACGTGCTTGTGATCCAATAATTGACTCTGAGGGCACTATCTCCAACAGATACAACACATTCTTCCACCAACCTATACGATATACTGATAAAATCTTTGAATGGTTCGTGTTAACTTTTGGTCTTTGTAAAGTCTTACTTTGACCAAATGACTCACCCCTCTTAAAATGCTTCGTATTGTCTAACTCATGTTTGAGGGGGGGGGGGTATATTTTTGGCTCTTGAACATAACTTTTGTCCATAAATTTGTGAGCCAAAAATAAGTTTGGGGGAGGATTTTCATTTTCATATATTTTTGCCCCCATTAATAATGTCCTTCCAAGCTTACAGGTTTTTGTGATCCAGCAGATAGCAACAGTGAGGACACTTTTGAAAACAAGTTTGGGGGAGGTTTGTGCTTATTTACGCATCAATTTGCATCATACTTTGCATAAGCACAACATTTTCAAAAATTTTAAATTTTTTTTTTTTTTATAACAAAAGAATAGAAAGTGAAAAATTACATCCAAAAGATAGGAATAGTTTAAGAAAACCAAGAAAATTAGAAGTTTTCTTAAACTAACTGGTAATAACTAGTTATGAGCTGTTGTCCCAAGGGTTAGTAAGATGAAGGAAGTCACTAATCTGAGGATAAAAATAAGTCTGAAAAATAGTTTCTATTCTGGAAGCCAAACATTTGAATGTTGATACCCTACTATTTGCACTTACACACGTCTTGAAACTTGGGATAGTAGAGGATACCTTGAAATGCTCTTGTCTAAAAGCCAAAGTATGAAGGAAATGAAAAAAAAATGAAGAAAATATAAAATGGTGAAAAGAAAAAAATGAACACTGGTTTTGTTATCGCCAAGGCAGCAATAAAAAAATATAGCGAGGGTGCCTCTTCACCTAGTGCCCTAAGGACAACTGGTCTGGGAGTCACTGCTAAGCCTTAGGTGGTGCAAGACGAGGAAAATATTATCACCTAATCAGCAAGCACACGAGTAATCGGTCTGTTAGTACCTCAAGAAGTATTAACGGTCGCATGAAAATGTGTGAGCAAATCTTAATATTCATCAAAATAAAAAGTACTAAGGTAGATGGACAAGATTATGATAGCTTGAATTGAATTCTCCGAGTGTAGGGATGTTCTTTACACACACGTGGGGTTATATGATCAATATTTGGATGAAAGGTAGGAATGAAGAATAAAGACGATGTTTTATTAAGGGATAATGTGATTTATAACATTTTTTCATGACTATTAAGATAGGGCTCATGACAACTGAAAAGCTAGTATAGTTGGAAACTCTTCTTTTCAAGACCTTTCTTTTATTGTTCTTATCTTTATATGTAAATTTCACCATCTTTTTTTGTTATAGGATTTTGTGGGTGTAATCCGCTGAAAACCATCAGGAGACAACACTCCTCCTACAAGGGACACCTAGAGGTTTAACGGCTTGTTGCACGTGCTCAGTGCAATCGTGTATGCCTACGAAAGTGTGCTTAGTTTTCTCCTTTCTTTTTCTTCTCTTAAATAAACTAGTTTGCTCGGGACGATCAAAGATATGTTTGGGGGTATTTGTTCAGTTGATAAAACTGCACATTTGTATTACATTTTTCCTACCATTTTCATATTAAAAAAGGACTTTATTATAATATATATGATACATATGAGGGTTTATGTGTAAAAACATTATATTCCATGTGTTAATATATGTTAATTATCATTTGGTAGGAAAATGTATGCAAATAATATTATTGATCTAATCCGAGTAGAACAAAGTCTACTATAATCTTATTTGAGTTGTTGTGCAGAATATTTCCAAGTTGTTATGAAGAATTTATCAAACAAATCAATTTGTTGAAGAAAACTTGCCAAATTAAGAAGCAAACTTGGAGACCAAGTCTAGAAGCAACCGAGAGAAGATTTCTGAATTATGAAGGTGCCTAGGATTGACACTTGTCACAAGAAGAAAGCATAAGAATTTTGATCAAGAGATCTCACCCGTTGGCCGCGGATCCACGGCCTTAGCCCCCATTTGCCGCGGATCCGCCGCAGGTTTATGGAGTTAGAGCAAAAGATTTTTTAGGGTTAATCTCTGCTGAAATTTACCATGTTTTCAACAAGAAGATTCTGGCTTTGCACTATAAAAGGGCACCGAGAGCCTCTTGGAAAAGTTATCAAGTCGACGAGATCACGAAGTCCAAGACGGCTCACGCATCCAGGCTGATCATCAAGTGTTCATCTACCTCCTTAGAAGAGATCGAGAAGCAAACTAGGTTTTTGTAATCATTTTCTAAGGAATCAAAGTGTACTTGATCTTGTTGATTAATAAAGGTAGTTCTTTTTCTTATTCTATTTCTTCATAGTTTAATTATGCATTTTCTCTCCATCTCTTTTTCTCCCAACATGCGCGAGTAATTCTCCGCTTGTTAGGGTTCGTAAGATTAGGGTAGGTTAATGGATGATGAAAATACCTAAACTCTTTTTACGTCCTATAAAGTTTATAAACTTTACCAAAAGAATCATTAACATCCTAATCGGGCACGCTACCAATTCATTGTTAGCCTCGACCGCGATTAGAGATTAGATTAATGATTGTTTTGGTAAAGTCTAGATATGAACGGAGTTCCGTGTCGAGATAGGGGTTAAGAGTGGGATTCCTTTTCCCTCCAGAAACCCTAATCTACACGCATCACCATCGTTCTAGTTTTAAATCTATTAAAGGATAAAATGGGTAACTTTTAATTAATCGTCCATAACTACTAAATCCTGACGAACCCTACAAGCCCTCTTATTATATTAACTACATCCCTAAAATAATCTAGATCTATATATTTTGCATTTTTGCTTAACGTAGATCTAGAAACCTTTCCACAAAATTCTTTATTCCTCATCTCTTTTTCAACACATCTAAAGTAAGAGTAAAAGATTCAACGTTTCCCTGAGGACGACCCGTACTCACCTCGGTCTAGCTACACGCGACATCGTTCTGATTGCGGTTAATTTCTACAAACACACTCTTTCGAACCAATCAGGTTTCTTGCTTTTGTAGCATTATGAAAGGTTAAGCATCTTTGCTTTTTCATGATGGCTTGCTTTATTGAGATTAGAAAGGATTAGGATGGATTTGATGTTGATATGATATTGTTATCATAACCTTTTGCTTATGGTCATCTTTTCTACTTTTCCTACACTCACCTCCCTTCTTGTGTTTGTTTTTCCTCCACCATATTTCCAAAGGAGGGGCTGGCCACAATTTGATGAGGGTGAGAGAAAGGTTCATTTTGAGGGGTAGCATATTTCCTCATCTCATTTCCTTGCAAGAAAATATAGCTCCATTTTTCAAAAGTTCATTTTCTTCCTACACCTCCACATCCATGGCAACTTCATACCCGCATCGAGACATGCTTTCTACACTACAACCTACAGTACCCTTGGACGCGTTGGCTGGCCAACTTCGCGTCCGAGTTGCCTCGGTCCAGAGGTGGGTGCCCGTAAAAGAATCCGGCTACGTGGTGCCCTTTTCGACGAGGAGGTGACAGACGAGGATTCCGCGGGAGATCGGAGTGGAGACGAAGACCGGAGGACACGGATCGCTCGGTATATCCCTCACCCCTTCTCTTGTTAGCTAGCATTAGGTTAATGGTCACGATCCGGGTTATATTGTCCGCGGTAGCGCCGGTTAAAGTTAAGAAAAAATTTTGATTCCGCATTTTGGCCTCGAGTAGTAGGCCGGGGCGCTGCCGTGGCGCAACACCCACTACCTTCTCACCCCCAAACTCTGAGCCAACTCTCTAGAATTCTCAAGAAATCTTTGTGTGCAATCGAAGTGAGCAAAAGGCGAAGCTCCGGTGAATTCTCCGGCGGAATTTCCGACGACGATCCTAGGAGCTCCCGGCGACGAAACTACGCACCGGCGATTCCTCTCATTCCGTCTTACTCCCTTGGTTGTCCAATACCCGTAAGTCCCATTTTCTATCTCTCTTTTCCATTCTAAAAATACGGATTTACAAAACCAAACGGAATAGGAACAAATCCGATTTCCGATTCGGTTTTCTTATAAAACTTCACTTCTCGTTAATACAATTATACTTAAACTCCCTCATGTTGACTATTAAACACTAATCAACCAAATTGATAAAGTTTCATTTCATAAAATTATGGCTATTTCACTTTATCGTGTTTTTCATTTAAATACCCCAATATTTCAATTATACATTTAACCAAATTAAACTTGCTATACCTTTAAGTAGACCACGAGGTAATGACCAACCTCCTCACACACTCTTATGCAACATAACACGATACCATCGAGAACTTAGAATACGGGAAAAAAACATTTTCATTTAAATACCCTTTACTTAACAAAACCATTTCTAAAAGATTTAGTATTGATACATCTTTACAAATAAATAACCTTTGAGCTAATAAAAAAATATCTAGACTAAGCCAATTAAGGACTGTCGCACTCATTAGGACAGAGGAAGGTTGTGGGCATTCAGTCATTTATCTAAACCTGACTTTGTGATGCCTAGGCTAGACAAGTGAGAAATGTAACTTTAAATGGCCCGTCTCACGGTGATTCGTGAGCGGATGCCTCCTTTCTTCACTTATACTTACCTGGCCACAATTGGCGGTGAAGAGGCCATTTGAGGGATATCTCACAACTTGTCGGTTTGGACCAGTTAGGAGCAATCGAGTTGACTTAGGAGGACCTAGAATATAAAATACGAGAAAACGATATCTTTACAAATAAATAGCATAATTAATAAAACCATTTTTCCTTAATGATTTGTATTTATACAAATCTTTGCAAAGCGCTGCTACAACCCATTTGGGGAACCCGTTCGGGATGGTGCGGATTATCGTACATTCTCGGGCTTAGTAGTGCGAGATGCAGACCTCCGCAAGGAGCATTCGGTCTCGAAAGATTTAAAATACGACATCTTAAGAAAAACGAGATTTCTAGAATATAATATATATTAAAATTATTTTCATATAAATATATGTATATGTAACATTAAAATATTATTTTGAATTATTTTAAATATTCCATTTTTTTCTAAAAATGTCACAAGAATCATTTGCACTAAAATACCATGAATTCCAAAAAAATCAATATTACAAATAAATACCTCTATGAAATTATGATATTTACTTGAAATATCACAATATAAAATCTACATTCATTACAACTCTAAAAACGAATAATAAATACTCAGGGTGTATTTTGAAAAGTATATAAAAGTATTTTTAAATAAACCCCATCAAGTTCTATAATTTACCATAAGGATCCTAGTAAATATAGGTTTAAGCGGGACCAATCTCTTGAGCCTCAGGGAGCCGGAGAAGTGGGTGCTTGCATATCTAAGGTAGACAACTTAACAACAGTGTTATCAATACTATAATCGTCTTTGAAAAAGACACGAAAGGTACCGATAACGTCAAAACAATCAGGACTTCAATTTACTTTTCTAATTGTCAGAATCAGAGTGAGTCTCATTATAATCTGACTTGAATATGATTCAAGTACAATCTACAATCTACAATCTAAAATCTACAGTTTATAATAATATAATTCAACTTGAATCCATGAATCCATTATTCCATATATTCAATCTATTAACTTGACTGAACCGAACCATGTATATACATCCATTTACATGATTCTCCAGTTACATCCATTTACTGATATAATAGTTTCGGTCAGTCATCCAATTATACAATCTATACATTTACAATACAAGATAAACAATATAATCAAAACACTACGAGGTTTAAGGGGTAGATTGGTACGGAAGGTGTTAAAAGTGGCACGAGACAGTAAGACTAAGACACCTAACCTATATTCCATTGTTGTTGTACCGTGGCTTAACGGTTCCTTGTACATTCTGTTTGCCCTGGTCTCTAGCATATAGAGACCCCTCTCATATACAGTGGCATCCGTCTGTACCAAGCTACAAACAACAGCGTTAACACAACATTATTACAATATAATACAACTGTAAAAGATACCTTCTTATTCTGTCTTTTATATTTTCTCCCTTATCTTTGGGAGTTACCGAGCGACCTGTTCGCTGACGACATTCTCTTTCATTCTACTTTGAATGTCGTCAGGTGATCTGGACACTCCAGATATCGAGCCCACTGCTGAAGACTTGGATCAGTTCAGTAAAGACCCCGAGCTCTAAACATTGTACATTTTCCATTCAGTACTTTTCATTTCATGTTATGCCATTGTTTAGGCATCGCTTTTATTTCAGTTTTATTTACTTTTCATGCATTGTATAAAAAGAATGTGAATAAATAATGTTGTTGTTTTATCATATCTTGTCTCTTGTGTATTTATTTTTATATTACTTAGATACGCTTAGCGTAATTACTACAGAGTAAATACGTAGTGGCCTCATCGCGTCCTCTGCCCGTATATTAGGAAGCGGAGCGTGACAGGTTTTATTGGTGGCCCATGCAGGTCAGAGCTGTATGAAACTTTATCGTGCAGTTCTGTTCTGCTTGAACAACCTAAGCAATATAACACAAGAACCAGCAACTAGAACATTCTTTACAATTCATGTTCCTTGAATCTTATCATTTCATGTACTTTGAATCATTCCTAACCCAAATTTTTCTTCAAGGTTATGGATTCCTCGAACAACACCAGCACCAATGTCAATAACACACCTCCACCACTACCACTCACACCTGCCGTCCCTGCTCCACTCAATGAGCAGACGGTTCTACTTGAGGCAATCCGAAGCCTCCTAGAAGGACATCAGCAGCAGACTGCTCTTTTAATGAACCGTCCCGAGGTAGAAGCACCTGGGGTGAAGCAATTCAGGGCTTTGCACCCCAAACAGTTCTCAGGAAAGTAGAGCACACTGAAGCTGAGGAATGGGCTCAGAGTATCGAAGATGATCTGGCAGCGGCACAAGTGCCAGAATTAGCTTGGGTTCGTGTTGCGAAATTACAGCTCACGGACAATGCACGAAACTGGTGGAAGGCGGAAGAAAGCTGTCTTGAATAACCCATCGAATGGAACACTTTCCGTGACATGTTCGACGCTAAGTACTTCAGTGAGACTGCCTGGTTCGACATGGAACAACAGTTCATCCATCTGCAACATGGTTCAATGTGGACCAAGTCAGTAGATGAGTATGACGCCGAGTTCACCATGCTCAGTCGGTAAGATATGTCTCAATAATTTGAATTTTTATATATCACATATTACACAGCTAACATAATATTTTTAATAGATTTGTGGCACACCTAATACCGACGGATGAGATCAGAGCCCGTCGATTTCAACAAGGTTTGGAATCGGAGATCCAAGCTGCACTGGCCACAGGAGATTTTCCGACTCATGAATCGGCTCTGAAAGCTGCCCGCCGTTATGAGGCAGTGGTAAAGGCGAGGGGAAGACCTCAATCTGCTATATGTAAGCGCCCTACCAACCAGATGGCGGGAGGAGCCTCGTCCAGGCCACCTTTTGTTCCAAGGCGACCTGGAGTACCGAACCATCGTCCCAGCCCAGCCTTTTGTACCTACTGCAAGAGAACTGGACATATGATGAAAGATTGCCCGCGAGCCAACCGTCTTAGCTTAGTCTGCGCCTCAGCTACTCATGATATTGGGTCTTGTCCCTAAAGACAAAACCCAGTTGCTGCACCCAGGCCAGCAATTACCTATCCGCAGCGACCAGCCCTTCAGGCACCTGCTCCAAGACTTGCACAACCTGCACCACCCAGAGGACCACAAGCTGCACCACCTCCTCATCAGTTCCATCAAGCTCAAAGGAATGTTCAGAGGAATGCTTCTCAGGCCAGGAAGAATGCACCAAGGCGCCAGGGTTTTACGATGACAGTGGAAGAAGCTGAGGCCACTGGCCAAGTTATCACTGGTAAACTTTTCTTCTCAAACTTTTCTTTCAGTCTTGTTTATCTACATACTTTCCCTATACCTAAAACATATCCTACATACCTTAGGTACAATTTTAGTATCCTCAATACCTGCATTAACACTGTTTGATACTGGGGCATCTCACTGCTTTATGTCGCAATGGTTCGTCCGAACCCATGCGATTCCAGTCTCACCGCTTGTATCCAGCTGGAATGTTAGTTCAAGAAATGGCGTTCTAAAGGCAACCATGGGATACATCTTGTATGCAGTAGTTGTCTGCAGCAGAGAATTTTATGCTGACATCAAAGTGCTGGACATACCGAACTTCGATGTGGTTCTAGGTATGGACTGAGTTGGAACTTTTTATGCTACCATTGACTGTCGTCAAAGGAGGGTAGTATTCGAGATTCCAAACCACTCGGTCTTCTATTTTAAAAGAGGAGACCGTACCCTGGAGCCAAGTACCTACAAAGCGAAGCCAAGGGAAGCAGTAGTCGCAGCAGCTCAAGCGGAGGAAGAATCAAGGCCAGATGTGGTTTGAGAGTTCGACGACGTGTTTCCTGACGATATATCAGGTTTGCCTCCCGATCGAGCTCTTGAATTCAGCATTGATTTAGCACCAGGAGCACAACCGGTGATCAAAGCACCTTATCGTTTAAGTCCGGAAGGTTTGAAGGAAGTCCGAACACAGTTAGACGAATTACTGGCGAAAGGATGGATTCGTCCCAGCACTTCAAGTTGGGGATCACCTGTACTACTTGTGAAGAAGAAGGATGGTTCATACAAAATGTGCATCGATTACAGTGCCTTGAACGAAGTCACTATAAAGAATAAGTATCCACTCCCGCGCATCGATGATTTATTCGATCAGCCAAGTGGATCTTGTGTTTTCTCTAAATTGGATCTTCGTTCAGGTTATCATCAGGTGAAGGTCAAGGAAGCTGATATTCATAAAACAGCTTTCAGAACTCGCTATGGACATTACGAATTTCTAGTGATGCCATTTGGAGTGACCAACGCACCAGCAATATTCCTGAACCTAATGAATCAAGTTTTCCGGGAGTACTTAGACATGTTTGTCGTCATCTTCATCGACGACATCCTGGTGTATTCTAAGAGTCGGAAAGAGCATGGCGAGCACATACGAATTGTCCTGTAAACTCTTCGACAACCTCAGCTCTATGCCATGTACAGCAAGTGCGAGTTTTGGCAAAAGCAAGTTGGTTTTCTTAGACATATCGTATCAGGAGAAGGAATCTCTGTGGATCCAGCGAAAGTTTCAGCAGTTAGCGAATGGCCTACACCAAAGTCAGTGAAGGACATTCAGAGTTTCTTGGGTTTAGCTGGATATTACAGAAGGTTAATTGAAGGCTTTTCAAAGATAGCAACACCCCTGACCAAGCTCACACGTAAAGATGAAGATTTTGTGGGGTCAGAAGTATGAGAACAAGCTTTCGTAGAACTCAAGTCAAGGTTGACATCACCACCTATTCTCATCATACCGGATCAATCTGGAGGATTCGAAGTGCATTGTGATGCATCCGGCAAGGGATTAGGATGTGTTCTACATCAGCACGGTAAAGTTGTGGCTTATGCTTCAAGACAACTGAAGATTCATGAGCTCAATTATCCGACGCATGATCTGGAGTTGGCAGACGTCATCTTTGCTCTCAAGATTTGGCGCCATTATCTACTTGGTGAACGAGTGAACATATACACAGATCATAAGAGCCTAAAATATGTGTTTACTCAGAAGGAGTTGAGTATGCGGCAGAGAAGATGGTTAGAACTCATGGCTGACTTTGACATTAACTTACAATATCACCCAGGGAAGGTGGATGTGGTACCTGATGCTCTTAGTCATCAACCATTATCGAAGAATCTCACTGCTCAGTGGAAGCTTCAACAATACTTCCATCAGATGGAGATTGAAGTAGTCATGCCAGGTAATGCTTCAAGTTTGGTGAATTTACAAGTTGAATCAACCATTGTCAATCAGATCAAAGCAACTCAAGCAAGTGATGCTAAGTTGCAAAAGATCAAAGAAAACTTTGAGATACGGCAGCAGATTGTGTGTATCAAAAGGTCCTGTTCAGGAAGAGTTAATGAAAGAAGCTCATAGCACTCCCCACTCAGTACACCCTGGAGGTACAAAAATGTACAAAGATCTATGTCAGAATTATTGGTGGCATGGAATGAAGCGTGAAGTAGCCAGAAGTGTCGCAAAATGCTTGGCTTGTCAGCAAGTAAAGGCTGAATATCACAGGACTGCTGGATTACTTCAACCGTTACCAATCCCAGAATGGAAGTGGCAATACATTACTATGGATTTTGTAACTGCTCTTCCTTGCAGCACAAAGGGTAACGATGTCGTATGGGTCATTATGGATCGACTCACAAAGTCGGCTCACTTCATCCCATTTCAAGTTGGCCAATCAACTGAGACACTAGCAATGAAGTACATGGAGGTAATAATCTACTTAAAGATTTAAACGCTTCATAATGTACTATCTCTGATACCCATGAACTCACACAGGAAATTGTGAGACTTCATGGAATACCGGTTTGCATTGTCTTCGATCGTGAAACCGGGTTCCGATCGTAATTTTGGCAGAGTCTGCAAGCAAGCTTGGGAACAAGTCTGAACTTCAGCACGGCTTATCATCCACAAACAGATGGTCAGTCTGAGTGAACTATTCAGATCTTGGAGGATATGCTCAGAGCATGTATGTTAGACTTCAAAGGATCGTGGGAAGATCACCTACACCTTGTGGAGTTTTCATACAACAACAGCAACCAAGCAAGCATAGGAATGGCACCTTTTGCAGCACTGTATGGAAGGAAGTGTCGATAGCCATTAAGTTAAGACGACATCGGAGATAGAGAACTTCTTGGACCAGAGATGATAGTAGCGACTGTTGATGTGGTTCGTACTATCAGGGAAAGGATGCACATAGCTCAAGATCGACAGAAACACTGGGCTGATGCAAAGAGACGTCACTTGGAGTTCCAGCTAGGAGATCATGTGTTCTTAAAGATATCTCCGAACCGCGGAGTGATCCATTTTGGATGACGGGGTAAGCTAATCACGAGATACATTGGACCGTTAGACATACTCGAACGAGTCGGTGAAGTGGCATACCGCTTAGCGCTTCCACCCTCATTGGAATAAGTGCATAATGTGTTCCACATATCCCAACTCAGAAGGTATGTGAGTGACCCCAGCTATGTTCTCGATCATTTCGAGCTCACTATACAGCCCGACTTGTCTTGTGAGCAACAGCCTGTAGAGATCCAGGACAGGAAAGTGAAGGCATTTCGGAACAAGGAAGTTAACTTGGTCTGAGTGATGTGGAGGAAAGACACTCCAGGAGAGTCTACTTGGGAAAGGGACGATGAAATGCGTGCAAGATATCCTCACCTCTTTGTAAACTAGTCCTCAAATAAAAGTTGTAAACTTCGAGGACGAAATTTTTGTAAGGAGGGTAGACTGTAACAACTCCATTTTTAGTGTACATAAATTTGCTTTAAATTTAAAGTATACTAGGCGTATTTAATGTTATTGTTACCACTTAAAGTATCTATTTCACTCAAGAATTACAAATAGGAGCTTGTAGCTCATTGGTAATAATTTGCATTGCTGAACCAAGCCACCAGAGTTCAAATCCTATGCCCCACATTATTTTTAATATTTATTTGTTTTAAATTCTTTAGAAGCCCAACAGTTCACACAAGATAACTTTAGAGTTTCCCACTACACTTGAAAAACTGAAAGTACCAGTAGCTACCACCAGCGACCCCCCACCTCCCGAGACCCCGACTCGACCTGACTCGGGCCGGCGCCGCCGGCCGGACTTGGCCAGTCGGCCGAGTCATCAACAGAGAAAAGGTGTCTTTTGAGCTACCCCACTCCCCTGCATACTTCAATTTCTGAGATTAATTCTAGAGAGCCCATTAACTCTCATTTACTCCGTTTTTAATACAATTTTCCAACATTTTTACATTTTTTTAAAATTAAAACCCTAAACCTAGCTGAACCCTATAAATACACTCCTACCCTCTACCCTCTCACCACCAAACTTTGAGCCAACTCTCTAGAATTCTAAAGAAATCCTTGTGTGCAATCGAAGTGAGCGAAAGGCGATGCTCCGGTGAATTCTCCGGCGGAATTTCCGACGACGATCCTAGGAGCTCCCGGCGATGAAACTACGCACCGGCGATTCCTCTCTTTCCATCTTACTACCTTGGTTGTCCAAAAACCGTAATTCCCATTTTATATCTCTCTTTTCCATTCTAAAAATACAGATTTACAAAACCCGACGGAATCGGAACAAATCCGATTTACGATTCGGTTTTCTTATAAAACATCACTTCTCGTTAATGTTAGTTATATGTATGCCCGAGAGGCCATTACTGTACATACGTTGTATATTGTAGTGGATCCTTAGACATATATAGGGAGAACTTTCTTGCTCGACAAGATAGTAAGCTATCTGGTTACTCTTTATCTTAACATGTACTCTGATTGTCTCTATGTCACATGTTGATAAAGCCCTTAGGATGAGTACTTGACTACTAGGACTATGATGCAGATCATACTAGTGGGGACAGTATAGTCGCCAAGTACATCCTTCAAATGTTCCTAGTCGTGGGAGTACCGAGAAAGGGAATCGATACTCTAGAGTAGACTAGCGTATGCGCTTCCTGACCCATATGATGGGCGATGGACGATCCCATATCCATTGGTGTTTGACATCAGAGAAGGTATACGGGTTCTCAGTGGAGAATGGGTATACTGGACGGACTCGCCGAGAACTCCTAGATGGTATTATACCTCACGTCAGATGGCAGTTCTCTGGTGACACCGATACAGGTTAGTCTGTAGTCCCGAGATCGTCATAGAGTCTTGTGTGATTCCCACTGTGCTTTGATTTCCACCTTACTACGTACATGGGGGCATGCAAAACGGTGGCTTTTGGGTACAGTCCTGAATCACATGGAGGCAATGAGTGATAGGAGGGGTTTCGTCTCTTCCAGTATAAGGAGTTGATGTTGCGCTGTGTTCGATTGGCTATAACTGGAAATCCCTGGCTAGGGTTGCTGAGATTTACTGGTAAGTGTTATCAGTAGTTTCTCGAATTGTTTTGGACTTCATACGACACGATTTATCAAGCTACCGGGGTCTGACGTTTACCACCCCTAGGCGAGATTTGCGACATATCAGATGAAGAGACCGGACTATACGGGAGTGTTACTGGTTGGATTCATAGGAGAAAGTACAGGCTTGCTTGTTGATCTTCTGATCGCTCAATACCTGGTTGGCTGTTACGTTTAGCTGACAACTTGCAGCTTGTGGGTGTTTGATATGATCATCACCTACTGCCGGCGTATTGACGATTCTTTAGATTCGTACACAGAGGTTTCCTAGCTCAGGAAAAATAGAGTAGGAGCACATACGTGATATGTGCGGGACCGAGAATAATACGAGTATGTGATACCGTATTAGATTCTTGCGATATGAGATATCGGCCGGGTATATGTGATATAGCCGGGTCATCGGATCAAGTGTTGATTCGATGAACTGAAACAGATTTTATTAGTCGGTTATTTATGAAATAGCCGGATCATCGGATCAAGTGTTGATTCGATAATTTAATGTATAATTGTATATTTGATATATTAAATTACATTAACTAATATAAGCTCACTTAAAGATTCTTTTTCTCACTCGGGTAAAACATTGATATATATGTGATATATGTTAATTGTATTATTTTATTTTGTTACAATAAATATTGTATATGTGATATATAATATTGTAAGAAGTTAGGGTTATAATTGCAACATGTTTTGTGGAGTTTAAATATGGTTAGGGTTTGGATTAGGGTTAAGCTTGCATGAAGCTTTCAAGAAGCTTGCATGAAGCTTTGACTTTGACTTGTGATATTTTGCATAGATATTTCTTTAACCCAACCCAACCCTTTACCATAGTTATTTCTATACAAGGGTTAAGTTTATATTCTTAACCCATGGTTGCAATTCTAACCACACACTTGATTTCATTATTAATCACAAATGGATTTGCTTCATCTTCTTCTTCTTCCTCTTGATAAAAAGCTTTCTAGCTTTTTGTAAAGTGACGATAATGAGTGAGATAAAGAAAACAAATGAGAGCTAAATTCCTTCTTCATCATCCCCATATATTATTGACACTTAGATTAGGGTGTTTGCTTTGCTAATACTTGATTAGTGAAGCAAAAGCTTGGGCTTGAGGTTCTTCAAGGTAGATCATCTTTGTTGTTGAAGATTGGAAGCAAGCTTGCATCTTTCTCTACATGGAGACTCTCTAG
Organism: Agapanthus africanus; assembly: GCA_030015575.1. Classification (NCBI taxonomy): domain Eukaryota; kingdom Viridiplantae; phylum Streptophyta; class Magnoliopsida; order Asparagales; family Amaryllidaceae; genus Agapanthus; species Agapanthus africanus. The sequence goes on from CM057350.1 coordinate 244,945,929, forward strand.
AGTCCGAGTACTCGATGATCGTAGCGAAGGGACCTCAACACGTAGCTTTTGAAGTGATGGAATGGACTACAAAGGTTGTAATACCAAACTCTTAGAAGTAAAGATGTTTACTTGCTATGTTTACTCTATATCTCTAGTTAAGATCTTGGTTAGGGTTTGTTTAGCATCCCAAATATTTTAAAGTAGCATGATTGATGCTTGCCAAAACCTTTTAAGGTGCTGAGCTAACCCTACAGTGGTATGAGAGCTAAGCTAGAGCTTTAGGCTTTGTCTGGACGATGTTTGAAGTCCGATCGAATTCCGAAACCCCGTAAAAACCTAGTTTCTGGAAAAAAAAATCAAAAGTTGAAATTTTTCATATTAATAATACTCAGAAAATTAAGCAGAGAATTATAAGAATTACTGTGAAGTACGGACCCATGACCCCTTCTTGAGACCGTGGAACCGCGGCCAAAGCATGCGTTTGGCGGCGGTTCCGCGACCAACTTAGGGTGTCAGGAAATAATACTTCAGGGTATGATTCTTGGGTACCTTTGCATGTTTCTGGAAATTTTTAATTCTACTCAAGTGTTGAGTTTTCTGGATATCTTTTGTATTTGTTGATTCTATCAGAAAGTTTAACTTCGTTTAAGTTTTCCGGGTAATTTAGAACGTGTTAAAAAGTTCGAACGAATATCAATAACTCACTTTTTCCCCTGCCGGAAAATTTCCAAGTGTTGGATTTTTCCTCAGTTAAAGAACGTTCAAAGTCGTGCAAGTAACGCGGTGGACCCTATAAAAGAACACAAACCTTAACTCGATTATATGACCGTCAGAACCGCCTCTAAACATTAGGTTTTGTGGCAGTACGGCGTTGCCACATGTAAGGCGTTGGTTTGACCGTTCTACGGCTGGCGTTGGTTTGACCCTTCTACGGCTGGACCATTGGTACTGTAGCATGTGATGGATACTTTTTGAATTCCGCTCAAGCGTTGAGCTATTTGGGAAATCTTGGGTGTTTGTTTATTCGATCGAAAAGTTTAACATTGTATATTTATCTGGAATGTGATACAATATTTAGAAGCCACAAGTAGTTATGAGATTACTAATATGAATGTTATAAATTTAGCAGTTTAGTCTCATTTGATCGGTTTCCACGGGATTTTGATGTGATCAAAAGTCCGTCGCAGTCATGTATCGTACGTGGATACTCGCCGGGTAAACATGATAGATAGCCACGCCCCATATCCCCGACCAAGTGACTGTAGGAGAACCCTATCGCCAAAAGAATCTGTTCGGGTGCTCGCACAGCGGTGTTCCACCTTAGTGCACTCCGTCGACGGCATCCGGGGGTGCGGCCGTCTACTAAAGTTTCCGACGAGCATTCGATCAGGATGTCGGGAATCTTGTTGAATTGCCCGACTAGATATTGAAAAGTGTTTTCGAGATCGAGACTAAAATGCGGGGTTTATAATTGTTAGGCATGCGATGTCTAAGGAATTCATTTGGTTAGGCATGAGATGTCTAAGGAGGTTGCAGATTCCAACTGTTGTAGTTTTACACTTTCTTTTCTGTGACCGTAAGTGTAATATGTGGTGTATCGCCGGTTTCGTTGCTATACATCAACGATAATTGGGATACGCATATTTACTTACGTTGATGATATATGATATTATGTGTTGCTATGATATGTTATATTGGATCGTCGTGTTTTGAATAGCCGTGGTTTTTATGTGAGATGAAATTTTTTCTTTTTCATTCATGTAAAATTCATTCTATGTAATATTCGTTTATTGGGGCACTTCCGGGCTGAGGATGATGTCACAATTGCATATTATTTACTTTTCCGCATTAGGATAGACCCAAGGCAGGGAGCATAAGTAACCGGGTTCTAGGGTCCAATGGGAGACTATCTCGAGGAGTCGAGACCGGGTTTCCTAACTCTAGAATTGGTAGGGTTTCTTGCCGCTCTCGTAGGGGTCTAGGGGTGTGGGATTGGCTATTCATCGCGACCGTGGAATCTGTGTTTTTATACAGGCTTGCATTAAAACACGGACCTCCTAGTATATCTAATATTTCATATATGTTCTTCTGCTGCAATGTTCTATTATGAGATCATATTAATGCCTGAGACGAATGTTTATATTATATATATGCGGTATATATTGTATATTGTTTATTTCATTTCAAATGTGATGCTTGTGAAGCATAATAAAATGGGACATCATTAATGAGATTAATGAAATAATGAAACCTAAAGATGTTGTAGAAACTTGTTTCGAAAACTGGTAGCTCTTGTCTTTCTTTGCATAGCGGTATTCGCGGTATTCCTTGTAGAATATCCAGCACCTTATTCGATAAGGAAAGAGCCGAGATTCCTTCACCGGGAGTGACCTCTTTAGCAAAACTAGCAGATGCTACAAATTCGGTTTGTCTTTCGATTGCTTTTGATAGTTCTTCCTTTGCACAGCGGTATTCCTTGTAGAATATCTAGCACCTTATTCGATAAGGAAAGAGCCGAGATCCCTTCACCAGGAGTGACCTCTTTAGCAATACTAGTAAAAGCCTCAAAAACACTCCTTTTCAAAAATCACTCGATTCTACAACGATATCGAGTTCATTACGCAAAAGGTTCTCTTAAAAACCTGTCGTAGCCCTCCGTCATTTTAGGAAGTAGAGTACTTAGTATTCGAGCTGCATATGTCGACTATAGTTGAGGCGTAGTGTACTGTAGCTAAGTGATATCTTCCTACACAGCATATAATGCGATTAATTAGGACAGTCATTTGATTATGTCGACCATAGTTGAGGGTCATGTTGGTGGGTCTAATTAATCATGAAATGACGGGAAGAACTTGACTAGTGCTTATGATATGTTGACCCTAGTTATGGTCATAAGTACTAAGGGCAAAATATTATCGGGAATTTCAAGTGTTGAAATTTGCAATGAGATTGCATACCTTCTATGAGATAGTTGGATCCCGATACCCACTGCGAGTAAGAGTTACTCCTGGGAGAGTTTTACACATTACAATTAGTCGATCGAGTAGGTCTCTAGAAAGGTGTTAACAGGGTTATGCCTCTGGGAAAACGAGGTTTATTTTAATTAGGTTCGTGCGAAAGCACGGGGAACCTCCCTCAATGTACCGGCACTGGCCTGGCTGAATGATTGGCGAACTTGTAGGGTGTAATTAATCCCGGCTAGTCTTTCCTTTTAGGGTTTGAAGGAAGATTTGACTAAAACAGTGGGAGACATCCTGATTAGATATTTATAACCAATCTAATCTTGCAAGAGCATACGCTGAGTGTTTTCTTCTCTCTCTCTCCAGGTAGCGACCATGTCATGCCTTAATCAAGATAATAATACGGATGTAATGACCGAACCTGCTTGTTATACTATGCTAGGGAACGTTGGTCCCGCTCCAACTTATAATTGTTATAAGACAGAGCAGGAAATAAGGGATTACCAGAATTCCCGTGCCGCCCAAACGAAGAAAGTACATGCTGATCCATCTTCTTCGGTTGTGTTCATTACCGAGAACTGTTTCTCAGTATCCTTTACGTCCTGGGTATGAAATACCGTATAAGGATCCCGCAAATGTAATTTGTTACATGGGATACAGAGAAGTAGAGAACTGAGAACGGGTGATAAGTTTCAAGAGTTGGAAATGATGTTGTAGGGTTCCTAGGCACACTATAGAGGTCTCACAAGGCATCAACCATGCCAATTTAAAAAATTATGGGTGCCGAGAAACCCTAATACGGATCGTTGACTAGAAGTTTAGGCGAAAAGATAATCTAGTTAACTACTTAACTAAAAGTTAGATGCTACAACCTTTGTAGATCCGGTTCTCCACTTCCTTAGCTCCACGTGGGTGTCCTCTCGCTGTCCATCATGAATCCCAAACTCAATCGTCGTCTTCATTGGAGAAACGTGTGAGCTAGGTCGTCGGCTTCGTGTCAAAGACGATCTACGTCGAGGCATCACAAGTTCAAGCTCCGACTTCACAAAGTTGTGAAACTAGTGAAGAAAACACCCAAAACAACTTGGCAAGAGGTAGAGGGTGAAGAAATAGGAGGTGGGTTCACTTTAGAATTGGATTTCTCTCACTAGAACTCAAGTTGCCATTGATGGCCTCAAGGTTTCTATCTTAAAGAAGAAGGAGAAGATGAAGCTAGTTTTATGATAAGTTTTTTTTTCAAATGAAAAGAAAATTCATACTTATCATAATCTAACAAGGGTTAAGTGTAGAGAATAAACCATGGTCATTTGGAGAGTTAGGGTTAAGCATGAGGACAAGAATGGTTGCAAAAGTCAAGGCTTCATGAAGCTTCAACTAATGACAAAAGAAAGCCACCATTCTCTTTAAATCATTTCCAAATAAATAAATGAACAAATAAATAAATATGCAAAACCCTAATCAACACGTAACCATGGTTTTAATTCTTTACACTTAACAAAGTGATCAAGTATCATCAAACATGATGCAAATATGTGCACAAAAGTATATCACATATACAATTTGCACATCAAGTGAGAAAATCCATTTAAAGTGAACCAATACTAGCTAATGCAAAGTAATATATCAAATATATAATTATACATTAAATCATTAAATCAACATTTGATTCAATGATCCGGTCAAGTCGCACATAACCGACTAGTATTCAATGTATCGATTTATCGAATCAATGATTCGATAACTAGGTCATATCGAATATAACCAATCGATACATCCATCGCGAGAATGAAATACGGTATCACATACACGCATTATTCTCGGTCCCGCACATATCTCATATGCGCTCCTATTTCGTTTCGCTTGAACCAGGAAACCTCTGTGTAGGACTCTAAAGACTCGTCAATACGCCGGTAGCAGATGATGATCATATCAAGCACCCACAAGCCGCAAGCGGTCTGCTAAACGTAACGGCCACCCGGGTATTGAGCGATCAGAAGATCGACGAGCTAGCCCGCTCACACTCCTGGGAATCCAACCAGTAACACTTACCGTACAGTCCGGTCTGTTCGTCTGATACGTCGCATATCAAGTCTAGGGGTGGTAAACGTCAGACCCCAATAACCGATAAGTCGTGCCGATGTAAGGCTCATAACGGGTCGAGAAACTACTGGTAATACTTACCAGCAAATCTCTGATCAGCCCTAGCCAGGGACTTCCCTGTTACGGCCAATCGAGCACAGCGCAACATCAACCCCCAATACCGGGAGAGACGAAACCCCTCCTATCGCTCATTGCCTCCATGTGACTCGGGACTGTACCCAAAGACCACCGTTTTGCACGCCCTTATGGACGTGGTAAGGTGGAGATCAAAGCACAGTGTGAATCACACAAGGCTCTATGACGATCTCGGGTCTACAGACTAACCTGCACAAGTGTCACCTGAGAACTGCATCTGACGTGAGGTATAATACCATCTGGGAGTTCTCGGCGAGTCCATCCAGTGTACCCAGTCTCCACTGAGCACCCGTACACCATCTCTGATGTCAAACACCAATGGATATGGGATCATCCATCGCCCATCTCATGGGTCGAAAAGCGTATACGCTAGTCTACACTGGTATATCGATGCCCCGTCTCGATACACCTACGACTAGGGACCTTGAAGGATGTACTTATGGACTACCATATCCCCACTAGTATGATCTACATCATAGTCCAGGCAGTCAAGTACACATCCTAAGGGCTTTACCAACATGTAACCATAAGAAAGTTTAAAGAGACGAGTATACATGTTAAGATAAAGAGTAACCAGATAGCATACTATCATATCGAGCAAGAAAGTCATCTCTATATATGTCCAAGCATCCAATATAGTATACAACATCTGTACAATACTGGCCTCTAGGGCATGCATACAACTAACAATCTCCTACTTGCACTAGGGCCAGCTGCTGTAGTATCGCATACCGTGCATCCCGAAGAGTCTCTCAAACTGTATCTGGGGAATGGCCTTCGTGAGTGGATCCGCCGTGTTGTTCTTCGTGTCAACCCTCCTGACCTCGATCTCCCGGCGATCAACTATCTCCCGGATCAGGTGATACCGCCTCAGAATATGCCTGGATCGCTGATGGGACCTGGGTTCCTTGGCCAAAGCCACCGCTCCATTGTTATCGCAATACAAAGGTATTGGATGCTCTATGGATGGAACCACTCCAAGTTCAGTAATGAACTTCTTGATCCAGACAGCCTCTTTGGCAGCATCGTTGGCAGCGATGTATTCAGCCTCCATCGTCGAGTCTGCCACGGTTTCCTGCTTGGAACTCTTCCAGCTAACCGCCCCTCCATAAAGGGTAAAGACAAAGCCCGACTGCGACTTAGAGTCGTCCTTATCACTCTGGAAGCTCGAATCGGTAAAGGACTCCACTTGGAGTTCTCCGTTACCATACACCAAGAGCATCTCTTTAGTCCTTCGCAAGTACTTGAGAATGCTCTTCACAGCTGTCCAGTGATTCTCTCCAGGATCAGCTTGATACCTGCTCACTACACTTAGTGATTATGCAACATCGGGTCTGGTACATAGCATTGCATACATGATAGAGCCTACTGCCGAAGCATAGGTTATCCCTTGCATGCGAGCTCTCTCCAAATCAGTCTTGGGAGACATCTCTTTGGAGAGAGTGACTCCAGAGATCGTGGGTAAGTTCCCACGCTTGGATTCTTCCATACTGAACCTCTTTAGTATGGTGTCAATGTACCTGGATTGGGACAATCCCAATATCCATTTGGATCTATCTCTATAGATCCTAATTCCCAATATGCAGGAGGCATCACCAAGATCTTTCATTGAGAATCTTTGTGATAAGAAGAGCTTGACCGCTTGCAGCATAGGAATATCATTTCCTATCAAGAGTATGTCGTCCACGTACAATACGAGGAAGACAACCTTACTCTCTGCTACCTTCTTGTAGATACAAGGTTCATCTGGGTTTTTGACGAAATCAAACTCTTTGATAACGACGTCAAAGCAGATGTTCCAACTCCGCGATGCTTGCTTTAATCCATAAATGGATTTAAGCAGCTTGCACACCTTCCCGCTGCTCCCACTGTCTACGAAGCCCTCTGGCTGAGTCATGTACACGCACTCTTCTAAATCACCATTTAGAAAGGCGGTCTTAACATCCATTTGCCAGCTTTCGTAATCATGATTTGCAGCGATGGCAAGCATGATCCGGATGGATTTAAGCATAGCCACTGGAGAAAAGGTTTCGTCGTAGTCCACACCTGGTCTTTGACGAAAACCCTTTGCAACAAGTCTAGCTTTGAAAGTCTCCACTTTCCCATCTACAGCAAGTTTCTTCTTAAAGATCCACTTGCTCCCAATGGGTTTTACCCCTTCAGGAGCAATTTCCAAAGTCCATACTTTGTTGGTGTACATGGATTACATCTCGGACCGCATAGCATCCAGCCATTTCATTGAGTCCCTACTCGTGATGGCCTGCTCGAAGCTAGTTGGGTCATCATCCTCCACGATGCAATCTTCACTTCCACCGTCAATGAGAAAACCGTAGTATCTCTCAGGTGGACGAGAAGCCCTGCTAGATCGGCGGAGAGGCTGGGGTTCGTCGAGTTCTACTGAATCCTCTGGTTCTACCAAGTCTTCTGTTGCAGTTTGTGTTGCTGGAACCTCTTCCAGTTCTACCTCAATGCCACTAATCTGTTTCATAAGAAAACCTTTTTCTAAGAAAGTGGCATGTCAAGAAACAAACACCTTTTGTTCCTCGGGGTGGTAGAAGATATACCCTTGTGAATTTTTCGGATATCCTACAAACTTACATAAGACAGATCTTGTCTCGAGTTTGTCCGGATTTTGTCTTTTGACATAGGCTGGACAACCCCATATCTTAACATACTTAAGAGATGGTCTCTTACCTTTCCATATCTCATATGGAGTGGTAGGCACTGATTTGGTAGGAACCATATTCAATAGGTGTATGGCTGTCTCAAGCGCATACCCCAAGAAGGAAATAGGTAACTCAGTTGTACTCATCATTGAACGCACCATATCTAATAGGGTGCGATTCCTTCGTTCCGATACACCGTTGTGCTGTGGTGTATAAGGTGGAGTAAGCTGAGAGAGAATCCCATTCTCTTTTAGATAATCTTGGAACTCATTGCTCAAGTATTCTCCTCCTCGATCAGATCGAAGGATCTTAATACTTTTGCCCGTTTGGTTCTCTACTTCGTGCTTATATTCTCTGAATTTCTCAAAAGCTTCAGACTTGTGTTTCAATAGGAACACATGCCCGTATCTAGAGAGATCGTCAGTGAATGTAATGAAGTAGGAAGAACCGTTCCTGGCATGGGTAGACATGGGACCGCATACATCACTATGTACTAGTCCTAAGAGTTCAGTAACTCTTTCTCCGTGTCCACTAAACGGAGCTTTGGTCATTTTTCCTTTGAGACATAAATGGCAAGTATCATAAGATGATAATTCGAACGGGTTCAAATAACCATCCTTATGTAACTTAGCCAGTCGTGTCGCATTGATATGACCAAGTCTACAATGCCACAAGAAGGATTCGTTCATTTATGAACTTTTCCTCTTGTGTGTGTTTTGTATATTGAGGACTGTATTTTGATTTAGAATGAATATGCCATTATGTAGCGAGCCTGATGCAATCAACTTTTGATGTAAGAATATGTTCATAACATTATCCTTTACTACAAAATTGTATCCTTCTTTACTCAATAAAGAAACTGATATAATGTTGCACATCATGTTTGGTATATAATAGCACTCATTCAGAATTATTGTATCACCACTTGGTAATACTAGGTGATATTCGCCAACTGCTTTGGCTGCAACATTTGCACCGTTCCCTACTTGAACGGAATGATCACCTTTTCCCAGTTCTCTACCTTTTCGCAGCCCATGTAACATCTTACATATGTGGGATCCTGATCCGGTATCTAATACCCAGGACGTAGGGTGAACTGAGAAATAGTTCTCAATGACAAACACACCCGAAGATGATGCATCAACATGCATGTTCTCCGTTTGGGCGGTATGAGAATCCAGATATTCTCCTGTTTCCTGTTCATTCTTATAACACTTATAAGATGGAACGGGTCCAACGTTCCCCTGCACAGTATAACATGCGGGTTCGGTCAATAAATCCATATTATTATCTTCATTAGGGCATGAAATGGTCGCTACCTGGAGAGAGAGAGAAGAAAACACTTTAGCGTATGCTCGGGCAAGATCAGATTGGTTATTATCTTATCTAATCAGGATGGCTCCCACTGCTTTTTATCAAATCTTCCTTCAAACCCTAAAAGGAAAGACTAGCCGGGATTAATTACACACTACAAGTTCGCCAATCTTTCAGCCAGGCCAGTGTCGGTACTTTGAGGGAGGTCCCCCGTGCTTTCGCACGAACCTAATTAATGTAAACCTCATTTTCCTAGAGGCGTAACCTCGTTAACACCTTTCTAGACACCTACTTGATCGGCTAATTGCAATGTGCAAAACTCTCCAAGGAGTAACTCTTACAAGCAGTGGGTATCGGGATCCAACTATCTCATAGAAGGTATGCAATCTCATTGCAAATTTCAACACTTGAAATTCCCGATAAAATTTTACCCCTAGTGTTCTATGACCTTGACGAATGCCAAACAACCCATAGTCCACTAGTCAAGTTCAACCCGTACATTTCTTGATTGAATTAAACCCACCCGCACGACCCTTGACGAATGCCAAACAACGCCGTACGAATACCCTAATCCAATCTGCATCATATGCATAAGCAGATAAATACTAGTTAGCTACCGTACACTACGCCTTGACGAATGCCAAACTACCGTAGCACGAATACTAAGTAGTACTTATCTGAAATGACGGAGGGCTACACAGGTTTTCATAAAACCATGAGCGTAATGAACTTGATATCGTTGTAGAATCAAATGAAGTTTTGAAATGGAGTGATTTTGAGGCTTTTTGAGTTTTGCTAAAGGGGTCACTCCCGGTGAAGAGATCGTCGGCCCTTTCCTTGTCGAATGAGGTGCGGGATATATCATATATATCACTGTGCAAAGCAAAAACTCTTAAAAGCAATCAAAGCCAAACCGTGTGTAGCATCTGCCAGTTACTGCTAAAGGAGTCACTCCCGGTGAAGGGATCTCGGTCCTTTCCTCATCGAATAAGGTGCAGGGTATATCATATATACCGCTATGCAAAGCAAGAACTGTAGCTACCTGTTTTGTTTAAAATTTGATTCTACAACATCTTAGGTTTATTTTCTTTCATTAATCTCATTAATGAAGTCCCATCATTAAGTACCTAAACATCACAGATAAATACGACGTACACTTATGCCATCCGCATTCGCCTGGATGTCCCCTCGTGCACCGTTAGGTTAGGTAACTAACGACAGAGCAGGGTAGGGCTAGCGCGGGTGTAAAACATAAGTAACGTCTATATAATATATCATATATACTATATAAAGTATCTATCACAGAACATCACATGATCGCATCACAGATATCGCAGCAGAAGAAACATATGAAACATTGGATATACTAGGACGTCCGTGTTTTCAATACGAGCCAGTATAAAACACGGATTCCACGGTCGTAATGAATAGCCAATCCCACACCCCTAGACCCCTACGAGAGCGGCAAGCAACCCTGCCAATTCTAGGGTTAGGAGACCCGGACTCGACTCCTCGAGATGGTCTCCCACTTGACCCCAGAACCCGGTTACTTGTGCTCCCCTCCTTGGGTCTATCCTAATGCGGAAAAGTAAATAATATACAAGAGGTGACGACTTCCGCTACCTGGAAGTGCCCCAAATAATAGAATATTACATACAAGTTTTTACATGAATGAAAATGAAAAACACTCATCTCACATAAAAACCCCCGGCTATTCAAACACGACGATCCAATATAACATATCCAGCAACACATAACATCACATGTCACCAACGTAAGTAAGTATGCATACCCCAATTGTCGTTGACGTATAGCAACGAAACCGGCGATATGAACATACTACACTTACGGTCACAGAAAAGAAAGTGTAAAACTACAACAGTTGGAATCCGCAACCTCTTTAGACATCACATGCCTAATCAAATGAAATACTTAGACATCACATGCCTAACAGTTATAAACCCCACATTTTAGTCTCGTTATCGAAAACTCTTTTCAATATCAAGTGAAACTAAACCGCTAGATTTATAACATTCATTCAGTTATCACATAACTGTTTGTGAATTCCAATTATTGTATCACATTCCAGATAAACAGAAAATGTTAAACTTTCCGATCGAACAGTCGAATACCTAAGTTTTCCCGATACAGCTCAACACATGAAATAAGTCTAATAACATTCAGTTCGTGCCTCAGTACCAACGGTCCAGCCGTAGAAGGGTCAAGCCAACGCCTCACATGTGGCACGCCGTACTGCCCCAAACCCGAAGGTTCAAAGGGCAGTTCAAGACGGTCACATAATCGAGTTAAGGTTTGTTGTCTTCTAGAGGGTCCATCGCGTTACTTGCACTACTTAGAACGTCGTTAAACTACGGAAAAATCCAACACTTGGAAATTTCCCGACAGGGGAAAAATTGGGTATTTATATCCGGTCGAACTTTTTAACATATTCTAAAAAATATCCGGAAATACACATAGACGAAATTTGATAATCCGATCGAACTATCGAAGCTCCAAAACAACCCCAGAAAATTCAACTCTTGAATAAAAATTAAAAATTCCCATAAAACTCAGCACCAGAAAAGAAGAATTACTGTGCAAACAATATTGCGCAATATGAACAGTAGGCGGCGGAACCGTGGCAGAAGCCATGCTTCTGCCGCGTTTCCGCGGTTGTTTAGATGAATCGTGAGTTCGTGTTTCACCATAATTCTTAGATCTTCCTGCTGAATTTTTTAAGCATTTTTAATCTGGAAAAATCCCAGATTTTAGAAAAAGTCCAGAGAGCATGTTTGGTTTAGGGTTTCGGGTTCGTTCGGGCTTCAAATTGCGTCTACGCATCGCCTAAGGCTCTAGCTAGGCTCTGATACCACTGTAGGGTTCCTAGGCACACTATAGAGGTCTCACAAGGCATCAACCATGCCAATTTAAAAAATTATGGGTGCCGAGAAACCCTAATACGGATCGTTGACTAGAAGTTTAGGCGAAAAGATAATCTAGTTAACTACTTAACTAAAAGTTAGATGCTACAACCTTTGTAGATCCGGTTCTCTACTTCCTTAGCTCCACGTGGGTGTCCTCTCGCTGTCCATCATGAATCCCGAACTCAATCGTCGGCTTCATCGGAGAAACGGGTAAGCTAGGTCGTCGGCTTCGTGTCAAAGACGATCTACGTCGAGGCATCACAAGTTCAAGCTCCGACTTCACAAAGTTTTGAAACTTGTGAAGAAAACACCCAAAACAACTTGGCAAGAGGTAGAGGGTGATGAAATAGGAGGTGGGTTCACTTTAGAATTGGATTTCTCTCACTAGAACTCAAGTTGCCATTGATGGCATCAAGGTTTCTATCTTAAAGAAGAAGGAGAAGATGAAGCTAGTTTTATGATAAGTTTTTTTTTCAAATGAAAAGAAAATTCATACTTATCATAATTTAACAAGGGTTAAGTGTAGAGAATAAACCATGGTCATTTGGAGAGTTAGGGTTAAGCATGAGGACAAGAATGGTTGCAAAAGTCAAGGCTTCATGAAGCTTCATCTAATGACAAAAGAAAGCCACCATTCTCTTTAAATCATTTCCAAATAAATAAATGAACAAATAAATAAATATGCAAAACCCTAATCAACACTTAACCATGGTTTTAATTCTTTACACTTAACAAAGTGATCAAGTATCATCAAACATGATGCAAATATGTGCACAAAAGTATATCACATATACAATTTGCACATCAAGTGAGAAAATCCATTTAAAGTGAACCAATACTAGCTAATGCAAAGTAATATATCAAATATATAATTATACATTAAATCATTAAATCAACATTTGATTCAATGATCCGGTCATGTCGCACATAACCAACTAGTATTCAATGTATCGATTTATCGAATCAATGATTCGATAACTAGGTCATATCGAATATAACCAATAGATACATCCATCGCGAGAATGAAATACGGTATCACATACACCCATTATTCTCGGTCCCGCACATATCTCATATGCGCTCCTATTTCGTTTCGCTTGAACCAGGAAACCTCTGTGTAGGACTCTAAATACTCGTCAATACGCCGGTAGCAGATGATGATCATATCAAGCACCCACAAGCCGCAAGCGGTCTGCTAAACGTAACGGCCACCCGGGTATTGAGCGATCAGAAGATCGATGAGCTAGCCCGCTCACACTCCTGGGAATCCAACCAGTAACACTTACCGTACAGTCCGGTCTGTTCGTCTGATACGTCGCATATCAAGTCTAGGGGTGGTAAACGTCAGACCCCAATAACCGATAAGTCGTGCCGATGTGAGGCTCATAACGGGTCGAGAAACTAATGGTAACACTTACCGGCAAATCTCTGATCAGCCCTGGCCAGGGACTTCCCTGTTACGGCCAATCGAGCACAGCGCAACATCAACCCCCAATACCGGGAGAGACGAAACCCCTCCTATCGCTCATTGCCTCCATGTGACTCGGGACTGTACCCGAAGACCACCATTTTGCACGCCCTCATGGACGTGGTAAGGTGGAGATCAAAGCACAGTGGGAATCACATAAGGCTCTATGACGATCTCGGGTCTACAGACTAACCTGCACAAGTGTCACCTGAGAACTGCCATCTGACGTGAGGTATAATACCATCTGGCAGTTCTCGGCGAGTCCGTCCAGTGTACCCAGTCTCCACTGACCACCCGTACACCATCTCTGATGTCAAACACCAATGGATATGGGATCATCCATCGCCCATCTCATGGGTCGAGAAGCGTATACGCTAGTCTACACTGGTATATCGATGCCCCGTCTCGATACACCTACGACTAGGGACCTTGAAGGATGTACTTATGGACTACCATGTCCCCACTAGTATGATCTGCATCATAGTCCAGGCAGTCAAGTACACATCCTAAGGGCTTTACCAACATGTAACCATAAGACAGTTTAAAGAGACGAGTATACATGTTAAGATAAAGAGTAACCAGATAGCATACTATCATATCGAGCAAGAAAGTCATCTCTATATATGTCCAAGCATCCAATATAATATACAACATCTGTACAATACTGGCCTCTAGGGCATACATACAACTAACAGATGCAAGTGTTGCAGCCAAGCCTGTTGGCAATTATCACCCTGTATTACTAGAATGCATTGCTTCTGAACGAATGTTATTAGATACCGAACCTGATATGCAACATCATATCGGTCTCTTTATTAGTAAAGAAAGATATAATTTTTTTATTGTTGGATAATGTTTTGAACATTTCCTATATCAATAGTTGATCGGTTCAGGCACGTTATCTAAAAGCATAGACGTTCTAAATCAAACCACAGTTCTTAACGTATATAACACACACAAGAGGAAGAGTTCAGAAATGAACGAATCCTTCTTGAGGCATTGTAGACTAGGTCATATTAATACGACCCGACTAGCTGAAGTTACATTAAGATGCATATTTAAATTAGTTTGGATTGACATCTTGTAAAACTTGCCAGTCATGTCACAAAGATAAATGACCACAGCTCCATTTATTAGAAACAGAGAAAGAGTTAGTGAGCTCTTGCGATTGATACATGCTGATGTATGAAAGTCCTCTGTCTACATATGCCTGGACCGGTTCTTTGTACTTCATTACATTCACTGATGATATTTCAAGATTCAGACATATGTTCCTGTTGAAACACAAGTCCGAAACTTTTGAGATAATCACAGAATATAAGTTAGAAGTAAAGAACTAAAAACAGGTATAAGTATTATGTCCTTTGATGAGATCAAGGAGGAGAATACTTGAGCACGGAATTCCTGGACTATTCTAAAGGAGAATGAGATTCTCTTTCAGCATTACTCCTCCGTATACACCACGGCACATCGGTGTATCGGGGCGGAGCAATCGCACCTTATGTGATATGGTGTGCTCTATGATGAGTACTACTGAGTTACCTATTTCGTTTTAGGAGTTATGCACTTGTGAAGCTGCATACCTATTGATTAGGGTTTCAACCAAATCAGATGCCTGCCACTCCATATGTGATATGGTATGGTAAGAGCTCAACTCTCAAAGATGTTAAGATTTGGGGTTGTCCGGCCTATGTCAAAAGTAAAATATGGACAACCTCGAGGAAAGGTCGGTTATGTGGAAGTTTCTTAGATATCCCAAGCATTCACAATGGAATATCATCTACCACACCGAGGAACAAAATGTGTATTATTTCTCAGCATGCCACGTTTTTAGAAAAGGATTTTCTTATGAAGAAATTAGTGGTCATGAGGTAGATCTGGAAGCAGTTCCAGCTATACAAACTGCAGCTGATGATTTGGTAAACCCAGAGGATTCAATAGTTTCCAACGAACCTCAGCCTCTCCGCCGATCTGGTAGGGTTCCTCATCCACCCGAGAGATACTTCGGTTTCTCTATGACAGTGGAAGAGAGGAATGCATCATGATATGATGACCTAACTAGTTTCGAGCAGGCCATCAGGAGTGAGGACTCTGTGAGTATGGCTGGATGCTTAGCGATCTGAGATGGAATCTATATGCACTAACAAAGTATGGACTTTGGTTGCTTTATCTGAAGGGTTAAATCCCCATCAGGAGCAAGTATATCTTGAGAAGATTACTTAGTGTACATGGAAAAATTGAGACTTTCAAAACTATGGTTAAGTCCATCCAGATCCTTCTTGCCATTGCTACATACCATGACTACGATATCTGGTAGTTGAGTGTCAGGACTGCTTTTCTAAATAATGATTTGGAAGAGAGCATCTGTAAGTACATAGCCAGAGGGCTTCGGAGACAGTGGGAGCAGCGGAAACGTGTGCAAGTTGCTTTATGAGTTAAAGCCGGCATCGCGGAGTTGGAACATCTGTTTTGATGTGGCAGTCAAAGCGTTTGACTTTATCAAAATGGTAGATGAACCTTGTATATACAAAAAAAGTAGTAGAGAGTATGGTGATGATCCTCGTATAGTACGTGGATGACATACTCTTGAAAGGGAAAGAGTTTCCTATGATACGCTCGTCCAATCTCTTCTTATCACAAGGATTCTTCATATACGATCAAGGTGATACCTCCTAAATCCTGGGTTTTGGATCTATGAGATTGATCTAATTGGATGTTAGGATTCTCACTAGTTGTAGTGAGATGGTATCAATCGATCCTGGGAAGAATCACTCAAAAGTTTCTATGGTGATAAGGACGATTGAATATCAGTCACAGGCATTGTCTTTACCCACAGGGGAGAGATGGTATGTTGGAAGAGTTCCAAGCTAGATATAGTGACATACTAGACGATTAAAGGAAAGACACAGCGTTATCAAGGATGCTACCAAAGGGGCAGTCTGGATATATTTTAGTTCATGAGATGAACTTTGTTCCTGCCATTGTGTGACAATGGAGTTATGGCTCATGCCAAGGAACCCCTGTCCCATCAGAGATCCAGACATATTCATAGGCAGTATCGCCTGATCATGGAGATGGTTGATCTCCAGGGAGATCGAGGTTAGGAGAGTAGACACAGAGGACAACATCGCGGATCCACTAACAACGGCCTATTTCCCAGTAGAGACTTTTATGGGATGGTTGAGTATGAGATACTTCAACCACGGCTTATTGTTGGGTATGAGATACTACAACAGATGGCCCTAGTGCAAGTGGGAGATTGTTAGTTATATGTATGCCCTAGAGGCCATTACTGTACATACGTTGTATATTGTAGTGGATGCTTGGACATATATAGGGAGGACATTCTTGCTCGACATGATAGTATGCTATCTGGTTACTCTTTATCTTAACATGTACTCTGATTGTCTCTATGTCACATGTTGATATAACCCTTAGGATGAGTACTTGACTACCAGGACTATGATGCAGATCATACTAGTGGGGACAGTATAGTCGCCAAGTACATCCTTCAAATGTTCCTAGTCGTGGGAGTTCCAAGACAGGGCATCGATACTCCAGAGTAGACTAGCGTATGCGCTTCTTGACCCATATGATGGGCGATGGATGATCCCATATCCATTGGTGTTTGACATCAGAGAAGGTATACGGGTGCTCAGTGGAGACTGGGTACACTGGACGGACTAGCCGAGAACTCCTAGATGGTATTATACCTCACGTCAGATGGCAGTTCTCTGGTGACACTGGTACAGGTTAGTCTGTAGACCCGAGATCGTTATAGAGTCTTTTGTTATTCCCACTGTGCTTTGATTTTCACCTTACTACATCCATGGGGGCGTGCAAAACGGTGGCTTTTGGGTATAGTCCCGAATCACAAGGAGGCAATGAGCGATAGGAGGGGTTTCGTCTCTCCCGGTATAGGGACTTGATGCTGCGCTGTGTTTGATTGGCTATAACTGGAAATCTCTGGCCAGGGTTGCTGAGATTTACTGGTAAGTGTTATCAGTAGTTTTTTGAACTGTTATGGACCTCATATCGACACGACTTTTCAAGCTACTGGGGTCTGACGTTTACCAACCCTAGTCGAGATATGCGACATATCAGACGAAGAGACCGGACTATACGGGAGTGTTACTGGTTGGATTAACGGGAGAAAGTACAGGCTTGCTTGTTGATCTTCTGATCGCTCAATACCTGGGTGGCTGTTACGTTTAGCTGACCGCTTGCAGCTTGTGGGTGTTTGATATGATCATCACCAACTGCCGGCGTATTGACGATTCTTTAGAGTCCTACACAGAAGTTTCCTGGCTCAGGCAAAACGGAGTAAGAGCACATATGTGATATGTGCGGGACCGAGAATAATACGAGTATATGATACTATATTAGATTCTCGGGGTATGAGATATCGGCCGGGTATATGTGATATAGCCGGGTCATCGGATCAAGTGTTGATTCGATAATTTAATGTATAATTATATATTTGATATATTAAATTACATTAACTAATATAAGCTCACTTAAAGATTCTTTTTCTCACTCGGATAATACATTGATATATATGTGATATATGTTAATTGTATTATTTTATTTTGTTACAATAAATATTGTATATGTGACATATAATATTGTAACAAGTTAGGGTTATGATTGTAACATGTTTTGGGGAGTTTAAATATGGTTAGGGTTTGGATTAGAGTTAATCTTGCTTGATGGTTTGACTTTGACTTGTGATATTTTACATAGATATTTCTTTAACCCAACCCAACCCTTTACCATAGTTATTTCTCTACAAGGGTTAAGTTTATATTCTTAACCCATGGTTGAAATTCTAACTACACACTTGATTTCATTATTCATCACAAATGGATTTGCTTCATCTTCTTCTTCTTCCTCTTGATAAAAAGCTTTCTGGCTTTTTGTAAAGTGATGATAATGAGTGAGATAAAGAAAACAAATGAGAGCTAAATTCCTACTTCATCATCCTCATCTATTCTAGCCACTTAGATTAGGGTGTTTGCTTTGCTAATACTTGATTAGTGAAGCAAAAGCTTGGGCTTGAGTTTCTTCAAGGTAGATCATCTTTGTTATTGAAGATTGGAAGCAAGCTTGCATCTTTCTCTTCTTGGAGCCTCTCTAGAGTCTGGGTACTCGATGGTCGCAGCGAAGGGACCTCAACACGGAGCTTTTGAAGTGAAGGAACGGACTACAAAGGTTGTAATCCCAAACTCTTAGAAGTAATGATGTTTACTTGCTATGTTTACCCTATGTCTCTAGTTAAGATCTTGGTTAGGGTTTGTTTAGCACCCCAAAAATTTTAAAGTAGCATAATTGATGCTTGCCAAAACCTTGCTAAGGTGCCAAGCTAACCCTATAGTTAATACAATTATGCTTAAACTCCCTCATGTTGACTATTAAACACTAATCAACCAAATTGATCATGTTTCATTTCACAAAATGGTGGCTATTTTACTTTATCGTATTTTTCATTTAAATACCACATTGTTTCAATTATACATTTAACTTCATTAAACTTGCTATACCTTTAAGTAGACCACAAGGTAATGACCTACTTCCTCACACACTTTTATGCAACATCACACGATACCTTCGAGAACTTAGAATACGGGAAAACAAACATTTTCATTTAAATACCCTTTACTTAATAATACCATTTCTAAAAGATTTAGTATTGATACATCTTTACAAATAAATAATATTTGAGCTAATAATAAAAATATCTAGACTCAGCCAATTAAGGACTGTCGCACTCATTAGGACAGAGGAAGATTGTGGGCATTCGGTCGTTTATCTAAACCTGACTTTGTGGTGCCTAGGCTAGACAAGTGAGAAAGGTTATTTTAAAAGGCCCGTCTAACGGTGATTCGTGAGCGGTTCCCTCCTTTCTTCACTTGTACTTATCTGGCCACAATTGACTTAGAAGACCCTAGAACATAGAATACGTAAAAACGATATCTTTGCAAATAAATACCATAATTTAGAAAACCGTTTTCCCTTAATGATTAGTATTTATACAAATCTTTGCAAAGCGCTGCTACAACCCATTTGGAGAACCCGTTCGGGATGGCGTGGATTATCGCACATTCTCGGGCTTAGAAGTGCGAGATGCAGACCTCAGCAAGGAGCATTCCGTCTTGAAAGATTTAAAATACGGCATCTTAAGAAAAACGAGAATTCTAGAATATAATATATATATTAAAATTATTTTCATATATATATATATATATGTATATGTATATGTAACATTAAAATATTATTTTGAATTATTATAATATTCCATTTTTTTCTAAAAATGTCACAATAATCATTTACACTAAAATACCATGAATTCCATACAAATCAATATTACAAATAAATACCTTTATGAAATTAGGATATTTCACTAGAAATATCACAATATAAATTCTACATACATTACAACTCTAGAGACGAATAATAAATACTTGGGGTGCATTTTGAAAAGTATATAAAAATATTTTTGCATAAACCCCCTCAAGTTCCATAATTTACCATAAGGACCCTAGTAAGTATAGCTTTAAGCGGGACCAATCTCTTCTTCCTCAGGGAGCCGGAGAAGTGGGTGCTTTCCTATCTAGGGTAGACAACTTAACAACGGTGTTATAAATGCGGTAATCGTCTTTGTAAAAGACACGAAAGGTTACCGATAACATCAAAACAATCAGGACGTCAATTTACTTTTCTAATTGTCTGACTCGGAGTGAGTCTCATTATAATCTGACTTGAATATGATTCAAGTACAATCTACAATCTACAATCTACAATTTACAATCTACAATTTATAATATTACAATTCAACATGAATCCATGAATCCATTATTCCATATATTCAATCTTTTAACTTGACTGAACCGAACAATGGATATACATCCATTTACAAGATTCTCCAGTTACATCCATTTCCTGATATCATAGTTTCGGTCAGTCATCCAATTATACAATCTATACAGTTACAAAACAAGACAAACAATACAATCAAAACACTACGGGGTTTAAGGGGTAGATTGGTACGGAAGGTGTTAAAGTGGCACGAGACGCTAAGATTAAGACACCTAATATATATTCCGTTGCTGTTGTACCGTGGCTTAACGGTTCCTTGTACATTCCGTTTGCCCTGGTCTCGAGCATATAGAACCCCTCACGTATACACTGGCATACCTCTGTACCAAGATACAAAAAACAGCGTCAACACAACATTATTATAATATAACACAACTATAAAAGATACTTTCTTATTCTGTCTTTTTCTATTTTCTCCCTTATCTTTGGGACTTACCGAGCGACCTGTTCGCTGACGACATTCTCTTTCATTCTTCTTTGAATGTCGTCAGGCGATATGGACACTTCAGAGATTGAGCCCATTGTTGGATATAGTGCCCTTAAAGTCAATTATTGGATCACATGCATGTGGTTGCAATGATTGAGGGAAGACCTATGCCGGTAGGACAGTCTTACTCGTGTTGATAGTATACTATCTGGTTTATCTTTACCATCGTGTACTGCTTAAGGTGACCTTACAGGTCGCTATTACACATCGATAGAGCCCTTAGGATTCTTAGTTGACTGCCAGCAGTATGATGGCGATCATATACGTTGGAGCTGGGGTCTATAAGCACATCCTTAAAGTTGTCCCTAGTCGTGGGAGTTTCGAGACTGGGCATCGATACTCATTTAGTTGACTAGTGTATACATTCGAGACCCCGACGAGGGGCGGTAGCCGGTCTCACAAGCCATTGGTGTCAGTTGGTTCACCTAAGATGTATACAGGTGCTCATTGGGTTATGAGTACACCGGACAAGACTCGTCGGGAACAAGCTAGTTGGTATTATACCTGATGTCAGATAGCAGTTCCCTGGTGACATGTGTACAGGTTAGTTCATCAACCTGAGATCGTCATTTGTCTCGTGTGAGTTCCCACTGTGCTTTGATTACTACCTAACCACGGCTTAAAGGAGTCGTGCAAACAGGTGTTAGTTGGGTATAGTCTCGAGCCAAATGGAGGCAGTGAGCGGATCAGCAGGGGTTTCGTCTCTCCCGGTATTAGGGGTGAGATCGCGCTGTGTCTAGGAGAGCCATTACACGAAGTCCTTGGCCAAGGCAGGAGATTTACTAGTAGGTATTCCAGTAGTATCTCAGGGTGTTCTGGGCTACACCCCGACACGACTTGTACCGCTTTTGGGGTCTGACTTTTACAAACCCCCTAGGCCCGCCATGCGATGCTCATAGACGAACGGACCAGACTGTACAGATATTGTCACTGACAGGCTCAGTAGGGTGTCAGGATGAGTTCGCTCATCGACCTCCCTTTTGGTCAATACCTGGTAGCCCGTTACGTACAGCTAGTACCTCTGACGTGCTAGTGGTTAAATCCACAGCCAAAGTATTAACGAGTCTTTAGAGTCCCCCACAGACATTTTCTCAAGTTTCAGGCGAATCGTTGTAGAGACCGTATGATATATGGTAGGGTTCGATCATATACGTGCAGTAGTGCACTGATCATGATCGGACGGATCATACTAGTGGGCTTTGGTTTAAGCCAGATCCTAGTATTAGATTTGTTGGATTACTTCAGTCTCATCGCATTCGCATTCAGTCGGAATGCGGATGCAGGTATGTATATACAGGTGAGGGGTACTCTTGTGATCCGTTACGAGTTTACTTTAGTAGATGCCATTCTCTTTTTATTGTTGCAAACATTTGGATTAATGTTTGCATATGGAAATAATGAGCTCAAAACCATGATTAGGTGCATTAATTATGACATGAACTAGGGTGATGACTCATGGTCTTATTCTTTGAACCATGTCATGTTTAGTGATTGATTTGTGAGGTGAAATGAGAGAGAGAGAGAGAGAAATGGCAGCCATGTATAGTGAGGTTAGCTCTTGTATTTTCTATTCTAACTCTCACTCTCATTTGATCTCAACACAAAAGAAAAGGAGAGGAAAGCTTCTTCTTCCTCCTCCTCTTTCTTGAGCTCATTATCTCCTCACTAATGGCATCCAATAAATCCTCAAGAGACAAATTGATGACACACATTCTCTACTTCACCTTGGACACGTCGGCTAGCGAACTTCATGCTCGAGTTGCTTCGGATGAAGCGGGAGCCCGTAAAAAGACTCGAAGATGTGGTGCCCTTTCCGACGAGGAGATCGAGACCGGAGATGCCGCGAGGAGCTTGGGATGGTGGCCAAAGACCGAAGGACACGGATCGATCGGTATAGCCTTTCCAACCCTTCTCTATTTAGCTAGTTATAGGTTAATGGTTCGATCCGGGTTTATAGTGTACGATAGCGCCGGTTTCTAGTTTTGAAAAAGTTTTTGTTTCTGCATTTTGGCCTCGAACAGACGGCCGGGGCGCTACCGTAGACTTACATAGTATCAGAGCCACGCCATTAACCTTTACTAGCTTGCTCTAACGTGTTTAGAACTTTGATCGAACGAAATTTTCCAAAATTGCATTTCCAATCATGAAGTTTCTGTCGAAGTTTTTTATCGTCAAAAAATTATTTTGAGTATTGCAGAAAATCAGGCAGGCCTTTATTAGAACATTGCAGAAATTTCGTAGCCTGAGCCTACTGCAGCGCCGCCGAACCGCGGCATAACCCTTGTTTTGGCCACGGTTCCGCCACACTACAGTAGCATTGGGGCACCAAAATTTCTACAGTGGTCTCTGAGTTGGAATTGGGGTTTCTGGTGTTTTTTGTTTGGGCCCTGATTTGTTTGAGTACTGGGAATTGTGCTTGGGGCACACTTCGGGAAATTTTGTCGATCGAAAATTTTAAATATGTTAGTTCACAGTATTTACATTATATCTGCGACCGTGAATGTCATTTGATCGGTAAATCTTGTCTAATTGCTATAGTTCTTTTAGACGGATTTGCGAACGTGACATTCACGTTGATGTTCTGTGTTGTGCTGTGATGTTGCGGATTTGTCGTGGTGGATAGCCTGGATGCAATGGTAGTACAGTTTGGTTGTATTTGTATATTTCATATTGCGGGGGCGAGCGTCCGACATGTGGACTGCCGTCACTGCCTGTTTGTATATTATTCTTTTGGGATACGACCGGGCAGAGGTCGATGTACCCGTTGTATATTTTTACTTTCTGTACTAGGATTACTCCAAGGTGGAATGCACGGATAGCCTGGTTCTAGAGGGCGACAGGCCCGCATCTCATGGCTTTGAGACGGAGGGGGATTTACTCTAGAATTGGCGGGCTATTCACCGTACTCGTAGGGGGTATAGGTTGACCCAAGGAGGGGTGCTCAAGTTACCGGATTCCGTGAAGTGCTGGGTGGTCCATTCACTTTGTTGAAGGGGGCTGCCTCGCTTCAGGTTTTGGCGGGTAACTTGTCGCGCTCGTAGGGGTCTAGGATTTCATTGCACAGGCTATCCACACGACCAGGGGAACGTCGGGTTTCAGTAGCGGCTCTATGAAACCCGGGAATCCCAGATTATCTGTATTGTTCTGTGATGCTTATTACTTTTCAGTGATGTTGCATTTTATCACACCATGAGCGAATATTATATATTGCTATATATATACTAGTAGATGTTGTATATGTTTTACACCCGCGCTAGTCCAGTCCTCGCTCTGTTGTTAGTTAAGTAACATAACGGGTGATGACGGGACCCAGTGGCGAATGCGGATGGCATATACGTACATCATATTTTCGTTCTTTTATGGTGTGATTAATTGATGGCACTGCATTGATTCAGATCAATGCAAGCTAAACAAACCTATTCTGATGTTGTTGGAACATTTTCAAAAAAAGCTGTTATTGCAAGGACGTTCTCTTTTGTTTTGCACAGTGGTATTCGGTTATGAATATCCAGCACCTCAGTCGATGAGGCAAGGGCCGAGATCCCTTCATCGGGGGGGACCCCTTGGACAGAAGTTTGCGTTACGGTAATAACTTCACTATAGTCGATTACTTTTTACTTTGCATCGTGCTTTTCAGTTGGAATATCCTGCACGTCATTCTACGGGGAAAGAGCCAAGATCCCTTCACCGGGAGTGACCTCTTTAGCAATGGTTTTTGCCACTATATTTTTATAAAAAGCTATCCGGTTCCTTCAACGATATCAAGTTCATTACGTTAAAGGTTTTTCGCCAAAAACCATTCGTAGCCCTCCGTCATTTCAGACGGGTAGAATTTAGTATTCATGCTATGTCTGTTGGCCAAAGTCAAGGCATAGTGCATGGTAGCTATATGTTACTTTTCTGTTGCATAGATAGATGCATTGGTTTAGGACAGTCGTACTACTTTGTTGGCCAAAGTCAAGGGTAGGTACGGGTGTGTTCAAATTAACCTAGATAATGACAGGTAGAAATTGACATGTGACTTATGATTTGTTGGCCAAAGTCAAGGTCATAAGAGCATGGGGTAAAAATCAGATCGGGAGTTTCTAAAGAAACTGAAACTTGCCAGATATGCGTATACCTTCTGGAGTGTAATAACGTGAGTGGATTCCATCACGTTATCATGCGATGATAGTTGGATTCCGATTCCCACTGATGATTTGGTTTACACCTCGGTGATCCCGACTAATTCTTCTTTCAGGTTTGGAGGAGAATTTGAGGTTACAGTGGGAGGTTTCCTGATTAGATAAATTGGTAACCATTCTGATCTAGGTTAGAGTGCATGCAGAGTGTTTCGTTTCTCTCTCTCTTTGCCACCGACCATGACCTGACCCTAGACTATAACTCAGTGACTAAGTTAACCGAACTTTCTTAAAACACTTGCTTTTGGATTGTCAGAGTTGCATACCTCATTGCCACTCCTACTTTTACCCTTTTCTCCAGAACACCCCGTATTACTGCGAACATCCACTTCCATTGGATAAAACCATCGTATGTTTATATACGAACTCGAAGGAACTTGTTCCAGATTCGGGGATGGTTTCTGGTTCTGGGGAAAATGAATAGGACTATTCGGTTATTTTTTCTTTTTACCTTCTCTCAGGTTGCGAGTGCTCCTTGGATAAGGACAGTACACCTATTACGCTAATTGGATAGTCTTCTTCCAAACCATAGGCAGGTGCCGAACGGAAGGGAATGAAAAAAACCATTTGGCCTCAAAGGTATACAGAAGGTATTAATTAAAGACATATAAAGGGATTAGTAAGAGGGCAAAGTAAATTGCGACTGCTATTCACGACCAAACCAAGTATTTCATCGCCACTTCTATTTCACCTTTGTATTTCTTCGGAACACCCCGTATCACTACGAAGATCCACAGTTTATTGGATACTCCATCGTATGGATATATACGAACTCGAAGGAACTTGTTCCAGTTCGAGGATGGATTCTGGTTCAGGAGAAATATGAATAAGGTTTATTCAGTTGTCTTTAATCTTTACCTTCTCTCGGGTTGCGAGTGCTCCTAGGATTAGGACAGTACACCTATTACCCTTATTGGATAGTCTTCTTCCAAACCATAGGCTGGTGCCGAATGGTAGGGAAGGAAATAAACCATTTAGCCTAAAGAGGTGTAGAGAAGGTAATGACTAAAGACATATAAAGGGATTTGGAGAGATGGCAAAGAAATATACGGTTACAGTTGTGAATCTGATAATGGAAGAGGCATTACTAAGAATACCCGGATACCCCTTCGAAACATTTACATGTTTCAGTTTCACTGTGTATTGTTAAAAGAAAACTAATTTCCCAATTAGCCCTTGCTCCACGGTATGTATTTACTAGGTTTGATTCTCACATCTGTATGGTTTTACAGATGATGAGCATGAGTAAGTTATTGGGAATTGGGTGATCGTCCTCATTATATCGGGATTCGTTGTAATTGGTGATATTTGAGGAAATCGCATGGGTTGTTTGCCGGACGGCAAATATTTGGTTTTGAATATCCGTTGTTATGCACCAATTTCAAATTGATATATCTGTGCGTTTGTTTTAATAATGTGAGATATAACTTTTAGAAATTATGTCCATGACATTTACCAATTTCATTGGATGGTTAGGTAAGGAGCATTAAACAGCGGTGTAATTCTTCTTAACCTTAAGTACAGTTTTCAACCTACGACACACAGGGAATGAGTTATTAGATTCAAGGGGCTTATACAGAGTATTGTATGTTGTCCGGTGTCCATTAGGACAGAGAGGTTGGTACTCGTACTATATTCTGTTTACTTATGACTTCTCTAGTTCTTAGACATATGTTTCATAGAAATACAGGATCCAAGTTTTGAGAAGTTATAGGTGTATGAATAAAGTAGAGAACCAGGTATTGCAAGTATCAGGATCCTTCAAGGTGATCGAGGATGTAGATACTTGTGTATGGTATTCAGTTGATAGTAATGGTTATGAGAACTTGCTTCTCTTTTAGCTTACTCATATCTGGATGTACTCCTAAGTTGAGTAATGCTGATCAACCTCTTTCCATTTAGTTGACATGCACTGGAGACAGCTGCATGATTTGAATCTGGTTACAAATAAATCAATGCCTCTGTTTCTATATTGGATAAAGAATAGTTCATAGCTTAACAATGTAAAGGTACGGGGAGTTGTCCGGCTTATGCTTAAAACCAGACTCTGGATAACTCAAAGCGCATTTCTGTAATGGCAGTTTGTGGGTTGACCCGGGCTATGACGAGGGTTGACTTTCTACCATCTGGAAGATCAATATTGATATCGTTCTTGACTCGCCACAGTTTTAATAAAAATGGATTTTTTCAGAAAACAATAGTGGGAGTATGGTAGAACTGGAAGTGATTCCACAACCGCAAACGATTACTGAAAATTTAATAGGACCTAAAGATTGAATCTGGTTTGACATTCTATTGGCCACTCTGCAGATATGGTGGGTAACCTCAGGCACTCGAGAGGTACTTCGGTATGCTCAAGGACGATGACAAGGAGGTTCTTGTTCCCCCAGACTTGCCATTGCTGTTGTTCCAGACTGTGAGACCCGGCAGGAGGATGAGTATAGCGTCGTTCTAAACTAGCTTTAGAAGTATACGTATATATGACTCTGGCAGAGGGTTGTCGTAGTCAGTGGGAGCAGCGGAAGCATAGTGGACAAGTTGCTTATGTCTATTTATGGACTCAAGCGGATATAGCGGAGATAGATCAACTATTTCTGATGTAACAGTCATAGGTTTGACTTCATAAAAATAGGGGATGGATCTGTTAAGAAGGTAGTAGGGTGTGATATCCTGGTATTTGGATGACATACACAGAGTAGGAAGTGAAATTCCTATAGTACGATCGGATATACTTTGGTTGTCACACAGTGGTTTCTCCACAAAGGACTTGGATACTATATCATACATTCTGGTTATTAGATCTATGGGTTTAGATCTAAATTTGGGGAGTTTCCCAATCTGGATACTTAGACAGCATTCTGAAGGTGTTTTAGAATGGACGACTCCTGGCATGGTGGTGTGCCTGCAGGTGATGGAGTTACCCTATCTAAAGGTGTCTTACAGACTAAAGGGGAGAGGGATGTGCATGATTGGCAGATCACTTGCTTAAGCAATTGAGTTGATCATGAGATGTCAAGTACCACACCAGATGTTGGTTTTGCACTAGATGCAATAAGTTGATATTGATCCAATCCTGGAGAAACATTCGGAAGCAGTTTTAGAACATAAGTGGATGTTCTAGGGATATGATAATCACATCCTCCTTCGGAAGACAGTTATCATTCCAGGCTTCCAAGGTGACCTGGATG
The DNA here is from genome assembly GCA_030015575.1 of Agapanthus africanus. NCBI lineage: Eukaryota > Viridiplantae > Streptophyta > Magnoliopsida > Asparagales > Amaryllidaceae > Agapanthus > Agapanthus africanus. The sequence continues at coordinate 244,974,210 of CM057350.1, forward strand.
ACAGAGTGACTGTCAGAGTTATAGTTTTCCCTCTGACGAGGGGGCGGTATTTTGGACAGATGGTCCAAGCGGATACTGAGGGAGGCATGGCGCAGGATACTGATTAAGTTCAGTTGACGATACAGTCTAAGAAGTTTGGATTTAGAGTTCATTTATGAACCAGGTCCCATCAGATATCCAAACATATTCTAAGACAGGCATTGCACAATTCGGGAGATGGCTTTCTCCGCGAATTTGAGATTAAGAGAGACATAGAAAGAAATATCAGGGTGGATCCACTCACTGAGGCTATTCCTCGAACGCAATAGTTTCGCAAACGGGTTTTGTGAGACTGATCAGCAGAGGTGTTGGGTGTTCGGTATCACACGGGCTGTGAGTATGCGACATCGCAATAATTAGCCTTGAGTGCAAGTGGAAGATTGTTGGATATAGTGCCCTCAATGTCAATTATTGGAACGCAGGCACGTGGTTGCAATGATTGAGGGAGGTCCTATGCCGGTATGACAGTCTTACTCGTGATGATAGTATACTATCTGGTTTATCTTTACCATCGTGTACTGCTTAAGGTGACCTTACAGGTCGATATTACACGTTGATAGAGCCTTTAGGATTCTTGCTTGACTGCCAGCAGTATGATGGCGATCATATACGTGGGAGCTGGGGTTTATAAGCACATCTTTAAAGTGGTCCCTAGTTGTGGGAGTTTCAATACTCCATTAGTAGACTAGTGTATACAGTCGAGACCCCGACGAGGGGCGGTGGCCTGTCTCTCAAGCCATTGGTGTCAATTGGTTCACCTAATATGTATACAGGTACTCATTGGGTTATGAGTACACCGGACAGGACTCGCCGGGAACATGCTAGTTGGTATTATACCAGACGTCAGATAGCAGTTCCCTGGTGACATGTGTACAGGTTAGTTCATCGACGTGAGATCGTCATTTGTCTCGTGTGAGTTCCCGCTGTGCTTTGATTACTACCCTACCATGGCTCAATGGAGTCGTGCAAACAGGTTTTAGTTGGGTACAGTCCCGAGCCACATGGAGGCAGTGAGTGGATCGCCAGGGGTTTCGTCTCTCTCGGTATTGGGGGTGAGATCGCGCTGTGTCTAGGAGAGCCATTACACGAAGTCCTTGGCCAAGGCAGGAGATTTAATAGTAGGTATTCCAATAGTATCTCAGGGTGTTCTGGGCTACACTCCGACACGACTTGTACTGCTTTTGGGGGTCTGACTTTTACCAACCCCCTAAGCCCGCCATGCGATGCTCATAGACGAACGGATCGGACTGTACGGATATTGTCCTGACAGGCTCAGTAGGGTGTCAAGATGAGTTCGCTCATCGACCTCCCTTTTGGTCAATACCCGGTAGCCTGTTACGTACGGCTAGTACCTCTGACGTGCTAGTGGTTAAATCCACTGCCAAAGTATTGACGAGTCTTTAGAGTCCCCCACAGACAGTTTCTCAAGTTTTGGGCGAAACGTTGTAGAGGCCGTATGGTATATGGCAGGGTTCGATCATATACGTGCAGTAGTGCACGGATCATGATCGGACGGATCATACTAGTGGGCTTTGGTTTAAGCCGGATCCTAGTATTTGATTTGTTGGATTACTTTAGTCTCATCGCATTCGCATTCAGTCGGAATGCATATGCAGGTATGTATATACAGGTGATGGGTACTCTTGTGATCTGTCACGAGTTTACTTTAGTAGATGCCATTCTCTTTTTATCGTTGCAAACATTTGGATTAATGTTTGCATATAGAAATAATGAGCTCAAAACTATGATTAGGTGGATTAATTATGACATGGACAAGGGTGATGACTCATGGTCTTATTCTTTGAACCATGTCATGTTTAGTGATTGATTTGTGAGGTGAAATGAGAGAGAGAGAGAGAGAAAGGGCAGCCATGTATAGTGAGGTTTTCTATTCTAACTCTCACTCTCATTTGATCTCAACACAAAAGAAAAAGAGGGGAAAGCTTCTTCTTCTTCTTCCTCTTTCTTGAGCTCATTATCTCCTCACTAATGGCATCCAATAAATCCTCAAGAGACAAAGTGATGACACACATTCTCTACTTCACCTTGGACACGTCGGCTAGCGAACTTCGTTCCCGAGTTGCTTCGGATGAAGCGGGAGCCCGTAAAAAGACTCGAAGATGTGGTGCCCTTTCCGACGAGGAGATCGAGACCGGAGATGCCGCGAGGGGCTTGGGATGGTGGCCAAAGACCGAAGGACACGGATCGATTGGTATAGCCTTTCTAACCCTTCTCTAGTTAGCTAGTTATAGGTTAATGGTTTGATCCGGGTTTATAGTGTACGATAGCGCCGGTTTCACGTTTTGAAAAAGTTTTCGTTTCCTTATTTTTTCCTCGGACAGACGGCCGGGGCGCTACCGTAGATTTACACCCACTGCTGAAGACTTGGATCAGTTCAGTGAAGACCACGAGCTCTAGACATTGTACATTTTCCATTCAGTACTTTTCATTTCCTGTTATGCCATTGTTTAGGCATTGCTTTTATTTCAGCTGTATTTACTTTTCATGCATTGTATAAAAAGAATGTGAATAAATAAAGTTGTTTTTTTATCATATCTTGTCTCTTGTGTATTTATTTTTATATTGCGTAGATACGCTTAGCGTAATTACTACAGAGTAAATATGCAGCGTCCTCTGCCCGTTTATTGGGAAGCGGGCCATGGCATCCCGCCTCATAACATCCGATATGACAATAATCATCAATCATCTTCCTCAAATCATAAGCATGGATCAATGATCCGGTACATCTCATCTTGTACGGTAATCCATCGCACGGGGTCATCAAACAGAATAGGGAATCTATCGACCTATACAATAATGAGGGTACGGATCTAAAGTCTCGTACGGCTTATTACTCATTATCCGCATAAATATATATATATACACATATATCTCAAATCACATCTGTATAAACTTCATATCTTATTAATTTCACAACACCTCTATCTCAATCTCGTGTCGTGCATATCGATCTCGATCTCATCTCATACCATCATCAACTCATACTTGTTCTATTTTAATTTGTACCTATCATGATTCACTTCCCATTTCATATTCTCAAGCAAATATATCCATTAATGTCAAGTTTATCATAATTATAATTTATATCATAATCTTCCATATCAATGGTTGCGGGGGTGCTATACGCCATCCACCCGACTTCCTCCGTAGATATAAATCTACTCACCTACTAAACTCCTCGCTTAGTCGAAGTTGATGTGCTTCATCATCTCAGAAGTCCACACGAAGGTACCTGCAATCAATACACAATCGCAATACTATTAAAATTAATATCCGAAAACCGATAAGGCACATGGATTGCTTATAGGTTAGAACCTATAGTTTACGCATGCAAGATCAACCAAATAGCCTTCGTCGTTGACGTACAAACGTCCAACGACCAATTCAAATACCAAATATAAAAACCAAGAATTCAAATATCGGAAACATAGCCAAAGCACTCGCAAACAACTCCCAGATTTTGGCACAGGTAAATTGGGACTAAATAACCAAGTATAGGGGATAAGTTACAGGGTAAGTGAGCTACAGGAAAAACCACAACAGCAAAGGAAGAAGGGAACCCAGCAAGATTGCCTAAATATCCGCTGTCGCCGGCAATGTTGAGGATTTTTGGGTTCGTATTTTGGTGGTGGTCTTCTAGTGGTTTATCTAGGTTAATAGACTTATTTGATTTTCTTAAAAATACCACAGATAGCTCCAAATACCCTGTAGGCCTTTAGGTTCACAAAACCGACACGGAATAAATTCTAAGTTCGTGTATCGGGTTCTATTCTTTTTTCTGGTCTAGCAAAGCAATCTCTAAGGTCTTACAAACACTCAATACACCTTAAATTACAACTTAACAGCAACTCGGAATTTTCAAAGATCACATATCCTAATTATATCAAATTCTAAACTAAACTAGGATATTTAACATAAACACTAATCTAAAGTGAAGAGATTAGCTCATTTGGAAACTTAAGAAGATTCTTGAGTTGCCCAAAGTTTTCAGAATCCAAACATGAATGGTTCAAAGGGTTTAGAATAGGTTTGTGCATGTTTATTGTGAAGGGGGCATGAGGTTTTGAGAAGTATCTGGAGATAAGGCATGGAGGTAGTGAGGGAATTAAGGAGATGAAGAAAATATGAAGAAAACAATGGGGAAAGAGGAATGGGGCATCCAAGTCTTAATCTCCCTCTCTTATGCTCGCTCTTCCACTCACAAAATATCTCCTACACTCACTCTCTCAGAAATATCTCTGGGCATCTAATTCTATTCTTTTCACACTCAAAACTCTTTGCTTTTCTTTTCGTTTATCATTCACTTCTTACAAATCACAAACACAAACTCACAAACACAAACCCAACATGTACATGATATGGTGCACTAATCATGGAAAAAAAAAGAAAAAAATGTAAAAAAATACGGATTTGGCCAAAAATCTGATAAATATCATTATAATAAATAAATCATTTTATTCTCCGATAAATTTCCAAATATTGTAATATACTTATACTATTTTACGAAAAACCCCTATTCACAAATCGAATAGTTTTCGCGAAATATATTATTTTAATATTAAATTTCCAAAAATATTATTTTATATTTCTAAAATATTACAGTCTTCCCCCCTTAAATAAATTCGGTCCCCGAATTTAAATTTAAATCCCCAAATGCTGAAACATTTCAATAATCAGCTTAAATCAACGAGGCTCTGAAATCACTAAAAATACAGAAATACCACAGCGCATCATGTGCGCCTGAAAATGAGTGCGAAACTCAAAATCATACAGCGTCAAGCACCATGCAATCCTTGGAGTTAACAAAGAAATACACTGGAATCCAAATGAGCTATAGCCAAATCATAATACGTATATAGCACGTATCTTTGTAAAACCATTTTATAAACTGAATAACTCATGCAAAAATTTTCCCAAATCGCCGTATTATGCGTAGCTCACTGCACAAGTGGCGGACGATCATTTGTAAAGTAGTAAATATATACTTATATATGGTTTGCTCAAATTATACGTCCCGCCTTTTTGAAATATCCCAGAAGGTTTTCTTTATAAAATTTCGTGCCACGAATGTGTACAAAATCAAAACTAAGTGCAACAGGTGTGCACGAAAGCATCAGTCCAGTGCAACAGATATGCACGACAACAATATCAAGTGCATCTAGAGTGCACAAAAATCTCAATCCAGTGAAATTAACATGCACGAATAAAAATCCCTATCAAGTGCATCCAATATGCACGAATAAATATCCAAATCAAGTGCATCCAATATGCACGAATAAAAATCTCTATCGATTGCACCCGGTGTGTACAAAATTTCATATCATGCGCCCAACATTCGCGAAAATCCAAATCAAGTGCGTCAGATCCGCACCAAACATCTACTGCAGTAGCGTGCACGATAGCGAACACCATGTGTAGACGCTCACAAAAACATAAATCTGGTGCAACAAATGCAAGAAATACAAATCCGGTGCAACCAATGCATGAAATACAAATCTGGTGCAACGAATGCACAAAATACATATCCGTTGCAACCAATACACGAAAACTCATCAATATCTCAAATGCTCACAAAAATAACACCGAGTATACCAAGGTGTATAGAGTCATAAACGTGTGCAACTGTGTACACAAAATCTATCCCAATGCACTGCAAGCATATATAAGCTATACCGAGTGCATAAGTAAAGGCAAGTGCATACGCATGCATAAAATCAAATCAACAGTATCGAATCCACGAAACCATAAATACGTGCAACGATGGCACAAATCGATACCAAGCGCAATAGATATGCACAAATCATAAACCAATGTAGCAGTGTATAAAACATAAATCAACTGCAATAACTGTGCACAAGATATAAATCTCCAATAGGTACAGTCATGGTGCACAAAAACATAAATCATGAAACCCAATCATCAAAATTGAAGTCCAAGCGATAAATGTGTGATACTCGAATCACAAATCACAATAAAAGGCATTGAGATATACCTCCTACAATGTCGAAAAATATGCCGGTGCTCCCAAAACTGGCAGAGCAAGATCATCTACTTACCTCCTGCTCTCAATATGGCGTCTTCGGTCTTTGGGTCCTCGTTTCTTTGTAGATTACCAATCTCATGATGCTGCCACTCGTCAGCCCGGTCAGGTGCACTAACGGAACAGTCCCGCTGTGAAACTCCTCTAATCACCATTTAGCTAATCAACCTGACCACTCTCAACGGCACATTACTGACGGCGGCATCTGGCCCTCTGAATACGTACGATATAACTGATCCTGGGCGCAAATCTTTATCGCTGCAGTGTCCTGGAAAGATCCTTCTCGTGGCTTCTTCTGATCTCACCTACGCAGAACTATACGAAGGTTGTGCAGGGTTTCCTAGAACGGAAGCAAGGTTTTGGTAGGAATCGTCCATGCCAATTTCAAAATTTTGCCGTTCTAACTAACCCTAACATAGAATCGTTTACTAGAAATTTGACGGAATGAAATGCAAACGACTTTGCGAGTAAAGTGAACAAAGAATACAACCTTTGTAGACCGGTCCTTCACTTCATTAGCTCCGTGTAGTAGTCCCTTCGCTGCGATCATGAAGTCCCAGACTCTAGAGAGGCTCGCTTGAAGAAACGAATATGCCTGCTTTGAAGTCTTCGGGGCCGAAGATGATCTACGTCGAGGAGATACTAACCCAAGCTATCTCTTCACTAATTGTGAAATTAGTGAAGCAAACACCCTATACTAAATGGCAAGTAGTAGAGGATGATGAAGTAGGAATTTTGCTCACTTTATATTTCATATTCTCACAATCATTCATCACCACTGAAAAGCTAGAAAGCTTTTGTGTGGAAGAAGAAGAAGAACACCTAATGAAATGATTTTTTTTTTAGGTTAGAAATGCAACCATGGGTTAAGCATGGCATTCTTAACCCATGTAGAGACTTAACCATGAGCTAGGGTTAAAGTTAGGTTAACAAATATCTTAAGGTAGACAAAAAGGGTGGACAAAGTCAAAGAATCCTACAAGGTTCTTCCAAAATATCAACCATGACTTATTCCACAATTTTTGAATTTCCTTAATAATAAACATAAACCCTAATCTAACCCTAGCATAGTTCAAGTCTCATAAACTCTAGTTGTTTTTGTAACCTAGCATGTTACAATATCATATATCACGTATATATAATATTTTGTAACAAAAGAAAATAATATAATTAACATATATCACATATATATCAATGTATCATTAAGTGAGAAAAAGAATAATTTAAGTGAGCTTATATTAGTTAATGTAATGTAATATATCACATATATAATTATACATTAAATTATTAAATCAACTTTTGATTTAATAATGCGGCTATATTACAAATAACCGACTAATATAAAATGTATCAATTCATCGAATCAATACTTGATCCGATGACCCGGCTATATCACATATACCCGACCTATATCACATATCGTGAGAATACAATACGGTATCACATACTCGTATCAATCTCGGTCCCACACATATCACATATGCACTCTTACTCTGTTTCACTTGAGCCAGGAAACCTCTGTGTAGGACTCTAAAGACTCGTCAATACGCCAGCAATAGGTGATGATCATATCAAACACCCACAAGCCGCAAGCGGTCTGCTAAACGTAACAGCCACCCGGGTATTGAGCGATCAGAAGATCAACAAGCAAGCTTGCTCACACTCCTGTTAATCCAATCAGTAACACTACAGTACAATCCGGTCTCTTCATCTGATATGTCGCATATCTCGTCTAGGGGTGGTAAAACGTCAGACACCAGTAACTCAATAAGTCATGCCGATATGAGGCTCATAACGGGTCGAGAAACTACTGATAACACTTACCAGTATATCTCTGAAGCAGTCCTGGCCAGGGACTTCCTGTTATAGCCAATCGAGCACAGCGCAACATCAACTCCCAATACCGGGAGAGACGAAACCCCTCCTATCGCTCATTGCCTCCATGTGATTCGGGACTGTACCCAAAAGCCACCGTTTTGCACTTTCTCTTGAACGTGGAATGCTGTAAATCAAAGCACAGTAGGAATCACATAAGACTCTATGACGATCTCGGGTCTACAGACTATCCTATACCGGTGTCACCAGAGAACTGCCATCTGACAAGAGGTATAATACCATTTTGGACTTCTCGGCGAGTCCGTCCAGTGTACCCAGTCTCTACTGAGCACCCGTATACTATCTCTGATGTCAAACACCAATGGATATGGGATCATCCATCACCCATCTACATGGGTCGAGAAGCTATATGCTAGTCCACTCTGGTGTATCGATGCCCTGTCTCGACACACCCACGACTAGGAACATTTGAAGGATGTACTTGTTGACTACCATATCCTCACTAGTATGATCTGCATCATAATCCGGGTAGTCAAGTACCCATCCTAAGGGCTTTATCAACATGTAATATAGAGACAATTAGTGTACATGTTAAGATAAAGAGCAACCAGATAGCATACTATCATGTCAAGCAAGAAAGTCTTCCATGTAATTGTCCAAGTGTCACGATCCGAAAGAGCACGTGACTGGCCCTTGAACCATATGAAGTCTATAGGACTCCATATGATCCAAGTAAGCCAAAAGCCCAGAAATCTAAAACCATTTTAAGAGTAAATAAAGAAACTGGTTTTTAATAAGTAGAGAAAACATATTTGAAATCAAGGATTTTAAATAACAAAGCCGAATATGCATTTTAAAAATGTAAAGTCTTTTCTAAAAATTTCGGCAGAGTTTCTTTTGTAAAAACTGTCCCCAGACAGGGTACAACAAGAACAATATATATATGCAGTGATAAAAGGCATCCCCAAGCGGGAGCTAGCTATTCGTCGATTGATGGTCATAACCACGCAAGCAATATAATATACAACACCGAATGGCGAGGGTCAAATCTAAAAGAAACTCAATAAGCATGGAAACCGCAATACTACTAAGCGCGACTCTAAGGTCGAATAATACATCACTAATGTCTAAGTCTGAAACAATATACAAGTTTTGGTTGATGGAATTCTAGATACAATGAATAATACATATACAAGGGTGGTTCTGATGCAAAGAACCCACCTACCAAAAGCAATTCACCCGCAAAGGAAGCAGTGTGCTAGAAATGCCGCTATGGAACCTCTACGGCAAAACCTGCAAGAACTGTGGCACAACGGGGGTGAGTTGCCAACTCGTGAATAGAAAATATCTACAAGCAGAAACCGAATGCATGACATAATCCTAGGACAATACGATCAGATATATAACTTCAAGGAAAAAGCCTGAAGCATGATAAGGTGGCAATGTAACACCTAATCATGTATGTAGTAACAAGTACTCGTGCCAGTGCCTCAGGTAATAACATGTTATAAATGTAAGGTATGTCTACATGAAGTAAATATGATGAAGTATCAAAATGAATATCAATACACATATATTAGCGTCCCATTCCACTAATATTGGTGTAAGGGTATATATAACAGCGCCCTCATACCCTGTTATATATACAAATGAGGTGTGATCAATGTATTCAAAGTCTGTATGTAATCAATGTCTGTATATATGTGGATCCCGTCCACCTGTCACCCAATGACAGTAAGCATCATGCATTCAAATATGAGGATACAATCAAAGTCATGGAGATCATCATGAAACCTGTGCCTAGCATCGGCACGTAAATCCTCGTCCATATGGGGCTCCGTCTGCGGTATCGGCCCTCGGCCCCGGCAGTACGGGTCAGCCCATGTCCATCTCTCAACTCCGGTCCATATCCTCCAGATATCCGCCGAGCTCAAATACAATCACCGGTAGGTAGTAGTCCCTCAGCCAGGCTCACCGTCTACTACACAGCGAAACCATTCTCGCCTCGGGGTACCATACCGGGTCCACCATGTACCCGCAATCGGCCTCATCCGCCTCCTCGAATCGGGTTTCACATGTCGCTCTCAGCACCGAGAAAACTCATGGTGGACGCACTGAAATATCAAATCAAGGGTAACCGGGTTTTTAAAAAAATTATATATTCTCTTTTGAAATACCCACGGTTCCCAAATCCAGAAATATCATGGAAACAACATATCTCAATGCGCATAATCATAAGCATGATGTATGTGACATATAAATGAAATGCAAGTATAACAGTATATCATGCCACATGAAATAACAGTATGCACATACAAGGGTCATATCCTGATGCAATAATACTACTGTGTATTGACATGGCAATTATCGATTATGAAGTGTGTGAGCCGGCGAGCAAGTGTACGTGGAACATACGCATCATCGATAATGGTGCTGGTGTCCTAGCAACTTGATAGTAATATAGCAATAAACATATGCAAAGCAATGTGGATAGCATGAACATGCGGAAATCAAATAATCAACACCACAGTGAAGAATCTACATTAATATGAATATGTCATTCAGTTATGTCATTTGAAATAAGACGAATCAGGATTTTTAGTAAAATAAGGGCTACGGTATTTTTAAGAAAGATACGTCCTTTGAAAAATACCCGTAGAATCCCTTTACTCGTCTTTTAAGATATTCCTGATTCGTAGTTTTTTAAATAGGTATGACTCGGGTCTAGTCTAACATCTACTATGCAAACTACAGATCTAAGTATCAGGTCAATCGGGATGGGTATGGAAACCACCTAAATCTGAGTCGATATATATATATATATATATAATAGTCGGTGATCCCGCCTCAATAATATCGCATACGATATAGTATATCGGAAGACATCCTCGAGTCATGAGTGCGGATCTATCATCAATATAGACTCATACGGTAAATCGTCGTACGGCATCCCAATAGCTGGCTACGGGTCAATATCACATTATCTCACCACATATCAGGTATCACTATCATCATATCACATAATCTGGGATACTGATCTAAGTCTAGTACAATCGATACCATATATCACTGCGTGTGTAAGCACACGTCCAAAGGCCCGGTAGAGATCACATGTCGTATCCCAAATACACATCATATTAAATCACCGATCTTGTGTCACAATGCCCAACCTCATCGACTCATCTCCAATGTCATCCAATATCATCAACATAGTGCAAGTATAATGAATATGCAAGGGTGTGCGTGTAGGTGTAAATCTATTCTAGGGTTCGCGACTATGAACTACACTAGTTACTTCTAACCCTACACTATCCATAATACACCTAACACAGTATCCATGACACACTATAACTATCATAATATAATATATCAACTATGGACTGCGGGGGTGCTACACGCCATCCACCCGACTTCCCCCATAGATATAATCTACTCACCTTGCTTCTCATGTGCCGATGCCGATGTCGCCATCTTCATCTTCTTCGCCTCAAAATCATGTAGGGTACCTACAAGTATATCACAATGCTAAAGCACATGAAAATCACATCGGAAACAAAAATAGCACATGCTACTCGCATAGGTAAAAACCTATCGTCTAGCATGTAAACACAATCAATATCCACTTGTCGTTGACGTCCAAACGCCATCCGACAGAAACGAATCACTAAATACCAAAATCCATGCTAAAACAAGTCGTAAATCATACGCCAACTCAAGAAAATCAACCCAGATTTCACCCTAACTGGAATCAGTCAAAACTAGACATACCCAGGGTCAAGATTACTGGAAATAGGGCCATGCGCCAAAATCGAGACGGTTTCTTCCTACTCTGGCAATAAATTGCGGCCTGAAGGAATTAATTGGCGGCCAGGGTTTGGTGTGGTGGTTCCATGGTGCTTGCACATCTAACTGACAACTCAGTTTTATTTTTGGGGTCTTGGGGTGATAGCAGATTCCTAAATACGATCACAGATTCACAGTTTTCCCCGATATCGATTCCGTAAATCCGTATTCTGTGTTCTAGCTTTAGGTTTGGTCCAATCTATCATCACACCAGGGGTTCTAGGATCATCACAAGCCTCAATTTCACTTTTAATTTTAGGTCTAACCCTAAACCCTAACTTGAAGTTCACAAGTCCATCAAACGACACCATATCGACATGAAACTAGAATTGACGCAATAAGAATTGAAATACTAAACTAGGGGTGCAGAAATTACCTTCTTTGGCAACTCAAGAAAATTCTTGAGTTGCTCAAAGTCCTCAAGATCAGCCCTTGCTTAGTCCATTGTGTAGCTATTGAGCTTGGGAGCAACTTTTGTGAAATGGGGATAGGGTTTTGGTTAGGTTTTAATGGTGGATCTAAGTTGAAGAGGGAGGAGGAAGAAGAGGGAAAGGGCAGAAGCAGCAGCAGTAGCAGCTCTATGAAGGGGGAGAGGAAATGAGGTGGAAATGATGGAGGAAAGGGTCAAAAGTCAAAAGCAACCTACTCTCTCTCTCTCATCATCATGCTACTTTTCCCTTTTTCTTTTCTTTTCCTTTTCCTTTTCCTTCTCACTCCATGGTGAACCCTAAGCAACCATGTACCCAAAACATGTAACAAGTGTAACAAGTGTGGAAAATGATATGTGCACATTTTTGCACAAAATGCCAAAAATCCGATTAGCGATTTTTAATCGCGATTAGCACTAAAATAGCATATAACTAATCATAAAAACTTAAAAATGACATAATTCCATAAAGTACCCTATTTTAAAACTTTCCATAATTTTTCGCCATTTATTGTATTTAATTATACCAGAATAATAAAAAATTCATTAAAATAATATTAAATTATAAAAATTCCCAAAAATCATATTTTATTATTTTGAAACGTTACAATCTACCCCCCTTAAAGAAATTCGGTCCCCGAATTTAAATTTAAACCCCCGAATAATAAAACATTTCAGTAAAAATCCAAATTGTCGGGGTTCCGAAAACATCAATACATAGCGAATATGAAAAAAAATGTACTGCTATATAAGAAATCAATCCCCAAAAATGTATATAAGAATACCCCGTGCGTCTGCTGCGCACGGAAATCAAAATCCATATATGTGCCATACATGGGCACAAAACAACATCTAGGTGCAACGGGTGTGCACGAAACATATGTCATAGGCAACGTGTGTGCCTGACAGCAAAATTAGGTGCATTTGACATGCACGAAGAATTTCGATTTAGTGCATCTGGCATGCACCAAAATCGTATATCAAAATACTAAAGGTGCATGAAAACTATGCTGGAAGTGTAAATCAAATCACTGCATAAGATAGGCGTGAAATCACAATCAATACCTCAAATGTAATAACTATGCACAAAATATCAATACCCAGTAGGTGCATGAAAACAAATATCATGAAACTCAGGCATCAAGACTAAATCACACATACAGAACGCCCAAAATACCGAAATCCAAGATGACGGATACGTGATAACCGAATCACAAAATCATAAATGATAAATACCGTCGTCGGTAGTTCCTCCTTCAAAGTCGAGAAGGAGTCAGAGCATCCAATGCTAGCAGCGCAAGATATCTACTTACCTCTTGCTCATGGTCTGGCGTCCTCTGTCTCTGGGTCCTTATCTTCTCTGCGGATTACTTATCTCGCAATCAATCGGGTCATCGGCCCTGTCAGGTGTGCTAACGTGGACGATTCCGTTCTGGCACTTCTCTGGTCATCTCTCGGTCAATTCTCACGACCACTCGTAAAGCAGCATGTCACTGGCATCGGCCTCTGGCTCTCTGAATGCACATCACACATCTGATCCTGGGTGCAAACATTATTGCAGTAGTGTCCTTGAAGGAATCCCGCTCAAGGCCTCTTTCGATCTTGCCTATGCCGAACCGTACGGAGGCTGGTACTCTTGCATAATCTCTTCTCGCTCAATGGACATCTGTGTCCTCAGCGCAACATTTCCTCGGAAACTGGTCGCATTCCAACTCCTCTGTATGCATATCAGGTCTCCAGTCTCGACGGGAAGTAATGACAGCTCGTCAGTGTCTCGCACGAACCTCTTGTCCCGCTTGTCTGTATCATCGTCCACATCGACGTCACGTCTTTATCTGCGCACTGCAACATTCTCGGCTACCGTCCATCTAAAGTCTCTCGTATATCTCTTTTCTACCGAATTTCCCGGAAGTCATCGTCCTTTACTGAAGCAAATTCTTGTTCCGGAACGGCTGCATACTCGTCGCAACTCCTTCTGGAAGGTATATCCATATACAACGCCTCTGCGCGCGTATCGCATCTCTGATGTCAGCGGAGTGGGACGTCATCTCGTCGAAATCTCTTGCGAACTCTTTATTTCACTCTGCTTCGGGCTCGTCTCATCGTGGCTGCATGGACTGTGCTCCAATGGCTATACTCGTATCTGGAGTCTCCCAAGCAATCCATCCCATCACATGATATCCGAATGATGTTGAACCATCCGATCGATTGTCAAAACCTCATAATCCCCCAAGAGATCAACATCTTGGGTACAGTTTAATAGTATCGAGTACATGCCACAGCGTCGGTGGTCCAGCCGTAGAAGGCCAAACCCAAGCCTCACTAATGGCGCCGCGGAACTGCCGCAAACCCTAAGGTTCAAAGGCTTTCACACGGTCATTAAGTCGAGTTAGGGTTTCATTTTTCTAGAGGGTCCATAGAATCACTTGCATGTCTTTCCGAATACTTTAAACTTGGAATAATAGGTTTCCGACATTCGATCGTCTCTGTCGACTCTCAACGTCTCCTCGTGAAGTCGTCTCTAGCTGGAAGCAATCTATCTGATGACCTCACATCGAGGTAAGCGAACGAACACCTGTCCTAGTCATTCATCCTCGGGTGACTAGCGACTCACCATCATATCTCTAAGTATATACTCTTGCTGCAATAGCTCCAATCGTCTGGGCGATATCTCGTCATTTGCAGCAGCAACTGGCTCATTCGTCTGTACGCTGAACAGCGCCTTAATCCTCCAGGAAAGGCGATACATTGGCGGTCCTCTCTAAATCGGGTAGACTAGCTATCATCTGTCTCATATCCGCCTGGAAGCTCCGGCGATCTTAGCTCGTAAGCTCCGGAAGCGACATCCTATCAATCTCAGCAACAGCTGGTCTATCTGTCTGCACGGTAGGCGACATCATAACCTCTGAGGTATGCTGTACATCAACAGTCCTCTCTCAACTGGCAGCTCTAACAGTGGCCCGATCATCCGGTGTAAAACCAAGCACTCGCCTCCACAAGAGGTCACAATCATCAATACTAACTCGAGACGTTCCCATGTCACCAGAAAACACAATGGTCGGCCCTCGTACCAGACGAGCTCGCCCTGACCGTAGCACTAGCAGCAGCTCAACTGCGCTCAAACAATGGCGATAGGAACTTCAATCGAGTATCGAAGAGAGCAGATCAAAGGAAAGAAAGAAAACAACAGATCCAGTATGGATACATGATCATAAGAAGGAACAACATCAATGAAAGTATGATCATGGAACTAATAGAATCGAGGATCTCAAATGGATGTATAATCATGTTTATGAAGTGAATCACTGATCTCGAAAATATGTACATCCTAATGTTCCTTAAGCGGAGTGGCGTGTCGTAAGTATGCCGTGGAACATACCCACGGTACGTCACACTACTTTAGTCACCTATTCCACCAACCAAGGGTCATCCTACGCGACAAAAGTTCGGGTCTAATACTGGATTCTAAGTTCCGTATGGTCAAGCCTAAGTTCCGTAAGGTCAAGCCTAAGTTCCGTATATATATAGACGCCCTAGGCTCCACATAGTCAAACTTAGACTCGAACTAAGGTTAACCAAGCGCTCTGATACCAATTTTGTCACGACCCGAAAGAGCTCGTGACTGGCCCTTGAACCGTATGAAGTCTATAGGACTCCATATGATCCAAGTTAGCCAAAAGCCCAGAAATCTACAACCATTTTAAGAGTAAATAAAGAAACTGGTTTTTAATAAGTAGAGAAAACATATTTGAAATCAAGGATTTTAAATAACTAAGCCGAATATGCATTTTAAAAATGTAAAGTCTTTTCTAAAAATTTCGGCAGAGTTTCTTTTGTAAAAACTGGCCCCGAATGGGGTACAACAAGAATAATATATATGCAGTGATAAAAGGCATCCCCAAGCGGGAGCTAGCTCTTCGTCGATTGACGGTCATAACCACGCAAGCAATATAATATACAACGCCGAATGGCGAGGGTCAAATTCAAATGAAACTCAATAAGCATGGAAACCGCAATACTACTAAGCGCGACTCTAAGTTCGAATAATACATCACTAATGTCTAAGTCTGAAACAATATACATGTTTTGGTTGATGGAATTCTAGATGCAATGATGAATACATATACAAGGGTGGTTCTGATGCAAAGAACCCACCTACCAAAAGCAATTCACCCGCAAAGGAAGCAATGTGCCAGAAATGCCGCTATGGAACCTCTACGACAAAACCTGCAAGAACTGTGGCACAACGGGGGTGAGATTCCAACTCGTGAATAGAAAATATATACAAGCAGAAACCGAATGCATGACATAATCCT
This sequence comes from Agapanthus africanus, assembly GCA_030015575.1. NCBI lineage: Eukaryota > Viridiplantae > Streptophyta > Magnoliopsida > Asparagales > Amaryllidaceae > Agapanthus > Agapanthus africanus. The sequence goes on from CM057350.1 coordinate 244,990,732, forward strand.
AGGTCAATACGATCAGATTTATAACCTCAAGGAAAAAGCCTGAAGCATGATAAGTTGGCAATGTAACATCTAATCATGTAAGTAATGCCAAGTACTCGTGCCAGTGCCTCAGGTAATAATATGTCATAAATGTAAGGTATGTCTGCATGAAGTAAATATGATGAAGTATCAAAATGAATATCAATACACATATATTAGCGTCCCATTCCACTAATATTGGTGTAAGGGTATATATAACAGCGCCCTCATACCCTGTTATATATACAAATGAGGTGTGATCAATGTAGTCAAAGTCTGTATGTAATCAATGTCTGTATATATATGTGGATCCCGTCCACCTGTCACCCAATGACAGTAAGCATCATGCATGCAAATATGAGGATACAATCAAAGTCATGGAGATCATCATGAAACCTGTGCCTAGCATCGGAACGAAAATCCTCGTCCATATGCGGCTCCGTCTGCGGTATCGGCGCTCGGACTCGGCAGTACTGGTCAGCCCATGTCCATCTCTCAACTCCGGTCGGTATCCTCCAGATATCCTTCGAGCTCAAATACAATCACCGGTAGGTAGTAGTCACTCTGCCAGGCTCACCGTCTACTACACAGCGAAACCGTTCTCGCCCCGGGGTACCATACCGGGTCCACCATATACCCGCAATCGGCCTCATCCGCTTCCTCGAATCGGGTTTCACATGTCGCTCTCAGCACCGAGAAAACACATGGTGGACGCACTGAAATATCATATCAAGGGTAACCGGGTTTTTAAAACAATTATATATTCTCTTTTGAAATACCCACGGTTCCTAAATCCAGATGGAAACAACATATCTCAATGCGCATAATCATAAGCATGATGTATGTGACATATAAATGAAATGCAAGTATAACAGTATATCATGCCACATGAAATAACAGTATGCACATACAAGGGTCATATCCTGATGCAATAATACTACTGTGTAGTGACATGGAAATTATCGATGATGAAGTGTGTGAGCCGGCGAGCAAGTGTACGTAGAACATACGCATCATCGATAATGGTGCTGGTGTCCTAGCAACATGATAGTAATATAGCAATAAACATATGCAAAGCAATGTGAATAGCATGAACATGCGGAAATCAAATAATCAACACCACAGTGAAGAATCTATATTAATATGAATATGTCATGCAGTTATGTCATTTGAAATAAGACGAATCAGGATTTCTAGTAAAATAAGGGCTACGGTATTTTTAAGAAAGATACGTCCTTTGAAAAATAACCATAGAATCCCTGTACTTGTCTTTTAAGATATTCCTGATTCGTAGTTTTTGAAATAGGTATGACTCGGGTCTAGTCTAACATCTACTATGCAAACTACAGATCTAAGTATCAAGTCAATCGGGATGGGTTTGGAAACCACCTAAATCTGGGTCGATATATATATAGATATAATAGTCGGTGATCCCGCCTCAATAATATCGCGTACGATACAGTATATCGTAAAACAAGCTCGAGTCATGAGTGCAGATCTATCATCAATATAGGCTCATACGGTAAATCGTCGTACGGCATCCCAATAGCTGGGTACGGGTCAATATCACATTATCTCACTACATATCAGGTATCACTATCATCATATCACATAATCTGGGGTACTGATCTAAGTCTAGTACAATCGATACCATATATCACTGCGTGTGTAAGCACACGTCCAAAGGCCCGCTAGAGATCACATGTCGTATCCCAAATACGAATCATATCAAATCACCGATCTTGCGTCACAATGCCCAACATCATCGACTCATCTCCAATGTCATCCAATATCATCAACATAGTGCAAGTATAATGAATATGCAAGGATGTGCGTGTAGGTGTAAATCTATTCTAGGGTTCGCGACTATGAACAACACTAGTTACTTCTAACCCTACACTATCCATACTACACCTAACACAGTATCTGTGACACACTATAACTATCATAATATAATATATCAACTACGGACTGCGGGGGTGCTATACGCCATCCACCCGACTTCCCCCGTAGATATAATCTACTCACCTTGCTTCTCATATGCCGATGCCGATGTCTCCATCTTCATCTTCTTCGCCTCAACATCATGTAGGGTACCTACAAGTATATCACAACGCTAAAGCACATGAAAATCACATCGGAAACCAAAATAGCACACTCTACTCGCATAGGTAAAAACCTATCGTCTCGCATGTAAACACAATCAATATCCACTTATCGTTGACGTCCAAACGCCATCCGACAGAAACGAATCACTAAATACCAAAATCCATGCTAAGCAAGTCGTAAATCATACGCCAACTCAAGAAAATCAACCCAGATTTCACCCTAACTGGAATCAGTCAAAACTAGACATACCCAGGGTCAAGATTACTGGAAATAGGGCCATGCACCAAAATCGAGACGGTTTCCTCCTACTCTGGCCGCAATTTGCGGCCAGAAGGAATTAATTGGCGGCTAGGGTTTGGTGTGGTGGTTCCATGGTGCCTACACATCTCACTGTCAACTTAGTTTTATTTTTGGGGTGTCCGGGTGATAGCAGATTTTTAAATACGATCACAGATTCACAGTTTTCCCCGATATCGATTCCGTAAATCCGTATTCTGTGTTCTAGCTTCAGGTTTGGTCCAATCTATCATCACACCATGGGTTCTGGGTCATCACAAGCCTCAATTTCACTTTTAATTTTAGGTCTAACCCTAAACCCTAACTTGAAGTTCACAAGTCCATCAAACGACACCATATCGACATGAAACTAGAATTGATGCAATAAGAATTAAAATACTAATAGGGGCGCAGAAATTACCTTCTTTGGCAACTCAAGAAAATTCTTGAGTTGCTCAAAGTCCTCAAGATCAGCCCTTGCTTAGTCCATTGTGTAGCTATTAAGCTTGGGAACAACTTTTGTGAAATGGGGATAGAGTTTTGGTTAGGTTTTAATGGTGGATCTAAGTTGAAGAGGGAGGAGGAAGAAGAGGGAGAGGGCAGGAGCAGCAGCAGCTCTATGAAGGGGGAGAGGAAATGAGGTGGAAATGATGGAGGAAAAGGTCAAAATTCAAAAGCAACCTACTCTCTCTCTCTCTTTCATCATCATGCTACTTTTTCCTTTTTCTTTCCTTTTCCTTTTCCTTCTCACTCCATGGTGAACCCTAAGCAACCATGTACCCAAAACATGTAACAAGTGTGGAAAATGATATGTGCACATTTTTGCACAAAAATGCCAAAAATCCGATTAGCGATTTTTAATCGCGATTAGCACTAAAATGGCATATAACTAATCATAAAAACATTAAAATGACATAATTCCATAAAGTACCCTATTTTAGAATTTTCCATAATTTTTCCCTATTTATTGTATTTAATTATACCAGAATATTACAATATTCATTAAAATAATATTAAATTATAAAAATTCCCAAAAGTCATATTTTATTATTTTGAAATGTTACACCAAGTATCCACTACAATATATATCGTATGTACAATAATGGCCTCTAGGGCACTCATATAACTAACAATCTCCCACTTGCACTAGAGCCATCTGTGGTAGTATTCCATACCCAACAATCAGCAGTGGTTGTAGTATCTCATACACAACCATCCCATAAAAGTCACTTTCGGGAAAAGGCCTTTGTGAGTGGATCCGCCGCGTTAACCTCTAATTCTACTCTCCTAATCTCGATCTCCCTGGGGATCAACCATCTCCATGATTAGGTGATACTGCTTCAGAATATGTCTGGATCACTGATGGGACGGAGGTTCCTAGGCCTAAGCCACAACTCCATTGTCACACAATAGTAGGAACGAAGTTCATCTCATGAACTTTTATACACCCAGACTGCCTCTTTGGTAGTATCCTTGGTAGTGATGTATCCAGTCTTCATCGTTTAGTTTGCCAGGTATCTAGCTTAGAACTCTTCCAACATACTGTCCCTCCAATGAGGGTAAAGACAATGCGGGTGACTGACACTCAGTCGATCTTACTACCATGGAAGCTATCTAGTGATTCTCCACAGGATCAATTGATACCTTCTCACTACACCTAATAAGAATCCTAACATCCACTTAGATCTATCTCATATATCCAAAACCCAGGATTTATGAGGTATCACCTTGATCCTATATGGAGAATCCTTGTGATAAGAGGAGATTGACCGAGCGTAGCATAGGAAACTCCTTTCCTATCAAGAGTATGTCATCCACCTACAATATGAGGATCACCACTATACTCCCTACTACCTTTTTGTATATACAAGGTTCATCTACCATTTTGATGAAGTCAAACTCTTTGACTACCACATCAAAACAGAAGTTCCAACTCCGCGATGCCTGCTTTATCCCATAAAGCAACTTGCACGCGTTTCCACTGCTCCCACTGTCTACGAAGCCCTCTGGCTATGTACTTATAGACGCTCTCTTCTAAATCACTATTTAGAAATGCAGTCATGACACCCAACCACTAGATATCGTAGACATGGTATATAGCAATGACAAGTAGGATCCAGATGGACTTAAGCAAAGGACTAGAAAAGGTTTCATCATTATCCACACCTGGTCGATGACGAGAACCTTTTGCAACAAGTCTTAGCTTTGAAAGTCTCAACTTTTTCATGTACACCATGTAATCTTCTCAGCTCTTGATGGGGATTTAACCCTTCAGATAAAGCAACCAAAGTCCATACTTTGTTGGTGTATATCGATTCCATCTAAGATCGCTTAGCATCCAGCCATTCTCACATATTCCCCACTCTTGATGGCCTGCTCGAAACTAGTCAGGTCATCATATCATAATGCAATCCTCGCTCCCACTGTCATAGAGAAAACCGAAGTATCTCTCAGGTGGGCGAGGAACTCTACCTGATCGGCAGAGAGGCTGAGGTTCGTTGGAAACTATTGAATCCTTCGGTTCTACTAAATCGCCAGCTGTAGTTTGTATAGCTGGAACTCCTTCCAGTTCTACCTCATGTCCACTAATTTCTTCACAAGAAATTCCTTTTCTAAAATGGTGGCAAGCTGAGAAAGAAAACACCTTTTTCTCCTCAGTGTGGTAGAAGATATTCCCTTGCGAATGCTTAGGATATCCAACAAACTTCTACAGAACCGACCTTGCCTCGAGCTTGTCCGGATCTTGCTTTTGACATAGGCCGGACAACCCAAATCTTAACTTTCTTAAGAGATGGGCTCTTCCCTTACCATATCCCATATGGATTGGTAGGCGCCTGATTTGCTTAGAACCCTATTCAATAGGTATGCAGCTTCTAAAGTGCATAACTCCCAAAAGGAAATAGGCAACTCAGTAGTACTCATCATATAGTGTACCATATCATATAGTGTGCGATTGCTCTGCACCGATATACTAACGTTTTGTGGTGTATACGGAGGAGTAATGCTGAGAGAGAATCTCAATCTCCTTTAAAATATTCCAAGAATTCCATGATCAAGTATTCTCCTCCCTGATCACATCAAAGGACATAATACTTATACCCATTGCGGTTCTCTACTTCTAACTTATATTCTTTGAATTTCTCAAAAGCTTCAGACTTGTATTTCAACAGGAACACATGTGCGAATCTTTAGAGATCATCAGTGAATGTAATGAAGTACAAAGAACCAGTCCTGGCATGAGTAGACAGGGGACTTACATACATCATCATGTATCAATTCCAAGAGTTGACTAACTCTTTCTCTGTTTCCAATAAACGAAGCTATGGTCATCTTATCTTTGTGACATGACTTTCAAGTTTCATAAGATGTAAATTCAATGCATCTTAATGTAACTTAGCTAGTCGGGTCGCATTGATATCACCTAGTCAACAATGCTTCAAGAAGGATTCGTTCATTTCTGAACTCTTCCTCTTGTGTGTGTTTTGTACGTTAAGAACTGTTCTTTGATTTTGACCATATATGTTTTTAGATAACGTGCCTGAACTGATCAACTCTTGATATAGGAAATGTTCAAAGCATTATCCAAGAATACAAAATTATATCCTTCTTTACCAAATAAAGTGACTGATATGATATTGTATATCAGGTTCGGTATCTAATAACATTCGTTCAAAATCAATGTATTTGATAATACAGAGTGATAACTGCCAACTGCTTTGGCTGTAACAATTGCACCGTTTCTAACTCCTAAAACTTATCACCCATTCTCAGTTCTCTACCTATCTGTAACCCATGTAACATCTTACATTTGCGGGAACCTGATCTGGTATCTCATACCTAGGATGCAGAGGATACTGAGAAACAGTTCTTGGTAATGAATATACCCGAAGAAGATGCATCAGCATGCAGTTTCTTCGTTTGGGCGAGACTGGAATCCTGGTATTCCCCTATTTCTGTTAGTTATATGTATGCCCTAGAGGCCATTACTGTACATAGGATGTATATTGTAGTGGGTGCTGGGACATATATAGGGAGGACTTTCTTGCTCGACATGATAGTATACTATCTGGTTGCTCTTTATCTTAACGTGTACACTGATTGTCTCTCTGTTACATGTTGGTAAAGCCCTTAGGATGTGTACTTGACTACCTGGACTATGATGCGGATCATACTAGTGGGGACATGATAGTCCATAAGTACATCCTTCAAGGTCCCTAGTCGCAGGTGTATCGAGACGGGGCATCGATATACCAAAGTAGACTAGCGTATACCTTCTCGACTCATACAGATGGGCGATGGATGATCCCATATCCATTGGTGTTTGACATCAGAGACAATATACGGGTGCTCAGTGGAGACTGGGTACACTGGACGGACTCGCCGAGAACTCCCAGATGGTATTATACATTACGTCACATGGCAGTTCTCTGGTGACACTGGTACAGAGTAGTCTGTTGACCCGAGATCGTCATAGAGTCTTGTGTGATTCCCACTGTGCTTTGATTTCCACCTTACCACGTCCAAGAGGGCATGCAAAACGGTGGCTTTTGGGTACTGTCCCGCATCGCATGGAGGCAATGAGCGATAGGAGGGGATTCGTCTCTCCCGGTATAGGGAGTTGATGTTGCGCGGTGTTCGATTAACTATAACCGGAAATCCCTGGCCAGGATTGCTGAGATTTACTGGTAAGTGTTATCAGTAGTTTCTCGAACTGTTATAGACCTCATATCGACATGACTTATCGAGCTACTGGGGTCTGACGTTTACCACCCCTAGGCGAGATATGCGACATATCAGACGAACAGACCGGACTGTACGGTAAGTGTTACTGGTTGGATTCACAGGAGTGTGAGCGGGCTTGCTCGTCGATCTTCTGATCGCTCAATACCCAGGTGACCGTTACGTTTAGCAGACCGCTTGCGGCTTGTGGGTGTTTGATATGATCATCACCTGCTGCCGGCGTATTGACGAGTCTTTAGAGTCCTACACAGAGCTTTCCTAGCTCAAGCGAAACGAAATAAGAGCGCATATGAGATATGTGCGGGACCGAGAATAATGTGTGTATGTGATACCGTATTCTATTCTCGCAATAAATGTATCGATTGGTTGTATGCAATATAACCTAGTTATCGAATCGAGGATTGATTAGATAAGTCGATACATTGGTTATTAGTCGGTCATATATGATATGACCTGATCGTTAAATCAAGTGTTGATTTAATAGTGAAAGGTTCCTAGGCACCCTAATGAGGTCACACATGGCATCGACCATGCCAATTTCAAATTTTAACGGTGCCTACAAACCCTAACAAGATCGTTGGCTAGAAAACTAGGCGAAACATGTAAACTAGTTATCACTTAACTACAAAGAAACGGAAATACAACCTTTGTAGATCCGGTGCTCCACCTCCATAGCTCCGCAACGAAGTCCCTTTGCTGTCCAAATGAGTTCCCGGACTCTAGCGTCGGCTTCGTCGGAGAATGGGCAAGCTAGGTCGTCGATGTCCATGCCGAAGATGATCTACGTCGAAGCATCGCAAGATCAAGCTCTCACTTCACCAAGTCTTGAAAAATTGTGAAGTAAACACCCTATACAACTTGGCAAGAGGTAGAGGATGAAGAAATAGGAAGTGGGTAGACTTTATATTTGGATTTCTTACTCAATTTCACTAGTTGCCATTGATGGCCACTAGCTTTCTTCATGTTGAATAAGATGAAGAAGAAGAAGAAGATATGATAAGTTAATTAAAAAAGGAAATAAAAATAATACTTATCATAACTTCAACCATGGTTTAGTGTAGAGATTTAACCAAGGTTTAGAAGAGTGGTTAGGGTTAAAGAAGAGACAAGAATGGTAGACTTTTCAAAGCTTCAAGAAGCTTCAAAGAAAAGACAAACTAAACCACCATTTCATTTTCTCTTTATCTTTTCCAAAACAATAATAAATGGATAAATAAATAAGAGAAAAGAAACCCTAACCATTCACTAAACATGGTTTAATCTTTACACAAACCCAAAAGAGCAAGTATCATCAAACATGATACAATCTTGTGCACAAAAGTATATCACATATACAATGTGTACAAACCAAGTGAGTAAATCCATTTAAAGTGAACCAATACTAGTTAATGCAAAGTAATATATCAAATATATAATTATACATTAAATCATTAAATCAACACTTGATTGAATGATCCGGTTATATCGCATATAACCGACTAGTATCATATGTATCGGCTTATCGAATCAATCCTTGATTCGATAACTAGGTTATATCGCATATAACCGTTCGATACATTCATCGCGAGAATAGAATACAGTATCACATACATGCATTATTCTCGGTCCCGCACATATCTCATATGTGCTCCTATTTCGTTTCGCTTGAGCCAGGAAACCTCTGTGTAGGACTCTAATGACTCGTCAATACGCCGGCAGCGGATGATGATCATATCAAACACCCACATGCCGCAAGCGGTCTGCTAAACGTAACGGCCACCCGGGTATTGAGCGATCAGAAGATCGACGAGCAAGCCCGCTCACACTCCTGCGAATCCAACCAGTAACTCTTACCGTATAGTCCTGTCTGTTCGTCTGATATGTCGCATATCTCGCCTAGGGCTGGTAAACGTCAGACCCCAATAGCTCGATTAGTCATGCCGACGTAGGGTCCATAACATTCGTGAAACTACTGATAACTCTTACCAGTATATCACTGCAACCCTGGCCAGGGATTTCCTGTTATGGCCAGTCGAGCATAGCACAACATCAACCCCCAATACCGGGAGAGACGAATCCCCTCCTATCGCTCATTACCTCCATGTGAATCGGGACTGTACCCAAAAACCACCTGTTTGCACAACTCAGTAAAGCCGTGGTAGGGTGGAAATCAAAGCACAGTGGGAGACACACAAGACTCTATGACGATCTCGGGTCAACAGACTAAGCTGTACCAGTGTCACCAGAGAACTGCCATCTGACGTGAGGTATAATACCATCTGGGAGTTCTCGGCGAGTCCGTTCAGTGTATCCAGTCTCCACTGAGCACCCGCATACCATCTCCGATGTCAAACACCAATGGATATGGGATCATCCATCGCCCATCACATGGGTCGAGAAGATATACGCTAGTCTACTCTGGAATATCGATGCCCCGTCTCGATATTCCCTCGACTAGGAACATTTCAAGGATGTACTCATGGACTATCCAGGCCCCACTAGTATGATCTGCATCACAGTCCTGGAAGTCGAGTACACATCCTAAGGGCTTTATCAACATGTAATCAGAGAGACAGAAAGTATACATGTTAAGATAAAGAGCAACCAGATAGCGTACTATCATGTCGAGCAAGAAAGTCCTACCTATATATGTCCCAGCATCCACTACAATATACATCCAATGTACAGTAATGGCCTCTAGGGCATACATATATCTAACAATCTCCCACTTGCACTAGGGCCATCTGTAGCAGTGGTCGTAGTATCTCATACTCAATCATCCCATAAAAGTCTCTCTTTGGGAAAAGGCCTTCGTGAGTGGATCCGCCGTGTTGTCCTCTGAATCTACTCTCCTAACCTCGATCACCCTGGAGATCAACTATCTCCATGATCAGGTGATGCTGCCTCAGAATATGTCTGGGTCACTGATGGGACCAGGGATCCAGGGCCAAAGCCACACTTCCATTGTCATACAATGGCAGGAACCTAGTTCATCTTATGAACCAATATACACCCAAACTGCCTCTTTGGTAGTATCTTTAATAGCGATGTTACCGGCCTTTATCGTCTAGTTTGCCACGGTATCTAGCTTGGAACTCTTCCAACATACCGTCCCTTTACTAAGGGTAAAGACAATGCCTGTGACTGACATTCAGTCGTCTTTATCACCCTGGAACACTTCCAGTGATTCTCCCCAGGATCGATTGATACCATCTCACTATACCTAGTGAGAACCCTAATATCCCTTTAGATCTATCTCATAGGTCCAAATCTCAGGATTTAGGAGGTATTATCTTTATCCTACTTGGAGAATCCTAGTGATAATAGGAGATTGACCGATCGTAGTATAGGAAACACTTTTCCTATCAAGAGTATGTTGTCTACGTACAATACGAAGATGACCACCTTACTCTCTACTACCCCTTTGTATATACAAGGTTCGTCTACCATTTTGATGAAGTCAAACACTTTGACTGTCATATCAAAACAGACGTTCCAACTCCGCGATGCCTGCTTCATTATGTAAAGCAACTTGCACACGTTTTCGCTGCTCCCACCGTTTACGAAGACCTCTGGCTGTGTTCTTATAGACGTTCTCTTCTAAATCAGTATTTAGAAAAGTAGTCATGGCACCCAACCACCAGATATCGTAGTCATGGTATGTAGCCGTGGTAAGTAGGATCTGGATAGACTTAAGCATAGCTACGGGAAAAAGGTTTCATCATTATCCACGCCTGGTCGATGACGAAAACCTTTAACAAGTCTAGCTTTGAAAGTCTCAACTTTTCCATCTACACCAAGTAATCTTGTCAAGATATACTTGCTCCTGATGGGGATTTAACCCTTCAGATATAGAAGCTAAAGTCCATACTTTGCTGGTGTACATGGATTCCATCTCAGATTGCTAAGCATCCAGCCATTCTTACAGAGTCCCTACTCTCGATGGCCTGCTCGAAAATAGTTGGGTCATCATCTCATGATGCAATCCTTGCTCCCACTGTCATCGAGAAACCAAGGTATCTCTCAGGCGGATGAGGAACCCTACTAGATCGGCGGAGAGGCTGAGGTTCGTCGGGAACTATAGAATCTTATAGTTCTGTCAAATCATCAACTGCAGTTTTGTATAGCTGGAACTTTTCCAGTTCTACAGAACTGATCCTGCCTCGATCTTGTCCGGATTTTGCTTTAAACATAGGCCGGACAACTCCAAATCTTAACTCGCTTAAGAGATGGGTTCTTCCCATACCATATCTTATATGGAGTGGTAGGCAGTGATTTGATTCAAACCTAATTCAATAGGTATGCAGCTTCTCAAGTGCATAACCCCAAAAGGAAATAGGTAACTCAGTAATACTCATCATAGAGCACACCATATCTAATATTGTGCAATTGCTCCGCCCTGATACACCGTTGTGCTGTGGTGTAATCAGAGGAGTAGTACGGAGAGAGAATCTCATTCTCCTTTAGAATGGTCCAGGAATGCCATGCACAAGTATTCTTCTCCCTGATCTCATCATAGGACATAAAACTTATGCCCGGTTATTGGTTCTCTACTTCTAACTTATATTCTGTGAATACCTTAAAAGGTTCGGACTTATGTTTCAACAGGAACATATGATTGAATCTTGAGATATTATCAGAGAATATAATGAAGTATGAAGAACCAGTCCTGGCATGTGTAGACAGGAGACTTTACATACATCATCATGTATCAGTCCCAAGAGTTTACTAACTCTTTCTCTGTTTCTAATAAACAGAGCTATGGTCATCTAATCTTTGTGACATGACTGGCAAGTTTCACAAGATGTAAATTCAAACTGATTTAAATATGCATCTAAAATGTAACTTCAGCCAGTCGGGTTGCATTGATGTGACCTAGTCTACAATGCCTCAAGAATGATTCGTTCATTTCTGAACTCTTCATCTTGTGTGTGTTCTGTATACGAGGAACTGTAGTTTGATTTAGAATATCAATGCTTTTAGATAACGTGCCTGAACCGATCAACTTTTGATATAGGAAATGTTCAAAACATTATCCATCTATACAAAATTATATCATTTCTTTACTAATAAAGAGACTGATATGATTTTGTATATCAGGTTCGGTATCTAATAGCATTTGTTCAGAATCAATGTATTGGTAATACAGGGTGATAGTGACCAACAGACTTGGCTGCAACACTTGCCCCATTTTCTGCCTCATGAAACTTATCACCCGTTCTCAGTTTTTCTACCCTTTTGTAGCCCTATGTAACATATTACATATCTGGGATCCTGATCCGGTATCATATACCCAGGATGCAGAGGATACTGAGAAACAGTTCTTTGTAATGAACACACCCGAAGGAGATGCATCTCATGCACTTTCTTCGTTTGGGCGGCATGGGAATCCTGGCATTCCTCTATTTCCTGCTCTGTCTTATAACAATTATAAGTTGGAGCGGGACCAACGTTCCCCAGCTCAGTATAACAAGCGGGTTCGGTCAATACATCCATTTTATTATCTTGATTAAGGCGTGATATGGCCGCTACGTGGAGAGAGAGAGAAGAAAACACTCTGCGTGCGCTCTTGCAAGATCAGATTGGTTATATATTTTATCTAATCAGGATGGCTCCCACTGTTTGTATCAAATCTTCCTTCAAACCCTAAAAGGAAAGACTAGCCGGGATTAATTACACTCTACAAGTTCGCCAATCTTTCAGCCAGGCCAGTGTCGGTACTTTGAGGGAGGTTCCCCGTGCTTTCGCACGGACCTAATTACTGTAAACCTCGTTTTCCCAGAGGCGTAACCCCGTTGACACCTTTCTAGACACCTACTTGATCGGCTAATTGCAAAGTGCAAAACTCTCCCAGGAGTAACAATTACTCGCAGTGGGTATCGGGATCCGACTATCACATAGAAGGTATGCAATCTCATTGCAAGTTTCAACACTTGAAACTCCCGATAATTTTTTTTACCCCTAGCACCTATGACCTTAACTATTGTCAACAAATCATAAGTACTAGTCAAGTTCTACCCGTCATTTCGTGATTAATTAGACCCACCCACATGACCCTTAACTAAGGTCAACAAAGTCACGCGACTGTCCTAACTAATCGCATCATATGCGGTGTAGGAAGACATCACTTAGCTACCGTACACTGTGCCTTGACTATGGTCAACAAACACAGCACGAATACTAAGTACTCTACTTCCTAAAATGACGGAGGGTTGCGACTGGTTTTTGTGAAAACCTTTGACGCTTTGAACTTAATTTCGTTGCGGAATCAAATGGTTTTTAAATGGAATGTTTTTGAGGCTTTTCTAGTTTTGCTAAAGGGGTCACTCCCGGTGAAGGGATCGTCGGCCCTTTCCTCGTCGAATGAGGTGCGGGATATATCATATATATCGCTGTGCAAAGCAGAAACTATAGAAGAGATCAAAAGACAAACCGAGGGTTGTAGCATCTGCCAGTTATTGCTAAAGGAGTCACTCCCGGTGAAGGGATCTCGGTCCTTTCCTTATCGAATAAGGTGCAGGATGTTCTACAATGAACACCGCGATGCAAAGCAAGAACTGTAGCTACCTGTTTTATTTTGAAATTCGATTCCACAACATCAATTAGGTTTATTTTCTTTCATTAATCTCATTAATGAATATCCCATCATTTAAATTACCTAAACATCACAGATAGATATGACGTACACTTATGCCATCCGCATTCGCCTCGATGTCCCCTCGTGCACCGTTAGGTTAGGTAACTAACGGCAAAGCGGGGCAGGGCTAGCGCGGGTCTAAAACATAAGTAACGTCTATATAATATATCATATATACTATATACAATATCTGCCACAGAACATCGCATGATCTCATCACAGATAAAGCACAGCAGAAGAAACATATGAAATATTGGATATACTAGGACGTCCGTGTTTTCAATACGAGCCAGTATAAAACACGGATTCCACGGTCGTGATGAATAGCCAATCCCACACCCTTAGACCCCTACGAGAGCGGCAAGCAACCCTACCAATTCTAGGGTTAGGAGACCCGGACTCGACTCCTCGAGATGGTCTCCCACTGGACCCTAGAACCCGGTTACTTATGCTCCCCTCCTTGGGTCTATCCTAGTGCAGAAAAGTAAATAATATACAAACGGTGACTACTTCCGCAACCTGGAAGTGCCCCAATAAAAGAATATTACATACAAGTTTTTACATGAATGAAAATGAAAAACACTCATCTCACATAAAAACCCCCAGGCTATTCAAACACGACGATCCAATATAACATATCCAGCAACACATAACATCACATGTCATCAACGTAAGTAAATATGCGCATCCCAATTGTCGTTGACATATAGCAACGAAACCGGCGACATCACATATTACACTTACGGTCACAGAAAAGAAAGTGTAAAACTACAACAGTTGGAATCCGCAACCACCTCAGACATCGCATGCCTGACCAAATGAGTTACTTAGACATCACATGCCTAACAATTATAAACTTTGCATTTCAGTCTCATTATCGAAAACTCTTTTCAATATCAAGTCGGGCAATTCAACAGGATCCCCGACATTCTGATCGAATGCTCGTCACAAACTTCAATAGACGGCCGCACCCCCGACGCCGTCGACAAAGTGCACCAAGGCGGAACACCGCTACCGCGAGCACCCGAACGGATGCTTTCGGCGACGGGGTTCTCCTACAGTCACTTGGTCGGGGCTATGGAGTGAGGCTGTCTATTAAGTTTACCCGGCGAGTATCCGCGTACGCTACGTGATTGCGACGGACTTTTGATCACATCAAAATTCCGTGGCAACCAATCAAGTGAGACTAAATTGCTATGTTTATAATATTCATCCCGTTATCTCATAACAATTTGTGAATTCCAACTATTGTATCACATTCCAGATAAATAGAAAATGCTAAACTTTTCGATCGAACAATCGAACACCCAAGTTTTCCCGATACAGCTCAACACATGAAATAAGTCTAACAACATTCAGTTCGTGCCTCAGTACCAACGGTCCAGCCGTAGAAGGGTCAAGCCAACGCCTCACATGTGGCACGCCGTAATGCCCCAAACCCGAAGGTTCAAAGGGCAGTTCAAGACGGTCACATAATCGAGTTAAGGTTTGTTGTCTTCTAGAGGGTCCATCGCATTACTTGCACTACTTAGAACGTCGTTAAACTACGGAAAAATCCAACAATTGGAAATTTCCCGGTAGGGGAAAAGTTGGGTATTTATACCCGGTCGAACTTTTTAACATATTCTAAAAATACCCGGAAAAGCCACACTAACAAAATTAGACAGTCCGATCAATACACCGAGTTCCCAATACAACCCAGAAAATGCAACTCTGGAAAAAATATTAAAAATCCCCAAAAAAAACCAGCACTGTATACTAGGAATTACTGTGCACATTTCATCAAATAAAGATACATTATGGCCGCGGATCCGCCGCATAAGCCATGCTTATGCGGCGGAAACGCGGCTCTTTGATGGATACAGGAGCTCAAATTTCACAGTAAGTCTTAGATCTTCCTGCTGATGTTTCTGAATATTTTTAATCTACAAAAAACCACGTTTTTCAAAAACGTCCAGAGAGCATTTTTCAAGTCAAGTTTTGGGTCGATCGGACTTCTAATTCCGTCGGGACTTCGCCTAAGGCTCTAGCTAGGCTCTGATACCAGTGAAAGGTTCCTAGGCACCCTAATGTGGTCACACAAGGCATCGGCCATGCCAATTTCAAATTTTAACGGTGCCTACAAACCCTAACAAGATCGTTGGCTAGAAAACTAGGCGAAACATGTAAACTAGTTATCACTTAACTACAAAGAAACGGAAATACAACCTTTGTAGATCCGGTGCTCCACCTCCATAGCTCCGCAATGAAGTCCCTTTGCTGTCCAAATGAGTTCCCGGACTCTAGCGTCGGCTTCGTCGGAGAATGGGCAAGCTAGGTCGTCGATGTCCATGCCGAAGATGATCTACGTCGAAGCATCGCAAGATCAAGCTCTCACTTCACCAAGTCTTGAAAAATTGTGAAGTAAACACCCTATACAACTTGGCAAGAGGTAGAGGATGAAGAAATAGGAAGTGGGTAAACTTTATATTTGGATTTCTCACTCAATTTCACTAGTTGCCATTGATGGCCACTAGCTTTCTTCATGTTGAATAAGATGAAGAAGAAGAAGAAGATATGATAAGTTAATTAAAAAAGGAAATAAAAATAATACTTATCATAACTTCAACCATGGTTTAGTGTAGAGATTTAACCAAGGTTTAGAAGAGTGGTTAGGGTTAAAGAAGAGACAAGAATGGTAGACTTTTCAAAGCTTCAAGAAGCTTCAAAGAAAAGACAAACTAAGCCACCATTTCATTTTCTCTTTATCTTTTCCAAAACAATAATAAATTTATAAATAAATAAGAGAAAAGAAACCCTAACCATTCACTAAACATGGTTTAATCTTTACACAAACCCAAAAGAGCAAGTATCATCAAACATGATACAATCTTGTGCACAAAAGTATATCACATATACAATGTGTACAAACCAAATGAGTAAATCCATTTAAAGTGAACCAAAACTAGTTAATGCAAAGTAATATATCAAATATATAATTATACATTAAATCATTAAATCAACACTTGATTCAATGATCCGGTTATATCGCATATAACCGACTAGTATCATATGTATCGGCTTATCGAATAAATCCTTGATTCGATAACTAGGTTATATCGCATATAACCGTTCGATACATTCATCGCGAGAATAGAATACAGTATCACATACATGCATTATTCTCGGTCCCGCACATATCTCATATGTGCTCCTATTTCGTTTCGCTTGAGCCAGGAAACCTCTGTGTAGGACTCTAATGACTCGTCAATACGCCGGCAGCGGATGATGATCATATCAAACATCCACATGCCGCAAGCGGTCTGCTAAACGTAACGGCCACCCGGGTATTGAGCGATCAGAAGATCGACGAGCAAGCCCGCTCACACTCCTGCGAATCCAACCAGTAACACATACCGTATAGTCCGGTCTGTTCGTCTGATATGTCGCATATCTCGCCTAGGGCTGGTAAACGTCAGACCCCAATAGCTCGATAAGTCATGCCGACGTAGGGTCCATAACATTCGTGAAACTACTGATAACTCTTACCAGTATATCACTGCAACCCTGGCCAGGGATTTCCTGTTATGGCCAGTCGAGCATAGCACAACATCAACCCCCAATACCGGGAGAGACGAATCCCCTCCTATCGCTCATTACCTCCATGTGAATCGGGACTGTACCCAAAAACCACCTGATTGCACAACTCAGTAGAGCCGTGGTAGGGTGGAAATCAAAGCACAGTGGGAGACACACAAGACTCTATGACGATCTCGGGTCAACAGACTAAGCTGTACCAGTGTCACCAGAGAACTGCCATCTGATGTGAGGTATAATACCATCTGGGAGTTCTCGGCGAGTCCGTTCAGTGTACCCAGTCTCCACTGAGCACCCGCATACCATCTCCGATGTCAAACACCAATGGATATGGGATCATCCATCGCCCATCACATGGGTCGAGAAGATATACGCTAGTCTACTCTGGAATATCGATGCCCCGTCTCGATATTCCCTCGACTAGGAACATTTCAAGGATGTACTCATGGACTATCCAGGCCCCACTAGTATGATCTGCATCACAGTCCTGGAAGTCGAGTACACATCCTAAGGGCTTTATCAACATGTAATCAGAGAGACAGAAAGTATACATGTTAAGATAAAGAGCAACCAGAGAGCGTACTATCATGTCGAGCAAGAAAGTCCTACCTATATATGTCCCAGCATCCACTACAATATACATCCAATGTACAGTAATGGCCTCTAGGGCATACATATAACTAACAAATGATTTAATGTATAATTATATATTTAATATATTACTTTACATTAACTGGTATTGGTTCACTTAAGATTGATTATCTTACTTGATTGTGCACATTGTATATGTGATATATTTTTGTGCACAAGATTGTATCATGCTTGATGATACATGCAAACTTGGGTTAGTGTATGCTTTAAACCTTGTTTAGTTAATGGTTAGGGTTTAGGGTTTTTTTTTATTTATTTTATGAAAATATAATGAAATGGTGGCTTTATTTTCTTTCTTTGCTTGAAGCTTCAAAGCATCTTTGAAAAAGTCTTCCATTTTGTTTTACCCTTAACCTAACCATTTAACTAAACCATAGTTTATTCTCTACACTAAACCATGGTTGCATTATGATAACTCTTCACTTGATTTTTCATTTTCAATGTAATTGATAATCTTTTCTTTTTCTTCTTCTTCATGAGAAAGAAAAGAAAAGTTTGCTTCAAAAATGTCAAGTGATGATTCCAAGTGAGAAATCCAAATCCAAAGTGAACCCACTTCCTATTTCTTCATCCTCTACCACCTGCCAAGTAGTATAGGATGTTTTCGTCATAAGTTTCATGACTTGGTGAAGTTGGAACTTGATCTTGAGTTGCCTCGACGTAGATTATCTTCGGCATCGAAGTTGACGACCTAGCCCGATCATTTCTTCGACGATACCGATGCTAGAGCCCAGGATCCGATGATCGCAGCGAGGGGACATCATCACGGAGCTATGGAGGTGGAGGACCGGATCTACAAAGGTTGTATTTTCCGTTCACTCTTAGTTAAATTGTTAACTAGTTGCATATTTCTCCTAAACTCTAGTCAACGATCGCATTAGGGTTCCTCGGCACCGGAAATTTTTGAATTTGGCATGGTTGATGACTTGTGGAACCTCCTTAGAGTGCCAAGGAACCCTACAGTGGTATCAGAGCCTAGCTAGAGCCTTAGGCGATGCGTAGACGATGTTAGAAGTCCGATCGAACCCGAAACCCTAATCCGAAACCCTTCTCTGTACAATTTTTCTAAACTGGGATTTTTGCGAATTAAAAATATGCAGAAAATTCAGCAGGTTTTTTTAGTAATTACTGTGCAGCACGTGATCATGATTCGATTAAAGCGCGGCGGAACTGCGGCACAAGCATGGCTTGTGCGGCGGTTCCACGGCCAAGTAGTCACATTAGCTTTTGAAAATTGTACAGTAATTCCTATATTTTAGTGCTGTATTTTCTAGGAATTTTTAATATTTACTTAAGAGTTGAGTTTTCTGGGTTGTATTGGGGACTCGGTGTTTCGATCGGGAAGTTTAACTTCGTCTGTGTTTTTCCGGATAATTTTAGAATATGTTGAAAAGTTCGACCGGATATAAATACCCACTTTTTCCCCTGCTGGGAAATTTCCAAGTGTTGGATCTTTTCGTAGTTTAATGACGTTCTAAGTAGTGCATGTAACGCGATGGTCCCTCTAGAAGACAACAAACCTTAACTCGATTATGTGACCGTCTTGAACTGCCCTTAGAACCTTAGGGTTTGGGGCAGTACGGTGTGCCACATGTGAGGCGTTGGCTTGACCCTTCTACGGATGGACCGTTGGTACTGAGGCATGAAGTGAATGTTTTTAAACATATTTCATGTGTTGAGCTGTTTCGGGAAAACTTGGGTGTTTGAATATTCGATCGGAAAGTTTAACATTTTCTATTTATCTGGAATGGGATACAATACTTGGAATCCACAAGTAGTTATGAAATAACTGATATGAATGTTATAAACATAGCACTTTAGTCTCACTTGATTGGTTGCCACGGAATTTTGATGCGATCAAAAGTCCGTCACAATCACATAGCGTACGCGGATATTCGCCGGTAAACTTAATAGATAGCCATGCCCCATAGCCCCGACCAAGTGACTGTAGGAGAACCCCATCACCGAAAGCATCCGTTCGGGTACTCTCGGCAGCGGTGTTCCGCCTTAGTGCACTTCGTCGACGGTATTGGGGGTGCGGCCGTCTGCTAAAGTTTACGATGAGCATTCGATCAGAATGTCAGGAATCCTGTTGAATTGCCCGACTTGATATTGAAAAGTGTTTTCAATAATGAGACTAAAATGCGGTGTTTATAATCGTTAGGCATGTGATGTCTAAGGAATTCATTGGTTTAGGCATGCGATGTCTAAGGAGGTTGCGGATTCCAACTGTTGTAGTTTTACACTTTCTTTTCTGTGACCCTAAGTGTAATATGTGATATCGCCGGTTTCGTTGCTATATGTCAACGACAATTGGGATGCACATATTTACTTACGTTGATGACATGTGATGTTATGTGTTGCTGGATATGTTATATTGGATCGTCGTGTTTGAATAGACGGGGTTTTTTTTATGTGAGATGAGTGTTTTTCATTTTCATTCATGTAAAAACTTGTATGTAATATTCTTTTATTGGGGCACTTCCAAGTTGCGGAAGATGTCACCATTTGTATATTATTTACTTTTCCGCACTAGGATAGACCCAAGGAGGAGGGCACAAGTAACCGGGTTCTGGAGTCCAGTGGGAGACCAACTCGAGGAGTCGAGTCCGGGTCTCCTAACTCTAGAATTGGTAGGGTTGCTTGCCGCTCTCGTAGGGGTCTAGGGGTGTGGGTTTGGCTATTCATCGCGACCGTGGAATCTGTGTTTTATACTGCCTCGTATTGAAAACACGGACTTCCTAGTATATCCAATATTTCATATGATTCTTC
Organism: Agapanthus africanus; assembly: GCA_030015575.1. Lineage (NCBI taxonomy): Eukaryota > Viridiplantae > Streptophyta > Magnoliopsida > Asparagales > Amaryllidaceae > Agapanthus > Agapanthus africanus. Next base: position 245,011,490 of record CM057350.1, read on the forward strand.
TGCTGCGATATCTGTGATGTGATCATTTGATGTTCTGTGATAAATACTGTATATAGTATATATGATATATTATATAGATGTTACTTATGTTTTACACCCGTGCTAGCCCTGCCCTGCTCTGCCGTTAGTTACCTAACCTAACGGTGCACGAGGGGACATCGAGACGAATGCGGATGGCATAAGTGTACGTCGTATTTATCTGTGATGTTTAGGTAACTTAAATGATGGGACTTCATTAATGTGATTAATGAAAGAAAAGAAACCTAAGATGTTGTGGAATCGAATTTCTAAATAAAACAGGTAGCTACAGTTCTTGCTTTGCATCGCGGTGTTCCCTGTATAACATCCTGCACTTTATTCGATGAGGAAAGGACCGAGATCTCTTCACCGGGAGTGACTCCTTTAGCAATAACTGGCAGATGCTACATCCCTCGGTTTGTCTTTTGATTGCATCTATAGTTTCTGCTTTGCACAGTGATATATATGATATATCCCGCACCTCATTCGACGAGGAAAGGGCCGACGATCCCTTCACCGGGAGTGACCCCTTTAGCAAAACTAGAAAAGCCTAAAAAACACACCATTTTAAAATCATTTGATTCTACAACGATATCAAGTTCATTACGCAATAGGTTTTCAGAAAAACCTGTCGTAGCCCTCCGTCATTTCAGATAAGTCCTACTTAGTATTCGTGCTACGTTTGTTGACCTCCGTCAAGGCGTAGTGTGCGGTAGCTAACTAGTATTTATCTGTTTATGCATATGATGCAGATTGGGTTAGGGTAGTCGTACGGCCTTGTTGACCTCCGTCAAGAGTCGTGCGGGTAGGTTTGATTCAATCAAGAAATGACGGGTTGAACTTGACTAGTAGCTTATGGTTTGTTGACCTCCGTCAAGGTCATAGGGTGCTAGGGGCAAAATTATCGGGAATTTCAAGTGTTGAAATTTGCAATGAGATTGCATACCTTCTATGAGATAGTTGGATCCCGATACCCGCTGTGAGTAAGAGTTACTCCTGGGAGAGTTTTACACATTATAATTAGCCGATCAAGTAGGTGTCTAGAAAGGTGTCAACGGGGTTACGCCTCTGGGAAAACGAGGTTTACTGTAATTAGGTCCGTGCGAAAGCACGGGTAACCTCCCTCAAAGTACCGACACTGGCCTGGCTGAAAGATTGGCGAACTTGTAGCGTGTAATTAATCCCGGCTAGTCTTTCCTTTTAAAGGTTTGAAGGAAGATTTGATAAAAATAGTGGGAGCCATCCTGATTAGATAAAATAATAACCAATCTGATCTTGCAAGAGCATACGCTGAGTGTTTTCTTCTCTCTCTCTCCCGGTAGCGACCATATCACGCCTTAATCAAGATAATAAAACGGATATATTGACCGAACCCGCTTGTTATACTGAGCTGGGGAATTTTGGTCCCGCTCCAACTTATAATTGTTATAAGACAGAGCAGGAAATTGGGGAATACCAGATTTCCCGTGCCGCCCAAATGGAGAAAGTGCATGATGATGCATCTTCTTCGGGTGTGTTCATTACAAAGAACTGTTTCTCAGTATCCTCTGCGTCCTAGGTATTTGATATCGGATCAGGATCCCAGATATATAATCTGTTACATAGGGCTATGGAAAGGTAGAGAACTGAGAAAGGGTGATAAATTTCATGAGGCGGAAAACGGGGCAAGTGTTGCAACCAAGTCTGTTGGTCACTGTCACCCTGTATTACTTATACATTGATTCTGAACAAATGTTATTAGATACCGAACCTGATATACAAAATCATATCAGTCTCTTTATTTAGATAAAGAAGGATATAATTTTGTATTGTTGGATGATGTTTTGAACATTTCCTATATCAAGAGTTGATCGGTTCAGGCACGTTATCTAAAAGCATTGATGTTCTAAATCAAACTACAGTTCTTAGTATACAGAACACACACAAGAGGAAGAATTCAGAAATGAACGAATCCTTCTTGAGGCATTGTAGACTAGGTCATATCAATACGACCCGACTGGCTGAAGTTACATTTAGATGAATATTTAAATTAGTTTGAAATTACATCTTGTGAAACTTGCCAGTCATGTCACAAAGATTAGATGACCATAGCTCTGTTTATTGGAAACAGAGAATGAGTTAGTAAACTCTTGGGATTGATACATGCTGATGTATGATGGTCCCCTGTCATGCCAAGACTGGTTCTTTGTATTTCATTACATTCTCTGATAATCTCTCAAGATTCAGACATATGTTCCTGTTGAAACACAAGTCCGAACCATTTGAGATATTCAAAGAATATAAGTTAGAAGTAGAGAACCAAAATACGGGTATAAGTATTATGTCCTTTGATGAGATCAAGGAGGAGAATACTTGAGCACGGAAATCCTGGACTATTCTAAAGGAGAATGAGATTCTCTCTCAGCATTACTCCTCCGTATACACCAAAGCACGATGGTATATCGGGGCGGAGCAATCACACCTTATATGATATGGTCTGCTCTATGATGAGTACTACTGAGTTACCTTTTTTACTATTGGGTGTTATGTACTTGAGAAGTTGCATACCTATTGAATAGGGTTCCAATCAAATCAGTTGCCTACTACTTCATATGAGATATGGAAAGGGAAGAGCCCATATCTTAAGTCAGTTAAGATTTGGGGTTATCCAGCCTATGTCTAAAAAGAAAAATCCGGACAAGCTCGAGGCAAGGTCTGTTATGTAGAACTGGAAATGTTCCAGCTTTGCAAACTGCAGCTGATGATTTGGTAGAACCAAAGGATTCAATAGTAACCAACGAACCTCAGCCTCTCCGCCGATCTAGTAGGGTTCTTCACCTACCTGAGAGTTACTTCGGTTTCTCTATGACAGTGGGAGCGAGGATTGCATGATGAGATGATGACCCAACTAGTTTCGAGCTGGCCATCAGGAGTGAGACTCTGTAAGAATGGCTGGATGCTTAGCGATCTGAGATGGAATCTTTATACACCAACAAAGTATGGACTTTAGTTGCGATATCTGAAGGGTTAAATCCCCATCAGGAGCAAGTATATCTTGAGAAGATTACTTGGTGTATAAGGAAAAGTTGAGACTTTCAAAGCTAGACTTGTTAAAGGTTTTCGTCATCGACAAGGCGTGGATAATGATGAAACCTTTTTCCAATGGCTATGCTTAAGTCCATCCAGATCCTACTTGCCACGTCTACATACCATGACTACGATATCTGGCGGTTGGGTGCCATGACTGCTTTTCTAAATAAAGTTTTAGAAGAGAACGTCTATAAGTACACAGCCAGAGGGCTTCGTAAATAGTGGGAGCAGCAGAAACGTGTGCAAGATGTTTTATATGATGAAGAAGGCATCGCGGAGTTGGAACATCTGTTTTGATGAGTTAGTCAAACAGTTTGACATCATCAAAATGGAAGATGAACCTTGTATATACAAAAAGGTAGTAGGGAGTATGGTAGTGATCCTCGTAGAGTACGTGGATGACATACTTATGATAGGGAAGGAGTTTCCTATGCTACGTTCGGTCAATCTCCGCTTATCACAATGATTCTCCATATAGGATCAAAGTGATACCTACTAAATCCTGGGTTTTGGATCTATGAGATTGATCTAATTGGATATTAGGATACTCACTAGTTGTAGTGAGATGGTATCAATTGATCCTGGGGAGAATCACTGGAAAGGTTCCAGGGTGATAAGGACTACTGAATGTCAGTCAGAGGCATTGTCTTTACCCTCAGTGAAAGGACGGTATGTTGGAAGAGTTCCAAGCTAGGTACCGTGGCATACTAGACGATAAAGGCTGGATACATCGCTACTTAAGATGCTACCAAAGAGGCGGTCTGGATGTATATTTGTTCATGAGATGAACTTAGTTCCTCCAATTGTGTGACAATGGAGTTATGGCTTATGCCAAGGAACGTCCGTCCCATCAGTGATCCAGACATATTCTAATGCAGTATCACCTAATCATGGAGATGGCTGATCTCCAAGGTGATCGATGTTAGGAGAGTAGACTCAGAGGACAACACGGTGAATCCACTCACAAAGGCCTTTTCCCAGAGAGAGACTATTATGGGATGGTTGAGTACGAGATACTACAACCACTGCTACAGATGGCCCTAGTGCAAGTGGGAGATTGTTAGTTATATGTATGCCCTAGAGGCCATTACTGTACATAGGATGTATATTGTAGTGGATGCTGGGACATATATATGGAGGACTTTCTTGCTCGACATGATAGTATGCTATCTGGTTGCTCTTTATCTTAACGTGTACACTGATTGTCTCTCTGTTACATGTTGGTAAAGCCTTTAGGATGTGTACTTGACTACCTGGACTATGATGCGGATCATACTAGTGTAGACATGGTAGTCCATAAGTACATCCTTCAAGGTCCCTAGTCGTGGGTGTATCGAGACGGGGCATCGATATACCAGAGTAGACTAGCTTATACCTTCTCAATCCATACAGATGGGGGATGGATGATCCCATATCCATTGGTGTTTGACATCAGAGATGATATACGGGTGCTCAGTGGGGACTGGGTACACTGGACGGACTCGCCGAGAACTCCCAAATGGTATTATACCTTACGTCAGATGGCAGTTCTCTGGTGACACTGGTATAGAGTAGTCTGTTGACCCGAGATCGTCATAGAGTCTTGTGTGATTCCCACTGTGCTTTGATTTCCACCTTACCATGTCCAATAGGGCATGCAAAACGGTGGCTTTTGGGTACAGTCCCGAATCGCATGGAGGCAATGAGCGATAGGAGGGGATTCGTCTCTCCCGGTATAGGGAGTTGATGTTGCGCTGTGTTCGATTGGCTATAACCGGAAATCCTTGGCCAGGGTTGCTGAGATTTACTGGTAAGTGTTATCAGTAGTTTCTCGAACTGTTATAGACCTCATATCGACACGACTTATCGAGCTACTGGGTTTGACGTTTACCACCCCTAGCCGAGATATGCGACATATTAGACGAACAAACCGGACTGTATGGTAAGTGTTACTGGTTGGATTCACAGGAGTGTGAGCGGGCTTGCTCGTCGATCTTCTGATCGCTCAATACCCGGGTAGCCGTTACGTTTAGCAGACCGCTTGCGGCTTGTGGGTGTTTGATATGATCATCACCTGTTGCCGGCGTATTGACGAGTCTTTAGAGTCCTACACAGAGGTTTCCTGGCTCAAGCGAAACGAAATAGGAGCGCATATGAGATATGTGCGGGACCGAGAATAATGCGTGTATGTGATACCATATTCTATTCTCGCAATAAATGTAATGATTGGTTGTATGCGATATAACATAGTTATCGAATCGAGGATTGATTCGATAAGTCGATACATTGGATGTTAGTCGGTCATATACGATATGACCGGATCGTTAAATCAAGTGTTGATTTAATGATTTAATGTATAATTATATATTTGATATATTACTTTACATTAACTAGTATTGGTTCACTTAAGATTGATTAATTGGTTCACTTAAGATTGATTATCTCACTTGATTGTGCACATTGTATATGCGATATATTTTTGTGCACAAGATTGTATCATGTTTGATGATACATGCAAACTTAGGTTAGTGTATGCTTTAAGCCATGTTTAGTTAATGGTTAGGGTTTAGGGTTTTATTTTATTTATTTTATGAAAATATAATGAAATGGTGGCTTTATTTTCTTTCTTTGCTTGAAGCTTCTTGAAGCTTCAAAGCATCTTTGAAAAAGTCTTCCATTTTGTTTTTCCCTTAACCTAACCATTTAACTAAACCCTAGTTTATTCTCTACACTAAACCATGGTTGCATTATTATAACTCTTCACTTGATTTTTCATTTTCAATGTAATTGATATTCTTTTCTTCTTCTTCTTCTTCATGAGAAAGAAAAGAAAAGCTTGCTTAAAAAATGTCAAGTGATGATTCCAAGTGAGAAATCCAAATCAAAAGTGAACCCACTTCCTATTTCTTCATCGTCTACCACTTGCCAAGTAGTATAGGGTGTTTTCTTCACAAGTTTCATGACTTGGTGAAGTTGGAGCTTGATCTTGTGTTGCCTCAACGTAGATCATCTTCGGCATCGAAGTCGACGACCTAGCCCGATCATTTCTTCGACGATACCAACGCTAGAGCCCGGGATCCGATGATCGCAGCGAGGGGACATCATCACGGAGCTATGGAGGTGGAGGATCGGATCTACAAAGGTTGTATTTTCCGTTCACTCTTAGTTAAGTTGTTATTTAGTTGCATGTTTCGCCTAAACTCTAGTCAACGATCGCATTAGGGTTTCTCGGCACTGGAAATTTTTGAATTTGGTATGGTTGATGCCATGTGGAACCTCCTTAGAGTGCTAAGGAACCCTATAATTTTTTGCTCTGTCTTATAACAATTATAAGTTGGAGCGGGTCCAACGTTCCCCGGCTCAGTATAATAAGCAGGTTCGGTCAATACATCTATATTATTATCTTGATTATGGCGTGACATGATCGCTACCTGGAGAGAGAGAGAAGAAGAAAACACTCAGCGTATGCTCTTGGAAGATTAGATTGGTTATTATTTTATCTAATGAGGATGGCTCTTACTGTTTTAGTCATATTTTCTTTCAAATCCTAAAAGGAAAGACTAACCGGGATTAATTACACCCTAAAAGTTCGCCAATCATTCGGCCAGGCCGGTGTCGGTACTTTGAGGGAGGTTCCCCGTGCTATCGCACGGACCTAATTAAAATAAAGCTCATTTTCTTAGAGGGATAACCCCGTTAACACTTTTCTAGACACCTACTTGATCGGCTAATTATAATGTGTAAAACTCTCCCAGGAGTAACTCTTACTCACAGTGGGTATCGAGATACAACTATCTCATAGAAGATATGCAATCTTATTGCAAATTTCAACACTTGAAATTCCCGAAAATATTGTACCCCTGGCATCCTATGACCTTGACGAAAGCCAACAAACCATAGGGTTCTAGTCAAGTTCAACCCATAAATTTCCTGATTGAATTAAACCCACCCGCACGACCCTTGACGAAAGCCAAACTACGCCGTACGAATACCCTAATCCAATCACATCTCATGCTGTAGTGTCACGACCCGAAAGTACGGATTATGACCGGCACTTAAATTACGAAACGTCTCGAGGCGTACGTAATCTAAGTAAGCCGAAAACCCAGAAATCCAAACCAAGAAACGTAGTAGAGTGAAGGAAAAACCAATTTAAATCAAGTTATTTTGCAACATACGCCGAAATATGCATTTTTAAAATCACAAGTCTTTTCTAAAAATTTCGGCAGAGTTTCCTTTGTAAATACTGACCCCAAATGGGTACAAAACCTGATAAAGCATATATAATGAATAAAGGCATCCCCAAGCGGGAGCTAGCTCTTCTTCAATCGACGGTCACAACCACACAAGCAATATAATATACAACGCCGAAGGGCAAGGATCACAACAGAAAAGGAAACTCAAAACAGCATGAAATCCATAGAAATACAACGCGCGACTCTAAGGTCGAAAGAATAAACAACTGGTCTCAAGTTTGAAATAAATACATGTCTGGTTGATGGAGTTTAACTAGATACAACTGAAATAAATAATATACAAGGTATAATGGTGGTCACGATGCAAGTGAACCCAACTACCAAGCAAATCACCCGGAAAGGAAGCAATGTGCCAGCAAAGCCGTAATGAAACCTGTACGGCAAAACCAGCAAGAAACTGTGGCACAACGGGGGTGAGTTGCCAACTCGTGAATAGAAAACATCTACGAGCCGAAATCACATGTATGACGCAATCCTAGGTCATACGATTAATATATATAATCCTTAAAATGATAAGTCTGAAGTATGAAAAGGTGGCAAGGGTAACCATCTAACCCAAGTGTAATCCCATGTGCTCGTGTCAGTGCCTCAGGTAGCAATATATCATATGGATGAGGTATGAATGCATGAAAACAGAACACATGTAATGAAGAAACTGCTTTCATAACTTAGTGAGATTTCAGTTTATTTAAAACGAGGTATCATAAATGAAATCGGCATAAACAGTATCTAGTATCGACACAAACATAAATCCCAATATCTCAATATCTCAAGCTTCGGCTATCCGGACTGGCCTGTATCATCAAATCTCAAAATCTCAGTGTCTCAATCTCACTATCTAGGGCGCCGTCAATCTGGATCGGCCCCTAACATCAATCACAGGACCACGACGGTATCCTCCGGATATCCGACGCGTCAGATAAAATCACCGGTAGGTAGTCTTGCCCAGCCGGGCTTATGTCCACTACTCGATCTTCTTTCCCCGGGGTACCTTACTGGGTCCACCATGTACCTGAGACGGTTCATCCGGCTCCTCGAATCGGGTCTCGAAATCCAACAGAAAACTCATGGTGGACGACTCATACATCATGAGAAAACTGCAGTTTTTATTTTCCCCCAAATCCAAGAAATCTCAGGAAAATCCGAAATCCAATCATTAATAGCACGTAACCAGTGAATGTAGGCATAAAACTCCATAATACGGCATGCCGTTGAATAATATGCATGAAGTTGCAAATAATAACTACAATATCTAAACTAGCATATAAGGCAAGTACACTAATATTATGTTGAAACTATCAGCTAACAAGCTATGTCGATGAATTAGTATTTTCTAAAGTGTACGTGACATGGCAATTACCGATGATGATGTGTGTGAGCCGCCAAGTACGTGTACGTGGAACATACGCATCATCGGTAATGGTCCTGGTGTCCTAACAGCACGATATCAATAATGGTATATGAAATCACAATATATGTATGCGACGCGGAGCGAACATCAATAATGTGCGGGAGTTGAATGATAAACACAATGATAACTAATCTGCTTTTAACATAATTATAAGTCATACAGGGTGCCATTTGAAATAACACGAATCGTGGTGTTTTGCAAATAAGGGCTACGGTGTTTTTAAGAAAAGATACGTACTTTAAAATATCCGTAAAATCCGTTGGCCTGTCCTTTAACATACCCACAATTCGTTAGTTTTTTGAAATAGGTAGGAATCAAATCTAGTCTAACAACTATACTAAACTATAGGGCTGAGCTAACAGGCTAAACGAAAGGTAAGGAAACCACCTAACATCTCATTCGATACATATATAAATAATAGTCGGTGATGCCGCCTCAATAGTATCATATATGATCCAAAATCTATAATAGGACATCCTCAAGTCAAAAGTGCAGATCAATCATCAATATAAAACTCGTACGGTACATCCGTCGTACGGCCTCCCAAATCTGGGTACGGGTCAAGGTCACATCTATCACACCATTCATCTGGTATCCTTTTTATCAAACATCAAGATCCGGGGTACTGACCTACGTCTAGTACAATACTGATACCATCTATGTATGCATGCAGGTGTATGAAACACTACGTCAAAGGACCCGCAAAAATATCATGTCGTATCTCAAATACGAACCCTGTCACATCACCGATCTCACGGCCTCAAATCCAATCTCATCGACTCATCTTATATCCCGAGTACTATCCTCAAATCCAGTATATGAACACATAGTCCCATACCCATGTGTAAATATACACATCCCCATATACGCACAGGTAAAAGAAAGAATGTATGCAAGTATGTGTATGCGTGTGGGTAGGTGCAACCACTACTCTAGGGTTTCGCAACTAACACTAAACCAATCCAAGAACACCTAGAGTCAATCTTTATCATCGATAAACTCAAATCAACAAATAAATAATATATGTGTGTATACGTATTCGTATATATCACCACGAACTGCGGGGGTGCTATACGCCATCCACCCGACTTCTCCCGTAGATATAATCTACTCACCTAGTATCCTGCGTGTCGGTGTCAATGTCGCCTTCGTCTTCTTCATCGTATGAAATCCTCATGTTGGAACCTACATAGATAACATAATCGGAACGCGTATTAAAATCACATCGGGAATACCCAAAACGATAAGCTAATTTCTATAGATTAGAACCTATAGACTCCGCTTTCAAAACCATCAAACAACACTCGATCTCGTCGTACAAACGTCAAGTGATCGAGGTAAAACCCAAATACGAGAATCCAAAATTTAAAATATGAAAAACGGAAAGACGAATCCAAAACAACAACTATAGAAAAGGGTCCCAGATTTTACCCTAGGTCAAATTAGACAATTTTGCACATGCCAAGGGTCTGATTTACTGGAGATGGGGCTACAGAACCAAAACGAGGCAAATCCACCCTGGTCTGGCCTCAATTTGCGGCCAGAAAGGATTTAATTGCGGCTTGAAAGAGGGGGTAGGGGCTAGGGTTTTGGGTGATGGTTCCTAGGTGCCTGCATATAACACTGTTCTTTCAAAAATATTTTCAGGTGACCCGGGTGTTAGCAGATTTCCTAATACAATCAGAGAATCCACAATTCTTCTGATATCGGGTTTCTAAATCCGTATTCCGGGTCCTAGTCTCTGGTTTGGGTCTTCAATAAATCACCACAGGGGTTGTAGTCCCTAATTACAGCTCAATTCACCTTTGTAATCAGTTCAAACCCTAAACCCTAACTACGAATTTCCAAAGTTCACCAAAACGACACAATATCGGTTCTAAACTAACGTGGATGCTAAGGGAATGGAAATTCTACCTTAAATATGGAAAGATTAGCTCATTAGTCACCCACGAATCCCCTACAGCACAAAAATATGATTTTTCTTGGTCCATAACGTAGCTTGAGAGCTTGTGCATCTTTTTCGTGAAATGGAAATGAGATTTCGGAGTGTTTTTCATGGAGTTATTGTGGCTTGAAGAGGGGGAGGAGGAGGGGTAGCAGCAGCAGCATAAATTGGAGAGGAGAGGAAATGGTGAAGCTCAAAGTGATGGGGGCTTGGTCCAAGGTGTTGACCCCTCACCCTCTCATTCTCTCTCTCACCCATACCTCACACTATTCCATTCTTTATTCAATTCCTTTTCTTTTCTTTTCTCCACTCCCTCTAATTAACAACCATGGCAAAAATAATATGAAGGTAGGCTATGAAAATGTAACAAGTGAAATAAAATGATATGGTGCATGTTTTACACAAAACAAGCTTAAACGCGATTAGCGATTTTAAATTTCGATTAGCGCTATATTAGCATATAATTAATCATAAAAACTTAAAATTTGCATAATTAACATAAAACACCCTCTTTCTAGAAATTTCTATAATTTTCCAAATTTTCCCCATTTATCGGTATTTAACTATACCAAAATATTAAAATATTCATTAAAATTAATATTAAATTAAAAAAATTCCCAATAATAATAAATTTTTTTTGAAATGTTACAATCTTCCGCCTTAAAGAAATTCGGTCCTCGAATTTATATTTTTAGCCCCCCCAAATTCTAAAACATTTCAATAAAAAGTCAAAGTTATCGGGACTCCGAAATCATCAATACATAAAACACATCATAGCGCAATGCGTGCGCATGAACAATGAGCAGATAACTCAAAAACAAAACTCCGTCAAGTTTCTCGCAATCATCGGAGTCATGGGGAAGACATCAATGCCTAAATCCAATACGAAGTCCAATATGATATGCATCAACACTGTACATATAAACACCTGAAGGAAATGCATGCCAAACCGTTTGAAATCACTGTGCGTTGCGCATAACACTAGGCAGTGGCGGATGTCTCTAATAAGAAAATAACTATATATATATATATATAGTTATATATATATTTTGTTTACATGCACGTATCGCCGTTTTGAAAACAATTTAGAAGGGTTTCCTTGTTTTAAAGGTTTCGTGTCATCTCAAACACGTAGGTAAATACTGAGACTATAGATCTCTTTTTGGAAATCCCTTCAATATCTATCAATGCATGCAAAATATACTCAGGTACTGTCATCTGACTAGTCCTGTTCAGTACGAAAACAATAATAAACATCGTAAAAATGTACTGCTCCATAAGAAATCAATCCCAAAATATGTATATGAATACTACATGCGTCTGGTGTGCATGGAAATCAAAATCCATGAATGTGCTATATATGGGCAAGGAAACAACATCTAAGTGCATCGGGTGTGCACGAAACATCTGTCAAGGGCAACAGGTGTGCCTAACAGTAAAATCAGGTGCATCTAACATGAACGAAGAATCCGATTTAGTGCATCCGGTGTGAACCAAAATCGCATCTCAAATCTGTTGGAGATAGTGCCCTCAGAGTCAATTATTGGATCACAGGCACGTGATTGCAATGATTGAGGGGAGGACCTGTCCCAGTAGGACAGTCTTACTCAAGATGATAGTATGCTATCTGGTTTATCTTTATCATCGTGTACTGCTTTAGGTGACCTTACGAGTCGCTATTGCACGTTTATAGAGCCCCCAGGATTCTTGCTTGACTACCAGCAGTATGAGGGCGATCATATACGTGAGAGCTGGAGTCTATAAGCACATCCTTAAAAGGTCCCTAGTCGTGGGAGTTTCGAGACAGGGCATCGATTCTCCAGAGTAGACTAGTGTATACAGTCGAGACCCCGACGAGGGACGGTGGCCGGTCTCACAAGCCACTGGTGTCAGTTGGTTCACTTAAGATGTATACAGGTGCTCATTGGGTTATGAGTACACCTGACAGGACTCGCCGGGAACCTGCTGTTAGTTATATGTATGCCCTAGAGGCCATTACTGTACATAGGATGTATATTGTAGTGGATGCTGGGACATATATAGGGAGGACTTTCTTGCTCGACATGATAGTATGCTATCTGGTTGCTCTTTACCTTAACGTGTATACCGATTGTCTCTCTGTTACTTGTTGGTAAAGCCCTTAGGATGTGTACTTGACTACCTGGACTGTGATGCGGATCATACTAGTGGGGACATGGTGGTCCATAAGTACATCTTTCAAAGTCCCTAGTCGTGGGTGTATCGAGACGGGGCATCGATATACCAGAGTAGACTAGCGTGTACCTTCTCGACCCATACAAATGGGCGATGGATGATCCCATATCCATCGGTATTTGACATCAGAGATGATATACGGGTGCTCAGTAGAGACTGGGTACACTGGACGGACTCGCCGAGAACTCCCAGATGCTATTATACCTCACGTCAGATGGCAGTTCTCTGGTGACACTGGTACAGAGTAGTCTGTTGACCCGAGATCGTCATAGAGTCTTGTGTGGTTCCCACTGTGCTTTGATTTCCATCTTACCACGTCCAAGAGGGCGTGCAAAACGGTGGTTTTTTGGTACAGTCCCGAGTCACATGGAGGCATTGAGCGATAGGAGGGGATTCGTCTCTCCCGGTATAGGGAGTTGATGTTGCGCTGTGTTCGATTGGTTATAACAGGAAATCCCTGGCCAGGGTTGCTGAGATTTACTGGTAAGTGTTACCAGTAGTTTCTCGAATTGTTATAGACCTCTTATCAACACGACTTATCGAGCTATTGGGGTCTGACGTTTACCACCCCTAGGTAAGATATGCGACATATCAGATGATCAGACCGGACTGTACGGTAGTGTTACTGGTTGGATTCACAGGAGTGTGAGCGGGCTTGCTCATCGATCTTCTGATCGCTCAATACCCGGGTGGCCGTTACGTTTAGCAGACCGCTTGCGGCTTGTGGGTGTTTGATATGATCATCACCTGCTGCCGGCGTATTGACGAGTCTTTAGAGTCCTACACAGAGGTTTCCTGGCTCAAGCGAAACGAAATAGGAGCGCATATGAGATATGTGCGGGACCGAGAATAATACGAGTATGTGATACTGTATTCGATTCTCGCGATGTGACATTGATCGGTTATATGCGATATAGCCGGGTTATCGGATCAAGTGTTGATTCGATAAGATGTTACTAATGATACTAGTCGGTTGTGTGCGACATGACCGGATCATTGAATCAAGTGTTGATTTAATGATTTAATGCATATTTATATATTTGATATATTACTTTGCATTAACTAGTATCGGTTCACTTTAAATGGATTTTCTCACTCGGATGTGCGCATTGCATATGCGATATGATTTTGTGCACTTGCTTGTATCATGTTTGATGATACATGCCTTTTGGTTAAGTGTGAAGAATTAAACCTTGGTTAATGAAATGGTTAGGGTTTACTATTTCCTTATTCATTTATTCATTCATTTATTCTTTTGGAAATAGAAAAGAAAATGAGAAAATGGTGGCTTGTTTTTATTTTGTTCATGAAGCTTCATGAAGACTTTGACCAAGTGACCATTTTGTCTCATGCTTAACCCTAACCATCCCACTAACCATGATTTATTCTCTACACTTGACCATGGTTTAGTTATGATAAGTATTCTTTTATTTTTCTTTTTGGAATAACTTATCATATCATTATTCTTCTTCTTCTTCATTTCTTCAAGTGAAGAAAGCTTGCCTCCATCAATGGCAAGTGATGAATTAGAGTGAGAAATCCAATTCTAAAGTTTACACACTTCCTATTTCTTCATCCTCTACCTCTTGCCAAGTAGTAGAGTGTGTTCTCTTCAAAAGTTTTTGGACTTGGTGAAGTTGGAGCTTGATTTAGCGATGCTTCGACGTAGATCATCTTCGGCACGTCGTCGATGACCTAGACCGCTTCTTCTCCGATGAAGCCGACGCAAGAGCCCGGATTCCGGATTTGGACAGCGAGGATACTTCGTTGTGGAGTCGAGGAGGTGGTGGACCGGATCTACAAAGGTTGTATATCCGTTCCCTTAGTTAAAATGTTAACTAGTTTGCTTTTTCGCCTAAATATCTAGCCGACGATCTTGTTAGGGTTTGTAGGCACCGTTAAAATTTGAAATTGGCATGTTCGATGCCTTGTGAGACCTCATTAGGGTGCCTAGGAACCTTTCAATGGTATCAGAGCCTAGCTAGAGCCTTAGGCGAAGTCTAGACGCAATTTGAAGTCCGAACGAACCCGAAACCCAATTCCAAACATGCTCTCTGTCCGGTTTTGTAAAACGTGGATTTTTCTATATTAAAAATTGCTAAAAAATTTAGCAGGGAAAAATAAGAATTTCCATGCAAAATTTATTGGATGAACAGTAAATACCGCGGCGGAAGCGCGGTAGAATCCTGCCTTCTGCGGCGGTTCCGCCGCAACTTGATGACGTCATCATCCACTTTTTGTACAGTAATTCATTTGTTCTGATTCTGAGTTTTCTGGGAATTTTTAAATTTTTTTTCCAGAGTTGAATTTTCTGGAATTGTTTTGGGGATTCGGTGTTTCGATCGGGGTATCAAATTTTGTCTATTTGGCTTTCCGGATATTTTTTAAGAATATGTTAAAAAGTTCAACCGGATATAAATACCCATTTTTTCCCCTGTCGGGAAATTTCCAAGTGTTGGATTTTTCCGAAGTTTAACGACGTTCTAAGTAGTGCAAGTAACGCGATGGACCCTCTAGAAGACAACAAACCTTAACTCGATTATGTGACCGTCTTGAACTGCACTTTGAACCTTCGGGTTTGGGGCAGTACGGCGTGCCACATGTGAGGCGTTGGCTTGACCCTTCTACGGCTGGACCGTTGGTACTGAGGCACGAACTGAATGTTGTTAGACTTATTTCATGTGTTGATCTGTATCGGGAAAACTTGGGTGTTCGATTGTTCGATCGGAAAGTTTGACATTTTCTATTTATCCGGAATGGGATACAATAATTGGAATTCACAAGTAGTTATGAGATAACTAAATGAATGTTATAAACGTAGCAGTTTAGTCTCACTTGATCAGTTGCCACGAAATTTTGATGTGATCAAAAGTCCGTTGCAATCACGTAGCGTACGCGGATACTCGCCGGGTAAACTTAATAGACAGCCTCACTCCATAGCCCCGACCAAGTGACTGTAGGAGAACCCCGTCGCCGAAAGCATCCGTTCGGGTGCTCGCGGCAGCGGTGTTCCGCCTAGGTGCACTTCGTCGACGGTATCGGGGGTGCGGCCGTCTACTGAAGTTTGCGACGAGCATTCGATCAGGATGTCGGGAATCTTGTTGAATTGCCCGGCTTGATATTGAAAAGAGTTTTCGATTTTGAGACTAAAATGCGGGGTTTATAACTGTTAGGCATGCGATGTCTAAGGTATTCATTTGGTCAGGCATGCGATGTCTGAGGTGATTGCGGATTCCAACTGTTGTAGTTTTACACTTTCTTTTCTGTGACCGTAAGTGTAATATGTGATATCGTCGGTTTCGTTGCTATATGTCAACGACAATTGGGATGCGCATATTTACTTACGTTGATGACATGTGATGTTATGTGTTGCTGGATATGTTATATTGGATCGTCGTGTTTGAATAGCCGGGGGTTTTTATGTGAGATGAGTGTTTTTTATTTTCATTCATGTAAAAACTTGTATGTAATATTCTTTTATTGGGGCGCTTCCAGGTTGCGGAAGTTGTCACCGTTTGTATATTATTTACTTTTCCGCACTAGGATAGACCCAAGGAGGAGGGCACAAGTAACCGGGTTCTGGAGTCCAGGGGGAGACCAACTCGAGGAGTCGAGTTCAGGTCTCCTAACTCTAGAATTGGTAGGGTTGCTTGCCGCTCTCGTAGGGGACTTGGGGTGTGGGTTTGGCTATTCATCACGACCGTGGAATCCGTGTTTTATACTGGCTCGTATTGAAAACACGGACGTCCTAGTATATCCAATATTTCATATGATTCTTCTGCTGCGATATCTGTGATGTGTTCTGTGATAGATACAGTATATAGTATATATGATATATTATATAGACGTTACTTATGTTTTACACCCGCGCTAGCCCTGCCCCGCTCTGTCGTTAGTTACCTAACCTCACGGTGCACGAGGGGACATCGAGGCGAATGCGGATGGCATAAGTGTACGTCGTATTTATCTGTGATGTTAGGTACTTAAATGATGGGACTTCATTAATGTGATTAATGAAATAAAAGAAACCTAAGATGTTGTAGAATCGAATTTCAAAATTAAAACAGGTAGCTACAGTTCTTGCTTTGCACAGCGGTATATGTGATATATCCTGCACCTTATTCGATAAGGAAAGGACCGAGATCCCTTCACCGGGAGTGACTCCTTTAGCAATAACTGGCAGATGCTACATACTCGGTTTGTCTTTTGATTGCTTTTAAGAGTTTTTGCTTTGCACTGTGATATATATGATATATCCCGCACCTCATTCGACGAGGAAAGGACCGACGATCCCTTCACCGGGAGTGACTCCTTTAGCAAAACTAGAAAAGCCTAAAAAACACTCCATTTCAAAATTCATTCGATCCTACAACGATATCAAGTTCATTACGCAATAGGTTTTCAGAAAAACCTGTCGTAGCCCTCCGTCATTTCAGATAAGTAGTAGTTAGTATTCGTGCTAAGTTTGTTGGCCTGCGTCAAGGCGTAGTGTGCGGTAGCTAACTGGTATTTATCTGCTTATGCATATGATGCAGATTGGATTAGGGTAGTCGTGCGACTTTGTTGGCCTGCGTCAAGGGTCGTGCGGGTGGGTTTAATTCAATCAGGAAATGACGGGTTGAACTTGACTAGCGCACTATGGTTTGTTGGCCTGCGTCAAGGTCATAGGACGCTAGGGGCAAAATATTATCGGGAATTTCAAGTGTTGAAATTTGCAATGAGATTGCATACCTTCTATGAGATAGTTGGATCCCGATACCCGCTGCGAGTAAGAGTTACTCCTGGGAGAGTTTTATACATTACAATTAGCCGATCAAGTAGGTGTCTAGAAAGGTGTCAACGGGGTTACGCCTCTGGGAAAACGAGGTTTACATTAATTAGGTTCGTGCGAAAGCACGGGGGACCTCCCTCAAAGTACCGACACTGGCCTGGCTGAAAGATTGGCGAACTTGTAGTGTGTAATTAATCCCGGCTAGTCTTTCCTTTTAGGGTTTGAAGGAAGATTTGATAAAAAGCAGTGGGAGCCATCCTGATTAGATAAAATAATAACCAATCTATTCTTGCAAGAGCGCACGCTGAGTGTTTTCTTCTCTCTCTCTCCAGGTAGCGACCATATCACGCCTTAATCAAGATAATAATACGGATAATTGACCGAACCCGCTTGTTATACTGAGCTGGGGAACGTTGGTCCCGCTCCAACTTATAATTGTTATAAGACAGAGCAAGAAATTGGGGATTACCAGAATTCCCGTGCCGCCCAAACGAAGAGAGTGCATGTTGATGCATCATCTTCGGGTGTGTTCGTTATACAGAACTGTTTCTCAGTATCCTCCGAATCCTGGGTATATGATACCGGATCAGGATCCCAGATATGTAATATGTTACATAGGGCTACAAAAGGGTAGAAAAACTAAGAACGGGTGATAAGTTTCATGTGGCAGAAAACGGGGCAAGTGTTGCAGCCAAGTCTGTTGGTCACTATCACCCTGTATTACCAGAATACATTGATTCTGAACGAATGTTATTAGATACCGAACCTGATATACAAAATCATATCAGTCTCTTTATTAGTAAAGAAATGATAAAATTTTGTATTGTTGGATAATGTTTTGAACATTTCCTATATCAAAAGTTGATCGGTTCAGGCACGTTATCTAAAAGCAAACTACAGTTCTTAGTATACAGAACACACACAAGAGGAAGAGTTCAGAAATGAACGGATTCTTCTTGAGGTATTGTAGACTAGGTCAGATCAATGTGACCCGACTAGCTGGAGTTACATAAAGATGCATATTTAAATTAGTTTGAACTTACATCTTATGAAACTCGCCAGTCATGTCACAAAGATAAGATGACCATAGCTCCGTTTACTGAAAACAGAGAAAGAGTTAATAAACTCTTGGGATGATACATGTTGATGTATGTATGTCCCCTGTCTACACATGCCAGGACTGGTTCTTTATACTTCATTACGTTCTCTGATGATCTCTTTAGATTCAGACATATGTTCCTGTTGAAACACAAGTCCGAACCTTTTGAGATATTCACAGAATATAAGTTAGAAGTAGAGAACCAAAATACGGGTATAAGTATTATGTCCTTTGATGTGATCAAGGAGGAGAATACTTGAGCACGGAAATCCTGGTCTATTCTAAAGGAGAATGAGATTCTCTCTCAGCATTACTCCTCCGTATACACCATAGTACGATGGTATATCGGGGCGGAGCAATCACACCCTATGTGATAAGGTGTGCTCTATGATGAGTACTACTGAGTTACCTAATTCCTTTTGGGTGTTATGCGCTTGAGAAGTTGCATACCTATTGAATAGGGTCACGATCAAATCAGTTGCCTACCATTTCATATATGATATGGAAAGGGAAGAGCCCATATCTTAAGCCAGTTAAGATTTGGGGTTGTCCGGCCTATGTCTAAAAGCAAAATCCGGACAAGCTCGAGGCAAGAATCAGTTATGTAGAACTGGAAGTGTTTCAGCTATACAAACTACAGCAGATGATTTGATAGAACCAAAGGATTCAGTAAATTCCAACGAACCTCAGCCTCTCCGCCGATCTAGTAGGGTTCCTCACCCACCTGAGAGATACTTTGGTTTCTCTATGACAGTGGGAGCGAGGATTGCATCATGAGATGATGACCCAACTAGCTTTGAGCTGGCCATCAGGAGTAAGACTCTGTAAGAATGGCTGGATGCTTAGTGATCTGAGATGAAATCCTTATACACCAGCAAAGTATGGACTTTAGCTGCTATATCTGAAGGGTTAAATCCCCATCAGGAGCAAGTATATCTTGAGAAGATTACTTGGTGTACATGGAAAAGTTGAGACTTTCAAAGCTAGACTTGTTAAAGGTTTTCGTCATCGACCAGGCGCGGATAATGATGAAACCTTTTTCAAGTAGCTATGCTTAAGTCCATCCAGATCCTACTTGTCACGGCTACATACCATGACTACGATATCTGGTGGTTGGGTGTCATGACTGCTTTTCTAAATGATGTTTTAGAATAGTGCGTCTATAAGTACACAGCCAGAGGACCTCGTAGACAGTGGGAGTAGCGGAAACGTGTGTAAGATGCTTTATATGATAAAGCAGGCATCGCGGAGTTGGAACATCTGTTTTGATGGATTAGTCAAAGAAGTTGACATCATCAAAATGGTAGATGAACCTTGTATAAACAAAAAGGTAGTAGGGAGTATGGTGACAATCCTCGTAAAGTACGTGGATGACATACTCTTGATAGGGAAGGAGTTTCCTATGCTACGCTCGATCAATCTCCGCTTATCACTATGATTCTCCACATAGGATCAAAGTGATACCTACTAAATCCTGGATTTTGGATCTATAAGATAGATCTAAATGGATGTTAGGATACTCACTAGTTGTAGTGAGATGGTATCAATCGATCCTGGGGAGAATCTCTGGAAGTGTTCCAGGGTGATAAAGACGACTGAATGTCAGTCGCAGGCATTGTCTTTACCCTCAGTAAAGGGACGGTATGTTGGAAGAGTTCCAAGCTAGATACCGTGGCATACTAGACGATAAAGGCACGATACATCGCTACTTAAGATGCTACCAAAGAGGCTGTTTGGGTGTATATTGGTTCATGAGATGAACTATGTTCCTCCCATTGTGTGACAATGGAGTTCTGGCTTATGCCAAGGAACGAAGGTCCCATCAGTGATCCAGACATATTCTAAGGCAGTATCACTTGATCGTGGAGATGGTTGATCTCCAGGGTGATCGAGGTTAGGAGAGTAGACTCAGAGGACAACACGGCGGATCCACTCACGAAGGCCTGTTCCCAGAGAGAGACTTTTATGGGATGGTTGAGTATGAGATACTACAACCACTGCTACAGATGGTCCTAGTGCAAGTGGGAGATTGTTAGTTATATGTATGCCCTAGAGGCCATTACTGTACATAGGATGTATATTGTAGTGGATGCTGGGACATATATAGGGAGGACTTTCTTGCTCGACATGATAGTATGCTATCTGGTTGCTCTTTACCTTAACGTGTATACCGATTGTCTCTCTGTTACATGTTGGTAAAGCCCTTAGGATGTGTACTTGACTACCTGGACTGTGATGCGGATCATACTAGTGGGGACATGGTGGTCCATAAGTACATCTTTCAAAGTCCCAAGTCGTGGGTGTATCGAGACGGGGCATCGATATACCTGAGTAGACTAGCGTGTACCTTCTCGACCCATACAGATGGGCGATGGATGATCCCATATCCATCGGTGTTTGACATCAGAGATGATATACGGGTGCTTAGTAGAGACTGGGTACACTGGACGGACTCGCCGAGAACTCCCAGATGGTATTATACCTCACGTCAGATGGCAGTTCTCTGGTGACACTGGTACAGAGTAGTCTGTTGACCCGAGATCATCATAGAGTCTTGTGTGGTTCCCACTGTGCTTTGATTTCCATCTTACCACGTCCAAGAGGGCGTGCAAAACGGTGGTTTTTGGGTACAGTCCCGAGTCACATGGAGGCAATGAGCGATAGGAGGGGATTCGTCTCTCCCGGTATAGGGAGTTGATGTTGCGCTGTGTTCGATTGGCTATAACAGGAAATCCCTGGCCAGGGTTGCTGAGATTTACTGGTAAGTGTTACCAGTAGTTTCTCGAATTGTTATAGACCTCATATCGACACGACTTATCGAGCTATTGGGGTCTGACGTTTACCACCCCTAGGTAAGATATGCGACATATCAGATGATCAGACCGGACTGTACGGTAATGTTACTGGTTGGATTCACAGGAGTGTGAGCGGGCTTGCTCGTCGATCTTCTGATCGCTCAATACCCGGGTGGCCGTTACGTTTAGCAGACCGCTTGCGGCTTGTAGGTGTTTGATATGATCATCACCTGCTGCCGGCGTATTGACGAGTCTTTAGAGTCCTACACAGAGGTTTCCTGGCTCAAGCGAAACGAAATAGGAGCGCATATGAGATATGTGCGGGACCGAGAATAATACGAGTATGTGATACTGTATTCGATTCTCGCGATGTGACATTGATCGGTTATATGCGATATAGCCGGGTTATCGGATCAAGTGTTGATTCGATAAGATGTTACTAATGATACTAGTCGGTTGTGTGCGACATGACCGGATCATTGAATCAAGTGTTGATTTAATGATTTAATGCATATTTATATATTTGATATATTACTTTGCATTAACTAGTATCGGTTCACTTTAAATGGATTTTCTCACTCGGATGTGCGCATTGCATATGCGATATGATTTTGTGCACTTACTTGTATCATGTTTGATGATACATGCCTTTTGGTTAAGTGTGAAGAATTGAACCTTGGTTAATGAAATGGTTAGGGTTTACTATTTCCTTATTCATTTATTCATTCATTTATTCTTTTGGAAATAGAAAAGAAAATGAGAAAATGGTGGCTTGTTTTTATTTTGTTCATGAAGCTTCATGAAGACTTTGACCAAGTGACCATTTTGTCTCATGCTTAACCCTAACCATCCCACTAACCATGATTTATTCTCTACACTTGACCATGGTTTAGTTATGATAAGTATTCTTTTATTTTTCTTTTTGGAATAACTTATCATATCATTATTCTTCTTCTTCTTCATTTCTTCAAGTGAAGAAAGCTTGCCTCCATCAATGGCAAGTGATGAATTAGAGTGAGAAATCCAATTCTAAAGTTTACCCACTTCCTATTTCTTCATCCTCTACCTCTTGCCAAGTAGTAGAGTGTGTTCTCTTCACAAGTTTTTGGACTTGGTGAAGTTGGAGCTTGATTTAGCGATGCCTCGACGTAGATCATCTTCGGCACGTCGTCGATGACCTAGCCCGCTTCTTCTCCGATGAAGCCGACGCAAGAGCCCGGATTCTGGATTTGGACAGCGAGGATACTTCGTTGTGGAGTCGAAGAGGTGGTGGACCGGATCTACAAAGGTTGTATATCCGTTCCCTCAGTTAAAATGTTAACTAGTTTGTTTTTTCGCCTAAATATCTAGCCGACGATCTTGTTAGGGTTTGTAGGCACCGTTAAAATTTGAAATTGGCATGTTCGATGCCTTGTGAGACCTCATTAGGGTGCCTAGGAACCTTTCACCTGCCAGTTGGGATTATACCAGACGTCAGATAGCAGTTCCCTGGTGACATGTGTACAGGTTAGTTCATCGACCTGAGATCGTCATTTGTCTCGTGTGAGTTCCCACTGTGCTTTGATTACTACCCTACCACGGCTCAAAGGAGTCGTGTAAACAGGTTTAGTTGGGTACAGTCCCGAGCCACATGGAGGCAGTGAGCGGATCTGCAGGGGTTCGTCTCTCCCGGTATTGGGGGTGAGGTCGCGCCGTGTCTAGGAGAGCCGGAACTTGAAAAGTCCTTGGCCAAGGCAGGAGATTTGCTGGTAGGTATTCCAGTAGTATCTCAGGGTGTTCTGGGCTACACTCCGACATGACTTGTACCGCTATTAGAGGTCTGACTTTTACCAACCTCCTAGGCCCGCCATGCGATGCTCATAGACGAACGGACCGGACTGTATGGATATTGTCACTGACAGGCTCAGTAGGGTGTCGGGATGAGTTCGCTCATCGACGTCCCTTTTGGTCAATAGCTGGTGGCCCGTCACGTATTGGCTGATACCTCTGACGTGCTAGTGGTTAAATCCACAGCCATAGTATTGACGAGTCTTTAGAGTCCACCACACTCAGTTACTCAGGTTTCGGGCGAAACGCTGTAGAGGCCGTATGGAGATATGGCAGGGTTCGATCAGATACGTGCGGTATTGCACGGATCGTGATCGGACGGATTTTACTAGCCGGCTTTGGCTTAAGCCGGATCCTAGTATTAGATAGTGTAGTTTTGTCTCTTTGCATTTGTGTTCAGTGGGAATACAAATGCGGGCATGTATTTGCAGTAGCGGGGTTTTCCTGTAATTTATTACGGGATCAGTTTTCTGAAGTTGCCAGTTTGCATTCCGTTCCGGCCGGTTTTCTTTTATTCCTTCTCGGCCGGACTTTCCGATGGAGGGGGGTTATTTGCAAGTTTGCAAATAACATATTTGTGGAGGGGTTTCTTGCAATTGTGCCTTCATAATCATGATATTCTTTTCTTGTCATTCCTTGCATTTATTGAGAAGGGAAATGAAAAGATGTGA
Source organism: Agapanthus africanus (assembly GCA_030015575.1). Classification (NCBI taxonomy): domain Eukaryota; kingdom Viridiplantae; phylum Streptophyta; class Magnoliopsida; order Asparagales; family Amaryllidaceae; genus Agapanthus; species Agapanthus africanus. Next base: position 245,035,545 of record CM057350.1, read on the forward strand.
GTGAGAATTGGTGTGACCATTTTCTTATTCTTTCTTGCATTTCTCCTCTTGGATTTATTCTTTCTTTTTTTTCCCTCCTCATTCATTAGTGGCCGGCCACATTTGTTGATTTCCTTTCTTGCAATTTCGTGCCCCCCCACTTGGATGATATGATGAATTCATTTACTTGTGTGCTGAGGCTGATTGTTTTTAGAGAGAGAGAAGCCCAAGCTTATTTACCCCAAGCTCATTTTCACAGCAAGAAATATATTGCATGTTCCATTTTTTTTCCAGCAAGCATCCATGGAAAATTCTTGTGCACAAATTCCTCCATAAATGGCAACCTCATAAACCCCAAAGAGTCATGGCTACTACACTATTCTACAGCATCCCTTGGACGCGTCGGCTAGCCAACTTCGCGCCCGAGTTGCCTCGGTCAAGAGGTGGGAGCCCGTAAAAGTATTTGGCTACGTGGTGCCCTTTCCGACGAGGAGGAGATGAACGGAGTTTCCGCTGGAGATCGGAGTGGAGACGAAGACCGAAGGACACGGATCGCTTGGTATACTTCTCTACTCTTTTCTTGTTTGCTAGTTGCTAGGTTAATGGCCCGATCCGGGTGAAAAGTGCGCGGTGGTGCCGGTTTGCTAGTTTGAAAAAATTTTTTTTCCGCGTTTCCGGCGTCGGTTCGATGGCCGGGGCGCCGCCGCGGGCTTACATTGGTATAAGAGCCATGCCATTAACCATGCCTAGCATGCTCTAGTATGTTTAAAACCCGATCGAACAAAAATCGCAAAATCCGTATTTCTAGTGCATGTGTTCTCTGTTGAAATTTTTCCAGCTCCAAAAATTTTTCAGGTCATTGCAGAAAGACATGCAAGAAATTCTAAGAATTCTGGGAAAATACGATTCACTGATTCCTTACTATGACCGCGGAAACGCGGCCAAACCCCTTGTTTGGCCGCGGTTCCGCGGTGGGTAAGTGGAATCGCTGAACCAAAATTTTCCAGAGGGCTTTAGACTTGGAAATATGGGTTTTGGGACATTCTTTTTGGGCCCAGATTTTCTGTAAGTGCTACAGTACTGCTTGGGGCCCACTTTGATAAATTTGTTCGATCGGATATTTTAAACATGTTAGTTCACAGTATTTACATTATATCTGCGACCGTGAATGTCACTCGATCGGTAAATCCAGTCTATCTGCTATAGCCCTTTTAGACGGATTTACGAACGTGACATTCACGTTGATGTTCTGTGTTTTGCAGTGATGTTGCGGATCGGTCGTGGGGGATAGCCTGGTTGCAATGTTAGTACAGTTTTGTTTTATATGTACATTTGATATTGCGGGGCGAGCGTCCGACATGTGGACTGCCGTCACTGCATGTTTGTATTATTCTTTTGGCGCACGACCAGGTTGCGGTCGATGTACCCGTTGTATATATATTTCGCTTTCTGTACTAGGATTACCCCAAGAAGGGGTGCACGGATAGCCGAGTTCTAGAGGGCAACGAGCCCGCATCCCATGGCATTGAGACGGAGGGGGCTTTACTCTAGAATTGGCTGGCTATTCGCCGCACTCGTAGGGGATATAGGTTGACCCAGGAGGGGTGCCCAAATTACCGGATTTCGTGAAGTGCTGGGTGGTCCATTCACGTTGCTGAAGGGGGCTGCCTCGCTTCAGGTTTTGGCGGGTAACTTGCCGCGCCCGTAGGGGTCTAGGATTCTCATTGCACAGGCTATCCACACGACCAGGGGAACGTCGGGTTTCAGCAGCGGCTTTGTGAATCCCGGGGATCCCAGATATCTGTATTGTTCTGTGATGCTGTACATTTCTGTGTTGTTGCATTTTTATCACGCCTTGAGCGAAAATTATATATTATATATATACTAGTAGATGTTGTATATGTTTTGCATCCGCGCTAGTCCAGTCCCCGCTCTGTCGTTAGTTAGCTAACCTAACGGGTGATGACGGGACCCAGTGGCGAATGCGGATGGCATATACGTACATCATTATTTTCGTTCTTTTGTGGTGTGATCAATTGATGGGACTGCGTTGATTTGGATCAATGCAAGATAAACAAACCTATTTGAGGTTGTTGGAACACTTTTTCAAAAAGATGTTATTGCAAGGGCGTTCTCTTTTGTTTTGCACAGTGGTATTCAGTTGGAATATCCTGCTCCTCAGTCGACGAGGCAAGGGCCGAGATCCCTTCACCGGGAGTGACCCCTTGGACAAAAGTTTGCGTCAAGGTAATAACTTCAATATAGCCGATTACTTTTGCTTGGCATCGTGGTATTCAGTTGGAATATCCTGCACCTCTTTCTACGGGGAAAGAGCCGAGATCCCTTCACCGGGAGTGACCTCTTTAGCAAAGGTTTTCGTCACTATATTTTTAAAAGCTATCAGTTCCTTCAACGATATCAAGTTCATTACGTTAAAGGTTTTTGCCAGAAACCATTCGTAGCCCTCCTTCATTTCAGTTAAATATTCGGTAGTATTCAAGCTATGTATTTTGACCTCACGCCAAGGCATAGTGTTTGGTAGCTGCCGGGTATTTATCTGTTGCATAGATAGATGCGTTGGTTTGGGACAGTCATACTACTATTTTAGCCTACGTCAAGGGTATGTACGGGTGGGTTCAAATTAACCTGGACAATGACGGGTAGAACTTGACATGTGACTTATGATATTTTGACCTCACGCCAAGGTCATAAGAGCATGGGGCAAAAAAATCCACATCGGGAGTTTCAAAAGAACTGAAACTTGCCAGATATGCGCATACCTTCTGGAGTGTGATAACGTGAGTGGATTCCGTCACGTTATCATGCGATGATAGTTGGATCCCGATTCCCACTGATGAGTTGGTTTACTCCTCGGGTGATCCCGGCTAATTCTTCTTTCAGGTTTGGGGAAGAATTTGACGTTACAGTGGGAGGTTTCCAGATTAGATAAAGTGATAACCATTCTGATCTAGGTTAGAGTGCACGCTGAGTGTTTCTTTTCTCTCTCTCTTTGGCAGCGACCATTGACCCGACCCTTGACTATGACTCAGTGACCAAGTTGACCGAACCTTCTAAAACACTGGCTTTTGGATTGTCAGAGTTGCAGACCTCATTGCTACTCCGACTTTTACCCTTTTTCTCCGGGACACCCCGTATTACTACGACCGTCCACTTCCATTGGACAAAACCATCGTATGGTTATATACGAACTCGAAGGAATTCGAGGATTGTTTCCGGTTCTGGAGAAAACGAATAGGACTATTCAGTTGTCTTTTCCTTTTACCTTCTCTCAGGTTGCGAGTACTCCTTGGTTTAGGAGTAGTACACCTATTACGCAAATTGGATAGTCTTCTTCCAAACCATAGGCTGATGCCGACCGGTAGGGAATGAATAAAACCAATTAGCCTAAACGGTGTATAGAAGGTATTAAGTTCAGACAAGGCAAGGGATTAGTAAGAGGGCAAAGTAAAATGCGACTCATATTCACGACCAAACCAAGTATTTCTTCGCCAATCCTAAATCACCTTTATATTTCCCCAGGACACTCCGTATCACTACGAAGATCCCAGTTTATTGGATACTCCATCGTATAGTTATATACGAACTCGAAAGGAACTTGTTCCAGTTCGGGGATGGATTCTCGTTCAGGAGAAATAGGAATAAAGTTCATTCAGGTGTCTTTTATCTTCACCTTCTCTCGCGTTGCGAGTGCTCCTAGGATTAGGACAGTACACCCATTATGCTTATTGGATAGTCTTCTTCCAAACCATAGGCTGGTGCCGAACGGTAGGGAAGGAAGAAAACCATTTGGCCTAAAGGGGTGTACAGAAGGTAATGACTAAAGACATAAAAAGGGATTTGGAGAAGTGGCAAAGAATTATACGGTTATAGTTGTGAATCTGGATAATGGAAGAGGCATTACTAGGAATACCAGGATACCCCATCGAAACATTTCAATGTTTCAGTTTCGCTGTGTACTGTTAAAAGAAAACTAATTTCCTAATTAGACACTTGCTCCAGGGTATGTATTTACCAGGTATGATTCTCACATCTATATGGTTTTACAGATGATGAGTGGGAGTAAGTTATTGGGAATTAGGTGATCATCCTCATTATATCGGGATTCGTTGTAATTGGTGATATTTGAGGAAGTCACCTGGGTTGTTTGCCGGATGGCAAATATTTGGTTTTGAATATCCGTTGTTATGCACCAATTTCAAATTGATATATCTGTACGTCTATTTTTATAGAGTGAGACATACCTTTTTGAAATTATGTCTATGACATTTACCTATCCCAGTGGATGGTTAGGTCAGGAGCATTGAACAGCGGTGTAATTCTTCTTAACCAAAAGTACAGTTTTGAACCTACGACACACAGTGACTGAGTCATTTGACTCAAGGGACTTATACAGAGTATTGTATGTTGTCCAGTGTCCCTTAGGACAGAAGGGTTGGTCCTCGTACTATATTCTGTTTACTTATGACTTCTCTAGTTCTTAGACATGTTTTTTGTAGAAATGCAAGGTCTAAGTTTTGAGGAGTTATAGGTATAAGAGTAAAGTAGAGAACCAGGTATTGCAAGTATCGGGATTCTTCAAAGTGATTGAAGATGTAGATTCTTGTATATGGTATTCAGTTGATAGTAATGATTAAGAGAACTTGCTTCTCTTTCAGGTTACTCATAATTGGAAGCACTCCTAAGTTGAGTAACGCTGATCGGCCTCTCTTCCATTTATTTGACATGCACTGGAGACAGCTGCATGATTTGAATCTGGTTCAATTAAATCAGTGCCTCTGTTTCTATTTTGGATATAGAACAGTTCATATCTTGACTTTGTTAAGATACGGGGAGTTGTCCGGCTTATGCTTAAAACCAGACTCCGGATAACTCAAGGCACGTTTCTGTAATGGCTGTTTGTGGGTTGACCCGGGCTATGACGAGGGTTGACTTTCTACCATCTGGAAGATCAATAGTGATATTGTTCTAGACTCGCCACAGTTTTAACAAAAAATGATTTTTTCAGAAAACAGTTGTGGGAGTATGGTAGAACTGGAAGTGATTCCAGAACCGCAAACGATTATTGAAGATTTGATAAGAACCTAAAGATTCAATCTGGTTTGACATTCCATTGGCCACTCCGCAGACATGGTGGGTAACCTCAGGCACCCACGAGGTACTTCGGTATGCTCAAGGACGGTGGCAGGGAGGTTCTTGTTTACCCAGACTTACCATTGCTGTTGTTCCAGACAGTGAGACCCGGCAGGAGGATGAGTATAGCGTCGTTCTAAACTAGCTTTAGAAGTGTACGTCTATATGACTCTGCCAGAGGGTTGTCGTAGTCAGTGGGAGCAGCGGAAGCATTGGTGGACAGTTGGCTTATGTCTATTTATAGACTAAAGCAGATATAGCGGAGATAGATCATCTATTTCTGATGTGACAGTCATAGGTTTGACTTCATCAGAATAGGGGATGGATCTGTTAAGAAGGTAGTAGGGTGTGATGTCCTGGTATTTGATGACATACACAGAGTAGGAAGTGATATTGCTATACTACGATCGGTTATACTTTGGTCGTCACACAGTGGTTTCTCCACATAGGACTTGGATATTATATCAGATATTTTGGTTACTAGATTTATGGTTTTAGATCAAGATTTGGGTGGTTTCCCAAAAAGGGTACTTAGACAGCATTCTAAGAGTATTTAGAATGGACGACTCCTGGCATGGTGGTGTACCTGCAGGTAATGGAGTCACCCTCTCTAAAGGTGTCTTACAGACTAAAGGGGAGAGGGATGTGCATGATTGGAAGATCACTTGCTTAAGCAATTGAGTCAATCATGAGATGTCAAGTACTACACCAGATGTTGTTCTTGCAGTAGGTGCAATAAGTTGATATTGATCCAATCCTGGAGAAACAATTGGAAGCAGTTTTACAACATAAGTTGATGTTCTAGGGATATGATAACAGCATTCTCCTTCAGGAGACAGTTATCATTCCCGGCTTCCAAGGTGACCTGGATGGCAGAGTGGCTGTCAGAGTTATAGTTTTCCCTCTGACGAGGGGCAGTATTTTGGACAGATGGTCCAGGTGGATACTGAGGGAAGGCATGGCGCAGGATACTGATTAAGTTCAGTTGACGATACAGTCTAAGAAGTTTGGATTTGGAGTTCACTTTTGAACTAGGTCCCATCAGACATCCAGACACATTCTAAGACATGTATTGCTCATTTCGGGAGATGGCTTTCTCCGCGAACTTGAGATATAGAGAGACATAGAAAGAAACACCAGAGCGGATCCACTCACTGAGGCTATTCCTCGAACGCAATAGTTTCGCAAACGAGCTTTGTGAGACTGACTAGTAGAGGAGTTGGGTGTTCGGTATCACACGGGCTGTGAGTATGAGACATCGCAATAATTAGCCTTGAGTGCAAGTGGGAGATTGTTGGTGATACTGCCCTCAGAGTCAATTATTGGATCACAGGCACGTGATTGCAATGATTGAGGGGAGGACCTGTCCCAATAGGACAGTCTTACTCAAGATGATAGTATGCTATCTGGTTTATCTTTATCATCGTGTACTGCTTTAGGTGACCTTACGAGTCGCTATTGCACATTGATAGAGCCCCTAGGATTCTTTCTTGACTACAAGCAGTATGAGGGCGATCATATACGTGAGAGCTGGAGTCTATAAGCACATCCTTAAAAGGTCCCAAGTCGTAGGAGTTTCGAGACAGGGCATCGATTCTCCAGAGCAGACTAGTGTATACAGTCGAGACCCCGACGAGGGGCGGTGGCCGGTCTCATAAGCCACTGGTGTCAGTTGGTTCACCTAAGATGTATACAGGTGCTCATTGGGTTATGAGTACACCGGATAGGACTCGCCGGGAACCTGCCAGTTAGGATTATACCAAACGTCAGATAGCAGTTCCCTGGTGACATGTGTACAAGTTAGTTCATCGACCTGAGATCGTCATTTGTCTCGTGTGAGTTCCCAATGTGCTTTGATTACTACCCTACCACGGCTCAAAGGAGTCGTGCAAACAGGTTTTAGTTGGGTACAGTCCCGAGCCACATGGAGGCAGTGAGCGGATCTGCAGGGGTTCGTCTCTCCCGGTATTGGGGGTGAGGTCGCGCCGTGTCTAGGAGAGCCGGAACATGAAAAGTACTTGGCCAAGGCAGGAGATTTGCTGGTAGGTATTCCAGTAGTATCTCAGGGTGTTCTGGGCTACAGTCCGACACGACTTGTACCGCTATTGGGGGTCTGACTTTTACCAACCCCCTAGGCCCGCCATGCGATGCTCATAGACGAACGGACCGGACTGTATGGATATTGTCACTGACAAGCTCAGTAGGGTGTCAGGATGAGTTCGCTCATCGACATCCCTTTTGGTCAATAGCTGGTGGCCCGTCACGTATTGGCTGATACCTCTGACGTGCTAGTGGTTAAATCCACAGCCATAGTATTGACGAGTCTTTAGAGTCCACCAAACTCAGTTACTCAGGTTTCGGGCGTAACGCTGTAGAGGCCGTACGGAGATATGGCAAGGTTCGATCAGATACGTGCGGTATTGCACGGATCGTGATCGGACGGATTTTACTAGCCGGCTTTGGCTTAAGCCGGATCCTAGTATTAGATAGTGTAGTTTTGTCTCTTTGCATTTGTGTTCAGTGGGAATACAAATGCGGGCATGTATTTGCAGTAGCGGGGTTTTCCTGTAATTTATACGGGATCAGTTTTCTGAAGTTGCCAGTTTGCATTCCGTTCCGGCCGGTTTTTTTTATTCCTTCTCGGCCGGACTTTCCGATGGAGGGGGGTTATTTCCAAGTTTGCAAATAACATATTTGTGGAGGGGTTTCTTGCAATTGTGCCTTCATAATCATGAGATTCTTTTCTTGTCATTCCTTGCATTTATTGAGAAGGGAAATGAAAAGATGTGAGTGAGAATTGGTGTGACCATTTTCTTATTCTTTCTTGCATTTCTCCTGTTGGATTTATTCTTTCTTTTTTTCCCCTCCTCATTCATTAGTGGCCGGCCACATTTGTTGATTTCCTTTCTTGCAATTTCGTGCCCCCCCACTTGGATGATATGATGAATTCATTTACTTGTGTGCTGAGGCTGATTGTTTTTAGAGAGAGAGAAGCCCAAGCTTATTTACCCCAAGCTCATTTTCACAGCAAGAAATATATTGCATGCTCCATTTTTTTTCCAGCAAGCATCCATGGAAAATTCTTGTGCACAAATTCGTCCATAAATGGAAACCTCATAAACCCCAAAGAGACATGGCTACTATACTATTCTACAGCATCCCTTGGACGCGTCGGCTAGCCAACTTCGCGCCCGAGTTGCCTCGGTCAAGAGGTGGGAGCCCGTAAAAGTATTTGGCTACGTGGTGCCCTTTCCGACGAGGAGGAGATGAACGGAGTTTCCGCTGGAGATCGGAGTGGAGACGAAGACCGAAGGACATGGATCGCTTGGTGTACTTCTCTACTCTTTTCTTGTTTTCTAGTTGCTATGTTAATAGCCCGATCCGGGTGAAAAGCACGCGGTGGTGCCGGTTTGCTAGTTTGCAAAATTTTTGTTTCAGCGTTTCCGTCGTCGGTTCGACGGCCGGGGCGCCGCCGCGGGCTTACCAAATCATGCGCCCAACATGCGCGAAAATCCAAATCAAGTGCATCCATCATGCACGAATAAAATCTAAATCATGCACATCCAACATGCACGAAATCACGAAATCTAATATCAAGTGCGTCAAATATGCGCAAGAATCCAATCAGGTGCATAAAAAAATATCGAGCATCACAATCGAAATTGACGGGATACAATGTAAGTCGACGTTGCCCACCCCGCTTCTTACGGGGAGGCGGAATAGGTAAAAAATGATTTTTTATAAAAGGCGACATGGACTAGAAACAAAGGATCTTTGCTAAACAAAAACCTAGCAAACTAACTATGAGTTTAGCTAATCGGTTAGGAGGTTATACCTTGGTCTTGAATTCATTCTCTTCTTGCTCCTTGGAGTGGTTTGAACGGCTCCTCCTCGTAGTCTTCCTTTTGCCGAAGAAGGATCCACCCGAAGGCTTCTACCTTGAGCTCCTACCTCAACCTAGAGGTAACTGAAGTGCTTGGCTTGCTAAACCTAGAACCCTAGAATGAGTAGAGAGGAGTTATGGTGGTTTTTATCTCAAGAGCTCATGGTTCTCAACACATGAGAGATGAGAGCTTTGAGAGAGAGGAAGAGGATGGGCTAAAACTATGAGAGAGAAAGTGCAAGAAAAAATGAGGATAATTTTACAACCATGCTCTCATATTTGGAATAATGATAATAATAATAATAATTAAGAAATTGTGATGGTTAGTTTATGAATGATCATCATCATTTCATTCATTTAATGCATTTGCAAAGAACAAGAAGTATCTTTGAAATGAAATGATGATGGTCAACAAGTCAACAATGGTCAACTCGTCAACAAAGTCAACAAAAGTCAAAAGTTCAGCTCAACCATAGCATAATAAAACTTAATTAATATTATTAATCATATTTCTCATTCTCATTAGGGTTTAGAAAAAGTTAACGGTCAACAACCCTAATGAGAATCCTCTGCCTCTGCCTCTGTCAACTGTGCATACACACCCGCATCCGTGTTCCGAGGAACACAAATACAATGAAACAAAACCAATACCAAAACATATACTAGGATCTGGCTTAAACCAAAGCCCGCTAGTAATAACTTCCCAGACAGCAAACGTGCACAAGTCCGCGGATGTGAACGAACCCTGTCGCAAAACCATGCGACCTCTACTCTGTTTTGCCCAAAGGCGAATAGCCCTCTGTGTGGGACTCTAAAGACTCGACACTACGCTTGCAGTGGGTTTAACCATAGGCCGCAAGCGGTACTAGCTGTACGTAACGGTCCCCAGGTAGATGCCGATAAGAAGACTGATGAGGTGAACCCATCCAAACTCCTACTGAGCCTGAATGTGACAATCTCCGTACAGTCCGGTATGTTCGTCTGCGAGTATCACATGTCGGGACTAGGGGGTAAACATCAGTCGCCTGATAGCGGTACAAGTCCTGTCGGAGTGTTGCCCAGAAGACCCTGAAATAACACTGGAAATGCTACCAGTAGATCTCGCTTGCCCTGGCCAGGGACTTTGTGTAATGGATCTCCTAGACAAAGTGCGATATCAACCCCCAATACCGGGAGAAACGAATCTTGTCTAAATGTCACTGCCTCCAAGTGCTTCAGGACTGCACCCAACTACTACCTGTTTGCACGACTCATTTAAGCCGTGGTAGGGTAGTAATCTAAGAACAGTGGGAACACACTCGAGGCGAAGTGATAGTGTGAAGTCAACGGACTATGTTGTACTCAAGTCACCTGGGAACTGATAACTGACGATAGGTATAATACCAAACCAATAATTCCCAGTGAGTCCTGTCCAGTGTACTCGTAACCTAACGAGCACCTACATACTATCTCCAGTACAACGTACTGATGGCTGTGGGACAGACCATCTCCCCTCCTGGGATGAGAAGCGTATACACTAGTCTATTCTGGAGTATAGATGCCTTATATCGATAATCCTACGACTAGGGACCTGTACAAGGATGTGCTTGTAGATTACCCAGCCCCCACTAGTGTGACTGCAATCACAACGCTGGTAATCAAGCAAAGATCCTAAGGGCTCCACTAATGTGTATAGGCGATATGCTAAAAGAAACACATGCACACATTAAAGTAGAAACAAACCAAGTAGCATACTTCTATTTCGAGCAAGATTGTCTATACAACTGTGAATATCCCAAGCTTTCATTAAGTAATATACAAACTAGTATGATACAGTAATGGCCTCTAGGGCATATACACTATCCCACTTGCACTAAGGCCATGTACTGGCATATCAAAGACCTATCATTTTGATCAGCCGCTCAAACTGAGTCTGGGGTATGGCCTTCGTGAATAGATCTGCAGTGTTATCTTCTGTAGCAACCCTCCGAACCTCGATCTCCCAGCGATCCACGATCTCCCTGATCAGGTGATACCGCCTCAAGATGTGTCTGGACTTCTGATGGGACCTGGGTTCCTTCGCTAAAGCTATAGCCCCGTTGTTGTCACAATACAGAGGTATTGGATCAACAATGGACGGAACCACCTGAAGTTCTGTCAAGAACTTCCTCATCCAGACGGCTTCTTTTGCGGCATCAGATACAGCGATATATTCCGCTTCCATCGTCGAGTCAGCAACGGTTTCCTGTTTGGAACTCTTCCAACACACCACCCCTCCATTGAGGGTAAAGACATAACCCGACATGGACTTGGAGTCATCCTTATCACTCTGGAAGCTGGAGTCAGCAAAGGCCTCCATCTGGAGGACTTTTCCGCCGTAAACCAAGAATATATCTTTAGTCCTTCTCAGGTACTTCAGAATGTTCTTTACCACTATCCAGTGCTTCTTTCCAGGGTTTGACTGATACTGGCTTACCACACTCAGTGCATAAGCTACATCTGGTCTGGTACAAAACATCGCATACATTATAGAGCCTATCGCAGAGGCGTAGGGTATAATAGACATGTGATCCCTTTCCAAATCAGTCTTGGGAGACATCTCTTTGGAGAGGGTGATCCCGTAACAAGCCGGTAAATTACCGCGCTTGGAATCTTCCAAACTGAATCTTTTCAGTATGGTGTCGATGTACCTGGACTGTGAAAATCCTAATATCCTCTTAGACCTATCACGATGGATCCAGATCCCCAGAATGTAAGAGGCATCACTTAGGTCTTTCATGGAGAACCTGTGTGACAAGAACCCTTTGACAGATTGTAGCATAGGAATGTCATTTCCTATCAAGAGAATGCCATCCACGTATAAAACGATGAATACGACAGTTCGTGGTACAATTTTACTATAGATGCATGGTTCATATGGATTTTTGATAAAGCCAAATTCTATGACCGTCTTATCAAAACAATTGTTCCAACTCCGCGATGCCTGCTTTAGTCCATAAATGACTTAAGCAACTTGCACACTTTCCCGCTGCTCCCACTCTGAATGAAACCCTCTGGCTGGTCCATATAGACACACTCCCCCAAATTTCCATTTAGAAAAGCGGTCTTTACGTCCATCTGCCAAATCTCGTAATCTTGGAAGGTAGCAATGGCAAGAAGGATCCGAATGGATTTGAGCATAGCCACTGGAGAAAAGGTTTCGTCATAGTCCAGATCAGGTCTTTGACGAAAACACTTTGCAACAAGTCTAGCCTTATAGGTCTCAACCTGTCCATCTACACCGATCTTCCTTTTGAAGATCCATTTGCAGCCTACGGGTTTTACCCCTTCTGGAGTAACGTTCAAAGTTCATACTTTGTTGGTGTATATGGACTCCATCTCGGTTCGCATTGCATCCAGCCATTTTACCGAGTAAGTGCTCTGAATGGCCTGTTGGAAGCTAGTCGGCTCATCATTATCAATGATGCAATCCACTCTATCCCCGTCTATGAGAAAACCGTAGTATCTCTCGGGCGGATGAGACTGCCTACTACTCCTGCGGAGCGGCGCAGGAATGTTCTATTCTTTCGAACCTTCTGGTTCTTCTAAGCTTTCAGTAATAGCTTGTGGTTCTGGAATTTTCTCCAGTTCTATTACGCTCCCACTTATTTCTTTTTCTAAGAACTGATGTTCCAGAAAGTGGGCATTATGAGAGACAAAAACCTTTTGTTCTTCTGCATAATATAAAAGATACCCCCTAGAGTTCTTTGGGTATCCCACAAACTTGCACTGTATTGAGCGTGTCTCGAGTTTGTCCGCATGCTGCTTTTTGACAAAAGCTGGACCTCCCCAAATCTTCAGATATTGAAGATAGGGTTTCTTCCCACTCCACAACTGATATGGTGTGGTAGACACTGTCTTAGTTGGAACTCGGTTCAAAAGATATGCAGCTGATTCTAGTGCATATCCCGAGAAAGATCGCAGTAACTCAGCATTACTCATCATGGAGCGTACCATATCCAATAGGGTTCGGTTCAGTCTCTCCGATACACCGTTATGTTATGGAGTGTATGGAGGAGTAAGCTGAGAGAGAATTCCATTCTCTTTTAGGTAATCCAGGAACTCGGCACTCAAGTATTCACCACCTCGATCAGATCTCAGTGTCTTGATACTTTTTCCTGTTTGTTTTTCTACTTCATTCTTGTATTCCTGGAATTTTTCAAAGGCTTCAGATTTATGCATCATTAAGAAGACATGCCCAAACCTTGAAAAACCATCCGTAAAAGTAATGAAGTAAGAATAACCACTTCGCGCATGTGTAGACATTGGACCGCATACATCGCAGTGTACGAGTCCCAAGAGCTCGCTCGCTCTTACTCCATGTCCAGTGAACGGAGTCTTTGTCATCTTTCCTTTGAGAAATGATTGACAAGTTGCATATGATTGATATTCGAACGGATCCAAATATCCTTCTTTATGTAACTTAGTCAACCTTCTCTCATTGATGTGACCCAGTCTACAATGCTATAAGAGAGCATGATTTATTTCTGGAGACTTTCTTTTGTGCGTATTCTGGACATTGAAAATCTGTGGTTGGTTCAATACGTATATACCGTTGCTTAATGTACTCGACCGATTCAGAACGTGATTAAGGTGAATGTTTACAACATTGCTTACAAATTCAAAATCATAACCTTCTTTAGACATCAAAGATACAGATATGATATTACAAGTCACACTGGGTACAAAATAAAAATTACGTAAAACCAAAATATGTCCATCTGACAACCCCAAGTGATAGTCCCCCACGGACTCAGCATCCATGCCAGCTCCGTTTGCAACTCTGAGTGTCATATCACCTGCCTTCAAAACACTACGCATTCTTAATGCCTGCAAAGAATTATAGATATGAGATCCTGATCCGGTATCCAATACCAAGGAAGTAGAGTTTACTGATAGACAGTTTTCAATAACATACACACCTGAAGCCGAAGCCACAACTTGCTTTGGGTCCTGGTTCTTGGCCTTCCAAGCCCTGCAATCTTTCTTCCAGTTTCCTCTCTTATGAAAATAAAAGCACTCTTCATTTCCCACAAGCTGTCCCGCTACCTTTGCCATTCTAGCCTTTCCCTTGGCTTCCACTTTACTAACACCGCCCTTTGGTTTGGTAGGGGCTTTCTTCTTTTTTCCTTTGACTTTCGCCTTGGACCTAAAAGAAGAATGTCCTCCAGCAGACAAACCGGGTGTTTCCCTTACTTTCTTCATGGTGCCCTCTGCACTCCTCAACATGTTAAGGAGTTCCGGAAGTTCAACTACCTTTCCTTGCATGTTGAAGTTCAGGATAAACTGGGCGTAAGTGGAAGGAATGGACTGGAGAATCAAGTCAGTGTAGAGCTCGTTCTCTAACGTGGTCCTAAGGTCCGCGAGCTCTTCAATGTAGCCAACCATCTGAAGTACGTGTTCCGCTACAGATGATCCGACGGCCAATCTCGCCGAAAACAACTTTTTTGAGACTTCGTATCTGGCGATACGGGATTGCTCTCCATACAGATCTTTTGTATGGAGAAATATGGATTCTAGGTCCATATCCTTGTGCCTCCTCTGATGTTCGTTGTCCATAGAGGCAAGCACGATGCACTTGGCCCTCGCGCAATCAATCTCCCAGGTCTTACGGATTTCCTTATCCGCAACGCTGGATTGACGACCTGGGACAAGGGGAGCTTTGGTGGTAAGAAGATACCCCAACTTGTCAGAAGTGATTTCCATTTTGACATTCCTGAGCCAATCTTTGTAGTTTGGCCCTGTCAGTGTATTTTTTTCTAGTAGTAACTTAAGACCGGTCATGATGTTTGGTCCTTGCAATTAAGAGAGAGAGAAGAAACACTTTAGCAAGATGCTCTTACAAGTTTAGAGTGGTTTTTAATTTGTCTAATCAGGATGGCTCCCACTGTTTCTCGAATCCTTCATCAAACCAAAAAAGAAGAATTGGTCGGGATGAATCTCACCGTACAATTCTTGCTTAACCGTTCAGCCAGGCCAGTGTTGGTACTTCGAGGGAGGTTTTACGACGCTTTCGCGAAGTTCCTTAATTAAATAACCTCTTTTCCCTGTGGGCGTTGCCCCGCTAAAACCTTTCTAGACACCTACTAGGTTTATAGCATTGATCGTTAAGTGAGAAGGTTTCCCGAAGAGTAGCATATACTCACAGTAGGATCGGGATCCAAATATCATCGTGCGATAAAACTGAAGGAATCCTACCAGAATCATCACACTCCAAATGGTATGCAGCACTAGCAAGTTTCAGTTTCTTTAGAAACTCCCGATGTGGATTTTTGCCCCATGCTCTTATGACCTTGACGTAAGACAAAATATCATAAGTTACATGTAAAGTTCTACCCATCATTTACCAGGTTAATTTGAACCCACCCGTGCATACCCTTGACGTAGGCCAAAATGGCAGTACGACTGTCTCAAACCAACGCATCTATCTATGCAACAGATAAATATCCGGCAGCTACCAATCACTATGCCTTGGCGTAGGTCAAAATACATAGCTTGAATACTACCGAATATTTAACTGAAATGATGGAGGGCTGCGAATGGTTTTGGTGAAACCGTGAACGTAGTGAACTTGATATAATCGAAGGAACCTGATAGCTTTTAAAAGGAGTGGTTTAAGCTCCGCGTTTAAAAGTTATTTTGAAAAAGAAACCGAGTGATTTTGAAATTGTTCCAACGATTTTAACTTTAGTTTATTTTCTTGCATTAATTTAATGCGTCCCATCAATTAATCCTACCAATGCAGAAAACAACGAAAATATGACGTACGCTTATGCCATCCGCATTCGCCACGGGGCCCCATCATCACCCGTTAGGTTACTTAACTAACGACAGAGCGGGGGCTGGACTAGCGCGGATGCAAATCATAAGCAACGCCTACTAGATATCATATATAGATATATACATTCGTCAGATGCAATGACAGCCATTTCAGATCACAGATGAACACATTGGATATGCTAGGAATCCGCGTTTCGTTCGAGCCTGCAACAAAAGACGGATTACACGGTCGCGATGAATAGCCAAACCCCACCCTAGACACCTACGGGTGCGGCAAACTACCCGCCAAGTACCGAAAGTGAAGCAACCTTCCTCAACAACGTAAGTAGGCCACTCGGCACTTCGAGGTACCCGGTAGTTTGTGCACCCCACCTTGGGTCTATCCTAGAAGCAAAAACAGTAAAAGAAATATTATACAATGGTGGCTACAGCCTCATCCCAGATGTGCGGCCATAAAAATAATATTACATCAATTTACATTTTACATCAAATGAAAGATAAAGAAAACTCTCATCTCACAACCCCCGACTATTAATCCGCGACAATCCAACAAGTTCATATACACAATCCAACAACATTACAGATCACAGATATGCACAACCCCCACAAATCGACGTATAGCGATTAGTCGACGTTCAGTACATATATCACATCACCGATATAACCAATTAGCTAAAGTCTACAGAACTTCGATCAAAAATACGGATCTGTTACTACCCCAAACACAACTTTGTTCTCTCAAAATTCTGGGCAGAAACAGAATATTTTAAAAATCACAAAACGTCAAAATAAGAACACTGCAATAAATCCGAGTCGCGACCGAGTTGACTCGGCCACGGATCCGCGGCGAAACGCAAGGTTTCGCCGCGCTTCCGCGGCGGTCTGGTCGAATCGTGGGCTCGTTCTTCTTGTGTGTACCCAGAAAACCCTGCACGGATTTTTAAGATGTGTGGAATTATTTTTAGAGCTGTTTTCAAAATCAGCAGAAACTTGGGGATTTTGACGTTTTTTGCGATTTTTTCTCGGATCGAAATTCTAAATACTTTGCTAACATGCTAGTTGTTGTTTAGCTAGGCTTTGATACCACTGTAAGTCCACGTTTCCCACCCCGGTTCTTACGGGGAGGAGGAATAGGTAAAAAACGATTCTTTTATACAAGGCAACAAGGACTAGAAACAAAGGATCTTTGCTAAACAAAAACCTAGCAAACTAACTACGAGTTTAGCTACTCGGTTTGGAGGTTATACCTAAGTCATGAACTCCTTCTCTTCTTGCTCCTTGGAGTGGTTTGAACGGCTCCTCCTCGTAGTCTTCCTTTTGCCGAAGAAGGATCCACCCGAAGGCCTCAACCTTGAGCTCCTACCTCAACCTAGAGGTAACTAAAGTGCTTGGCTTGCTAAAGTTAGAACCCTAGAATGAGTAGAGAGGAGTTATGGTGGTTTTTCCTCAAGAGCTCATGGTTCTCAACACATGAGAGATGAGAGCTTTGAGAGAGAGGAAGAGGATGAGCTAAAACTATGAGAGAGAAAGTGCAAGAAAGAATTAGGATAATTTTACAACCATGCTCTCATATTTTGAATAATGATAATAATAATAATAATTAAGAAATTATGATGGTTAGTTTATGAATGACCATTATCATTTCATTCATTTAATGCATTTGCAAAGAACAAGAACCATCTTTAAAATGAAATGATGATGGTCAACAAGTCAACAATGGTCAACCGGTCAACAAGACAACAAAAGTCAAAAGTTCAACTCAACCATAGCACAATAAAACTTAATTAATATTATTAATCATATTTCTCATTCTCATTAGGGTTTAGAAAAAATCAACGGTCAACAACCCAAATGAGAATCCGCTGCCTCTGTCAACTGTGCATACACACCCGCATCCGTGTTTAGAGGAACACGAATACAATGAGATAAAACCAATACCAAAACATATACTAGGATCTAGCTTAAACAATAGCCCCCTAGTAATAACTGCCCGGACAACAAACGTGCACAAGTGCGCGGATGTGAACGAACCCTGTCACAAAACCATGCGACCTCTACTCTGTTTTGCCCAAAGGAGAACAGCCCTCTGTGTGGGACTCTGAAGACTCGACACTACGCTTGCAGTGGGTTTAACCACGGGCCGCAAGCTGTACTAGCTTTACGTAACGGCCCCCAGGTAGATGCCGATAAGAAAACTGATGAGGTGAACCCATCCGAACTCCTACTGAGCCTGAATGTGACAATCCCCGTATAGTCTGCTCTGTTCGTCTGAGAGTATCGCATGTCAGGCCTAGGGGGCGGTAAATGTCAGTCCCCTAATAGCGGTACAAGTCGTGTCGGAGTGTAGCCCAGAACACCCTGAGATATCACTAGAAATGCTACCAGTACATCTCTCTTGCCCTGGCCAGGGACTTTGTGTAATGGCTCTCCTAGACACAGTGCGATATCAACCCCCAATACCGAGAGAGACGAATCCTGTCTAACCGTCACTGCCACCAAGTGCTTCGGGACTGCACCCAACTACTACCTATTTGCACGACTCATTTGAGCCGTGGTAGGGTAGTAATCTAAGAACAGTGGGAACACACTCGAGGCAAAGTGACAGTGTCAAGTCAACGGACTATGCTGTACTCATGTCACCTGGGAACTGATAACTGATGATAAGTATAATACCAAACCAATAGTTCCCATTGAGTTCTGTCCAGTGTACTCGTAACCTAACGAGCACCTGCAAACTATCTCCAGTACGACGTACTGATGGCTGTGGGACAGACCATCTCCCCTCCTGGGATGAGAAGCATATACACTAGTCTATTCTAAAGTATCGATGCCCTGTATCGATGATCCTACGACTAGGGACCTGTATAAGGATGTGCTTGTAAATTACCCAGCCCCCACTAGTGTGACTGCCATCACAACGCAGGTAATCAAGCAAAGATCTTAAGGGCTCCACTAATGTGTATAGGCGATATGCTAAAAGAAACACATGCACACATTAAAGTAGAAACAAATTAAGTTGCATACTACTATTTTGAGCAAGATTGTCTATACAACTGTGAATATCCCAAGCTTCCATTAAGTAATATACAAACTAGTATGATACAGTAATGGCCTCTAGGGCATATACACTAACATACAACACATCTCAAATTCAAATCAAGTATACCGCGGTATCAAATCTCACAACCATGTGAAAGGTTCCTAGGCACCCTATAGAGGTCTCACAAGGCATCGGACATGCCAATTTCAAAAATTATGGTGCCGAGAAACCCTAGACTACGGATCGTTGCTAGAATTCTAGGCGAAATATAAATCTAGTTAACAATTTAACTAAAGTTAAATGCTACAACCTTTGTAGATCCGGATTTCCACCTTCTTAGCTCCACGTGGTCATGCCCACGCTGTCCATCATGAATCCTCGACTCATTCGCCGGCTTCATCGGAAAACGGGCGTGCAAGGTCGTCGGCTTCGTGTCAAAGACGATCTACGTCGAGGTTGCACTAGTTCAAGCTCCGACTTCACCAAGTAGTGAAACTTGTGAAGAAAACACCCAAAACCACTTGGCAAGAGGTAGAGGATGAAGAAATAGGAGGTGGGTTCACTTTAGATTTGGATTTCTCCCACTAAAACTCAAGTTGCCATTGATGTAGCAAGCTTGAAGAAGAAGAAGAAGATGAGCTAGTTATGATAAGTTCTATTAAAAAGAAAATAGAAAAACAATACTTATCATAACTTAAACTAGGGTTAAGTGTAGAGAATAAACCATGGTCACTTGAGAGGGTTAGGGTTAAGCATGAAGATAAGGATGGTTACAAAAGTCAAAGCATCATGAAGCTTCAACTTAAAACAAAAAGAGCCACCATTCTCATCATAAGCTTTATCCAAATAAATGAATAAACAATTAAATGAATAAAAGAATAATCAAAACCCTAATCTCAAGTTAACTATTGTTTAATTCCATGCACTTAACCATATGATCAAGTATCATCAAACATGATACAAAAAAGTGCACAAAAGTATATCACATATACAATGTGCAAATCAAGTGAGAAAAATCCGTTTAAAGTGAACCAATACTAGTTAATGCAAAGTAATATATCAAATATATAATCATACATTAAATCATTAAATCAACACTTGATTCAATGATCCGGTCATGTCGCACACGACCGACTAGTATCCAATGTATCGCTTATCGAATCAATGATTCGATAACTAGGTCATATCGAATATAACCAATCGAAACATTTATCGCGAGAATGAAATGCGGTATTACATACGCGCATTATTCTCGGTCCCGCACATATCTCATATGCGCTCCTATTTCGTTTCGCTTGAGCCAGGAAACCTCTGTGTAGGACTCTAAAGACTCGTCAATATGCCGGTAGCAGATGATGATCATATCATGCACCTACAAGCCGCAAGCGGTCTGCTAAACGTAACGGCCACCCGGGTATTGAGCGATCAGAAGATCGACGAGCTAGCCCGCTCACACTCCTTCGAATCCGACCAGTAACACTTACCGTACAGTCCGGTCTCTTCGTCTGATACGTCGCATATCAAGTCTAGGGGTGGTAAACGTCAGACCCCAATAACCCGATAAGTCGTGCCGATGTGAGGCTCGTAACGGGTTGAGAAACTACTGGTAACACTTACCAGCAAATCTCTGATCAGCCCTGGCCAGGGACTTTCCTGTTACGGCCAATCGAGCACAGCGCAACATCTACCCCAATACCGGGAGAGACGAAACCCCTCCTATCGCTCATTGCCTCCATGTGACTCGGGACTGTACCCAAAGACCACCGTTTTGCATGCCCTCATGGACGTGGTAAGGTGAAGATCAAAGCACAGTGGGAATCACACAAGACTCTATGACGATCTCGGGTCTACAGACTAACCTGTACAAGTGTCACCTGAGAACTGCCATCTGACGTGAGGTATAATACCATCTGGGAGTTCTCGGCGAGTCCGTCCAGTGTACCCAGTCACCACTGAGCACCCGTACACCATCTCTGATGTCAAACACCAATGGATATGGGATCATCCATCGCCCATCTCATGGGTCGAGAAGCGTATACGCTAGTCTACTCTGGTATATTGATGCCCCGTCTCGATACACCCATGACTAGGGACCTTGAAGGATGTACTTATGGACTACCATGTCCCCACTAGTATGATCTGCATCACAGTCCAGGTAGTCAAGTACATATCCTAAGGGCTTTACCAACATGTAACTATAAGACAGTATAAAGAGACTAGTGTACATGTTAAGATAAAGATCAACCAGATAGCATACAATCATGTCGAGCAAGAAAGTCATCTCTATATATGTCCAAGCATCCAATATAATATACATAATCTGTACAATACTGGCCTCTAGGACATACATATAACTAACAATCTCCCACTTGCACTGGAGCCAGCTGCTGTAGTATCTCATACCGAGCATCCCGAAGAGTCTCTCAAACTGTATCTGGGGAATGGCCTTCGTGAGTGGATCCGCCGTGTTGTTCTTCGTGTCAACCCTCCTGACCTCGATCTCCCGGCGATCAACTATCTCCCGGATCAGGTGATACCGCCTCAGAATATGCCTGGACCGCTGATGGGACCTGGGTTCCTTGGCCAAAGCCACCGCTCCATTGTTATCGCAATACAAAGGTATTGGATGCTCAATGGATGGAACCACTCCAAGTTCAGAAATGAACTTCTTGATCCAGACAGCTTCTTTAGCAGCATCGTTGGCAGCGATGTATTCAGCCTCCATCGTCGAGTCTGCCACGGTTTCCTGCTTGGAACTCTTCCAGCTGACCGCCCCTCCGTAAAGGGTAAAGACAAAGCCCGACCGCGACTTAGAGTCGTCCTTATCACTCTGGATGCTCGAATCGGTAAAGGACTCCACTTAGAGTTCTCCGTTACCATACACCAAGAACATATCTCTAGTCCTTCGCAAGTACTTGAGAATGCTCTTCACAGCTGTCCAGTGACTCTCTCCAGGATCAGATTGATACCTGCTCACTATACTTAGTGAGTATGCTACATCGGGTCTGGTACATAGCATCGCATACATGATAGAGCCTACTGCCGAAGCATAGGGTATCCCTTGCATGCGAGCTCTCTCCAAATCAGTCTTGGGAGACATCTCTTTGGAGAGAGTGACTCCAGAGATCGTGGGCAAGTTCCCACGCTTGGACTCTTCCATACTAAACCTCTTTAGTATGGTGTCAATGTACCTGGATTGGGACAATCCCAAAATCCGTTTGGTTCTATCTCTATAGATCCTGATCCCCAATATGCAGGAGGCATCACCAAGATCTTTCATTGAGAATCTTTGTGATAAGAAGAGCTTGACCGATTGCAGCATAGGAATATCATTTCCTATCAAGAGTATGTCGTCCACGTACAATACGAGGAAGACAACCTTACTCTCTGCCACCTTCTTGTAGATACAAGGTTCATCTGGATTTTTGACGAAATCAAACTCTTTGATAACGACGTCAAAGCAGATGTTCCAACTCCGCGATGCTTGCTTTAATCCATAAATGGATTTAAGCAGCTTGCACACCTTCCCGCTGCTCCCACTGTCTACGAAGCCCTCTGGCTGAGTCATGTACACGCACTCTTCTAAATCACCATTTAGAAAGGCGGTCTTAACATCCATTTGCCAGATTTCGTAGTCATGAAAGGCAGCAATGGCAAGCATGATTCGGATGGATTTAAGCATAGCCACTGGAGAAAAGGTCTCGTCATAGTCCACACCTGGTCTTTGACAAAAACCCTTTACTACAAGTCTAGCTTTGAAAGTCTCCACTTTCCCATCTACACCAAGTTTCTTCTTGAAGATCCATTTGCTCCCAATGGGTTTTACCCCTTCAGGAGCAACTTCCAAAGTCCATACTTTGTTGGTGTACATGGATTCCATCTTGGACCGCATAGCATCCAGCCATTTCACTGAGTCCCCACTCGTGATAGCCTGCTCGAAGCTAGTTGGGTCATCATCCTCCATGATGCAATCATCGCTTCCACCATCAATGAGAAAACCGTAGTATCTCTCAGGTGGACGAGAAACCCTACCAGATCGGCGGAGAGGCTGAGGTTCGTCGGGTACTACCGAATCTTCTGGTTCCACTAAATTTTCAGTTATAGTTTGTGTTTCTGGAACTTCTTCCAGTTCTACCTCAGAGCCACTAATCTCTTTTGCAAGAAATTCCTTTTCTAAAAAGGTGGCATGTTGAGCAATAAACACCTTTTGTTGTTCACTGTGGTAGAAGAGATATCCATTTGAATGTTTAGGATATCCCACAAACTTACATAGAACTGACCGTGCCTCGAGTTTGTCTGGATTTTGCCTTTTGACATAGGCCAGACAACCCCATATCTTAACTCGTTTAAGACATGGTCTCTTCCCACTCCATATCTCATATGGTGTGGTAGGTACAGATTTAGTTGGAACTTGATTCAATAGGTATGCCGCTGTCTCAAGCGCATACCCCCAGAAGAAAATAGGTAACTCAGCTGTACTCATCATAGAGCGCACCATATCTAATAGGGTGCGATTCCTCCGCTCCGATACACCGTTGTGCTGTGGTGTATAAGGAGGAGTAAGCTGAGAGAGAATCCCATTCTCTTTTAGGAAGTCCAGGAATTCATTGCTCAAGTATTCACCTCCTCGATCAAATCGAAGGATTTAATACTTTTTCCGGTTTGTTTCTCGACTTCAAGTTTATATTCTCTAAATTTCTCAAAAGCTTCAGACTTGTGTCTTATCAAGTACACATGTCCGTATCTTGATAGATCGTCAGTGAATGTAATGAAGTACGAAGAACCATCCCTGGCATGTGTAGACATGGGACCGCATACATCACTATGTATTAGTCCCAAGAGTTCGGTAACTCTTTCTCCGTGTCCTGTAAACGGAGTTTTGGTCATCTTGCCTTTGAGACATGACTGGCAAGTGTCATAAGATGAAAATTCGAATGGTTCCAAATACCCATCCTTATGCAACTTAGCCAGTCGTGTCGCATTGATGTGACCCAGTCTACAATGCCACAAGAAGGATTCGTTGAGTTCAGAACTCTTTCTCTTGTGTGTGTTTGTTATGCTCAGAACTGTTGATTGATTTAGAACATAAATGCCATTGCATAACGTGCCTGATCCAACCAACTTTTGGTTACGGAAAATGTTCATAACATTGTCCTGTAATACAAAATTATATCCTTCTTTGCTTAATAAAGAAACCGATATAATGTTGCATATCAGGTTCGGCATGTAATAGCATTCGTTCAGAACCAATGTATTACCAGTTGGTAATACAAGGTGATATTCCCCGACAGTCTTAGCTGCAACAATTGCACCATTTCCAACTCTAATGTCTTTATCACCTTCTCCAAGTTCTCTACCTTTCCTAAGCCCATGTAACTGATTACATATATGGGATCCTGACCCGGTATCTAATACCCAGGACGTAGAGCAAATGGAGAAACAGTTCTCAGTAACGAACACACCCGAAGAAAATGCATCAACATGTACTTTCCTCATTCGGGTGGCATGGGAATCCTAGTATTCCCCTATATCCTGTTCATTCCTATAACTCTTATAAGAAAGAACGGAACCAACGTTCCCCAGCACAGTATAACATGCGGGTTCGGTCAATACATCCATATTATTATCTTGATTAAGGCATGAACTGGTCGCTACCTGGAGAGAGAGAGAAGAAAACACTTTAGCGTATGCTCGTGCAAGATCAGATTGGTTATTATCTTATCTAATCAGGATGGCTCCCACTGCTTTTTATCAAATCTTCCTCCAAACCCTAAAAGGAAAGACTAGCCGGGATTAATTACACACTACAAGTTCTCCAATCTTTCAGCCAGGCCAGTGTCGGTACTTTGAGGGAGGTCCCCCGTGCTTTCGCACGAACCTAATTAATGTAAACCTCGTTTTCCCAGAGGCGTAACCTCGTTAACACCTTTCTAGACACCTACTTGATCGGCTAATTGCAATGTGCAAAACTCTCCCAGGAGTAACTCTTACTCGCAGCGGGTATCGGGATCCAACTATCTCATAGAAGGTATGCAATCTCATTGCAAATTTCAACACTTGAAATTCCCGATAATATTTTGCCCCTAGTGTGCCATGACCTTGACAGAGGTCAACAAATCATAGTACACTAGTCAAGTTCAACCCGTCATTTCTTGATTGAATCAAACCCACTCGCACGACCCTTGACAAAGGTCAACAAGGTCGTACGACTACCCTAATCCAATCACATCACATGCTTTATAGATAACTACTAGTTAGCTACTGCACACTACGCCTTGACAGAGGTCAACAAACGCAGCACGAATACTAAATAGTCTTTATCTGAAATGACGGAGGGCTACGACAGGTTTTTCTGAAAACCTATTGCGTAATGAACTTGATATCGTTGTAGAATCAAATGAAGATTTTGAAATGGAGTGATTTTAAGGCTTTTCTAGTTTTGCTAAAGGAGTCATTCCCTGCGAAGGGATCTCGGTCCTTTCCTCGTCGAATGAGGTGCTGGATATATCATATATATCGCTGTGCAAAGCAAAAACCCAAAAGCAGTCAAAAGCAAACCGAGTCTGTAGCATCTGCCAGTTATTGCTAAAGGAGTCACTCCCGGTGAAGGGATCTCGGTCCTTTCCTCATCGAATAAGGTGCGGGGTATATCGTATATACCGCTGTGCAAAGCAAGAACTGTAGCTACCTGTTTTATTTTAAAATTCGATTCCACAACATCTTAGGTTTCTTATTTTTCATTAATCACATTAATGAAGTCCCATCATTTAAATACCTAAACATCACAGATAGATATGACGTACACTTATGCCATCCGCATTCGCCTCGATGTCCCCTCGTGCACCGTTAGGTTAGGTAACTAACGACAGAGCAGGGCAGGGCTAGCGCGGGTGTAAAACATAAGTAACGTCTATATAATATATCATATATACTATATACTATATCCATCACAGAATCACAACACAGATATCGCAGCAGAATAAACATATGAAATATTGGATATGTAACGTCTTCAAAATAATAAAATATGATTTTTGGGAAATTTTATAATTTAATATTATTTTAATGAATATTTTAATTTTCTGGTATAATTAAATACAGATAAATGGGGAAAAATTATGGAAAATTCTAAAATAAGGTATTTTAAGGAATTGCCTCGTTTTCTGTGCATGCCCCCATTTCCTCTAGTTTTGACCCTGAGTATGTCTAGTTTTGACTGATTCCATCTAGGGTGAAATCTGGGTTGATTTTCCTATGTTGGTGTATAATTTGGGACTTGTTTTAGCATGGATTTTGGTATTTGGTGATTCATTCCTGTCGGGTGGCGTTTGGACGTCAACGACAAGTGGATTTTGATTGTGTTTACATGCGAGTCGATAGGTTTTTACCTATGCGGGTAGCGTGTGCTATTTTGGTTTCCGATGTGATTTTCATGTGCTTTAGCATTGTGATATACTTGTAGGTACCCCGCGTGATGTTGATGCAAAGGAGGTGAAGATAGCGACATCGGCTTTGGCACACGAGAAGCAATGTGAGTAGATTTATATCTACGGGGAGAAGTCGGGTGGATGGCGTATAGCACCCCCGCAGTCCGTGGTGATGTATACGAATACGTAGACACACGAATATTTATTATGTGTTGTTTAAGGTTATTGATGGTAATAATGATATTTTGATGATAAGAATATATTGGTTTAGTATAGTGCGAACCCTAGAGTAGTGGTTGCACTCACACTACACACATACTTGCATTCATTCTTTTATTTATTAGAGTGCATATGATGGTGTGTATATCTACACATGGGTATGGGACTATATGTTTATATACGGGATTTGAGGATGATACGTGGTTTGAGATGATACTTGATGTGAGGCCGTGAGATCGGCGATGTGACATAGCTTGTCTTCGAGGTGCGATATGATAGTTTTAGCGGGCCTTTGGACATGTGCTTTACCCGCATTCATATTTTTATAGATGGTATCGATTTATACTAGACTTAGAGTAGTACCCCAGATTATACGATCTGATGATAGTGATACCTGATATGTGATGAGGTACTGTGATATTGACCCCTACCCAGCTATTGGGATGCCGTACGACGATCTACCGTACGAGCCGATATTGATGATAGATCCGCACTCATGACTCGAGGATATCTTACGATATGTTATTGAGGCGGGATCACCGACTATCATATCTATATATATTGACTCAGATTAGGTGGTTTCTTACCCCTCCTGTCTAGATTACTTAGTAGACATTAGACTGGACCGAGTCATACCTATTTCAAACTAACGAATCGGGGATATTTTAAAGATAGGCAGAAGGGTCATACGGATATTTTCAAATGACGTATCTTTTCTTAAAACACCGTAGCCCTTGTTTTTCTAAAAGCCCTGATTCGTCTTATTTCAAATGGCACCCCTGTATGACTTGTACAGATTGGTGTAGATTCTTTACTTTTGTGTTGATTATTCGATTCCGCATATTCATGCTATTTGCATTGCATCGCTTGTACTGTGGTTATATTTCAGTCATGCTGCTAGGACACCAGCACCATTATCGATGATGCATATGTTCCACGTACACTTGTTGCCGGCTCACACACTCATCATCGATAATTGCCATGTCACTACACTGTAGTACTATTGCATTCAGTATATGATCCTTCCATGACATGATGATATGCATACCTTCCTTTACATGTCGCATACTTCATGCTTTTGATTATACGCATTGAGATATGTTGTTTCTATGATATTTCTGGATTTGGGAACCGAGAGTGTTTCAAAAGAGATGTCATTGCTTTAAAAACCCGGTTACCCTTGATATGATATTTCAGTGCGTCCACCATGTGTTTTCTCGGTGCTGAGAGCGACATGTGAAACCCGAATCGAGGAGTGGATGAGCCGATTGCGGGTACATGGTGGACCCGGTATGGTTCCCCTCGGCAAGATGATCGATGAGCTTTGCCGATTGAGCCTGGAGGCGGGCGAGTACCTACCGGTGATTGGTTGGACCTGGCGGTTATCCGGAGGATACTGACCAGAGTCGATGGATAGATTTGGGCGTCCTGCCGGGGCCGAGGGCCGATACCGCAGACAGAGCCCGCGGGCCGATCCGGACTGACGAAGCCCGATATATGAGGATTTACGTGCCGATGCAGGGCACAGTTTTCATGATGTTTTCGAGTGCCGATGCTGGGCACTCCGGTTCCATGATTTTGACGTGTCGCGAGGGACACGGGTGGGTTATATCCTCATATTTCCATGCACAGGTTTCATGATATTTACTTGCATGATGGTTATTGTCATTGGGTGACGAGTGGACGGGATCCACGTGTGTGCAGATTTGATTACATTGATCATACCTCATATTCATGACATGCTATTACCTGAGGCACTAGCACGAGCACTTGGCATTACACTCATGTAGAGATTACATTGCCAGTTTAGCATGCTTCAGCTTTATTCATATTGAGGTTTATTTATATCTGATCGTATTGACCTAGGATGGGTCATGCATTCGATCTCTGCTTGTAGATATTTTCTATTCACGAGTTGGCAACTCACCCCCGTTGTGCCCCAGTCCTTGCAGGTTTTTGCCGTACAGATTCCATAGCGGCATTTCTGGCACACTGCTTCCTTATGGGTGACTTGCTTGGATAGGTGGGTTCTTTTGTATCAGAACCGCCATTGTTCATGTATCATTTATTGTATCTAGAATTTCCATCAACTAAAACTTGTATATTGTTTCAGACTTAGAAAACAGTGTTGTTTTATTTCGACCTTAGAGTCGCGCTAGTAGTATTACGGTTTTCTGGCTGTTTGAGTTTCTTTTTTTTTGGGTTTTGATCCTCGCCCTTTGGCGTTGTATATTATTATTGCTTGCGTGGTTGTGACCGTCGATGGACGAAGAGCTAGCTCCCGCTTGGGGATGCCTTTTATCATTTCATATATATTATTCTTGTTGTACCCCGTTCGGGGCCAGTTTTTACAAAGGAAACTCTGCCGAAATTTTCAGGAAAGGTTACACATTTTAAAAAATGCATATTCGGCTTAGTTATTTAAAAACTTTGATTTCCAAACATGATTTCCTTACTTTTCAAAAACAGTTTTCCTTATTTACTCATAAAATGGTTTTAGATTGTTGGGCTTTTGGTTTACTTGGATCAGATGGGGTCCTATAGACTTCATATGGTTCAAGGGCCAGTCACGTGCTCTTTCGGGTCGTGACAAAGTTGGTATCAGAGTGCTAGGTTGACCTTGGTTCGAGTCTAAGTTTGACTATGTGGAGCCTAGGGCGTTATCTATATAAGGAACTTAGGCTTGACCTTACGGAACTTAGACTTGGTCGAGGGGGTATTAGACCCGAACTTTCGTCGTGTAGGATGACCCTTGGTTGATGGAATAGGTGACTAAAGTAGAGTGGCGTACCGTGGGTATGTTCCGCGGCATACTTACGACACGCCACTCCGCTTAAGAAACCTTAGGTTGTACATTTCCTTGCATTGTGTCATATTCCTTCCTATGATCTATCTTCATCGATACTGGTTATGGTTTTGCTGCCGCGATTGCACGGGCAGAGTGAGCTACGGCTCGAGTTGTCAGCATGAGCTCGTCGGGGACGAGGGCTGACTGGGGCGTGATTCCAGAGACATACGGTTGCATTGAGGCTTCGTATTTTGTGTTTCCGCACTATGGGCGTTTGACAGATCGCTGCTGTGAGATTTCTAGGATGTGCCGGACGGTACCAGAGGATTGAGCCACTGATAGAGGCCAGCCAGGATATGATGACCGTTGATGTATCGCTTATTCATGATGGTTGAGGCGCTGCTTAGCGTACCGACGAATGAGCCAGTTGTTACTGCGAGTGATGAGATATCGCCCAGATGATTGGAGCTACTGCAGCATGAGCATATTCTTAGAGATGTGATAGTGAGTCGCTAGTCACCGAGGATTAATGACTAGGACATGTGGTTCGTTCGCTTACCCCGATGCGGGGTCATCAGATAGATTGATTCCAGCTAGAGGCGACTTCACGCAGATTCGTTGAGAGTCGATTGAGACGATCGAAGGTCAGGAACCCATTTTCCAAGTTTAAAGTATACGGAAAGACATGCAGGTGATTCTATGGACCCTCTAGAAGAATGAAACCCTAACTCGACTTAATGACCGTGTGAAAGCCTTTGAACCTTAGGGTTTGCGGCAGTTCCTCGGCACCATTAGTGAGGCTTGGGTTTGCCCTTTTACGGCTGGACCACCGACGCTGTGGCATGTACTCGATACTATTAAACTGTACCCGAGATGTTGAGCTCTTGGGGGATTGTGAGGTTCTGACGAGTCGATCGGATGATTCGACATCATTCGGATATCATGGGATGGGACACTGCTTGGGAGACTCCAGATACGAGCATAGCCGTCGGAGCGCAGTCTGTGTAGCCATGATGAGATGAGTCCGAACCAGTCGATATTGGAGCAAGGTGGAGTAAAGAGTTCGCACGAGATTTCGACGAGATGACGTTCCACTCCGCTGACATCAGAGATGTGACATGCACGTTGAGGACGTGTTCGGCTAGATATCTTCTACTGAGTAATGAAGATACTGAGTTCGTGATTTCGAGTCCGTGTTAGAGACTTCGGGTGGACCGTAGCCGAGGACATTGCAGTGTGCAGATAAAGACGCGACGTCGAATGGTCGATGATACAGACAAGCGGGACGAGAAGTTCTTGCGAGTGGCAGGAGAGCTGTCACTACACCCCGTTAAGATTAAAGGCCGGACATGCATACAGAGGCGCAGAGATGCGACCAGCTTCCGAGGAGATGTTGTACTAAGGACGCAGAGGTCCAGAGAGCGAGAAAAGATTTCGCCAGAGTACCAGCCTCCTTACAGTTTGGCTTAGGCAAGATCAGAAGAGACCTTGAGTAGGATTCCTTCCAGTACACTGCTGCAATAAGAGTTGCACCCAGGATCGGATGTGTGATATGCATTCAGAGGACCTGAGGTCGGCGCCAGAGATGTGCTGCTTTACGAGCGGTCGTGAGGATTGACCGAGAGATGACCAGGGAAGTGCAAGAACAGAATCGTTCCTGTCAGCACACCTGACCGGGCCGATGAGCCGATGGATTGCGAGTTGGTAATCTACAGGAAAGATCAGGAACCAGAGGCAGAGGACGCCAGCCGCGAGCAAGAGGCAAGTAGATATCTTGCGCCGCTAGCATCGGATGTACCGGTACCTTCTCGACCCTGAAGGAGGGTATACCGACGACGGTAATTATGATTTGTGATTTTGTGATTTGATTATCACGTATCCGTTGCTTTGGATTTCGGTATTTTGGGCGATCTATTCGCATGATTTAGTCTTGATGACTGAGTTTCATGATATTTGATTTTGTGCACCATGGTTGCACCTACTGGGTATTTATACCTTGTACATAGTTATTACTCTTGAGCTGTTGATTGCGATTTCATGCCTATTTTATGCTGGTGATTTGATTTACGCTTCCAGCAGAGTTTCATGTAATTTTAGTGTTTTGATTTTGCACTCGGTATAGCTTATATGTGCTTGTAGTGCATCGATATGTGTTTTGTGCCCGCAGCTGCACACGTTTATGATTTTCTTTATATCTGGATACACTTGGTGTTGCTGCTTACGTATTTGAGTTATTGCTTGGTATTTGTGCATGGGATGCACCAGTTCTATACTTCGTGCATTTGTCGCACCAGTTTTATGTTTCTTGCGTTTATCGCATCAGATTTATATTTCGTGCCTTTGTTGCACCGGATTTATATTTTGTGCATTACGATTGCACCTGACTTCGATTTGATGCCTTTCGGTATGTCGATTTTGATTGTGATATTGATGTGGATTCTTGCACTCCGTGCTTTTGACTGGACTAACGCATATTCGACGTTGCTATTGGATTTTGTGATTCCGTGCATATTGAGTGCGCAGGGTCTAGATTTTCATTCGTGCATGATGGATGCACCGATTTGGATTTTCGCGCATGTTGGGCGCATGTTTTGAGATACGATTTTGGGGCACACCAGATGCACTAAATCGAGATTCTTCGTGCATGTCAGATGCACCTGTTTTGGCTGTCAGGCACACATGTTGCCTATGACAGATGCTTCGTGCACACCCGTTGCACCTAGATGTTGTTTTGTGCACATGTTTAGCGCATATATGGATTTTGATTTCCGTGCGCGTCAGACGCACAGGGTGGTGTTATGTGCATTTTTGGAATTTATTCCTTTTGGAGCAGTACATTTTTATGATGTGGGATATTTGCTTTCATACTGAGCAGGACTAGTCAGTGGACAGTGCCTGGATATATTTTGCATGCATCGATAGTTATCGAAGGGATTTTCGAAAAGCGAGCTATAGTCTCAGTATATACCTACGTGTCCGATATGACACAAAACGTTTTAAAAACAAGGAAACCCTTCTGATTATTTTCAAAATGGTGGAACGTGCTTATTAAACAAAGGATATATATACACATATATAGTTATTTTCTTATGAGAAATGTCCGCCACTGTGCAGTGTTACGCGCATCGCACAGCGACTTAAAAAGATTTGGCATACAGTTGCATCAGCTAATTACATGTATAGATTGGGTGTCTACATGTATAGTCTCGGTCCATATCATATTGATTTTGTATTGGATTTGACATTGTGTCGTTACCATGACTCCGATGATTGCGGATGCTTGATAGAGTGTTGCTTTTGAGTTATCTGCTCAGTACTCATGCGCATGCATTGCGCTATGATGTTTTATGTATAGATGATTTTGGAGCCCCGATGACTTGGAATTTGTATTGAAATATTTTAGTATTTGGGGGTTTAAATTTAAATTCGGGGACCGAATTTCTTTAAGGGGGGTAGATTGTAACGTCTTCAAAATAATAAAATATGATTTTTGGGAAATTTTATAATTTAATATTATTTTAATGAATATTTTAATTTTCTGGTATAATTAAATACAGATAAATGGGGAAAAATTATGGAAAATTCTAAAATAAGGTATTTTAAGGAATTGCCTCGTTTTCTGTGCATGCCCCCATTTCCTCTAGTTTTGACCCTGAGTATGTCTAGTTTTGACTGATTCCATCTAGGGTGAAATCTGGGTTGATTTTCCTATGTTGGTGTATAATTTGGGACTTGTTTTAGCATGGATTTTGGTATTTGGTGATTCATTCCTGTCGGGTGGCGTTTGGACGTCAACGACAAGTGGATTTTGATTGTGTTTACATGCGAGTCGATAGGTTTTTACCTATGCGGGTAGCGTGTGCTATTTTGGTTTCCGATGTGATTTTCATGTGCTTTAGCATTGTGATATACTTGTAGGTACCCCGCGTGATGTTGAGGCAAAGGAGGTGAAGATAGCGACATCGGCTTTGGCACACGAGAAGCAATGTGAGTAGATTTATATCTACGGGGAGAAGTCGGGTGGATGGCGTATAGCACCCCCGCAGTCCGTGGTGATGTATACGAATACGTATACACACGAATATTTATTATGTGTTGTTTAGGGTTATTGATGGTAATAATGATATTTTGATGATAAGAATATATTGGTTTAGTATAGTGCGAACCCTAGAGTAGTGGTTGCACTCACACATACATTTACACACATACTTGCATTCATTCTTTTATTTATTAGAGTGCATATGATGGTGCGTATATCTACACATGGGTATGGGACTATGTGTTTATATACGGGATTTGAGGATGATACGTGGTTTGAGATGATACTTGATGTGAGGCCGTGAGATCGGCGATGTGACATAGCTTGTCTTCGAGGTGCGATATGATAGTTTTAGCGGGCCTTTGGACATGTGCTTTACCCGCATTCATATTTTTATAGATGGTATCGATTTGTACTAGACTTAGAGTAGTACCCCAGATTATGCGATCTGATGATAGTGATACCTGATATGTGATGAGGTACTGTGATATTGACCCCTACCCAGCTATTGGGATGTCGTACGACGATCTACCGTACGAGCCGATATTGATGATAGATCCGCACTCATGACTCGAGGATATCTTACGATATGTTATTGAGGCGGGATCACCGACTATCATATCTATATATATTGACTCAGATTAGGTGGTTTCTTACCCCTCATGTCTAGATTACTTAGTAGACATTAGACTGGACCGAGTCATACCTATTTCAAACTAACGAATCGGGGATATTTTAAAGATAGGCAGAAGGGTCATACGGATATTTTCAAATGATGTATCTTTTCTTAAAACACCGTATCCCTTGTTTTTCCAAAAGCCCTGATTCGTCTTATTTCAAATGGCACCCCTGCATGACTTGTACAGATTGGTGTAGATTCTTTACTTTTGTGTTGATTATTCGATTCTGCATATTCATGCTATTTGCATTGCATCGCTTGTACTGTGGTTATATTTCAGTCATGCTGCTAGGACACCAACACCATTATCGATGATGCATATGTTCCACGTACACTTGTTGCCGGCTCACACACTCATCATCGATAATTGCCTTGTCACTACACTGTAGTACTATTGCATTCAGTATATGATCCTTGCATGACATGATGATATGCATACCTTCCTTTACATGTCGCATACTTCATGCTTTTGATTATACGCATTGAGATATGTTGTTTCTATGATATTTCTGGATTTGGGAACCGAGAGTGTTTCAAAAGAGATGTCATTGCTTTAAAAACCCGGTTACCCTTGATATGATATTTCAGTGCGTCCACCATGTGTTTTCTCGGTGCTGAGAGCGACATGTGAAACCCGAATCGAGGAGTGGATGAGCCGATTGCGGGTACATGGTGGACCCGGTATGGTTCCCCTCGGCAAGATGATCGATGAGCTTTGCCGATTGAGCCTGGAGGCGGGCGAGTACCTACCGGTGATTGGTTGGACCTGGCGGTTATCCGGAGGATACTGACCAGAGTCGATGGATAGATTTGGGCGTCCTGCCGGGGCCGAGGGCCGATACCGCAGACAGAGCCCGCGGGCCGATCCGGACTGACGGAGCCCGATATATGAGGATTTACGTGACGATGCTGGGCACAGTTTTCATGATGTTTTCGAGTGCCGATGCTGGGCACTCCGGTTCCATGATTTTGACGTGTCGCGAGGGACACGGGTGGGTTATATCCTCATATTTCCATGCACAGGTTTCATGATATTTACTTGCATGATGGTTATTGTCATTGGGTGATGAGTGGACGGGATCCACGTGTGTGCAGATTTGATTACATTGATCATACCTCATATTCATGACATGCTATTACCTGAGGCACTAGCACGAGCACTTGGCATTACACTCATGTAGAGATTACATTGCCAGTTTAGCATGCTTCAGCTTTATTCATATTGAGGTTTATTTATATCTGATCGTATTGACCTAGGATGGGTCATGCATTCGATCTCTGCTTGTAGATATTTTCTATTCACGAGTTGGCAACTCACCCCCGTTGTGCCCCAGTCCTTGCAGGTTTTTGCCTTACAGATTCCATAGCGGCATTTCTGGCACACTGCTTCCTTATGGGTGACTTGCTTGGATAGGTGGGTTCTTTTGTATCAGAACCGCCATTTTTCATGTATCATTTATTGTATCTAGAATTTCCATCAACCAAAACTTGTATATTGTTTCAGACTTAGAAAACAGTGTTGTTTTATTTCGACCTTAGAGTCGCGCTAGTAGTATTACGGTTTTCTGGCTGTTTGAGTTTCTTTTTTTTTTTGGTTTTGATCCTCGCCCTTTGGCGTTGTATATTATTATTGCTTGCGTGGTTGTGACCGTCGATGGACGAAGAGCTAGCTCCCGCTTGGGGATGCCTTTTATCATTTCATATATATTATTCTTGTTGTACCCCGTTCGGGGCCAGTTTTTACAAAGGAAACTCTGCCGAAATTTTCAGGAAAGGTTACACATTTTAAAAAAGGCATATTCGGCTTAGTTATTTAAAAACTTTGATTTCCAAACATGATTTCCTTACTTTTCAAAAACAGTTTTCCTTATTTACTCTTAAAATGGTTTTAGATTGCTGGGCTTTTGGCTTACTTGGATCAGATGGGGTCCTATAGACTTCATATGGTTCAAGGGCCAGTCACGTGCTCTTTCGGGTCGTGACAGGATATACTAGGACGTCCGTGTTTTCAATACGAGCCAGTATAAAACACGGATTCCACGGTCGTGATGAATAGCCAATCCCACACCCCTAGACCCCTACGAGAGCGGCAAGCAACCCTGCCAATTCTAGGGTTAGGAGACCCGGACTCGACTCCTCGAGTTGGTCTCCCACTGGACCCCAGAACCCGGTTACTTGTGCTCCCCTCCTTGGGTCTATCCTAATGCGGAAAAGTAAATAATATACAAAGGGTGACAACTTCCGCTACCTGGAAGTGCCCCAAATAAAAGAATATTACATACAAGTTTTTATATGAATGAAAATGAGAAACACTCATCTCACATAAAAACCCCCGGCTATTCGAATACGACGATCCAATATAACATATCCAGCAACACATAACATCACATGTCATCAACGTAAGTAAGTATGCATACCTCAATTGTCGTTGACGTATAGCAACGAAACCGGCGATATGAACATACTACACTTACGGTCACAGAAAAGAAAGTGTAAAACTACAACAATTGGAATCCGCAAGCTCTTTAGACATCACATGCCTAATAGTTATAAACCCCGCATTTTAGTCTCATTATCGAAAACTCTTTTCAATATCGTATGGGACTAAACTGCTAGATTTATAACATTCATCCAGTTATCTCATAACTGTTTGTGAATTCCAATTATTGTATCACATTCCAGATAAACAGAAAATGTTAAACTTTCCGATCGAACAGTCGAATACCCAAGTTTTCCCGATACAGCTCAACACATGAAATAAGTCTAACAACATTCAGTTCGTGCCTCAGTACCAACGGTCCAGCCGTAGAAGGGTCAAGCCAATGCCTCACATGTGGCACGCCGTACTGCCCCCAAACCCGAAGGTTCAAAGGGCAGTTCAAGACGGTCACATAATCGAGTTAAGGTTTGTTGTCTTCTAGAGGTTCCATCGCGTTACTTGCACTACTTAGAACGTCGTTAAACTACGGAAAAATCCAACACTTGG
The DNA here is from genome assembly GCA_030015575.1 of Agapanthus africanus. Classification (NCBI taxonomy): domain Eukaryota; kingdom Viridiplantae; phylum Streptophyta; class Magnoliopsida; order Asparagales; family Amaryllidaceae; genus Agapanthus; species Agapanthus africanus. Next base: position 245,072,534 of record CM057350.1, read on the forward strand.
AAATTTCCCGACAGGGGAAAAATTGGGTATTTATATCCGGTCGAACTTTTTAACATATTCTAAAAATTATCCGGAAATACACAAAGACGAAATTTGATACCCCGATCGAAACACCGAATCCCCAAAGCAACCAAAAAAAATTCAACTCTTGAATAATCATTAAAAACACCCAGGAAAATCACCACTGGAAAGTAAGGATTACTGTGTCAAATTCTTTAAATAATTAGGCCGTACGGCCGCGGATCCGCCGCATGAGCCATGCTCATGCCGCGGATCCGCGCTTGAACAGTGGAATTACACTCACGAATTTCACAGTAAACCTTATAATTTCCTGCTTATTTTTCTGCATATTTTTAATATTGAAAATTCCCACTTTTTGGAAAAAGTCCAGAGAGCAAGATAAGTTTAGGGTTTCGGGTTCGTTCGGGCTTCAAATCGCGTCTAGACTTCGCCTAAGGCTCTAGATAGGCTCTGATACCAGTGAAAGGTTCCTAGGCACCCTATAGAGGTCTCACAAGGCATCGGACATGCCAATTTCAAAAATTATGGTGCCGAGAAACCCTAGACTACGGATCGTTGCTAGAATTCTAGGCGAAATATAAATCTAGTTAACAATTTAACTAAAGTTAAATGCTACAACCTTTGTAGATCCGGATTTCCACCTCCTTAGCTCCACGTGGTCATGCCCTCGCTGTCCATCATGAATCCTCGACTCATTCGTCGGCTTCATCGAAAAACGGGCGAGCAAGGTCGTCGGCTTCGTGTCAAAGACAATCTACGTCGAGGTTGCACTAGTTCAAGCTCCGACTTCACCAAGTAGTGAAACTTGTGAAGAAAACACCCAAAACCACTTGGCAAGAGGTAGAGGATGAAGAAATAGGAGGTGGGTTCACTTTAGATTTGGATTTCTCTCACTAAAACTCAAGTTGCCATTGATGTAGCAAGCTTGAAGAAGAAGAAGAAGATGAGCTAGTTATGATAAGTTCTATTAAAAAGAAAATAGAAAAACAATACTTATCATAACTTAAACTAGGGTTAAGTGTAGAGAATAAACCATGGTCACTTGAGAGGGTTAGGGTTAAGCATGAAGATAAGGATGGTTACAAAAGTCAAAGCTTCATGAAGCTTCAACTTAAAACAAAAAGAGCCACCATTCTCATCATAAGCTTTATCCAAATAAATGAATAAACAATTAAATGAATAAAAGAATAATCAAAACCCTAATCTCAAGTTAACTATGGTTTAATTCCATGCACTTAACCATATGATCAAGTATCATCAAACATGATAAAAAAAAGTGCACAAAAGTATATCACATATACAATGTGCAAATCAAGTGAGAAAAATCCGTTTAAAGTGAACCAATACTAGTTAATGCAAAGTAATATATCAAATATATAATCATACATTAAATCATTAAATCAACACTTGATTTAATGATCCGGTCATGTCGCACACGACCGACTAGTATCCAATGTATCGCTTATCGAATCAATGATTCGATAACTAGGTCATATCGAATATAACCAATCAAAACATTTATCGCGAGAATGAAATGCGGTATTACATACGCGCATTATTCTCGGTCCCGCACATATCTCATATGCGCTCCTATTTCGTTTCGCTTGAGCCAGGAAACCTCTGTGTAGGACTCTAAAGACTCGTCAATACGCCGGTAGCAGATGATGATCATATCATGCACCCACAAGCCGCAAGCGGTCTGCTAAACGTAACGGCCACCCGGGTATTGAGCGATCAGAAGATCGACGAGCTAGCCCGCTCACACTCCTTCGAATCCGACCAGTAACACTTACCGTACAGTCCGGTCTCTTCGTCTGATACGTCGCATATCAAATCTAGGGGTGGTAAACGTCAGACCCCAATAACCCGATAAGTCGTGCCGATGTGAGGCTCGTAACGGGTTGAGAAACTACTGGTAACACTTACCAGCAAATCTCTGATCAGCCCTAGCCAGGGACTTCCCTGTTACGGCCAATCGAGTACAGCGCAACATCTACCCCCAATACCGGGAGAGACGAAACCCCTCCTATCGCTCATTGCCTCCATGTGACTCGGGACTGTACCCAAAGACCACCGTTTTGCACGCCCTCATGGACGTGGTAAGGTGGAGATCAAAGCACAGTGGGAATCACACAAGACTCTATGACGATCTCGGGTCTACAGACTAACCTGTACAAGTGTCACCTGAGAACTGCCATCTGACGTGAGGTATAATACCATCTGGGAGTTCTCGGCGAGTCCGTCCAGTGTACCCAGTCACCACTGAGCACCCGTACACCATCTCTGATGTCAAACACCAATGGATATGGGATCATCCATCGCCCATCTCATGGGTCGAGAAGCGTATACGCTAGTCTACTCTGGTATATCGATGCCCCGTCTCGATACACCCACGACTAGGGACCTTGAAGGATGTACTTATGGACTACCATGTCCCCACTAGTATGATCTGCATCACAGTCCAGGTAGTCAAGTACATATCCTAAGGGCTTTACCAACATGTAACTATAAGACAGTATAAAGAGACTAGTGTACATGTTAAGATAAAGATCAACCAGATAGCATACTATCATGTCGAGCAAGAAAGTCATCTCTATATATGTCCAAGCATCCAATATAATATACATAATCTGTACAATACTGGCCTCTAGGGCATACATACAACTAACACCATGTGCATCAGCGTGCACGAAATAAAATCAAATACTAAAAGTGCATGAAAACCATGCTGAAAACATAAGCTAAATCATATGCATGCCCTAGGCATGAAGTCAAAATCAATACCTCCAACAACATCAAATCGAAGTCCTGTGCAACTGGAGTGCACAAAATACATATCACATCACTACAAGCATATATGAACTATACCGAGTGCAAAAATCAAATCAGGTGCATGCCATATGCACAAAATCAACCCAACTTTATGAAATCCATGAAGTCATCAGCATGTGCAGCCAAGGCACAAAAACGATATCAAGTGAAATAACTGTGGAAAAATCGTAAATTCTCAGTAGATGCAACCATGGTGCACAAAATCAAATATCATGAAACTCAATCATCAAAATCAATCATGCGAATAGATCACCCAAAATACCGAAATCCAAGATGACTGATACGTGATAATCGAATCACCAAATCACAAATCATAAATACAGGCGTCGATAGTTCCTCCTTCGAAGTCGAGAAGGTGTCGGTCCATCCAATGCTTAGCAGAGCAAGATATCTACATGCTTTCTGATCATGGCCCGTCATCTGGTGCCCTTAGGCTCTCGTCTCTCAACTCGAATTGCTATGTACATAGCTCCTCGGCTCAACGGTCCAATATGGAAACGATAATGGAATTAATCCACTCTGGCATATCCTCTAAAGATCTCTGTCCAACTGTCGTGGTCACTCATAGCATTTCTTGTCGACGATGCTGAACTCTGGCCTGCTGGGTGGGCGCAATATGACAGCTCCTGGGTCCGAGTCTTCACGTATAGTATTCCAGAAAGGTCCTGTCGAGGTTTCTCAAATCTCATCTCTGCCTAACTGTTCGGAAGTCTTTGTCCTTTACTATATTTGTTTCTTGTTCCGGAATGGATGAATACGCATCACGACTCTTCGTGGACGATATATCCATATACAACGCCTCTGCATGCGTATCACATCTCTGATGGCAGCGGAGTGGAACGTCGTCTCATCAAGATCTCGTACGAACCTCTTACTCCATTTTTCTCAAATGTCGACCGCTTCGGACTCATCTCTTCATAGCTGCATGGACTGTGCTCCAATGGCTATAGTCGTATCTAGAGTCTCTCAAGAAGTGCATCTCACCACATAGCATCCGAATGAAGTTGAACCATTTGATCGATTCGTCAAAACCTCATAATCCCCCAAGAGCTCAACATCTTGGGTATAGTTTAATAGTATCGAGTACATACCACAGCATCGGTGGACCAGCCGTAGAAGGGCAAACCCAAGCCTCACTAATGTCGCCGCGGAACTGCCACAAACTCTAAGGTTCAAAGGCTTTCACACGGTCATTATGTCGAGTTATGGTTTCATTCTTCTAGAGGGTCCATAGAATTGCCTGCATGTCTTTCCGAATACGTTAAACTTGGAATATGGGTTTCTGACATTCGATCGCCTATGTCGACTCTCAACGTATCCGCGTGAAGTCGTCTCTAGCTGGAATCAATCTATATGATGACCTCACCATCGGGGTAAGCGAACGAACCACATGTCCTAGTCTTTCAACCTCGTGTAAGTAGCAACCATCAATCAAATCTTTAAGTATAACTAGTACTGCAATAGCTCCAACATCTGGGGCAATATCTCGTCGTTTGCAGCAACTACTAGCTCATTCGTCTGCACGCTGAACAGTGCCTCAATCATCATGAACAAGCGACACGTCCATGGTCATCACATTCTGGTTGGCCTCTATCAGTGGCTCAATCCTCTAGCGCAAATCTGCACGTCCGAGAAATCTCATACAACGATCCATCAAACGCTCATGGCGCGAAAACACGATAAAAAGACATATCTCTGCAATCGTGTGCCGCCGGAATTACGCCCTGGTCAGTCCTCGTTCGTGACGAGCTCGTGCTGACCGCAACTCTAACCGTAGCTCTCCCTGCACGTAATCGTTGTAGCAAAACCATAAACTGGTACCGATGAGGCTAGATCATGGATGAATATAATACTGAGAAAAGAAATGTACATCCTAAGGGTTCTTAAGTGGAGTAGCGTATCGTAAATATGCCGCGGAAGATACGTACGGTACGTCACTCTACTCAAGCTACCTACTCTATCAACCACGGTCATCCTACACTCAGGAGGTAAAACCTAACGCTCTGATACCAACTTTGTCATGACCGGAAAGTACGGATTATGACCGGCACTTAAATTACGAAACTTCTCGAGGCGTACGTAATCTAAGTAAGCCGAAAACCCAGAAATCCAAACCAAGAAACGTAGTAGAGTTAAGAAAAAACCAATTTAAATCAAGTAGTTTCGCAACAAACGCCGAAATATGCATTTTTAAAATCACAAGTCTTTTCTAAAAATTTCGGCAGAGTTTCCTTTGTAAATACTGACCCCAAACGGGTACAAAACCTGCTAAAGCATATATAATGAATAAAGGCATCCCCAATCGGGAGCTAGCTCTTCGTCAATCGACGGTCACAACCACGCAAGCAATATAATATACAACGCCGATGGGCGAGGATCACAACAGAAAAAGAAACTCAAAACATCATGAAATCCATAGAAATACAACGCGCGACTCTAAGGTCGAAAGAATAAACAACTGGTCTCAAGTCTGAAATAAATACATGTCTGGTTGATAGAGTTTAACTAGATACAGCTGAAATAAATAATATACAAGGTATAATGGTGGTCACGATGCAAGTGAACCCACCTACCAAGCAAATCACCTGGAAAGGAAGCAGTGTGCCAGCAAAGTCGTAATGAAACCTGTACGGCAAAACTCGCAAGAAACTGTGGCATAATGGGGGTGAGTTGCCAAATCGTGAATAGAAAACAACTACGAGCAGAAATCGCATGTATGACGCAATCCTAGGTCATACAATCAATATATATATAATCCTCAAAATGATAAGTCTAAAGTATGAAAAGGTGGCAAGGGTAACCATCTAACCCAAGTGTAATCCCATGTGCTCGTGTCAGTGCCTTAGGTAGCAATATATCATATGGATAAGGTATGAATTCATGAAAACAGAACACATGTAATGAAGAAACTGCTTTCATAACTTAGTGAGATTTCTGTATATTTAAAACAAGGTATCATAAATGAAATCAGCATAAACAGTGTCTAGTATCGACGCAAACATAAATCCTAAATCTCAATATCTCAGGCTCCGGCTATCCGGACTGTCCTGTATCATCAAATCTCAAAATCTCAGTATCTCAATCTCACTATCTAGGGTGCCGTCAGTCCGGATTGTCCCCTAACATCAATCATAGGACAACGACGGTATCCTCCGGATATCCGACGCGTCAGATAAAATCACCGGTAGGTAGTCTTCCCCAGCCGGGCTCATCGTCTGCTACTCAATCTTCTTTCCCCGGGGTACCTTACCGGGTCCACCATGTACCCGAGACGGTTCATCCGGCTTCTCGAATCGGGTCTCGAAATCCAACAGAAAACTCATGGTGGACGACTCATACATCATGAGAAAACCGCAGTTATTATTTTAAAGAGAGAGAGGTTTATAAATGTCCTTGCGGTTTTCCCCCAAATCCATGAAATCTCAAGAAAATCCAATCATCAATAGCACGTAACCAATGAATGTAGGCATAAAACTCCATAATACGGCATGACAGTGAATAATATGTATGAAGTAGCAAATAATAACTGCAATGTCTAAACTGGCATATAAGGCAAGTACACTAATATTATGTTGAAACTATCAGCTAACAACTATGTCGATGATTAGTATTGTCTAAAGTGTACGTGACATGGCAATTATCGATGATGATGTGTGTGAGCCGGCAAGTACGTGTATGTAGAACATACACATCATCGGTAATGGTCCTGGTGTCCTAACAACATGATATCAATAATGGTATATGAAATCACAATATAAGTATGCGATGCGGAGCGAACAGCAATAATGTGCGGGAGTTGAATGGTAAACACAATGATAACTATTCTGCTTTTAACATAATTATAAGTCATACAGGGTTCTATTTGTAATAACACGAATCGTGATGTTTTGCAAATAAAGGCTATGGTGTTTTTAAGAATAGATACGTACTTTGAAATATCCGTAAAATCCGTTGGCCTGTCCTTTAAAATACCCACGATTCGTTAGTTTTTGAATAGGTAGGAATCAAATCTAGTCTAACAACTATACTAAACTATAGGGCTCAGCTAACAGGCTAAACGAAAGGTAAGGAAACCACCTAACATCTGAGTCGATACATATATAAATAATAGTCGGTGATCCCGCCTTAATAGTATCATATATGATCCAAAATCTATAATAGGACATCCTCAAGTCAAGAGTGAGGATCAATCATCAATATAAAACTTGTACGGTACATCCGTCGTACGGCCTCCCAAATCTGGGTATGGGTCAAGGTCACATCTATCACACCATTCATCTGGTATCCTCTTTATCAAACATCAAGATCTGGGGTACTGACCTACGTCTAGTACAATACTGATACCCTCTATGTATGCATGCAGGTGTATGAAACACTATGTCAAAGGACCCGCTAAAATATCATGTCGTATCTCAAATACGAACCCTGTCACATCACCGATCTCACGGCCTCAAATCCAATCTCATCGACTCATCTCATATCTCGAGTACTATTCTCAAATCCAGTATATGAACATATAGTCCCATACCCATGTGTAAATATACACATCCCCATATATGCACAGGTAAAAGAAAGAATGTATGCAAGTATGTGTGTGCGTGTGGGTGGGTGCAACCACAACTCTAGGGCTTCGCAACTAACACTAAACCAATCCAAGAACACCTAGAATCCATCTTTATCATCGATAAACACAAATCAACAAATAAATAATATATGTGTGTATACGTATTCGTATGCATCACCACGAACTGCGGGGGTGCTATACGCCATCCACCCGACTTCCCCCGTAGATATAATCTACTCACCTTATATCCTGCGTGTTGGTGTCCATGTCGCCTTCGTCTTCTTCATCGTATGGAATCCTCATGATGGTACCTACAAAGATAACATAATCGGAACGCGTATTAAAATCACATCGGGAATACCCAAAACGACATGCTAATGTCTATAGGTTAGAACCTATAGACTCCGCTTTCAAAACCATCAAACAACCCTCGATCTCGTCGTACAAACGTCAAGTGATCGAGGTAAAACCCAAATACGAGAATCCAGAATTTAATATACGAAAAACGGAAACACGAATCCAAAACAGCAGCTATAGAAAAGGGTACCAGATTTCACCCTAGGTCAAATTGGACAATTTTGCACATGCCAGGGTTCTGATTTACTGGAGATGGGGCTACAGAACCAATACGAGGCAATTCCACCCTGGTCTGGCCGCAATTTGCGGCCAGAAAGGATTTAATTGCGGCTTGAAAGAGGGGGTAGGGGCTAGGGTTTTGGGTGATGGTTCCTTGGTGCCTGCATGTAACACTGTTCTTGCAAAAATATTTTCAGGTGACCCGGGTGTTAGCAGATTTCCTAATACAATCACAGAATCCATAATTCTTCCGATATCGAGTTTCTAAATCCGTATTCTGGGTCATAGTCTCCGGTTTGGGTCTGCAATAAATCACCACAGGGGTTGTAGTCCCTAGTTACACCTCAATTCACCTTTGTAATCAATTCAAATCCTAAACCCTAACTTGGAATTTACAAAGTTTACCAAAACAACACAATATCGGTTCTAAACTAACATGGATGCTAAGGGAATGGAAATTCTTCCTTAAAGATGGAAAGATTACCTCATTAGTCACCCACGAATCCCCTACAGCACCAAAATGTGATTTTTCTTGGTCCATAACGTAGCTTGCGAGCTTCTGCTTCTTTTTCGTGAAATGGAAATGAGATTTCGGAGTTTTTTTCATGGAGTTATTGTGGCTTGAAGAGGGGGAGGAGGAGGGGCAGCAGCAGCAGCTTAATTTGGAGAGGAGAGGAAAGGAAATGGTGAAGCTCAAAGTGATTGGGGCTTGGTCCAAAGTGTTGACCCCTCACCCTCTCATTCTCTCTCTCACCCATACCTCACACTATTCCATTCTTTATTCAATTCCTTTTCTTTTCTTTTCTTTTCTTTACTCCACTCCCTCTAATTAACAACCATGGCAAAAAGAATATGAATGAAGGCCATGAAAATGTAACAAGTGAAATAAAATGATATGGTGCATGTTTTACACAAAACAAGCTTAAACGCGATTAGCGATTTTAAATCGTGATTAGCGCTATATTAGCATATAATTAATCATAAAAACTTAAAATTTGCATAACTCACATAAAACACCCTCTTTCTAGTAATTTCTATAATTTTCCAAATTTTCCCCATTTATCGGTATTTAATTATACCGAAATATTAAAATATTCATTAAAATTAATGTTAAATTATAAAAATTCAGAAAAATAATAATTTATTTTTTTTGAAATGTTAATGTAGATAAGTACTAGTTAGCTACCATACACTACGCCTTGACGAAGGCCAAACTACCGCAGCACGAATACTAAGTAGTACTTATCTGAAATGACGGAGGGCTATAATAGGTTTTTACGAAAACCTTTGCGTAATGAACTTGATATCGTCATAGAATCGAGTGATTTTGTTGTTGGCTACAGTGCCCTCAAGGCAATTATCATAGTCGCGGACCTGTGATTATGATGATTGAGTGCGGACCTATACAGATAAAACAATCTTACTCAAGATGATAATATGCTATCTGGTTTGTCTTTATCATCATTTACATATTGATAGAGCCTATAGGATTCTTGCTTGACTTCCAGCATTATGATAGCGATCATATATGTGGGAGCTGGGGTCTATAAGCACATCCTTAAATGTCCCTCGTCGTAGGAGTATCGAGACCAGGCATCGATACTCCAGTGTAGACTAGTGTATACTGATGGAGACCCTGACGAGGGGCGGTGGCCAGGTCTCACAAGCCATTGGTGTTAGTTTGTTCACCTAAGATAGTATACAGGTGCTCATTAGGTTATGAGTACACTGGACGGACTCACCGGGAACCTGCTAGTTGGTATTATACATATTGTCAGATTGCAGTTCCTAGGTGACATGTGTACAGATTAGTCTGTCGACCTGAGATCGTTATTTGTCTCGTGTGAGTTCCCACTGTGCTTTGATTTTTACCCTACCACGGCTCAAAGGAGTCATGCAAACGGCTTTTAGTTGGGTACAGTCCTGAGCCACATGGAAGCAGTGATCGGTTCGTCGGGAATTCGTCTCTCCCCGTATTGGGGGTTGATGTCGCGTTGTGTACGGATGGCCATCACAAAAAATCCGTGGCCATGGTGGACGAGAATTACCGATCCAGGATCGATAGTTTCTCAGGTGGTGATGGGTTTCATGCCGACACTAAATATCGCGTTGTTGGGGGTCTGACTTTATCCACCCCCTAGACTCGATATGCGATACTCTTAGACGAACAGACCGGACTGTACGGATATTGTCACTGTCAGGCTCAATAGGGGTTCAGGTTGAGTTTGCTCGTCGGCCTCCCTTTCGCTCAATACCTGGGTAGCCGTTATGTACAGCTAGTGCCGCTGACATGCTTGTGGTTAAACCCACTGCCCGCGTACTGACGAGTCTTTAGAGTCCCACACAGAGGGTTTTCACGGTTCAGGCGATATGGTGTACATGAGGTATGTTGATACATACAGGTGTCCGATTAAATATATGCACATGCTGCGCAGACTTTAATCAGACGGTTGATAATACTAGCTGCTTAGGATTAAGCCGGATTATTAAATTAGGTTTCTGATTTAATAATTTATATATGTATTGGTATATACGTATTCTAGTATTATTGTTCGCTATTTATTTTCTCTCTTGGCTATTCGTATTTTTGTACGAATATGTGTATATGTATTTCGATACATTTACCGGGATGTATTTCTTATTTTATACGGAATAGCTTCTAGAAGATGCCACATCATTTATATGATTTTCCATTTATGGAAATTCATTTGTTTTATAAATGAGGTGGATGGTGTGAGGTGGCATGAGGCATGGAGCAAATTATGGTGTGCATTTGTTTAATTGGAAAATGAAATAGGATATTTTCTGAGGATGAGAGAGAAGGTCCGGCCACCTTTATGGTGGAATTCAATTTATTTGGTTACATGATTTATTACACACATTAGCCCACTCTCTCACTCTCTCAAGTTCACCAAAAGACTTAGCCATTTTCTTCGTTCTGCATGCAAAAGCTTCCTCACTCCATTCTTTTTCTATGGTTGCTCTCATGAGCACATGAGTTGAGAGAAAATTGTAGTGACACTTTCATACACCCCCACTCCCCATCGCTAGCGACTTTGGAGCGTCGGTTACCACGTTCGACGAGATTAGAGCTTGTGTCGTTTCCCTCGGGTGGATCATCGAAGATGGAGGAAGACTGGCAACCAAACTACATCAAGGAGCCGCTAGGAGCTTTGAATGAAGACCGAAGGACACGGATCAACTCGGTATAACAATTCCAACTCTAGAATCCGACTATTCGTGCACTCCTCCGCGGGGTAATCCTAGTACAGAAAATAAAATAATATACAAGGGTGATATCGACTTCATCCCGATCGTGCCCCAAAAGAATAATATACAAACTGGCAGTGATGGCAGTCCACATGTCGGACGCTCGCCCCGCAATATCAAATGTACAAATTAAATAAAACTGTAGTAACATTGCACCATAGCTATCTACCACGACGAGGGAACGTCGGGTCTCATTTGCGGCTCAAGTGAAACCCGGGGCTCCAGACTACCCACCATTCTGTGTTGTTTCTGTGATGCTTCTGTGATGTTGCTTTATATCACGCCTGGGATGATTGTTATATATTTATATATATATACTAGTAGATGTTGTATATGTTTTGCACCCGCGCTAGCCCAGTCCCCGCTCTGTCGTTAGTTAAGTAACCTAACGGGTGACGACGGAACCCAGTGGCGAATGCGGATGGCATATACGTACATTTTATTTTCGTTCTTTTCTGGTGTGATTAATTGTTGGGACTGCGTTCATTCTTATCAATGCAAGGATAAAACAAACCTATATATATGATGTTGTTGGAACCAAGTTTTTAAAAACTGACATTAGAGACGTTTTCTTTTGCTTTGCATCATGGTATTCATTTTGGAATATCCTGCACCTCATTCGACGAGACAAGGGCCGAGATCCCTTCATCAGGAGTGACCCCTTGGGTAAAAGTTTGCGTCAACGTAATAACTTTACTATAGTCGATTATTGTTCCTTTGCATCGTGGTATTCAGTTTGAAATATCCTGCACCTCATTCTACGAAGAAAGAGCCGAGATCCCTTCACCGGGAGTGGCCTCTTTAGAAAAAGTTTTCGCTACTATACATTTGCAAAACCACTTGGATTCCTTCAACGAGATCAAGTTCATTACGTTAAAAGTTTTTCGCCAAAAACAAGCCGTAGCCCTCCGTCATTTCTTATAAGTACTATTTGGTATTCGTGCTATGTTTGTTGGCAAGCATCAAGGCATAGTGTACGGTAGCTGAATAATACTTATTTGTAGCATGGATATGCGATTGATTGGGACAGTCGTACAGCTTTGCTGGAAAGCGTCAAGGGATTGTGCGGGTGGGTTCAAATTAATCCAGGACAATGACGGGTTGAACTTGACTAGTGGCCTATAACTTGTTGGCAAGCGTCAAGGTTATAGGTCGTTAGGGGTAAAAATCATATCGGAAGTTTCAAAAATACAGGAAACCTGCCAGTCTTGCGCATACCTTCAGGAGTATGGTAACTTGAGTGGATTCCATCAAGTTATCATGCGATAATAGTTGGATCCCGATTCCCACTGATGAGTAGCATTACTCCTCGGGTGATTCCGACTAATTCTCCTTTTGGGTTTGGAGGAGAATTCAAGGAAAAAGTGGGATCTATCTAGATTAGATAAAATGATTAATTATTCTGATCTAGGTTAGAGTGCACGCTGAGTGTTTCTTTTTTCTGTCTCTCAGGCTGCGACTATGACCCGACCTTTGACTAAAACTCATGAACCAAGTTAACCGAACCTTCTTAAAAACATTTTGGCTTTTGGAATGTCATGGTGTCGCATACATCATTGCCACATCTATATCACCTTTGCATTTCTCTAGAACACCTCGAATTACTACGAACATCCACTTCTATCGGATAAATCCATCGTATAGTTACATATGAACTCGAAAGAACTTTTTCGAGGATGGATTCTGGTTCTGGAGAGATTGAATAGAATTATTCGGTTGTCTTTTCCCTTTACCTTCTCTCAGGTTTTGAGGGCTCTTAGGATTACGAGAGGGTACAACTATTGAGCTTATTGGATAGTCTTCTTCCAAACCATAGGCAGGTGCCGAACGGTAGGGAAGGAAGAAAACCAATTAAGCTTAAGTGTGGTGTACAGAAAGTAATAAGTAAAGAAATATAAAAGGATTATAATAATGGCAAAGGAAATTGCAACCACCATGATTCACGACAAAAACCATGTATACCCCTGCCACTACTACATCCACTTTGCATTTCTCTAGAATACTTCGTATCACTACGGATATCCACTTCCATTAGATAAATCCATCGTATAGTTACATACGAACTCAAAGGAACTTTTTCGAGAATGGATTCTGGTTCTGGAGAGATTGGATAGAATTATTCAGATGCCTTTTCTCTTTACCTTCTCTCAGGTTGTGAGGGCTCCTAAGATTAGGAGGGTTCACAGAATTACTTGCATGTTTTTCTGAATACGTTAAACTTGGAAAAATGGGTTTTTGACATTTGATCGAACTTTTTAACTTCGTCTAGACAACATGCGAATAACCCGAAACTATGTTAAAACTACGAATACGAAACACTCCGAATTGCTTATAGTGTAAGATCACATCACATGCAAAATTAGCAAAAACAAACAACACCTGGAACAGCAAAACCCAAAGACTGGAACATAGACAAACTTTGATGGCATCTGCTCGGATTTTGGCCGGAAAGGGGGAGGTTGTGGCCGGCCGAAAAGTTTCAAAATTGCCTCGAATTTCTTCTGAATTCATGTCATATCACATATAACATTCTGCGGTTGCTTAGAAAATATTTGAAGACTTTTTAAAATGGACAGAAACCAAGTTTTTGGCGTTGCATGTTTCAGAGTATTTGGGTTTCATAATCTTAACAATATCCGTCTAATTTTCTAGCATGGCTCTGATACCACTGCAGGGTTGCCTAGCATGGAAGCAAGGTTTCCGGAGGCATTGTTCATATCAGAAAACTGCATTCTAATACCTCCCATTCATTATCTATTTGTTGTATTTATCGGTACTATTAACCAATGTCTGCTCAGTAATACAGATTACAGGTATCCGTGATAAAATACTGGAAATACATTTAAAAGTATGGATATATCAATTGAGAGCCGACACTGAAACCAGAACCGCAATCCGACCGATACTTCAGGAGTCCCTTTTTGTAATAAGTTTGTGTACACATTTTTCTATCTAAATGGTCCAACACAACAAATGTGTACACAAGACTTTTAGGCACATGTGGATATGCATTCAAGGCAAAATATTATATGCATTCAAGGCTAAACATCATGTGTTGATTTTTTCCTTCCAAAACTGAAATCAAATCAAAGTCAATCAAACAAATCAGCATGAGCCATAATGGGGCAGCCATGAATCAAGCCACATGTGGGAATGAAGTAATAAGCATTTAATGGTGAAGATTATGTGTGTGATTTAAAGATTCAAATTTCCTTCCAAAACTGAGTGCAAATCAAATTCAAATAGACAAATCAGCATAGACCATGATGGGGAAGACAAGAATCAAGGCACAAATGGACATGAAGTAATGTGCATTTAATGCTAAAGATTATGTGTTGATTTAAAACTTCAAATTTCCCTCCAATAATAAGTGCAAACCAAAATCAACTAGACAAATCAACATGGACCATAATGGGGGCAGCCATGAATCAAGTCACAAATGGACATGAAGTAATGAGCATTCAATGCAAAAGATTTTGTGTTGATTTAAAAATTCGAATTTCCCTCCATTCTTTGGAGCCTATAAATACAGACCATGGGGCAAAGGTTCAAAGATCATTCTTTTGTGATTCTTTAGTCTTGGATTGTCATTCTTTGTCCAAGTTTTCTATTCTCCTTTCTTATAAATAGCTTAGTCCCCTTGAGTTCTTAACCTTCTCTTGATCTTTCAACCTCTTCATTGAGCTTGAAAGTTTAAGGGCTGGTTATTGATCTCAAGGGGTTGTATCATTCTTGATGATTAATAAAGATCTCTTTTCTGCCTTCATTCACCATGAGTTCTTTGCCTCTTCTTGATCTTGCAACCTCTTCATTGAGCTTGCAAGTTTAAGATTTGGTTATTGAACCCATGTCTTGTTTTGGGTTCTATGGTTCTTAGTCTTTCTTGCTCGCTCTTTTACTTACATGCATTTTCATTCTTGTCTTTTATTACTTGCAATTTATTACCATGTCATTTAATTACTTGTTTGTAGTCTTTTCTTTTCTTCGTTGCTTTTCTTTTTTCCTCTTTGTTGTTTTGTGAATGTTGGTGTGAATATTGTTGTTAGGAAAAGAGAAAGATTTTGTAAGTTAACATTTCGCTCCTCATTTCCTTTTCCCGTCTTTTCCCATTTGAAACTCCGCCCAAATCTTACGCAAACGCTCCGTTAGGCACCCTACCCTACCAAGGTAAAGGTGATTCCTAACCGTGACCGGTTGCATTCAGTTTGGCCGGAGGCGAAAGCAAGAGACAAGAACGGAAGGACAAGGGTCAATAAGCCGGATTCCATGAATACCGTACTTAAGTCCCATAATCCACGTTGTTGCCGATTGTTCTAGCTTCATTGGTTGAGTTCGGCTCAAAGTACTTAAATACGGAATCCATTAACTTACACTATCCTATCGTTTCCTAACAAGCCTTATACATGAATTTACACATTGGTTAGATAACGAACAAATCCGCCACGTTGTTAACTCGTTAAAACAAGAACATAAAACTTTCCGTCTCCCTGTGAATCGACCCGTGCTCATCACGACTAGCTGCAAAGCGACACCGTCCTGATCGCGGTTAAACTTTAGAACTTTTAAATATCCGACACGCTTTTGGCGTGCGATTAAATGGCGCCGTTGCCGGGGAGGCGGTAACGTTTTTAGTTTTTGTTATTTCGGGTTAATCTTGTGAATATCCATCTAACACTTTTTCAAAAAAAAAACTAAAAATCTCAAAATTTTCAAAACCAAAAAAAAAACTAACATTCTTAACTCATTTTTTTTTTGCTCTCTGGATTTTATACCTGCTTGCACTCTGTAACTAAAATAAAAAGATAAATAATACCAGTATGACATTAGTGGAATACTGAGACTACTGTTGAAATTTGGAGCCCTACCTCATCAAGTTGGCCGACAACATCATCACCAAAACCGGCGACGCCGGCCCGTTCACGACCTTTTGCCTCCAATTTCTCCTCTGTGCTCCAGTGTTCTATTTTTGACCTATTTGTATTGTTTGTTTTTTATAATTTTTAGTGTGCAGGTATTTGGGCATTCGTATCGCTTTTTCGCAATAATAATCCGTTTTTCCGACATTTGTAGATTTTGCGGAATTGCGAACGGCGATTATGGGGAGCAAAATGTACGTTCAAAGCTAGGGTGATTACGAAGTACAGTGCCAAAGATCCGGGTAGTTTGACCCGCGCAAGCGAGCTTTTCAAGCTACTTGTATTCGATTCAACGGGGGTTTCTTAACCCACAACTTAACGGTACGTACTTTACTAACACATTCTTCTCCAAACCGACGCTTCCAATAAAAAATATTTGCAGGATTCTTTGCAAGTTCGCTAGCAAACGTAAAAAATTGACTAACCAGTATTTGTTGAAGTGCAGAACTTAAACTAAAAAAAATGATTGTTTGATTGTTTGAATAAATTTTATTCATTGAATTGCGCATTGCATATATTAATACGGACTTAAGGGCAAGCGAACCCCACAACATACGGTAAAGGATTTCATCACCTTTTCCATGGCCCACAAATCACGAACTTGAGCATAACGTTTACCAGCACAAATTTTAAAAGAAATTAGAGTTTAAGCCTTTAGGAGTTCGCGCTCACTAGGAGAGGTTAATTGTGTTTAGAACACCACTTAACGGTATATTGTTTACGGGGTGTCTAGAAAAGTGTTAACGGCAAAACCGCCAAAAGAAAAAGGGTTATTTAATTAAGGACCTTCGCAAAAACGTCGGAAAACCTCCCCTTATCACTGCACTTACCTGGCCTCGTGATCAGTGTATCTTGAGCCTGTTTCTCGACACAGTTTTACCTCGCCAATCAAGTTTTTGAGCAGGTCTAGTTGACCTGGGTGAACCCTAGAACGATTAGGTGTGTGGTATTTTTGTGTCGTGACTATTTTTGATCCAGATTCTTTTTGTGTGTATATTTCATACTTTTGTTAATAACTAACAAAAAAATAAAAATAAAAAAATTCACATTCTTTTCCCCTCATTTTCTCTTCCTTTCTTTCTTTCTCTCTCCATAACATGGGTACCCCACCTCGAAAAACCCTTGCCGAACTTTGGTACCCACAACCAGACATAACTTCCTACGGTTCTTTCTTTGGCCGAACGTCGAACGAACCGTCCATGCCCAAAATTTCATTGAAAGATCGCATAGACGCGTCTAGGACAAACACTTGTACTCCGCAATCCACTTTGTATCAACCCTCACCTCCCTCTTATGTTGATACCTCTTTTGCAAGTCGTCCTTTGTCCATCGCTGAACATATTGAACAATCCCGTAGCCGATCTTTCACTCCTTTCACCACTACAAATTCTTTGGATCAACAATTCCATTCACCTTCTTATTCGTATGTTGATCTTACCCATGTCCAATCATTAAATTCCTGCAAGTCCTACCCAACTTTTATACCTGCCCTAGACATTGCTTCCGAACCGCCATTTGGGAATTTTCAGTATCTAAACAACTTCGAATCTTTCATTGAAACCCCTGCACAACCTATGTCTAGTATAGAACAGTCGTTGGAAGACTTTAGGGTAGCGTCATGCCAACAGATGATGGATTTGAATGCGTCCATGGCCGCCCTCATACAACCTAGTGACCCGTTAGCTAGTTTTCAACTAGCTCCAAATTTTACAATGTATGAAGAGGCGGTTGGACATGATGAGAATTTGAGTGGAGAGAGTAAGTTGTATACCTTTCCAAATCGAACCTACCCGTTTCAACTTGAATCACACGACTCTGGTTTTGAATGTCTATCTAATGTTCCAAACGATTCACCAATTGAAGATAGAAGGGTCAATGAGTTGTGCGACTTTGTAGTATTTGATTTACCCGATTGTGAAGGGTCCCTTCCAAGTGAAACCAGTCCTAAACCTTTTGACCTCTACAACTCCATCTTATAACCAGAATCGATTGAAATCCATGCTTTTGATGAGGTGTCTGAGAATATTGATTTTCACTTGATTGAGGATATTGACGCAGGGAATATTTTGGATGATGAACCAGTAGATTTAGATGAGTTTTTCTCTCCAATTCATCATCCCGAGTCATTAACTGTTTTTCCAGAAGTTTATATGCGTCTTGATTTTGATGAAATATGCATGGATAGGCTTAACTTTGAGGAGAATTTTGAGGATATTTTTGAGGATGAACCAGTTTTGCTTGATGAGTCGGATTTTCCAATTCATCCTATCCCTTTCATTGACTGTGTACAACCTCCTGAACCTGTAACCGAGAACCTTCCTCAAGCACTCCCCTCCATCCTTTCAATTGTTCCGACCGCGCAAGAAACTGTGTCACTTTCATTTATTATATCTGATTTACTAAGTTCGGCGTACCCATGTTTTCTCGCGAATCTTGAGGGATTTGACCCAATTTCTCGACGGGTTAATAAATTAGCACAATCGCTTTTCACACATCGATCATTACAAATTGCGCTAATTTATTCACTCCATTTTCACCCTCAAGTTCGTACACCATTTCTTTTCCCCTTCCGCCATTCTTCCTCTGATATACCGAGACCGAATCCCTCTTCTATCTCCATACGGTCTCGCGTATTATCCATTTCTTTTCTCTTCATCTTCTTTCACCAACCCGCATATTATCATGATAGAATTTTTGAATGGTTGGTGATCACTTTTGGCCTTTGTAAGGCCTTGTATAGCTTGATACTGTTCTCTTTCCCTCCTAAATCCTGAACTTCAACGCTTAACAGTGAAAACACTGTTTTACTTAAGTTTGAGAGGGAGGGGGACCTTTTGGTGTATATATTTTTTGGTTTTTATTTTTGTATAAAGTTTGTTTTTGGGGAGGCACCGACAATTTTGACCCTCTTGGTGTGGCCTGACAGTGAGGGCACTATCAAGTTTATGTTTGGGGGTGTGCTCGGTAAACTTTCTACCTTCGCATTCATTTGTATATTCTACATTTGCATACTTATTTAAAAACCCATAAAAATCAGAAAATTTTCTAAAAACAAAAAAAACTTTATTGTCAAGTTAGCTAGTGGGAGAACTTAGATTCAATATTTCGACGGTTTGTTTGATAAGATAAGAATAACTAAATCTTATTTTTAGATTTTGAAAACCTGAAAGATAACTCCCCTTTGAAGTTAACTATAGCTGATATACGTCTTTACATCACACTACACGTGTCATGAGTTTTGATAATTAGATGACAAGTCTATTATGTCTGAAAACTTTTAAATGGATAAATTATTTTCTGAGGATCAAATAGGTTTGTTCTGAAATAAGTAATATCAAGAATAGTTTATGAAGTGAAGCGGATATGAAGGGATGTTATTGATGCCTTAATTGAAATTAATTCTGAAAAATAACCCATCTGGAATTTGATTGGAATCATTACACACCTAATCCACTAAACACGTCTTTTATCCAAAAAAATAATTGAACTATCGGTTATATCTCCATTCGCATTAAATCGTCATGATTTTCACGCTAAAATTGTCTTTTGTTTTTGGGCCTAGGTAACTTGAGTAATTAAGTCCGCTGAGGTGTCTCTACACCTAATACCTTAAAACCAACTGGTTTGGGAGTATTGGCCCAAAGCTCGCTAAAAAGCCTAGAAAGTCCAAATTAAAACAAAGTCAAGCAAGTGTTCTCTCCGAGTTAAAATTCCTAACGGTTCTTTGTGTGGGAATAATCTTGACAAAACACAGATTTTTATAAAAAAGTATTTCTAGCGGAGATATGAAGGTTTCATTCTATGATAAAGACTATTGCACGTTCACAAAGGTGTGTATGAAATGAAAACAAGAAAAAGGTGGAGTGAAAAATATGACCTAGTTTCCTGTTATGGAAGATAGAAATTCTGAATTTGAAACCTTACTGGAAAATGAAACTTGAGAAGTACTTAACTCTTTATAAAACTTATGTGATCCTTTTTAAATTTTCATCTGGGCTTTGTTTTGTGACGTGACGACTTTAATCGATCCTTTTGAAACTTAACGACACTATTTGCACTGCACGTAAAGACATATAAAATCTTAAGTTAAAAAAGAAGCGAGGTGTGAAAAATAAAGGTTCGATAGTTCTAAATTTAGGATAATAGAATTGTTATCTTTTAAAAAAAACCTTAAGGTTTGAATCATAGTTATTTCGCAAAACTAGCTTGACGGGATTTTGTAGGTAGTATCCGCTGAAAACCCTCAGGAGACAACACTCCTCCTACTAGGGACACCTAGAGGTTTAACGGCTTGTTGCACATGCTCAGTGCAATCGCGTTCCCTGCGAAAGTGCGGTTAGGATTTTCTTTTGTAAATAAATGGTTTTGCTCGGGACGAGCAAAAGATAAGTTTGGGGGTATTTATTCATATCAGAAAACTGCATTCTAATACCGCCCATTCATTATCTATTTGTTGTATTTATCAGTACTATTAACCAATGTCTGCTCAGTAATACAGACTACAGGTATCCATGATAAAATACTGGAAATACATTTAAAAGCATGCATATATCAATTGAGAGCCGACACTGAAACCAAAACCGCAATCCGACCGATACTTCAGGAGTCCCTTTTTGCAACAAGTTTGTGTACACATTTTTCTATCTAAATGGTCCAACACAACAATTGTGTACACAAGACTTTTAGGCACATGTGGATATGCATTCAAGGAAAAATATTATATGCATTCAGGGCTAAACATCATGTGTTGATTTTTTTCTTCCAAAACTGAAATCAAATCAAAGTCAATCAAATAAATCAGCATGAGCCATAATGGGGCAGCCATGAATCAAGCCACATGTGGGAATAAAGTAATAAGCATTTAATGGTGAAGATTATGTGTGTGATTTAAAGATTCAAATTTCCGTCCAAAACTGAGTGCAAATCAAATTAAAATAGACAAATCAGCATGGACCATGATGGGGAAGACAAGAATCAAGGCACAAATGGACATGAAGTAATCTACATTTAATGCTAAATATTATGTGTTGATTTAAAGATTCAAATTTCCCTCCAATAATAAGTGCAAACCAAAATCAACTAGACAAATCAACATGGACCATAATGGGGGCAGCCATAAATCAAGTCACAAATGGACATGAAGTAATGAGCATTCAATGCTAAAGATTTTGTGTTGATTTAAAAATTCGAATTTCCCTCCATTCTTTGGAGCCTATAAATACAGACCTTGGGGCAAAGGTTCAAAGATCATTCTTTAGTGATTCTTTTGTCTTGGATTGTCATTCTTTGTCCAAGTTTTCTATTCTCCTTTCTTGTAAATAGCATAGTCCCCTTGAATTCTTAACCTTCTCTTGATCCTTCAACCTCTTAATTGAGCTTGAAAGTTTAAGGGCTGGTTATTGATCTCAAGGGGTTGCATCGTTCTTGATGATTAATAAAGATCTCTTTTGTGCCTTCATTCACCATGAGTTCTTTGCCTCTCCTTGATCTTGCAACCTCTTCATTGAGCTTGCAAGTTTAAGATTTGGTTATTGAACCCATGTCTTGTTTTGGGTTCTATGGTTCTTAGTCTTTCTTACTCGCTCTTTTACTTACATGCATTTTCATTCTTGTCTTTTATTACTTGCAATTTATTACCATGTCATTTAATTACTTGTTTGTAGTCTTTTCTTTTCTTTGTAGCTTTTCTTTTTTCCTCTTTGTTGTTTTTTGAATGTTGGTGTGAATATTGTTGTTAGGAAAAGAGAAAGATTTTGTAAGTTAACATTTCGCTCCTCATTTCCTTTTCCCGTCTTTTCCTATTTGAAACTCCGCCCAAATCTTACGCAAACGCTCTGTTAGGCACCCTACCCTACCAAGGTAAAGGTGATTCCTAACCGTGACCGGTTGCATTCGATTTGGCCGGAGGCGAAAGCAAGAGACAAGAACGGAAGGACAAGGGTCAATAAGCCAGATTCCATGAATACCGTACTTAAGTCCCCTAATCCACGTTGTTGCCGATTGTTCTAGCTTCATTGGTTGAGTTCGGCTCAAAGTACTTGAATACGGAATCCATTAACTTACACTATCCTATCGTTTCCTAACAAGCCTTATACTTGAATTTACACATAGGTTAGATAACGAACAAATCTGCCACGTTGTTAACTCGTTAAAACAAGAACATAAAACTTTTCGTCTCGCTGTGGATCGACCCGTGCTCATCACGGCTAGCTGCAAAGCGACACCGTCCTGATCGCGGTTAAACTTTAGAACTTTTAAATATCCGACACGCTTTTGGCGTGCGATTTGGCATCGTCCATGCCAATTTCAAAATTTTTGCCATTCTAGCTAACCCTAACTTAGAATCGTTTACTAGAAATCCAACTGAATGAAATGCAAACGACTTTGCAAGTAAAGTGAACAAGGAATACAACCTTTGTAGACCGGTCCTTCACTTCTTTAGCTCCATGTAGTTGTCCCTTCGCGGCGATCATGAACTCCCGGACTCTAAAGAGGCTCGCTTGAAGAAACGAACATGCTTTCTTCGAAGTCTTCGAGGCCGATGATGATCTACGTCGATGAGACACTAACCCAAGCTATCTCTTCACTAATTGTGAAATTAGTGAAGCAAACACCATATACTAAATGGAAAGTAGTAGAGGATGATGAAGTAGGAATTTTGCTCACTTTAGATTTCATATTCTCACAATCATTCATCACCATTGAAAAAACTAGAAAGATTTTGTGTAGAAGAAGAAGAACAACAAGTGATGAAATGAATTAATTTTTTTGAGGTTAGAAATGCAACCATGGGTTAAGCATGACATTCTTAACCCTTGTAGAGACATAACCATGAGCTAGGTTTAAAATTAGGTTAACAAATATCTTAAGGTAGACAAAAAGGTTGGACAAAGTAAATGAAGCCTACAAGCTTCTTCCAAAATATCAACCATGACTTATTCCACAATTTTTGAATTTCCTTAACAATAAACATAAACCCTAATCGAACCCTATCATGGTTCAAGTCTCATAAACCTTGGTTGCATTTATAACCTAGCCTGTTACAATATCATATATCACATATATATAATATTTTGTAACAAATGAAAATAATACAATTAATATATATCACATATATCAATGTATCATCAAGTGAGAAAAAGAATCATTTAAGTGAGCATATATTAGTTAATGTAATGTAATATATCACATATATAATTATACATTAAATTATTAAATGAACTTTTGATTTAATAATCCGGCTATGTTACAAATAACCGACTAATATAATATGTATCAATTCATCGAATCAACACTTGATCCGATGACCCGGCTATATCACATATACTCGGCCGATATCACATATCGCAAGAATACAATACGGTATCACATACTCATATCAATCTTGGTCCCGCACATATCATATATGTGCTCCTACTCCGTTTCGCTTGAGCTAGGAAACCTCTTTGTAGGACTTTAAAGACTCGTCAATATGCCGGCAGTAGGTGATGTGCTGGATATATGTATGTCCTAGAGGCCATTATATGTATAGTGGATGCTTGGACGTGTATATATGTATATTTGATATATGACTTTCTTGCTCGACATGATAGTATGCTATCTGGTTTTATTTTATCTGACATGTTTGCTTGATACTGTTCATTTAATACATGTTGATACAGCCCTGAGGATATATGCTTAACTTCCATAGCTATGATGAAGATCATACTAGTGGGGCATATGTAGTCTATAAGCATAACCTTGAATGTTCCTAGTTGTAGGTATATCGAGACAGGGCATCGATATTCCAGAGTAGACTAGCGTGTACGTTTCTTGACCCATATGAGGGACGATGGATGATCCCATATCCATTGGTGTTGTGACATCGAAGATTGTATACGGGTGCTCAGTGGAGACTGGGTACACTGAACGGACTCACAGAGAATTCTTATATGGTATTATATCTATCGTCGGATAACAGTTCTCTGGTGACACTGGTACAGGTGTCACGACCCGAAAGTACGGAACATGACCGGCACTTAGACTACGAAACGTCTCGAGGCGTACGTAATCTAAGTAAGCCAAAAACCCAGAAATCCAAACCATGAAAAGTAGTAGAGTGAAGGAAAACCAATTTAAATCACTAGTTTTAATAGCATAAGCCGAATAATGCGTTTTTTAAAAAAATCAAATATTTCCTGAAAATTTCGGCAGAGTCTCCTTTGTAAATACTGGCTCCCAAACGGGATACAACATGAATAGTATTCGAAATCAATAAAAGGCATCCCCAAGCGGGAGCTAGCTCTTTGTCAATCGACGGTCACAACCACACAAGCAATATAATATACAACGCCAAGGGCGAGGATCAAAACTCAAAAGGAAACGCAAAACAAGAAGAAATCCACAGAAATACAACGCGCGACTCTAAGGTCGAAAGAATAACATCACTGGTCTCTATCTCACAAATAAATACATGTTTGGTTGATGGAATTTACTAGATACAACTGAATAATATTATACAAAGTAATATGATGGGTACGATACCAGTAAACCCACCTACTAGCAAGTCACCCGAAAGAAGCAGTGCCAGCAAAGCCGTAATGAAACCTGTACGGCAAACCTGCAAGAAACTGGGGCACAATGGGGGTGAGTTGCCAACTCGTGAATATAAAAACATCTACGAATAGAAATCGCATGTATGACGCAATCCTAGGTCATACGATCATAATATATCCTCAAATATAAGAATAACATGCAACCTATAACAAGGTTAGGGTAGATATCTAACCCGAGTGTAATCTCATGTGCCCGTGTCAGTGTCTCAGGTAGCAATATATCATATGAATAAGGTATGAATGCATGAAAACAGAATACATGTAAATGAAGAACTGTTTTCATAATTTAGTGAGATTTCCTTTGTATTTTTAAAATGAGGTATCATAATGAAATCAGCATAAAACAGTGCCTAGCATCGACACAAAACGTAATCCCAATATCTCGATATCTCTGTATCACAGTCTCTGTACCTCAATATCTCGAAATCTCAATATCAGAGTCTCAATATCTAGGGCGCCGTCAGTCCAGACCGGCCCCTACCATCCATCTCAAGACCACGACGGTATCCTCCGGATATCCGACGCGTCGGGTAAAATCACCGGTAGGTAGTGCTCCCCTGCCAGGCTCACATCGTCATCATCACGCGCTTCTTGCCCCGGGGTACCTTACCGGGTCCACCATGTACCCGAAACGGTTCATCCGTCTCCTCGAATCGGGTCTCGAAATCCATCAGCAACTCATGGTGGACGACTCATACATCATGGGAAAACCGCACTTTTTATTTTAAAAGAGAGAAAAGATTTATTTATGTTTTTGCAGTTTTCCTCCAAATCCAGAAAAGATCTTATGGAAATCCGAATCTAAAACCTCAATAACACGTAAAAACAGTGAATATATGCATGTGAATCCATGAATGCGGCATAACAATGAATAACAGTATGCATGAAGTAGCAGGTAATAACTACAATGTTTAAACTAACATATAAGGCAAGTACGCTAATATCATGTCTAAACTATTAGATAACAGGCTATGTCAAGCAATAATATTCTCTAAGTTGTACGTGACATGGCAATTACCGATGAAGATGTGTGTGAGCCGGCAAGTAAGTGTACGTGGTACATACTCATCATCGGTAATGGTGCTGGTGTCCTAACAGCATGATATCAATAATGGAGTATGAAACATAATATAAGCATGCGATGCGAAGCGAACCACAATAAAGAGCGGGAGCTGAATACTAGACGCAACTATAACTAATCTGCATTAACCTAATATAAGTCCTACAAATGGCTCCTTTTGAAATAACACGAATCATGGGGTTTTGAAAATAGGGGCTACGGTGTTTTTATGAAAAGATACGTCTTTTGAAATATCCGTAGGATCCCTTGGGCTGTCTTTTAAAATACCCACGATTTGTTAGTTTTTGAAATAGGTAAGAATCGAATCTAATCTAACAACTAAACTAAACTAAAGGGCTAAACTAACAAGATGGACTACAGGTAAGGAAACCGCCTAACATCTGAGTCGATCCATATACATACCTGTATATATATTAGTCGGTGATCCCGCCTCAATAATATCATATCCGATACCATATATATAATCAGACATCCCAAGTCAAGAGTGCGGATCAATCATCAAGATATAGCTCGTACGTAAATCCGTCGTACGGCATCCCCAAAACTGGGTACGGGTCAATATCATATTCATCACACTAATCATCTGGTATCCTCTTTATCCAGGATCATCGTCCAGGGTATTGACCTATGTCTAGTACAATACTAATATCATCAACATAGTCATGATCTGACTACTGATCAACAGTCTCGTACAAACCGATATCACAACCACAAAACAAATCTCATCGACTCAGCTCAATCCCAAGTATCGTCCTCATATCCGTATGTGAACACATAGTCCCATACCCATGTGAATACATAACTATAAAGAATCCCATGAGCACATATAAATAGGAATGTATGCAAGTATGTGTGTGTGTATGTATGTGTGTATATGTAGTGCAACACTACCCTAGGGTTCGCAACACTAAAGTAATCCAACACACCAATATCCATCCTAACATCGTTATTAATCCCAAATAATATATAATAATTGTTGGTGTGTATACGCATCCGTATACACCACCACGGACTGCGGGGGTGCTATACGCCATCCACCGGACTTCTCCCCGTAGATATAAATCTACTCACCTGGTCCTCGCTAGCCGGTACCGACGTCGCCATGCGCTTGCTTGTCGTCTCAAAGTCCACATGGGGTACCTACATATCATAACGCACCATATCGCATTAAAATCCGACTCATGACCAAATCGACACACGAATCTCATATAAGTCAAAACGTATGATTTGCTCTCTCAAATCAACCCAAAACACTCGACATCGGCGTACGAACGCCGAGTGACCGAGAAAAACTCAAACTTACAAATCGTAGTTACCAAAACTCACTAATTATAATATAACATAGGTTTTAAATCATCAAAACATTAAAATAAATCAAATCGATTTATTTTCTGAAAACCTAGAAAGCACTAAATTTTCGTTTTAATTCGAAACTTGATGTTTTAACAAAACTAATGGCCATAATATCCACTAAACATAATAACTAAGTCATACAAATCACTTCCATATTTTTAATCTCAATAAATTACATTAACCCAAAAATCTAGTTAACAAAATTAACCAATTTCAACCATTTATAGCAAAAATGCACAAACAACAATTTAGCTTTGATTTGCATGATCTAAACTATTAAACAATAACTTATAATGTTAATAATGCTATGAATACCCTAATTAGATTTTTAATCTCACATTTGCAACTAATTGCTAAAACATAGTTTGCTTATAAAAAGCTAATTTGGATGTTTTAATGTTACAATTAGCAATAGGCAACAAGATTACATTTTACATAACATTGGCATGATATCCTACTCATTAAAACCACACTCTAATGATAAAAACCCTAATTTAATTACAACCCATTCTCTTGAAATTCTCATTTTGCAACTAAGGTTACAAAAACATCTAATTAAAACTAAATTCAAACAAACAATTAACAAGTAACAATTTTGGATGAAGCTTATACCTCATGATCAAGAGATCAAACATGAAAAATTTAACCTCCAAAGATGGTCTCTTGCACCCAAATCCATACTAGAATAGCCAATGAGAAATGGGTAGGGATTTAATTGAAGAATTATTGAGGTTTTTTGAGTGGATTTGATGGATTTTTGAAGACTTTTTAATGCAAAAAGAAGTGGGGGATTTGGGAGGGCTGTTGCTGCAGCAAGGATGGGGAGGGCACGGGAATGATGAGGTGAGGGGGAGAGAGAAAATTTGAGGGGTTTTGTGTAGGTTGAAACTTCCAAAGTCAACAAAGTCCATTACTCATTCTTTATT
This sequence comes from Agapanthus africanus, assembly GCA_030015575.1. NCBI lineage: Eukaryota > Viridiplantae > Streptophyta > Magnoliopsida > Asparagales > Amaryllidaceae > Agapanthus > Agapanthus africanus. The sequence goes on from CM057350.1 coordinate 245,100,667, forward strand.
GTTTTGTTTTTCTATTCTTTCATTCCAAATCATTAAGTGGGGAAAATAAATGGGAGTGGGGCAGCCCATGGCCGACCAATGATGGCAAGTGGGGGGTGTGAGTGTGGGTGTGTGTGTGGGGTGAAGAAAAATGATAAATGTTATACCCCAAATTTCCATTTAACTTATTTTCACCAAAAAAGCTATTTTTCTTCAATAATTTCTAACACTGTTTGGCAGTTCATTTTGTTTCAAAAACAATATGTTAAATTTTTGTTTAATGTGTTATGATGCATAAAATTTGTTTCAACTCATTCCAATTTGTATTTTTCCCTAATTAAATGTATTAGTGACGGCTTAAAATAATATTAAAATAATAAATTTCGGAAAAATTTTCAGAAAATTTGAAACTTCAATAAACACCAAATACTATCAATTACATAGCTAGAATATGAATATTTAATTTTATAATAAAGATATTTATATTTTGACTTTTTACAGAAAACCCCCTTATTTTACCTTTTTTTCGAAATCTCACCGAAACGATTTTCAAGACGTTACAACAGGTTAGTCTGTAGACCCGAGATCGTCATAGAGTCTTGTGTGTTCTCCAACTGTACTTTAATTTCCATCCTACCACGGCTCTACTGAGTCATGCAAACAGGTGGATTTTGGGTATAGTCACGAGACACATGGAGACAGTGAGCGATAGGAGGGGTTTCGTCTCTCCCGGTATTGGGAGTTAATATTGTGCTATGTGCGATTGGCTCTGACTTGAAGTCCTTGGCAGGGATGATGACATTTACTGATAAATGTTATCAGTAGTTTATCGACCGGTCATAGACCAAATCGACATGACTTATTGAGTTATTAGGGCTTGGCAATTCCATATCTAGACTTGATATGCAACATATCAGACGAAGAGACCGGACTGCACGGTAAGTGTTGCCAATGGCTCGACGGGAGTTTTGACGGGTTCGCTTGTTTTTCTTCTGATCGCTCAATACTCGGGTGGCCGTTACGTTTAGCTGACCGCTTACGGCTTGTAGGTGTTTTGATATGATCATCACCTACTGCCGGCGTATTGACGTTTCTTAGAGTGCCACACAGGATTTTTCTAGCTAAGGCGAAATGATGTGGTGTGCATATGTGATATGCGCAGGAGCTCGATTAAATACGACTATGGGATACCGTATTTTAATCGGACGTTCAATATTAGTTGGGTCGTATTTGATATGACCGATTTACTAAATCAAGTGTTGATTTAGTATTATCTTATAGCTCACTTTTAATTAACCCTTTTTCTTTTTGGATGTATGCATGTATGTTCACACATACACATGATGATGTGCATGCACACATACACACATACATATGTGTCATGGTTGATGATACAAAGGAGATGGAAATGCAAGACTTACATGGTTGATAAATATTTAGATTTTGTTAATGAATTAAAGAAAAAAGGAAATTAGCATAATGACTCATTTTCTATACACTTCTTCTTTGACCATTGACTTTAACCATGGTTTAATTTCCTTTGTTCTTTAACCCATCTACAAAATATCTAGATATTTAGTTAACTATAGTTATATTTGAGAATGTCTCATATATATTCTTTTCTTTTTCTTTTTGGAAATAAGTTTTCATTATTATTCACAAAAGCTTTTGCCATCTTCATCTTTCTCCTTCTCCAAGCTTTCTTGAGTTTTGTTTTGAGTGAGGAACTTAAAAAGAAAGGGTTTTAAAGTGAGTTTACAAACCACACAACCATTCTACACTACCCTAGCCCTTTAGTGTAGAGTGTTTGCTTCATTTTGTGAAGCTAAGAGCTTGATCTAGGAATCTCCGGGTAGATCATCGTAGACGAAGAAGGACCTCGAGCGGATTCGTTCCAAACCTTGTGCAAAGCCGTAGGAGTCTTAAAGACCGAAGAAGTTGGCTACAAGGGTTGTATTTCATTTTCCTTTAGTTTAGACTTCACATAATGTTGATATTACCCTAATCTCTAGTTACGATTCGTAGTTCGTTTGTAATAGCCCTTTTTAAAATGAAAGTTCACTACTTTATGATGTTATAACCCAACTAGAGGTGCTACTACACACCAACATGGTATCAGAGAAAAGCTAGAGCTTTAGGGTAAACCAGACGACGTTTAAAAACTCAATCTAACATGAAAAATGATATTTTGCATGCTCATTGGAAATTTTTTCAAAAGTTGGAATTTTTGTAATTAAAAATATGCAGAAAATAGAGCAGGGTTTTCTATGGATCCTCAAGAAAAACGAGCGTCTAACTCGACACAACGACCGCGGAACCGCAGCCAAATAGGTGTATTTGCGACAGTTCCGTGGCGCCGTTAGTGAGGCTTGGACCGTGTGCTCTTGCGTTGATCCGTAGGTATCACATATGCTCTCTGGGAATTTTTATGCAGGTTCAAGTGTTCAGATCTATCACTACAGTGGGTATGTTGATGTGTTGATTGATATATTTTAACGTCGACTATGCTTTTCAATTGTTGATGTGATATGATGAATAGGATCGTCATGATTGAATGGCCGGGGTTTTTATGTGAGACGAGAGTTTATCTTTTCATTCCTGTAAAATTCATTGTATATATTATTCTTTTTTTGGGGCACATCCGGATTGAGAATGATGTCTCCGTTGATGTATATTTTACTTTTCCGCATTAGGATAGACGCAAAGAGAGGAGCACGAGTGACCGGGTTCTGGAGTTCAGTGGGAGCCATCTCGAGGAGTCGAGACCGGGTCTTCTAAACTCTAGAATTGGAAGGGTCACTTGCCGCTCTCGTAGGGGTCTAAGGGTGTGGGCTTGGCTATTCATCACGACCGTGGAATCCGTATTTTCTATCGTAGGCTAAGTATAAAATACGGAGTTCCTAGTATATCCTATATTTTCATATATGTGTTTCTGCTGCTGATTATTCTGTGATGTGATTGCTTAATATCTGAGATGAATGTGATATTGTTATGTATGTGATATGTAATACTGCTTTTCGTTTCTTTCTGTAATGGCTTAGGAACTTAAATGATGGGAATACATTAATAAGATTAATGTAAAAGAAAAGAAACATAAAGATGTTGTAGAATCGGATTTGAAACCTACCCGGCTCCTTTTTTGAAAAAGCAAGTTTCAAAAGATTCAGAGCTTAAGCCACCCCTTTTCATAAAAAGATTTAGATTCTACAACGAAATCAAGTTCAAAGCGTTAAAGGTTTTCATAAAAACCATCTGCAACCCTCCGTCATTTTAGGAAATAGAGTACTTAGTATTCGTGCTACGTATGTTGATTATAGTCAAGGCGTAGTGTACGGTAGCTAAGTGATGTCTTCCTATAAGCATATTGTCATGACCCGAATGTACGGAGCATGACCGGCACTTAGACTACGAACGTCTTAAGGCGTACGTAAGCTAAGTAAGCCGAACCCAGAAATCCAAACCAAGGGAAGTAGTAGAGTGTAGGAAGAACCATATCCAAACAACCTGTATGTAACACAATATACAACGCCTCAAGGCGAGGATCACAACAGAAAAGGAACTCAACCAGCCTGAAACCTAAAGAAATATAACACACGACTCTAAAGTCGAAAGAATAAACATCACTGGTCTCTATCTCAAATAAGTACAAGTTTTGGTTGATGGAAATTCTAGATACAACTGAAATATAATATACAAGGTATAACGATGGGTAAGATACAATAAACCCACCTATTAGCAAGTCACCCGAAAGGTACAGTGCCCGCAAAGCCGTAATGAAATCCGTACGGCAACACCTGCAAGAAACTGGGGCACAACGGGGGTGAGTTGCCAACTCGTGAGTAGAAAAAGATCTACGAACAGAAAATCGCATGTATGACGCAATCCGAGGTCATACGATCAATATATAAATAATCCTCAAATATATAACCAGCAATCTCTAACCCAAGTGTAACCCATGTGTCTGTGTCAGTGCATCAGGTAATAAGGTATCATATAGATGATATATGAATGAATGTAACATAATGCATGTACTGAAGAAAACTGCTTTTGTAACTTTGTGAGATTTCTGTATTTTTAAAATGAGGTATCACAATGAAATCAGCATAAAACAGTGCCTAGCATCGGCACAAATCATAAATCTCAATGTCTCGATATCTCTGTACCTCAATATCTCAAATCTCAATGTCTCAATCATAATATCCAGGGCACCGTCAGTCCAGATCGGCCCCTACCATCCATCTCATGACCACGACGGTATCCTCCGGATATCCGACGTGTCGGGTAATATCACCGGTCGGTAGTGCTTCCCTGCCAGGCTCAACGCCATCTCCTGCGATCTTCTTACCCCGGGGTACCGCACCGGGCCCACCATGTACCCGAAACGGTTCATCCGCCTCCTCGAATCGGGTCTCGAAATCCATCAGCAAAACTCATGTTGGACGACTCGAACATCAAGGAAAAACCGCATTTATTTAAAAGAGAGAAAGCAGTATATATATATGTTTTGCGGTTTTCCTCCAAATCCAGAAAACATCATGGAAATCCGAATCATCAATAGTATGTAAACCATGAATATAAGCATGAGAATCCATGAATGCGGCATATAATGAACAACAGTATTCATGATGTGACGAGCAAATAACTACAATGTCAAGCTGGCATATACGGCCATGCACTAATATCATGTCACTACTAGCTAACAAGCTAAATCAGGCAATAATATTCTCTAAGTGTATGTGACATGGCAATTACCGATGAAGATGTGTGTGTGACAGCAAATAAGTGTACGTGGTACATACGCATCATCGGTAATGGTGCTGGTGTCCTAGCAGCAGGATATCAAAAATAGAATATGAATCACAACAGTATACGATGCAGAGCAACAACAATAATATGCGGGAGCTGAAATAATGAATACCATGACCACTGAACTGCATCTAATGTCATAGGAGTCATATAGCTACACCACTATAAGGCTAAACTAAAGCTAACATTAGGTACGGGAAACCGCCTAACCTCTGAGTCGATACATATAAATATATACATATAGTCGGTGATCCCGCCTCGATAATATCACATCCGATAGCATATCTCTGTAATCAGTTATTCCCAAATTAAGAGTGCGGATCAAAACATCAAATTATAGCTCGTACGTAAATTCGTCGTACGGCCTCCCCAATCCGGGTACGGGTCAATATCACATTTGTCATATCATTCATCAAGTATTCTCTTTATCAAATATCATCATCTGGATACTGACCTATGTCTGGTACAATGCTAACATCACCACTATAATGAAGACCTGACTACTGATCGACAGTCTAGTATAAATTGATATTATCATCATATATTACCTCAAGGAGTAAACATTTCCGAATGCTGCCTACCACAATTATCTGGTCAAAACATATCATATCATATCACCGCCTATCTCATATCATAATTACATGTCGATCATCTAAAATATAAGTATCACTATGCATATAGCATCGTCATCCCAAAATCCGCTAAAGCATCAAGACGTATCTCAATTACGAATTTTATCATATTACCGACATCATAATCTAATATCAAACCCATCGACTCATATCAATCTCATATGTCATCCTCAAATCCGTATGTGAACACATAATCCCAAACCCATGTGACCACATATCTATATAGAATCCCATAATCACATCTGAAATAAGGATGCATGCAAGTATGTATATGTGTGTATGTATGTGTAGTGCACCCAATACCCTAAGGTTTCGTAACCTTTCACCAATCCAACATACCAATATCCACTTAAACATCAATAATTAACCCCAATAACATATAATAAATTGTTGGTGTGTATACGCATCCGTATACATCACCACGGACTGCGGGGGTGCTATACGCCATCTACCCGACTTCTCCCCGTAGATATAAATCTACTCATCTTGATATGTGTGCCGGTGCCGATGTCGCCGTTTGCATCTCCAACGCCTCGACGCCACGCGGAGTACCTACAAGGATATCACATGCTAAAACTCATAAAAATCACATCGGAACCCAAAATGGTGCACGCTACGCCCATAGGTAAAAACCTGTGACCTTATGTGCAAACACTGCCAAAATCCACTGTCGTTGACGTCCAAACGCCACCCGACAGAAACGAATCATCGAATACCAAAATCCATACGAAAACACGTCGTAAATCATACGCCAACTCATGAAAATGAACCCAGATTTTACCCAAACAGGAAACAGTCAAAACTAGACATACCGGGGGTCAATTTTACATGAAAGGGGCTGTGCACGCAAAACAAGGCAGTTTTACACTGCTCTGGCCGCAAATTGCGGCCAGGGGGATTAAAATTACGGCCGGGACTTTGAGGTGGTGGCTAGGGCTTTGGGTAGGGGTTCCAGGGTGCCTGCACAGCTCTCTGCCAAGTCAATTTTTCTCTAGGAGGCCCCGGGTGAAAGCAGATCTCAGAAAGGTCTCAAAATCGACAAAAACGCTAAAATACGCCAAGTAGAATAACTCTGGTAACTAACTAGAGATCTGGGGTTATATTGGTTACAGTGGTCTCAAAAACACCTAATAAGGTTATACTAACGATCAAAACCAACACTAGGTCAAGTTTCACTCAAATTTGTCTAAACTAGCACAATGTCATAAATAAAACAGTAATTTCAGCTATTTAACCGAAACTGAGCAAGAACCGAGTTGGTGTAGGGTTCCTAGGCACTCTCAAGAGGTCTCACAAGGCATCAACCATGCCAATTTCAAAAATTACGGTGCCGAGAAACCCTAATACGGATCGTTGGCAAGAAGTTTAGGCGAAAAAGAAACTAGTTAACAACTTAACTAAATGGTAAACGGAAATACAACCTTTGTAGATCCGATTCTCCACCTCCATGGCTCCGCGATGATGTCTTCTCGCTGTACAAATCGGATCTTGGGCTCTAGCGTCGGCTTCATCGGAGAAAAAGCGGGCTAGGTCATCGACGACGATGCCGAAGATGATCTACGTCGAGGCATCGCTAGATCAAGCTCCAACTTCACCAAGTCATGAAACTTGTGAAGAAAACACACTCTACTACTTGGCAAGAGGTAGAGGATGAAGAAATAGGAAGTGGGTTCACTTTAGAATTGGATTTCTCACTCTTTTTCTCACTTTGCCATTTTTGGTAGCAAGCTTCTTCATGTGAAGAAGAAGAAGAAGAAGAAGAAGATAATATTATGATAAGTTGTTGGAATAGAATAGAAAATCAATTCTTATCATAATTTTAACTATAGTTATGTATAGAGAATTGACCAAGGTTAAAGGAATGGTTAGGGTTAAGCATGAAGACAAGAATGGTTACAAAGTCAAAGCTTCATGAAGCTTCAACTAGAAACAAAGAAAACCACCATTTTTCTCTTTATGCAAATAATTTTCCAAAAAGAATAAAGAATAAATAAATAGATAATTAAAAGAAAACCCTAACCATTACACAACCATGGTTTAATCTTTACACATACACAAGCGAGCATGTATCATCAAACATGATACAAACTTGTGTACAAAAGTATATCATATATACAATGTGCACAATCCAAGTGAGAAAATCCATTTAAAGTGAACCGATACTAGTTAATGCAAAGTAATATATCAAATATATAATTATGCATTAAATCATTAAATCATCACTTGATTCAATGATCCGGTCATATCGTATATATAACCGACTAATATCAACAGTAACAACTTATCGAATCAACACTTGATCCGATAACCCGGCTATATCGCATATAACCGATCAATGTCACTTATCGCGAGAATCGAATACAGTATCACACATACTAGTATCATTATCGGTCCAGCACATATCTCATATGCGCTCCTATTTCGTTTTGCTTGATCCAGGAAACCTCTGTGTAGGACTCTAAATACTCGTCAATACGCCGGTAGCAGATGATGATCATATCAAGCACCCACAAGCCGCAAGCGGTCTGCAAAACGTAACGGCCACCCGGGTATTGAGCGATCAGAAGATCAACGAGCAAGCCCGCTCACACTCCTGTGAATCCAACCAGTAACACTTACCGTACAGTCCGGTCTGTTCGTCTGATATGTCGCATATCTCGCCTGGGGGTGGTAAACGTCAGACCCCAAAAGCTCGATAAGTCGTGTCGATATGAGGTCTATAACTTTTCGAGAAACTACCGGTAACACTTACCAGTAAATCTCAACAACCCTGGCCAGGGATTTCCGGTTATAGCCAATCGAACACAGCGCAACATCAACTCCCTATACCGGAAGATACAAATCCCCTCCTATCGCTCATTGCCTCCATGTGACTCGGGACTGTACCCAAAAACCACCGTTTTGCATGCCCTCTTGGACGTGGTAAGGTGGAAATCAAAGCACAGTAGGAACCACACAAGACTCTATGACGATCTCGGGTCAACAGACTACTCTGTACCAGTGTCACCAGAGAACTGCCATCTGACGTAAGGTATAATACCATCTGGGAGTTCTCGGCGAGTCCGTCCAGTATACCCAGTCTCTACTGAGCACCCGTATATCATCTTTGATGTCAAACACCAATGGATATGGGATCATCCATCGCCCATCTGTATGGGTCGAGAAGGTATACGCTAGTCTACTCTGGTATATCGATGCCCCGTCTTGATACACCCACGACCAGGGACCTTGAAGGATGTACTTATGGACTACCATGTCCCTACTAGTATGATCCGCATCATAGTCCAGGTAGTCAAGTACACATCCTAAGGGCTTTACCAACATGTATCAGAGAGACAATCAATGTACACGTTAAGTTAAAGAGCAACCAGATAGCATACTATCATGTCGAGCAAGAAAGTCCTCCCTATATATGTCCCAGCATCCACTACAATATACATCCAATGTACAGTAATGGCCTCTAGGGCATACATATAACTAACAATCTCCCACTTGCACTAGGGCCATCTGTTAGCAGTGGTTGTAGTATCTCATACTCAACCATCCCATAAAAGTCTCTCTCTAGGAATAGGCCTTCGTGAGTGGATCCGCCGTGTTGTCCTCTGAGTCTACTCTCCTAACCTCGATCACCCTGGAGATCAACCATCTCCATGATCAGGTGATACTGCCTTAGAATATGTCTGGATCACTAATGGGACCGGGGTTCCCGGGCCAAAGCCACACTTCCATTGTCACACAATGGTAGGAACCTAGTTCATCTCATGAACCAATATACACCCAAACAGCCTCTTTGGTAGCATCTTAAGTAGCGATGTATCGTGCCTTTATCGTCTAGTATGCCACGGTATTTAGCTTGGAACACTTCCAACATACCGTCCCTTTACTGAGGGTAAAGACAATGCCTGTGACTGACATTCAGTCGTTCTTATCACTCTGGAACACTTCCAGTGATTCTCCCCAGGATCAACTGATACCATCTCACTACAACTAGTGAGTGTCCTAATATCCATTTAGATCTATCTCATAGATCCAAAACCCACGATTTAGTAGGTATCACTTTAATCCTATGTGGAGAATCATTGTGATAAGCGGAGATTGATCGAGCGTAGCATAGGAAACTCCTTCCCTATCAAGAGTATGTCATCCACGTACTCTACGAGGATCGTCACCATACTCCCTACTACCTTTTTGTTCATACAAGGTTCATCTACCATTTTGATGATGTCAACTTCTTTGACTAACACATCAAAATAGACGTTCCAACTCCGCGATGCCTGTTTTATCCTATAAAGCATCTTGTACACGTTTCCGCTGCTCCCACTGTTTACGAAGCCCTCTGGCTGTGTACTTATAGACGCCCTTTTCTAAAACATCATTTAGAAAAGCCGTCATGACACCCAACTACCAGATATCGTAGTCATGGTATGTAGCCGTGGCAAGTAGGATCTGGATGGACTTAAGCATAGATCCTTAGAAAAGGTTTCATCATGATCCATACCTGGTCAATGACGAAAACCTTTAACAAGTCTAGCTTTGAAAGTCTCAACTTTTCTATCTACACCAAGTAATCTTCTCAAGATATACTTGCTCCTGATGGGGATTTAACCCTTCAGATATAGCAACCAAAGTCCATACTTTGTTGGTGTATAAGGATTCCATCTCAGATCGATAAACATCCAGCCATTCTTACAGAGTCTTACTCTTGATGGCCTGCTCGAAACTAGTTGGGTCATCATCTCATGATGCAATCCTCGCTCCCACTGTCATAGAGCAACCGAAGTATCTCTCAGGTGGGTGAGGAACCCTACTAGATCGGCGGAGAGGCTGAGGTTCGTTGGTTTCTATTGAATCCTTCGGTTCTACCAAATCATCAGCTGCAGTTTGTATAGCTGGAACATTTCCAGTTCTACATAACAGACATTGCCTCGAGTTTGTCCGGATTTTGCTTTTAGACATAGGCCGGACAACCCCAAATCTTAACTAACTTAAGATATGGGCTCTTCCCTTTCCATATCACATATGAAGTGGTAGGCAATTGATTTGATTCGAACCTAATTCAATAGGTATGCAGCTTCTCAAGTGCATAACCCCTAAAGGAAAAAGGTAACTCAGTAGTACCCATCATAGAGCACACCATATCAAATAGGGTGTATCTGCTCCGCCCCGACATACCATCGTGCTATGGTGTATGCGGAGGAGTAATGCTGAGAGAGAATCTCATTCTCCTTTAGAAAGGTCCAAGAATTCCGTGCTCAAGTATTCTCCTCCCTGATCGCATCAAAGGACATAATACTTATACCCTCATTTTGGTTCTCTACTTCTAACTTATATTCTGTGAATATCTTAAAAGGTTCGGACTTGTGTTTCAACAGGAACATATGTCTGAATCTTGAGAGATCATCAGAGAATGTAATGAAGTATAAGAACCGGTCTTGGCATGTGTAGACAGGGGACCTTACATATATCAACATGTATCATCCCAACAGTTTACTAACTCTTTCTCTGTTTCCAATAAACAGGGCTATGGTCATCTAACCTTTGTGACATGACTGGCAAGTTTCACAAGATGTAAATTCAAACTGATTTAAATATGTATCTATATGTAATTTCAGCTAGTCGGGTCGCTTTGATATGACCTAGTCTACAATACCTCAAGAAGGATTCATTCATTTCTGAACTCTTCCTCTTGTGTGTGTTCTGTATACTAAGAACTGTAGTTTGATTTAGAACGTCAATACTTTTAGATAACGTACCTGAACTGATCAACTTTTGATATAGGAAATGTTCAAAACATTATCCAACAATACAAAATTTAATCATTTCTTTACTTACTAAAGAGACTGATATGATTTTGTATATCAGGTTCGGTATCTAATAGCCTTTGTTCAGAATCAATGTATTGGTAATACAGGGTGACAGTGACCAACAGACTTGGCTGCAACACTTGCCCCGTTTTCTGTTTCATGAAACTAATCACCCGTTCTCAGTTTTTCTACCCTTTTGTAGCCCTATGTAACAGATTACATATCTGGGATCCTGATCCGGTATCATATACCAAGGATGCGGAGGATACTGAGAAACAGTTCTGTATAATGAACATACCCGAAGATGATGCATCTCATGCACTTTCTTCGTTTGGGCGGCACGGGAATTCTGGTATTCCCCAATTTCCTGCTCTGTCTTATAACAATTATAAGGTGGAGCGGGACCAACGTTCCCCAGCTCAGTATAACAAGCGGGTTCGATCAATAATCCGTATTATTATCTTGATTAAGGCGTGATATGGTCGCTACCAGGAGAGAGAGAGAAGAAAACACTCAGCGTGCGCTCTTGCAAGAATAGATTGGTTATTATTTTATCTAATCAGGATGGCTCCCACTGTTTTTATCAAATCTTCCTTCAAACCCTAAAAGGAAAGACTAGCCGGGATTAATTACACACTACAAGTTCGCCAATCTTTCAGCCAGGCCAGTGTCGGTACTTTGAGGGAGGTCCCCCGTGCTTTCGCATGAACCTAATTAATGTAAACCTCGTTTTCCCAGAGGCGTAACCCCGTTGACACCTTTCTAGACACCTACTTGATCGGCTAATTGTAATGTGCAAAACTCTCCCAGGAGTAACTCTTACTCGCAGCGGGTTTCGGGATCCAACTATCTCATAGAAGGTATGCAATCTCATTGCAAATTTCAACACTTGAAATTCCCGATAATATTTTGCCCCTAGCGTCCTATGACCTTGACAGAGGTCAACAAACCATAAGCTGCTAGTCAAGTTCAACCCGTCATTTCTTGATTGAAGTAAACCCACCCGCACGACCCTTGACAGAGGTCAACAAGGTCGCATGACTACCCTAAATCAATCACATCATATGCTTATACAGATAAGCACTAATCAGCTACCGCACACTATGCCTTGACAGAGGTCAACAAACGCAGCACGAATACTAACCAGTACATATCTGAATTGACGGAGGGCTACGACAGGTTTTTCTGAAAACCTATTGCGTAATGAACTTGATATCGTTGTAGAATCAAATGATTTTTAAAATGGAGTGCTTTTGAGGCTTTTCTAGTTTTGCTAAAGGAGTCACTCCCGGTGAAGGGATCGTCGGTCCTTTCCTCGTCGAATGAGGTGCGGGATATATCATATACATCACTGTGCAAAGTAAAAACTCTTAAAAGCAATCAAAAGACAAACCGAGTGTGTAGCATCTGCCAGTTATTGCTAAAGGAGTCACTCCTGGTGAAGGGATCTCGGTCATTTCCTTATCGAATAAGGTGCAGGATATATCATATATACCTCTGTGCAAAGCAAGACCTGTAGCTACCTGTTTTATTTTTGAAATTCGGTTCCACAACATCTTAGGTTTCTTTTATTTCATTAATCTCATTAATGAAGTCCCATCATTTAAGTTACCTAAAAATCACAGATAAATACGACGTACACTTATGCCATCCGCATTCGCCTCGATGTCCCCTCGTGCACCGTTAGGTTAGGTAACTAACGGCAGAGCGGGGCAGGGCTAGCACGGGTGTAAAACATAAGTAACGTCTATATAATATATCATATATACTATATACAGTATCTATCACAGAACATATCACATGATCACATCACAGATATCGCAGCAGACGAAACATATGAAATATTGGATATACTAGGACGTCCGTGTTTTCAATACGAGCCAGTATAAAACACGGATTCCATGGTCGTGATGAATAGCCAAACCCACACCCCTAGACCCCTACGAGAGCGGCAAGCAACCCTACCAATTCTGGAGTTAGGAGACCCGGACTCGACTCCTCGAGTTGGTCTCCCACTGGACTCCAGAACCCGGTTACTTGTACCCTCCTCCTTGGGTCTATCCTAGTGCGGAAAAGTAAATAATATACAACAACGGTGACAACTTCCGCAACCTGGAAGGGCCCCAATAAAAGAATATTACATACAAGTTTTTACATGAATGAAAATGAAAAACACTCATCTCACATAAAAACCCCCGGCTATTCAAACACAACGATCCAATATAACATATCCAGCAACACATAACATCACATGTCATCAACGTAAGTAAATATACGCATCCTAATTGTCGTTGACATATAGCAACGAAATCGGCGATATCATATATTACACATACGGTCACAGAAAAGAAAGTGTAAAACTACAACAGTTGGAATTCGCAACCACCTCAGACATCGCATGCCTGACCAAATGAATTACTTAGACATCACATGCCTAACAATTATAGACCCCGCATTTTAGTCTCAAAATCGAAAACACTTTTCAATATCAAGTCGGGCAATTCAACAAGATTCCCGACATCCTAATCGAATGCTCGTCGCAAATTTTAGTAGGCGGCCGCACTCCCGATGCCGTCGACGAAGTGAACTAAGGCGGAACACCGCTTCCGCGAGCACCCGAACGGAAGCTTTCAGCGACGGGGTTCTCCTACAGTCACTTGGTCGGGGCTATGGAGTGAGGCTGTCTATTAAGTTTACCCGGCGAGTATCCGCGTACCCTACGTGATTGCGACGGACTTTTGATCACATCAAAATTCCGTGGCAACCGATCAAGTGAGACTAAAGTGCTATGTTTATAACATTCATTCAGTTATCTCTTAACCATATTGTGAATTCCAATTATTGTATCACATTCCGGATAAATAGAAAATGTTAAACTTTCCGATCGAACAATCGAACACCCAAGTTTTCCCGAAACAGTTCATCACATGAAATAAGTTTAAAAACATTCACTTCGTGCCTCGGTACCAACGGTCCAGCCGTAGAAGGGTCAAGCCAACGCCTCATATGTGGCACGCTGTACTGCCCCAAACCCTAAGGTTCAAAGGGCAGTTCAAGACGGTCACATAATCGAGTTAAGCTTTGTTGTCTTCTAGAGGGTCCATCGCGTTACTTGCACTACTTAGAACGTCTTTAAACCACGGAAAAATCCAACACTTGGAAATTTCCCGACAGGGGAAAAATTGGGTATTTATATCCGGTCGAACTTTTTAACATATTCAAAAATTATCCGGAAAGCCAAATAGACAAAGTTAAATAATCCGATCGATTCATCAAATCCCCAAAACAACCCCAGAAAATGCAACTCTTGAATAAATATTAAAAATTCTCAGAAAACTCAACACCTGAAAACAAGAATTACTGTGCAAAAATTAAACAGTGATAACATATATTGGCCGTGGAACCGCAGCAGAAGCCAAGCTTCTGCCGCGGTTCCGCCGCACTGTAGCAGCTTCACTCAAAAAATTTTGCATCGTAATTCTTATTTTTTCCTGCTGAATTTTTTAAGAATTTTTAATCTGGAAAAAACCTAGTTTTTTGAAAAAGTCCAGAGAGCACTTTGATGTTAGGGTTTCGGGTCGATCGGGTTTCAAACTTCGTCTACGCGTCGCCTAAGGCTCTAGCTAGGCTCTGATACCACTGTAGGGTTCCTAGGCACACTCAAGAGGTCTCACAAGGCATCAACCATGCCAATTTCAAAAATTACTGTGCCGAGAAACCCTAATACGGATCGTTGGCTAGAAGTTTAGGCGAAAAAGAAACTAGTTAACAACTTAACTAAATGGTAAACGGAAATACAACCTTTGTAGATCCGATTCTCCACCTCCATGGCTCCGCGATGATGTCTCCTCACTGTACAAATCGGACCTTGGGCTATAGCATCGGCTTCATCGGAGAAAAAGCGGGCTAGGTCATCGACGACGATGCCGAAGATGATCTACGTCGAGGCATCGCTAGATCAAGCTCCAACTTCACCAAGTCATGAAACTTGTGAAGAAAACACACTCTACTACTTGGCAAGAGGTAGAGAATGAAGAAATAGGAAGTGGGTTCACTTTAGAATTGGATTTCTCACTCTTTTTCTCACTTTGCCATTTTTGGTAGCAAGCTTCTTCATGTGAAGAAGAAGAAGAAGAAGATAATATTATGATAAGTTGTTAGAATAGAATAGAAAATCAATTCTTATCATAATTTTAACTATAGTTATGTGTAGAGAATTGACCAAGGCTAAAGGAATGGTTAGGATTAAGCATGAAGACAAGAATGGTTACAAAGTCAAAGCTTCATGAAGCTTCAACTAGAAACAAAGAAAACCACCATTTTTCTCTTTATGCAAATAATTTTCCAAAAAGAATAAAGAATAAATAAATAGATAATTAAAAGAAAACCCTAACCATTACACAACCATGGTTTAATCTTTACACATACACAAGTAAGCATGTATCATCAAACATGATACAAACTTGTGTACAAAAGTATATCACATATACAATGTGCACAATCCAAGTGAGAAAATCCATTTAAAGTGAACCGATACTAGTTAATGCAAAGTAATATATCAAATATATAAATATGCATTAAATCATTAAATCAACACTTGATTCAATGATCCGGTCATATCGTATATATAACCGACTAATATCAACAGTAACAACTTATCGAATCAACACTTGATCCGATAACCCGGCTATATCGCATATAACCGATCAATGTCACATATCGCGAGAATCGAATACAGTATCACACATACTGGTATCATTCTCGGTCCCGCACATATCTCATATGCGCTCCTATTTCGTTTTGCTTGAGCCAGGAAACCTCTGTGTAGGACTCTAAAGACTCGTCAATACGCCGGTAGCAGATGATGATCATATCAAGCACCCACAAGCCACAAGCGGTCTGCTAAACGTAACGGCCACCCGGGTATTGAGCGATCAGAAGATCGACGAGCAAGCCCGCTCACACTCCTGTGAATCCAACCAGTAACACTTACCGTACAGTCCGGTCTGTTCGTCTGATATATCGCATTTCTCATCTAGGGGTGGTAAACGTCAGACCCCAATAGCTTGATAAGTCGTGTCGATATGAGGTCTATAACTTTTCGAGAAACTAATGGTAACACTTACCAGTAAATCTCAACAACCCTGGCCAGGGATTTCCGGTTATAGCCAATCGAACACAGCGCAACATCAACTCCCTATACCGGGAGAGACGAATCCCCTCCTATCGCTCAATGCCTCCATGTGACTCGGGACTGTACCCAAAAACCACCGTTTTGCACGCCCTCTTGGACGTGGTAAGGTGGAAATCAAAGCACAGTGGGAACCATACAAGACTCTATGACGATCTCGGGTCAACAGACTACTCTGTACCAGTGTCACCAGAGAACTGCCATCTGACATAAGGTATAATACCATCTGGGAGTTCTCGGCGAGTCCGTCCAGTGTACCCAGTCTCTACTGAGCACCCGTATATCATCTCTGATGTCAAACACCAATGGATATGGGATCATCCATCGCCCATCTGTATGGGTCGAAAAGGTATACACTAGTCTACTCTGGTATATCGATGCCCCGTCTCGATACACCCACGACTAGGGACCTTGAAGGATGTACTTATGGACTACCATGTCCCCACTCGTATGATCCGCATCATAGTCCAGGTAGTCAAGTACACATCCTAAGGGCTTTACCAACATGTATCAGAGAGACAATCAATGTACACGTTAAGGTAAAGAGCAACCATATAGCATACTATCATGTCGAGCAAGAAAGTCCTCCCTATATATGTCCCAGCATCCACCACAATATACATCCAATGTACAGTAATGGCCTCTAGGGCATACATATAACTAACAGTTGGGATGCGAGATTATACCTCCATAGGGTCCTAGGATGAAGAAGAAGAGAAGGAAGATGAGGTGGAAGGGCTGTGCTGCATGCTAAGCTACTCATTGGGCTGTTGCTGCATCAGGCTGCTGCTCCATTTGCTAATGCTGTTGTTTTTTTGGTGTTGTGGTAGTGTTTAGGTTGCTGTTGCAGCTGCTACTACAGTTGTATGTTATGGGAGTGGTTGTGGTGGTGTGGTGGTGATGTTTTTAATAAGGTTGCTTCAGCTGATGCAAGATTGGGGGCTGATGGATTGTTTTTGTAGTTGCTGCTGCTTGCAACTCTTTCTCTCTCTCTTTTGCTCTTCTTTCTCTTTTCTAATTTTTTTCTAAGTGTTGTAGGAGCATCTGAACACTTGAAGAATGGGGGGTATATATGGTGCATGTGAGGTGGTAGGATGATGTTGTGCTGTGGTTAAAGGCTGATGCAGCTGTCGTTTTGCTAAAAACCATAGGCTGAAATGCAGCAGTAGGTGTAGGGGAGGGGCTGATTGGTGGCTGAAGTCAGCCATTGGGGCTGATAAGTCATGATGGGGGGTGTGTTGGTCAGCTATGGAGGCTAAAGAATCATGATGAGGGTGTGTAGGTCAGTTAGGGTCAGCTATGGGGGCTGAAAAGTCTGATTTAGGAGTGTGCGGGTCAGCCATTGTGGCTGAATGTGCTGAATTGGTGCATGGTTTCAGCTGTTAGTGAGCTGTAGGTATAGGGAGGGGCTGAAGAGTCAAGATGGGCAGGCTGATGTTTTTTTTTTTTAAAGTTACACATATGATGTAATACGTTAGGACATTCATGTGATTATGTTATCATAGTCAAGGGTCATATGGGTGGGTCTGGTTAATCACGAAATGACGGGTAGAACTTGACTGGTGCTTATGATATGTTGACCATAGCCAAGGTCATAAGCATCTAGTGGTAAAAACCATATCAGGGGTTTCAAGAGTTGAAATTTGCAATGAGATTGCATACCATCTATATGATATTTGGATCTCGATCCCACTGTGAGTAAGAGTTACTCCCAGGAGAGTTTTGCATTTTACAATTAGCTAATCCAGTAGGTGTATAGAAAGGTGTTAACGGGGTTTTGACCTCTAGGAAAAACGAGGTTTATTTTAATTAGGTCTGTGCGTAAGCATGGGGAACCTCCCTCAAGTACCAACACTGGCTTGGCTGACCAGTTAGCGAAACTGTAGAATGTAATTAATCCTCGCTAGTTTTCTTTTCATGTTTGAAAGAAAATTTGATAAAAGAAGTGGGAGATATCAATTAGATAAGATAATAACCAATATGATCTTAGCAAGAGCATTTCGCTGAGTGTATTTGTTTCTCTCTCCTAATGGCAGATACTGATGACGGGACTTAAGCTTCTTTTAGAGAAAAACAAAATGACTGGACTAAATTATAAAGAATGGATGAGGAACTTGAACATTGCACTCACATATGATAAACTATCATATGTCCTCACTACCAAATCCCCATCCGTCCCAGGACCTGAATCATCTGTTTTGGATAAGTAGATCCGAAAAACATGGGATATTGATTGCAAAACGGCCACGTGCCTCGTGCTTTCTTCCATGGAAAGTATCCATCAGAAACAGCATGAGAAGATGGATGTACAATCCATCATTCTTCTTACAAAGGAGTTGTATGAAGAGCAATCTCGTACTTTACGATACGACGCTTCACGAAAGCTGTTTCAGATGCGGTTGGCCCCCGGTGCATCTGTAGGAGACCATGTTCTGAAGATGATTAGTCTTATAAAAGAACTTGAGAAACTGGGATGGACTATGGATAATGAGCAATATACAGAAATTGTTCTGCAGTCTCTCTCCCCCGCATTTGCTCCATTCATAGTGAATTTCAATATGAACGATTTGGAGAAATCATTGCCTGAACTTCTTAATATGTTGAGAAATGCAGAGATCACGCTTAAGATAGAGAAAACTCCTGCTCTGTTTTATGGACCATCTTCCTCTTTAGTCCCGAAACCCAAAGCCAAGGGAAAGAAGCAGAAGAATCCAACCAAGCCAAGAGGTAGAGTTGAAAAGGCGAAGGAGAAAGACAAATCTAGGACCGCGGTAAGTGGAAAGGGAGAATGTTTTTACTGCTACAAGTCAGGACAATGGAAACACAATTGTGCTTTGTACCTTGCAGATCTCAAGAAGAAGAAGCATGTTGATGCTTCCGCTTCAGGTGTGTTTGTAACTGAAAACTGTTTTTCATTGAACTCTACATCTTAGGTATTAGATACCGGTTCTGGTTCTCACATCTGTAATTATATGCAGGGATTGAGTAACAGTAGAGTTTTAAAGACTGGGGACCACACACTACGGGTTGGAAATGGTTCCAATGTACATGCTGTATCCGTGGGAGAGTATCATCTGGGGTTGCTTTCAGGATGTATTTTGGTTTTGAACCCTCGTTATTTTGTACCTGGTATGCTATGTAATATAATATCCGTATCTTTGTTGGACAATGAAGGATATCATTTTGTGTTGCAAAATAATGTTCTGAACATTAACTTGAATCAACAGTTGATTGGGTATGGTACATTAAGTAACGGAATTTACGTCCTAAACCAACACACAGTATTCAATATACAACATACAAATAAAAGAATGTTTTCAGATATAAATGAATCTTTTCTTTGGCATTGTAGACTTGGTCATTTTAATGAAATAAGACTAAACAAGCTACATAGAGATGGATATTTAAAACCTTTTGAATATAAATCTTATGCCACTTGTCAGTCTTGTATCAAAGTTAAAATGAATAAAACTCCATTTATAGGACACAGAGAGAGAGAGCTACTGAACTCTTAAGCCTGATACATAGTGATGTATGCGGACCAATGTTTACACATGCTAGAGGCGGTTTTTCAAACTTCATCACTTTTATTGATGATTTCTCAAGATTCGGACACGTGTTTTTACTGAAGCATAAATCCAAAGATTTCAAGAAATTCAAGGATTACAAATTTGAAGTAGAAAAACAAACTGGCTCGAGTATCAAGAAACTTCGATCAGATCGAGGTAGAGAGTATTTAAGCACTGAGTTTTCAGACTTCTTAAAAGAGAATGGGATTCTCTCTCAGCTCACTTCTCCGTACACACCACAGCACAACGGTGTGTCAGAACGGAGGAATCGTACCCTATTTGATACGGTACGGTCCATGATGAGTGATGCTGAGTTACTACATTCCTTTCTGGGACATGCATTGGAGACAGCAATTTATCTATTGAATAGGGTACCATCAAAGACCGTGTCTACCACTCCATATGAGATATGGTGTGGAAGGAGACCATCTCTTAAAAGAGTTAGGATTTGGGGTTGTCCGGCTTATGTCAAAAAGCAGAATCCAGATAAACTCGAGACATGATCGGTCATGTGCAAATTTGTAGGATATCCAAAAAACTCGTATGTATATCTCTTCTACTACAAGGAGGAACAAAAGGTGTTTGTTTCTCAACATGCCACATTTTTGGAAAATGAAATTTTTATAAATAGTATTGATGGCAATGCGGTAGAACTAGAAGAGGTTCTAGAGACACAAATTACTCATGAAGAATTGGTTGAATCTGATGTTGCAGTAGAACATCAAGAACCTCATCCGCTCCGGATATCTAGTAAAACTTCTCGCCCGCCGGAGAGATACTATGGGTTTCTCATTGATGGTGATAGAGAAGATTGCATCATAGATGATGACCCTACTAGTTTTCAGCAAGCTATCACGAGTGATGACTTAGTGAAGTGGCTAGATGCCATGAGATCCGAAATGGAGTCCATGTACACCAACAAAGTATGGACTTTGGACGTTGCACCTGCTGGGATAAAACCCGTTGGGTGCAAATGGATCTTTAAGAGAAAGATTGGTGTAGATGGACAGGTAGAGACCTATAAAGAAAGGCTTGTAGCGAAAAGTTTTTGTCAAAGACCAGGACTGGACTATGATGAAACTTTCTCTCCAGTAGCAATGCTTAAATCCATTCAGATACTACTTGCTGTTTCCGCTCACTACGACTACGAAATCTGGCAGATGGACGTTAAAACTGCATTTCTAATTGGTGATTTAGAGAAATACGTTTTTATGGATCAGCCAGAGCGCTTCATTGACAGTGGGAGAAGCGAAAAAGCGTGTAGGTTTCTTAAATCCATTTATGGATTAAAGCAGGCCTCTCAGAGATGGAACATCTGTTTTGATGATACAATCAAAGAGTTTGATTTTATCAAAAAGGTAGATGAGCCATGCATTTATAAGAAGATTGTAGGGAGTACTGTCACTTTCCTCGTATTCTACGTAGACGACATTCTCTTGATAGGAAATGATATTCCTATGCTACAATCTGTCAAATTATTCTTATCACAAAGGTTCTCTATGAAGGACCTGGGTGATGCCTCGTACAATTTGGGCATAAGGATCTATAGAGATGGATCCAAGAGATTATTGGGATTGTCTCAATCAAAGTACAATGATACCATCCTAAAAAGGTTTAGTATGGAAGATTCCAAGCGTGGTGCCTTACCCGCTTTCCATGGAATCACGCTCTCTAAGGACTTCTGTCCGAAGACTGATGAAGAGAGAGCTCGCATGAGCATCATACCCTACGCTTCAGCCATAGGATCTATAATGTATGCAATGTTATGTACTCGTCCTGATGTAGCTTAAACACTAGTTGTAGTAAGCAGGTATCATTCCAACCCAGGGGAGCAACACTGGATAGCCGTGAAGAACATTCATAAGTACTTGCGAAGGACTAAAGAATTGTTCTTGGTGTATGGTAATGAGGATCTCCAAATGGAGGCCTTTACCGATTCCAGCTTCCAAAGTGATAAAGATGACAGTAAATCTATCTCAGGGTTTGTATTTACCCTCATTAGAGGGGCGGTATGTTGGAAGAGTTCAATACAGGATACCGTTGCAGACTCCACGATGGAAGCTGAGTATATTGCTGCAAATGATGCTGCCAAGGAAGCCGTCTGGATGAGGAAGTTCGTTGCGGAGCTTGGAGTAGTTCCAACTATTATTGATCCAATACCATTGTATTGTGATAATAATGGAGCTATGGCGTTGGTAAAAGAACCCAGATCCCATCAAAAGTCCGGATACATCCTCAGGCGATATCATTTAATCCGGGAGATAGTTTAACGCCATGAGATCGAGATTTAGAGAGTAGACGCAAAGGACAACAACACGGATCCACTCACCAAGGCACTTCCACAGCCGCAACATGAGCGACTTTTCGAGATGTTGGGTATGAGATACGCCAATAATTGGCCTTAGTGCAAGTGTGAGATTATTGGATATATGTATGCCCTAGAGGCCATTATATGTATAGTGGATGCTTGGACGTATATATATGTATATTTGATATATGACTTTCTTGCTCGACATGATAGTATGCTATCTGGTTTTACTTTATCTGAAATGTTTGGTTGATACTGTTCATTTAATACATGTTGATAAAGCCCTGAGGATATATGCTTAACTTCCATGGCTATGATGAAGATCAAACTAGTGGGGCATGTGTAGTCTATAAGCATATCCTTGAATCTTCCTAGTCGTAGGTATATCGAGACAGGGCATCGATATTCTAGAGTAGACTAGCGTGTACGTTTCTTGACCCATATGATGGGCGATGGATGATCCCATATCCTTTGGTGTTGTGACATTGAAGATTGTATACAGGTGCTCAGTGGAGACTGTGTACATTGAACGGACTCACAGAGACCTATATGGTATTATATCTATCGTCGGATAGCAGTTCTCTGGTGACACTGGTACAGGTTAGTCTGTAGACCCGAGATCGTTATAGAGTCTTGTGTGTTCTCCAACTGTACTTTGATTTCTACCCTACCACGGCTCTACTGAGCCGTGCAAATAGGTGGATTTTGGGTATAGTCACGAGACACATAGAGATAGTGAGCGATAGGAGGGGTTTCGTCTCTCCCGGTATTGGGAGTTAATGTTGTGCTATGTGCGATTGGCTCTGACTTGATGTCCCTGGCCAGGGATGATGTGATTTACTGATAAGTGTTATCAGTAGTTTCTCGACCGGTCATAGACCAAATCGACATGACTTATTGAGTTATTAGGGCACGGCGATTCCATCCCTAGACTTGATATGCAACATATCAGACGAAGAGAATGGACTGTACGGTAAGTGTTGCCAATGGCTCGACGGGAGTTTTGACGGGTTCGCTTTTTTTTTTCTTCCGATCACTCAATACCAGGGTGGCCGTTACGTTTAGCTGACGGCTTGCAGCTTGTAAGTGTTTTGATATGATCATCACCTACTGCCGGCGTGTTGACGAGTCTTAGAGTGCCACACAGGATTTTTCTAGCTCAGGCGAAATGATGTGGTGTGCATAAGTGATATGCGCACGAGCTCGATTAAATACGAATATGTGATACCATATTTTAATCGGACGTTCAATATTAGTTGGGTCGTTTTTGATATGACTGATTTATTAAATCAATTGTTGATTTAATATTATCTTTCTGCTTACTTTTAATTAACCCTTTTTCTTTTTGGATGTATTCATGTATGTTCACACATACACATGATGATGTGCATACAGACATACACACATACAAATGTTTCATGGTTGATGATACAAAGGAGATGGCAATGCAAGACTTACATGGTTGATAAATATCTAGATTTTGTTATTGATTTAAAGGAAAAAGGAAATTAGCATAATGACTCATTTTCTACACACTTCTTCATTAACCATTGACTTTAACCATGATTTAATTTCCTTTGTTCTTTAACCCATCTATAAAATATATAGATATTTAGTTAACTATAATTATATTTGAGAATGTCTCATATATATTATTTTCTTTTTCTTTTTGGAAATAAGTTTTCATTATTATTCACAAAGGCTTTTGCCATCTTCATCTTCCTCCTTCTCCAAGCTCTGTTGAGTTTTTTTTTTTGAGTGAGAAACTTAAAAAGAAAGGGGTTTTAAGTGAGTTTACAAACCACACAACCATTCTACACTACCCAACCCCTTTAGTGTTTGCTTAATTTTGTGATGTTAAGAGCTTGATCTAGAAATCTCCAGGTGGATCATCGTAGACGACGAAGGACCTCGAGCGGAGTCGTTCCAAACATTGTGCAAAGCCGTAGGAGTCTTAAAGACCGAAGGAGTTGGCTACAAAGGTGGTATTTCATTTTCCTTTAGTTTAGACTTCACATAATGTTGATAGTACCCTAATCTCTAGTTACGATTCGTAATTCGTTTGTAATACCCCTCTTTAAATTGAAAGTTCACTACTTTATGATATTGTAACCCAACTAGAGGCGCTACTACACACCAACATGATGATCATATCAAACACTCACAAGCCGCAAGCGGTCTGCTAAACGTAATGGCCATCCGGGTAATGAGCGATTAGAAGATCAACAAGCAAGCCTACTCACACTCCTGTGAATCCAATCAGCAACAATACCGTACAGTCCATTCTTTTCATCTGATATGTCGCATATCTCGTCTAGGGGCGGTAAAACGTCAGACCCCAGTAACTCGATAAGTCGTGCTGATATGAGGCTCATAACGGGTTGAGAAACTACTGATAACACTTACCAGTATATCTCTGAAGCAGCCCTGGCCATGTACTTCCTGTTATAGCCAATTGAGCACAGCGCAGCATCAACTCCCAATACCGGGAGACACAAAACCCTTCCTATCACTCATTGCCTCCATATGATTCGGGACTGTACCCATAGGCCATCGTTTTGCACGTTCTCTTGAACTTGATAAGGTGGAAATCAAAGTGAAAGGTTAGCCTAGCACCTAATGAATGGTTTGGAAGCATCACATGTACCAAAGATGGAATCTTTAGGGTGCTAAGTTAACAAACATCGGATCGTTCATAGAAAATTAGGGTTTCTAAAACTTGCATATCATCTTATGAAAGAAAAACTAGGGTTTTGAGAGTACAACCTTTGTAGCTCCCTACGCTAGACTCCTAGGCTACTTGGGGTTTGGAAAAGCTCCGCTTGAACTCCTCTAGGTCACCGATGATCCACCCGGAGTCCGCTTTGTCCAAGCTTGCAACTTCACCCGATCAAGAGAATGAAATGAAGCTAACACTCCAAACAAGTGGGCTAGACTTGTATAGAATGGTGTTGTGGTTCTCTTTCTCACTTCAAAATCCTATCTTGATGAATAATTTGCTCACTTGAAAATTCTAGAGAGCATGAGATCAAGGTTGATGAAGATGATGGCTATATTTGAAGAAGAGAAGAATAATCTTTTTGAGAAAAAGAAAAACATAAGTATATATATTTTTCTTTCGTCATCTCAAACCATGGTTATCTCTTTATGGATATTTAATTTTACTTTAGTTAAAACACAAGAGAAAGAGTAAACCATTGTCAAAAGGTAGGTGCTAATAGTTAGGTGAAAAGAAGAGTGTAGAAGCTTTTGACCATGATTCAATCTTATCTCTTTTCTTTTGTTTTAGCAAAAACAGAAATAAATATCCATAATATAAACCATGGTGTGAGTCTTATACATCCACCATTTTCTATGTATAAACAACCATGATAGATGATGTATGTATGTATGTGTGCATGCACATCCATATATGCATGAATCAATAAGGAATGCATACATGCATCCATACATCCAAAGATACATGAAAGGATTTCAAGTGAGAAAACTAATGGTCAAATGATAAATCAACACTTGATTTATCAATCCGGCCATATCACATATGACCCCACTAAAAGCAAGCCGCCCGATCAATATACGGTATCCTATACGCGCATTTTAATCGGGTCTATGCGCATATCGCATACGCGCACCACAACGTTTCGCCTGGACTAGGTAACTCCTTTGTGAGACTCTAAAACTCGTCAATATGCCGGCAGTGGGTGATGATCATATCAAGCACCCCCAAGCCGCAAGCGGTCAGCTAAACGTAACGGCCACCCCGGTATTGAACGATCAGAAGAGAATAAGCGAACCTGCTACAACTCCCGTCGAGCCAACCGGCAACACTGCCGTGCAGTCCGGTCTCCTCGTCTGATATGTCGCATATCAAGTCTATGGGTATTAAACGTCAGACCCTAATAACCGATAAGTCATGCGATGTGAGGCTCATAACGGGTCGAGAAACTACTGGCAACACTTACCAGCAAATCTCTGAATCAGCCCTTGCCAGGGACTTCCTTGTTACGGCCAATCGAGCACAGTGTAACATCAACCCCCAATACCGGGAGAGACGAAACCCCTCCTATCGCTCATTGCCTCCATGTGACACGGGACTGTACCTAAAAACCACCGTTTTGCACGCCCTCATGGACGTGGTAAGGTGGAAATCAAAGTACAGTGGGAATCACACAAGACTCTATGACGATCTCGGGTCTACAGACTAACCTGCACAAGTGTCACCTGAGAACTGCTATCTGACGTGAGGTATAATACCATCAGGGAGTTCTCGGCGAGTCCGTCCAGTGTACCCAGTCTCCAATGAGCACCCGTATACCATCTCTGATGTCAAACACCAATGGATATGGGATCATCCATCGCCCATCTCATGGGTCGAGAAGCGTATACGCTAGTCTACACTGGTATATCGATGCCCCGTCTCGATACACCCATGACTAGGGACCTTGAAGGATGTACTTATGGACTACCATGTCCCCACTAGTATGATCCACATCATAGTCCAGGTAGTCAAGTACACATTCTAAGGGCTTTACCAACATGTAACTATAAGACAGTACAAAGAGACAAGTATACATGTTAAGATAAAGAGCAACCAGATAGCATATTATCATATCGAGCAAGAAAGTCATCTCTATATATGTCCAAACATCCAATATAATATACATCATCTGTACAATACTGGCCTCTAGGGCATACATACAACTAACAATCTCCTACTTGCACTAGGGCCAGCTGCTGTAGTATCGCATACCGAGCATCCCGAAGAGTCTCTTAAACTGTATCTGGTGAATGGCCTTCGTGAGTGGATCCGCTGTGTTATTCTTCGTGTCAACTCTCCTGACCTCGATCTTCCGGCGATCAACTATCTCCCGGATCAGGTGATACCACCTCAGAATATGCCTGGATCGCTGATGGGACCTGGGTTTCTTGGCCAAAGCCACCGCTCTATTGTTATCGCAATACAAAGGTATTGGATGCTCAATGGATGGAACCACTTCAAGTTCAGTAATGAACTTCTTGATCCAGACAGCCACTTGGGCAGCATCGTTGGCAGCGGTGTATTCAGCCTCCATCGTCGAGTCAGCCACGGTTTCCTGCTTGGAACTCTTCCAGCTAACCGCCACTCCGTAAAGGGTAAAGACAAATCCCGACTGCGACTTAGAGTCATCCTTATCACTCTAGAAGCTCGAATCGGTAAAAGACTCCACTTAGAGTTCTCCGTTACCATACACCATGAGCATCTCTTTAGTCCTTCGTAAGTACTTGAGAATGCTCTTCACAGCTGTCCAGTGACTCTCTCCAGGATCAGCTTGATACCAGCTCACTACACATAGTGAGTATGCTACATCGGGTCTGGTACATAGCATCGCGTACATGATAGAGCCTACAGCCGAAGCATAGGGTATCCCTTGCATGCGACCTCTCTCCAAATCAGTCTTGGGAGACATCTCTTTGGAGAGAGTGACTCCAGAGATCGTGGGTAAGTTCCCACGCTTGGATTCTTCCATACTAAACCTCTTTAGTATGGTGTCAATGTACCTGGATTGGGACAATCCCAATATCCATTTGGATCTATCTCTATAGATCATAATTCCCAATATGCAGGAGGCATCACAAAGATCTTTCATTGAGAATCTTTGTGATAAGAAGAGCTTGACCGATTGCAGCATAGGAATGTCATTTCCTATCAAGAGTATGTCGTCCACGTACAATACGAGGAAGACAACCTTACTCTCTGCTACCTTCTTGTAGATACAAGGTTCATCTACGTTTTTGATGAAATCAAACTCTTTGATAACGACGTCAAAGCAGATGTTCCAACTTCGCGATGCTTGCTTTAATCCATAAATGGATTTAAGCAGCTTGCACACCTTCCCGCTGCTCCCCTATCTACGAAGCCCTCTGGCTGAGTCATGTACACGCACTCTTCTAAATCACCGTTTAGAAAGGCGGTCTTAACATCCATTTGCCATATTTTGTAATCATGATATGCAGCGATGGCAAGCATGATCCGAATGGATTTAAGCATAGCTACTGGAGAAAAGGTCTCATCATAGTCCACACCTGGTCTTTGACGAAAACCCTTTGCTACAAGTCTCCACTTTCCTATCTACACCAAGTTTTTTCTTGAAGATCCACTTGCACCCAATGGGTTTTACCCCTTCAGGAGCAACTTCCAAAGTCCATACTTTGTTGGTGTACATGGATTCCATCTCGGACCATATTGCATCCAGCCATTTCACTGAGTCCCCACTCGAGATGGCCTGCTCGAAACTAGTTGGGTCATCATCCTCCATGATGCAATCCTCGCTCCCACCGTCCATGAGAAAACCGTAGTATCTCTCAGGTGGGCGAGAAACCCTACTAGATCGGCGGAGTGGCTGGGGTTTATCAGGAACTACCGAATCCTCTGGTTCTACCAAATCTTGTGTTGTGGTTTGTATAGCTGGAACTTCTTCCAGTGCTACCTCAGGGCCACTAATCTCTTTTGCAAGAAATTCCTTTTCTAAAAAGGTGGCATGTTGAGCAACAAACACTGTTTGTTCCTCACTGTGGTATAAGATATACCCTCGCAAATGCTTAGGATATCCAACAAATTTACACAAAACAGACCTTGCCTCGAGTTTGTCCGGTTTTTGTCTTTTGACGTAGGCCGGGCAACCCCATATCTTAATAAAATTAAGATATGGTCTCTTCCCTTCCCATATCTCATTTGGGGTGGTAGGCACAGATTTGGTAGGAACCCTATTCAGTATGTATGCTGCTGTTTCCAGTGCATATCCGCAGAAGGAAATAGGTAACTCAGCTACACTCATCATAGAGCGCACCATATCCAATAGGGTGCGGTTCCTCCGTTCTGATACACCGTTGTGCTGTGGTGTATATGGAGGAGTCAGCTGAGAGAGAATCCCATTCTCTTTTAGGAAGTCCAGAAATTCAATGCTTAAGTATTCACCTCCTCGATCAGATCGTAGGATTTTAATACTTTTTCCGGTTTGGTTCTCGACTTCTTGTTTATATTCTCTAAATTTCTCAAAAGCTTCTGATTTGTGTTTCATCAGGAACACATACCCGAACCTAGAGAGATCGTCAGTGAATGTATTGAAGTACGAAGAACCATCCCTGGCATGTGTAGACATTGGACCGCATACATCACTATGTATCAGTCCCAAGAGTTCGGTAACTCTTTCTCCGTGTCCCGTAAACGGAGTTTTGGTCATCTTGCCTTTGAGACATGACTGGCAAGTGTCATAAGATGAAAATTCGAACGGTTTCAAATATCCATCCTTATGCAACTTAGCTAGTCGTGTCAATTGATATGACCCAGTCTACAATGCCACAAGAAAGATTCGTGCAGTTCTGAACTCCTCCTCTTGTGTGTGTTTGTTATGCTCAGAACTGTTGATTGATTTAGAACATAAATGCCATTGCACAACGTGCCTGATCCAACCAACTTTTGGTTACGGAAAATGTTAATAACATTATCCTGTAATACAAAATTATATCTCTTTTTACTCAACAAAGAAACCGATATAATGTTGCATATCAGGTTCGGCATGTAATAGCATTCATTCAGAACCAATGTATTACCAGTTGGTAATGCAAGGTGATATTCCCCGATAGTCTTAGCTGCAACAATTGTACCATTTCCAACTCTTATGTCTTTATCACCTTCTCCAAGTTCTCTATCTTTCCTAAGCCCATGTAACTGATTACATATATGGGATCCTGACCCGGTATCTAATACCCAGGACGTAGGGCAAATGGAGAAACGGTTCTCTGTAACGAACACACCTGAAGAAAATGCATCATCATGTACTTTCTTCATTCGGGTAGCATGGGAATCCCGGTATTCCCCTATGTCATGTTCATTCCTATAACTCTTATAATAAAGAACGGAACCAACGTTCCCCAGCACAGTATAACTTGCGGGTTCAGTCAATACATCCATATTATTATCTTGATTAAGGAATGACATGGTTGCTACCTGGAGAGAGAGAGAAGAAAACACTTTAGCGTATGCTCTTGCAAAATCAGATTGGTTATTATCTTATCTAATCAGGATGGCTCCCACTGTTTTTATCAAATCTTTCTTCAAACCCTAAAAGGAAAGACTAGACGGGATTAATTACACCCTACAACTTCGCTGATCTTTTAGCCGGGCCAATGTCGGTACTTTGAGGGAGGTTCCCCGTGCTTTCGCACGGACCTAATTAAAGTAAACCTCGTTTTCCCTGAGGCGTAACCCCGTTGACACCTTTCTCGACACCTACTTGATCGGCTAATTGTCCTGTGTAAAACTCTCCCGGGAGTAACAATTACTCGCAGTGGGTATCGGGATCCAACTATCTCATAGAAGGTATGCAATCTCATTGCAAATTTCAACACTTGAAATTCCCGATAATATTTTGCCCCAAGCATCCCATGACATTGACGGAGGTCAACAAACCACAGGATGCAAGTCAAGTTCAACCCGTCATTTCTTGATTGAATCAAACCCACCCGCACGACCCTTGACGGAGGTCAACAAGGTCGTACGACTACCCTAATCCAATCTGCATCTCATGTATAATAAGATAAATACTAGTTAGCTACCGCACACTACGCCTTGACGGAGGTCAACAAATGTAGCACGAATACTAAGTAGGACTTATCTGAAATGACGGAGGGCTACGATAGGTTTTTCTGAAAACCTATTGCATAATGAAGTTGATATCATTGTAGAATCAAATGAATTTTGAAATGGAGTGATTTTGAGGATTTCATTAGTTTTCCTAAAGAGGTCACTCCCGGTGAAGGGATCTCGGCTCTTTCCTCATCGAATAAGGTGCGGGATATATCATATATATCACTATGTAAACCAAAACTCCAAAAGCAATCAAAAGTCAAATCGGGTGTTGTAGCATCTGCCAGTTTTGCTAAAGAGGTCACTCCCGGTGAAGGGATCTCGGCTCTTTCCCTATCGAATAAGGTGCAGGGTATATCATATATACCGCTATGCAAAGCAAAACTGTAGCTACCCTTTTTATTTAAAATTTGATTCTTCAACATCTTTTAGGTTTCTTTTCTTTCATTAATCACATTAATGAAGTCCCATCATTTAACTCACCTTAACATCACAGATAAATACGACGTACAATTATGCCATCCGCATTCGCCTCGATGTCCCCTCGTGCACCGTTAGGTTAGGTAACTAACGACAGAGCAGGGCAGGGCTAGCGCGGCTGTAAAACATAAGTAACGTCTATATAATATATCATATATACTATATACTGTATCCATCAGAACATATCAAATGATCACATCACAGATATTGCAGTAGAAACATAGATATAATTTGGGATATACTAGGACGTCCGTATTTAGTATTTAGCCAACAATAGAAAATACGGATTCCACAGTTGCGATGAATAGCCAAGCCCACACCCTGGACCCCTACGAGAGCGGCAAGCGACCCTACAAATTCTGGAGTTTAGGAGACCCAGTCTCGACTCCTCGAGATGGCCACCCACTGAACCCCAGAACCCGATCATATGTGCTCCCCTCCTTGGGTCAATCCTAATGCGGAAAAGTAAATAATATACAACACTGGTGGCATCGACCTCAACCCGGAAGTGCCCCAAATAAAAGAATATTACATTACATTTGAATTTCACATGAAAGAAAAATAAAACTCTCATCTCACATAAAACCCCTCGGCTATTCAATTGCGACAATCCTACACATCATATCTCAGCAACACATAATATCATATATCATCAACGTAAGTAAGTATGCGTACCCCAATTGTCGTTGATGTATAGCAACGAAACCGGCGATATCGACATACTACACTTACGGTCACAGAAAAGAAAGTGTAAAACTGCAATATCTGGAATCCATATTCTCTTTAGACATCGTAAATGCGAAATATCACATACTTCGTATTTCATGTCTAGTAATATGAATTCCACACATTGCATCACATTCCAGATAATTAGACAGTATTAAAGTTTTCGAACGAATGATCAAATACCCAAGATTCGCTAAAGCTCAACACTTGAGCGGAGTTCAAAAACCCGGAGTGTGACACATTAGTGGCGCTCCAGCCGTAGAAGGGTCAAGAAAACGCCTCACATGTTGCACGCCGTTCTGCCCAAAACCCTTTGGTTCAAAGGGCAGTTCAAGACGGTCACATAATCGAGTTAAGGTTTGTTGTCTTCTAGAGGGTCCACGACAAAACTTGCACGTATCTCCAAAATATTTAAACCCCGTGAAAAGTGAGCAAATGATACTCGTTCAAACACTTCAATACTTTCTAATTTATCCGGAAAAGAAAAACGAAATTAAATTCCCCGATCGAATTGACGATTACAAAATGAACCCCTGAATACTCAACACTTGAGTCAAATTAAAAATATCCAGAAAATATCAATCACATAATCAAGAATTACTGTGCAAACAGAGAAGCCAAAAGACACCATACTGCCGCGGTTCCGCGGCATAAGCAAGGATTTGCCGCGGAACCGCGGTCGAATTTTTGATTCAGGTCCTCGTTTTGCACGATTATTCTTATAAAACCCTGCTTTTTTTTAGATATTTTTAATTCCCAAAAATTCCAGATTTTAAAAATTGTCCAGAGAGGGGTTGATTTTGTCGATATCGGGTTCGATCGGGGTTTTAACTTCGATAAAGTGTCGCCTAATGTTCTAGGTCGGCTCTGATACCAATGAAAGGTTAGCCTAGCACCTAATGAAGGGTTTGGAAGCATCACATGTACCAAAGATGGAATCTTTAGGGTGCTAAGTTAATAAACATCGGATCGTTCCTAGAAAATTAGGGTTTCTAAAACTTGCATATCATCTCATGAAAGAAAAACTAGAGTTTTGAGAGTACAACCTTTGTAGCTCCCTATGCTAGACTCCTCGGCTACTTGGGGTTTGGAAAAGCTACGCTTGAACTCCTCTAGGTCACCGATGATCCACCCGGAGTCCGCTTTGTCCAAGCTTGCAACTTCACCCGATCAAGAGAATGAAATGAAGCTAACACTCCAAACAAATGGGCTAGACTTGTATAGAATGGTGTTGTGGTTCTCTTTCTCACTTCAAAATCCAATCTTGATGAATAATTTGCTCACTTGAAAATTCTAGACAGCATAAGATTAAGATTGAAGAAGATGATGGCTATATTTGAAGAAGAGAAGAATAATCTTTTTGAGAAAAAGAAAAACATAAGTATATATATTTTTCTTTCGTCATCTCAAACCATGGTTATCTCTTTATGGATATTTAATTTTACTTTAGTTAAAACACAAGAGAAAGATTAAACCATGGTCAAAAGGTAGGTGCTAATGGTTAGGTCAAAAGAAGAGTGTAGAAGCTTTTGACCATGATTCAATCTTATCTCTTTTCTTTTGTTTTAGCAAAAATAGAAATAAGTATCCAAAATATAAAGCATGGTGTGAGTCTTATATATCCACCATTTTCTATGTATAAACAACCATGATAGATGATGTATGTATGTATGTGTGCATGCACATCCATATGTGCATGAATCAATAAGGAATGCATACATGCATCCATACATCCAAAGATACAAGAAAGGATTTCAAGTGAGAAAACTAATGGTCAAATGATAAATCAACACTTGATTTATCAATCCGGCCATATCACATATGACCCCACCAAAAGCAAGCCTCCCGATCAAAATACGGTATCCTATACGCGCATTTTAATCGGGTCCATGTGCATATCGCATACGCACACCACAACGTTTCACCTGGACTAGGTAACTCCTTTGTGGGACTCTAAGACTCGTCAATACGCTGGCAGTGGGTGATGATCATATCAAGCACCCCCAAGCCGCAAGCGGTCAGCTAAACGTAACGGCCACCCGGGTATTGAACGATCAGAAGAGAACAAGCGAACCTGCTACAACTTCCATCGAGCCAACCGGCAACACTACCGTGCAGTCCGGTCTCCTCGTCTGATATGTCGCATATCAAGTCTAGGGGTGGTAAACGTCAGACCCCAATAACCGATAAGTCGTGCCAATGTGAGGCTCATAACGGGTCGAGAAACTACTGGCAACACTTACCAGCAAATCTCTGAATCAGCCCCGGCCAGGGACTTCCCTGTTACGGCCAATCGAGCACAGTGCAACATCAACCCCCAATACCGGGAGAGACGAAACCCCTCCTATCGCTCATTGCCTCCATGTGACTCGGACTGTACCCAAAAACCACCGTTTTGCACGCCCTCATGGACGTGGTAAGGTGAAAATCAAAGCACAGTGGGAATCACACAAGACTCTATGACGATCTCGGGTCTACAGACTAACCTGCACAAGTGTCACCTGAGAACTGCCATCTGACGTGAGGTATAATACCACCTGGGAGTTCTCGGCGAGTCCGTCGAGTGTACCCAGTCTCCACTGAGCACCCGTATACCATCTGTGATGTCAAACACCAATGGATATGGGATCATCCATCGCCCATCTCATGGGTCGAGAAGCGTATATGCTAGTCTACGCTGGTATATCGATGCCCCGTCTCGATACACCCATGACTAGGGACCTTGAAGGATGTACTTATGGACTACCATGTCCCCACTAGTATGATCCGCATCATAGTCCAGGTAGTCAAGTACACATCCTAAGGGCTTTACCAACATGTAACTATAAGACAGTATAAAGAGACAAGTGTACATGTTAAGATAAGGAGCAACCAGATAACATACTATCATATCGAGCAAGAAAGTCATCTCTATAATGTCCAAGCATCAAATATAATATACATCATCTGTACAATACTGGCCTCTAGGGCATACATACAACTAACATAAAGCACAGTGGGAATCACACAAGTCTCCATGACGATCT
Source organism: Agapanthus africanus (assembly GCA_030015575.1). NCBI lineage: Eukaryota > Viridiplantae > Streptophyta > Magnoliopsida > Asparagales > Amaryllidaceae > Agapanthus > Agapanthus africanus. The sequence goes on from CM057350.1 coordinate 245,135,814, forward strand.
CGGGTCTACAGACTAACCTGTACCAGTGTCACCAGAGAACTGCCATCTGACGTGAGGTATAATACCATCTGGGAGTTCTCGGCGATTCCATCCAGTGTACCCAGTTCCACTGAGCACCCGTATACTGTCTCTGATGTCAAACACCAATGGATATGGGATAATCTATCGCCCATCTACATGGGTCGAGAAGCTATACGCTAGTCTACTTTGGTATATCGATGCCCAGTCTCGGTACACCCACGACTAAGAACATTTGAAGGATGTATTTATCGACTACCCTGTCCCCACTAGTATGATCTGCATCATAATCCTGGTAGTCAATGAAAGGTTTACCTAGAACCTCATGAAGGATTTGGAAGCATCACATGTACCAAAGGTGGAGTCTTTAGGGTGCTAAGTTAACAAACATCGGATCGTTCCTAGAAAATTAGGGTTTCTAAAACTTGCATATCATGATATGAAAGAAAAGCTAGGGTTTTGAGAGTACAACCTTTGTAGCTCCCTACGCTAGACTCCTCGGCCACTTGGGGTTTGAAAAATGTCCGCTTGATCTCCTCTAGGTCCACGATGATCCACCCGGAGTCCGCTTTATCCAAACTTGCAACTTCACTTGATCAAGAAGATGAAATGAAGCTAACACTCTAAACAAGTGGGCTAGACTTGTGTAGAATGGTGTTGTGGTTCTCTTTCTCACTTCAAAATCCTATATTTTTGAGTATTTTGCTCACTTGAAAAGTCTAGAGAGCAAGAGCTCAAGGTTGAAGAAGATGATGGCTTTTTTAAGAAGAATAAAAAGATAAACCTTGATGAGAAAATAAAAATATATCTATATATATTTTTCGTCTCTCATCTCAAACCATGGTTAAAAAATAAATATATTATTGAACTTGAGTTAAAACCCAAAACGAAAGTTAATCCATGGTTAAATGGTGGGTGAGGATGGTTAGGTCAAAGAAGAGTGTAGAAAGAAACCATGAATTATCCTTTCCTTTTTTTCCTTTTGTTTTAAATCAAATGCAATAATAATTCATATAAATAAAACCATGGTGTGAGTCTTATATTGCCACCATTTTCTTTGTATAAGCAACCATGATAGAATGATGTATGTATGCATGTGTGCATGCACATCTATATGTGCATGAACAAGAATGAATGCATACATGCATGCATACATCCAAAAGAAACAAGATAGGATTCTTAGTGAGAAGCTAATGGTTAAATGATAAATCAACACTTGATTTATCAATCCGGCCATATCACATACGACCCAACCAAAAGCAAGCCGCCCGATTAATATACGGTATCTCATACGCGCATTTTAACCGGGTCCATGCGCATATCGCATACGCGCACCACAACGTTTCGCCTGGACTAGGTAACTCCTTTGTGGGACTCTAAGACTCGTCAATACGCCGGCAGTGGGTGATGATCATATCAAGCACCCTCAAGCCGCAAACGGTCAGCTAAACGTAACGGCAACCCGGGTATTGAGCGATCAGAAGAAAACAAGCGACCCTGCTACAACTCCCGTCGAGCCAACCGGCAACACTACCCGAACAGTCCGGTGTCCTCGTCTGATATGTCGCATATCAAGTCTAAGGGTGGTAAACGTCAGACCCCAATAACTGATAAGTCGTGCCGATGTGAGGCTCATAACGGGTCGAGAAACTACTGGTAACACTTACCAGTAAATCTCTAATCAGCCCTGGCCAGGGACTTCCCTGTTACGGTCAATCGAGCACAGTGCAACATCAACCCCCAATACCGGGAGAGACGAAACCCCTCCTATCGCTCATTGCCTCCATGTGACTCGGGACTGTAACCAAAAACCACCATTTTGCACGCCCTCATGGACGTGGTAAGGTGGAAATCAAAGCACAGTGGGAATCACACAAGACTCTATGATGATCTCGGGTCTAAAGACTAACCTGCACTAGTGTCACCTGAGAACTGCCATCTGACGTGAGGTATAATACCATCTGGTAGTTCTCGACGAGTTCGTCCAGTGTACCCAGTCTCCACTGAGCACCCGTATACCATCTCTGATGTCAAACACCAATCGATATGAGATCATCCATCGTCCATCTCATGGGTCGAGAAGCGTATACGCTAGTCTACACTGGTATATCGATGCCCCGTCTCGATACACCCACGACTAGGGACCTTGAAGGATGTACTTATGGACTACCATGTCCCCACTAGTATGATCCATATCATAGTCCAGGTAGTCAAGTACACATCCTAAGGGCTTTTACCAACATGTAACTATAAGACAGTATAAAGAGACAAGTATACATGTTAAGATAAAGTGCAACCAGATAGTATACTATCATATCGAGCAAGAAAGTCATCTCTATATATGTCCAAGCATCCAATATAATATACATCATCTGTACAATCCTGGCCTCTAGGGCATACATACAACTAACAATCTCCCACTTGCACTAGGGCCTGCTGCTGTAGTATCGCATACCGAGCATCCCGAAGAGTCTCTCAAACTGTATCTGTGGAATGGCCTTCGTGAGTGTATCCGCTGTGTTATTCTTCGTGTCAACTATCCTGACCTCGATCTCCCGGCGATCAACTATCTCCCGGATCAGGTGATATCGCCTCAGAATATGCCTAGATCGCTGATGGGACCTGGGTTCCTTGGCCAAAGCCACCGCTCCATTGTTATCACAATACAAAGGTATTGGATGCTCAATGGATGGAACCACTCCAAGTTCAGTAATGAACTTCTTGATCCAGACAGCCTCTTTGGCAGCATTGTTGGCAGCGATGTATTCAGCCTCCATCGTCGAGTCTGCTACGGTTTCCTGCTTGGAACTCTTCCAGCTAACCGCCCCTCCGTAAAGGGTAAAGGCAAATCCCGACTGCCACTTAGAGTCGTCCTTATCACTCTGGAAGCTCGAATCGGTAAAGGACTGCACTCGGAGTTCTCCGTTACCATACACCAAGAGCATCTCTTTAGTCCTTCGCAATTACTTGAGAATGCTCTTCACAGCTGTCCAGTGACTCTTTCCAGGATCATCTTGATACCTACTCACTACACTTAGTGAGTATGCTACATCGGGTCTGGTACATAGCATCGCGTACATGATAGAGCCTACAGCTGAAGCATAGGGTATCCCTTGCATGCGAGCTCTCTCCAAATCAGTCTTGGGAGACATCTTTTTGGAGAGAGTGACTCTAGAGATCGTGGGTAAGTTCCCACGCTTGGATTCTTCCATAGTAAACCTCTTTAGTATGGTGTCAATGTACCTGGATTGGGACAATCCCAATATCCGTTTGAATCTATCTCTATAGATCATAATTCCCAATATGCAGGAGGAATGTCATTTCCTATCAAGATCTTTCATTTCCTATCATAAGGGGTTATGCTTAAATCCATCTCGACATTACTCTCTGCCACCTTCTTGTAGATACAAGGCTCATCTACATTTTTGACGAAATCAAACTCTTTGATAACGACGTCAAAGCAGATGTTCCAACTCCGTGATGCTTGCTTTAATCCATAAATGGATTTAAGCAGCTTGCACACCTTCTCGCTGCTCCCACTATCTACGAAGCCCTTTGGCTGAGTCATGTACACGCACTCTTCTAAATCACCGTTTAAAAAGGCGGTCTTAACATCCATTTTCCAGATTTCGTAATCATGATATGCAGCGATGGCAAGCATGATCCGGATGGATTTAAGCATAGCCACTGGAGAAAAGGTCTCGTCATAGTCCACACCTGGTCTTTGAAGAAAACCCTTTGCTACAAGTCTAGCTCTGAAAGTCTCCACTTTCCCATCTACACCAAGTTTTTTCTTGAAGATCCACTTGCTCCCAATGGGTTTTACCCCTTCAGGAGCAACTTCCAAAGTCCATACATTGTTGGTGTACATGGATTCCATCTCGGACCGCATAGCATCCAACCATTTCACTGAGTCCCCACTCGTGATGGCCTGCTCGAAGCTAGTTGGGTCATCATCCTCCATGATGGAATCCTCGCTCCCACCATCCATGAGAAAACCGTAGTATCTCTCAGGTTGGCGAGGAACCCTACTAGATCGGCGGAGTGGCTGGGGTTCATTGGGAACTGCTGAATCCTCTGGTTCCACTAAATCTTCTGTTGTGGTTTGTTCAGCTGGAACCTCTTCCAGTTCTACCTCAGGGCCACTAATCTCTTTTGAAAGAAATTCCTTTTCTAAAAAGGTGTCATGTTGAGCAACAAATACTCTTTGTTCCTCACTGTGGTAGAATACATACCCTCGCGAATGCTTGGAATATCCAACAAATTTACACAAAACAGACCTTGCATCGAGTTTGTCCGGTTTTTGTCTTTTGACATAGGCCGGGCAACCCCATATCTTTATAAAATTAAGATATGGTCTCTTCCCCTCCCATATCTCATATGGGGTGGTAGGCACAGATTTGGTAGGAACCCTATTCAGTTGGTATGCGGCTGTTTCCAGTGCATATCCCCAGAAGGAAATAGGTAACTCAGCTACACTCATCATAGAGCGCACCATATCTAATAGGGTAAGGTTCCTCCGTTCTGATACACCGTTGTGCTGTGGTGTATATGGAGGAGTCAGCTGAGAGAGAATCCCATTCTCTTTTAGGAAGTCCAGGAATTCAATGCTGAAGTATTCACCTCCTCGATCAGATCGTAGGATTTTAATACTTTTTCCGGTTTGGTTCTCGACTTCTTGTTTATATTCTCTAAATTTCTCAAAAGCTTCTGATTTGTGTTTCATCAGGAACACATACCCGAACCTAGAGAGATCGTCAGTGAATGTAATGAAGAACGAAGAACCATCACTAGCTTGTGTAAACATGGGACCGCATACATCACTATGTATCAGTCCCAAGAGTTCAGTAACTCTTTCTCCGTGTCCCGTAAACGGAGTTTTGGTCATCTTGCCTTTGAGACATGACTGGCAAGTGTCATAAGATGAAAATTCAAACGGAATCTAATATCCATCCTAATGCAACTTAGCTAGTCATGTCGCATTGATTTGACCCAGTCTACAATGCCACAAGAAGGATTCGTTCAGTTCTGAACTCTTCCTCTTATGTGTGTTTGTTATACTCAGAACTGTTGTTTGATTTAGAACATAAATGCCATTGCACAACGTGCCTGATCCAACCAACTTTTGGTTACGGAAAATATTCCTAACATTATCTTGTAATACAAAATTATATCTCTCTTTACTCAACAAAGAAACCGATATAATGTTGCATATCAGGTTCGGCATGTAATAGCATTCGTTCAGAATCAATGTATTACCAGTTGGTAATGCAAGGTGATATTCCCCGACAGTCTTAGCTGCAACAATTGCACCATTTCCAACTTTTATGTCTTTATCACCTTCACAAGGTTCTCTACCTTTCCTAAGCCCATGTAACTGATTACATATATGGGATCCTGACCCGGTATCTACTACCCAGGACGTAGGGCAAATGGAGAAACAGTTCTCTGTAACCAACACACCCGAAGAAAATGGATCAACATGTACTTTCTTCATTCGGGTGGCATGGGAATCCTGGTATTCCCCTATGTCCTGTTCATTCCTATAACTCTTATAGGAAAGAACAGAACCAACGTTCCCCAGCACAGTATAACTTGCGGGTTCGGTCAATACATCCATATTATTATCTTTATTAAGGCATGACATGGTCGCTACCTGGAGAGAGAGAGAAGAAAACACTTTAGCGTATGCTCTTGCAAGATCAGATTGGTTATTATCATATCTAATCAGGATGGCTCCCACTGTTTTTATCAAATCTTCCTTCAAATCCTAAAAGGAAAGACTAGCCGGGATTAATTACACCCTACAACTTCGTCGATCTTTCAGCCAGGCCTGTGTCGGTACTTTGAGGGAGGTTTCCCGTGCATTCACACGGACCTAATTAAAGTAAACCTCGTTTTCCCAGAGGCGTAACCCCGTTGACACCTTTCTAGACACCTACTTGATCGGCTAATTGTCCTGTGTAAAACTCTCGCGGGAGTAACAATTACTTGCAGTGGGTATCGGGATCCAACTATCTCATAGAAGGTATGCAATCTCATTGCAAATTTCAACACTTGAAATTCCCGATAATATTTTGCCCCAAGCATCCTATGACCTTGACGGAGGTCAACAAACCACAGGGTGCAAGTCAAGTTCAATCCGTCATTTCTTGATTGAATCAAACCCTCCCGCACGACCCTTGACGGAGGTCAACAAGGTCGTACGACTACCCTAATCCAATCTGCATCACATGCATAAGCAGATAAATACTAGTCAGCTACCGCACACTACGCCTTGACGGAGGTCAACAAACGTAGCATGAATACTAAGTAGGATTTATCTGAAATGACGGAGGGCTACGACAGGTTTTTCTGAAAACCTATTGCGTAATGAACTTGATATCGTTGTAGAATCAAGTGAAGTTTTGAAATGGAGTGATTTTGAGGCTTTTATTATTTTTGCTAAAGAGGTCACTCCCGGTGAAGGAATCTCGGCTCTTTCCTCATCGAATAAGGTACGGGATATATCATATATATCACTGTGCAAAGAAAAACTCCAAAAGCAATCAAAAGCAAACCGAGTGTTGTAGCATCTGCCAGTTTTGCTAAAGAGGTCACTCCCGGTGAAGGGATCTCGGCTCTTTCCTCATCGAATAAGGTGCAGGGTATATAATATATACCGCTATGCAAAGCAAAACGGTAGCTGCCCTTTTTATTAATATTTGATTCTAGAACATCTTTTAGGTTTCTTTTCTTTCATTAATCACATTAATGAAGTCCCATCATTTATCTCACCTAAACATCACAGATAAATACGACGTACACTTATACCATCCGTATTCGCCTCGATGTCCCTTCGTGCACCGTTAGGTTAGGTAACTAACGGCAGAGCAGGGCAGGGCTAGCGCAGGTGTAAAATATAAGTAACGCCTAAATAATATATCATATATACTATATACTGTATCCATCACAGAACATATCCAATTATCACATCACAGATATCACAGCAGAAATATAGATATAATGTGGGATATACTAGGACGTCCGTATTTAGTATTTAGCCAACAATAGAAAATACGGATTCCACAGTCGCGATGAATAACCAAGCCCACACTCTGGACCCCTACGAGAGCGGCAAGCGACCCTACCAATTCTGGAGTTTAGGAGACCCGGTCTCGACTCCTCGAGATGGCCTCCCACTGAACCCCAGAACTCGGTCACCTGTGCTCCCCTCCTTGGGTCCATCCTAATGTGGAAAAGTAAATAATATACAACCCTGGTAGCATCAACCTCAACCCGGAAGTGCCCCAAATAAAAGAATATTACATTACATTTAAATTTACATGAATGAAAATTTAAAACTCTCATCTCACATAAAACCCCCCGGCTATTCAATCGCGACAATCCTGCACATCATATCTCAGCAACACATAATATCATATATCATCAACGTAAGTAAGTATGCGTACCCCAATTGTCGTTGATTTATAGCAACGAAACCGACGATATCGACATACTACACTTACGGTCACAGAAAAGAAAGTGAAAAACTGCAATATTTGGAATCCACATTCTCTTTAGACATCGTAAATGCGAAATATCACATACTTCGTATTTCATGTCCAACTATATGAATTCCAGATATTGTATCACATTCCAGATAAATAGACGGTATTAAAGTTTTCGAACGAACGATCAAATACCCAAGATTCGCTAAAGCTCAACACTTGAGCGGAGTTCAAAAACCCGGAGTGTGACATAGTGGTAGCGGTCCAACCATAGAAGGGTCAAGCCAACGACTCACATGTGGCACGCCGTACTGCCCCAAACCCTATGAGTTGATCTTCGTCGTTGGGCGTCGTATACATATATCCGCTTGGTGGTTGTTTCTGCCGTTGGGGGTAATTTGCTCCCGTTTGGGGATGCTTTCTTTATATTCTATGTCGTATCCGTTTCGGGGCTTGTTTTTACAAAGGAGGTGCTGACGAATTTTTTAAGAAAACAAAAGAAAGTAAAAAATAAGTTTAAGGATTTTTACTTAAGGTTTCCAAATGTTGTATCAATGTTTTCATTACTTACTTCTTGGAAAGGTTTAGATTTCTGGGTTTCGGCTTACTTAAGTGACGTTACGCCTGTAAACGTTGCATGATCTAAGTGCCGGTCACAAGCTAATATTTCAGATCATGCCAGATAGCCTTATTAGATGTTACTTACTACTCACGAATGAAAGGTTAGTATAGCACCCTATGAAGAGTTTTGAAGCATCACATGACCCAAAGTTATGATTTTTAAGGTGCTAAACTAACATGCATATGGATCGATCCTAGAAAATTAGGGTTATGAAACTTTAGGCTAGTAAAGATTAGGGTTTGAAGGCTACGACCTTTGTAGCTCCCCTTTGCTAGACTCCTTGGTGCTTTGGGTGTTGAGTCGAGGTCCTCTCGAAGTTCCCTTGCGTCCACGACGATCCACCGCGGAGCACTCCGTCCAATCTCGCTTCTTTGGAAAACCGAAGGAAACACTCTAATCAAGTCGGCTAGACTTGAGTAGAATGATGTTGTGGTGTAGAATCTCACTTCAAAAACCTTTCTTTAGTTGTATTTAGCTCACTAGAAAAGACTAGAGAGGAAGAGATGAAGGAGGATGAAGATGGTGGCTAAAATGAACAAGAGGTATATAAAATAAGCTTCAGTTAAAAAGAAAAAGAAATATATATCACTATATATATTCATTTCCTTCTTAACTCCAACCATGATTAAATCATAGATAGTTAATTTAACTTGGGTTTTAAATGATAAAGAGAAGGATAACCCTTGGTTAGTGGTAGTTGAGATAGGTTAGGTTAGAAGAAGAATGTAGAAGCAAGAATGTTTATCCTTTCCTTTTTCATTTTACTTTAAAACCAAAATTAAATAATTATCCATTGTTTAATCTATGGTGTGAGGCTTATATTGCCACCATTTCCATATGCAATCAACCATGATGGTTTGATGTATGTATGTGTACATGTATGCACATCTACATGTGCATGAAACTAGAAAAGAAGAAAGAAATACATGCATGCATGCATACATCGATCAAACCCTAGAAAGGTTTCAAGTGAGAAAACTAATGGTTAGTTGATAAATCAACATTTAATTTATCAATCCGGTCATATCTCATATGACCCCACCAAAAGAAGTTCACCCGATCAATGTTCGGTATCATATACGCACATTTCAATCGGGTGCATGCGCATATCGCATATGCGCACCACAACGTTTCGCCTGGACTGGGTAACTCCTTTGTGGGACTCTAAGACTCGTCAATACGCCGGCAGAGGGTAATGATCATATCAAGTACCCTCAAGCCGCAAGCGGTCAGCTAAACTTAACGGCCACCCGGGTATTGAGCGATCAGAAGACAACAAGCGAACCTGCTACAACTCCCGTCGAGCCATCCGGCAACACTACCGTACAGTCCGGTCTCTTCGTCAGATATGCTGCATATCGAGCCTAGGGATGGTCACGTCGACCCCAATAACTCAATAAGTCGTGTCGGTGAATGGTCTATAACAGATCGAGAAACTACTGATAACACTTATCAGCAAATCTCAGCAGCCCTGGCCCGGGACTTGCTGTTATAACCAGTCGGGCACTGCACAACATCAACTCCCAATACCGGGAGAGACGAAACCCCTCCTATCGCTCATCGTCTTCGTGTGTCTCGGGACTGTACCCAACGGTCACCTGTTTGCACGACTCAGTAGAGCCGTGGTAGGGTGGCAATCAAAGTGCAGTGGGAGAACACACAAGACTCCATGACGATCTCGGGTCCACAGACTAACCTGTACCAGTGTCACCTGAGAACTGCTATCCGACGATAGATATAATTCCATATAGGAGTTCTCGGTGAGTCCGTCTAGTGTACCCAGTCACCACTGAGCACCCGTATATGATCTTGATGTCAAACATCGATGAATGTGGGAACATTCATCGCCCATCGTATGGGTCTAGTATCATATACGCTAGTCTACTCTGGTATATCAATGCCCCGTCTCGATATACCTACGACTAGGGACGTTCCAGGATATTCTTATAGACTACAGATGTCCCACTAGTATAATCTCCATCATAATCAGAGTAGTCAAGCCGATATCCTCTGGGCTTTATCAGCATGTATGAATGAATAGAAGCATGATCAAATAAACATGTCAGATAAAGAAGAACCAGATAGCATACTATCATGTCGAGCAAGAATGCAAACTGAATATATATATACATGTATAGATACATCCACTATCACATAATGGCCTCTAGGGCATACATATATCCAACAATCTCCCACTTTCACTAAGGCCAGTTATTGGCGTATCTCATACCCAACATCTCAAAAAGTCGCTCATGCTGTGGCTGAGGGAGGGCCTTAGTGAGTGGATCCGCGGCGTTGTTCTTTGTGTCTACTCTCTTAATCTCGATCTCACGGCGATCTACAATCTTCCGGATCAAATGAAAGCGCCACAGGATATGTCTGGACCGCTGATGGGATCTGGGCTCGTTGGCTAACGCCATCGCCCCATTATTGTCACAATACAAAGGTATTGGATCAATAATGGTTGGAACTACTCCTAGCTCCGAGACGAACTTCTTCATCCAGACGGCTTCCTTGGCGGCATCATTTGCAGCAATGTACTCAGCTTCCATCGTAGAGTCTGCAACGGTATCTTGTTTAGAACACTTCCAACTTACCGCCCCTCCATTGAGAGTAAATACAAACCCTGAGACAGATTTGCTGTCATCCTTATCGCTCTGGAAGCTCGAATCGGTAAAGGCCTCCATTTGGAGATCTGTATTACCATACACCAAGAACAATTCTTTAGTCCTTCGTAAGTACTTAAGAATGTTCTTCACAGCTGTCCAGTGGTTCTCCCCTGGGTTGGATTGATACCTGCTTACAACACTAAGTGCATACGCTACATCTGGGTGTGTACATAACATCGCATACATTATAGATCCTACTGCCGAAGCATAAGGTATAATGCTCATGCGAGCTCTCTCTTCATCGGTCTTTGGACAAGAATCCTTGGAGAGAGTGACCCCATGGCAAGCGGGTAAGGCACCCCGCTTGGAGTCTTCCATACTAAACCTCTTTAGGATGGTGTTGATGTACCTGGTTTGGGACAATCCCAATAACTTTTTGGATCTATCCCTATAGATCCTTATGCCCAGGATGTATGTGGCATCACCCAGGTCTTTCATGGAGAACCTTAGTGATAAGAATGATTTGACCGACTGTAGCATAGGAATATCATTTCCTATCAGAAGAATGTCATCCACGTACAATACGAAGAATGTGACAGCTTTTCCTACAGCCTTCTTATAAACACAAGGTTCATCTGGATTTTTTGATGAAATCAAACTCTTTGATGACATCATCGAAACAGATGTTCCAACTCCGAGATGCCTGCTTTAACCCATATATGGATTTAAGCAATCTACATGCTTTCCCGCGGCTCCCACTGTCAATGAAGCCCTCTGGCTGATCTATATAAACGCATTCTTCTAAATCTCCATTTAGAAATGCTGTTTTAACGTCCATCTGCCAGATTTCATAGTCGTAGTGAGCAGCAATAGCAAGTAGGATCCGAATGGATTTAAGCATGGCTACGGACGAAAAAGTTTCGTCATAGTCCAAACCTGGTCTTTGACGAAAACCTTTCGCCACAAGTCTTACCTTATATGTCTCTACCTGCCCATCCACACCAATCTTTCTTTTAAAAATCCATTTGCACCCTACAGGTTTTACCCCAGGGGGTACAAAGTCCAAAGTCCATACTTTGTTGGTGTACATAGACTCCATTTCGGATCTCATGGCATCCAGCCACTTCACAGAGTCACCACTCGTGATAGCTTGCTGAAAACTGGTAGGATCATCTGTTAGTGTATATGCCCTAGAGGCCACTACTGTATCATACTAGTTTGTATATTACTTAATGGATGCTTGGGATATTCACCTTGTATATACAATCTTGCTCAAAATAGTAGTATGCTACTTGGTTTGTTTCTACTTCAATGTGTACATGTGTTTATTTTGTATATCGCCTATACACATTAGTAGAGCCCTTAGGATCTTTGCTTGATTACCAACGATGTGATGGCCGTCACACTAGTGGGGCTGGGTAATCTATAAGCACATCCTTATGCAGTTCCCTGGTCGCAGGACTATCGAGACAGGGCATCGATACTCCGGAGTAGACCAGCGCATGCGCTTCTCATCCCAGTGTGGGAGACGGTCTGTCCCACAGCCGTCAGTACGTCGTACTTGAGATAGTATGCGGGTGCTCGTTAGGTTACGGGTACACTGGACAGGACTCGTCGGGAACTGACTAGTTGGTATTATACCTATCGTCAGTTATCAGTTCCCAGGTGACATGAGTACAGCTTAGTCCGCTGACTTGACACTGTCACTTCGCCTCGAGTGTGTTCCCACTGTACTTTGATCACTACCCTACCACGGCTCAAAGGAGTCGTGCAAACAGGTAGTGGTTGGGTGCAGTCCCGAAGCACTTGGAGGCAGTGACGGTTAGACAGGATTCGTCTCTCCCGGTATTGGGGGTTGACATCGCGCTGTGTCTAGGAGAGCCATTACACGAGTAGTCCCTGGCCAGGGCAAACGAGATATACTGGTAGGTTTCCAGTGTTATCTCAGGGTGTTTTGGGCTTCACTCCGGCACGACTTGTACCGCTATTGGGGGACTGACGTTTACCGCCCCCTAGGCCCGCCATGCGATGTATCAGACGAACATACCGGACTGTACGGAGAATGTCACACTCAGGCTCAGTAGGAGTTCAGATGGGTTTCGCCTCGTCCGTCTTCTTGTCGGCATTACCTGGGGACCGTTACGCACAGCTAGTGCCGCTTGCGGTCTGTGGTTAAACCCACTGCCAGCGTAGTGTCGAGTCTTTAGAGTCCCACACAGAAAGCTTTTCGCCTTTAGGCAAAAGAGTAGAGGTCGCATGGTATTGCGACAGGTCGCATGGTTTTGCGACAGGGTTCGGTCACATCCGTGCACTTGTGCACGTACAGTGTCCGGACAGTTTACACTAGCGGGCTTTGGTTTAAGCCAGATCCTAGTGTGCCTTATGGGATTGGATTTATCCAGTTTGCATTCGTGTTCCTCGGAACGCGGATGCGGGTGTGTATGCACAGTTGACAGGGAGGCAGAGGCTGCGGATTCTCATTAGGGTTGTTGACAGTTGACCGTTGACTATTTGACTTTATGCTCAACCCTAATGAGAATATGATATGTGATTAACTATTATATTAATTAAGTATTATGGTGATATGGTTGTTGACTTGTTGACTTTTGTTGACTTGTAGACTTTGGTGACTTGTTGACTTTTGTTGACTTGTTGACCGGTTGACTAGGCTTGACTAGTTGACCATCATGATAACCATGGTTATCATTTCATGCCAAAGACTTTTTCTTGCTTGCTCATTTGAGTAAAATGAGTGCATGACATGATAAGGTTATGGTTGCTTCTAACCATCACATAAGACCTTTTTTGATATGATGAGTTATGATCACTTTGGATTATGAGAGGGTGAAAGACAAAAGAGTTGCTCATTTCTTTCTTGCTCATTCTCTCTCTTGTTCTTGAGCTCTCCTCTTGCTCTCACCCTCAACCTCTTGCTCCCTCTCTTGATCTATGGTTCTCTTGTCTCATGAGTTGAGAATCAAGAACCATAGATAAAATCCCATTCTAAATCATCTCTACTCATTCTAGTTCACTAGGTTTAGCAAACCAAGTGAACTAGTTTCTTCAAAGAACGAAGAAGGAGCTAAAGGTTGGAGCTTTCAAGTGGATCTATCTTCGGCGTACGGAGACAACGAGAAGGAGCCATCGACCACCATCGGAGCTTGAAGAGAAGGAGTTCAAGTTTAGGTATAACCATCTTCATCCGAGTAGCTAAATATCTTTAGCTTAGTATGCTAGTTTTAGTTTAGGTAAAGATCCCGACCCAGCTTAATCCATGTTGCCTCTTGCGTTAAAATTTTGATTTTATACCGTTTCCGCCTTCCCGTAAGAACCGGGGGTCGCAACGTGGACTTACAGTGGTATCAGAGCCTAACTAAACTTAAACTAGCTTGGTAGTGAAGTGTAACGAAGTTCGGAACCGGAAAAATCCAAAAACCAAACTTTTACAAAAACTGAGTTTCTGTTGAAATTTTTTTGGCTCAAAATGAAAAACTTTACACTTGTAAATTCGGCTCAGGGTTTTGTGTGAACACCCAAGAAAAACGATACAGTAATTCGTCCAAACCGCCGCCCTTCCGCCGCGCGATCTAGGCATCCGCCGCGGAACCGCCGCGCTTTGTCGTCTTCTGTGCATCGTTTTTCGTGCAGTGTGTGTCTGTGTTGGTTTTGGGATTTTTGAAATATATTATATGTGCCCAGATTTTCCAGAAAAGAAATTTCCTTTTGGGGTCCTATAATTCCGTATTTTTCCGAACTTCACTGCACTTTGACTATGATGGTTATATCTGTGATGTTTGCATGTATTGAACGTCGGCTAATCGCTATAAGTCGATTAGTCGGGGTTATACATGATCTGTAATGTGCTGGAATGTGTATATAAATATGTTGGATTGTCGCGGGTGAATAGCCGGGGGTTGTGAGACGAGAGTTTTCTTTTCTTGCAATTCATGTAAATTTGTAAATTGATGTAATAATTATTCGTATGGCCGCACAACCGGGTCGGGGTTGTAGCCGTCATTGTATAATTTCTTTTTACTGTTTTTGCTCCTAGGATAGACCCATGGAGGGGTGCACAAACTACCGGGTATGCCGAAGTGTCGAGTGGCCTACTCATGGAGATGAGGGAGGTTGCTACGCTTCGGGTACTTGGCGGGTAGTTTGCCGCACCCGTAGGGGTCTTGGGTGGGGTATTGGCTATTCACCGCGACCGTGTAATCTGTTTTTGTTACAGGCTCGTACAAATTACAGATTCCTAGTATATCCAATGTATTTATCTGTGATCTGAAATGTTTATCATTGCAGTATATCTATATATGATATTATTTAGGCGTTGCTTATGTTTTTCAGACGCGCTAGCCCAGCCCCCGCTCTGTCGTTAGTTAAGTAACCTAACGGGTAATGACGGGGCCCAGTGGCGAATGCGAATGGCATAAGCGTACGTCATATTTTGGTTGTTTTCTGCAATGGTAGGTTTAAATGATGGGACGCATTAAAAGAACTAATGCAAGAATATCATGCATTAAAAGAACTAATGCAAGATAATAAACCAAGTTAAAGTCGTTGGAACACTTTCGAAAAACCACTCGGTTCTTTTCAAAACAAACTTTTAAAATACGGAGTTTGAGCCACTCCATTTAAAAGCTATCTCGTTCCATCGACCAAATCAAGTTCACTACGTTCACGGTTTTGCCAAAACCATCCGTAGCCCTCCATCATTTCAGTTAAATATTCGGTAGTATTCAAGCTATGTATTTTGACCTCACGCCAAGGCATAGTGATTGGTAGCTGCCGGATATTTATCTGTTGCATAGATAGAATGCGTTGGTTTGAGACAGTCGTACTGCCATTTTGGCCTACGTCAAGGGTATGTACGGGTGGATTCAAATTAACCTGGATAATGATGGGACGAACTTGACATGTGACTTATGACATTTTGACCTCACGCCAAGGTCATAAGAGCATGGGGCCAAAATCCACATCGGGAGTTTCATAAGTACTGAAACTTGCTAGATTTGCATACCATTTGGAGTGTGATGATTCTGGTAGGATTCCTTCAGTTTCGTCACGCGATGATATTTGGATCCCGATCCTACTGTGAGTATATGCTACTCCTCGGGAAATTTCTCACTTAACGATCAATGCTATAAACCTAGTAGGTGCCTAGAAAGGTGTTAGCGGGGCTACGCCCCCAGGGAAAAGAGGTTCTTTAATTAAGGAACTTCGCGAAAGCGTTGGAAAACCTCCCTCGAAGTACCGACACCGGCCTGGCTGAACGGTTAAGCAAGTATTGTACGGTGGGAATGATCCTGACTAATTCTTCCTTTATGGTTTGAGGAGGGATTCGAGAAACAGTGGGAGCCATCCTGTTTAGACAAACTAAAAACCACTCTAAACTTGCAAGAGCATCATGCTGAGTGTTTCTTCTTCTCTCTCCTAATTGCAGCGACCAATCAACATGACTGGACTTAAGTTACTCCTAGATAAAAACAAACTGACAGGGCCAAACTACAAAGATTGGCTCAGGAATGTCAAGATAGCAATCACTTATGACAAGCTGGGGTATCTTCTTACCACCAAAGCTCCCCCTGTCCCTGGTCCAACTTCCAGTGTCGCGGATAAGGAAATCCGCAAGACTTGGGAGATTGATAGCGCGAAGGCCAAGTGCCTCCTGCTTGCCTCGATGGACAACGAACATCAGAGGAGGCATGAGAATATGGACATGGAGTCCATATTGCTCCATACAAAAGAACTGTATGGAGAGCAATCACGTATCGCAAGATACGAAGCGTCGAAAAAGTTATTCTCGACAAGAATGGCCGTCGGATCATCAGTAGCCGAGCACGTGCTAAAGATGATCGGCTTCATTGAGGAGCTCGCTGACCTAGGGATCACATTGGAGAGTGAGCTATATACGGATATAGTTCTCCAGTCCCTTCCTTCCACTTACGCCCAGTTTATACTGAACTTCAACCTACAGGAAAAAGAGGTTGAACTTTCAGAGCTCCTCAACATGCTGAGGAGCGCAGAGGGCACCCTACAGAAAGGTAGGGAAACATCCACTTTGTTTGTAGGAGGATCATTTTCTTCTAGGTCCAAGGCGAAAGCCAAGGGAAAGAAGAAGAAGGCCCCCGCCAAACCAAGGGGCGGTGTTAGTAAAGTGGATACGAAGGGAAAAGGTAAAGCAACAAAGATAGCGGGGAAGCTTGTGGATAAGGAAGAATGCTTCTATTGTCATAAGAAAGGACACTGGAAGAATGATTGCAGGGCCTGGAAGGCCAGAACACAGGAATTGAAGCAGGTTGCAGCTTCAGCTTCAGGTGTGTATGTTATTGAAAACTGTCTTTCAATAAACTCTACTTCCTGGGTATTGGATACCGGATCAGGATCTCATATATGTAATTCTTTGCAGGCGTTGAGAAACCGTAGTGTTTTGAAAGCAGGTGACATGACCCTCAGAGTTGCAAACGGAGCTAGCATGGATGTTAAAGCCGTGGGGGACTATCACCTGGGAATGTCAGATGGACATGTTTTGGTTTTGCGTAATTGCTTTTTTGTACCCAACGCAACTTGTAATATCATTTCTGTATCTTTAGTTTCTAAAGAAGGTTATGAATTTGCGTTTGTAAGTAATGTTGTAAACATTCACCTTAATCAAGTATTGATTGGGTCAGGTACTCTGAGTAATGGTATATACGTGTTAAACCAACCGCAGATTTTTAATGTCCAGAATACACACAAAAGAAAGTCTCCAGAAATAAATCAGACTTTCTTATGGCATTGTAGATTGGGTCACATCAATGAGAGAAGGTTGACTAAGTTACATACAGAAGGGTATTTGAATGCGTTCGAATATCAGTCGTATGCCACTTGTCAATCCTGTCTCAAAGGAAAGATGACAAAGACTCCGTTTACTGGACATGGAGAAAGAGCGAGCGAGCTCTTGGGACTCGTACACAGTGACGTGTGCGGTCCAATGTCTACACATGTCCGAAGCGGACATTCTTACTTCATTACTTTTACGGATGACTTCTCAAGGTACGGTTATGTCTTCTTAATGAAACATAAGTCCGAAGCCTTTGGAAAATTCCAGGAGTATAAGAATGAAGTAGAGAAACAGACCGGCAAAAGTATTAAGATTCTAAGATCGGATCGAGGTGGAGAATACTTAAGTGCCGAGTTCCTGGACTATTTAAAAGAGAACGGAATTCTCTCTCAGCTTACTCCTCCATACACCCCGCAACATAACGGTGTATCGGAGAGACGGAACCGCACCCTATTGGATATGGTGCGGTCCATGATGAGTAACGCTGAGTTACCGCGATCATTCTGGGGGTATGCGCTAGAATCAGCTGCATACCTTTTGAACCGAGTTCCGACTAAGACTGTGCCTACCACCCCATATGAAATGTGGAGTGGGAAGAAACCCTATCTTCAATATCTGAAGATCTGGGGATGTCCAGCTTTTGTCAAAAAGCAGCATGCGGACAAACTCGAGGCACGCTCAGTACTGTGCAAGTTTGTGGGATACCCAAAGAACACCAGGGGGTATCTTTTCTACTACGCAGAGGAACAAAAAGTCCTTGTTTCTCGTAATGCCCACTTCCTAGAACACCAGTTCTTGGAAAAGGAAAATAGTGGGAGCGCAGTAGAACTGGAAGAAATTCCAGAACCACAGACTATTACTGAAAGGTTAGTGGAACCAGAGGGTTCAACAGAACAGGACATTCCTACGCCGCTCCGCAGGAGTAGTAGGCAGTCTCATCCGCCCGAGAGATTCTGCGGTTTTCTCATAGACGGGGATAGAGAGGATTGCATCATAGATTATGATGAGCCTACTAGCTTCCAGCAGGCCGTTCAGAGCGTTGACTCAGTGAAATGGCTGGATGCAATGCGGACCGAAATGGAGTCCATGTACACCAACAAGGTATGGACGTTGGACATTGCTCCAGACGGGGTAAAACCTGTAGGATGCAAGTGGATCTTCAAAAGGAAGATTGGTGTAGATGGACAGGTTGAGACCTATAAAGCTAGGCTGGTAGCAAAGGGTTTTCGTCAAAGACCTGGCTTGGACTACGACGAAACCTTTTCTCCAGTAGCCATGCTGAAATCCATTCGGATCCTTCTTGCCATTGCTGCCTTCCACGATTATGAGATCTGGCAAATGGACGTAAAGACAGCTTTTCTAAATGGAAATTTAGAGGAGTGTGTCTATATGGACCAGCCAGAGGGTTTCATTCAGAGTGGGAGCAACGGAAAGGTGTGCAAGTTGCTTAAGTCCATCTATGGACTAAAGCAGGCATCGCGGAGTTGGAACATCTGCTTTGATGAGACGGTCAAAGAATTTGGCTTTATCAAAAATCCAGATGAACCATGCATCTATAGTAGATTTATAGCGAGAACTGTAGTATTCCTCGTTTTATACGTGGATGACATTCTCTTAATAGGAAATGACATTCCTATGCTACAATCTGTCAAGGGGTTCTTGTCACACAGGTTCTCCATGAAAGACCTGGGTGATGCCTCGTACATTCTGGGTATCCGGATCTACCGTGACAGATCCAAGAGGATATTAGGACTTTCACAGTTCAGGTACATCGACACCATACTGAAGAGATTCAGTATGGAAGATTCCAAGCGCGGTAACCTACCGGCTTGTCACGGGATCACCCTCTCTAAAGAGATGTCTCCCAAGACTGATTTGGAGAGGGATCGCATGTCTATTATACCCTACGCTTCTGCGGTAGGCTCTATAATGTATGCGATGTTGTGTACCAGACCGGATGTAGCTTATGCACTGAGTGTGGTAAGTCGGTATCAGTCAAACCCTGGGGAGAAACACTGGATAGCGGTAAAGAACATTCTCAAGTACCTGAGAAGGACTAAGGAGATGTTCTTGGTGTATGGCGGAAAAGACCTCCAGATCGAGGCCTTTGCTGACTCCAGCTTCCAGAGTGACAAGGATGATTCCAAGTCCATGTCGGGTTTTGTCTTTACCCTCAATGGAGGGGCGGTGTGTTGGAAGAGTTCCAAACAGGAAACCGTTGCAGACTCGACGATGGAAGCGGAATACATCGCTGCATCTGATGCCGCAAAAGAAGCTGTCTGGATGAGGAAGTTCTTGAAAGAACTTCAGGTGGTTCCGTCCATTGTTGATCCAATACCTCTGTATTGCGACAACAACGGGGCTATAGCATTAGCGAAGGAACCCAGGTCCCATCAGAGATCCAGGCACATCTTGAGGCGGTATCACCTGATCAGGGAGATCGTGGATCGCCAGGAGATCGAGGTTCGGAGAGTCGATTCAGAAGAAAACACTGCAGATCCATTCACCAAGGCCTTGCCCCAGACTCAGTTCGAGCGGCTGATCGAGATGATAGGTCTTCGATACGCCAGTACATGGCCTTAGTGCAAGTGGGAGATTGTTAGTGTATATGCCCTAGAGGCCATTACTGTATCATACTAGTTTGTATATTACTTAATGGATGCTTGGGATATTCACCTTGTATATACAATCTTGCTCAAAATAGTAGTATGCTACTTGGTTTGTTTCTACTTCAATGTGTACATGTGTTTATTTTGTATATCGCCTATACACATTAGTAGAGCCCTTAGGATCTTTGCTTGATTACCAGCGATGTTATGGCCGTCACACTAGTGGGGCTGGGTAATCTATAAGCACATCCTTATGCAGGTCCCTGGTCGCAGGACTATCGAGACAGGGCATCGATACTCCGGAGTAGACCAGCGCATGCGCTTCTCATCCCAGTGTGGGAGACGGTCTGTCCCACAGCCGTCAGTACGTCGTACTTGAGATAGTATGCGGGTGCTCGTTAGGTTACGGGTACACTGGACAGGACTCGTCGGGAACTGACTAGTTGGTATTATATCTATCGTCAGTTATCAGTTCCCAGGTGACATGAGTACAGCTTAGTCCGCTGACTTGACACTGTCACTTCGCCTCGAGTGTGTTCCCACTGTACTTTGATCACTACCCTACCACGGCTCAAAGGAGTCATGCAAACAGGTAGTGGTTGGGTGCAGTCCCGAAGCACTTGGAGGCAGTGACGGTTAGACAGGATTCGTCTTTCCCGGTATTGGGGGTTGACATCGCGCTGTGTCTAGGAGAGCCATTACACGAGTAGTCCCTGGCTAGGGCAAACGAGATATACTGGTAGGTTTCCAGTGTTATCTCAGGGTGTTTTGGGCTTCACTCCGGCACGACTTGTACCGCTATTGGGAGACTGACGTTTACCGCCCCTTAAGGCCGCCATGCGATGTATCAGACGAACAGACCGGACTGTACGGAGAATGTCACACTCAGGCTCAGTAGGAGTTCAGATGGGTTTCGCCTCGTCCGTCTTCTTGTCGGCATTACCTGGGGACCGTTACGCACAGCTAGTGCCGCTTGCGGTCTGTGGTTAAACCCACTGCCAGCGTAGTGTCGAGTCTTTAGAGTCCCACACAGAAAGCTTTTCGCCTTTAGGCAAAAGAGTAGAGGTCGCATGGTATTGCGACAGGTCGCATGGTTTTGCGACAGGGTTCGGTCACATCCGTGCACCTGTGCACGTACAGTGTCCGGACAGTTTACACTAGCGGGCTTTGGTTTAAGCCAGATCCTAGTGTGCCTTATGGGATTGGATTTATCCAGTTTGCATTCGTGTTCCTCGGAACGCGGATGCGGGTGTGTATGCACAGTTGACAGGGAGGCAGAGGCTGCGGATTCTCATTAGGGTTGTTGACAGTTGACCGTTGACTATTTGACTTTATGCTCAACCCTAATGAGAATATGATATGTGATTAACTATTATATTAATTAAGTATTATGGTGATATGGTTGTTGACTTGTTGACTTTTGTTGACTTGTTGACTTTGGTGACTTGTTGACTTTTGTTGACTTGTTGACCGGTTGACTAGGCTTGACTAGTTGACCATCATGATAACCATGGTTATCATTTCATGCCAAAGACTTTTTCTTGCTTGCTCATTTGAGTAAAATGAGTGCATGACATGATAAGGTTATGGTTGCTTCTGACCATCACATAAGACTTTTTTTGATATGATGAGTTATGATCACTTTGGATTATGAGAGGGTGAAAGAAAAAAGAGTTGCTCATTTCTTTCTTGCTCATTCTCTCTCTTGTTCTTGAGCTCTCCTCTTGCTCTCACCCTCAACCTCTTGCTCCCTCTCTTGATCTATGGTTCTCTTGTCTCATGAGTTGAGAATCAAGAAGCATAGATAAAATCCCATTCTAAATCATCTCTACTCATTCTAGTTCACTACGTTTAGCAAACCAAGTGAACTAGTTTCTTCAAAGAACGAAGAAGGAGCTAAAGGTTGGAGCTTTCAAGTGGATCTATCTTCAGCGTACGGAGACAACGAGAAGGAGCCATCGACCACCATCGGAGCTTGAAGAGAAGGAGTTCAAGTTTAGGTATAACCATCTTCATCCGAGTAGCTAAATATCTTTAGCTTAGTATGCTAGTTTTAGTTTAGGTAAAGATCCCGACCCAGCTTAGTCCATGTTGCCTCTTGCGTTAAAATTTTGATTTTATACCGTTTCCGCCTCCCCGTAAGAACCGGGGGTCGCAACGTGGACTTACATCATCATCTTCCATGATACAGTCTTCTCTGTCACCATCAATGAGGAAACCGTAGTACCTCTCCGGTGGGCGAGAAGTCCTACCAGACCTACGGAGTGGCCGAGGTTCTTCAGTTTCTGTTGCAACAGCCGGTTCAACCAAATCGTCATTTGTAGTTTGTGTCTCCAGAACCTCTTCCAGATCTACTACCTTGCCATCATCTTTATCTGTGAAAAACTCTTTTTCCAAGAATGTGGCATACTGAGAAACAAACACATTTTGTTCCTCTTTGTGGTAGAACAGATATCCATAAGAATTCTTTGGATATCCCACAAAGTTACACATGACTGACCGTGTCTCGAGTTTGTCCGGATTCTGCTTTTTAACATAGGCCGGGCAACCCCAAATCTTAATTCTTTTAAGAGATAGTCTCTTCCCATTCCATATCTCATATGGCGTGGTAGACATGGCTTTGGTTGGAACCCTGTTTACTAGAAACGCTGCAGTCTCCAATGCATGTCCCCAAAACGAGACTGGTAACTCAGCGTCACTCATCATGGACCGGACCATATCTAATAGGGTCCTATTCCGTCGTTCTGACACACCGTTGTGCTGTGGTGTGTAAGGAGGAGTGAGCTGAGAGAGAATCCCATTCTCTTTTAGGAAGTTTGCAAATTCTGTACTGAGATACTCTCCACCTCGATCTGATCGAAGCATCTTAATACTCAAGCCGGTTTGTTTTTCTACTTCTTGTTTATATTCAATGAATTTCTCGAAAGCGTCGGACTTGTGCTTTAATAAAAATACATGACCGAATCTTGAGAAATCGTCAGTGAATGTAATGAAGTATGAAAAACCGCCTCTAGCCTGTGTAGACATAGGCCCACATACATCACTATGTATGAGGCCCAGGAGCTGAGTAGCTCTTTCTCCGTGTCCGGTAAACGGAGTTTTGGTCATTTTACCCTTGATACAAGACTGGCAAGTTGCATAAGATTTATATTCAAAAGAGTTTAAATATCCATCTTTGTGTAGCTTGTTTAGTCTTGTTTCGTTAATATGACCAAGTCTACAGTGCCAAAGAAAAGCTTCATTTAATTCTGAATTTTTTCTTTTATTAGTGTGTTGTATACTGAAAACTGTGTGTTGATTTAGGACATATATTCCGTTATTAAGCGTACCATACCCAACCAACATTTGATTTAGGTGAATGTTCATAACATTATTCTGCAACACAAAATTATACCCTTCATTGTCCAACAAAGAAACGGATATTATATTACATAGCATACTTGGTACAAAATAACATGGATTCAAAATCAAAATACATCCAGATAGCAACCCCAAGTGATACTCTCCTACTGCGACTGTATGTACATTGGAACCATTTCCAACGCGGAGAGTATGGTCACCTGTCCTCAAAACCTTGCTATTTCTCAGCCCCTGCATAGAATTGCAAATGTGAGAACCTGAACCGGTATCCAATACCCAGGAAGCAGAGTTTATAGAAAAACAGTTTTCAGTCACAAACGCACCTGAAGCAGAAGCATCACCATGCTTCTTCTTGAGACTTAGGTACTCCGTGCAGTTGCGCTTCCAATATCCTGTCTTGTGGCAATGAAAACACTCGCCTTTCCCCGGGTCTCCAGCTGTGGACTTTCCCTTTCCTTTCACCTTTTTGACTCCGCCCTTAAGATTTGTGGGTTTCTTCTTTTTCTTTCCCTTGGCCTTAGCTTTCGGGCGAGAAGAAGAAGACTGTCCAATAGTCATAACGGGAGTCTTTGCTGACTTCATAGTGCTCTCTGCACTCCTTAACATATTAAGGAGTTCAGGGAGTTCCTTCTCCATGCCATGCATGTTAAAGTTCACTATGAACTGAGCAAAGGTGGAGGGGAGGGACTGCAGAATAATATCTATATATTGTTCATTGTCCATTGTCCATCCGAGGCCCTCAAGCTCTTCTATAAGAGCTTTCATCTTCAAAACATAGTCTGCTACCGGTGTGCCAGGGGCCATCCGCATCTGAAACAGTTTCTTTGATGCTTCGTATCGTAATACGCGGGACTGTTCCCCATACAACTCCTTTGTATGGAGCAATATCCCGTGAATTTCCATGTCCTCGTGCTGCTTTTGATGTGTGTTGTCCATCGATGCAAGCGCGAGGCATTTTGCCGTGGCACAGTCAGCGTCCCATGTCTTGCGGACTTCAATATCCGCAACTGAGGACTTTGGGCCTGGGACGGACGGGGCTGAAGCCGTGAGGACATATGATACTTTATCATAAGTCAAGGCGATCTTCAGATTCCTTAGCCAGTCTTTATAGTTGGTCCCATTCAGTTTGTTCTTATCTAGTAGAAGCTTAAGTCCAGTCATTGGTATCTGCCATTAAGAGAGAGAAAAGAATACACTCAGCGAAAGCTCTTGCACAGATTAGATTGGTTTATTATCTTGTCTAATCGATATTTCCCATTGCTTTTTATCAAGTTTCTTTCAAACCTTAAAAAGAAAAACTAGCCAGGATTAATTACAGTCTACAACTTCGCTAACCGTTCAGCCAGGCCAGTGTCGGTACTTTGAGGGAGGTTCCCCGTGCTTTCGCACGGACCTAATTAGAGTAAACCTCGTTTTCCCAGAGGCGGAGCCCCGTTAACACCTTTCTAGACACCTAATGAGTTAGCTAATTGTAAACTGTAAAACTCTCCTAGGAGCAACTATTGCCCACAGTGGGATCGGGATCCAACAATCATATGGAAGGTATGCAATCTCATTGCAAATTTCAACACTTGAAATTCCCGATGTAATTTTTACCCCTAGTACTTATGACCTTAACTATGGTCAACAAATCATAAGTACTAGTCAAGTTCTACCCGTCATTTCTTGATTAATTAGACCCACCCATATGACCCTTAACTATGGTCAACAAAGTCGCATGAATGTCCTAATTAATCTGCATCATATGCAGTGTAGGAAGACATCACTTAGCTACCGTACACTACGCCTTTACTAAAGTCAACAAACGTAGCACGAATACTAAGTACTCTACTTCCTAAAATGACGGAGGGTTGCGAATGATTTTTAAGAAAATCTTTAACGCTTTGAACTTGATATCGTTGTAGAATCAAACAGTTTTCAAAAGGAGTGGCTTAAGCTCCGCAGTTTTGAAATGTAGCTTTTTCACAAATAGCCGAGTAGTTTTTAAATCCGATTCTACAACATCTTTTTAGGTTTATTTTCTTTACATTAATCACATTAATGTAATCCCATCATTTAAGTCCTTAAGCCAATCACAGAAAAGAAACGAAAATAAAACGTACGCTTATGCCATCCGCATTCGCCGCAATGTTCCGTTATGCACCGTTAGGTTACTTAACTAACGGCATACCGGGACGGGACTAGCGCGGGTGAAAAACATAAGCAACGTCTACTATATATCAAATATATAATATGTCATTCGTCTCAGATATCACAGAACACAGGCAGCAGAAATATAGATATAACGTGGGATATACTAGGACGTCCGTATTTAGTATTTAGCCAGAATAGAAAATACGGATTCCACAGTCGCGATGAATAGCCAAGCCCACACCCTGGACCCCTACGAGAGCGGCAAGTGACCCTACCAATCCTAGAGTTTAGGAGACCCGGTCTCGACTCCTCGAGATGGCCTCCCACTGAACCCCAGAACCCGGTCACCTGTGCTCCCCTCCTTAGGTCCATCCTAATGCGGAAAAGTAAATAATATACAACACGGGTGACACAACCGCAACCTGGAAGTGCCCTAAATAAAAGAATATTACATTACATTTGAATTTACATGAATGAAAATACAAAACTCTCATCTCACAAAACCCCCCCGGCTATTCGATTGTGACAATCCTACACATCATACCTCAGCAACACATAATATCACATATCATCAACGTAAGTAAGTATGCGTATCCCGATTGTCGTTGATGTATAGCAACAAAACCGGCGATATCTAACATACTACACTTACGGTCACAGAAAAGAAAGTGTAAAACTACAATATTCGGAATCCAGATTCTCTTTGTACATCATAAATGCGAAATATCACATATTTCGTATTTCATGCCTACACTATATGAATTCCATATATTGTGTCACATTCCAGACAAACAGACAGTATTAAAGTTTTCGAACGAACAATCAAGCACCCAAGATTCACTAAAGCTCAACACTTGAGCAGGGTTCAAAAAAATCTGGAGTGTGACACAGTAGCGGCGGTCCAGCCGTAGAAGGATCAAGCCAACGCCTCACATGTGGCACGCCGTACTGCCCCAAACCCTAGGGTTCAAAGGGCAGTTCGAGACGGTCACATAATCGAGTTAAGGTTTGTTGTCTTCTAGAGGGACCACCGCAAAAAGACTTGCACGTATTTCCAAACTATTTAAACCCCGTGAATAGTGAGTAAATGATACTCGTTCAAACACTTCAATACTTTCTAATTTACCCGGAAAAGCTATGAAATGAAAATCCCGATCGAAATGACGAGTCCAAAACCACCTCCAGAATTTTTCAAAACCAAATACAGATTAAAAATATCCAAAAAATTATACAAGCAGATTCATGAATTATTGTGCAAAACATATCCATCAATTCATATGTACGGCCGCAGAACAACGGCCTAAGCAAGCTTAGGCCGCGTTTCCGCGGCGATAATTACTGTTCACCGAAAATATTTTGCACCGTAACTCTTATTTTTTCCTGCTGTATTTTTTACATATTTTTAATTCTGCAAATTATTAAATTTTAGAAAATTTCCAGAGAGCACCCAAAAATACGGTATTTTTGTCCGATCGGGGTTTTCACTTCGTAAAAACGTCGCCTAATGTTCTAGGTCGGCTCTGATACCAATGAAAGGTTAGTATAGCACCCTATGAAGAGTTTTGAAGCATCACATGACCCAAAGTTATGATTTTTAAGGTGCTAAACTAACATGCATATGGATCGATCCTAGAAAATTAGGGTTATGAAACTTTAGGCTAGTAAAGATTAGGGTTTGAAGGCTACAACCATTGTAGCTCCCCTTTGCTAGACTCCTTGGTGCTTTGGGTGTTGAGTCGAGGTCTTCTCGAAGTTCCCTTGCGTCCACGACGATCCACCGCGGAGCACTCCGTCCAAGCTCGCTTCTTTGGAAAACCGAAGGAAACACTCTAATCAAGTCGGCTAGACTTGAGTAGAATGATGTTGTGGTGTAGAATCTCACTTCAAAAACCTTTCTTTAGTTGTATTTAGCTCACTAGAAAAGACTAGAGAGGAAGAGATGATGGAGGATGAAGATGGTGGCTAAAATGAACAAGAGGTATATTAAATAACCTTGAGTTAAAAAGAAAAAGAAATATATATCACTATATATATTTATTTCCTTCTTAACTCCAACCATGATTAAATCATAGATAGTTAATTTAACTTGGGTTTTAAATGATAAAGAGAAGGATAACCCTTGGTTAGTGGTAGTTGAGATAGGTTAGGTTAGAAGAAGAATGTAGAAGCAAGAATGTTTATCCTTTCCTTTTTCATTTTACTTTAAAACCAAAATTAAATAATTATCCATTGTTTAATCTATGGTGTGAGGCTTATATTGCCACCATTTCCATATGCAATCAACCATGATGGTTTGATGTATGTATGTGTACATGTATGCACATCTACATGTGCATGAAAGTAGAAAAGAACAAAGAAATACATGCATGCATGCATACATCCATCAAACCCTAGAAAGGTTTCAAGTGAGAAAACTAATGGTTAGATGATAAATCAACATTTAATTTATCAATCCGGTCATATCTCATATGACCCCACCAAAAGCAGTTCACCCGATCAATGTTCGGTATCATATACGCACATTTCAATCGGGTGCATGCGCATATCGCATATGCGCACCACAACGTTTCGCCTGGACTGGGTAACTCCTTTGTGGGACTCTAAGACTCGTCAATACGCCGGCAGAGGGTAATGATCATATCAAGTACCCTCAAGCCGCAAGCGGTCAGCTAAACGTAACGGCCACCCGGGTATTGAGCGATCAGAAGACAACAAGTGAACCTGCTACAACCCCCGTCGAGCCATCCGGCAACACTACCGTACAGTCCGGTCTCTTCGTCAGATATGCTGCATATCGAGCCTAGGGATGGTCACGTAGACCCCAATAACTCAATAAGTCGTGTCGGTGAATGGTCTATAACAGATCGAGAAACTACTGATAACACTTATCAGCAAATCTCAGCAGCCCTGGCCAGGGACTTGCTGTTATAACCAGTCGGGCACTGCACAGCATCAACTCCCAATACCGGAAGAGACGAAACCCCTCCTATCGCTCATCGTCTTCGTGTGTCTCGGGACTGTACCCAACGGCCACCAGTTTGCACGACTCAGTAGAGCCGTGGTAGGGTGGCAATCAAAGTGCAGTGGGAGAACACACAAGACTCCATGACGATCTTGGGTCTACAGACTAACCTGTACCAGTGTCACCTGAGAACTGCTATCCGACAATAGATATAATTCCATATAGGAGTTCTCGGTGAGTCCGTCTAGTGTACCCAGTCACCACTGAGCACCCGTATATGATCTTGATGTCAAACATCGATGAATGTAGGAACATTCATCGCCCATCGTATGGGTCTAGTATCATATACGCTAGTCTACTCTGGTATATCAATGCCCCGTCTCGATATACCTACGACTAGGGACGTTCCAGGATATGCTTATAGACTACAGATGTCCCACTAGTATGATCTCCATCATAATCAGAGTAGTCAAGCCGATATCCTCAGGGCTTTATCAGCATGTATGAATGAATAGAAGCATGATCAAATAAACATGTCAGATAAAGAAGAACCAGATAGCATACTATCATGTCGAGCAAGAATGCAAACTGAATATATATATACATGTATAGATACATCCACTATCACATAATAGCCTCTAGGGTATACATATATCCAACAACGAATTGGCAACTCACCCCCGTTGTGCCACCGTATCTTGCAGGTCTGACCCGTCACCACAGTAGCGGCAGGCGTACTTTCTATTCTTTTTCGTTTGCATCGTTTTGCAGCTTGCTCATAGGTGGGTTGCGAGGATACTTTGTTCCATCTTGTATTATTTTTTTTTTGTATCTAGTATACTCCATCCACCGTTGTATATTGGACTAGATGGTGAGACTTGTGAAACTTGTATTTGTGGTTTTTGGTGTCGATGCTCACTTGAGCCGACATGGTGTTTCTTATTTCTTTCTTTCAGATGCTTATTTTCCTGCTTTTGATATACATATTGTATGTGGTTGTGATTCTATTGGGCTTCCCTTGCACCTAGTCTAG
Organism: Agapanthus africanus; assembly: GCA_030015575.1. Lineage (NCBI taxonomy): Eukaryota > Viridiplantae > Streptophyta > Magnoliopsida > Asparagales > Amaryllidaceae > Agapanthus > Agapanthus africanus. Next base: position 245,165,473 of record CM057350.1, read on the forward strand.
GGTTTGGTAGCATCACTCATGCCACTTTAAAATTTAGAGAGGTGCAAAGCCAGCAAACCATGATTCATGCTAGAATTTCTAGGGTAACATGTTTGTATCACATACAAAGAAGTGAAGAGATTATGATTACAACCTTTGTAGTCCGTTCGTTCTCTTGATAAGCTCCATGTTGAGGTCCCTTCGCTGCGATCATCAAGAACTCCGACTCTAGTGAGGCTCGAAGAGGTGAATGATGCATAAATTCTTCTTGATCTAAGATGATCTACCTTGAAGAATCTCTAATCCAAGCTTACACTTCACTAATTAAGTAATTAGAGAAGTGAACACCCTAATCTAAGTGGTTAGAATAGATGAGGATGATGAATTAGGAATTTTTCTCTCTTTTATTTTCAATTTCTCACTTTTATTCACCACTTACACAAAACCTAGTGAAGCTTTTTCAAAAGCAAGAAGAAGAAGAAGATGAAGCTAAAGCTTTTGTGATAAATAATGAATTATTTTTGTGGTTACAATTGCAACCATGAGTTAAGAATGAGAGTCTTAACACTTGTAGAGAATATACCATAGGTTAAAGGATTGGGTTGGGTTAAAGAATATCTACACAAAATATCAAAGCTAGATGACAAAAGTCAAAGCTTCATGAAGCTTCATGAAAGCTTCATCCAAAACTTAACCCTAATCCAAACCATAACTATGTTTAAACCCAAAAACCATGTAGTATTTGTAACCCTAACATGTTACAATATTATATATCACATATATAATATATTTTGTAACAAAAGAAAATAATACAATAACATATATTGCATATACATCAATATATTATCCAGTGAGAAAATGAATCAATAAAGCGAGCTTATATTAGTTAACATAATGTAATATATCACGTATATAATTATACATTAAATTATCGAATCAACACTTGATCCGACAATCCGTTTATATCGCATATAACCGACTAATATAACTTGTTACATTTCATCGAATCAATACTTGATCCGATGACTCGGCTATATCACATATACCAAGCCGATATCACATATCGCGAGAATAGAATACGATATCTCATATCATATTATTCTCGGTCCCGCACATATCACATATGTGCTCCTACTCCGTTTTGCCTGAGCAAGGAAACCTCTGTGTAGGACTCTAAAGAATCGTCAATACGCCGGCAGTAGGTGATGATCATATCAAACACCCACAAGCTGCAAGCGGTCAGCTAAACGTAAGAGCCACCCAGGAATTGAGCGATCAGAAGATCAACATGCAAACCTGTACATTCTCCTATGAATCCAATCAGTAACACTACCGTACAGTCCGGTCTTTTCGTCTGGCATGTCGCATATCCAATCTAGGGGTGGTAAACGTCAGACCCCAGCAACCGATAAGTCATGTCGATGTGGGGCTCATAACGGGTCGAGGAACTACTGATAACTCTTACCAGTAGTACTCCATATCAGCCCAGGCCAGGGACTTCCGGTTGTAGCCAATCGAACACAGCACAACGTCAACTCCCTATACTGGGTGAGACGAAACCCCTCCTACCGCTCATTGCCTCCATGTGATTCGGGACTGTACTCAAAAGCCACCGTTTTTCATGCCCTCTTGGACGTGGTAAGGAGTAAATCAAAGCACAATGGGAATCAGACAAGACTCTATGACGATCTCGGGTCTACAGACTAACCTGTACCAGTATCACCGGAGAACTGCTATCTGACTACAGGTATAATACCATCTAGGAGTTCTCGGCAAGTCCGTTCTGTGTACCCAGTCTCCACTGAGCACCCGTACACCATCTTTGATGTCAAACACCGATGGATATGGGATCATCCATCGCACATCATATGGGTCAAGATGCGTATACGCTAGTCTACTCTGGTGTATCGATGCCCTGTCTCGATATACCCTCGACTAGGAACAGTTATAGGATGTACTCGTTGACTACGCTGGCCCCACTAGTATGATCTCATCATAATCCCAATAGTAAGTACATATCCTAAGGGCTTTATCAACATGTGAGAGCAAGACAGTAAATCAATAAGAGTCAACATGTTAAGGCAAAGTGAAACCAGATAGCATACTATCATATCGAGCAAAAAATTCCTCACTATATATATCCAGCATCCACTATAATATACATCATATGTACAATAATGGCCTCTAGGGCATATATACAACTAACAATCTCCTACTTGCACTAAGGCCAGTTGTTGTAGTATCTCATACCCAACATCCCGAAGAGTCTCTCAAATTGTATCTAGGGAATAGCCTTCGTGAGTGGATCCGCAGTGTTTTCCTTCATGTCAACTCTCCTGACCTCGATCTCACGGCGATCAACTATCTCCTAGATCAGGTGATACCGCCTCAGAATATGTGTGGACTTTTGATAAGACCTGGGTTCCTTGGCCAAAGCCACAGCTCCATTGTTATCACAATACAAATGTATTGGATGCTTAATAGATGGAACCACACCAACTTTAGTGATGAACTTCTTCATCCAGACAGCTTATTTGGCAGCATCGTTGGCAGCGATGTATTCAGCCTCCATCGCCGAGTCCCCCACGGTTTCTTGCTTGGAACTCTTCCAACAAACCGCTCATCCATTTAGGGTATAGACAAATCCCGAGTGTGACTTAGAGTCCTCCTTATCACTTTGGAAGCTTGAATCGGTAAAGGACTCCACCTGGAGTTCACCGTTACTATACACTAAGAACATCTCCTTAGTCCTTCTTAAGTACTTGAGAATGTTCTTCACAGCTGTCCAGTGACTCTTTCCGGGATCTGCTTGATACCTACTCACTACACTTAGTGTGTATGCTACATCGGGTCTGGTACAAAGCATCGCGTACATGATAGAGCCTACTGCCGAAGCATAGGGTATCCCTTGCATGCGAGCTCTTTCCAAATCAGTCTTCGGAGACATCTCTTTGGAGAGAGTGAGTCCAGAGATCGCGGGTTGGTTCCCACGCTTGGATTCTTCCATACTAAACCTCTTTAGTATGGTGTCAATGTACCTGGATTAGGACAATCCCAGTATCTGTTTAGATCTATCTCTATAGATCTTGATTCCCAAAATGCAGTAGGCATCACCTAGATCTTTCATTGAGAATCGATGTGATAAGAAGAGCTTGACAGAGTGAAGCATAGGAACATCATTTCCAACCAAGAGTATGTCATCTACGTACAATACGAGGAAGATGATCTTACTCTCTGCAACCTACTTGTATATACAAAGTTCATGTACGTTCTTGATGAAGTCAAAATATTTGACTACAACATAAAAATAGATGTTCCAACTCCGCGATACCTGCTTTAACCTATAGATGGATTTAAACAGCTTGCACACCTTTCCGCTACTCCCACTATCTACGAAGCCCTCTGGCTGAGTCATGTACATGCACTCTTCTAAATCACCATTTAGAAAGGCGGTCTTAACATCCATTTGCCAGATTTCATAGTCATGGTATGCAGCAATGGCAAGTAAGATCCGGATGGACTTAAGCATAGCCACTGGAGAAAAGGTTTTGTCATAATCCACACCTAGTCGTTGACGAAAACCCTTTGCAACAATTCTAGCTTTGTAAGTCTCAACTTTTCCATCTACACCAAGTTTTTTCTTAAAGATCCATTTGCTCCTAATGGGTTTTATCCCTTCAGGAGCAACTTCCAAAGTCCATACTTTGCTGGTGTACATGGATTCCATCTCAGATCGCATTGCATCCAGCCACTTCACAGAGTCCCCACTTGTGATGGCCTCCTCGAAGCTAGTCGGGTCATCATCTTCCATGATGCAATCCTCACTCCCACCGTCTATGAGAAAACCATAGTATCTCTCAGGTGGATGAGGAACCCTACTAGATCGGCGAAGAGGCTGTGGCTCGTCAGGAATTACTGAATCTTCTGGTTCCACTAAATATTCTATTGCAGTTTGTGTAGCTGGAACTTCATCCAGTTCTACCTCATTGCCACTGATTTCTTTCATAAGAAAACCCTTTTCTTAAGAAAACCCTTTTCTAAAAAAGTGGCATGTCGAGAAACAAACACCTTTTATTCCTCGGAGTGGTAGAAGATATACCCTCGCGAATGTTTGGGATATCCAATAAACTTGCACAGAACAGACCTTGCCTCCAGCTTTTCCGGATTTTGTGTTTTTACATAGGCCGGACAACCCCATATCTGAATAAAATTAATACATAGCCTCTTCCCATTCCATATCTCATATGGAGTGGTAGGCACTGATTTGGTGGGAACTCTATTCAATAGATATGCTGCTGCTTCAAGCGCATAACCCCAAAAGGAAATAGGCAACTCAGCAGTGCTCATCATAGAGCGCACCATATCTAATAAGGTGCGATTCCTCCGCTCCGATACACCATTGTGCTGGGGTGTATAAGGAGGAGTAAGCTGAGAGAGAATCCTATTCTCTTTTAGATAATCTAGGAACTCTTTGCTCAAGTATTCTCCTCCTCGATTTGATCGAAGGATCTTAATACTTTTGCCCGTTTGGTTCTCTACTTCGTGCTTATATTCTCTGAATTTATCAAAACCTTCAGACTTGTGTTTCAACAGGAACACATGTCCGTATCTTGAGAGATCGTCAGTGAATGTAATGAAGTATGAGAAACCGTTCCTGGCATGTGTAGACATAGGACCATATACATCACTATGTATCAATCCCAAGAGTTCTGTAACTCTTTCTCTGTGTCCACTAAACGGAGTTTTGGTCATCTTGCCTTTGAGACATAACTGGCAAGTGTCATAAGATGAGAATTAGAACGGATTCAAATATCCATCCTTATGCAACTTAGACAGTCATGTCGCATTGATATGACCTAGTCTAAAATGCCATAAGAAAGATTCGTTCATTTCTGAACACTTCCTCCTGTGTGTGTTTTGCACATTAGGATTGTCGTTTGATTGAGAACGTATATGCCATTATTTAACGAGCCTGATCCAATCAAATTTTGATTCATGAAGATATTCATAACTTTATCATGTACTAGAAAATTATATCCCTCTTTACTCAATAATGAAACTGATATAAGATTGCATATCAGGGTTGGAATGTAATAACATTCGTTCAGAATAAATGTATTACCATTTGGTAACACTGGGTGATATTTGTAGGGTTTCCTTAACACCTCTATTAGGGTTTTGAAGCATCACACATGCCATTACAATAAAATTATGAGGTGCTAAGTAAACTATACTATGAATCGAACTAGAATTTATGAAGTAACTATTAATAGTATCAAATTTTAAGACTTAAGTTATACTAAGTGATGAGACTACAACTTTTGTAGACCTCTTTGGAAGACTCCTTTGCGTTGGAAGGGTTCGCTTGATCAACTCCTCGTCCACGACGATCCATCCGAAGCTCTTTGCCCTAAGCTTGTTGCTTCCTTCGATCTTTGAAAATCTTGAAGCACCACACCCTACACAAGATAGCAAAGGTTGTGTAGGATGATGAAGTGGTTGCTATTCTTATTTAATACCTTTTTCTTTTATTTCTCTAACTCTATTTTAACAATTAAAAGAGAGTTAGAGTGAGGAGGAAGAAGATGGCTCTCTCTTTTTCTTTTGGAGTGAAAAATAATAAGAATGAAAAAGAAAATGAGAGAGAGATATATATCTTATCATAACCATAACTATAGTTAAATCATATCTAGATATTTTTATTTAGGGTTAAAGGAAAAAGGAAAAAGAACCATGGTTGAGTTAAATTCAACCATGGAAATATGTAGAAATGTGTAGAAGGAATGACTCATTAATATTTTTCTTTTAACTTTAACTTGAATGAAAATATCCATATATGTATTTATCTACAATATGATTCTTATATTGCCATCCTCTTTGTATCATCAACCATGATACATTTCATGTATGTATGTGTCTATGTACATCATCATGTACATATACATGCATGTATCCATAAGAAGAAAAGGATTTAAATAAATAATATAAAAGTCAATATTAAATCAACACTTGATTTAATAAATTGATCATATCTTATACGACCCGACTAATATTAAATGCTCGATTAAAATACAGTATCACATACTTGTATTTAATCGAGCCTTCACACATATCTCATATGCGCACCACTTCGTTTCGCCTGAGCCGAGAAACTTCTATATGGGACTCTAAGACTCGTCAATACGCCAGCAGCAGATAATGATCATATCAAACACCCACAAGCCGCAAGCGGTTAGCTAAACGTAACGGCTACCCGTGTATTGAGCGATCAGAATAAGAACAAGCGAACCTGTTAAAACTCCTGTCAATCCATCCGGCAACACTTACCGTACAGTCCAGTCTCTTCGTCAGATATGCTGCATATCGAGTCTAAGGATGGAATCGTCGATCCCAATAACTCAATATGTCATGCCGGTATATGGTCTATAACAGATCGAGAAACTTACTGATAACACATATCAGTAATATCTCAGTAGCCCGGGCCAGGGACTTCCCGTTATAACCAATCGTGCACAGCACAACATCAACCCCCAATACCGGGAGAGACGAAACCCCTCCTATCGCTCACTGCCTCCATATGCCTCGAGTTTATACCAAAAATCCACCTGTTTGTACGACTCAGTAGAGCCGCAGTTGGGTGGAGATCAAAGTACAGTGGGAGGACACTCAAGACTTTATGACGATCTCGGGTCTACAGACTAACCTGTACCAGTGTCACCTGAGAACTGCTATCCGACGTATGATATAATACCATATAGGAGTTCTCGGTGAGTCCGTTCAGTGTACCCAGTCTCACTAAGCCCCCATATACTATCTTCGGTGTCAACATACCAGACGGATATGGGATCATCCATCGCTCATCATATGGAACAAGAATGGTATACGCTAGTCTAAACTGGAATATCGATTTCCTATCTCAATATACCTATGACTAGGAACATTTCAAAGATATGCTTATAAACTACAGATGTCCCACTAGTATGATCCGCATCATAATCCCAGTAGTCAAGCCAGTATCCTTAAGGCTTTATCAACATGCACTAAATGAATATAAACATGATCAAGTGAACATATGATAAAGTAAAACCAGATAGCATACTATCATGTCGAGCAAGACTGTCCTCTGAATATATATATACGTATCAGTATATACACTATCTCATAATGGCCTCTAGGGCATACATATATCCAACAATCTCCCACTTGCACTAAAGCCAGTTATTGGCATATCTCATACCGAACATCTCAAAAATTCGCTCATGCTGCGGCTGAGGGAGGGCCTTGGTGAATGGATCCGCAGCGTTGTTCTTTGTCTCTACTCTCTTAATCTCGATCTCGCGGCGATCAACTATCTCCCGGATCACATGATATCACCTCAGGATGTGTTTGGACTTCTGATGGGACCTGGTCTCTTTGGCCAACGCCATAGCCACATTATTGTTACAATACAAAGGTATTGGATCAATAATGGTTGGAACTACTTATACCTCCGCGATGAATTTCCTCATCCATACGGCTTCCTTGGCAGCATCATTTGCAGCAATATATTCAGCTTCCATCGTTGAGTCTGCAACGGTATCCTGTTTGGAACTCTTCCAACTCACCGTCCCTCCATTGAGGGTAAATGCAAACCCTGAGATAGACTTGCTGTCATCCTTGTCACTCTAGAAGCTCGAATCGGTAAAGGACTCCATTTGGAGATCCCCGTTACCATACACCAAGAACAATTCTTTAGTCCTTCGCAAGTACTTAAGAATGTCCTTCACAGCAATCTAGTGATTCTCCCCTGGGTTTGACTGATATCTGCTTACCACACTAAGTGCATAAGCAACATCATGGCGTGCACATAACATCGCATACATTATCGATCTTACTACCGAAGCATAGGGGATAATGCTCATGCGAGCTCTCTCTATATCAGACTTTGGGCAATCGTCATTTGAGAGAGTGACTCCGTGGCAAGCGGGTAAGGCACCCCGCTTGGAGTCTTCCATACTAAACCTCTTTAGGATGATGTTAATGTACTTGGTTTGGGACAATCCCAAAAACCGTTTGGATCTATCCCTATAGATCCGTTTACCCAATATGTATGTGGCATCACCCAGGTCCTTCATGGAGAACCTTTGTGATAAGAATGATTTGACCGACTGTAGCATAGGAATGCCATTTCCTATCAGAAGTATGTCATCCACGTACAATCCGAGGAATGCGACATTTCTTCCTACAGTCTTCTTATAAACACAAGGTTCATCTGGATTTTTGATGAAATCAAACTCTTTGATAATATCGTCAAAACAGATGTTCCAACTCCGTGATGCCTTCTTTAATCCATAAATGGATTTAAGCAACTTACATGCTCTACCGCTGCTCCCACTGTCAATGAAGCCTTCTGGCTGATCCATATAAACGCATTCATCTAAATCACCATTTAGGAATGCAGTTTTAACGTCCATCTGCCAGATTTCATAGTAATAGTGAGCAGCAGTAGCAAGTAGGATCCGAATGGATTTAAGCATGGCTACCGGAGAGAAAGTCTCCTCATAGTCCAAACCTGGTCTTTGATGAAAACCTTTCGCTACCAACCTTGCCTTATAGGTCTCTACCCGTCCATCTACACCGATCTTTCTTTTAAAGATCCATTTGCAACCCACAGGTTTTATCCCAGAGGGTACATCTTCTAAAGTCCATACTTTGTTGGCGTACATGGACTCCATTTCGGATCTCATGGGATCCAGCCATTTCACAGAGTCACCACTCGTGATAGCCTGATGAAAACTGGCAGGATCATCATCATCCATGATGAAATTTTCTCTATCACCATCAATGAGAAAACCGTAATATCTCTCCGGTGGGCGAGAAGTCCTACCAGATCTACGGAGTGGCTGAGGTTCATTAGATTCTGTTATAACTTCAGGTTCAGCCAAGTCGTCATTTGTATCTTGTGTCTCTAGAAGCTTTTCTAGATCTACCACATTGCCATTTGTATTATTTGAAAAAATCTCATCTTCTAAAAAGGTGCCATACTGAGAAACAAACACTTTTTGTTCCTCCTTGTGGTAGAAAAGATACCCAAACAAATGTTTAGGATATCCTACAAATATACATTTGACTGATCGTGTCTTGAGTTTGTCTGGATTCTGCTTTTTAACAAAAGCCGGACAACCCCAAATCTTAACTCTTTTAAGAGATGGTTTCTTCCCATGCCATATCTCATATGGAGTGGTAGACACGGTCTTGGTTGGAACTTTGTTTAACAGAAAAGCTGCCGTTTCCAATGCATCCCCCCAAAACGAGAGAGGTAACTCAGAATCGCTCATCATGGATCGTACAATATCTAATAGGGTACGGTTCCTTTTTTCTGACACACCGTTGTGCTGTGGTGTGTAAGGTGGAGTGAGCTGAGAGAGAATCCCATTCTCTTTTAGGAAGTCTAAGAACCCAGTACTTAATTACTCTCCACCTCGATCTGATCGAAGTATCTTGATACTCTTTCCTTTTTGGTTTTCTACTTCATGTTTATACTCCTTGAATTTCTCGAAAGCTTCAGACTTATGTTTTATCAAATACATATGACCAAATCTTGAGAAATCATCAGTAAAAGTTATGAAGTATGAAAAACCGCCTCTTGCATGTGTAGACATTGGTCCGCATACATCACTATGTATGAGGCCTAGGAGCTCAGTAGCTATTTCTCCGTGTCCTGTAAATGGGGTTTTGGTCATTTTACCTTTGATACAAGACTGGAAAGTTGCATAAGATTTATACTCAAATGAATTTAAATATCCATCTTTATGAAGCTTGTTTAGTCTTGTTTCACTAATATGACCAAGTCTACAATGCCAAAGAAAAGTTTAATTTATATCTGAAAATTGTCTTTTATTTTTGTGTTGTACGTTGAAAACTGTGTGTTGATTAAGGACGTATATCCCCTTATTTATTGTACCACAACCAATCAACTCTTCATTAAGTCTAATGTTCATAACATTGTGTTGCACAGCAAAATGATACCCTTAATTGTCTAACAAGGAAACAAATATAATATTACAAATCATACTTGGTACAAAATAACACGGGTTCAAAACCAATATACAACCCGAAGGCAAACCTACGTGATACTCTCCTACTGAAACTGCATTTACATTGGAACCATTTCCAACTTGGTGAGTATGATCACCTGTCTTCAAAACTCTGTTATTTCTCAATGCCTGCACAGAATTGCAAATATGAGAACCCGAACCTGTATCCAATACCCAGGAAGCAGAGTTTGTAAGTGCACGGCGGCGCCCCGGCCGTCAATCCGACGCCGGAATGCGGAAGCGGTGAAAAACTTTAATTTTGCGGACTTAGCAAACCGGCACCACCGCGCACTAAACACCCGGATCGTAACCATTAACAAGTCTAAGCTAACTAGAAGATGGGTTAGAGATATACCGACGATCCAAGTCCTCCGGTCTTCTCGTCATCGTCCCGATCTCCTGCGGAATGTCCCGTCTCCTCCTCGTCGCCGGAAGTGCACCACATCGCCTACTTTGTTTACGGGCTCCCACCTCAATGCCGAGGCAACTCGGGGACGAAGCCGGCTACTCGACGTACCCAAGATTTGCTGTAGAATATAATGTGGATAGCATGTCTCATTTTGGGATTATGGAGTTGCCTTTTTGTGGAGGAAGAAGAACTTGGAGAGAGGTGGGAAAAATGTGGCATACCAAAAAAAAAAATGAGAGTAACATTTTTCCACACCCAAAATGAAATGAATCCCTTCCCCTTTTGGAATGGCCGGCCCCCCCACTTCACAAGTGTGATTGGAGAGAGAAAGAGAAAAGGTCAAGGGGGTGGGTGGAACAATAATGAAAAAGGGAATCATGAAAGAACATGATAACAAACAAAAACCACACACAACCACAACCATCAAGTCCACAAAGTCAATCCATCATGAGAAGGAGAAGTCAATGATGGTGCACATCATGAAAACCATCATGATGCCAAAAGATGCAAAGAACCCCCTCCACAAATGCCTATTTGCAACAATGCAAATAAACCCTCCTCCACCAATCTTCGGCCAATGAACGGAACAATGGAAATTGGCCGAAACGGAAAGCAAACTGGCAACTCCAGAAAACTGGTCCCGTAATAAATTACAGGAAAACCCCGATACTGTGCATACACACCCGCATCTGTATTTCGACCGAAATACAAATTCAATGAGACAAAATCTACACTGTACTATACTAGGATCCGGCTTAAACCAAAGCCGGCTAGTAATATCTGTTCGATCCTGATCCGTGCAATACCGCACGTATCTGATCGAACCCTGCCATATAACCATACGGCCTATAGTACAAACTGTCCGATCCTGATCCGTGCAATACCGCACGTATCTGATCGGACCTTGCCATATCTCCATACGGCCTCTACAACCTTTCGCCCGAAAGCTGAGTAACAGAATGTGGGGGACTCTAAAGACTCGTCAACACCTTGGTTGTGGATTTAACCACTAGCACGTCAGAGGTATAAGCCAATACGTGACGGGCTACCAGGTACTGACTAAAAGGGACGTCTGTGAGCGAACTTAGCCCGACAACCCTACTGAGCCTGTCAGTGACAATATCCGTACAGTCCGGTCCGTTCGTCTATGAGTATCGCATGGCGGGCCTAGGGGGTTGGTAAAAGTCAGACCCCCAAAAGCGGTACAAGTCGTGTCTGAGTGTAGCCCAGAACACCCTGAGATACTACTGGAATACCTACCAGTAAATCTCCTTGCCTTGGCCAAGGACTTTGTGTAATGGCTCTCCTAGACACAGCACGACCTCACCCCCAAAACCGGGAGAGACGAACCCCTGAAGATACGCTCACTGCCTCCATGTGGCTCGGGACTGTACCCAACTAAAACCTGTTTGCACGACTCCTTTGAGCCGTGGTAGGGTAGTAATCAAAGTACAGTGGGAACTCACACGAGACAAATGACGATCCCCAGGTCGATGAACTAACCTGCACACATGTCACCATGGAACTGCCATCTGACGTCTGGTATATGACCAACTAGCATGTTCCCGGCGAGTCCTGTCCGGTGTACTCATAACCCAATGAGCACCTGTATACATCTTAGGTGATCCAACTGACACCAGTGGCTTGTGAGACCGGCCACCGCCCCTCGTCGGGGTCTCGACTGTATACACTAGTCTACTAATGGAGTATCGATGCCCGGTCTCGAAACTCCCACGACTAGGGACCTTTTAAGGATATGCTTGTAGACCCCCAGCTCCCACTTATATGATCGCCCTCATACTGCTGGTGGTCAAGCAAGAATCCTAGGGGCTCTATCAACGTGTAATAGCGACGTGTCAGGTCACTTAAAACAGTACACGATGATAAAGGTAAACCAGATAGCATACTATCATCTCGAGTAAGACTGTCCTACCGGGATAGGTCCTCGCTCAATCATTACAATCACGTACCTGTGACCTAATAATTGACTCTGAGGGCACTATCTCCAACAATCTCCCACTTGCACTCAAGGCTAATTATTGCGATGTCGCATACTCACAGCCCGTGTGATACCGAACACCCAACTCCTCTACTAGTCAGTCTCACAAAGCTCGTTTGCGAAACTATTGCGTTCGAGGAATAGCCTCAGTGAGTGGATCCGCTTAGTTGTTTCTCCCTTTGTCTCTCTATATCTCAAGTTCGCGGAGAAAACCATCTCCCGAAAAGAGCAATACCTGTCTCAGAATATGTCTGGATGTCTGATGGGACCTAGCTCATAAATGAACTCCAAATCCAAACTTCTTAGACTGTATCGTCAACTGAACTTAATCAGTATCCTGCGCGCCATGCCTCCCTCAGTATTGCCTTGGACCACCTGTCCAAAATACTGCCCCTCATCAGAAAGAAAACTATAACTCTGACAACCTCCTTGTCGTCCATGTCACCTTGGAAGCCTGGAATGATAACTGTCTCCTGAATGAGGCTGTCGTTATCATCTCCCTAGAACATCCACTTATGTTCTAAAACTGCTTCCAACTGTTTCTCCAGGATTGGATTAATGTCAACTTATTGCATCTAGTGCAAGAACAATATCTGGTGTGGTACTTGACATCTCATGATTGACTCAATTGCCTAAGCAAGTGATCTGCCAATCATGCTCATCCCTCTCCCCTTTAGTCTGTAAGACACCTTTAGAGAGGGTGACTCCATTACCTGCAGGTACACTACCGTGCCGGGAGTCGTCCATCCTAAATACTCTTAGAATGCTGTCAAGTACCCTGATTGGGAAACCACCCAAATCTAGATCTAATACCATAGATCTAGTAACCAGTATGTCTGATATAAAATCCATTTCCTTTGTGGAGAAACCACTGTGTGACGACCAAAGTATAACCGATCGTAGTGTAGGAGTTTCTTTTCCTACTCTGTGTATATCATCCAAATACCAGGATATCACACCCTACTACCTTCTCAACAGATCCATCCCCTATTCTGATGAAGTCAAACCCATGACTGTCACGTCAGAAATAGATGATCTATCTCCGCTACATCTGCTCTAGTCTATAAATAGACATAAGCAACCTGTCCACCAATGCTTCCGCTGCTCCCACTGACTACGACAACCCTCTGGCAGAGTCATATAGACGTACACTTCTAAAACTGGTTTAGAACGACGCTATACTCATCCTCCCGCCGGGTCTCGTAACCTGGAACAACAGCAATGGCAATTGTGGGTAAACAAGAACTTCCCTGTCACCGTCCTTGAGGCTACCGTAGTACCTCTCGGGTGCCTGAAGTTACCCACCTTATCTGCGGAGTGGCCAATGGAATGTCAATCCAGATTGAATCTTTAGGTTCCTTATCAAATCTTCAGTAATCGTTTGTGGTTCTGGAATCACTTCCAGCTCTACCATACTCCCACTACTGTTTTCTGAAAAAATCCATTTTTATTAAAACTGTGGCGAGTCTAGAACAATATTGCTATTGTTCATCCAGATGGTAGAAAGTCAACCCTCGTCAAAGCCTGGGTCAACCCACAAACAGCCATTACAGAAACGTGCCTTGAGTTGTCCCGTGTCTGGTTTTAATCATAAACCGGACAACTCCCCGTACCTCAACATCGTTAAGATACGAACTGTTCTATATCCCATATAGGACCAGAGGCACTGATTCAATTGAACCAGATTCAAATCATGCAGCTGTCTCCAGCGCATGTCAACTAAATGGAAGGAGGCCGATCAGCGTTACTCAACTTAGGAATGCTTCCAATTATGAGTAACCTGAAAAAGAAGCAAGATCTCTTTATCATCACTATCAACTGAATACAATACATAAGCATCTACATCTTCGATCTCTTTGAAGAATCCCGATACTTGCTATACCTGGTTCTCTACTCTATTCAAATACCTATAACTTCTCAAAATTCGGACCCTGTGTTTCCACGAAACACCTGTCTAAAAACTAGAGAAGTCATAAGTAAACCGAATATAGTACGAGGACCAACCCCTCTGCCCTGATGGACCCTGGACAACATACAATACTCTGTACAAGTCCCTTGAGTCTGATAACTCATTCACTGTGTGTCGTAGGTTGAAAACTGTACTTATGGTTAAGAAGAATTACACCGCTGTTTAATGCTCCTTACCTAACCATCCACTGATATAGGTAGATGTCACAGACATAATTTCAAAAAGGTATATCTCACTCTATGAAGATAGACGTACAGATATATCAATTTGAAATTGGTGCATAACTGCGGATATTCAAAACCAAATATTTGCCGACTGGCAAACAGCCAGGTGATTTCCTCAAATATCACCGATTACAACGAATCCCGATATAATGAGGATGATCACCCAATTCCCAATAACTTACTCCCACTCATCATCTGTAAAACCATACAGATGTGAGAATCGTACCTGGTAAATACATACCCTGGAGTAAGTATCTAATCGGGAAATCAGTTTTCCTTTAACTGTGCACAGTGAAACTGAAACATTGAAATGTTTCGTGGGGTATCCCGGTATTCATAGTAATGCCTCTTCCATTATCCAGATTCACAACTACAACCGTATAATTCATTGCCATCTCTCCACATCCCTTCATATGTCTTTAGTCATTACCTTCTGCACACCCCTTTAGGCCAAATGGTTTTCTTCCTTCCCTACCGTTCGGCACCAGCCTATGGTTTGGAAGAAGACTATCCAATAAGCATAATGGGTGTACTGTCCTAATCCTAGGAACACTCGCAATGCGAGAGAAGGTGAAGATAAAAGACAACCGAATAAACTCAATTCCTATTTCTCCTGGACCAGAATCCATCCCCGAACTGGAACAAGTTCCTTTCGAGTTCGTATATAACCATACGATGGAGTATCCAATAAACTGTGGATCTTCGTAGTGATACGGAGTGTTCTGGAGAAATACAAAGGTGATTTGGGAGTGGTAATGAAATACCTGGTTTGGTCGTGAATATCTGTTGCAATTTACTTTGCCCTCTTACTAATCCCTTCCTTTGTCTGAACTTAATACCTTCTGTACACCATCGTTAGGCTAATTGGTTTTCTTCATTCCCTACCGGTCGGCACCAGCCTAAGGTTTGGAAGAAGACTATCCAATTTGCGTAATAGGTGTACTATCTCCTAGACCAAGGAGTACTCGCAACCTGAGAGAAGGTAAAAGGAGAAGACAACTGAATAATCCTATCCGTTTTCTCCAGAACCGGAAACCATCCTCGAATTCCTTCGAGTTCGTATCTAACCATACGATGGTTTTGTCCAATGGAAGTGGACGTTCGTAGTAATACGGGGTGTCCTGGAGAAAAGGGTAAAAGTAGGAGTGGCAACGAGGTCTGCAACTGTGACAATCCAAAAGCCAGTGTTAAGAAGGTTCGGTCAACTTGGTCACTGAGTCATAGTCTTAGGGTCGGGTCAAATGGTCGCTGCCAGAGAGAGAGAGAAAAGAAACACTCAGCGTGCACTCTAACCTAGATCAGAATGGTTACCAATTTATCTAATCTGGAAACCTCCCACTGTACCTCAAATTCTCCTCCAAACCTGAAAGAAGAATTAGTCGGGGTTACCCGAGGAGTATACCAACTCATCAGTGGGAATCGGGATCCAACTATCATTGCATGATAACGTGACGGAATCCGCTCACGCTATCACACTCCAGAAGGTATGCGCATATCTGGCAAGTTTCAGTACTTTTGAAACTCCCGATGTGATTTCTGCCCCATGCTCTTATGACCTTGACTTTGGCCAACAAATCATAAGTCACATGTCAAGTTCTACCCGTCATTCTCCAGGTTGTTTTGAATCCACCCGTACATACCCTTGACTTTGGCCAACAAGGCAGTACGACTGTTCCAAACCAACGCATCTATCTATGCTGCATATGAATAACCAACAGCTACCAAACACTGTGCCTTGACTTTGGCCAACAAACACAGCTTGAATACTATTGACTATCCATATGAAACGACGGAGGGCTACGAATGGTTTCTGGCGAAAACCTTTAACGTAATGAACTTGATATCGTTGAAGGAACGGATAGCCTTTTTAAAAATATAGTGACGAAAACCGTTGCTAAAGAGGTCACTCCCGGTGAAGGGATCTCGGCTCTTTCCCCGTAGAATGGGGTGCAGGATATTCCAACTGAATACCACGATGCAAAGTAAAAGTAATCGGCTATAGTGAAGTTAATGCCCTGACGCAAACTTATTGTCCAAGGGGTCACTCCCGGTGAAGGGATCTCGGCCCTTGCCTCGTCGACTGAGGAGCAGGATATTCTAAATGAATACCTCGATGCAAAACAAAAGTAAACGTCCTTGCAATAACAGCTTATTGAAAAGTGTTCCAACAACATCAGATTAGGTTTGTTTTAACTTGCATTGATCCGAATCAATGCAGTCCCATCAATTGATCACACCAAAAAGAACGAAAATATACTGATGTACGTATATGCCATCCGCATTCGCCACTGGGTCCCGTCATTACCCGTTAGGTTAGCTAACTAACGACAGAGCGGGGACTGGACTAGCGCGGATGAAAAACATATACAACATCTACTAATATATATACCAATATATTATATTCGCTCAAGGCGTGAATAAAATGCAACATCATAGAAATGTACAGCATCACAGAAACAATACAGATATCTGGGATCCCCGGGTTTCACAGAGCCACTGCTGAAACCCGACGTTCCCCTGGTCGTGTGGATAGCCTGTGCAATGTAATCCTAGACCCCTACGGGCGCGGCAAGTCACCCGCCAAAACCTGAAGCGAGGCAGCCCCCTTCAGCGCCGTGAATGGACCACCCAGCACTTCACGGAATCCGGTAACTTGGGCACCCCTCCTGGGTCAACCTGTACCCCCTACGAATGCGGCGAATAGCCCGCCAATCCTAGAGTGAAGCCCCCTCCGTCTCAATGCCATGAGATGCGGGCTTGTTGCCCTCCAGAACCCGGCTATCCGTGCACCCCTCCGCGGGGCAATCCTAGTACAGAAAGTAAAATATACATACAACGGGTACATCGACCGCAACCAGGTCGTGCCCCAAAATAATAATACAAACAGGCAGTGACGGCAGTCCACATGTCGGACGCTCGCCCCGCAATATCAAATGTACATAATACAACAGCACACTGTACTAGCATTGCATCCAGGCTATCCCTACGACCGATCCGCAACAACACAGCAAATACATAGAACATCAACGTGAAAGTCACGTTCGCAAATCCGTCTAACCGGGCTATAGCAGTTAGACAGGATTTACCGATCGAGTGACATTCACGGTCGCAGATATAATGTAAATACTGTGAAAAATGTGTTTAAAATTTTCCGATTGACCAAAAATTAACAAGTGGGCCCCAAAGCAATACTGTAGCAGTTAAAGAAATTCTGGGCCCAATGTTATTATTCCAAAACCCCTAAAAACAGCCCAGAAGCCCACTGGAGAAAATTGAAACAGTGAGCTCATTATAGTGCGGCGGAACCGCGGCCCAAAGGGGGGTTTGGCCGCGGTTCCGCGCTCCAACTATGGCATCACTCAGTCGAATTTCTACCGTGGCCTTACAATTTCCAGTACATCAATTTTCTGCAACCTGAAAAAATTTTGGAGACTGAAAAATTCTGACAGAAAACTGATGTAAAGACAATACGGGTTTTGGAACATTTTATCGATCGGAACTGAAAAACACATTACACCAAGCTAGACTAAGTTAATGGGGAGGCTCTGATACCACTGTAAGTGCACGGCGGCGCCCCGGCCGTCAATCCGACGCCGGAATGCGGAAGCGGTGAAAAACTTTAATTTTGCGGACTTAGCAAACCGGCACCACCGCGCACTAAACACCCGGATCGTAACCATTAACAAGTCTAAGCTAACTAGAAGATGGGTTAGAGATATACCGACGATCCAAGTCCTCCGGTCTTCTCGTCATCGTCCCGATCTTCTGCGGAATGTCCCGTCTCCTCCTCGTCGCCGGAAGTGCACCACATCGCCTACTTTGTTTACGGGCTCCCACCTCAATGCCGAGGCAACTCGGGGACGAAGCCGGCTACTCGACGTACCCAAGATTTGCTGTAGAATATAATGTGGATAGCATGTCTCATTTTGGGATTATGGAGTTGCCTTTTTGTGGAGGAAGAAGAACTTGGAGAGAGGTGGGAAAAATGTGGCATACCAAAAAAAAAAATGAGAGTAACATTTTTCCACACCCAAAATGAAATGAATCCCTTCCCCTTTTGGAATGGCCGGCCCCCCCACTTCACAAGTGTGATTGGAGAGAGAAAGAGAAAAGGTCAACGGGGTGGGTGGAACAATAATGAAAAAGGGAATCATGAAAGAACATGATAACAAACAAAAACCACACACAACCACAACCATCAAGTCCACAAAGTCAATCCATCATGAGAAGGAGAAGTCAATGATGGTGCACATCATGAAAACCATCATGATGCCAAAAGATGCAAAGAACCCCCTCCACAAATGCCTATTTGCAACAATGCAAATAAACCCTCCTCCACCAATCTTCGGCCAATGAACGGAACAATGGAAATTGGCCGAAACGGAAAGCAAACTGGCAACTCCAGAAAACTGGTCCCGTAATAAATTACAGGAAAACCCCGATACTGTGCATACACACCCGCATCTGTATTTCGACCGAAATACAAATTCAATGAGACAAAATCTACACTGTACTATACTAGGATCCGGCTTAAACCAAAGCCGGCTAGTAATATCTGTTCGATCCTGATCCGTGCAATACCGCACGTATCTGATCGAACCCTGCCATATAACCATACGGCCTATAGTACAAACTGTCCGATCCTGATCCGTGCAATACCGCACGTATCTGATCGGACCTTGCCATATCTCCATACGACCTCTACAACCTTTCGCCCGAAAGCTGAGTAACAGAATGTGGGGGACTTTAAAGACTCGTCAACACCTTGGTTGTGGATTTAACCACTAGCACGTCAGAAGTATAAGCCAATACGTGACGGGCTACCAGGTACTGACTAAAAGGGACGTCTGTGAGCGAACTTAGCCCGACAACCCTACTGAGCCTGTCAGTGACAATATCCGTACAGTCCGGTCCGTTCGTCTATGAGTATCGCATGGCGGGCCTAGGGGGTTGGTAAAAGTCAGACCCCCAAAAGCGGTACAAGTCGTGTCGGAGTGTAGCCCAGAACACCCTGAGATACTACTGGAATACCTACCAGTAAATCTCCTTGCCTTGGCCAAAGACTTTGTGTAATGGCTCTCCTAGACACAGCACGACCTCACCCCCAATACCGGGAGAGACGAACCCCTGAAGATACGCTCACTGCCTCCATGTGGCTCGGGACTGTACCCAACTAAAACCTGTTTGCACGACTCCTTTGAGCCGTGGTAGGGTAGTAATCAAAGTACAGTGGGAACTCACACGAGACAAATGACGATCCCCAGGTCGATGAACTAACCTGCACACATGTCACCAGGGAACTGCCATCTGACGTCTGGTATATGACCAACTAGCATGTTCCCGGCGAGTCCTGTCCAGTGTACTCATAACCCAATGAGCACCTGTATACATCTTAGGTGATCCAACTGACACCAGTGGCTTGTGAGACCGGCCACCGCCCCTCGTCGGGGTCTCGACTGTATACACTAGTCTACTAATGGAGTATCGATGCCCGGTCTCGAAACTCCCACGACTAGGGACCTTTTAAGGATATGCTTGTAGACCCCCAGCTCCCACTTATATGATCGCCCTCATACTGCTGGTGGTCAAGCAAGAATCCTAGGGGCTCTATCAACGTGTAATAGCGACGTGTCAGGTCACTTAAAACAGTACACGATGATAAAGGTAAACCAGATAGCATACTATCATCTCGAGTAAGACTGTCCTACCGGGATAGGTCCTCCCTCAATCATTACAATCACGTACCTGTGACCTAATAATTGACTCTGAGGGCACTATCTCCAACAGAGTTAATAGAAAAACAGTTTTCAATTACGAACACACTTGAAGCTGAAGCATCACCATGCTTCTTCTTGAGTGCTAGGTACTCAATACAGTTCCTCTTCCAGTGTCCCGTCTTCTTGCAATGGAAACATTCACCTTTCCCCGATTCCCCAACCTTGGACTTGCCTTTTCCCTTCTCCTTTTTGACTCCACCCTTAGGTTTGGTGGGTTTCTTCTTCATCTTTCCTTTGGCCTTAGCCTTCGGGTAAGAGGAGGAGGTTTGCCCAACACTCATAACGGGAGTCTTCACTGACTTCAGTGTGCTCTCTGCACTCCTTAACATATTAAGGAGTTCAGGCAATTCCTTCTCCATGTTGTGCATGTTGAAGTTAACGATGAACTGAGCAAAAGTGGAGGGGAGAGACTGCAGAATAATATCTGTATACTGTTCATTGTCCATTGTCCACCCAAGGTCCTCAAGCTCTTCTATGAGAGCTATCATTTTCAGAACATGGTCTCCTACTGCTGTGCCAGCGGTCATGCGCATCTGAAACAGTTTCTTAGACGCTTCGTATCGTAATACGCGGGATTGCTCTCAATACAACTCTTTTGTATGGAGGAATATGGCTTTTACGTCCATATTCTCGTGCTGCTTCTGATGTGTGTTATCCATCGATGGAAGCGCGAGGTATTTTACCGTGGCACAGTCAGAGTCCCATGTCTTGTGGATTTCCCTATCCGAAACTGAAGATTTAGGACCTAGGGGGGCAAGGCTGGAGCTGTAAGGACATATGATACTTTATCATAAGTCAAGACTATGTTTAAATTCCTCAGCAAGTCTTTATAGTTGGTCCCATTCAGCTTGTTTTTGTCTAATAAAAGATTAAGTCCTATCATGGATATCTGCCATTAAGAGAGAGAAAAGAATACACTCAGTGAAAGCTCTTGCAAAGATCAGATTTGTTATTATCTTGTCTAACCGATGTCTCCCACTGTTTTTATCAAATTTTCTGTAAAACCTTTAAAAAGAAAACTAGCCGGGATTAATTACATTCCACAACTTCGCTAAACTCTCAGCCAGGCCAGTGCCGGTACTTGAGGGAGGTTCCCCGAGCTTTCACACGGACCTAATTAAAGTAAACCTCGTCTTCCAAGAGGCGTAGCCCTTTTTGGCACCTTTCTAGACACCTACTGAGTCAGCTAATTGTAAAGTGCAAAATTCTCCCAGGAGCAACATTTGCTCGCAGTGGGATCGAGATCCTACTATCATATAGAAGGTATACAATCTCATTATAATTTTCAACTCTTGAAATTCCCAATATTATTTTTACCCCTAGTACTTATGACCGTAACTAAAGTCAACATATCATAAGTACTAGTCAAGTTCTTCCCGTCATTTCGTGATTAACTAGACCCACCCACATGACCCTTACTAAAGTCAACATAATCATATGAATGTCCTAACTAATCTGCATCATATGCAGTGTAGGAAGACATCACTCAGCTACCGTACACTGCGCCTTAACTAAAGTCAAAATACGCAGTACGAATACTAAGTACTCTACTTCCTAAAATGACGGAGGGTTGCGGATAGTTTTTAAGAAAACTTTTGACGCTTTGAACTTGATATCGTTGTAGAATCTAATGGGTTTAAAAGGAGTGGCTTAATTTCCGCATTTTGAAACTTGCTTTTTCAAAAAAGGCCGAGCATGTTTAAAATCTGATTCCACAACATCTTTTTAGGTTCATTTATCTTTTACATTAATCTCATTAATTTAGCCCCATCATTTAAATCCTAAGCAATTACAAAAAGAAACGAAAATATAACGTACACTTATGCCACTCGCATTCGTCACAGTGTCCTGATATCCACCGTTATGTTACTTAACTAACGGCATACCGGGACGGGGCTAGTGCGGGTGCAAAACATAAGTAACGTCTAATATATATCATATATATAAAATATTGCATTCGTCTCAGATATCTATTAAATGATCACATCAGATAATAAAAGCAGCAGAAGCACATATAGGATATCTAGGAGGTCCGTATTTTGTATTTATCCAGCAATAAAAATACAGATTCCACGGTCGCGATGAATAGCCAAGCATACACCCCTAGACCCCTACGAGAGCGGCATGCGACCCTACCAATTCTGGAGTTTAGGAAACCCGGTCTTGACTCCTCGAGATGGACTCCCACTGAACCCTAGAACCCGGTCACTTATGCCCTCCTCCTTGGGTCTATCCTAATGCGGAAAAGTAAATAATATACAACACTGGTGACAACAACCTCAACCCGGAAGTGCCCCAAATAAAAGAATATTACATACAATTTAATTTTACATAATGAAAAGAAACTCTCATCTCACATAAAAACCCCCGGCTATTCATTGCGACAATCCTGCACATCAAATCTCATCGACACATAATATCAAATATCATCAACGTAAGTAAGTATGCATCCACCGATCGTCATTGATGTATAGCAACGAAAACTGGTAATACAACTACATACTACACTTACGGTCACAGAGAAAGAAAATGAAAAAAAAATACAACAATTTGAATCTTAACTGCCTTTAAACAACACAAACCCGGAATATCACATATACAAGATTTCATGCCTAAATAATGTAAAGCTCGCATTTGGGTCTCATTCAAGAAAACACTTTTTCAAACTAAACCGGATAATTCAACAAGATTTCCGTTTATCCCGAGATCGAACTGCTAGATTTACACGCAACAAACAAATTTGTAGATTCCAATTATTGTATCACATACTATTAAACTAGGCGCAGTTAAAACATTCGATCGAACGATTTAAACAACCACAGACTGCTCTAAAATCTCAACACTTGAGCAGTTTTTAAAAATACCAGTAACAGAAGCAAACACATACGGGCCAGCACAAGAAACTACGGCCCAGGAATCACCTACGGCGCCACGGAACCGCCGCAACAAGGCCACTCTGGCCATGGTTCCGCGGTCGTACGGTCAATTTAGGGCATCGTATTTCCGGTGGGCCCATATATTTCCCTGCTTAATTTTTTACAAATTTTTAATTTGAAAAAATCCAGGATTTTGAAAATTTTCCAGAGAGCACTCCCCGGGTGTCGTTTTTCGTCCGTTCGATATTTTCAACGTCGTCTAGGTTACTACAAAGCTCTAGCTTGGCTCTGATACCACTGTAGGGTTTCCTTAACACCTCTATTAGGGTTTTGAAGCATCACACATGCCATAACAATAAAATTATGAGGTGCTAAGTAAACTATACTATGAATCAAACTAGAATTTATGAAGTAACTATTAATAGTATCAAATTTTAAGACTTGAGTTATACTAAGTGATGAGACTACAACTTTTGTAGACCTCTTTGGAAGACTCATTTTCTTTGGAAGGGTTCGCTTGATCAACTCCTCATCCACGACGATCCACCCGAAGCTCTTTGCCCTAAGCTTGTTGCTTCCTTCGATATTTGAAAATCTTGAAACACAACACCCTACACAAGATAGCAAAGGTTGTGTAGGATGATGAAGTGGTTGCTATTCTTAGTTAATACCTTTTTCTTTTATTTCTCTAACTCTATTTTAACAATTAAAAGAGAGCTAGAGTGAGGAGGAAGAAAATGGCTCTCTCTTTTTCTTTTGCAGTGCATAATAATAAGAATGAAAAAGAAAATGAAAGAGAGATATATATCTTATCATAACCATAACTATAGTTAAATCATATCTAGATATTTTTATTTAGGGTTAAAGGAAAAAGGAAAAAGAAGCATGGTTGAGTTAAATTCAACCATGGAAATCTGTAGAAATGTGTAGAAGGAATGACTCATTAATCTTTTTCTTTCACCTTTAACTTTAATGAAAATATCCATATACGTATTTATCTACAATATGATTCTTATATTGCCATCCTCTTTGTATCATCAACCATGATACATTTCATGTATGTATGTGTGTATGTACATCATCATGTACATATACATGCATGTATCCATAAGAAGAAAAGGATTTAAATAAATAATATAAAAGTCAAAATTAAATCAACACTTGATTTAATAAATCGGTCATATCTTATACGACCCGACTAATATTAAATGCTCGATTAAAATACAGTATCACATACTTGTATTTAATCGAGCCTTCGCACATATCTCATATGCGCACCACTTCGTTTCGCCTGAGCCGAGAAACTTTTATGTGGGACTCTAAGACTCGTCAATACGCCTGCAGCAGGTGATGATCATATCAAACACCCACAAGCCGCAAGCGGTCAGCTAAACGTAACGGCTACCCGGGTATTGAGCGATCGGAATAAGAACAAGCGAACCTGTCAAAACTCCTGTCAATCCATCCGGCAACACTTACCGTACAGCCCGGTCTCTCGTCAGATATGCTGCATATCGAGTCTAAGGTTGGAATCGTCGACCCCAATAACTCAATAAGTCATGCCGGTATTGTTAGTTATATGTATGCCCTAGAGGCCATTACTGTACATTGGATGTATATTGTAGTGGATGCTGGGACATATATAGGGAGGACTTTCTTGCTCGACATGATAGTATGCTATCTGGTTGCTCTTTACCTTAACGTGTACACTGATTGTCTCTCTGTTACATGTTGGTAAAGCCCTTAGGATGTGTACTTGACTACCTGGACTATGATGCGGATCATACTAGTGGGGACATGGTAGTCCATAAGTACATCCTTCAAAGTCCCTAGTCGTGGGTGTATCGAGACGGGGCATCGATATACCAGAGTAGACTAGCGTGTACCTTCTCGACCCATACAGATGGGTGATGGATGATCCCATATCCATTGGTGTTTGACATCAGAGATGATATACGGGTGCTCAGTAGAGACTGGGTACACTGGACGGACTCGCCGAGAACTCCCAGATGGTATTATACCTTACGTCAGATGACAGTTCTCTGGTGACACTGGTACAGAGTAGTCTGTTGACCCGAGATCGTCATAGAGTCTTGTGTGGTTCCCACTGTGCTTTGATTTCCATCTTACCACGTCCAAGAGGGCGTGCAAAACGGTGGTTTTTGGGTACAGTCCCGAGTCACATGGAGGCAATGAGCGATAGGAGGGGATTCGTCTCTCCCAGTATAGGGAGTTGATGTTGCGCTGTGTACGATTGGCTATAACAGGAAATCCCTGGCCAGGGTTGCTGAGATTTACTGGTAAGTGTTATCAGTAGTTTCTCGAATTGTTATAGACCTCATATCGACACGACTTATCGAGCTATTGGGGTCTGACGTTTACCACCCCTAGGCGAGATATGCGACATATCAGACGACGAGACCGGACTGTATGGTAGTGTTACTGGTTGGATTCACTGGAGTGTGAGCGGGCTTGCTCGTCGATCTTCTGATCGCTCAATACCCGGGTGGCCGTTACGTTTAGCAGACCGCTTGCGGCTTGTGGGTGTTTGATATGATCATCATCTGCTGCCGGCGTATTGACGAGTCTTTAGAGTCCTACACAGTGGTTTCCTGGCTCAAGCGAAACGAAATAGGAGCGCATATGAGATGTGTGCGGGACCGAGAATAATGCGTGTATGTGATACCGTATTCCATTCTCACAATAAATGTATCGATTGGTTGTATGCGATATAACCTAGTTATCGATTCAAGCATTGATTCGATAAACCGATACATAGGATACTAGTCGGTTATATGCGATATGACCGGATCATTAAATCAAGTGTTGATTTAATGATTTAATGTATAATTATATATTTGATATATTACTTTGCATTAACTAGTATTGGTTCACTTTATATGGATTTTCTCACTTGGATTGCACAAGTTGTATATGTGATATACTTTTGTGCAGTTGATTATATCATGTTTGATGATACATGTTTGCTAGGGTTTTTGTGTAGAGATCAAACCATGGTTACATGATAATGGTTAGGGTTTTGTTTTATTCTTTTATCTTATTTAATTATTCATTTTGGAATATTATAAGCATAAAAAGAAAATGGTTGCTAATTTTGGATTCTAGTTGAAGCTTCTTGAACTTTTGACTATGTGACCATTTTTGTCTCATGCTTAACCCTAACCACTTCATTTAACCTTAGTTTAGTCTCTACACTTTACCATGGTTATTATTATGATAAGTATCCTTTTCCTTTTCTTTTTAATTAACATATCATATTCATAATCTTCTTCTTCTTCATCTTCTTCCTTGAAGAAAACCTTACCTCATCAATGGTGGATTGATGAAACAAGTGAGAAATCCAATTCTAAAGTCTACCCACTTCCTATTTCTTCATCCTCTACCTCTTGCCAAGTAGTATAGTGTGTTTTCTTCACAAGTTTCTTGACTTGGTGAAGTCGGAGCTTGATTTAGCGATGCCTCGACGTAGATCATCTTTGGCATGGACATCGACGACCTAGCTCGCCATTTCTCCGACGAAGCCGACGCTAGAGCCCGGGAATTCATTTGGACAGCAAAGGGACATCGTTGCGGAGCTATGGAGGTGGAGCACCGGATCTACAAAGGTTGTATTTCCGTTTCTTTGTAGTTAAGTTGTTAACTAGATTATATTTTCGCCTAGTTTTCTAGCCAACGGTCCGTAGTCGGGTTTCTCGGCACCTAGAATTTTTGAAATTGGCATGATCGATGCCTTGTGAGACCTCCTTAGGGTGCCTAGGAACCCTACAGGTATATGGTCTATAACAGATCGAGAAACTTACTGATAACACTTATCAGTAATATCTGAGTAGCCCTAGCCAGGGACATCCCGTTATAGCCAATCGTGCACAGCACAACATCAACCCCCAATACCGAGAGAGACGAAACCCCTCCTATCGCTCACTGCCTCCATATGCCTCGAGACTATACCCAAAATCCACCAGTTTGTACGACTCAGTAGAGCCGCATAAGGGTGGAGATCAAAGTACAGTGGGAGGACATACAAGACTCTATGACGATCTCGGGTCTACAGACTAACCTGTACCAGTGTCACCTGAGAACTGCTATCCGACGTATGATTTAATACCATATAGGAGTTCTTGGTGAGTCCGTTCAGTGTAGCCAGTCTCACTGGGTATCCGTATGCTATCTTCGGTGTCAAGACACCAGACGGATATGGGATCATCCATCGCCCATCATATGGAACAAGAATGGTATACGCTAGTCTAAACTGGAATATTGATTCCCTATCTCGATATACCTACGACTAGGAACATTTCAAGGATATGCTTATAAACTACAGATGTCCCACTAGTATGATCCGCATCATAATCCCAGTAGTCAGGCCAGTATTCTTTGGGCTTTATCAACATGCACTAAATGAATATAAACATGATCAAGTGAACATATGATAAAGTAAAACTAGATAGCATACTATCATGTCGAAAAAGACTGTCCTCTGAATATATATATACATATCAGTACATACACTATCTCATAATGGCCTCTAGGGCATACATATATCCAACAACATTCGCCAACTTCTTTGGCTGCAACATTTGCACCATTCCCTACTTTTGCTGAATGATCACCCTCTCCCAGTTCCTTACCTTTCCCTAGCCCATGTAACATATTACATATGTGGGATCCTGATCCGGTATCTAATATCCAGGACGTAGAATGAACTGAGAAAAAGTTCTCAATAACTAACACACCCGAAGAAGTTGCATCAGCATGCTTATTCTTCGTTTAAGCGGTGTGAGAATCTGGATATTCTCATGTTCCCTGCTCGGATTTATAACAATTATAAGTTAGTGCGGGACAAACGTTCCCCTGCCCAGTATAAAAAGCAGGTTCAGTCAATACATCCATATTATTATCTTGATTAGGACCTGACATGGTCGATACCGAGAGAGAGAGAGAGTAGAAAATGTAAGTGCACGGCGGCGCCCCGGCCGTCAATCCGACGCCGGAAAGCGGAAGCGGTGAATAACTTAAATTTTGCGGACTTAGCAAACCGGCACCACCGCGCACTATAACCCGGATCGAAAACCATTAACTAGTCTAAGCTAACAAGAAGATGGGTTAGAGATATACCGACGATCCAAGTCCTCCGGTCTTCTCGTCATGGTCCCGATCTCCTGCGGAAAAGTCCCGTCTCCTCCTCGTCTCTAGAAGTGCACCACATCGCCTACTTCTTTTACGGGCTCCCACCTCAATGCCGAGGCAACTCGGGCACGAAGCCGGCTACTCGACGTGCCCAAGGTTCGCTGTAGAATGTGTAGTAGAGGAAGTCTCATATGGGGTTATGGAGTTGTGCCATTTTGTGGAGAAAAAGAGAGGAACTTTTGGAAAGGAACTAGAGGGCTTTTCTAGCAAGCATGAGAAAACAATATGCCACCCCAAAAATGAATCAATCAACCCCCCCAAAAAATGGCCGGCCAATGCAAGGTGATGGAATGAGAGAGCAATGAGAGTGAGGGAGTGATATCATCAAAAACAAAAGATCCAACCACAACCATAATCAAAAGAGAGAGAGAAAGGAATGGTTATGATATCAAGTAATGATCACAAGCAAAACCAATACTCCACCACCAACCACCAACCTCATCATCAACAACCATGATGAGCCAAAAGTCATGCCATCATGACAAGAAGAGGTCAAGGTCAATGAAAAGATGTCATGATACAACAATAAGCAAAGAACCCCTCCACAAACACTTATTTGCAACAATGCAAATAAGCCCTCCTCCACCAATCTTCGGCCAATGAACGGAACAATGGAAATTGGCCGAAACGGAAAGCAAACTGGCAACTCCAGAAAACTGGTCCCGTAATAAATTACGGGAAAACCCCGATACTGTGCATACACACCCGCATCTGTATTTCGACCGAAATACAAATGCAATGAGACAAAGTCTACACTGTACTATACTAGGTCCGGCTTATACCAAAACCGGCTAGTAATATCTGTTCGATCCTGATCCGTGCAATACTGCACGTATCTGATCAAACCCTGCCATATAACCATACGGCCTATAGTACAAACTGTCCGATCCTGATCCGTGCAATACCGCACGTATCTGATCGGACCTTGCCATATCTCCATACGGCCTCTACAACCTTTCGCCCGAAAGCTGAGTATCTGAATGTGGGGGACTCTAAAGACTCGTCAACACCTTGGTTGTGGATTTAACCACTAGCACGTCAGAGGTATAAGCCAATACGTGACGGGCTACCAGGTACTGACCAAATGGGACGTCGATGAGGAAGCTCACCCCGACACCCAACTGAGCCTGTCAGTGACAATATCCGTGCAGTCCGGTCCGTTCGTCTATGAGCATCGCATGGCGGGCCTAGGGGGTTGGTAAAAGTCAGACCCCCAAAAGCGGTACAAGTCGTGTCGGAGTGTAGCCCAGAACACCCTGAGATACTACTGGAATACCTACCAGTAAATCTCCTTGCCTTGGCCAAGGACTTTGTGTAATGGCTCTCCTA
This sequence comes from Agapanthus africanus, assembly GCA_030015575.1. Classification (NCBI taxonomy): domain Eukaryota; kingdom Viridiplantae; phylum Streptophyta; class Magnoliopsida; order Asparagales; family Amaryllidaceae; genus Agapanthus; species Agapanthus africanus. The sequence goes on from CM057350.1 coordinate 245,195,319, forward strand.
GACACAGCACGACCTCACCCCCAATACCGGGAGAGACGAACCCCTGAAGATACGCTCACTGCCTCCATGTGGCTCGGGACTGTACCCAACTAAAACCTGTTTGCACGACTCCTTTGAGCCGTGGTAGGGTAGTAATCAAAGTACAGTGGGAACTCACACGAGACAAATGACGATCCCCAGGTCGATGAACTAACCTGCACACATGTCACCAGGGAACTGCCATCTGACGTCTGGTATATGACCAACTAGCATGTTCCCGGCGAGTCCTGTCCGGTGTACTCATAACCCAATGAGCACCTGTATACATCTTAGGTGATCCAACTGACACCAGTGGCTTGTGAGACCGGCCACCGCCCCTCGTCGGGGTCTCGACTGTATACACTAGTCTACTAATGGAGTATCGATGCCCAGTCTCGAAACTCCCACGACTAGGGACCTTTTAAGGATAAGCTTATAGACCCCCAGCTCCCACTTATATGATCGCCCTCATACTGCTGGTGGTCAAGCAAGAATCCTAGGGGCTCTATCAACGTGTAATAGCGACGTGTCATGTCACCTAAAGCAGTACACGATGATAAAGGTAAACCAGATAGCATACTATCATCTCGAGCAAGACTGTCCTACTGGGATAGGTCCTCCCTCAATCATTACAATCACGTACCTGTGACCTAATAATTGACTCTGAGGGCACTATCTCCAACAATCTCCCACTTGCACTCAAGGCTAATTATTGCGATGTCGCATACTCACAGCCCGTGTGATACCGAACACCCAACTCCTCTACTAGTCAGTCTCACAAAGCTCGTTTGCGGAACTATTGCGTTCGAGGAATAGCCTCAGTGAGTGGATCCGCTTAGTTGTTTCTTTCTATGTCTCTCTATATCTCAAGTTCGCGGAGAAACCTATCTCCCGAAATGAGCAATACCTGTCTTAGAATGTGTCTGGATGTCTGATGGGACATAGCTCATAAATGAACTCCAAATCCAAACTTCTTAGACTATATCGTCAACTGAACTTAATCAGTATCCTGCGCGCCATGCCTCCCTCAGTATTGCCTTGGACCACCTGTCCAAAATACTGCCCCTCATCAGAAGTAAAACTATAGCTCTGACAACCTCCTTGTCGTCCATGTCACCTTGGAAGCCTGGAACGATAACTGTTTCCCGAATGAGGCTGTCGTTATCATATCCCTAGAACATCCACTTATGTTCTAAAACTGCTTCCGACTGTTTCTCCAGGATTGGATTAATGTCAACTTATTGCATCTAGTGCAAGAACAACATCTGGTGTGGTACTTGACATCTCATGATTGACTCAATTGCCTGAGCAAGTGATCTGCCAATCATGCACATCCCTCTCCCCTTTAGTCTGTAAGACACCTTTGGAGAGGGTGACTCCATTACCTGCAGGTACACTACCGTGCCAGGAGTCGTCCATCCTAAATACTCTTAGAATGCTGACAAGTACCCTGATTGGGAAACCACCCAAATCTAGATCTAAAACCATAGATCTAGTAACCAGTATGTCTGATATAAAATCCATTTCTTTTGTGGAGAAACAATTGTGTGACGACCAAAGTATAACCGATCGTAGTGTAGGAGTTTCTTTTCCTACTCTGTGTATATCATCCAAATACCAGGATATCACACCCTACTACCTTCTCAACAGATCCATCCCCTATTCTGACGAAGTCAAACCCATGACTGTCACGTCAGAAATAGATGATCTATCTCCGCTACATCTGCTCTAGTCTATAAATAGACATAAGCAACCTGTCCACCAATGCTTCCGCTGCTCCCACTGACTACGATAACCCTCTGGCAGAGTCATATAGACGTACACTTCTAAAACTGGTTTAGAACGACGCTATACTCATCCTCCCGCCGGGTCTCGTAACCTGGAACAACAGCAATGGCAATTGTGGGTAAACAAGAACTTCCCTGTCACCGTCCTTGAGGCTACCGGAGTACCTCTCGGGTGCCTGAAGTTACCCACCTTATCTGCGGAGTGGCCAATGGAATGTCAATTCAGATTGAATCTTTAGGTTCCTTATCAAATCTTCAGTAATCGTTTGTGGTTCTGGAATCACTTCCAGTTCTACCATACTCCCACTACTGTTTTCCTGAAAAAATCCATTTTTAATTTAAAACTGTGGCGAGTCAAGAACAATATTGCTATTGATCTTCCAGATGGTAGAAAATCAACCCGCGTCATAGCCTGGGTCAACCCACAAACAGCCATTACAGAAACGTGCCTTGAGTTGTCCAGTATCTGGTTTTAATCATAAACCGGACAACTCCCCGTACCTTAACATCGTTAAGATATGAACTGTTCTATATCCAATATAGAAACAGAGGCACTGATTTAATTGAACCAGATTCAAATCATGCAGCTGTCCCCAGCGCATGTCAACTAAATGGAAGGAGGCCGATCAGCGTTACTCAACTTAGGAATACTTCCAATTATGAGTAACCTGAAAGAAAAGCAAGATCTCTTTATCATTACTATCAACTGAATACCACAAGTATCTACATCTTCAATCTCTTTGAAGAATCCCGATACTTGCTACACCTGGTTCTCTACTCTATTCAAATACCTGTAACCTCTCAAAATTCGGACCCTGTGTTTCCACGAAACACCGGTCTAAAAACTAGAGAAGTCATAAGTAAACCGAATATAGTACGAGGACCTACCCCTCTGTCCTGATGGACCCTGGACAACATACAATACTCTGTATAAGTCCCTTGAGTCTGATAACTCATTCACTGTGTGTCGTAGGTTGAAAACTGTACTTATGGTTAAGAAGAATTACACCGCTGTTTAATGCTCCTTACCTAACCATCCACTGATATAGGTAAATGTCGTAGACATAATTTCAGAAAGGTATATCTCACTCTATGAAAATAGACGTACAGATATATCAATTTGAAATTGGTGCATAACAGCGGATATTCAAAACCAAATATTTGCCGACCGGCAAACAGCCCAGGTGATTTCCTCAAATATCACCGATTACAACGAATCCCGATATAATGAGGATAATCACCCAATTCCCAATAACTTACTCCCCCTCATCATCTGTAAAACCATACAGATGTGAGAATCGTACCTGGTAAATACATACCCTGGAGTAAGTATCTAATCGGGAAATCAGTTCTCTTTTAACATTACACAGTGAAACTGAAACATTGAAATGTTTCGTTGGGGTATCCTGGTATTCCTAGTAATGCCTCATCCATTATCCAAATTCACAACTGTAACCGTATAATTCTTTGCCACCTCTCCAAATCCCTTCATATGTCTTTAGTCATTACCTTCTGTACACCCTTTTAGGCCAAATGGTTTTCTTCCTTCCCTACCGTTCGGCACCAGCCTATGGTTTGGAAGAAGACTATCCAATAAGCATAATGGGTGTACTGTCCGCATCCTAGGAACACTCGCAATGAGAGAGGGTGAAGATAAAAGACAACCGAATAAACCTTATTCCTATTTCTCCTGAACCAGAATCCATCCCCGAACTGGAACAAGTTCCATTCGAGTTCGTATATAACCATACGATGGAGTATCCAAATAAACTGTGGATCTTCGTAGTGATACGGAGTGTCCTGGAGAAATACAAAGGTGATGTGGGAGTGGTAATGAAATATTTGGTTTGGTCGTGAATATCTGTTGCAATTTACTTTGCCCTCTTACTAATCCCTCGCTTTGTCTGAACTTAATACCTTCTGCACACCATCGTTATGCTAATTGGTTTTCTTCATTCCCTACCGGTCGGCACCAGCCTAAGGTTTGGAAGAAGACAATCCAATTTGCGTAATAGGTGTACTACCCCTAAACCAAGGAGTACTCGTAACCTGAGAGAGGGTAAAAGGAAAAGACAACTGAATAATCCCATCCGTTTTCTCCAGAACCGGAAACCATCCTCGAATAAATTCTTTCGAGTTCGTATCTAACCATACGATGGTTTTGTCCAATGGAAGTGGACGTTCGTAGTAATACGGGGTGTCCTGGAGAAAAGGGTAAAAGTAGGAGTGGCAATGAGGTTTGCAACTCTGACAATCCAAAAGCCGGTGTTTTAGAAGGTTCGGTCAACTTGGTCACTGAGTCAAAGTCTTAGGGTCGGGTCAATGGTCGCTGCCAAAGAGAGAGAGAAAAGAAACACTCAGCGTGCACTCTAACCTAGATCAGAATGGTTACCAATTTATCTAATCTGGAATCCTCCCACTGTACCTCAAATTCTCCTCCAAACCTGAAAGAAGAATTAGTCGGGGTTATCCGAGGAGTATACCAACTCATCAGTGGGAATCGGGATCCAACTATCATTGCATGATAACGTGACGGAATCCGCTCACGCTATCACACTCCAGAAGGTATGCGCATATCTGGCAAGTTTCAGTTCTTTTGAAACTCCCGATGTAATTTCTGCCCCATGCTCTTATGACCTTGACTTTGGCCAACAAATCATAAGTCACATGTCAAGTTCTACCCGTCATTCTCCAGGTTGATTCGAATCCACCCGCACAAGCCCTTGACTTTGGCCAACAAGGCTATACGACTGTTCCAAACCAACGCATCTATCTATGCTGCATATGAATAACCAACAGCTACCAAACACTGTGCCTTGACTTTGGCCAACAAACACAGCTTGAATACTATTGACTACCCATATGAAACGACGGAGGGCTACGAATGGTTTCTGGCGAAAACCTTTAACGTAAAGAACTTGATATCGTCGAAGGAACGGATAGCTTTTAAAAATATAGTGACGAAAACCGTTGCTAAAGAGGTCACTCCCGGTGAAGGGATCTCGGCTCTTTCCCCGTAGAATGGGGTGCAGGATATTCCAACTGAATACCACGATGCAAAGCAAAAGCAATCGGCTATAATGAAATTAATGCCCTGACGCAAACTTTTGTCCAAGGGGTCACTCCCGGTGAAGGGATCTCGGCCCTTGCCTCGTCGACTGAGGAGCAGGATATTCCAAATGAATACCACAATGCAAAACAAAAGTGAACGTCCTTGCAATAACAGCTTTTTGAAAAAGTGTTCCAACAACATCAGATTAGGTTTGTTTTTAACTTGCATTGATCCGAATCAATGCAGTCCCATCAATTGATCACACCAAAATGAACGAAAATATACTGATGTACGTATATGCCATCCGCATTCGCCACTGGGTCCCGTCATTACCCGTTAGGTTAGCTTACTAACGACAGAGCGGGGACTGGACTAGCGCGGATGCAAAACATATACTACATCTACTAATATATATACCAATATATTATATTCGCTCAAGGCGTGAATAAAAATGCAACATCACAGAAAATGTACAGCATCACAGAAACAATACAGATATCTGGGATCCCCGGGTTTCACAGAGCCACTACTGAAACCCGACGTTCCCCTGGTCGTGTGGATAGCCTGTGCAATGAAATCCTAGACCCCTACGGGCACGGCAAGTTACCCGCCAAAACCTGAAGCGAGGCAGCCCCCTTCAGCAACGTGAATGGACCACCCAGCACTTCACGGAATCCGGTAACTTGGGCACCCCTCCTGGGTCAACCTGTACCCCCTACGAGTGCGGCGAATAGCCCGCCAATCCTAGAGTGAAGCCCCCTCCGTCTCAATGCCATGAGATGCGGGCTTGTTGCCCTCCAGAACCCGGCTATCCGTGCACCCCTCCGAGGGGCAATCCTAGTACAGAAAGTAAAATATACATACAACGGGTACATCGACCGCAACCAGGTCGTGCCCCAAAATAATAATACAATCAGGCAGTGACGGCAGTCCACATGTCGGACGCTCGCCCCGCAATATCAAATGTACATAATACAACAAAACTGTACTAGCATTGCATCCAGGCTATCCCCCACGACCGATCCGCAACATCACAGCAAAAACAAAACATCAACGTGAAAGTCACGTTCGCAAATCCGTCTAACCGGGCTATAGCAGTTAGACCGGATTTACCGATCAAGTGACATTCACGGTCGCAGATATAATGTAAATACTGTGAAAAATGTGTTTAAAAAATTTCCGATTGATCAAACAATTAACAAGTGGGCCCCAAAGAAAACTGTAGCACTCACAGAAACAATTGGCCCAACTTTAATATTCCAAAGCCCATATTTTAAGCCCAGAAGGCCTCTGTAAAAAAAATGGTGAAGTGATGTGAATAGTGCGCGGCGGAAGGGCCGCATAAATGGGGTTTTCGCGGCGGTTCCGCGCTCCAACTGTGGAGTTACTTCGTCAAATTTTTACAGAACTCTTATATTTTCCAGTACATTAATATTTTATAACCTGAAAAATTTTTCGAGACCAAAAATTTTCAACAGAAACTGATGCGAACTAAAATGCAGTTTTGGAACTTTTTGATCGATCGGAAATGCAAACACATTACACAAAGTTAGACTAAGTTAATGGCGAGGCTCTGATACCACTGTAAGTGCACGGCGGCGCCCCGGCCGTCAATCCGACGCCGGAAAGCGGAAGCGGTGAATAACTTAAATTTTGCGGACTTAGCAAACCGGCACCACCGCGCACTATAACCCGGATCGAAAACCATTAACTAGTCTAAGCTAACAAGAAGATGGGTTAGAGATATACCGACGATCCAAGTCCTCCGGTCTTCTCGTCATGGTCCCGATCTCCTGCGGAAAAGTCCCGTCTCCTCCTCGTCTCTAGAAGTGCACCACATCGCCTACTTCTTTTACGGGCTCCCACCTCAATGCCGAGGCAACTCGGGCACGAAGCCGGCTACTCGACGTGCCCAAGGTTCGCTGTAGAATGTGTAGTAGAGGAAGTCTCATATGGGGTTATGGAGTTGTGCCATTTTGTGGAGAAAAAGAGAGGAACTTTTGGAAAGGAACTAGAGGGCTTTTCTAGCAAGCATGAGAAAACAATATGCCACCCCAAAAATGAATCAATCAACCCCCCCAAAAAATGGCCGGCCAATGCAAGGTGATGGAATGAGAGAGCAATGAGAGTGAGGGAGTGATATCATCAAAAACAAAAGATCCAACCACAACCATAATCAAAAGAGAGAGAGAAAGGAATGGTTATGATATCAAGTAATGATCACAAGCAAAACCAATACTCCACCACCAACCACCAACCTCATCATCAACAACCATGATGAGCCAAAAGTCATGCCATCATGACAAGAAGAGGTCAAGGTCAATGAAAAGATGTCATGATACAACAATAAGCAAAGAACCCCTCCACAAACACTTATTTGCAACAATGCAAATAAGCCCTCCTCCACCAATCTTCGGCCAATGAACGGAACAATGGAAATTGGCCGAAACGGAAAGCAAACTGGCAACTCCAGAAAACTGGTCCCGTAATAAATTACGGGAAAACCCCGATACTGTGCATACACACCCGCATCTGTATTTCGACCGAAATACAAATGCAATGAGACAAAGTCTACACTGTACTATACTAGGTCCGGCTTATACCAAAACCGGCTAGTAATATCTGTTCGATCCTGATCCGTGCAATACTGCACGTATCTGATCAAACCCTGCCATATAACCATACGGCCTATAGTACAAACTGTCCGATCCTGATCCGTGCAATACCGCACGTATCTGATCGGACCTTGCCATATCTCCATACGGCCTCTACAACCTTTCGCCCGAAAGCTGAGTATCTGAATGTGGGGGACTCTAAAGACTCGTCAACACCTTGGTTGTGGATTTAACCACTAGCACGTCAGAGGTATAAGCCAATACGTGACGGGCTACCAGGTACTGACCAAATGGGACGTCGATGAGGAAGCTCACCCCGACACCCAACTGAGCCTGTCAGTGACAATATCCGTGCAGTCCGGTCCGTTCGTCTATGAGCATCGCATGGCGGGCCTAGGGGGTTGGTAAAAGTCAGACCCCCAAAAGCGGTACAAGTCGTGTCGGAGTGTAGCCCAGAACACCCTGAGATACTACTGGAATACCTACCAGTAAATCTCCTTGCCTTGGCCAAGGACTTTGTGTAATGGCTCTCCTAGACACAGCACGACCTCACCCCCAATACCGGGAGAGACGAACCCCTGAAGATACGCTCACTGCCTCCATGTGGCTCGGGACTGTACCCAACTAAAACCTGTTTGCACGACTCCTTTGAGCCGTGGTAGGGTAGTAATCAAAGTACAGTGGGAACTCACACGAGACAAATGACGATCCCCAGGTCGATGAACTAACCTGCACACATGTCACCAGGGAACTGCCATCTGACGTCTGGTATATGACCAACTAGCATGTTCCCGGCGAGTCCTGTCCGGTGTACTCATAACCCAATGAGCACCTGTATACATCTTAGGTGATCCAACTGACACCAGTGGCTTGTGAGACCGGCCACCGCCCCTCGTCGGGGTCTCGACTGTATACACTAGTCTACTAATGGAGTATCGATGCCCAGTCTCGAAACTCCCACGACTAGGGACCTTTTAAGGATAAGCTTATAGACCCCCAGCTCCCACTTATATGATCGCCCTCATACTGCTGGTGGTCAAGCAAGAATCCTAGGGGCTCTATCAACGTGTAATAGCGACGTGTCATGTCACCTAAAGCAGTACACGATGATAAAGGTAAACCAGATAGCATACTATCATCTCGAGCAAGACTGTCCTACTGGGATAGGTCCTCCCTCAATCATTACAATCACGTACCTGTGACCTAATAATTGACTCTGAGGGCACTATCTCCAACAGAAAACACTTTAGAGTATGCTCTTGCAAGATTAGATTGGTTATTATCTTATCCAGTCAGGATGGCTCCCACTGCTTTTTATCAAATCTTCCTTAAAACCCTAAAAGGTAAGACTAGCCGGGATTAATTACATATTACAAGTTCTCTAATCTTTCAGCCAGGTCAGTGTTGGTACTTTGAGGGAGGTTCCCCGTTCTTTCGCACGGACCTAATTAAAATAAACTTCATTTTCCCATAGGCATAACCCTGTTAACACCTTTCTAGACACCTACTAGACCTAATTAAGAACACCAGGATCAGGTTTGAGATCTCCTAAGTACTTTCCCAGGAGGAAGCTCTTTCTTTCCTCATTTTCATCGCCATTCGCCGGGCAAGGCAAGTAGGGCTTTCAAAATTGTCCTGTGTAAAACTCTCCCATGAGTAACTCTTACTCGCAGTAGGTATCGGGATCCAACTATCTCATAGAAGGTATGCAATCTCATTGAAAATTTCAACACTTGAAATCCCCGAAAATGCTTTTACCCCTAACGTGCTATGACCTTGACGAATGCCAACAAACCATAGTACGTTAGTCAAGTTCAACCCGTACATTTCTTGATTGAATTAAACCCACCCGCACGAATATTGGCCAAAGCCAACAAAGCCGTACGACTACCCTAACCCAATCGTATCATGTGCTGCAAATAAGCAGTAAATAGCTTCTGCACAATACGCCTTGACGAAATCAACAAACGTACCATGAATACTAAATATTACTTATCTGAAATGTCGGAGGGCTACGCAGGTTTTTTTGAAAACCATGAGCGTAATAAACTTGATAACGTTGTAGAACCAGGTGATTTTGAAAAGGAGTGTTTTTGAGGCTTTTCTAGTTTCGTTAAAGAGGTCACTCCCGGTGAAGGGATCTCGGCTCTTTCCTTATCGAATAAGGTGCAGGGTATTTCTCAAATACCGCAGTGCAAAGCAAAAAACAATAGAAGCAGTCAAAAACTAAACCGTGAGTTTATAGCATCTGCCAGTTTTGCTAAAGAGGTCACTCCTGGTGAAAGGATCTCAGCTCTTTCCTTATTGAATAAGGTGAAGGGTATATCACATATACCACTATGCAAAGCAAAAAACTGTAGCTACCATTTTTGAAAATTTGATTATACAACATCTTTTAGGTTTCTTTTCTTTTATTAATCTCATATACATCCCATCATTTATGGTTCCTAAGCATCACAGAAGGAACGAAAATACAACGTAATCTTATGCCATCCGCATTCGCCACAATGTTCCGTTATGCACCGTCAGGTTACTTAACTAACGGCATACCGGGACGGATCTAGCGTGGGTGCAAAACATAAGCAACGTTTATTATATATCATATATATACAATAATAAAGTATTCGTCTCACGCATATAATATGATCACATCACAGTATATCTGCAGCAGAAGAAACATATGAAATATTAGATATACTAGGAGGTCCGTGTTTTATTTTGAGCCTGTACAAAACACGGATTCCACGGTCACGATGAATAGCTAAACCCACATCCCAAGACCTCTACGAGAGCGGCAAGTAACTCTGCCAATTCTAGGCTTAGGAGACCCTGTCTTGACTCCTCGAGATGGCCTCCCACTGGATCCTAGAACCCGATTACTTGTGCTCCCCTCCTTGGGTCTATCCTAATGCCGAAAAGTAAATAATATACAATGGTGACATCATCCTCAACCCGGAAGTGCCCCAATAAAAGAATATTACATACAATGAATTTTACATGAATGAAAATTAAAATCCTTATCTCACATAAAAAAAACCCGGCTATTCAGAACACGATGATCCAATATAACATATCACGGCAACACATAATATCTCATATCATCAACATAAGCAAGTATGCGTATCCTGATTGTCGTTGATGTATAGCAACGAAGCCAGCAATACCCCACATACTACACTTATGGTCGCAGTGAAGAAAGTGAAAAACTACAACATTTGGAATCCAAAAACTCCTTAGACATCGTAAACCCGAAACATCACATATTACAGATTTCATGTCTAAGAATTTGAATTCCACATATTGTATCACAATCACAGAATATCAAGACGATGTTTAACATTTCGATCGAATCAACATACACTCACAAATTACCCCCGTGAGCTCAACACTTGAGCAAAGTCGAAACACTCAAAAACCGTGCCACAATGTCTATGGACCATCCATAGAAAGAGTTAACCAATGCCTCACCTATAACACCACGGAACTACGGCAAACCCTAGGGTTCGTTCACGGTTCCGTGGGCATAGAATCAAGTTAAGGTTAGTATAGTCTTCTAGGGGTTCCATAGGGGTACTTGCACGATTTTACGAATATAATCAACTTCGGAAAATTACAACACTTGGAAATTTCAGCGGGGTGTAAAATGTGGTGTGCGAAGTTCGATCGAACTGCTAAAAATAGTCAAGGTTACCAATACAGTGTTAAATTATACGAGTATGAAACACTACAAATTAGTCCCAGGTCAAACTAATCATCACATGAAAATTGGGCTAAATAAACAATACTAGGAAACCCAAAATGAACCCAAAAGAGCACAGATGGAATACGGAGGGCAGAGGAGCTCTTGGGGCCGGCCAGAACGGAAAATAAGCCTTGGTTCTCGGTCCAAATCCGAGCAGCCCTCCCCCCACCGTATTTCACCCATGTTCATAATATGGCCCATAGTTCATTCTGCACTTGTTTGAAAAAATTTTAAAGGACATTTTTGAAAATTTACAGAGAGCAAAATGGGGTTTTCATAATATCGTATTTCGAAGTCGATTTCATTTTCGTAATTGTTTTAACACCGTATCTAGAATTCTAGTTTGGCTCTGATACCACTGTTGGGCTTCCTTTGCACCTAGTCTAGAGTTTGGTAGCATCACTCATGCCACTTTAAAATTTAGAGAGGTGCATAGCAAGAAAACCATGATTCATGATAGAATTTCTAGGGTAACAAGTTTGTATCACATACAAAGAAGTAAAGAGATTAGGATTACAACCTTTTTAGTCCATTCCTTCACTTCATAAGCTCCGTGTTGAGGTCCCTTCGCTGCGATCATCAAGAACTCCGACTCTCATGAGGCTCCAAGAGATGAATGATGCATCTTGCTTGAAGTATTCTTGATCTAAGACGATCTACCTTGAAGAATCTCTAATCCAAGCTTACACTTCACTAATGAAGTAATTAGAGAAGTGAACACCCTAATCTAAGTGGCTAGAATAGATGAGGATGTTGAAGTAGGAATTTTGCTCTCATTTGTTTTCAATTTCTCACTTTTATTCACCACTTACAAAAAACCTAGTGAAGCTTTTTCAAGAGCAAGCAGAAGAAAATGATGAAGCTAAAGCTTTTGTGATGAATAATGAATTATTGTTGCGGTTACAATTGCAACCTTGAGTTATGAATGAGAGTCTTAACTCTTGTAGAGAATAAACCATAGGTTAAGGGTTTGGATTGGGTTAAAGAATATCTACACAAAATATCAAAGCTAGATAACAAAAGTCAAAGCTTCATGAAGCTTCAAGAAAGCTTCATCCAAAACATAACCCTAATCCAAACCCTAACTAGGTTTAAACCCAAAAACAATGTTGCATTTGTAACCCTAACATGTTACAATATTATATATCACATATACAATATATTTTGTAACAAAATAAAATAATACAATTAACATATATCGCATATACATCAATGTATTATCCAGTGAGAAAATGAAACAATAAAGCGAGCTTGTATTAGTTAACGTAATGTAATATATCACATATATAATTATACATTAAATTATCAAATCAACACTTGATCCGACAATCCGGCTATATCGCATATAATCGACTAATATAACATGTTACATTTCATCGAATCAACACTTGATCCGATGACCCCGCTATATCACATATACCCGGCCAATATCATATATCGCGAGAATAGAATGTAGGGTTACTAGGCACTATCACAAGGGTCTATAAAGCATCAATCATGCTGAATTTAAAATTTTCAAGTGCCGAACAACCTAAAGCGAAGATCTTTGCTAGATAATTAGGGTAAACATAGCAAGTAAACAACTTTACATCTAAGAGAAAAGGATTACAACCTTTGTAGTCCGTTCCTTCGCTTCATAAGTTCCGAGTAGTAGTCCCTTCTCCACGATCCAAGAACTTCTGGACTCTAGAGGAGCCCCACAAGCCGAATGGTCCATGCTTGCTTGAAGTCTTTCTTTTTGAAGATGATCTACCTTGAAGAATCTTTAACTCAATCTCTCACTTCTCTAATCAAGTATTAGTGAAGTGAACACCCTAATCTAAGTGGCTATAATAGATAAGGATGATGAAGTAGGAATTTAGCTCTCTTTTTCTTTCAATTTCTCACACTTACTCATCACTAACCCAAAAGCTAGAAAGCTTTTCGAGGAAGAAGAAGAAGAAAAGTATTTATGATGAATAATGTATTATTGCTATGGTTATAATTGCAACCATAGGTTAAGTATGAAGGGCTTAACCTTTGTAGAGAATTAACCATAGTTAAAGGGTTTGGGTTGGGTTAACAATGACGCCATAAAAATCCAAAGATAAACGATAAAGTCAAAGCTTCATGAAGCATCATGAAAGCTCATGAAAAAGCTAACCCAAATCAAACCCTAACTTCTTTAATCTCCACAAATCATGTTGCATTTATATTCATAACTTATTACAATATTATATATCACATATATAATATATTTTTGTAACAATAGAAAATAATACAATTAACATATATCGCATATATATCAATGTATTAACCGGTGAGGAAATGAATCAATAAAGCGAGCTTATATGAGTTAATGTAATGTAATATATCACATATATAATTATACATTAAATTATCGAATCAACACTTGATCTGACAATCCAGCTATATCGCATATAACCGACTAATATAACATGTACCGTTTTATCGAATCAACACTTGATCCGATGACCCGGATATATCACATATACCCGGCCGATATCATATATCGTGAGAATAGAATACGGTATCTCATATCGTATTATTCTTGGTCCCGCACATATCACTTATGTGCTCCTACTCCGTTTTGCCACAGCCAGGAAACCTTTGTGTAGGACTCTAAAGAATCGTCAATACGCCGGCAGTAGGTGATGATCATATCAAACTCCCGCAAGCTTCAAGTGGTCAGCTAAACGTAACGGCCACCCAAGTATTGAGAGATCAGAAGATCAACAAGCAAGCCTGTACATTCTCCTGCGAATCCAATCAGTAACACTACCGTACAGTCCGGTCTCTTTGTCAGATATGTTGTATATCTAGTCTAGGGGTGGTAAACGTCAGACCCCAGTAACCGATAAGTTGTGTCGATGTGAGGCTCATAACAGGTCGAGAAACTGCTGATAACATTTACCTGTAGCACTCTATATCAACCCTGGCTAGGGACTTCCAGTTATAGCCAATCGAACATAACACAACACCAACTCCATATACTGGGAGAGACGAAACCCCTCCTATCGCTCATTGCCTCCATATGATTCGGGACTGTACCTAAAAGCCATCGTTTTGCACGCCCTCTTGGTCGTGGTAAGGTGGAAATCAAAGCACGGTGGGAATCACACAGGACTCTATGACGATCTCGGGTCTACAGACTAACCTGTACTAGTGTCACCAGAGAACTGCTATTTGACGACAGGTATAATACCATATAAGAGTTCTCGGCGAGTCCGTTCAGTGTACCCAGTCTCCACTGAGCACCCGTACACCATCTTTGATGCCAAACACCGATGGATATGGGATCATCCATCGCCCATCATATGGGTCAAGATGTGTATACGCTAGTCTACTCTGGTGTATCGATGCCCTGTCTCGATACACCCTCGACTAAGAACAGTTATAGGATGTACTCGTTGACTACCCTGGCCCCACTAGTATGATCACATCATAGTCCCAGTAGTCGAGTATATATCCTAAGGGATTTATCAACATGTGAGAGCAAGACAATAAACTTACACAAGTCAACATGTTAAGATAAACTGAAACCAAATATTATACTATCATGTCGAGAAAGAAAGTCCTCTTATATATATCCAAGCATCCACTATAATATACATCACACGTACAACAATGGCCTCTAGGGCATATATATAACAAACAATCTCCCACTTGCACTAAGGCCAGCTGTTGTAGTATCTCATACCCAACATCCCGAAGAGTGTCTCAAATTGTATCTGGGGTATGGCCTTCATGGGTGGATCCGCAGTGTTGTCCTTCATATCAACTCTCCTGACCTCGAACTCCCGGCGATCAACTATCTCCCGGATCAGGTGATACCGCCTCAGAATATGTCTGGACTTCTGATGGGACCTGGGTTCCTTAGCCAAAGCCACCGCTCCATTGTTATCATAATACAAAGGTATTGGATGCACAATGGACGGAACCACACCAAGTTCAGTGATGAACTTCTTCATCCAGACAGCCTCTTTGGCAGCATTGTTGGCAGCGATGTATTCAGCCTCCATCGTCGAGTCTGCAACGGTTTCCTGTTTGGAACTCTTCCAACACACCACCCCTCCATCGTCGAGTCTACAAAAAATCCCGAGTGCGACTTAGAATCGTCCTTATCACTTTGTAATCTCGAATCGGTAAAGGACTCCACCTGGAGTTCACCGTTACCATACAACAAGAACATCTCCTTAGTCCTTCGCAAGTACTTGAGAATGTTCTTCACAGCTGTCCAGTGACTCGCTCCAGGATTGATTGATACCTACTCACTACACTTAGTGAGTATGCTACATCGGGTCTGGTACATAGCATCGCGTACATGATAGAGCCTACTGTCGAAGCATATGGTATCCCTTGCATGCAAGCTCTTTCCAAATCAGTCTTGGAAGACATCTCTTTGGAGAGTGTGAGTCCAGAGATCATGGGTTGGTTCCCACGCTTGGATTCTTCCATACTAAACCTCTTTATTATGGTGTCAATGTACTTGGATTGGGACAATCCCAATATCCGTTTAGATCTATCTCTATAGATCATAATTCCCAAAATGCAGGAGGCATCACCTAGATCTTTCATTGAGAATCTTTTTGATAAGAAGAGCTTGACCGAGTGCAGCATAGGAACATCATTTCCTATCAAGAGTATGTCATCCACGTACAATACGAGGAAGACAACCTTACTCTCTGCAACCTTTTTATAAATACAAGGTTCATCTATGTTTTTGATGAAGTCAAACTCTTTGACTACAACATCGAAGCAGATGTTCCAACTCCACGATACATGTTTTAACCCGTAGATGGATTTAAGCAGCTTGCACACCTTTTCGCTTCTCCCAGTATCTACGAAGCCCTCTAGCTGAGTCATGTACACGCACTCCTCTAAATCACCATTTAGAAAGGCGGTCTTAACATCCATTTGCCAGATTTCGTAGTCATGGTATGCAGCAATGGCAAGTAAGATCTGGATGGACTTAAGCATAGCCACTGGAGAAAAGGATTCGTCATAATCCACACATAGTCTTTGACGAAAACCCTTTGCAACAAGTCTAGCTTTGTAAGTCTAAACTATTTCATCTACACCAAGTTTCTTCTTAAAGATCCATTTGCTCCCAATGGGTTTTACCCCTTCAGGAGCAACTTCCAAAGTCCATACTTTGTTGGTGTACATGGATTCCATCTCAGATCGCATTGCATCCAGCCACTTCACAGAGTCACCACTCGTGGTTGCCTGCTCGAAGCTAGTTTGGTCATCATCTTCCATGATGCAATCATCGCTTCCACCATCAACGAGAAAACCGTAGTATCTCTCAGGTGGATGAGAAACCCTACTAGATCGGCGGAGAGGCTGGGGTTCGTCGAGAACTAATGAATCCTCTGGTTCCAATAAATCATCAGTTGTAGTTCGTTCTGCTGGAACTTCTCCAAGTTCTCCCTCAGAGCCATTAATCTCTTTTGCAAGAAATTCCTTTTCTAAAACGGTGGCGTGTTAAGCAACAAACACCCTTTGTTCCTTACTGTGGTAGAAGATATACCCTCGCAAATGCTTGGGATATCCAATAAACTTACATAAAACAGACCTTTCCTCGAGTTTGTCCGGTTTTTGTCTTTTGACATAGGCCGGGCAACCCCATATCTTAACAAAATTAAGACGTGGTCTCTTCCCTTCCCATATCTCATATGGGATGGTATGCACAGATTTGGTAGGAACTTTATTCAGTAGGTATGCCGCTGTCTCAAGCGCATATCCCCAGAAGGAAATAGGTGACTCAGCATTGCTCATCATAGAGTGCACCATATCTAATAGGGTGCGATTCCTCAGCTCCGATACACCGTTGTGCTGTAGTGTATAAGGAGGAGTAAGCTGAGAGAGAATCCCATTCTCTTTTAGATAGTCTAGGAACTCAGTACTCAAGTATTTTCGTCCTCGATCAGATCGAAGGATTTTAATACTTTTACCCGTTTGGTTCTCTACTTCCTTCTTATATTCTCTGAATTTCTCAAAAGCTTCTGATTTATGTTTCATCAGGAACACATATCCGAATCTTGAGAGATCGTCAGTGAACGTAATGAAGTATGAAGAACCATCCCTGGCATGTATAGACATGGGACTACATACATCACTATGTATCAGTCCCAAGGGTTCTGTAACTCCTACTCTGTGTCTACTAAACGGAGTTTTGATCATTTTGCCTTTGAGACATGACTGGCAAGTGTTATAAGATGAAAATTCGAACAGATTCAAATATCCATCCTTATGCAATTTAGCTAGTCGTGTCGCATTGATATGACCTAGTCTACAATGCTACAAGAAGGATTCGTTCATTTCTGAACTCTTCCTCTTGTGTGTGTTTTGTACATTAAGTACTGTAGTTTTGTTAAGAACGTATATGCCATTATTTAAAGATCCTGATCCAATAAACTTTTGATTTAGGAATATGTTCATAAAATTATCATGTACTACAAAATTATATCCTTCTTTATTCAATAAAGAAACTGATATAATATTGCATATCAGGGTCGTAACGTAATAGCACTCGTTCAGAACAAATGTATTACCATTTGGTAATACAAGGTGATATTCGCCAACTGCTTTGGCTGCAACATCTACACCATTCCCTACTCTTACGGAATGATCACCCATTCCCAGTTCCCTGCCTTTTCGTAGCCCGTGTAACATATTACATATGTGGGATCCCGATCCGGTATCTAATACCCAGGACGTAGAGTGAACTGAGAAACAGTTCTCGATAACTGACACACCCGAAGAAGATGCATCAACATGCTTGTTCTTCGTTTGGGCGGTGTGAGAATCCAGATATTCTCCTATTTCCTGCACAGTCTTAGATCACTTATAAGAAAGAACGGGACCAACGTTCCCCTGCTCAGTATAATAAGCGGGTTCAGTCAATACATCCATATTATTATCTTGATTAAGGCCTGACATGGTCGCTACCTGGAGAGAGAAAGAAGAAAATACTTTAGCGTATGCTCTTGCAACATTAGATTGGTTATTATCTTATCTAATCAGGATGTCTCCCACTGGTTTTATCAAATCTTCCTCCGAACACTGAAAGGAAAGACTAGCCGGGATTAATTACACCTTACAAGTTCGCCAATCTTTCAGCCAGGCCAGTGTTGGTACTTTGAGGGAGGTTCCCCATGCTTTCATACGGACCTAATTAAAATAAATCTCATTTTCCCAGAGGTATAACCCAGTTAACACCTTTCTAGACACCTACTTGATCGGCTAATTGTCCTGTATAAAAATCTCCCAGGAGTAACTCTTATTCGTAGTGGATATCGGGATCCATCTATCTCATTGAAGGTATGCAATCTCATTCCAAATTTCAACACTTGAAATTCCCGATAATATTTTGCCCCAAGCGTCCCATCACCTTGACGGAGGTCAACAAATCATAGGGTACTAGTCAAGTTCAATCCGTAATTTTTTATTAAATCAAACCCACCTGCACGACCCTTGACGGAGGTCAACAAGGTCGTACGACTACCCTAATCCAATCTACTTCATATGCATAAACAGATAAATACTAGTTAGCTACCGCACACTACGCTTTGACAGAAGTCAACAAACGTAGCACGAATACTAAGTAGGACTTATCTGAAATGACGGAGGGCTATGTTAGGTTTTTCTGAAAACCTATTGCGTAATGAACTTGATATTATTCTAGAAACAAGTGATTTTGAAAAAGGAGTGTTTTTGAGGCTTTTCTAATTTCGCTAAAGAGGTCACACCCGGTAAAGAGATCTCGGCTCTTTCCTCATCGAATAAGGTGCAGGGTATATCATATATACCGCTATACAAATTAAGAACTAAAGAAGCAATCAAAAACTAAGTCGTCGAGTTTGTAGTATCTGCCAGTTTTGCTAAAGTGGTCACTGCCGGTGAAGGGATTTCGGCTCTTTCCTCATCGAATATGGCGCAGGGTATATCATATATACCGCTATGAAAAGCAAAACTATAGCTACCATTTTTATAAAGTTTTGATTCTACAACATCTTTTAGGTCTCATTTCTTTTATTAATCTCATTAATAAAACCCATCAATTATGCTTCCTAAGCATCACAGAAATGAAAGCAATAATATTTATATATCATCATATATATATAGTATAAGCATTCGTCTCAGGCAGTAATATGATCTCATCACAGAACATTGCAGCAGAAGATAACATATGAAATATTGGTTATACTAGGACGTCCGTGTTTTATATCGAGCCTGTATAAAACACGTATTCCATGGTTGCGATGAATAGCCAAAGCCACATCCCTAGACCCCTACGAGAGCGGCAAGCAACACTGCCAATTATACGGTTAGGAGACCCGGTCTCGACTCCTCGAGATAGCCACCCACTGGACCCTAGAACCCAGTTACTTGTGCTCCCCTTCTTGGGTCTACCTAATGCGGAAAAGTAAATAATATACAATGGTGACATCATCCTCAACCCGGAAGTTTCCCAATAAAAGAATATTACATACAAATGAATTTTACATGAATGAAAATGAACACCCTCATCTCACATAAAACCATGGCTATTCAAAACGCGACGATCCAATATAACATATCACAGCAACACATAATATCCCATATCATCAACGTAAGCAAGTATGCGTATCCCAATTGTCGTTGATGTATAGCAACGAAGCCGGCGATACACCACATACTACGCTTACGGTCACAGAAAAGAAAGTGTAAAACTACAACATTTGGAATCCACAATCACTTTAGACATCATAAATCCGAAATATCACATACTTAGCATTTCATGCCTAACTATATGAATTCCACATATTGTATCACATTCCAAATAAATAGACAATGTTAAACTTTCCGATCGAATAATCAAATACCTAAGATTTCCCAAATGGCTCAACGCTTGAGCGTAGTTCAAAAATCCCAGAACTTGTCACTGCGCCAATGAACCAGCCGTAGAAGGGTCAAACCAACGCCTCACATGTGGGAACGCTAAACTACCACAAACCCTAGGGTTCTGTGGAAGTTTTAACGGTCACATAATTGAGTTAAGGTTAAGTTCTTCTAGAGGGTCCACCGATACGTTTGGATGATTTTCTGAAAGTTTTAAACTCGGGAAAAATTCAACACTTGAAAGTTTTCCGTCATGGGAAAAATGAGTTATTGATATCCATTCGAACCTTTAAACACGTTCTAAATTACCAGAAAAACTAAACAATGTTAAAATTTCCAATCGAAGCAACGAATTCAAAAGATCTCCAGAAAACTCAACACTTGAGTAATATTAAAAATTCCTAGAAGTATGTAGTAATACCTACGGATGTTACCTAGAAACATCTGTCCCTGATACCCAAGTTCGGCCGCAGAACCGCTGCGAAAATCCTGGTATTGCCGCGGTTCCGCGGTGACTTTAAGGAATTAGGGGTTCGTATTTCACAGTTATCCATAGAATCACCTTCTTATTTTTCTGAGTATTTCTAATACGGAAAAAACCAAATTTTTAAAAAATTTGCTGAGAGGGGGTCAAATATAATGTTTCGTAGTTCGATCGGATTTTTAACTTCGTCTAAACGTCGCCTAATGCTCTAGCTAGGCTCTGATACCACTGTAGGGTTACTAGGCACTATCACAAGGGTCTATAAGGCATCAACCATGCCGAATTTAAAATTTTCAAATGCCGAACAACCTAAAGCGAGGATCTTTGCTAGATAATTAGTGTTAACATAGTAAGTAAACAACTTTACATCTAAGAGAAAGGGATTACAACCTTTATAGTGAAAGGTTCCTAGGCACCCTAATGAGGTCTCACAAGGCATCGAACATGCCAATTTCAAATTTTAACGGTGCCTACAAACCCTAACAAGATCGTTTGCTAGATATTTAGGCGAAAAACTAACTAGTTAACACTTAACTAAAAGTTTAACGGAAATGCAACCTTTGTAGATCCGGTGCTCCACCTCCATAGCTCCGCAACGAGGTCCTCTCCGCTGTCCAAATCGAATCCGGGCTCAAGCGTCGACTTCGTCGGAGAATGGGCAAGCTAGGTCGTCGATGTCCATGCCGAAGATGATCTACGTCGAGGCATCGAAAGATCAAGCTCCACCTTCATCAAGTCATGAAAACTTGTGAAGGAAACACACTCTACTACTTGGCAAGAGGTAGAGGATGAAGAAATAGGAAGTGGGTAGACTTTAGAATTGGATTTCTCACTCTAATTCTCACTTTGCTATTAAAGCTTGTGAAGCTTTTTCTTGAAGTGAAGAAGAAGAAGAAGATGAAGAATATGATAAGTTAATTAAAATTAGAAAAGAAATGAATACTTATCATATTAGAACCATGGTTAGGTATAGAGAATCAATCATAGTTAAGTGCAATGGTTAGGGTTAAGCTAAAAGACAAAATGGTCATATGGTCAAAGCTTCATGAAGCTTCATCAAGCTTCATGAAAGAAAGAAAGAATGATAACCATTTTGTTTTCTTTTGTCATTTCATTTTAATCCAAATAAAAAGATAAATGAATGGACAAATAAATAGAAACCTTAACCATATACTTAACCTAGGTTTAATTCTTTACACTAACCAATGTGGCATGCATCATCAAACATGATACAATCTAGTGCACAAAATCATATCGCATATGTAATGCGCACATCCGAGTGAGAATATCCATTATAAAGTGAACCGATACTAGTTAATGCAAAGTAATATATCAAATATATAATTATGCATTAAATCATTAAATCAACACTTGATTTAACGATCCGGTCATGTCGCACACAACCGACTAGTATACAATGTATCGGCTTATCGAATCAATCCTTGATTCGATAACTAGGTTATATCGCATACAACCATTCGACACATTCATCGCGAGAATGGAAAACGGTATCACATACACGTATTATTCTCGGTCCCGCACATATCTCATATGCGCTCCTATTTCGTTTCGCTTGAACCAGGAAACCTCTGTGTAGGACTCTAAAGACTCGTCAATACGCCGGCAGCAGGTGATGATCATATCAAGCACCCACAAGCCGCAAGCGGTCTGCTAAACGTAACGGCCACCCGGGTATTGAGCGATCTGAAGATCGACAAGCAAGCCTGCTCACACTCCAGTGAATCCAACCAGTAACACTACCATACAGTCCGGTCTGATCGTCTGATATGTCGCATATCTTGCCTAGGGGTGGTCAACGTCAGACCCCAATAGCTCGATAAGTCGTGTCGATACGAGGTCTATAACATTTCGAGAAACTACTGGTAACACTTACCAGTAAATCTCAGCAACCCTGGCCAGGGATTTCCTGTTATAGCCAATCGAACACAGCGCAACATCAACTCCCTATACCGGGAGAGACGAATCCCCTCCTATCCCTCATTGCCTCCATGTGTCTCGGGACTGTACCCAAAAACCACCGTTTTGCACGCCCTCTTGGACGTGGTAAGATGGAAATCAAAGCACAGTGGGAACCACACAAGACTCTATGACGATCTCGGGTCAACAGACTACTCTGTACCAGTGTCACCAGAGAACTGCCATCTGACGTGAGGTATAATACCATCTGGGAGTTCTCGGCGAGTCCGTCCAGTGTACCCAGTCTCTACTGAGCACCCGTATATCATCTCTGATGTCAAACACCAATGGATATGGGATCATCCATCGCCCATCTGTATGGGTCGAGAAGGTATACGCTAGTCTACTCTGGTATATCGATGCCCCATCTCGATACACCCACGACTAGGGACTTTGAAAGATGTACTTATGGACTACCATGTCCCCACTAGTACGATCCGCATCATAGTCCAGGTAGTCAAGTACACATCCTAAGGGCTTTACCAACATGTAACAGAGAGACAATCAGTGTACACGTTAAGGTAAAGAGCAACCAGATAGCATACTATCATGTCGAGCAAGAAAGTCCTCCCTATACACGTCCCAGCATCCACTACAATATACATCCTATGTACAGTAATGGCCTCTAGGGCATACATATAACTAACAATCTCCCACTTGCACTAGGGCCATCTGTAGCAGTGGTTGTAGTATCTCATACTCAACCATCCCATAAAAGTCTCTCTCTGGGAACAGGCCTTTGTGAGTGGATCCGCTGTGTTGTCCTCTGAGTCTACTCTCCTAACCTCGATCTCCCTGGAGATCAACCATCTCTATGATCAAGTGATACTGCCTTAGAATATGTCTGGATCACTGATGGGACCGGCGTTCCTTGGCATAAGCCACAACTCCATTGTCATACAATGGGAGGAACATAGTTCATCTCATGAACCAATATACACCCAAACAGCCTCTTTGGTAGCATCTTAAGTAGCGATGTATCCAGCCTTCATCGTCTAGTATGTCACGGTATCTAGCTTGGAACTCTTCCAACATACCATCCCTGCACTGAGGGTAAAGACAATGCCTGTGACTGACATTCAGTCGTTTTTATCACCCTGGAACCTTTCCAGTGATTCTCCCCAGGATCGTTTGATACTGTCTCACTACAACTAGTGAGAGTCCTAACATCCAATTAGATCTATCTCATAGATCCAAAAACCCAGGATTTAGGAGGTATCACTTTGATCCTTTATGGAGAATCATTGTGATAAGCGGAGATTGACCGAGCGTAGCATAGGAAACTCTTTCCCTATCAAGAGTATGTCATCCACGTACTTTACGAGGATCGTCACCATACTCTCTACTACCTTTTTGTTTATACAAGGTTCATCTACCATTTTGATGATGTCAAACTCTTTGACTAACACATCAAAACAGACGTTCCAACTCCGCGATGCCTGCTTTATCCTATAAAGCATCTTGCACACGTTTCCGCTGCTCCCACTGTCTACGAAGCCCTCTGGCTGTGTACTTATAGACGCACTCTTCTAAAACATCATTTAGAAAAGCTGTCATGACACCCAACCACCAGATATCGTAGTTATGGTATGTAGCCGTAGCAAGTAGGATCTGGATGGACTTAAGCATAGGCACTTGAAAAGGTTTCATCATTATCCACGCCTGGTTGATGACCAAAACCTTTAACAAGTCTAGCTTTGAAAGTCTCAACCTTTCCATATACACCAAGTAATCTTCTCAAGATATACTTGCTCCTGATGGGGATTTAACCCTTCAGATATAGCAACCAAAGTCCATACTTTGTTGGTGTACATGGATTCCATCTCAGATCGATAAACATCTAGCCATTCTTACAGAGTCTCACTCTTGATGGCCAGCTCGAAACTAGTTGGGTCATCATCTCATGATGCAATCCTCGCTCCCACTGTCATAGAGAAACTAAAGTATCTCTCAGGTGGGTGAGGAACCCTACTAGATCGGCGGAGAGGCTGAGGTTCGTTGGAATCTACTGAATCCTTTGGTTCTATCAAATCATCAGCTGTAGTTTGTATGGCTGGAACCTTTCCAGTTCTACATTACAGACCTTGTCTCGAGCTTGTCCGGATTTTGCTTTTAGACATAGGCCGGACAACCCCAAATCTTAACTAACTTAAGATATGGGCTCTTCCCTTTCCATATCTCATATGAAGTGGTAGGCACTGATTTGATTCAAACCCTATTCAATAGGTATGCAACTTCTCAAGCACACAACTCCCTTAAGTAAATAGGTAACTCAGTAGTACTCATCAAAGAGCGCACCTTATCATATAGGGTGTGATTGCTCCGCCCCGATATACCATCGTGCTATGGTGTATACGGAGGAGTAATGCTGAGAGAGAATCTCATTCTCCTTTAGAATAGTCCAGGATTTTCGTGCTCAACTATTCTCCTCCTTGATCTCATCATAGGACATAATACTTATACCCGTATTGGTTCTCTACTTCTATCTTATATTCTGTGAATATCTCAAAAGGTTCGGACTCATGTTTCAACAGGAACATATGACTGAATCTTGAGAGATTATCAGAGAATGTAATGAAGTATAAAGAACCAGTCCTGGCATTTGTAGACAGGGGACCTTACATACATCAACATGTATCATCCCAAGAGTTTACTAACTCTTTCTCTGTTTCCAATAAACGGAGCTATGGTCATCTTATCTTTGTGACATGACTGGCGAGTTTCACAAGATGTAAATTCAAACTAATTTAAATTTGCATCTTTATGTAACTCTAGCTAGTCGGGTCACATTGATTTGACCTAGTCTACAATACCTCAAGAAAAATTCGTTCATTTCTGAACTAATTTCTCTTGTGTGTGTTCTGTATACTAAGAACTGTAATTTGATTTAGAACATCAATGCTTTTAGATAACGTGCCTGAACCGATCAACTTTTGATATAGGAAATGTTCAAAACATTATCCATCAATACAAAATTATATCCTTTCTTTTCTATGAAAGAGAGTGATATGATTTGGTATATCAGGTTCGGTATCTAATAACATTCGTTCAGAATCAATGTATTGGTAATACAGGGTGACAGTGACCGACAGACTTGGCTGCAACTCTTGCCCCGATTTCTGTCTCATGAAACTTATCACCCGTTCTCAGTTTTTCTACTCTTTTGTAGCCCTATGTAACAAGTTACATATCTGGGATCCTGATCCGGTATCATATACCTAGGATGCGGAGGATACTGAGAAACAGTTCTTTGTAATGAACACACCCGAAGATGATGCAACAGCATGCACTCTCTTCGTTTGGGCGGCACGGGAATTCTGGTAATCCCCAATTTCCTGCTCTGTCTTATAACAATTATAAGTTGGAGCGGGACCAACGTTCCCCAGCTCAGTATAACAAGCGGGTTCAGTCAATAATCCGTATTATTATCTTGATTAAGGCGTGATATGGTCGCTACCAGGAGAGAGAGAGAAGAAAACACTCAGCGTGCGCTCTTTCAAGAATAGATTGGTTATTATTTTATCTAATCAGGATGGCTCCCACTGCTTTTTATCAAATCTTCCTTCAAACCCTAAAAGGAAAGACTAGCCGGGATTAATTACACACTACAAGTTCGCCAATCTTTCAGCCAGGCCAGTGTCGGTACTTTGAGGGAGGTCCCCCGTGCTTTCGCACGAACCTAATTAATGTAAACCTCGTTTTCCCAGAGGCGTAACCCCGTTGACACCTTTCTAGACACCTACTTGATCGGCTAATTGTAATGTATAAAACTCTCCCAGGAGTAACTCTTACTCGCAGCGGGTATCGGGATCCAACTATCTCATAGAAGGTATGCAATCTCATTGCAAATCTCAACACTTGAAATTCCCGATAATATTTTACCCCTAGTGTTCTATGACCTTGACGAATGCCAAACAACCCATAGTCCACATAGTCAAGTTCAACCCGTACATTACTTGATCGAATTAAACCCACCCGCACGACCCTTGACGAATTCCAAACAACGCCGTACGAATACCCTAATCCAATCTGCATCATATGCATAAGCAGATAAATACTAGTTAGCTACCGCACACTACGCCTTGACGAATGCCAAACTACCACAGCACGAATACTAACTAGTACTTATCTGTAATGACGGAGGGCTACGACAGGTTTTTCTGAAAACCTATTGCGTAATGAACTTGATATCGTTGTAGAATCAAATGATTTTTGAAATGGAGTGCTTTTGAGGCTTTTCTAGTTTTGCTAAAGGAGTCACTCCCGGTGAAGGGATCGTCGGTCCTTTCCTCGTCGAATGAGGTGCTGGATATATCATATATATCACTGTGCAAAGCAAAAACAATTAAAAGCAATCAAAAACCAAACCGAGTGTGTAGGATCTGCCAGTTATTGCTAAAGGAGTCACTCCCGGTGAAGGGATCTCGGTCCTTTCCTCATCGAATAAGGTGCAGGATATATCACATATACCGCTGTGCAAAGCAAGAACTGTAGCTACCTGTTTTATTTTGAAATTCGATTCTACAACATCTTAGGTTTCTTTTACTTCATTAATCATATTAATGAAGTCCCATCATTTAAGTACCTAAGCATCACAGATAAATACGACGTACACTTATGCCATTCGCATTCGCCTCGATGTCCCCTCATGCACCGTTAGGTTAGGTAACTAACGACAGAGCGGGGCAGGGCTAGCGTGGGTGTAAAACATAAGTAACGTCTATATAATATATCATATATACTATATACTATATCTATCACAGAACATTACATGATCTCATCACAGATATCGCAGCAGAAGAAACATATGAAATATTGGATATACTAGGACGTCCGTGTTTTCAATACGAGCCAGTATAAAACACGGATTCCACGGTCGTGATGAATAGCCAAACCCACACCCCTAGACCCCTACGAGAGCGGCAAGCAACCCTACTAATTCTAGAGTTAGGAGACCCGGACTCGACTCCTCGAGTTGGTCTCCCACTGGACTCCAGAACCCGGTTACTTGTGCTCCCCTCCTTGGGTCTATCCTAGTGCGGAAAAGTAAATAATATACAATGGGTGACAACTTCCGCAACCTGGAAGTGCCCCAATAAAAAGAATATTACATACAAGTTTTTACATGAATGAAAATGAAAAACACTCATCTCACATAAAAAAAAACCCCGGCTATTCAAACATGACGATCCAATATAACATATCCAGCAACACATAACATCAACGTAAGTAAATATGCGCATCCCAATTGTCGTTGACATATAGCAACGAAAACCGGCGATATCACATATTACACTTACGGTCACAGAAAAGAAAGTGTAAAACTACAACAGTTGGAATCCGCAACCACCTCAGACATCGCATGCCTGACCAAATGAATTACTTAGACATCGCATGCCTAACAATTATAAACCCCGCATTTTAGTCTCAAAATCGAAAACTCTTTTCAATATCAAGTCGGGCAATTCAACAACATTCCCGACATCCTGATCGAATGCTCGTCGCAAACTTCAGTAGGCGGCCGCACCCCCGATACCGTCGACAAAGTGCACCAAGGCGGAACACCGCTACCGCGAGCACCCGGACGGATGATTTCGGTGACGGGGTTCTCCTACAGTCACTTGGTCGGGGCTATGGGGTGAGGCTGTCTATTAAGTTTACCCGGCGAGTATCCGCGTACGCTACGTGATTGCGACGGACTTTTGATCACATCAAAATTCCGTGGCAACCGATCAAATGAGACTAAAGTGCTATGTTTATAACATTCATTTAGTTATCTCATAACTTTTGTGAATTCCAATTATTGTATCCCATTCCAGATAATTAGAAAATGTTAAGCTTTCGGATTGAACATTCGAACACCCAAGTTTTCCCGATACAGATCAACACATGAAACAAGTCTAACAACATTCAGTTCGTACCTCAGTACCGACGGTCCAGCCGTAGAAGGGTCAAGCCAACGCCTCACATGTGGCATGCCGTACTGCCCCAAACCCGAAGGTTCAAAGGGCAGTTCAAGACGGTCACATAATCGAGTTAAGGTTTGTTGTCTTCTAGAGGGTCCATCGAGTTACTTGCACTACTTAGAACGTTGTTAAACTACGGAAAAATCCAACACTTGAAAATTTCCCGACAGGGGAAAAATTGGGTATTTATATCCGGTCGAACTTTTTAACATATTCTAAAATTTATCCGGAAAGCCAAATAGACAAAATTTGATATCCCGATCGAAACACCGAATCCCCAAAACAACTCCAGAAAATTCAACTCTTGAATAAAATTTAAAAACACCCAGAGAACTCAGCACTGGAAACTAAGAATTACTGTGCCAAATAATATAAATACAGTGGCCGTACGGCCGCGGATCCGCCGCATGAGCCTTGCTCAGGCCGCGGAACCGCGGTGGGAAAGTGGAGTTAGGTCCACGAATTTTACAGTAATTCCTAGAAAACCCTGCTTGATTTTCTGCATATTTTTAATTTTGAAAAATCACAGTTTTTGAAAATTGGACAGAGAGCATGATCGGAATTGGGTTTCGGGTTCGTTCGGACTTCAAATTCCGTCTAGACTTCGCCTAAGGCTCTAGCTAGGCTCTGATACCAGTGAAAGGTTCCTAGGCACCCTAATGAGGTCTCACAAGGCATCGAACATGCCAATTTCAAATTTTAACGGTGCCTACAAACCCTAACAAGATCGTTTGCTAGATATTTAGGCGAAAAACTAACTAGTTAACACTTAACTAAAAGTTTAACGGAAATGCAACCTTTGTAGATCCGGTGCTCCACCTCCATAGCTCCGCAACGAGGTCCTCTCCGCTGTCTAAATCGAATCCGAGCTCAAGCGTCGACTTCGTCGGAGAATGGGCAAGCTAGGTCGTCGATGTCCATGCCGAAGATGATCTACGTCGAGGCATCGAAAGATCAAGCTCCACCTTCATCAAGTCATGAAAACTTGTGAAGGAAACACACTCTACTACTTGGCAAGAGGTAGAGGATGAAGAAATAGGAAGTGGGTAGACTTTAGAATTGGATTTCTCACTCTAATTCTCACATTGACATTAAAGCTTGTGAAGCTTTTTCTTGAAGTGAAGAAGAAGAAGAAGATGAAGAATATGATAAGTTAATGAAAATTAGAAAAGAAATGAATACTTATCATATTAGAACCATGGTTAGGTGTAGAGAATCAATCATAGTTAAGTGCAATGGTTAGGGTTAAGCTAAAAGACAAAATGGTCATATGGTCAAAGCTTCATGAAGCTTCATCAAGCTTCATGAAAGAAAGAAAGAATGATAACCATTTTGTTTTCTTTTGTCATTTCATTTTAATCCAAATAAAAAGATAAATGAATGGACAAATAAATAGAAACCTTAACCATATACTTAACCTAGGTTTAATTCTTTACACTAACCAATGTGGCATGCATCATCAAACATGATACAATCTAGTGCACAAAATCATATCGCATATGTAATGCGCACATCCGAGTGAGAATATCCATTATAAAGTGAACCGATACTAGTTAATGCAAAGTAATATATCAAATATATAATTATTCATTAAATCATTAAATCAACACTTGATTTAACGATCCGGTCATGTCGCACACAACCGACTAGTATACAATGTATCGGCTTATCGAATCAATCCTTGATTCGATAACTAGGTTATATCGCATACAACCATTCGACACATTCATCGCGAGAATGGAATACGGTATCACATACACGTATTATTCTCGGTCCCGCACATATCTCATATGCGCTCCTATTTTGTTTCGCTTGAACCTGGAAACCTCTGTGTAGGACTCTAAAGACTCGTCAATACGCCGGCAGCAGGTGATGATCATATCAAGCACCCACAAGCCGCAAGCGGTCTGCTAAACGTAACAGCCACCCCGGTATTGAGCGATCTGAAGATCGACAAGCAAGCCCGCTCACACTCCAGTGAATCCAACCAGTAACACTACCGTACAGTCCGGTCTGATCGTCTGATATATCGCATATCTTGCCTAGGGGTGGTCAACGTCAGACCCCAATAGCTCGATAAGTCGTGTCGATACGAGGTCTATAACATTTCGAGAAACTACTGGTAACACTTACCAGTAAATCTCAGCAACCCTGGCCAGGGATTTCCTGTTATAGCCAATCGAACACAGCGTAACATCAACTCCCTATACCGGGAGAGACGAATCCCCTCCTATCGCTCATTGCCTCCATGTGTCTCGGGACTGTACCCAAAAACCACCGTTTTGCACGCCCTCTTGGACGTGGTAAGATGGAAATCAAAGCACAGTGGGAACCACACAAGACTCTATGACGATCTCGGGTCAACAGACTACTCTGTACCAGTGTCACCAGAGAACTTCCATCTGACGTGAGGTATAATACCATCTGGGAGTTCTCGGCGAGTCCGTCCAGTGTACCCAGTCTCTACTGAGCACCCGTATATCATCTCTGATGTCAAACACTAATGGATATGGGATCATCCATCGCCCATCTGTATGGGTCGAGAAGGTATACGCTAGTCTACTCTGGTATATCGATGCCCCATCTCGGTACACCCACGACTAGGGACTTTGAAGGATGTACTTATGGACTACCATGTCCCCACTAGTATGATCCGCATCATAGTCCAGGTAGTCAAGTACACATCCTAAGGGCTTTACCAACATGTAACAGAGAGACAATCAGTGTACACGTTAAGGTAAAGAGCAACCAGATAGCATACTATCATGTCGAGCAAGAAAGTCCTCCCTATATACGTCCCAGCATCCACTACAATATACATCCTATGTACAGTAATGGCCTCTAGGGAATACATATAACTAACATATAGTTCATTCCTTCACTTCATAAGCACCGAGTAGTAGTCCCTTCTCCGCGATCCATGAACTTCCGGACTCTAGAGAAGCTCCACAATACGAATGATCCATGCTTGCTTGAAGTCTTCCTTTTTAAAGATGATCTACCTTAAAGAATCTTTAACTCAAGCTCTCACTTCTCTAATCAAGTACTAGTGAAGTGAACACCCTAATCTAAGTGGCTAGAATAGATAAAGATGATGAAGTAGGAATTTAGCTCTCTTTTTCTTTCAATTTCTCACACTTATTCATCACTAACCCAAAAGCTAGAAAGCTTTTCAAGGAGGAGGAAGATGAAGAAAAGTATTTGTGATGAATAATGAATTATTGCTATGGTTATAATTGCAACCTTAGGTTATGTATGAAGGGATTAACCTTTGTAGAGAATTTACCGTAGGTTAAGGGTTTGGGTTGGGTTAACAATGACTCCACAAAAATCCAAAGATAAAAGATAAAGTCAAAGCTTCATGAAGCTTCATCAAAGCTCAGGAAAAAGCTAATCCATATGCTAAACCAAATCAAACCCTAACGTCTTTAATCTCCACAAATCATGTTGCATTTATAATCATAACTTGTTACAATATTATATATCACATATATAATATATTTTTGTAACAAAAGAAAATAATACAATTAACATATATCTCATACATATCAATGTAATAATCTGTGAGGAAATGAATCAATAAAGCGAGCTTATATGAGTTAATGCAATGTAATATATCACATATATAATTAAACATTAAATTATCGAATCAACACTTGATCTGACAATCCGGCTATATCGCATATAACCGACTAATATAACATGTACCGTTTCATCGAATCAACACATGATCCGATGACCCGGATATATCACATATACCCGGACGATATCATATATCGCGAGAACAGAATACGGTATCTCATATCGTATTATTCTCGGTCCCGCACATATCACATATGTGCTCCTACTCCGTTTTTCCAGAGCCAGGAAACCTCTGTGTAGGACTCTAAAGAATCGTCAATACGCCGGCAGTAGGTGATGATCATATCTAACACCCACAAGCTGCAAGCGGTCAGCTAAATGTAACGGCCGCCCATGTATTGAGCGATCAGAAGATCAACAAGCAAGGCTGTACATTCTCCGGTGAATCCAATCAGTAACACTACCGTACAGTCCGGTCTCTTCGTCTGATATGTTGCATATCTAGTTTAGGGCTGGTAAACGTCAGACCCCAGTAACCGATAAGTCGTGTCGATGTGAGGCTTATAACAGGTCGAGAAACTACTGATAACACTTACCAGTAGCACTCTATATCAGCCCTGGACAGGTACTTCCAGTTATAGCCAATCGAACACAGCACAACATCAACTCCCTATACCGGGAGAGATGAAAACCCACCTATCACTCATTGCCTCCATGTGATCGGGACTGTACCCAAAAGCCATCGTTTTGCACGCCCACTTGGACGTGGTATGGTGGAAATTAAAGCATAGAGGGAATCACACAAGACTCTATGACGATCTCGGGTCTACAGACTAATATGTACCAGTGTCACCAGAGAACTGCTATTTGACGATAGGTATAATACCATCTAGGAGTTCTCGGCGAGTCCGTTCAGTGTACCCAGTCTCCACTGAGCACCCGTACACCATCTTTGATGTCAAACACCGATGGATATAGGATCATGCATCGTCCATCATATGGGTCAAGATGCGTATACGCTAGTCTACTCTGGTGAATCGTTACCCTATCTCGATACACCCTCGACTAGGAACAGTTATAGGATGTACTCGTTGAATACCCTGGCCCCACTAGTATGATCTCATCATAGTCCCAGTAGTCGAGTACATATCCTAAGGGCTTTATCAACATGTGAGAGCAAGGCAGTAAACTAATACAAGTCAACATGTTAAGATAAAGTGAAACTAAATAGCATACTATTATGTCGAGCAAGAATGTCCTCTCTATATATATTCAAGCACCCACTATAATATACATCACATGTACAACAATGGCCTCTAGGGCATATATATAACTAACAAAGAATACAGTATCTCATATCGTATTATTCTCGGTCCCGCACATATCACATATGTGCTCCTACTCCGTTTTTCCAGAGCCAGGAAACCTCTGTGTAGGACTCTAAAGAATCGTCAATACGCCGGCAGTAGGTGATGATCATATCTAACACCCATAAGCTGCAAGCGGTTAGCTAAACGCAACGGCCGCCCATGTATTGAGCGATCAGAAGATCAACAAGCAAGCCTGTATATTCTCCTGTGAATCCAATCAATAACACTACCGTACAGTCCGGTCTCTTCGTCTGGTATGTCGCATATCAATTCTAGGGGTGGTAAACGTCAGACCCCAGTAACCGATTACTCATGTCGATGAGAGGCTCATAACGGGTCGAGAAACTACTGATAACTTTTACCGGTAGAACTCCATATCAGCCCTGGCCAGGGACATCCAGTTATAGCCAATCGAACACCGCACAACATCAGCTCCATATACCGGGAGAAACGAAACCCCTCCTATCGCTCATTGCCTCCATGTGATTCGGGACTGTACCCAAAAGCCACCATTTTGCACTCCCTCTTTAACGTGGTAAGGTAGAAATCAAAGCACCGTGGGGATCACATATGACTCTATGACGATCTCGGGTCTACAGACTAACCTGTTCCAGTGTCACAGGAGAACTGCTATCTGACGATAGGTATAATACCATCTAGGAGTTCTCGGCGAGTCCGTTCAGTGTACCCAGTCTCCACTGAGCACCCATCCACCATCTTTGATGTCAAACATCGATGTATATGGGATCATCCATCGCCCATCATATGGGTCAAGATGCATGTACGCTAGTCTAATCTGGTATTTCGATGCCCTGTCACGATATACCCTCGACTAGGAACAGTTATAGGATGTACTCATTGACTACCCTGGCCCCACTAGTATGATCTCATCATAGTCCTAGTAGTCAAGTACATATCCTAAGTTATTTATCAACATGTGAGAGCAAGACAGTAAATCAATACAAGTCAACATGTTAAGACAAAGTGAAAACATATAGCATACTATCATATCGAGCAAGAAAGTACTCACTATATATATCCAAGCATCCGCTATAATATACATCATATGTACAACAATGGCCTCTAGGGAATATATACAACTAACAGATTTCGTCTTTGGCGAAGTGCTAGCTCCCGCTTAGGGATGCCTTTATTCATTACATTTATGTATTTTCATGTGTTGTACCCATTTGAGGGCCAGTATTTACAAAGGAGACTCTGCCGAAATTTTTGGGAAATTTTGATGTTTTTAAATGTTTTAGTGGGACTTTTTTTGTTTAAAATCGCTTTCATTAACTAAGTTTCCTTCACTGTATTTCTTTAAATGGTTTAGATTTCTAGGTTTTGGCTTACTTAGATTACGTTACGCCTTGAGAAGTTTCGTAATTTAAGTGCCAGTCACATTCCGTACCTTTGGATCATGACATTGATGGAGCTTTTAACTAGATACAACTGAAAGTATATACAAATACAATGGTGGTCACGATACAAGTGAAACCCCACCTACCAAAGTAATAACCCGGAAGAAAGCGGTGTGCCAGCAAACCAGAACGGAACATGTGCGGTCAACCTGCAAGAAAATTGTGACACAATGGGGGTGAGTTGCCAACTTGTGAGTAGAAATCGAATGTATGACGATCTCCTAGGTCATACGGTAATATAATAATAATAATACAGTAATATCGAGTGGTAGCAAGGGTAAAAGTATAAGCATAAGTGTATTACAAATGTACTCGTGTCCGTGTCATAAAGTGGTAACATGTCATGCGTGTCACGACCCGAAATAACACGTGACGGGCACTTGAATCATGTGAAATCTATAGGACCCCACCTAATTCAAGTAAGCCAGAAAGCCCAGAAATCTAAACCATTTTAAAGAGAAAGTGAAGGAAAACTTGTTTTAAAGCAAGTGGTTTTAAAAAAATAAGCCGCAGTAAGCATTTTTAAAACATCAAGTCTATTCCAAAAATTTCGACAGTCTTTCCTTTGTAAATTCTGGCCCCAAACGGGTACAAACATGAATAATATACATATTGAATAAAGGCATTCTCAAGCGAGAGATAGCTCTGTCATGATTTCGTGCATGATGGATGCACCTGATTTGGATTTTGCCCATGTTGGACGCATGTTATGAGATACGATTTTGGTGCACACCAGATGCACCAGATCGGGATTCTTCGTGCATATCAGATGCACCTGATATGGCTGTCAGGCATACCTGTTGCCCTTGATAGATGTTTCCTGCACACCCGATGCACTTTGATGTTGTTTCCATACGCATGTATGGCACATATATGGATTTTGATTTCCGTGCCCACCAGACGCACATAGTATATATATGCATATTTTGGGATTGATTTCTTATGGAGCAGTACGTTTTTATGATGATTGCTATGAGTTTTGTACTGAGCAAGACTAGTCAGATGACAGTGCCTGAATATATTTTGCATGCATTGATAATTACCAAAGGGATTTCCAAAAGCGATTTATAGTCTCAGTGTTTACCTACGTGTCTGATATGGCACGAAACGTTTAAAACAAAGAAACCCTTCTAAATTGTTTCCAAAACGGCTGAATGTACACATTAAACAAAAGGTATATATGTATATGGTTATTTTCTTATGACAGACGTCCGCCTCTGTGCAGTGTTATGCGCATCGCACAGTGACTTAAAAAGATTTGGCATGTATTTACTTCAGCTATTTACATGTATAGTTCTGATTTATATCATATTGATTTTACTTTGGATTTGACATTTGTGTCTTTACCATGACTCCGATGATTGAGGGATGCTTGACGGAGTTTTGATTTTGAGTTATCTGCTCATTATTCATGCGCGAGCATTGCTCTATGATACGTTTTATGTATTGATGATTTCGGAGCCCCGACAACTTGGACCTTTTATTGAAATGTTTTAGAATTTGAGGGTTTAAATTTAAATTCTGGGACTGAATTTCTTTATGGGGGGAAGATTGTAACATTTCAAAAAAAGAAAATATAATTTTTGGGAATTTTTATAATTTAATATTATTTTATTGAATATTTTTATATTTCGGTGTAATTAAATACCGATAAATGGGAAAAATTTTGGAAAAATTATAGAAAATTCTAAAATAGGATAAATTATGAAATTATGCCATTTTAAAGTTTTTATGATTAGTTTGACACTAATTTAGTGCTAATCGCGATTAAAAATCGCTAATTGGATTTTTGGCATTTTTGTGCAAAACATGCACATATCGTTTTGCTCTACACATGTGCATTTCTACCCTATCACTTTGGGTTTACTATTTGAGTGAGAAGGATTTAGAGGGAAAAGAAAAAGAAAAGAAAAGGAAAGGGGAATAAAGAAATAGGTATGGTGAGAGAGAGAGAGAGAGAGTAGGTGGGGGTGTTTGACTTGACCATTCTCTTCTTTTCTTCCTCTCATTTCCTCTCTCCCTCTTCCTCTTCTCCTGCTGCTGCTGCCTCTTCCCCCTTCCTCCATCTCCAAGCCACAAAAAACACATCCAAAAACACTTCAAAACCTCACTCCCATTTCACAAAAAGGTACACAAGCCCCTTAGCAACCCTATGGACCAACAAAGTTGGTGTTTTGGTGCTGTAGGAGGATTCATGAGTGTCTATTGAGGTAATACCTTCACAATTAGTGTAGTATTTATTGTGCTTTAGTCTCTTTTAAAGTTTAGTATCGATTTGGCGAAGTTTAGCGACATTTGGAGTTTTCTAGAGAGGGTTAGGGTTAATTTGAGTTGTTGCTGTGCAATTGGACTTTAAATGTGACCTTAGACCCACTATTGTCTAAAACCCTGACCTAAAAAAACCTGAAACATAAAAATACGGAATTACGGAACTTTTAATGTTGGTTTGTGACGACTTTGAGGGTGCAGGGAAATCTGGAGTGAACCGGGACCCAAACGAGATAAACAAACAACTTCAGGGACCCATATGAGACCATGTGAGAACACCCTGACCATACGTGACCCCAACTCCATGGGAAAACCGAGGAGGCCGGTTTTGGCAAGGGAGTGGCCGGCCATGGGGTGTGGGAATTGGTCTAAGTTGCTTCAGTAGGTCATATACACCCTATACTTCATCCCAGTATTGTTTGTGCACCTAGTTTGAACCTGAACTAAAATCTGGGGCATGTTTTCTTGGTTTCTGCCTTGTATTTAGTGTTGTTTATGAATTCAAGTTTTGATATTTGGTATTGTATTTGATCGCTTGACGTTTGTACGTCTGTATCAGCTATTATTTGTGTTAGTGTATATGCCCTGGGGGCCATTATTGTATTATACTTGTATGTATATTACTTAATGGATGCTTGGGATATTCACAGTTGTATATACAGTCTTGCTAAAAATGGTAGTATGCTACTTGGTTTGTGTCTACTTTAATATGTGCATATGTTTCTTGTAACGTATTACTTATACATATTAGTAGAGCCCATAGGATCTTTGCTTTATTACCAGCGTTGTGATGGCAGTTACACTAGTGGGGGCTGGGTAGTCTATAAGCATCCTATACTTGTCCCTAGTTGTAGGATTATCGAGACAGGGCATCGATACTCCAGCGTAGACTAGTGTGTACGCTTCTCATCCCAGTTGGGGAGATGGTCTGTCCCACAGCCATCAGTACGTCGTACTGGAGATAGTATACAGATGCTCGTTAGGTTACGGGTACACCGGACAGGACTCGCAGGGGAACTGATTTGTTGGTATTATACCCATCGTCAGTTAACAGTTCCCAGGTGACATGAGTACAGCATAGTCCGCAGACTTGACACTGCTACTTCGCCTCGAGTGTGTCCCACTGTTCTTATATTGCTACCCTACCACGGCTCAAAGGAGTCGTGCAAACAGGTAGCAGTTGGGTGCAGTCCCCAGCACCTGGAGGTAGTGGCGGTTAGACAAGATTCGTCTCTCCCGGTATTTGGAGTTGATATCGCACTGTATCAGAGAGCCATTACGCAAAGTCCCTGGCTAGGGCAAGCGAGATTTACTGGTAGGTTCCAGTAGTTTCTCAGGGTGTATGGGCTACGCTCCGACACGACTTATACAGTTATTAGGAGACTGACGCTTACCGCCCCCTAGGCTCGATATGCGATAGTCTTAGACGAACAGACCGGACTGTATGGAGATTGTCACATCAGGCTCAGTAGGAGTCCGGATGGTTTTCCTCATCGGCCTTCTTATCGACATCTACCTGGGGACCGTTACGTACAGCTAGTGCCGCTTGCGGTCTGTGGTTAAACCCACTGCCAGCGTAGTGTCGAGTCTTTAGAGTCCCACACAGAGAGTTTCCCTGCTCTAGGCGAAAGGATATAGAGGTCGTATGGTTTTACGACAAGGGTTCGGACGCATACGTGTGTTTACGCACGTACAACGTTCGGACAGTTTTTACTAGTCGGCTTTGGTTTAAGCCAGTTTCTAGTATCAGGTTATTGGATTTATACAGTCTAAAGTTTTTCTGTGTTTTCACGGATTGGAGTGGCGTTCTCGTAATTTTCCGGGAAGCTTCTAGAAGCATGGTGACTTGGAGGGTAAGGTGGCATTAGCATTAATTGATT
Source organism: Agapanthus africanus (assembly GCA_030015575.1). Classification (NCBI taxonomy): domain Eukaryota; kingdom Viridiplantae; phylum Streptophyta; class Magnoliopsida; order Asparagales; family Amaryllidaceae; genus Agapanthus; species Agapanthus africanus. The sequence continues at coordinate 245,234,367 of CM057350.1, forward strand.
TTGTGACTCATGAGATGAATCATTCAAGTGAGTCAATGAAGCATTTATTGCTTAATGACTCACTTGATGATTCATTGGACATATTCAATGAAGCATGATGATAATGCATTTGAATTATTCATTTGATAATTCTTTATGCTTCATAATATATTAGAAGTGAGAAACAATTTCAATTCATTCTTATCATCACCTTCTCTCTCCTCGAGCTCTCTCATTCTTGAAGCACTAACCCTAACCTCTCATGTGTTGAGATCAAGGGTTAGCTAGACTAATACATCCATAACCTCACTCTATATCCCCTAGGTAGCTTAGATTAGCACTTTGAGAAACCTAGTTATCTCAAGTTAGAGATCAAGCTTGTAGTAGGAGCTCTCGGGTGGATCATCTTTGATTCGAGGAGGCCGTTGAGGTGCCGATGTTCCACGGAGCCTACGAGGAGTGGAGGACCGCGATGAAGACCCGAAGGACAAGTAACGTGAGGTATAACTTCGAATCCGAGTAGTTAAACCTTTCGTAGTTTGCTAGTAACGGTTTAAAAACGATTCATGCGCTCAAGTCCGTGTTACGAACCTTTCATAATCATTTTTCATATATTCCGCCTCCCCGCAAGTTCGTGGGGTGCGTGACATGGACTTACAGTGGTATCAGAGCCAACTATGTTAGTGTATATGCCCTAGAGGCCATTACTGTATCATACTAGTTTGTATATTACTTGATAGAAGCTTGGGATATTCACAATTGTACAGACAATCTTGCTGAAAAAGGTAGTATGCTACTTGGTTTGTTTCTACTTCAATATGTGCATGTGTTTCTTTTAGCATATCGCTTATACATATTAGTAGAGCCCTTAGGATCTTTGCTTGATTACCAGCGTTGTTATGGCAGTCACACTCGTGGGGGCTGGGTAATCTATAAGCACATCCTCATACAGGTCCCTAGTCGTAGGACTATCGAGACAGGGCATCGATACTCCGGAGTAGACTAGCGTATGCGCTTCTCATCCCAGCAGGGGAGATGGTTTGTCCCACAGCGATCAGTACGTCGTACTAGAGATAGTATGCGGGTGCTCGTTAGGTTACGAGTACACTGGACAGGACTCGTCGGGAACTGATGGTTGGTATTATACCTATCGTCGGTTATCAGTTCCCAGGTGACATGAGTACAGCTTAGTCCACTGACTTAACACGGTCACTTCGCCTCGAGTGTGTTCTTACTGTTCTTAGATTACTACCCTACCACGGCTCAAAGGAGTCGTGCAAACAGGTAGTAGTTGGGTGCAGTCCCGAAGCACTTGGAGGCAGTGACGGTTAGACAGTGTTGGAGATAGTGCCCTCAGAGTCAATTATTGGATCACAGGCACGTGATTGCAATGATTGAGGGATGACCTATTCCGGTAGGACAGTCTTACTCAAGATGATAGTATGCTATCTGGTTTATCATTATCATCGTGTACTGCTTTAGGTGACCTGACAGGTCGCTATTACATATTGGTAGAGCCCCTAGGATTCTTGCTTGACTGCCAGCAATATGAGGGCGATCATATACGTGGGAGCTGTTAGTCTATAAGCACATCCTTAAATGGTCCCTAGTCGTGGGAGTTTCGAGACAGGGTATCGATACTCCAGAGTAGACTAGTGTATACAGTCGAGACCCCGACGAGGGGCGGTGGCCGGTCTCACAAGCCACTGGTGTCAGTTGGTTCACCAAAGATGTATACAGGTGCTCATTGTGTTATGAGTACACCGGACAGGACTCGCCGGGAACATGCTAGTTGGTCTTATAGCTGACGTCAGATAGCAGTTCCCTGGTGACATGTGTACAGGTTAGTTCATCGACCTGAGGATCGTCATTTGTCTCGTGTGAGTTCCCACTGTACTTTGATTACTACCCTACCACGTTCATAGGAGACGTGCAAACAGGTTTTCGTTGGGTACAATCCCGAGCCACATGGAGGCAGTGAGCGCATCTTCGAGGGTTCGTCTCTCCCGGTATTGGGGGTGAGGTGGCGCTGTGTCTAGGAGAGCCATTACATGAAGTCCTTGGCTAAGGCAGGAGATTTACTGGTAGGTATTCCAGTAGTATCTCAGGGTGTTCTGGGCTACACTCCGACATGACTTGTACCGCTTTTGGGGGTCTGGCTTTTACCGACCCCCTAGGCCCGCCATGCGATGCTCATAGACGAACGGACTGGACTGTACGGATATTGTCACTGACAGGGTCAGTAGGGTGTCAGAATGAGTTCGCTCATCGACGTCCCTTTTGGTCAATAGCTGGTAGCCCGTCACGTATGGCTAATACCTATGACGTGCTAGTTGTTAAATCCATAGCCATAGTATTGACGACTGTCACGACCCGAAAGTACGGAACATGACCGGCTCTTAAACTACGAACGTCTCGAGGCGTACGTAATCTAAGTAAACCGAAAACCCAGAAATCCAAACCAAGAAAGATGTAGAGTGCAGGAAAAACCAACTTAAAGCAAGTAGTTTCAATAGCATAAGCCGAATTAGGCGGTTTTAAAAACATCAAAAATTTCCCGAAAATTTCGGCAGAGTCTCCTTTGTAAATACTGGCCCCCAAATGGGATACAACATGAATAGTATACGAAATCAATAAAAAGGCATCCCCAAGCGGGACCTAGCTCTTCGTCAATCGACGGTCACAACCACACAAGCAATATAATATACAACGCCAAGGGCGGGAATCAAAATTCAAAAGGAAACTCAAAAACCACAAGAAAACCACAGAAATGCAACGCGCGACTCTAAGGTCGAAAAAATAAACATCACAGGACTCTATCTCAAATAAATACATGTTTGGTTGATGGAACTTCTAGATACAATAGAATAATGATATACAAGATATATAATGGGGGTACGATACAAGTAACCCCACCTTCTAGCAAATCACCCGAAGGAAACTATGCCCGCAAAGCCGTAATGAAACCTGTACGGCAAACCTGCAAGAAACTGGGGCACAACGGGGGTGAGTTGCCAACTCGTGAATAGAAAAATATCTAGGCACAGAAATCGCATAAATAACGCAACCTATGTCAATGATCATAATATATCCTCAAATATAAGAATAACACGTAGCCTATAACAAGGCTAGGGTAAATATCTAACCCGAGTGTAATCTCATGTGCCCGTGTCAGTGCCTCAAGTAGCAATATATCATATGAATGAGGTATGAATGCATGAAAACAGAATACATGTAAATGAAGAATCGTTTTCATAATTTAGTGAGATTTCCTTTGTATTTTTAAAATAAGGTATCATAATGAAATCAGCATAAAACAGTGCCTAGCATCGGCACAAAATGTAATCCCAATATCTCGATATCTCTGTATTACAGTCTCTGTACCGCAATATCTCGAAATCTCAATGTCTCAATCACAATATCTAGGGCGCCTTCAGTCCAGACCGGCCCCTACCATCCATCTTAAGACCACGACGGTATCCTCCGGATATCCGACGCGTCGGGTAAAATCACCGGTAGGTAGTGCTCCCCTGCCAGGCTCACATCGTCATCATCATGCGCTTCTTGCCTCGGGGTACCTTACCGGGTCCACCATGTACCCGAAACGGTTCATCCGTCTCCTCGAATAGGGTCTCGAAATCCATCAGCAAACTCATGGTGGACGACTCATACATCATGGGAAAAACCGCAGTTTTTATTTAAAAAGAGAGAAATCAGTTTATATAAGTTTTGCGGTTTTCCCCCCAAATCCAGAAAATTTCATGGAAATCCGAATCCAAATCATCAATAGCATGTAAAAACCATGAATATAGGCATAACAATGAATAACAATATGCATGAAGTGACAAGTAATAACTACAATGTTAAGCTGGCATATAAGGCAGGCACACTAATATCATGTCAAATTACTAACTAACAAGCTAAGTCGAGCAATAATATTTTCTAAGGTGTACGTGACATGGCAATTACCGATGAAGATGTGTGTGAGCCGGTAAGTAAGTGTACGTGGTACATACGCATCATCGGTAATGGTGCTGGTGTCCTAACATTATGATATCAACATTGCAATAAGAAATTATAACATAAGTATGCGATGCGAAGCGAACCACAATAATAAGCGGGAGCTGAATACTAGACGCAACTGTAACTAACCTGCATTAATCAAATATAAGTCCTACAAATGGTGCCTTTTGAAATAACACGAATCATGGGGTTTTGAAAATAGGGGCTACGGTGTTTTTATGAAAAGATACGTCTTTTGAAATATTCGTAGGATCCCTCGGGCAGTCTTTTAAAATACCCACGATTCGTTAGTTTTTGAAATAGGTAAGAATTGAATCTAATCTAACAACTAAACTAAACTAAAGGGCTAAGCTAACAAGCTGGACTACAGGTAAGGAAACCGCCTAACATCTGAGTCGATCCATATACATACCTGTATATATATTAGTCGGTGATCCCGCCTCAATAATATCATATCCGATACCATATCTACAATCAGCCATCCCAAGTCAAGAGTGCGGATCAATCATCAAGATATATCTCGTACGTAAATCCGTCGTACGGCATCCCCAAATCTGCGTACGGGTCAATATCATATTCCTCACACCATTCCTCTGGTATCCTCTTTATTCAAGATCATAGTCTAGGATACTGACCTATGTCTAGTACAATACTAATATCCTCAATATACTCATGATCTGACTACAGATCGAAAATCTCATACAAACCGATACCGTCAGCACATAGCATCATCAAGGGTATACATCGCCCGATACGGCCTAATATAAATATCCTAGCATATCATGCCTCTTATCACGATCACATGTCGACCATTTTATTTATAACACTATTCACCCGTATCGCCGCCCCAAGATCCGCTATAACACCAGGGCGTACCTTAAGTACGAATCCTGCCATATCACCGATATCACAACCACAAAACAAATCTCATCGACTCAGCTCAATCCCATGTATCATCCTCAAATCAGTATATGAACACATAGTCGCATACCTATGTGATCACATAATTATAAAGAATCCCATGAGCACATATAAATAGGAATGTATGCAAGTATGTAGGTGTGTATGTGTAGTGCAAAACTACCCTAGGGTTCGCAACACTAAAATAATCCAATACACCAATATCCATCCTAAATATCGTTATTAATCCCAAATAACATATAATAAATTGTTGGTGTGTATACGCATCCGTATACACCACCACGGACTGCGGGGGTGTTATACGCCATCCACCCGACTTTTCCCCGTAGATATAAATCTACTCACCTGGTCCTCGTTCGCCGGTGCCGACGTCGCCACGCGCTTGCTTGTCATCTAGAAGTCCACATGGGTTACCTACATATTATAATGCACCATACCGCATTAAAATCCAACTCATGACCAAAACGACGCACGAATCCCATATAGGTCAAAACCTATGGTTGCTTTCACAAATCGACCCAAAAACCCTCGACGTCGGCGTACAAACGCCAAACCATCGAGAAAACTCCCAACACACTCATTTTTACAATTACAAGCACTAATTATAATATAAAATAGCTTAAAATTCACAAAACCCCCCAATTTCACTTAAAAAGTCATTTTTCCGAAAATCTAGCAAGCACAAATCAACGTTTTAGTACAAAACATGATGTTTTAACGATTCTAGTGACCAAGATGATAACTTAATATCTTAATTATGCCATAGAAACCATTACGTAAATTTTAAACCCACAAATTAATTCGATTTCAAAAACCTAGTTTGCAATATTAACCAATTTTAACAATTTTATAGCAAAATGCACAAACTACAATCTAGCTTGGATTTTCTTGAACTAAAGTATTAAAATACACTTAATAATGTTGATGAAGTCATGAAAAAACCTAATTATATTTTTCTCATAATCAAATTCATGGTTTACAAAAACCTAGCTAGCAATATAGCTTAAATATTACAATTACAAACTAACAATTTGCAACTAGAAATTTGATTATGTTTTCATTTCACAATATGAAGAACTACAATTGCAACCACAATTACATACACAAAAACCTAACTTGAATTTCATAAACCCTTACTAAGTTTTTCCAAACATACAATTAAACCCAAATTAATAACTAATAATGCTTGATTTAAGGTATTCAAACAACAATTTAACAAAAGGTCTTGATTTATACCTCACAAGATCAACGATCTAGCATGCAAATTCTAGCCTCCAAAAGTAGCTTCCATGCTCCTAGATCCATGTAAGTTTGGCTAATGAGAAATGTGTAGGAGTTGGATTTGGATTTTGGGATTTATTTGTTGATTTTGAGGCAATTTTTGAAGCAAAAGAGATGGAAAATGGGGGGAAAAGATGGGGGCTGTTGTAGCAGAATTTCGGCTGAGGAGGGAGTGGGGAGAGGTGTGGGGGAGTTGTGGAAAAGAATCCAAGTCAAAGCCCCTCCCAAATTACCATAATACCCCCCACCTACTTTACTATATATAAAAACCTTATTTTAACCCATTTCTCACATTATTTAAGGTCAAAAGGAGGGAAATAAAATTCTTGGGCTGCTACAATAGTGTGGGGCCGGCCAAGGGGAGTGAGGGTGAGTGTGAGAGACTTTACAAAAAAATTATATGCAAAAAGACCCCCCACAATACCATATTTGCAAGTTTTAGTTCAAAATAACTATATTTTTGTTTTCCATATAATAAATCAATTAAAACTTGAAATAAAATACTAAAAAATTATATTACAACTAGTTTTAATTAACATGATTTTAAAGATTAAAATTAGCCCATATAAATTTGTATTTATCGCTAAATTAATGTATTTTCTTACCGGCTTAAAATAATATTAAAATAATTAATTTCGGAAAAAATTTCAGAAAATTTGAAATTTCAGCAGTGGCTCAATAAACACCAAATATTAGCAATTACATAGCTACAATATGTATATTTAATTTTATAATAAATATATTTGCTTTTTGACTTTTTACAGAAAACCCCCTTATTTTACCGTCTTTTCAAAATTTCACCGAAACGATTTTCAAAACGTTACAATCTTCCCCCCTTAAAGAAATTCGGTCCCCGAATTTAAATTAAAACTTTCCCCAAATACTAAAATATTTCAGCCAAAACCATCAAATCGCCGGGGCTCCGAAATCATAAATACATAAAACAAATCGTAGCGCAACGCATGCGCATGAAAAATGAGCATATAACTCAAATCAGAACTCCGTCAAGCATCCCGCAATCATCGGAGTTATGGGGAAGACATCAATACCAAATCCAAAGCAAAACCAATATGATATAACTCGAAACTATACAAGTAAAATATATTCAGGTACTGTCCTCTGACTAGTCCTGCTCAGTACGAAAACACATAGCAATATCATAAAAACGTACTGCTCTATAAGAAAAATCAATCCCCAAAATATGCGTATGAATACTACGTGCGTCTTGTGCGCACGGAAATCAAAATCTAAATATGTGCCATACATATGCACAGAAACAACATCTAAGTGCATCGGGTGTGAACGAAACATCTGTCATAGGAAACATGTGTGCCTGACAGCAAAATCAGGTGCATCTGACATGCACGAAAAATCCCGATTTAGTGCATCTGGTGTGCACCAAAATCACACTTCAAAACATGCGCCCAACATGCGCGAAAATCCAAATCAGGTGTATCCATCGTGCACGAAATCATGAAATCCAATATCAAGTGCCGAACATGTGCAAAATCAAATCAGGTGCACAAGGTGCACAAAACAAATATCGAACATCACCATCGAAATCAAAGTCCAGGGCATCTAAATGCACAACATACGTAACACTGCACTGCAAGCATATATGAACTATACCGCGTGCAAAAACCAAATCGTGTGCATATATACGCATAAAATCAACTCAAATGTCTAAAACCGTAAAATCGCAAACATGTGAAACCAAGCACGAAAACGATATCAAGTGCAACACTGTGCAAAGATCGTAAACCCTCAATCATCAAAATCAAATCATGCGAATAAATCACCCAAAACATCGAAATCAATAATGGCGGAATAGTACCGCTCAAGTGCGTCCTCTAAGAATCTCGGGCCAACTGTCGCGGTCACTAGTGTGACGTCTCGTCGATGATCATGAACTCTGGCCTGCTGGTGTGCGTAACACGACCACTCCTGGGTCCAAGTCTTCTCGTAATTTGTCCCAGAAAGGTCCTGTCGAGGTCTCTCCCAAATCTCGCCTCTGCCGAACTATCCGAAAGTCATCGTTCCTTACTAGATCTGTTCTCGTTCCAGAACGGCTGTATACTCATCACGACTCCTTCTGGAAGGTAAATCCAAGTACCATGCCTCGGCATGCGCATCGCATCTCTGATGTCGTCGGAGTGGAATGTCATCTCATCTAGATCTGGTACGAACCTCTTACTTCACTTTCCTCTAATGTCGCCTTCTTTGGACTCGTCTCGTCGCGGCTGCATGGACTGAGCTCCAACGGCTATCCTCGTATCTGGAGTCTCCCAAGAAATGCATCTCACCACCTAGCATCCGAATTAAGTCGAGCCATCCGATCGAGTCGTCAAAACCTCATAATCCTCCAAGAGCTCAACATCTTGGGCACAGTTTAATAGTATCGAGTACATACCACAGCATCGGTGGTCCAGCCGTAGAAGGGCAAACCCAAGCCTCGCTAATGGCGCCGTAGAACTTCCGCAAACCCGAAGGTTCAAAGGCTTTCACACGGTCATTAAGTCGAGTTAGGGTTTCATTCTTCTAGAGGGACCATAGAATTTCCTGCATGTCTTTCCGACTACTTTAAACTTGGAATAATAGGTTTCTGACATTCGATCGTCTCTGTCGACTCCCAACGTCTTCGCGTGAAGTCGTCTCTAGATGGAAGAAATCTATCTGATGACCTCGCATTGGGGTAGGCGAACGATCCACATGTCCTAGTCATTCATCCTCGATGACTAGCGACCTTCTATCATCTCTTAGTACAACTCGTTCTGCACTAACGCCAGCATCTGGGGCAATATCTCGTCGTTCACAGCAATAACTGGCTCGCTCGTCTGCACGCTGAACAGTGCCTCGACCATCATGAATAAGCAACACACCAACGGTCATCAAAATCTGGCTGGCCTCTGTCAGTGGCCCAATCCTCTGATACTGATCGGCACGTCCGAGAAATCTCATAAAGGCGATTCGCCAAACGCTCGTGGCGCGGAAACACAGTAAAAAGACACATCTCCGCAATCGAGTGTTTCCGGAATTTCGCCCTGGTCAGTCCCCGTTCGTAACGAGCTCGTGCTGACCGCAACTCTAGTCGTAGCTCTCCCTGCCCGTAATCGTGGCAGCAAAACCATAACTGGTACTGATGAGGCTAGATCGGAATGAATATAATACTAAGCAAAGAAATGTACATCCTAAGTCTTCTTAAGTGGAGTAGCATATCGTAAATATACCGCGGAACATACCCACGGTACGTCACTCTACTTTAGTCACCTATTCCATCAACCAAGGGTCATCCTACGCTCCGAAGGTAAAACCTAACGCTCTGATACCAACTTTGTCACGACCCGAAAGTAGGGAACATGACCGGCACTTAAACTACGAACGTCTCGAGGCGTACGTAATCTAAGTAAACCGAAAACCCAGAAATCCAAACCAAGAAAGATGTAGAGTGCAGGAAAAACTAACTTAAAGCAAGTAGTTTCAATAGCATAAGCCGAATTAGGCGGTTTTAAAAACATCCAAAATTTCCCGAAAATTTCGGCAGAGTCTCCTTTGTAAATACTGGCCCCAAAATGGGATACAACATGAATAGTATACGAAATCAATAAAAAGGCATTCCCAAGCGGGAGCTAGCTCTTCGTCAATCGACGGTCACAACCACACAAGCAATATAATATACAACGCCAAGGGCGAGAATCAAAATTCAAAAGGAAACTCAAAAACCACAAGAAAACCACAGAAATGCAACGCGCGACTCTAAGGTCGAAAGAATAAACATCACAGGTCTCTATCTCAAATAAATACATGTTTGGTTGATGGAACTTCTAAATACAACAGAATAATGATATACAAGATATATAATGGGGGTACGAAACAAGTAAACCCACCTTCTAGCAAATCACCCGAAGGAAACTATGCTCGCAAAGCCGTAATGAAACCTGTACGGCAAACCTGCAAGAAACTGGGGCACAACGGGGGTGAGTTGCCAACTCGTGAATAGAAAAATATCTACGCACAGAAATCGCATAACTAACGCAACCTATGTCAATGATCATAATATATCCTCAAATATAAGAATAACACGTAGCCTATAACAAGGCTAGGGTAAATATCTAACCCGAGTATAATCTCATGTGCCCGTGTTAGTGCCTCAAGTAGCAATATATCATATGAATGAGGTATGAATGCATGAAAACAGAATACATGTAAATGAAGAACCGTTTTCATAATTTATTGAGATTTCCTTTGTATTTTTAAAATGAGGTATCATAATGAAATCAGCATAAAACAGTGCCTAGCATCGGCACATAACGTAATCCCAATATCTCGATATCTCTGTATCACAGTCTCTGTACCTCAATATCTCGAAATCTCAATGTCTCAATCACAATATCTAGGGCGCCGTCAGTCCAGACCGACCCCTACCATCCATCTCAAGACCACGACGGTATCCTCCGGATATCCGACGCGTCGGGTAAAATCACCGGTAGGTTGTGCTCCCCTGCCAGGCTCACATCGTCATCATCACGCGCTTCTTTCCCCGGGGTACCTTACCGGGTCCACCATGTACCCGAAACGGTTCATCCGTCTCCTCGAATCGGGTCTCGAAATCCATCAGCAAACTCATGGTGGACGACTCATACATCATGGGAAAAACCGCAGTTTTTATTTAAAAAGAGAGAAATCAGTTTATATAAGTTTTGCGGTTTTCCCCCCAAATCCAGAAAATTTCATGGAAATCCGAATCCAAATCATCAATAGCATGTAAAAACCATGAATATAGGCATAACAATGAATAACAGTATGCATGAAGTGACAAGTAATAACTACAATGTTAAGCTGGCATATAAGGCAGGCACACTAATATCATGTCAAATTACTAACTAACAAGCTAAGTCAAGCAATAATATTTTCTAAGGTGTACGTGACATGGAAATTACCGATGAAGATGTGTGTGAGCCGGCAAGTATGTGTACGTGGTACATACGCATCATCGGTAATGGTGCTTGTGTCCTAACATTCTGATATCAACATTCCAATAAGAAATTATACCATAAGTATGCGATGCGAAGCGAACCACAATAATAAGCGGGAGCGGAATACTAGACGCAACTGTAACTAACCTGCATTAATCAAATATAAGTCCTACAAATGGTGCCTTTTGAAATAACACGAATCATGGGGTTTTGAAAATAGGGGCTACGGTGTTTTTATGAAAAGATACGTCTTTTGAAATATCCGTAGGATCCCTTGGGCTGTCTTTTAAAATACCCACGATTCGTTAGTTTTTGAAATAGGTAAGAATTGAATCTAATCTAACAACTAAACTAAACTAAAGGGCTAAGCTAACAAGCTAGACTACAGGTAAGAACACCGCCTAACATCTGAGTCGATCCATATACATACCTGTATATATATTAGTCGGTGATCCCGCCTCAATAATATCATATCCGATACCATATCTACAATCAGCCATCCCAAGTCAAGAGTGCGGATCAATCATCACGATATAGCTCGTACGTAAATCCGTCGTACGGCATCCCCAAATCTGGGAACGGGTCAATATCATATTCCTCACACCATTCCTCTGGTATCCTCTTTATTCAAGATCATAGTCTAGGATACTGACATATGTCTAGTACAATACTAATATCCTCAATATACTCATGATCTGACTACAGATTGACAATCTCGTACAAACCGATACCGTCAGCACATAGCATCATCAAGGGTATACATCGCCCGATACGGCTTAATATCAATATCCTAGCATATCATGCCTCATATCACGATCACATGTCGACCATTTTATTTATAACACTATTCACCCGTATCGCCGCCCCAAGATCCGCTATAACACCAGGGCGTACCTTAAGTATGAATCCTGCCATATCACCAATATCACAACCACAAAACAAATCTCATCGACTCAGCTCAATCCCAAGTATCATCCTCAAATCCGTATGTGAACACATAGTCCCATACCCATGTGATCACATAACTATAAAGAATCCCATGAGCACATATAAATAGGAATGTATGCAAGTATGTAGGTGTGTATGTGTAGTGCAACACTACCCTAGGGTTCGCAACACTAAAATAATCCAACACACCAATATCCATCCTAAACATCGTTATTAATCCCAAATAACATATAATAAATTGTTGGTGTGTATACGCATCCGTGTACACTACCACGGACTGCGGGGGTGCTATACGCTATCCACCCGACTTCTCCCCGTAGATATAAATCTACTCACCTGGTCCTCGTTCGCCGGTGCCGACGTCGCCACGCGCTTGCTTGTCGTCTAGAAGTCAACATGGGGTACCTACATATCACAACGCACCATACCGCATTAAAATCCGACTCATGACCAAAACGACGCACGAATCCCATATAGGTCAAAACCTATGGTTGCTTTCACAAATCGACCCAAAAACCCTCGACGTCGGCGTACAAACGCCAAACCATCGAGAAAACTCCCAACACACTCATTTTTACAATTACAAGCACTAATTATAATATAAAATAGCTTAAAATTCACAAAAACCCCCAATTTCACTTAAAAAGTCATTTTTCCGAAAATCTAGCAAGCACAAATCACCGTTTTAGTACAAAACATGATGTTTTAACAATTCTAGTGACCAAGATGATAACTTAATATCTTAATTATGCCATAGAAACCATTGCGTAAATTTTAAACCCACAATTTAATTCGATTTCAAAAACCTAGTTTGCAATATTAACCAATTTTAACAATTTTATAGCAAAATGCACAAACTACAATCTAGCTTGGATTTTCTTGAACTAAAGTATTAAAATACACTTAATAATGTTAATGAAGTCATGAAAAAACCTAATTATATTTTTCTCATAATCAAATTCATGGTTTACAAAAACCTAGCTAGCAATATAGCTTAAATATTACAATTCCAAACTAACAATTTGCAACTAGAAATTTGATTATGTTTTCATTTCACAATATGAAGAACTACAATTGCAACCACAATTACATACACAAAAACCTAACTTGAATTTCATAAACCCTTACTAAGTTTTTCCAAACATACAATTAAACCCAAATTAATAACTAATAATGCTTGATTTAACGTATTCAAACAACAATTTAACAAAAGGTCTTGATTTATACCTCACAAGATCAAGGATCTATCATGCAAATTCTAGCCTCCAAAAGTAGCTTCCATGCTCCTAGATCCATGTAAGTTTGGCTATTGAGAAATGGGTAGGAGTTGGATTTGGATTTTGGGATTTATTTGATGGATTTTGAGGCAATTTTTGAAGCAAAAGAGATGGAAAATGGGGGGAAAAGATGGGGGCTGTTGTAGCAGAATTTCGGTTGAGGAGGGAGTGGGGAGAGGTGTGAGGGAGTTGTGGAAAAGAATCCAAGTCAAAGCCCCTCCCAAATTACCATAATACCCCCACCTACTTTACTATATATAAAAAAACCTTATTTTAACTCATTTCTCACATGATTTAAGGTCAAAAAGAGGGAAATAAAATTCTTGGGCTGCTACAATAGTGTGAGGCCGGCCAGGTGGAGTGAGGGTGAGTGTGAGAGACTTTACAAACAAATTCTATGCAAAAAGACTCCCCACAATACCATATTTGCAAGTTTTAGTTCAAAATAACTATATTTTTGTTTTCCATATAATAAATCAATTAAAACTTGAAATAAAATGCTAAAAAATTATATTACAACTAGATTTTAATTAACATGATTTTAAAGATTAAAATTAGCCCATTTAAATTTGTATTTATCGCTAATTTAATGTATTTTCTTACCGGCTTAAAATAATATTAAAATAATTAATTTCGGAAAAATTTTCAGAAAATTTGAAATTTCAGCAGTGGCTCAATAAACAACAAATACTAGCAATTACATAGCTACAATATGTATATTTAATTTTATAATAAAGATATTTTCTTTTTGACTTTTTAGAGAAAACCCTCTTATTTTACCGTTTTTTCGAAATTTCACCGAAACGATTTTCAAAACGTTACAACGACTCTTTAGAGTCCCCCAGATTCAGTTACTCAAGTTTCGGGCGAAATGCTGTAGAGGCCGTATGGAGAAATGGCAGGGTTCGATCAGATGTGTGCGGTATTGCACGGATCAGGATCGGACGGTTAGTACTAGAGGCCGTATGGATATATGGCAGGGTTCGATCAGATACGTGCGGCATTGCACGGATCAGGATCGGACGGATAATACTAGCGGCTTTGGTTTAAGCCAGATCCTTGTATAGTACAGTGTAGATTTTGTCTCATTGCATTTGTATTCGGTCAGAATACAGATGCGGGTGTGTATACACAGTATCGGGGTTTTCCTGTAATTTATTACGGGACCAGTTTTCTGGAGTTGCCGGTTTGCTTTCCGTTTCGGCCATATTTCTTTGTATTTTTCATTGGCCGAAGATTGGTGGAGGAGGGCTTATTAGCATTTGTGCAAATTAGCTATTTGGAGGGTTGTCTTTGCATACTTTTGTTTCATGATGGTTTCATGATGGAGCACCATCCCTTGACCTTCCATGCTTCATGATTGCTTGCCTTTCCTTTTCACCATGGTTTACTTTTGGTGTCATCATAGTTGATGATGATGTTTGGTGATGATGGTAGGTCATGGTTGTTGATGATTGTGGTTGTGGTTATGATCATTTCTATTGATCATAACCCTTTTCTCTCTCTTGCCTTATTGGACTCACTCACTCCCTCATCCTCTCACTCCATTCTCACCCTTCACATTATGCATGGCCGGCCAAGCCATGAAAGTGGGCTGTTCATATTTTTGTAGTGGGGATTTTTTTCTCTCTTGATACTAGAAAAAATCCCCAAGTTCCTCCACAAAAGTTCACAGTTCATTTCCTCCACCAAAGGAAACTTCCATAAACCCCAAAATGAGATATGAGTTCTACACACTTTCTACAGCAAACCTTGGGCACGTCGGCTCGCCAACTTCGTGCCTGAGTTGCCTCGGTCCAGAGGTGGGAGCCCGTAAAAGAAGCAGGCGACGTGGTGCCCTTCCGGCGACTTGGTGGAGACCGGAGATTCCGCGGGAAGATCGGGACGACGGCGAGAAGACCGGAGGACATGGATCGCTCGGTATATCTCTCTTCCACATCTTGTAGTTAGCTAGGACTAGTTTAATGGCACGATCCGGGTTTATAGTGCGCGGTGGTGCCGGTTTGAAAAGTTAAAGTAAATCACCGCTTCTGCATTTCGGCGTCGGATTGACGGCCGGGGCGCCGCCGTGCACTTACAATGGTATCAGAGCCTCGCCATTAACATAGTCTAGCTTTGTTTAATGTGTTTACATTTCCGATCGATCAAAAATTCCAAAATCCGCGTTTTTCAATAGCATCAGTTTCTGTCGAATTTTTTTTGGCTCCAAATTTTTTTCAGGTAGTTGCAGAATACTGTGCAGGGAATTATAAGAACTCTGTGAAAATTTGGTCGGGTGATCTCACCATACAACCGCGGAACCGCGGCCAAACCCATGTTTGGGCCACGGTTCCGCCGCCACTTAGCCTCCTCACTGGACCAATTTTTTATAGAGGTTCTTGGACAGGGAAATTGGGGTTTTGGAATTTTCTTTTTGGGCCAAGAATTTCTGTGAGTGCTACAGTATTGCTTGGAGGCCCACTTTGTAAAATTTGATCGATCGAAAATATTAAACACATTAGTTCACAGTATTTACATTATATCTGCGACCGTGAATGTCACTCGATCGGTAAATCATGTCTAACTGCTATAGCCCGGTTAGACGGATTTGCGAACGTGACATTCACGTTGATGTTCTGTCTTATGCTGTGATGTTGCGGATTGGTCGTGGGGGATAGCCTGGATGCAATGCTAGTACAGTTTTTGTTGTATTATGTACAATTGATTTTGCGGGGCGAGCGTCCGACATGTGGACTGCCGTCACTACCCGTTTGTATATTATTCTTTTGGGGCATGACCAGGTTGAGGTCGATGTACCCGTTGTATGTATATTTTACTTTCTGTACCATGATTACCCCAAGGTAGGGTGCACGGATAGCCGGGTTCTAGAGGGCAACAAGCCCGCATCTCATGGCATTGAGACGGAGGGGGCTTCACTCTAGAATTGGCAGGCTATTCGCCGTACTCGTAGGGGGTACAGGTTGACCCAGGAGGGGTGCCCATTTTACCGGATTCCGTGAAGTGCCGGGTGGTCCATTCACGTTGCTGAAGGGGGGCTACCTCGCTTTAGGTTTTGGCGGGTAACTTGCCGCTCCCGTAGGGGTCTAGGATTTCATTGCACAGGCTATCCACGCGACCAGGGGAACGTCGGGTTTCAGTAGTGGCTCTGTGAAACCCGGGGATCCCAGATATCTGTATTGTTCTGTGATGCTGTACATTTCTGTGATGTTGCATTTTATCACGCCTTGAGCGAAAATTATATATTGATATATATTAGTAGATGTTGTATATGTTTTGCATCCGCGCTAGTCCAGTCCCCGCTTTGTCGTTAGTTAGCTAACCTAACGGGTAATGACGGGACCCAGGGGCGAATGCGGATGGCATACACGTACATCAATATATTTTCGTTCTTTGTGGTGTGATCAATTGATGGGACTGCGTTGATTCGGATCAATGCAAGTTAAAAACAAACCTATTCTGATGTTGTTGGAACACTTTTCAAAAAGCTGTTATTGCAAGGACGTTCTCTTTTGTTTTGTATCGTGGTATTCAGTTGGAATATCCTGCTCCTCAGTCGACGAGGCAAGGGCCGAGATCCCTTCACCGGGAGTGACCCCTTGGACAAAAAGTTTGCGTAAGGGCAATAACTTCACTATAGCCGATTACTTTTGCTTTGCACCGTGGTATTCAGTTGGAATATCCTGCACCTCATTCTACGGGGAAAGAGCCGAGATCCCTTCACCGGGAGTGATCTCTTTAGCCAAGGTTTTCGTCGCTATATTTCAAAAAGCTATCCGGTTCCTTCAACGATATCAAGTTCATTACGTTAAAGGTTTTCGCCAGAAACCATTCGTAGCTGTAACACCTTAGATTGTATTTTGTAGCTAATTATATTTTTAGTATATGGTTTTTAATAAAAAGTTTACCAAATTAAGTTTTAAATATTTTATCCTATTTATTGAGTATTTTATTAGAATTTTGTTAGGCACACACACACTTGTGCATGTTAACTAGAGTGTTAATTTGGGGTTTAACCATCTCTTAATCTAGTTTTAGGCTTTGTTTAGGTGTTTTGGGTTGTTAGGTGTGTTATGGTTGTTATTAGGAAATGAAAAATGATTTTTTTTTATTTAAAAAGGGTTTTATTTTATTTGGTTGAATGGTTGACTTGAGAGAGAGAGAAGCATGGTGCTACATGGTTCATGCCATGCTCTTTAAATGAAGAAAGAGAAAGAGAATGGGAGGGGTTTTTTGTGTTCTCTCATTTCTCACTCATTCTCTCTAACAAACACACACACACACACTCACCTGCAGAGAGCAGCAGCAGCCCCAGAAGCAGCTTCAGCAACAGCATCATCATCATCATCATCAGCAACAGCAGCAGACATCACCATCATCATCAGCAGCAGCAACAGCAGGCAGCAGCAGCAACAGGGGCTCCAGCAACTTGCAGCAGCTCCTTCCACTTCTTCACCTGCCTTCTAGGGTTCATTAGGGTATATTTCTTGAACACCATTTCGTGATTTGCTTAAGTTGTGCATCGATTAGCTTCAATTAGTGTTAATTTGCTAGTTTAGTGCTAATTATGATGTTTTGTGTGGACTTTTGGATAATTGATGATTGTGTTAGACAACCCTACCTATTTTAGTGTTAATAGGGTCACTTCAACTGAGAAATAACCCAGGTTTCACTAAAATACCATAGGGTTTGTATTTAGTGCAAATTGGTGTTTTTAAGTGATAATTGTGACATCTGAGATCTGCTTTGGACCCGGGACCTTCAGGTTAAAATTGAGGAAACTGGGGCATGTACACTAGGTCTAGATACCACCACCAGAACTCGAGCCACTTATCCCAAAACCTGGCCACAGATTTATTCAATTTGGCCGCAATTTGCGGCCAAGTGGGGGACTTGGGTGCTGGGGTTTTGTGTAGGGCTCTTTGCTGTGTTGTATAGTGTTTTGGCATGTCTAGTTTTGTAAGATTTGACCTGTAGGAAAATCTGGGACTATATATTGTATTTGGTGTTCGTTGTGTTTGCGCGATACGCGCGATACGTGAGAGGTTTCTGTGATCCAGCGTATCGCGGCGTGTCGCGATGGTTTTAGACGCGTACACACACGTTTCAGCGTATCGTGCACACGCGCGTTTAGTTCGTGACGCGAGTTTCTCGTTTTGGTTCGATATCGCGTTTTGCGAGATATTTGGCTTATATGTGATTTCCTTGTCTCATTTTCATGTTTGCAGGCGGGGATTACTGACACTGCTACGGAGGGAGCAGATGGTAGAATTCACCTAGCGTGGAGTGTAGGTGAGTAGATTTAACATCTACAGGGGAATCGCCCGCATGGCGTTATGCGTCTGGGCTAGGATTCTAATACTTGTCGCATATTCTACGTCATTGTTAGAATTGCGCCTTTACCTATTTACTTAGATATAGTTGTACTGCGACTAGTAGCCGTAGGGCACTGCACACATTATTGACGGTTCATGTTGCACGAGCACGGATTGTATGCTACACACACACCGTCAATAATTGCCATGTCACACACAAACCATTATAGAAATTATATTGCTTGGTTAGGCACCTTGTGACATTGATTCGTATTGCTTGTCACACATGACATCTAGCTTACCGGTATACCTATAGTGTATCATACCTTTAGTGATAGGTACATATACACCTTGCGATACAGCTATAGGTATACCTTTTACATATTTTACTTATACCGGGGGGGATATCTTACTCATATTCCTCTTATACCCGGGGGGGTATACGACATCAGTTCCTATAGGTAGATACCTATACATTGCTACGCCTGTATGTTACACACATATTCAGTTGCAATCATATATTTACCCTTACTGATGTTACTTAGTTGTACCTCATTGGTTTCGCATACATCTGGTTTTAGCTACGTATTCTTATTTATATGCTCGCATTTCTGATATATCGCATAAATTTATTCTTGGATTTGCGCATTGTTATTTGGATTTCACATGATGATTTCTGGATTTGGGAACCGCGGGAGTTTATGAAATTATGCATACATTGAAAAACCCGGTTTCCTTGATATGATATTTGCGCAGCCACCATGAGATTTATCGGTTCTGATTATATACTCCATACGAGGTGTGGTTGTCGTATGAGGGTACATGGTGGGGCCTGGTATGGTTCCCCTCGGCAAGAAGATCGATGGATGTTGCCGATTGAGCCTGGAGGCGGGCTAGTACCTACCGGTGATAGTACTAATGACTCGGCGGGGGTCATGGAGACACCGTTGGGAGTCATGTACGTATGCATACGTCGAAGGGCGAGGGTCAGAGATAGGCACTCGTGCTTTCGGGACAGCGTATGATACGTACCTATCAGGATTTCTGTGTCGATGCTTGGCACATTGTTTTCATGATATTTCTTTGAATACCTTTGTATATATAACAGGGGATTAGCCGTTGTTATATATATACCCTTACACCAATATTAGTGGAATGGCACGCTAATATATGCGTATTGCCCCCATCATATTTATTTCTGCAAATATATATATATACCTTTAGGATGTTAGAAACTTACTTGAGATTCGACTTGGGATATAGGTGATTCATTGACATTGGATATTGGATATGAAAGAGATTGTTGATTTGTACATTCGAGATATAGGAGAGCTATTTGATATTGTACATTGAGGTGATGTGAGACTTATATGTTGTGAGAGCCCAGTTTGGGAGGGGCTGATTTGAGGAAATTGTGGATTTGAGTGTCTTGATGGATTGTGATCCTACCACGATGTCAGGTTTCCGTGGAAATGACATATTCCACCCTATAACTCACACTTATCTACTTTATGCGCAGTTTCATATATTGGTAGTACCTGTTAGTGTACCCTTATGATAGTTACATATTTACATTCTCATATCCCTATTGCATGGTCATTGCATATTATTGTCATGTTACTGTTGATTCACATATTGATTGTACCTGCTAGTGTACTTACCTTTATTCAGCATTTGCATGACATGTTATTACTGTAATCGCATATCTTAGATTCATGCTGTACGTGCATTCCTGCGATTACCTGCATATGTTATCTACTATTCACGAGTTGGCAACTCACCCCCGTTGTGCCACAGGTGTTTCAGGTTATTCCCCAGAGTAGTCGAGGCAGGCTATTCAGCTTTCCAGCTATCATCTTTTGCTACAGATACCGCATCAGCTCACAGTACTATTTTGCTTAGGTGGGTTTTGGTGGTTATCTGTATTTTGTATTGTATATTCGTTGTATCTTGTACTCTCCATCTACTATTATGTTGTTGACTTAGAGACTTGGTGAGGACGTTACTGTATATATTATTTGTGGGTTTGTTGTCTTTTATATACAGCTTTCTCTCTATTGTCTTTATTTCTTCGCTATAGCTTCATATTTTTGTGTTTTATTCATCTTGGGTTAGTTTTTACAAAAAGGGGTGTTGCTAAAACTTTAAAGAAATAAAGTATGACTTTTAAAAGAATTTGGGTTGCGATTTCAAATGTTTCAAAATCTTATATTATCTTTTCCGTATTTTTATGGTTTAGATTTCTGGGTTTTGGCTTTCTTTTACTACGTTACGTCTTAGGGCGTTGCGTAGTACTAGGGCCGTCACGGGCCAATTTCGGGTCGTGACAAAGTTGGTATCAGAGCGCTAGGTTTTACCTTTCGGAGTGTAGAATGACCTTAGTATGATGGAGTAGGTAGCTTAAGCACAGTAACGTAGTGTGTGTATGTCTGCAGCATACCCACGATGCGATACTTCGCCTAAAGTGACCTAAGTACAATTGTTGAAATTCCTTCCTTGATGATTCATATGTAAGTCGATGTACAACACCCCAATACTTGTGGGGAGGCGGAATTTTCAAAAACGAACTTGTTTAGTGAACAAACATCGACTAACCGCTTGAATCGAAGCTAAACGATAACTAACTTAAAACATAGAGTTTCTATACTACTATGTTTAGGGATTATACCTAACGAATCGTGTCCTTCGTCTTTGCGAACTCCACCTCCTCCTCGGCCTTCTCGAGGTAGTAGACGATCCACCCGAGAGCTTTACTCCAAGCTTAGCCTCTAAACTTGAGGCAACTAAACTTCTCTAAGTGCTAATCAAAGAAGCTAGGTGAAATATAGAGAGGGTTATGGATTAAGTAGTCTAACTAATCCTTGTACTCAACACATGAGAGGGGAGGATTAGGGTTTGAAAAGGGAGAGCTTGAGGACAGAGAAGGTGAGGATAATAATGAAGTGAATAATGAGTTATGATAATATATATCAAGCATTTCTTTTTATCAAAAAAAGAATAAGAAATGAATTTAGCAACCATGCTTGATAATATCTAGTGATGATTCACTCCATGAGTCATTAAGCATTTATCATGCATTAATGACATGGATGAATCATCCATATGACTCACTAATCACATTCATTGCATATGCCACCTAAACCTCCTTAGTCACCACCTTCTAGAAGCTTCTCGCGCAATTACGAGAACGCCCCTCCTTTCCGCAAAAAATACGGAAAAACTTTAGACTATATAAATCCAATAACCGGATACCAGTAACTGGCTTAAACCAAAACCGACTGGTAAAAACTGTCCGAAAGTCGTACGCGCGTAAACGCACGTATGCGTCCGAACCCTTGTCGTAAAACCATACGACCTCTATATCGTTTCGCCTGGAGTAGGGAAACTCTCTGTGTGGGACTCTAGAGACTCGACTACTACGCTGGCAGTGGGTTTAACCACAGACCGCAAGCGGCACTAGCTGTACGTAACGGTCCCCAGGTAGATGTCGATAAGAAGGCCGATGAAGGAACCCATCCGAACTCCTACTGAGTCTGATGTGACAATCTCCATACAGTCCGGTCCGTTCGTCCAAGACTATCGCATATCAGGCCTAGGGGGCGGCAAGCGTCAGTCCCCTAATAGCGGTATAAGTCGTGTCGGAGGGAAGCCCATTACACCCTGAGAAACTACTGGAACCTACCAGCAAATCTCGCTTGCCCTGGCCAGGGACTTTGCGTAATGGTTCTCTGACACAGCGCGATATCAACTCCCAATACCGGGAGAGACGAATCCTATCTAACCGCCACTGCCTCCAAGTGCTCGGGACTGCACCCAACTGCTTCCTGTTTGCACGACTCCTTTGAGCCGTGGTAGGGTAGCAATCTAAGAACAGTAGGACACACTCGAGGCGAAGTAGCAGTGTCAAGTCTGCGGACTATGCTGTACTCATGTCACCTGGGAACTATTCACTGACGACTGGTATAAAACCAACCAACAGTTCCCTGTGAGTCCTGTCCGGTGTACCCGTAACCTAACGAACACCTGTATACTATCTCCAGTACGACGTACTGACGGCTGTGGGACGGACCATCTCCCCAACTGGGATGAGAAGCGTACACACCAGTTTACTCCGGAGTATCGATGCTCTGTCTCGATAATCCAACGACTAGGGACCTGAATAAGGATGTGCTTGTAGACTACCCAGCCCCCACTAGTGTGACTGCCATCACAACGCTGGTAGTCAAGAAAGATCCTAAGAGCTCTATCAATACGTATACTCACATATTAAGATAGAAAAACCAAGTAGCATACTACCATGTTTAGCAAGACTGTTATATACATGTGAATATCCCAAGCTTCCATTAAGTAATATACAAACTAGTATGATACAGTAATGGCCTTCTAGGGCATAAACACTAACATCATATCCTTGAGATTCGATTCCTCATTCTCATCGAATCTTATATCTATTTATAGCCTTGCCGCCGATGACTATGGGGACTCAGAGTGATGCAGCGAGGGCCGAGGTCAGAGTTGGCTCGGGTGAGACGAGTACTGACCAGGATGGCACTCTAGTTCACAGGTGCAGACGGGTCAGCCTACGGCCTATATTATTGATAGACTTTTGGTAGAGATGTAGGAATTCCGCCAGACTATGAGTTCATTGGTTGATGTCGTTCGGGAGCTACAACAGGAGGTTGTCACCCCTGTTACTCAGTTGTCACTTGCGATCAGCATGCAGCAGTCCGTCACCTACATAGCACCAGTGGTTGCAGCTCCAGTTGACGAGGCACATATTTCAGGACAGTGGAGGACTCATACAAGTGTACCAGCCCAGAGACAAAGGTTTGGCCATCGAGACAGATTTCGTGGCCGTCACGGGAGTAGCAGAGGCTTAGGACGAGGACATTCGTTCAGCTCTCATCCCCAGGATGGTCAGCAGTCAGCGCGTGGATGTTTTCGATGCGGAAGCCTTCAGCATTTCATCAGGGATTGTTCCTTAGCACCTCGTCAGAGTCGTATTCAGAGAGGCCGTGGACGTGGAAGATTCGCTCAGAGGGCTCAGTCTACCAGAGGAGTTCAGCCAGCTGCGGGTAGAGGGCAGACACAGGAGTTTGCTTCTACTCATCGGGGCGCGCAGACGTCCAATGTGGAGTTTTCAGGTATCTTTTATTTATATGTTATTTTGGTGTATTCGTTTGTTTTTCATGCTTGTACCGTGGTGGGGTAGATTAATCGTAGTTGTACTAACTTCTGTCAGCGATTCTTTTGTTGCGCGACACGTATTCAGTTGTGTGCCAATCGGATGGGAGATAGAGATTCGTCCGTTGTTTTGATCCTTCTAGAGATGTTGGATTTGACCTTCTCCTGGGCATGAACTGGTTAATTACGTGCTAGGCGTCTGTGGACTACCGTGAGGAAACAAGTTAGGTTTTGTTTTCCCTGGCAAGTCAGTTCTTGTTGTGCAGGTGGATAGTTGTGCCGCCTCTCACAGCTTGAATTCAGCCTTTTTCGATAGTCGGCTACTAAGGAGATGTCGTGGATTCTTGGCGTTCATTCATGATACCGGAGCCACCGTGGGATTGTTGGACCGAGTTCCTTTCGTGCGAGAGTTTTTCCGACGTTGTTCCGGATGAGCCGGCGAAGCTTGGGAACTAAAGGATCAGCTGCAGAGTTTTGGTTGGGGAGTTTTGTGCGTCGGAGTGTTTCTCTTTTGGAAGCTCCTATTTCTGTTCGTCGAGGAGGATGACGGCAGTTTAGGGTTGCGTATCGACGGATCGTTAATTGAACCGGCTTACGGTGCGGATAGATATCCTTCACCTCGCCGTGACGATTTCTTCGATCAGCTCCAGAGTGCGAGACATTTTCTAAGTTTACTTGGGATCAGGTCATCATTATTACGGTTCGGAGTGACGGCATTCCGAAGACTGCCTTGTGCGTGCTACGGGCTTTGTGTGTTTTGGTGAGTCATTGGATTCACTGATGCCCTGGCAGCATTTGTAAATGTGATGAACCAGATTTCTTCAGGCCGTTCCTCGACCAGTTTTTGTTGTGTTATATACGACATTCTGGTCTATTTAATGTGTCTTGAGGGACAGTAGTAGCACTTGAGGATTTGTTATGCAGATACTGAGAGAGCACCAGCAGTTTGCTAAATTCTTGGAGTGCTTCTTCAGGATTGTTTTGTGTTGACTCCTAGGTCTTGTAGTCACGGGAGACGGTTTTGTATGGTTCCGAGAAAGATCGTGGCCGTACAGCTTAGGCCCAGACTTGTGTGCAGGACGGAGATCCGCAGATTGTTGCGCTTAGCAGGTTTTACCGCCGTTTCACGTAGGATTGCTAGAGTAGTGCTGCACCGTCGACTGAATTGACCGAAAAGGAGGTTTCTTTTCTGTGGACTAAGGCATGTGTGCGGAGTTTTCGGCAGTTGAAGATTCTGTTAACAACTACATTAGTCCTTTCCTTGCTTTTGGTTCGGGCGACCTTGTTGTTAACTGTAATGTTTCTTGAGTGGGCTCGATTGTGTACTGAGGTGACACTATAGAGTTATCTCTTTTGCTTCCCTACATTTGGAGGAAGTACGAGAAGGATATTCCACTCATGATCTGGAGATGGCCGCGGTGGTTTTGTGTTGGAGATTTGGGGGCACTACATGTTTAAGAGTCGTATCGGATTTTCTACGGACCACTAGAGCTTAATGAACATCTTCCTGCAGCGGATTTTGATTGTTGTGTTAGTCTTCTGCAGATTTACAGTTTTTGTGTGATCGTTGAGTATAGCTTAAGTTCGTCTCTACGGAGGGGACAGCTTGCTCATGTCCGCGCCCGACCACTTTCCTTAATCGTTTTCACGAGACACTGCCCGCCGATGCTCGTTCGTTAGTGATACTTGACCATGCTCGGCTGGGTAATGATTCGGAGACTTTGAATTATGACAATGGTGTGCTAAGTGTAAGTTCACGGCGGCGCCCCGGCCTCCATCCCGAGGCCAAATGCGGAAGCGATGGTTAACTGTAGATTTTCTTGAACCGGCACCACCGCGCACTAAAACCCGGATCGAACCATTAACTAGTCCTAGCTAACTACAAGATGAGGAAGAGAGATATACCGACTGATCCGTGTCCTCCTGTCTTCTCGTCGTCGTCCCGATCTCCCGTGGAAGCTCCGGTCTCCACCTCGTCGCCGGAAGGGCACCACGTCGCCTGCATCTTTTACGGGCTCCCACCTCTATACCGAGGCAACTCGGGCACGAAGTTGGCGAGCCGACGTGCCCAAGGTTTGCTGTAGAATGTAGTGTAGAACCATGTCTCATTTGGGGGTTATGGAGTTGCCTTTGGGGGAGGAATGATACTTGGAGTTTTGGAGATTGATCTTGTGGGATTTTTGCAACATCAAATGAACCAAAATCCCACAACAAAATGAATTGGGCAGCCCCATGGAGCTAGGCCGGCCATCCTTAGGTGAGAGAGGAGAGAATGAGAGAGTGTATCAAAAAAATATGAGAGAGACCACACCATCATCCATGAGAGAGAGAGGAATGGTCATCATGCAAAGAAATGATAGCTAGGAAAGTCCAACACTCAAACAACAATCATCACTTCCAAAAGTCATGCAATCATTAACAACCATATCATATAAAAGTCAAGCCATGATGGATGAAGAAGTCAAATGGTCAAGGGATGCATCATCATCATGATACAAAGAAATATGCAAAGACCCCCTCCACAAATACTTATTTGCACAAATGCAAATAAGCCCTCCTCCACCAATCTTCGGCCAATGAACGATACAAAGAAATATGGCCGAAACAGAAAGCAAACTGGCAACTCCAGAAAACTGGTCCCGTAATAAATCACAGGAAAACCCCCGCTACAGTGCATACACACGCGCATCTGTATTCCGACCGAAATACAAATGCAATGAGACAAAATCTACACTGTACTATACTAGGATCCGGCTTAAACCAAAGCCGGCTAGTATTATCCGTTCGATCCTGATCCGTGCAATACCGCACGTATCTGATCGAACCCTGCCATATATCCATACGGCCTCTAGTACTAACTGTCCGATCCTGATCCGTACAATACCGCACGTATCTGATCGGACCATGCCATATCTCTATACGGCCTCTACAGCGTTTCGCCCGAAACTTGAGTAACTGAATGTGGGGGACTCTAAAGACTCGTCAACACCTTGGTTGTGGATTTAACCACTAGCACGTCAGAGGTATAAGCCAATACGTAACGGGCCACCAGGTATTGACCAAAAGTGACGTCGATGAGCGAACTCATCCTGACACCCTACTGAGCCTGTCAGTGACAATATCCGTACAGTCCGGTCCGTTCGTCTATGAGCATCGCATGGCGGGCCTAGGGGGTTGGTAAAAGTCAGACCCCCAAAAGCGGTACAAGTCGTGTCGGAGTGTAGCCCAGAACACCCTGAGATACTACTGGAATACCTACCAGTAAATCTCCTGCCTCGGCCGAGGGCTTCGTGTAATGGCTCTCCTAGACACAGCGCGACCTCACCCCCAATACCGGGAGAGACGAACCCCTGAAGATCCGCTCACATACTCCATGTGGCTTGGGACTGTACCCAACTAAAACCTGTTTGCACGTCTCCTTTGAGCATGGTAGGGTAGTAATCAAAGTACAGTGGGAACTCACACGAGTCAAATGACGATCCCCAGGTCGATGAACTAACCTGTACACATGTCACCAGGGAACTGCTATCTGACGTCTGGTATAAGACCAACTAGCATGTTCCCGGTGAGTCCTGTCCGGTGTACTCATAACCCAATGAGCACCTGTATACATCTTAGGTGAACCAACTGACACCAGTGGCTTGTGAGACCGGCCACCGTCCCTCGTCGGGGTCTCGACTGTATACACTAGTCTACTCTGGAGTATCGATGCCCTGTCTCAAAACTCCCACGACTAGGGACCTTTTAAGGATGTGCTTATGGACCCCAGCTCCCACTTATATGATCACCCTCATACTGCTGGTGATCAAGCAAGAATCCTAGGGGCTCTATCAACGTGTAATAGCGACATGTCAGGTCACCTAAAGCAGTACACGATGATAAAGATAAACCAGATAGCATACTATCATCTCGAGTAAGACTGTCCTACTGGGACAGGTCCTCTCTCAATCATTGCAATCACGTGCTTGTGATCCAATAATTGACTCTGAGGGCACTATCTCCAACACTAAGTTAGGGACGCGTTTGTGTACCTGATATCATTGGGTAGAGACGTGTAATCGTAGAACATGCACATCTGTCAACTCTCTATATGCATTCAAGTTCCACCAACATTTAACGTGACTTGTGAGATAGTTACGGGTGGACAGAGATGTAAGAGAAGTTTTGGGTTTCGTTTCAAAGTGTCTGTCTTGGTTTGTGCTTGGGTCAAGCATTTGAGGCCGGCTGGAGAGTTGCAATCTTTTACCGTTCCGAAGTAGGAATAGGAGCAGGTCTCCATGAATTTCGTTATAGTTTCTACCCAAGTTTAGTCAGGGTGTGACTCCATTCAGATTCTAGTCGTCCGGTTTTACTCAATGTGCTCAGTTGTTTCTTGTTGAGTTGTGTGTTTGTTTGATTGTTGTCAGCAGTTGGGGATCGTCACACGCCATCATTAGGGTTCTCCTTCGATAGCTGTTATCAGGAGACACTCTAATTGGCCACCTTTAGGGTTAGGGGTTAGGTCGTGTCGATCACCAGCCTGTTGTTTTTCTGACTCCGCGTAAGTAGGACCTTGGACCCCAGCTAGTCTAGAAACTTTGGAGATGGTCCAGTTGTGTTAGGTCAGGATGGGAATTGTCCATTGCGAACTGAGATCATATGCTGACTGTTTTGGTCATAGACTCGAGTTCGTAGGGACAGATCATGTATTCCTATGGACTTTCCGATGAATGACGTGTTGGATTTTGGGAAGCTTGTCCCAGGATTTAGGTCCTTCTGAGATCCTATAAGCGAGTTAGTTTCGTCGCCTTTAATTTGGCTCTTCCACCCAGATTATTGGATTTTCACCCCGTATTCCTTGTGATGATGCTTTACCATTACCTTCATGACCTTTCTCACATGATTTAGCACCAGACCATTTAGCTTAGACGCGATCTTTCGGTCACCAGCAACAAATTGTGTTAACGGCTCAGCAGGCGGAGGAACATCGGTCAAGGGTCTTGCTATCTGTGGAGGGTTTTCCTTGGACGTAGCCGTATAGTGAGATAGTCACTTGGGAGACTGCGAGCAAGATTTGAGGATTTTAATCTTCTCTTTGAAGGTACGCGTATCAGTATATTTTTTAATTCGGGGACGAATTTCTTTTAAGGCGGGGAGATTGTAACACCTTAGATTGTGTTTTGTAGCTAATTATATTTTTAATATATGGTTTTTAATAAAAAGTTTACCAAATTAAGTTTTAAATATTTTATCCTAATTATTGAGTATTTTATTAGAATTTTGTTAGGCACACACACACTTGTGCATGTTAACTAGAGTGTTAATTTGGGGTTTAACCATCTCTTAATCTAGTTTTTGGCTTTGTTTAGGTGTTTTGGGTTGTTAGGTGTGTTATGGTTGTTATTAGGAAATGAAAAATGATTTTTTTTTATTTAAAAAGGGTTTTATTTTATTTGGTTGAATGGTTGACTTGAGAGAGAGAGAAGCATGGTGCTACATGGTTCATGCCATGCTCTTTAAATGAAGAAAGAGAAAGAGAATGGGAGGGGTTTTGTGTGTTCTCTCATTTATCACTCATTCTCTCATTTCTCTCTCACAAACACACACACACACACTCACCTGCAGAGAGCAGCGGCAACCCCAGAAGCAGCTTCAAAAACAGCAGCATCATCATCATCAGCAGCAGCAGCAGCATCAGACATCACCATCATCATCAACAGCAGCAACAGCAGGCAGCTGCAGCAACAGGTGCTCCAGCAACTTGCAGCAGCTCCTTCCACTTCTTCACCTGCCTTCTAGGGTTCATTAGGGTATATTTCTTGAACCCCATTTCGTGCTTTGCTTAAGTTGTGCATCGATTAGCTTCGATTAGTGTTAATTAGCTAGTTTAGTGCTAATTATGATGTTTTGTGTGGACTTTTGGATAATTGATGATTGTGTTAGATAACCCAACCTATTTTATTGTTAATAGGGTCACTTCAACTGAGAAATAACCCAGGTTTCACTAAAATACCATAGGGTTTGTGTTTAGTGCAAATTGGTGTTTTTAAGTGATAATTGTGACATCTGAGATCTGCTTTGGACCCGGGACCTTCAGGTTAAAATTGAAGAAACCGGGGAATGTACACTAGGTCTAGATACCACCACCAGAACTCGAGCCACCTATCCCAAAACCTGGCCGCAGATTTATTCAATTTGGCCGCAATTTGCGGCCAAGTGGGGGACTTGGGTGCTGGGGTTTTGTGTAGGGCTCTTTGCGGTGTTGTAAAGTGTTTTGGCATGTCTAGTTTTATAAGATTTGACCTGTAGGAAAATCTGGGACTATATATCGTATTTGGTGTTCGTTGTGTTTGCGCGATACGCGCGATACGTGAGAGGGTTCTGTGATCCAGCGTATCGCGGCGTGTCGCGATGGTTTTAGACGCGTACACACACGTTTCAGCGTATCGTGCACACGCGCGTTTAGTTCGCGACGCGAGTTTCTCGTTTTGGTTCGATATCGCGTTTTGTGAGATATTTGGCTTATATTTGATTTCCTTGTCTCATTTTCAGGTTTGCAGGCGGGGATTACTGACACTGCTACGGAGGGAGCAGATGGTAGGATTCACCTAGCGTGAAGTGTTGGTGAGTAGATTTAACATCTACAGGGGAATCGCCCGCATGGCGTTATGCGTCTGGGCTAGGATTCTAATACTTGTCGCATATTCTACGTCATT
Organism: Agapanthus africanus; assembly: GCA_030015575.1. Lineage (NCBI taxonomy): Eukaryota > Viridiplantae > Streptophyta > Magnoliopsida > Asparagales > Amaryllidaceae > Agapanthus > Agapanthus africanus. Next base: position 245,264,960 of record CM057350.1, read on the forward strand.
GTTAGAATTGCGCCTTTTCCTATTTACTTAGATATAGTTGTACTGCGACTAGTAGCCGTAGGGCACTGCACACATTATTGACGGTTCATGTTGCACGAGCACGGATTGTATGCTATACACACACCGTCAATAATTGCCATGTCACACAAAAACCATTATAGACATTATATTGCTTGGTTAGGCACCTTATGACATTGATTCGTATTGCTTGTCACACATGACATCTAGCTTACCGGTATACCTATAGTGTATCATACCTTTAGTGATAGGTACATATACACCTTGCGATACAGCTACAGGTATACCTTTTACATAATTTACTTATAACGGGAGGATATCTTACTCATATTCTTCTTATACCCAGGAGGGTATACGACATCAGTTCCTATAGGTAGATACCTATACATTGCTACACCTGTATGTTACACACATATTCAGTTGCAATCATATATTTACCCTTACTGATGTTACTTAGTTGTACCTCATTGGTTTCGCATACATCTGGTTTTAGCTACATATTCTCATTTATATGCTCGCATTTCTGATATATCGCATATATTTATTCTTGGATTTGCGCATTGTTATTTGGATTTCACATGATGATTTCTGGATTTGGGAACCGCGGGAGTTCATGAAATTATGCATACATTGAAAAACCGGGTTTCCTTGATACGATATTTGCGCAGCCACCATGAGATTTATCGGTTCTGATTATATACTCCATACGAGGTGTGGTTGCTGTATGAGGGTACATAGTGGGGCCCGGTATGGTTCCCCTCGGCAAGAAGATCGATGGATGTTGCCGATTGAGCCTGGAGGCGGGCTAGTACCTACCGATGACAGTACTAATGACTTGACGGGGGTCATGGAGACACCGTTGGGAGTCATGCACGTATGCATACGTCGAAGGGCGAGGGTCAGAGCTAGGCACTCGTGCTTTCGGGACAGCGTATGATACGTACCTATCAGGATTTCTGTGTCGATGCTTGGCACATTGTTTTCATGATATTTCTTTTAATACCTTTGTATATATAACAGGGGATTAGCCGTTGTTATATATACCCTTACACCAATATTAGTGGAATGAGACGCTAATATATGTGTATTTCCCCCATCATATTTATTTCTGCAAATATATATATATATATACCTTTAGGATGTTAGAAACTTACTTGAGATTCGACTTGGGATATAGGTGATTCATTGACATTGGATATTGGATATGAAAGAGATTGTTGATTTGTACATTCAAGATATAGGAGAGCTATTCGATATTGTACATTGAGGTGATGTGAGACTTATATGTAGTGAGAGCCCAGTTTGGGGGGGCTGATTTGAGGAAATTATGGATTTGAGTGTCTTGATGGATTGTGATCCTACCACGATATCAGGTTTCCGTGGAAATGACATATTCCACCCTATACCTCACACTTATCTACTTTATGCACAGTTTCATATATTGGTAGTACCTGTTAGTGTACCCTTATGATAGTTGCATATTTACATTCTCATATCCCTATTGCATGGTCATTGCATATTATTGTCATGTTACTGTTGATTCACATATTGATTGTACCTGCTAGTGTACTTACCTTTATTCAGAATTTGCATGACATGTTATTACTGTAATCGCATATCTTAGATTCATGCTGTACGTGCATTCCTGCGATTACCTGCATATGCTATCTACTATTCACGAGTTGGCAACTCACCCCCGTTGTGCCACAGGTGTTTCGGGTTGTTTCCCAGAGTAGTCGAGGCAGGCTATTCAGCTTTCCAGCTATCATCTTTTACTACAGATACCGCATCAGCTCACAGTACTATTTTTCTTAGGTGGGTTTTGGTGGTTATCTGTATTTTGTATTGTACATTCGTTGTATCTTGTACTCTCCATCTACTATTATGTTGTTGACTTAGAGACTTGGTGAGGACGTTACTGTATATTATTTGTGGGTTTGTTGTCTTTTATATACAGCTTTCTCTCTATTGTCTTTATTTCTTCGCTATAGCTTCATATTTTTATGTTGTATTCATCTTGGGTTAGTTTTTACAAAAAGGGGTGTTGCTAAAACTTTAAAGAAATAAAGTAGGACTTTTAAAAGAATTTGGGTTGCGATTTCAAATGTTTCAAAATCTTATATTATCTTTTCCGTATTTTTATGGTTTAGATTTCTGGGTTTTGGCTTTCTTTTACTACGTTACGTCTTAGGGCGTTGCGTAGTACTAGGGCCGTCATGGGCCAATTTCGGGTCGTGACAGTAGGCCTCCGTCGTTTCATATGGGTGGTCAATAGTATTCAAGCTTTGTATGTTGGCTAAAGTCAAGGCACGGTGATTAGTAGCTATTGGGGTATACATATGCAGCATAGATAGATGCGTTGGTTTAGGACAGTCGTACTACTAATTTGGCCTTCGTCAAGGGTATGTACGGGTGGGTTCAAATTAACGTGGAGAATGACGTGTAGAACTTGACATGTGACTTATGATATGTTGGCCTTCGTCAAGTTCATAAGAGCATGGGGTAAAAATCACATCGGGAGTTTCAAAAGAACTGAAACTTGCCAGATATGCGCATACCTTCTGGAGTGTGATAACGTGAGCGGATTCCGTCACGTTATCATGCGATGATAGTTGGATCCCGATTCCCACTGATGAGTTGGTTTACTCCTCGGGTGATCCCGGCTAATTTTTCTTTCAGGTTTGGGGAAGAATTTGACGTTACAGTGGGAGGTTTCCAGATTAGATCAATTGGTAACCATTCTGATCAAGGTTAGAGTGCACGCTGAGTGTTTCTTTTCTCTCTCTCTTTGGCAGCGACCATTGACCCGACCCTAAGACTATGACTCAGTGACCAAGTTGACCGAACCTTCTTAAACACTAGCTTTTGGATTGTCAGAGTTGCAAACCTCATTGCCCCTCCTACTTTTACCCTTTTCTCCAGGACACCCCGTATTACTACGAACGTCCACTTCCATTCGACAAAACCATCGTATGGTTATATACGAACTCGAAGGAATTTATTCGATGATAGTTTCCGGTTCTGGAGAAAACGGATAGGATTATTCAGTTGTCTTTTCCTTTTACCTTCTCTCAGGTTGCGAGTACTCATTGGTTTAGGAGATAGTACACCTTTTACGTAAATTGGATAGTCTTCTTCCAAACCTTAGGCTGGTGCCGAACGGTGGGGAATGATGAAAACCAATTAGCATAACGATGGTCTACAGAAGGTATTAAGTAAAGACATAACAAGGGATTAGTAAGAGGCCAAAGTAAATTGCGACTGCTATTTACGACCAAACCAAGTATTTTTTCGCCAATCCTAAATCACCTTTGTATTTCTCCAGGACACTCCGTATCACTACGAAGATCCACAGTTTATTGGATACTCCATCGTATGGTTATATACGAACTCGAAAGGAACTTGTTCCAGTTCGGGGATGGATTCTGGTTCAGGAGAAATAGGAATAAGGTTTATTCGGTTGTCTTTTATCTTCACCTTCTCTCGCTTTGCGAGTGTTCCTAGGATTAGGAAAGTACATCCATTATGCTTATTGGATAGTCTTCTTCCAAACCATAGGCTGGTGCCGAACGGTAGGGAAGGAAGAAAACCATTTGACCTAAAGGGGTGTACAGAAGGTAATGACTAAAGACATAGAAAGGGATTTGAAAAGATGGCAAAGAATTACACGGTTACAGTTGTGAATATGTATAATGGAAGAGGCATTACTAGGAATACCGGGATACCCCATCGAAACATTTCAATGTTTCAATTTCACTATGTACTGTTAAAGGATAACTGATTTCCCGATTAGATACTTACTCCAGGGTATGTATTTACCAGCTATGATTCTCACATCTGTATGGTTTTACAATGATGAGTAGGAGTAAGTTATTGGGAATTAGGTGATTGTCCTAATTATATTGGAATTCGTTGTAATTGGTGATATTTGAGGAGGTCACCTGGGTTGTTTGCCGGACGACAAATATTTGGTTTTGAATATCCGTTGTGATGCACCAATTTCAAATTAATATATCTGTACGTCTATTTTTATAGAGTGAGATATATCTTTTTGAAATTATGTTTGTGACATTTACCTATATCAGTGGATGGTTAGGTAAGGAGCATTAAACAGCGGTGTAATTCTTATTAACCATAAGTACAGTTTTTGTAAGTCGATGTTCAACACCCCAATACTTGTGGGGAGGCGGAAATATGAATAACAATCAAGTTCTATGATCAAACATCGATTAGCCGTACGAATCGTTTGCTATACAAGTTTTAACAAAAGCTTTAGAGTTTTAATCTACTATGCGAAGAGATTATACCAAACGGTTCTAGTCCTTTGTCTTGATGTTGTCTACGGCCTCTTTGGATCTCCACGTCCTCTTTGGCTTTCTCCCGTGATAGAAGATCCACCCGAGAACCCTAATCCAAGCTATAACCTCTAAACTTGAGGTTACTTAGTTTCTCTAGTTGCTAAATAGAGTAGCTAAGATGATGTAGAGATAGGTTATGGAGTAATTAGTCTTTCCTAATCCTTGTTCTCAACTCATGAGGGGTAGGATTAGGATTTGGTGAAGGAGAGAGAACTTGAAGAGAGAGAGTGAGAAGATGATAATGATATTATTATAATGAATAAAGCTTCTCACTTGATATATATGAAACATAATGAATTTAAAAGAAATGAATAATAAGTGAATATTCATCATGTTTCATTTAATCAAGTGGGTGATTCATCATGTGAGTCATTAAGCAATTAATGATGCATTAATGATATGATGAATCACTCACAATGAGTCACTTAATCATTAAATGAAAATGCCACCTCTCTCTTTATGTCACATCCTTCTAGAAGCTTCTCGGAAAATTATGAGAACGCCCCTCTCATCCGTGAAAACACGGAAAAACTTTAGACTGTATAAATCCAATAACCTGATACTAGAATCTGGCTTAAACTAAAGCCGGCTAGTAAAAACTGTCCGAATGTCGTACGTGCGTTTAAACACGTATGCGTCCGAACCTTTGTCGTAAAACCATACGCCCTCTATATCTTTTCGCCTGGGTTTGGGAAATCTCTGTGTGGGACTCTAAAGACTCGACTACTACGCTGGCAGTGGGTTTAACCACAGACCGCAAGCGGCACTAGCTGTACGTAACGGTCCCCAGGTAGTTGTCGATAAGAAAGCCGATGAGGTAACCCATCTGAAATCCTACTGAGCCTGTCTGTGACAATATCCGCGCAGTCCGGTCTGTTCGTCTGAGAGTATCACATGTACGGTCTAGGGAGGTGGTAGACGTCAGACCCCTAATAACCGTACAAGTCGTGTCGGTATGGCTCTATCACCATCCGAGAATCTACTGATCAACCTATCAGTAATTCTCAATCAGCCCTGGCCAGGGACTTATGGTAATGACCAACCGATCACCGTGCGATATCAACTCCCTATACCGGGAGAGACGAATCCCTAACAGTCGCTCACTGCCTCCATGTGGCTCGGGACTGTGCCCAACTGAAACCTGTTTGCACGACTCCTTTGAGCCGTGGTAGGGTAACAATCAAAGCACAGTGGGAACTCACACGAGACAAATGATGACCTTAAGTCAACGGACTATCTGCACACATGTCACCTGAGAACTGCTATCTGACGTTAGGTATAATACCATCCAGTCAGTTCTCTGCGAGTCCTATCCGGTGTACTCACACCCAGTGAGCATCTGTATACAATCTTAGGTGAACACCACCAATGGTTGCGGGACCAATCCATTGCCCCTCGTCAGGGTCTAGATATGTATACACTAGTCTACTCCGGAGTATCGATGCCCAATCTCGATACTCCTACGACCAGGGACATCTAAGGGTGTGCCTATTGACTATCCAGCTCCCACTAGTATGACTGCCATCACAACGCCGGTAGTCAGACAAACACCCTATGGGCTTTATCAACATATATATATAAATACCAAGTAAAATATATTATACGTTAAGACAAAGTCAAACCAAATAGCGTACTATCATATCAAGCAAGACTGTCATGTACATACATATCCCAAGCATCCTATACAATGTAGGCCTCTAGGGCATATATATCCAACAATCTCCCACTTGCACTAAGGCCTATAATTGGCGCAATGAGTACCCACTGTCTCTACCAGATCCAGTTGCTTGCGTACCGCATGCCCAACATCTCAAAAAGCCTCTCGAACTGTGCTTGAGGAATGGCCTTGGTGAATGGATCTGCCGTGTTGTCTTTTGGGTCTACTCTCCGTATCTCGATCTCCCGACGATCCACGATCTCCCTGATCAGGTGAAACCGCCTTAAGATATGCCTGGATTTCTGATGGGACCTTGGTTCCTTCGCTAAAGCTACAGCGCCATTGTTATCGTAATACAAAGGTATTGGATTGGTAATGGACGGAACCACCTGAAGTTCAGAAATGAACTTCCTTATCCAGACAGCCTCTTTTGCGGCTTCACTAGCAGCTATATACTCAGCCTCCATAGTTGAGTCTGCGATGGTATCTTGTTTGGAACTCTTCCAACTTACCGCCCCTCCATTGAGGGTAAACACAAAACCCGAAATAGATTTAGAATCATCCTTGTCACTTTGGAAGCCGGAGTCGGTAAAAGCCTCTACCTGGAGGTCCTTATTGCCGTAAATCAAGAACAACTCCTTAGTCCTTCTCAGGTACTTGAGAATGTTCTTTACCGCTATCCAATGTTTCTCACCTGGGTCCGATTGATATCTGCTTACCACACTAAGTGCGTAAGCTACATCTGGTCTGGTACATAACATCGCATACATTATTGATCCTACCGCCGAAGCGTAGGGTATATTGCCCATGCGAGCCCTCTCTTCATCGGTCTTTGGAGACATCTCTTTGGAGAGGGTGATTCCGTGACAAGCGGGCATATTGCCGCGCTTGGAATCTTCCATACTAAATCTCTTTAGTATAGTGTCTATATACCTGGACTGTGAAAGTCCCAATATTCTATTAGATCTATCTCGATAGATCTTAATACCTAGAATGTATGATGTATCTCCCAAGTCTTTCATAGAGAATTTTTGTGACAAGAAGAGCTTTACTGATTGTAGTATAGGGATATCATTCCCTATCAGTAGTATGTCGTCGACGTATAAAACGAGGAAGACTACTGCTCCTTCTACAATCTTCCTATAAACACATGGTTCATCTATATTTTTGATAAAGTCAAATTCCTTGACTGTTTCATCAAAACAGATGTTCCAACTCCGCGATGCTTGCTTTAACCCATAAATGGATTTAAGCAATTTGCACACTCTTCCGCTGCTCCCACTGTCTAAGAAACCTTCTGGTTGATCCATGTAAACACTCTCTTCTAGATGTCCATTTAGAAAAGCTGTTTTTACATCCATTTGCCAGATTTCATAGTCATGGAAGGCAGCAATGGCAAGCATGATCCGAATGGATTTAAGCATAGCTACTGGCGAAAAAGTTTCATCATAGTCCAATCCTGGTCTTTGACGAAAACCTTTTGCTACTAGTCTAGCTTTGTACGTTTCCACTTGTCCAAATGTACCAATCTTCTTTTTGAAGATCCATTTGCACCCAACTGGTTTTACCCCAGGAGGAGCAACTTCTAAAGTCCATACTTTATTGGTATACATGGATTCCATTTCGGATCTCATTGCATCCAGCCACTGTTAGTGTATATGCCCTAGAGGCCATTACTGTATCATACTGGTTTGTATATTACTTAATGGATGCTTGGGATATTCACCTTGTATATACAATCTTGCTCAAAATAGTAGTATGCTACTTGGTTTGTTTCTACTTCAATGTGTACATGTGTTTATTTTTGTATATCGCCTATACACATTAGTAGAGCCCTTAGGATCTTTGCTTGATTACCAGCGATGTGATGGCCGTCACACTAGTGGGGCTGGGTAATCTATAAGCACATCCTTACGCAGGTCCCTGGTCGCAGGACTATCGAGACAGGGCATCGATACTCCGGAGTAGACCAGCGCATGCGCTTCTCATCCCAGTGTGGGAAACGGTCTGTCCCACAGCCGTCAGTACGTCGTACTTGAGATAGTATGCGGGTGCTCGTTAGCTTACGGGTACACTGGACAGGACTCGTCGGGAACTGACTAGTTGGTATTATACCTATCGTCAGTTATCAGTTCCCAGGTGACATGAGTACAGCTTAGTCCGCTGACTTGACACTGTCACTCCGCCTCGAGTGTGTTCCCACTGTACTTTGATCACTACCCTACCACGGCTCAAAGGAGTCGTGCAAACAGGTAGTGGTTGGGTGCAGTCCCGAAGCACTTGGAGGCAGTGACGGTTAGACAGGATTCGTCTCTCCCGGTATTGGGGGTTGACATCGCGCTGTGTCTAGGAGAGCCATTACACAAGTAGTCCCTGGCCAGGGCAAACGAGATATACTGGTAGGTTTCCAGTGTTATCTCAGGGTGTATTGGGCTTCACTCCGGCACGACTTGTACCGCTATTGGGGGACTGACGTTTACCGCCCCCTAGGCCCGCCATGCGATGTATCAGACGAACAGACCGGACTGTACGGAGAATGTCACACTCAGGCTCAGTAGGAGTTCAGATGGGTTTCGCCTCGTCGGTCTTCTTGTCGGCATTACCTGGGGACCGTTACGCACAGCTAGTGCCGCTTGCGGTCTGTGGTTAAACCCACTGCCAGCGTAGTGTCGAGTCTTTAGAGTCCCACACAGAAAGCTTTTCGCCTTTAGGCAAAAGAGTAGAGGTCGCATGGTATTGCGACAGGTCGCATGGTTTTGCGACAGGGTTCGGTCACATCCGTGCACTTGTGCACGTACAGTGTCCGGACAGTTTACACTAGCGGGCTTTGGTTTAAGCCAGATCCTAGTGTACCTTATGGGATTGGATTTATCCAGTTTGCATTCGTGTTCCTCGGAACGCGGATGCGGGTGTGTATGCACAGTTGACAGGGAGGCACAGACAGCGGATTCTCATTAGGGTTGTTGACAGTTGACCGTTGACTTTTTGACTTTTTGCTCAACCCTAATGAGAATATGATATGTGATTAACTATTATATTAATTAAGTATTATGGTGATATGGTTGTTGACTTGTTGACTTTTGTTGACTTGTTGACTTTGGTGACTTGTTGACTTTTGTTGACTTGTTGACCGGTTGACTAGGTTTGACTAGTTGACCTTAATGATAACCATGGTTATCATTTCATGCCAAAGACTTTTTCTTGCTTGCTCATTTGAGTAAAATGAGTGCATGACATGATAAGGTTATGGTTGCTTCTAACCATCACATAAGACTTTTTTGATATGATGAGTTATGATCACTTTGGATTATGAGAGGGTGAAAGACAAAAGAGTTGCTCATTCTTTCTTGCTCATTCTCTCTCTTGTTCTTGAGCTCTCCTCTTGCTCTCACCCTCAACCTCTTGCTCCCTCTCTTGATCTATGGTTCTCTTGTCTCATGAGTTGAGAATCAAGAACCATAGATAAAATCCCATTCTAAATCATCTCTACTCATTCTAGTTCACTAGGTTTAGCAAACCAAGTGAACTAGTTTCTTCAAAGAACGAAGAAGGAGCTAAAGGTTGGAGCTTTCAAGTGGATCTATCTTCGGCGTACGGAGACAACGAGAAGGAGCCATCGAACCACCATCGGAGCTTGAAGAGAAGGAGTTCAAGTTTAGGTATAACCATCTTCATCCGAGTAGCTAAATATCTTTAGCTTAGTATGCTAGTTTTAGTTTAGGTAAAGATCCCGACCTAGCTTAGTCCATGTTGCCTCTTGCGATAAAATTTTGATTTTATACCGTTTCCGCCTCCCCGTAAGAACCGGGGGTCGCAACGTGGACTTACAGTGGTATCAGAGCCTGACTAAACTTAAACTAGCTTGGTAGTGAAGTGTAACGAAGTTCGGAACCGGAAAAATCCAAAAACCAAACTTTTACAAAAACTGAGTTTCTGTTGAAATTTTTTTGGCTCAAAATGAAAAACTTTACACTTGTAAATTCGGCTCAGGGTTTTTTGTGAACACCCAAGAAAAACGATGCAGTAATTCCTCCAAGCCGCCGCCCATCCGCCGCGTGATCCCTGTATCCGCCGCGGAAGCGCCGCGAGTTGTAGTCCTCTGTGCATCGTTTTTCGTGCAGTGTGTGTCTGTGTTGGTTTTGGGATTTTTGAAATATATTATATGTGCCCAGATTTTCCAGAAAAGAAATTTCCTTTTGGGGTCCTATAATTCCGTATTTTTTCCGAACTTCACTGCACTTTGACTATGATGGTTATATCTGTGATGTTTGCTTGTATTGAACGTCGGCTAATCGCTATAAGTCGATTTGTCGGGGTTATACATGATCTGTAATGTGCTGGAATGTGTATATAAATATGTTGGATTGTCGCGGGTGAATAGCCGGGGGTTGTGAGACGAGAGTTTTCTTTTCTTGCAATTCATGTAAATCTGTAAATTAATGTAATAATTATTTGTATGGCCGCACAACCGGGAAGGGGTTGTAGCCGTCATTGTATAATTTCTTTTTACTGTTTTTGCTCCTAGGATAGACCCATGGAGGGGTGCACAAACTACCGGGTATGCCGAAGTGTCGAGTGGCCTACTCATGGAGATGAGGGAGGTTGCTACGCTTCGGGTACTTGGCGGGTAGTTTGCCGCACCCGTAGGGGTCTTGGTTGGGGTTTTGGCTATTCACCGCGACCGTGTTATCTGTTTTTGTTACAGGCTCATACAAATTACAGATTGCTAGTATATCCAATGTATTTATCTGTGATCTGAAATGTTTATCATTGCAGTATATCTATATATGATATTATTTAGGCGTTGCTTATGTTTTACAGACGCGCTAGCCCAGCCCCCGCTCTGTCGTTAGTTAAGTAACCTAACGGGTAATGACGGGGCCCCGTGGCGAATGCGAATGGCATAAGCGTACGTCATATTTTGGTTGTTTTCTGCAATGGTAGGATTAAATGATGGGACGCATTAAAAGAACTAATGCAAGAATATCACGCATTAAAAGAACTAATGCAAGATAATAAACCAAGTTAAAGTCGTTGGAACACTTTCGAAAAACCACTCGGTTCTTTTCAAAACAAACTTTTAAAATACGGAGTTTGAGCCACTCCATTTAAAAGCTATCTCGTTCCATCGACCAAATCAAGTTCACTACGTTCACGGTTTTGCCAAAACCATCCGTAGCCCTCCATCATTTCAGTTAAATATTCGGTAGTATTCAAGCTATGTATTTTGACCTCACGCCAAGGCATAGTGATTGGTAGCTGCCGGATATTTATCTGTTGCATAGATAGAATGCGTTGGTTTGAGACAGTCGTACTGCCATTTTGGCCTACGTCAAGGGTATGTACGGGTGGGTTCAAATTAACCTGGATAATGATGGGACGAACTTGACATGTGACTTATGACATTTTGACCTCACGCCAAGGTCATAAGAGCATGGGGCAAAAATCCACATCGGGAGTTTCATAAGTACTGAAACTTGCTAGATTTGCATACCATTTGGAGTGTGATGATTCTGGTAGGATTCCTTCAGTTTCGTCAAGCGATGATATTTGGATCCCGATCCTACTGTGAGTATATGCTACTCCTCGGGAAATTTCTCACTTAACGATCAATGCTATAAACCTAGTAGGTGCCTAGAAAGGTGTTAGCGGGGCTACGCCCCCAGGGAAAAGAGGTTCTTTAATTAAGGAACTTCGCGAAAGCGTTGGAAAACCTCCCTCGAAGTACCGACACCGGCCTGGCTGAACGGTTAAGCAAGTATTGTACGGTGGGATTAATCCTGACTAATTCTTCCTTTATGGTTTGAGGAGGGATTCGAGAAACAGTGGGAGCCATCCTGTTTAGACAAATTAAAAACCACTCTAAACTTGCAAGAGCATCATGCTGAGTGTTTCTTCTTCTCTCTCCTAATTGCAGCGACCAATCAACATGACTGGACTTAAGTTACTCCTAGATAAAAACAAACTGACAGGGCCAAACTACAAAGATTGGCTCAGGAATGTCAAGATAGCAATCACTTATGACAAGCTGGGGTATCTTCTTACCACCAAAGCTCCCCCTGTCCCTGGTCCAACTTCCAGTGTCGCGGATAAGGAAATCCGCAAGACTTGGGAGATTGATAGTGCGAAGGCCAAGTGCCTCCTGCTTGCCTCGATGGACAACGAACATCAGAGGAGGCATGAGAATATGGACATGGAGTCCATATTGCTCCATACAAAAGAACTGTATGGAGAGCAATCACGTATCGCAAGATACGAAGCGTCGAAAAAGTTATTTTCGACAAGAATGGCCGTCGGATCATCAGTAGCCGAGCACGTGCTAAAGATGATCGGCTTCATTGAGGAGCTCGCTGACCTAGGGATCACATTGGAGAGTGAGCTATATACGGATATAGTTCTCCAGTCCCTTCCTTCCACTTACGCCCAGTTTATACTGAACTTCAACTTGCAAGAAAAAGAGGTTGAACTTTCAGAGCTCCTCAACATGCTGAGGAGCGCAGAGGGCACCCTACAGAAAAGTAGGGATACATCCACTTTGTTTGTAGGAGGATCATCTTCTTCTAGGTCCAAGGCGAAAGCCAAGGGAAAGAAGAAGAAGGCCCCCGCCAAACCAAGGGGCGGTGTTAGTAAAGTGGATACGAAGGGAAAAGGAAAAGCAACAAAGATAGCGGGGAAGCTTGTGGATAAGGAAGAATGCTTCTATTGTCATAAGAAAGGACACTGGAAGAATGATTGCAGGGCCTGGAAGGCCAGAACATAGGAATTGAAGCAGGTTGCAGCTTCAGCTTCAGGTGTGTATGTTATTGAAAACTGTCTTTCAATAAACTCTACTTCCTGGGTATTGGATACCGGATCAGGATCTCATATCTGTAATTCTTTGCAGGCGTTGAGAAACCGTAGGGTTTTGAAGGCAGGTGACATGACCCTCAGAGTTGCAAACGGAGCTAGCATGGATGCTAAAGCCGTGGGGGACTATCACCTGGGAATGTCAGATGGACATGTTTTGGTTTTGCGTAATTGCTTTTTTGTACCCAACGCAACTTGTAATATCATTTCTGTATCTTTAGTTTCTAAAGAAGGTTATGAATTTGCGTTTGTAAGTAATGTTGTAAACATTCACCTTAATCAAGTTCTGATTGGGTCAGGTACATTGAGTAATGGTATATACGTGTTAAACCAACCACAGATTTTCAACGTCCAGAATACACACAAAAGAAAGTCTCCAGAAATAAATCAGACTTTCTTATGGCATTGTAAATTGGGTCACATCAATGAGAGAAGGTTGACTAAGTTACATACAGAAGGATATTTGAATGCGTTCGAATATCAATCGTATGCCACTTGTCAATCTTGTCTCAAAGGAAAGATGACAAAGACTCCGTTTACTGGACAAGGAGTAAGAGCGAGCGAGCTCTTGGGACTCGTACACAGTGACGTGTGCGGTCCAATGTCTACACATGCCCGAAGCGGACATTCTTACTTCATTACTTTTACGGATGACTTCTCAAGGTACGGTTATGTCTTCTTAATGAAACATAAGTCCGAGGCCTTTGGAAAATTCCAGGAGTATAAGAATGAAGTAGAGAAACAGACCGGCAAAAGTATTAAGATTCTAAGATCGGATCGAGGTGGAGAATACTTAAGTGCCGAGTTCCTGGACTACTTAAATGAGAACGGAATTCTCTTTCAGCTCACTCCTCCGTACACCCCGCAACATAACGGTGTATCGGAGAGACGGAACCGCACCCTATTGGATATGGTGCGGTCCATGATGAGTAACGCTGAGTTACCGCGATCGTTCTGGGGGTATGCGCTAGAATCAGCTGCATACCTTTTGAACCGAGTTCCGACTAAGACTGTGCCTACCACCCCATATGAAATGTGGAGTGGGAAGAAACCCTATCTTCAATATCTGAAGATCTGGGGATGTCCAGCTTTTGTCAAAAAGCAGCATGCGGACAAACTCGAGGCACGCTCAGTACTGTGCAAGTTTGTGGGATACCCAAAGAACACCAGGGGGTATCTTTTCTACTACGCAGAGGAACAAAAAGTCCTTGTTTCTCGTAATGCCCACTTTCTAGAACACCAGTTCTTGGAAAAGGAAATTAGTGGGAGCACAGTAGAACTGGAAGAAATTCCAGAACCACAGACTATTACTGAAAGGTTAGTGGAACCAGAGGGTTCAACAGAACAGGACATTCCTACGCCGCTCCGCAGGAGTAGTAGGCAGTCTCATCCGCCCGAGAGATACTGCGGTTTTCTCATAGACGGGGATAGAGAGGATTGCATCATAGATTATGATGAGCCTACTAGCTTCCAGCAGGCCGTTCAGAGCGTTGACTCAGTGAAATGGCTGGATGCAATGCGGACCGAAATGGAGTCCATGTACACCAACAAGGTATGGACGTTGGACATTGCTCCAGACGGGGTAAAACCCGTAGGATGCAAGTGGATCTTCAAAAGGAAGATTGGTGTAGATGGACAGGTTGAGACCTATAAAGCTAGGCTGGTAGCAAAGGGTTTTCGTCAAAGACCTGGCTTGGACTACGACGAAACCTTTTCTCCAGTAGCCATGCTGAAATCCATTCGGATCCTTCTTGCCATTGCTGCCTTCCACGATTATGAGATCTGGCAAATGGACGTAAAGACAGCTTTTCTAAATGGAAATTTAGAGGAGTGTGTCTATATGGACCAGCCGGAGGGTTTCATTCAGAGTGGGAGCAGCGGAAAGGTGTGCAAGTTGCTTAAGTCCATCTATGGACTAAAGCAGGCGTCGCGGAGTTGGAACATCTGCTTTGATGAGACGGTCAAGGAATTTGGCTTTATCAAAAATCCAGATGAACCATGTATCTATAGTAGATTTGTAGCGAGAACTGTAGTATTCCTCGTTTTATACGTGGATGACATTCTCTTAATAGGAAATGACATTCCTATGCTACAATCTGTCAAGGGGTTCTTGTCACACAGGTTCTCCATGAAAGACATGGGTGATGCCTCATACATTCTGGGTATCCGGATCTACCGTGACAGATCCAAGAGGATATTAGGACTTTCACAGTCCAGGTACATCGACACCATACTGAAGAGGTTCAGTATGGAAGATTCCAAGCGCGGTAACCTACCGGCTTGTCACGGGATCACCCTCTCTAAAGAGATGTCTCCCAAGACTGATTTGGAGAGGGATCGCATGTCTATTATACCCTACGCTTCTGCGGTAGGCTCTATAATGTATGCGATGTTGTGTACCAGACCGGATGTAGCTTATGCACTGAGTGTGGTAAGCCGGTATCAGTCTAACCCAGGGGAGAAACACTGGATAGCGGTAAAGAACATTCTCAAGTACCTGAGAAGGACTAAGGAGATGTTCTTGGTGTATGGCGGAAAAGACCTCCAGATCGAGGCCTTTGCTGACTCCAGCTTCCAGAGTGACAACGATGATTCCAAGTCCATGTCGGGTTTTTTCTTTACCCTCAATGGAGGGGCGGTGTGTTGGAAGAGTTCCAAACAGGAAACCGTTGCAGACTCGACGATGGAAGCGGAATACATCGCTGCATCTGATGCCGCAAAAGAAGCTGTCTGGATGAGGAAGTTCTTGAAAGAACTTCAGGTGGTTCCGTCCATTGTTGATCCAATACCTCTATATTGCGACAACAACGGGGCTATAGCATTAGCGAAGGAACCCAGGTCCCATCAAAGATCCAGGCACATCTTAAGGCGGTATCACCTGATCAGGGAGATCGTGGATCGCCAGGAGATCGAGGTTCGGAGAGTCGCTTCAGAAGATAACACTGCAGATCCATTCACCAAGGCCCTGCCCCAGACTCAGTTCGAGCGGCTGATCGAGATGATAGGTCTTCGATACGCCAGTACATGGCCTTAGTGCAAGTGGGAGATTGTTAGTGTATATGCCCTAGAGGCCATTACTGTATCATACTGGTTTGTATATTACTTAATGGATGCTTGGGATATTCACCTTGTATATACAATCTTGCTCAAAATAGTAGTATGCTACTTGGTTTGTTTCTACTTCAATGTGTACATGTGTTTATTTTTGTATATCGCCTATACACATTAGTAGAGCCCTTAGGATCTTTGCTTGATTACCAGCGATGTGATGGCCGTCACACTAGTGGGGCTGGGTAATCTATAAGCACATCCTTACGCAGGTCCCTGGTCGCAGGACTATCGAGACAGGGCATCGATACTCCGGAGTAGACCAGCGCATGCGCTTCTCATCCCAGTGTGGGAGACGGTCTGTCCCACAGCCGTCAGTACGTCGTACTTGAGATAGTATGCGGGTGCTCGTTAGCTTACGGGTACACTGGACAGGACTCGTCGGGAACTGACTAGTTGGTATTATACCTATCGTCAGTTATCAGTTCCCAGGTGACATGAGTACAGCTTAGTCCGCTGACTTGACACTGTCACTCCGCCTCGAGTGTGTTCCCACTGTACTTTGATCACTACCCTACCACGGCTCAAAGGAGTCGTGCAAACAGGTAGTGGTTGGGTGCAGTCCCGAAGCACTTGGAGGCAGTGACGGTTAGACAGGATTCGTCTCTCCCGGTATTGGGGGTTGACATCGCGCTGTGTCTAGGAGAGCCATTACACAAGTAGTCCCTGGCCAGGGCAAACGAGATATACTGGTAGGTTTCCAGTGTTATCTCAGGGTGTATTGGGCTTCACTCCGGCACGACTTGTACCGCTATTGGGGGACTGACGTTTACCGCCCCCTAGGCCCGCCATGCGATGTATCAGACGAACAGACCGGACTGTACGGAGAATGTCACACTCAGGCTCAGTAGGAGTTCAGATGGGTTTCGCCTCGTCGGTCTTCTTGTCGGCATTACCTGGGGACCGTTACGCACAGCTAGTGCCGCTTGCGGTCTGTGGTTAAACCCACTGCCAGCGTAGTGTCGAGTCTTTAGAGTCCCACACAGAAAGCTTTTCGCCTTTAGGCAAAAGAGTAGAGGTCGCATGGTATTGCGACAGGTCGCATGGTTTTGCGACAGGGTTCGGTCACATCCGTGCACTTGTGCACGTACAGTGTCCGGACAGTTTACACTAGCGGGCTTTGGTTTAAGCCAGATCCTAGTGTACCTTATGGGATTGGATTTATCCAGTTTGCATTCGTGTTCCTCGGAACGCGGATGCGGGTGTGTATGCACAGTTGACAGGGAGGCACAGACAGCGGATTCTCATTAGGGTTGTTGACAGTTGACCGTTGACTTTTTGACTTTTTGCTCAACCCTAATGAGAATATGATATGTGATTAACTATTATATTAATTAAGTATTATGGTGATATGGTTGTTGACTTGTTGACTTTTGTTGACTTGTTGACTTTGGTGACTTGTTGACTTTTGTTGACTTGTTGACCGGTTGACTAGGTTTGACTAGTTGACCTTCATGATAACCATGGTTATCATTTCATGCCAAAGACTTTTTCTTGCTTGCTCATTTGAGTAAAATGAGTGCATGACATGATAAGGTTATGGTTGCTTCTAACCATCATATAAGACTTTTTTGATATGATGAGTTATGATCACTTTGGATTATGAGAGGGTGAAAGACAAAAGAGTTGCTCATTCTTTCTTGCTCATTCTCTCTCTTGTTCTTGAGCTCTCCTCTTGCTCTCACCCTCAACCTCTTGCTCCCTCTCTTGATCTATGGTTCTCTTGTCTCATGAGTTGAGAATCAAGAACCATAGATAAAATCCCATTCTAAATCATCTCTACTCATTCTAGTTCACTAGGTTTAGCAAACCAAGTGAACTAGTTTCTTCAAAGAACGAAGAAGGAGCTAAAGGTTGGAGCTTTCAAGTGGATCTATCTTCGGCGTACGGAGACAACGAGAAGGAGCCATCGAACCACCATCGGAGCTTGAAGAGAAGGAGTTCAAGTTTAGGTATAACCATCTTCATCCGAGTAGCTAAATATCTTTAGCTTAGTATGCTAGTTTTAGTTTAGGTAAAGATCCCGACCTAGCTTAGTCCATGTTGCCTCTTGCGATAAAATTTTGATTTTATACCGTTTCCGCCTCCCCGTAAGAACCGGGGGTCGCAACGTGGACTTACAGCCACTTCACTGAGTCTCTACTTGTGATAGCCTGCTGAAAACTAGTAGGCTCATCATCATCGATGATGCAATCCTCTCGATCCCCATCAAGAAGAAAACCATAGTATCTTTCAGGAGGATGAGAAAGCCTACTAGATCTGCAGAGTGGCGTAGGTTCGTCATGTTCTATTGAAATCTGAGATTCTTCTAAGTCCTCGGTTGCAGTTTGAGGTTCTGGAATTTCTTCCAGTTCTACCGCGCTCCCACTAATTTCTTTTGCAAGAAATTCGTTTTCTAAGAAGACAATGTGACGAGCGACAAACACCTTTTGTTTTTCAGTGTGGTAGACCATGTACCCCCTTGAATGCTTGGGGTATCCTATAAACTTGCACAAAACCGATCGTGCCTCGAGCTTGTCGGATTATGCTTTTTAACATATACCGGACACCCCCATATCTTGATATACTTGAGATATGGTCTCTTCCCACACCACATTTCATATGGAGTGGTAGGTACAGACTTAGTTGGAACTCTATTTAATAGATATGCGGCTGATTCTAGAGCAAATCCCCAGAAGGAAAGTGGCAACTCAGCACTACTCATCATTGATCGCACCATATCTAATAGCGTGCGATTCCTTCTTTCTGATACACCATTATGCTGAGGTGTATAAGGTGGAGTAAGCTGAGAGAGTATTCCATTTGCTTTCAAGTATTCAAGGAAACTGGTACTTAAGTATTCTCCACCTCGATCAGATCGAAGTGTCTTGATGCTTTTACCAGTTTGTTTCTGTACTTCATTTTTATACTCCTTAAACTTCTCAAAAGCCTCGGATTTATGCTTTATTAAGAACACATGTCCATACCTAGAGAAGTCATCAGTAAAAGTGATGAAGTAGGAGTGACCACTTCGTGCATGTATAGACATCGGACCACATACATCACTGTGTACTAGTCCCAAGAGTTCGGTGGCTCTTTCTCCGTGTCCGGTGAACGGAGATTTGGTCATTTTTCCTTTGATACATGATTGACAAGTTGCATATGATGAATATTCAAACGAATCTAGATATCCATCTTTATGTAACTTAGTCAACCTTGTTTCATTTATATGACCAAGTCTACAATGCCATAGGAAGGCTTGATTCGAATTTGGAGCCTTTCTTTTACGCGTGTTTTGAATATTGAAAATTTGTGGTTGATTAAGTATGTATATTCCGTTTTCCAGTGTGCCAAACCCAATCAGTTCTTGATTTAGGAGAATGTTCATGACATTTCTTTCAAGCACAAAATTATATCCTTTATTAGACAATAAAGACACTGATATAATATTACACAACATACTGGGAATACAAAAACAGTTATACAATACCAAAATGTTTCCACTATTCAACCCTAGGTGATATTCCCCTATTGCAACTGCATCTACATGCATTCCATTGCCCATCCGGAGAGTCATATCACCTGCCCCCAGTACTCTACTATTTCTCAGATCCTGCAAAGAATTACAGATGTGAGAACCAGAACCGGTATCAAGTACCCATGAAGTAGAGTTTACTGAAAGACAATTTTCGATTACGAACACACCTGAAGTAGAAGCAACTGCTTGCTTCATGTCCTTGGCTTTGAAGGCCTGACAATCCTTCTTCCAGTGCCCCTGCTTGTGACAATAGAAGCACTCGTTCTTTTCTGCCTTCACCCTTCCTGCCTTGTTCGTTCCCTGCACCTTCTTGACCCCACCCTTCGGTTTGGTGGCTTTCATCTTCTTCTTCCCTTTTGCTTTCACTTTAGATTTAGGAGAAGATGATTGGCCAACATACAGAACGGGGGTCTTCTCCTTTTTCAAGGAGGTCTCTGCTACCCTCAACATATTGAGGAGCTTTGGAAGATCCGCTTCCATTTCGTGCATGTTGAAGTTCAGCACGAACTGAGAGAAGGTGTGGGGAAGGGACTGCAAAATCAAGTTGATATACAATTCATTCTCTAGCACGCATCCCAGGTTTGCGAGTTCCTCAATGAGGATGATCATTTTGAGGACGTGCTCTCCAACAGGCGATCCTGGAGCTAACCTCATCTGGAAGAGTTTCCTTGAGGTTTCGTACCTCGCGATACGGGAGTGTTCACCATACAATTCCTTGCAATGGAGGAATATGGATGTAATATCCATACTCTCGTGCTGTTTCTGGAGTTCATTATTCATGGACGCCAGCACGATACACTTAGCTCACTCACAGTCTAGATCCCAGGTTTTACGAACTTCCTTGTCCGCAACTGAGGAATCTGGTCCTGGGATAAGGGGAGGAACAGCGGTGGTAACATATGCAACTTTGTCATAAGTCAGCGCAATATTGACGTTTCTTAGCCAGTCTTTATAGTTCTGCCCGGTTAGTATATTCTTTTCGAGTAATAGTTTTAGTCCAGTCATGGTAGCTGCCAGAGAGATAGAAAAGAAAACACTCAGCATATGCTCTTGCAAGTTTAGATTGGTTTATTAATTTATCTAAACAGGATGGCTCCCACTGTCTCCTCAAATCCTTCCTCAAAACCTAAAAGAAGAACTAGTCAGGATTTAATCACACGTCACAATACTTGCTTAACCTTTCAGCCAGGCTGGTGTTGGTACTTCGAGGGAGGTTTTCCAACGCTTTCGCGAAGTTCCTTAATTAAAGAACCTCTTTTCCCTGGAGGCGTAGCCCCTCTAACACCTTTCTAGGCACCTACTTGGTTTATAGCATTGATTGTTTAAGTGAGAGAAATTCCCGAGAGTAATCCTACTCATCAGTGGGATCGGGATCCAACTATCATTGCATGATGCCTTAGATGGAAGCCACTCTAGTCACCACACTCCAGAAGGTAAGCTAAATCTGCAAGTTTCCTTTATGTTTGAAACTCCCGATGTGATTTTTACCCCAAGCTCTTATAGACCTTGACGTAGGCCAACAAGTCATAAGACGCAAGTCAAGTTCTACCCATCGTTGTCCTGATCAATTTAAATACATCGTACAAGCCCTTGACGTAGGCCAACAAGGTGTACGTCTGTATTAAACTAATGCATCTATCTATGCAACAAATAGGCACACACACTGCTACCATACACTATGCCTTGACGTAGGCCAACAAGCATAGCATGAATACGATGTGCTGTCTATCTGAAACGACGGAGGGTTACGGCTGGTTTTTGGCAAAAAACCGTTAACGTAATGAACTTGATTTGATCGAAGGAACTAAGATAGCTTTTATTAAAAGGAGTGGTTTAAGCTCCGCATTTAAAATTTGCTTTTTCAAGAAAACCGAGTGGTTTTTAGAAATTGTTCCAACGATTCAGTTTAGGTTTTATTTTCTTTGCATTAATAATAATGCGTCCCATCTTTAACCTATCATTACAGATAACAACGAAAATATGACGTCCTCTTATGCCATCCGCATTCGCCACTGGGTCCCGTCATCACCCGTTAGGTTACTTAACTAACGACAGAGCGGGGGCTGGGCTAGCGCGGGTGAAAAACATAAGCGACGTCTAAATAGCTATCATATATATAGATATTTTACATTTGTCAGACGCAATGATATACATTCCAGAACACAGATAAACAATATTGGATTTGCAAGCAATCTGTATTTCTTTTGAGCCTGCAAGAAACGACAGATTACACAGTTGTGATGAATAGCCATTACCCCACCCACGACCCCTACGGGTGCGGCAAACTACCCGCCCGGCAGTTTGTGCATCCCACCTTGGGTCTGTCCTAGAAGCAAAAACAGTAAAATGAAATAATACAACGGTGGCTACAACCGCAACCTGGAAGTGCCCCGCAAAATAATATTACAACAAATTACATTTACATCAAATGAATTAATACAATAACCCATCACAAAACCCGGCTAATCACCACAACAGTCCAATACAGTTTATATGCACAAACAGTTAAAATCCATTTCAGAAATGTGCAACCCCCTGCCAACTGACATACTAGCAGTTAGGGGAGGTTTACGAACACATTATACAATCACAGATATAATCCAACATGCAAATACTGTACAATATCGATCGATTAAACATCTTTAATATTGCTCCAAAAACTGCTCTGTAAAACTGAAACCTGAGCAAATATTAAATATCCCAGAAAATCCCAAATTACACAGAGAAGCAGCACAAGAAATTTGAGTTCCTGACTCGGCAACTCGGCGGCGGAAGCGCGGCGTATCGGTGCGATCCGCCGCGGTTCCGCGGCCGCGTTGCCGATTCAGGAGCCCAAATTTCTTGGGTGTTCTTCTGGTGTCTTGTCAAGCTTTCTGAACTTACCTGAAAAATTTTAGGACTTCATTTAAATTTCGACAGAAACTTGATGTTTTAGGGGTTTTCCGGCTTTGTTTTTCCGTTCGAAATTCGTACAAATTTGCGATTAAGTTAAATCTTGTTTAGCTAGGCTCTGATACCACTGTAAGTCGATGTTCAACACCCCAATACTTGTGGGGAGGCGGAAATATGAATAACAATCAAGTTCTATGATCAAACATCGATTAGCCGTACGAATCGTTTGCTATACAAGTTTTAACAAAAGCTTTAGAGTTTTAATCTACTATGCGAAGAGATTATACCAAACAGTTCTAGTCCTTCGTCTTGATGTTGTCTACGGCCTCTTTAGATCTCCACGTCCTCTTCGGCTTTCTCCCGTGATAGACGATCCACCCGGGAACCCTAATCCAAGCTATAACCTCTAAACTTGAGGTTACTTAGTTTCTCTAGTTGCTAAATAGAGTAGCTAAGATGATGTAGAGATAGGTTATGGAGTAATTAGTCTTTCCTAATCCTTTTTCTCAACTCATGAGGGGTAGGATTAGGATTTGGTGAAGGAGAGAGAACTTGAAGAGAGAGAGTGAGAAGATGATAATGATATTATTATAATGAATAAAGCTTCTCACTTGATATATATGAAACATAATGAATTTAAAAGAAATGAATAATAAGTGAATATTCATCATGTTTCATTTAATCAAGTGGGTGATTCATCATGTGAGTCATTAAGCAATTAATGATGCATTAATGATATGATGAATCACTCACAATGAGTCACTTAATCATTAAATGAAAATGCCACCTCTCTCTTTATGTCACATCCTTCTAGAAGCTTCTTGGAAAATTACGAGAACGCCCCTCTCATCCGTGAAAACACGGAAAAACTTTAGACTGTATAAATCCAATAACCTGATACTAGAATCTGGCTTAAACTAAAGCCGGCTAGTAAAAACTGTCCGAATGTCGTACGTGCGTTTAAACACGTATGCGTCCGAACCTTTGTCGTAAAACCATACGACCTCTATATCTTTTCGCCTGGGTTTGGGAAATCTCTGTGTGGGACTCTAAAGACTCGACTACTACGCTGGCAGTGGGTTTAACCACAGACCGCAAGCGGCACTAGCTGTACGTAACGGTCCCCAGGTAGTTGTCGATAAGAAAGCCGATGAGGTAACCCATCTGAAATCCTACTGAGCCTGTCTGTGACAATATCCGCGCAGTCCGGTCTGTTCGTCTGAGAGTATCACATGTACGGTCTAGGGAGGTGGTAGACGTCAGACCCCTAATAACCGTACAAGTCGTGTCGGTATGGCTCTATCACCATCCGAGAATCTACTGATCAACCTATCAGTAATTCTCAATCAGCCCTGGCCAGGGACTTATGGTAATGACCAACCGATCACCGTGCGATATCAACTCCCTATACCGGGAGAGACGAATCCCTAACAGTCGCTCACTGCCTCGATGTGGCTCGGGACTGTGTCCAACTGAAACCTGTTTGCACGACTCCTTTGAGCCGTGGTAGGGTAACAATCAAAGCACAGTGGGAACTCACACAAGACAAATGATGACCTTAAGTCAACGGACTATCTGCACACATGTCACCTGAGAACTGCTATCTGACGTTAGGTATAATACCATCCAGTCAGTTCTCTGCGAGTCCTGTCCGGTGTACTCACACCCAGTGAGCATCTGTATACAATCTTAGGTGAACACCACCAATGGTTGCGGGACCAATCCATTGCCCCTCGTCAGGGTCTAGATATGTATACACTAGTCTACTCCGGAGTATCGATGCCCAATCTCGATACTCCTGCGACCAGGGA
Organism: Agapanthus africanus; assembly: GCA_030015575.1. NCBI lineage: Eukaryota > Viridiplantae > Streptophyta > Magnoliopsida > Asparagales > Amaryllidaceae > Agapanthus > Agapanthus africanus. The sequence goes on from CM057350.1 coordinate 245,289,167, forward strand.
CATCTAAGGGTGTGCCTATTGACTATCCAGCTCCCACTAGTATGACTGCCATCACAACGCCGGTAGTCAGACAAACACCCTATGGGCTTTATCAACATATATATATATATACCAAGTAAAATATATTATACGTTAAGACAAAGTCAAACCAAATAGCGTACTATCATATCAAGCAAGACTGTCATGTACATACATATCCCAAGCATCCTATACAATGTAGGCCTCTAGGGCATATATATCCAACAGTTTTCAACCTACGACACACAGTGAATGAGTTATTAGACTCAAGGTACTTATACAGATTATTGTATGCTGTCCAGCGTCCATGAGGACAAAGGGGTTGGTTATCATACTATATTCGGTTTACTTATGACTTCTCTAGTTTTTAGACAGGTGTTTCGTGGAAACACAGGGTCCGAATTTTGAGAAGTTATAGATATATGGATAAAGTAGAGAACCGGGTGTTGCAAGTATCGGGATTCTTCAAATTGATCGAAGATGTAGATACTTGAGTATGGTATTCAGTTGATAGTAGTGATTAAGAGAACTTGCTTCTCTTTCAGGTTACTCATAATTGGAAGCATTCCTAAGTTGAGTAACGCTGATCGGCCTCCTTCCATTTAGTTGACATGCACTGGAGACAGCTGCATGATTTGAATCTGGTTCAAATAAATCAGTGCCTTTGGTTCTATATTGGATATAGAACCGTTCATATCTTAACGATTTTAAGGTACGGGGAGTTGTCCGGTTTGTGCTTAAAACCAGACTCTGGACAACTCAAGGCACGGTTCTGTAATGGCTGTTTGTGGATTGACCCAGGCTATGACGAGGGTTGACTTTCTACCATCTGGAAGATCAATAGTGATATTGTTCTTGACTCGCCACAGTTTTATCAAAAATGGATTTTTTCAGAAAAACAGTAGTGGGAGTATGGTAGAACTGGAAGTGATTCCAGAACCACAAACGATTACTGAAGATTTCATAGGAACCTAAAGATTCAATCTGGTTTGATATTCCATTGGCCACTCCGCAGATAAGGTGGGTAACCTCAGGCACCCGAGAGGTACTCCGGTAGCCTCAAGGACGGTGACAGAGAGTTTCTTGTTTACCCAGACTTGCCATTGCTGTTGTTCCAGACTGTGAGACCCGGCAGGAGGATGAGTATAGCGTCGTTCTAAACTGGCTTTAGAAGTGTACGTCTATATGACTCATCCAGAGGGTTGTCGTAGTCAGTGGGAGCAGCGGAAGCATTGGTGGACAGGTGGCTTATGTCTATTTATAGACTAAAGCAGATGTAGCGGAGATAGATCATCTATTTCTTATGTGACAGTCATAGGTTTGACTTCATCAGAATAAGGGATGGATCAGTTGAGAAGGTAGTAGGGTGTGATGTCATGGTATTTGGATGACATACACAGAGTAGGAAGTGATATTCCTATACTACGATCGGTTATACTTTGGTCGTCACACAGTGTTTCTCCATATGGGACTTGGACATTATATCAGACATACTGGTTACTAGATCTATGGTTTTAGATCTAGATTTGGGTGGTTTCCCAATTAAGGGTACTTAGACAGCATTCTAAGATTATTTAGAATGGACGACTCCTGGCATGGTAGTGTACCTGCAGGTGATGGAGTCACACTCTCTAAAGGTGTCTTATAGACTAAAGGGGAGAGGGATGTGCATGATTGGCAGATCACTTGCTCAGGCAATTGAGTCAATAATGAGATGTCAAGTACCACACCTGATGTTGTTCTTGCACTAGATGCAATAAGTTGACATTGATCCTATCCTAGAGAAGCAATCGGAAGCAGTTTTAGAACATAAGTGGATGTTCTAGGGATATGATAACGAAAGCCTCATTCGGGAGACAGTTATCATTCCAGGCTTCCAAGGTGACCTGGACGATAAGGAGGTTGTCAGAGTAATAGTTTTCCTTCTGATGAGGGGCAGTATTTTGGACAGGTGGTCCAAGGCAATACTGAGGGAGGCATGGCGCAGGATACAGATTAAGTTCAGTTGACGATACAGTCTAAGAAGTTTGGATTTGGAGTTCATTTATGAGCTAGGTCCCATCAGACATCCAGACACATTCTAAGACAGGTATTGCTCATTTTGGGAGATGGCTTTCTCCACGAACTTGAGATATAGAGAGACATAAAAGGAAACATCAAAGCGGATCCACTCGCTGAGGCTATTCCTCAAACGCAATAGTTTTGCAAACGAGCTTTGTGAGACTGACTAGTACAGGAGTTAGGTGTTCGGTATCACCCGGGCTGTGAGTATGCGACATCGCAATAATTAGCCTTGAGTGCAAGTGGGAGATTGTTGGAGATAGTGCCCTCAGAGTCAATTATTGGATCGCAGGCACGTGATTGCAATGATTGAGGGAGGACCTATTCCGGAAGGACAGTCTTACTCAAGATGATAGTATGCAATCTGGTTTATCTTTATCATCGTGTACTGCTTTAGGTGACCTGACAGGTCGCTATTACACGTTGGTAGAGCCCCTAGGATTCTTGCTTGACTGCCAGCAGTATGAGGGCGATCATATATATGGGAGCTGGTAGTCTATAAGCACATCCTTAAATGGTCCCTAATCGTGGGAGTTTCGAGACAGGGTATCGATACTCCAGAGTAGACTAGTGTATACAGTCGAGACCCCGACGAGAGGCGGTGGCCGGTCTCACAAGCCACTGGGGTCAGTTGTTTCACCTAAGATGTATACAGGTGCTCATTGGGTTATGAGTACACCGGACAGGACTCGCCGGAAACATGCTAATTGGTCTTATACCTGACGTCAGATAGCAGTTCCCTGGTGACATGTATACAGGTTAGTTCATCGACCTGAGGATCGTCATTTGTCTCGTGTGAGTTCCCACTGTACTTTGATTACTACCCTACCACGCTCAAAGGAGACGTGCAAACAGGTTTTAGTTGGGTACAGTCCTGAGCCCCATGGAGGCAGTGAGCGGATCTTCGGGGGTTCGTCTCTCCCGGAATTGGGGGTGAGGTCGCGCTGTGTCTAGGAGAGCCATTACACGAAGTCCTTGGCCAAGGCAGGAGATTTACTGGTAGGTATTCCAGTAGTATCTCAAGGTGTTCTGGGCTACACTCCGACACGACTTGTACCGCTTTTGGAGGTCTGACTTTTACCGACCCCCTAGGCCCGCCATGCGAGGCTCATAGATGAACGGACCGGACTGTACGGATATTGTCACTGACAGGGTCAGTAGGGTGTCAGGATGAGTTCGCTCATCGACGTCCCTTTTGGTCAATAGCTGGTAACCCGTCACGTATGGCTAATACCTCTGACGTGCTAGTGGTTAAATCCACAGCCATAGTATTGACAACTCTTTAGAGTCCCCCACATTCAGTTACTCAAGTTTTGGGCGAAACGCTGTAGAGGCCGTATGGAGATATGGCAGGGTTCGATCAGATGTGTGCGGTATTGCACGGATCAGGATCGGACGGTTAGTACTAGAGGCCGTATGGATATATGGCAGGGTTCGATCAGATACGTGCGGCATTGCACGGATCAGGATCGGACGGATAATACTTGCTGGCTTTGGTTTAAGCCGGATCCTAGTATAGTACAGTGTAGATTTTATCTCAATGCATTTGTATTCGGTCAGAATACAGATGCGGGTGTGTATACACAGTATCGGGGTTTTCCTGTAATTTATTACGGGACCAGTTTTCTGGAGTTGCCAGTTTGCTTTCCGTTTCGGCCATATTTTTTGTATCTTTCATTGGCCGAAAATTGGTGGAGGAGGGCTTATTGGTATTTGTGCAAATTAGCTATTTGGAGGGTTGTCTTTGCATACTTTTGTTTCATGATGGTTTCATGATGGAGCACCATCCCTTGACCTTCCATGCTTCATGATTGCTTGACTTTCCTTTTCATCATGGTTTACTTTTGGTGTCATCATACTTGATGATGATGTTTGGTGATGATGGTAGGTCATGGTTGTTTATGAGTGTGGTTGTGGTTATGATCATTTCTTTTGATCATAACCCTTTTCTCTCTCTTGCCTTATTGGACTCACTCACTCCCTCATCCTCTCACTCCATTCTCACCCTTCACATTATGCATGGCCGGCCAAGCCATGAAAGGGGGCTGTTCATATTTTTGTAGTGGGGATTTTTGCTCTCTTGATACTAGAAAAAATCCCCAAGTTCCTCCACAAAAGTTCACAGTTCATTTCCTCCAGCAAAGGCAACTTCTATAAACCCCAAAATGAGACATGAGTTCTACACACTTTCTACAGCAAACCTTGGGCACGTCGGCTCGCCAACTTCATGCCCGGGTTGCCTCGGTCCAGAGGTGGGAGCCCGTAAAAGAAGCAGGCGACGTGGTTACCTACAGGCGACTTGGTGGAGACCGGAGATTCCGCGGGAAGATCGGGACGACGGCGAGAAGACCGGAGGACATGGATCGCTCGGTATATCTCTCTTCCCCATCTTGTAGTTAGCTAGGACTAGTTTAATGGCATGATCCGGGTTTATAGTGCGCGGTGGTGCCGGTTTGAAAAGTTAAAGTAAATCACCGCTTCCGCATTCCGGCGTCGGATTGACGGTCGGGGCGCCGCCGTGCACTTACAGACAGGATTCGTCGCTCCCGGTATTGGGGGTTGACATCGCGCTGTGTCTAGGAGAGCCATTACACGAATAGTCCCTGGCCAGGGCAAGCGAGATATACTGGTAGGTTTCCAGTGCTATCTCAGGTTGTTCTGGCTACACTCTGACACGACTTGTACCGCTATTAGGGGACTGACGTTCACCACCCCCTAAGCCAGCCATGCGATGTATCAGACGAACAGACCGGACTGTATGGAGATTGTCACATACAGGCTCAGTAGGAGTTCGGATGGGTTTACCTCATCGGCCTTCTTATCGACATCTACCTGGGGACCGTTACGTACAGCTTATGCCGCTTGCGGTCTGTGGTTAAACCCACTGCCAGCGTAGTGTCGAGTCTTTAGAGTCCCAAACAGAGAGTTTCCCTGCACTGAGCGAAACGTGTAGAGGCCGTATGATTTTACGGCAGGGTTGCGATCAATTACGTGCACTTGTGTGCGTATGCTGTTCGGGCAGGCAATACTAGTGGGCTTTGGTTTAAGCCGGATCCTAGTATTACACGGATTGATTTTTTTTGTCTTCTGTGCATTCGCAATCTACGGAATGCGGATGCGGGTGTGTATGCACAGTTTTGAGGAGCGATAAAGGAGGAGGTGCCCCATTAGGGTTTTTGCAGTTGGTTCGGCCAAAACTGTTTTGTGGCGGGCTCATTAGGGTTTTGACAATTCATTCGGTCAAAAGCATTATGAGCCGGAGACATAATTTTACTAATCCTTTTGTGATAATTTGTGATGGCTAATTGCATTGACCATTTGACCACCATGACCTCTCTTGACTTTGTTGACCCGTTGACCGGAGTTGACCATTGACCTTCATGAGAGGTCTACACTCTTCTTTGGATTTTCTTTTTCTTTTTTATTATGAAAATGGTCAATTCAATGTAGCATCAACTTTATCATGATAGGATTTTTAATGATGTTGTTTTACTATTATTGCAACCATGGAGCCTTTTTTCTTTGGTGATGATATTCATTTTCTCATGCTCATTCTCTCTCTTGGAAAAGAAAAAGAGCTCCATGGTTGCAAAACACCCCTTCATATTCCTCCACTTGAAATCATCCTTTGATCTCTTGTGCTGAGAGATAAAGGATCCCACTTGACAAAACCATCCCTTTACTACTTCTACACAATCTAGGACAACAAGACTAGCGATCTTATCACCGTAGTTGCCTCGACTCGAGGTGGAGCTCGGTGTACATCTCTCGGGTGGACCGTCTTCGACTCAAGAAGGCCGCGGAGGTGACCAAGATCCGGATCGACCCTCGGAGCGTGGATGGACGAGCCGGACAACGGAGAGAAGACCCGAAGGACCGGTTTCATGAGGTATAATTTCTATGGCATAGTGGTTAAAGCTTCTAGTGGTTTGTTAGTTTCTAGTTTAGCAAAGATACGGCTTTTAGTCCATGTTGCCTTGCGCCAAAAAATTGTTTTTCGCCGTTTCTGCCTCCCCGTAAGAACCGGGGTGAGCAACGTGGACTTACAGTGGTATCAGAGCCAGGTTAAACATAAACTAGAAAGTTAGCAAAGTGTTAAGAATATCGATCGGAAAAAATCACAAAACAAGTATGGGAAAATTTTCACTTTCTGTCGATTTTTTATACTGTTCAAAAATTATTTCACATACATGAAAAATCGGCTCAGGCTTTTGTTAGAACACCCAACAAAATTGAGCCGCTGACTCGGCCAACTCACCGCGGAACCGCGGCCAAACCATGTGTTTGGCCGCGGATCCGCGGCCGAGTTGACTCTGCCGCGACTCCGTTTTGCTGCAGTGTTCTTATATGTTTTTTTTGGGATTTTTAATACATGTTGTTTCTTCCCAGATTTTCCAAAGAACAAAATGAGTTTTGGGGTGGTTACAAATCCGTATTTTGATCGATGTTCCGTAGACTTTGGCTAATGGATATTATCTGTGATGTGATATATGTATTGAACGTCCGTTAATCGCTATACGTCGATTAGTGGGGGTTATACATATCTGTGATCTGTAATGTTGATGGTTTGTGTATATGAACTCGTTGGATTGTCGCGGATGATTAGCCGTGGTGGATGCGAGATGGGAGTTTCTTTTTCTTTCATTCATTGTAAAATTTATAAATTGATGTAATATTATTTGTTTGGCCGCACAACCGGGTCGGGGTTGTAACCGTCATTGTATAATTTCTTTTTACTTTTTTTGCTCCTAGGATACACCCAAGGTGGGGTGCACAAACTACCGGGTATCTCGAAGTGCCGAGTGGCCTATTCACGGTGTTGAGGGAGGTTGCTTCGCTTCGGGTACTTGGCGGGTAGTTTGCCGCACACATAGGGGTCTAGGGTGGGGTTTGGCTATTCATCGCGACTGTGTAATCCGCTTTTCATTGTAGGCTCGAACGAATCGCGGATTCCTAGTATATCCAAAGTGTTCATCTGTGATCTGGATTGACTATCATTGCTATATATCTATATATGATATCTATTTAGGTGTTTCTTATGTTTTGCATCCGCGCTAGTCCAGCCCCCGCTCTGTCGTTAGTTAAGTAACTTAACGGGTCATGACGGGGCCCCGTGGCGAATGCGGATGGCATAAGCGTACACCATATTTTAGTTGTTTTCTGCAATGGTAGGATTAAATGATGGGACACATTGGAATTAATGCAAGAAAATAAACCAAGTAAAAGTCGTTGGAACACTTTCAAAACTACTCGGTTCTTTTCAAAAACCAGCTTTTTAAACGCGGAGCTTGAACCACTCCTCTTTAAAAGCTATCTCGTTCCATCGATTATATCGAGTTCACTATGTTCACGATTTCGCCAAAACCATTCGTAGCCCTCTGTCATTTCATATGAATATTCAATAGTATTCAAGCTATGTTTGTTGACCTTCGTCAAGGCTTAGTGATTGGTAGCTGTTGGGTGTTCATATGTAGCATAGACAGATGCGTTGGTTTGGGACAGTCGTATTACCTTGTTGACCTTCGTCAAGGGTATATACGGGTGGGTTCAAATTAACCTGGACAATGACGGGTAGAACTTGACATGTGACTTATGATTTATTGACCTTCGTCAAGATCATAAGAGCATGGGGCAAAAATCCACATCGGGAGTTTCAAAAGAACTGAAACTTGCTAGCGCTGCATACCATTTGGAGTGTGATGATTCTGGTAAGATTCCTTCAGTTTTGTCACGCGATAATATTTGGATCCCTATCCTACTGTGAGTATATGCTACTCCTCCGGAACTTTCTCACTTAACGATCAATGCTATAAACCAAGTAGGTGTCTAGAAAGGTGTTAGCGGGGTTACGCCCACAGGGAAAAGAGGTTACTTAATTAAGGAACTTCGCGAAAGCGTTGGAAAACCTCCCTCGACGTACCGACACCAGCCTGGCTGAACGGTTAAGCAAGTATTGTACGGTGAGATTGATCCCGACTAATTCTTCCTTTATGCTTTGAGGAGGGATTCGAGAGACAGTGGGAGCCATCCTGCTTAGATAAATTAAAAACCAATCTAAACTTGCAAGAGCATCATGCTAAAGTGTTTTCTTCTCTCTCTCTTAATTGCAGCGACCTAGTGACCAGACATAGGTTACATCTGGATAATAAAATGACTGAATCTGACTGTTATGACTGGAAGAGGTCTGTCTAGATGTCCATTGCCCATGACAAGCTGGGACACCGCTTGACTGATCCAACCCCTGCCGTCCCAGGTCCAGTTTCCCATGTCACGGATATTCATATCCGCGAGATATCGGAAAAGAACTGTGAGAAAGCCAAGTGCCTCGTGTTAGCCTCAGTTGATGGTGCATACCAGAGGCAGCACGAGAAGATGGACTTAATCTCTATCTTCCTCCATAACAAAGATTTATATGGAGAGCAATCTCGTATCGCAAGATATGAGACCTCGAAAGAATTGCTTCAAGCGAGGTTGGCTATCGGATCATCTGTAGGGGGCAACGTCCTTACAGAGACCAGCTCTTTTGAGCTCACGGACCTGAAGACCACGTTGAAGAACGGGTTAGATACTGACTTAGTTCAACATTCTCTACCTACTACCCTGAAGGAAACCAGGGAAGTAGAAAGAAAGAGAAGGGCAGAAGTTTCGGGACTGGATGTAGTAAAAGAAGGATGTTCCTATTGTTACAGGAATGAACATTGGTTGAAGGATTGCAGGGCTTGTATAGCCAGTAGCCAGAATTTGAAGCATGTTGTGGCTTCGGCTTCTGGTGTGTTTGTAATAGAGAAATGTATGTCAGTTAACCCTACTTCCTGGATATTGGATACCGGATCAGGATCTTATATCTGTAATTCGTTACAGGCTCTGAGAAACCGTAGGGTTATCAGGAAAGGTGATATGACTCTCAGGGTTGCTAATGGAATGAGCATGTATGCTGAATCCATAGGAGAATATCATCTAGGACTGACAACTGGGCAGATATTGATTCTGTGTAACTGTTTTTATGTACCAGGTGCGACTTTTAATATCATATCTGTATCCTTAATTTCTAAGGAAGGATATGATTTTACTTTTGTAAACGATGTAGTCAACATCCACCTAAATCAAGTTCTGATTGGGTCAGGTACATTACAAAACGGGATATACGTATTGAATCAAGCTCAGATCTTCAGTGTCCAGAACACACATAAAACAAAGTCTCCGGAAAAAAATCAGTCTTTCTTATGGCATTGTAGACTGGGTCACATTAATGAGACACGGTTAACAAAGTTACATAAAGAGGGATACTTGAATCCGTTCGAGTATCAGTCTTAAGCCACTTGTGAATCTTGTCTCATGGGAAAGATGACAAAGACTCCATTCACTGGACACGGAGAAAGAGCGAGCGAGCTCTTGGGACTCATACACAGTGATGCGTGTGGTCCAATGTCTACATATGCGCCAAGTGATTATTCATACATCATTACTTTCACAGATGATTTCTCTAGGTATGGGCATGTCTTCTTGATGAAGCACAAATCCGAGGCCTTTGAGAAATTTCAGGAATACAAGAATGAAGTTGAAAAACAAACAGGAAAAAGTATCAAGACACTGAGATCTGATCGAGGTGGTGAATACTTAAGTGCCGAGTTTCTGGACTACTTAAAAGAGAATGGAATTCTCTATCAGCGTACTCCTCCATACACACCACAACACAACGGTGTATCGGAAAGGAGGAATCGAACCCTATTGGATATGGTTCGTTCCATGATGAGTAAGGTTGAGTTGCCGCGATCTTTCTGGGGTTATGCACTAGAAACAGCTGCATATCTCTTAAACAAGGCTCCAACCAAGACTGTGCCTACCAACCCATATCAGATGTGGAGTGGGAAGAAACCCTGTCTTAGGTATCTTAAGACATGGGGATGTCCAACTTTTGTAAAAAAGCAGCATGCGGACAAGCTCGAGGCACGCTCAGTACTGTGTAAGTTTGTGGGATACCCAAAGAACTCCAGGGGGTATTTTTTCTATTCCGTGGAGGAACAAAAGGTTTTTGTTTCTCAGCATGCCCACTTCTTAGAAACTGAATTTTTAGAAAATCAGATAAGTGGGAGCGCAATAGAACTGGAAGAAATTCCAGAACCAAAAGCAATTAATGAAAGCTTGGAAGAACCAGAAGTTTCAAGAGAACCCGACATCCCAGCGCCACTCTGCAGGAGTAGTAGACAGTCTTATCCGGCCGAGAGATACTACGGTTTTCTCATAGACAGGGATAGAGAGGATTGCACTATTGATTATGGTGAGCCTACTAGCTTTCAGCAAGCCATTCAGAGCGGTAACTCGGTAAAATGGCTGGATGCAATGTGGACCGAGATGGAGTCCATATACACCAACAAAGTTTGGACTTTGGACTTTGCTCTAGAAGGGGTAAAACCCATAGGCTGCAAATGGATCTTCAGAAAGAAGATTGGTGTAGATGGGCAGGTTGAAACCTATAAAGCTAGACTTGTAGCAAAGGGTTTTCGTCAAAGACCTGGTTTGGACTATGACGAGACCTTTTCTCCAGTGGCTATGCTCAAATCCATTCGGATCCTCCTTGACATTGCTGCCTTCCACGATTATGAGATCTGGCAGATGGACGTAAAGACGGCTTTCTTAAATGGAAATTTCGAAGAGTGCGTCTTTATGGATCAGCCGGAGGGATTCATTCAGAGTGGGAGCAGCGGTAAAGTGTGCAAGTTGCTCAAGTCCATCTATGGACTGAAGAAGGCATCGCGGAGTTGGAACATCTGCTTTGATGATACTGTCAAGGAATTCGACTTTATCAAGAACCCAGATGAACCATGCATTTACAGTAAGATTGTAGGAAGAACTGTGGTATTCCTCATCTTGTACGTGGATGACATTCTCCTAATAGGAAATGATATTCCTATGCTACAGTCAGTCAAAGGATTCTTGTCACAGAGGTTCTCCATGAAGGACCTGGGAGATGCCAACTACATTCTGGGGATCCAGATCTATCGTGATAGATCTAAGAGGATGTTGGGACTTTCACAGTCAAGATACATCGACACCATACTGAAAAGGTTCAGTATGGAAGATTCCAAGCGCGGTAATCTACTGGCTTGTCACGGAATCACCCTCTCCAAAGAGATGTCTCCCAAGACTTATTTGGAAAGGGCTCGCATGCCATCTATACCCTACGCTTCTGCGGTAGGATCTATAATGTATGCGATGTTATGTACCAGACCAGATGTAGCATACGCATTGAGCGTTGTAAGCCGGTATCAGTCAAACCCAGGGGAGAAACAATGGATAGCGGTAAAGAAAATTCTCAAGTACCTGAGAAGGACTAAGGAGATGTTCTTGGTTTATGGCGGAAAAGACCTCCAGATCGAGGCCTTTGTCCATGTCGGGTTATGTCTTTACCCTCAATGGAGGGGCGGTTTGCTGGAATAGTTCCAAGAAGGAGACCGTTGCTGACTCAACTATGGAAGCGGAGTACATAGCTGCTTGCGATGCCGCAAAAGAAGCTGTCTGGATGAAGAAGTTCCTCACGGAGCATCAGGTGGTTCCTACCATTGTTGATCCAATACCGCTGTATTGCGACAACAATAGCGCTATACCTTTAGCGAAGGAACCCAGGTCCCATCAGAAGTCCAGGCATATTTTTAGGCGGTACCACCTGATCAGGGAGATCGTAGATCGCCGGGAGATCGAGGTGAAGAGAGTAGATTCGGAGAATAACACTGCAGATCCACTCACGAAGGCCCTACCCCAGACTCAGTTCGAGTGGCTGATCGAGATGATAGGACTTCGATACGCCAGTACAAGGCCTTAGTGCAAGTGGGAGATTGTTAGTGTATATGCCCTAGAGGACATTACTGTATCATACTAGTTTGTATATTACTTGATGGAAGCTTGGGATATTCACAGTTGTACAGACAATCTTGCTCAAAATGGTAGTATGCTACTTGGTTTGTTTCTACTTCAATATATGCATGTGTTTCTTTTAGCATATCGCTTATACATATTAGTAGAGCCCTTAGGATCATTGCTTGATTACCAGCGTTGTGATGGCAGTCACACTCATGGGGGCTGGGTAATCTATAAGCACATCCGTATACAGGTCCCTAGTCGTAGGACTATCGAAACAGGGCATCGATACTCCGGAGTAGAGTAGCGTATGCGCTTCTCATCCCAGCAGGGGAGATGGTCTGTCCCCCATCAGTACGTCGTACTGGAGATAGTATGCGGGCGCTCGTTAGGTTACGAGCACACTGGAAAGGACTCGTTGGGAACTGATGGTTGGTATTATACCTATCGTCGGTTATCAGTTCCCAGGTGACATGAGTACAGGTTAGTCCGCTGACTTAACACTGTCACTTCGCCTCGAGTGTGTTCCCACTGTACTTAGATTACTACCCTACCACGGCTCAAAAGAATCGTGCAAACAGGTAGTAGTTGCGTGCAGTCCCAAAGCACTTAGAGGCAGTGACGGTTAGACAGGATTCGTCTCTCTCGGTATTGGGGGTTGACATCGCACTGTGTCTAGGAGAGCCATTACACGAGTAGTCCCTGGCCAGGGCAAGCGAGATATACTGGTAGGTTTCCAGTGTTATCTCAGGGTGTTCTGGGCTACACTCCGACACGACTTGTACCGCTATTGGAGGACTGACGTTCACCACCCCCTAGGCCCACCATGCAATGTATCAGACGAACAGACCGGATTGTACGGAGATTGTCACATACAGGTTCAGTAGGAGTTCGGATGGGTTTACCTCATCGGCCTTCTTATCGACATCTACTTGGGGACCGTTACGTACAGCTAGTGCCGCTTGCGCTCTGTGGTTAAACCCACTGCTAGCGTAGTGTCGAGTCTTTAAAGTCCCACACAGAGAGTTTCCCTGCACTGAGCGAAACGTGTAGAGGCCGTATGGTTTTACGGCAGGGCTGCGATCACTTACGTAAACTTGTGTGCGTATGCTGTTCGGGTAGGCAATACTAGTGGGCTTTGGTTTAAGCCGGATCCTAGTATTGCACGGATGGATTTGTTTTGTCTTCTATGCATTCGCAATCTACGGAATGCGGATGCGGGTGTGTATGCACAGTTTTGAGGAGCGATAAAGGAGGAGGTGCCCCATTAGGGTTTTGGCAGTTGGTTCAGCCAAAACTGTTATGTGGCGGGCTCATTAGGGTTTTGAAAATTCGTTCAGTTAAAAGCATTATGAGCCGGAGACATAATTTTACTAATCCTTTTGTGATAATTTGTGATGGCTAATTGCATTGACCATTTGACTACCATGACCTCTCTTGACTTTGTTGACCCATTGACCGGAGTTGACCATTGACCTTCATGAGAGGTCTACACTCTTCTTTGGATTTTCTTTTTCTTTTTTATTATGAAAATGGTCAATTCAATGTAGCATCAACTTTATCATGATAGGATTTGTAATGATGTTGTTTTACTATTATTGCAACAATGGTGCCTTTTTTCTTTGGTGATGATATTAATTTTCTCATGCTCATTCTCTCTCTTGGAAAAGAAAAAGAGCTCCATGGTTGCAAAACTCTACTTCATCTTCCTCCTCTTGAAATCATCCTTTGATCTCATGTGTTGAGAGATAAAGGATCCCACTTGACAAAACCATCTCTCTACTACTTATAGACAACCTAGGACAACAAGACTATCGATCTTGTCGCCCTAGTTGCCTCGGTTCGAGGTGGAGCTCGGTCTACATCTCTCGAGTGGATCTTCTTCGACTCAAGAAGGCCGCGGTGGTGACCATGATCCGGATCGACCCTCGGAGCGTGATGGACGAGCCGGAAAGCGGAGAGAAGACCCGAAGGACCGGTTTCGTGAGGTATAATTTCTACGGCATAGTAGTTAAAGCCTCTAGTAGTTTGTTATTTCCTAGTTTAGCAAAGATCCGGCTTTTAGTCCATGTTTCCATGCGCCAAAAAATTGTTTTTCGCCGTTTCCGCCTCCCCGTAAGAACCGGGGTGAGCAACGTGGACTTACAAACTAAACCATTACTAGCTTGTTAGCAACTAATTATAACTTCGATCGTCAGAAAACGCGATAACGAAACCCCGGAAATCCCAAGTTTCTGTTAATTTTAAACATGTCTAAAAAATTATTTGATATGCCTTAAAATTCACAACAGGGAAATATAAGAATACTTGGAAAATACGATGTTCCAACTCAGTTTTATGGCCGCGGATCCGCGGCAATATAGTGCTTCTGCCGCGGATCCGCCGCCGAGTCAACTCCGAGTTGACTCGGATTTGCTCTGTTATTCATGTTTTCTGGTGTTTTGGTTTCCTGCATGTTCTGTTTCTACCCAGGTTACTTCAGTGCAGGTTTGCTTTTGGGGTAGACACGGATAAAGGTAGTCGATCGATGTTCTAAACTAATTGCTAATCGGGTTATTATCTGTAATGTTTTATGTGTTCGTAAACCTCCCCTAACTGCTAGTATATCGGTTGGCAGGGGGTTGCACATTTCTGTAATGATTACTGTTTGTGTATATGGACTTGATTGCAATGTTGTGATGATTAACCGAGGTTTGAGATGGGTTTAATGTCCATTCTTTCGATGTAAATGTAATATTATATAATATTCTTTTGCGGGGCGCATCCAGGTTGCGATTGTAGCCACCGTTGTATTATTTCTTTTTACTTTTTTTGCTCCTAGGATAGACCCAAGGCGGGGTACACAAACTATCGGGTACTTTGAAGTGTTTAGTAGCCTACTCACTTTGTTGAGGGAGACCGCTTCACTTCGGGTACTTGGCGGGTAGTTTGCCGTACCCATAGGGGTCTAGGATGGGGTAATGGCTATTCATCACAACTGTATAATCCGTCTTTTATTGCAGGCTCAAAGAAAATGCGGATTGCTAGTATATCCAATAAAGTTCATCTGTGATCTGGAATGCCAATTATTGCATCTGACGAATGTACAATATCTATATATGATAGCTATTAGACATCACTTATGTTTTACACCCGCGCTAGCCCAGCCCCGCTCTGTCGTTAGTTAAGTAATCTAACGGGTGATGACGGGACCCCGTGGCGAATGCGGATGGTATAAGAGGACGTGGTATTTTCTTTGTTTTCTACAATGATGGGACGCATTATTATAATGCAAAGAAAATAAAACAAAGTTTAATTATTGGAACAAATTTAATGGAAACCACTAGGTTATTTTAAAAGATCAGATTTTTTAATTGCGGAGCTTTAACCACTCCTTTTAAAAAGTATCAGGTTCCTTCGATTATATCAAGTTCACTACGTTCACGGTTTTGCCAAAACCATTCGTAGCCCTCCGTCATTTCATTTGGGTATTCAGCAGTATTCAAGCTATGTATTTTGGCCCTTAGTCAAGGAATAGTGTTTGGTAGCTGCTGGGTATTCATTTGTTGCATAGATAGATGCGTTGGTTTGGGACAGTCGTATTACTTTTCTTGGCCCTTAGTCAAGAGTATATACGGGTGGGTTCAAATTAACCTGGATAATGACAGGTAGAACTTGACATGTGACTTATGACATTTTGGCCATTAGTCAAGGTCATAAGAGCATGGGGCAAAAATTTATATCGGGAATTTCTAAAGAAACTGAAATTTGCAGTGAGAGCGTACCATTTTGGAGTTTGATGAATGCTGGTAGGATTCCTTCAACATTATCATACGATGATATTTTGGATCCCGATCCTACTGTTAGTATATACTACTTATCAAGAGATTCGTCACTTAACGATCAATGCTATAAACCAAGTAGGTGCCTAGAAAGGTGTCAGCGGGGCTACGCCCCCAGAGAAAAGAGGTTATTTAATTAAGGATCTTCATGAAAACGTTGGAAAACCTCCCTCGAAGTATCGACACTGACCTGGCTGAACGGTTAAGCAAGAATTGTACGGTGAGAATAGTCCAGGCTAATTCTTCTTTTATGGTTTGAGGAGGGATTTGAGAAACAGTGGGAGCCATCCTGTTTAGATAAATTAAAAACCAATTTAAACTTGTAAGAGCATCATGCTAATAGTATTTTCTTCTCTCTCTTAAATTGCAGCGACCTTGTGACCACACATAGGTTACATCTAGATAACAAATTGACTGAATCTGACTTATATGACTGGCAAAGGTCTGTCCAGATGTCCATTGCCTATGACAAGCTGGACCACCCTATTACTACTTAAGATCCCGCCGTCCCAGGTCTAGTTTCCAGCGTCACGGATATGGATATCCGCCAGACAAGGGGAAAAGAATAAAGCGAAAGCCAAATGCCTCATATTAGCTTCAGTTGATGGTGTATACCAGAAGCAGCACGAGAAGATGGACTCAGTTTCCATTTTTCTCCATACTAAAGATTTATATGGAGACTTCGACCGAATTAATTCAAGTGAGGTTGGCTGTCGGGTCATCTGTAGGGGGTCAACGTTCTTACAATGACTAGCTATATTGATGAGCTCCAGGACCTGAAGTCCACATTGGGAAACAGGTCAGATACTGACTTGATTCTACAATCTCTACCTTCTACCCAGAAGGAAACCAGGGAAGTGGAAGGAAAGAGAAGGGCAAAAGTTTCGGGACTGAATGTATTAAAAGAGGGACGTTCCTATTGTTATGGGATTGGGCATTGGCAGAAAGATTGCAGGGCTTTAGAAGCCAGTAGCCAGGATACGAAGCATGTTGTGGCTTCAGCCTCAAGTGTATTTGTTATTGAGAACTGTTTGTCAATTAACTCTACTTCCTGGGTACTCGATACCGGAGCAGGATCTCATATTTGTAATTAATTACATGCTTTGAGAAATCGTAAAGTTATGAAGGTAGGTGATTTGTCTCTCTGAGTTGCAAACGGAATGAGTGTGGATGCTGAATACATGGGAGAATATCACCTAGGTTTGACAAGTGGGCAGATATTGATTCTACGTAACTGTCTGCATGTACCTTGTATGACTTGTAATATCATATCAGTGTCCTCACTTTGAAGAGAGGGATATGATTTTACATTCGTAAGCGATGTAGTTAACATCCACCTAAATCAAGTTCAGATTGGGTCCGCTACATTAGATAACAGTATATACATATTGGGTCAAGCTCAGGTTTTCAATTTCCAGAACACACTTAAAAGAAATTCTCCAGAAATAAATCTGGCTTTCTTATGGCAATGTAGACTTGGTCACATCAATGAGAGAAGGTTGACTAAGTTACATAGAGAAGGATATTTGAATCCGTTCGAATATCAATCTTATGCTACTTGTGAATCTTGTCTCAAAGGAAAGATGACAAAGACTCCGTTCACTGGACACGGAGTAAGAGCAAGCGAGCTCTTGGGACTTATACACAGTGACGTGTGTGGTCCAATGTCTACACATGCGCGAGGTGGTTATTCCTACTTCATTACTTTAACGGATGATTTCTCTAGGTTTGGATGTCTTCTTAATGAAGCACAAATCCGAGGCCTTTGAAAAATTCCAAGAATACAAAAATGAAGTAGAAAAACAAACAGGCAAGAGTATAAAGACACTGAGATCTGATCGAGTTGGTGAATACTTAAGTGCTGAGTTCCTGGGTTACTTAAAAGAGAATGGAATTCTCTTTCAGCTTACTCCTCCATACATACCACAACACAACGGTGTATCAGAAAGGAGGAATCGAACCCTATTAGATATGGTTCGTTCCATGATGAGTAACGCTGAGTTACCACGATCATTCTGGGGATATGCACTAGAATCAGCTGCATATCTTTTGAACCAAGTTCCCACCAAGACTGTGCCTACCACACCATATCAGATATGGAGTGGGACCAAACCCAGTCTAAAACATTTTAAGACATGGGGATGTCCAGCTTTTGTATAAAAGCAGCATGTGGACAAGCTCGAGGCACGATCAGTACAGTGTAAGTTTGTGGGATATCCGAAGAATTGCAAAGGATATTATTTCTATTACGCAGAGGAATAAAAGGTTTTTGTTTCTTGTCATGCCCACTTTCTGGAACATCATTTTTTAGAAAAAGGACAAGTGGGAGCGTAGTAGAACTGGAAGAAATTCCAGAACCACAAGCTATTACTGAAAGCTTGGAAGAACCAGAGGTTTCAGAAGAAAGGGACATCCCGACGCCACTCCGCAAGAGTAGTAGGCAGTCTCATCCGCCCGAGAGATACTATGGTTTTCTCATCGACGGGGATAGAGAGGATTGCTTTATTGACTATGATGAGCCTACTAGCTTCCAGCAAGCCATTCAGAGCGGTGACTCAGTAAAATGGCTGGATACAATGCGGACCGAAATGGAGTCCATGTACACTAACAAAGTATGGACTTTGGACATTGCTCCAGATGGGGTAAAACCCGTAGGATGCAAATGGATCTTCAAAAAGAAGATTGGTGTAGATAGACAGGTTGAAACCTATAAGGCTAGACTTGTTGCAAAAGATTTCCGTCAAAGACCTGGTTTGGACTATGACGAAACCTTTTCTCCAGTGGCTATGCTTAAATCTATTCGGGTCTTTCTTGCTATTGCTGCCTTCCACGATTATGAAATCTGGCAGATGGACGTAAAGACGGCCTTTCTAAATGGTAATTTGGAAAAGAGCGTCTATATGGATCAGCCAGAGGGATTCATTCATGGTGGGAGCAGTGGTAAAGTATGCAAGCTGCTTATGTCCATTTATGGACTAAAGCAGGTATCGCGGAGTTGGAACATCTGTTTTGATGATGCTGTCAAAGAATTCGACTTTATGAAAAATCCAGATGAACCTTGCATATACAGTATGATTGTAGGGAGAGCTGTAGTATTCGTCGTCTTGTACGTAGATGACATTCTCCTAATAGGAAATGATATTCCTATGTTACAGTCAGCCAAAAGATTCTTGTCACATAAATTCTCTATGAAAGACCTGGGTGATGCCACCTACATTCTGGGGATCCGGATCTATCGTGATAGATCAAAGAGGATGTTGGGACTTTCGCAGTCCAGGTACATAGACACCATAGTGAAGAGATTCAGTATGGATGATTCTAAGCGCGGTAACCTACCGGCTTGTCATGGAATCACCCTCTCCAAAGAGATGTCTCCCAAGACTGATTTGGAAAGGGATCGCTTGTCGATTATACCCTACGCTTCTGCGGTAGGCTCTATAATGTATGCGATGTTATGCACCAGACCAGATGTAGCATACGCATTGAGCGTTGTAAGCCGGTATCAGGAAAACCCAGGGGAGAAGCACTGGATAGCAGTTAAGAACATTCTCAAGTACCTGAGGAGGACTAAGGAGATGTTCTTGGTGTATGGCGGAAAAGACCTCCAGATGGTGGCCTTTGCCGACTCCGGCTTCCAGAGTGACAAAGATGACTCCAAATCCGTGTCGGGTTATGTCTTTACCCTCAATAAAGGTGCGGTCTGTTGGAAGAGTTCCAAGCAGGAGACCTTTGCTGACTTAACAATGGAAGCGGAGTACATAGCTGCTTGCGATTCCGCAAAAGAAGCAGTCTGGATGAAGAAGTTCCTCATAGAACATCAGGTGGTTCCTACCAGTGTTGATCCAATACCTATGTTTTCTGACAACAACGGCGCTACAGATTTAGCGAAGGAACCCAGGTCCCATCAGAAGTCCAGACACATCTTAAGGCGGTATCACCTGATCAGGCAGATTGTAGATCGCCGGGAGATCGAGGTAAAGAGAGTAGAGACAGAGAATAACATTGATGATCCATTCACAAAGGCCTTTCCTCAGACGCAGTTCGAGAGGCTATTCGAGATGATAGGTCTACGATATGCCAGCTCATGGCCGTAGTGCAAGTGGGAGATTGTTAGTGTATATGCCCTAGGGGCCATTATTGTATCATACTTGTATGTATATTACATAATGGAAGCTTGGGATATTCACAGTTGTATATACAGTCTAGGTAAAAATGGTAGTATGCTACTTGGTTTGTGTCTACTTTAATATGTGCATATGTTTCTTGTAACGTATCACTTATACATATTAGTAGAGCCCATAGGATCTTTGCTTGATTACCAGCGTTGTGATGGCAATCACACTAGTGGGGGCGGGGTAGTCTATAAGCAACATCCTATACTTTTCCCTAGTCGTAGGATTATCGAGACAGGGCATCGATACTCCAGCGTAGACTAGTATGTACGCTTTTCATCCAAGTTAGGGAGATGGTCTGTCCCACAGCCATCAGTACGTCATACTGGAGATAGTATACAGGTGCTCGTTAGGTTACGGGTATACCGGACAGGACTCGCAGGGGAACTGATTGGTTGGTATTATACCCATCGTCAGTTAACAGTTCCCAGGTGACTTGAGTACAGCATAGTCCGCAGACTTGACACTGCTACTTCACCTCGAGTATGTCCCACTGTTCTTAGATTGCTACCCTACCACGGCTCAAAGGAGTCGTGCAAACAGGTAGCAGTTGGGTGCAGTCCTGAGCACTTGGAGGCAGTGGCGGTTAGACAAGATTCGTCTCTCCCGGTATTGGGAGTTGATATCGCACTGTGTCAGAGAGCCATTACGCAAAGTCCCTGGCCAGGGTAAGCGAGATTTAGTGGTAGGTTTCAGTAGTTTCTCAGGGTGTAATGGGCTACGCTCTGACACGACTTATACAGCTATTAGGGGACTGACGCTTGCCTCCCTCTAGGCTCGATATGCGATAGTCTTAGACGAACAGACCGGACTGTACGGAGATTGTCACATCAGGCTCAGTAGGAGTTCGGATGGTTTTCCTCATCGGCCTTCTTATCGACATTTACCTGGGGACCGTTACGTACAGCTAGTGCCGCTTGCGGTTTGTGGTTAAACCAACTGCCAGCGTAGTGTCGAGTCTTTAGAGTCCCACACAGAGAGTTTTCCCGCTCTAGGAGAAACGATATAGAGGTCGTATGGTTTTACGACAAGGGTTCGGACGCATAGGTGTATTTACGCACGTACAACGTTCGGACAGTTTTTACTAGTCGGCTTTGGTTTAAGCCAGTTTCTAGTATCAGGTTATTAGATTTATACGGTCTAAAGTTTTTCTGTGTTTTCACGGATTGGAGGGGCGTTCTCGTAATTTTCCAGGAAGCTTCTAGAAGCATGGTTACTTGGAGGGTAAGGTGGCATTAGCATTAATTAATTTTATGACTCATGAGATGAATCATTCAAGTGAGTTAATGAAGAATTTATTGCTTAATGACTCACTTGATGATTCATTGCATATATTCAATGAAGCATGATGATAATGCATTTGAATTATTCATTTGACAATTCTTTATGCTTCATAATATATTAGAAGTGAGAAACAATTTCAATTCATTCTTATCATCACCTTCTCTCTCCTCAAGCTCTCTCATTCTTGAAACCCTAACCCTAACCTCTCATGTGTTGAGATCAAGAGTTAGCTAGACTAATACATCCATAACCTCACTCTATATCCCCTAGGTAGCTTAGATTAGCACTTTGAGCAACCTAGTTATCTCAAGTTAGAGATCAAGCTTGTAGTAGGAGCTCTCGGGTGGATCATCTTTGATTCGAGGAGGCCGTTGAGGTGCCGATGTTCCACGGAGCCTACGAGGAGTGGAGGACCGCGATGAAGACCCGAAGGACAAGTAACGTGAGGTATAACTTCGAATCCGAGTAGTTAAACCTTTCGTAGTTTTCTAGTAACGGTTTAGAAACGATTCATGCGCTCAAGTCCGTGTTATGAACCTTTGATAATCGTTTTTCATATATTCCACCTCCCCCAAGTTCGTGGGGTGCGTGATATGGAATTACAATTTGGTGGTTTTGGAAGAGTAGTCCATAGGTTCTAACCTATAGGCTTTTAAGCGTATTGTTTTGGTTTTCGTGTGTCGTTTCGTCTTCGAATTTGATTTTAAAGCGATAAGATACGTTATATGTGTAGGTACCTTAACGTGGGTTTCATATGATGAAGAAGATGAAGGCGACATCGACACCGATACACAAGAAGCAAGGTGAGTAGTTTTATATCTACGGGGAGAAGTCAGGTGGATGGCGTATAGCACCCCGCAGTTCGTGGTGATGTATACGAATACGTATACACACATATATTGATTATATATTGTATGAGTTTATTGATGATAAAGATAGATTCTAGGTGTTCTTGGATTGGTTTAGTGTTAGTTGCGAAACCCTAGAGTAGTGGTTGCACTCACACACACGCACACACATACATGCATACATTCTTTCCTTTACCTGTGCGTATATGAGGATGTGTATATTTACAAATGGGTATGGGACTATGTGTTCATATACTGGATTTGAGGATAGTACTTGGGATTTGAGATGAGTCGATGAGATTAGGCTGGAGTCCATGAGATCGGTGATGTGATTTTGTTCGTATTTGAGATACGACATAATGTTTAGCGGGTCCTTTGACGTAGTGTTTCATACACCTGCATGCATACATAGATGTTAACAATATTGTACTAGACGTAGGTCATTGTCCCGGATCATGATATTTGATAAAGAAGATACCAGATGAACAGTGTGATTGATGTGACTTTGACCCGTACCCAGATTTGGGAAGCCGTACGACGGATTTACGTACGAGCTATATACTGATGATTGATCTGCACTCTTGACTTGAGGAAGTCATATTATAGATAGTGTATCGACTGTTTTACTTTTGAGGCGGGATCACCGACTACTATATATATATGTATCGACTCAGATGTTAGGCGGTTCCCTTACCTTTTGTTTAGCCGGTTAGCTCAGCCCAACAGTTAGTGTAGTTGTTAGACTAGATTCGATTCCTACCTATTTCAAAACTAACGAATCGTGGGTATTTTAAAAGACAGGACAAGGGATTCTATGAATATTTCAAAGGACGCGTCTTTTCTCAAAAGCACCGTAACCCTTATTTTCAAAACACCACCATTCGTATTATTTCAAAAGGAACTACTGTATTACTTATAATTAGGTTAAATGCAGATTAGTTATCATTGTGTTTATTATTCAGCTCCCACACATTATTGTTGTTCACTCCGCATCGCATACTTATTTTGTGATTTCATATACTATTATTGATGTCATGCTGTTAGGACACCAGCACCATTACCGATGATGCGTATGTTCTACGTACACTTACTTTCCGGCTCACACACATCATCATCGGCAATTGCCATGTCACGTACACTTTAGAAAATACTATTACATTGACATAGCTTGTTAGCTAATAACTTCGACATCATATTAGTGTACTTGCCTTATATGCCAGTTTAGACATTGCAGTTACTACTTGCTATTTCATGCATATTGTTATTCACTGTTATGCTGCATTCATGGATTATTATGCCTATATTCACTGTTTACATGCTATTGATGATTTGGATTCGGATTTTTATGAGATTTCCTGGATTTGGGGGAAAACTGCAAAAACATTTATAAACTTCTTTTCTCTCTCTTCTTAAAAGAAAAGTGCGGTTTTCCCATGATGTATGAGTCGTCCACCATTAGTTTGCTGATGGATTTCGAGACCCGATTCGAGGAGTTGGATGAACCATTTCAGGTATATGGTGGGCCCGGCATGGTAGCCCGGGGCGAGAAGGTCGCAGAGGATGGCGTTGAGCCTGGCAGGGGAGCACTACCGACCGGTGATTTTACCCGACGCGTCGGATATCCGGAGGATACCGTCGTGGTCTTGAGATTGATGGTAGGGGCCGGTCTGGACTGACGGCGCCCTAGATAGTGATATTGAGACACTGAGATTTTTGAGATATTGCGGTACCGAGCCCGAGACATTGAGATTGAGATTTATGTTTTGTGTCGATGCTAGACATTGTTTATACTGATTTCATTTATGATACATCGGTTTAAAAATACAGTAATCTTACTAAGTTATGAAAGCAGTTTCTTCAGTACATGTATTCCGTTTTCATGCATTCATGCATCATCCATATGATATATTGCTATCTGAGACACTGACACGAGCACTTGGTATTACTGTTGTTTAGAGGTATACCCTAGCCATTGTTATAGGCTGCTGGTTATTTATTTGAGGATATATATTGATCGTATGACCTAGGATTGCGTCATACATGCGATTTCTGTTCGTAGATGTTTTCTATTCACGAGTTGGCAACTCACCCCCGTTGTGCCATAGTTTCTTGTAGGTTTTGCCGTACAGGTTTCATTACGGCTTTGTTGGCACTACTTCCATTTCTGGGTGATTTCCTAGTAGGTGGGTTCACTTGTATCGTAACCATCAGTATATTTGGTATATTATTATTCAGTTGTATCTAGAAGTTCCGTCAACCAAACATGTATTTATTTCAGATAGAGACCAGTGATGTTTATACTTCGACCTTAGAGTCGTGCGTTGTATTTCTATGGGTTTCATGCTGTTTTGAGTTTCCTTTTCTGTTGTGATCCTCGCATTTCGGCGCTGTATATTATATTATTTCTTGCGTGGTTGTGACCGTCGATTGACGAAGAGCTAGCTCCCGCTCGGGGATGCCTTTATTAATTATATATGCTTTATCAGGTTTTTTACCCGTTTGGGGTCAGTTTTTACAAAGGAAACTCTGCCGAAATTTTTAAGAAAAGGCTTGTGATTTTAAAATGCACATTTCGGCGTATGTTGCAAACTAATTGATTTAAAATGGTTTTTCCTTCACTCTACTACTTTTCTTGGTTTGGATTTCTAGGTTTTCGGCTTAGTTAGATTACGTACGTCTCGAGACCTTTCGTAGTTTAAGTGTCGGTCATGTTCCGTACTTTCGGGTCGTGACAGTAAGTATGCCGTGGAACATACACACGCTACGCCACTCTGCTTAAGCTACCTACCCCATCAAGATCATCCTACACTCCGAAAGGTATAACCTAGAGCTTTGATACCAACTTTGTCACGACCCAAAATTTGGCCCGTAACCGGCACTTAAACTACGTAACGTCTACAGGCGTACGCAACTTAAGTAAGTCGAAACCCAAAAATCTAAACCACCCAAATCTGGATCAACGGAGAAAAACATAGTTTTAACATTTGGAAAATCACAAGTAAAATCTCTAACTCTAGTTTTCCTTCTTCAAAATTTCGGCAGCACCTCCTTTGTAAAAACTAGCCCCGAAAATGGGTACAACAAAGATAATATATAAAGCATCCCAAATGGGAGCAAAATCACGCCCAACGGAGGAGACAAACACCACAACATGTATACGACGCCGAAGTGAAGAAATAACAAAGGAAAGACTGCAATAAGAAGTAAACTTCCAACATAACCGGCTCCCATGAGCACGGCACCCAAAGTCACCAAAATAATACAACACCGAATCCTCACAAGTCGTCTCTAATTCATATACAAACAGTGGTAGATGGAGAATACTAGATCCAATAAAAAGATATACAATGTACAGGCAGATAACCGCAAACCCACCTAAAAGAAAAGGCCTCACTGCCTAACGTAGGGGTATCCGCAAAAGTAGAGATGATAAGACGCCCGGCCGCGACTACTCTGGGGGCAAGTCCTGCAAAATACTGTGGCATAACGGGGGTGAGTTGCCAACTCGTGAATAGTAACTAACATCGTACTGTAATCGCAGGTATGCACGAACAGCGATTTATCTATCACATGTAATCAGATAGCATAAGTATGACAAGTGAATATGCAACAATCATGTAAAGGTACATCATCAGGGTACTACAACTATATGAAACAATGCATAACAACAATAATCCTGAGTGTGTAGGATGATACAATAAGATCTCATGCAAAATAATCAGCATGGAAAACACCAGTTTCCCTCACTGACACATCAAATCCCAAATCCTCAGGCACCGCAGCCACAGATCGGCCCTCACATCCTCTAAGTCTCATGGAACCTGAGTGTCAAACATCGACACCTGAAACATCATGAAAACATATCCCTATGTGTGTGTGTGTGTGTGTATAAGTATGAGGATATCAACCCCGTATGTCCACCGACGATACGTAAAAATCATGAAAAACCTTAGTGTCTAACACCGACACTCGAAACGTCATGAAACCCGTGTCTAGCATCGACACGTAAATCCTCATAACGCAGGCGCTGTCACCACGACTGGCCCTGATGATATGTCGTACATCACTCCGGTCGGTATCCCCACGATAACCGCCGAGTCCAAATACAGTCACCGGTAGGTAATTGCCCACCTTCCAGGCTCAACGTCTGTACCACGAACATCTTGCCGAGGGGAACCGTACCGGGCCTCACCATGTACCCACACACGGCCCACTCACTCCTCGTATCGGGTATATATCATAAATCTCAGAACCGAAAAATCTCATGGTGGACGCATCAAATATCATATCAAGAGAAACCGGGTTTTCAAACAATACATAGTTTCTTGAAAATACCCCCACGGTTCTCAAATCCATAAATCATATGAAATCCATATCTCAATGCGTAAAATCCATATAAAACTGATATATGCAATATAAAACATCAATATGAGCATATAAAGGGAAAACCGCTCTTTTAAAAGAATCCAGCTTTAAAATATATCTTGCGGTTCCCAAAATCCTCCGAAAACAAACGCAGCATCATATGAGGTGTACATGTAGGTGTAACAAGGTATAAGTATCTACATGTAAGCAAGTGGGTATGATGTATTCCATAAGCGTAATGATCAACAACTCAAAATCACATATCAAAACAATACCACATGGGGTACATACAACTATAGCGAAAATATGCGGGTGTACATGTCAATATGTGTGCATGATATACACGTAGTTGTAATAGACTATGTGGGTGTACATGTCAATATGTATGCAAGATGTACAAGTGGCTATAGTAAGGTATACGTGAAATGGATTAAGAGTTACTATCTTAACTATCCATGTCAAACACAATAACATGTATGTAGGTGTCAACAATTTCTCCTATACACAATGTGATAAGGGCTACTACCTCAACTATCCCTATCCACTACCGTATCACGTATGTAGGTGGTTTGTGCGTTTCTTGGCAATTACTGACGATGTGGGTGTAGCATACAATTTAGTGCTCGTGCAACATGAACCGTCAGTAATGTGTTATATCTAAAGGTACAACAGATACTACTATGCGATGACATTTCTATGAAATTAACCAATATGAAATAACATGCAGCTATCCTATCATATCAGCCCTGACGCATAACACCATACGGGCGATTCCCCGTAGATGTTAAATCTACTCACCAAAGGTCTCCAGCTATGAAAATCCAACCACCTGCTTCCCCTTGTTCGCAGCGTTTGAAGTCCCCGCTTGCGACGCTATATTACCACAAACATAAGAAATAGTACAAACATTTCAGAAATCGACAAATATAACGTAAAACTACGCATTAAATAACGCACCAACACTTAAACTAACTCGCGAGTATACGTCTAGTGGCTAACGTGCGTAACGATACCACAAAACCTACCCAAGTACAGCAGCTGCACAAGATCACGAATAGTGTCGCAACACGTAACACGTGGACTCAAAACACTAGATTATAGGTAAGCGATCCCAGATTTTACATATTGCAATTACTAAAAAAGTAAACAGTACCAAACACCCCTAACCCACAGCAGACAGCTACCCACAAAAACCAAACCCCAGCATCTCCCTACATCGCCGGCGTCGCCAGAATTCGTCGAAGGGGTCGCCGGCCTCGGTCGGTAGGGTGGTCCTCATGTCTCATGTGGTGCTCCAGGGTCACTAGTACAACACTATAATTTTGTTTTGTCACCCACTAAAATTTCCAGATCACGGCAGGTATAGAGGCTCTAAAAAGACACTAAAAACCTGATATTGCACTAATCGATACTTAAAGTGTTCTAATCAATATCCAATGAACTACACATCATAAAAACTTCATATTAACATATTAGGGATTATACCAATCAACTTTGCTCACAAGCTCCAAGCTTTCCTAGCTCTAAGTGATCCAAGATGCTAAAACCAAGACTTTTAGAATTTTTGTGATATATTTTGGAATTTTGGAGAATTTATTGGCTAGGATTGATGAAAAAGGACAAAGAATTGCTCAAGATCACAAGGGGGAGGATGGAGCTCGGCCAAGAGAGGAAGGGGAGGGTTTTGTGTGGATTGTTCTAGCTCATTTCTGTAGGAGATAGTGCCCTCAGAGTCAATTATTGGATCACAGGCGCGTGATTGCAATGATTGAGGGAGGACCTATCCCGGTAGGAGAGTCTTACTCGAGATGATAGTATGCTATCGGGTTTACCTTTATCATCGTGTACTGCTTTAGGTGATCTTAAAGGTCGCTATTACACGTTGATAGAGCCCCTAGGATTCTGGCTTGACTGCCAGCAGTATGAGGGCGATCATATACGTGGGAGCTGGTAGTCTATAAGCATATCTTTAAAAGGTCCCTAGTCGTGGGAGTTTCGAGACAGGGCATCGATTCTCTAGAGTAGACTAGTGTATACAGTCGAGACCCCGACGAGGGGCGGTGGCCGGTCTCACAAGCCACTGGTGTCAGTTGGTTCACCTAAGATGTATACAGGTGCTCATTGGGTTATGAGTACACCGGACAGGACTCGCCGGGAACTTGCTAGTTGGTCTTATACCTGACGTCAGATAGCAGTTTCCTGGTGACATGTGTACAGGTTAGTTCATCGACCTGGGGATCGTCATTTGTCTCGTATGAGTTCCCACTGTACTTTGATTACTACCCTAGCACGCTCAAAGGAGACGTGCAAACAGGTTTTAGTTGGGTACAGTCCCGAGCCACATGGAGGCAGTGAGCGGATCTTCAGGGGTTCGTCTCTCCCGGTATTGGGGGTGAGGTCGCGCTGTGTCTAGGAGAGCCATTAAACGAAGTCCTTGGCCAAGGCA
This sequence comes from Agapanthus africanus, assembly GCA_030015575.1. Classification (NCBI taxonomy): domain Eukaryota; kingdom Viridiplantae; phylum Streptophyta; class Magnoliopsida; order Asparagales; family Amaryllidaceae; genus Agapanthus; species Agapanthus africanus. The sequence continues at coordinate 245,318,037 of CM057350.1, forward strand.
GGAGATTTACTGGTAGGTATTCCAGTAGTATCTCAGTGTGTTCTGGGCTACACTCCGACACGATTTGTACCGCTTTTGGGGGTCTGACTTTTACCAACCCCCTAGGCCCGACATGCGATGCTCATAGACGAACGGACCGGACTGTATGGATATTGTCACTGACAGGCTCAGTAGGGTGTCAGGATGAGTTCTCTCATCGACGTCCCTTTTGGTCAATAGCTGGTGGCCCGTAACGTATTGGCTTATACCTCTGACGTGCTAGTGGTTAAATCCACAGCCATAGTATTGACGAGTCTTTAGAGTCCACCACACTTTCAGTTACTCAAGCTTTCGGGCGAAACGCTGTAGAGGTCGTATGGAGATATGGCAGGGTCCAATCAGATACGTGCGGTATTGCACGAATCAGGATTGGACGGTTAGTACTAGAGGCCGTATGGATATATGGCAGGGTTCGATCAGATACGTGCGGTATTGCATGGATCAGGATCGGACGGATAATACTAGCCGGCTTTGGTTTAAGCCGGATCCTAGTATAGTACAGTGTAGTTTTGTCTCATTGCATTTGTAACCGGTCGGAATACAGATGCGGGTGTGTATGCACAGTATCGGGGGTTTTCCTGTAATTTATTACGGGATCAGTTTTCTGAAGTTGCCAGTTTGCATTCCGTTCCGGCCGGTTTTCCTTTGTTCTTTCGCGGCCGGACTTTTCCGATGGAGGGGGTTATTTGCAAGTTTGCAAATAACACCTTGTGGAGGGGTTTATTGCAAAAGCATTGATTATGATGGCATCTTTTCTTTTCCACCATCATTTGATTCTCTTTACATCAACCTTTTGCATTAAATTGAGATTAGAGTTGATTAGAGTTTGATTTGATATTGTGATGATGGTTTTGGGTGTGGTCACCCTCCACCTTTTACTACACTCACCTCCCTCTTGTATTATGTTTTCACTCCACCACCATTCCTCACTAGGAGATGGCCGGCCATAATTTGAGAGGGAGAGAAAAGTGAGTGGTTGATTTTTGTATGTGTCATTATTCTTCATCTCACATTCTTCATGCTAGAAAATTGAAAGCACCAATTTTCCTAACCTCCTCCTCCATCTTCCATGGCAACTAAACCCCCAAATGAGACACAACTCTACACATTCTACAGCAAATCTTGGGCATGTCGACTTGCCAGCTTCATACCCGAGTTGCTTCGGCATTGAGGTGGGAGCCCGTAAAAGATGCAGACGATGTGGTGCCCTTCCGGCAAGGAGGCGACGACCTGAGTTTCCGCAGGAGATCGGGACGACGACGAGAAGACCGGAGGACACGGATCAGTCGGTATATCTCTCTTCCCTATCTTGTAGTTAGCTAGGACTAGTTAATGGTTCGAACCGGGTGTTTAGTGCGTGGTGGTGCCGGTTTGCTAGTTTGCAAAATTAAAGTTTTTCGCTTCCGCATTTTGGCGTCAGATTGACGGCCGGGACGCCGCCGTGCACTTACAGTGGTATTAGAGACTCGCCATTAACTTAGTCTGGCTTTGCCTAATGTGTTTTACGTTTCCGATCGAACAAAATCCCGAAACCGTGTTTTCAAGCACTATCAGTTTCTGTCGAAATTTTTTGGAGTCTAAAAATTTTTCAGGTTGGTTCAGAATGATGTGCAGGGAGTTCTAAGAACACTGGAAAAATTTGATGACCCGATCCCTCCGTACGACCGTGGAACCGTGGTCATAACCCCTCTTTGGCCGCGGTTTCGCCGCAGGAATGTAGGTTCATGTCATCATTTCTTTGCAGTGGGCATGTGGGCTGAAAATAGGGTTTTGGTATACTTTGTTTGGGCCCAGATTTTCTGTAATTGCTACAGTAGTGTTTGGAGGCCCACTTGGTAAATTTTGTTCGATCGAATATTTAAAACACATTAATTCATAGTATTTACATTATATCTGGGACCGTGAATGTCACTTGATCGGTAAATCCGGTCTAACTGCTATAGCCTGGTTAGACGGATTTGCGAACGTGATTTTCACGTTGATGTTCTGTGTATTGCTGTGATGTTGCGGATTGGTCATGGGGGATAGCCTGGATGCAATGCTAGTACAGTTTTGTTGTATTATGTACATTTAATTTTGCGGGGCGAGCGTCCGACATGTGGACTGCCGTCACTGCCTGTTTGTATTATTATTTTGGGGCACGGCCAGGTTGCGGTCGATGTACCCGTTGTATGTATATTTTACTTTCTGTACTAGGATTGCCCCGCGGAGGGGTGCACGGATAGCCGGGTTCTAGAGGGCAACAAGCCCGCATCTCACGGCATTGAGACGGAGGGGGCTTCACTCTAGGATTGGCGGGCTATTCGCCGCACTCGTAGGGGGTACAGGTTGACCCAGGAGGGGTGCCCAAGTTACCGGATTCCGTGAAGTGCTGGGTGGTCCATTCACGTTGCTGAAGGGGGCTGCCTCGCTTCAGGTTTTGGCGGGTGACTTGCTACGCCCGTAGGGGTCTAGGATTTCACTGCACAGGCTATCCACACGACCAGGGGAACATCGGGTTTCAGCGGCTCTGTGAAACCCGGGGATCCCAGATATCTGTATTGTTCTGTGATGCTGTACATTTATGTGATGTTGCATTTTATCACGCCTTGAGCGAATATAATATATTGGTATATATATTAGTAGATGTTGTATATGTTTTACATCCGCGCTAGTCCAGTCCCCGCTCTGTCGTTAGTTAGCTAACCTAACGGGTAATGACGGGACCCAGTGGCGAATGCGGATGGCATATACGTACATCAGTATATTTTCGTTCTTTGTGGTGTGATCAATTGATGGGACTGCGTTGATTCGGATCAATGCAAGTTAAAAACAAACCTAATCTGATGTTGTTGGAACACTTTTCAAAAAGCTGTTATTGCAAGGACGTTCTCTTTTGTTTTGCACCGTGGTATTCAGTTGGAATATCCTGCTCCTCAGTCGACGAGGCAAGGGCCGAGATCCCTTCACCGGGAGTGACCCCTTGGACAAAAAGTTTGCGTCAGGGCATTAACTTCACTGTAGCCGATTACTTTTGCTTTGCACCGTGGTATTCAGTTGGAATGTCCTGCACCTCATTCTACGGGGAAAGAGCCGAGATCCCTTCATCGGGAGTGACCTCTTTAGCAAAGGTTTTCGTCACTATATTTTTAAAAGCTATCCGTTCCTTCAACGATATCAAGTTCTTTACGTTAAAGGTTTTCGCCAGAAACCATTCGTAGCCCTCCGTCGTTTCATATGGGTAGTCAATAGTATTCAAGCTGTGTTTGTTGGCCAAAGTCAAGGCACAGTGTTTGGTAGCTGTTGGTTATTCATATGCAGCATAGATAGATGCGTTGGTTTGGAACAGTCGTACTGCCTTGTTGGCCAAAGTCAAGGGTAGGTACGGGTGGATTCAAATCAACCTGGAGAATGACGGGTAGAACTTGACATGTGACTTATGATTTGTTGGCCAAAGTCAAGGTCATAAGAGCATGGGCTAAAAATCTCATCGGGAGTTTCAAAAGAACTGAAACTTGCCAGATATGCGCATACCTTCTAGAGTGTGACACCGTGAGCGGATTCCATCACGTTATCATGCGATGATAGTTGGATCCCGATTCCCACTGATGAGTTGGTTTACTCCTCGGGTGAGCCCGACTAATTCTTCTTTCAAGTTTGGAGGAGAATTTGAGGTAACAGTGGGAGGTTTCCAGATTAGATAAATTGGTAACCATTCTGATCTAGGTTAGAGTGCACGCTGAGTGTTTCTTTTCTCTCTCTCTCTGGCAGCGACCATTGACCTGACCCTAAGACGATGACTCAAAGACCAAAATTAACTGAACCTTCTTTAATGCTAGCTTTTGGATTGTCAGAGTTGCAGACCTCATTGCCACTTCTACTTTTACCCTTTTCTCAAGGACACCCCGTATTACTACGAACGTCCACTTCCATTGGACAAAACCATCGTATGGTTATATACGAACTCAAAGGGATTTATTCGAGGATGGTTTCCGGTTCTGGAGAAAAAAAATAGGACTATTTAGTTGTCTTTTCCTTTTTCCTTTTCTCAAGTTGCGAGTACTCCTTGGTTTAGGAGATAGTACACCTATTACGCAAATTGGATAGTCTTCTTCCAAACCTTAGGCTGGTGCCGAACGGTAGGGAATGAAGAAAACCAATTAGCATAACGATGGTGTGCAGAAGGTATTAAGTAAAGACAAAGAAAGGGATTAGTAAGAGGGCAAAGTAAATTGCGACTAATATTCACGACCAGACCAAGTATTTCTTCGCCAATCCTAAATCACCTTTGTATTTCTCCAGGACACTCCATATCACTACGAAGATCCACAGTTTATTGGATATTCCATCGTATGGTTATATACGAACTCGAAAGGAACTTGTTCCAGTTCGGGGATGGATTCTGGTTCAGGAGAAATAGGAATAAGGTTTATTCGGTTGTCTTTTATCTTCACCTTCTCTCGCATTGCGAGTGCTCCTAAGATTAGGACAGTACACCCATTATGCTTATTGGATAGTCTTCTTCCAAACCATAGGCTGGTGCCGAACGGTAGGGAAGGAAGAAAACCATATTGGCCTAAGGGGTGTACAGAAGCTAATGACTAAAGACATATAAAGGGATTTGGAGAGGTGGCAAAGAACTATACGGTTACAGTCGTGAATCTGGAAGAGGCATTACTAGGAATACCGGGATACCCCATCGAAACATTTCAATGTTTCAGTCTCACTGTGTATTGTTAAAGGAAAACTGATTTCCCGATTAGATACTTACTCCAGGGTATGTATTTACCAAGTACGATTCTCACATCTGTATGGTTTTACAGATGATGAGTGGGAGTAGGTTATTGGGAATTTGGTGATCATCCTCATTATATCGGGATTCGTTGTAATCGGTGATATTTGAGGAAGTCACCTGGGTTGGTTGCCGGACGGCAAATATTTGGTTTTGGATATCCTCTGTTATGCACCAATTTCAAATTGATATATCTGTACGTCTATTTTTCATAGAGTGAGATATACCTTTCTGAAATTATGTCTACTACATTTACCTATATCAGTGGATGGTTAGGTCAGGAGCATTAAACAGCGGTGTAATTCTTTTTAACCATAAGTACAGTTTTCAACCTACGACACACAGTGAATGAGTAATCAGACTCAAGGGACTTATACAGAGTATTGTACGTTGTCCAGGGTCCATCAGGACAGAGGGGTTGGTCCTCGTACTAGATTCGGTTTACTTCTGACTTCTCTAGTTTTTAGACAGGTGTTTCGTGGAAACACAGGGTCCGAATTTTGAGAAGTTATAGGTATTTGAATAGAGTAGAGAACCAGGTATAGCAAGTATCGGGATTCTTCAAAGCAATCGAAGATGTAGACACTTGTGCATGGTATTCAGTTGATAGTAATGATAAAGAGATCTTGCTTCTCTTTCAGGTTACTCATGATTGGAAGCATTCCTAAGTTGAGTAACACTGATCGGCCTTCTTCCATTTAGTTGACATGCACTGGAGACAGCTGCATGATTTGAATCTGGTTCAATTAAATCAGTGCCTCTCGTTCTATATTGGATATAGAACAGTTCATATCTTAACGATGTTAAGGTACGGGGAGTTGTCCGGTTTATGATTAAAACCAGACACAGGATAACTCAAGGCACGTTTCTGTAATGGCTGTTTGTGGGTTGACCCAGGCTATGACGAGGGTTGACTTTCTACCATCTGGATGAGCAATAGCAATATTGTTCTAGACTCGCCACAGTTTTATTAAAAATGGATTTTTTCAGAAAACAGTAGTGGGAGTATGGTAGAACTGGAAGTGATTCCAGAACCACAAACGATTACTGAAGATTTCATAGGAACCTAAAGATTCAATCTGGATCGACATTCCATTGGCCACTCCGCAGATAAGGTGGGTAACTTCAGGCACCCGAGAGGTACTCCGGTAGCCTCAAGGACGGTGACAGGGAAGTTCTTGTTTACCCACACTTGCCATTGCTGTTGTTCCAGGCTGCGAGACCCGGCGGGAGGATGAGTATAGCGTCGTTCTAAACTTGCTTTAGAATTGTACGTTTATATGACTCTGCCAGAGGGTTGTCGTAGTCAGTGGGAGCAGTGGAAGCATTGGTGGACAGGTAGCTTATGTCTATTTGTAGACTGAAGCAAATATAGCGGAGATAGATCATCTATTTCTGACGTGACAGTCATAGGTTTGACTTCGTCAGAATAGAGGATGGATTTGTTGAGAAGGTAGTAGGGTGTGATGTCCTGGTACTTGGATGACATACACAGAGTAGGAAAGGAAATTCCTATACTACGATTGGCTATACTTTGGTCGTCACACTGTGGTTTCTCCGCATCGGACTTGGACATTATATCTGACATACTGGTTACTAGATCTATGGTTTTAGATCTAGATTTGGGTGGTTTCCCAATCTGGGTACTTAGACAGCATTCTAAGAGTATTTAGAATGGACGACTCCTGGCACGGTAGTGTACCTGCAGGTGATGGAGTCACCCTCTCTAAAGGTGTCTTACAGACTAAAGGGAGAGGGATGTGCATGATTGGCAGATCACTTGCTCAGGCAATTGAGTCGATCATGAGATGTCAAGTACCACACCAGATGTTGTGCTTGCACTAGCTGCAATAAGTTGATATTGATCCAATCCTGGAGAAACAATCGGGAGCAGCTTTAGAACATAAGTAGATGTTCTAGGGAAATGATAACGACAGCCTCATTAAGGAGACAGTTATCATTCCAGGCTTCCAAGGTGACATGGACGACAGGGTGATTTTCAGAGTTATAGTTTTCCCTCCGACGAGGAGCAGTATTTTGGACAGGTGATCCAGCCAGATACTGAGGGAGGCATGGCGCAGGATACTGATTAAGTTCAGTTGACGGTACAGTCTAAGAAGTTTGGATTTGGAGTTCATTTATGAGCTAGGTCCCATCAGACATCCAGACATTCTAAGACAGGTATTGCTCATTTCGGGAGATGGCTTTCTCCGCGAACTTGAGATATAGAGAGACATAGAAAGAACCGTCAAAGCGGATCCACTCACTGAGGCTATTCCTCGAACGCGATAGTTTCGCAAACATGCTTTGCGAGACTGACTAGTAGAGGAGTTGGATGTTCGGTATCACACGGGCTGTGAGTATGCGACATCGCAATAATTAGCCTTGAGTGCAAGTGGGAGATTGCTGGAGATAGTGCCCTCAGAGTCAATTATTGGATCACAGGCGCGTGATTGCAATGATTGAGGGAGGACCTATCCCGGTAGGACAGTCTTACTCGAGATGATAGTATGCTATCTGGTTTACCTTTATCATCGTGTACTGCTTTAGGTGACCTTACAGGTCGCTATTACACGTTGATAGAGCCCCTAGGATTCTTGCTTGACTGCCAGCAGTATGAGGGCGATCATATACGTGGGAGCTGGTAGTCTATAAGCATATCCTTAAAAGGTCCCTAGTCGTGGGAGTTTCGAGACAGGGCATCGATTCTCCAGAGTAGACTAGTGTATACAGTCGAGACCCCGACGAGGGGCGGTGGCCGGTCTCACAAGCCACTGGTGTCAGTTGGTTCACCTAAGATGTATACAGGTGCTCATTGGGTTATGAGTACACCGGACAGGACTCGCCGGGAACTTGCTAGTTGGTCTTATACCTGATGTCAGATAGCAGTTCCCTGGTGACATGTGTACAGGTTAGTTCATCGACCCGGGGATCGTCATTTGTCTCGTGTGAGTTCCCACTGTACTTTGATTACTACCCTACCACGCTCAAAGGAGACGTGCAAACAGGTTTTAGTTGGGTACAGTCCCGAGCCACATGGAGGCAGTGAGCGGATCTTCAGGGGTTCGTCTCTCCCGGTATTGGGGGTGAGGTCGCGCTGTGTCTAGGAGAGCCATTACACGAATTCCTTGGCCAAGGCAGGAGATTTACTGGTAGGTATTCCAGTAGTATCTCAGTGTGTTCTGGGCTACACTCCGACACGACTTGTACCGCTTTTTGGGGTCTGACTTTTACCAACCCCCTAGGCCCGACATGCGATGCTCATAGACGAACGGACCGGACTGTACGGATATTGTCACTGACAGGCTCAGTAGGGTGTCAGGATGAGTTCTCTCATCGACGTCCCTTTTGGTCAATATCTGGTGGCCCGTCACGTATTGGCTTATACCTCTGACGTCCTAGTGGTTAAATCCACAGCCATAGTATTGACGAGTCTTTAGAGTCCACCACACTTTCAGTTACTCAAGCTTTCGGGCGAAACGCTGTAGAGGCCGTATGGAGATATGGCAGGGTCCGATCAGATACGTGCGGTATTGCATGGATCAGGATCGGACGGTTAGTACTAGAGGCCGTATGGATATATGGCACGGTTCGATCAGATACGTGCGGTATTGCACGGATCAGGATCGGACGGATAATACTAGCCGGCTTTGGTTTAAGCCGGATCCTAATATAGTACAGTGTAGTTTTGTCTCATTGCATTTGTATCCGGTTGGAATACAGATGCGGGTGTGTATGCACAGTATCGGGGGTTTTCCTGTAATTTATTACGGGATCAGTTTTCTGAAGTTGCCAGTTTGCATTCCGTTCCGGCCGGTTTTCCTTTGTTCTTTCGCGGCCGGACTTTTCCGATGGAGGGGGTTATTTGCAAGTTTGCAAATAACACCTTGTGGAGGGGTTTATTGCAAAAGCATTGATTATGATGGCATCTTTTCTTTTCCACCATCATTTGATTCTCTTTACATCAACCTTTTGCATTAAATTGAGATTAGAGTTGATTAGAGTTTGATTTGATATTGTGATGATGGTTTTGGGTGTGGTCACCCTCCACCTTTTACTACACTCACCTCCCTCTTGTATTATGTTTTCACTCCACCGCCATTCCTCACTAGAAGATGGCCGGCCACAATTGAGAGGGAGAGAAAAGAGAGTGGTTGATTTTTGTATGTGGCATTATTCTTCATCTCACATTCTTCTTGCTAGAAAATTGAAAGCACCAATTTTCCTAACCTCCTCCTCCATCTTCCATGGCAACTAAACCACCAAATGAGACACAACTCTACACATTCTACAGCAAATCTTGAGCATGTCGACTTGCCAGCTTCATGCCAGAGTTGCCTCGGCATAGAGGTGGGAGCCCGTAAAAGATGCAGACGATGTGGTGCCCTTCCGGCAAGGAGGCGACGACCGGAGTTTCCGCAGGAGATCGGGACGACGACGAGAAGACCGGAGCACACGGATCAGTCGGTATATCTCTCTTCCCTATCTTGTAGTTAGCTAGGACTAGTTAATGGTTAGATCCTGGTGTTTAGTGCGCGGTGGTGCCGGTTTGCTAGTTTGCAAAATTAAAGTTTTTCGCTTCCGCATTTTGGCGTCAGATTGACGGCCGGGGCGCCGCCGTGCACTTACAATTTCATCATAAATGCACATAAACGCATTCACACACACATGCATGCATCTCTTTGATTCTTTTCTTTTCTTTAATTTTAAACATAATCCCTAGTCCACACAATGAATCTAGATACTATGTGGGGTTTTTGGGTTTACCCAAACTTAATTGGTGAAAAGTTCGCTAAACAGAAATTTCCCAAAATACGAATACCGCATTAAAATAACATTAAAATTGGGAAAATTTCAAATTGAACCAAAACGTCCCATATACCCCCCAAAACTTGCGCACTAGCTTTATTTTAGCTAAACTAGGTGCTGGCAAGTCTATATGGTCATTTGATTACAGTCGGGTTAAAACGGAAAATACCGACAATTTAACCCTAAAACGGAAAAATTCGCATACCGATTTCTAATACGTTACACACACTCAAGGCGAAGTAGCAATGTCACGTCGACGGACTAAGATGTACTCATGTCACCTGGGAACTGCAATCTGACGGTAGGTATAGTACCAACCTGCAGTTCCTGGCGAGTCCTGTCCGGTGTACTCGTAACCTAACGAGCACATGCATACTATCTCCAGTACGACATACTGATGGCTGTGGTTTAGGGTTCCAAGGCACTTATACAAGGGTCTATAAGGCATCAACCATGCCCGATTTAAAATTTAGACGTGTCGAACAACCCAAAGCCGGGATCTTTGCTAGATTATTAGGGTTTAATATGCAAGTAAATATCTTTACAACTAAGAGTGAGAGATTACAATCTTTGTAGTCCGCTCCTTCTCTTCATAAGCTCCGAGTAGATGTCCCTTCGCCGTGATCCACGATCTCCCGGACTCAGAGAGGCTCCACAACCCGAATGATCCATGCTAGCTTGTAGTCTTCCTTTTCTCCGAATATCTACCTCGAAGTTCCTTTAACTCAAGCTCTTTCTCACTAATGTGGTGAACAACATAATCTAATTGGCTTGATGATATGAGGATGATGAAGTAGGATTTTTGCTCTCTTTTATTATCAAATTCTCACACTAAATCATCACATAAAGAAAACCTAGAAAGTTTTCTCAAATCTCAAGGAAGAAGAAGAGAATGAAATTCTTTTTGTGATGAATAATGAAAAAAATTGAAGTGATAATTACAAATGCAACCATGGTTCTATATGAGAAGGCTAACCCATGTAGAGACTTAACCTAGGGTGAAGGGTTTGGGTTGAGTTAACAATGACTCCACAAAAATACAAAGAGAAAAGATAAAGTCAAAGCTTCATGAAGCTTCATGAAAGCTCATGAAAAAAGCTAACCCAAATGCTGACCCTGACTAGGTTAAACTGAACTAATCAAGTTGCATTAGTAATCATAACATATTAAAATATTATATATCACATATATAATATATTTAATGTAACAAAATAAAATAATACAATTAACATATATCGCATATATATCAATGTATTACTCGATGAGAAAATAAATCAATAAAGCGAGCCAATATTAGATAATGTAATGCAATATATCATATATATAATTAAACATTAAATTATCAAATCAACACTTGATCCGACAATCCGGCTATATCGAATATAACCGACTAATATATCATGTACCGATTCATCGAATCAACACTTGATCCGATGACTCGGCTCATATCAAACTATCGCGAGAATATAATATGGTATCCCATATCGTATTATCCTCGGTCCTGCACATATCACATATGTGCCCCTATTCCGTTTTGCCTGAGTCAAGAAACCTCTATGTAGGACTCTAAAGAATCGCCAATACGCCGGCAGTAGGTGATGATCATATCAAACACCCACAAGTTGCAAGCGGTCAGCTAAACATAATAGCTACCCAGGTATTGAGCGATCATATGATCAACAAGCAAGCTTGTACCTTCTCCTGTGAATCCAATCAGTAACACTCCCGTACAGTCCGGTCACTTCGTCTGATATGTTGCATATCTAGTCTAGGGGTGGTATACGTCAGACCCCAGTAACCGATAAGTCGTGTTGATATGAGGCTCATAACGGGTCGAGAAACTACTGATAACACTTACCAGTAAATCTTTATATCATCCCTGGCCAGGGACTTCCAGTTATAGCCAATTGAATACAGCACAACATCAACTCCCTATACCGGGAGAGATGAATCCCCTCCTATCGCTCATTGCCTCCATGTGAAGCCACCATTTTGCACGCCCTCTTGGATGTGGTAAGGTGGAAATCAAAGCACAGTAGGAATCACACAAGACTCTATGACGATCTCGGGTCTACAGACTACCCTGTACCATTGTCACCGGAGAACTGCCATTTGACGTGAGGTATACTACCATCTGGGAGTTCTCGGCGAGTCCGTCCAGTGTAACCAGTCTCCACTGAGCACCCGTAAACCATCCTTGATGTCAAACACCGATGGATATGGGATCATCCATCGCCCATCATATGGGTCAAGATGCATATACGCTAATCTATACTGGTGTATCGATAACCTGTCTCGACACACCCTTGACTAAGAACAGTTATAGGATGTACTCATCGACTACCGTGGCCCCACTAGTATGATCTCATCATAGTCCCAGTAGTCGAATACAGATCCTTAGGGCTTTATTAACACGTGAGAGTAAGGCAGTAAACTAATACAAGTCAACATGTTAAGATAAAGTGAAACCAAATAGCATACTATCATGACAAGCAAGAAAGTCCTCTCTATATATATCCAAGCATCCATTATAATATACATCATATGTACAACAATGGCCTCTAGGGCATATACATAACTAACAATCTCCCACTTGCACTAAGGCCAGCTGCTGTAGTATCTCATACCTAGCATCCCGAATAATCTCTCAAACTGTATCTGGGGAATGGCCTTCATGAGAGGATCCGCAGTGTTGTCCTTCGTATCTACTCTCCTGATGGCGATCAACTATCTCCCGGCGATCAACTATCTCCCTGATCAGGTGATACCGCCTCAGAATATGTCTAGACTTCTTATGGGACCTGGGTTCCTTGGACAAAGCCACAGCTCCATTGTTATCACAATACAGAGGTATTGGATGCTCAATGGATGTAACCACACCAATTTCATTAATGAACTTCTTTATCCAGACAGCCTCTTTGTCAGCATCGTTGGCAGCAATGTATTCAGCCTCTATCGTCGAGTCTGTGACGGTATCCTATTTGGAACTCTTCCAAAATATCGCCCCTACATTAAGGGAAAAGACAAATCCCGAGTGTGACTTAGAGTTGTCCTTATCACTCTGGAAGCTTGAATCGGTAAAGGACTCCATCCGGAGTTCTCCGTTGCCATACACGAAGAACATCGCATTAGTCCTTCGCAAGTACTTGAGAATGTTCTTCATAGCTGTCGAATGACTCTCTCCAGGATCTGCTTGATACCGACTCACTACACATAGTGAGTATGCAACATCGGGTCTCGTACATAGCATCGCATACATGATAGAGTCTACTGCCGAAGCATAGGGTATCCCTTGTATGCGAGCTCTCTCTAAATCAGTCTTGGGAGACATATCTTTAGAGAGAGTGAGTCCAGAGATCGTGGGTTGGTTCCCACGCTTGGATTCATCCATACTAAACCTCTTTAGTATGGTATCAATGTACCTGGATTGGGACAATCCCAGTATCCGCTTAGATCTATCTCTATAGATCATGATTCCCAATATGCAGGAGGCATCACCTAGATCTTTCATTAAGAATCTTTGTGATAAGAAGAGCTTGACTAACTGCAGCATAGGAAAATCATTTCCTATCAAGAGTATGTCATCGACGTACAATACGAGGAAGACAACCTTACTCTCTGCAACCTTTTTATATATACAAGTTCATCTACGTTTTTGATGAAGTCAAACTCTTTGACTACAACATCAAACTAGATGTTCCAACTCCGCGATGCTTGCTTTAACCCATAGATATATTTAAGCAGTTTGCAAACCTTTCCGCTGCTCCCACTATCTACGAAGCCCTCTAGCTGAGTCATGTACACACACTCTTCTAAATCATCGTTTAGAAAGGCGGCCTTAACATCCATTTGCCAGATTTCGTAGTCATGGTATGCAGCAATGGCAAGTAAGATCCGGATAGACTTAAGCATAGCCACTGGAGAAAAGGTTTCGTCATAATCCACACCTGGTCGTTGACGAAAACCCTTTGCAACAAGCCTAGCTTTGAAAGTCTCAACTTTTCCATCTACACCAATTTTCTTTTTAAAGATCCACTTGCTCCCAATGGGTTTCACCCCTTCAGGAGCATTTTCAAAAGTCCATACTTTATTGGTGTACATGGATTCCATCTCAAATCTCATTGCATCCGGCCATTTCACAGAGTCACCACTCGTGATGGCCTGCTCGAAACAAGTCGGGTCATCATCTTCCATGATGTAATCCTCGCTCCCACCATCAATGAGAAAACCGTAGTATCTCTCAGGTGGATGAGAAACCCTACTAGATCGGCGGAGAGGCTGGGGTTCGTCGGGAACTACTGAATCCTCTGGTTCTATCAAATCATCTGTCGTAGTTTGTGTTGCTGGAACTTCTTCCAGTTCTACCTCCTTGCCACAAATTTCTTTTGCAAGAAATTCCTTTTCTAAAAAGGTGGCATGTCGTGAAACAAACACCTTTTGTTCCTCAGTGTGGTAGAAGATATACCCTTGTGAGTTCTTGGGATATCCTACAAACTTACATAGGACAGACCTTGTCTCGAGTTTGTTCGGATTTAGCCTTTTGACATAGGCCGGACAACCCCATATCTTAACATACTTAAGAGAAGGTCTCTTCCCTTTCCATATCTCATATGGAGTGGTAGGCACTGATTTGGTAGGAAACATATTCAATAGGTGTATGGCTGTCTCAAGCGCATAGCCCCAGAAGGAAATAGGCAACTCAGATTCGCTCATCATAGAGCGCACCATATCAAATAGGGTGCGATTCCTACGCTCCGATACACCGTTGTGCTGTGGTGTATAAGGAGGAGTAAGCTGAGAAAGAATCCCATTCTCTTTTAGATAATCTAGGAACTCATTGTTCAAGTATTCTCCTTCTCGATCAGATCGAAGGATCTTAATACTTTTGCCCGTTTGGTTCTCTACTTCGTGCTTATATTCTCTGAATTTCTCAAAAGCTTCAGACCTGTGTTTCATCAGGAACACATGTCCGTATCTAGAGAGATCATCAGTAAATGTAATGAAGTAGGAATAACCATTCCTGGCATGCGTAGACATAGGACCGCATACATCACTCTGTACCAGTCCTAAGAGTTCCGTAACTCTTTCTCCGTGTCCACTAAATGGACTTTTGGTCATTTTACCTTTGAGACATGAATGGCAAGTGTCATAAGATGATAATTCGAATGGATTCAAATATCCATCCTTATGTAACTTAGGTAGCCATGTCGCATTGATATGACCAAGTCTACAATGCCACAAGAAGGATTCGTTCATTTCTGAACTTTTCCTCTTGTGTGTGTTTTGTATATTAAGGACTGTATTTTGATTGAGAATGAATATGCCATTATGTAACGAGCCTGATCCAATCAACTTTTGATCTAGGAATATGTTCATAACATTATCCTGTACTACAAAAATATATCCTTCTTTACTTAATAAAAAAACTGATATAATGTTGCACATCATGTTCGGTATATAATAGCACTCATTCAGAATCAGTGTATTACTTGGTAATACAAGGTGATATTCGCCAACTGCTTTGGCTGCAATACTTGCACCATTCCCTACTTGTACGAAATGATCACCTTTTCCCAGTTATCTACCTTTACGTAGCCCACGTAACAATTTACATATGTGGGATCCCGATCCGGTATCTAATACCCAGGACGTAGGGTGAACTGAGAAACAGTTCTCAATAACTAACACACCCGAAGAAGATGCATCAGCATGCATGTTCTTTGTTTGGGCGGCGTGAGAATCCAGATATTCTCCTATTCCCTGTTCAGTCTTATAACTCTTATAAGAAAGAACGGGACCAACGTTCCCCTGCTCAGTATAATAAGCGGGTTCAGTCAATAAATCCATATTATTATCTTGATTATGGCCTGACATGGTCGCTACCTAGAGAGAGAGAGAGAAGAAAACACTTTAGCGTATGCTCTTGCAAGATTAGATTAGTTATTATCTTATCTAATCAGGATGTCCCCCACTGTTTTTATCAAATCTTCCTTCAAACCGTAAATGTTAAGATTAGCCAGGATTAATTACACCCTACAATTTCGTCAATGTTTTTGCCAGATCGGTGTCGGTACTTGAGGGAGGTTCCCCGTGCTTTCGCACGGACCTAATTAAAATAAACCTCGTTTTTCCAGAGGCATAACCCCGTTAACACCTTTCTAGACACCTACTCGATCGGCTAATTGTCTTGTGTAAAATTCTCCCAGGAGTAACTATTACTCGCAGTGGGTATCGGGATCCAACTATCTCATAGGAGCTATGCAATCTCATTAAAAATTTCTACACTTGAAATTCCCGATAATATTTTTCCCCTAACGTGCTATGACCTAGACGAATGCCAACAAACCATAGTCCGCTAGTCAAGTTCAACCCGTACATTTCTTGATTGAATTAAACGCAGCCGTACGTCCCTTGACGAAAGCCAACAAAGCCGCACGACTACCCAAACCCAATCTTATCATATGTTACTGATTAGTCAAAAATATTGTATATTTTAGCCGGCAATTTCCTCATCATTTGCATTCATATAGAAGTGTTCGGTAATCGTATTTCACATATTAGCAAATCTATCACAGATTATTAGATTACATGTATTAGACCTTAAAACCGGCATTTCTAGGGAAATTGACTGCATTGAATGGCATCGCAATATTTCTATATGTCGCAACCCGTGTTTCGAAGTCTGTGCAGGAAAAGGAGAAGCTCGCTCAAATTTACACCGCTCAAATATACGCCAACTCACTAACTTCAAATCTGGTATCAACCCAAAGGAGCAATCACAAATAAACATATCAATGAAAGCTACAAACATCAGTACAAGACCACAACAGAAGCCACTCAGCCCAAGGCTCCAACTTGGCCGCGGAACCGCGGCCAGAGCCGGCTTAGGCCGCGGTTCCGCGGCGGCTTGATGACATCATCTCCTGAATTTTGTACCACAATGCTTCACTCAGGGCCCACTGCTCAGAAATGTGTCCCAGTTTCCAGAAGACTCCGGGGGTTTCTGCCAGATCAGCAAACAAGGGTTTCCAAGCCTAATTAAACCTAGCTTAAACCCTAAGCTAGCTCCTAACAAACTATCTTCTAGAAGACTCAACAAACTTTTGGAGGGAACTACCATTTCAAACCTAAACCTAGGGTTTGGGAGTTCTATAAATAAGACCCTAGACTCAAAGGAGAAGGATCATCATAGATCATCATATATCATACATCCAAGAGAGGGTGTGATTCATTTTATTTCAATTTTAGCCATTCTCCTTCTTCATCTCCTTCCTCCACAAGTCTAGTGAGAGGGCTTGTGTGAAACCCTAATTCCAATCAAAATCAAGATCCCGAGTACCCATTAAGCAAGAAGCCCTACAACCTTTATGAGCGGAGCCGATCTCCAACGGAGCAAGCGATCCAAGCCGATCCACGACTCACGGAGCCGAGCGACGCCCGATAAACAATCTAGATTCTTCCTCTTGTAGTTCTTGAAGCGAATGTAATCAAAATTGTTGAGATAAATAAAGGTGATATTCTTTTATCTTGTTTTTTTTAAATTCTGCATCATGACATCTTTACAATTCGTGAATATTTTCTGTGTGGTGATGTGTGAATAAAACTCCGCTCGTCGAGGAGTCGAGACGGTCAATAGAATGATGATGTAACATAGCTTTAATCAATTCTTGAATCCTACGTGTTTTGAAAACCCTAGCAAGTTCAAGAAACGACGACCCATTTCGTTTCGATGCTTTCTTGATTGATATCGTTCGAAATTGGGGAGTTACGATCGTTTCTTGAATTTGGTAGAGGCTAGAAAAGGAATGATATCGACGAAAGAACAAGGGTTAAAAGATGAACCTCAGTTTCATCAAGAAAGCCCTAACTCTCGTCGATGATCATCGATCTAGTATCAATCCTTCGAAGGACAAGAACATGAAATCTTGAGATTACATCACGTCTATAGACCCGATCGATTCCTACGAGCCTCTTTTAGATTCTTGACTGTTGATTGGAAATATCATCGATACACTGATTCTTGATTGTTTATCATTTTCTTGATTCTTGAATAGAATAGTGACACTTGAAAATCAAAATTCTTGAATCATGTTTTCGTTTATCTTAGCTTAACTTTTCAATTCAAACATATTAAAAATATAAATGAATCGTGCAATCCCTGTGGACGATCCGCACTCACTCATGAACTACAATTGACACCGTAGTTTGATTGCAGTCAAAATATTTTTTGGTTGTGAAGTTCTTTATAAATTTTCTGAATACCGACACAAGGAACAGTTTCAATCAAATGGTGCCATTTTAGGGGACCTTTTGAATTGATTCATAGTACACAACAGGAAAAATACAACAATCAAAATGGCGCCGTTGCCGGGGATCGCGCTAATTCGTTTTATTTTATAGTTTGAATTGAAAGAATTATTCCATTTTACTTCTTGAAATCAAAATTCGTACAAACTCTTATACGTGTGTTGTGATTGATTGCAACGTGATCTGGAGCATTCTGTGCTGTGGAATTTTTTTTTGGAATATACCAGAGAACAGAGGGAAGTAACAGGAGCTTCCTAGTGAATTTTGGTGCAGAGATCACAACAGAGGACCGCGTTTCCGTGGCCATTGCCTACCATTTGCGGCGGAACCGCCGCGCATTTGGGTGTTCTCTGCAAAATTTTTAGTGCAGGTGACTTCTTGCTCTCTCCTCTCTCCTCTTTTAGTTCCAACTAACACTTTGTTGCAGGATTCTTTGCAAATAATCGCAGCGCCGCAAAAGCAACATTAAATTTGTGCGTGATTTTATTTCTTGGTTGTTTGCATATTAATACGGATATTAAGGGGCACGGCCAAATCCAAATTAGGTGGGGATTTCATTACCCTTCCTAGGCCCCGAAAACCACCAAACTTGCATCCGCATTGACCCACATTAACTAAATGTAATCTAGAGATGACTCTAAGGACTGTCGCGCTCAATTAGGACAAGAGAAGGCCGTGCGTAATTCATTTATTATCCGCGTTTTCTTGTGGTGCCTAAGGCGAGTGTGTCTAAGGCTAGTGGTTTTTAATTAGACCCACTACTTACGTAGTGGAGTACCTTCCCACTTACCTGGCACTCATCCGGCCACAGGGGGACAAAGAGGCAGTGGAGGATTCTATCCCGCGACTTGTCTTTTGGCAGTTAGGAGCGATCTAGAGCCGGACCTTGGTGACCACTAGATTCTAGGGTTTGTGTGCTGCATTTGTTTTGACGCATCATTTTTTCAAAAATCCGTCCCTTTTTCAAAGCAAACACCGCATTAATTCATTACTCCTAATTATAAGCCAACGCTGCCACTTATACTAACCCTTTTTAGTACAAGATAGGCTGGACACGGGATTCTAATGCCCGTTTAGTCCGCGTACCTTTTATCGACTCCGAAGTCGATATTTCTCCATTTACCTTTTCTTTACCTACTACCACACCCACATCGATGGATCCGAATCCATCAAACTACTTTAACCCTAATCTGCCGCCGTCCGTTGGTGCGCAGAATCCACCCCGCATCTCTCTCCAGGAGAGGTGCTATCCACTTAGAGGTCCTCTTTCGACCTGTTTATCAACACCACCAGCCAATGGGGATTACTTCGAGATTAAGCCCCAGTATATCAATCTTTTACCCAAATACCACGGACTCAAGACTGAGGACGCTTACGTTTTCATTACCAAATTTGAAAACGTATGCGCAATGATGGGTACGTCACAACTTTCAGTGGATGCAATGCGTCTACGACTTCTTTCATTTACATTGTGCGATATAGCCGAGAAGTGGCTATATAACACTACCGCAGACTCTATTACGAATTGGGAAGAATTCGTCGCTGCATTCCTTAAGAAATTTTACCCAATCCAAAAGACAGCTCGAATCCGTAGCGAAATGAATCAATTTGCCCAGCTCCCTACTGAACCATTTTCAAAATGCTTTGAACGTTTCAAGGATCTATTGGTTCAGTGTCCTCATCACGGCATCCCGAGATGGGAATTGTGCCGAATCATTTATGAGGGCATTAACTCAAACACTAAACAGAGTCTTGAAAACATGTGTCAAGGTACTTTTATGACCAAAGATGATGGGGAAGCTTGGAAGTACTTAGAAGAGTTCGCTGAAAAATCACTACAGTGGGAGAGTGGAACCCAACCATTGAATAGGGGTGGCGTACACCAAATAGATGTGTCCATCGGTGTTCGAGCTGAAATGGCAGCAATGCAAAAGAAGCTCGACGCTATGGAACACAAATTTGCAGCAGCCTCCCTAAACCCAGTGTCACTCCCCAAAACTATTTATGGGTGCTGTTCTGATCCGTCTCATTTAACGGAAGAATGTCCATTAAACTCTGCGTTTCAAGGTCACGAGCATTCTAATGCCGCATTTCAAAGACCTCGAAACGATCCATATTCTTCCACGTACAATCAGGGTTGGAGGAATCACCCGAATTTCGCTTGGAACCAAAACCAATCTCAAAACACGGTTCCAAACACGAATAATTTTCAAAGGGCTCTTCCTCCACCACAACAGCAACCCCTTCAACTCACTCAGCACCCCTATCAGTCACAAAATTTCCAAAACCAGGGCAACACTCCTGCACAGTCTAATCCTATGCAGTCCTGTTCTGACGAGTTTTCTCAATTCACTCAAACCATGAAATCACTTTTATCAAATTTCATAGAGGTATCGGCTGAGGTTAGATCTTCCGTCGGTGAAATAAAGAATAACTCAGCGTCCCAAGCTGAGAGTATTAGAACGATGGAAGCTGAAATCGCACGCTTAAAAGCCGAAATGAGTGCGAGAGAAAAAGGGAAACTTCCCTCTCAAACCCTACAAAATCCTGGGCATTACAATGTAAATGCCGTCACAACGTTGAGATCGGAAAGAGTGCTGAACAATCATGTCGGGGAAGGTATTGATGATACTGAAAATCATATTAACACCCCAGCTGAGACCTTTTCACACACACACACACTTCTCCTTCTGATCCTTCTTCTTCTACCAAACCACCTTCTAGCGAGCCTATTCTCCATTTCCCATTAGGCTCAACACCTTCACCCAACCCTTATAGTTCTCCACAGACGGTCCCCACACCTCTTTTGGGACCTCTTCTACCCCCTCTTCCTTCTCCTGTGATGGACCCTGCGCTTATTGCGGAAGCTCCTTACCTGAACCGGTTAAGGGCAAATAGAACGAGTCCTCATATGGAGAAAATATTAGAAATGTTCAAACGGGTTAACATCAATATCCCTCTCCTAGATGCGATTCAACAAGTCCCCGCTTATACGAAAATTCATAAGGACTTGTGCACTAGGAAGAGGAAGACTCAAGTGCCGAAGAAGGTCTTTATGTCTAATAATATCAGCACTGCTTTTATTCCCCAGCTACCAAAGAAACGAAAGGACCCAGGATGTCCTACAATTTCGATTTCTATTGGGGGTAAAAACATAAATCGTGCTCTTTTAGACCTTGGCGCAAGTGTTAACCTGCTCCCTTATTTTGTCTATGAGCAATTAGGGATTGGAGAGCTGAAACCTGCTCACTGCACTCTCCAGATGGCAGACCGATCTATCACCAAACCAAGGGGTGAATTAGAGGATGTATTAATAAAGGTCGGGGAATTTGTTTTCCCTGTAGACTTCATTGTGCTTGATACACATCCTGTAGCAAACCCCCGGGGCCAAATTCCGGTGATTCTAGGTCGTCCTTTCCTTACCACTTCCAACGCTGTTATAAACTGTAGAAACGGTTCAATGAACTTATCATTTGGAAATATGACCATTGAACTAAACATCTACAAAGTTGGAAGTCAGCCATCAGAACCTAGTGCTCATATTTTAGATGTGTGCTCTGTCCATGAGATCGCTCCCGATAGTTGTGGAGCTGAGGAACTTTGCTTCACTGATCTCGATGACATTACCACATCTCTGCTTGACTTTACACAAGATCTTAGTGAGGACACCTTACCTGCACTTGAGTCCTGCACTTCTGACTTTTCTCCACCCGAGTCTGTATCTTTCACAGGCTCTGAGATTCTTTGTAAATCCAAAAATCACTCAATAATACCTCCTTCTATCATTTCTCCGCCCGAATTAGATCTCAAAGTTTTACCCTCTCACCTTAAATATGCATATCTAGGTGAGAATGAGACTTTACCGGTTATCATTTCCGCTTCTCTTGCATCAGAGCAAGAGAAAGCACTTTTATCGGTATTGAGATCTAACAAAGAGGCGTTTGGTTGGAGTATGGCGGACATCAAAGGGATTAGTCCCTTGATAGTTGAACATTATATACATGTGATGGATGATGCCAGACCAACCAGAGAACCGCAGAGACGGTTGAATCCCGTCATGAAGGAAGCTGTCATGAAAGAGAACGTCAAATGCTTAGATAATGGTATTATATACCCCATCTCCGATAGCCAGTGGGTGAGTCCTATACATGTCGTTCCTAAGAAATCCGGCATCACCGTTATAACCAATGAGGCGAATGAGTTGATTCAGACACGCGCCCAAACTGGGTGGCGTGTATGTATCGATTATAGAAAACTCAACACTGCCACGAGGAAAGATCATTTTCCTCTACCATTCATTGATCAGATGCTGGAACGCTTAGCGGGACGAGAGTATTATTGCTTTATGGACGGATACTCAGGCTACAATCAGGTCCCCATCGCCAAAAAGGATCAAGATAAAACCACTTTTACTTGTCCTTTTGGTACCTTTGCTTACAGTCGCATGCCCTTTGGGTTATGCAATGCTCCCGCTACCTTTCAGCGGTGTATGATGGGGATATTCTCTGATATGGTAGAGAACTTTTTGGAGATCTTTATGGACGACTTCTCGATTTTTGGAGACTCTTTTTCTGATTGCCTAGCGAATCTTGACGCTGTTCTTACTCGTTGCAAAGAGAAGAACTTGACTTTGAACTGGGAAAAATGCCACTTTATGGTCCAAGAAGGAATAGTCCTTGGACATGTCATTTCACAGAAAGGCATTGAGGTTGACAGAGCTAAAGTAGATGTCATTCAAAACCTCCCTCATCCCAAAAGCGTCAAAGATATTCGCTCTTTCCTTGGCCATGCGGGCTTTTATAGGAGATTCATTAAGGACTTTAGCAAAATTGCTAGACCTTTAACTCTTCTCCTGGCCAAGGATACGACCTTCCATTTTGACTCGGATTGCGAGACAGCTTTCGACTCACTTAAACACTCACTCACTTCAGCCCCCGTTTTATCATCACCAAATTGGGACTACCCCTTTGAGCTGATGTGTGACGCATCTGATTTTGCAGTAGGTGCAGTCTTAGGACAGCACATCGAAAAGATGCCACACGTGATATACTATGCTAGTAAGACCCTGAATGATGCGCAAATCAATTATACAACCACCGAAAAGGAACTCTTAGCAGTTGTATTTGCATTAGAAAAATTCAGGCCTTACTTAATTGGCTCTCCTATAGTTGTGTATACTGACCATTCCACTTTAAAACATCTTCTGGCGAAGAAAGATGCAAAAGGTCGACTAATACGTTGGATCCTTCTGTTGCAAGAATTCGATCTTGTTATCAAAGATAAGAAAGGATGTGAAAACGTAGTAGCTGACCACCTTTCACGCATCATTTCTTCCCCTGTGACCCTGCCGATTAATGACTCGTTCCCTGACGAACAACTCTTAAGCGTATCCACTGAACCATGGTTCAGGGATATTGTGAACTATCATGCCACGGGACTTA
Organism: Agapanthus africanus; assembly: GCA_030015575.1. Taxonomy (NCBI): domain Eukaryota; kingdom Viridiplantae; phylum Streptophyta; class Magnoliopsida; order Asparagales; family Amaryllidaceae; genus Agapanthus; species Agapanthus africanus. The sequence goes on from CM057350.1 coordinate 245,341,404, forward strand.
TACCGAGCGATTGGTCAAAACAGGACAAATACCGTTTTCTATCCCAAGTAAAACACTTTTACTGGGACGAGCCCTATTTGTTTAAATATTGTCCTGATCAGATCATTCGTCGGTGTGTCCCGAATGAAGAGTTCAAGAGTGTTCTTTCATTTTGTCATGATCAGGCCTGTGGGGGTCACTTTGGTCCTAGAAATACAGCGGAAAAGGTTTTGCAATGTGGATTTTATTGGCCAACCTTATTCAAGGACGCATTTGAGCATTGCAAAACCTGTACACAATGTCAGTATACGGGTAGAATATCCCAGAGGAATGAAATGCCTCAGCAACCCATTCTGGTTGTTGAAATGTTCGATGTTTGGGGCATTAATTTTATGGGTCCTTTTCCCAACTCCTTTGGGAATTTGTAAATATTTCTGGCGGTTGATTATGTCTCCAGATAGGTAGAAGCCATTCCATGTCACACTAATGACAAGAAAGTTGTCATTAAGTTCTTAAAAGAGAATATCTTCTCGCGATTTGGACACCCACGCGCTATCATTAGCGATAATGGGACACACTTCTACAACAGGTCTTTTGAGACTCAGATGCGAAAATACTCAATCAACCACCGTCTTTCTACACCCTATCACCCCCAAACAAGCGGGCAGGCTGAAATCTCAAACAGACAAATCAAACTTATCCTGGAGAAAACTGTTGCTAAGAATAGAAAAGACTGGTCGACCAAACTGACGGATGCTCTTTGGGCATTCAGAACTGCATATAAAACCGACCTAGGAATGTCTCCATATAGGATAGTGTTTGGAAAAGCATGTCACTTACCTGTCGAGATAGAACATAAAGCATTGTGGGCTATAAAGGAAATAAATTTTGATCTAAACCTTGCTTGCAACTTTCGGAAGCTGCAACTTAACGAGCTAAGCGAACTCCGCGATGAAGCTTATGATAACGCTGTAATCACAAAGAATAGGACTAAGGTTTTTCACGATAAAAACATTTTGAGGAAAACATTTTCACCTGGTCAACAAGTCCTTCTTTATGATTCACGATTACACCTTCACGCGGGTAAGCTCCGATCTCGATGGAAGGGACCATTTGTTGTGCGGTCTGTATACCCGCACGGGGCAGTAGAGATTGAAAATGTTAAAAACGGCACCTTTTTCAAAGTAAATGGACATAGATTAAAGCCGTATTTTTACACAGACCCCACGGAGGAGCTCTTGTTCTTACAAGAGCCAGTTTATTTGGATTAAAATTCCTCCGTCTCATCTTCATATCATGTATATCACTGCATCATCTTTTGAATGAAGGTGAGTGAAAAGATAAGTTTGGGGGAAGTTCTTCACTTATATATTTTGCCCCCACTAATAATTCCCCCCAGACTTACAGGTTTTGTAGATATAGCTGTCGGCAACAGTGAGGACACTGTTGAAAACAAGTTTGGGGGAGGTTTGTGCTTATTTTTGCATCATTTGCATATCATCTGCATAAGCACAAAACATTTCTTTTAAAAATCTATAAAAATTTAAAAAAAATTCAAATATAAAAATAATTTTAATATTTACATTTTTTTTGTATATAAATAAAATAATGAAAGTTTAGATAGTGAAAAATTACATCCATGAGATTAGAAAAATTTAAGAAAACTAAGAAAATTAGAAGTTTTCTTATACGAACTAGTAATAAGTAGTTATGAGCCGTTGTCCCAAGGGTTAGTAAGATGAAGGAAGTCACTAATCTGAGGATAAAAATAAGTCTGAAAAATAGTTTCTATTCTGGAAGCCAAACATTTTGAACGTTGCTACCCTGTTATACGCGCTTACACACGTCTTAAAGCCTGGGATAGTAGAGGGTACCTTGAAATGCTCTTGTCTTAAAGCCAAAAGTATGAAGGAAATAAAAAAAATGAATAAAAAAATAAAAAAGTGGTGAGAAAAATGGACACTGGTTTTGTTATCAATGAGGGCAATAAAAAATGTATAGCGAGGGTGCTTCTTCACCTAGTGCCCTAAGGCCAACTGGTCTGGGAGTCACTGCTATGCCTGAGGTGGTGCAAGATGAGAAAAATACACGAAGTAAGCAAGCACAGGAGTAATCGGTCGGTTAGTACCTCAAGAAGTATTGACGGTCGCATGAAAGTGTGTGAGCAATCTCATCTAAATATTCATTAATTAAAAAGTACTGAGGCTGATGGGCAAGAGTATGATGGCTTGAATTGAATTCTCCGGGTGTAGGGATGTCCTTTACACACACGCAGGGTTATATGATTGATGTTTGGAAGAAAGATAGGAATGAAGAATAAGACGATGTTTTATTGAGGGAGGACGTGATTTATAACATCTTTTCATGACCATTAAGATAGGGCTCATGACAACCGAAAAGCTAGCTTAGTTGGAAACCCTAATTTTCAAGGCTTTTCTTTTACAATTCTTTTCTTTAAATATAATATTCATGATCTTCCTTTTATTATTGGATTTTGTGGGTGCAATCCGCTGAAAACCCTCAGGAGACAACACTCCTCCTACTAGGGACACCTAGAGGTTTAAAGGCTTGTTGCACGCGCTCAGTGCAATCGTGTTGCCTACGAAAGTGTGCTAGTTAGTTTTTCTCTTTCTTTATTTTCTCCTTCTCTTTTTAATAAAACATTCGCTCGAGACGATCGAAATTAAGTTTGGGGGAATTTGATTAGTCGAAAACATTGTATATTTTAGCCGGCAATTTCCTCATCATTTGCATTCATATAGAAGTGTTCGGTATCCGTATTTCACATATTAGCAAATCTATCACAGATTATCATATTACATGTATTAGACCTTAAAACCGGCATTTCTAAGGAAATTGACTGCATTGCATGGCATCGCAATATTTCTATATGTCGCAACCCGTGTTTCGAAGTCTGTGCAGGAAAAGGAGAAGCTCGCTCAAATTTACACCGCTCAAATATACGCCAACTCACTAACTTCAAATCTGGTATCAACCCAAAGGAGCAATCATAAATAAACATATCAAAGAAAGCTACAAACATCAGTACAAGACCACAACAGAAGCCACTCAGCCCAAGGCTCCAACTTGGCCGCGGAACCGCGGCCAGAGCCGGCTTAGGCCGCGGTTCCGCGGCGGCTTGATGACATCATCTCCTGAATTTTGTACCACAATGCTTCACTCAGGGCCCACTTCTCAGAAATGTGTCTCAGTTTCCAGAAGACTCCAGGGGTTTCTGCCAGATCAGCAAACAAGGGTTTCCAAGCCTAATTAAACCTAGCTTAAACCCTAAGCTAGCTCCTAACAAACTATCTTTTAGAAGACTCAACAAACTTTTAGAGGGAACTACCATTTCAAACCTAAACCTAGGGTTTAAGAGTTCTATAAATAAGACCCTAGACTCAAAGGAGAAGGATCATCATAGATCATCATATATCATACATCCAAGAGAGGGTGTGATTCATTTTAGTTCAATTTTAGCCAATCTCCTTCTTCATCTCCTTCCTCCACAAATCTAGTGAGAGGGCTTGTGTGAAACCCTAATTCCAATCAAAATCAAGATCCCGAGTACCCATTAAGCAAGAAGCCCTACAACCTTTATGAGCGGAGCCGATCTCCAACGGAGCAAGCGATCCAAGCCGATCCACGACTCAGGGAGCCGAGCGACGCCCGATAAAAAATCTAGATTCTTCCTCTTGTAGTTCTTGAAGCGAATGTAATCAAAATTGTTGAGATAAATAAAGGTGATATTCTTTTATCTTGTTTTCTTTAAATTCTGCATCATGACATCTTTACAATTCGTGAATATTTTCTGTGTGGTGATGTGTGAATAAAACTCCGCTCGTCGAGGAGTCGAGACAGTCAATAGAATGATGATGTAACATAGCTTTAATCAATTCTTGAATCCTACGTGTTTTGAAAACCGTAGCAAGTTCAAGAAACGACGACCCATTTCGTTTCGATGCTTTCTTGATTGATATCGTTCGAAATTAGGGAGTTACGATCATTTCTTGAATTTGGTAGAGGCTAGAAAAGGAATGATATCGACGAAAGAACAAGGGTTAAAAGATGAACCTCAGTTTCATCAAGAAAGCCCTAACTCTCGTCGATGATCATCGATCTAGTATCAATCCTTCGAAGGACAAGAACATGAAATCTTGAGATTACATCACGTCTATAGACCCGATCGATTCCTACGAGCCTCTTTTAGATTCTTGACTGTTGATTGGAAATATCATCGATACACCGATTCTTAATTGTTTATCATTTTCTTGATTCTTGAATAGAATAGTGACACTTGAAAATCAAAATTCTTGAATCATGTTTTCGTTTATCTTAGCTTAACTTTTCAATTCAAACATATTAAAAATATAAATGAATCGTGCAATCCCTGTGGACGATCCGCACTCACTCATGAACTACAATTGACACCGTAGTTTGATTGCGGTCAAAATATTTTTTGGTTTTGAAGTTCTTTATAAATTTTCTGAATACCGACACAAGAAACAGTTTCAATCAAATGGTGCCATTTTAGGTGACCTTTTGAATTGATTCATACTATACAACAGGAAAAATACAACAACCATTTACAGATAAGCAATAGTTAGCTACCGCACACTACGCCTTGACGAAAGCCAACAAACACAGCACGGATACTAAGTATTACCTATCTGAAATGTCGGAGGGCTACGTAGGTTTTTCAGAAAACCATGAGCGTAATGAACTTGATATCATTATAGAAACAAGTGATTTTTGAAAAAGGAATGTTTTTGAGGCTTATCTAGTTTCGCTAAAGAGGTCACTCCAGGTGAAGGGATCTCGGCTCTTTCCCCATCGAATAAGGTGCAGGGTATATCATATATACCGCTGTGCAAAGTAAGAACTATATAAGTGATTGATCATTTCTTTGTGTGTCGGTTTAGAAAATGAATAGAATTCACAATCAAAGAATTATTTTGACCGCAATCAATAACGGTGTCGAATGTAGCGCGTTAGTAAGTATGGATCGTCCACAGGGGAAGTGTAATCGTTCGTGTTTCGATTTAGATGAGTTGAAACTTTAAAGAAAAGAAAAGAAACAATTCATGATTTGTAAATTGAATTTCAAGAATTAGAAAAATCTAGATCTAAGAAATCATTAAAATCAAGAATTGAGATGTGATGATTTCCAAACCAACAATCAAGATTCGAAGTGTGGCTCGTAGGAGTAGATCGGATTTATAGATGTGATGAGATCTAATGATTTCATATTCTTATCCATTAACGAATTGATACTACATCGATGACGATTTATCGAGGTTAAGGATCTTACGAAGAAGCTAGGGTTTCCTCATCTTATCATTTGTCCTTTCGATGAATCTCATTCACAAACTAGCTTCAAATATATCTAATGATCGATCGTTGATCTCTAGTTTCGAGCGAACACAATCAAGAAAGCATCGTCTTGAAACTAGGTCAACGATCATTCGATTTACAAGAATTTACAAACGTTATAGGATTTAAGAATTGTAAAAGAGTTTAAATCATCATCATTCTATCGATCGTCTCGACTCCTTTACGAGCGGAGTTTTACTCAAACATTATCACAAAGCAAACATTCAAGAATCTAGATTGAATTATAATGCTTGAATTGAAAGATAAGCAAGTTAAAAGAATCTCACCTTTATTTATTCAACAATTTGTTACACTTTGCTCAAAGAACTACAAGAATTTGAGAAGGGAACAAGATCGTCGAATCTAGCGTTGCATCGGCTCCATGAGTCGCGGATCGACTTGGATCACATGCTCCGATGAAGTCCGGCTTCGCTCCAAAAGGATCTAGGCTTCTTGCTTTGATTGAACTCGGAATTCTTGATCTTGGATTGGAATTAGGGTTAGGGTTTTGAGGCACAAGTTGTGTCACTCAACTTGTGGGTGGAAGAGGAAGAGAGAAGAACCAACCTTCAACAACCATCAACAACCTCTATCATCCTAGATCTAGGCTCCCTTTTATAAGCTTTCATAACCCTAGATCTAGGATTCAAAATTTGAATTTCCCTCCAAAAGTTTGTTAGCTAGAGAGGATTCTAGAAGTAGCTTGTTGGAGGGAAGCTTCTAGGCTCTAGGTTGTTAGTTGGCTTGCTTCGGAAGCTTGGAGGTTGATTAGCTTAATCATGATTAGCTTGATTTAATGATCCTTGCTGATCTGGCAGAAGCTTCGAGAGTTTTCTGGATATTCCATTAGCTTGCTGAGATGTATGCACTGAGAAAGGAATAATGAAGCAGAGAAATATTGATGACGTGGCAAGACCGCCGCGGATCTGCGGCACGAGCCTGCTTAGGCCGCGGATGTAGGGTTACTAGGCACTCTAATGAGGTTCTACAAAGCATCAACCATGCCGTATTAAAATTTTAGCCGTGCTGAATAACTCTAAACAAGATCATTTGCTAGAAAATTAGGGTTTCATATGCTAGTAAATCACATTTACACTATGTGAATACGAAATACAACCTTTGTAGATCGGTCCTTCACTTCTATAGCTCCTGGTTGAAGTCCCTTCGCTGTGATCAAGGTTCTCCCGGTCTCTTGCATGGCTTCACGAGGCGAAAGATGCAACCTTGCTTGAAGTCTCCGAGGCCGAAGATGATCTACATCGAGGGAATTCCGACTCAAGCTACTACTTCACTAATTTGAGAATTAGTGAAGCAAACACCATATACTAAAGTGCTAGTCTAGTAGAGGATGGAGAAATAGGAAGTGGGTTCTCTTTGGATTTTTATTGCTCACTTTGGATCAAACGCTAGCAAGCTTTTTCTTTCTTTGCAAATGAAGAAGAAGAAGAAAAGAAAGAGATGAGGATAACGATCAAGTGAGAAGGCTAACCATGGTGAGTGAGTATCATATACTAACTCTTGTAGAGCCATTACCATGGCTAAGTGTTATGGTTAGGTTAAAACCCAAAGTAAAAACAAATTTAGTGGACTTTAGTCAATGCATCCACAAGCTTCATGAATTTTCTAATTTACCACTAATTTTGTAATTACTTTTAAATGTTAAAACCCAACATAACAAATATCATGGTGTATGTCTCATACACCCAAGTGTGATGTATCATCAACCATGATACAATAATATAACACATTTTAATATATATCATATATATAGTAAAGATGTGTACATGTGAGGAAAAAACCCTAAGTGAACATGTGTTAGTTAATGTAAACTAGTATATCAAATATACAATTATACAATAAATTATTAAATCAACACTTGACTTAATAATCCGGTCATATCACATATAACCGACTAACATTCAATGTATCGACTTATCGAATCAACAGTTGATTCGATAACCCGGCTATATCATATATAACCGACCGATAAAAGAAGTCGCGAGAATAGAATACGGTATCACATACATGCATTATTCTCAGTCCCGGACATATCATATATGCGCCCCTATTTCATTTTGCCTGAGCCAGTAAAACCTCTATGTAGGACTCTAAAGACTCGTCAATACGCCGGCGGTTGGTGATGATCACATCACGCACCCACAAGCCGTCAGCGGTACTAGCTGGACGTAACGGCTACCCGGGTATTGAGCGATCAGAAGATCAGCAAGCAAGCCCGCTCCAACTCCTGTAAAAGCCTGCCGGTAACACTTCACGTACAGTCCGGTCTCCTTGTCTGATATGTCGCATATCAAGTCTAGGGGTGGTAAACGTCAGACCCCAATAACCGATAAGTCGTGCCGATGTGAGGCTCATAACGGGTCGAGAAACTACTGGTAACACTTACCAGTAAATCTCTAAATCAGCCCTGGCCAGGGACATCCCTGTCACGGCCAATCGAGCATAGCGCAACATCAACCCCCAATACCGGGAGAGACGAAACCCCTCCTATCGCTCATTGCCTCCATGTGACTCGGGACTGTACCCAAAAACCACCGTTTTGCACGCCCTCATGGACGTGGTAAGGTGGAAATCAAAGCACAATGGGAATCACACAAGACTCTATGACGATCTCGGGTCTACAGACTAACCTACACAAGTGTGACCAGAGAACTGCCATCTGGCGTGAGGTATAATGACATCTGGGAGTTCTCGGCGAGTCCGTCCAGTGTACCCAGTCTTCACTAAGCACCCGTATACCATCTCTGATGTCAAACACCAATGGATATGGGATCATCCATCGCCCATCTCATGGGTCGAGAAGCGTATACGCTAGTCTTCACTGGTATATCGATGCCCCGTCTCGATACACCCATGACTAGGGACCATGAAGGATGTACTTATGGACTACCATGTCCCCACTTGTATGATCCGCATCATAGTCCAGGTCGTCAAGTACACATCCTAAGGGCTTTACCAACATGTAACGATAAGACAGTATAAAGAGACTGGTATATATATTAAAGTAAAGTGCAACCAGATAGAATACTATCATATCGACCAAGAAAGTCCTCTTTATATATGTCCAAGCTTCCAATATAATATACAAATACTGTACAATACTGGCCTCTAGGGCATACATACAACTAACAATCTCCCACTTGCACTAGGGCCAGCTGCTGTAGTATCGCATACCGAGCATCCCGAAGAGTCTCTCAAACTGTATATGGGGAATGGCCTTTGTGAGTGGATACGCTGTGTTATTCTTCGTGTCAACCCTCCTGACCTCGATCTCCCGGCGATCAACTATCTCCCGGATCAGGTGATTGTTAGTTATATGTATGCCCTTGAGGCTATTACTGTACATACGATGTATATTGTAGTGGATGCTAGGACATATATAGGGAGGACTTTCTTGCTCGACATGATAGTATGCTATCTGGTTGTACTTTATCTTAACATGTACTCTGATTGTCTCTATATTACATGTTGATAAAGACCTTAGGATATGTACTCGACTACTGGGACTATGATGAGATCATACTAGTGGGGCCACGGTAGTCGATGAGTACATCCTATAACTGTTCCTAGTCGAGGGTGTATCGAGACAGGGCATCGGTACACCAGAGTAGACTAGCGTATACGCATCTTGATCCATATGATGGACGATGGATGATCCCATATCCATCGGTGTTTGACATCAAGGATGGTGTACGGGTGCTCAATGGAGACTGGGTACACTGGACGGACTCGCCGAGAACTCCCAGATGGTATTATACCATACGTCAGATGGCAGTTCTCCGGTGACACTGGTACAGAGTAGTCTGTTGACCCGAGATCGTCATAGAGTCTTGTGTGGTTCCCACTGTGCTTTGATTTCCATCATACCACGTCCAAGAGGGCTTGCAAAAAGGTGGCTTTTGGGTACAGTCCCGAATCACATGGAGGGAATGAGCGATAGGAGGGGATTCGTCTCTCCCGGTATAGGGAGTTGATGTTGTGCTGTGTTCGATTGGCTATAACTGGAAATCCCTGGCCAGGGTTGCTGAGATTTACTGGTAAGTGTTATCAGTAGTTTCTCGAACTGTTATAGACCTCAAATCGACACGGCTTATCAAGCTACTGGGGTCTGACGTTTACCACCCCTAGGCGAGATATGCAACATATCAGACGACGAGACCGGACTGTACGGGAGTGTTACTGTTTGGATTCGCAGGAGAATGTACAGGCTTGCTTGTTGATCTTATGAGCGCTCAATACCTGGGTAGCTGTTATGTTTAGCTGACCGCTTGCAGCTTGTGGGTGTTTAATATGATCATCACCTACTGCCGGCGTATTGACGATTCTTTAGAGTCCTACACAGAGGTTTCTTGACTCAGGCAAAACGGAGTAGGAGCACATATGTGATATGTGCGAGACCGAGGATAATGCGATATGTGATACCGTATTATATTCTCGCGATATTTGATATCAGCCGGGTCATCGGATCAAGTGTTGATTCGATGAATCGGTACGGATAAATATATTAGCCGGTTATACGCGATATAGCCGGATTGTCGGATCAAGTGTTGATTCGATAATTTAATGTATAATAATATATATGATATATTAAATTGCATTAACTAATATTTGCTCACTAAAAGATTCTTTTGCTCACTTGGGTAATACATTGATATATATGCGATATATGTTAAATGTATTATTTTATTTTGTTACAATAAATATTGTATATGTGATATATAATATTGTAACATATTATAATTATTAATGCAACATGTTTAGAGGAGTTTAAACATAATTAGGGTTTGGATTAGGGTTAAACCTTCTAGTTGATTCTAGAAGCTTTACTTTGTCTTTGTTAAGATATTATGATAGATATTTCTTTTGACTCACCCTTTGACCTAACCCAAACCCTAACCCTAGTAAACTCTCTACAATGGTTACTACAACCATGGTTTCATAAATAATTATGATAACTTTTATTATTCGTCACAATTCTATGATTGTTCATCTTCTTCTTCATTCTTTCATGGAAAAAAACTTTCTTGATTTTTCCAAGTGATGAATAAACATAAGAAAAAGATAAATAAATAGAGAAAAAATCCTACTTCATCATCCTCATCTTCCCTTGCCATTTAGATGAGGGTGTTCACATCATTTCATGAGTGTTAGCTTGTGTTAAAGAAACTTCAAGGTAGATCATCTTAGTATCGAAGATCAGAAGCAAAGATTGCGTCTTTCTCTTCGTGGAACCTCTCGAGAGTCCGGATCCCGATGATCGCAGCGAAGGGACCACAACACGGAGCATATGAAGTGAACGACCGGATCTACAAAGGTTGTAATCCCTCTCACTTAGTGTTAAAGTTGTTAACATGCTAGTTTTCGCCTAATCTCTAGTTTAAAGTTCCGTATTCGGGTTGTTCGGCACGGCTAAAATTTTATTCGGGCATGGTTGATGCCTCGTAGACCCTTATGCGCGTGTCTAGAAACCCTACAGTGGTATCAGAGCCAAGCTAGAGCTTTAGGTGAAGTCTAGACGAAGTTTGAAGTCCGATCGAACCCGAAACCCCGAATCCAAATTGCTCTCTGTCCTTTTTTGAAAATTGTGGATTTTTCAATATTAAAATTGCTTACAAAATTCAGCAGGGAATTCTAAGAATTACGATGCAAAAAGTTTTCAATGAACAGTGAAAAGCGCGGCGGAACCGCGGCAGAAGCATGCCTTCTGCCGCGGTTCCGCGGCGCAATGATGACGTCACCATCCCAATTTTGCACAGTAACTTCTTTTATTCTGTGCTGAGTTCTATGGGAATTTTTAATGTTTATTCTACAGTTGAGTTTTCTGGGGTTGTTTTGGGGATTCGATGTTTCGATCGGAGTATCAGATTTTGTCTATGTGGCTTTCTGGATAAATTTTAGAAACTGTTAAAAAGTTCGAATGGATATCAATAACTCACTTTTTCCCCTGTCGGAAAATTTTTCAAAAGTTGGATTTTTTCTCGTGTTTAAGAATGTTCTAAGTCATGCAAGTAACTCGGTGGACCCTCTAGAAGACAACAAACCTTAACTCGATTATGTGACCGTCTTGAACTGCCCTTTGAACCTTAGGGTTTGGGGCAGTACGGCGCGCCACATGTGAGGCGTTGGCGTGACCCTTCTACGGCTGGACCATTGGTACTGTGGCATGTGTTGGATGTTTTTAAACTGATTTCAAGTGTTGAGATATATTGGGGAAATCTTGGGTGCTTGATGGTTCGATCGGAAAGTTTAACTTTTTCTATTTATCTGGAATGTGATACAATATTTGGAATCCACGGGTAGTTATGAGATAACTGATTTGAATATTATAAACATAGCAGTTTAGTCTCTGTTGATCAGTTGCTACAGAATTTTGATGTGATCAAAAGTCCGTCGCAATCACGTAGCGTACGCGGATACTCGCCGGGTAAACTTAATAGACAGCTACGCCCCATAGCCCCGACCAAGTGACTGTAGGAGAACCCCGTCGCCGAAAGCATCCGTTCGGGTGCTCGCGGTAGCGGTGTTCCGCCTTAGTGCACTTCGTCGACGGTATCAGGGGTGCAGCCATCTACTAAAGTTTGCGACGAGCATTCGATCAGGACGTCGGGAATCTTGTTGAATTGCCCGACTTGATATTGAGAAGAGTTTTCGATAAATGAGACTAAAATGCGGGGTTTATAAAAGTTAGGCATGCGATGTCTAAGGAATTCATTTGGTTAGGCATGCGATGTCTAAAGAAGTTGCGGATTCCAACTGTTGTAGTTTTACACTTTCTTTTCTATGACCGTAAGCGTAGTATGTAGTGTATCGCCGGCTTCGTTGCTATACATCAACGACAATCGGGATACGCATACTTGCTTACGTTGATGATATGAGATATTATGTGTTGCTGTGATATGTTGTATTGGATCGTCGCGTTTGAATAGCCGGGGGTTTTATGTGAGATGAGAGTTTTTTCTTTTTCATTCATGTAAAATTCATTTGTATGTAATATTCTTTTATTGGGGCACTTCCAGGTAGCGGAAGATGTCACCGTTGTATATTATTTACTTTTCCGCATTAGGATAGACCCAAGGCGGAGAGAACAAGTAACCGGATTCTAGGGTCCAGTAGGAGACCATCTCGATGAGTCGAGACCGGGTCTCCTAACCCTAGAATTGGCAGTGTTACTTGCCGCTCTCGTAGGGGTCTAGGGATGTGGGTTTGGCTATTCATCGCGACCGTGGAATCCGTGTTTTATACAGGCTCGTATTGAAAACACGGACCTCCTAGTATATCCAATATTTCATATATGTTTTTCTGCTGCAATGTTCTGTGATGGGATCATATTACTGCCTGAGACGAATGTTTATATTTTATATATATGAGATATATGTTATATTGCAGATTTCGTTTCAAAAGAGATGCTTGTGAAGCAAAATATAATGGGACTTCATTAATGAGATTAATGAAACTAAAAGAAACCTAAGATGTTGTAGAAACTTGTTTATAAAAACTGGTAGCTTCAGTTCTTGCTTTGCATAGCGGTGTTCCTTGTAGAACATCCAGCACCTTATTCGATAAGGAAAGGACCGAGATCCCTTCACCGGGAGTGACTCCTTTAGCAATAACTGGCAGATGCTACAAACTCGGTTTGTCTTTTGATTGCTTCTATAGTTCTTGCTTTGCACAGCGGTATATATGATATATCCTGCACCTTATTCGATGAGGAAAGGGCCGACGATCCCTTCACCGGGAGTGACCCCTTTAGCAAAACTAGAAAAGCCTCAAAAACACTCCATTTAAAATCACTCGATTCTACAACGATATCAAGTTAATTACGCAAAGGGTTTTCTGAAAAACCCGTCGTAGCCCTCCGTCATTTCAGATAAGTACTAGTTAGTATTCGTGCTACGTTTGTTGACCATGTTAAGGCGTAGTGTGCGGTAGCTGATTAGTGCTTATCTGTATAAGCATATGATGTGATTGGATTAGGGTAGTCGTGCGACTTTGTTGACCATGTTAAGGGTCGTGCGGGTGGGTTTAATTCAATCGGGAAATGACGGGTTGAACTTGACTAGCACTTATGATTTGTTGACCATGTTAAGGTCATATAGCTGCTAGGGGTAAAATATTATTGGGAATTTCAAGAGTTGAAATTTGCAATGAGATTGCATACATTCTATGAGATAGTTGGATCCCGATACCCGCTGCGAGTAAGAGTTACTCCTGGGAGAGTTTTACACATTACAATTAGCCGATCAAGTAGGTGTCTAGAAAGGTGTTAACGGGGTTACGCCTCTGGGAAAACGAGGTTTACATTAATTAGGTTCGTGCGAAAGCATGGGGGACCTCCCTCAAAGTACCGACACTGGCCTGGCTGAAAGATTGGCGAACTTGTAGCGTGTAATTAATCCCGGCTAGTCTTTCCTTTTAGGGTTTGAAGGAAGATTTGATTAAAACAGTGGGAGACATCCAGATTAGATATATTAGATAACCAATCTAATCTTGCAAGAGCATACGCTTAGTGTTTTCTTCTCTCTCTCTCCAGATAGCGACCATATCACGCCTTAATCAATATAATAATACGGATATATTGACCGAACCCGCTTGTTATACTGAGCTGGGGAACGTTGGTCCCTCTCCAACTTATAATTGTTATAAGACAGAGCAGGAAATTGGGGATTACCAGAATTCCCGTGCCACCCAAACGAAGAAAGTGCATGCTGATGCATCATCTTCGGGTGTGTTCATTACACAGAACTGTTTCTCAGTATCCTTTACGTCCTGGGTATGTGATACCAGATCAGGATCCCGTATATGTAATCTGTTACATGGGCTACAGATAGGTAGAGAACTGAGAACGGGTGATAAGTTTCATGAGACAGAAAACGGTGCAAGTGTGGCAACCAAGTCTGTTGGTCACTATCACCCTGTATTACCTGAATACATTGATTCTGAACAAATGTTATTAGATACCGAACCTGATATACAAAATCATATCAGTCTCTTTATCAGTAAAGAAAGGATATAATTTTGTATTGTTGGATAATGTTTTGAACATTTCCTATATCAAGAGTTGATCGGTTCAGGCACGTTATCTAAAAGCATTGACGTTCTAAATCAAACTACAGTTCTTAGTATACGGAACACATACAAGAGGAAGAGTTCAGAAATGAACGAATCCTTCTTGAAGTATTGTAGACTAGGTCATATCAATGCGAACAGACTGGCTGAAGTTACATATAGATGCATATTTAAATTAGTTTGAATTTACATCTTGTGAAACTTGCCGGTTATGTCAAAAAGATAAGATGACCACAACTCTGTTTATTGAAAACAGAGAAAGAGTTAGTGAACTTTTGGGATTGATACATGCTGATGTATGAAAGGTCCCCTGTCTACACATGCCATGATCGGTTCTTTGTACTTCATTACATTCTCTGATAATCTCTCAAGATTCAGACATATGTTCCTGTTGAAACACAAGTCCGAACCTTTTGAGATATTCACAGAATATAAGTTAGAAGTAGAGAACCAATATACGGGTAAAAGTATTATGTCCTTTGATGTGATCAAGGAGGAGAATACTTGAGCACGGAATTCCTGGACTATTCTAAAGCAGAATGAGATTCTCTCTCAGCATTACTCCTCCGTATACACCACAGCACGTCGGTGTATCGGGGCAGAGCAATAGCACCCTATGTGATATGGTGTGCTCTATGATGAGTACTGCTGAGTTTCCTATTTCCTTTTGGGAGTTATGCACTTAAGAAGCTGCATACCTATTGAATAGGGTTCAAATCAAATCAGTTGCCTACCACTTCATATATGATATGGAAAGGAAAGAGCCCATATCTTAAGCTTGTTAAGATTTGGGGTTGTTCGGCCTATGTCTAAAAGCAAAATCCGGACAAGCTCGAGACAAGGTCTGTTATGTAAAACTGGAAAGGTTCCAGCTATACAAACTGCAGTTGATGATTTGGTAGAACCAAAGGATTCAATAGTTTCCAACGAACCTCAGCCTCTCCGCCGATCTAGTAGGGTTCCTCACCTACCTGAGAGATACTTTAGTTTCTCTATGACAGTGGGAGCGAGGATTGCATCATGAGATGATGACCCAACTATTTTCGAGTTGGCCATCAGGAGTGGGACTCTGTAAGAATGGCTGGATGCTTATCGATCTGAAATGGAATCCTTATACACCAACAAAGTATGGACTTTGGTTGCTTTATCTGAAGGGTTAAATCCCCATCAGGAGCGAGTATATCTTGAGAAGATTACTTGGTGTACATGGAAAGGTTGAGACTTTCAAAGCTATGCTTAAGTCCATCCAGATCTTACTTGCCACGGCTATATACCATGACTACGATATCTGGTAGTTGGGTGTCATGACTGCTTTTCTAAGTGATGTTTTAGAAGAGAGCGTCTATAAGTACACAGCTAGAGGGCTTCGTAGACAGTGGGAGCAGCGGAAACGTATGCAAGATGTTTTATATGATAAAGCAGGCATCGCGGAGTTGGAACATCTGTTTTGATGTGGTGGTCAAAGAGTTTGACTTCATCAGAATGGTAGATGAACCTTGTATATACGAAAAGGTAGTAGAGAGTATGGTGGTGATCCTCGTAGAGTACGCGGATGACATACTCTTGATAGGGAAGGAGTTTCCTATGCTACGCTTAGTCAATCTCCGCTTATCACAAGGATTCTCCATATAGGATCAAGGTGATACCTCCTAAATCATGGGTTTTTGGATCTATGAGATAGATCTAATTGGATGTTAGGATACTCACTAGTTGTAGTGAGATGGTATCAATCGATCATGGGGAGAATCACTGGAAAGGTTCCAGGGTGATAAGGACGACTGAATGTCAGTCGAAGGCATTGTCTTTACCCTCAGTGGAGGGACGGTATGTTGGAAGAGTTCCAAGCTAGATACCGTGACATACTAGACGATTAAAGGCAAGATACATTGTTACCAAGGATACTACCAAAGAGGCAGTCAGGATATTTATAAGTTCATAAGATGAACTTCGTTCCTACCATTGTGTGACAATGGAGTTGTTGCTATTGCCAAGGAACTTCCGTCCCATCAGAAATCCAGATATAATTCTTAGGCAGTATCACTTGATCATGGAGATGGTTGATCTCCAGGGAGATCGAGGTTAGGAGAGTAGACACAGAGGACAACAGCGTGGATCCACTCACAAAGGCCTTTTTTCCGAGTAGAGACTTTTACGTGATTGTTGAGTATGAGATACTTCAACCGCAGCTAATTGTTGGGTATGCGATACCATAACAGATGGCCCTAGTGCAAGTGGGAGATTGTTAGTTATATGTATGCCCTAGAGGCCATTACTGTACAAACGATGTATATTGTAGTGGATGCTAGGACATATATAGGGAGGACTTTCTTGCTCGACATGATAGTATGCTATCTGGTTGTACTTTATCTTAACATGTACTCTGATTGTCTCTATATTACATGTTGATAAAGCCCTTAGGATATGTACTCGACTACTGGGACTATGATGAGATCTTACTAGTGGGGCCACGGTAGTCGATGAGTACATCCTCTAACTGTTCCTAGTCGAGGGTGTATCGAGACAGGGCATCGGTACACCAGAGTAGACTAGCGTATACGCATCTTGATCCATATGATGGACGATGGATGATCCCATATCCATCGTTGTTTGACATCAAGGATGGTGTACGGGTGCTCAGTGGAGACTGGGTACACTGGACGGACTCGCCGAGAACTCCCAGATGGTATTATACCATACGTCAGATAGCAGTTCTCCGGTGACACTGGTACAGAGTAGTCTGTTGACTCGAGATCGTCATAGAGTCTTGCGTGGTTTCCACTGTGCTTTGATTTCCATCATACCACGTCCAAGTGGGCGTGCAAAAAGGTGGCTTTTGGGTACAGTCCCGAATCACATGGAGGCAATGAGCGATAGGAGGGGATTCGTCTCTCCCGGTATAGGGAGTTGATGTTGTGCTGTGTTCGATTGGCTATAACTGGAAATCCCTGTCCAGGGTTGCTGAGATTTACTGGTAAGTGTTATCAGTAGTTTCTCGAACTGTTATAGACCTCAAATCGACACGACTTATAAAGCTACTGGGGTTTGACGTTTACCACCCCTAGGCGAGATATGCAACATATCAGGCGACGAGACCGGACTGTGCGGGAGTGTTACTGTTTGGATTCGCAGGAGAATGTACAGGCTTGCTTGTTGATCTTCTGAGCACTCAATACCTGGGTAGCTGTTACGTTTAGCTGACCACTTGCAGCTTGTGGGTGTTTGATATGATCATCACCTACTGCCGGCGTATTGACGATTCTTTATAGTCCTACACAGAGGTTTCTTGACTCAGGCAAAACAGAGTAGGAGCACATATGTGATATGTGAGGGACCGAGGATAATGCGATATGTGATACCGTATTATATTCTTGCGATATTTGACATCAGCCGGGTCATCGGATAAAGTGTTGATTCGATGAATCGGTACGGATAAATATATTAGCCGGTTATATGCGATATAGCCGGATTGTCGGATCAAGTGTTGATTCGATAATTTAATGTATAATAATATATATGATATATTAAATTGCATTAACTAATATTTGCTCACTAAAAGATTCTTTTTCTCACTCGGGTAATACATTGATATATATGCGATATATGTTAAATGTATTATTTTATTTTGTTATAATAAATATTGTATATGTGATATATAATATTGTAACATATTATAATTATTAATGCAACATGTTTAGAGGAGTTTAAACATAATTAGGGTTTGGATTAGGGTTAAACCTTCTAGTTGATTCTAGAAGCTTTACTTTGTCTTTGTTAAGAGATTATGATAGATATTTCTTTTGACTCACCCTTTGACCTAACCCAAACCCTAACCCTAGTAAACTCTCTACAATGGTTACTACAACCATGGTTGCATAAATAATTATGATAACTTTTATTATTCATCACAATTCAATGATTGTTCATCTTCTTCTTCATTCTTTCATGGAAAAAAACTTTCTTGATTTTTCCAAGTGATGAATAAACATGAGAAAAAGATAAATAAATAGAGCAAAAATCCTACTTCATCATCCTCATCTTCCCTTGCCATTTAGATGAGGGTGTTCACATCATTTCATGAGTATTAGCTTGTGTTAAAGAAACTTCAAGGTAGATCATCTTAGTTTCGAAGATCGGAAGCAAAGGTTGCGTCTTTCTCTTCGTGGAACCTCTCGAGAGTCCGGATCCCGATGATCGCAGCGAAGGGACCACAACACGGAGCATCTGAAGTGAAGGACCGAATCTACAAAGGTTGTAATCCCTCTCACTTAGTGTTAAAGTAGTTAACATGCTAGTTTTCGCCTAATCTCTAGTTTAAAGTTCCGTATTCGGGTTGTTCGGCACGGCTAAAATTTTATTCGGGCATGGTTGATGCCTCGTAGACCCTTGTGCGCGTGCCTAGCAACCCTACAGTGATACCTCCTCAGAATATGCCTTGATCTCTGATGGGACCCGGGTTCCTTGGCCAAAGCCACCGCTCCATTGTTATCGCAATACAAAGGTATTGGATGTCCAATGGATGAAACCACTCCAAGTTCATTAATGAACTTCTTGATCCAGACAGATTCTTTGGCAGTATCGTTGGCAGCGATGTATTCAGCCTCCATCGTCGAGTCTGCCACGGTTTCCTGCTTGGAACTCTTCCAGCTAACCGCCCCTCCGTAAAGGGTAAAGACAAATCCCGACTGCGACTTAGAGTCGTCCTTATCACTCTGGAAGCTCGAATCGGTAAAGGACTCCACTTGGAGTTCTGCGTTACCTTACACCAAGAGCATCTCTTTAGTCCTTCGCAAGTACTTGAGAATGCTCTTCACAGCTGTCCAGTGACTCTCTCCAGGATCAGCTTGATACCTGCTTACTACACTTAGAGAGTATGCTACATCGGGTCTGGTACATAGCATCACGTACATGATAGAGCCTACCTCCGAAGCATAGGGTATCCCTTGCATGCGATCTCTCGCCAAATCAGTCTTGGGAGACATCTCATTGGAGAGAGTGAGCCCTGAGATCGTGGGAAAAAACCCACATTTGGACTCTTCCATACTAAACCTCTTTAGTATGGTGTCAATGAACCTGGATTGGGACAATCCCAATATCCTTTTAGATCTATCTCTATAGATCATAATTCCCAATATGCAGGAGGCATCACCAAGATCTTTCATTGAGAATCTTTGTGATAAGAAGAGCTTGACCGATTGCAGCATAGGAATGTCATTTCCTATCAAGAGTATGTCGTCCACGTACAATACGAGGAAGACAACCTTACTCCCTGCCACCTTCTTGTAGATACAAGGTTCATCTACGTTTTTGACGAAAACAAACTCATTGATAACGACGTCAAAGCAGATGTTCCAACTCCGCGATGCTTGCTTTAATCCATAAATGGATTCAAGCAGCTTGCACACTTTCCCGCTGCTCCCACTATCTACGAAGCCCTCTGGCTGAGTCATGTACACGCACTCTTCTAAATCACCGTTTAGAAAGGCGGTATTAACATCCATTTGCCAGATTTCGTAGTCATGATATGCAGCGATGGCAAGCATGATCTGGATGGATTTAAGCATAGCCACTGGAGAAAAGGTTTCGTCATAGTCCACACCTGGTCTTTGATGAAAACATTTTGCAACAAGTCTAGCTTTGAAAGTTTCCACTTTCCCATCTACACCAAGTTTTTTCTTGAAGATCCACTTGCTCCCAATAGGTTTTACCCCTTCAGGAGCAACTTCCAAAGTCCACACTTTGTTGGTGTATATGGATTCCATCTCGGACCGCATCGCATCCAGCCATCTCACTGAGTCCCCACTCGTGTTGGCCTGCTCGAAGCTATTTGGGTTATCATCAACCATGATGCAATCCTAGCTCCCACCATCCATGAGAAAACCATAGTA
Organism: Agapanthus africanus; assembly: GCA_030015575.1. Lineage (NCBI taxonomy): Eukaryota > Viridiplantae > Streptophyta > Magnoliopsida > Asparagales > Amaryllidaceae > Agapanthus > Agapanthus africanus. The sequence continues at coordinate 245,361,725 of CM057350.1, forward strand.
TCTCTAAGGTGGGTGAGGAACCTTACTAGATCTGCGGAGTGGCTGGGGTTCATCGGGAACTACCGAATCCTCTGGTTCAACCAAATCTTCTGTTATAGTCTGTATTGCTGGAACCTCTTCCAGTTCTACCTCCATGCCACTAATCTCTTTTTCAAGAAATTCCTTTTCTTAAAAGGTGGCATGTCGAGAAACAAACTCTTTTTGTTCCTCGGTTTGGTAGAAGATATACCCGCGCGAATGTTTGGGATATCCAATAAACTTACACAGAATGGACCTTGCCGCGAGTTTGTCCGGATTTTGTGTTTTTACATAGGCCGGACAACCCCATATCTTAACATAATTAAGACATGGTCTCTTTCCTTTCCATATCTCATATGGAGTGGTTGGCACAGATTTGGTGGGAACCATATTCAATAGGTCTGCAGCTGTTTCCAGTGCATATCCCCAGAAGGAAATAGGTAACTCAGCTGTGCTCATCATAGAGCGCACCATATCTAATAGGGTGCGGTTCCTCCGTTCCGATACACCGTTGTACTGTGGTGTATATGGAGGAGTTAGCTGAGAGAGAATCCCATTCTCTTTTAGGAAGTCCAGGAATTCATTGCTCAAGTATTCTCCTTCTCGATCAGATCGTAGGATTTTAATACTTTTTCCGGTTTGGTTCTCGACTTCCTGTTTATATTCTCTAAATTTCTCAAAAGCTTCTAATTTGTGTTTCATCAGGAACACATATCCGAATCTAGAGAGATCGTCAGTGAATGTAATGAAGTACGCAGAACCATTCCTGGCATGTGTAGACATGGGGCCGCATACATCACTATGTACCAGTCCCAAGAGTTCTGTAACTCTCTCTCCGTGTCCCGTAAACGGAGTTTTAGTCATCTTGCCTTTGAGACATGACTGGCAAGTGTCATAAGATGAAATTTAAAACGGGTTCAAATATCCATCCTTATGCAACTTGGGTAGTCGTGTCACATTGATGTGACCCAGTCTACAATGCCACAAGAAGGATTCGTTCATTTCTGAATTCTTCCTCTTGTGTGTGTTTGTTATACTTAGAACCGTTGATTGATTTAGAACATAAATGCCATTGCACAACGTGCCTGATCCAACCAACTTTTGGTTAAGGAAATTATTCATAACATTATCCTGTAATACAAAATTATATCTCTCTTTACTCAACAAAGAAACCGATATAATGTTGCATATCAGGTTCGACATGTAATAGCATTCGTTCAGAATCAATGTATTACCAGTTGGCAATACAAGGTGATATTCCCCGACGGTTTTAGCTGCAACAATTGCACCATTTCCAACCCTTATGTATTTATCATCTTCTCCAAGCTCTCTACCTTTCCTAAGCCCATGTACCTGATTAAATATATGGGATCCTGACCCGGTATCTAATACCCAGAACGTAGAGCAAATGGAGAAACAGTTCTCTGTAATGAACACACCCGAAGAAAATGCATCAACATGTACTTTCTTCATTCGGGTGGCATGGGAATCCTGGTATTCCCCAATATCCTGTTCAGTCTTATAACTCTTATAAGAAAGAACGGAACCAACGTTCCCAGCACAGTATAACATGAGGGTTCGGTCGATACATCCATATTATTATCTTGATTAAGGCATGATATGGTCGCTACCTGGAGAAAGAGAGAAGAAAACACTTTAGCGTATGCTCTTGCTAGATCAGATTGGTTATTATTTTATCTAATCAGGATGGCTCCTATTGTTTTTATCAAATCTTCCTTCAAACCCTAAAAGGAAAGACTATCCGGGATTACTTACACCCTACAACTTCGCCGATCTTTCAGCCAGGCCAGTGTCGGTACATTGAGGGAGGTTCCTCGTGCTTTCGCACGGACCTAATTAAAGTAAGCATCGTTTTCCTAGAGCCGTAACCCTGTTGACACCTTTCTAGACACCTACTTGATCGGCTAATTGTCCTGTGTAAAACTCTTCCGGGAGTAACAATTAGTCGCAGTGGGTATGGGGATCCAACTATCTCATAGAAGGTATGCAATCTCATTGCAAATTTCAACACTTGAAATTCCCGATAACATTTTGCCCCTAGCGTCCCATGACCTTGACGCAGGCCAACAAATCATAGTGCGCTAGTCAAGTTCAACCCATCATTTCTTGACTGAATTAAACCCACCCGTACGACCCTTGACGCAGGCCAACAAAGTCGCACGACTACCCTAATCCAATCTGCATCATATGTATAAGCAGATAAATACTAGTTAGCTACCGCACACTACGCCTTGACGCAGGCCAACAAACGTAGCACGAATACTAAGTAGGACTTATCTGAAATGACGGAGGGCTACGACAAGTTTTTCTGAAAACCTATTGCGTAATGAACTTGATATCATCGTAGAATCGCATGAATTTTGGAAATGGAGTGATTTTGAGGCTTTCATTAGTTTTGCTAAAGAGGTCACTCCCGGTGAAGGGATCTCGGCTCTTTCCTTATGGAATAAGGTGCAGGATATATCATATACATCACTATGCAAAGCAAAACTCCAAAAGCAATCAAAAGCAAACCGAGTGTTGTAGCATCTTCCAGTTTTGCTAAAGAGGTCACTCCCGGGGAAGGAATCTCGGCTCTTTCTTCATCGAATAAGGTGCGGGATATATCATATATATCGCTATGCAAAGCAAAACTGTAGCTACCTATTTTGAAAAATTTGATTCTACAACATCTTTTCGGTTTCTTTTATTTCATTAATCACATTAATGAAGTCCCATCATTTAAGTCACCTAAACATCACAGATAAATACGATGTACACTTATGCCTTCCGCATTCGCCTCGATGTCCCCTCGTGCACCGTTAGGTTAGGTAACTAACGGCAGAGCGGGGCAGGGCTAGCTCGGGTGTAAAACATAAGTAACGCCTATATAATATATCATATATACTATATATAGTATTTATCACAGCTCATCAAATGATCACATCACAGATATCGCAGCTGAAGAAACATATGAAACATTGGCTATACTAGGACGCCCGTGTTTTATTTTGATCCGATATAAAACACAGATTCCACGGTTGTGATGAATAGCCAAAACCACACCCCTAGACCCTACGAGAGCGGCAAGCAACCCTACCAATTCTAGAGTAAGGAGACCCGGAGTCGACTCCTCGAGTTGGTCTCCCACTGGACTCTAGAACCCGGTTACTTGTGCTCTCCTCCTTGGGTCTATTCTAGTGCGGAAAAGTAAATAATATACAAAAGGTGACATCAACCTCATCCCGGAAGTGCCCTAATAAAAGAATATTACATACATTTAAATATACATGAATGAAAATAAAAACTCCCATCTCACATAAAAACCCCGGCTATTCAAAACGCGACGATCCAATATAACATATCCAGCAACACAGAACATCACATGTCATCAACGTAAGTAAATATACGCATCCCAATTGTCGTTGACATATAGCAACGAAACCGACGATATCACATATTACACTTACGGTCACAGAAAAGAAAGTGTAAAACTACAACATTTGGAATCCACAATCTCTTTAGACATCGTAAATTCGAAATATCACATATTCCGCATTTCATGCCTAACTGTATGAATTCCACATACTGTATCACATTCTAGATAAATAGACAGTATTAAACTTTCCGATCGAATAATCAAATACCCAAGATTTCCAAAAATAGCTCAACACTTGAGCGGAGTTCAAACATTCCAGAATACGTCATAGTAGAAACGGTTCAGCCGTAGAAAGGTCAAGCCAACTCCTCGCATGTGGCACGCCGTACTGCCCCAAACCCTAAGGTTCAAAGGGCAGTTCAAGACGGTCACATAATCGAGTTAAGGTTTGTTGTCTTCTAGAGGGTTCATCGCATCACATGCACGTTTTTCCGAAAGATTTAAACCCGAGAAAAATTCAACACTTGAATGTTTTTCGTGCCGGGAAAAATTGAGTTAATGATATCCGTTCGAACATTTTAATACTTTCTAAATTATCCGGAATAAAATAACAAAATTAAATTCTCCGATCGAATCGACGATTACAAAATAAACCCTAAAATACTCAACACTTGAGTTAATTTAAAAATACCCATAAAATACAAATAACAGAAATAGGAATTTGTCACGACCCGAATGTACGGAACGTGACCGGCACTTAGATTACGAAGCGTCTAGAGGCGCAACGTAACCTAAGTAAGCCGAAGCCCAGAAATCTAAACCATAAAAGAAGAAGAAGAAGTAAAAGAAACATGAAGGAAACAAGTTTAAAATCATCAGCAAATTTTTCCCAAAAATTTCGGCAGAGTCTTTTCTGTAAAAACTGGCCCCAAACGGGTACAACAAGTATAATATACATAAACAATAAAAAGCATTTCCAAACGGGTGCTAGCTCAACGCCAACAGGCGGAAACAACCACAACAAGCACAATAATATACAACGCCAAAGGGCGATACTCAAAACTCAAAAGAAAACAAAACCACAAGATCAGAATAATACAAGCGCGACTCTAAGGTCGAAATAAATAACTGGTCCAATAAACTTATCAAGTAATACAAGTATGGTTGATGGAGCTTTCTGGATACAAATGAAATAATAAAAATACAACGGCGGTCCAGATACAAATGAACCAACCTACCGTGCAAATCACCCGGAAAGAAATCATGTGCCAGCAATCAACCAAGGAACCCTGTACGTCAACCTGTAATAAAATTTGGCACAACGGGGGTGAGTTGCCAACTCGTGAGTAGAAGACATCTACGAAACGAAATCGAATCCACGACGCTATCCTTGGTCATAATGATACACTACTATGTCCCAATCATCTGGTAATGGCAGGGTAATACTACGTGTAAATGCAAATACTCTGTGCTCGTGTCAGTGCCTCATATAATACTATATCATAAGAATGGTATGCATGCACCATGAATGTAACATAACCAATCCTGAAATCTAGATATATCTGCATAAGAAATCTTTAGCTTTTACCTTGTAAAATGTGTATAGAAATCTGAAATAGCAACAATGAAATCCATAGAAATCCGTGTCAAGCATCGACACAAAACATGTAAATCTTAAGTCTCAATACCTCATAATCTCAATGTCTCATAGTCTCAATATCTCGGGCTCCGTCAGTCCGGATCGGCCCATATCATCAAATCTCACGACAACGGTCGGTATCCTCCGGATATCCGCCGCGCCAGACATCACCGGTAGGTAGCCTTCCCCTGCCAGGCTCATCGTCTACAACTCGATCTTCTTGCCCCGGGGTACCATACCGGGCCCACCATATACCCGAGACGGTTCATCCACTCCTTGAATCGGCTCTCGAAATCCAACCGAAAACATGAAATCTCATGGTAGACGACACATACATCACGAGAAAACCGCATCTTATGTTTTTAAAAAGAGAGGAGGAGAGAGAGAGAAGTTTTTATATATTCTTACGGTTTTCCACAAAATCCAGAAATCTCATAGAAAACCAGACTCCCAAAATCATGAGTAAGTATATGATAAGTGTCGGCATATGCCCATAATACTGCATGATAACATAAAAATATGAATGCATGAATGTCTAAGTAATAAATACCATGTCTATACTAACATCAGAGAGTAATCTCAATATTATATCGGTCTAGTTGTTAACTGATTCTATCAATAAAAGATAATATGATCTAAAGTGTACGTGACATAGCAATTACCGATGATGATGTGTGTGAGCCGGCAAATAAGTGTGCGTGGAATATGTGCATCATCGGTAATGGTGCCGGTGTCCTAACAGGCAAAGTTTTATGCTGATTATAGAAACATATATATATGAACACACACTTTATGATTATGGTATGAATGTAAAGACGGAAGTGTAATAACCACTCATATGTGATATACAAGAATAACTACAGCTATACGACTCGAGACTAAACTAGTGTCCATCAATCCTCCTAAGGAACTAAACCTAAGAAACTAGTAAATAAGAAATAAGAGTCCATCTAAGGTCTGAATCCATATCTCTAATAGTCGGTGATCCAGCCTCAATAGCGTCACGTACGTAGTACATCTTCCTCGAAACAAGAGAGCGGATCAATCATCACATCTATGCCTCGTGCGGTAAATCCATCGTACGGCATCCCAATATCAGGATACGGGTCAAGTATCACCTACGTGTCTCATCATTCGTATAATATCATCATCAAGTGTCAAGATCAAGGTGCTATACTGTAATCGCATACATCATATATTATTGCCGGTATACAGATACATCGTTGATTTATCTTCAGAAATATCATTTCACATCTATCATATCTTGATCAAGTCACATATTATAGGTCGTGATTAAGTCGCCTATAAGATATCGAAATCAAGTTACACCTTTATGATATCGCAATCAAGTCACACATATAACATATCAGAATATCAATAACATGTTACAGTCCGGGTGCTATCTTAGAGTCCCATATACCTCTATACCATTATCACCCTTTATTATCTATGAATACCTATTCATTATATCATTTTTGTAATGATCCGCTAACATCATAATACGACCGTAGTCAAGAATTACGGCATCAAGCCCAACTATACTGTTTCATTCCCGTGTATCAAATCACATCAATGTATCCCATATACGTGTTGTGTATATATATATATATACCTATAGCTAGTCCTATATATATATATACACATAAATGTATACACCATATCGAGTTTTAGTGTGTGCGTGTGTGTATCTACCTGAAACCTACGAATCTCTTCCAAGGTATTCATCCGCTGGTATGGTCTTCCTAAATCAGTCTTGTCCAGGCTAGGGTCATTACTAGGGTCCCACTCATTTAAAATCTAGGGTCACATCTGGTTTCCTAATTACAATAAGTACTATTCTTATGCTACGTTGCGGGGGTGCTAATCGCCATCCACCCGACTTCCTCCCTAAGATATACATCTACTCGCCTGGTCCATGTCTGCCGAAGACGGTTTCGCCATCCTCCTCTTCATCACCCGCAGTCCACATGAGGGATACCTAAACGCAAACATATAAATAGTATCGTAAACTGAATCATATAAAAAAGTCAAAACGACGCAAGGAACAAACATAGGTTAAAACCTATCTCCCGTCCACGCAAAAGAACCAAATATCGCTCGATATCGGCGTACAAACTCCGATGGATCGAGATAACATCAAAAAATAACTCATAGTTTTAAAACTCGTTACTTATAATATATAACATGATTAAATCCATCGAAACCCTAAAAATCAATCAAACCGTCCAATTTCGTAAAATCCGAAAATGCCAATTTACCGTTTTTCTTCAAAACATGACATTTAGATGAAACCAATGGTCATAAAACTCATTAAATAGCATAACTAGACTATACAACACATTACTATATTTTTATTACACAAATTTGTATTAATTTGAAATTTCTAGTTTGCAACCTTTATAAATTTTCAACACTTTGCAATCGAAAATTTCATAATATCACAACCAAACATGATTTTACATGAATTCACTTACTAAACTACAATTCATGATGATAATAATATAATGAAACTATAATTTAAATTTTTAATCCCATATATTTAGGAATTTCCAAAATCTAGTTTACAAAAATAGCAATTTTATCACAATTTATCAATTATCAATAACACTAGTAACTAAATTGAGTTTTTCATTGCACTAACAAGTTAATATTCTCACTAAAACTACAATCTAATGATAACAACCTTAATTAGAATTTTATATTACCCACATATACATTTTATAAAAACCTAGTTAGCAAAATATTTAATTTAAACAATTTTAAATGAACAAATTATAATTCAACAACCATGCAAGATTTTCCAATTCTAAAAGAGTTAAACTAATTATTATAACCCTATTTAATTAATAAAAACCACAACTTAGTTTTACAACCCTAACTTGAATTTTTAAAATTTGAAGATAGATTTAATCTATTAATTCTAATTATGCTAGAATGAAACATCTAATAAAATAAATCAAAAGTATAAGATTTATACCTTCAAACAAAAAATCCAAACATGAAAATAAGCCTCCAAAATGCATGCTTTCCATCTCCAAAATCCATATAAAGAAGAGCAAAGAATAGAGGGTATGAATTTATTAGGATTTTGTGGATTTTTATTTGGATTTTTAATGAATTTTTGATGGATTTTGCAACAAAAATGAAGTGGGAAATGGGGGGGCTGCCATGATGGGGAGGCCGGCCAAAAGTGAGGAAGAAAAGAGAGAAAGAAAACAATGAGGAATTGTGTAGAAACTTCACTCAAAACATCACTTACTTTAATTCTTTTCATAACTTTATTTAATTTCCTTTTTATTTCTTTTCTAAAACAACTCAAGAAAGCTCTAGAAAATTGGAAAAATTTGCATATAAATTTTGCATGATACACACTAATTTCTAATATGCCATGGTTCATTTTTACAAATTAAAACCATTCAAATTTGTAATTTACACTAATTTAGTGTAAAAATAAAGCTTATGTTAATATTTAAAACAATTAATTTAGGAAAAATATTTAATTAAACTAAAAATTTATAAGTGACTAAATAAACACCATTTACTAGTAATAACATAATTAAAATAGGTATTTTTAAATTTATAGTGAAAAATAATTACGGTTTAGTTTTACAAAAAATACATTTTACTTTACCGAAAATCCTAAAATTCACTTAAACAAATTTTATTTATTTAATTATTTTTAAAATGTTACAGAATTACAGTGGAAAAATAAGCGCACGATTACTCATTACTGCAGCGGTTCCGCGGCCCAAGGGAGGTACTGCCGCGGTTCCGCGGCGGTGTGTACGGATTACGCGCTCAATTTTCACCGTAGTTCTTAGAAAACCCTGCTGAATTTTTTAGGTATTTTTAATTCTGAAAAAACCCAGTTTTTAAAAATTGTACAGAGAGGGGGTTATCTTGACCTGTTCGGGTTCGTTCGGAGTTTTAACTTCGTTAACACATCGCCTAATGTTCTAGCTAGGCTCTGATACCACTGTAGGGTTACTAGGCACTCTAATGAGCTTCTACAAAGCATCAACCATGCCGTATTAAAATTTTAGTCGTGACGAATAATACTAAACAAGATCGTTTACTAGAAAATTAGGGTTTCATATGCTAGTAAATCACATTTACACTAAGTGAATACGAAATACAACCTTTGTAGTTTGGTCCTTCACTTCTATAGCTCCTGATTGAATTCCCTTCGCTGTGATCAAGGTTCTCCCAGGCTCTTGCATGGCTTCATGAGGCGAAAGATGCGACCTTACTTGAAGTCTCCGAGACCGAAGATGATCTACGTCGAGGGAATTCCGACTCAAGCTACTACTTCACTAATTTGAGAATTAAGGAAGCAAACAGCCTATACTAAAGTGCTAGCCTAGTAGAGGATGGAGAAATAGAAAGTGGGTTCTCTTTGGATTTTTATTTCTCACTTTATTTCTCACTTTGGATCAAACCCTAGCAAGCTTTTTCTTTCTTTGCAAATGAAGAAGAAGAAGAAAAGAAAGAGATGAGGATAATGATCAAGTGAGAAGGCTAACCATGGTGAGTGGGCATCATATACTAACACTTGTAGAGCCATTACCATGGCTAATTGTTAAGGTTAGGTTAAAACCCAAAGTAAAAACAAATTTAGTGGACTTTAGTCAATGCATCCACAAGCTTCCACAAGCTTCATGCATTTTCTAATTTACCACTAATTTTGTAATTACTTTTAAATGTTAAAATCCAACATAAAAAATAGCATGGTGTATATCTCATACACCCAAGTGTGATGTATCATCAACCATGATACAATAATATAACACATATTAATATATATCATATATATAGTAAAGATGTGTACATGTGAAGAAAAAACCCTAAGTGAACATGTGTTAGTTAATGTAAACTAGTATATCAAATATACAATTATACAATAAATTATTAAATCAATACTTGACTTAATAATCCGATCATATCACATATAACCGACTAACATTCAATGTATCGACTTATCGAATCAACACTTGATTCCATAACCCGTAGCTATGCTTTTTCACCAGTAGCTATGCTTAAATCCATTCAGATCATGCTTGCCATTGCAGCCTTCCATGACTATGAAATCTGGCAAATGGATGTAAAAACAGCTTTTCTAAATGGACATCTAGAAGAGAGTGTTTACATGGATCAACCAGAAGGTTTCTTAGACAGTGAGAGCAGCGGAAGAGTGTGCAAATTGCTTAAATCCATTTATGGGTTAAAGCAAGCATCGCGGAGTTGGAACATCTGCTTTGATGAAACAGTCAAGGAATTTGACTTTATCAAAAATGAAGATGAACCATGTATTTATAGGAAGATTGTAGAAGGAGCATTAGTCTTTCTCGTTTTGTACGTCGACGACATACTACTGATAGGAAATGATATCCCTATACTACAATCAGTAAATCTCTTCTTGTCACAGAAATTCTCCATGAAAGACTTGGGAGATGCATCATACATTCTGGGCATTAAGATCTATCGAATAGATCTAATAGAATATTTGGACTTTCACAGTCCAAGTATATAGACACTATACTAAAGATATTTAGTATGGAAGATTCCAAGCGCGGCAATATGCCCGCTTGTCACGGAATCACCCTCTCCAAAGAGATGTCTCCAAAGGCTGATGAAGAGAGGGCTCGCATGGGCATTATACCCTACGCTTCGGCGGTAGGATCGATAATGTATGCGATGTTATGTACCAGACCGGATGTAGCTTACGCACTTAGTGTGGTAAGCAGGTATCAGTCTGACCCAGGTGAGAAACATTGGAGAGCGGTGAAGAACATTCTCAAGTACCTGAGAAGGACTAAGGAGATGTTCTTGATTTACGGTAATAGGGACCTCCAGGTAGAGGCTTTTACCGACTCCGGCTTCCAAAGTGATAAGGATGATTCTAAATCTATTTCGGGTTTTGTGTTTACCCTCAATGGAGGGTCAATATGTTAGAAGAGTTCCAAACAAGATACTGTCGCAGACTCAACTATGGAGGCTGAGTATATAGCTGCTAGTGAAGCCGCAAAAGAGGCTGTCTGGATGAGGAAGTTCATTTCTGAACTTCAGGTGGTTCCGTCCATAGCCAATCCAATACCTTTGTATTGCGACAACAATGGCGCTGTAGCTTTAGCGAAGGAACCAAGGTCCCATCAGAAATCCAGGCATATCTTAAGGAGGTTTCACCTGATCAGGGAGATCGTGGATCGTCGAGAGATCGAGATACGGAGAGTGGACACAAAAGACAACACGGCAGATCCATTCACCAAGGCCATTCCTCAAGTACAGTTCGAGAGGCTTTTTGAGATGTTGGGCATGCGGTACGCAAGCAACTGGATCTGGTAGAGACAGTGGGTACTCATTGCGCCAATTATAGGCCTTAGTGCAAGTGGGAGATTGTTGGATATATATGCCCTAGAGGCCTACATTGTATAGGATGCTTGGGATATGTATGTACATGACAGTCTTGCTTGATATGATAGTACGCTATTTGGTTTGACTTTGTCTTAACGTATGATATATTTTACTTGGTATTTATATATATATATATGTTGATAAAGCCCATAGGGTGTTTTGTCTGACTACCGGCGTTGTGATGGCAGTCATACTAGTGGGAGCTGGATAGTCAATATGCACACCCTTAGATGTCCCTGGTCGCAGGAGTATCGAGATTGCGCATCGATACTTCGGAGTAGACTAGTGTATACATATCTAGACCCTGACGAGGGGCAATGGATTGGTCCCGCAACCATTGGTGGTGTTCACCTAAGATTGTATACAGATGCTCACTGGGTGTGAGTACACCGGACAGGACTCGCCGAGAACAGACTGGATGGTATTATACCTAACGTCAGATAGCAGTTCTCAGGTGACATGTGTGCAGATAGTCCGTTGACTTAAAGTCATCATTTGTCCCGTGTGAGTTCCCACTGTGCTTTGATTATTACCCTACCACGGCTCAAAGGAGTCGTGCAAACAGGTTTCAGTTGGGCACAGTCCCGAGCCACGTGGAGGCAGTGAGTGACTGTTAGGGATTCGTCTCTCCCGGTATAGGGAGTTGATATCGCACTGTGGTCGGTTGGTCATTACCATAAGTCCCTGGCCAGGGCTGATTGAGAATTACTGATGGAATGATCAGTAGATTCTCGGGTGGTCTTGAACCATACCGACACGACTTGTACGGTTATTAGGGGTCTGACGTCCACCACCTCCCTAGACCATACATGCGATACTCTTAGACGAACAGACCGGACTGCGCGGATATTGTCGCAGACAGGCTCACTAGGATTTCAGATGGGTTACCTCATCAGCTTTCTTATCGACAACTACCTGGGGACCGTTACGTACAGATAGTGCCGCTTGCGGTCTGTGGTTAAACCCACTGCCAGCGTAGTAGTTGAGTCTTTAGAGTCCCACATAGAGATTTCCAAAACCCAGGCGAAAAGATATAGAGGTCGTATGGTTTTACGACAAAGGTTCGGACGCATACGTGTTTGAACGCACGTACGACATTTGGACAGTTTTTACTAGTCGGCTTTGGTTTAAGCCAGATTCTAGTATCAGGTTATTGGATTTATACAGTCTAAAGTTTTTCCGTGTTTTCACGGATGAGAGGGGCGTTCTCGTAATTTTCCGAGAAGCTTCTAGAAGGATGTGACATGGAGGGAGAGGTGGCATTTTCATTTAATGATTCAGTGACTCATTGTGAGTGATTCATCATGTCATTAATGCATTATTAAATACTTAATGACTCACATAATGAATCACCCACTTGCATTAATGAAACATGATGAATAATCTCATATTATTCATTTCTTTTTAATTCATTATGTTTCATATATCTAGTGAGAAGCTTTTCATTATCTTTAATTATTATCATTATCATCTTCTCACTCTCTCTCTTCAAGTTCTCTCTCCTTCACCAAACCTAATCCTACCCTCATGAGTTGAGAACAAGGATTAGGAAAGACTAATTACTCCATAACCTATCTCTACATCACCTTAGCTACTCTATTTAGCAACTAGAGAAACTAAGTAACCTCAAGTTTAGAGGTTATAGCTTGGATTAGGGTTCTCGGGTGGATAGTCTATCACGGAAGAAATCCGAAGAGGGCGTGGGGATCCAAAGTGGCCGTTGATAACATTAAGACGAAGGACTAGAACCGTTTGGTATAATCTCTTAACATAGTAGTTTAGAACTCTATAGCTTTTGTTAAAACTTGTTTAGCAAACGATTCATACGGTTAATCGATGTTTGATCATAGAACAAGATTGTTATTCATATTTCCGCCTCCCCATAAGTATTGGGGTGTTGAACATCGACTTACAGTGGTATCAGAGCCTAGCTAAACAGTATTTAACACACTTGCAAATTTGTATGAATTTCGAACGGAAAAACAAACCGGAAAAACCCCGATATCATGTACTTTCTGTCGAATTTTAAATGAGGTCCAAAAATTTTTCAGGGACCTTCAGAATTACCTAAATGAATGTATTAGAACACCCAAGAAATTTGGGCTCATGAATCGGCCATAGCGCCGCGGAACCGCGGCCGATCCCACCGATCCGCCGCGATTCCGCCACGCTTTGGACGATTCATCATCCCAAGTTTCTTGTGTTGTTTCTCTGTGATATTTGGTGTTTTCTGGTAATTTTTATTTTTGCTCAGGTTTCAGATTTACAGAGAAGTATTTGAGAAAAATTAAATGTGTTTAATCGATCGAAATTATACGGTATTTTCTTGTTTTATTATATCTGTGAAATGTTTTATGTGTTCGTAAACCTCCCCTAACTGCTAGTATGTCGGTTGGCAGGGGGTTGCACATATCTGTGATGTTATATATAACTGTTTGTGTATATAAACTGTATTGGACTGTTGTGGTGTTTAGCCGGGATTTGTGATGGGTTTTTTTTGTATTAATTCATTTGATGTAAATGTAATAAGTTGTAATATTATTTTGCGGGGCACATCCAGGTTGCGGTTGTAGCTACCGTTGTATTATTTCTTTTTACTGTTTTTGCTCCTAGGGCAGACCGCTTCACTTCAGGTACTTGGCGGGTAGTTTGCCGTACCCGTAGGGGTCTGGGGTGGGAAAATGGCTATTCATCACAACTGTGTAATCCGTCTTTCATTGCAGGCTCAAAAGAAATGCGGATTGCTTGCAAATCCAATATTGTTTATCTGTGATCTGGAATGCCTATTATTGCGTCTGACGAATGTACAATATTTATATATGATAGCTATTTAGACGTCGCTTATGTTTTACACCCGCGCTAGCCCAGCCCCCGCTCTGTCGTTAGTTAAGTAACCTAACGGGTGATGACGGGACCCCGTGGCGAATGCTGATGGTATAAGAGGACTTTGTATTTTCGTTGTTATCTGTAATGATAGGTTAAAGATGGGACGCATTATTATTAATGCAAAGAAAATAAAACCTTAACTGAATCGTTGGAACAATTTCTAAAAACCACTCGGTTTTCTTGAAAAAGCAAATTTTAAATGCGGAGCTTAAACCACTCTTTTTAATAAAAGCTATCTTAGTTCCTTCGATCAAATCAAGTTCACTACGTTAACGGATTTTGCCAAAAACCAGCCGTAACCCTCCGTCGTTTCAGATAGACAGCACATCGTATTCATGCTATGCTTGTTGGCCTACGTCAAGGCATAGTGAATGGTAGCAGTGTGTGTGCTTATTTGTTGCATAGATAGATGCATTAGTTTAATACAGACGTACACCTTGTTGGCCTACGTCAAGGGCTTGTACGATGTATTTAAATTGATCAGGACAACGACGGGTAGAACTTGACTTGCGTCTTATGACTTGTTGGCCTACGTCAAGGTCTATAAGAGCTTAGGGTAAAAATCACATCGGGAGTTTCAAACATAAAGGAAACTTGCAGATTTAGCTTACCTTCTGGAGTGTGGTGACTAGAGTAGCTTCTATCTAGGGCATCATGCAATGATAGTTAGATCCCGATCCCACTGATCAGTAGGATTACTCTCGGGAATTTCTCTCACTTAACAATCAATGCTATAAACCAAGTAGGTGCCTAGAAAGGTGTTAGAGGGGCTACGCCTCCAGGGAAAAGAGGTTCTTTAATTAAGGAACTTCGCGAAAGCGTTGGAAAACCTCCCTCGAAGTACCAACACCAGCCTGGCTGAAAGGTTAAGCAAGAATTGAAACGTGTGATTAAATCCTGACTAGTTCTTCTTTTAGGTTTTGAAGAAGGATTTGAGGAAACAGTGGGAACCATCCTGTTTACATAAAATAATAACCAATCTAAACTTACAAGAGCATATGCTGAGTGTTTTCTCTTCTCTCTCTCTCTGGCAGCTACCATGACTAGACTAAAACTATTACTTGAAAAGAATATACTGACCGGACAGAACTATAAAGATTGGCTAAGGAACGTCAATATTGCGCTGACTTATGACAAAGTTTCATATGTTACCACCGCTGTTCCTCCCGTTATCCCAAGACCAGATTCCTCAGTTGCGGACAAGGAAGTTCGTAAAACCTGGGATCTAGACTGTGAGCGAGCTAAGTGTATCGTGCTGGCGTCCATGAATAATGAACTCCACAAACAGCACGAGAGTATGGATATTATATCCATATTCCTCCATTGCAAGGAATTGTATGGTGAACACTCCCGTATCACGAGGTACGAAACCTCAAAGAAACTCTTCCAGATGAGGTTAGCTCCAGGATCGCCTGTTGGAGAGCACGTCCTCAAAATGATCACCCTCATTGAGGAACTCGCAAACCTGGGATGCGTGCTAGAGAATGATTTGTATATCGACTTGATTTTGCAGTCCTTTCCCCACACCTTCTCTCAGTTCGTGCTGAACTTCAACATGCAAGAAATCGAAGCGGATCTTCCAAAGCTTCTCAATATGTTGAGGGTAGCAGAGACCTCCTTGAAAAAGGAGAAGACCCCCGTTCTGTATGTTGGACAATCATCTTCATCTAAATCTAAAGCGAAAGCTAAAGGGAAGAAGAAGATGAAAGCCACCAAACCGAAGGGTGGGGTCAAGAAGGTGCAGGGGACGAACAAGGCAGGAAGGGTGAAGGCAGAAAAGAACGAGTGCTTCTATTGTCACAAGCAAGGGCACTGGAAGAAGGACTGTTTGGCCTTTAAAGCCAAGAACAAGAAGCAAGCTGTTGCTTCTGCTTCAGGTGTGTTCGTAATCGAAAATTGTCTTTCAGTAAACTCTACTTCATGGGTACTTGATACTGGTTCTGGTTCTCACATCTGTAATTCTTTGCAGGATCTGAGAAATAGTAGAGTACTGGGGGCAGGTGATATGACTCTCCGGATGGGCAAAGGAATGCATGTAGATGCAGTTGCAATAGGGGAATATCACCTAGGGTTGAATAGTGGACACATTTTGGTATTGTATAGCTGTTTTTGTATTCCCAGTATGTTGTGTAATATTATATAAGTATCTTTGTTGTCTAATAAAGGATATAATTTTGTGCTTGAAAGAAATGTCATGAACATTCTCCTAAATCAAGAACTGATTGGTTTTGGCACACTGGAAAACGGCATATACATACTTAATCAACCTCAAATTTTCAATATTCAAAACACGCGTAAAAGAAAGGCTCCAGATTCGAATCAAGCCTTCCTATGGCATTGTAGACTTGGTCATATAAATGAAACAAGGTTGACTAAGTTACATAAATTTGGATATCTAGATCCATTTGAATATTCATCATATGCAACTTGTCAATCATGTATCAAAGGAAAAATGACCAAATCTCCGTTCACCGGACACGGAGAAAGAGCCACTGAACTCTTAGGACTAGTACACAGTGATGTATGTGGTCCGATGTCTATACATGCACGAAGTGGTCACTCCTACTTCATCACTTTTACTGATGACTTCTCTAGGTATGGACATGTGTTCTTAATAAAGCATAAATCCGAGGCTTTTGAGAAGTTTAAGGAGCATAAAAATGAAGTAGAGAAACAAACTGGTAAAAGCATCAAGACGCTTTGATCTGATCGAGGTGGAGAATACTTAAGTACCAGTTTCCTTGAATACTTAAAAGCGAATGGAATTCTCTCTCAGCTTACTCCACCTTATACACCTCAGCATAATGGTATATCAGAAAAAAGGAATCGCACGCTATTAGATATGGTGCGTTCAATGATGAGTAGTGCTGAGTTGCCACTTTCCTTCTGGGGATTTGCTCTAGAATCAGCCGCATACCTATTGAATAGAGTTCCAACTAAGTCTGTACCTACCACTCCATATGAAATATGGTGTGGGAAGAGACCATATCTCAAGTATATCAAGATATGGGGGTGTCCGGTATATGTTAAAAAGCATAATCCGGACAAGCTTGAAGCACGATCGGTTTTATGCAAGTTTGTAGGATACCCCAAGCATTCAAGGGGGTACATGGTCTACCACACTGAAGAGCAAAAGGTGTTTGTCGCTCGTCACATTGTCTTCTTAGAAAGCGAATTTCTTGCAAAAGAAATTAGTGGGAGCGCGGTAGAACTGGAAGAAATTCCAGAACCTCAAACTGCAACCGAAGACTTAGAAGAATCTCAGATTTCAATAGAACATGACGAACCAACGCCACTCCGCAGATCTAGTAGGCTTTCTCATCCTCCTGAAAGATACTATGGTTTTCTTCTTGGTGGGGATCGAGAGGATTGCATCATCGATGATGATGAGCCTACTAGTTTTCAGCAGGCTATCACGAGTAGCGACTCAGTGAAGTGGCTGGATGCAATGAGATCCGAAATGGAATCCATGTACACCAATAAAGTATGGACTTTAGAAGTTGCTCCTCCTAGGGTAAAACCAGTTGGGAGCAAATGGATCTTCAAAAAAAAGATTGGTACATTTGGACAAGTGGAAACCTACAAAGCTAGACTAGTAGCAAAAGGTTTTCGTCAAAGACCAGGATTGGACTATGATGAAACTTTTTCACCAGTAGCTATGCTTAAATCCATTCGGATCATGCTTGCCATTGCCGCCTTCCATGACTATGAAATCTGGCAAATGGATGTAAAAACAGCTTTTCTAAATGGACATCTAGAAGAGAGTGTTTACATGGATCAACCAGAAGGTTTCTTAGACAGTGGGAGCAGCGGAAGAGTGTGCAAATTGCTTAAATCCATTTATGGGTTAAAGCAAGCATCGCGGAGTTGGAACATCTGCTTTGATGAAACAGTCAAGGAATTTGACTTTATCAAAAATGTAGATGAACCATGTATTAATAGGAAGATTATAGAAGGAGCAGTAGTCTTCCTCGTTTTGTACGTCGACGACATACTACTGATAGGAAATGATATCTCTATACTACAATCAGTAAAGCTCTTCTTGTCACAGAAATTCTCCATGAAAGACTTGGGAGATGCATCATACATTCTGGGCATTAAGATCTATCGAGATAGACTAATAGAATATTGGGACTTTCACAGTCCAGGTATATAGACACTATACTAAAGAGATTTAGTATGGAAGATTCCAAGCGCGGAAATATGCCCGCTTGTCACGGAATCACCCTCTCCAAAGAGATGTCTCCAAAGACTGATGAAGAGAGGGCTCGCATGGGCATTATACCCTACGCTTCGGCGGTAGGATCGATAATGTATGCGATGTTATGTACCAGACCGGATGTAGCTTACGCACTTAGTGTGGTAAGCAGGTATCAGTCTGACCCAGGTGAGAAACATTGGAGAGCGGTGAAGAACATTCTCAAGTACCTGAGAAGGACTAACGAGATGTTCTTGATTTACGGTAATAGGGACCTCCAGGTAGAGGCTTTTACCGACTCCGGCTTCCAAAGTGATAAGGATGATTCTAAATCTATTTCGGGTTTTGTGTTTACCCTCAATGGAGGGGAAATATGTTGGAAGAGTTCCAAACAAGATACCGTCGCAGACTCAACTATGGAGGCTGAGTATATAGCTGCCAGTGAAGCCGCAAAAGAGGCTGTCTGGATGAGGAAGTTCATTTCTGAACATCAGGTGGTTCCGTCCATTGCCAATCCAATTCCTTTGTATTGCGATAACAATGGCGCTGTAGGTTTAGCGAAGGAACCAAGGTCCCATCAGAAATCCAGGCATATCTTAAGGCGGTTTCACCTGATCAGGAAGATCGTGGATCGTCGAGAGATCGAGATACGGAGAGTGGACACAAAAGACAACACGGCAGATCCATTCACCAAGGCCATTCCTCAAGTACAGTTCGAAAGGCTTTTTGAGATGTTGGGCATGTGGTACGCAAGCAACTGGATCTGGTAGAGACAGTGGGTACTCATTGCGCCAATTATAGGCCTTAGTGTAAGTGGGAGATTGTTGGATATATATTCCCTAGAGGCCTACATTGTATAGGATGCTTGGGATATGTATGTACATGACAGTCTTGCTTGATATGATAGTACGCTATTTGGTTTGACTTTGTCTTAACGTATGATATATTTTACTTGGTTTTTATATATATATGTTGATAAAGTCCATAGGGTGTTTTGTCTGACTACCGGCGTTGTGATGGCAGTCATACTAGTGGGAGCTGGATAGTCAATAGGCACACCCTTAGATGTCCCTGGTCGCAGGAGTATCGAGATTGGGCATCGATACTCCGGAGTAGACTAGTGTATACATATCTAGACCCTGACGAGGGGCAATGGATTGGTCCCGCAACCATTGGTGGTGTTCACCTAAGATTGTATACAGATGCTCACTGGGTGTGAGTACACCGGACAGGACTCGCCGAGAACTGACTGGATGGTATTATACCTAACGTCAGATAGCAGTTCTCAGGTGACATGTGTGCAGATAGTCCGTTGACTTAAAGTCATCATTTTTCTCCTGTGAGTTCCCACTGTGCTTTGATTATTACCCTACCACGGCTCAAAGGACTCGTGCAAACAGGTTTCAGTTGGGCACAGTCCCGAGCCACGTGGAGGCAGTGAGTGACTGTTAGGGATACGTCTCTCCCGGTATAGGGAGTTGATATCGCACTGTGGTCGGTTGGTCATTACCATAAGTCCCTGGCCAGGGCTGATTGAGAATTACTGATGGAATGATCAGTAGATTCTCGGGTGGTCTTGAACCATACCGACACGACTTGTACGGTTATTAGGGGTCTGACGTCCACCACCTCCCAAGACCATACATGCGATACTCTTATACGAACAGACCGGACTGCGCGGATATTGTCACAGACAGGCTCAGAAGGATTTCAGATGGGTTATCTCATCAGCTTTCTTATCGACAACTACCTGGGGACCGTTACGTACAGCTAGTGCCGCTTGCGGTCTGTGGTTAAACCCACTGCCAGCGTAGTAGTTGAGTCTTTAGAGTCCCATATAGAGATTTCCCAAACCCAGGCGAAAAGATATAGAGGTCGTATAGTTTTACGACAAAGTTTCGGATGCATACGTGTTTGAACGCACGTACGACATTTGGACAGTTTTTACTAGTCGGCTTTGGTTTAAGCCAGATTCTAGTATCAGGTTATTGGATTTATACAGTCTAAAGTTTTTCCGTGTTTTCACGGATGAGAGGGGCGTTCTCGTAATTTTCCGAGAAGCTTCTAGAAGGATGTGACATGGAGGCAGAGGTGGCATTTTCATTTAATGATTTAGTGACTCATTGTGAGTGATTCATCATGTCATTAATGCATTATTAAATGCTTAATGACTCACATAATGAATCACCCACTTGCATTAATGAAACATGATGAATAATCTGATATTATTCATTTCTTTTTAATTCATTATGTTTCATATATCTAGTGAGAAGCTTTTCATTATCTTTAATTATTATCATTATCATCTTCTCACTCTCTCTCTTCATGTTCTCTCTCCTTCACCAAACCTAATCCTACCCTCATGAGTTGAGAACAAGGATTAGGAAAGACTAATTACTCCATAACCTATCTCTACATCACCTTAGCTACTCTATTTAGCAACTAGAGAAACTAAGTAACCTTAAGTTTAGAGGTTATAGCTTGGATTAGGGTTCTCGGGTGGATCGTCTATCACGGAAGAAAGCCGAAGAGGACGTGGGGATCCAAAGAGGCCGTAGATAACATTAAGACGAAGGACTAGAACCGTTTGGTCTCTCTTAACATAGTAGTTTAGAACTCTATAACTTTTGTTAAAACTTGTTTAGCAAATGATTCATACGGTTAATCGATGTTTGATCATAGAACAAGATTGTTATTCATATTTCCGCCTCCCCATAAGTATTGGGGTATTGAACATCGACTTACACTGCCATCTGACGTGAGGTATAATACCATCTGGGAGTTCTCGGCGAGTCCGTCCAGTGTACCCAGTCTTCACTGAGCACCCGTATACCATCTCTGATGTCAAACACCAATGGATATGGGATCATCCATCGCCCATCTCATAGGTCGAGAAGCATATACGCTAGTCTACACTGGTATATCGATGCCCCGTCTCGATACACCCACGACTAGGGACCTTGAAGGATGTACTTTTGGACTACCATGTCCCCACTGGTATGATCCGCATCATAGTCCAGGTAGTCAAGTACACATCCTAAGGGCTTTACCAACATGTAACGATAAGACGGTATAAAGAGACCAGTATAGATGTTAAAGTAAAGTGCAACCAGATAGCATACTATCATATCGAGCAAGAATGTCCTCTCTATATATGTCCAAGCATCCAATATAATATACAAATACTGTACAATACTGGCCTCTAGGGTATACATACAACTAACAGTGGATCCGCGGCCCAATTGGAAGCATAGGGCTTCAATTTGGTACAATTGCTTCCTGATGTCTTCCTGGTATTTTAATGATTTATTGAATCTCACAATTTCTTCTATATTACTACCAGATCTCAAATCCTTGAGTTGGCGTCTTTTTAACAGCACTGTTTCACAAATTTGGCCTTTCTCCTGGAATTTCCTATACAGACTTCGAAACAAGTGTTGCGCAATACAAGGATGATGCGATGCCATGATAAACAGTCAATTTCCCTAAAAATGCCGGTTTTAGTATACAACACAGGTAATCTGGTATTTTAAGACTGTATTGCTAATATGTGCAATATGCAAACCGAACACTACTAGATGAGTGCAAATGATAGGGAAATTAACGTGTTAAAAATGCAGTATTTTCGACTGATCAAATTCCCCCAAAATTATTTTCGGTCGTCTCGAGCGAACTGTTTTATTAAAAAGAGAAGGAGAAAATAAAGAAAGAGAAAAACTAACTAGCACACTTTCGTAGGCAACACGATTGCACTGAGCACGTGCAACAAGCCTTTTAACCTCTAAGTGTCACTAGTAGGAGGAGTGTTGTCTTCTGAGGGTTTTCAGCGGATTGCACCCACAAAATCCAATAATAAAAAGAAGATCATGAATATTACATTTAAAGAAAAGAATTGTATAAGAAAAGCTTTGAAAATTAGGGTTTCCAACTAAGCTAGCTTTTCAATTGTCATGAGCCCTATCTAAATAGTCATGAAAAGATGTTAGAAATCACATAACCCCTCAATAAAACATCGTCTTATTCTTCATTCCTATCTTTCTTCTTAACATCGATCATATCACCCTACGTATGTGTAATAGACATCCCTACACCCGGAGAATTCAATTCAAGCTATCATACTCTTGTCCATCTGCCTCAGTACTTTTTAATTAATAAATATTTAGATGAGATTGCTCACACACTTTCATGCGACCGTTAATACTTCTTGAGGTACTAACCGACCAATTACTCATGTGCTTGCTTATACGGTGTTTTTCCTCGTCTTGCACCACCTAAGGCTTAGCAGTGACTACCGGACCAGTTGGTCTAAGGCACTAGGTGAAGAGGCGCCCTCGCTATATTTTTTTATTGCTGCCTTGGCAATAAAAAAACCAGTGTTCATTTTTCTGCACCATTTTTATATTTTCTTTATTTTTTTTATTTCCTTCATACATCGGCTTTTAGACAAGAGCATTTCAAGGTATCCTCTACTATCCCGAGTTTCAAGACGTGTGTAAGTGCGAATAGCAGGGTATCAACGTTCAAAATGTTTGGCTTCCAGAATAGAAACTATTTTTCAGACTTATTTTTATCCTCAGATTAGTGACTTCCTTCATCTTACTAACCCTTGGGACAACGGCTCATAACTACTTATTACTAGTTCGTATAAGAAAATTTCTAATTTTCTTGGTTTTCTTAAATTTTTCTAATCTCATGGATGTAATTTTTCACTATCTAATCTTTTATTATCTTATTTATGTACAAAAATATTTTATTTTTTGAAATTTTTTAAATTTTTATAGGTTTTCAAAATTGTTTTGTGCTTATGCAAAGTATGATGAAAATGATGTGAAAATAAGCACAAACCTCCCCCAAACTTGTTTTCAACAGTGTCCTCACTGTTGCCATCAGCTAAATCTCGAAAAACCTATAAGCTTGGGAGGAAATTTATTAAATGGTGGAAAAATATTTAAGTGAAGATCCTCCCCCAAACTTATTCTTGGCTCATCATT
Organism: Agapanthus africanus; assembly: GCA_030015575.1. Taxonomy (NCBI): domain Eukaryota; kingdom Viridiplantae; phylum Streptophyta; class Magnoliopsida; order Asparagales; family Amaryllidaceae; genus Agapanthus; species Agapanthus africanus. Next base: position 245,385,247 of record CM057350.1, read on the forward strand.
TTGTAAAAATTTTCTTTTCAAGAGCCAGAAAATATACCCCCCCCAAACTTGAGTTAAGCAATGTTAATCTTTTGAAAATCACATTAGGGGGTCAAAAATCAGTGGTCGATGCCAAGCTTTGCAAAGACTGAAAGTTAACACCAACTATTCAAAAAATTTATCAATGCAGTGCTCTGGTTGGTGGAAGAAGAAGTGGGGAAAGGGTAAGTGGTGGAATAGAATGTGTATGCGTCTCATTTTGGAGAGTCGATGCAGTGATTGTGATGGATTGCTCGCATTCTTTTTACAGTTTAGAAGAAGGGGTGGAGGTTCAATTTCATTAATTGGGAGATGATTCATCTCAATACCCGTGTCATTCAAAAATGCGAGTTCATCAGCGAAAATCTCCTCAAAAGTTTCATTAATACCCCGATGAATAATGTCATCACAAAGTGCGAGGTGATCTTCAGACTTTAAGAACAGTTCATAATCAGTGTTAGTTGTTGACCCGGACAACTCGGTAGAAGAGTCTGTATGTGTATGATACATAGTTGGATCAAACAACAACGTATGAATAGAGTCAAGATCGGTATCATGAGGATCATCAAATTCGCTACTGTCGACATCCATTAAGTCGACAGAACATACCTGAGCAGTAGGTTCGGAGGGTACACTTCCCAACTTGTAAATGTTCAGCTCAATTGACCTATTCCCGAAAGATAAGGTCATAGAACCATTACGACAGTTGATTATAGCGTTGGAAGTGGCCAAAAAGGGGAGACCTAAAATCACTGGAATTTGATTCCATGGGTTCGCTACAGGCTGTTTATCAAGTACAATAAAGTCCACAGGGAATACAAATTCCCCGATTTTTATTAACACATCCTCTAGTTCACCCCTAGGTTTGGTGCTAGATCGGTCAGCCATCTGGAGAGTTATGCTCGAAGGCTTTAACACTCCGATACCTAGTTGCTCGTAAACCGAATATGAAAGCAAGTTAACACTAGCGCCAAGGTCTAGTAGAGCACGGTTGATGTGTTTTTCCCCAATAGAAATAGAAATAGTAGGACAGCCAGGGTCCTTACGTTTCCTCGGTACTTGTTGGGAGAAAGCCGTGTCTACAGTCTTTGCCATGAATATCTTCTTGGGCACATGAGTCTTCCTCTTCCTAGTGCACAACTTCTTAAGGGTTTTCGCATAGGACGGAACTTGTTGGATGGCATCTAGGAGAGGGATGTTGATGTTAAGTTGCTTAAACATGTCCATAATCTTCTCCATATGTGGACTTGATTTGTTAGCCCTTAACCGATTAGGATAAGGTGCTTTAGCAATAAGCGCTGGGTCCATCATAAGAGAAGGAAGTGTGTGTGGACCCGATCCCAGAATAGAAGTGGGGATCGTCGGTGGTAGACTTGAAGAAAAGGGCTGAGGTGGCGAGCCTTGTGGGAAACGGAGAATAGGCTCGTGAGAAAGCGGTGGGGTAGAAGAACTGGGGTTTGAATTAGAAGTAGAAGTGGAAAGAAAGGTCTTAGCCGGGGTATCATCGATAGATTTTTCTGTGTCATCAATCTCTTCCCCAACATGATTGTCAAGCACTCTTTCAGATCTCAACGTGATTGCATTCACATGATGTGAATAGCCAGGATTGGGTAGAGGTTGAGCTGGAAGTTTCCCTTTCTCTCTTGCATTCATTTCAGCTTTTAATCGTGCAATTTCTTCTTCCATCGATTTAATACTCTGGCTTTGGGACGTAGAGTTTTTCTCAATTTTATCAACAGAAGACTTCATTTCAGCTGAAACTTGCATGATATTTGTTAAGACTAAATTCATGTATTGTGCAAATGAAGAGTATTCATCAGTCCTAAAGGATTAGACGATGCAGGTGTGTTGACCGGATTCTGGAAGTTTTGTGCTTGGAAGTGGTGCTGACTCAATGGAAGTGGTTGCTGTTGTGGTAGAGGGACCCTTTGAATGTTGTTTTTATTTGGAACCGTGTTTTGAGATTGCGATTGGTTCCAAGCAAAGTTAGGGTGATTCCTCCAACCCTGATTATATGTGGAAGAAAATGGATCGTTCCTAGGTCTTTGAAAAGCAGCATTGGTATGCTCGTGACCTTGAAACGGAGAATTAAGTGGACATTCTTCCGTCAAATAAGAAGGATCAGAACAGCATCCACATATAGTTTTGGAGAGTGACATTTGATTGAGGGCGGCGGCTAAAAATTTGTTTTCCATAGTCTCGAGTTTCTTATGTAAGGCTGAAATGTCAGCTCTAACTCCTATGGAAACATCCGATTGGTTATTGCCCCCCTAGACGATTGACTCACACCCTCCAACCGTAACGATTTTTCAGCGAAATTTTCTAGGAATTTCCAGGCTTCCCCATCATCTTTGGTCATGAAGTTGCCTTGACACATGGATTCAAGGGTCTGTCTTGTGTTAGGATTAATGCCCTCATAAATGATTTGGCATAGATCCCATCTGGGGATTCCGTGATGTGGACATTGAACTAACAGATCCTTAAAGCGTTCAAGACATTGTGATAATGTTTCATTTGGAAGCTGGGTGAATTGATTGATTTCGTTGCGGACTCGAGCTGTCTTATGATTTGGGTAGAATTTCTTAAGGAATGCTTTGACGAATTCTTCCCAATTTGAAATGGAATGTGCGGTTGTGTTATACAGCCACTTCTCGGCTATATCGCACAAGGTAAATGGGAGAAGTCGTAGACGCATAGCATCCACAGAAAGCTGTGAAGTACCCATCATTACGCATACATTTTCAAATTTGGTGATAAAGACATATGCGTCTTCAGACTCGAGACCGTGATATTTGGGTAGAATGTTGATGTATTGGGGTTTTATTTGAAAATTGTTCCCGTTGGCTGGTGGAATGGAGAGACAGGTCGAAAGAGGACCTCGTGTAGGATAGCACCGCTCTTGAAGAGAGATGCGGGGTGGATTCTGCGCACCAATGGACGACGACAGAGTAGTGGAAAAGAAGTTCGATGGAGAAGGATCCATCGATGTTGGTGTGGTGGTGGGTAAAGAAGAAATAAATTTATAAATACCGACTTTTGGGTCGATCAGGGGAACGCGGACTAAACGGGCACTAGAATACAGTGTCCAGCCTATATTGCACTAAAAAGGGTTAGTACAAGTGGCAGCGTGACTTATAATTAAGGGAAATGAATGAATGTGGTGTTTGTTTTGAAAAAATGATACGGATTTTTAAAAAAAAAATAATGCGATCACAACAAATGCAACAAGCAAAACCCTAAAATCTAGTGGTCACCTAGGTCAAAGCTCTAGACCGCTCTTAACTGCCAAAAGACAAGTCGCTGGATAAATCCTCCACTGCCTCTTTGTCTCTCCTGTGGCCAGGTAAGTGCCAGGTAAGTGCGAGGTTCTCCACTACGTATGTAGTGGGCCTAATTAAGCAACCACTAGCCTTCAACACACTTGCCTTAGACACCACAAAAGAAACGCGGATAAGCAATGAATTACCCACGGCCTTTTTCTGTCCTATGTGAGCGCGACGGTCCTTAGAGTCATCTCTAGATATTTTTTAGTTAATGAGGGTAAATGCGGATGCAAGTTTGTGATTCTTGGGGCTTAGGAAGGGTAATGAACTCCCCACCTAATTTGGATTTGGTCTTTGCCCCTAAATTTCCGTATTAATATGCAAACAACCAAAAATCAAAAACACGGACAATTTTTATATTGTTTTTTGCGGCGTTGCGATTTATTTGAAAAGAAACCTGAACAAAATTGTTATTGGAGCAGATGAGGGAGAAGATAAGAAAGTACAGGAGTCACCTGAGAAACTTTGTACACTGTAGCCTTAGGATAGCCACGTTTCCGCCGCGTAAGTCGCCTAATGCTGCGGATCCGCCACAGGTGAAGAAGAACACTGTACAAAATTTTCACAGCAGGCTCCTGTTCACTTACACAGCTCTCTGGAATGCTCTGAAATTTTTTTCTCAAGCTCCACAAATTCCAGATTTCCTCGCAACAAATCACAAAAACACGTTTAGGGTTTGTGCGAATTTAGATCTAAAAATATAGATGGAATAAACTTTTCAACTCAAATTTCAAAATTCGAACAATTAGCGCACTATCCCCGGCAACGGCACCATTTGATTAATCATTTCTTTGTGTGTCGGTTTAGAAAATTAATAGAATTCATAATCAAAGAATTATTTTGACCGCAATCAATAACGGTGTCGAATGTAGCACGTTAGTAAGTGCGGATCGTCCGCAGGGAAAGTGTAATCGTTCGTGTTTCGATTTTGATGAGTTGAAACTTCAAAGAAAAGAAACAATTCATGATTTGTAAATTGAATTTCAAGAATTAGAAAAATCTAGATCTAAGAAAACATTAAAATCAAGAATTGAGATGTGATGATTTCCAAACCAACAATCAAGATTCGAAGTGTGGCTCGTAGGAGTAGATCGGATCTATAGATGTGATGAGATCTAATGATTTCATATTCTTATCCATTAACGAATTGATACTAGATCGATGAAGATTTATCGAGGTTAAGGATCTTGCGAAGAAGCTAGGGTTTCCTCATCTTATCCTTTTTCCTTTCGATGAATCTCATTCACAAACTAGCTTCAAGTAAATCTAATGATCGATCGTTGATCTCTAGTTTCGAGCGAACACAATCAAGAAAGCATCGTCTTGAAACTAGATCATCGATCATTCGATTTACACGAATTTACAAACGTTATAGGATTTAAGAATTGTAAAAGAATCTAAATCATCATCATTCTATCGATCTTCTCGACTCCCTTACGAGCGGAGTTTTACTCAAACATTATCATAAAGCAAACATTCAAGAATCTAGATTGAATCATAATGCTTGAATTGAAAGATAAGCAAGTTAAAAGAATCTCACATTTATTTATTCAACAATTTGTTGCACTTTGCTCAAAGAACTACAAGAATTTGAGAAGGGAACAAGATCGTCGAATCTAGCGTTGCATCGGCTCCTTGAGTCGCGGATCGGCTTGGATCACATGCTCCGATGATGTCCGGCTTCGCTCCAAGAGGATCTAGGCTTCTTGCTTTGAGTGAACTCGGAATTCTTGATCTTGGATTGGAATTAGGGTTATGGTTTTGAGGCACAAATTGTGTCACTCAACTTGTGGGTGGAAGAGGAAGAGAGAACAACCAACCATCAACAACCATCAACAACCTCTATCATCCTAGATCTAGGCTCCCTTTTATAAGCTTTCATAACCCTAGATCTAGGATTCAAAAGTTGAATTTCCCTCCAAAAGTTTGTTAGCTAGAGTGGCTTCTAGAAGTAGTTTGTTGGACGGAAGCTTCTAGGCTCTAGGTTGTTAGTTGGCTTGCTTTGGAAGCTTGGAGGTTGATTAGCTTAATCATGATTAGCTTGATTTAATGATCCTTGCTGATCTGGCAGAAGCTTCGAGAGTTTTCTGGATATTGCATTGGCTTGCTGAGATGTATGCACTGAGAGAGGAATAATGAAGCAGAGAATTGTTGATGATGTGGCAAGTGCGCCACGGCAGTGCCCCGGCCTACTACTCGAGGCCAAAATGCGGAATAAAATTTTTTCTTAACTTTAACCGGCGCTACCGCGACAATAAAACCCGGATCGTGACCATTAACCTAATGCTAGCTAACAAGAGAAGGGGTGAGGGATATACCGAGCGATCCGTGTCCTCCGGTCTTCGTCTCCACTCCGATCTCCCGCGGAATCCTCGTCCGTCACCTCCTCGTCGAAAAGGGCACCACGTAGCCGGATTCTTTTACGGGCTCCCACCTCTGGACCGAGGCAACTCAGGCACGAAGTTGGCTAGCCGACGCGTCCAAGGGTACTGTAGGTTGTAGTGTAGAAAGCATGTCTCGATGCGGGTATGAAGTTGCCATGGATGTGGAGGTGCAGGAAGAAAATGAACTTTGGAAAAATGGAGCAATATTTTCTTGCAAGGAAATGAGATGAGGAAATATGCTACCCCTCAAAATGAACCTCTCTCTCACCCTCATCAAATTGTGGCCGGCCCCCCCTTTGGAAATATGGTGGAGGAAAAACGAACACAAGAAGGGAGGTGAGTGTAGGAAAAGCAGAAAAGGTGACCATAAGCAAAAGGTTATGATAACAATATCATATCAACATCAAATCCATCCTAATCCTTTCTAATCTCAATAAAGCAAGCCATCATGAAAAAGCAAAAATGCTTAACCTTTCATAATGCCACAAAAGCAAGAAACCCCTCCACAATAAGTTATTTGCAAACTTGCAAATAACCCCCTCCATCGAAAAGTCCGGCCGGGAAGGAACAAAGGAAAACCGACCGGAACCGAATGCAAACTGGCAACTTCAGAAAACTGAACCCGTAATAAATTACAGGAAAACCCCGCTACTGCATATACATGCCCGCATTTGTATTCCCACTGAATACAAATGCAAAGAGACAAAATCTACACAGTCTAATACTAGGATCCTGCTTAAGCCAAAGCCGGCCAGTAAAAACCGTCTGATCACGATTCGTGCAATACCGCACGTATCTGATGGAACCCTGCCATATCTCCATACGGCCTCTACAGCGTTTTGCCCGAAACTTGAATAACTGTCTGTGTGGTGGACTCTAAAGACGATTTAACCACTAGCACGTCAGAGGTATTAGCCATACGTGACGGGCTACCAGCTATTGACCAAAAGGGACATCGATGAGCGAACTCATCCTGACACCCTACTGAGCCTGTCAGTGAAAATATCCGTACAGTCCGGTCCGTTCGTCTATGAGTATCGCATGGTGGGCCTAGGGGGTTGGTAAAAGTCAGACCCCCAAAAGCGGTACAAGTCGTGTCGGAGTGTAGCCCAAAACACCCTGAGATACTACTGGAATACCTAACAGTAAATCTCCTGCCTCGGCCGAGGGCTTTGTGTAATGGCTCTCCTAGACACAGCGCGACCTCACCCCCAATACCGGGAGAGACGAACCCCTGCAGATCCGCTCACTGCCTCCATGTGGCTCGGGACTGTACCCAACTAAAACCTGTTTGCACGACTCCTTTGAGCCGTGGTAGGGTAGTAATCAAAGCACAGTGGGAACTCACACGAGACAAATGACGATCTCAGGTCGATGAACTAACCTGTATACATGTCACCAGGGAACTGCTATCTGACGTCTGGTATAATCCCAACTAGCATGTTACCGGCGAGTCCTGTCCGGTGTACTCATAACCCAATGAGCACCTGTATACATCTTAGGTGAACCATCTGACACCAGTGGCTTGTGAGACCGGCCACCGCCCTTCGTCGGGGCATCGACTATATACACTAGTCTACTAATGGAGTATCGATGCCCAGTCTCGAAACTCCCACGACTAGGGACCTTTTAAGGATATGCTTATAGACTCCAGCTCTCACGTATATGATCGCCCTCATACTGCTGGTAGTCAAGCAAGAATCCTAGGGGATCTATCAACGTGTAATAGCGACTCGTAAAGATAAAGATAAAGATAAACCAGATAGCATACTATCATCTTGAGTAAGACTATCCTACTAGGACAGGTCCTCCCTCAATCATTGCAATCATATGCCTGTGATCCAATAATTTACTCTGAGGGCACTATCTCCAACAATCTCCTACTTGCACTCAAGGCTAATTATTGTGATGTCGCATACTCACAGCCCGTGTGATACCGAACACCCAACTCCTCTACTAGTCAGTCTCACAAATCTCGTTTGTGAAACTATTGCGTTCGAGGAATAACCTCAGTGAGTGGATCCATTGTGATGTTTCATTCTATGTCTCTCTATATCTCAAGTTCGCGGAGAAAGCCATCTCCCGAAATGAGCAATACCTGTCTTAAAATGTGTCTGGATGTCTGATGGGACCTAGCTCATAAATGAACTCCAAATCCAAACTTCTTAGACTGTATCGTCAACTGAACTTAATCAGTATCCTGCGCCATGCCTTCCCTCAGTATCCACCTGGACCACCTGTCCAAAATACTGCCCCTCGTCAGAGGGAAAACTATAACTCTGACAGCCACTCTGTCATCCAGGTCACCTTGGAAGCCTGGAATGATAACCGTCTCCCGAAGGAGCCTGCCGTTATCAAATCCCTAGGACATTCACTTATGTCCTAAAACTGCTTCCGATCGTTTCTCCAGGATTGGATTAATATCAACTTATTGCATCTACTGCAAGAACAACATCTGGTGTGGTACTTGACATCTCATGATTAACTCAATTGCCTAAGCAAGTGATCTGCCAATCATGCGTATCCCTCTCCCCTTTAGTCTGTAAGACACCTTTAGAGAGGGTGACTCCATAACCTGCAGGTATACTACCGTGCCAGGAGTCGTCCATTCTAAAACACCTTTAGAATACTGTCTAAGTACCCAGATTGGGAAACTACCCAAATCTAGATCTAAAACCATAGATCTAGTAACCAGAATGTCTAATATAATATCCAAGTCCTTTGTGGAGAAACCACTGTGTGACAACCAAAGTTTAACCGATCGTAGTATAGGAATATCACTTCCTACTCTGTGTATGTCATCCAAATACAAGGACATCACACCCTACTACCTTCTTAACAGATCCATCCCCTATTATGATGAAGTCAAACCTATGACTGTCACATCAGAAATAGATGATCTATCTCCGCTATATCTGCTTTAGTCTATAAATAGACATAAGCCACCTGTCGACCAATGCTTCCGCTGCTCCCACTGACCACGAAAACCCTCTGGCAGAGTCATATACACGTACACTTCTAAAGCAAGTTTAGAACGATGCTATACCCATCCTCCTGCCGAGTCTCACAGTCTGGAATCAACAGCAATGGCAAGTCCAGGTAAACAAGAACCTCCCTGTCACCGTCCTTGAGGCTACCGGAGTACCTCTCGGGTGCCTGGGGTTACCCACCATATCTGCGGAGTGGCCAATGGAAAGTCAAACCAGATTGAATCTTTAGGTTCTTATCAAATCTTCAGCAATCGTTTGCGGTTCTGGAATCGCTTCCAGTTCTACCATACTCCTACTACCACTTTTCTGAAAAAATCCATTTCTTTAAAAATTGTGGCGAGTCAAGAACAATATCACTATTGATCTTGCAGATGGTAGAAAGTCATCCCTTGTCATAGCTTGGGTTAACCCACAAACAGCCATTACAGAAACGTGCCTTGAGTTATCCGGAGTCTGGTTTTAAGCATAAGCCGGACAACTCCCCGTACCTTAACAATGTCAAGATATGAACTGTTCTATATCCAATACAGAAACAGAGGCACTGATTTAATTGGAACCAGATTCAAATCATGCAGCTGTCTCCAGTGCATGTCAACTAAATGGAAGGAGGCCGATCAGCGTTACTCAACTTAGGAATGCTTCCAATTATGAGTAACCTGAAAGAGAAGCAAGTTCTCTTAATCATTACTATCAACTGAATACCATATACAAGTATCTACATCTTCGATCACCTTGAAGAATCCCGATACTTTCAATACCTGGTTCTCTACTTTATTCATATACCTATAACTTCTCAAAACTCAGACCCTGTGTTTCTACGAAACACCTGTCTAAGAACTAGAGAAGTCACAAGTAAACAGAATATAGTACGAGGACCAACCTCTTTGTCCTAATGGACACTGGACAATACACAATACTCTGTATAAGTCCTCTGAGTATAGTGACTCATTCACTGTGTGTCGTAGGTTGAAAACTGTACTTATGGTTAAAAAGAATTACACCGCTGTTCAATACTCCTTACCTAACCATCCACTTATATAGGTAAATGTCATCGACATAATTTCAAGAAGGTACATCTCACTCTATAAAAATAGACGTACAGATATATCAATTTGAAATTGGTGCATAACAACGGATACTCAAAACCAAATATTTGTCGTCCGGCAAACAACCCAGGTGACTTCCTCAAATATCACCAATTACAACGAATTCCGATATAATGAGGATGATCACCTAATTCCCAATAACTTACTCCCACTCAACATCTGTAAAACCATACAGATGTGAGAATCAAACCTGGAAAATACATACCCTGGAGCAAGTGTCTAATTGGGAAATCAGTTTTCTTTTAACAGTACACAGTGAAACTGAAACATTGAAATGTTTCGATGGGGTATCCTGGTAATCCTAGTAATGCCTCTTCCATTATCCAGATTCACAACTGTAACCGTATAATTCTTTTCCATCTCTTCATATCCCTTTATATGTCTTTAGTCATTACCTTCTGTACACCCCCTTAGGCCAAATGGTTTTCTTCCTTCCCTACCGATCGACACCAGCTTATGGTTTGGAAGAAGACTATCCAATAAGTATAATGGGTGTACTGTCCTTATCCTAGGAGCACTCGCAATGCGAGAGAAGATGAAGATAAAAGACAACCGAATAAACCTTATTCCTATTTCTCCTCAACCAGAATCCATCCCCGAACTGGAACAAGTTCCTTTCGAGTTCGTATATAACCATACGATGGAATATCCAAATAAACTGTGGATCTTCGTAGTGATACAGAGTGTCTTGGAGAAATACAAAGGTGATTTAGGATTGGCGAAGAAATACTTGGTTTGGTCGTGAATAGCAGTCGCAATTTACTTTGCCCTCTTACTAATCCCTTTCTTTGTCTTAACTTAATACCTTCTGTACACCATCATTATGCTAATTGGTTTTCTTCATTCCCCACCGTTCGGCACCAGCCTAAGGTTTGGAACAAGTCTATCCAATTTGTGTAATAGGTGTACTATTTCCTAAACCAAGGAGTACTCACAACCTGAGAGAAGGTAAAAGGAAAAGACAACTGAATAGTCCTATTCGTTTTCTCCAGAACCGGAAACCATCCTCGAATTCCTTCGAGTTCGTATATAACCATACGATGGTTTTGTCCAATGGAAGTGGACGTTCGTAGTAATACGGGGTGTCCTGGAGAAAAGGGTAAAAGTAGGAGTGGCAAAAATGTTTGCAACTCTGACAATCCAAAAGCCAGTGTTAAGAAGGTTCGGTTAATCTTGGTCACTGAGTCATAGTCTAGGGTCGGGTCAACGGTCGCTGCCAAAGAGAGAGAGAAAAGAAACACTCAGCGTGCACTCTAACCTAGATCAGAATGGTTATCACTTTATCTAATAAGGAAACCTCCCACTGTAACCTCAAATTCTTCTCAAAACCCGTAAGAAGAATTAGTCGGGATCACCCAAGGAGTAAACCAACTCATCAGTAGGAATCGGGATCCAACTATAATCGCATGATAACTTGACGGAATCCACTCAAGTCACCACACTCCAGAAGGTATGCGCATGCCTGGCAAGTTTCAGTTTCTTTAGAAACTCCCAATGTGTGTTTTTACCCCAAGGACCCAAGTGACCTTGACGAATAATCAACAAATCAAAAGGTCCTATTCAAGTTCAACCCGTCATTATCTTGATTGCGTTAAACCCACCCGCATGACCCTTGACGAATAATCAACAAAGTCGTTCAACTGTCCTAACCAATCCACATATCCATGCGACAGAAAGCATTACAGAGCTACCGCACACTACGCCTTAGCGAATAGCAACGACAAACGTAGCGCGAATACTATGCAATACTAATCCGAAATGACGGAGGGCTACGAATGGTTTTTGGCGAAAAACCTTATACCGTAATGAACTCGATATCGTTGAAGGAACTGGATATCTTTTTATAAAAATATAGTGACGAAAACCTTTGCTAAAGAGGTCACTCCCGGTGAAGCGATCTCGGCTCTTTCCCCATAGAATGAGGTGCAGGATATTCCAACTGAATACCACGATGCAAAGAAAAAGTAATCGGCTATAGTGAAGTTATTGCCCTGACGCAAACTTCTGTCCAAGGGGTCACACCAGGTGAAGGGATCTCGGCCCTTGCCTCGTCGACTGAGGAGCAAGATATTCCAACTGAATACCACTGTGCAAAACAAAAGTGAACGTCCTTGCAATAACATCTTTTTGAAAAATTGTTCCAACAACATCAGAATAGGTTTGTTAATTTTGCATTTGATCCGAATCAACGCAGTCCCATCATATGATCACACCAATAAAGAACAAAAATAATGATGTACGTATATGCCATCCGCATTCGCCACTGGGTCCCGTCATCACCCGTTAAGTTACTTAACTAACGACAGAGCGGGGACTGGACTAGCGCGGATGCAAAACATATACAACATCTACTAGTATATATATATAATATTTAATTTTCGCTCTAGGCGTGATAAAATGCAACATCACAGAAATGTAACCAGCATCACAGAACAATACAGATATCTGGAAGCCCCGGGTTTCACAGAGCCGCTGCTGAAACCCGGCGTTCCCCTGATCGTGTGGATAGCCTGTGCAATGAAAATCCTAGACCCCTACGGGCGCGGCAAGTTACCCGCCAAAACCTGAAGCGAGGCATCCCCCTTCAGCAACGTGAATGGACCACCCAGCACTTCACGGAATCCGGTAACTTGGGCACCCCTCCTGGGTCAACCTGTACCCTCTACGAGTGCGGCGAATAGCCCTGCCAATTCTAGAGTAAAGCCTCCTCCGTCTCAACGCCATGAGATGCGGGCTTGTTTCCCTCTAGAACCCGGCTATCCGTGCACCCCTCCGCGGGGTAATCCTAGTACAGAAAATAAAATATACATACAACGGGTACATCGACCGTAACCTGGTCGTGCCCCAAAAGAATAATACAAACAGGCAGTGACGGCAGTCCACATGTCGGACGCTCGCCCCGCAATATCAAATGTACATATAAAACAAAACTGTACTACCGCTGCAACCAGGCTATCCCCACGACCGATCCGCAACAACACAGCACAATCACAGAACATCAACGTGAATGTCACGTTCGCAAATCCGTCTAACCGGGCTATAGCAGTTTGACAGGATTTACCGATCAAGTGACATTCACGGTCGCAGATATAATGTAAATACTGTGAACTAATGTGTTTAAACTTTTCGATCGATCAAATTTATCGAAGTGGGCCCCAAGCATTACTGTAGCACTTAAAGAGAGTCTAGGCCCAAAAAGAATATTCCAAAAACCCCATTTTCAACCCAGGAGCTCACTGCAAATATTTGGTCCAATGAATAGTAAAAATGGCCGCGGAACCGCGGCAAATACGTGAGTTTGGCCGCGGTTCCTCGGTGGAATAGTGAGATCACGCGACCAAATTTTCACAGAATGCTTAGAATTGCCTGCACATGTCACTGCAATGTACTGAAAAATTTTGGAGCCAAAAAAATTTCGACAGAAAACTGTGCAAATGAAAATGGGTTTTCGGAAAATCCGTTCGATCGAACTTGTAAACACGTTAGAGCAAGATAGACTAGGTTAATGGCGTGGCTCTGATACCATGTTGCGCCACGGCAGCGCCCCGGACTACTACTCGAGTCCAAAATGCGGAATCAAAATTTTTCTTAACTTTAACCGGCGCTACCGCGGACAATAAAACCCGGATCGTGACCATTAACCTAATGCTAGCTAACAAGAGAAGGGGTGAGGGATATACCCAGCGATCCGTGTCCTCCGGTCTTCGTCTCCACTCCGATCTCCCGCGGAATCCTCGTCCGTCACCTCCTCGTCGAAAAGGGCACCACGTAGCCGGATTCTTTTACGGGCTCCCACCTCTGGACCGAGGCAACTCGGGCGCGAAGTTGGCTAGCCGACGCGTCCAAGGGTACTGTAGGTTGTAGTGTAGAAAGCATGTCTCGATGCGGGTATGAAGTTGCCATGGATGTGGAGGTGTAGGAAGAAAATGAACTTTGGAAAAATGGAGATATATTTTCTTGCAAGGAAATGAGATGAGGAAATATGCTACCCCTCAAAATGAACCTCTCTCTCACCCTCATCAAATTGTGGCCCGCCCCCTTGGAAATATGGTGGAGGAAAAACGAACACAAGAAGGGAGGTGAGTTTAGGAAAAGCAGAAAAGGTGACCATAAGCAAAAGGTTATGATAACAATATCATATCAACATCAAATCCATCCTAATCCTTTCTAATCTCAATAAAGCAAGCCATCATGAAAAAGCAAAGATGCTTAACCTTTCATAATGCCACAAAAGCAAGAAACCCCTCCACAATAAGTTATTTGCAAACTTGCAAATAACCCCCTCCATCGAAAAGTCCGGCCGGGAAGGAACAAAGGAAAACCGACCGGAACGGAATGCAAACTGGCAACTTCAGAAAACTGAACCCGTAATAAATTACAGGAAAACCCCGCTACTGCATATACATGCCCGCATTTGTATTCCCACTGAATACAAATGCAAAGAGACAAAATCTACACTGTCTAATACTAGGATCCGGATTAAGCCAAAGCCGGCTAGTAAAAACCGTCCGATCACGATTCGTGCAATACCACACGTATCTGATCGAACCCTGCCATATCTCCATACGGCCTCTATAGCGTTTCGCCCAAAACTTGAGTAACTGTCTGTGTGGTGGACTCTAAAGACTCGTCAATACTATGGCTGTGGATTTAACCACTAGCACGTCAGAGGTATTAGCCATACGTGACGGGCTACCGGCTATTGACCAAAAGGGACGTCGATGAGCGAACTCATCCTGACACTCTACTGAGCCTGTCAGTGACAATATCCATACAGTCCGGTCCGTTCGTCTATGAGTATCGCATGGCGGGCCTAGGGGGTTGGTAAAAGTCAGACCACCAAAAGCGGTACAAGTCGTGTCGGAGTGTAGCCCAGAACACCCTGAGATACTACTGGAATACCTACCAGTAAATCTCCTGCCTCGGCCAAGGGCTTTGTGTAATGGCTCTCCTAGACACAGCGCGACCTCACCCCCAATACCGGGAGAGACGAACCCCTGCAGATCCGCTCACTGCCTCCATGTCGCTCGGGACTGTACCCAACTAAAACCTGTTTGCATGACTCCTTTGAGCCATGGTAGGGTAGTAATCAAAGCACAGTGGGAACTCACACGAGACAAATGACGATCTCAGGTCGATGAACTAACCTGTACACATGTCACCAGGGAACTGCTATCTGACGTCTGGTATAATCCCAACTAGCATGTTCCCGGCGAGTCCTGTCCGGTGTACTCATAACCCAATGAGCACCTGTATACATCTTAGGTGAACCAACTGACACCAGTGGCTTGTGAGACCGGCCACCGCCCCTCGTCGGGGTCTCGACTGTATACACTAGTCTACTAATGGAGTATCGATGCCCAGTCTCGAAACTCCCACGACTAGGGACCTTTTAAGGATGTGCTTATAGACTCCAGCTCTCACGTATATGATCGCCCTCATACTGCTGGTAGTCAAGAAAGAATCCTAGGGGCTCTATCAACGTGTAATAGCGACTCGTAAGGTCACCTAAAGCAGTACCCGATGATAAAGATAAACTAGATAGCATACTATCATCTTGAGTAAGACTGTCCAACTAGGACAGGTCCTCCCTCAATCATTGCAATCACGTGCCTGTGATCCAATAATTGACTCTGAGAGCACTATCTCCAACAGCAAGACCGCCGCGGATCCGCGGCACGAGCCAGCTTAGGCCGCGGATCTGCGGCCCAATAGGAGGCTTAGGGCTTCAATTTGGTACAGTTGCTTCCTGATGTCTTCCTGGTATTTTTATGATATATTGAATCTCACAATTCCTTCTAGATTACTACCAGATCTCAAATCCTTGAGTTGGCGTCTATTTAACAGCACTGTTTCACAAATTTGGCCTTTCTCATGGAATTTCCTGCACAGACATCGAAACATGTGTTGCGCAATACAAGGATGATGTGATACCATGATTAACAGTCAATTTCCCTAAAAATGCCAGTTTTAGTATACAACACTGATAATCTGGTATTTTACGACTGTTTTTCTAATATGTGCAATATGCAAACCGAACACTACTAGATGAGTGCAAATGATAAGGAAATTGACGTGTTAAAAATGCAGTATTTTCGACTGATCAATAAGATGTCAAAAACTAAACCGGGAGTTTGTTGCATCTGCCAGTTTCGCTAAAGAGGTCACTCCCGGTGAAGTGATCTCGGCTCTTTCCTCATCGAATAAGGTGCAGGGTATATCATATATACCGCTATGCAGAGCAAAACTGTATATACCCTTTTTATAAAGTTTTGATTCTACAACATATTTTAGGTTTCTTTTCTCTTTATTAATCTCATTAATATATCCTATCAGCTTATGCTTCCTAAGCATCACAGAAGAAACGAAAGCTGTAATATTTATATATCAGCATATATATATATATATATATATATATAGTATAAGCACTCGTCTCAGACAGTAATATGATCTCATCACAGAACATTGCAGCAGAAGAACATATATGAAATATTGGATATACTAGGATGTCCGTGTTTTAATACGAGCCTGTATAAAACACGGATTCCACGGTCGCGATGAATAGCCAAACCCACATCCCTAGACTCCTACGAGAGCGGCAAGCAACACTGCCAATTCTAGGGTTAGGAAACCCGGTCTCGACTCCTCGAGATGGCCTTCCACTGGAGCCTAGAACCCGGTTACTTATGCTTCCCTCCTTGGATCTACCTAATGCGGAAAAGTAAATAATATACACTGGTGACATCAACCTCATCCCGGAAGTGCCCCAATAAAAGAATATTACATACAAATGAATTTTACATAAATGAAAATAAAAACCCTCATCTCATATAAAACTCCCGGCTATTCAGAACACGACAATCCAATATAACATATCACTGCAACACATAATATCTCATATCACCAACATAAGCAAGTATGCGTATCCCGATTGTCGTTGATGTATAGCAACGAAGCCGGCGATACCCCACATACTACGCTTACGGTCACAGAAAAGAAAGTGTGAAACTACAACATTTGGATTACACATTCTCTTTAGACATCATAAATCCGAAATATCACATACTTCGCATTTCATGCCTACCTATATGAATTCCACATATTGTATCACATTCCAGATAAATAGACAATATTAAACTTTCCGATCGAATAATCAAATACCCAAGATTTCCTAAATAGCACAACACTTGAGCTGAGTTCAAAAAATTCCAGAATATGTCACAGTACCAATGGTCCAGCCGTAGAAGGGTCAAGCCAACGCCTCACATGTGGCAACGTCGTACTGCCCCAAACCCTAAGGTTTAGAGGCGGTTCAGACGGTCACATAATCGAGTTAAGGTTTGTGTTCTTCTAGAGGGTCCACCGCGTTACTTGCACGTTTTTTCCGAAAGATTTAACCTCAAGAAAAATTCAACACTTGAAAGTTTTTCGTGCCGGGAAAAAGTGAGTTAATGATATCCGTTCGAACATTTTAACAGTTTCTAAAATATCAGGAAAACAGAACGAAGTATAACTTTCCGATCGAATCTACGATTACATAAAAATCCCAAGAACACTCAACACTTGAGTGAGATTAAAAATACCCAGAAGCAGCTACAAATACTTACGGATATATCCACCAGACACTTGTCCTCAATTCCCACATATGGCCGCGGAACCGCCGCGACAAGCATGTTCTTGCCGCTGTTCCGTGGCCCTTTGAGAGCCTTGGGGGGTCTTATTTCAGGGTTATCCTTAGAATTCCCTGCTGATTTTTTTGATTATTTTTAATGCAGAAAAAATCACATTTTGACAAAATTTCCAGAGAGGGGGTCAATTTCGACGTATCGGGGTTCGATCGGACTTTTAACTTCGTATACACGTCGCCTAATGCTCTAGCTAGTCTCGGATACCACTGTAGGGTTCCTAGGCACTAATACAAGGGTCTATAAGGCATCAATCATGCCTGATTTAAAATTTAGACATGCCGAACAACCCAAAGGCGGGATCTTTGCTAGATTATTAGGGTTTAACATGCAAGTAAACATCTTTATAACTAAGAGTGAGGGATTACAACCTTTGTAGTCCGTTCCTTCGCTTCATAAGCTCAGAGTAGAAGTCCCTTCGCCGCGATCCATGATCTCCCGGACTCAAGAGAGGCTCCACAACCCGAATGGTCCATGCTAGCTTGTAGTCTTCCTTTTCTCCGATAATCTACCTCGAAGTTCCTTTAACTCAAGCTCTTTCTCACTAATGAGGTGAGTACCCTAATCTAATTAGCTAGATTAGATGAGGATGATGAAGTAGGATTTTTGCTCTCTTTTATTATCAAATTCTCACACTAAATCATCACATAAAGAAAACCAAGAAAGCTTTCTCAAAGCTCAAGGAAGAAGAAAAGAATGAAATTCCTTTTGTGATGAATAATGAACAAAATTGAAGTGATAATTACAAATGCAACCATGGTTCTATATGAGAAGGCTAACCCATGTAGAGACTTAACCTAGGGTGAAGGGTTTGGGTTTGGTTAACAATGACTCCACAAAAATACAAAGAGAAAAGATAAAGTCAAAGCTTCATTAAGCTTCATGAAAGCTCAGGAAAAAAGCTAACCCAAATGCTAACCCTGTTAGTGTATATGCCCTAGAGGCCATTACTGTATCATACTAGTATGTATATTACTTGATGGAAGCTTGGGATACTCACAGTTGTACAGACAATCTTGCTCAATATAGTAGTATGCTACTTGGTTTGTCTCTGCTTTAATGTGTACATGTGTGTTTATTTATTATATCACCTATACGCATTAGTAGAGCCCTTAGGATCTTTGCTTGATTACAGGCGTTGTGATGGCGATCACACTCGTGGGGGCTGGGTAATCTACAAGCACATCCTTATACACGTCCCTAGTCGTGGGATTATCGTGACAGGGCATCGATACTCCGGAGTAGACTAGCATATGCGCTTCTCATCCCAGCACGGGAAACGGTCTGTCCCACAGCCGTCAGTACGTCGTACTTGAGATAGTATGTGGGTGCTCGTTAGGTTACGAGTACACTGGACATGACTCATCGGGAACTGATGGTTGGTATTATACCTATCGTCGGTTATCAGTTCCCAGGTGACATGAGTACAGCTTAGTCCGCTGACTTGACACTGTCACTTCGCCTCGAGTGTGTTCCCACTGTTCCTTGATTACTACCCTACCACGGCTCTATTGACAGGTAGTAGTTGGGTGCAGTCCCGAAGCACTTGGAGGCAGTGACGGTTAGACAGGATTCGTCTCTCCCGGTATTGGGGGTTGACATCGCGCTGTGTCTAGGAGAGCCATTACACAAGTAGTCCCTGGCCAGGGCAAGCGAGATATACTGGTAGGTTTCTAGTGTTATCTCAGGGTGTTCTAGGATTCACTCCGACACGACTTTGTAGGGTTCCTAGGCATCCTAATGAAGTCTCACAAGGCAACGAACATGCCAATTTCAAAAAAATGGTGCCGAGAAACCCTAGACTACGGATCGTCGCTAGAATTCTAGGCGAAACGGAAAACTAGTTAACTATTTAACTATAGGTTAGATGCTACAACCTTTGTAGATCCGGATTTCCGCCTCCTTAGCTCCACGCGGTCATGCCCTCGCTGTCCATCATGAATCCTCGACTCGATCATCGGCTTCATCGGGAAAACAAGCGGAATAGGTCGTCGGCTTTGTGTCAAAGACGATCTACCTCGAGGCTTCGCAAGTTCAAGCTCCGACTTCACAAACTTGTGAAACTTGTGAAGTAAACACCCAAAACAACTTGGCAAGAGGTAGAGGGTGAAGAAATAGGAGGTGGGTTCTCTTTAGAATTGGATTTATCTCACTTTAGCTCAAGTTGCCATTGATGCACCTTGAGCTTTTCTTGAAGAAGAAGATGGAGCTCAAGAAAATATATGATAAGTCTTATGATAAAAATAAATTTAAAACAATACTTATCATATCTAAACCAAGGTTAAGTGTAGAGAATAAACCATGGTCATTTGGAGAGTTAGGGTTAAGCATGAGGACAAGAATGGTTGCATAAAGTCAAGGCTTCATGAAGCTTCAACATAAAACAAACTTAGCCACCATTCTTATCATAACTCATTTCTAAATAAATAATCAAATAAATAAATGATAAAGCAAAACCCTAATGACCCAATTAACCATGGTTTAATTCTATGCATTTAACCAAATGATCAAGTATCATCAAACATGATACAAAGATGTGCACTAAAGTATATCACATATACAACATGTACATCAAGTGAGAGTAATCCGTTTAAAGTGAACCAATACTAGTTAATGTAAAGCAATATATCAAATATATAATTATACATTAAATCATTAAATCAACACTTGATTCAATGATCCGGTTATATCGCATACAACCGACTAGTATCTAATGTATCGATTTATCGAATCAATGATTCGATAACTAGGTCATATCGAATATAACCAATCGAAACATATATCGCGAGAATGAAATGCGGTATCACATACACGCATTATTCTCGGTCCTGCACATATCTCATATGCGCTCCTATTTCGTTTCGCTTGAGCCAGGAAACCTCTGTGTAGGACTCTAAAGACTCGTCAATACGCCGGTAGCAGATGATGATCATATCAAGCACCCACAAGCCGCAAGCGGTCTGCTAAACGTAACGGCCACCCGGGTATTGAGCGATCAGAAGATCGACGAGCTAGCCCGCTCACACTCCTGCGAATCCGACCAGTAACACTTACCATACAGTCCGGTCTCTTCGTCTGATACGTCGCATATCAAGTCTAGGGGTGGTAAACGTCAGACCCCAATAACCCGATAAGTCGTGCCGATGTGAGGCTCGTAAAGGGTCGAGAAACTACTGGTAACACTTACCAGCAAATCTCTGATCAGCTCTGGCCAGGGACTTCCCTGTTACGGCCAATCGAGCACAGCGCAATATCAACCCCCAATACCGGGAGAGACGAAACCCCTCCTATCGCTCATTGCCTCCATGTGACTCGGGACTGTGCCCAAGGACCACCGTTTTGCACGCCCTCATGGACGTGGTAAGGTGGAGATCAAAGCACAGTGGGAATCACACAAGACTCTATGGCGATCTCGGGTCTACAGACTAACCTGTACAAGTGTCACCTGAGAACTGCCATCTGACGTGAGGTATAATACCATCTGGGAGTTCTCGGCGAGTCCGTCCAGTGTACCCAGTCTCCACTGAGCACCCGTATACCATCTCTGATGTCAAACACCAATGGATATGGGATCATCCATCGCCCATCATATGGGTCGAGAAGCGTATACGCTAGTCTACACTGGTATATCGATGCCCCGTCTCGATACACCCACGACTAGGGACCTTGAAGGATGTACTTATGGACTACCATGTCCCCACTAGTATGATCTGCATCATAGTCTAGGTAGTCAAGTACAAATCCTAAGGGCTTTACCAACATGTAACGATAATACAGTATAAAGATTCTAGTGTACATGTTAAGATAAAGAGCAACCAGATAGCATACTATCATGTCGAGCAAGAAAGTCATCTCTATATATGTCCAAGCATCCAATATAATATACAACATCTGTACAATACTGGCCTCTAGGGCATACATACAACTAACAATCTCCCACTTGCACTAGGGCCAGCTACTGTAGTATCGCATACCGAGCATCCCGAAGAGTCTCTCAAACTGTGTCTGGGGAATGGCCTTCGTGAGTGGATCCGCCGTGTTGTTCTTCGTGTCTACCCTCCTGACCTCGATCTCCCGGCGATCAACTATCTCCCGGATCAGGTGATACCGCCTCAGAATATGCCTGGATCGCTGATGGGACCTGGGTTCCTTGGCCAAAGCCACCGCTCCATTGTTATCGCAATACAAAGGTATTGGATGCTCAATGGATGGAACCACTCCAAGTTCAGTAATGAACTTCTTGATCCAGACAGCCTCTTTGGCAGCATCGTTGGCAGCGATGTATTCAGCCTCCATCGTCGAGTCTGCCACGGTTTCCTGCTTGGAACTCTTCCAGCTAACCGCCCCTCCGTAAAGGGTAAAGACAAAGCCCGACTGCGACTTAGAGTCGTCCTTATTACTCTGGAAGCTCGAATCGGTAAAGGACTCCACTTGGAGTTCTCCGTTAGCATACACCAAGAACATATCTCTAGTCCTTCGCAAGTACTTGAGAATGCTCTTCACAGCTGTCCAGTGACTCTCTCCAGGATCAGCTTGATACCTGCTCACTATACTTAGTGAGTATGCTACATCGGGTCGGGTACATAGCATCGCATATATGATAGAGCCTACTGCCGAAGCATAGGGTATACCTTGCATGGAGCTCTCTCCAAATCAGTCTTGGGAGATATCTCTTTTGAGAGAGCGACTCCAGAGATCGTGGGCAAGTTCCCACGCTTGGACTCTTCCATACTAAACCTCTTTAGTATGGTGTCAATATACCTGGATTGGGACAATCCCAAAATCCTTTTGGATCTATCTCTATAGATCCTAATTCCCAATATGCAGGAGGCATCACCAAGATCTTTCATTGAGAATCTTTGTGATAAGAAGAGCTTGACCGATTGCAGCATAGGAATATCATTTCCTATCAAGAGTATATCGTCCACGTATAATACGAGGAAGACAACCTTACTCTCTGCCACCTTCTTGTAGATACAAGGTTCATCTGGATTTTTGACGAAATCAAACTCTTTGATAACGACGTCAAAGCAGATGTTCCAACTCAGCGATGCTTGCTTTAATCCATAAATGGATTTAAGCAGCTTGCACACCTTCCCGCTGCTCCCACTGTCTACGAAGCCCTCTGGCTAAGTCATGTACATGCACTCTTCTAAATCACCGTTTAGAAAGGCGGTCTTAACATCCATTTGCCAGATTTCGTAATCATGATATGCAGCGATGGCAAGCATGATCCGGATGGATTTAAGCATAGCCACTGGAGAAAAGGTCTCGTCATAGTCCACACCTGGTCTTTGACGAAAACCCTTTGCTACAAGTCTAGCTTTGAAAGTCTCCACTTTTCCATCTACACCAAGTTTCTTCTTAAAGATCCACTTGCTCCCAATGGGTTTTACCCCTTCAGGAGCAACTTCCAAAGTCCATACTTTGTTGGTGTACATGGAATCCATCTCGGACCGCATAGCATCCAGCCATTTCACTGAGTCCCCACTCGTGATGGCCTGCTCGAAGCTAGTTGGGTCATCATCCTCCATGATGCAATCCTCACTACCACCATCAATGAGAAAACCATAGTATCTCTCAGGTGGACGAGAAACCCTACTAGATCGGCGGAGAGGCTGGGGTACGTCGGGCACCACTGAATCCTCTGGTTCTACTAAATTGTCAATTGCAGTTTGTGGTGCTGGAACCTCTTCCAGCTCTACCTCTTTGCCATTAATTTCTTTTGCAAGAAATTCCCTTTCCAAAAAGGTGGCATGTTGAGCAACAAACACTCTTTGTTCCTCAGCTTGGTAGAAAAAATATCCTTGAGAATTCTTAGGATATCCCACAAACTTGCAAAGGACTGATCGTGCCTCGAGTTTGTCCGGATTTTGCTTTTTGACATAGGCCGGACAACCCCATATCTTAATTCGCTTAAAATATGGTCTCTTCCCACTCCATATCTCATATGGTGTGGTAGGTACAGATTTAGACGGAACAAGATTCAATAGGTATATGGCTGTCTCAAGCGCATACCCCCAAAAGGAAATAGGTAACTCAGCATTACTCATCATTGAACGCACCATATCTAATAGGGTGCGATTCCTTCGTTCCGATACACCGTTGTGCTGTGGTGTATAAGGAGTAGTAAGCTGAGAGAGAATCCCATTCTCTTTTAGATAATCCAGGAATTCACTGCTTAAGTATTCACCTCCTCGATCAGATCGAAGAACCTTAATACTTTTGCCCGTTTGGTTCTCTACCTCGTGCTTATATTCTTTGAATTTCTCAAAAGCTTCAGACTTGTGTTTCAACAGGAACACATTCCCGTATCTAGAGAGATCGTCAGTGAATGTAATGAAGTAGGAAGAACCATTTCTGGCGTGTGTAGACATTGGACCGCATACATCACTATGCACCAGTCCCAAGAGTTCAGTAACTCTTTCTCCGTGTCCTTTAAATGGAGTTTTGGTCATTTTTCCTTTGAGACATGAATGGCAAGTGTCATAAGATGATAATTCGAATGAATTCAAATATCCGTTCTTATGCAACTTAGCTAGTCGTGTCTCATTGATATGGCCAAGTCTACAGTGCCACAAGAAGGATTCGTTCATTTCTGAGCTTTTCCTTTTGTGTGTGTTTTGTATATTGAAGACTGTATTTTGATTGAGAATGAATATGCCATTATGTAGCGAGCCTGATGCAATCAACCTTTGATCTAGGAATATGTTCATAACATTATCCTTTACTACAAAATTATAACCTTCTTTACTTAATAAAGAAACTGATATAATGTTGCACATCATGTTCGGTATATAATAGCACTCATTCAGGACTAGTGTATCACCATTTGGTAATACCAGGTGATATATGCCAACTGCTTTGGCTGCAACATTTGCCCCATTCCCTACATGAACGGAATGTTCACCTTTTCTCAGTTCTCTACCTTTTCGCAGCCCATGTAACATCTTACATATGTGGGATCCTGACCCGGTATCTAATACCCAGGACGTAGGGTGAACTGAGAAACAGTTCTCAATAACAAACACACCCGAAGATGATGCATCAACATGCATGTTCTCCATTTGGGCGGTGTGAGAATCCAGATATTCTCCTGTTTCCTGTTCAGTCTTATAACATTTATAAGATAGAACGGGTCCAACGTTCCCCTGCATAGTATAACATGCGGGTTCGGTCAATACATCCATATTATTATCTTCATTAGGGCATGAAATGGTCGCTACCTGGAGAGAGAGAGAAGAAAACACTTTAGCGTATGCTCGTGCAAGATCAGATTGGTTATTATCTTATCTAATCAGGATGGCTCCCACTGTTTTTTATCAAATCTTCCTCCAAACCCTAAAAGGAAAGACTAGCCGGGATTAATTACACACTACAAGTTCGCCAATCTTTCAGCCAGGCCAGTGTCGGTACTTTGAGGGAGGTCCCCCGTGCTTTCACACGAACCTAATTACTGTAAACCTCGTTTTCCTAGAGGCGTAACCTCGTTAACACCTTTCTAGACACCTACTTGATCGGCTAATTGTAATGTGTAAAACTCTCCCAGAAGTAACTCTTACTCGCAGTGGGTATCGGGATCCAACTATCTCATAGAAGGTATGCAATCTCATTGCAAATTTCAACACTTGAAATTCCCGATAATCTTTTGCCCCAGCGATCTATGACCTTGACTAAGTCAACAAACCATAGACCGCAAGTAAAGTTCAACCCGTCATTTCCTGATTGAATTAAACCCACCCGCACGACCCTTGACTAAGTCAACAAGGCCGCACTACTACCCTAATCCAATCTGCATCATATGCATAAACAGATAAATAGTAATCAGCTACCGCACACTACGCCTTGACTGAGTCAACAAACGCAGCACGAATACTAACTATTACTTATCTGAAATGACGGAGGGCTACGTCAGGTTTTTAAGAAAACCCTTTGCGTAATGAACTTTATATCGTTGTAGAATCAAATGAAGTTTTGAAATGGAGTGATTTTGAGGCTTTTCTAGTTTTGCTAAAGGAGTCACTCCCGGCGAAGGGATCTCGGTCCTTTCCTCGTCGAATGAGGTGCGGGATATATCATATATATCGCTGTGCAAAGCAAAAAACCAAAAAGCAGTCAAAAGCATACCGAGTGTGTAGCATCTGCCAGTTATTGCTAAAGGAGTCACTCCCGGTGAAGGGATCTCGGTCCTTTCCTCATCGAATAAGGTGCAGGGTATATCATATATACCGCTATGCAAAGCAAGAACTGTAGCTACCTGTTTTATTTTAAAATTCGATTCCACAACATCTTAGGTTTCTTTCTTTCATTAATCACATTAATGAAGTCCCATCATTTAAATACCTAAACATCACAGATAGATATGACGTACACTTATGCCATCCGCATTCGCCTCGATGTCCCCTCGTGCACCGTTAGGTTAGGTAACTAACGACAGAGTAGGGCAGGGCTAGCGCGGGTGTAAAACATAAGTAACGTCTATATAATATATCATATATACTATATACTATATCCATCACAGAATCACATCACAGATATCGCAGCAGAATAAATATATGGAATATTGGATATACTAGGACGTCCGTGTTTTCAATACGAGCCAGTATAAAACACGGATTCCACGGTCGTGATGAATAGCCAATCCCACACCCCTAGACCCCTACGAGAGCGGCAAGCAACCCTGCCAATTCTAGGGTTAGGAGACCCGGACTCGACTCCTCGAGTTGGTCTCCCACTGGACCCCAGAACCCGGTTACTTGTGCTCCCCTCCTTGGGTCTATCCTAATGCGGAAAGGTAAATAATATACAAAGGGTGACAGCTTCCGCTACCTGGAAGTGCCCCAAATAAAAGAATATCACATACAAGTTTTTACATGAATGAAAATGGAAAACACTCATCTCACATAAAAAACCCCGGCTATTCAAACACGACGATCCAATATAACATATCCAGCAACACATAACATCACATGTCATCAACGTAAGTAAATATGTCCATCCCAATTGTCGTTGACATATAGCAACGAAACCGGCGATATCACATATTACACTTACGGTCACAGAAAAGAAAGTGTAAAACTACAACAGTTGGAATCCGCAACCTCTTTAGACATCACATGCCTAACAGTTACAAACCCCGCATTTTAGTCTCATTATCGAAAACTCTTTTCAATATCGTATGGGACTAAACTGCTAGATTTATAACATTCATCCAGTTATCTCATAACTGTTTGTGAATTCCAATTATTGTATCCAATTCCGGATAAATAGAATATATTAAACTTTCCGATCGAACATTCGAACACCCAAGTTTTCCCGACACCTATCAACACATGAAATAGGTTCAAAGACATTCACTTCATGCCTCAGTACCAACGGTCCAGCCATAGAAGGGTCAAGCCAACGCCTCACATGTGGCACGCCGTACTGCCCCAAACCCGAAGGTTCAAAGGGCAGTTCAAGACTGTCACATAATCGAGTTAAGGTTTGTTGTCTTCTAGAGGGACCATCGCGTTACTTGCACTACTCAGAACGTCTTTTAACCACAGAAAAATCCAACACTTGGAATTTTTCGGCAGGGGAAAAGTTGGGTATTTGTATCCGGTCAAACTTTTTAACATATTCTACAGTTATCTGGAAAAACACTTAGACAAAGTTTGATATTCCGATCGAATCGTCGATTCCCAATATAACCCCAGAGCACTCAACCCTTAAATCAAATTAAAAATACCCAGAAAACTCACCAGAATTTATCGGGTATTACTGTGCAGTGAAACATGGCTGACGTCACTATATGGCCGCGGAACAGCGGCAGAATCCATGCTTCTGCCGCTCTTCCGCGGCTCATGGAACTGTTCATGGGAAACGTTTTACACAGTAATTCTTAGAATTCTTTGGTGAATTTTTTAAGCATTTTTAATATCAAAAATTCCCAGATTTCAGAAAATGTCCAGAGAGCTCTTGGGTATCGGGGTTTCGGGTTCGTTCGGACTTCAAAATCCGTCTAGACTTCGCCTAAGGCTCTAGCTAGGCTCTGATACCACTGTAGGGTTCCTAGGCATCCTAATGAAGTCTCACAAGGCATCGAACATGCCAATTTCAAAAAAATGGTGCCGAGAAACCCTAGACTACGGATCGTCGCTAGAATTCTAGGCGAAACAGAAAACTAGTTAACTATTTAACTATAGGTTAGATGCTACAACCTTTGTAGATTCGGATTTCCCCCTCCTTAGCTCCACGCGGTCATGCCCTCACTGTCCATCATGAATCCTCGACTCGATCATCGGCTTCATCGGGAAAACAAGCGGAATAGGTCGTCGGCTTTGTGTCAAAGACGATCTACCTCGAGGCTTCGCAAGTTCAAGCTCCGACTTCACAAACTTGTGAAACTTGTGAAGTAAACACCCAAAACAACTTAGCAAGAGGTAGAGGGTGAAGAAATAGGAGGTGGGTTCTCTTTAGAATTGGATTTATCTCACTTTAGCTCAAGTTGCCATTGATGCACCTTGAGCTTTTCTTGAAGAAGAAGATGGAGCTCAAGAAAATATATGATAAGTCTTATGATAAAAATAAATTTAAATCAATACTTATCATATCTAAACCAAGGTTAAGTGTAGAGAATAAACCATGGTCATTTGGAGAGTTAGGGTTAAGCATGAGGACAAGAATGGTTGCATAAAGTCAAGGCTTCATGAAGCTTCAACATAAAACAAACTTATCCACCATTCTTATCATAACTCATTTGTAAATAAATAATCAAATAAATAAATGATAAAGCAAAACCCTAATGACCCAATTAACCATGGTTTAATTCTATGCATTTAACCAAATGATCAAGTATCATCAAACATGATACAAAGATGTGCACTAAAGTATATCACATATACAACATGTACATCAAGTGAGAGTAATCCGTTTAAAGTGAACCCATACTAGTTAATGTAAAGCAATATATCAAATATATAATTATACATTAAATCATTAAATCAACACTTGATTCAATGATCCGGTTATATCGCATACAACCGACTAGTATCTAATGTATCGATTTATCGAATCAATGATTCGATAACTAGGTCATATCGAATATAACCAATCGAAACATATATCGCGAGAATGAAATGCGGTATCACATACACGCATTATTCTCGGTCCTGCACATATCTCATATGCGCTCCTATTTCGTTTCGCTTGAGCCAGGAAACCTCTGTGTAGGACTCTAAAGACTCGTCAATACGCCGGTAGCAGATGATGATCAAATCAAGCACCCACAAGCCGCAAGCGGTCTGCTAAACGTAACGGCCACCCGGGTATTGAGCGATCAGAAGATCGACGAGCTAGCCCGCTCACACTCCTGCGAATCCGACCAGTAACACTTACCGTACAGTCCGGTCTCTTCGTCTGATACGTCGCATATCAAGTCTAGGGGTGGTAAACGTCAGACCCCAATAACCCGATAAATCGTGCCGATGTGAGGCTCGTAACGGGTCGAGAAACTACTGGTAACACTTACCAGCAAATCTCTGATCAGCCCTGACCAGGGACTTCCCTGTTACGGCCAATCGAGCACAGCGCAACATCAACCCCCAATACCGGGAGAGACGAAACCCCTCCTATCGCTCATTGCCTCCATGTGACTCGGGACTGTGCCCAAGGACCACCGTTTTGCACGCCCTCATGGACGTGGTAAGGTGGAGATCAAAGCACAGTGGGAATCACACAAGACTCTATGACGATCTCGGGTCTACAGACTAACCTGTACAAGTGTCACCTGAGAACTGCCATCTGACGTGCGGTATAATACCATCTGGGAGTTCTCGGCGAGTCCGTCCAGTGTACCCAGTCTCCACTGAGCACCCGTATACCATCTCTGTTGTCAAACACCAATAGATATGGGATCATCCATCGCCCATCATATGGGTCGAGAAGCGTATACGCTAGTCTACACTGGTATATCGATGCCCCGTCTCGATACACCCACGACTAGGGACCTTGAAGGATGTACTTATGGACTACCATGTCCCCACTAGTATGATCTGCATCATAGTCCAGGTAGTCAAGTACAAATCCTAAGGGCTTTACCAACATGTAACTATAATACAGTATAAAGAGACCAGTGTACATGTTAAGATAAAGAGCAACCAGATAGCATACTATCATGTCGAGC
Organism: Agapanthus africanus; assembly: GCA_030015575.1. NCBI lineage: Eukaryota > Viridiplantae > Streptophyta > Magnoliopsida > Asparagales > Amaryllidaceae > Agapanthus > Agapanthus africanus. Next base: position 245,414,919 of record CM057350.1, read on the forward strand.
AAGAAAGTCATCTCTATATATGTCCAAGCATCCAATATAATATACAACATCTGTACAATACTGGCCTCTAGGGCATACATACAACTAACAGACTTGTACCGCTATTAGGGGACTGACGTTTACCGCACGCCTAAGCCCTCCATACGATGTATCAGACGAACAGAACGGACTGTACGGAGATTGTCACATACAGGCTCGGTAGGAGATCGGATGGGTTTACCTCATCAGCCTTCTTATCGACATCTACCTGGGGACCGTTACGTATAGCTAGTACCGCTTGCGGTCTGTGGTTAAACCCACTGCCAGCGTAGTGTCGAGTTTTTAGAGTCTCACACAGAGAGTTTCCCTGCACTGAGCGGAACGTGTAGAGGCCGTATGGTTTTACGGCTGGGCTGCGATCACTTACGTACACTTGTGTGCGTGTGGTGTTCGGGCAGGCAATACTAGTGGGCTTTGGTTTATGCCGGATCCTAGTATTGCACGGATGGATTTCTTTTGTCTTCTGCGCATCCGCATTCTACGGAATGCGGATGCAGGTGTGTATGCACAGTTTTCCGGAGCGATGAAGGAGGAGGTGCCTCATCAGGGTTTTGGCAGTTGGTTCGGCCAAAACCGTTATGTGGCAGGCACATTAGGGTTTCGACAGTTGATTCTGTCAAAACTATTTTGAGGCGGACTCATTAGGGTTTTGACAGTTCGTTTGGTCAAAACCATTATGAGCCGCGGACATCATTTACTAATCCTTTTAGTGATAAATTTATGATGGCTAATTGCATTGACCATTTGACCTCCTTGACCTCTCTTGACTTTGTTTACCGATTGACCATGTTGACCATTGACTTTCAAGAGAGATCTACACTCTTCCTTTCTTTTTCTTTTTCTATTTTGATTATGATAATGGTCATTTCAATGTAGCCATCAAACTTTATCTTGATGGGATTAGTAATGATAATGTTTGTGCATTATTGAACCATGGTTCATTTTCTTTAGCTCACAATTTCTTTCTCATTCTCTCTCTTGCCTTTTTCTAGTGAGAAGAAAAGAAATGCACCATGGTTGCTAGCTCCTCCTTCTTCCTCCTCTTGATTCATCTTTTGATCTCATGTGTTGAGAGATAAAGATCCCACAAAGACAAAACCATCCCTTCACCACTTCTACACAACCTAGGGCTTCTAGACTAGCAATCTCTTTTCCCTAATTACCTCGGCTCGAGGTGGAGCTCGATGTACATCTCTCGGGTGGATCGTCTTCGACTCAGGGAGGCCGCGGAGGTGACCAAAGTCCGGATCAACCCTCGGAGCAAGCAAAGAGAAGAACAACAAGAAGAGAAGGAGTTCAAGTTGAGGTATAACCCCTAACCGAGTAGATAAATCTCTAGTTAGGATGTTAGTGTGTTGTTTAGCAAAGATCCGGCTTTTACGGTCCATGTTACCATGTTTAGAAAAAAATTTGTTTTACCGTTTCCGCAACCCCGAAGGTACCGGGAGAGGTAACGTGGACCTAACAGTCGTATCAGAGCCTAACTAAACACACCCTAGCATATTAGCAAAGTATTTAGAATATCGACCGGACGAAAAACCGCAAAAACACCCCGAAAAATTCAGTTTCTGCCGATTTTTTGATCTGTTCCAAAATTAATAAATCATACACTAAAAATCGTCTCAGGCTTTTTGTAGAACACTGGAGAAAAATGATCCCCTAACTCGGTTAAAGCGCCGCTGAACCGCGGCATAAGCTTTCTTATGCCGCGGAACCGCGGCCGAGTTAACTCGGTTTGGGGTCCTGTTTTCTGCAGTATTCTTATTTGGGTATTTTGGGATTTTTGGAATATGATTTTTCTGCCCAGATTTTCCAGAAAGCAAAATTTGTTTTTGGGCTTAAAAATCCGTATTTTTGGTCGATGTTCTATAGACTTCGGCTAATGATTATATCTGTAATGTTATTTGTGTATTGAACGTCTACTAATCGCTATACGCCGAGTAGTGGGAGTTATACACATATGTGATCTGTGTTGTTGATGGTATGTGTATATGAACTCGTTGGATTGTCGCGGATGAATAGCCGGGATGGATGTGAGATGAGAGTTTCTTTTTCTTTCATTCATGTAATAAATTTGTAAATTGATGTAATATTATTTGTATGGCCGCACAACCGGGTCGGGGTTGTAGCCGTCATTGTATAATTCTTTTTACTGTTTTTTCTCCTAGGATAGACCCATGGAGGGGGTGCACAAACTACCGGATATCTCGAAGTGCCGAGTGGCCTACTCACGGTGTTAAGGGAGGTTGCTTCGCTTCGGGTACTTGGCGGGTAGTTTGCCGCACCCGTAGGGGTCTTGGGTAGGGTTTTGGCTATTCATCGCGACCGTGTAATCCGCTTTTCATTGCAGGCTCGAACGAATCGCGGGTTCCTAGTATATACAAAGTGTTCATCTGTGATCTGGATTGGCTATCATTGCTGTATATCTATATATAATAACTATTTAGGCGTTGCTTATGTTTTTCAGCCGCGCTAGCCCAGCCCCCGCTCTGTCGTTAGTTAAGTAACCTAACGGGTGATGACGGGGCCCCGTAGCGAATGCGAATGGCATAAGCGTACGTCATATTTTAGTTGTTTTCTGCAATGGTAGGATTTAAATGATGGGAAGCATTAAAAGAACTAATGCAAGAAAATAAACGTAAAAGACGTTGTTGGAACAATTTTTCAAAAAAAGCTGTTATTACAAGGACGTTCACTTTTGTTTTGCATCGAGGTATTCGGTTATGAATGCCCAGCACCTCATTCGACGAGGCAAGGGCCGAGATCCCCTCATCGGGAGTGACCCCTTGGACAAAAAGTTTGCGTCACGGTAATAACTTCACCATAGTCGATTATTCTTGCTTTGCATCGAGGTATTCATCTTATGAATGTCCAGCACCTCACTCGATGAGGAAAGAGCCGAGATCCCTTCACAGGGAGTGACCTCTTTAGCAAAAGTTTTCGTCACTATGTTTTCAAAAAGTCTATCATGTTCCTTCAACTACATCAAGTTCATTACGTTAACGGGTTTTTCGCCAAAAACCCAGCCGTTGCCCTCCGTCGTTTCAGATAATTAATACTTAGTATTCGTGCTGCGTTTGTTGATTATTCGTCAAGACACAGTGAACGGTAGATGAGTAATAATTCTCTGTTGCACTAATAGATGCGATTGGTTGGGACGGTCGCATGATTTTGTTGATTATTTGTCAAGGATCATGCGGGGGGGTCTAATGCAATCCTGGATAACGACGGGTTGATCTTGACTAGGACCTTTTGATTTGTTGATTATTCGTCAAGGTCACTTGGGTCCTCGGGGCAAAAACCACATCGGGAGTTTCTAAAGAAACTGAAACTTGCAGATTTAGCATACCTTCTGGAGTGTGGTGACTAGAGTGGATTCCATCTAGGTCATCACACAATGATAGTTGGATCCCGATCCCACTGAAGAGTTGTATTACTCTTGGGAAATTACTTCACTTAACAATCAATGCTACAAACCTAGTAGGTGTCTAGAAAGGTGTTAGCGGGGCTACGCCCCCAGGGAAAAGAGGTTCTTAAATTAAGGAACTTCGCGAAAGCGTTGGAAAACCTCCCTCGAAGTACCGACACTAGGCTGGCTGAAAGGTTAAGCAAGTATTATGACGTGAATTAAATCCCGACTATTTCTTCTTTTAAAAGGTTTTCAGAAGAATTTGAGGTAACAGTGGGAGACATCCTGGTTAGATAAACTAATAAACCAATCTAATCTCGCAAGAGCGCACGCTGAGTGTTTCTTTTCTCTCTCTCCAGGTAGCAACCATTTCACATCCTAATCAAGATAATAAAATGTATCGCTTGACCGATCTGAATTCTTATTCGGGGCTAGGGAACGTTGGTTCAACTCTAACTTGTGACAACAGTCATAAGTATGAGCAAGGGAAAGGGAATTGTATGGATTCCCAGGATACCCAGTTGAAGAAGAAGCACGGTTTTGCATCTACTTCAGGTGTTCTTGTAATTGAGAACTATTTTTCGGTCAGCCCTACTGTCACGCCCCGAAAGTAGGGAACATGACCGGCAATTAAACTACGAAAATTCTCGAGGCGTACGTAATCTAAGTAAGCCGAAAACCCAGAAATCCAAACCAAGAAAAGTAGTAGAGTGAAGGAAAAACCAATTTAAATCATGTAGTTTTAATAGCATAAGCCGAATTATGCGGGTTTCTAAAAACATCAAAAATTTCCTGAAAATTTCGGCAGAGTCTCCTTTGTAAATACTGGCCCCCAAACGGGATACAACATGAATAGTATACGAAATCAATAAAAAGGCATCCCCAAGCGGGAGCTAGCTCTTCATCAATCGACGGTCACAACCACACAAGCAATATAATAAACAACGCCAACGGCGAGGATCAAAATTCAAAACGAAAATCAAAACCATAAGAAAACCATAGAAATATAACGCGCGACTCTAAGGTCGAATGAATAACATCACTGGTCTCTATCTCAAAATAATTACATATTTGGTTGATGGAACATCTAGATACAACAGAGTAATAATATACAAGTTATATAATGGGGGGTACGATACAAGTAAACCCACCTACTAGCAAATCACCCGAAGGAAACTATGCCCGCAAAGCCGTAATGAAACCTGTACGTCAAACCTGCAAGAAACTGGGGCAAAACGGGATTGAGTTGCCAACTTGTGAATAGAAAAACATCTACGGAAAGAAATCGCATAAATAACGCAACCTAGGTCAATGATCATAACATACCCTCAATTATATATATAACATGCAACCAATAACAAGGCTAGGTTAAATATCTAATCCGAGTGTAATCTCATGTGCCCGTGTCAGTGCCTCAGGTAGCAATATATCATATGAATGAGGTATGAATGCATGAAAACAGAATACATGTAAATGAAGAACTGTTTTCATAATTTAGTGAGATTTCCTTTGTATTTTTAAAATGAGGTATCATAATGAAATCAGCATAAAACAGTGCCTAGTATCGGCACAAAACGTAATCCCAATATCTCGATATCTCTGTATCACAGTCTCTGTACCTCAATATCTCGAAATCTCAATGCCTCAATCACAATATCTAGGGCGCCGTCAGTCCAGACCGGCCCCTGCCATCCATCTCAAGACCACGACGGTATCCTCCGGATATCCGACGCGTCGGGTAAAATCACCGGAAGGTAGTGCTCCCCTGCCAGGCTCACATCATCATCATCACGCGCTTCTTGCCCCGGGGTACCTTACCGGGTCCACCATGTACCCGAAACGGTTCATCCGTCTCCTCGAATCGGGTCTCGAAATCCATCAGCAAACTTATGGTGGACGACTCATACATCATGGGAAAACCACACTTTTTATTTTAAAAGAGAGAAAAGGTTTATTTATGTTTTTGCGGCTTTCCTCCAATCCAAGAAATCTCATGAAATCCGAATCCAAGTCATCAATAGCATGTAAACAGTGAAAATAGGCATGAGAATCCATGAATGCGACACAACAGTGAATAATAACATGCATGAAGTAGCAGGCAATAACTACAATGTCTAACTATTAGCTAACAACCTATGTCAAATGAAATAGTATTTTCTAAAGTGTTCGTGACAAGGCAATTACCGATGAAGATGTGTGTGAGCCGACAAGTAAGTGTACGTGGTACATACGCGTCATCGGTAATGGTGGTGGTGTCCTAACAGCATGATATTAATAATAGGATATGAATTACAATAAGTATGCGATGCGAAGCAACAGCAATAATATGCGGGAGCTGAATACTAGACACAACGGTAACTAAACTGCATTACCCTAATATAAGTCCTACAATAGTGCCTTTTGAAATAACACGAATCGCGGTGTTTTGAAAATAAGGGCTACGGTGTTTTTAAGAAAAGATACGTCTTTTGAAATATCCGTAGAATCCCTTGACCTGTCTTTTAAAATACCCACGATTCGTTAGTTTGAAATAGGTAGGAGTCTAATCTAGTCTAACAACTACACTAACTATACGGCTGAACTAACAAGCTGAACAACAGGTAAGGAAACGCCTAACATCTGAGTCGATATATATATAAACATATATATATTAGTCGGTGATCCCGCCTCGATAATATCACATCCGATAACATATCTATAATCAGATATTCCCAAATCAAGAGTGCGGATCTATCATCAATATATAGCTCGTACGTAAATCCGTCGTACGGCATCCCCAAATCTGGGTACCGGCCAATATCACATTCATCTGGTATCCCCTTTATCAAAGATCATAACCTTGGTACGGATCTATGTCTAGTACAATACTGATAGCACCTACGTATGCATGCACGTGTGTGAAACACTACGTCAAAGGACCCGCTACAACGTCATGTCGTATCTCAAATACGAACCCTGCCATATCACCGATCTCACGGCCTCAAATCAAATCTCATCGACTCATCATAAATCCAAAGTATCATCCTCAAATCCGTATGTGAACACATAGTCCCATACCCATGTGAATACATAACTATATATTCCCGTAAGCACAAATGAAAAAAGAAAGTATGCCAGTATGGGTTGGTGTGTGCATGTGTGGTGCAACCACTACTCTAGGGTTTCGCGACACTAAATATCCAAGAACACCAAATATCCATATTATCATCAATATACTCAAACAATGTATAAACAATATATATACGTGTGTATACATATTCGTATACATCACCACGAACTGCGGGGGTGCTATACGCCATCCACCCGACTTGTCCCCGTAGATATAAATCTACTCACCTGGTCCTCGTTCGCCGGTGCCGACGTCGACACGCGCTTGCTTGTCGTGTCGAAGTCCACATGGGGTACTTACATATCATAACGCACCGTATCGTATTAAAATCCGACTCATGACCAAAACGACGCACGAATCCCACATAGGTCAAAACCTATGGTTGCTTTCTTAAATCAACCCAAAAACCCTCGACGTCGGCGTACAAACGCCAAACCATCGAGAAAAACCCAAATACTCTCATTTGCACATTCACGAACACTAATTTTAATATAAAATAGGTTAAAATTCAGAAAATCCCCAATTTCACTTAAAAAGTCATTTTTCCGAAAATCTAGCAAGCACAATTCGCCGTTTTTGTACAAAACATGATGTTTTAACAATTCTAATGACCAAGATGATAACTTAATATCTTAATTATGCCATAGAAACCATTACGTAAATTTTAAACCCACAATTTAATTCGATTTCAAAAACCTAGTTTGCAATATTAACCAATTTTAACAATTTTAGAGCAAAATGCACAAACTACAATCTAGCTTGGATTTTCATGAACTAAACTATTAAAATACACTTAATAATGTTAATGAAGTCATGAAAAAACCTAATTATATTATTCTCATAATCAAATTCATGGTTTACAAAAACCTAGCTAGCAATATAGCTTAAATATTACAATTCCAAACTAACAATTTGCAAACTAGAAATTTGATTAGGTTTTCATTTCACAATATGAAGAACTACAATTGCAACCACAATTACATACAAAAAAAACCTAACTTGAATTTCATAAACCCTTACTAAGTTTTTCCAAACATACAATTAAACCCAAATTAATAACTAATAATGCTTGATTTAAGGTATTCAAACAACAATTTAACAAAAGGTCTTGATTTATACCTCACAAGATCAAGGATCTAGCATGCAAATTGAAGCCTCCAAAAGTAGCTTCCATGCTCCTAGATCCATGCTAGATAGGCAAGAAATAATGGGTAGGAGTTGGATTTGGATTTTTGGATTTATTTGATGGATTTTGAGGCAATTTTTGAAGCAAAAGAGATGGAAAATGGGGGAAAAGATGGGGGCTGTTGTAGCAAAATTTGGGCCAGTAGAGGGGCTGGAATGAGGTGAGGAAATTGGTGTGGAAGTTCTAAGGTCTAAGCCCTCCCAATTACCATAATACCCCCACCTACTTTACTATATATAAAAACCTTATTTTAACCCATTTCTCACATGATTTAAGGTCAAAAAGAGAGAAATAAAATTCTTGGGCTGCTACACTAGTGTGGGGCCGGCCAAGGGAAGTGAGGGTGAGTGTGAGAGACTTTACAAAAAAATTCTATGCAAAAAGACCCACCACAATACCATATTTGCAAGTTTTAGTTCAAAATAACTATATTTTTGTTTTCCATAAAATAAATCAATTAAAACTGGAAATAAAATACTAAAAAATTATATTACAACTAGAGTTTAATTAAAATGATTAAAAAGATTAAAATTAGCCCATTTAAATTTGTATTTATCGCTAATTTAATGTATTTTCTTACCGGCTTAAAATAATATTAAAATAATTAATTTCAGAAAAATTTTCAGAAAGTTTGAAATTTCAGCAGTGGCTCAATAAACACCAAATACTAGCAATTACATAGCTAGAATATGTATATTTAATTTTATAATAAAGATATTTGCATTTTGACTTTTTACAGAAAACCCCCTTATTTTACCGTTTTTTTGAAATTTCACCGAAACGATTTTCAAAACGTTACAATCTTCCCCCCTTAAAGAAATTCGGTCCCCGAATTTAAATTAAAAACTCCCCTCAAATACTAAAACATCTAAGTAAAACCATCAAGTCGTCGGGGCTCCGAAATCGTAAATATATAAAACAAATCGTAGCGCAACGCATGCGCATGAAAAATGAGCATAAAACTCAAAATCAAAACTTCGTCAAGCATCCCGCAATCATCGGAGTCAGGGTGAAGACACGAATGCCACATCTCAAGCAAGACCGATATGCTATAAATCGGAACTATACATGCAAATATCAGGAGGAAATGCATGCCAAATCTTTTAAGTTGCTGTGTAATGCACAAAACACTGCACAGTGGCAGACGTCTATCATAAGAAAATAGCTATATACATATATACCTTTGTTTGAAATGTATATTCCGCCGTTTTGGGAAACAATTTAGAAGGGTCTCCTTGTTTTAAACATTTCGTGTCATATCAGACACATAGGTAAATACTGAGACTATAGCTCGCTTTTTGGAAATCCCTTCAATAACTATCAATGCATGCAAAATATATTCAGGTACTGTCCTCTGACTAGTCCTGCTCAGTACAAAAACTCATAGCAATCATCATAAAAAAACGTACTGCTCCATAAGAAATCAATCCCAAAATACGCGTATGAATACTACGTGCATCTGGTGCGCACGGAAATCAAAATCCATATATGTGCCATACATATGCACAGAAACAAGATCTAAGTGTATCGGGTGTGCATAAAGCATCTGTCGAAGTCAACGTGTGTGCGTGACAGCAAAATCAGGTGCATCTGACATGCACGAAAAATCTTGATTTAGTGCATCTGGTGTGCACCAAAATCACATCTCAAACCTTGCGCTCAACATGCGCGAAAATCCAAGGCAGGTGCATCTATCATGCACGAAATCATGAAATCCAATATCAAGCGCCGAACATGCGCCAAATCAAATCAGGTGCACAAAACAAATATCGAGTATCACAATCGAAATCGAAGTCCAGTGCATCTAAGTGCACAAAAGGCGTATCACTGCACTGCAAGCATATATAAACTATACAGAGTGCAGGAACCAAATCGTGTGCGTGCATATGCAAAAATCAACTCAAATGTCTAAAACCGTAAAATCACAAACATGTGAAACCAAGCACGAAGACGATATCAAGTGCAACACTGTGCAAAGATCATAAATCCTCAATCCTCAAAATCAAATCATGCGAATAAATCACCTAAAACATCGAAATCAATAATGGCGGAATAGTACCGCTCAAGTGCATCCTCTAAGAATCTCGGGCCAACTGTCGCGGTCACTAGTGGGACGTCTCGTCGATGATCATGAACTCTGGCCTGCTGGTGTGCGTAACACGACCACTCCTGGGTCCAAGTCTTCTCGTAATTCATTCCAGAAAGGTCCTGTCGAGGTCTCTCCTAAATCTCGCCTCTGCCGAACTGTCCGGAAGTCATCGTTCCTTACTAGATCTGTTTTCGTTCCAGAACGGCTGCATACTCATCACGACTCCTTCTGAAAGGTAAATCCAAGTACCACGTCTCGGCATGCGCATCGCATCTCTGATGTCGGCGGAGTGGAACGTCATCTCATCTAGATCTGGTACGAACCTCTTTCTTCACTTTTCTCTAATGTCGACCGCTTCGGACTCATCTCGTCGTGGCTGCATGGACTGAGCTCCAACGGCTATCCTCGTATCGGGAGTCTCCCAAGAAATGCATCTCACCACCTAGCATCCGAATTAAGTCGAACCATCCAATCGATTGTCAAAACCTCATAATCCCCCAAGGGCTCAACATCTTGGGCACAGTTTAATAATATCGAGTACATACCACAGCATCGGTGGTCCAGCCGTAGAAGGGCAAACCCAAGCCTCACTAATGGCACCGTAGAACTGCCGCAAACCCGAAGGTTCAAAGGCCTTCACACGGTCATTAAGTCGAGTTAGGGTTTCATTCTTCTAGAGGGACCATAAAATTGCCTGCATGTCTTTCCGACTACTTTAAACTTGGAATAATAGGTTTCTGACATTCGATCGTCTCTGTCGACTCCCAACGTCTCCACGTGAAGTCGTCTCTAGCTGGAATCAATCTATCTGATGATCTCGCATCGGGGTAGGCGAACGATCCACATGTCCTAGTCATTCATCCTCGGGTGACTAGCGACCTTATATCATCTCTTAGTACAACCTGTACTGCAATAGCTCCAACATAAGGGGCGATATCTCGTCGCTCACAGTAACAACTGGCTCACTCGTCTGCACGCTGAACAGTGCCTCAATCATCATGAGTAAGCAATACACCAACGGTCATCAAAATCTGGCTGGCCTCTATCATTGGCTCAATCCTCTAGTGTCGATCAGCACATCCGAGTAACTTCATAAAGGAGATCCGCCAAACGCTCGTGGCGCGGAATCACAGTAAAAAGACACATATCCGCAATCATGTGTCGCCGGAATTTCACCCTGGTCAGTCCTCGTTCGTGATGAGCTTGTGCTGACCGCAACTCTAGCTGTAGCTCTCCCTGCCCGTAATCGTGGCAGCAAACCGCAACTTATACCGATGAGGCTAGATCAGGAATGAATATGATACTGAGCAAAGAAATATACATCCTAAAGCTTCTTAAGTGGAGTAGCGTATCGTAAATATGCCGCGGAACATACCTACGGTACGTCACTCTACTTTACTCACCTATTCCATCAACCAAGGGTCATCCTAAGCTCCGAAGGTAAAACCTAACGCTCTGATACCAACTTTGTCACGCCCCGAAAGTAGGGAACATGACCGGCACTTAAACTACGAAACGTCTCGAAGCGTACGTAATCTAAGTAAGCCGAGAACCCAGAAATCCAAACCAAGAAAAGTAGTAGAGTGAAGGAAAAACCAATTTAAATCAAGTAGTTTTAATAGCATAAGCCGAATTATGCGGGTTTCTAAAAACATCAAAAATTTCCTGAAAATTTCGGCACAGTCTCCTTTGTAAAAACTAGCCCCCAAACGGGATACAACATGAATAGTATACGAAATTAATAAAAAGGCATCCCCAAGCGGGAGCTAGCTCTTCGTCAATCGACAGTCACAACCACACAAGCAATATAATATACAACGCCAACGGCGAGGATCAAAATTCAAAATGAAACTCAAAACCGTAAGAAAACCACAGAAATATAACGCGCGACTCTAAGGTCGAAGGAATAACATCATTGGTCTCTATCTCAAAATAATTACATGTTTGGTTGATGGAACTTCTAGATACAAAAGAGTAATAATATACAAGTTATATAATAGGGGGGTACGATACAAGTAAACCCACCTACTAGCAAATCACCCGAAGGAAACTATGCCCGCAAAGCCGTAATGAAACCTGTACGGCAAACCTGCAAGAAACTGGGGCACAACGGGGGTGAGTTGCCAACTCGTGAATAGAAAAACATCTACGGAAATAATTCGCATAAATAACGCAACCTAGGTCAATGATCATAACATATCCTCAATTATATATATAACATGCAACCAATAACAAGGCTACGGTAAATATCTAATCCGAGTGTAATCTCATGTGCCCGTGTCAGTGCCTCAGGTAGAAATATATCATATGAATGAGGTATGAATGCATGAAAACAGAATACATGTAAATGAAGAACTGTTTTCATAATTTAGTGAGATTTCCTTTGTATTTTTAAAATGAGTTATCATAATGAAATCAGCATAAAACAGTGCCTAGCATCGGCACAAAACGTAATCCCAATATCTCGATATCTCTGTATCACAGTTTATGTACCTCAATATCTCGAAATCTCAATGTCTCAATCACAATATCTAGGGCGCCGTCAGTCCAGACCGGCCCCTACCATCCATCTCAAGACCACGACGGTATCCTCCGGATATCCGACGCGTCGGGTAAAATCACCGGTAGGTAGTGCTCCCCTGCCAAGCTCACATCGTCATCATCACGCGCTTCAAGCCCCGGGGTACCTTACCGGGTCCACCATGTATCCGAAACGGTTCATCCGTCTCCTCGAATCGGGTCTCGAAATCCATCAGCAAACTCATGGTGGACGACTCATACATCATGGGAAAACCGTACTTTTTATTTTAAAAGAGAGAAAAGGTTTATTTATGTTTTTGCGGTTTTCCTCCAATCCAAGAAATCTCATGAAATCCGAATCCAAGTCATCAATAGCTTGTAAACAGTGAAAATAGGCATGAGAATCCATGAATGCGACACAACAGTGAATAATAACATGCATGAAGTAGCAGGCAATAACTACAATGTCTAACTATTAGCTAACAATCTATGTCAAATGAAATAGTATTTTCTAAAGTGTTCGTGACATGGCAATTACCGATGAAGATGTGTGTGAGCCGGCAAGTAAGTGTACGTGGTACATACGCGTCATCGGTAATGGTGCTGGTGTCCTAACAGCATGATATTAATAATAGGATATGAATTACAATAAATATGCGATGCGGAGCAACAGCAATAATATGCGGGAGCTGAATACTAGAAAAACGGTAACTAAACTGCATTACCCTAATATAAGTCCGACAATAGTGCCTTTTGAAATAACACGAATCGCGGTGTTTTGAAAATAAGGGCTACGGTGTTTTTAAGAAAAGATGCGTCTTTTGAAATATCCGTAGAATCCCTTGACCTGTCTTTTAAAATACCCGCGATTCGTTAGTTTGAAATAGGTAGGAGTCTAATCTAGTCTAACAACTACATTAACTATACGGCTGAACTAACAAGCTGAACTACAGGTAAGGAAACGCCTAACATCTGAGTCGATATATATATAAACATATATATATTAGTCGGTGATCCCGCCTCGATAATATCACATCCGATACCATATCTATAATCAGATATTCCCAAACCAAGAGTGCGGATCTATCATCAATATATAGCTCGCACGTAAATCCGTCGTACGGCATCCCCAAATCTGTGTACGGGTCAATATCACATTCATCACACTATTCATCTGGTATCCCCTTTATCAAAGATCATAATCCGGTTACGGATCTATATCTAGTACAATACTGATACCACCTACGTATGCATGCACGTGTGTGAAACACTACGTCAAAGGACCCCCTACAACGTCATGTCGTATCTCAAATACGAACCCTGCCATATCACCGATCACACGGCCTCAAATCAAATCTCATCGACTCATCATAAATCCCAAGTATCATCCTCAAATCCGTATGTGAACACATAGTCTAATACCCATGTGAACACATAACTATATATTCCCGTAAGCGCAAATGAAAGAAGAAAGTATGCCAGTATGGGTTGGTGTGTGCATGTGTGGTGCGACCACTACTCTAGGGTTTCGCGATACTAAATATCCAAGAACACCAAATATCCATATTATCATCAATATACTCAAACAATTTATAAACAATATATATACGTGTGTATACATATTCGCATACATCACCACGAACTGCGGGGGTGCTATACTCCATCCACCCGACTTCTCCCCGTAGATATAAATCTACTCACCTGGTCCTCGTTCGCCGGTGCCGACGTCGCCACACGCTTGCTTGTCGTCTCGAAGTCCACATGGGGTACCTACATATCATCACACACCGTATCGTACTAAAATCCGACTCATGACCAAAACGACGCACGAATCCTACATATGTCAAAACCTATGGTTGCTTTCATAAATCAACCCAAAAACCGTCGACATCGGCGTACAAACGCCAAACCATCGAGTAAAACCCAAATACTCTCATTTGCACATTCACGAACACTAATTTTAATATAAAATAGGTTAAAATTCACAAAAACCCCAATTTCACTTAAAAAGTCATTTTTCCGAAAATCTAGCAAGCACAATTTGCCATTTTTGTACAAAACATGATGTTTTAACAATTCTAGTGACCAAGATGATAACTTAATATCTTAATTATGCCATAGAAACTATTACGTAAATTTTAAACCTACAATTTAATTCGATTTCAAAAACCTAGTTTGCAATATTAACTAATTTTAACAATTTTATAGCAAAATGCACAAACTACAATCTAGCTTGGATTTTCATGAACTAAAGTATTAAAATACATTTAATAATGTTAATGAAGTCAAGAAAAAACCTAATTATATTTTTCTCATAATCAAATTCATGGTTTACAAAAACCTAGCTAGCAATATAGCTTAAATATTACAATTCCAAACTAACAATTTGCAAACTAGAAATTTGATTAGGTTTTCATTTCACAATATGAAGAACTACAATTGCAACCACAATTACATACAAAAAAACCTAACTTGAATTTCATAAACCCTTACTAATTTTTTCCAAACATACAATTAAACCCAAATTAATAACAAATAATGCTTGATTTAAGGTATTCAAACAACAATTTAACAAAAGGTCTTGATTTATACCTCACAAGATCAAGGATCAAGCATGCAAATTCAAGCCTCCAAAAGTAGCTTCCATGCTCCTAGATCCATGCTAGATAGGCAAGAAATAATGGGTAGGAGTTGGATTTGGATTTTTGGATTTATTTGATGGATTTTGAGGCAATTTTTGATGCAAAAGTGATGGAAAATGGGGGGAAAAGATGGGGGCTGTTGTAGCAAAATTTCGGCCAGTAGAGGGGCTGGAATGAGGTGAGGAAATTTGGGTGGAAGTTCTAAGGTCAAAGCCCCTCCCAATTACCATAATACCCCCACTTACTTTACTATATATAAAAACCTTATTTTAACCCATTTCTTACATGATTTAAGGTCAAAAAGAGGGAAATAAAATTCTTGGGCTGCTACAATAGTGTGGAGCCGGCCAAGGGAAGTGAGGTTGAGTGTTAGAGACTTTACAAAAAAATTCTATGCAAAAAGACCCCTCCCAATACCATATTTGCAAGTTTTAGTTCAAAATAACTATATTTTTGTTTTCCATAAAATAAATCAATTAAAACTTGAAATAAAATACTAAAAAATTATATTACAACTAGATTTTAATTAACATGATTTTAAAGATTAAAATTAGTCCATTTAAATTTGTATTTATCACTAATTTAATATATTTTCTTACCGGCTTAAAATAATATTAAAATAATTAATTTCGGAAAAATTTTCAGAAAGTTTGAAATTTCAGAAGTGGCTCAATAAACACCAAATACTAGCAATTACATAGCTAGAATATGTATATTTAATTTTATAATAAAGATATTTGCATTTTGACTTTTTACAGAAAACCCGCTTATTTTACCGTTTTTTCGAAATTTTACCGAAACGATTTTCAAAACGTAACAATCTTCCCACCTTAAAGAAATTCGGTCCCCGAATTTAAATTAAAAACTCCCCCCAAATACTAAAACATCTAAGCAAAACCATCAAGTCGTCGGGGCTCCGAAATCGTAAATACATAAAACAAATCGTAGCGCAACGCATGCGCATGAAAAATGAGCATAAAACTCAAAATCAAAACTCCGTCAATCATCCTGCAATCATCGGAGTCAGGGTGAAGACACGAATGCCACATCTCATGCAAGACCGATATGCTATAAATCGGAACTATACATGCAAATATCAGGAGGAAATGCATGCCAAATCCTTTAAGTTGCTGTGCAATGCACATAACACTGCACAGTGGCGGACGTCTATCATATGAAAATAGCTATATACATATATACCTTTGTTTGAAATGTACGTTCCGCCATTTTGGGAAACAATTTAGAAGGGTCTCCTTGTTTTAAACATTTCGTGTCATATCAGACACATAGGTAAATACTGAGACTACAGCTCGCTTTTTGGAAATCCCTTCAATAACTATCAATGCATGTAAAATATATTCAGGTACTGTCCTCTGACTAGTCCTGCTCAGTACAAAAACTCATAGCAATCATCATAAAAAAAACGTACTTCTCCATAAGAAATCAATCCCAAAATACGCGTATGAATACTACGTGCGTCTGGTGCGCACGGAAATCAAAATCCATATATGTGCCATACATATGCACAGAAACAAGATCTAAGTGTATCGGGTGTGCACAAAGCATCTGTCGTAGGCAACGTGTGTGCCTGACAGCAAAATCAGGTGCATCTGACATGCACGAAAAATCTTGATTTAGTGCATCTGGTGTGCACCAAAATCACATCTCAAAATATGCGCTCAACAGGCGCGAAAATCCAAAGCAGGTGCATCTATCATGCACGAAATCATGAAATCCAATATCAAGCGCCGAACATGCGCCAAATCAAATCAGGTGCACAAAACAAATATCGAGTATCACAATCGAAATCGAAGTCCAGTGCATCTAAGTGCACAAAAGGCGTATCACTGCACTGCAAGCATATATAAACTATACAGAGTGCAGGAACCAAATCGTGTGCGTGCATACGCACAAAATCAACTCAAATGTCCAAAACCGTAAAATCATAAACATGTGAAACCAAGCACGAAGACGATATCAAGTGCAACACTGTGCAAAGATCATAAATTCTCAATCCTCAAAATCAAATCATGCGAATAAATCACCCAAAACATCGAAATCAATAATGGCGGAATAGTACCGCTCAAGTGCATCCTCTAAGAATCTCGGGCCAACTGTCGCGGTCACTAGTGGGACGTCTCGTCGATGATCATGAACTCTGGCCTGCTGGTGTGCATAACACGACCACTCCTGGGTCCAAGTCTTCTCGTAATTCATTCCAGAAAGGTCCTGTCGAGGTCTCTCCTAAATCTTGCCTCTGCCGAACTGTACGAAAATCATCGTTCCTTACTAGATCTGTTCTCGTTCCAGAACGGCTGCATACTCATCACGACTCCTTCTGGAAGGTAAATCCAAGTACCACGCCTCGGCATGCGCATCACATCTCTGATGTCGGCGGAATGGAACGTCATCTCATCTAGATCTAGTACGAACCTCTTTCTTCACTTTTCTCTAGTGTCGACCGCTTCGGACTCGTCTCGTCGTGGCTGCATGGACTGAGCTCCAACGGCTATCCTCGTATCGGGAGTCTCCCAAGAAATGCATCTCACCACCTAGCATCCGAATTAAGTCGAACCATCCAATCGATTGTCAAAACCTCATAATCCCCCAAGGGCTCAACATCTTGGGCACAGTTTAATAGTATCGAGTACATACCACAGCATCGGTGGTCCAGCCGTAGAAGGGCAAACCCAAGCCTCACTAATGGCGCCGTAGAATTGCCGCAAACCCGAAGGTTCAAAGGCCTTCACACGGTCATTAAGTCGAGTTAGGATTTCAATCTTCTAGAGGGACCATAAAATTGCCTGCATGTCTCTCCGACTACTTTAAACTTGGAATAATAGGTTTCTGACATTCGATCGTCTATGTCGACTCCCAACGTCTCCGTGTGAAGTCGTCTCTAGCTGGAATCAATCTATCTGATGACCTCGCATCGGGGTAGGCGAACGATCCACATGTCCTAGTCATTCATCCTCGGGTGACTAGCGACCTTCTATCATCTCTTAGTACAACCTATACTGCAATAGCTCCAACATAAGGGGCGATATCTCGTCGCTCGCAGCAGCAACTGGCTCACTCGTCTGCACGCTGAACAGTGCCTCAATCATCATGAGTAAGCAATACACCAACGGTCATCAAAATCTGGCTGGCCTCTATCATTGGCTCAATCCTCTAGTGTCAATCAGCACATCCGAGTAACCTCATAAAGGCGATCCGCTAAATGCTCGTGGCGCGGAAACACAGTAAAAAGACACATCTCCGCAATCATGTGTCACCGGAATTTCGCCCTGGTCAGTCCTCGTTCGTGACGAGCTTGTGCTGACCACAACTTTAGCTGTAGCTCTCCCTGCCCGTAATCGTGGCAGCAAACCGCAACTTATACCGATGAGGCTAGATCAGGAATGAATATGATACTGAGCAAAGAAATGTACATCCTAAAGCTTCTTAAGTGGAGTAGCGTATCGTAAATATGCCGCGGAACATACCTACGGTACGTCACTCTACTTTAGTCACCTATTCCATCAACCAAGGGTCATCCTACGCTCCGAAGGTAAAACCTAACGCTCTGATACCAACTTTGTCACGCCCCGAAAGTAGGGAACATGACCGGCACTTAAACTACGAAACGTTTCGAGGCGTACGTAATCTAAGTAAGCCGAAAACCCAGAAATCCAAACCAAGAAAAGTAGTAGAGTGAAGGAAAAACCAATTTAAATCAAGTAGTTTTAATAGCATAAGCCGAATTATGCGGGTTTCTAAAAACATCAAAAAATTTCGGAAAATTTCGGCAGAGTCTCCTTTGTAAATACTGGACCCCAAACGGGATACAACATGAATAGTATACGAAATCAATAAAAAGGCATCCCAAGCGGGAGCTAGCTCTTCGTCAATCGACGGTCACAACCACACAAGCAAAATAATATACAACGCCAACGGCGAGGATCAAAATTCAAAAGGAAAATCAAAACCATAAGAAAACCACAGAAATATAACGCGCGACTCTAAGGTCGAAGGAATAACATCACTGGTCTCTATCTCAAAATAATTACATGTTTGGTTGATGGAACTTCTAGATACAACAGAGTAATAATATACAAGTTATATAATGGAGGGGTACGATACAAGTAAACCCACCTACTAGCAAATCACCCGAAGGAAACTATGCCCGCAAAGCTGTAATGAAACCTGTAAGAAACTGGGGCACAACGGGGGTGAGTTGCCAACTCGTGAATAGAAAAACATCTACGGAAAGAAATCGCATAAATAACGCAACCTAGGTCAATGATCATAACATATCCTCAATTATATATATAACATGCAACCAATAACAAGGCTACGGTAAATATCTAATCCGAGTGTAATCTCATGTGCCCGTGTCAGTGCCTCAGGTAGCAATATATCATATGAATGAGGTATGAATGCATGAAAACAAAATACATGTAAATGAAGAACTGTTTTCATAATTTAGTGAGATTTCCTTTGTATTTTTAAAATGAGGTATCATAATGAAATCAACATAAAACAGTGCCTAGCATCGGCACAAACCGTAATCCTAATATCTCGATATCTCTGTATCACAGTCTCTATACCTCAATATCTCGAAATCTCAATGTCTCAATCACAATATCAAGGGCGCCGTCAGTCCAGACCGGCCCCTACCATCCATCTCAAGACCACGACGGTATCCTCCGGATATCCGACGCGTCGGGTAAAATCACCGGTAGGTAGTGCTCCCCTGCCAGGGTCACATCGTCATCATCACGTGCTTCATGCCCCGGGGTACCTTACCGGGTCCACCATGTACCCGAAACGGTTCATCCGTCTCCTCGAATCGGATCTCGAAATCCATCAGCAAACTCATGGTGGACGACTCATACATCATGGGAAAACCGCACTTTTTATTTTAAAAGAGAGAAAAGGTTTATTTATGTTTTTGCGGTTTTCCTCCAATCCAAGAAATCTTATGAAATCCGAATCCAAGTCATCAATAGAATGTAAACAGTGAAAATAGGCATGAGAATCCATGAATGCGACACAACAGTGAATAATAACATGCATGAAATAGCAGGCAATAACTACAATGTCGAACTATTAGCTAACAACCTATGTCAAATGATATAGTATTTTCTAAAGTGTTCGTGACATGGCAATTACCGATGAAGATGTGTGTGAGCCGGCAAGTAAGTGTACGTGGTACATACGCGTCACCGGTAATGGTGCTGGTGTCCTAACAGCATGATATTAATAATAGGATATGAATTACAATAAGTATGCGATGCGGAGCAACAGCAATAATATGCGGGAGCTGAATACTAGACACAACGGTAACTAAACTGCATTAGCCTAATATAAGTCCTACAATAGTTCCTTTTGAAATAACACGAATAGCGGTGTTTTGAAAATAAGGGCTACGGTGTTTTTAAAAAAAGATACTCCTTTTGAAATATCCGTAGAATCCCTTGACCTGTCTTTTAAAATACCCACGATTCGTTAGTTTGAAATAGGTAGGAGTCTAATCTAGTCTAACAACTACACTAACTATACGGCTGAACTACCAAGCTGAACTACAGGTAAGGAAACGCCTAACATCCGAGTCGATATATATATAAATATATATATATTAGTCGGTGATCCCGCCTCGATAATATCACATCCGATACCATATCTATAATCAGATATTCCCAAATCAAGAGTGCGGATCTATCATCAATATATAGCTCGTACGTAAATCAGTCGTACGGCATCCCCAAATCTGTGTACGGGTCAATATCACATTCATCACACTATTCATCTGGTATCCCCTTTATCATAGATCATAATTCGGGTACGGATCTATGTCTAGTACAATACTGATACCACCTACGTATGCATGCACGTGTGTGAAACACTACGTCAAAGGACCCGCTACAACGTCATGTCGTATCTCAAATACGAACCCTGCCATATCACCGATCTCACGGCCTCAAATCAAATCTCATCGACTCATCATAAATCCCAAGTATCATCCTCAAATCCGTATGTGAACACATAGTCCCATACCCATGTGAACACATAACTATATATTCCCGTAAGCACAAATGAAAGAAGAAAGTATGCCAGTATGGGTTGGTGTGTGCATGTGTGGTACGACCACTACTCTAGGGTTTCACGACACTAAATATCCAAGAACACCAAATATCCATATTATCATCAATATACTCAAACAATGTATAAACAGTATATATACGTTTGTATACATATTCGTATACATCACCACGAAATGCAGGGGTGCTATACGCCATCCACCCGACTTCTCCCCGTAGATATAAATCTACTCACCTGGTCCTCGTTCGCCGGTGCCGACGTCGCCACACGCTTGCTTGTCGTCTCGAAGTCCACATGGGGTACCTACATATCATAACGCACCGTATCGTATTAAAATCCGACTCATGACCAAAACGACGCACGAATCCCACATAGGTCAAAACCTATGGTTGCTTTCATAAATCAACCCAAAAACCCTCGACGTCGGCGTACAAACGCCAAACCATCGAGAAAAATCCAAATACTCTCATTTGCACATTCACGAACACTAATTTTAATAAAAAATAGGTTAAAATTCACAAAAACCACAATTTCACTTAAAAAGTCATTTTTCCGAAAATCTAGCAAGCACAATTCGCCGTTTTTGTACAAAACATGATGTTTTAACAATTCTAGTGACCAAGATGATAACTTAATATCTTAATTATGCCATAGAAACCATTACGTAAATTTTAAACCCACAATTTAATTCGATTTCAAAAACCTAGTTTGCAATATTAACCAATTTTAACAATTTTATAGCAAAATGCACAAACTATAATCTAGCTTGGATTTTCATGAACTAAAATATTAAAATACACTTAATAATGTTAATGAAGTCATGAAAATACCTAATTATATTTTTCTCATAATCAAATTCATGGTTTACAAAAACCTAGCTAGCAATATAGCTTAAATATTACAATTCCATACTAACAATTTGCAAACTAGAAATTTGTTTAGGTTTTCATTTCACAATATGAAGAACGACAATTGCAACCACAATTACATACAAAAAAAACCTAACTTGAATTTCATAAACCCTTACTAAGTTTTACCAAACATACAATTAAACCCAAATTAATAACTAATAATGCTTGATTTAAGTTATTCAAACAACAATTTAACAAAAGGTCTTGATTTATACCTCACAAGATCAAGGATCTATCATGCAAATTCAAGCCTCCAAAAGTAGCTTCTATGCTCCTAGATCCATGCTAGATAGGCAAGAAATAATGGGTAGGAGTTGGATTTGGATTTTTGGATTTATTTGATGGATTTTGAGGCAATTTTTGAAGCAAAAGAGATGGAAAATGGGGGGAAAAGATGGGGGCTGTTGTAGCAAAATTTCAGCCAGTAGAGGGGCTGGAATGAGGTGAGGAAATTGCGGTGGAAGTTCTAAGGTCAAAGCCCCTCCCAATTACCATAATACCCCCACCTACTTTACTATATATAAAAACCTTATTTTAACCCATTTCTCACATGATTTAAGGTCAAAAAGAGGGAAATAAAATTCTTGGGCTGCTACAATAGTGTGGGGCCGGCTAAGGGAAGTGAGGGTGAGTGTGAGAGACTTTACAAAAAAATTCTATGAAAAAAGACCCCCCACAATACCATATTTGCAAGTTTTAGTTCAAAATAACTTTATTTTTGTTTTCCTTAAAGTAAATCAATTAAAACTTGAAATAAAATACTAAAAAATTATATTACAACTAGATTTTAATTAACATGATTTTAAAGATTAAAATTAGCCCATTTAAATTTGTATTTATCGCTAATTTAATGTATTTTCTTACCGGCTTAAAATAATATTAAAATAATTAATTTTGGAAAAATTTTCAGAAAGTTTGAAATTTCAGCAGTGGCTCAATAAACACCAAATACTAGCAATTACATAGCTAGAATATGTATATTTAATTTTATAATAAAGATATTTGCATTTTGATTTTTTACAGAAAACCCCCTTATTTTACCGTTTTTTCGAAATTTCACCGAAACGATTTTCAAAACATTACAATCTTCCCCCCTTAAAGAAATTCGGTCCCCGAATTTAAATTAAAAACTCCCCCCAAATACTAAAACATCTAAGCAAAACCATCAAGTCGTCGGGGCTCCGAAATCGTAAATACATAAAACAAATCGTAGCGCAACACATGCGCATGAAAAATGAGCATAAAACTCAAAATCAAAACTCCGTCAAGCATCCCGCAATCATCGGAGTCAGGGTGAAGAAACGAATGCCACATCTCAAGCAAGACCGATATGCTATAAATCGGAACTATACATGCAAATATCAGGAGGAAATGCATGCCAAATTCTTTAAGTTGCTGTGCAATGCACATAACACTGCATAGTGGCGGACGTCTATCATAAGAAAATTGCTATATACATATATACCTTTGTTTGAAATGTGCGTTCCGCCGTTTTGGGAAACAATTTAGAAGGGTCTCCTTGTTTTAAACATTTCGTGTCATATTAGACACATAGGTAAATACTGAGACTATAGCTCGCTTTTTGGAAATCCCTTCAATAACTATCAATGCATGCAAAATATATTCAGGTACTGTCCTCTGACTAGTCCTGCTCAGTACAAAAACTCATAGCAATCATCATAAAAAAAACGTACTGCTCCATAAGAAATCAATCCCAAAATACGCGTATGAATACTACGTGCGTCTGGTGCGCACGGAAATCAAAATCCATATATGTGCCATACATATGCACAGAAACAAGATCTAAGTGTATCGGGTGTCCACAAAGCATCTGTCGTAGGCAACGTGTGTGCCTGACAGCAAAATCAGGTGCATCTGACATGCACGAAAAATCTTGATTTAGTGCATCTGGTGTGCACCAAAATCACATCTCAAAACATGCGCTCAACATGCGCGAAAATCCAAGGCAGGTGCATCTATCATGCAAGAAATCATGAAATCCAATATCAAGCGCCGAACATGCGACAAATCAAATCAGGTGCACAAAACAAATATCGAGTATCACAATCGAAATCGAAGTCCAGTGCATCTAAGTGCACAAAAGGCGTATCACTGCACTGCAAGCATATATAAACTATACAGAGTGCAGGAACCAAATCGTGTGCGTGCATACGCACAAAATCAACTCAAATGTCTAAAACCGTAAAATCACAAACATGTGAAACCAAGCACGAAGACGATATCAAGTGCAACACTGTGCAAAGATCATAAATCCTCAATCCTCAAAATCAAATCATGCGAATAAATCACCCAAAACATCGAAATCAATAATGGAGGAATAGTACCGCTCAAGTGCATCCTCTAAGAATCTCGGGCCAACTGTCGCGGTCATTAGTGGGACATCTCGTCGATGATCATGAACTCTGGCCTGCTGGTGTGCGTAACACGACCACTCCTGGGTCCAAGTCTTCTCGTAATTCATTCCAGAAAGGTCCTGTCGAGGTCTCTCCTAAATCTCGCCTCTGCCAAACTGTCCGAAAGTCATCGTTCCTTACTAGATCTGTTCTCATTCCAGAACGGCTGCATACTCATCACGACTCCTTCTGGAAGGTAAATCCAAGTACCACGCCTCGGCATGCGCATCGCATCTCTGATGTCGGCGGAGTGGAACGTCATCTCATCTAGATCTGGTACGAACCTCTTTCTTCACTTTTCTCTAATGTCGACCGCTTCGGACTCGTCTCGTCGTGGCTGCATGGACTGAGCTCCAACGGCTATCCTCATATCGGGAGTCTCCCAAGAAATGCATCTCACCACCTAGCATCCGAATTAAGTCGAACCATCCAATCGATTGTCAAAACCTCATAATCCCCCAAGGGCTCAACATCTTGGGCACAGTTTAATAGTATCGAGTACATACCACAGCATCGGTGGTCCAGCCGTAGAAGGGCAAACCGAAGCCTCACTAATGGCGCC
The DNA here is from genome assembly GCA_030015575.1 of Agapanthus africanus. Taxonomy (NCBI): domain Eukaryota; kingdom Viridiplantae; phylum Streptophyta; class Magnoliopsida; order Asparagales; family Amaryllidaceae; genus Agapanthus; species Agapanthus africanus. The sequence goes on from CM057350.1 coordinate 245,439,884, forward strand.
GTAGAATTGCCGCAAACCCGAAAGTTCAAAGTCCTTCAAACGGTCATTAAGTTGAGTTAGGGTTTCATTCTTCTAGAGGGACCATAAAATTGCCTGCATGTCTTTCCGACTACTTTAAACTTGGAATAATAGGTTTCTGACATTCGATCGTCTCTGTCGACTCCCAACGTCTCCGCGTGAAGTCGTCTCTAGCTGGAATCAATCTATCTGATGACCTCGCATCGGGGTAGGCGAACGATCCACATGTCCTAGTCATTCATCGTCGGGTGACTAGCGACCTTCTACCATCTCTTAGTACAACCTGTACTGCAATAGCTCCAACATAAGGGGCGATATCTCGTCGCTCGCAGCAACAACTGGCTCACTCGTCTGCATGCTGAACAGTGCCTCAATCATCATGAGTAAGCAATACACCAACGGTCATCAAAATCTGGCTGGCCTCTATCATTGGCTCAATCCTCTAGTGTCGATCAGCACATCCGAGTAACCTCATAAAGGCGATCCGCCAAACGCTCATTGCGCGAAAACACAGTAAAAAGACACATCTCCGCAATCATGTGTCACCGGAATTTCGCCCTGGTCAGTCCTCGTTCGTGACGAGCTTGTGCTGACCGCAACTCTAGCTGTAGCTCTCCCTGCCCGTAATCGTGGCAGCAAACCGCAACTTATACCGATGAGGCTAGATCAGGAATGAATATGATACTGAGCAAAGAAATGTACATCCTAAAGCTTCTTAAGTGGAGTAGCGTATCGTAAATATGCCGCGGAACATACCTACGGTACGTCACTCTACTTTAGTCACCTATTCCATTAACCAAGGGTCATCCTACGCTCCGAAGGTAAAACCTGACGCTCTGATACCAACTTTGTCACGTCCCGAAAGTAGGGAACATGACCGGCACTTAAACTACGAAACGTCTCGAGGCGTACGTAATCTAAGTAAGCCGAAAACCCAGAAATCCAAACCAAGAAAAGTAGTAGAGTGAAGGAAAAACCAATTTAAATCAAGTAGTTTTAATAGCATAAGCCGAATTATGCGGGTTTCTAAAACATCAAAAATTTCCTGAAAATTTCGGCAGAGTCTCCTTTGTAAATACCGGCCCCCAAACGGGATACAACATGAATAGTATACGAAATCAATAAAAAGGCATCCCCAAGCGGGAGCTAGCTCTTCGTCAATCGACGGTCACAACCACACAAGCAAAATAATATACAACGCCAACGGCGAGGATCAAAATTCAAAAGGAAAATCAAAACCATAAGAAAACCACAGAAATATAACGCGCGACTCTAAGGTCGAAGGAATAACATCACTGGTCTCTATCTCAAAATAATTACATGTTTGGTTGATGAAACTTCTACATACAACAGAGTAATAATATACAAGTTATATAATGGAGGGGTATGATATAAGTAAACCCACCTACTAGTAAATCACCCGAAGGAAACTATGCCCGCAAAGCCGTAATGAAACCTGTACGGCAAACCTGCAAGAAACTGGGGCACAACGGGGGTGAGTTGCCAACTCGTGAATAGAAAAACATCTACGGAAAGAAATCGCATAAATAACGCAACCTAGGTCAATGATCATAACATATCCTCAATTATATATATAACATGCAACCAATAACAAGGCTAGGGTAAATATCTAATCCGAGTGTAATCTCATGTGCCCGTGTCAGTGCCTCAGGTAGCAATATATCATATGAATGAGGTATGAATGCATGAAAACAGAATACATGTAAATGAAGAACTGTTTTCATAATTTAGTGAGATTTCCTTTGTATTTTTCAAATGAGGTATCATAATGAAATCAGCATAAAACAGTGCCTAGCATCGGCACAAAACGTAATCCCAATATCTCGATATCTCTGTATCACAGTCTCTGTACCTCAATATCTCGAAATCTCAATGTCTCAATCACAATATCTAGGGCGCCGTCAGTCCAGACCAGCCCCTACCATTCATCTCAAGACCACGACGGTATCCTCCGGATATCCGACGCGTCGAGTAAAATCACCGGTAGGTAGTGCTCCCCGGCCAGGCTCACATCGTCATCATCACGCGCTTCATGCCCAGGGGTACCTTACCGGGTCCACCATGTACCCAAAACGGTTCATCCGTCTCCTCGAATCGGGTCTCGAAATCCATCAGCAAACTCATAGTGGACGACTCATACATCATGGGAAAACCGCACTTTTTATTTTAAAAGAGAGAAAAGGTTTATTTATGTTTTTGCGGTTTTTCTCCAATCCAAGAAATCTCATGAAATCCGAATCCAAGTCATCAATAGCATGTAAACAGTGAAAATAGGCATGAGAATCCATGAATGCGACACAACAGTGAATAATAACATGCATGAAATAGCAGGCAATAACTACAATGTCTAACTATTAGCTAACAACCTATGTCAAATGAAATAGTATTTTCTAAAGTGTTCGTGACATGGCAATTACCGATGAAGATGTGTGTGAGCCGGCAAGTAAGTGTACGTGGTACATACGCGTCATCGGTAATGGTGCTGGTGTCCTAAAAGCATGATATTAATAATAGGATATGAATTACAATAAGTATGCGATGCGGAGCAACAGCAATAATATGCGGGAGCTGAATACTAGACACAACGGTAACTAAACTGCATTACCCTAATATAAGTCCTACAATAGTGCCTTTTGAAATAACCCGAATCGCGGTGTTTTGAAAATAAGGGCTACGGTGTTTTTAAGAAAAGATACGCCTTTTGAAATATCCGTAGAATCCCTTGACCTGTCTTTTAAAATACCCACGATTCGTTAGTTTGAAATAGGTAGGAGTCTAATCTAGTCTAACAACTATACTAACTATACGGCTGAACTAACAAGCTGAACTACAGGTAAGGAAACCCCTAACATCGGAGTCGATATATATATAAACATATATATATTAGTCGGTGATCCCGCCTCGATAATATCACATCCGATACCATATCTATAATCAGATATTCCCAAATCAAGAGTGCGGATCTATCATCAATATATAACTCGTACGTAAATCCGTCGTACAGCATCCCCAAATCTGTGTACGGGTCAATATCACATTCATCACACTATTCATCTGGTATCCCCTTTATCAAAGATCATAATCCGGGTACGGATCTATGTCTAGTACAATACTGATACCACCTACGTATGCATGCACGTGTGTGAAACACTACGTCAAAGGACCCGCTACAACGTCATGTCGTATCTCAAATACGAACCCTGCCATATCACCGATCTCACGGCCTCAAATCAAATCTCATCGACTCATCATAAATCCCAAGTATCATCCTCAAATCCGTATGTGAACACATAGTCCCATACCCATGTGAACACATAACTATATATTCCCGTAAGCACAAATGAAAGAAGAAAGTATGCCAGTATGGGTCGGTGTGTGCATGTGTGGTGTGACCACTACTCTAGGGTTTCGCGACACTAAATATCCAAGAACACCAAATATCCATATTATCATCAATATACTCAAATAATGTATAAACAATATATATACGTGTGTATACATATTCGTATACATCACCTCGAACTGCGGGGTTGCTATACGCCATCCACCCGACTTCTCCCCGTAGATATAAATCTACTCACCTGGTCCTCGTTCGCCGGTGCCGACGTCGCCACGCGCTTGCTTGTCGTCTCGAAGTCCACATGGGGTACCTACATATCATAACGCACCGTATCGTATTAAAATCCGACTCATGACTAAAACGACGCACGAATCCCACATAGGTCAAAACCTATGGTTGCTTTCATAAATCAACCCAAAAAACCTCGACATCGGCGTACAAACGCTAAACCATCGAGAAAAACCCAAATACTCTCATTTGCACATTCACGAACACTAATTTTAATATAAAATAGGTTAAAATTCACAAAAACCCCAATTTCACTTAAAAAGTCATTTTTCCGAAAATCTAGCAAGCACAATTCGCCGTTTTTGTACAAAACATGATGTTTTAACGATTCTAGTGACCAAGATGATAACTTAATATCTTAATTATGCCATAGAAACCATTACGTAAATTTTAAACCCACAATTTAATTCGATTTCAAAAACCTAGTTTGCAATATTAACCAATTTTAACAATTTTATAGCAAAATGCACAAACTACAATCTAGCTTTGATTTTCATGAACTAAAGTATTAAAATACACTTAATAATGTTAATGAAGTCATGAAAAAACCTAATTTTATTTTTCTCATATTCAAATTCATGGTTTACAAAAACCTAGCTTAAATATTACAATTCCAAACTAACAACTTACAAACTAGAAATTTGATTAGGTTTTCATTTCACAATATGAAGAACTACAATTGCAACCACAATTACATAAAAAAAAAAACCTAACTTGAATTTCATAAACCCTTACTAAGTTTTTCCAAACATACAATTAAACCCAAATTAATAACTAATAATACTTGATTTAAAGTATTCAAAAAACAATTTAACAAAAGGACTTGATTTATACCTCACAAGATCAAGGATCTAGCATGCAAATTCAAGCCTCCAAAAGTAGCTTCCATGCTCCTAGATCCATGCTAGATAGGCAAGAAATAATGGGTAGGAGTTGGATTTGGATTTTGGGATTTATTTGATGGATTTTGAGGCAATTTTTGAAGCAAAAGAGATGGAAAATGGGGGAAAAAGATGGGGGCTGTTGTAGCAGAATTTTGGCCAGTAGAGGGGCTGGAATGAGGTGAGGAAATTGGGGTGGAAGTTCTAAGGTCAAAGCCCCTCCCAATTACCATAATACCCCCACCTACTTTACTATATATAAAAACCTTATTTTAACCCATTTCTCACATGATTTAAGCTCAAAAAGAGGGAAATAAAATTCTTGGGATGCTACAATAGTGTGTGGCCGGCCAAGGGAAGTGAGGGTGAGTGTGAGAGACTTTACAAAAAAATTCTATGCAAAAAGACCCCCCACAATACCATATTTGCAAGTTTTAGTTCAAAATAACTATATTTTTGTTTTCCATAAAATAAATCAATTAAAACTTGAAATAAAATACTAAAAAATTATATTACAACTAGATTTTAATTAACATGATTTTAAAGATTAAATTTAGCCCATTTAAATTTGTATTTATCGCTAATTTAATGTATTTTCTTACCGGCTTAAAATAATATTAAAATAATTAATTTCGGAAAAATTTTCAGAAAGTTTGAAATTTCAGCAGTGGCTCAATAAACACCAAATACTAGCAATTACATAGTTAGAATATGTATATTTAATTTTATAATAAAGATATTTGCATTTTGACTTTTTACAGAAAACCCCCTTATTTTACCGTTTTTTCGAAATTTCACCAAAACGATTTTCAAAACGTTACACCTACCTCCTGGGTAGTTGATACCGGATCAGGATCTCATATCTGTAATTTATTGCAGGGACTGAGAAAAAGTTGGAAAGTTGCACCGGGTGATATGTCGCTCAGAGTAGCGAACGGAGCACAAGTTAATGCGGCAGCCGTCGGTGAATATCACCTAGTATTGCCAAATGGCAAGACTATGATTTTGAACGATTGCTACTATGTACCCTCCATGGTTTGCAACATCATATCAGTTTCTTTACTCGATAAAGATGGATATAACTTTGTTCTTGATAGAAATATCATGAATATTTACCTTCATAAGGTACTGGTTGGAGAGGGTACACTGTGTAATGGTATCTACGTTCTAAATCAGAATATAGTTCTCAATATACAAAACACACGCAAGAGGAAGAATTCAGATACGAATGAATCCTACTTGTGGCATTGTAGACTTGGTCATATCAGAGAGAAAAGACTAAGAAAGTTGCATAAAGATGGACTCTTGAATGCGTTCGAGTTTTAATCTTATGAAACTTGTCAGTCATGTCTCAAAGGGAAGATGACCAAATCTCCATTCACCGGACATGGAGAAAGAGCAGCAGAGCTCTTGGGACTCATACATAGTGATGTATGTGGTCCGATATCTACACATGCAAGAGGTGGGTTCTCCTACTTCATCACATTCACTGAAGATCTCTCTAGATTCGGATATGTGTATCTGATGAAACACAAATCTGAAGCTTTTGAGAAATTCAAGGAATTCAGAAAGGAAGTAGAGAACCAGACTGGCAAAAGTATCAAGATCCTCCGGTCTGATAGAGGAAGGGAGTACTTTTCCTAGATTACTTAAAAGAGAATGGTATTCTCTCTCAGCTTACTCCTCCTTATACACCACAGCACAACGGTGTATCAGAGCGGAGGAATCATACCCTATTGGATATGGTTCGCTCCATGATGAGTAGTGCTGAGTTACCTCTTTCATTCTGGGGACATGCGCTTCAGATAGCGGCATACCTTTTGAATCAAGTTTCGTCCAAATCTGTGCCTAAAACTCCGTATGAAATATGGAGCAGTAAGAAACCATGTCTTAAATTTATTAAGATATGGGGTTGTCCGGCCTATGTGAAAACACAGAAACCGGACAAGCTAGAGGCACGGTCAGTTCTGTGTAAATTTGTGGGATATCCTAAAGACTCATTAGGATATCTGTTCTACCACTAGTAAAATAAGGGGTTGCCCCTACGGATATTGACATCCGTAGGGGCAATTTATGTTTGGCCCTATGGATTAATCCGTAGGGCTAAAAGGTTGCCCTTACGGGCATAGACGTCCAAGAATAAAAATATTAATTCTTAATTTGGTGTTTGCCCCTACGGAGCCGCAAACAAAGGACCTACGGGTATATCCGTAGGGGCAAGTAAATATCGATTTAACAAAATCCCAGATCGATCGCCTACGCTCGCTCACTTTCTCTCTCTCTCGATCGCACGCGAAAAAATTCCCCAATTCGCCACGCCGTCGTCGCCAACGTCGTTCTCCTCGTCGCCACCTTCGGTTTCGTCGCCACCTCAGCTCTCGTCGCCACCGCGGTTCAGGTCGTCGCCCCAGCCCCAGCGCAGCAGCGGTTCAGGTGAGTAAATCTTTGGATTACTTCGGGCTTAGGGTTCAGGTGAGGTAAATTAAAGATTTTTGGGATTATTTTGGGCTTAGGGTTCATGGCGCGCGAGTTGGGGTTGGGCAGGGGTCGCGGTCGCAGTCGGGGTCGGGGTCGGGGTAGGGTTAGGGTTGGTGTTCGGCTGCTGTGGGGTGGGGCTGGGGTTAGGGTTTGCCTTAGGGTTGGTGTTGGGGTTTAGCTGGCCGCACTAGGTTTAGGGTTAGGTTAGGGCTGGGCTGGGGTGGGGCTGGGCTGGGGTGGGGCTGGGGCTGGGGGCGGGGGCTGGGGCTGGGTTGGGGTTAAGTGGTGGGGAGTTGGAAAATTATTCTAGTATGTATACTTACACTCTAGTTAGTATAGCAAGATGCCCAGATGTGTTCTTGTGTACTGCTGTGTAAACCATTCTTTCACCAACTAATTCGTAGCAAAACTGGCTTTGGTGTTGTCAATTGATGTAGCCTTGAAAACTGGCTTTGGTGCTGGCTTTGGTGTTGTCAATTGATGTAGCCTTGAAAATATTGTTATATCATCCGATCACATTTATTTCTTGTAGATGTTGTTTGGATATTGGATGCATTGTTCATATTTGATATGTAAAAATAAAAAAATAAAAAATTGTAGTCAGATTCATATTGAAAATGGATGTTAAGTGTTCTTTGGGCTCATATCGAATATGTTGGATGATTAGTGTCCTTGGGCACATGGATTCTCAAAGTCTTAAGGTTGATTCATGAATTTATGTGTCTTTTTTGTTTGTTTTGTACCAAATGAAAATGAAAGATGATGGTTTACGAGTTTCTTATTCTTTTGTTTGGTTGTGCCCAAATTGTGGACATGGATTTTTTTGCAAATCCTTACTTTTTTCGACGGAATGGAAAGGGCTCCAAATATCCTAGTTGCATCAATCAATCCTAAAATCAAGTTTGCAAACCAAATACAAAACTGGCAAGTTTTTATGGATTTGATATTCCAAAAATCCAACTCCAATCCAAATCCACTGAGGGGTTGTTTGTTTCATGGAATTAGAGCGTAAGTATGGAGGGGACTGTAAGTGCACGGCGGCGCCCCAGTCGTCAATCCGACGGCCAAATTCGGAAACGGTGATAAACTTTAATTTTGCGAACTTAGCAATCCGGCACCACCGTGCACTAAACCCCGGATCGGGCCATTAAACTAGATCTAGCAAAGTAACAAGATAGGGAAGAGATATACCGAGTGATCCGAGTCCTCCGGTCTTCTCGTCATCGTCCCGATCCCCCGCGGAAACTCCGGTCGTCGCCTCCTTGCCGGAAGGGCACCACATCGTCTGTATCTTTTACGGGCTCCCACCTCAATGCCGAGGCAACTCGGGCACGAAGCTGGCAAGTCGACGTGCCCAAGATTTGCTGTAGAATGTGGTGTAGATCATGCTAGTCTCATTTGGGGTTTGTAGTTGCCTTGATGGAGGAATCAACAAGATATGAACTTGGGGATTTTTGGTAGCAATGAAAATGAGATGGATGATTAATTTCCCACACCAAATGAAATGAATCTCTCTCATTTTTCTTCTCTCCTCCAAATTGTGGCCGGCCATCCATGGGGTGGAAAATGGTGGAGTGCAAAAATAAATACAAGAGGGAGGTAAGTGTAGGAAAAGAAATGGTGACCATATCATAAAGCAAAGAAACATCAACCATACTTAATTCACATCAAACCCATATCCTTTCTTATCACAATTAAAGCACCATCATGGATGAAAGATGCTAAACATATCATAATGAATATATTTGCAAGAAACTCCCTCCACAAATGTTATTTGCACAATTGCAAATAACCCCCTCCATTGGAAAAGACCGGCCGGGAAAGAACAAAGGAAAACCGGCCGGAACGGAATGCAAACTGGCAACTCCAGAAAACTGGTCCCGTAATAAGTTACAGAAAAACCCCGATACTGTGCATACACACCCGCATCTGTATTCCGTCCGGATACAAATGCAATGAGACAAAATCTACACTGTACTATACTAGGATCCGGCTTAAAACAAAGCTGGCTAGTAATATCGGTCCGATCCTGATCCGTGCAATACCGCACGTATCTGATCGAACCCTGCCTTATATCTATACGGCCTCTAGTACAAACCGTCCGATCCTGATCCGTGCAATACCGCACGTATCTAATCGGACCCTGCCATATCTCCATACGGCCTCTATAGCGTTTCGCCCGAAAGCAGAGTAACTGAATGTGTGGTGGACTCTAAAGACTCGTCAATACTATGGCTGTGGATTTAACCACTAGCACGTCAGAGGTATAAGCCAATACGTAACGGGCCACCAGCTATTGACTAAAAGGGACGTCGATGAGCGAACTCATCCTGACACCCTACTGAGCCTGTCAGTGACAATATCCGTACAGTCCGGTCCGTTCGTCTATGAGCATCGCATGTCGGGCCTAGGGGGTTGGTAAAAGTCAAATCCCCAAAAGCGGTACAAGTCGTGTCGGAGTGTAGCCCAGAATACCCAGAGATACTACTGGAATACCTACCAGTAAATCTCCTGCCTAGGCCAAGGACTTCGTGTAATGGCTCTCCTAGACACAGCGCGACCTCACCCCCAATACCGGGAGAGACGAACCCCTGAAGATCCGCTCACTGCCTCTATATGGCTCGGGACTGTACCCAACTAAAACCTGTTTGCACGACTCCTTTGAGCCGTGGTAGGGTAGAAATCAAAGCACAGTGGGAACTCACACGAGACAAATGACGATCCCCAGGTCGATGAACAAACCTGTACACATGTCACCTGGGAACTGCTATCTGACGTCAGGTATAAGACCAACTAGCATATTCCCTGCGAGTCCTGTCCGGTGTACTCGTAACCCAATGAGCACCTGTATACATCTTAGGTGAACCAACAGACACCAGTGGCTTGTGAGACCGGCCACCGCCCCTCGTCGGGGTCTCGACTGTATACACTAGTCTACTCTGGAGAATCGATGCCCTGCCTCGAAACTCCCACGACTAGGGACCTTTTAAGGATGTGCTTATAGACTCCAGCTCTCACTTATATGATCGCCCTCATACTGCTGGAAGTCAAGCAAGAATCCTAGGGGCTCTATCAACGTGCAATAGTGACCTTTCAGGTCACCTAAAGCAGTACACGATGATAAAGGTAAACCAGATAGCATACTATCATCTCGAGTAAGACTGTTCTACCGGGATTGGTCCTACCTCAATCATTGCAATCACGTGCCTGTGATCCAATAATTGGCTCTGAGGGCACTATCTCCAACAATCTCCCACTTGCACTCAAGGCTAATTATTGCGATGTCGCATACTCACAGTCCGTGTGATACCGAACACCCAACTCCTCTACTAGTCAGTCGCACAAAGCCTGTTTGCGAAACTATTGCGTTCGAGGAAAAGCCTCAGTGAGTGGATCCGCCTAGATGTTTCTTTCTATGTCTCTCTATATCTCAAGTTCGCGGAGAAAGCCATCTCCCGAAATGAGCAATACCTGTCTTGGAATGTCTGGATGTCTGATGGGACCTAGCACATAAATGAACTCCAAATCCAAACTTCTTAGACTGTATCGTCAACTGAATTTAATCAGTATCCTGCGCCAGGCCTCCCTCAGTATTGCCTTGGATCACCTGTCCAAAATACTGCCTCTCGTCAGAAGGAAAACTATAACTCTGACAACCTCCTTGTCGTCCATGTCACCTTGGAAGCCTGGAGTGATAACCGTCTCCTAAAGGAGGCAGCCGTTATCATATCCCTAGAACATTCACTTATGTTCTAAAACTGCTTCCGACTGTTCCTCCAGGATTGGATCAATATCAACTTATTGCATCTAGTGCAAGAACAACATCTGGTGTGGTACTTGACATCTCATGATTGACTCAATTGCCTAAGCAAGTGATCTGCCAATTATGCACATCCCTCTCTACTTTAGTCTATAAGACACCTTTAGAGAGGGTGGCTCCATTACCTGTTGGTACCCTACCATGCCAGGAGTCGTCCATTCTAATTACTCTTAGAATGCTGTCAAAGTACCCTGATTGGGAAACCACCCAAATCTAGATCTAAAACCATAGATCTAGTAACCAGTATGTCTGATATAATGTCCAAGTCCCTTGTGGAGAAACCACTGTGTGACGACCAAAGTATAACCGGTCGTAGTATAGGAATGTCACTTCCTACTTTGTGTATGTCATCCAAAACCCGGATATCACACCCTACTACCTTCTCAACAGATCCATCCCTTATTCTGATAACGTCAAACCCATGACTGTCATATCAGAAATAGATGATCTATCTCCGCTATTTCTGCTTTGGTCTATAAATAGACATAAGCGTGATGTCCACCAATGCTTCCGCTGCTCCCACTGACTACGACAACCCTCTGGCAGAGTCATATAGATGTGCACTTCTAAAGCTAGTTTAGAACGACGCTATACGCATCCTCCTGCCGGGTCTCGCAGCCTGGAACAACAACAATGGCAAGTGTGGGTAAACAAGAACTTTCCTGTCACCGTCCTTGAGGCTACCGGAGTACCTCTCGGGTGCCTGAAGTTACCCACCTTTTCTGCGGAGTGGCCAATGGAATGTCAAATCAGATTGAATCTTTAGGTTCCTTATGAAATCTTCAGTAATCGTTTGCGGTTCTGGAATCACTTCCAGTTCTACCTTATTCCCACTACAGTTTTTGAAAAAATCCATTTTTATTAAAACTGTGGCGAGTCAAGAACAATATCACTATTGATCTTTCTTGTAGTAGAAAGTCCATCCTCGTCATAGCCTGGGTCAACCCACAAACAGCCATTACAGAAACGTGCCTTGAGTTATCCAGAGTCTGGTTTTAATCATAAGCCGGACAACTCCCCGTACCTTAACAATGTTAAGATATGAACTGTACTATATCCAATATAGAACCGGAGGCACTGATTTAATTGAACCAGATTCAAATCATGCAGCTGTCTCCAGTGCATATCAACTAAATGGAGAGAGGCCGATCAGCGTTACTCAACTTAGGAATGCTTCCAATTATGAGTAATCTGAAAGAGAAGCAATTTCTCTTTATCATTACTATCAACTGAATACCATACACAAGTATCTACATCTTCGATCACTTTGAAGAATCCCGATACTTGCTACACCTGGTTCTCTACTCTATTCAATTACCAATAACTCCTAAAAACTTAGACCCTGTGTTTCTACGAAACACATGTCTAAGAACTAGAGAAGTAAGAAGTAAACAGAATATAGTATGAGGACCAACCCCTCTGTCCTAATGGACACTGGACAACTTACATTACTCTGTATAAGTCCGCTGAGTCTAATAACTCTTTCACTGTGTGTCGTAGGTTGAAAACTGTACTTATGGTTAAGAAGAATTACACCGCTGTTTAATGCTCCTTACCTAACCATCTACTGATATAGGTAAATGTCATCAACATAATATCAAAAGGTATATCTCACTCTATAAAAAATAGACGTACAGATATATCAATTTGAAATTGGTGCACAACAGCGGATATTCAAAACCAAATATTTGCCGACCGGCAAACATCCCAGGTGATCTCCTCAAATATCACCGATTACAACGAATCCCGATATAATGAGGATGATCACCCAATTCCCAATAACTTACTCCCACTCATCATCTGTAAAACCATACAGATGTGAGAATCAAACCTGGTAAATACATACCCTGGAGCAAGTGTCTAATCGGGAAATCAGTTTTCTTTTAACAGTACACAGTTGAACTGAAACATTGAAATGTTTCGATGGGGTATCCTGGTATTCCTAGTAATGCCTCTACCATTATCCAGATTCACAACTATAACCGTATAATTCTTTGCCACCTCTCCAAATCCCTTTATATGTCTTTAGTCATTACTTTCTGCACACCCCTTAGGCCAAATAGTTTTCTTCCTTCCCTAACGTTCGGCACCAGCCTATGGTTTGGAAGAAGACTATCCAATAAGCATAATGGGTGTACTGTCCTAGTCCTAGGAGCACTCGCAATGCGAGAGAAGGTGAAGATAAAAGACAACCGAATAAACCTTATTCCTATTTCTCCTGAACCAGAATCCATCCCCGAACTGGAACAAGTTCCTTTCGTGTTCGTATATAACCATACGATGGAGTATCCAATAAACTGTGGATCTTCATAGTGATACGGAGTGTCCTGGAGAAAAACAAAGGTGATTTAGGATTGGCGAAGAAATACTTGGTTTGGTCGTGAATATCAGTCGGAATTTACTTTGCCCTCTTACTAATCCCTTGCTTTGTCTTAATCTTAATACCTTCTGCACACCATCGTTATGCTAATTGGTTTTCTTCATTCCCCACTGTTCGGCACCAGCCTAAGGTTTGGAAGAAGACTATCCAATTTGCGTAATAGGTGTACTATCTCCTAAACTAAGGAGTACTCGTAACTTGAGAGAAGGCAAAAGGGAAAAGACAACTGAATAAACCTTATCCGTTTTCTCCAGAACCGGAAACCATCCTCGAATTCCTTCGAGTTCGTATCTTACAATACGATGGCTTTGTCCAATGGAAGTGGACATTCGCAGTAATACGGGGTGTCCTGGAGAAAAGGGTAAAAGTAGGAGTGGCAATGAGGTCTGCAACTCTGACAATCCAAAAGCCAGTGTTAAGAAGGTTCGGTCAACTTGGTCTCTGAGTCGTAGTCTTAGGGTCGGGTCAATGGTCGCTGCCAGAAAGAGAGAGAAAAGAAACACTCAGCGTGCACTCTAACCTAGATCACAATGGTTATCACATTATCTAATCTGGAAACCTTCCACTGTATCTCAAATTCTCCTCCAAACCTCAAAGAAGAATTAGTCGGGATCACCCGAGGAGTAAATCAACTCATCAGTGGAAATCGGGATCCAACTATCATCGCATGATAACTTGACGGAATCCACCCAAGTCACCACACTCCAGAAGGTATGCGCATGCCTGGCAAGTTTCAGTTTCTTTAGAAACTCCCGATGTGATTTTTACCCCTAGGACCCAAGTGACCTTGATACAGTCAACAAATCAAAGAGTCCTAGTCAAGTTCAGCCCGTCATTATCCTGGATTGCATTAAACCCACCCGTACGAGCCCTTGACACAGTCAACAAGGCCGCACGACTGTCCTAACCAATCCCATTAATATGCTGCAAACAAACACTACTTAGCTACCGCACACTACGCCTTGACACAGTCAACAAACGCAGCACGAATACTAAGTAATACTTGTAAGAAATGACGGAGGGCTACGACTGGTTTTTGGCGAAAAACCTTTAACGTAATGAACTTGATATCGTTGAAGGAACTGGATAACTTTTTATAAAAATATAGTGACGAAAACCTTTGCTAAAGAGGTCACTCCCGGTGAAGGGATCTCGGCTCTTTCCCCGCAGAATGAGGTGCAGGATATTCCAACTGAATACCACGATGCAAAGCAAAAGTAATCGGCTATAGTGAAGTTATTGCACTGACGTAAACTTCTATCCAAGGGGTCACTCCCGGTGAAGGGATCTCGGCCCTTGCCTCGTCGACTGAGGAGCAGGATATTCCAAATGAATACAACGATGCAAAACAAAAGTGAACGTCCTTGCAATAACAGCTTTTTGAAAAATATTCCAACAACATCAGAATAGGTTTGTTTAGCTTGTATTGATCTGAATCAACGCAGTCCCATCAGTTGATCACACCACAAAGAACGAAAATATACTGATGTACGTATATGCCATCCGCATTTGCCACTGGGTCCCGTCATTACCCGTTAGGTTAGCTAACTAACGACAGAGCGGGGACTGGACTAGCGCGGATGTAAAACATATGCAACATCTACTAATATATATACCAATATATTATATTTCGCTCAAGGCGTGATAAAATGCAACATCACAGAAATGTACAGCATCACAGAACAATACAGATATCTGGAAGCCCCGGGTTTCACAGAGCCGCTGCTGAAACCCGACGTTCCCCTGGTCGTGTGGATAGCCTGTGCAATGAAATCCTAGACCCCTACGGGCGCGGCAAGTCACCCGCCAAAACCTGAAGCGAGGCAGCCCCCTTCAGCACCGTGAATGGACCACCCAGCACTTCACGGAATCCGGTAACTTGGGCACCCCTCCTGGGTCAACCTGTACCACCTACGAGTGCGGCGAATAGCCCGCCAATCCTAGAGTGAAGCCCCCTCCGTCTCAATGGCATGAGATGCGGGCCCGTTGCCCTCTAGAACCCGGCTATCTGTGCACCCCTCCGTGGGGTAATCCTAGTACAGAAAGTAAAATATACATACAACGGGTACATCAACCGCAACCAGGTCGTGCCCCAAAAGAATAATACAAACAGGCAGTGATGGCAGTCCACATGTCGGACGCTCGCCCCGCAATATCAAATGTACATAATACAACAACACTGTACTAGCATTGCATCCAGGCTATCCCCCACGACCGATCCGCAACATTACAGCAAAATCACAAAACATCAACGTGAAAATCACGTTCGCAAATCCGTCTAACCGGGCTATAGCAGTTAGACCGGATTTACCGATCGAGTGACATTCACGGTCGCAGATATAATGTAAATACTGTGAAATAATGTGTTTAAATATATCCGATCGATCAAAAATTAATAAGTGGGCCGCCAAGCAATACTGTAGCACTCACAGAAAATCTGGGCCTAATATTAATATTCCAAAACCCCTAAAATTAGCCCAGAAGCCCACTGGAGAAATTGGACACAGTGAGGACACCAATGTGCGGCGGAACCGCGGCCCAAGGGGGGTTTGGCCACGGTTCCGCGCTTCATTCGTCGACTGACTGTGTCGAATTTTTCCAGTAGTCTTAGAATTTCCAGTACATTAGTTTTTTACAACCTGAAAAATTTTTGGACATCAAAAAATTTCGACAGAAAACTGATGTGAGGAAAAATGCGAGTTTTTGGAATTTTGGTCGATCGGAAATGCAAACACATCAAATGAAGCTAGACGAAGTTAATGGCGAGGCTCTGATACCACTGTAAGTGCACGGCGGCGCCCCGGTCGTCAATCCGACGGCCAAATGCGGAAACGGTGATAAACTTTAATTTTGCGAACTTAGCAAACCGGCACCACCGCGCACTAAACCCCGGATCGGGTCATTAAACTAGATCTAGCAAAGTAACAAGATAGGGAAGAGATATACCGAGTGATCTGAGTCCTCCGGTCTTCTCGTCATCGTCCCGATCTCCCGTGGAAACCCCGGTCGTCGCCTCCTTGCCGGAAGGGCACCACATCGTCTGTATCTTTTACGGGCTCCCACCTCAATGCCGAGGCAACTCGGGCACGAAGCTGGCAAGTCGACGTGCCCAAGATTTGCTGTAGAATGTGGTGTAGATCATGCTAGTCTCATTTGGGGTTTGTAGTTGCCTTGATGGAGGAATCAACAAGATATGAACTTGGGGATTTTTGGTAGCAATGAAAATAAGATGGATGATTAATTTCCCACACCAAATGAGATGAATCTCTCTCATTTTTCTTCTCTCCTCCAAATTGTGGCCGGCCATCCATGGGGTGGAAAATGGTGGAGTGCAAAAATAAATACAAGAGGGAGGTAAGTGTAGGAAAAGAAATAGTGACCATATCATAAAGCAAAGAAACATCAACCATACTTAATTCACATCAAACCCATATCCTTTCTTATCACAATTAAAGCACCATCATGGATGAAAGATGCTAAAAATATCATAATGAATATATTTGCAAGAAACCCCCTCCACAAATGTTATTTGCACAATTGCAAATAACCCCCTCCATCGGAAAAGTCCGGCCGGGAAAGAACAAAGGAAAATCGGCCGGAACGGAATGCAAACTGGCAACTCCAGAAAACTGGTCCCGTAATAAGTTACAGAAAAACCCCGATACTGTGCATACACACCCGCATCTGTATTCCGTCCGGATACAAATGCAATGAGACAAAATCTACACTGTACTATACTAGGATCCGGCTTAAAACAAAGCCGGCTAGTAATATCCGTCCGATCCTGATCCGTGCAATACCGCACGTATCTGATCGAACCCTGCCATATATCTATACGGCCTCTAGTACAAACCGTCCGATCCTGATCCGTGCAATACCGCACGTATCTAATCAGACCCTGCCATATCTCCATACGGCCTCTACGGCATTTCGCCCGAAAGCAGAGTAACTGAATGTGTGGTGGACTCTAAAGACTCGTCAATACTATGGTTGTGGATTTAACCACAAGCACGTCAGAGGTATAAGCCAATACGTAACGGGCCACCAGCTATTGACTTAAAGGGACGTCGATGAGCGAACTCATCCTGACACCCTACTGAGCCTGTCAGTGACAATATCCGTACAGTCCGGTCCGTTCGTCTATGAGCATCGCATGTCGGGCCTAGGGGGTTGGTAAAAGTCAGACCCCCAAAAGCGGTACAAGTCGTGTCGGAGTGTAGCCCAGAACACCCTGAGATACTACTGGAATACCTACCAGTAAATCTCCTGCCTTGGCCAAGGACTTCGTGTAATGGCTCTCCTAGACACAGCGCGACCTCGCCCCCAATACCGGGAGAGACGAACCCCTGAAGATCCGCTCACTGCCTCCATATGGCTCGGGACTGTACCCAACTAAAACCTGTTTGCACGACTCCTTTGAGCCGTGGTAGGGTAGAAATCAAAGCACAGTGGGAACTCACACGAGACAAATGACGATCCCCAGGTCGATGAACTAACCTGTACACATGTCACCTGGGAACTGCTATCTGACGTCAGGTCTAAGACCAACTAGCATGTTCCCTGGGAGTCCTGTCCGGTGTACTCGTAACCCAATGAGCACCTGTATACATCTTAGGTGAACCAACAGACACCAGTGGCTTGTGAGACCGGCCACCGCCCCTCGTCGGGGTCTCGACTGTATACACTAGTCTACTCTGGAGAATCGATGCCCTGTCTCGAAACTCCCACGACTAGGGACCTTTTAAGGATGTGCTTATAGACTCCAGCTCTCACTTATATGATCGCCCTCATACTGCTGGCAGTCAAGCAAGAATCCTAGGGGCTCTATCAACGTGCAATAGCGACCTGTCAGGTCACCTAAAGCAGTACACGATGATAAAGGTAAACCAGATAGCATACTATCATCTCGAGTAAGACTGTTCTACCGGGATAGGTCCTCCCTCAATCATTGCAATCACGTGCCTGTGATACAATACTTGGCTCTGAGGGCACTATCTCCAACAAGGACAATTACTGTAGTAACACCAATGTCATGTTTTTAGTTTGGACGAGTATTGTTGCTGAAGGCTAGTGATTTGGTACTAAATGCTGTTGAATTGCTTGAATTATTAAGCAACTTGGGGTTAGGGTTAGGTGGATTGATGACAACAAAATACCATAATTTATAACTATATTACTCATATAATGTGTATGTCATGTGAAAGCTAGATGAAGGTCGAGGCAAGCACAACAAATTTGTTGGATGGGACAATATCAATAGGAGCTCAATGCTATTTGGAAAAATAATAATTCAAAAACATAGTGGAGTTTCCGATTGGTGGCATGGACTAGTTTGATGTATGTTGTTGGTTTGATTTATGAAAAAATAGGGAGACAACATCCATGTATGCATATAGGTAACATCTGCCAATAGGCCATATCCAGACCGCAATCTATTTTTGCCTATTGGCTAATATGAAAATATCGGCCCGCGTATATGACATAATCAAAGTTGTTAAATCTTGATACGGTTTGTGTTTCGTTTTTTTATTTATCAGTTCTATCAATGTTGCGTATAACGCTTTATGATATCAGTATCCTACATTTGTAGTTTTAATTGTTGATTGTTATAGATGAATACCATTGCAATAATAGTTTTTGGTTGATGAATGCTATTGCAATGTAGGATGATCAGTTCTATCAATCTTGATCTCAATGGTTTAAAATCATGTTACACATACAACACGAATGCACAACAAACGCATAATTAGAGAGCGACTCGAGATATTCAGGTTAAAACCAATATATGATACTCGATGATAATATGAAACCTTCATATTCCCATCGATACTCATATATGAAACTAAAAGCGCCACTTTGTCCCTACGGTGCCCGACATTTTAATTTAAAAATATTAAATCTTAATTTGTTTTTTGGCCCTATGGAGCCGCAAACCAATAACCTACGGTTATGTCCGTAGGGGCATCTAAATAGGAATTTAATAAAAAAAAGGCACAGAAATGCCCTACGCCTCGATCTCTTTCCTTCTCGTTCCCAAAATTTTCTCTCGTTCCCGCGTCTCCAATTTTCTCTTCGTCGCCACCGCGCGCTCTCCGTTCTCAGCCCGCCACCGCCTTCCGTTCTTGGCCCACCACCGCCCTCGTTCTTCCTCGTCGAGTTCCTCGTCGCCGATATTTGTGCCTACATTGATGCCTCAAGCAACGAATCAAATGATGTGGATCACAAACTAATTAAATAAATTTTGAATACCAATCTGGACTGGGATTTGAATACCAATCCTAGTTTCATTGAATTTGCACGCGCACTTAAAATAACAACCTTTATACTAAAAAATTATGTATGCCATTACTTAGTAGTTTATGGTTTTTAGACGCAAAAGCCATTTGAGAAATACATTTCCAACCCACTATTAATCCATATTCTCAATATAGTCATTGAATTTGCACGCGCACATAATAAGAAGGAGAAGACAATAATGTGGCAGAAGAAGAAGGAGAAGACAGTAATGTGGCAGAAGAAGAAAAAAATGACATTCCTCGTTCTCTGTTTCAGCATCAATCTTCTGATATGAACTAACGATGGCTTTCACATAGGCTTTTCCCTTTAGAGACTTCTTAGTGTCCAATGGAAAGCATACATCAGATTTGTGCAGGTCAGGTTCTTCTATGACTTTCAAGAGTCTCAACTGATTCTGTAAATTACACTCTAGTTGGGTGGTACTTTTACCACTTCTCACTGCAGGTGTGCTCTCTAATATCCATTTTGAATGTAATATTATCGATATTCAAAATGGATATTAGAGAGCGCACCTGCAGTGAGAAGTGGTAAAAGTATCACCCAACTAGGGTGTAATTTACAGAATCAGTTGAGACTCTTAAAAGACATAGAAGAACCCGACCTGCACAAATCTGATGTATGCTTTCCATTGGACACTAAGAAGTCTCTAAAGGGAAAAGCCTATGTGAAATCCATCATTAGTTCATATCAGAAGATTGATGCTGAAACAGAGAACGAGGAATGTCATTTTTTTCTTCTTCCGCCACATTACTGTCTTCTCCTTCTGCCACATTACTGTCTTCTCCTTCTTATTATGTGCGCGTGCAAATTCAATGACTATATTGAGAATATGGATTAATAGTGGGTAGGAAAAGTATTTCTCAAATGGCTTTTGCGTCTTAAAACCATAAACTACTAAGTAATGGCATACATAATTTTTTTAGTATAAAGGTTGTTATTTTAAGTTTTCCCTTATAGAGATATGATCTAACTGCATCTATAAACTATAAGTGTGCAGAAAATTATGATAAGAAACCATAAGAAAGGGTCGTAGCCATGCATAACCTTGAATCTACATACCAAATCATGCAAAAGCATGCACTTATTGTCACCTTGCCTTGGAATATAAAATATCTTGGAAGACTATAAGTGAGCATTTAAATCTTGATAGCTTTTGACCTCAACATATATTTTTCTCAAGTACCATGAAATATACTTGCTCCGTATAAACCGTTTTCAGGAAGATGGATTAATAATGACAAATTATCCATTGTGGCTCACTAGGTTAGCATTTTCTCTTCTATTAACCATCTTTCTAATCTGCTTGGTAAATTTATTCGGAACCGGCTGCGAATCATTAAAAGACATGCATAAGAAAGAAAGCTAAAATACAGATATATAGCATACCGATACATCGAAACTTCATAGTTGCGATGGCAATCCAGAGATATTTATTTCTACACACGTGGTGCGCGTGCGAATGCGTCAGGCATCATGGACAAATATTTCAGAACATGGAAAGTATTATTCGTATAAAGTAATTAAAACTTTTAAACACCTTGGGTAGATATTTTCTTAGTTGATGCAATCATATCATGAGGACTAAATTTAAGCTATTATACATATGCATATGTATTTTTCTAACCTAATATATCTCACACACACACAAACACACAAAGAGAGAGAACACCAGTTTGGTAGAGAAATCAGCTAGCAGGACCCTGAAGAAATGGAGTCCATAGCATTGCTCATCATCATCATCCGTGATCCCTTTGAAAAAATATTATCAAAGGGATCATGGATGATGATGATGAGCAATACTATGGACTCCATTTCTTCAGGATCCTGCTACCTGATTTCTCTACCTACCTGGTGTTCTCTCTCTCTCTCTCTCTGTGTGTGTGATATATTAGGTTAGAAAAATACATATGCATATGTATAATAGCTTAAATTTTGTCCTCATGATATGATTGCATCAACTAAGAAAATATCTACCCAAGGTGTTTAAAAGTTTTAATTACTTTATACGAATAATACTTTCCATGTTCTGAAATATTTGTCCATGATGCCTGACGCATTCGCACGCGCACCACGTGTGTAGAAATAAATATCTCTGGATTGCCATCGCAACTATGAAGTTTCGATGTATCGGTATGCTATATATCTGTATTTTAGCTTTCTTTCTTATGCATGTCTTTTAATGATTCGCAGCCGGTTCCGAATAAATTTACCAAGCAGATTAGTAAGATGGTCAATAGAAGAGAAAATGCTAACGTAGTGAGCCACAATGGATAATTTGTCATTATTAATCCATCTTCCTAAAAACGGTTTATACGGAGGAAGTATATTTCATGGTACTTGAGAAAAATATATGTTGAAGTCAAAAGCTATCAAGATTTAAATGCTCGCTTATAGTCTTCCAAGATATTTTATATTCCAAGGCAAGGTGACAATAAGTGCATGCTTTTGCATGATTTGGTATGTAGATTCAAGGTTATGCATGGCTACGACCCTTTCTTATGGTTTCTTATCATAATTTTCTGCACACTTATAGTTTATAGATGCAGTTAGATCATATCTCTATAAGGGAAAACTTAAAATAACAACATTTATACTAAAAAAATTATGTATGCCATTACTTAGTAGTTTATGGTTTTAAGACGCAAAAGCCATTTGAGAAATACTTTTCCTACCCACTATTAATCCATATTCTCAATATAGTCTTTGAATTTGCACGCGCACATAATAAGAAGGAGAAGACAGTAATGTGACAGAAGGAGAAGACAGTAATGTGGCAGAAGAAGAAAAAAATGACATTCCTCGTTCTCTGTTTCAGCATCAATCTTCTGATATGAACTAATGATGGCTTTCACATAGGCTTTTCCCTTTAGAGACTTCTTAGTGTCCAATGGAAAGCATACATCAGATTTGTGCAGGTCGGGTTCTTCTATGACTTTTAAGAGTCTCAACTGATTCTGTAAATTACACCCTAGTTGGGTGATACTTTTACCACTTCTCACTGCAGGTGCGCTCTCTAATATCCATTTTGAATGTAATATTATAGATATCCATGCCTGTTTATGTCAAAATTACTTATATTGTCAATGTTTGATTGTCTAGTTGTTGGTGATGCATCCATATCAGGGACAGAGGCCACTCCCGTTCCTCCAGGTATGTTTATATATTATATAGGGCATGTATATTGATTTAGAATGCTATATCATAAATATACACACATTCCTTTTGCTCTTAGTCGTCCAACTCATTATCATGGGCTGCTTGATGAGATTAGATTTGCGCCTGATGATCTACAAGAGCTTGTTCACTCCCTGTCATATGTGTAAGCAGCGCTATATGCGAGTTTACCTTGTTTGTATGTATGTACTGAAATTAATTAATATTATTCAAATTTTGATACATGCAGATACCAGAGGAGCACATCTTCTATCTCTGTAGGTAAGGCTTTGAATTTGTTGATTTTGGTATTTCTTGTCAATTTTATAGACCAGTATGTGCTAAATATAATGTTCTGACAGTTGCTAGGGGGAAGGCAACATTCGAGGCTGCTGACCCAGTCCTGGACGCCGCACACGGACGGCACCACGGAGGTTGGGAGAGAGGCCGAGGACTGGGCTCTAGCAGGGCCCATATGAGGTTGGACTCCACCCCGGTGGTTACTTCCTCCGTCTCCAGTGAGCGACGTATCCAGCAGGAACTGGAGAGCTTGAAGGCCACCGTTCAGGAGTTGAATGAGATGCTGGTATGTATACTACTTAATAGTAAAATATAATGTCATATTATATATATCAACATATCCAATATCAGTACATAGACTGAGCTTATTTGGTTGTAGACTTATGTTTTATTAATCATACATGTACATATCTAATTAAAATAAACTACAGTTTTCCAAACTAGATATCCAAATGGGGTTTCGAAATAACTCGATAATGATAAGAATTCGAATGTGGGTGTAGGAGCGGGTGGTTGAGCAGGCCCAGGCCTCGGGGATCGATTTTACCGGACAGAACGATCCGAGGCTGCTGACCCCAGTTCTGGACGCCGCACACGGAGGGCACCACGGAGGTTGGGAGAGGCCGGGGATTGGGCCCTAGCAGGGCCCATATGAGGTTGGACTCCACCCCGGCGGTTACTTGCTCCGTCTCCAGTGACCGGCATGTCCATCATGAACTGGATAGCTTGAGGGCCAGCGTTCAGGAGTTGAAGGAGATGCTGGTATGTATACTACTTTATAGTAAAATATCATTTCATATTATATACATATCAACATATCCATAATTAGTACGTAGCTTGAGCTTATTTGGTTTTAGACTTAAGTTTGATTAATCATACATACATATGTAATTGAAATAAACAACGCTTTTCCAAACTAGATATCCAAACAGGGTTTCGAAATAACTTAATAATGATACGTATTCGAATAATAAGCAGTTCTTACACGCTTCTTACACACGTTATATCCAGACGCGACAGGGTAGATCGGCCGAGCCTCCACACGCATCTCCTTCGGCTGCGGCTCCGCAAGCCACTACATCGGCTGCGGTTCCGCAGACAGCTCCTGTAGCTCCACCGCCCACTCAGACTCCCGCAGCCGCGGCTCCGCAAGCGACTACCTCGACGGCGGTTGCACAGACCACATCGCCGGCGGCTGCGCAGACCACATCGCCGGCTCCACATGCGGCTCAGACTCCCGCTCGCGACGAATTGCAGAGTTTATTGACCGAGGAGCAGGCGCGCGTTATTCTATCGTTATTCAGAGGTGGAGCTGGACCGAGCTAGGGTAGATTTTTGGTTCTTTTTTTTTGAAACATGTATTTATTTATATCATACACATTGTACTACATTTTGAAACGATATTGATATTGGTTTGTATTTATATCATATTCAGTTTTTGTGTTTCTTTTGTATATTATATATATGCGTGAGATGTGATTATGAATACTGCAATATATGATTTGATTGATGTATATATTATTATGCACAGGGCGGGAAAAAATCAAGAAGCCCATTTTTTAAAAAAAATTACAGACAATATGTACCTACGGATTAATCCGTAGGCACACATGTTACCCCTACGGATATGTCCGTAGGGGCAAAATATCAGCAGTAACTGATATTTCCCCAAGATCTCAGTGCCAGGGGGTTGGGAAAGCCCCTACGGATATATCCGTAGGGGCCACTGACTCTCCCCTACGGCGTTATCCGTAGGGGCAAAATATCAGGAATCCTGAATATGTGCCCCTGCGGAAACGTACCTACGCATATATCCGTAGGGGGTAGTACATGCCCTTACGGGTATACCCGTAGGGCCAAGTAATTTATTAAAATAAACCGTAAATAATATAAAATCTTATACCCTACGGCTTAATCCGTAGGGGCAACTGGACCTACACATATATCCGTAAGGGCAAAAATTTAACCGTAGGGGCAAGTTCAGGGCCTCAACTTGCACCTGCGGCCTTTGCACCTACGGGGTATTTTTTCGCCCCTACCTATATATCCGTAGGGGCAGTGGGTTGCCCCTACGGATAAATCCGTAGGGGCAACCCTTCTTTGTAGTAGTGTACCACACTGAGGAATAGAAGGTGTTTGTATCTCGCCACGCTACCTTCTTAGAAAGGGAGTTTCTTGCAAAAGAAACTAGTGGGAGTTCGGTAGAACTGGAAGAAATTCAGCGACCACAAAATATAACTGAATATTTGGAGGAACCACTAGATTCAATAACCCGAGACGAACCTCAGCCACTCCGCAGATCTGGTAGGATTTCTCATCCGCCCGAGAGATACTACGGTTTTCTCATAGACGGGGATCGAGAGGATTGCATCTTGGAAGAAGATGACCCTACCAGTTACAGGAAGGCCATTATCAGTAGGGACTCTAATAAGTGGCAGGAAGCAATGCAATCCGAAATGGAGTCCATGTACGCCAATAAAGTGTGGACCTTGGATATTGCTCCACCTGGGGTAAAACCCGTTGGATGCAAATGGATCTACAGAAGGAAACTGGGTGTAGATGGGCAGGTGGAAACCTATAAGGCTAGACTCGTTGCAAAAGGTTTTCGTCAAAGACCTGGTTTGGACTATGACGAAACTTTTTCTCCGGTGGCTATGCTCAAATCCATTCGGATCCTACTTGCCATTGCTGCCTTCCATGACTATGAAATCTGGCAGATGGATGTTAAAACGGCTTTCCTAAACGGTTGTTTGGAAGAGTGCATTTACATGGATCAGCCAGAAGGTTTCGTAGACAGTGGGAGCAATGGGAAGGTATGCAAGTTGCTTAAATCCATTTATGGATTAAAGCAGGCATCGCGGAGCTGGAACATCTGTTTTGATGAGGCAATCAAGGAATTTGATTTCATCAAGAACGATGATGAACCTTGTGTCTATAAGAAGATTGTAGGACGGACTGTCGTGTTCCTAGTCTTGTACGTGGACGACATTCTTTTGATAGGAAATGACATTCCTATGCTACAATCGGTCAAGCTATTTTTGTCACAATGGTTCTCCATGAAGGACCTGGGTGATGCCTCGTACATTCTGGGGATCAAGATCTATAGAGATAGATCCAAGAGACTACTGGGACTTCTCAGTCCAGGTACATAGAGACCGCATAAAAGAGATTTAGTATGGAGGGTTCCAAGCGGGGTAACATACCCGCATTGCACGGAATTACCCTCTCCAAGAAGATGTCTCCTAAGACTGACGAGGAGAGGGTTCGCATGAGCACTATACCTAACGCTTCGGCGGTAGGATCTATAATGTATGCAATGCTATGTACAAGACCAGATGTAGCTTACGCGCTGAGCGCGGTAAGCCGGTATCAGTCAGACCCAGGTGAGGACCATTGGACAGCAGTGAAGAACATTCTCAAGTACCTGAGAAGGACTAAGGAGATGTTCCTGGTTTACGGTAATGGAGACCTCAGGGTCGAGTCCTTTACCGATTCAAGCTTCCAGAGTGACAAAGATGACAGCAAGTCTGTCTCGGGTTTTGTGTTTACCCTCAATGGAGGGGCGGTATGTTGGAGGAGTTCCAAACAGGATACCGTCGTAGACTCGACGATGGAGGCTGAATACATTGCTACAAGCGATGCCGCAAAAGAGGTGGTCTAGATGATGAAGTTCATTTGTGAACTTCAGGTGGTTCCGTCTATTGTTGACCTAATACTTTTGTATTGCGATAACAATGGGGCATAGCCTTAGCGAAGGAACCAAGGTCCCATATGAAATCCAGGCACATCTTAAGGCGGTATCACCTGATCAGGGAGATCATTGATCGCCATGAGATCGAGATGCGGAGAGTGGACATAAAGGACAACGCAGCGGACCCATTCACGAAGGCCTTACCCCAGACTCAGTTCGAGCGGCTGATCGAGATGATAGGTCTTCGATATGCCAGTACATGGCCATAGTGCAAGTGGGAGATTGTTACTGTATATACCTTAGAGGCCATTACTGTATCATACTAGTATGTAAATTACTTGATGGAATCTTGGGATATTCACAGTTGTACAGACAATCTTGCTCAATATAGTAGTATGCTACTTGGTTTGTCTCTGCTTTAATGTGTACATATGTGTTTATTTATTATATCACCTATACGCATTAGTAGAGCCCTTAGGATCTTTGCTTGATTACCGGCGTTGTGATGGCGATCACACTCGTGGGGGTTGGGTAATCCACAAGCACATCCTTATACACGTCCCTAGTCGTGGGATTATCGAGACAGGGCATCGATACTCCGGAGTAGACTAGCGTATGCGCTTCTCATCCCAGCACGGGAGACGGTCTGTCCCACAGCCGTCAGTACGTCGTACATGAGATAGTAAGCCGGTGCTCGTTAGGTTACGAGTACACTGGACATGACTCGTCGGGAACTGATGGTTGGTATTATACCTATCGTCAGTTATCAGTTCCCAGGTGACATGAGTACAGCTTAGTCCGCTGACTTGACACTGTCACTTCGCCTCGAGTGTGTTCCCACTGTTCTTTGATTACAACCGTACCACGGCTCTACTTAGTCGTGCAAACAGGTAGTAGTTGGGTGCAGTCCCGAAGCACATGGAGGCAGTGACGGTTAGACAGGATTCGTTTCTCCCGGTATTGGGGGTTGACATCGCGTTGTGTCTAGGAGAGCCATTACACGAGTAGTCCCTGTCCATGGAAAGCGAGATATACTGGTAGGTTTCCAGTGTTATCTCAGGGTGTTCTGGGCTTCACTCCGACACGACTTGTACCGCTATTAGGGGACTGACGTTTACCGCCCCTAGGCCCGCCATGCGATGTATCAGACGAACAGACCGAACTGTACGGAGATTGTCACATACAGGCTCAGTAGGAGATCGGATGGGTTTACCTCATCGGCCTTTTATCGACATCTACCTGGGGACCGTTACATACAGCCAGTGCCGCTTGCGGTCTGTGGTTAAACCCACTGCCAGCGTAGTGTCGAGTCTTTAGAGTTCCACACAGAGAGTTTCCCGGCACTAAGCGAAACGTGTAGAGGCCGTATGGTTTTACGGTAGGGCTGCGATCACTTACGTACACTTGTGTGCGTGTGGTGTTCGGGCAGGCAATACTAGTGGGCTTTGGTTTAAACCGGATCCTAGTATTGAACGGATGGATTTGTTTTGTCTTCTGCACATCCGCATTCTACGGAATGCGGATGCAGGTGTGTATGCACAGTTTTCCGGAGCGATGAAGGAGGAGGTGCCTCATCAGGGTTTTGGCAGTTGGTTCGGCCAAAACCGTTATGTGGCAGGCTCATTAGGGTTTTGACTGTTGATTCGGTCAAAACCATTTTGAGGTGGACTCATTAGGGTTTTGACAGTTCGTTTGGTCAAAACCATTATGAGCCGCGGACATCATTTACTAATCCTTTTAGTGATAATTTTATGATGGCTAATTGCATTGACCATTTGACCTCCTTGACCTCTCTTGACTTTGTTGACCGGTTGACCGTGTTGACCATGGAATTTCAAGAGAGATCTACACTCTTCTTTTCTTTTTCTTTTTCTATTTTGATTATGATAATGGTCATTTCAATGTAGCCATCAAACTTTATCTTGATGGGATTAGTAATGATAATGTTTGTGCATTATTGAACCATGGTTCTTTTTCTTTAACTCATAATTTCTTTCTCATTCTCTCTCTTGCCTTTTTCTAGTGAGAAGAAAAGAAATGCACCATGGTTGCTAGCTCCTCCTTCTTCCTCCTCTTGATTCGTCTTTTGATCTCATGTGTTGAGAGATAAAGATCCCACAAAGACAAAACCATCCCTCCACCACTTCTACACAACGTAGGGCTTCTTGACTAGCAATCTCTTTGCCCTAGTCACCTCGGCTCAAGGTGGAGCTCGGTGTACATCTCTCGGGTGGATCGTCTTCGACTCAGGGAGGCCGCGGAGGTGACCAAAGTCCGGATCAACCCTCGGAGCAAGCAAAGAGAAGAACAACAAGAAGAGAAGGAGTTCAAGTTGAGGTATAACCCCTAACCGAATAGATAAATCTCTATTTAGGATGTTAGTGTGTTGTTTAGCAAAGATCCGGCTTTTACGGTCCATGTTACCATGTTTAGAAAAAATTTTGTTTTACCGTTTCCGCAACCCCGAAAGTACCGGGAGAGGCAACGTGGACCTAACAAACCCTAATCCAAAAACCCTAACTAGGTTAAACTCAACTAATCAAGTTGCATTAGTAATCATAACATATTACAATATTATATATCATATATATAATATATTTAATGTAACAAAAGAAAATAATACAATTTACATATATCGCATATATATCAATGTATTACCCGGTGAGAAAATGAATCAATAAAGCGAGCCAATATTAGATAATGTAATGCAATATATCATATAAATAATTATACATTAAATAATCAAATCAACACTTGATCCGGCAATCCGGCTTTATCGAATATAACTGACTAATATATCGTGTACCGATTCATCGAATCAACACTTGATCCGATGACCCGGCTCATATCAAAATATCGTGAGAATATAATACGGTATCCCATATCGTATTATCCTCGGTCCTGCACATATCACTTATGTTCCCCTACTCCGTTTTACCTGAGTCAAGAAACCTCTATGTTGGATTCTAAAGAATAGTCAATACGCCGGCAGTATGTGATGATCATATCAAACACCCACAAGCTGCAAACGGTCAGCTAAACGTAACAGCCACCCAGGTATTGAGCGATCAGAAGATCAACAAGCAAGCCTGTACATTCTCCTGTGAATCCAATCAGTAACACTCCCGTATAGTCCGGTCTCTTCGTCTGATATGTTGCATATCTAGACTAGGGGTGGTATACGTCAGACCCTAGTAACCGATAAGTCGTATCGATATGAGGCTCATAATAGGTCGAGAAACTACTGATAACACTTACTAGTAAATCTCTATATCAGCCCTGGCAAGGGACTTCCAGTTATAGCCAATCGAACACAGCACAACATCAACTCCCTATACCGGGAGAGACGAATCCCCTCCTATCGCACATTGCCTCCATGTGATTTGGGACTACACCCAAAAGCCACCATTTTGAACGCCCTCTTGGACGTGGTAAGGTGGAAATCAAAGCACAGTGTGAATCACACAAGACTCTATGACGATCTCGGGTCTACAGACTACCCTATACCAGTGTCACCGGAGAACTGCCATCTGACATGAGGTATAATGCCATTTGGGAGTTCTCGGCGAGTCCGTCCAGTGTACCCAGTCTCCACTGAGCACCCGTACACCATCCTTGATGTCAAACACCGATGGATATGAGATCATCCATCGCCCATCATATGGGTCAAGATGCGTATACGCTAGTCTATACTGGTGTATCGATGACCTGTCTCGACACACCCTCGACTAGGAACAGTTATAGGATGTACTCATCGACTACCGTGGCCCCACTAGTATGATCTCATCATAGTCCCAGTAGTCAAGTACAGATCCTAAGGGCTTTATCAATATGTGAGAGTAAGACAGTAAACTAATACAAGTCAACATGTTAAGATAATGTGAAACCAAATAGTATACTATCATGACGAGAAAGAAAGTCCTCTCTATATATATCCAAGCATCCATTATAATATACATCATATGTACAACAATGGCCTCTAGGGCATATACATAACTAACATGTGGGACAGACTATCTCCCCATGCTGGGATGAGAAGTGTATATACCAGTCTACTCCGAAGTATCGATGCCCTGTCTTGATAATCCTACGACCAGGGACCTGTATAGGATGTTGCTTATAGACTACGCAGCCTCTGTAAGTGCACGGCGGCGCCCCGGCCGTCAATCCGACGCCGGAATGCGGAAGCGGTGATAAACTTTAATTTTCTTAAACTGGCAAACCGCCGCGCACTACTACCCGGATCGAACCATTAACTAGTCCTAGCTAACTACAAGAATGGGAATAGAGATATACCGACGATCCAAGTCCTCCGGTCTTCTCGTCATGGTCCCGATCTCCTGCGGAAAAGTCCCGTCTCCTCCTCGTCGCCGGAAGTGCACCACATCGCCTACTTTGTTTACGGGCTCCCACCTCAATGCCGAGGCAACTCGGGCACGAAGCCGGCTACTCGACGTGCCCAAGGTTCGCTGTAGAATATGTAGAGAAGAAGTCTCATTTGGGGTTGTAGGAATTGCCTTTTTGAGATGGTGGAGGAATTGATTTTTGAGATGAACTAGAAAGCTTTTCTTAACACCATGAGAACCAAAAATTGCCACACCAAAATGAATCCAATCCCATCCCCAAGGAATGGCCGGCCCATGCACAAGAGGAATGGAGAGAATGAGATTGAAGCCAAAAGAATGAGTGGGAAAACTCTATCATACAAGAGAGAGAAAGAAGAATGGCTATCAAAATCAACCATCATCACAAAAACAATCCCAACACTCAAAGCAACCATCATCTCATGCATGATGGCTTCAAAAAGTCAAGCCATCATGAGAAGAAGAAGTCAAGTGATGGTGCACATCATGAAAACTATCATGATACCAATAAATGCAAATACCCCCTCCACAAAAGCCTATTTGCAACAATGCAAATAAACCCTCCTCCACCAAACTTCGGCCAATGAACGGAACAATGGAAATCGGCCGAAACGGAAAGCAAACTGGCAACTCCAGAAAACTGGTCCCGTAATAAATTACAGGAAAACC
Source organism: Agapanthus africanus (assembly GCA_030015575.1). Lineage (NCBI taxonomy): Eukaryota > Viridiplantae > Streptophyta > Magnoliopsida > Asparagales > Amaryllidaceae > Agapanthus > Agapanthus africanus. The sequence continues at coordinate 245,471,584 of CM057350.1, forward strand.
CCGATACTGTGCATACACACCCGCATCTGTATTTCGAACGAAATACAAATGCAATGAGACATAATCTACACTGTACTATACTAGGATCCGGCTTATACCAAAGCCGGCTAGTAATATCTGTTCGATCCTGATCCGTGCAATACCGCACGTATCTGATCGAACCCTGCCATATAACCATACGGCCTATAGTACAAACTGTCCGATCCTGATCCGTGCAATACCGCACGTATCTGATCGGACCTTGCCATATCTCCATACGGCCTCTACAACCTTTCGCCCGAAAGCTGAGTAACTGAAAGTGGGGGACTCTAAAGACTCGTCAACACCTCGGTTGTGGATTTAACCACTTAGCACGTCAGAGGTATAAGCCAATACGTAACGGGCTACCAGGTATTGACTAAAAAGGGATGTCTGTGAGTGAACTCAGCCTGACAACCCTACTGAGCCTGTCAGTGACAATATCCGTGCAGTCCGGTCCATTCGTCTATGAGTATCGCATGGCGGGCCTAGGGGGTTGGTAAAAGTCAGACCCCCAAAAGCGGTACAAGTCGTGTCGGAGTGTAGCCCAGAACACCCTGAGATACTACTGGAATACCTACCAGTAAATCTCCTTTCCTTGGCCAAGGACTTTGTGTAATGGCTCTCCTAGACACAGCACGACCTCACCCCAAATACCGGGAGAGACGAACCCCTGAAGATACGCTCACTGCCTCCATGTGGCTCGGGACTGTACCCAACTAAAACCTGTTTGCACGACTCCTTTGAGCCGTGGTAGGGTAGTAATCAAAGTACAGTGGGAACTCACACGAGACAAATGACGATCCCCAGGTCGATGAACTAACCTGCACACATGTCACCAGGGAACTGCCATCTGACGTCTGGTATATGACCAACTAGCATGTTCCCGGCGAGTCCTGTCCGGTGTACTCATAACCCAATGAGCACCTGTATACATCTTAGGTGATCCAACTGACACCAGTGGCTTGTGAGACCGGCCACCGCCCCTCGTCGGGGTCTCGACTGTATACACTAGTCTACTAATGGAGTATCGATGCCCAGTCTCGAAACTCCCACGACTAGGGACCTTTTAAGGATAAGCTTATAGACCCCCAGCTCCCACTTATATGATCGCCCTCATACTGCTGGTGGTCAAGCAAGAATCCTAGGGGCTCTATCAACGTGTAATAGCGACGTGTCAGGTCACCTAAAACAGTACACGATGATAAAGGTAAACCAGATAGCATACTATCATCTCGAGTAAGACTGTCCTACCGGGATAGGTCCTCCCTCAATCATTACAATCACGTACCTGTGACCTAATAATTGACTCTGAGGGCACTATCTCCAACAATCTCCCACTTGCACTCAAGGCTAATTATTGCGATGTCGCAGACTCACAGCCCGTGTGATACCGAACATCCAACTCCTCTACTAGTCAGTCTCACAAAGCTCGTTTGCGAAACTTTTGCGTTCGAGGAATAGCCTCCGTGAGTGGATCCGCTTAGTTGTTTCTTTCTATGTCTCTCTATATCTCAAGTTCGCGGAGAAAGCCATCTCCCGAAATGAGCAATACCTGTCTTAGAATGTGTCTGGATGTCTGATGGGACATAGCTCATAAATGAACTCCAAATCCAAACTTCTTAGACTGTATCGTCAACTGAACTTAATCAGTATCCTGCGCGCCATGCCTCCCTCAGTATTGCCATGGACCACCTGTCCAAAATACTGCCCCTCATCAGAAGGAAAAACTATAACTCTGACAACCTCCTTGTCGTCCATGTCACCTTGGAAGCCTGGAATGATAACTGTTTCCCGAATGAGGCTGTCGTTATCATATCCCTAGAACATCCACTTATGTTCTAAAACTGCTTCCGAATGTTTTTCCAGGATTGGATTAATGTCAACTTATTGCATCTAGTGCAAGAACAACATCTGGTGTGGTACATGACATCTCACGATTGACTCAATTGCCTGAGCAAGTGATCTGCCAATTATGCCCGTCCCTCTCCTCTTTAGTCTGTAAGACACCTTTGGAGAGGGTGACTCCATTATCTGCAGGTACACTACCGTGCCAGGAGTCGTCCATCCTAAATACTCTTAGAATGCTGTCAAGTACCCTGATTGGGAAACCACCCAAATCCAGACCTAAAACCATAGATCTAGTAACCAGTATGTCTGATATAAAATCCATTTCCTTTGTGGAGAAACAACTGTGTGACGACCAAAGTATAACCGATCGTAGTGTAGGAGTTTCTTTTCCTACTCTGTGTATATTATCCAAATACCAGGATATTACACCCTACTACCTTCTCAACAGATCCATCCCCTATTCTGATGAAGTCAAACCCATGACTGTCACGTCAGAAATGGATGATCTATCTCCGCTACATCTGCTCTTAGTCTATAAATAGACATAAGCAACCTGTCCACCAATGCGTCCGCTGCTCCCACTGACTAAGACAACCCTCTGGCAGAGTCATATAGATGTACACTTCTAAAACTAGTTTAGAACGACGCTATACTCATCCTCCCACCGGGTCTCGCAGCCTGGAACAACAGCAATGGTAATTGTGGGTAAACAAGAACTTCCCTGTCACCGTCCTTGAGGCTACCGTAGTACCTCTCGGGTGGCTGAAGTTACCCACCATATCTGCGGAGTGGCCAATGGAATGTCAATCCAGATTGAATCTTTAGGTTCCTTATCAAATCTTCAGTAATCGTTTGTGGTTCTGGAATCACTTCCAGTTCTACCATACTCCCACTACTGTTTTCTGAAAAAAAATCCATTTTTAATAAAACTGTGGCGAGTCTAGAACAATATTGCTATTGTTCATCCAGATGGTAGAAAGTCAACCCGCGTCATAGCCTGGGTCAACCCACAAACAGCCATTACAGAAACGTGCCTTGAGTTATCCAGAGTCTGGTTTTAAGCATAATCCGGACAACTCCCCGTACCTTAACATCGTTAAGATATGAACTGTTCTATATCCAATATAGGACCAGAGGCACTGATTTAATTGAACCAGATCCAAATCATGCAGCTGTCTCCAGTGCAAGTCAACTAAATGGAAGAAGGCCTGATCAGCGTTACCCAACTTAGGAATGCTTCCAATTATGAGTAACCTGAAAGAGAAGCAATTTCTCTTAATCATTACTATCAACTGAATACCATTGACAAGTATCTACATCTTCGATCACTTTGAAGAATCCCAATACTTGCTACATCTGGTTCTCTACTCTATTCAAATACCTATAACTTCTCAAAATTCAGACCCTGTGTTTCCGCGAAACACCTGTCTAAAAACTAGAGAAGTCATAAGTAAACCGAATGTAGTAAGAGGACCAACCCCTCTGTCCTGATGGACCCTGGACAACATACAATACTCTGCATAAGTCCCTTGAGTCTGATAACTCATTTACCGTGTGTCGTAGGTTGAAAACTGTACTTATGGTTAAGAAGAATTACACCGCTGTTTAATACTCCTTACCTAACCATCCACTGATATAGGTAAATGTCGTAGACATAATTTCAGAAAGGTATATCTCACTCTATGAAAATAGACGTACAGATATATCAATTTGAAATTGGTGCATAACTGCGGATATTCAAAACCAAATATTTGCCGACCGGCAAACAGCCCAGGTGATTTCCTCAAATATCACTGATTACAACGAATCCTGATATAATGAGGATAATCACCCAATTTCCAATAACTTACTCCCACTCATCATCTGTAAAACCATACAGATGTGAGAATCGTACCTGGTAAATACATACCCTGGAGTAAGTATCTAATCGGGAAATCAGTTTTCCTTTAACATCACACAGTGAAACTGAAACATTGAAATGTTTCGATGGGGTATCCTGGTATTCCTAGTAATGCCTCTTCCAGATTCACGACTGTAACCGTATAATTCTTTTCCACCTCTCCAAATCCCTTCATATGTCTTTAGTCTTTACCTTCTGCACACCCTTTTAGGCCAAATGGTTTTCTTCCTTCCCTACCGTTCGGCACCAGCCTATGGTTTGGAAGAAGACTATCCAATAAGCATAATGGGTGTACTGTCCCAATCCTAGGAACACTCGCAATGAGAGAGGGTGAAGATAAAAGACAACCGAATAAACCTTATTCCTATTTCTCCTGAACCAGAATCCATCCCCGAACTGGAACAAGTTCCTTTCGAGTTCGTATATAACCATACGATGGAGTATCCAAATAAACTGTGGATCTTCGTAGTGATACGGAGTGTCCTGGAGAAATACAAAGGTGATGTGGGAGTGGTAACGAAATATTTGGTTTGGTCGTGAATATCTGTTGTAATTTACTTTGCCCTCTTACTAATCCCTTGCTTTGTCTGAACTTAATACCTTCTGCACACCATCGTTATGCTAATTGGTTTTCTTCATTCCCTACCGGTCGGCACCAGCCTAAGGTTTGGAAGAAGACAATCCAATTTGCGTAATAGGTGTACTACCCCTAAACCAAGGAGTACTCGTAACCAGAGAGAGGGTAAAAGGAAAAGACAACTGAATAATCCTTATCCATTTTCTCCAGAACCGGAAACCATCCTCGAATAAATTCTTTCGAGTTCGTATCTAACCATACGATGGTTTTGTCCAATGGAAGTGGACGTTCGTAGTAAAACGGGGTGTCCTGGAGAAAAGGGTAAAAGTAGGAGTGGCAATGAGGTTTGCAACTCTGACAATCCAAAAGCCGGTGTTTAAGAAGGTTCGGTCAATTTGGTCACTGAGTCATAGTCTTAGGGTCGGGTCAAATGGTCGCTGCCAAAGAGAGAGAGAGAAAAGAAACACTCAGCGTGCACTCTAACCTAGATCAGAATGGTCACCAATTTATCTAATCTGGAAACCTCCCACTGTACCTCAAATTCTCCTCCAAACCTGAAAGAAGAATTAGTCGGGGTTACCCGAGGAGTAAACTAACTCATCAGTGGGAATCGGGATCCAACTATCATTGCATGATAACGTGACGGAATCCGCTCACGCTATCACACTCCAGAAGGTATGCGCATATCTGGCAAGTTTCAGTTCTTTTGAAACTCCCGATGTGATTTCTACCCCATGCTCTTATGACCTTGACTTTGGCCAACATATCATAAGTCACATGTCAAGTTCTACCCGTCATTCTCCAGGTTAATTTGAATCCACCCGTACATACCCTTGACTTTGGCCAACATGGCAGTACGACTGTTCCAAACCAACGCATCTATCTATGCTGCATATGAATAACCAACAGCTACCAAACACTGTGCCTTGACTTTGGCCAACATACACAGCTTGAATACTATTGACTATCCATATGAAACGACGGAGGGCTACGAATGGTTTCTGGCGAAAACCTTTAACGTAATGAACTTGATATCGTTGAAGGAACGGATAGCTTTTTAAAAATATAGTGACGAAAACCTTTGCTAAAGAGGTCACTCCCGGTGAAGGGATCTCGGCTCTTTCCCCGTAGAATGGGGTGCAGGATATTCCAAATGAATACCGCGGTGCAAAGCAAAAGTAATCGGCTATAGTGAAGTTAATGCCCTGACGCAAACTTTTTGTCCAAGGGGTCACTCCCGGTGAAGGGATCTCGGCCCTTGCCTCGTCGACTGAGGAGCAGGATATTCTAAATGAATACCGCGATGCAAAACAAAAGTGAACGTCCTTGCAATAACAGCTTTTTGAAAAGTGTTCCAACAACATCAGATTAGGTTTGTTTTTAAACTTGCATTGATCCGAATCAATGCAGTCCCATCAATTGATCACACCAAAAAGAACGAAAATATACTGATGTACGTATATGCCATCCGCATTCGCCACTGGGTCCCGTCATTACCCGTTAGGTTAGCTAACTAACGACAGAGCGGGGACTGGACTAGCGCGGATGCAAAACATATACAACATCTACTAATATATATACCAATATATTATATTCACTCAAGGCGTGAATAAAATGCAACATCACAGAGAATGAACAGCATCACAGAAACAATACAGATATCTGGGATCCCCGGGTTTCACAGAGCCACTGCTGAAACCCGACGTTCCCCTGGTCGTGTGGATAGCCTGTGCAATGAAATCCTAGACCCCTATGGGCGCGGCAAGTTACCCGCCAAAACCTGAAGCGAGGCAGCCCCCTTCAGCAACGTGAATGGACCACCCAGCACTTCACGGAATCCGGTAACTTGGGCACCCCTCCTGGGTCAACCTGTACCCCCTACGAGTGCGGCGAATAGCCCGCCAATCCTAGAGTGAAGCCCCCTCCGTCTCAATGCCATGAGATGCAGGCTTGTTGCCCTCCAGAACCCGGCTATCCGTGCACCCCTCCGCGGGGTAAACCTAGTACAGAAAGTAAAATATACATACAACGGGTACATCGACCGCAACCAGGTCGTGCCCCAAAATAATAATACAAACAGGCAGTGACGGCAGTCCACATGTCGGACGCTCGCCCCGCAATATCAAATGTACATAATACAACAAAACTGTACTAGCATTGCATCCAGGCTACCCCCACGACCGATCCGCAACATCACAGCAAAAACAAAACATCAACGTGAAAGTCACGTTCGCAAATCCGTCTAACCGGGCTATAGCAGTTAGACCGGATTTACCGATCAAGTGACATTCACGGTCGCAGATATAATGTAAATACTGTGAAAAATGTGTTTAAAATATCCGATCGATCAAAAATTAACAAGTGGGCCCCCAATCAAAACTGTAGCACTCACAGAAATCCTGGGCCCAATTTTAATATTCCAAAACCCATATTTTAAGCCCAGAAGGCCTCTGTAAAAAATTGGTGAAGTGATCTCCACAGTGTGCGGCGGAAGGGCGGCGGGAAGGGGGTTTTCGCGGCGGTTCCGCGCTCCCACTGTGGAGTTACTTCGTCGAATTTTTACAGAGCTCTTAGATTTTCCAGTACATCAATATTTTACAACCTGAAAAATTTTCCGACACCAAAAAATTCCAACAGAAAACTGATGCTAACAAAAATGTAGTTTTGGAACATTCGATCGATCGAAACAGAAAAACACACTACACCAAGCTAGACTAAGTTAATGGCGAGGCTCTGATACCACTGTAAGTGCACGGCGGCGCCCCGGCCGTCAATCCGACGCCGGAATGCGGAAGCGGTGAATAACTTAAATTTTTGCGGACTTAGCAAACCGGCACCACCGCGCACTAAACATCCGGATCGAACCATTAACTAGTCCTAGCTAACTACAAGAAAGGGAATAGAGATATACCGACGATCCAAGTCCTCCGGTCTTCTCGTCATGGTCCCGATCTCCTGCGGAAAAGTCCCGTCTCCTCCTCGTCGCCGGAAGTGCACCACATCGCCTACTTTGTTTACGGGCTCCCACCTCAATGCCGAGGCAACTCGGGCACGAAGCCGGCTACTCGACGTGCCCAAGGTTCGCTGTAGAATATGTAGAGAAGAAGTCTCATTTGGGGTTGTAGGAATTGCCTTTTTGAGATGGTGGAGGAATTGATTTTTGAGATGAACTAGAAAGCTTTTCTTAACACAATGAGAACCAAAAATTGCCACACCAAAATGAATCCAATCCCATCCCCAAGGAATGGCCGGCCCATGCACAAGAGGAATGGAGAGAATGAGATTGAAGCCAAAAGAATGAGTGGGAAAACTCTATCATACAAAAGAGAGAAAGAGGAATGGCTATCAAAATCAACCATCATCACAAAAACAATCCCAACACTCAGAGCAACCATCATCTCATGCATGATGGCTTCAAAAAGTCAAGCCATCATGAGAAGAAGAAGTCAAGTGATGGTGCACATCATGAAAACTATCATGATACCAATAAATGCAAATACCCCCTCCACAAAAGCCTATTTGCAACAATGCAAATAAACCCTCCTCCACCAAACTTCGGCCAATGAACGCAACAATGGAAATCGGCCGAAACGGAAAGCAAACTGGCAACTCCAGAAAACTGGTCCCGTAATAAATTACAGGAAAACCCCGATACTGTGCATACACACCCGCATCTGTATTTCGACCGAAATACAAATGCAATGAGACATAATCTACACTGTACTATACTAGGATCCGGCTTATACCAAAGCCGGCTAGTAATATCTGTTCGATCCTGATCCGTGCAATACCGCACGTATCTGATCGAACCCTGCCATATAACCATACGGCCTATAGTACAAACTGTCCGATCCTGATCCGTGCAATACCGCACGTATCTGATCGGACCTTGCCATATCTCCATACGGCCTCTACAACCTTTCGCCCGAAAGCTGAGTAACTGAATGTGGGGGACTCTAAAGACTCGTCAAAACCTCGGTTGTGGATTTAACCACTTAGCACGTCAGAGGTATAAGCCAATACGTAACGGGCTACCAGGTATTGACTAAAAAGGGATGTCTGTGAGCGAACTCAGCCTGACAACCCTACTGAGCCTGTCAGTGACAATATCCGTGCAGTCCGGTCCGTTCGTCTATGAGTATCGCATGGCGGGCCTAGGGGGTTGGTAAAAGTCAGACCCCCAAAAGCGGTACAAGTCGTGTCGGAGTGTAGCCCAGAACACCCTGAGATACTACTGGAATACCTACCAGTAAATCTCCTTGCCTTGGCCAAGGACTTTGTGTAATGGCTCTCCTAGACACAGCACGACCTCACCCCCAATACCGGGAGAGACGAACCCCTGAAGATACGCTCACTGCCTCCATGTGGCTCGGGACTGTACCCAACTAAAACCTGTTTGCACGAATCCTTTGAGCCGTGGTAGGGTAGTAATCAAAGTACAGTGGAAACTCACACGAGACAAATGACGATCCCCAGATCGATGAACTAACCTGCACACATGTCACCAGGGAACTGCCATCTGACGTCTGGTATATGACCAACTAGCATGTTCCCGGCGAGTCCTGTCCGGTGTACTCATAACCCAATGAGCACCTGTATACATCTTAGGTGATCCAACTGACACCAGTGGCTTGTGAGACCGGCCACCGCCCCTCGTCGGGGTCTCGACTGTATACACTAGTCTACTAATGGAGTATCGATGCCCAGTCTCGAAACTCCCACGACTAGGGACCTTTTAAGGATAAGCTTATAGACCCCCAGCTCCCACTTATATGATCGCCCTCATACTGCTGGTGGTCAAGCAAGAATCCTAGGGGCTCTATCAACGTGTAATAGCGACGTGTCAGGTCACCTAAAACAGTACACGATGATAAAGGTAAACCAGATAGCATACTATCATCTCGAGTAAGACTGTCCTACCGGGATAGGTCCTCCCTCAATCATTACAATCACATACCTGTGACCTAATAATTGACTCTGAGGGCACTATCTCCAACAGCCTCCACTAGTGTGACTTCCATCACAACGCTGGTAATCATGCAAAGATCATAAGGGCTATACTAATATGTGTAAGCGATATGTTAAAAGAAACATATGCACATATTAAAGTAAAAATAAACCAAATAGCATACTACCATTTTTAGCAAGACTGTCAATACAACTATGAATATCCCAAGCTTCCATTAAGTAATATACAATCTAGTATGATACAATAATGGCCTCTAGAGCATAAACACTAACAATCTCCCACTTGCACTACGGCCATGTGATGGCATATCACAGACCTATCATCTCGAATAGCCTTTCGAACTGCGTCTGAGGAATGGACTTTGTGAATGGATCAGCAGTGTTATTCTTTGTATCTACTCTTTCACCTCGATCTCCCAGAGATCTACGATCTCCCTGATCAGGTGATACCGCCTTACGATGTGTCTAGACTTCTGATGGGACCTGGGTTCCTTCGCTAGAGCTATAGCGCCGTTGTTGTCGCAATACAGAGGTATTGGATCAACACTGGTAGGAACCACCTGAAGTTCTGTGAGGAACTTCTTCATCCAGACAGCTTATTTTGCGGCATCGCAAGCAGCTATGTACTCTGCTTCCATCGTCGAGTCAGCAACGGTGTCCTGCTTGGAACTCTTCCAACAGACAGCCCCTCCATTGAGGGTGAAGACATAACCCAACATGGACTTGGAGTCATCCTTGTCACTCTGGAAGCTGGAGTCAGCAAAAGCCTCGATCTAGAGGTCCTTTCCTCGATACACTAAGAACATCTCCTTAGTCCTCCTCTGGTACTTAAGAATGTTCTTTACTGCTATCCAGTGCTTCTCCCCTGGGTTTTCCTGATACTGGCTTACAACGCTCAATGCGTATGCTACATCTTGTCAGGTACATAACATCGCATATATTATAGAGCCTACCGCAGAAGCGTAGGGTATAATCGACATGCGAGCCCTTTCTAAATCAGTCATGGGAGACATTTCTTTAGAGAGGGCGATTCCATGACAAGCCGGTAGGTTACTGCACTTAGAATCTTCCATAATGAATCTTTTCAATATAGTGTCTATGTACCTGGATTGCGAAAGTCCCAACATCCTCTTTGATCTATCACGATAGATCTGGATCCCCAGAATGTAGGAAGCATCACCCAGGTCCATCATGGAGAACTTCTGTGACAAGAATCCTTTGACTGACTGTAGCATAGGAATATCATTTCCTATTAAGAGAATTTCATCCACGTATAAGACGAGGAATACTACAGTTCTCTCTACAATCTTACTATATGTGCATGGTTCATCTGGATTTTTGATAAAGTTGAATTTTTTAACAGTATCATCAAAACAGATGTTCCAACTCCGCGATGCCTACTTTAGTCTATAAATGAACTTAAGCTACTTGCACACTTTACCGCTGCTCCCATTGAATGAATCCCTCTGGCTGATCCATATAGACGCACTCTTCCAAATTACCATTTAGAAAAGCCGTCTTTTTGTCCATCTGCCAGATCTCATAATCGTGGAAGGCAGCAATGGCAAGAAAGACCCAAATGGATTTGAGCATAGCCACTGGAGAAAAGGTTTCGTCATAGTCCAAACCAGGTCTTTGATGAAAACCCTTTGCAACAAGTCTAGCTTATAGGTTTCAACCTGTCCATCTACACCAATATTCCTTCTGAAGATCCATTTGCATCCTATGGGTTTTACCCCATCTGGATAATGTCCAAAGTCTATACTTTGTTAGTGTACATGGATTCCATTTCGGTCCGCATTGCATCCAGCCATCTTACTGAGTCACAGCTCTGAATGGCTTGTTGGAAACTAGTAGGGTCATCATTGTCAATGATGCAATCCTCTCGATCCCCGTCTATAAGAAAACCATAGTATCTCTCGGGCGGATGAGACTGCCTACTAATTCTGCGAATAGGCGCTGGGATGTCCCTTTCTTCTGAAACTTCTGGTTCAACCATAATTTCAGTAACCGCTTGTGTTTCTGGAATTTATTCCAGTTCTATTGCGCTCCCACTCTTCTGATTTTCTAAAAATTCAGCTTCCAAGAAGTGGGCATGATGAGAAACAAAATCCTTTTGTTCATCTGCGTTATAGAAATAATACCACTTGGAGTTCTTTGGATATCCAACAAACTTACACTGTACTGAGCGTACCTCGAGCATGTCCGCATGCTGCATTTTAACAAAAGCTGGACATCCCCATGTCTTCAAGTACTGAAGATAGGGTTTCTTCCCACTCCACATCTGATATAGTGTGGTAGGCACAGTCTTGGTTGGAACCTTTTTCAAAAGATATGCAGCTGATTCTAGTGCATAACCCCAGAAAGATCGCGGTAACTTAGCCTTACTCATCTGGAACGAACTATATCCAATAGGGTTCGATTCCGCCTTTCCGATACACCGTTGTGTTGTGGTGTGAATGGAGGAGTAAGCTGAGAGAGAATTCCATTCTCTTTTAAGTATCCCAGTAACTCGGCACTTAAGTATTCACCACCTCGATCAGATCTCAGTGTCTTGATACTTTTGCCTGTTTGGTTTTCCACTTCATTCTTGTATTCCGGGAATTTCTCAAAGGCCTCTAATGTATGCTTCATCAAGAAGATATGTCCATACCTAGAGAAATCATCCGTAAAAGTAATGAAGTAGGAATGACCACCTCTTGCATGTGTATACATTGGACCGCACACGTCACTGTGTACGAGTCCTAAGAGATTGCCCGCTCTTACTACGTATCTAGTAAACGGAGTCTTTGTTATCTTTCCCATGAGACAAGATTCACAAAGAGCATAAGATTGATATTCGAACGGATTCAAATATCCTTCTCAATGTAACTTAGTCAACCGCGTTTCATTGATGTAACCTAGTCTACAATGCCATAAGAAATCCTGATTTACTTCCAGAGACATTCTTTTTAAGTGTGTTCTGGACATTGAAAACCTGAGCTTGATTTAATACGTATATACCGTTATCTAATGTACCGGACCCAATCAGAACTTGATTTTGGTGGATGTTTACCACATTGCTTACGAATGTAAAATCATATCCCTCTCTAGAAAGTGAGGATACTGATATGATATTACAAGTCAAACTAGATACATATAAACAGTTACGTAGAATCAATATCTGCCCACTTGTCAGTCCTAGGCGATATTCCCCCATGGATTCAGCGTCCATGCTCATTCTGTTCACAACTCTGAGAGACATATCACCTACCCTGATAACTCTACGGTTTCTCAAAGCATGTAATGAATTACAGATCTGAGATCCGGATCCGGTATCTAGTACCCAGGAAGTAGAGTTAATTGACAAACAGTTCTCAATTACAAACACACCCGAGGCCGAAGCCACAACGTGCTTCGAATCCTGGCTACTGGAATCCAAAGCCCTGTAATCTTTCTGCCAATGCCCCTTCCCATAACAATAGGAACATCCCTCATTCCCTACACTAAGTCCCGAAACTTTTGCTCTTCCCTTTCTTTCTACTTCACTGATATCGTATATCGGCTTTGTGCAGGTTTTCTTCTTTTCACCAATTGCTTTCGCCCTGGATGCAAAAGAAGAAGGTCCCCCATTAAGTAGAGTGGGTGTCTCCCTGGTTTCTTTCAGGGTGTAAGTAGAGAGTAGTGACTGTGTAAATAAGTCAGTATATGACCTGTTTCCCAACGCGGTCTCCAGGTCTGTGAGCTCATAAATATAGCTAGTCATCGTAAGGATGTCGTCCCTTACAGATGACCTGACAGCCAACCTCGCTTGAAGCAATTCGTTCAAGGTCTCATATCTTGCGATATGAGATTGCTCTCTATATAAATCTTTCTTATGGAGGAAGATGGAAACTAAGTCCATCTTCTCGTGCTGCTTTTGGTATACACCATCAACTGAAGCAAACACGAGGCACTTAGCATTCGCACTGTCCTTTTCCTTTGTCTGACGGATATCCATATCCGTGATGGTGGAAACTGGACCGGGGACGGAGGGGGCTTGAGTATTAATAGGGTGGTCCAGCTTGTCATAGGCAATGGACATCTGGACAGATCTTTGCCAGTCATATTCAGTCAACTTGTTATCTAGATGTAACCTAGCCATGGTCACTGGGTCGCTGCAGTTGAGAGAGAGAGAAGAAAACACTTTAGCATGATGCCCTTGCAAGTTTAGATTAGTTTTTAGTTTATCTAAACAGGATGGCTCCCACTGTTTCTCGAATCCTTCCTCAAACCATAAAAGAAGAATTAGTCAGGACTGATCTCACCGTACAATACTTGCTTAACCGTTTAGCCAGGCTAGTGTCGGTACTTCGAGAGTGGTTTTACGACGCTTTCACGAAATTCCTTAATTAAATAACCTCTTTTCTCTGGAGACGTAGCCCCGCTGACACCGTTCTAGACGCCTACTTGGTTTATAGCATTGATCGTTAAGTGACGAATCTCCTGATGAGTAGCATATACTCACAGTTGGATCGGGATCCAGATATCATCGTGTGATAATGCTAAAGGAATCCTACCAACATTATCAAACTCCAAATGGTATGGAACACTAGCAAGTTTCAGTTTCTTTAGAAACTCCCGATGTGGATTTTTTCCCCATGCTCTTATGACCTTGACGAAGGCCAACAAATCATAAGTCACATGTCAAGTTCTTCCCATCATTATACATGTATATTTGAACCCACCCGTACATACCCTTGACGAAGGCCAACAAAGTAATACGACTGTCCCAAACCAACGCATCTGTCTCTGCTACATATGAATACCCCAGCAGCTACCAAACACTATGCCTTGACGAAGGCAAACAAACATAGCATGAATACTACTGACCATCCATATGAAATGACAGAGGGCTATGACTGGTTTTGGCAAAACCGTGAATGTAGTGAACTTGATATAATCGAAGGAACCTGATAGCTTTTTAAAAGGAGTGGTCAAAGATCCGCAATTAAAAATTCTGCTCTTTAAAAATAACCGAGTGGTTTTTTTCAAATTTTTTCCAACGATTCGGCTTTGGTTTTTTTTCTTTGCAACAAAATAATGCGTCCCATCAATTATCCCATCATTGCAGAGAACAACGAAAATACAACATCCGTTTATGCCATCCGCATTCGCCACTGGGCCCCGTCATTCACCCGTTAGGTTACTTAACAAACAACAGAGCGGGGGCTGGGCTAGTGCGGATTCAAAACATAAGCAACGCCTACTAGATATCATATATAGATATTGTACATTCGTCACACACAATAATAGGCATTCTAGATCACAGATGAACATATTTAATATACTAGGAATCCGCGTTTCGTTTGAGCCTGCAACAAAAGACGGATTACACGGTCGTGATGAATAGCCAAACCCCGCCCTAGACCCCTACGGGTGCGACAAACTACCAGCCTAGTACCAGAAGTGAAACAGTCTCCCTCAATAACGTGAGTAGGCCATTAAACACTTCAAAGTACCCGGTAGTTTGTGCACCCCATCTTGCGTCTGTCCTAGGAGAATAAAACAGTAAATGAAATAATAGAACGTTGGCTACAACCTCAACCTAGATATGCCCCGCAAAAGAATATTACAACATATTACAATTTACATCTAATGACGTATATTCATCCACGACGATCCAATAGAGTTCATATACACAAACCAATATCCATCACAAAAATGTGCAACCCCTAATTAACAGACATATTAGCAATTAGCGGAGGTTTACAAACACATTAAACATCATAGATAAAACCTGATTAGCAAATAATTTAGAATTTCGATCGACAACCTTTTTCCGTGTCTACCCCAAATGCAAGCCATCACTGAAAAGACGTAGGCAGAAACAAAATATACAGGAAAACAGAACACCCAAAAATAATACAAACTGTGCAAATACGAGTCAACTCGGAGTTGACGCGGTCGCGGATCCGCTGCGAATTGCACCAACTCGCCGTGCTTCCGCGGTCGTCTAACCGAGTTAGGGTCTCATATTTCTCCAGTATTCATATAATTCCCTGCTGTGAATTTTCATTCCTCTGAAATAATTTTTTCGACAGGTTTAAAATCGACATAAACTTGAGGGGTCCGGGGTTAAGTTTTCGTGTTTTTCCGACGATCGAAGTTCTAATAAGTTGCTAACAAGCTAGTAAAGGTTTAGTAGACTCTGATACTACTGTAAGTCCATGTCATGCACCCCACATGTTCGCGAGGAGGCGGAATATACGAAAAACAATTATTAAAGCTTCGTAACACATACTTGAGCACACGAATCGTGTCCAAACCATTACAAGCAAACTACGAGAGGTTTTGCTACTCTGATTCGAAGTTATACCTCACGTTACTTGTCCTTCGGGTCTTCATCGCTGTCCTCCACACCTCGTCGGCTCTATGGAACATGGGTATGTAAGTGCACGGCGGTGCCCAGGCCTCCATCCCGAGGCCAAATGCGGAAGCGATGGTTAACTTTAAATTTTCTTGAACCGGCACCACCGCGCACTAAAACCCGGATCGTACCATTAACTAGTCCTAGCTAACAACAAGATAGGAAGAGAGATATACCGAGTGATCCGTGTCCTCCGGTCTTCTCGTCGTCGTCCCGATCTCCCGTGGAATGTCCGGTCTCCACCTCCTCGCCGGAAGGGCACCACATCGCCTGCTTCTTTTACGGACTCCCACCTCTACACCGAGGCAACTCGGGCACGAAGTTGGCGAGCCGACGTGCCCAAGATTTGCTGTAGAATGTGTGTAGAACCATGTCTCATTTTAGGGTAGTGGATGTTGTCTTTTGAGTGGAGGAATGATACGAGCTTTTTGGAGGAGGAGCTTGTGGGATTTTACCAAGCCAAAAGAGCAAAAATCCCCCCACTAGAATTTTGGACAGCCCCATCAAAAAGCAAGGCCGGCCATGCAAAAAGGTGAGATGAGAGTGAGTGAGTGAAAATGATAGCCACAAGAATAATGCAAGTGAGAGGAAAAGTTATCATATCAAGAAATGATCACAAAGAAACTCCAACACTCATACAACCATCATAATCCATCATCATCACCAAAAAGTCATGCCATCATGACACTACAAGACTAGCCATGATGACTAAAGAAAGTCAAGTGATCATGACATAACAAAATGCAAAGACCCCCTCCACAATTGATTATTTGCACAAATGCAAATAAGCCCTCCTCCACCAATCTTTGGCCATTGAACGATACAAAGAAATATGGCCGAAACGGAAAGCAAACTGGCAACTCCAGAAAACTGGTCCCGTAATAAATTATAGGAAAACCCCGATACTGTGTATACACACCCGCATTTGTATTTCGACCGAAATACAAATGCAATGAGACAAAATCTACACTGTACTATACTAGGAACCGGCTTAAACCAAAGCCGGCTAGTAATATCCGTCCGATCCTGATCCGTGCAATACCGTACGTATCTGATCGAACCCTGCCATATATCCATACGGCCTCTAGTACTAACCGTCCGATCCTGATCCGTGCAATACTGCACGTATCTGATCAGATCTTGCCATATCTCCATACGGCCTCTACAACGTTTCGTCCGAAAGCTGAGTAACTGAATGTGGGGGACTCTAAAGACTCGTCAACACCTTGGTTGTAGATTTAACCACTAGCACGTCAGAGGTATAAGCCAATACGTAACGGGCTACCAGGTATTGACCAAAAGGGACGTCGATGAGCGAACTCATCCTGACACCCTACTGAGCCTGTCAGTGACAATATCCATACAGTCCGGTCCGTTCGTTTATGAGCATCGCATGGCGGGCCTAGGGGGTTGGTAAAAGTCAGACCCCCATAAGCGGTACAAGTCGTGTCGGAGTGTAGCCCAGAACACCCTGAGATACTACTAGAATACCTACCAGTAAATCTCCTGCCTCGGCCGAGGGCTTCGTGTAATGGCTCTCCTAGACACAGCGCGACTTCACCCCCAATACCGGGAGAGACGAACCCCTGAAGATCCGCTCACTGCCTCCATGCGGGTCGGGACTGTACCCAACTAAAACTTGTTTTCACGTCTCCTTTGAGCGTGGTAGGGTAGTAATCAAAGTATAGTGGGAACTCATACGAGACAAATGACGATCCCCAGGTCGATGAACTAACCTGTACACATGTCACCAGGGAACTGCTATCTGACGTCAGGTATAAGATCAACTAGCATGTTCCCGGCGGATCCTGTCCAGTGTACTCATAACCCAATGAGCACCTGTATACATCTTAGGTGATCCAACTGACACCAATGGCTTGTGAGACCGGCCACCGCCCCTCGTCGGGGTCTCGACTGTATACACTAGTCTACTCTGGAGTATCGATGCCCTGTCTCGAAACTCCCACGACTAGGGACCTTTTAAGGATGTGCTTATAGACCCCAGCTCCCACTTATAAGATCGCCCTCATACTACTGGTGGTCAAGAAAGAATCCTAGGGGCTCTATCAACGTGTAATAGCGACATGTCAGGTCACCTAAAGCAGTACACGATGATAAAGATAAACCAGAAAACATACTATCATCTTGAGTAAGACTGTCCTATCGGGATAGGTCCTCCCTCAATCATTGCAATCACGTGCTTGTGATCAAATAATTGACTCTGAGGGCACTATCTCCAACAATCTCCCACTTGCACTCAAGGCCAATTATTGCGATATCGCATACTCACAGCCCGTGTGATACTGAACACCCAACTCCTCTACAAGTCAGTCTCACAAAGCCCGTTTGCAAAACTATTGCGTTCGAGGAATAGCCTCAGTGAGTGGATCCGCTTTGATGTTTCTTTCTATGTCTCTCTATATCTCATGTTCGCGGAGAAAGCCATCTCCCGAAGAGAGCAATACGAGTCTTAGAATGTGTCTGGATGTCTGATGGGACCTAGCTCATAAATGAACTCCAAATCCAAACATCTTAGACTGTATCGTCAATTGAACTTAATCAGTATCCTGCGCCATGCCTCCCTCAGTATTTCCTTGGACCACCTGTCCAAAATACTGCCCCTCGTCAGAAGGAAAAACTATAACTCTGACAACCTCCTTGCCGTCCAGGTCACCTTGAAAGCCTGGAATGATAACTGTCTCCCGAATAAGGCTGTCGTTATCATATCCCTAGAACATCCACTTATGTTCTAAAACTGCTTCCGACTGTTTCTCCAGGATTGGATCAATGTTAACTTATTGCATCTAGTGCAAGAACAACATCGGGTGTGGTACTTGACATCTCATGATTGACTCAATTGCTTGAGCGAGTGATCTGCCAATCATGCACATCCCTCTCCCCTTTAGTCTGTAAGACACCTTTAGAGAGGGTGACTCCATCACTTGCAGGTACACTACCGTGCCAGGAGTCGTCCATTCTAAATACTCTTAGAATGCTGTCTAAGTACCCTTATTGGGAAACTACCCAAATCCAGATCTAAAACCATAGATCTAGTAACCAGTATGTCTGATATAATGTCCAAGTCCTACGTGGAGAAACCACTGTGTGACGACCAAAGTATAACCGATCGTAGTATAGGAGTTTCTTTTCCTACTCTGTGTATGTCATCCAAATACCATGACATCACACCCTACTACCTTCTCAACAGATCCATCCCCTATTCTGATGAAGTCAAACCTATGACTGTCACATCAGAAATTGATGATCTATCTTCGCTATATCTGCTTTAATCTATAAATAGACATGAGCCACTTGTCCACCATGCCTCCGCTGCTCCCACTGACCACGACAACCCTCTTGCAGAGTCATATAGACGTACACTTCTAAAACCAGTTTAGAACGACGCTATACTCATCCTCCTGCCGGGTCTCACAGTCTGGAACAACAGCAATGGCAAGTCTGGGTAAACAAGAACTTCCCTGTCACCGTCCTTGAGGCTACCGGAGTACCTCTCGGGTGCCTGAAGTTACCCACCTTATTTGCAGAGTGGCCAATGGAATGTCCAATCAGATTGAATCTTTAGGTTCCTATCAAATCTTTAGTAATCGTTTTTGGTTCTGGAATCACTTCCAGTTCTACCATACTCCCACTACTGTTTTATGAAAAAATCCATTTTATTTAAAACTGTGGCGAGTCTTAGAACAATATCATTATTGATCTTCCAGATGGTAGAAAGTCAACCCTCGTCATAGCCTGGGTCAACCCACAAACAGCCATTACAGAAACGTGCCTTGAGTTATCCAGAGTCTGGTTTTAATCATAAGCCGGACAACTCCCCGTACCTTAACAACGTTAAGATATGAACTGTTCTATATCCAATATAGAACCAGAGGCACTGATTTAATTGAACCAGATTCAAATCAGGCAGCTGTCTCCAGTGCATGTCAACTAAATGGAAAGAGGGCGATCAGCGTTACTCAACTTAGGAATGCTTCCAATTATGAGTAACCTGAAAGAGAAGCAAGTTCTCTTAGTCATTACTATCAACTGAATACCATAGTCAAGTATCTACATCTTCGATCACTTTGAAGAATCCCGACACTTGCAATACCTGGTTCTCTATTTTATTCAAATACCTATAAGTTCTCAAAATTCGGACCCTGTGTTTCCACGAAACACCTGTCTAAAAACTAGAGAAGTCATAAGTAAACCGAATATAGTACGAGGACCAACCCCTCTGTCCTGATGGACCTTGGACAACATACAATACTCTGTATAAGTCCCTTGAGTCTGATAACTCATTCACTATGTGTCCTAGGTTGAAAACTGTATTTATGGTTAAGAAGAATTACACCGCTGTTTAATGCTCCTTACCTAACCATCTACTGATATAGGTAAATGTCATAGACATAATTTCAAAAAGGTATATCTCACTCTATGAAAATAGACGTACAGATATATCGATTTGAAATTGGTGCATAACAGCGGATATTCAAAACCAAATATTTGCCGACCGGCAAACAGCCCAGGTGACTTCCTCAAATATCACCGATTACAACGAATCCCGATATAAAGAGGATGATCACCTAATTCCCAATAACTTACTCCTACTCATCATCTGTAAAACCATACAGATGTGAGAATCATACCTGGTAAATACATACCCTGGAGTAAGGATTAATTGGGAAATCAGTTTTCCTTTAACAGTACACAGTGAAACTGAAACATTGAAATATTTCGTAGGGGTATCCTGGTATTCCTAGTAATGCCTCTTCCAGATTCACGACTGTAACCGTATAATTCTTTGCCACCTCCCCAAATCCCTTTATATGTCTTTAGTCATTACCTTCTGCACACCCCTTAGGCCAAATGGTTTTCTTCCTTCCCTAACGTTCGGCACCAGCCTATGGTTTGGAAGAAGACTATCCAATAAGCATAATGGGTGTACTGTCCTAATCCTAGGAGCACTCGCAATGCGAGAGAAGGTGAAGATAAAAGACAACCGAATAAACCTTATTCCTATTTCTCCTGAACCAGAATCCATCCCCGAACTGGAACAAGTTCCTTTCGAGTTCGTATATAACCATACGATGGAGTATCCAATAAACTGTGGATCTTCATAGTGATACGGAGTGTTCTGGAGAAATACAAAGGTGATTTGGGAGCGGTAATGAAATACCTGGTTTGGTCATGAATAGCAGTTGCAATTTACTTTGCCCTCTTACTAATCCCTTGCTTTGTCTTAACTTAATACCTTCTGTACACCATCGTTAGGCTAATTAGTTTTCTTCATTCCCTACCGGTCGGCACCTGCCTATGGTTTGGAAGAAGACTATCCAATTTGCGTAATAGGTGTACTATCTCCTAAACCAAGGAGTACTCGCAACCTGAGAGAAGGTAAAAGGAAAAGGCAACTGAATAGTCCTATCCGTTTTCTCCAGAACCGGAAACCATCCTCGAGTAAATTCTTTCGAGTTCGTATCTAACCATACGAGGGTTTTTCCAATGGAAGTGGACGTTCGTAGTAATACGGGGTGTCCTGGAGAAAAGGGTAAAAGTAGGAGTGGCAATGAGGTTTGCAACTCTGACAATCCAAAAGCCAGTGTTTAAGAAGGTTCGGTCAACTTGGTCTCTGAGTCATAGTCTTAGGGTCGGGTCAATGGTCGCTGCCAAAGAGAGAGAGAAAAGAAACACTCAGCGTGCACTCTAACCTAGATCAGAATGGTTACCAATTTATCTAATCTGGAAACCTCCCACTGTACCTCAAATTCTCCTCCAAACCAAAAGAAGAATTAGTCCTGGTCACCCGAGGAGTAAACTAACTCATCAGTGGGAATCGGGATCCAACTATCATCGCATGATAACGTGACGGAATCCACTCACGGTGACACACTCCAGAAGGTATGCGCATATCTGGCAAGTTTCAGTTCTTTTGAAACTCCCGATGTGATTTCTGTAAGTCCATATTGCGACCCCCGGTACTTACGGGGAGGCGGAAACGGTATAAAAAACGAATTTTTATCGCAAGAGGCAACATGGACTAAACTTTGTCGGGATCGTTGTCTAAACTAAAACTAGCTAACAAGCTAAAGAGAGTTAGCTACTATGGAAGATGGTTATACCTAAACTTGAACTCCTTCTTCTTCAAACCTTGTAGAGGTTGATGGTTCTCTTTTCGTCGCCTTCTCCCGTCGAAGATGGATCCACCTCGAAGGTTCGACTTTGGGCTCTTCCTCGATCTTTGAGTGAACTAGGGTTTCCGGCTTGCTAAACCTTCATCCTAGAAAGAGTAGAGAGTGATTAGGGTTTGCTTTTCTATCTAAAGAGAATGATTCTCAACACATGAGAAGGTTTCTCTTTTCAAGAGGAAGAAGAAGATGAAATGAGGAGAGAGAGTGAGAATGATAGAATGAGCAATATTTTCTCTTTCTTGCAACCATATTGCAAAAAGAAAAGAATTATCTAAATGATAATAATTGAAATAAGAATAGTTGATGGTTATTTTAGGAATGACCACTATCATGCTTCTTTAAATGAAGTGTAAGCATGAATCAAGGAGGATCTTCAAAGCATGATGGTGGTCAAAGGTCAACAAGTCAACCAAGGTCAACAAGTCAACAAAAAATCAACCATAACATAATTCTCATTTAATTACTATTATTAATAGATAATATACAAATCCATTAGGGTTTGGAAAATGATAACTGTCAACTGTGCATACGCACCCGATCCGAAACCCTAATGAAAAACCTCATTCTCCGCCTCAAGCAACTGTGCATACACACCTGCATTCTCGTTCCGAGGAACAAGAATACCAAGATATAAAAGCAACCCCCAAAACATATACCAGTATCTGGCTCAAACCAGAGCCTGCCAGTATAATCCGTCCGGACTCCAAACGTGCACAAGTGCGCGGATGAGAACGAACCCTGTCGCAAAACCATGCGACCTCCACTCTGTTTTGCCCAGAGACGAATACCCTCTGTGTGGGACTCTAAAGACTCGACACTACGCTGGCAGTGGGTTTAACCACAGACCGCAAGCGGCACTAGCTGTGCGTAACGGTCCCCAGGTAGATGCCGACAAGAAGGCTGACGAGGTGAAACCCCATCTGAACTCCTACTGAGTCTGAATGTGACATTCTCCGTACAGTCCGGTCTGTTCGTCTGATACATCGCATGGCGGGCCTAGGGGGCGGTAAAACGTCAGTCCCCCAATAGCGGTACAAGTCGTGTCGGAGTGAAGCCCAAAACACCCTGAGATAACACTGGAAACCTATCAGTATATCTCGCTTGCCCTGGCCAGGGACTACTCGTGTAATGGCTCTCCTAGACACAGCGCGATGTCAACCCCCAATACCGGGAGAGACGAATCCTGTCTAACCGTCACTGCCTCCAAGTGCTTCGGGACTGCACCCAACCACCACCTGTTTGCACGACTCCTTTGAGCCGTGGTAGGGTAGTGATCAAAGTGCAGTGGGAACACACTCGAGGCGAAGTGTCAGTGTCAAGTCAGCGGACTAAGCTGTACTCATGTCACCTGGGAACTGATAACTGACGATAGGTATAATACCAACCTGTCAGTTCCCGACGAGTCCTGTCCAGTGTACTCGTAACCCAACGAGCACCCGTATACTATCTCCAGTACGACGTACTGATGGCTGTGGGACAGACCATCTCCCACACTGGGATGAGAAGCGCATACGCTAGTCTACTCCGGAGTATCGATGCCCTGTCTCGATAGTCCTACGACTAGGGACCTGTAAAAGGATGTGCCTATAGATTACCCAGCCCCCACTAGTGTGACTGCCATCACAACGCTGGTAATCAAGCAAAGATCCTAAGGGCTCCACTAATGTGTATAAGTGATATACTGAAATAAACACAAGTACACATTGAAGTAGAAACAAACCAAGTAGCATACTACTATATTGAGCAAGATTGTTTATACAAGGTGAATATCCCAAGCTTCCATCAAGTAATATACAAACTAGTATGATACAGTAATGGCCTCTAGGGCATATACACTAACAATTTCTGCCCCCATGCTCTTATGACCTTGGCGTGAGGTCAAAATATCATAAGTCACATGTCAAGTTCTACCCGTCATTGTCCAGGTTAATTTGAACCCACCCGTACATACCCTTGACGTAGGCCAAAATAGTAGTATGACTGTCCCAAACCAACGCATCTATCTATGCAACAGATAAATACTCGGCAGCTACCAAACACTATGCCTTGGCGTGAGGTCAAAATACATAGCTTGAATACTACCGAATATTTAACTGAAATGACGGAGGGCTACGAATGGTTTCTGGCGAAAACCTTTAACGTAATGAACTTGATATCGTTGAAGGAACTGATAGCTTTTATGAAAATATAGTGACGAAAACCATTGCTAAAGAGGTCACTCCCGGTGAAGGGATCTCGGCTCTTTCCCCGTAGAATGAGGTGCAGGATATTCCAACTGAATACCATGGTGCAAAGCAAAAGTAATCGGCTATAGTGAAGTTATTGCCCAGACGCAAACTTTTTGTCCAAGGGGTCACTCCCGGTGAAGGGATCTCGGCCCTTGCCTCGTCGACTGAGGAGCATGATATTCTAACTGAATACCACGATGCAAAACAAAAGAGAACATCCTTGCAATAACAGCTTTTTGAAAAGTGTTCCAACAAGATTAGGTTTGTTTTTAACTTGCATTGATCCGAATCAACGCAGCCCCATCAATTGATCACACCACAAAGAACGAAAATATACTGATGTACGTATATGCCATCCGCATTCGCCACTGGGTCCCATCATTACCCGTTAGGTTAGCTAAGTAACGACAGAGCGGGGACTGGACTAGCGCGGATGCAAAACATATACAACATCTACTAATATATATACCAATATATTATATTCGCTCAAGGCGTGATAAAATGCAACATCACAGAAATGTACAGCATCACAGAACAATACAGATATCTGGGATCCCCGGGTTTCACAGAGCCACTACTGAAACCCGATGTTCCCCTGGTCGTGTGGATAGCCTGTGCAATGAAATCCTAGACCCCTACAGGCGCGGCAAGTTACCCGCTAAAACCTGAAGCGAGGAAGCCCCCTTCAGCAACGTGAATGGACCACCCAACACTTCATGGAATCCGGTAACTTGGGCACCCCTCCTGGGTCAACATGTACCCCCTATGAGTCCGGCGAATAGCCCGCCAATTCTAGAGTGAAGTCCCCTCCGTCCCAATGCCATGAGGTGCGGGCTTGTTGCCTTCTAGAATCTGGCTATCCGTGCACCCCACATTGGGGTAATCCTAGTACAGAAAGTAAAATATACATACAACGGGTACATCGACTGCAACCTGGTCATGCCCCAAAATAATAATACAAATAGGCAATGACGGCAGTCCACATGTCGGACGCTCGCCCCGCAATATCAAATGTACATAATACAACAAAACTGTACTAGCATTGCATCCAGGCTATCCCCCACGACCAATCCGCAACATCACAGCAAAATCACAGAATATCAACGTGAAAGTCATGTTCGCAAATCCGTCTAACCGGGCTATAGCAGTTAGACAGGATTTATCGATCAAGTGACATTCACGGTCGCAGATATAATGTAAATACTGTGAACTAATATGTTTAAAATATCCGATCGATCAAATTTTAACAAGTGGGCCCCCAAATACTACTGTAGCACATCAAGAAATTCTGGGCCCAAAATTAATATTCCAAAACCTCTATTTTCAACCCAGAAAGCGGCTGCAGAAATTTGATACAGCAAGGACATCATTGTGCGGCGGAACCGCGGCCCAAAGGGGGGTTTGGCCGCGGTTCCGCGCTTCAGTAGTCGAGTTACTGTGTCGAATTTCTACAGAGTGCCTAGAACATTCAGTACATCACTGTTTTACAACCTGAAAAATTTTTGGACTTCAAAAAAATTTGGACAGAAACTGCTGTGAAGAAAACGCGGGTTTTTGGAATTTTGTTCGATCGGAAATGTAAAACACATTAGACAAAGCTAGACTATGTTAAAGGCGAGGCTCTGATACCACTGTAAGTGCACGGCGGCGCCCAGGCCTCCATCCCGGGGCCAAATGCGGAAGCGATGGTTAACTTTAAATTTTCTTGAACCGGCACCACCGCGCACTAAAACCCGGATCGTATCATTAACTAGTCCTAGCTAACAACAAGATAGGAAGAGAGATATACCGAGTGATCCGTGTCCTCCGGTCTTCTCGTCCTTGTCCCGATCTCCCGCGGAATGTCCGGTCTCCACCTCCTCGCCGGAAGGGCACTACGTCGCCTGCTTCTTTTACGGGCTCCCACCTCTATACCGAGGCAACTCGGGCACGAAGTTGGCGAGCCGACGTGCCCAAGATTTGCTGTAGAATGTGTGTAGAACCATGTCTCATTTTAGGGTAGTGGATGTTGCCTTTTGAGTGGAGGAATGATACGAGCTTTTTGGAGGAGGAGCTTGTGGGATTTTACCAACCCAAAAGAGCAAAAATCCCCCCACTAGAATTTTGGACAGCCCCATCAAAGAGCAAGGCCGGCCATGCAAAAAGGTGAGATGAGAGTGAGTGAGTGAAAATGATAGCCATAAGAATAATGCAAGTGAGAGGAAAAGTTATCATATCAAGAAATGATCACAAAGAAACTCCAACACTCATACAACCATCATAATCCATCATCATCACCAAAAAGTCATGCCATCATGACACTACAAGACAAGCCATGATGACTAAAGAAAGTCAAGTGATCATGACACAACAAAATGCAAAGACCCCCTCCACAATTGCTTATTTGAACAAATGCAAATAAGCACTCCTCCACCAATCTTCGGCCATTGAACGATACAAAGAAATATAGCCGAAACGGAAAGCAAACTGGCAACTCCAGAAAACTGGTCCCATAATAAATTACAGGAAAACCCCGATACTGTGTATACACACCCGCATTTGTATTCCGACCGAAATACAAATGCAATGAGACAAAATCTACACTGTATTACACTAGGATCCGGCTTAAACCAAAGCCGGCTAGTAATATCCGTCCGATCCTGATCCGTGCAATACCGCACGTATCTGATCGAACCCTGCCATATATCCATACGGCCTTTAGTACTAACCGTCCGATCCTGATCCGTGCAATACCGCACGTATCTGATCGGATCTTGCCATATCTCAATACGGCCTCTACAGCGTTTCGTCCGAAAGCTGAGTAACTGAATGTGGGGGACTCTAAAGACTCGTCAACACCTTGGTTATGGATTTAACCACTAGCATGTCAGAGGTATAAGCCAATACGTAACGGGCTACCAGGTATTGACCAAAAGGGACGTCGATGAGCGAACTCATCCTGACACCCTACTGAGCCTGTCAGTGACAATATCCGTACAGTCCGGTCCGTTCTTCTATGAGCATTGCATGGCGGGCCTAGGGGGTTGGTAAAAGTCAGACCCCCAAAAGCGGTACAAGTCGTGTCGGAGTGTAGCCCAGAACACCCTTAGATACTACTGGAATACCTACCAGTAAATCTCCTGCCTCGGCCGAGGGCTTCGTGTAATGGCTCTCCTAGACTCAGCGCGACCTCACCCCCAATACCGGGAGAGACGGACCCCTGAAGATCCGCTCACTGCCTCCATGTGGCTCGGGACTGTACCCAACTAAAACCTGTTTGCACGTCTCCTTTGAGCGTGGTAGGGGAGTAATCAAAGTACAGTGTGAACTCACACGAGACAAATGACGATCCCCAGGTCGATGAACTAACCTGTACACATGTCACCAGGGAACTGCTATCTGACGTCAGGTATAAGACCAACAAGCATGTTCCCGGCGAGTCCTGTCCGGTGTACTCATAACCCAATGAGCACCTGTATACATCTTAGGTGATCCAACTGACACCAATGGCTTGTGAGACCGGCCACCGCCCCTCGTCGGGGTCTCGACTGTATACACTAGTCTACTCTGGAGTATCGATGCCCTGTCTCGAAACTCCCACTACTAGGGACCTTTTAAGGATGTGCTTATAGACCCCAGCTCCCACTTATATGATCGCCCTCATACTGCTGGTGGTCAAGCAAGAATCCTAGGGGCTCTATCAACGTGTAATAGCGACATGTCAGGTCACCTAAAGCAGTACACGAAGATAAAGATAAACCAGATAACATACTATCATCTTGAGTAAGACAGTCCTACCGGGATAGGTCCTCCCTCAATCATTGCAATCACGTGCCTGTGATCCAATAATTGACTCTGAGGGCACTATCTCCAACAATCCCCTACTTGCACTCAAGGCTAATTATTGCGATGTCGCATACTCACAGCCCGTGTGATACCGAACACCCAACTCCTCTACAAGTCAGTCTCACAAAGCCCGTTTACGAAACTATTGCGATTGAGGAATAGCCTCAGTGAGTGGATCCGCTTTGATGTTTCTTTCTATGTCTCTCTATATCTCATGTTCGCGGAGAAAGCCATCTCCCGAAGAGAGCAATACGAGTCTTAGAATGTGTCTGGATGTCTGATGGGACCTAGCTCATAAATGAACTCCAAATCCAAACTTCTTAGACAGTATCGTCAATTGAACTTAATCAGTATCCTGCGCCATGTCTCCCTCAGTATTTTCTTGGACCACCTGTCCAAAATATTGCCCCACGTCAGAAGGAAAAACTATAACTCTGACAACTTCCTTGTCGTCCAGGTCACCTTGGAAGCCAGGAATGATAACTGTCTCCCGAATGAGGCTGTAGTTATCATATCCCTAGAACATCCACTTATGTTCTTAAACTGCTTCCGACGGTTTCCCCAGGTTTGGAGTAATGTCAACTTATTGCATCTAGTGCAAGACCAACATCTGGTGTGGTACTTGACATCTCATGATTGACTCAATTGCCTGAGCGAGTGATCTTCCAATCATGCACATCCCTCTTCCCTTTAGTCTGTAAGACACCTTTAGAGAGGGTGACTCCATCACTTGCAGGTACACTACCGTGCCAGGAGTTGTCCATTCTAAATACTCTTAGAATGCTGTCTAAGTACCCTTATTGGGAAACTACCCAAATCCAGATCTAAAACCATAGATCTAGTAACCAGTATGTCTGATATAATGTCCAAGTCCTACGTGGAGAAACCACTGTGTGACGACCAAAGTATAACAGATCGTAGTATAGGAGTTTCTTTTCCTACTCTGTGTATGTCATCCAAATACCATGACATCACACCCTACTACCTTCTCAACAGATCCATCCCCTATTCTGATAAAGTCAAACCTATGACTGTCACATCAGAAATTGATGATCTATCTTCGCTATATCTGCTTTAGTCTATAAATAGACATGAGCCACTTGTCCACCATGCCTCCGCTGCTCCCACTGACCACGACAACCCTCTGGCAGAGTCATATAGACGCACACTTCTAAAACCAGTTTAGAAGGACACTATACTCATCCTCCTGCCGGGTCTCACAGTCTGGAACAACAGCAATAGCAAGTCTGGGTAAACAAGAACTTCCCTGTCACCGTCCTTGAGGCTACCGGAGTACCCCTCGGGTGCCTGAAGTTACCCACCTTATCTGCGGAGTGGCCAATAGAATGTCAAACCAGATTGAATCTTTAGGTTCCTATCAAATCTTCAGTAATCGTTTGAGGTTCTGGAATCACTTCCAGTTCTACCATACTCCCACTACTGTTTACTGAAAAAATCCATTTTATTTAAAACTGTGGCGAGTCTAGAACAATATCATTATTGATCTTCCAGATGGTAGAAAGTCAACCCTCGTCATAGCCTTGGTCAACCCACAAACAGCCATTACAGAAACGTGCCTTGAGTTATCCAGAGTCTGGTTTTAATCATAAGCCGGACAACTCCCCGTACCTTAACAACGTTAAGATATGAACTGTTCTATATCCAATATAGAACCAGAGGCACTGATTTAATTGAACCAGATTCAAATCATGCAGCTGTCTCCAGTGCATGTCAACTAAATGGAAAGAGGGCGATCAGCGTTACTCAACTTAGGAATGCTTCCAATTATGAGTAACCTGAAAGAGAAGCAAGTTCTCTTAGTCATTACTATCAACTGAATACCATAGTCAAGTATCTACATCTTCGATCACTTTGAAGAATCCCGACACTTGCAATACCTGGTTCTCTACTTTATTCAAATACCTATAAGTTCTCAAAATTCGGACCCTGTGTTTCCACGAAACACCTGTCTAAAAACTAGAGAAGTCATAAGTAAACCGAATATAGTACGAGGACCAACCCCTCTGTCCTGATGGACCCTGGACAACATACAATACTCTGTATAAGTCCCTTGAGTCTGATAACTCATTCACTGTGTGTCGAGGGTTGAAAACTGTATTTATGGTTTAGAAGAATTACACGGCTGTTTAATGCTCCTTACCTAACCATCTACTGATATAGGTAAATGTCATAGACATAATTTCAAAAAGGTATATCTCACTCTATGAAAATAGACGTACAGATATATCGATTTGAAATTGGTGCATAACAGCGGATATTCAAAACCAAATATTTGCCGACCGGCAAACAGCCCAGGTGACTTCCTCAAATATCACCGATTACAACGAATCCCGATATAATGAGGATGATCACCTAATTCCCAATAACTTACTCCCACTCATCATCTGCAAAACCATACAGATGTGAGAATCATACCTGGTAAATACATACCCTGGAGTAAGGACTAATTGGGAAATCAGTTTTCCTTTAACAGTACAAAGTGAAACTGAAACATTGAAATGTTTCGTAGGGGTATCCTGGTATTCCTAGTAATGCCTCTTCCAGATTCACGACTGTAACCGTATAATTCTTTGCCACCTCCCCAAATCCCTTTATATGTCTTTAGTCATTACCTTCTACACATCCCTTAGGCCAAATGGTTTTCTTCCTTCCCTACCGTTCGGCACCTGCCTATAGTTTGGAAGAAGACTATCCAATAAGCATAATGGGTGTACTGTCCTAATCCTAGGAGCACTCGCAATGCGAGAGAAGGTGAAGATAAAAGACAACCGAATAAACCTTATTCCTATTTCTCCTGAACCAGAATCCATCCCCGAACTGGAACAAGTTCCTTTCGAGTTCGTATATAACCATACGATGGAGTATCCAATAAATTGTGGATCTTCGTAGTGATACGGAGTGTTCTGGAGAAATACAAAGGTGATTTGGGAGCGGTAATGAAATACCTGGTTTGGTCATGAATAGCAGTTGCAATTTACTTTGCCCTCTTACTAATCCCTTGCTCTGTCTTAACTTAATACCTTCTGTACACCATCGTTAGGCTAATTAGTTCTCTTCATTCCCTACCGTTCGGCACCTGCCTATGGTTTGGAAGAAGACTATCCAATTTTCTTAATAGGTGTACTATCTCCTAAACCAAGGAGTACTCGCAACCTGAGAGAAGGTAAAAGGTAAAGGCAACTGAATAGTCCTATCCGTTTTCTCCAGAACCGGAAACCATCCTCGAATAAATTCTTTCGAGTTCGTATCTAACCATACGATGGTTTTGTCCAATGGAAGTGGACGTTCGTAGTAATACGGGGTGTCCTGGAGAAAAGGGTAAAAGTAGGAGTGGCAATGAGGTTTGCAACTTTGACAATCCAAAAGCCAGTGTTTAAGAAGGTTCGGTCAACTTGGTCTCTGAGTCATAGTCTTAGGGTCGGGTCAATGGTCGCTGCCAAAGAGAGAGAGAAAAGAAACACTCAGCGTGCACTCTAACCTAGATCAGAATGGTTACCAATTTATCTAATCTGGAAACCTCCCACTGTACCTCAAATTCTCCTCCAAACCAAAAGAAGAATTAGTCGGGGTCACCCGAGGAGTAAACTAACTCATCAGTAGGAATCGGGATCCAACTATCATCGCATGATAACGTGACGGAATCCTCTCACGGTGTCACACTACAGAAGGTATGCGTATATCTGGCAAGTTTCAGTTCTTTTGAAACTCCCGATGTGATTTCTGCCCCATGCTCTTATGACCTTGGCGTGAGGTCAAAATATCATAAGTCACATGTCAAGTTCTACCCGTCATTGTCCAGGTTAATTTGAACCCACCCGTACATACCCTTGACGTAGGCCAAAATAGTAGTACGACTGTCCCAAACCAATGCATCTATCTATGCAACAGATAAATACTCGGCAGCTACCAAACACTATGTCTTGGCGTGAGGTCAAAATACATAGCTTGAATACTACCGAATATTTAACTGAAATAACGGAGGGCTACGAATGGTTTCTGGCGAAAACCTTTAACGTAATGAACTTGATATCGTTGAACGAACTGATAGCTTTTATGAAAATATAGTGACGAAAACCATTGCTAAAGAGGTCACTCCCGGTGAAGGGATCTCGGCTCTTTCCCCGTAGAATGAGGTGCAGGATATTCCAACTGAATACCACGGTGGAAAGCAAAAGTAATCGGCTATAGTGAAGTTATTGCCCTGACGCAAACTTTTTGTCCAAGGGGTCACTCCCGGTGAAGGGATCTCGGCCCTTGCCTCGTCGACTGAGGAGCAGGATATTCTAACTGAATACCACGATGCAAAACAAAAGAGAACGTCCTTGCAATAACAGCTTTTTGAAAAGTGTTCCAACAACATCAGATTAGGTTTGTTTTTAACTTGCATTGATCCGAATCAACGCAGCCTCATCAATTGATCACACCACAAAGAACGAAAATATACTGATGTACGTATATGCCATCCGCATTCGCCACTGGGTCCCGTCATTACCCGTTAGGTTAGCTAACTAACGACAGAGCGGGGACTGGACTAGCGCGGATGCAAAACATATACAACATCTACTGATATATATACCAATATATTATATTCGCTCAAGGCGTGATAAAATGCAACATCACAGAAATGTACAGCATCACAGAACAATACAGATATCTGGGATCCTCGGGTTTCACAGAGCCACTACTGAAACCCGACGTTCCCCTGGTCGTGTGGATAGCCTGTGCAATGAAATCCTAGACCCCTACGGGCGCGACAAGTTACCCTCCAAAACCTGAAGCGAGGCAGCCCCCTTCAGCAACGTGAATGGACCACCCAGCACTTCACGGAATCCGGTAACTTAGGCACCCCTCCTGGGTCAACCTATACCCCCTACGAGTGCGGCGAATAGCCCGCCAATTCTAGAGTGAAGCCCCCTCTGTCCCAATGCCATGAGATGCGGGTTTGTTGCCTTCGAGAATCCGGCTATCCGTGCACCCCACCTGGGGTAATCCTAGTACAGAAAGTAAAATATACATACAATGGGTACATCGACCGCAACCTGGTCGTGCCCCAAAATAATAATACAAACAGGCAGTGACGGCAGTCCACATGTCGGACGCTCGCCCCGCAATATCAAATATACATAATACAACAAAACTGTACTAGCATTACATCCAGGCTATCCCCCACGACCAATCCGCAACATCACAGCAAAATCACAGAACATCAACGTGAAAGTCACGTTCGCAAATCCGTCTAACCGGGCTATAGCAGTTAGACAGGATTTACCGATTAAGTGACATTCACGGTCACAGATATAATGTAAATACTGTGAACTAATATGTTTAAAATATCCGATCGATCAAATTTTAACAAGTGGGCCCCCAAGTACTACTGTAGCACATCAAGAAATTCTGGGCCCAAAATTAATATTCCAAAACCCCTATTTTCAGCCCAGAAAGCGACTACAGAAATTTGATATAGCAAGGACATCATTGTGCGGCGGAACCGCGGCCCAAAGGGGGGTTTGGCCGCGATTCCGCGCTTCAGTAGTCGAGTTACTGTGTCGAATTTCTACAGAGTGCTTAGAACTTCCAGTACATCACTATTTTACAACCTGAAAAATTTTTGGACTTCAAAAAAATTTCGACAGAAACTGATGTGAAGAAAACGCGGGTTTTTGGAATTTTGTTCGATCGGAAATGTAAAACACATTAGGCAATGCCAGACTATGTTAATGGCGAGGCTCTGATACCACAGTAAGTGCACGGCGGCGCTCAGGCCTCCATCCCGAGGCCAAATGCGGAAGCGATGGTTAACTTTAAATTTTCTTGAACCGGCACCACCGCGCACTAAAACCCGGATCGTACCATTAACT
The DNA here is from genome assembly GCA_030015575.1 of Agapanthus africanus. Lineage (NCBI taxonomy): Eukaryota > Viridiplantae > Streptophyta > Magnoliopsida > Asparagales > Amaryllidaceae > Agapanthus > Agapanthus africanus. The sequence continues at coordinate 245,505,409 of CM057350.1, forward strand.
AGTCCTAGGTAACAAAAAGATGGGATGAGAGATATACCGAGTGATCCGTGTCCTCCGGTCTTCTCGTCGTCGTCCCGATCTCCCGCGGAATGTCCGGTCACCACCTCCTCGCCGGAAGGGCACCACGTCGCCTGCTTCTTTTACGGGCTCCCACCTCTATACCGAGGCAACTCGGGCACGAAGTTGGCGAGCTGACGTGCCCAAGATTTGCTGTAAAATCTGTGTAGAACCATGTCTCATTTTAGGGTAGTGGATGTTGACTTTTGAGTGGAGGAATGATACGAGCTTTTTGGAGGAGGAGCTTGTGGGATTTTACCAAGCCAAAAGAGCAAAAATCCCCCCACTAGAATTTTGGACAGCCCCATCAAAGAGCAAGGCCGGCCATGCAAAAAGGTGAGATGAGAGTGAGTGAGTGAGTGAAAATGATAGCCACAAGAATAATGCAAGTGAGAGGAAAAGTTATCATATCAAGAAATGATCACAAAGAAACTCCAACACACATACAACCATCATAATCCATCATCATCACCAAAAGTCATGCCATCAAGACACTACAAGACTAGCCATGATGACTAAAGAAAGTCAAGTGATCATGACACAACAAAATGCAAAGACCCCCTCCACAATTGCTTATTTGCACAAATGCAAATAACCCCTCCTCCACCAATCTTCGGCCATTGAACGATACAAAGAAATATGGCCGAAACAGAAAGCAAACTGGCAACTCCAGAAAACTGGTCCCGTAATAAATTACAGGAAAACCCCGATACTGTGTACACACACCCGCATTTGTATTCCGACCGAAATACAAACGCAATGAGACAAAATCTACACTGTACTATACTAGGATCCGGCTTAAACCAAAGCCGGCTAGTAATATCTGTCCGATCCTGATCCGTGCAATACCGCACGTATCTGATCGAACCCTGCCATATATCCATACGGCCTCTAGTACTAACCGTCCTATCCTGATCCGTGCAATACCGCACGTATTTGATCGGATCTTGCCATATCTCCATACGGCCTCTATAGCGTTTCGCCCGAAAGCTGAGTAACTGAATGTGGGGGACTCTAAAGACTCGTCAACACCTTGGTTATGGATTTAACCACTAGCACGTCAGAGGTATAAGCCAATACGTAACGGGCTACCAGGTATTGACCAAAAGGGACGTCGATGAGCGAACTCATCCTGACACCCTACTGAGCCTATCAGTGACAATATCCGTACAGTCCGGTCCGTTCGTCTATGAGCATCGCATGGCGGGCCTAGGAGGTTGGTAAAAGTCAGACCCCCAAAAGCGGTACAAGTCCTGTCGGAGTGTAGCCCAGAACATCCTGAGATACTACTGGAATACCTACCAGAAAATCTCCTGCCTCGGCCGAGGGCTTCATGTAATGGATCTCGTAGACACAGCGCGACCTCACCCCCAATACCGGGAGAGACGAACCCCTGAAGATCCGCTCACTGCCTCCATGTGGCTCGGGACTGTACCCAACTAAAACTTGTTTGCACGTCTCCTTTGAGCGTGGTAGGGTAGTAATCAAAGTACAGTGGGAACTCACACGAGACAAATGACGATCCCCAGGTCGATGAACTAACCTGTACACATGTCACCAGGGAACTGCTATCTGACGTCAGGTATAAGACCAACTAGCATGTTCCCGGCGAGTCCTGTCCGGTGTACTCATAACCCAATGAGCACCTGTATACATCTTAGGTGATCTAACTGACACCAATGGCTTGTGAGACTGGCCACCGCCCCTCGTCGGGGTCTCGACTGTATACACTAGTCTACTCTGGAGTATCGATGCCCTGTCTCGAAACTCCCACGACTAGGGACCTGTTAAGGATGTGCTTTTAAACCCCAGCTCCCACTTATATGATCGCCCTCATACTGCTGGTGGTCAAGTAAGAATCCTAGGGGCTCTATCAACGTGTAATAGCGACATGTCAGGTCACCTAAAGCAGTACACGATGATAAAGATAAACCTGATAACATACTATCATCTTGAGTAAGACTGTCCTACCGAGATAGGTCCTCCCTCAATCATTGCAATCACGTGCCTGTTATCCAATAATTGACTCTGAGGGCACTATTTCCAACAGGGTACCTCAACGGCCTCCTCGATTTAAAGACGATCCACCCGAGAATCTATAGTACGAGCTTCTATCTTGAATCTGAGATAATTACGGATTCTAGTTTGCTAATCTAGAAGTCCTAGAGGGTGTAGAGTATTTAGATGGATTACTTAGTTTTAAGGTTCCTAGGCACACTAATGAGGTCTCACAGGGCATCAACCATGCCAAATTCAAAAATTTCCGGTGCCGAGAAACCCTAATGCGATCGTTGACTAGAGATTAGGCGAAACATGCAACTAGTTAACTACTTAACTATGAGTGAACGGAAAATACAACCTTTGTAGATCCGGTCCTCCACCTCCTTAGCTCCGTGACGATGTCCCTTCGCTGCGATCATCGGATCTCGGACTGTAGTGTTGATTCCATCGGAGAAATGATCGGACATGGTCGTCGACATCGATGCCGAAGATGATCTACGTCGAGGCAACTCAAGATCAAGCTCCAACATCACCAAGTCATGAAACATGTGAAGAAAACATCCTATACTACTTGGCAAGTGGTAGAGGATTAAGAAATAGGAAGTGGGTTCACTTTAGAATTGGATTTCTCACTCTTTTTCTCATTTCACCATTTAAGCTAGCAAGCTTCTTTCTTCTTGAAGAAGAAGAAGAAGAAGAAGATGATAATATGATAAGAATAAGAATAATAAAAAATTAAGTGATTCTTATCATATTAGCAACCATGGTCAAGTGTAGAGAATAAACTAGGGTTTGGTGAATGGTTAGGTTTAGGAAAGAAACAAAATGGTCAAAGCTTCATGAAGTTTCAAGTAAATCCGAAGAAAGCAACCATTTTATTTCATGCCATAAAAATAAATAAATAAATGAATAAATAAATAAAAACCCTAACCATTTACTTAACCAAGGTTTAAATCAAACATACACCCAAGTTTACATGTATCATCAAACATGATACAATCTTATGCACAAAAATATATCACATATACAATGTGCACAAACAAGTGAGAAAAACATCTTAAGTGAACCAATACTAGTTAATGAAAAGTAATATATCAAATATATAATTATGCATGAAATCATTAAATCAACACTTGATTTAACAATCCGGTCATATCGCATATGACCGACTAAAATCCAATGTATCGACTTATCGAATCAATCCTCGATTCGATAACTAGGTTATATCGCATACAACCAATCGATGCGTTCATCGCGAGAATAGAATACGGTATCACATACACGCATTATTCTCGGTCCCGCACATATGTCATATGCGCTCCTATTTCGTTTCGCTTGAGCCAGGAAACCTCTGTGTAGGACTCTAAAGACTCGTAAATACACCGGCAGCAGGTGATGATCATATCAAACACCCACAAGCCGCAAGCGGTCTGCTAAACGTTACGGCCACCCGGGTATTGAACGATCAGAAGATCGACGAGCAAGTCCGCTCAAACTCCTGTGAATCCAACCAGTAACACTTGCCGTACAGTCCGGTCTGTTCGTCTGATATGTCGCATATCTCGCCTAGGGGTGGTAAACGTCAGATCCCAGTAGCTCGATAAGTCGTGTCGATATGTGGTCTATAACAGTTCGAGAAAGTACTGGTAACACTTACCAGTAAATCTCAGCAACCCTGGCCAGGGATTTCCGGTTATAGCCAATCGAACGCAGTGCAACATCAACTCCCTATACTGGGAGAGACGAATACCCTCCTATCGCTCATTGCCTCCATGTGATTCGGGACTGTACCCACAAGCCACCGTTTTGCACGCCCTCTTAGACATGGTAAGGTGGAAATCAAAGCACAGTGGGAATCACACAAGACTCTATGACGATCTCGGGTCAACAGACTACTCTGTACCAGTATCACCAGAGAACTGCCATCTGACGTAAGGTATAATACCATATGGGAGTTCTCGGCGAGTCCTTCCAGTGTACCCAATCTCCACTGAGCACCCGTATATCATCTCTGATGTCAAATACCAATGGATATGGGATCATCCATCGCCCATCTGTATGGGTCGAGAAGGTATACGCTAGTCTACTCTGGTATATCGATGCCCCATCTCGATACACCCACGACTAGAGACCTTGAAGGATGTACTTATAGACTACCATGTCCCCACTAGTATGATCCGCATCATAGTCCAGGTAGTCAAGTACACATCCTAAGGGCTTTACCAACATGTAACAAAGAGACAATCAGTGTACACGTTAAGGTAAAGAGTAACCAGATAGCATACTATCATGTCGAGCAAGAAAGTCCTCCATATATATGTCCAAGCATCCACTACAATATACATCCTGTGTACAGTAATGGCCTCTACGGCATACATATAACTAACAATCTCCCACTTGCACTAGGGCCATCTGTAGCAGTGGTTGCAGTATCTCATACTCAACCATCCCATAATAGTCTCTCTCTGGGAAAAGGCCTTTGTGAGTGGATCCGCCGTATTGTCCTCTGAGTCTACTCTCCTAACCTCAATCACCTTGGAGATCATCCATCTCTATGATCAGGTGATACTGCCTTAGAATATGTCTGGATCACTGATGGGACGGACGTTCCTTGGCATAAGCCACAACTCCATTGTCACACAATGGCAGGAACGAAGTTCATCTCATGAACTAATATACATCCAGACTGCCTCTTTGGTAGCATCTTAAGTAGCGATGTATCCAGCCTTTATCGTCTAGTAAGCCACGATATCTAGCTTGGAACTCTTCCAACATACCGCCCCTTTACTGAGGGTAAAGACAATGCCTGTGACTGACTTTCAGTCGTCCTTATCACCCTGGAACCCTTCCAGTGATTCTCCCCTGGACCAATTGATACCATCTCACTACAACTAGTGAGTATCCTAATATCCAATTAGATCTATCTCATAGATCAAAAACCCATGATTTAGTAAGTATCACTTTGATCCTATATGGAGAATTATTGTGATAAGCGGAGATTGACCGAGCGTAGCATAGGAAACTCCTTCCCTATCAAGAGTACGTCATCCACGTACTATACGATGATCATCACCATACTCCTTACAACCTCTTGTATATACAAGGTTCATCTACCATTTTGATGATGTCAAACTCTTTGACTAACTCATCAAAACAGATGTTCCAACTCCACGATGCCTGTTTCATCACATAAAACATCTTGCACACATTTCCACTGCTCCCACTGTCTACGAAGACCGCTGGCTGTGTACTTATAGACGCTCTCTTCTAAAACTCCCTTTTAGAAAAGTAGTCATGACACCCAACCGCCAGATATCGTAGTTATGGTATGTAGCCGTAGCAAGTAGGATCTGGATGGACCTAAGCATAGCCCCAGAAAAGGTTTCATCATCATCTATTCCTGGTCAATGATGCAAACCTTTAACAAGTCTAGCTTTGAAAGTCTCAACTTTTCCATCTACACCAAGTAATCTTCTTAAGATATACTTGCTCTTGATGGGGATTTAACCCTTCAGATAAAGCAACTAAAGTCCATACTTTGTTGGTGTATACGGATTCCATCTCAGATCGATAAACATCCAGCCATTCTTACAGAGTCTCACTCTTGATGGCCAGCTCGAAACTAGTTGGGTCATCATCTCATGATGCAATCCTCGCTTCCACTGTCATAGTGAAACCAAAGTATCTCTCAGGTGGGTGAGAAACCCTACTAGATCGGCGGAGAGGCTGAGGTTCGTTGGAATCTACTGAATCCTTTGTTTTCTATCAAATCATCAGCTGCAGTTTGTATAACTGGAACATTTCCAGTTCTACATAACAGACCTTGCCTCGAGCTTGTCCGGATTTTGCTTTTAGACATAGGCTGGACAACCCCAAATCATAACAAACTTAAGATATGGGCTCTTCCATTTCCATATCACATATGAAGCGGTAGGCAACTGATTTGATTGGAACCGTATTCAATAGGTATGCAGCTTCTCACGTGCATAAATCCCAAAAGGAAATAGGAAACTCAGTAGCACTCATCATAGAGCACACCATATCATATAGGGTGTGATTGCTCCACCCTGATATACCATCGTGCTATGGTGTATACGGAGGAGTAATGCTGAGAGAGAATCTCGTTCTCCTTTAGAATAGTCCAGGAATTCTATGCACAAGTATTCTCCTCCCTGATCTTATCATAGGACATAATACTTATACCCGGTTTTTGGTTCTCTACTTCTAATTTATATTCCGCGAATATCTCAAAAGGTTCGGACTTGTGTTTCAACAGGAACATATGTCTGAATCATGAGAGATCATCAGAGAATGTAATGAAGTACAAAGAACCAGTCTTGGCATGTGTAGACAGGGGACCTTCATACATCAACATGTATCATCCTAAGAGTTCACTAACTCTTTCTCTGCTTCTAATAAACAGAGCTACAGTCATCTAATCTTTGTGACATGACTGGCAAGTTTCACAAGATATAAATTCAAACTGATTTAAATATACATCTAAATGTAACTTTAGCCAGTCGGGTCGCATTGATATGACCTAGTCTACAATACCTGAAGAAGGATTCGTTAATATGTGAACTCTTCCTCTTGTGTGTGTTCCGTATACTAAGAACTGTAGTTTGATTTAGAACAACAATGCTTTTAGATAACGTGCCTGAACCGATCAACTTTTGATATAGGAAATGTTCAAAACACTATCCAACAATACAAAATTATATCCTTTCTTTACAAATAAAGAGACTGATATGATTTTGTATATCAGGTTCGGTATCTAATAACATTCGTTCAGAATCAATGTACTGATCATACGGGGTGACAGTGACCAACAGACTTGGCTGCAACACTTGCACCGTTTTCTGCCTCATGAAACTTATCACCCGTTCTAAGTTCTCTACCTATATGTAGCCCTATGTAACAGATTACATATCTGGGATCCTGATCCGGTATCAAATACCCAGGACGTAGAGGATACAGAGAAACAGTTCTTTGTAATGAACACACCCGAAGGAGATGCATCATATGCACTTTCTTCGTTTGGGCGGCTTGGGAAATCTGGTATTCCCCAATTTCCTTCTCTGTCTTATAACAATTATAAGTTGGAGCGGGACCAACATTCCCCTGCTCAGTATAACAAGTGGGTTTTGTCAATAATCTGTATTATTATCTTCATTAAGGCGTGATATGGTCGCAACCTGGAGAGAGAGAGAAGAAAACACTCTGCGTGCGCTCTTGCAAGATCAGATTGGTTATTATTTTATCTAATCAGGATGGCTCCCACTGTTTTTTTATCAAATCTTCCTTCAAACCCTAAAAGGAAAGACTAGCCAGGATTAATTACACGCTACAAATTTGCCAATCTTTCAGCCAGGCCAGTGTCGGTACTTTGAGGGAGGTTCCCCGTGCTTTCGCACGGACCTAATTACAGTAAACCTCATTTTCCCAGAGGCATAACCCCGTTGACACCTTTCTAGACACCTACTTGATCGGCTAATTGTAATGTGTAAAACTCTCCAAGGAGTATCAATTACTCACAGCGGGTATCGGGATCCAACTATCTCATAGAAGGTATGCAATCTCATTGCAAATTTCAACACTTGAAATTCCCGATAATATTTTGCCCCTAACGTGCTATGACCTTGACGAAAGCCAACAAACCATAGCCCGCTAGTCAAGTTCAACCCGTCATTTCCTGATTGAATTAAACCCACCCGCACGACCCTTGATGAAAGCCAACAAAGCCGCACGACTACCCTAATCCAATCGCATCATATGCAGCAGATAAGCAGCATATAGCTACCGCACACTACACCTTGACGAAAGCCAACAAATGTAGCACGAATACTATATACAACTTATCTGAAATGACGGAGGGCTACGACAGGTTTTTCTGAAAACCTATTGCGTAATGAACTTGATATCTTTGTAGAATCGAATGAATTTTAAATGGAGTGTTTTTGTGGCTTTTCTAGTTTTGCTAAAGGGGTCACTCCCAGTGAAGGGATCATCGGCCCTTTCCTCATCGAATAAGGTGCAGGATATATCATATATACCGCTGTGCAAAGCAGAAACTATAGAAGCAATCAAAAACAAACCGAGTGTGTAGCATCTGCCAGTTATTGCTAAAGGAGTCACTCCCGGTAAAGGGATCTCTGTCCTTTTCTTATCGAATAAGGTGCAGGATGTTCTACAAGGAACACCGCGATGCAAAGCAAGAACTGTAGCTACCTGTTTTATTTTTGAAATTCGATTCCACAACATCTTAGGTTTCTTTTCTTTCATTAATCACGTTAATGAAGTCCCATCATTTAAGTTACCTAAACATCACAGATAAATACGACGTACACTTATTCCATCCGCATTCTCCTCGATGTCCCCTCGTGCACCGTTAGGTTAGGTAACTAACGACAGAGCGGGGCAGCGCTAGCGTGGGTGTAAAACATAAGTAACGTCTATATAATATATCATATATACTATATACTGTATCTATCACAGAACATCACATGATCACATCACAGATATCGCAGCAGAAAAAACATATATGAAATATTGGATATACTAGGACGTCCGTGTTTTCAATACGAGCCAGTATAAAACACGGATTCCACGGTCGCGATGAATAGCCAAACCCACACCCCTAGACCCCTACGAGAGCGGCAAGCAACCCTTCCAATTCTAGAGTTAGGAAACCCGGACTTAACTCCTCGAGTTGGTCTCCCACTGGACTCCAGAACCCGGTTACTTGTGCCCTCCTCCTTGGGTCTATCCTAGTGTGGAAAAATAAATAATATACAAATGGTGACATCTTCCGCAACCTGGAAGTGCCCCAATAAAAGAATATTACAAACAAGTTTTTACATGAATGAAAATGAAAAACACTCATCTCACATAAAACCCCCGGCTATTCAAACACGACGATCCAATATAACATATCCAGCAACACATAACATCACATGTCATCAACGTAAGTAAACATGCGTATCCCAATTGTCGTTGACTTATAGCAACGAAACCGGCGATATCACATATTACACTTACGATCACAGAAAAGAAAGTGTAAAACTACAACAGCTGGAATCTGCAAACTCTTTAGACATTGCATGCCTAATCAAATAAATTCCTTAGACATCGTATGCCTAACTATTATAAACTCCGCATTTTAGTCTCATTATTGAAAACACTTTTCAATATCAAGTAGGGCAATTCAACAAGATTCCCGGCATCCTGATCGAATGCTTGTCGCAAACTTTAGTAGACGGCCGCACCCCCAATACCGTCGACGAAGTGCACCAAGGCAGAACACCGCTGCCGCGAGCACCCGAACGGATCCTTTCGGCGACGGGGTTCTCCTACAGTCACTTGGTCGGGGCTATGGGGCATGGTTATCTATTAAGTTTACCGGCGAATATCCGCGTACGCTACGTGATTGCGACGGAATTTTGATCACATCAAAATTCCGTGGCAACCGATCAAGTGAGACTAAAGTGCTATGTTTATAACATTCATATCAGTTATCTAAAAACTACTTGTGGATTCCAATTATTGTATCCCATTCCAAATAAATAGAAAATGTTAAACTTTCCGATCGAACATTAAAACACCCAAGTTTTCCCGAAACAGATCAACACATGAAACAAGTTTAAAAACATCCAGTTCATGCCTCAGTACCAACGGTCCAGCCGTAGAAGGGTCAAGCCAACGCCTCATATGTGGCACGCCGTACTGCCCCAAACCCGAAGGTTCAAAGGGCTGTTCAAGACGGTCACATAATCGAGTTAAGGTTTGTTGTCTTCTAGAGGGTCCATCGCGTTACTTGCACTACTTAGAACGTTATTAAACTACGGAAAGATCCAACACATGGAAATTTCCCGACAGGGGAAAAAGTGGGTATTTATATCCGGTCAAACTTTTTAACATATTCAAAAATTATCCGGAAAACGCATAGACAAAATTAGACAATCCGATCGAATAATCGAATCCCCAAAACAACCCCAGAAAACTCAACAGTGGAGTATGTTTTAAAAATTTCCAGAAGACACAGCACTACTAGAAAAGAATTACTGTGCAAACCACGTGGCCAAACTCACCAATATGGCCGCGGAACAGCCGCGCAAGCCATGGTGGGGCTGCGGTTCTACGGCGCTTTGGTCGAGTTAGAGTCACGTGCTTCACAGTAACTCCTACAATTCCCTGCTGAATTTTTTGGCAATTTTTAATTCACAAAAATCCAAATTTTCATAAAATTTCCAGAGAGTGGTTTGAGTTAGGGTTTCGGGGTTCGTTCGGATTTCTAACGTCGTCTACACTTCGCCTAAGGCTCTAGCTAGGCTTTGATACCACTGTAGGGTTCCTAGGCACACTAATGAGGTCTCACAAGGCATCAACTATGCCAAATTCAAAAATTTCCGGTGCCGAGAAACCCTAATGCGATCGTTGACTAGAGATTAGGCGAAACATGCAACTAGTTAATAACTTAACTAAAAGTGAACGGAAAATACAACCTTTGTAGATCCGGTCCCCCACCTCCTTAGCTCCATGACGATGTACCTTCGATGCGGTCATCGGATCTCAGACTCGAGTGTTGATTCCATCGGAGAAATGATCGGGCTAGGTCGTCGACTTCGATGCCGAAGATGATCTACGTCGAGGCAACTCAAGATCAAGCTCCAACTTCACCAAGTCATGAAACTTGTGAAGAAAACACCCTATACTACTTGGCAAGTGGTAGAGGATGAAGAAATAGGAAGTGGGTTCACTTTAGAATTGGATTTCTCACTCTTTTTCTCATTTCACCATTGAAGCTAGCTAGCTTCTTTCTTCTTGAAGAAGAAGAAGAAGATGATAATATGATAAGAATAAGAATTATAGAAAATAATGTGATTCTTATCATATTAGCAACCATGGTCAAGTGTAGAGAATAAACTAGGGTTAGGTGAATGGTTAGGTTTAGGAAAGAAACAAAATGGTCAAAGCTACAAGAAGTTTCAAGTAAATCCAAAGAAAGCCACCATTTTAATTCATGCCATAAAATAAATTAATATATAAATAAAAACCCTAACCATTTACTTAACCAAGGCTTAAATCAAACATACACCCAAGTTTGCATGTATCATCAAACATGATACAATCTTGTGCACAAAAATATATCACATATACAATGTGCACAAACAAGTGAGAAAAACATCTTAAGTGAACCAATACTAGTTAATGCAAAGTAATATATCAAATATATAATTATGCATTAAATCATTAAATCAACACTTGATTTAACGATCCGGTCATATCGCATATGACCGACAAATATCCAATGTATCGACTTATCGAATCAATCCTCGATTCGATAACTAGGTTATATCGCATACAACCAATCGATGCATTCATCGCGAGAATAGAATACGGTATCACATACACGCATTATTCTCGGTCCCGCACATATCTCATATGACTCCTATTTAGTTTCGCTTGAGCCAGGAAACCTCTGTGTAGGACTCTAAACACTCGTCAATACGCCGGCAGCAGGTGATGATCATATCAAACACCTGTTAGTTGTATGTATGCCCTAGAGGCCATTACTGTACATTGGATGTATATTGTAGTAGATGCTGGGACATATATAGGGAGGACTTTCTTGCTCGACATGATAGTATGCTATCTGGTTACTCTTTACCTTAACATGTACATTGATTGTCTCTCTGTTACATGTTGGTAAAGCTCTTAGGATGTGTACTTGACTACCTGGACTATGATGCGGATCATACTAGTGGGGACATGGTAGTCCATAAGTACATCCTTCAAAGTCCCTAGTCGTGGGTGTATCGAGACGGGGCATCGATATACCAGAGTAGACTAGCGTGTACCTTCTCGACCCATACAGATGGGCGATGGATGATCCCATATCCATTGGTGTTTGATATCAGAGGAGATATACGAGTGCTCAGTGGAGACTGGGTACACTGGACGGACTCGCCGAGAACTCCCAGATGGTATTATACCTTACGTCAGATGGCAGTTCTCAGGTGATACTGGTACAGAGTAGTCTGTTGACCCGAGATCGTCATAGAGTCTTGTGTGGTTCCCACTGTGCTTTGATTTCCATCTTACCATGTCCAAGAGGGCGTGCAAAACGGTGGTTTTTGGGTACAGTCCCGAGTCACATGGAGGCAATGAGCGATAGGAGGGGATTCGTCTCTCCCGGTATAGGGAGTTGATGTTGCGCTGTGTTCGATTGGCTATAACCGGAAATCCCTGGCCAGGGTTGCTGAGATTTACTGGTAAGTGTTACCAGCAGTTTCTTGAATTGTTATAGACCTCATATCGACATGACTTATCGAGCTATTGTGGTCTGACGTTTACCACCCCTAGGCGAGATATGCGACATATCAGACGACGAGACCGGACTGTACGGTAAGTGTTACTGGTTGGATTCACAGGAGGGTGAGCGGGCTTGCTCGTCGATCTTCTCATCGCTCAATACCCGGGTGGCCGTTACGTTTAGCAGACCGCTTGCGGCTTGTGGGTGTTTGATATGATCATCACCTGCTGCCGGCGTATTGACGAGTCTTTAGAGTCCTACACAGAGGTTTCCTGGCTCAAGCGAAACGAAATAGGAGCGCATATGAGATATGTGCGGGACCGAGAATAATGCATGTATGTGATACCGTATTCTATTCTCGCGATGAATGTATCGATTGGTTGTATGCGATATAACCTAGTTATCGAATCGAAGATTGATTCGATAAGCCGATGCATAGGATACTAGTCGGTTATTTGCGATATGACCGGATCGTTAAATCAAGTGTTGATTTAATGATTTAATGTATAATTATATATTTGATATATTACTTTGCATTAACTAGTATTGGTTCACTTTAAATGGATTTTCTCACTTGGATTGTGCACATTGTATATGTGATATACTTTTGTACACATGTTTGTATCATGTTTGATGATACATGCTCACTAGGGTTTGTGTAAAGATTAAACCATGGTTGTGTAATGATTAGGGTTTTAATTTTCTTATTCATTTATTTATTCTTTATTCTTTTTGGAAAATGAAAAGCATAAAGAGAAAATGGTTGCTAATTTTGTTTCATATTGAAGCTTTGACCATATGACCATTTTGTCTCATGCTTAACCCTAACCATTCCACTCAACCATGATTCATTCTCTACACATAACCATGGTTTGAATATGATAAGTATTGATTTTCTTTTCCTTTTTTAAAAAACACATATCATATTCTTTCTTTCTTCTTCTTCTTCTTCACTTGAAGAAAGCTTGCTTCAACAATGGCAACTTGAGCAAATGAGTGAGAAATCCAATTCTAAAGAGAACCCACTTCCTATTTCTTCATCCTCTACCTCTTGCCAAGTAGTAGAGGGTGTTTTCTTCACAAGTTTCTTGACTTGGTGAAGTTGGAGCTTGATCTAGTGATGCCTCGACGTAGATCATCTTCGGCGTCGTAGTCGATGACCTAGCTCACTTTTTCTCCAATGAAGCTGACGCTAGAGCCCAAGATCCGATTTGTACAGCGAGGAGACTTCATCGCGGAGCCTTGGAGGTATAGAACCGGATCTACAAAGGTTGTATTTCCGTTTACCACATAGTTAAGTTGTTAACTAGTTCCTTTTTCGCCTAAACATCTAGCCAACGATCCGTATTAGGGTTTCTCGGCAACGTAATTTTTGAAATTGGCATGGTTGATGCCTTGTGAGACCTCTTGAGAGTTCCTAGGAACCCTACAGTGGTATCAGAGCCTAGCTAGAGGCTTAGGCGAAGAGTAGACGAAATTTGAAACCCGATCGACCCGAAACCCTAAAATCAAAGTGCTCTCTGGACTTTTTTCAAAAACAGGTTTTTTTCCAGATTAAAAATGCTTAAAAAATTCAGCAGGGAAATCTATGAATTACGATGCAAAAATTATCATGTGACACGGCTAAACGGCGGCGGAACCGCGGCAGAAGCATGGCTTCTGCGGCGGTTCCGCGGCAAAATAGTGATATCTGGGAATAGTTTTTGCACAGTAATTTATTAATTCAGGTGCTGAGTTTTCTGGGAATTTTTAATTTTAATTTAAGAGTTGAATTTTCTGGGGTTGTTTTGGGGATTCGGTGTTTCGATCGAAGTATCAGATTTTGTCTATGTGGCTTTCCGGATAATTTTTGAATATGTTAAAAAGTTCGACCGGATATAAATGCCCACCTTTTCCCCTGTCGGGAAGTTTCCAAGTGTTGGATCTTTCCGTGGTTTAAAGACGTTCTAAGTAGTGCAAATAACGCAATGGACCCTCTAGAAGACAACAAACCTTAACTCGATTATGTGACCGTCTTGAACTGCCCTTTGAACCTTAGGGTTTGGGGCAGTACGGCGTGCTACATATGAGGCGTTGGCCTGACCCTTCTACGGCTGGACCGTTGGTACTGAGGCACGAACTGAATGTTTTTAGACTTATTTCATGTGCTGAGCTGTATCGGGAAAACTTGGGTATTCGATTGTTCGATCGGAAAGTTTAACATTTTCTAATTATCTGGAATGTGATACAATAATTGGAATTCACAAATAGTTATGAGATAACTGAATGAATGCTATAAACATAGCAGTTTAGTCTCACTTGATCGGTTGCTACGGAATTTTGATGTGATCAAAAGTCCGTCGCAATCACGTAGCGTACGCGGATACTCGCCGGGTAAACTTAATAGAAATCTACACCCCATAGCCCCGACCAAGTGACTGTAGGAGAACCCCGTCGCCGAAAGCATCCGTTCGGGTGCTCGCGGCAGCGGTGTTCCGCCTTGGTGCACTTTGTCGACGGCGTCGGGGGTGCGGCCGCCTACTGAAGTTTGCGACGAGTATTCGATCAGCATTTCGGGAATCTTGTTGAATTACCCGACTTGATATTGAAAAGTGTTTTCGATAATGAGACTAAAATGCGGGGTTTATAAATGTTAGGCATGCGATGTCTAAGTAATTCATTTGGTCAGGCATGCGATGTCTGAAGAGGTTGCGGATTCCAACTGTTGTAGTTTTACACTTTCTTTTCTGTGACCGTAAGTGTAATATGTGATATCGCCGGTTTCGTTGCTATATGTCAACGACAATTGGGATGGACATATTTACTTACGTTGATGACATGTGATGTTATGTGTTGCTGGATATGTTATATTGGATCGTCGTATTTGAATAGCCGGGGGTTTTTATGTGAGATGAGTGTTTTTCATTTTCATTCATGTAAAAACTTGTATGTAATATTCTTTTATTGGGGCACTTCCAGGTTGCGGAAGATGTCACCGTTTGTATATTATTTACTTTTCCGCACTAGGATAGACCCAAGGAGGAGGGCACAAGTAACCGGGTTCTGGAGTCCAGTGGGAGACCAACTCGAGGAGCCGAGTCCGGGACTCCTAACTCCAGAATTGGTAGGGTTGCTTGCTGCTCTCGTAGGGGTCTAGGGGTGTGGGTTTGGCTATTCATCGCGAAAGTGGAATCCATGTTTTATACTGGCTCGTATTGAAAACACGGACGTCCTAGTATATCCAATATTTCATATGTTTCTTCCGGTGCGATATCTGTGATGTGATCATGTGATGTTCTGTGATGGATACTATATATAATATATATGATATATTATATAGATGTTACTTATGTTTTACACCCGCGCTAGCCCTGCCCCGCTCTGCCGTTAGTCACCTAACCTAACGGTGCACGAGGGGACATCGAGGCGAATGCGGATGGCATAAGTGTATGTCGTATTTATCTGTGATGTTTAGGTATCTTAAATGATGGGACTTCATTAATATGATTAATGAAATAAAAGAAACCTAAGATGTTGTAGAATCGAATTTCAAAATAAAACAGGTAGCTACAGTTCTTGCTTTGCACAGAGATATATATGATATATCCTGCACCTTATTCGATGAGGAAAGGACAGAGATCCCTTCACCGGGAGTGACTCCTTTAGAAAAAACAGGCAGATGCTACACACTCGGTTTTTCTTTTGATTGCTTTTTAAGTGTTTTTCTTTGCACAGTGATATATATGATATATCCCGCACCTCATTCGATGAGGAAAGGAGCGACGATCCCTTCACCGGGAGTGACTCCTTTAGCAAAACTAGAAAAGCCTCAAAAGCTCTCTATTTCAAAATCATTTGATTCTACAACAATATCAAGTTCATTACGCAATAGGTTTTCAGAAAAACCTGTCGTAGCCCTCCGTCATTTCAGATAAGTACTAGTTAGTATTCGTGCTGCGGTAGTATGGCATTCGTCAAGGCGTAGTGTGCGGTAGCTAACTAGTATTTATCTGCTTCTGCATATGATGCAGATTGGATTAGGGTATTCGTACGGCGTTGTTTGGCATTCGTCAAGGGTCGTGTGGGTGGGTTTAATTCGATCAAGAAATGTACGGGTTGAACTTGACTAGTGGACTATGGGTTGTTTGGCATTCGTCAAGGTCATAGAACACTAGGGGTAAAATATTATCGGGAATTTCAAGTGTTGAAATTTGCAATGAGATTGCATACCTTCTATGAGATAGTTGGATCCCGATACCCGCTGCGAGTAATTGTTACTCCTGGGAGAGTTTTACACATTACAATTAGCCGATCAAGTAGGTGTCTAGAAAGGTTTCAACGGGGTTACGCCTCTGGGAAAACGAGCTTTACATTAATTAGGTTCGTGCGAAAGCACGGGGGACCTCACTCAAAGTACCGACACTAGCCTGGCTGAAAGATTGGCGAACTTGTAGTGTGTAATTAATCCCGGCTAGTCTTTCCTTTTAGGGTTTGAAGGAAGATTTGATAAAAAGCAGTGGGAGCCATCCTGATTAGATAAAATAATAACCAATCTATTCTTGAAAGAGCGCACGCTGAGTGTTTTCTTCTCTCTCTCTCCTGGTAGCGACCATATCACGCCTTAATCAAGATAATAATACGGAATATTGACCGAACCCGCTTGTTATACTGAGCTGGGGAACGTTGGTCCCGCTCCAACTTATAATTGTTATAAGACAGAGCAGAAAATTGGGGAATGCCAGATTTCCCGTGCCGCCCAAACGAAGAAAGTGTATGAGATGCATCATCTTCGGGTGTGTTCATTACAAAGAACTCTTTCTCAGTATCCTCTGCATCCTGGGTATATGATACCGGATCAGGATGCCAGATATGTAATCTGTTACATAGGGCTGCAAAAAGGTAGAAAAACTGAGAACGGGTGATAAGTTTCATGAGGCAGAAAACGGGGCAAGTGTTGCATCCGAGTCTGTTGGTCACTGTCACCCTGTATTACCAAATACATTGATTCTGAACGAATGTTATTAGATGCCGAACCTGATATACAAAATCATATATGTCTTCTTATCAGTAAAGAAACGGTAAAATTTTGTATTAGTGGATAATGTTTTGAACATTTCCTATATCAAAAGTTGATCGGTTCAGGCACGTTATATAAAAGCATTGATGTTCTAAATCAAACTAGAGTTCTTAGTATACAGAACACACAAAAGAGGAAGAGTTCAGAAATGAACGAATCCTTCTTGAGGCATTGTAGACTAGGTCATATCAATGCGACCTGACTAGCTGAAGTTACATGTAGATGCATATTTAAATCAGTTTGAATTTACATCTTGTGAAACTTGCCAGTCATGTCACAGAGATAAGATGACCATAGCCCTGTTTATTTGAAACAGAGAAAGAGTTAATGAACTCTTGGGACTGATACATGATGATGTATGTAAGGTCTCCTGTCTACACATGCCAGGACTGGTTCTTTGTACTTCATTACATTCTCTGATGATCTTTCGAGATTCAGACCTATGTTCCTGTTGAAACACAAGTCCGAACCTTTTGAGATATTCACAGAATATAAGCTAGAAGTAGAGAACCAATACGGGTATAAGTATTATGTCCTTTGATGAGATCAAGGAGGAGAATACTTGAGCACGGAATTCCTGGACTATTCTAAAGGAGAAAGAGATTCTCCCTCAGCATTACTCCTCCGTATACACCATAGCACGATGGTATATCGGGGCGGAGGAGATACACCCTATTTGATATGGTGTGCTCTATGATGAGTACTATTGAGTTACCTGTTTCCTTTTGGGGGGTTATGCACTTGAGAAGCTGCATACCTATTTAATAGGGTTCAAATCAAATCTGTTGCCTACCACTTCATATGTGATATGGAAAGGGAAGAGCCTATTTCTTAAGTTAGTTAAGATTTGGGGTTGTCCAGCCTATGTCTAAAAGCAAAATCTGGACAAGCTCGAGGCAAAGTCTGTAATGTAGAACTGGAAAGGTTCCAGCTATACAAACTACAGTAGATGATTTGGTAGAACCAAAGGATTCAATTGTAACCAACAAACCTCAGCCTCTCCGCCGATCTAGTAGGGTTCCTCACCCACCTGAGAGTTACTTCGGTTTCTTTATGACAGTGGGAGCGAAGATTGCATCATGAGATGATGACCCAACTAGCTTCGAGCTGGCCATCAGGAGTAAGACTCTGTAAGAATGGCTGGATGCTTAGTGATCTGAGATGGAATCCATGTACACCAACAGAGTATGGACTTTGGGTGCTATATCTGAAGGGTTAAATCCCCATCAGAAGCAAGTATATCTTGAGAAGATTACTTGGTGTAGATGGAAAAGTTGAGACTTTCAAAGCTAGACTTGTTAAAGGTTTTCGTCATCGACCAGGCGTGGACAATGATGAAACCTTTTCAAGTGGCTATGCTTAAGTCCATCCAGATCCTACTTGCCACGGCTACATACCATGACTACGATATCTGGCGGTTGGGTGTTATGACTGCTTTTCTAAATGATGTTTTAGAAGAGTGTGTCTATAAGTACACAGCCAGAGGGCCTCGTAGACAGTGGGAGCAGCGGAAACGTGTGCAAGATGCTTTATAGGATAAAGCAGGCATCGCGGAGTTAGAACATCTGTTTTGATGGATTAGTCAAAGAAGTTGACATCATCAAAATGGTAGATGAACCTTGTATAAACAAAAAGGTAGTAGGGAGTATGGTGACGATCCTCGTAGAGTACGTGGATGACATACTCTTGATAGGGAAGGAGTTTCCTATGCTACGCTCGATCAATCTCCGCTTATCACAATGATTCTCCACATAGGATCAAAGTGATACCAACTAAATCCTGGATTTTGGATCTATGAGATAGATCTAAATGGATGTTAGGCTACTCACTAGCTGTAGTGAGATGGTATCAATAGATCCTGGGGAGAATCACTGGAAGGGTTCCAGGGTGATAAAGACGACTGAGTGTCAGTCACAGGCATTGTCTCTACCCTCTGTCGAGGGACGGTATGTTGGAAGAGTTCCAAGCTAGATACCGTGGCATACTAGACGATAAAGGCTGGATACATCACTACTTAAGAAGCTACCAAAGAGGCTGTTTGGGAGTATATTGGTTCATGAGATGAACTACGTTCCTACCATTGTGAGATAATGGAGTTGTGGCTTATGCCAAGGAACGCAGGTCCCATCAGTGATCCAGACATATTCTAAGGCAGTGTCACCTGATCGAGGAGATGGTTGATCTCTAAGGGATCGAGGTTAGGAGAGCAGACCTAGAGGACAACACGGCGGATCCACTCACGAAGGCCTATTCCTAGAGAGAGACTTTTATGCGATGGTTGAGTATGAGATACTACAACCACTGCTATCAGAGGGCCCTAGTGCAAGTGGGAGATTGTTAGTTGTATGTATGCCCTAGAGGCCATTACTGTACATTGGATGTATATTGTAGTGGATGCTGGGACATATATAGGGAGGACTTTCTTGCTCGACATGATAGTATGCTATCTGGTTAATCTTTACCTTAACGTGTACATTGATTGTCTCTCTGTTACATGTTGGTAAAGCCCTTAGGATGTGTACTTGACTACCTGGACTATGATCCGGATCATACTAGTGGGGACATGGTAGTCCATAAGTACATCCTTCAAAGTCCCTAGTCGTGGGTGTATCGAGACGGGGCATCGATATACCAGAGTAGACTAGCGTGTACCTTCTCGACCCATACAGATGGGCGATGGATGATCCCATATCCATTGGTGTTTGACATCAGAGGAGATATACGGGTGCTCAGTGGAGACTGGGTACACTGGACGGACTCGCCGAGAACTCCCAGATGGTATTATACCTTACGTCAGATGGCAGTTCTCAGGTGACACTGGTACAGAGTAGTCTGTTGACCCGAGATCGTCATAGAGTCTTGTGTGGTTCCCACTGTGCTTTGATTTCCATCTTACCACGTCCAAGAGGGCGTGCAAAACGGTGGTTTTTGGGTACAGTCCCGAGTCACATGGAGGCAATGAGCGATAGGAGGGGATTCGTCTCTCCCAGTATAGGGAGTTGATGTTGCGCTGTGTTCGATTGGCTATAACCGGAAATCCCTGGCCAGGGTTGCTGAGATTTACTGGTAAGTGTTACCAGTAGTTTCTCGAATTGTTCTAGACCTCATATCGACACGACTTATCGAGCTATTGGGGTCTGATGTTTACCACCCCTAGGCGAGATATGCGACATATCAGACGACGAGACCGGACTGTACGGTAAGTGTTACTGGTTGGATTCACAGGAGGGTGAGCGGGCTTGCTCGTCGATCTTCTCATCGCTCAATACCCGGGTGGCCGTTACGTTTAGCAGACCGCTTGCGGCTTGTGGGTGTTTGATATGATCATCACCTGCTGCCGGCGTATTGACGAGTCTTTAGAGTCCTACACAGAGGTTTCCTGGCTCAAGCGAAACGAAATAGGAGCGCATATGAGATATGCGCGGGACCGAGAATAATGCGTATATGTGATACCGTATTCTATTCTCGCGATGAATGTATCGATTGGTTGTATGCGATATAACCTAGTTATCGAATCGAAGATTGATTCGATAAGCCGATGCATAGGATACTAGTCGGTTATATGCGATATGACCGGATCGTTAAATCAAGTGTTGATTTAATGATTTAATGTATAATTATATATTTGATATATTACTTTGCATTAACTAGTATTGGTTCACTTTAAATGGATTTTCTCACTTGGATTGTGCACATTGTATATGTGATATACTTTTGTACACAAGTTTGTATCATGTTTGATGATACATGCTCACTAGGGTTTGTGTAAAGATTAAACCATGGTTGTGTAATGATTAGGGTTTTAATTTTCTTATTCATTTATTTATTCTTTATTCCTTTTGGAAAATGAAAAGCATAAAGAGAAAATGGTTGCTAATTTTGTTTCATATTGAAGCTTCATGAAGCTTTGACCATATGACCATTTTGTCTCATGCTTAACACTAACCATTCCACTCAACCATGATTCATTCTCTACACATAACCATGGTTTGAATATGATAAGTATTGATTTTCTTTTCCTTTTTTAAAAAAACACTTATCATATTCTTTCTTTCTTCTTCTTCTTCTTCACTTGAAGAAAGCTTGCTTCAACAATGGCAACTTGAGCAAATGAGTGAGAAATCCAATTCTAAAGAGAACCCACTTCCTATTTCTTCATCCTCTACCTCTTGCCAAGTAGTAGAGGGTGTTTTCTTCATAAGTTTCTTGACTTGGTGAAGTTGGAGCTTAATCTAGTGATGCCTCGACGTAGATCATCTTCGGTGTCGTAGTCGATGACCTAGCCCGCTTTTTCTCCGATGAAGCCGACGCTAGAGCCCATGATCCGATTTGTACAGCGAGGAGACTTCATCGCAGAGCCATGGAGGTGGAGAACCGGATCTACAAAGGTTGTATTTCTGTTTACCACATAGTTAAGTTGTTAACTAGTTCCTTTTTCGCCTAAACATCTAGCCAACGATCCGTATTAGGGTTTCTCGGCACCGTAATTTTTGAAATTGGCATGGTTGATGCCTTGTGAGACCTCTTGAGAGTGCCTAGGATCCCTACAACACCCACAAGCCGCAAGCGGTCTGCTAAACGTAACGGCCACCCGGGTATTGAACGATCAGAAGATCGACGAGCAAGCCCGCTCACACTCCTGTGAATCCAACCAGTAACACTTACCGTACAGTCCAGTCTGTTCGTCTGATATGTCGCATATCTCGCCTAGGGGTGGTAAACGTCAGACCCCAGTAGCTCGATAAGTCGTGTCGATATGAGATCTATAACAGTTCGAGAAACTACTGGTAACACTTACTGTAAGTGCACGGCGGCGCCCCGGCCGTCAATCCGACGGCCAAATGCGGAAGCGGTGAAAAACTTAAATTTTTGCGAACTTAGCAAACCGGCACCACAGCGCACTAATACCCGGATCGAACCATTAATTATTCCTAGCTATCTACAAGAAAGGGAATAGAGATATACCGACGATCCAAGTCCTCCGGTCTTCTCGTCATCGTCCCGATCTCCTGCGGAATGTCCCGTCTCCTCCTCGTCGCCGGAAGCGCACCACATCGCCTACTTCTTTTACGGGCTCCCACCTCAATGCCGAGGCAACTCGGGCACGAAGCCGGCTACTCGACGTGCCCAAGATTTGCTGTAGAATATAATGTGGATTACATGTCTCATTTTGGGGTTGTGGAGATGCCTTTGTGGTGGAGGAAAAGGAACTTGGAGAGAGGTGGGAGAAATGGAGCATACAAAGAAAATGAGTGTAACATTTTTCTCTCAACTCATGAATATCAATTCCATTCTCTATGGAATGGCCGGCCCCCCCTTACCATGTGTGATTGGAGAGAGAAAGAACAAAGACAAGGGGGTGGTTGGAAAGCAAATGATGATGGGGAAAAATCAAATGATCACCACAAATCCAACACTCAAAGGCAACCATCATCTCATGCATGATGGCTTCAAAAAGTCAAGCCATCATGAGAAGAAGAAGTCAAGTGATGGTGCTTATCATGAAAACCATCATGATAAAAATATAAGCAAAGAACCCCCTCCACTAATGCCTATTTGCAACAATACAAATAAACCCTCCTCCACCAATCTTCGGCCAATGAACGGAACAATGGAAATCGGCCGAAACGGAAAGCAAACTGGCAACTCCAGAAAACTGGTCCCGTAATAAATTACAGGAAAACCCCGATACTGTGCATACACACCCGCATCTGTATTCCGACCGAAATACAAATGCAATGAGACAAAATCTATACTGTACTATACTAGGATCCGGCTTATACCAAAGCCGGCCAGTATTATCCGTTCGATCCTGATCCGTGCAATACCGCACGTATCTGATCGAACCCTGCTATATAACCATACGGTCTATAGTACAAACTGTCCGATCCTGATCCGTGCAATACCGCACGTATCTGATCGGACCTTGCCATATCTCCATACGGCCTCTACAACCTTTCGCCCGAAAGCTGAGTAACTGAATGTGGGGGACTCTAAAGACTCATCAACACCTTGGTTGTGGATTTAACCACTAGCACGTTAGAGGTATAAGCCAATACATAACGGGCTACCAGGTATTGACTAAAAGGGACGTCTGTGAGCGAACTCAGCCTGACAACCCTACTGAGCCTGTCAGTGACAATATCCGTACAGTCCGGTCCGTTCGTCTATGAGTATCGCATGGCGGGCCTAGGGGGTTGGTAAAAGTCAGACCCCCAAAAGCGGTACAAGTCGTGTCGGAGTGTAGCCCAGAACACCCTGAGATACTACAGGAATACCTACCAGTAAATCTCCTTGCCTCGGCCGAGGGCTTCGTGTAATGGCTCTCCTAGACACAGCACGACCTCACCCCCAATACCGGGAGAGACGAACCCCTGAAGATACGCTCACTGCCTCCATGTGGCTCGGGACTGTACCCAACTAAAACCTGTTTGCACGACTCCTTTGAGCCGTGGTAGGGTAGTAATCAAAGTACAGTGGGAACTCACACGAGACAAATGACGATCCCCAGGTCGATGAACTAACCTGCACACATGTCACCTGGGAACTGCCATCTGACGTCTGGTATATGACCAACTAGCATGTTCCCGGCGAGTCCTGTCCGGTGTACTCATAACCCAATGAGCACCTGTATACATCTTAGGTGATCCAACTGACACCAGTGGTTTGTGAGACCGGCCACCGCCCCTCGTCGGGGTCTCGACTGTATACACTATTCTACTAAGGAGAATCGATGCCCTGTCTCGAAACTCTCACGACTAGGGACCTTTTAAGGATATGCTTATAGACCCCCAGCTCCCACTTATATGATCGCCCTCATACTGCTGGTGGTCAAGCAAGAATCCTAGGGGCTCTATCAACGTGTAATAGCGACGTGTCAGGTCACTTAAAGCAGCACACGATGATAAAGGTAAACCAGATAGCATACTATCATCTCGAGTAAGACTGTCCTACCGGGATAGGTCCTCCATCAATCATTGCAATCACGTACCTGTGACCTAATAATTGACTCTGAGGGCACTATCTCCAACAATTACTAGTAAATCTCAGCAACCCTGGCCTGGGATTTCAGTTATAGCCAATCGAACACAGTGCAACATCAACTCCCTATACCGGGAGAGACGAATCCCCTCCTATCGCTCATTGCCTCCATGTGATTCGGGACTGTACCCAAAAGCCACCGTTTTGCACGCCCTCTTGGATGTGGTAAGGTGGAAATCAAAGCACAGTGGGAATCACACAAGACTCTATGATGATCTCGGGTCAAAAGACTACTCTGTACCAGTGTCACCAGAGAACTGCCATCTGACGTAAGGTATAATACCATCTGGGAGTTCTCGGCGAGTCCGTCCAGTTTACCCAGTCTCCACTGAGCACCCGTATATCATCTCCGATGTCAAACACCAATGGATATGGGATCATCCATCACCCATCTGTATGGGTCGAGAAGGTATACGCTAGTCTACTCTGGTATGTCGATGCCCCGTCTCGATACACTCACGACTAGGGACCTTGAAGGATGTACTTATAGACTACCATGTCCCCACTAGTATGATTCGCATCATAGTACAGGTAGTCAAGTACACATCCTAAGGGCTTTACCAACATGTAAAAGAGAGACAATCAGTGTAAAGGTTAAGGTAAAGAGTAACCAGATAGCATACTATCATGTCGAGCAAGAAAGTCCTCCCTATATATGTCCAAGCATCCACTACAATATACATCCTATGTACAGTAATGGCCTCTAGGGCATACATATAACTAACATTAGTCACTTTAAACCCTAGGATTCTCAACTCATGAGAGCTTTAATGTCACGACCCGAAAAGTATGGAACATGACCGGCACTTGAACTACGAAACGTCTCGAGGCGTACGTAATCTAAGTAAGCCAAAACCTAGAAATCCAAACCAAGTAAAGCAATAGAGTGAAGGAAAACCAATTTTAAAGCAAGAAGTTTAACAACATAAGCCAAAGTATGCATTTTTAAAATCTCAAGTCTTTTCTAAAATTTTCGGCAGGGTTTCCTTTGTAAAAACTGACCCCAAACGGGTACAAACCTGATAAGGCATATATAATGAATAAAGGCATCCACAAACGGGAGCTAGCTCTTCGTCAATTGAAGGTCATAACCACGCAAGCAATATAATATACAACGTCGAAGGCCGATGATCAAACTCAGGATAAAAATCCAACATCATCAAGAAAACCAGAGGAAAACCATATAATACAGCGCGCAACTCTAAGGTCGAAAAAATATATACTGGTCTTCTAGGTTTATCAAATAATACAAGTTTTCTTGATGGAGTTTTACTAGATACAACTGAAATAACAATTATACAATGGTGGTCCTGATGCAAAAGAACCCACCTACCAAAGCAATCACCCGGAAGGAACAGTGTGCCAGCAAAGCCGCAACGAAACCTGTATAGCAAAACCTGCAAGGAACTGTGGCACAATGGGGGTGAGTTGCCAACAAATGAGTAGAAAACATCACAGAGCAGAAATCGCATACATGACGCTATCCTAGGTCATATCAAGTAATATCTTCAATAAATATCATGATCCAACTACACATAAGTGCAATACCGCGTGCTCGTGTTAGTGTCTCAGATAGCAACATATCAGATATATAATTTATAAATGCATTACGAATGGAAACAGAATACATCATGAGTGAGACAACAGTTTTTTTTATTTAATGAGATTCTTGTATGTATATAAATCGAATATCCTCAATGATTTCCATATAGAAATCAGTGTCAAGCATCGACACAAAACATGAATCTCAATATCTCAGGCTCCGGCTATCCGGACTGGCCTGTATCATCAAATCGCAATATCTTAGTGACTCAAATCTTAATACCTCGGGCTCCATCGGTCCAGATCGGCCCATATCATCAATCACACGACCACGAATGGTATCCTCCGGATATCCGCCGCGCTAGACAATCACCGGTAGGCGATCTGCCCCTGCCGGGCTCATTGTCTACTACTCGAGCTTCTTTCTCCGGGGTACCATACCGGGTCTTCCATGTACCCGCATACGGTTCATCCAACTGTTCGAATCGGGTCTCGAAAACCATCTCAGAACTGCGAAAACATCATGGTGGACAATACTTATCATATCAAGGAAAACTGCATCTTTCTCTTTAAAATAATTCATCAGTTTATAAAATGTCACATGCGGTTTCCAAATCCAAAATATCTCAAGAAGGGTCCGAAATCATCAAAATCATGATATCAGTAAACAGTGAATACTGGCATAAATCTCCGTAATACTGCTTGACCAATGAAAATATGAATGCATCTGATATCATGCAATGAATGAAATAGTTAAATTAGCCTACAAAAGCTATAACATATTGCAACTATCAGCTACCAAGCTATGTCAATGAATAGTATTCTCTAAAGTGTACATGACATGGAAATTACCGATGATGATGTGTGTGAGCCGGAAAGCAAGTGTATGTGGAGCATACACATCATCGGTAATGGTGCTAGTGTCCTGACAGCAGGTTTCATAATAATTACAGATAACATATGTAATAGCATGCAATGAGATGGAACATCATGAATATACAGAAAGTGATGTAGTAACAGCAACACTGAAGAATATACCTACCCAATATACGAGTCATGCAGTTTGATATTTAAAATGCTCACAATTCTACACTTTTGAAAATAAGTACGACTCGAGCCCAGTCAAAAGGGTAAGGAAATCCACCTAAGTCTGAGTCAATCTATATATATATATCTAGTAGTTGGTGATCTCGCCGTAATGGTATCATGTACGATACAATATATATATATATATACATATATATATATATATGACATCCCCGAGTCAAGAGTGCGGATCCAACAGCATAAATATATCTCGTATGGTAAATCTAACGTACGGCATCCCCAAATCTGGGTACGGGTCAAATATCATTTTTATCTCATTACTCATCTGATATCCATATCATCACTTATCGTGAACAGGGTATCTAAGTCTAGTACAATACTAATATCATCAACATAAATGTATGCGTGTGTGCAAATACACATTGCCAAAAAAATCCGCTAATATCACGTCGTATCTCCTAATACGAACCAATCACATCACCGATCTCATGGCTCCATGCTCAAACTCATCGACTCATCTCCAAATACCATACACTATCCTCATCATCCATGCATATGAATACGAATATATATATGTCCTCATTACGCATAAGGAAGTAAATGTATGCTAGTGTGTGTATGTGCGTGTATGCAAATCTTTACTGTAGGGTTTCGTGACTAAGAAATTGTCACGACTCGAAATTGGCACGTGACGGCCCTGATACTACACAACGTCAACAGGCGTAACGCAGTAAAAGAAAGCCAAAACCCAGAAATATAAATCATTAAAAGACAAGAAAAGATAAGAAACATTGTTTAAACCTTAAAAAAAATCTCAAGTATAAATTCTTTAAGTCCAATTTTCTTTCTTGAAAATTTCGGCAGCACCTCCTTTATAAAAACCAACCGCAAAAATGGGTACAACATAAATATAAAATAAAGCATCCCAAACGGGAGCAAATCCACGCCCAAAGGGGGAAAAAAACCACCACAACAAATATACGACGCCGTAGCGAAGAAATAGAAGACGATAGAAAGGAAACTGTTTAAAAGACAACAAGTCACAACATAATATACAACATCGTCCTCACCAAGTCTCTAAGTCAATATGTAAATAGTAGATGGAAAGTACAGGGATACAACGAATAACTACAAAACCCACCTAAGCAAACTGCACACTGTGAGCTGATGCGGTATCCGTAGCAAAAGATGATAAGATATGTGAAAATAGCCTACCTCTGACTATTCTGAGGAACACCTGCAAACACTGTGGCACAACGGGGTGAGTTGCCAACTCGTGAATAGTAAATAACATATGCAGGTAATCGCAAGTATGCACGTACAGCGTGAATCTAACATGTGCAATTAATAGCAATAAAAAGTCATATGAATGCAATAATCATGAAAGGTACACTAGCAGGTACAACTAATACATGAAGCAATGCATATAAATAAAGGTATGTAAATGCAACAGTCATGAAAGGTATTCTAACAGGTACTACTAATACATGAAGCAGTGCATAAATAATAAATGTGGAGTAGGGAATGAAATATGTCATTTCCACGGAATCCTGACATCGTGGTAGGATCACAATCCATCAAGACAAATCCAAATCCCAATTCCTCAAATCAGCCCCTAGATTGGCTCTCATATCATACAAGTCTCCTAAATCTTGAATCTACAATATCGAATAAATCTCATATATCCTGAATGTACAAATTAGCAATCTCATAAATATCCTGTATCCAATATCAAATGAATCACCTATATCCCAAACCAAATTATCAAGTAAAAATCTAACATCCTAAATATATTTGCATGAATAAATATGATGATGTATATAATTTAATGTCAATACACATATATTAGCGTCCTATTCCACTGATATTGGTGTAAGGGCAGATATAAAAGCGGCCTAAACCCCTGTTATATATACAAAGGAGTAAAAAAGAAATATCATGAAACCAATGTGTCAAGCATCGGCACAGAAAAACTGGTCTATCAGGTGCTGTCACCACGACTGCCCTCCTGATAGGTACGTATCACACGCTATCCGAAAAGCACGAGTGCCTAGCTCTGACCCTCATCTTTCCACGTATCTATACGTAAATGACTCCCAACGGTATCCCCATGATTACCGCCGAGTCATTGGTAATGTCACCGGAAAGTATGGTTCCCCCACTAACTCATCTCCTCACTGAGATTCTTGCCCCGGGGTATCTCCGGGCCCCACCATGTACCCACACACAGACCCCTCCGTTCCTCGCGTGGGGTATATATATATATACGAACCGATAAATCTCATGGTGTCTGCTGAAATATCATATCAAGGGAAACCGGGTTTTTCAAATAATGCATAATTTCATGAACTCCCACGGTCCCCAAATCCAGAAAACATCATGAAAAATCCATATCTCAATACGAAAATCCATGAATATAATATATGCAACATAAAAGGAAATGTAAGCATATAAAGGAAAAGCCGCTAATTAACTGCAACAAGTTAATATAAATATCATGCGGTTCCTAATTTTCTCCAATTCTAAAATAACGTTAGGTAAAGGTAAACATGTAGCTATAACCAAATGTATGTGAAAACATAAAGGTATAGCATGATATATGTATCTACCTATAAGTAATGATATAGTATACCCCCTGGGTATAAGTGAAATAGGTGGGTAAGGTATACCTGTAGATATGTCATAAAGTGTGCATGTACCTATCACTAATGGTACGATACTCTATAGGTATACAGGTATCTAACTTGTAATTATGTGAAGGCATATGTGTAAGCATGTGGATATACAGGTATGCTAAATGTCATATGCGATAAGAAATATGAATCATTGTCTCAATGTTCCTAACCAACAATAGCATTTCTATATGTGGGTTGTGCGTGACATGGTAATTATTGACGGTGTGTGTAGCATACAATCAGTGCTCATGCAACATGAATCGTCAATAATATGTGGAGTGTCCTAAGGATACTAGTCCAAGCACAACAATTTCTAAGTAATAGGGAAAATGCGCAATTCTAAAGATTACATAGAATATGCGACAGAAATAACATCTCTAGCCCAGACGCATAACGCCATGCGGGCCATTCCCCTGTAGATGTTAAATCTACTCACCAACGTTCCTGGCTAAGTGAAGCCTAACACCTGTTTTCCCTTTGTTGTAGCGTCCGAAGTCCCCGCCTACGAACCTAAAATTTCACAAACACATCACATAAGCTAAATATCCTACAATGACGAAAAGACAACGAAACACGATGAAAACGCCCGGAAAATTACACTGCGCACTTAGCGCATTTAACGCGCAAGACATCGGTCAAAAACCCTAACTAGGGTCGTTAAACTACAAAACACCAAGTCTAGACTCCGATCGTCCCGATCGCGTAAAACAACACAAACAATTACGAGGAATAAAATAGATATAATCCCGCAACGACCAATCGAACCCATGTCGGAAAAACCCCGAAACCTAGTAAGCAGCTTATCGCAATATTTCGCACTAGTTTCAAGCTAATGCATATCTAGCGATTACAAACACCTTAAAATAACTTAACTAATCTATCTAAACTATTCCTATATTTTTAACACTCGCTAATTATGTTATAGCAAAAACCTAGTAAGCTAATTGCATAATTAAACAAAGTGTTCAATAGCAAAAATTAACATTTCCTACTAGGTTAATCATCTCCAAAACACAAATTAACACTTTAAATGAACATTAAGCACATAAATCAAGTTTACCCTAACTATATTATCATAAAAATCAAGTCTCCATTTTCAAACATGAAATTAAAAGTTTAAATAAACAATTAATATACTAATTAAAAATTTAGAAACAACAAAAATGATTAGGGTTAGGGTTTTATACCTCCACAAAAAATCAAAAACAAGAAACCAAACTCATCATCTTTTCCTCTAAAATGATGTTTTGAATGAACATCCATGCAACTTTTGTGAAGAAGAATGAAGGTTTTGGATTTTATTTGAATTTCTATGAATTTATTTGGATATTTCTTGATTATTTTGAAGCAAAATGAGAAGAAAAGTGGTGGAAATGATAAGGGGCAGCAAGGGAAAGGGAAGGGACGGCCAAGGAGGTGAGCGGGTTTTTTGTGAATTTTTGTGAAGAAATTGCTAGGAAAAAGAGTAATAAATGCCAATAAATGCTATATGCCACCTTTACACATTTTCTTTTCTTTTTAAAATAAAACCTTTTGCACTCCAAAAAATATCTAAATATTTAAATAGAAAATTCCAAAATATTCCAGTGACAAAAAATAAATTTATTCTCAAGAGAAGAAATTTCCCGATTTACGTGCACCAAATACCGCTTAAAATAATATTTTATTTGGGAAAAATTCTATCTGAATCAAAACCACCCAAATACCCCTAAAGTTTGGGAACAAGCTTTATTTTAGCTAAAAAAAGGTGCCGGTAAGTTTCTACGCAAGTTTGACCGAAATCGGGTTAAAACGGAAAATACCGACTATTTTGCCCTAAAACAGAAAAATTCGCAAAACGATTTCTGAAAAGTTACAATCTTCCCCCCTTAAAGAAATTCGGTCCCCGAATTAAAATTTTCACTAAGCGTACCTTCAAAAAGAAGAGTACAAAACTCCCAATTCTCGCTCGCAGCCTCCCGAGTGATCATCTCACTATACGGCTACGTCCAAGAAAACTCTCCACAGATAGCAAGACCATTGACCGAAGTTTTTCCACCTGCCGGGCCATTAACACCAATGGCTGCCGGTCAGCGAAAAGATCGCATCAAAGTAAATGGTCTAATGCTGAATCATGTGAAAAAAGTCATGAAGGTAATTGCAAAGTTTCAACACAAAGAATGCGGGGTGAAAACTCAATAATCTGGGCGGAAGTGCCAAATTAAAGACAACGGACTAACTCGCTTAAAGGATCTCAAAAGGACCTACAATCCTGGGATAAGATTCCCAAAACTCCACACGTCATTTATCGGAAAATCCATAGGAATACATGATCTCCCACTGCGAACTCAGGCCTGCGACCACCCTGGTCGGCATAAGATCTTTGTCCGCACATGACTGTCATTATCCTGACCTGAACAACTGGATCATCTCCGAAGTATCTAAACTAGCTGGGGTCCAAAAATCCAACAACGCAGAGTCAGAAAAACTGATTGGTGATCGACACGACCTAACCCCTAAACCTAAAGGTTGCCAATTGGAGTGTCTCCTGATAACAACTATCGAAGGAGAATCCTGACAATGGCGAGTGACGATCCCCAACTGCCGACAACAACAACACGAACGCACAAACATATCCTCCAGAGTCGGTATAGCCCGCTCTCATAAAACCATCATCCTGCGTATGGAAAAACGGAGCTAAAGCTCAACCAGTACCCAAGGCTTCCTGAAGATCCTGCCCAAGACGGCAAGCGAACAGGGTGCCTTCATTGGATACGACCCATGAAGGAACTCCATGCAATACATAAACTTAACAAAGAACAACTGAGCAAACTGAGTATAATCGGACAACAAGCATCCGAATGGAGTCACACCCTGACTAAACCTGGGTATACGCCACAAAGAATATTCCTGGAGATCTGCTCCCATTCCCACTTCGGAACGGTTTAAGGTTGCAACTTTCCAGCCGGTCTCAGATGCTCAACCCAAAACACACAACAAGACAAATACCTTGAAACGAAACCTGAAATTTCTCTTTACATTCCTGCCCACCCGTAACTATCTCACAAGTCACATCAATGTTGGTGGAACTTGAATGAATACAGAGAATTGACAGATGTGCCTGCTCTAGGATTTCACGTCTCTACCCTATAGTATCAGGTACACAAACGCTTCCCTAAACTCTGCACACCCTTGTCACAAATCAAGGACTCTGAATCATTACCCAGCCGAGTATGCTCAAGTATTTCTGACGAACGAGCATCGGCGGGCAGTATCTCGCAAAAGCGATTAAGGAAAAGAGGTTGGGCACGGACATGAGTAAGCTGTCCCCTCAGTAAAGGCGAACTTAAGCTATACTCAACGATCGCACAAGAACTGTAAATCTGCAGAAAACTATCTCAACAGTGCGCACAGCTGGAATAAGCTAACCCCGGGCCTACGACTCCAGCATCAGCTACCACAATCGCCTTGCCACGGGTAACGAGGATCTCACAAACACAATCCTACACAAGCTTCATCCAACGGCGCTGTCTCAACAATCAAAACCCGCTGCAGGAAGATGTACATTAAGCTCTGGTAGTCCGTGAAAATCTGACACGACTCTCCGAACAAGTAGTGTCTTCAATCTTCGACGCACGACCACCGCGGCCATCTCCAGATCATGAGTGGGATATCCTGCTCGTACTTCCTCCCACTGGCAGGAAGCAAAAGCGATAACTCTATAGTGTCACCTCAGTACACAATCGAGCCCCACTCGCGAAACATCACAGTTAAACAACAAAGTCGCCCAAACCAGAAAGCAAAGAAAGAACTGGTGCAGTTGTCAACCGAATCTTTAACTGCCGAAAACTCCGCACACATGCCTCATTCCAAGGAAAAAGAACCTCCTTTCCGGTCAGTCCAGTCAACTGTGCAGCGATACACAGGCAATCCTGCACGAAACGGCGGTAAAAACCGGCTAAGCCCAAAAATCTGCGGACCTCCATCCGTACATAAGCCTGGGCCAAAGCTGTATGGCCACGATCTCCCTCGGAACCTTACAAAACCGTCTCCCGTGACTACAGGACCTAGGAGTCAACATAAACAAGCCTGAAGGAACACTCCGAGAATCTAACAAACAGCTGGCACTCTCCCAGCATCTGCATAACAAATCCTCAAGTGCTACTCTTGTCCCTCAAGACGCATTAAAATAGACCAGAATGTCATGAATAACACAACAATAACTGGTCGAGGAACGTCCTGAAGAAATCCGGTTCATCACATCTACTAATGCTGCTAGGGCATTGGTGAGTCCAACAACACCACCAAAACAAACAAAGCCCGTAGCACACACAAGGCAGTCTTCGGAATGTCATCACTCCGAACCCGCAACAATGATGACCGGATCCCGAACAAACATAGAAAATGTCTCGCACTCTAGAGCCGATCGAAGAAATTGTCAATGCGAGATAAAGGATACCTATCCACACGATAAGCCGGTTCAATTGGCGATCCATCAATACACAACCTAAACTTTCGTCTTCCTCCTTGATGAACAGAAATAGGAGCTCCGCAATGTGAAACACTCAGACGCACTAGCCCCCCAACAAACAACTCTGCAGCTGATCCTTAAGCTCCCCAAGCTCCGTCGGCTCATCTGGAACAACGTCGGAAAACTCTCGCATGATAAGAACCCGGTCCAACAAACCCACTGTGGCTCTGGTATCACGAATGAACGCAAAGAATCCTCAACATCCTCTCCTCAAAAGCCGACTAGCGAAAAAGGCTGAATTCGAGCTGTGAGAGGCGGCACCACTGTCCCCCTGCACAACAAGAACTGACTTGCCGGGAAAACAAACCTGACTGTTTCCTCACGGTAGTCCACAGACGGCTAGCACGTAACTAACCAGTCCGTGCCCAGGAAAACGTCAAATCAAACATCTCTAGAAGGATCAAGTGACCGATGAATCTCCTAACCGATTGGGATACGACTGAAATACGTGTCGCGCAACAAAAGAATCGCTGACAGAAGTTAACACAACAAACGGCTGATCGAGCTAACACGAATCTCCTCGTCCCAAACTCTGCTACTCCCGCAACGGTCACGAAAGCTGTCTCGACGACTAAGCCTCTGTCTCTGAGCTGATACCCCGGTACGAGTCCTCCAAGGTTCCGAAACTCCCGAAGCCTCTGGAATACGTGTCTTGTCAACTAGGGCTGCATCCACTGGTTCTATATAAGTGGCGGAAAGCTGTGTGCCGATCGCAAGGAACAACTGGGTAACAGGTGTGACAACCTCCTGTCGCTGCGCTCGAATGGTCTCCACCAAATAATTCATCGTCTGGCGCAAGTCCTGCATCTCTGCCACAAGCTTGACGATACTATCAATCGAAGGAGAAACCGTCTGCACCTGTGCAACGAGCGTTCCATCCTGGTCAGTCCTTGCTCTTCCCGAGTCAATACTGACCTCGGCCCTCGCTGCACCTCACTGAGTCCCCATAGTCGTCGTCGGTAAAGGCTATAAATAGGGATAGGATTCGATATGAACATGGAAATCGAATCACAAGGATATTAATCATCAAGGAAACAATTTCAAGTAATTGTACTTAGGTCACTTTAGGCGGAGTACTGCATCGTGAGTATGCTGCAGACATACACACACTACGTTACTCTGCTTAAGCTACCGACTCCATCATATCAAGGTCATCCTACGCTCCGTAAGGTAAAAACCTAGCGCTCTGATACCAACTTTGTCACGACCCAAAATTGGCACGTGACGGCCTTAATACTACGCAACGTCTATAAGCGTAACGCAGTAAAAGAAAGCCAAAACCCAGAAATATAAACCATTAAAAGAAAAGAAAAGATAAGAAGCATTGTTTAAAACTTTAAAAAAAATCTCAAGTATAAATTCTTTAAGTCCAATTTTCTTTCTTGAAAATTTCGGCAGCACCTCCTTTATAAAAACCAACCCCAAAAATGGGTACAACATAAATATAAAGTAAAGCATCCCCAACAGGAGCAAATCCACGCCCAAAGGCGGAAAACAACCATCACAATAAATACACGACGCCATAGCGAAGAAATAGAAGACGGTAGAAAGGAAACTGTTTAAAAGACAACAAGTCACAACATAATATACAACATCGTCCTCACCAAGTCTCTAAGTCAATATGAAAATAGTAGATGGAGAGCACTGGGATACAACGAATATACAATACAACGAATAACCACAAAACCCACCTAAGCAAACTGCACACTGTGAGCTGATGCGGTATCCGTAGCAAAAGATGATAAGATATGTGATAATAGCCCGCCTCTGACTATCCTGAGGAACACCTGCAAACACTGTGGCACAACGGGGGTGAGTTGCCAACTCGTGAATAGTAAATAACATATGCAGGTAATCGCAAGTATGCACATACAACGTGAATCTAACATGTGCAATTAATAGCAATAAAAAGTCATATGAATACAATAATCATGAAATGTACACTAGCAGGTACAACTAATACATGAAGCAATGCATATAAATAAAGGTATGTAAAAGCAACAGTCATGAAAGGTACTCTAACAGGTACTACTAATACATGAAGCAGTGCATAAACAATAAATATGGAGTATGGAATGAAATATGTCATTTCCACGGAATTCTGACATCGTGTTAGGATCATAATCCATCAAGACAAATCCAAATCCCAATTTCTCAAATCAGCCCCTAAATTGGCTCTCATATCATACAATTCTAACAAATCCTGAATGTACAATATTGAATAAATCTCATATATCCTGAATGTATAAATCAGAAATCTCATAAATATCATGTATCCAATATCAAATGAATCACCTATATCCCAAATCAAATTATCAACTAAAAATCAAACATCCTAAATATATTTGCATGAATAAATATGATGATGTATATAATTTAATGTCAATACAAATATATTAGCGTCCCATTCCACTAATATTGGTGTAAGGGCATATATAACAACGGCCTAAACCCATGTTATATACAAAGGAGTAAAAAAGAAATATCTTGAAACCAATGTGTCAAGCATCGACACAGAAATGCTGGTCTATCAGGTGCTGTCACCACGACAGCCCCCCTGATAGGTACGTATCACACGCTATCCGAAAAGCACGAGTGCGTAGCTCTGACCCTCATCTTTCCATGTATCGATACGTACATGACTCCCAACGGTATCCCCATGATTACCGCCGAGTCATTGGTAATGTCACTGGAAAGTATGGTTCCCCCACTAACTCATCTCCACACTGAGATTCTTGCCCTGGGTACCTCCGGGCCCTACCATGTACCCACACACGGACCCCTCCGTTCCTCGCGTGGGGTATATATATATATATACACGAACCGATAAATCTCATGGTGGCTACCAAAATATCATATCAAGGGAAACCGGGTTTTTCAAATAATGCATAATTTCATGAACTCCCACGGTCCCCAAATCCAGAAAACATCATGAAAAATCCATATCTCAATGCGAAAATCCATGATTATAATATATGCAACATAAAGGGAACTGTAAGCATATAAAGGAAAAGCCGCTAATTAACTGCAACAAGTTAATATAAATATCATGCGGTTCCTAATTTTCTCTAATTCTAAAATAATATTAGCTAAAGGTAAACATGTAGCTATAACCAGATGTATGTGAAAACATAAAGGTATAGCAAGATATATGTATATACCTATAAGTAATGATGTAATATACCCCCTGGGTATAAGTGAAATAGGTGGGCAAGGTATACCTGTAGCTATGTCATAAAGTGTGCATGTACCTATCACTAATGGTACGATACTCTACAGGTATACAGGTATCTAACTTGTAAGTATGTGAAGGCATATGTGTAAGCATGTGGATATACAGGTATGCTAAATGTCATATGCGATAAGAAATATGAATCATTGTCTCAATGTTCCTAACCAACAATAGCATTTCTAAATGTGGGTTGTGCGTGACATGGCAATTATTGACGGTGTGTGTAGCATACAATCAGTGCTCGTGCAACATGAATCGTCAATAATATGTGCAGTGTCCTAAGGATACTAGTCCAAGCACAACAATATCTAAGTAATAGGGAAAATGCGCAATTCTAAAGATTGCATAGAATATGCGACAGAAATAACATCTCTAGCCCAGACGCATAACGCCATGCAGACGATTCCCCTGTAGATGTTAAATCTACTCACCAACGCTCCTGGCTAAGTGAAGCCTACCACCTGTTTTCCCTTTGTCGTAGCGACCGAAGTCCCTCCTGCGAACCTAAAATTTCACAAACACATCTCATAAGCTAAATATCTTACAATGACGAAAAGACAACGAAACGCGATGAAAACGCCCGGAAAATTACACTGTGCACTTAGCGCATCTAACGCGCAAGACATCGGTCAAAAACCCTAACTAGGGTCGCTAAACTACGAAACACCAAGTCTAGACTCCGATCGTCCCGATCGCGCAAAACAACACAAACAATTACGAGAAATAAAATAGATATAACCTCGTAACGACCAATCGAACCCACATCGGAAAAACCCCGAAACCTAGTAAGCAGCTTATCGCAATATTTCGCACTAGTTTCAAGCTAATGCATATCTAGCGATTACAAACACTTTAAAATAGCTTAACTAATCTATCTAAATCATTCCTATATTTTTAACACTCGCTAATTATGTTTTAGCAAAAACCTAGTAAGCTAATTACATAATTAAACAAAGTATTCAATATCAAAAATCAACATTTCCTACTGGGTTAATCATCTCCAAAACACAAATTAACACTTTAAATGACCATTAAGCACATAAATCAAGTTTTACCCTAACTATATTATCATAAAAATCAAGTCTTGAATTTCAAACATGAAATTAAAAGCTTAAATAAACATTTAATATACTAATTAAAAATTTAGAAACAACAAAAAGGATTAGGGTTAGGGTTTTATACCTCCATAAAAAATCAAAACCAAGAAACCAAACTCATCATCTTTTCCTCCAAAATGATATTTTGAATGAAGATCCATGCAACTTTTGTGAAGAAGAATGAAGATTTTGGATTTTATTTGAATTTCTATGAATTTATTTGGATATTTCTTGATTATTTTGAAGAAAAATGAGAAGAAAAGGGGTGGAAATGATAAGGGGAAGCAAGGGAAAGGGAAGGGCCGGCCAAGGAGGTGAGGGGGGTATTTTTGTGAAGAAATTGCTAGGAAAAAGAATAATAAATGCTAGTAAATGCTATATGCCACCTTTACATATTTTCTTTTCTTTTTAAAATAAAACGTTTCGCACTCCAAAAAATATCTAGATATTTAAAAAGAAGTTTCCAAAATATTCTAGTGAAAAAAAATAAATTTATTCTCAAGAGAAGAAATTTCCCGATTTACGTGCACCGAATACCGCTTAAAATAATATTTTATTTGGGAAAAATTCTATCTGAACTAAAACCTCCCAAATACCCCTAAAGTTCGTGCACAAGCTTTATTTTAGCTAAAAAAGGTGCCGGTAAGTTTCTACGGATGTTTGACCGAAATCAGGTTAAAACGGAAAATACCGACTATTTTTCCCTAAAACAGAAAAATTCGCAAAACGATTTCTGAAAAGTTACAGAAATCAACTAAAGTCCTTTCTTCACTTCTCGCTAACACTAAACCCATAATGTCCTAAATCTTTTCCTGCTAAGTGTTCAAATTTCTCAATAACATATAAATGTATATCTATATCACATCGCATTGTTTCTTACGACTTTGCCGGGGTGTTATATGCCACCCACCCGACTTCCCCCGTAGACATAATCTACTCACCTTGACCTTCGCTTTCCGATGCTGACGTCGCCACGCGCTTGCTTGTCGTCTCGAAGTCCTCATGGGGTACCTACACATCATGACCTATCATATCGCATTAAATTCCAAATCAAATCCAAAACGACACGCTAAAAGCCTATAGGTTCGAACCTACAGACTACGCATTCAAAACCACCAAACAACTCTCGATATCGTCGTACAAACGTCAAACCATCGAGTTAAAACAAAATTCCTAAAATCCATAATTCAAAATACGCAAAACAAAACCCCGAAATAAAACAACAACTCATGAAACTAGTCCCAGATTATGATTTAGGTGAAAAAATGTGCACAAACAATACTGGGATGATGTATATAGGGTATATGACCTGCAGAAGCAACTTGGGAGCCTAACCTGACTAAGTGGCCGGCCACACCCCTAAAAATTTCGGCCAGCTCGGTTTGGGGTGATAGGATTCAGTTCGTATTGGTAGGGTGGCCTTGTAGTGGTCCATCTAGGTCTCTGAAGTTGTTTGCTTCGCTCGTAAAAATCCCAGTTCACTCCAGATTTACCTGCACCCTCAAATACTCAGAAAACCGACTTAACAAGTTTCTGTTTTTCCATATTCTGGGTTTCAGGTTTTGTATTAGTGTTTGGTCTGGGTTTATAACACCATGGGGGGTTTTAAGGTTACAAAATACACTGAAGTTCGCCACACAAATCAAATTATACCCTAACCCTCTCTAGTAATTTCCAAAGTGTACTAAATCCCACTTTAACACATCTAAACATGCAAGGTTGCTAAAAGTGTTGAACTACTACACTTAAAGTGAAAGAATTACCTCATTTGGGACTCAAGGATCCCAGAGCAACAAAATCCCATTTTTCTTTGTCCAAAGTGTAGCTAGGAGACTTTTGCATGTTTTTAAAGAAATGGAGATGGGGTTTTGGGTTGTTTTTGATGATGTTATGAGGGTTGAAGAGGAGGGGAGATGAGGTGCTTCTATGGTGATGGAGGAAGAAGAAATATAATGGAGATGATGAATGATTGCAATGGCACTTGGTCAAAGAAAACCCCTCACCTTTCTCTCTCATGCCCATACCTCTTGACTTTTCTTTTTCTTGTTTTATTTTCTATTTTCTTTTCCTTTTCTTTTCTCTTCTCACATAAAACCAAAACCATGAATGAAAATAAATAGAAGGCCATGTAGGAAAATGTAACACAAATGTAAAAATGATATGGTGCATGTTTTGCACAAAACAAGCTTAATGCGCGATTAGCGATATTTAACCGCGATTAGCATTAAAAGTGCATATAATTAATCATAAAAATTCATAATTCGCCTAAATCACTTAAAACACCCTTATTTCAGTAATTTCAACAATTTTTCCAAATCTTTTCCCAATTTATTTGTATTTAATTGTACCGTGTCATTAAAATATTCCTAATATTTATTATTTAATTATAAAAATTCCTAAAAATAATATTTTATTTTTTCTAAAATGTTACAGTCTTCCCCCTTTAAATAAATTCGGTACCCGAATTTTAAATTTAAACCCCTCAATTACTAAAACATTTCAGTAAAAAGTTCATGTCGTCGGGGCTCCGAAGTCATAAATACATAAAACACATCGTAGCGCAATGTATGCGCATGAAAAACGAGTATAATAATCCAAAATCAAAACTCTGTGAAGCATCCCGCAATCATCGGAGTTATGGTGAAGACACAATGTCCAAATCCAATACGAAATCCAGCACGATATACATCAAAACTATGACATGTATATAGCACGCATCGCTTTAAACTTGTCAAAACATCTAAAAAGAAATGCATGCCAAACTCTTTTTTTTTTCAAATCACTGCGCGATGCGTGCATCACAGCACAAGTAGCGGACGTCCCTTTGTAAGAAAATAACTATATATGTATATACCCTTTGTTTATCATACGTCCCGCCGTTTTGTAAATAATTTAGAAGGGTTTCCTTTATAAAATGTTTCATGCCATCTCGGACACGTAGGTAAATACTGAGACTATAGCTCCTTTTTGGAAATCCCTTCGATAGCTATCAATGCATGCAGAAATATAATCAGGTACTGTCCTCGGACTTGTCCTGCTCAGCTACTATATCAAATAGTAAATATCATAAAACATACTGCTCAAAAGAAATCAATCCCAAAAGGTATATAAGACTGCTACGTGCATCTGGTGCACATGGAAATTGAAATCAATGAATGTGTCATACATGTACACAGAAACAAAATCTAAGTGCAACGGGTGTGCACGAAAGCCCCTGTCAAGGGCAACGGTGTGCCTGACAGCAATATCAGGTGCATCTGATGTGTACGAAGAATCTTGATTGAGTGCATCTGACATGCACCAAAATCGCAGCAAGTGTCCAAGTATGCGAAAGAATCCAAATCCAGTGCACAAGGTGCATGAAAACAATATCGAATCTCGCAATCGAAATCGACGGTATACAACACATCTCAATTCAAATCCAAATCAGGTATATCGTGGTATATAATCTGACAACCATGTGCATCAGTGTGCACAAAATTGAATCAAAATACTAAGAGTGTATGAAAACTATGCCGAAAGCATAAGTCAAATCACATGCATACCATAAGCACGAAATTAAAATCAACATCTCGAATGATATCAAATCAAAGTCAAGTGCTATTGTGCTGCATGAAATCACAATCCAGTTCAACTAACATGCACGAATGGAAATCCTAATCGAGTGCATCCGGGGTGCAAAAAACCAGTATTAAGCGCCTAATATGCGCAAAAATCCAACCCAACCGTGTCAGTCCGTTAAAAGTAACTAGTGCAGTAACATGCATGAAAATGAACATCAAGTGCAGATGCGCACAAACCACAAATATGGTAACACAAATGCTCAAAGACATAAATCGGGTGCAACCAAGGTACGGAGTATAATTCCGGTGCAACCAATGCACAAAATACATAGCTGGTGCAACAAATGCTCGAAATATGAATCCGGTGCATCCAGTTTACGAAATACAATACAGTGCAACAATCGGACAAAAATACAAATATGGTGCATCAAGTGCACAAAATACAAACTCCAGTGCATCCAGTGCACGAAATATCAAATACAGTGCATCCAGTGCACGAAATGCCGAATACAGTGCACCCAATGCACAAAATACAAAATACAGTGCATCCAGTGCACGAAATACCAAATACAGTGCATCCAGTGCACGAAATACTTTAAGACTACGGTAGCACCCCGGCCGTCTTTCCGAGGCCAAAACGCGGAAACGAAAACTTTTTCAAACTAGAAACTGGCACTATCGTAAGCTTAAAACCCGGATCGAACCACTAACCTACAACTGGCTATCTAGAGAAGGGATAGAAAGGCTATACCGATCGATCCGTGTCCTTCGGTCTTTGGCCACCATCCCAAGCTCCTCGCGGCATCTCCGGTCTCGATCTCCTCGTCGGAAAGGGCACCACATCAT
Organism: Agapanthus africanus; assembly: GCA_030015575.1. Classification (NCBI taxonomy): domain Eukaryota; kingdom Viridiplantae; phylum Streptophyta; class Magnoliopsida; order Asparagales; family Amaryllidaceae; genus Agapanthus; species Agapanthus africanus. Next base: position 245,548,388 of record CM057350.1, read on the forward strand.
CGATTCTTTTTACGGGCTCCCACTTCATCCGAAGAAACTCGGGCACGAAGTGTGCTAGCCGACGTGTCTAAGGTGTTGTAGAGAATGTTTGTGATCACTTTGTCTCTTGCATCCATTGCTTGGATGGAGGTTGAAGGTGTTGCTATTAATGGAGGTTATGAGCTAGAGGAAGAAGAAGGAGGAGAAGCTTTTTTTCTTTTGTGTTTTCTTTGATAAAATGAGAGAGAGTTGAAACAATAATATGAGAGCTCACTTCCTCATGGCAGCCCCTCTCTCTCCTCTTATCATATCATCACAAAACCATCATATAATGTGACACATGCACAAGAAAAGAGACCATGAGTCATCACTTATGCATATGTCACAATTAATGATCTTAATCATGATATATAGCTCACAATTTCCATTTACAAATATTAATCCAAATGTTTGCAACAATAAAAAGTTACGGCAACATTTAAAGTAAACTGGTGACGGATCACAAGGATACTCCTCACCTGTATATACATACCTGCACCCGCATTCCGACTGAATGCGAATGCGATGAGACTAAAGTAATCCAAAAAATCTAATACTTGGATCCGGCTTAAACCAAAGCCCACTAGTATGATCCGTCTGATCATGATCCGTGCAATACTGCACGTATATGATCGAACCCTGCCATATATCCATACAGCCTCTACAACGTTTCGCCCGAAACTTGAGAAACTGTCTGTGAGGACTCTAAAGACTCGTCAATACATTGGCTATGGATTTAACCACTAGCACGTCAGAGGTACTAGCTGTACGTAACGGGATACCAGGTATTGACCAAAAGGGAGGTAGATGAGCGAACTCATCCTGACACCCTACTGAGCCTGTCAGTGACAATATCCGTACAGTCCGGTCCATTCGTCTATGAGCATCGCATAGCGGGCCTAGGGGGTTGGTAAAAGTCAGACCCCCAAAAGCGGTACAAGTTGTGTCGGAGTGTAGCCCAGAACACCCTGAGATATTACTGGAATACCTACCAGTAAATCTCCTGCCTTGGCCAAGGACTTCGTGTAATGGCTCTCCTAGACACAGCACGACCTCACCCCCAATACCGGGAGAGACGAACCCCTGCAGATCCGCTCACTCCCTCCATTTGGCTCGGGACTGTACCCAACTAAAACCCGTTTGCACGACTCCATTGAGCCGTGGTAGGGTAGTAATCAAAGCACAGTAGGAACTCACATGAGACAAATGATGATCTCAGGTCGATGAACTAATCTGTACACAAGTCACCAGGGAACTGCTATCTGACGCCAGGTATAATACCAACAAGCATGTTCCCGACGAGTCCTGTCCAGTGTACTCATAACCCAATGAGCACCTGTATACATCTTAGGTGAACCAACTGACACCAATGGCTTGTGAGACCGGCCACCCCCCTCGTCGGGGTCTCGAATGTATACACTAGTCTACTCTGGAGTATCGATGCCCTGTCTCGAAAACTCCCATGACTAGGGACCTTTTAAGGACGTCCTTATAGACCCCAGCTCCCACGTATATGATCTCTATCATACTGCTGGCAGTCAAGCAAAAATCCTAAGGGCTTTATCAATGTATAATAGTGATCTGTAAGGTCACCTAAAGCAGTACACGATGATAAAGATAAACCAAATAGCATACCATCATCTTGAGTAAGACTGTCCTACCGGTATAGGTCCTCCCTCAATCATTGCAATCACGTGCCTGTGATCCAATAATTGACTTTGAGGGCACTATATCCAAAAATCTCCCACTTGCACTCAAGGCTAACTATTGCGATGTCGCATACTCACAGCCCGTATGATATCGAACACCCAACCCCTCTACTAATCAGTTTCACAAAGCCCGTTTGCGAAACTATTGCGTTCGAGGAATAGCCTCAGTGAGTGGATCCGCCCTGATTTTTTGTATATCTCTCTTTATCTCAAGTTCGCGGAGAAAGCCATCTCCCGAAATGAGCAATACATGTCTTAGAATGTGTCTGGATATCTGATGCGACCTAGTCCATAAATGAACTCCAAATCCAAACTTCTTAGACTGTATCGTCAACTGAACTTAATCAGTATCCTGCGCCATGCCTCCCTTAGTATCCGCTTGGATCACCTGTCCAAACTATTGCCCCTCGTTAAAGGGTAAACTATAACTCTGACAGTCACTCTGTCATCCAGGTCACCTTGGAAGCCTGGAATGATAACCGTCTCCCGAAAGAGGCTGTTGTTATCATATCCCTAGAACATCCACTTATGTTCTAAAACTGCTTCCGAACGTTTCTCCAGGATAGGATTAATATCAACTTATTGCATCTCGTGCAAAAACAATATCTGGTGTAGTACTTGACATCTCATGATTGACTCAATGCCTAAGCAAGTAATCTGCCAATCATGCACATCCGTCTCCCCTTTAGTCTGTAAGACACCTTTAGAGAGGGTGACTCTATCACCTGCAGGTACACTACCGTGCCAGGAGTCGTCCATTCTAAAACACCTTTAGATTGCTGTCTTAGTACCCAGATTGGGAAACTACCCAAATCTAGATCTAAAACCATAGATCTAGTAACCAGAATGTCTGATATAATATCCATGTCCTCTGTGGAGAAACCACTGTGTGACAACCAAAGTATAACCGATTGTAGTATAGGAATTTCACTTCCTATTTTGTGTTTGTCATACAAATACCAGGACATCACACCCTACTACCTTCTTAACAGATCCATCCCCTATTCTGATGAAGTCAAACCTATGATTGTCATATCAGAAATAGATGATCTATTTCCTCTATATCTGCTTTAGTCTATAGACATAAGCTACTTGTCCACTATGCTTCCGCTGCTCCCACTGACCACGACAACCCTCTGGCAGAGTCATATACACGTACACTTCTAAAGCTAGTTTAGAACGACGCTATACTCATCCTCCTGCCGGGTCTCACAGTCTGGAACAACAGCAATGGCAAGTCTGGTTAAACAAGAACCTTCCTGTCACCGTCTTCGAGCATACCGAAGTAACCCTCGAGTGCCTGAGGTTACCCACCTTATCTGTGGAGTGGCCAATAGAATGTCAAACCAGATTAAATCTTTAGGTCCTATTAAATTTTCAGTAATCGTTTGCGGTTCTCGAATCACTTCCAGTTCTACCATACTCCCACTACTGTTTTATGAAAAAATCCATTTTACTAAAACTGTGGCGAGTTAAGAACAATATCACTATTGATCTTCCAGATGATAGAAAGTCAATCCTCGTCATAGCCCGGGTCAACCCACAAACAGCCATTACAGAAACGTGCGTTGAGTTATCGAGAGTCTGGTTTTAAGCATAAGCCGGACAACTCCCCGTACCTTAACATTGTTAAGATATGAACTGTTCTATATCCAATACAGAAACAGAGGCACTGATTTAATTGAACCAGATTCAAATCATGCAACAGTCTCTAGTGCATGTAAACTAAATAGAGAGAGGCCGATCAGCATTACTCAACTTAGGAATACATCCAGATATGAGTAACCTGAAAGAGAAGCAAGTTTCTCAAAACCATTACTATCAACTGAATACCATACACAAGTATCTACATCTTCGATCACCTTGAAGAATACCGATACTTGCAACACCTGGTTCTCTACTTTACTCTTATACCTATAACTTCTCAAAACTATGACCTTGTGTTTCTACGAAACACCTGTCTAAGAACCAGAGAAGTCATAAGTAAACAGAATATAGTACGAGTACCAACCCCTCTGTCCTCATAGACACTGGACAACATACAGTACTCTGTATAAGTCCCCTGAGTCTAATAACTCATCCCTGTGTGTCGTATGTTGAAAACTGTACTTATGGCTAAGAAGAATTACACCGCTGTTTAATACTCCTTACCTAAACATCCACTGATATAGGTAAATGTCATAGACATAATTTCAAAAATTTATATCTCACTTTATAAAAATTAACGTAGAAACATATCAATTTGAAATTGGTGCATAACAACGGATATTCAAAACCAAATATTTGCCGTCCGGCAAACAACCCAGGCAATTTCCTCAAATATCACCAATTACAACGAATCCCGATATAATGAGGATGATCACCCAATTCCCAATAACTTACTCCCATTCATCATCTGTAAAACGATACAGATGTGAGAATCATACCTGGTAAATACATACCCTGGAGCAAGGGCTTATAGGGAAATCAGTTTTCTTTTAACGTTACACAATGAAACTGAAACATGAAAAATGTTTCGAAGGGGTATCCGGGTATTCCTAGTAATGCCTCTTCCATTATCAGATTCAAAACTGTAACCGTGTATTTCTTTTCTATCTCTCCAAATCCCATTATATGTCTTTAGTCACTACCTTATGTACACCCCTTTAGGCTAAATGGTTTACTTCCTTCTCTACCGTTTGGTACCAGCCTATGGTTTGGAAGAAGACTATCGAATAAGCATAATGGGTGTACTGTCCTAATCCTAGGAGCACTTGCAACCCGAGAGAAGGTAAAGATAAAAGACAACTGAATAAAACCTTATTCCTATTTCTCCTGAACCAGAATCCATCCCCGAACTGGAAGAAGTTCCTTCGAGTTCGTATATAACCATACGATGGAGTATCCAATAAACTGTGGATATTCGTAGTGATACGGTGGTGGAGATAGTGCCCTCAGAGTCAATTATTGGATCACAGGCACGTGATTGCGATGATTGAGGGAGGACCTATCCCGGTAGGACAGTCTTACTCAAGATGATAGAATGCTATCTGGTTTATCTTTATCATTGTGTACTGCTTTAGGTGACCTTACGAGTCGCTATTACATGTTGATAGAGCCCCTAGGATTCTTGCTTGACTACCAGCAGTATGAGGGCGATCATATACGTGAGAGCTGGAGTCTATAAGCACATCCTTAAAAGGTCCCTAGTCGTGGGAGTTTCGAGACAGGGCATCGATTCTCCAGAGTAGACTAGTGTATACAGTCGAGACCCCGACGAGGGGCGTTGCCGGTCTCACAAGCCACTGGTGTCAGTTGGTTCACCTAAGATGTATACAGGTGCTCATTTTGTTATGAGTACACCGGACAGGACTCGCCGAGAACCTGCTAGTTGGGATTATACCAGACGTCAGATAGTAGTTCCCTGGTGACATGTGTACAGGTTAGTTCATCGACCTGAGATCGTCATTTGTCTCGTGTGAGTTCCCACTGTGCTTTGATTACTACCCTACCACGGCTCAAAGGAGTCGTGCAAACAGGTTTTAGTTGGGTACAGTCCCGAGCCACATGGAGGCAGTGAGCGGATGTGCAGGGGTTCGTCTCTCCCGGTATTGGGGGTGAGGTCGTGCTGTGTCTAGGAGAGCCATTACACGATGTCCTTGGCCAAGGCAGGAGATTTACTGGTAGGTATTCCAGTAGTATCTCAGGGTGTTCTGGGCTACACCCCGACACGACTTGTACTGCTTTTGGGGGTCTGACTTTTACCAACCCCCTAGGCCCGCCATGCGATGCTCATAGACGAACGGACCGGACTGTACGGATATTGTCACTGTCAGGCTCAGTAGGGTGTCAGCATGAGTTCGCTCATCGACGTCCCTTTTGGTCAATAGCTGGTGGCCCGTCACGTATTGGCTTATACCTCTGACGTGCTAGTGGTTAAATACACATCCATAGTATTGACGAGTCTTTAGAGTCCACCACACATTCAGTTACTCAAGTTTCGGGCGAAACGCTGTAGAGGCCATATGGAGATATGGCTGGGTCCGATCAGATACGTGCGGTATTGCACACATCAGGATCAGACGGTTAGTACTAGAGGCCGTATGGATATATTGCAGGGTTCGATCAGATACGTGCGGTATTGCATGGATCAGGATCGGACGGATATTACTAGCCGGCTTTGGTTTAAGCCGGATCCTAGTATTGTACTGTGTAGATTTTGTCTCATTACATTTGTATCCGGACAGAATACAGATGCAGGTGTGTATGCACAGTATCAGGGTTTTCCTGTAATTTATTACGGGATCAGTTTTCTGAGGTTGCCAGTTTGCATTCCGTTCCGGCCGGTTTTCCTTTGTTCTTTCCCGGCCGGACTTTCCGATGGAAGGGGTTATTTGCAAGTTTGCAAATAACTTATTAAGGAGGGGTTTTATGCATTTGTGGGGCTTCATGATGGTTCATAATCATGAGATGCTTGCTTAGTCTTTTCCTTTGCTTTTTGTGATGAGAAAGGATTAGATGTTGATATGATATTGCTATCATGATGTTTGGTTGTAGTCACCCCTTCACCTTTTACTACCCTCACATCCCTTCTTGTTTTTCTCTTGATCATCACATTTCCAACATGGGGGCCGGCCACATATTGAGGGAGTGAGAGAGAGTTTCATTTTGAGCTTGTGGAAATTTTCTTCATCTCAATTTCCTTGCATGAAAAATGAAAGCACCATTTTTCTTAACCTCATTCCTCCATCTACAAAGACAACAAAACCCCCAAAAGAGACAAATTCTACACTTATCTACAGCAAATCTTGGACGCGTCGGCTAGCCAATTTCGCGCCCGAGTTGCCTCGGTCCAGAGGTGTGAGCCCGTAAAAGATGCAGGCGATGTGGTGCCCTTTCCGACGAGGAGGTAGAGACCGGACATTCCGCAGGAGATCGGGACGACGACGAGAAGACCGGAGGACTCGGATCACTCGGTATATCTCTAACCCGTCTTGTAGTTAGCTAGGACTAGTTAATGGTTCGATCCGGGTTTTAGTGCGCGGTGGTGCGGGTTTGCTAGTTTGCAAATTTAAAGTTTATCACCGCTTCCTCATTTGGCCGTCGGATTGACGGCCGGGGCGCCCCCGCGGACTTACAATGGCATCAGAGCCTCACCATTAACATAGTCTAGCTTTGTTTAATGTGTTTACATTTCCGATCGACCAAAATTCCAAAAACCCGCGTTTTCACATACATCAGTTTTCTGTTGAATTTTTTCTTGCTCGAAAATTTTTTCAGGTTGTAGAAAAGTGATGTACTGGAAATTGTAAGAACACTGTAGAAATTCAATACAGTGACTCCATAGTGTGAGCGCGGAACCGCGGCCAAACACCCCTTTAGGCCGCGGTTCCGCCGCACTATGTTGAGATCACTGCATGAAATTTCTGCAGTTGATTTTAGGGTTTCTGGAATATTAATTTTGGGCCCAGAATTTCTTGATGTGCTACAGTAGTACTTGGGGGCCCACTTGTTAAAATTTGATCGATCGGATATTTTAAACACATTATTTCACAGTATTTACATTATATCTGCGACCGTGAAAGTCACTCGATCGGTAAATCCTGTCTAACAGCTATAGCCCGGTTAGACGGATTTGCGAACATGACTTTCACGTTGATGTTTTGTGTTTTTGCTGTGTTATTGCGGATCGGTCGTGGGGGATAGCCTGGATGCAATGCTAGTACAGTGTTTTTGTTGTATTATGTACATTTGATATTGCGGGACGAGCATCCGACATGTGGACTGCCGTCACTGCCTGTTTGTATTATTATTTTGGGGCATGACCAGGTTGCGGTCGATGTACCCGTTGTATGTATATTTTTTACTTTCTGTACTAGGATTACCCCGCGGAGGGGTGCACGGATAGCCGGGTTCTAGAGGGCAACGAGCCCGCATCTCATGGCTTTGAGATGGAGGGGGCTTCACTCTAGAATTGGCGGGCTATTCGCCGCACTCGTAAGGGGTATAGGTTGACCCAGGAGGGGTGCCCAAGTTACCGGATTCCGTGAAGTGCTGGGTGGTCCATTCTCGTCGCTGAAGGGGGCTGCCTCGTTTCAGGTTTTGGCGGGTAACTTGCCGCGCCCGTAGGGGTCTAGGATTTCATTGCACAGGCTGTCCACACGACCAGAGGAACGTCGGGTTTCAGTAGTGGCTCTGTGAAACCCGGGGATCCCAGATATCTGTATTGTTTCTATGATGCTGTAAATTTCTGTGATGTTGCATTTTTATCACGCCTTGAGCGAATATAATATATTGGTATATATATTAGTAGATGTTGTATATGTTTCGCATCCGCGCTAGTCCAGTCCCCGCTCTGTCGTTAGTTAGCTAACCTAACGGGTAATGACGGGACCCAGTGGAGAATGCGGATGGCATATACGTACATCAGTATATTTTCGTTCTTTGTGGTGTGATCAATTGATGGGACTGCGTTGATTCGGATCAATGCAAGTTAAATAAACCTAATCTGATGTTGTTGGAACACTTTTCAAAAAGCTGTTATTGCAAGGACGTTCTCTTTTGTTTTGCATCGTGGTATTCGGTTGGAATATCCTTCTCCTCAGTCGACGAGGCAAGGGCCGAGATCCCTTCACCGGGAGTGACCCCTTGGACAAAAAGTTTGCGTCAGGGCATTAACTTCACAATAGCCGATTACTTTTGCTTTGCACCGTGGTATTCAGTTGGAATATCCTGCACCTCATTCTACGGGGAAAGAGCCGAGATCCCTTCACCGGGAGTGACCTCTTTAGCAAAGGTTTTCATCACTATATTTTTAAAAGCTATCCGTTCATTCAACGATATCAAGTTCTTTACGTTAAAGGTTTTCACCAGAAACCATTCGTAGCCCTCCGTCGTTTCATATGGGTAGTCAATAGTATTCAAGCTGTGTTTGTTGGCCAAAGTCAAGGCATAGTGTTTGGTAGCTGTTGGTTATTCATATGCAGCATAGATAGATGCGTTGGTTTGGAACAGTCGTACTGCCTTGTTGGCCAAAGTCAAGGGTAGGTACGGGTGGATTCAAATCAACCTGGAGAATGACGGGTAGAACTTGACATGTGACTTATGATTTGTTGGCCAAAGTCAAGGTCATAAGAGCATGGGGTAAAAATCCACATCGGGAGTTTCAAAAGAACTGAAACTTGCCAGATATGCGTATACCTTCTGGAGTGTGATGACGTGAGCGGATTTCGTCATATTATCATGCGATGATAGTTGGATCCCGATTCCCACTGATGAGTTGGTTTACTCCTCGGGTGACCCCGATTAATTCTTCTTTCAGGTTTGGAGGAGAATTTGAGGTACAGTGGGAGGTTTCCTGATTAGATAAATTGGTAACCATTCTGATCTAGGTTAGAGTGCACGCTGAGTGTTTCTTTTCTCTCTCTCTTTGGCAGCGACCATTGACCCGACCCTAAGACTATGGCTCAGTGACCAAAATTGACCGAACCTTCTTAAAACACCGTCTTTTGGATTGTCAGAGTTGCAAACCTCATTGCCACTCCTACTTTTACCCTTTTCTCCAGGACACCCCGTATTACTACGAACGTCCACTTCCATTGGACAAAACCATCGTATGGTTATATACGAACTCGAAGGAATTCGAGGATGGTTTCCGGTTCTGGAGAAAACGAATAGGATTATTCAGTTGTCCTTTTCTTTTACCTTCTCTCAGGTTGCGAGTACTCCTTGGTTTAGGGGTAGTACACCTATTATGCAAATTGGATAGTCTTCTTCCAAACCATAGGCAGGTGCCGACCGGTAGGGAATGAAGAAAACCAATTAGCCTAACGATGGTGTACAGAAGGTACTAAGTTAAGACAAAGCAAGGGATTAGTAACAGGGCAAAGTAAATTGCGACTGCTATTCACGACCGAACCAAGTATTCCTTCGCCAATCCTAAATCACCTTTGTATTTCTCCAGGACACTCCATATCACTACGAAGATCCACAGTTTATTGGATACTCGATTGCATGGTTATATACAAACTCGAAAGGAACTTGTTCCAGTTCGGGGATGGATTCTGGTTCAGGAGAAATAGGAATAAGGTTTATTCGGTTGTCTTTTATCTTCATCTTCTCTCGCATTGCAAGTGCTCCTAGGATTAGAACAGTACATCCATTATGCTTATTGGATAGTCTTCTTCCAAACCATAGGCTGGTGCCGAACGGTAGGGAAGGAAGAAAACCATTTGGCCTAAAGGGGTGTACAGAAAGTAATGACTAAAGACATAAAAAGGGATTTGGAGAGGTGGCGAAGAACTATACGGTTACAGTCGTGAATTTGGAAGAGGCATTACTAGGAATACCGGAATACCCCATCGAAACATTTCAATGTTTCAGTTTCACTATGTACTGTTAAAAGAAAAACTGATTTCCCAGTTAGGCACTTGCTCCAGGGTATGTATTTACCAGGTATGATTCTCACATCTATATGGTTTTACAGATGATGAGTGGGAGTAAGTTATTGGGAATTGGATGATCATCCTCATTATATCGGGATTCGTTGTAATCGGTGATATTTGAGGAAGTCACCTGGGTTGGTTGCCGGACGGCAAATATTTGGTTTTGAATATCCGCTGTTGTGCACCAATTTCAAATCGATATATCTGTACGTCTATTTTCATAGAGTGAGATATACCTTTTCGAAATTATGTCGATGACATTTACCTATATCAGTTGATGGTTAGGTAAGGAGCATTAAACAGCGGTGTAATTCTTCTTAACCATAAGTACAGTTTTCAACCTACTAAACACAGTGAATGAGTTATCAGACTCAAGGGACTTATACAGATTATTGTATGTTGTCCAGGGTCCATCAGGACAGAGGGGTTGGTCCTCGTACTATATTTGGTTTACTTGTGACTTCTCTAGTTTTTAGACAGGTGTTTCGTGGAAACACAGGGTCCAAATTTGGAGAAGTTATAGGTATTTGAATAGAGTAGAGAACCAGGTGTAGCAAGTATCGGGATTCTTCAAAGTGATCGAAGATGTAGATACTTGTCAATGGTATTCAGTTGATAGTAATGAATAAGAAAACTTGCTTCTCTTTCAGGTTACTCTTAATTGGAAGCATTCCTAAGTTGAGTAATGCTGATCGGTCTCCTTCCATTCAGTTGACATGCACTGGAGACAGCTGCATGATTTGAATCTGGTTCAATTAATTCAGTGCCTCTATTTCTTGGATATAGAACAGTTCATATCTTGACGTTGTTAAGATACGGGGAGTTGTCCGGCTTATGCTTAAAACCAGACTCCGGATAACTCAAGGCACGTTTCAGTAGTGGCTGTTTGTGGGTTGACCCGGGCTATGACGAAGGTTGATTTTCTACCATCTGAAAGATCAATAGTGATATTGTTCTTGACTCGCCACAGTTTTATCAAAAATGGATTTTTTCAGAAAAAAAGGTAGTGGGAGTATGGTAGAACTGGAAGTGATTCCAGAACCGCAAACGATTACTGAAGATTTGATAAGAACCTAAAGATTCAATCTGGTTTGACATTCCATTGGCCACACCGCAGATATGGTGGGTAACCTCAGGCACCCGAGAGGTACTTCGGTATGCTCAAGGACGGTGGCAGGAAGGTTCTTGTTTACCCAGACTTACCATTGCTGTTGTTCCATACTGTGAGACCCGGCAGGAGGATGAGTATAGCGTCGTTCTAAACTAGCTTTAGAAGTGTACGCCTATATGACTCTGCCAGAGGGTTGTCGTAATCAGTGGGAGCAGCGGAAGCATTGGTGGACATCAGGCTTATGTCTATTTATAGACTAAAGCCGATATACCAGAGATAGATCATCTATTTCTGATGTGAAGTCATAGGTTTGACTTCATCAAAATAGGGGATGGATCTGTTAAGAAGGTAGTAGGGTGTGATGTCCTGGTATTGGATGACATACACAGAGTAGGAAGTGATATTCCTATACTACGATCGGTTATACTTTGGTTGTCACACAGTAGTTTCTCCACACAGGACTTGGATCTTATATCGTACATCCTGGTTACCAGATCTATGGTTTTAGATCTAGATTTGGGTGCTTTCTCAATCAGGGTACTTAGACAGCATTCTAAGAGTATTTAGAATGGACGACTCCTGGCACGGTAGTGTACCTGCAGGTGATGGATTCACCCTCTCTAAAGATGTCTTACAGACTAAAGGGGAGAGGGATGCGCATGATTGACAGATCACTTGCTTAGGCAATTGAGTCAATCATGAAATGTCAAGTACCACACCAGATGTTGTTCTTGCAGTAGGTGCAATAAGTTGATATTGATCCAATCCTGGAGAAACAGTCGGAAGCAGTTTAAGAACATAAGTGGATGTTCTAGGGATATGATAACGGCAGTCTTCTTTAGGAGACGGTTATCATTCCAAGCTTCCAAGGTGACCTGGATGGCAGAGTGGCTGTCAGAGTTATAGTTTTCCCTCTGACGAGGGGCAGTATTTTGGACAGATGGTCCAGGTGGGTACTGAGGGAAGCTATGGTGCAGGATATTGATTAAGTTCAGTTGACGATACAGTCTAAGAAGTTTGGATTTGGAGTTCATTTATGAGCTTGGTCCCATCAGACATCCAGACATTCTAAGACAGGTATTGCTCATTTCGGGAGATGTCTTTCTCCGCGAACTTGAGATAGAGAGAGACATAGAAAGAAACACCAGAGCGGATCCACTCACTGAGGCTATTCCTCGAACGCAATAGTTTCGTAAACGAGCTTTGTGAGACAGACTAGTAGAGGAGTTGGGTGTTCGGTATCACACGGGCTGTGAGTATGCAACATCGCAATAATTACCCTTGAGTGCAAGTGGGAGATTGTTGGAGATAGTGCCCTCAGAGTCAATTATTGGATCACAGGAACGTGATTGCGATGATTGAGGGAGGACCTATCCCGGTAGGACAGTCTTACTCAAGATGATAGTATGCTATCTGGTTTATCTTTATTATCGTGTACTGCTTTAGGTGACCTTACGAGTCGCTATTACACGTTGATAGAGCCCCTAGGATTCTTGCTTGACTACCAGCAGTATGAGGGCGATCATATACGTGAGAGCTGGAGTCTATAAGCACATCCTTAAAAAGTCCCTAGTCGTGGGAGTTTCGAGACAGGGCATCGATTCTCCAGAGTAGAATAGTGTATACAGTCGAGACCCCGATGAGGGGCGGTGGCCGGTCTCACAAGCCACTGGTGTCAGTTGGTTCACCTAAGATGTATAGAGGTGCTCATTGGGTTATGAGTACACCGGACAGGACTCGCCGGGAACCTGCTAGTTGGGATTATACCAGACGTCAGATAGCACTTCCCTGGTGACATGTGTACAGGTTAGTTCATCGACCTGAGATCGTCATTTGTCTCGTGTGAGTTCCCACTGTGCTTTGATTACTACCCTACCACGGCTCAAAGGAGTCATGCAAACAGGTTTTAGTTGGGTACAGTCCTGAGCCACATGGAGGCAGTGAGCGGATCTGCAGGGGTTCGTCTCTCCCGGTATTGGGGGTGAGGTCGTGCTGTGTCTAGGAGAGCCATTACACGAAGTCCTTGGCCAAGGCAGGAGATTTACTGGTAGGTATTCCAGTAGTATCTTAGGGTGTTCTGGGCTACACTCCGACACGACTTGTACCGCTTTTGGGGGTCTGACTTTTACCAACCCCCAAGGCCCGCCATGCGATGCTCATAGACGAACGAACTGGACTGTACGGATATTGTCACTATCAGGCTCAGTAGGGTGTCAGCAAGAGTTCGCTCATCGACGTCCCTTTTGGTCAATAGCTGGTGGCCCGTCACGTATTGGCTTATACCTCTGACGTGCTAGTGGTTAAATCCACAGCCATAGTATTGACGAGTCTTTAGAGTCCACCACACATTCAGTTACTCAAGTTTCGGGCGAAACGCTGTAGAGGCCGTATGGAGATATGGCAGGGTCCGATCAGATACGTGCGGTATTGCACGCATCAGGTTCAGACGGTTAGTACTAGAGGCCGTATGGATATATGGCAGGGTTCGATCAGATACGTGCGGTATTGCACGGATCAGGATCGGACGGATATTACTAGCCGGCTTTGGTTTAAGCCAGATCCTAGTATTGTACTGTATAGATTTTGTCTCATTACATTTGTATCCGGACAGAATACAGATGCGGGTGTGTATGCACAGTATCGGGGTTTTCCTGTAATTTATTACGGGATCAGTTTTCTGAGGTTGCCAGTTTGCATTCCGTTCCGGCCGGTTTTCCTTTGTTCTTTCCCGGCCGTACTTTCCGATGGAAGGGGTTATTTGCAAGTTTGCAAATAACTTATTGAGGAGGGGTTTTATGCATTTGTGGGGCTTCATGATGGTTCATAATCATGAGATGCTTGCTTAGTCTTTTCCTTTGCTTTTTGTGATGAGAAAGGATTAGATGTTGATATGATATTGTTATCATGATGTTTGGTTGTAGTCACCCCTTCACCTTTTACTACCCTCACCTCCCTTCTTGTTTTTCTCTTGATCATCACATTTCCAACATGGGGGCCGGCCACATATTGAGGGAGTGAGAGAGAGTTTCATTTTGAGCTTGTGGCAATTTTCTTCATCTCAATTTCCTTGCATGAAAAATGAAAGCACCATTTTTCTTAACCTCATTCCTCCATCTACAAAGGAAACAAAAACCCCAAAAGAGACAAATTCTACACTTATCTACAGCAAATCTTGGACGCGTCGGCTAGCCAACTTCGCGCCCAAGTTGCCTCGGTCCAGAGGTGGGAGCCCGTAAAAGATGCAGGCGACGTGGTGCCCTTTCCGACGAGGAGGTAGAGACCGGACATTCCGCAGGAGATCGGGACGACGACGAGAAGACCGGAGGACTCGGATCACTCGGTATATCTCTAACCCGTCTTGTAGTTAGCTAGGACTAGTTAATGGTTCGATCCGGGTTTTAGTGCGCGGTGGTGCCGGTTTGCTAGTTTGCAAATTTAAAGTTTATCACCGCTTCCGCATTTAGCCGTCGGATTGACGGCCGGGGCGCCGCCGTGCACTTACATACGGAGTTTTCTGGAGAAATATAAAGGTGAAGTAGGAGTGGCGATGAAATACTTGGTTTGATCGTGAATAGCAGTCGCAGTTTACTTTGCTCCCTTACTAATCCCTTTATATGTCTTTACTTAATACCTTTTGTACACCTTCGTTAGGCTAATTGGTTTTCTTCATTCCCTACCGTTCGGCACCTGCCTATGGTTTGGAAGAAGGCAATCCAATAAGCGTAATAGGTGTACTGTCCTAATCCAAGGAGCACTCGCAACCTGAAAGAAGGTAAAACGAAAAGACAACTGAATAGTCCTATTCGTTTTCTCCAGAGCCATAAACCATCCTCGAATAAATTCCTTCGAGTTCGTATATAACAATATGATGGTTTTATCCAATAGAAGTGGATGTTCGTAGTAATACGGGGTGTTTTGGAGAAAAGGGTAAAAGTAGAATCGGCAATGAGGTATGCAATACAGAAAATCCAAAAGCCAGTGTTTTAAGAAGGTTCGGTTATCTTGTTCACTGAATCATAGTCAAGGGTCGGGCCATGGTCGCTGCCAAAGAGAAAGAGAAAAGAAACACTCAGCGTGCACTCTAACCAAGATCAGAATGGTTATGACTTTATCTAATCAGGAAACCTCCCACTGTATCCTCAAATTCTCCTCCAAACCTGAAAGAAGAATTAGTCGGGATCACCCGAAGAGTAAACCAACTCATCAGTGGGAATCGGGATCCAACTATCATCGCATGATAACGTGATGGAATCCACTCAAGTTATCACACTCCAGAAGGTATGCGCATATCTGGCAAGTTTCAGTTTCTTTAGAAACTCCCGATGTGATTTTTACCCCATGCTCTTATGACCTTGACGAAGGTCAACAAATCATAAGTCACATGTCAAGTTCTACCCGTCATTGTCCAGGTTAATATGAACCCACTCGTATAAGTCCTTGATGAAGGCCAACAAGGCTATACGACTGTCCCAAACCAACGCATCTATCTATGCAACAGAAAGGTAGCAAGCAGCTACCATTCACTATGCCTTGACGAAGGTGTAGAAACATAGCATGAATACTAAGTGCTACCCGTCTAAAATGACGAAGGGCTACGAATGTTTTTGGCGAAAAACCTTTAACGTAATGAACTTGATATCATTGAAGGAACCGGATAGCTTTTTAAAAAAATATAGTGGCGAAAACCTTTGCTAAAGAGGTCACTCCCGATGAAGGGATCTCGGCACTTTCCCCGTAGAATGAGGTGCAGGATATTCCAACTGAATACCACGATGCAAAGCAAAAGGCAATCGGCTATAGTGAAGTTATTACCCTGACACAGACATCTGTCCAAGGGGTCACTCCCGGTGAAGGGATCTCGGTCCTTGCCTCGTCGACTGAGGTGCTGGATATTAATAACCGAATACCACTGTGCAAAACAAAAGAGAACGTCCTTGCAATAACAGCTTTTTGAAAAATGATCCAACAACATCAAACACGTTTGTTTAGCTTGCATTGATCCGAATCAACGTAGTCCCATCAATTGATCGCACCAATAAAGAACGAAAATATGATGTACGTATATGCCATCCGCATTCGCCACTGGGTCCCGTCATCAACCGTTAGGTTACTTAACTAACGACAGAGCGGGGACTGGACTAGCGCGGGTCTAAAATATATACAACATCTACTAGTATATATATCAATATATAATATTCGCTCATGGCGTGATAAAATGCAACATCACAGAAAGGTAATAAGCATCACAGAACAATACAGATAATCTGGGATCCCCGGGTTTCATAAAGCCTCTACTGAAACCCGACATTCCCCTGGTCGTGTGGATAGCCTGTGTAATGAAATCCTAGAGCCCTACGGGCGCGGCAAGTTACCTGCCAAAACCTGAAGCGAGGCAGCCCCTTTCAACAACGTGAATGGACCACCCAGCACTTCACGGAATCCATTAACTTGAGCACCCCTCCTTTGGTCAACCTATACCCCCTATGAGAGCGGTGAATAGCCCGCCAATTCTAGAGTGAAGCCCCCTCCGTCTCAAAGCCATGAGATGCGGGCTCGTTGCCCTCTAGAACCCGGCTACCCGTGCACCCCTTCGCGGGGTAATCCTAGTACAGAAAGTAAAATATATATAACGTGTACATCGACTTCAGCCCGGTCGTGCCCCAAAAGAATAATATACAAACAGGCAGTGACGGCAGTCCATATGTCGGACGCTCGCCCCGCAATATCAAATGTACAAATACAACCAAACTGTACTACCTTTGCATCCAGGATATCCACCACGACAAATCCGCAACATCACAGCACAACACAGAACATTAACGTGAATGTCACGTTCGCAAATCCGTCTAAAAGAACTATAGCAATTAGACAGGATTTACCGCTCGAATGACATTCACGGTCGCAGATATAATGTAAATACTGTGAACTAACAAGTTTAAAATTTTCGATCGACAAAATTTCCCGAAGTGGGCCCCAAGCACAATACCCAGTACTCAAACAAATCTGGGCCCAAAATAAAATTACCAGAAACCCCATTTCCAAGTCAGAGACCACCTCAGAAAATTTGGTGCACTGTGGATACAGGACTGCGGCGGAACCGCGGCCAGCGTGTGGGTATGGCCGCGGTTCCGCGGCGCTACAGTAGGTTCAGCTCACCAAATTTTCTCAGTTCAAACCCTGCCTGATTTTCTGACAAGCCGAAAAAAATTTTTAGAGCATAAATTTTTTTTTACAGAAACTGATAAATTTGGAATCGCGGTTTCAGAATTTTAGTTCGATCGATGTTTTAAATACGTTAGAGCAAGCTAGTAAAGGTTAATGGCATGGCTCTAATACCATGTAAGACTACGGTAGCACCCTGGCCATCTTTCCGAGGCCAAAATGCGGAAACGAAAACTTTTTTAAACTAGAAATCGGCGCTATCGTATGTTTAAAACCCGGATCGAACCATTAACCTACAACTAACTATCTAGAGAAGGGATAGAAAGGCTATACCGATCGATCCGTGTCCTAAGGTCTTTGGCCACGATCCTAAGGTCCTCGCGGCATCTCCGGTCTCGATCTCCTCGTCGGAAAGGGCACCACATCATCGATTCTTTTTAAGGGCTCCCGCTTCATCCGAAGCAACTCGGGCACGATGTTTAAGTGCACGGCAGCGCCCCGGTCGTCAATCCGACGCTGGAATGCGGAAATGAAACTTTTACAAAACTTGTAAACCGGCACTACCGTGCACTATAAACCCGGATCGGGCCATTAACCTAATGCTAGCAAACTAGAGAAAGGGTAGAATGCTATACCGAGCGATCCGTGTCCTTCGGTCTTCGGCCTCCATCCCGATCTCCTCGCGGAATCTCCGGTCTTCATCTCCTCGTCGGAACGGGAACCACATCGCCGGGTTCTTTTACGGGCTCCCACCTCTGGACCGAGGCAACTCGGGCACAAAGTTGGTGAGCCGACATGTCCAAGAATGCTGTAGGCTAAGTGTATAATCACTTGTCTCAACCGGGTATGAAGTTTCCATAATGATGGAGGTGAAGAATAATGAGCAAGAGGAAAATGAGCTTTGGGATTTTTGGTGTAACCAAAAGAAAAATGAGATGAACTAATTTTCCCACACCAAAAAAATGAATTCCCTCTCCATCCTAATAGTGGCCGGCCTCTCTCAAAAATAGGAGTGGGAAAAAATCCATGAAGGGAGGTGAGTGTAGTAAAAGGAAATGGATGATCATAAACCAAAAGTGAACCTCACATGAAATAACCCTTCAATCTCCTCACCATTAATGCAAGTAATGATGCATGAAAAAGCAAAGATGCTAGAACCATCATATAATCCAAATGCCACATACAAATAAACCCCTCCATAATTGCTAATTTGTACTTTTGCAAATTAGTCCCTCCATCAGAAAAATCCGGCCATGAAGGAACAAAGGATAACTGGCCGAAACGGAATACAAACTGGCATCATCAAAAAACTGATCCCGTAATAAATTACAGGAAAACCCCGCGACTGTATATACATACCCGCATTTGTATTCCGACCGAATACAAATGCAATGAGACAAAATCTACACTGTACAGTACTAGGATCCGTCTTAAACCAAAGCCCGCTAGTATTATCCGTCCGATCATGATCCGTGCAATACCGCACGTATCTGATCGAACCCTGCCATATCTCCATACGACCACTACAGCGTTTCGCCCGAAACTTGAGAAAACGGTCTGTGGGGGACTCTAAAGACTCGTCAACACCTTGGTTGTGGATTTAACCACTAGCACGTCAGAGGTATTAGCCATACATAACGGGCTACCAGGTATTGACCAAAAGGGACGTCTATGAGCGAACTCATCATGACACCCTTCTGAGCCTGTCAGTGACAATATCCGTACAGTCCAGTCCATTCATCTATGAGCATCGCATGGCGGGCCTAGGGGGTTGGTAAAAGTTAGACTCCCAAAAGCGGTACAGGTCATGTCGGAGTGTAGCCTAGAACACCCTGAGATATTACTGGAATACCTACCAGTAAATCTCCTGCCTTGGCCAAGGACTTCGTGTAATGGCTCTCCTAGACACAGCACGACCTCACCCCCAATACCGGGAGAGACGAACCCCTGCAGATCCGCTCACTCCCTCCATTTGGCTCGGGACTGTACCCAACTAAAACCTGTTTGCATGACTCTTTTGAGCCGTTGTAGGGTAGTAATCAAAGCACAGTGGGAACTCACACGAGACAAATGACGATCTTCGGTCGATGAAATAACCTGTACATATGTCACCAGGGAACTGCTATCTGACGTCAGGTATAATACCAACTAGCATGTTCCCGGCGAGTCATGTCCGGTGTACTAATAACCCAATGAGCACCTGTATACATCTTAGGTGAACCAACTGACACCAGTGGCTTGTCAGACCGGCCACCGCCCCTCGTCGGGATCTCGAATGTATAGACTAGTCTACTCTGGAGTATCGATGCCCTGTCTCGAAAACTCCTACGATTAGGGACCTTTTAAGGATGTGCTTATAGACCCTAGCTCCCACGTATATGATCGCTATCATACTACTGGCAGTCAAGCAAAAATCCTAAGGGCTTTATCAATGTATAATAGTGATCTGTAAGGTCACCTGAAGCAGTACACGATGATAAAGATAAACCAGATAGCATACTATCATCTTGAGTAAGACTGTTCTACCGGCATAAGTCCTCCCTCAATCATTGCAATCACGTGCATGTGATCCAATAATTCACTTTGAGGGCACTGTATCCAACAATCTCCAACTTGCACTCATGGCTAATTATTGCGATGTCGCATACTCACAGCCCGTGTGATACCGAACACCCAACTCCTCTACTAATCAGTCTCACAAAACCTGTTTGCGAGACTGATGCGTTTGAGGAATAGCCTCAGTGAGTGGATCCGCTCAGATGTTTCTTTCTATGCCTCTCTTAATCTCAAGTTCGCGGAGAAAGCCATCTTCCGAAATGAGCAATACCTGTCTTAGAATATGTCTGGATATCTGATGGGACCTAGCTCATAAATGAACTCCAAATCCAAACTTCTTAGACTGTATCGTCAACTGAACTTAATCAGTATCTAGCGCCATGCCTCCCTTAGTATCCGCTTGGACCTCCTGTCCAAACTACTGCCTCTCGTCATAGGGAAAACTATAACACTGACAGCCACTCTGTTATCCAGGTCACCTTGGAAGCCTGGAATGATAACCGTCTCCTAGAGGAGGCTGCCGTTATTAAATCCATAGAACATCCACTTATGTTTTAAAACTGGTTCCGATCGTTTCTCCAGGATAGGATTAATATCAACTTATTGCATCTACTGCAAAAACAACATCTGGTGTGGTACTTGATATCTCATGATTGACTATATTGCCTAAGCATGTGATCTGCCAATCATGCACATCCCTCTTCCCTTTAGTCTGTAAGACACCTTTAGAGAGGGTGACTCCATCACCTGTAGGTACACTACCGTGCCAGGAGTCGTCCATTCTAAAACACCTTTAGAATGTTGTCTAAATACCTAGATTTGGAAACTACCCAAATCTAGATCTATAGATCTAGTAACCAGAATGTCTGATATAAAATCCATGTCCTTTATGGAGAAACCACTGCGTGACAACCAAATTATAACCCATCGTAGTATAGGAATTTCACTTCCTACTTTGTGTATGTCATCCAAATACCAGGACATCACACCCTACTACCTTCTTAACAGATCCATCCCCTATTCTGATGAAGTCAAACCTATGACTGTCACATCAGAAATAGATGATCTATCTCCTCTATATCTTCTTTAGTCCATAAATAGACATAAGCTACTTGTCCACCAATGCTTCTGCTGCTCCCACTGACTATGACAGCCCTCTGGAAGAGTCATATAGACTTACACTTCTAAAGCTTGTTTAGAACGAAGCTATACTAATCCTCCTACCGGGTCTCATAGCCTAGAACAACAGTAGTGGCAAGTCTGGATAAACAAGAACCTCCCTGTCACCGTCCTTGAGGCTACCGGAGTACCTCTTGTGTGCCTGAGGTTACCCACCATATCTGCGGAGTGGCCAATGGAATGTCAATACAGATTGAATCTTTAGGTTCCTATCAAATTTTCAGTAATCGTGTGCTGTTCTGGAATCACTTCCAGTTCTACCATACTCCCACTACTGTTTTCTGAAAAAATCCATTTTTATTAAAACCGTGGCGAGTCAAGAACAATATCACTATTGATCTTCCAGATGGTAGAAAGTCAACCCTCGTCATAGCCTGGGTCAACTCACAAACAGCCATTACAAAAACGTACCTTGAGTTATCCAGAGTCTGGTTTTAAGCATAAGCCGGACAACTCTCCGTACCTTAATATCGTTAGGATATGAACTGTTCTATATCCAATACAGAAACAGAGGCACTGATTTAATTGAACCAGATTCAAATCATGCAGCTGTCTCCATTGCATGTCAACTAAATGGAGAGAGGCTGATCAACATTACTCAACTTAGGAATGCTTCCAATTATGAGTAACATGAAAGAGAAGCAAGTTCTCTTAATCATTACTATCAACTGAATACAAAACACAAGTATCTGCATCTTCGATCACCTTGAAAAATTTCGATACTTGCAATATCTGGTTCTCTACTTTACTCTTATACCTATAACTTCTCAAAACTCAGACGCTGCATTTCTACGAAACACATGTCTAAGAACTAGAGAAGTCACAAGTAAACAGAATATAGTACGAGGACCAACCCCTCTATCCTAATGGACACTGGACAACATACAATACTCTGTACAAGTCCCCTGAGTCGAATTTCTCATTCCCTGTGTGCCGTATGTTGAAAACTGTACTATGGTTATGAAGAATTACACCGCTGTTTAATGCTCCTTACCTAACCATCAACTGATATAGGTAAACGTCATAGACATAATTTCAAGAAGGTATATCTCACTCTATAAAAATAGACGTACAGATATATCAATTTGAAATTGGTGCATAACAACGGATATTCAAAACCAAATATTTGTCGTCCGGCAAACAACCCAGGCGATTTCCTCAAATATCACCAATTACAACGAATTCCGATATAATGAGGACAATAACCTAATTCCCAATAACTTACTCCCACTCATCATCTGTAAAACTATACAGATGTGAGAATCAAATCTGGTAAATACATACCCTGGAGCAAGTGTCTAATTGGGAAATCATTTTTCTATTAACAGTACACAGTGAAACTGAAACATTGAAATGTTTCCTAGGGGTATCCTCGTATTCCTAGTAATGCCTCTTCCATTATCCAGATTCACAACTGTAACCGTATATTTCTTTACCATCTCTCCAAATCCCTTTATATGTCTTTATTCATTACCTTATGTACACCCTCTTAGGCTAAATGGTTTTCTTCCTTCCCTACCGTTCGGCACCAGCCTATGGTTTGGAAGAAGACTATCCAATAAGCATAATGGGTGTACTGTCCTAATCCTAGGAGCACTCGCAATGCGAGAGAAGGTAAAGATAAAAGACAACTGGATAAAACCTTATTCCTCTTTCTCCTGATCCAGAATCCTTCCCCGAACTGGAACAAGTTCCTTTCGAGTTCGTATATAACTATACGATGGAGTATCCAAATAAACTGTGGATCTTTGTAGTGATACGGAGTGTTCTGGAGAAATACCAATGTGATGTAGGATTGGCGAAGAAATATTTGGTTTGGTCGTGAACAGCAGTCGCAATTTACTTTGCTCTCTTACTAATCCCTTGATATGTCTTTACTTAATACCTTCTGTACACCATCGTTAGGCTAATTGGTTTTCTTCATTCCCTACCGGTCGGCACCTGCCTATGGTTTGGAAGAAGACTATCCAATTTGCGTAATAGGTGTACTATCTCCTAAACCAAGGAGTACTCGCAACCTGAGAGAAGGTAAACTGAAAAGACAACTGAATAGTCCTATTCGTTTTTTCCAGAACCGGAAACCATCCTCGAATAAATTCCTTCGAGTTCGTATATAACCATACGATGGTTTTATCCAATGGAAGTGGACGTTCGTAGTAATACGGGGTGTCCTGCAGAAATGGTAAAAGTAGGAGTGGCAATGAAGTTTGCAACTCTGACAATCCAAAAGCCAGTGTTTTAAGAAGGTTCGGTTAATTTTTGTCACTGAGTCATAGTCAAGGGTCGGGTCTTGGTCAGAGCCAAAGAGAGAGAGAGAGAGAAAAGAAACACTCAGCGTGCACTCTAACCTAGATTAGAATGGTTATCACTTTATCTAATCAGGAAACCTCCCACTGTAACGTCAAATTCTTCTCCAAACCTGAAAGAAGAATTAGTCGGGATCACCCGAGGAGTAAACTGACTCATCAGTGGGAATCAGGATCCAACTAGCATCGCATGATAATGTGACGGAATCCGCTCATGTTATCACACTCCAGAAGGTATGCGCATATCTAGCAAGTTTCAGTTTCTGTAGAAACTCCCGATGTGATTTTTGCCCCATGCTCTTATGACCTTGACGAAGGTCAACAAATCATAAGTCACATGTCAAGTTCTACCCGTCATTGTCCAGGTTAAATTGAACCCACCCATACAAGCCCTTGACGAATGTCAACAAGGCTATACGACTGTCCCAAACCAACGCATCTATCTATGCAGCAGAAAGGTAACAAGCAGCTACCATACACTATGCCTTGACGAAGGTCAACAAACAAAGCATGAATACTATGTGCTACCCGACTGAAATGACGGAGGGCTACGAATGGTTTTTGGCGAAAAACCATTAACGTAATGAACTTGATATCGTTGAAGGAACTGGATAGCTTTTTAAAAAATATAGTGACGAAAACCTTTGCTAAAGAGGTCACTCCCGGTGAAGAGATCTCGGCTCTTTCCCTGTAGAATGAGGTGCAGGATATTCCAACTGAATACCACGATGCAAAGCAAAAGTAACCGACTATACTGAAGTTATTGCCCTGACGCAAACTTCTGTCCAAGGGGTCACTCTCGGTGAAGGGATCTCGGCCCTTGCTTCGTCGAATGAGGTGCTGGATATTCATTACCGAATACCACTGTGCAAAATAAAAGTGAACATCCTTGCAATAACAGCTTTTTTAAAATTGTTCCAACAACATCAGAATAGGTTTGCTTAGCTTGCATTGATCCGAATCAACGCAGTCTCATCAACTGATCACACCAATAAAGAACGAAAATAATTATGTACGTATATGTCATCCGCATTCGCCACTGGGTCCTGTCATCACCCGTTAGGTTACATAACTAACGACAGAGCGGGGACTGGACTAGCGAGGGTGCAAAACATGTACAACGTCTACTAGTATATATATCAATATATAATATTCGCTCAAGGCATGGTAAAATGCAACATCACAGAAATATAATAATCATCACAGAACAATAAAGATAACTGGGATCCCCGGGTTTCATAGAGCCGCTACTGAAATCCGACGTTCCCCTGGTCGTGTGGATAGCCTGTGCAATAAAATCCTAGACCCCTACGAGCGCGGCAATTTACCCGCCAAAACCTGAAGCGAGGCATCCCCCTTCAACAACGTGAATGGACCACCGAGCACTTCACGGAATCCGATAACTTGAGCACCCCTCCTTGGGTCAACCTGTACCCCTTACGAGTGCGGCGAATAGCCCGCCAATTCTAGAGTGAAGCCCCCTCCATCTCAAAGCCATGAGATGCGGGCCCGTTGGCCTCTAGAACCCGGCTATCCGTGCACCCCACCGCGGAGTAATCCTTGTACAGAAAGTAAAATATACAACGGGTACATCGACCTCAGCCCGGTCGTGCCCCAAAAGAATAATATACATAACAGGCAGTGACGGTAGTCCACATGTCGGACGCTCGCCCCGCAATATCAAATGTACATAAACAACCAAACTGTACTACCATTGCATCCAGGCTATCCACCACGACAAATCCGCAATATCATAGCACAACACAGAACATCAACGTGAATGTCACGCTCGCAAATCCGTCTAAAAGGGCTATAGCAGATAGACTGGATTTACCGATCGAGTGACATTCACGGTCGCAGATATAATGTAAATACTGTGAACTAACATGTTTAAAATTTTCGATCCACTAAATTTTCCGAAATGGGCCCCAAGCACAACTGTAGCACTCAAAATAAATTTGGGCCCAAACAGAACATACCAAAAACCCTATTTCCATTTCAGAAGCCCACTGTAAAAATTTGGTTCTGAGAAGGCACAGAACGGCGGCGGAACCGCGGCCGGAAGGGGGTTATGGCCGTGGTTCCACGGCGCTTCCGTACGATCATGCCATCAAATTTTCACAGAATGCTTAAAAAACCCTGCTCGTATTTTTACAATGTACCAAATAATTTTTAGAGCACAGGAAAAATTCTACAGAAACTGGACATGAAAACGCGGTTTTTGGAAAATCCGTTCGATCGAACTTGCATACACGTTAGAGCAAGCTAGACGAGGTTAATGACGTGGCTTTGATACCAATGTAAGTGTACGACAGCGCTTCGGCCGTCAATCCGACGCCGGAATGCGGAAACGAAACTTTTACAAAACTTGTAAACTGGCACTACCGCGCACTATAAACCCGGATCGGGCTATTAACCTAATGCTAGCAAACTAGAGAAAGGGTAGAATGCTATATCGAGGGATCCGTGTCCTTCGGTCTTCGGCCTCCATCCCGATCTCCTCGCGGAATCTCCGGTCTTCATCTCCTCATCGGAACGGGAACCACATCACCGGGTTCTTTTACGGGCTCCCACCTCTAGACCGAGGCAACTCGGGCATGAAGTTGGCGAGCCGACGTGTCCAAGAATGCTGTAGGATAAGTGTAAAATCTCTTGTCTCAAGCGGGTATGAAGTTGCCATAATGATGGAGGTGAAGAATAATGAGCAAGAGGAAAACGAGCTTTGGGATTTTTGGTGTAAGCAAAAGAAAAATGAGATGAACTAATTTTCCCACACCAAAAAAATGAATTCCCTCTCCCTCCTAGTAGTGGCCGGCCTCTCTCAAAAATGGGACTGGGAAAAAATCCATGAAGGGAGGTGAGTGTAGTAAAAGGAAATGGGTGATCATAAACCAAATGTGAACCTCACATCAAATAACCCTTCAATCTCCTCACCATTAATGCAAGTAATGATGCATGAAAAAGAAAAGATGCTAGAACAATCATATAATACAAATGCCACAAACAAATAAACCCCTACACAATTGCTAATTTGCACATTTGCAAATTTGCCCCTCCATCAGAAAAATCCGGCCATGAAGGAACAAAGAATAACTGGCCGAAATACAATACAAACTAGCAACTTCAAAAAACTGATCCCGTAATAAATTACTGGAAAACCCCGCGACTGTATATACAAACCCGCATTTGTATTCCGACCGAATACAAATGCGATGAGACAAAATCTACACTGTACAATACTAGGATCCGGCTTAAACCAAAGCCCGCTAGTATTATCCGTCCGATCATGATCCGTGCAATACCGCACGTATCTGATCGAACCCTGCCATATCTCCATATGGCCTCTACAGCGTTTCGCCCGAAACTAGAGAAAACGGTCTGTGGGGGACTCTAATGACTCGTCAATACCTTGGTTGTGGATTTAACCACTAGCACGTCAGAGGTATTGGCTATAAGTAACGGGCTACCAGGTATTGACCAAAAGGGACGTCGATGAGCGAACTCATCATGACACCCTACTGAGCCTGTCAGTGACAATATCCGTACAGTCCGGCCCATTCGTCTATGAGCATCGCATGGCAGGCCTAGGGGGTTGGTAAAAGTTAAACTCCCAAAAGTGGTACAAGTCGTGTCGGAGTGTAGCCTAGAACACCCTGAGATATTACTGGAATACCTACCAGTAAAACTCCTACCTTGGCCAAGGACTTCGTGTAATGGCTCTCCTAGACACAGCGCGACCTCACCCCCAATGCCAGGAGAGACGAACCCCTGCAGATCCGCTCACTGCCTCCATGTGGCTCGGGACAGTACCCAACTAAAACTTGTTTGCACGACTCCTTTGAGCCGTGGTAGGGTAGTAATCAAAGCACAGTGGGAACTCACATGAGACAAATGACGATCTCAGGTCGATGAACTAATCTGTACACATGTCACCAGGGAACTGCTATCTGACGTCTGGTATTATCCCAACTAGCAGGTTCCCGGCGAGTCCTGTCCGGTGTACTCATAACCCAATGAGCACCTGTATACTGTAGGGTTACTAGGCACACTAATAGGGGTCTATAATGCATCAACCATGCCCGTTTAAAATTTTAGCTGTGCCGAATAACCCTAAACAAGATCGTTGCTAGAAAATTTGGGTTTCACATTCAAGTCAATGGCATCTACAACTAAGTGAATACGAAATACACCCTTTGTAGATCGGTCCTTCACTTCTTTA
This sequence comes from Agapanthus africanus, assembly GCA_030015575.1. Lineage (NCBI taxonomy): Eukaryota > Viridiplantae > Streptophyta > Magnoliopsida > Asparagales > Amaryllidaceae > Agapanthus > Agapanthus africanus. Next base: position 245,576,071 of record CM057350.1, read on the forward strand.
GCTCCTTTTTGAAGTCCCTTCGCTGCTATCGTGGTTCTCCCGGACTCTTGCATGACTTCGCGAGGCTAAAAGAGCGTCCTTGCTTACAGTCTTCGAGGCCGAAGATGATCTAAGTCGAAAGGATGCCAACTCAAGTTTCTACTTCACTATCTAGAGAATTAGTGAAGCAAACACCCTAAACTAAAGTTCTAGTCTAGTAGAGGATGGAGAAATAGGAAGTGGGTTCACTTTAGAATTTAGTTTCTCACAATGTTTCTCACTTTGGATCAAACCCTAGAGAGCTTTTTAACTCAAGGAAGAAGATGAAGAAAATAATATGAGAAGAGATAATGATCAAGTGAGAAAGCTAACCATGGTGAGTGAGTATCATAAACTAACTCATGTAAAGACATAACCATGGCTAATCCTTATGGTTGGGTTAACAAAATATCCATTGTAAAAGCAAACTTAGTGGACTTAGTCAATGCATCCACAAGCTTCCACAAGCATCATGCATTTTGCTAATCCTCCACTAATTTTGTAATTACTTTAAATATTAAAACCCAACATAAATAAATAGCATGGTGTAAGTCTCATACACCCAAGTCATGTGTATCATCAACCATTATACAAAAAGAAAACACAATTTTAATATATATCACATATATATTAAAGCTGTGCACTTGTGAGAAAAATCCTAATGTGAACAAGTGTTAGTTAATGTAAACTAGTATATCTAATATACAATTATACACTAAATTATTAAATCAACACTTGACTTAATAATCCGGTCATATCTCATATAACCGACTAACATCCATTGTATCGACTTATCGAATCAACACTCGATTCGATAACCCGGCTATATCATATATAACCGACCGATTCAAAAAGTAGAGAGAATAGAATACGGTATCACATACACGCATTATTCTCGGTCCCGCACATATCACATACGTGCTCCTATTTCGTTTTGCCTGGGCCAGTAAAACCTCTATGTAGGACTCTAAAGACTCGTCAATACGCCGGCAGTAGGTGATGATCACATCAAGCACCCACAAGCCGTCAGCGGTACTAGCTGGACGTAACGGCTACCCGGGTATTGAGCGATTAGAAGATCAGCAAGCAAGCCCGCTCCAACTCCTGTAAATGCCTGCCGGTAACACTTCCCGTACAGTCCGGTCTTATCGTCTGATATGTCGCATATCAAATCTAGGGGTGGTAAACGTCAGACCCCAATAACCGATAAGTCGTGCCGATATTAGGCTCATAACGGGTCGAGAAACTACTGGTAACACTTACCAGTAAATCTCTAAATCAGCCCTGGCCAGGGACTTCCCTGTTACAGCCAATCGAGCACAGCGCAACATCAACCCCCAATACCGGGAGAGACGAAACCCCTCCTATCGCTCATTGCCTCCATGTGACTCGGGACTGTACCTAAAAACCACAGTTTTGCACGCCCTCTTGGATGTGGTAAGGTGGAAATCAAAGCACTGTGGGAATCACACAAGACTCTATGACGATCTTGGGTCTACAGACTAACCTGCACAAGTGTTACGAGAGAATTGTCATCTGACGTGAGGTATAATACCATTTGCGAGTTCTCGGCGAGTCCGTCTAGTGTACCCAGTCTCCACTGAACACCCATATACCATCTCTGATGTCAAACACAATTGGATATGGGATCATCCATCGCCCATTTCATCGGTCGAGAAGCGTATACGCTAGTCTACTCTGGTATATCGATGCCCTGTCTCGATACACCTACGACTAGGAACATTAAAGGATGTACTTATGGACTACCATGGCCCCACTAGTATGATCTGCATCATAGTCCAGGTAGTCAATTACACATCCTAAGGGCTTTACCAACATGTAACTATAAGACAATATCAAGAGACAAGTATACATGTTAAGATAAAGAGCAACCAGATAGCATACTATCATATCAAGCAAGAAAGTCCTCTCTATATATGTCCAAGCATCCAATATAATATACATCATCTGTACAATACTGGCTTCTAGGGCATACATACAACTTACAATCTCCCACTTGCACTAGGGCCAGCTGCTGTAGTATCGCATACCAAGCATCCCGAAGAGTCACTCAAACTGTATCTGGGGAATGGCTATCGTGAGTGGATCCGCTGTGTTGTTCTTCGTGTCAACCCTCCTGACCTCGATCTCCCGGCGATCAACTATCTCCCGGATCAGGTGATACCGCCTCAGAATATGCCTGGATCGCTGATGGGACCTGGGTTCTTTGGCCAAAGCCACTGCTCCATTGTTATCACAATACAAAGGTATTGGATGCTCAATGGATGGAACCACTCCAAGTTCAGTAATGAACTTCTTGATCCAGACAGCCTCTTTGGCAGCATCATTGGCAGCGATGTATTCAGCCTCCATCGTCGAGACTGCCACGGTTTCCTGCTTGGAACTCTTCCATCTAACCGCCCCTCCGTAATGGGTAACGACAAATCCCGAGTGCGACTTAGAGTCGTCCTTATCACTCTGGAAGCTCGAATCGGTAAAGGACTCCACTTGGAGTTCTCCGTTACCATATACCAAGAGCATCTCTTTAGTCCTTCGTAAGTACTTGAGAATGCTCTTCACAGCTGTCCAGTAACTCTCTCCAGGATCAGCTTGATACCTACTCACTACACTTAGTGAGTGTGCTACATCGGGTCTGGTACATAGCATCGCGTACATGATAGAGCCTACAGCCGAAGCATAGGGTATCCCTTTCATGCGAGCTCTCTCCAAATCAGTCTTGGGAGACATCTCTTTGGAGAGAGTGAGTCCAGAGATCGTGGGTAAGTTCCCACGCTTGGATTCTTCCATACTAAACCTCTTTAGTATGGTGTCAATGTACCTGGATTGGGACAATCCTAGTATCCGTTTGGATCTATCTCTATAGATCATAATCCCAAGTTTGCAGGAGGCATCACCTAGATCTTTCATTGAGAATCTTTATGATAAGAAGAGCTTGACCGATTGCAGCATAGGAATGTCATTTCCTATGAAGAGTATGTCGTCCACGTACAATACGAGGAAGACAACCTTACTCTCTGCCACCTTCTTGTAGATACAAGGTTCATCTACGTTTTTGACGAAATCAAACTCTTTGATAACGACGTCAAAGCAGATATTCCAACTCCGTGATGCTTGCTTTAATCCATAAATGGATTTAAGCAGTTTGCACACCTTCCCGCTGCTCCCACTATCTACGTAGCCCTCTGGCTGAGTCATATACACGCACTCTTCTAAATTACCATATAGAAATGCGGTCCTAACATCAATTTGCCAGATTTCGTAGTCATGATATGCAGCGATAGGAAGCATAATCCGAATGGATTTAAGCATAGCCACTGGAGAAAAGGTTTTGTCATAGTCCACACCTGGTCTTTGACGAAAACCCTTCGCAACAAGTTTAGCTTTGAAAGTCTCCACTTTCCCATCTACACCAAGTTTTTTCATGAAGATCCACTTGCTCCCAATGGGTTTTACCCCTTCAGGAGTATCTTCCAAAGTCCATACTTTGTTGGTGTACATGGATTCCATCTCAGACTGCATTGCATCCAGCCATTTCACTGAGTCCCCACTCGTGATGGCCTGCTCGATACTAGTTGGGTCATCATCTACCATAATGCAATCCTCGCTCCCACCATCCATGAGAAAAGCGTAGTATCTCTCAGGTGGGTGAGGAATCCTACTAGATCTGCGGAGTGGCTGGGGTTCATCGGGAACTACGGAATCCTTCGGTTCCACCAGATCTTCTGTTGCAGCTTTTGTAGCTGGAACCTCTTCCAGTTCTACCTCATGACCACTAATCTCTTTTGCAAGAAATTCCTGTTTCTAAAAAGGTGGCATGCCGAGAAACAAACACCCTTTGTTCCTCAGTGTGGTAGAAGATATACGTTGTGAATTCTTGGGATATCCTACAAATTTGCATAGAACAAACCGTGCCTCAAGTTTGTCCGGATTTTGTCGATTAACATAGGCTGGACAACCCCATATCTTTACATAGTTAAGACATGGTCTCTTCCCTTTCCATATCTCATATGGAGTGGTAGGCACAGATTTGGTGGGGGCCATATTCAATAGATGTATGGCTGTTTCTAGCGCATACCACCAGAAGGAAATAGGTAACTCAGCTGTGCTCATCATAGAGCGCACCATATCTAATAGGGTGCGGTTCCTCCATTCTGATACACCGTTGTGCTGTGGTGTATATGGAGGAGTCAGCTGAGAGAGAATCCCATTCTCTTTTAGGAAGTCCAGGAATTCATTGCTCAAGTATTCACCTCCTCGATCAGATCGAAGGATTTTAATACTTTTCCCGGTTTGGTTCTCGTCTTCTTGTTTATATTCTTTAAATTTCACAAAAGCTTCAGACCTGTGTCTTATTAAGAACACATGTCCGTATCTTGAGAGATCGTCAGTGGATGTAATGAAGTACGAAGAACCATCCCTGGAATGTGTAGACATGGGACCGCATACATCCTTATGTATCAGTCCCAAGAGTTCGGTATCTCTTTCCCCGTGTCCCGTAAACGGAGTTTTGGTCATCTTGCCTTTGTGACATGACTGGCAAGTGTCATAAGATGAAAATTCGAACGGTTTCAAATATCCATCCTTATGCAACTTAGCTAGTCGTGTCGCTTTTATATGACCAAGTGTACAATGCCACAAGAAGGATTCGTTCATTTCTGAACTCTTCCTCTTGTGTGTTTGTTATACTCAGAACTGTTGATTGATTTAGAATATAAATGCCATTGCACAACGTGCCTGATCCAACCAACTTTTGGTTTAGGAAAATGTTCATAACATTATCCTGTAATACAAAATTATATCCCTCTTTACTCAACAAAGAAACCGATATAATGTTGCATATCAGGTTCGGCATGTAATAGCATTCGTTCAGATTCAATGTATTACCAGTTGGCAATACAAGGTGATATTCCCCGACGGTTTTAGCTGCAACAATTGCACCATTTCCAACCCTTATGTCTTTATCACCTTCTCCAAGTTCTCTACCTTTCCTAAGCCCATGTAACTGATTACATATATGGGATCCTGACCCGGTATCTAATACCCAGGACGTAGAGGAAATGGAGAAACAGTTCTCTGTAACGAACACACCCGAAGAAAATGCATCAACATGTACTTTCTTCATTCGGGTGGCATGGGAATCCTAGTATTCCCCTATATCCTATTCAGTCTTATAACTTTTATAAGAAAAAACGGAACCAACGTTCCCCAGCACAGTATAACATGCGGGTTCGGTCAATACATCCATATTATTATCTTTATTAAGGAATGATATGGTCGCTACCTGGAGAGAGAGAGAAGAAAACACTTTAGCGTATGCTCTTGCAAGATCAGATTGGTTATTATTTTATCTAATCAGGATGGCTCCTACTGTTTTGATCAAATCTTCCTTCAAAGCCTAAAAGGAAAGACTAGCCGGGATTAATTACACCCTACAACTTCGCCAATCTTTCAGCCAGGCCAGTGTCGGTACTTTGAGGGAGGTTTCCCGTGTTTTCGCACGGACCTAATTAAAGTAAACCTCGTTTTCCCAGAGGCGTAACCCCGTTGACACCTTTCTAAACACCTACTCGATCGGCTAATTGTCATGTGTAAAACTCTCCCAGTAGTAACAATTACTCGCAGTGGGTATCGGGATCAAATTATCTCATAGAAGGTATGCAGTCTCATTGCAAATTTCAACACTTGAAATTCCCGATAATATTTTGCCCCTAACATGCTATGACCTTGACGAAAGCTCACAAACCATAGCCCGCTAGTCAAGTTCAACCCGTACATTTCTTGACTGAATTAAACCCACCGGCACGACCCTTGACGAAAGCCAACAAAGCCATATGACTACCCTAATCCGGTCGCATCATATGCAGTAGATAAGCAGCATATAGTTACTGCACACTACACCTTGACGAAAGCCAACAAATGCAGCACGAATACTATATACAACTTATCTGAAATGACGGAGGGCTACGACAGGTTTTTCTGAAAACCTATTGCGTAATAAACTTGATTCCGTTGTAGATTCATGTGAATTTTGAAATGGAGTGATTTTGAGGATTTTATTAGTTTTGCTAAAGAGGTAATTCCCGGTGAAGGGATCTCGGCTATTTCCTTATGGAATAAGGTGCAGGATATATCATATATATCACTATACAAAGCAAAACTCCAAAAGCAATAAAAAAACAAACCGAGTGTTGTAGCATCTGCCAGTTTTGCTAAAGAGGTCACTCCCGGTGAAGGGATCTCGTCTCTTTCCTCATCGTATAAGGTACGGGATATATCATATATACCGCTATGCAAAGCAAAAACGGTATCCACCCTTTTTGAAAATTTGATTCTACAACATCTTTTAGGTTTCTTTTGTTTCATTAATCATATTAATGAAGTCCCATCATTTAAGTCACCTAACCATCACAGATAAATACGACGTACACTTATGACATCCGCATTCGCCTCGATGTCCTCTTGTGCACCGTTAGGTTAGGTAACTAACGGCAGAGCGGGGCAGGGCTAGTGCGGGTGTAATACATAAGTAACGTCTATATAATATATCATATATACTATATACAGTATTTATCACAACATATCAAATGATCACATCACAGATATCGCAGCAGAAGAAACATATGAAACATTGGATATACTAGGACATCCGTGTTTTATTTTGAGCCTCTATAAAACACGGATTCCACGGTCGCGAAGAATAGCCAAACCCACACCCCTAGACCTCTATGAGAGCGGCAAGCAACCCTTCCAATTCTAGAGTTAGGAGACCTGGACTCGACTCCTCGAGTTGGTCTCCCACTGGACTCTAGAACCCGGTTACTTGTGCTCTCCTCCTTGGGTCTCGCCTAGTGCGGAAAAGTAAATAATATACAAATGGTGACATCAACCTCATCCCGAAAGTGCCCCAATAAAAGAATATTACATACATTTAATTTTACATGAATGAAAATAAAAAACTCTCATCTCACATAAAAAATCCGGCTATTCAGAACGCGACGATCCAATATAACATATTCAGCAACACATAACATCACATGTCATCAACGTAAATAAATATACGCATCCCAATAGTCATTGACATATAGCAACGAAACCGGCGATATCACATATTACACTTACGGTCGCAGAAAAGAAAGTGTAAAACTACAACATTTGGAATCCACATTCTCTTTAGACATCGTAAATCCGAAATATCATATACTTCGCATTTCTTGCCTAACTATATGAATTCCACATATTGTATCACATTCCAGATAAATAGACAGTATTAAACTTTCCGATCGAATAATCAAATACCCAAGATTTCCTAAATAGCTCAACACTTGAGCGGAGTTCAAAAATTCCAGAATACGTCACAGTAGCAACGGTCCAGCCGTAGAAGGGTCAAGCCAACGCCTCACATGTGGCACGCCGTACTTCCCCAAACCCTAAGGTTCAAAAGGCAGTTTAAGACGGTCACATAATCGAGTTAAGGTTTGTTGTCTTCTAGAGGGTCCATCGCGTTACATGCAAGTTTTTCCGAAAGATTTAAACTCAAGGAAAAATTCAACACTTGAAAGTTTTTCGTGCCGGGAAATAATGAGTTAATGATATCCGTTAGAACATTTTAATAGTTTCTAAATATCCGGAAAACTTAACGAAATTAAATATTCCGATCGAATCAACGATTACAAAATAAACCCCAGAACACTCAACACTTGAGTCAGATTAAAAATACCCAGAAAATTGTAACAACAGATACAAGTATTACTATGCAAACCCGTATCAATAATACCAAAGTATGGCCGCGGAACTGCCGCGGGAAGCAGGTTCCTGCCGCGGTTCCGCGGCGACTTGATGGTATCATGAGTTCGTATTTCATGGTAATTCTTAGAATTCCCTGCTGATATTTTATGGTATTTTTAAATCAGAAAAATCACAGTTTTTAGAAATTGTCCAGAGAGGGAGTTAAATTTGCGTTTCGGGTTTCGATCGGGGTTTTAACTCCGTATACAAGTCACCTAATGCTCTAGCTAAGCTCTGATACCACTGTAGGGTTACTAGGCACTCCAATAAGGTTCTACAATGCATCAACCAAGCCCGTTTAAAGTTTTAGCCGTGCCGAATAACCCTAAATGAGATCGTTGCTAGAAAATTAGGGTTTCACATGCAAGTTAATGGCATCTACAACTAAGTGAATACGACATACAACCTCTTTAGATCGGTCTTTCACATCTTTAGCTCCTTGTTAAAGTCCCTTCGCTGCGATCGTGGTTCTCCCGGACTCTTGCATGGCTTCACGAGGCTAAAGGAGCGTCCTTGCTTAAAGTCTTCGAGGCCGAACATGATCTACGTCGAGGGGATGCCAACTCAAGCTTCTACTTCACTAACTAGAGAATTAGTGAAGCAAACACCCTAAACTAAAGTACTAGTCTAGTAGAGGATGGAGAAATAGGAAGTGGGTTCACTTTAGAATTTAGTTTCGCACAATGTTTCTCACTTTGGGTCAAACCCTAGAGAGCTTTTTAGCTCAAAGAAGAAGATGAAGAAAATAATATGAGAAGAGATAATGATCAAGTGAGAAAGCTAACCATGGTGAGTGAGTATCATATACTAACTCATGTAGAGACATAACCATGGCTAATCCTTATGGTTGGGTTAACAAAATAGCCATAGTAAAAACAAACTTAGTGGACTTAGTCAATGCATCCACAAGCATCCACAAGCTTCATGCATTTTGCTAATCCTCCTCTAATTTTGTAATTACTTTAAATATTAAAACCCAACATAAATAAATAGCATGGTGTAAGTCTCATACACCGAAGTCATGGGTATCATCAACCATGATACAAAAAGAAAACACAATTTTAATATATATCACATATATATTAAAGTTGTGCACTTGTGAGAAAAATCCTTATGTGAACAAGTGTTAGTTAATATAAACTAGTATATCTAATATACAATTATACACTAAATTATTAAATCAACACTTGACTTAATAAGCCGATCATATCTCATATAACCGACTAACATCCATTGTATCGACTTATCGAATCAACACTTGATTCGATAACCCGGCTATATCATATATAACCGACCGATAAAAAAAGTCGGGAGAATAGAATACGGTATCACATAAACACATTATTCTCGGTCCCGCACATATCACATATGTGCTCCTATTTCGTTTTGCCTGAGCCAGTAAAACCTCTATGTAGGACTCTAAAGACTCGTCAATACGCCGGCAGTAGGTGATGATCACATCAAGCACCCACAAGCCGTCAGCGGTACTAGCTAGACGTAACGGCCACCCGGGTATTGAGCGATCAGAAGATCAGCAAGCAAGCCCGCTCCAACTCCTGTAAAAGCCTGCCGGTAACACTTCCCGTACAGTCTGGTCTCCTCGTCTGATATGTCGCATATCAAGTCTAGGGGTGGTAAACGTCAGACCCCAATAACCGATAAGTCGTGCCGATATTAGGCTTATAACGGGTCGAGAAACTACTGGTAACACTTACCAGTAAATCTCTAAATCAGCCCTGGCCAGGGACTTCCCTGTTACGGCCAATCGAGCACAGCGCGACATCAACCCCCAATACCGGGAGAGACGAAACCCCTCCTATTGCTCATTGCCTCCATGTGACTCGGGACTGTACCCAAAAACCGCCGTTTTGCATGCCCTCTTGGACGAGGTAAGGTGGAAATCAAAGCACAGTGGGAATCACACAAGACTCTATGACGATCTCGGGTCTACAGACTAACCTGCACATGTGTTGCCAGAGAACTGCCATCTGACGTGAGGTATAATACCATCAGGGAGTTCTCGGTGAGTCCGTCCAGTGTACCAAGTCTCCACTGAGCACCCATATACCATCTCTGATGTCAAACACCAATGGATATGGGATCATCCATCGCCCATCTCATGGGTCGAGAAGCGTATACGCTAGTCTACTCTGGTATAACGATGCCCTATCTCGATACACCTACGACTAGGAACATTAAAGGATGTATTTATGGACTACCATGGCCCCACTAGTATGATCTGCATCATAGTCCAGGTAGTCAAGTACACATCCTAAGGGCTTTAACAACATGTAACTATAAGACAGTATCAAGAGACAAGTATACATGTTAAGATAAAAAGCAACCAGATAGCATACTATCATATCGAGCAAGAAAGTCCTCTCTATCTATGTCCAAGCATCCAATATAATATACATCATCTGTACAATACTGGCCTCTAGGGCATACTTACAACTAACATATACATCTTAGGTGAACCAACTGACACCAGTAGCTTGTAAGACCGGCCACCGCCCCTCGTTGGGAACTCGACTGTATACACTAGTCTACTCTGGAGTATCGATGCCCTGTCTCAAATACTCCCACGACTAGGGACCTTTTAAGGATGTGCTTATAGACCCCAGCTCCCACGTATATGATCTCCATCATACTGCTGGTAGTTAAGAAAGAATCCTAAGGGCTCTATCAACGTGCAATAGTGACCTGTAAGGTCACCTATGTTAGTTATATGTATGCCCTAGAGGCCATTACTATACATATGATGTATATTGTAGTGGATGCTTGGACATATATAGGGATGACTTTCTTGCTCGATATGATAGTATGCTATCTGGTTACTCTTTACCTTAACTTGTACACTGATTGTCTCTCTGTTACATGTTGGTAAAGCCTTTAGGATGTGTACTTGACTACCTGGACTATGATGCGGATCATACTAGTGGGGACGTGGTAGTCCATAAGTACATCCTTCAAAGTCCCTAGTCGTGGGTGTATCGAGACGGGGCATCGATATACCAGAGTAGACTAGCGTATACCTTCTCGACCCATACAGATGGGCGATGGATGATCTCATATCCATTGGTGTTTGACATCATAGATGATATACAGGTGCTCAGTGGAGACTGGGTACACTGGACGGACTCGCCGAGAACTCCCAAATGGTATTATACCTTACGTCAGATGGCAGTTCTCTGGTGACACTGGTACAGGTTAGTCTGTAGACCCGAGATCGTCATAGAGTCTTGTGTGATTCCCATTGTGCTTTGATTTCCATCATACCACATCCAATAGGGCTTGCAAAAAGGTGGCTTTTGGGTACAGTCCCGAATCACATGGAGGCAATGAGCGATAGGAGGGGTTTCGTCTCTCCCGGTATAGGGAGTTGATGTTGCGCAGTGCTCGATTGGCTATAACAGGAAGTCCTTGGCCAAGGCTGTTTTAGGGATGTACTGGTAAGTGTTACCAGTAGTTTCTCGACCCGTTATGAGCGTCATATCGACATGACTTATCGAGTTATTGGGGTCTGACGTTTACCACCCCTAGACGAGATATGCGACATATCAGACGAATAGACCGGACTGTACGGTAGTGTTACTCGTTGGATTCACAGGAGTGTGAGCGGGCTTGCTCGTTGATTTTCTGATCGCTCAATACCCGGGTGGCTGTTACGTTTAGCAGACCGCTTACGGCTTGTGGGTGTTTGATATGATCATCACCTACTGCCGTCGTATTGACGAGTCTTTAGAGTCTTGCACAGGGGTTTCCTGGCTCAAGCGAAACGAAATAGGAGAGCATATGAGATATGTGCGGGACCGAGAATAATACCAGTATGTGATATTGTATTCTATTTTCGCGATTTGTATCATCGGTCGGTTATATGTGATATAGCCGTGTTACCGAATCAAGTGTTGATTCGATACATTGATACACATGATATTAGTCGGTTATATGCGATATGACCGGATCGTTAAATTAAGTATTGGTTTAATGATTTAGTGTATAATTATATATTTGATATATTACTTTACATTAACTAGTATTGGTTCACTTAAGATTTGTTTTCTCACTTGTTTATGCATAAGTGTATATATGATATATATTTGTGTACATAAGTTTGTATCATGTTTGATGATGCATACAAGATGCGTGTATGAGACTCATACCAAGATTAGCGTAAAGATTAGGGTTATTGTTTCATCTTAAGATTTAACAAAAGTGTTTAACTTATTCAAAGTTATCAAGCTTGAAGAAGCTTGGAGAAACTTTGACAAAGTCCACTCTTTTGTCATTTCTTTTGATATTCTTTAACCTAACCTTTAACCTAAAGCCTTGGTTAATTCTCTACATGAGTTAAGCATGAGGGCTTAACTCAACCATGGTGCCATTATTCATTTGGATAAGTTTCATTTTGGATAATAATTCATATGATTCTTTCTTCTTCTTCATCTTCATCAAGCTCACAAAAGCTTGAGAGCTCCAATGGTGCCATGAGAAAAAGAGTGAGAAATCCAATTCTAAAGTGAACCAACTTCCTATTTCTTCATCCTCTACCACTTGCCATTTAGTATAAGGTGTTCTCTTCACAAAGTTTTTGACCAAGTGAAGGAAAAGATTGAGTTTGAGTCTCCCCGACGTTGATCATCTTCGGCCTCGAAGTCAATGACCTAGCCCGATCATTTCTCCGATGAAACCATCACTAGAGTCCAGGATCCGATGATCGCAGTGGAGGGACGTCAACACGGAGCTAAAGAAATGGTGGAGCGGATCTACAAAGGTTGTAATCCCTTTCACTTAGCAATAAAGTTGTTTACTTGCTTGCTTTTCGCCTTTACTTCTAGTTAACGATCTTGCTAAGGGTTGTTCGGCAACTAGAAATTTTTTCTTTGGCATGTTTGATGCCTTGTGGAACCTCCTTAGTTTGCCTAGGAACCCTAGAGTGGTATCAGAGCCTAGCTAGAGCTTTAGGCGAAGTGTAGACGAAGCTAGAAGTCCGATCGAACCCGATATCCCCCGATTAACTTAGTCCCGGAAATTTCATGTAATTATTCTTAGGTCCTTTCTTGTTTATTTTTTCTGGGAACTTTTTAATTCCACTCAAGTGTTGAGTTTTCTAAGGTTGTTTTGGGGGCTCGATGTTTCGATCGGATTGTTTAACTTTGTTTATGTTTTTCCGGATATTTTAGAACATGTTGAAAAGTTCGACTGGAAATAAATACCTACTTTTTCCCTTGCCGGGAAATTTCCAAGTGTTGGATTTTTCCGTGGTTTGAGAACGTTCTAAGTAGTGCAAGTAACACGATGGACCCTCTAGAAGAAAACAAACCTTAACTCGATTATATGACCGTCTTGAACTGCCCTTTGAAACTTAGGGTTTGGGGCAGTACGGCATGCCACATGTGAGGCGTTGGCTTGACCCTTCTACGGCTGGACAATTGGTACTGTGGCATGAAGTTAATGTTTTTAAACTTATTTCATGTGTTGAGTTGTTTCGGGAAAACTTGGGTGTTTGAATGTTCGATCGGAAAGTTTGACATTTTCTATTTATCTAGAATGTGATACAATATTTGTAATCCACAAGTAGTTATGAGATAACTGATTTGAATATTATAAATCTAGCACTTTAGTCTCACTTGATCGGTTGCCACGGAATTTTGATGCGATCAAAAGTCCGTCACAATCACGTAGCGTACGCGGATACTCGCCGGGTAAACTTAATAGACGGCCACACCCCATAGCCCCGACCAAGTGACTGTAGGAGAACCCCGTCGCCAAAATCATCCGTTCAGGTGCTCGCGGTAGCGGTGTTCCGCCTTGGTGCACTTCGTCGACGGCATCCGGGGGTGCGGCCGTCTACTAAAGTTCGCGACGAGCATTTGATCAAAATGTTGGGAATCTTGTTGAATTACCCGACTTGATATTGAAAAGTGTTTTCGATAACGAGACTAAAATACGGGGTTTATAATTGTTAGGCATGCGATGTCTAAGGAATTCATTTGGTTAGGCATGCGATGTCTAAAGGGGTTGCGGATTCCAATTGTTGTAGTTTTACACTTTCTTTTCTGTGACCGTAAGTGTAATATGTGATATCGCCGGTTTCGTTGCTATATGTCAACGATAATTGGGATGCGCACATTTACTTACGTTGATGACATGTGATGTTATGTGTTGCTGGATATGTTATATTGGATCGTCGCGTTTTGAATAGCCGGGGGTTTTATGTGAGATGAGAGTTTTTATTTTCATTCATGTAAAATTTGTTGTATGTAATATTCTTTTATTAGGGTACTTCCAGGTTGCGGAAGATGTCACCTTTGTATATTATTTACTTTTCCGCACTAGGATAGACCAAAGGAGGAGGGCACAAGTAACCGGGTTCTGGAGTCCAGTGGGAGACCAACTCGAGGAGTCGAGTCCGGGTCTCCTAACTCTAGAATTGGTAGGGTTGCTTGCCGCTCTCGTAGGGGTCTAGGGGTGTGGGTTTGGCTATTCATCGCGACCGTGGAATCCGTGTTTTATACAGGCTCGTATTGAAAACACGGACGTCCTAGTATATCCAATATTTCATATGATTCTCTTGCTGCGATATCTGTGATGTGATCATGTGAGGTTCTGTGATGGATATAGTATATAGTATATATGATATATTATATAGACGTTACTTATGTTTTGCACTCGCGCTAGCCCTGCCCCGCTCTGCCGTTAGTTACCTAACCTAACGGTGCACGAGGGGACATCGAGGCGAATGCGGATGGCATAAGTGTACGTCGTATTTATCTGGGATGTTTAGGTATGTTAAATGATGGGACTTCATTAATATGATTAATGAAATAAAAGAAACATAAAGATGTTTTGGAATCGAATTTTCAAAAACAAGTAGCTACAGTTCTTGCTTTGCATCGCGGTGTTCCTTGTAGAACATCCTGCACCTTATTCGATAAGGAAAGGACCCAGATCCCTTCACCGGGAGTGACTCCTTTATCAATAACTGGCAGATGCTACACCCCTCGGTTTGTCTTTTGATTGCTCCTATAGTTCTTGCTTTGCACACCGGTATATATGATATATCCTGCACTTTATTCGATGAGGAAAGGGCCGACGATCCCTTCACCGGGAGTGACCCCTTTAGCAAAACAAGAAAAGCCTGAAAACACTCCATTTTAAAATCATTTGATTCTACAACGATGTCACGACCCGAAAGTACAGAACGTGACCGGCACTTAGATTACGAAGCGTCTAGAGGCGCAATGTAACCTAAGTAAGCCGAAGCCCAGAAATCTAAACCATAAAAGAAGAAGAAGAAGTAAAAGAAACATGAAGGAAACAAGTTTAAAAGCATCAGCAAATTTTCCCAAAAATTTCGGCAGAGTCTCTTCTGTAAAAACTGGCCCCAAACGGGTACAACAAGTATAATATACATAAACAATAAAAAGCATCCCCAAACGGGTGCTAGTTCAACGCCAACAGGCGGAAACAACCACAACAAGCACAATAATATACAACGCCAAAGGGCGAGGCTCAAAACTCAAAAGAAAACAATCCACCAAATCAGAATAATACATGCGCGACTCTAAGGTCGAAATAAATAACTGGTCCAATAAACTTATCAAGTAATACAAGTATGGTTGATGGAGCTTTCGAGATACAAATGACGTAATAAAAATACAACGGCGGTCCAGATACAAATGAACCAACCTACCGTGCAAATCACCCGGAAAGAAATCATGTGCCAACAACTGCCAGGGAAACCTGTACATCGAACCTGTAATAAAATTTGGCACAACGGGGGTGAGTTGCCAACTCGTGAGTAGAAGACATCTACGAAAAGAAATCGAATGCACGACGCTATCCTAGGTCATAATAATACACTACTATATCCCAATCATCTAGTAATAGCAGGGAAATACTGCGTGTAAATGCAGATACTCCGTGCTCGTGTCAGTGCCTCATATAATACTATGTCATATGAATGGATATGCATGCACCATGAATGTAAAATAATCAATCCTGAAATCCAGATATATCTGTATAAGAAATCTTTAGCTGTTATCTTTGTAAAATGTGTATAGGAATCCGAAATATCAAAAATGAAATCCATGAAATCCGTGTCAAGCATCGACACAAAACATGTAAATCTCAAGTCTCAATACCTCATAATCTCAATGTCTCATAGTCTCAATATCTCGGGCTCCGTCAGTCCGGATCGGCCCAAATCATCAAATCTCACGACAACAGTCGGTATCCTCCGGATAGCCGCCGCGCCAGACATCACCGGTAGGTAGTCCTTCCCCTGCCAGGCTCATCGTCTGCAACTCGATCTTCTTGCCCCTGGGTACCATACCCGGCCCACCATGTACCCGAGACGGTTCATCCACTCCTCGAATCGGGTCTCGAAATCCAACAGAAAACATGAAATCTCATGGTGGACGACACCTACATCACGAGAAAACCGCATCTTATATTTTAAAAAGAGAGGAGGAGAGAGAGAGAAGCTTTTATATATTCTTGCGGTTTTCCCCAAAAATCCAGAAATCTCATAGAAACCCAAATCTCAAAATCATAAGTATATGATAAGTGTTGGCATATGCCCATAATACTGCATGATAACATGAAAATATGAATGCATGAATGTCTAAGTAATAAATGTCATGTCTATACTAACACCAGAGAGCAATCACGTTGTTATATCAATCAACTGCTAGCGGATTCTATCAAAAAAAATAATATGATCTAAAGTGTACGTGACATAGCAATTACCGATGATGATGTGTGTGAGTCGGCCAATAAGTGTGCATGGAATATGCACATCATCGGTAATGGTGCTGGTCTCCTAACAGGCACAGTTTTATGCTGATTATAGAAACATATATATGAACATGCACATTATGATTACGGTATGAAAGTAAAGACAGATGTGTGTTACCCACCCATTTGATATACAATTATAACTACCACTATAAGACTTGAACCTAAACTAGTGTCCATCTAACCCCCTAAGGAAAACTAAACCTAAGAACTAGTCGATAAGAAGTAGGAATACACCTAAAGTTTGAGTCCATATCTCTAATAGTCGGCGACCCAGCCTCAATAGCGTCACGTACATAGTACGACTTCCTCAAATCAAGAGGGCGGATCAATCATCACATCTATGCCTCGTACGGTAAAATCCATCGTACGGCATCCCAATATCGGAGTACGGGTCAAATATCACCTACGTGTCTCATTATTCGTATAATATCATCATCAACACATGTCATGATCAAGGTGCTATGCTGTAATCGCATACATCAATTATATAACATTGCCATTATAAATATACCTCATTAATTATCCTCAGAAATATCATGTCATATGTATCATATTGTGATTAAGTCATACTGATATCATATAGTCATCAAGTCACACCTATATGATATCGACATGAGGTCACACCTATATGATATCGTAATCAAGTCATACATATATCATATCGTGATCAGTCACAAGTTACAGTCCGGGTTCTATTCTAGAGTCCCATGTACCTCAATATCATCACTACCCATTATAATTTACGTATACCTGTTCATTATCATTTTCTAATGATCCGCTATCATTTTAATACAACTGTATAGCAAAGAATCACGGCATCAAGCCCAGTTATACCGTTTCATTCCCGTGTATCATATCATATCAATGTATCCATATACGTGTTGTGTATATATATATATACCTATACCTAGTCCTATATATATATACACATACACGTATACACCATATCGAGTTTCAGTGTATGCGTGTGTGTGTTTCTACCTGAAACCTACGAATCTCTTCCAAGGTATTCATTTTCTGGTATGGTCTTCCTAAATCAGTCTAGTCTAGCCTAGGGTCATTACTAGGGTCCCACTCATTTAGAATCTAGGGTCACATCTGGTTTCCTAATGACAATAAGTACTATTCCTATTCTACGTTGCGGGGGTGCTAAACGCCATCCACCCGACTTCCCCCCGTAGATATACATCTACTCACCTGGTCCATGTCTGCCGAAGATGGTGTCGCCATCCTCCTCTTCATCGCCCGCAGTCCACGTGAGGGGTACCTAAACACAAACATATAAATAGTATCGTAAATTGAATCACATACAAAAGTCAAAACGACGCAAGGAACAAGCATAGGTTAAAACCTATGTCCCGTCCACGCAAAAGAACCAAATATCGCTCGATATCGGCGCACAAACTCCGATGGATGGAGATAACATCAACAAATAACTCATAGTTTTAAAACTCGTTACTTATAATATATAACATGATTAAATCCATCGAAACCCTAAAAATCGATCAAACCATTCAATTTCGTAAAACCCGAAAATGCACAATTTACTGTTTTTCTTCAAAACTTGACATTTAAATGAAACCAATGGTCATAAAACTCATTAAATAGTATAACTAGACTATACAACCCATTACTATATTTTTATTACACAAATTTGTATTAATTTAAAATTTCTAGTTTGCAACCATTAGCAATTTTCAACATCTTACAAACAAAATATCACAATTCCACAACAAAACTTGATTTTGCATGAATTAATGTATTAAACTACAATTCATGATGATAATGATATAATGAAACCATAATTATATTTTTAATCTCATTTATTTAGGAATTTCCAAAAATCTAGTTTACAAAAATAGCATTTTATTAGTATTTTCCAATTATCAAAAGAAACTAGTGATCAAACTAAGTTTTTCTTTCCATTAACATGCTAATATTCTCCCTAAAACTACAATCTAATGATAGCAACCTTAATTAGAATTTTATATTACCCACATATACATTTTATAAAAAACTAGTTAGCTAAATAGCATAATTAAATCAATTTTAGATAACAATTTACAATATATCATCCATACAAGAATTTCCACTTCTAAAAATGTTAACTAGTTATTATAACCCTAATTAATTAATAAAAATCACAACTTGATTTTTCAAACCCTAACTTGAATTTTAAAAGTAGTAAATAGAATTAATATATTAAATCTAATTATATTTAAAACGAAACATCTAATAGCAATAAAACAAAAGAAGGAAATTTATACCTCCAAATCATGAAATCCAACATGAAAATGAGCCTCCAAAATGGATGCTTTCCCTCTCCAAAATCCATGTAAAGATGAGCAAGGAATAAAGGGTAGGAATTTATAATGATTTTGTGCATTTTTAATTGAATTTTTGAAGGATTTTTGATGAATTTTGGAGCAAAATCAAATGAGGAAAATGGGGGCTTCCATGGGGGGTGAGGGCCGGCCACAATTTGGAGGTGAGGGAGAGAAAGAAGAGAGTGAGGAATTGTGTAGAACTTTCCCCCAAAATATCACTTCATTATGTCTTTTCATGCTTTTATTTAATTTTCTTTTAATTCTTTTCTAAAACAACTCAAGAAAGCTGTAGAAAATTGGAAAAGTGTCCATCTAACCCCCTAAGAAAAACTAAACCTAAGAACTAGTCGATAAGAAGTAGGAGCACACCTAAAGTTTGAGTCCATATCTCTAATAGTCGGCGACCCAGCCTCAATAGCGTCACGTACATAGTACGACTTCCTCAAATCAAGAGGGCTGATCAATCATCACATCTATGCCTCGTACGGTAAAATCTATCGTACGGCATCCCAATATCGGAGTACGGGTCAAATATCACCTACGTGGGTAACACACATCTGTCTTTACTTTCATACCGTAATCATAATGTGCATGTTCATATATATGTTTCTATAATCAGCATAAAACTGTGCCTGTTAGGACACCAGCACCATTACCGATGATGTGCATATTCCAAGCACACTTATTGGCCGGCTCACACACATTATCATCGGTAATTGCTATGTCACGTACACTTTAGATCATATTATTTTTCTTGATAGAATCCGCTAGCAGTTGATTGATATAACATCGTGATTGCTCTCTGGTGTTAGTATAGACATGGCGTTTATTACTTAGACATTCATGCATTCATATTTTCATGTTATCATGCAGTATTATGGGCATATGCCAACACTTATCATATACTTACTTATGATTTTGAGATTTGGGTTTCTATGAGATTTCTGGATTTTTGGGGAAAACCGCAAGAATATATAAAAGCTTCTCTCTCTCTCCTCCTCTCTTTTTAAAATATAAGATGCGGTTTTCTCGTGATGTATGTGTCGTCCACCATGAGATTTCATGTTTTCTGTTGGATTTCGAGACCCGATTCGAGAAGTGGATGAACCGTCTCGAGTACATGGTGGGCCCGGTATGGTACCTCGAGGCAAGAAGATCGAGTTATAGACGATGAGCCTGGCAGGGGAAGGACTACCTACCAGTGATGTCTGGCGCGGCGGCTATCCGGAGGATACCGACCGTTGTCGTGAGATTTGATGATATGGGCCGATCCGGACTGACGGAGCCCGAGATATTGAGACTATGAGACATTGAGATTATGAGGTATTGAGACTTGAGATTTACATGTTTTGTGTCGATTCTTGACACGGATTTCATGGATTTCATTTTAGATATTTCAGATTCCTATACACATTTTACAATGATAACAGCTAAAGATTTCTTATACAGATATATCTGGATTTCAGGATTGATTATTTTACATTCATGGTGCATGCATATCCATTCATATGACATAGTATTATATGAGGCACTGACACGAGCACGGAGTATCTGCATTTACACGTAGTATTTCCCTGCTATTACTAGATGATTGGGATATAGTAGTGTATTATTATGACCTAGGATAGCGTCGTGCATTCGATTTCTTTTCGTAGATGTCTTGTACTCACGAGTTGGCAACTCACCCTCGTTGTGCCAAATTTTATTACAGGTTCGATGTACAGGTTTCCCTGGCAGTTGCTGGAACATGATATCTTTCCGGGTGATTTGCACGGTAGGTTGGTTCATTTGTATCTGGACCGCCGTTGTATTTTTATTACTTCATTTGTATCTAGAAATCTCCATCAACCATACTTGTATTACTTGATAAGTTTATTGGACCAGTTATTTATTTCGAACTTAGAGTCGCGCATGTATTATTCTGATTTGGTGGATTGTTTTCTTTTGAGTTTTGAGCCTCGCCCTTTGGCGTTGTATATTATTGTGCTTGTTGTGGTTGTTTCCGCCTGTTGGCATTGAGCTAGCACCTGTTTGGGGATGCTTTTTATTGTTTATGTATATTATACTTGTTGTACCCGTTTGGGGCCAGTTTTTACAGAGGAGACTCTGCCGAAATTTTTGGGAAAATTTGCTGATGCTTTTAAACTTGTTTCCTTCATGTTTCTTTTATTTCTTCTTCTTCTTTTATGGTTTAGATTTCTGGGCTTCGGCTTACTTAGGTTACGTTGTGCCTCTAGACGCTTCGTAATCTAAGTGCCGGTCACGTTCCGTACTTTCGGGTCGTGACAAAGTTGGTATCAGAGCGCTAGGTTTAACCTTGTATAAGTCTAGGTGACCCTTGGTTGATGGAGTAGGTGACTTAGGTAGAGTGACGTACCGTTGGTATGATCCGCGGCATACTTACGATACGCTACTCTGCTTAAGGAGCCTTAGGATGTACATTTGTTTGCGCCGTATTTCATTCGTTCCTTTGATCTATCTTCGTCGATGTCGGAGGGTGGTTTCTGTTACCACGGGCGCATGGGCAGAGGGAGCTGCGGCTCGAATGCGATAACCATTAGGGTATCGTTTATTCTTGAGGTTTGGAGCATTGTTTAGCGTGCGGACGAAGGGTATTCACAAGCCGTCCAGACGAAGTTAAAGGGTTCGAACGATTATCAGAAAACCATTTTCCCAAGTTTAAGGTATTCGGAAGAACATGCCGGTATTTCGATGGACCCTCTAGAAGAATGAAACCCTAACTCGACATAATGACCATGAGAACGCCCTTGAACCTTAGGGTTTACGGCAGTTCCGCGGTGCCATTAGTGAGTCTTGGGTTTACCCTTCTACGGCTGGACCATCGATGCTGGGGTATGTACCGAATATTTTTAAACTGTACTTGAGTATTGAGCTCTCGGGGAATTATGGGATTTTGATGGATCGATCGAAAAGTTTAATGTAGTCAGGATATCAAGTGAAGGGATCGACTATGTGGGAGACTCTAGATATGAGTATTGCCGTTAGTAACGCAGTCAGCACAGCTACGAAGAGACGAGTTCGAAGCAATCGACATCAGAGGAAAGGGGCGCACATTGACGATAGTGTTTATGATTGTGATTTGGTGATTTGAATTTCATATTTCTGTTATTGGATTTTGGTATTTTGAGGATTTTGTTCTACGATTGGTATTTCTTATGTGTACCTTCATTACATTCTATTTGTGTTTCATATATCAGTTATATTGATGTTGTTTAGTACATACCCAGTGCACTTGATTTGGTTTTAATACATTTTGTGATTTTGATTTGATTTCGTGCATAGGGGTTACACATGATTTTGACATATGTTTCGACCTAGTTTTCATGTATTTTTGTACTGTGATTTCGATTTTGATATTCGGTGTATGTTTTCGTGCACCATGTGCACCTGATTGAGATTCTTGTGCACATTCGGTGCACTTGATGCGATTTGTGCACACCAGATGCACTAAATCGTGGTTTTGTGCAGAATAGATGCACCTGATATTGAGTCGTGCACGCCCGTTGCACTTGACAGATGTTTTTGGTGCACACCTGTTGCACTTAGTTTTATTTTTGTGGGTATTCGTAGTATCTGTATTTGGTTTCGATTTCAGTGCGCACCGGACGCACATGATATTTTTATGATGTGATTGGGATTGATTTCAGTTTGAGCAGTATGTTTTCGTAACCATTATTATTTGATTTAGTAACCAGGCGGGACGTGTATGTTAAATAAAGTATATATATATATATATATAGTTATTTTTTTAAATAAACGTCCGCTACTTATGCCGTGACACGTGCATCACACGGCGATTTTCAAAAAGGGGTTTTTGCATATTTCTCTATCCAGATGTTTGGACGATTTTACTATGATGCGCACTATATATAAGTTATAGTTTTGATGTATATTATGCTGGTTTTCGTATTGGGTTTTAATATTTTGTCTTCACCATAACTCCGATGATTGCGTTAAGCTTGACGGAGTTGATTTTAGTTATGTATTGACGATTTCGGAGCCCCGACGATTTGAGCGTTTTGCTAGATGTTTTAGTATTTGGAGGGGGAGTTTTAATTTAAATTCGGGGACCAAATTTCTTAAAGGGGGGAAGATTGTAACATTTTAAAATAATTAAATAAATAATTAAACAAATAAAATTTGTTTAAGTGAATTTTAGGATTTTCGGTAAAGTAAAATGTATTTTTCGTAAAACTAAACCGTAATTATTTTTCACTATAAATTTAAAAATAGCTATTTTAATTATGTTATTACTACTAAATGGTGTTTATTTAGTCACTTATAAATTTTTAGTTTAATTAATATTTTTCCTAAATTAATTGTTTTAAATATTAACATAAGCTTTATTTTACACTAAATTAGTGTAAATTACAAATTTGAATGGTTTTAATTTGTAAAAATGAACCATGGCATATTAGAATTTAGTGTGTATCATGCAAAATTTATTTGAAAATTTTTCCAATTTTCTAGAGCTTTCTTGAGTTGTTTTAGAAAAGAATTAAAAGAAAATTAAATAAAAGCATGAAAAGACATAATGAAGTGATATTTTGGGGAAAAGTTCTACACAATTCCTCACTCTCTTCTTTCTCTCCCTCACCTCCAAATTGTGGCCGGCCCTCACTCCCCATGGTAGCCCCCATTTTCCTCATTTGATTTTGCTCCAAAATTCATCAAAAATCCTTCAAAAATTAAATTAACCAAATTTTATTTATTTAATTATTTTAAAATGTTACAAACGATATCAAGTTCATTACGCAATAGGTTTTCAGAAAAACCTGTCGTAGCCCTCCGTCATTTCAGATAAGTCCTGCTTAGTATTCGAGCTGCGTTTGTTGACCTTGTCAAGGCGCAGTGTGCGGTAGCTAACCAGTATTTATCTGCTTATGCATATGATGTAGATTGTTTTAGGGTAGTCGTACGGCCTTGTTGACCTTGTCAAGGGTCGTGCGGGTGGGTTTGATTCAATCAAGAAATGACGGGTAGAACTTGACTTACGGTCTATGGTTTGTTGACCTTGTCAAGGTCATAGATCGTTCGGGACAAAATTATCGGGAATTTCAAGTGTTGAAATTTGCAATGAGATTGCATACCTTCTATGAGATAGTTGGATCCCGATACCCACTGAGAGTAATTGTTACTCCTGGGAGAGTTTTACACATTACAATTAGCCGATCAAGTAGGTGTCTAGTTAGGTGTCAACGGGGTTACGCCTATGGGAAAACGAGGATTACTTTAATTAGGTCCGTGCGAAAGCACGGGGAACCTCCCTCAAAGTACCGACACTGGCCTGGCTGAAAGATTGGCGAACTTGTAGCGTGTAATTAATCCCGGCTAGTCTTTCCTTTTAGGGTTTGAAGGAAGATTTGATAAAAACAGTGGGAGCCATCCTGATTAGATAAAATAATAACCAATCTGATCTTGTAAGAGCGCACGCAGAGTGTTTTCTTCTCTCTCTCTCTCCAGGTAGCGACCATATCACGCCTTAATCAAGATAATAATATGGATGTATTGACTGAACCCGCTTGTTATATTGAGCTGGGGAACTTTGGTCCCGCTCCAACTTATAATTGTTATAGGACAGAGCAGGAATTAGGGAATACCAGATTTCCCGTGCCGCCCAAACGAAGAAAGTGCATGTTGATGCATCATCTTTGGGTGTGTTCGTTACACAGAACTGTTTCTCAATGTCCTTTACGTCCTGGGTATATATTACCGGATCAGGATCCCACATATGTAATATATTACATGGGCTACAGAAAGGTAGAGAACTGAGAACGAGTGATAAGTTTCATGAGGCAGAAAACGGTGCAAGTGTTGCAGCCATGTCTGTTGGTCATTGTCACCCTCTATTACCTGAATACATTGATTCTGAACAAATGTTATTAGATACCGAACTTGATATACAAAATCATATCAGTCTCTTTATTAGTAAAGAAACGATAAAATTTTGTATTGCTGGATAATGTTTTGAACATTTCCTATATCAAAAGTTGATTGGTTCAGGCACGTTATCTAAAAGCATTGATGTTCTAAATCAAACTACAGTTCTTAGTATACGGAACACACACAAGAGGAAGAGTTCAGAAATGAACGAATCTTTCTTGAAGCATTGTAGATTAGGTCATATCAATGCGACCCGACTAGCTCAAGTTACATTAAGATGCATATTTAAATTAGTTTGAATTTACATCTTGTGAAACTTGCCAGTCATGTCACAGAGATAATATGACCATAGCTCTGTTTATTGGAAACAGAGAAAGAGTTAGTAAACTCTTGGGATGATACATGTTGACGTATGTAGGTCCCCTGTCTACACATGCCAAGACCGGTTCTTTGTATTTCATTACATTCTCTGATAATCTCTAAAGATTCAGACATATGTTCCTGTTGAAACACAAGTCCGAACCTTTTGAGATATTCACAGAATATAAGTTAGAAGTAGAGAACCAACAAAGGGTATAAGTATTATTTCCTTTGATGTGATCAAGGAGGAGAATACTTGAGCACGGGATTCCTGGACTATTCTAAGAATGAGATTATCTCTCAGCATTACTCCTCCGTATACACCACAGCACCTCGGTGTATCGGGGCAGAGCAATAGCACCCTATGTGATATGGTGTGCTCTACGATGAGTACTACTGAGTTTCCCATTTCCTTTTAGGGAGTTATGCACTTATGAAGTTGCATACCTATTGAATAAGGGTTCCGATCAAATCAGTTGCCTATCATTTCATATGAGATATGGAAAGGGAAGAGCCCATATCTTAAGTTTGTTAAGATTTGGGGTTGTCCGGCCTATGTCTAAAAGCAAAATCCGGACAAGCTTGAGGCAAAGTCGGTACTGTAGAAGTTTGTTGGATATCCCAAGCATATGCAAGGGAATATCTTCTACCTAACCGAGGAACAAAAATGTTTTGTTTCTCAGCATGCCACCTTTATGAAAGGGAATTTCTTGTGAAGAAATTATTGGTAATGAGGTAGAACTGGAAACAGTTCCAGCTATACAAACTGCTGCTGCTGATTTGGTAGAACCAAAGGATTCAATAGAAACCAACGAACCTCAGCCTCTCTGCCGATCAAGTAGGGTTCCTCACCCACCTTAGAGATACTTCGGTTTCTCTATGACAGTGGGAGAAAGGATTGCATCATGAGATGATGACCCAACTAGTTTCGGGCTGGCCATCAGGAGTAGGACTCTGTAAGAATGGCTGGATGTTTAGCGATCTGAGATGGAATCCTTATACACCAACAAAGTATGGACTTTAGTTGCTTTATCTGAAGGGTTAAATCCCCATCAGGAGAAAGTATATCTTGAGAAGATTACTTGGTGTACATGGAAAAGTTGAGACTTTCAAAGCTAGACTTGTTAAAAGTTTGCATCATTGACCAGGTATGGATTATGATGAAACCTTTTCTAAGTAGCTATGCTTAAGTCCATCCAGATCCTACTTGCCACGGCTACATACCATGACTACAATATCTGGCGGTTGAGTGTCATGACTGCTTATCTAAATAATGATTTAGAAGAGAGAGTCCATAAGTACATAGCCAGAGGGCTTCGTAGACAGTGGGAGCAGCGGAAACGTGTGCAAGATGTTTTATATGATAAAGCAGGCATCGCGGAGTTGGAACATCTGTTTTGATGTGTTAGTCAAAGAGTTTGACATCATCAAAATGGTAGATGAACCTTGTATATACAAAAAGGTAGTAGGGAGTATGGTGGTGATCCTCGTAGAGTACGTGGATGACATACTCGTGATAGGGAAGAAGTTTCCTATGCTACGCTCGGTCAATCTCCGCTTATCACAAGGATTCTCCATATAGGATCAAAGTGATACCTCCTAAATCCTTACTTTGGATCTATGAGATAGATCTAATTGGATGTTAGGATACTCACTAGTTGTAGTGAGAAGGTATCAATTGATCCTGGGGAGAATCACTGGAAAGGTTCCAGGGTGATAAGGACGACTGAATGTCAGTCGCAGGCATTGTCTTTACCCTCAGTAAAGGGACGGTATGTTGGAAGAGTTCCAAGCTAGATACCATGGCATACTAGACGATAAAGGCTGGATACATCGCTACCAAAGATGCTACCAAAGAGGCAGTCTGGGTGTATATTAGTTCATGAGATGAACTTCGTTCCTCCCATTATGTGACAATGGAGTTGTGGCTTATGCCAAGGAATGCCCGTCCCATCAGTGATCCAGACATATTCTAAGGCAGT
Source organism: Agapanthus africanus (assembly GCA_030015575.1). Lineage (NCBI taxonomy): Eukaryota > Viridiplantae > Streptophyta > Magnoliopsida > Asparagales > Amaryllidaceae > Agapanthus > Agapanthus africanus. The sequence continues at coordinate 245,603,273 of CM057350.1, forward strand.
ATCACCTGATCATGGAGATGTTTGATCTCCAGGGGATCGAGGTTAGGAGAGTAGACTCGGAGGACAACACGGAGGATCCACTCACAAAGGCCTTTTCCCAGAGAGAGACTTTTATGGGATGGTTGAGTATGGGATACTACAACCACTGCTATCAGATGGCCCTAGTGCAAGTGGGAGATTGTTAGTTATATGTATGCCCTAGAGGCCATTACTATACATAAGATGTATATTGTAGTGGATGCTTGGACATATAAAGGGATGACTTTCTTGCTCGATATGATAGTATGCTATCTGGTTACTCTTTACCTTAACGTGTACAATGATTGTCTCTTTGTTACATGTTGGTAAAGCCCTTAGGATGTGTAAATGACTACCTGGACTATGATGCGGATCATACTAGTGGGGACGTGGTAGTCCATAAGTACATCTTTCAAAGTCCCTAGTCGTGGGTGTATCGAGACGGGGCATCGATACACCAGAGTAGACTAGCGTATACCTTCTCGACCCATACAGATGGGCGATGGATGATCCCATATCCATTGGTGTTTGACATCAGAGATGATATACGGGTGCTCAGTGGAGACTGGGTACACTGGACGGACTCGCTGAGAACTCCCAGATGGTATTATACCTTAGGTCAGATGGCAGTTCTCTGGTGACACTGGTACAGGTTAGTCTGTAGACCCGAGATCGTCATAGAGTCTTGTGTGATTCCCACTGTGCTTTAATTTCCATCATACCACGTCCAAGAGGGCGTGCAAAAAGGTGGCTTTTGGGTACAGTCCCGAATCACATGGAGGTAATGAGCGATAGGAGGGGTTTCGTCTCTCCCGGTATGGGGAGTTGATGTTGCGCAGTGCTCGATTGGCTATAACAGGAAGTCCTTGGCCAAGGCTGTTTTAGTGATGTACTGGTAAGTGTTACCAGTAGTTTTTCGACCCGTTATGAGCGTCATATCGACACGACTTATCGAGTTATTGGGGTCTGACGTTTACCACCCCTAGACGAGATATGCGACATATCAGACGAATAGACCGGACTGTACGGTAGTGTTACTCGTTGGATTCACAGGAGTGTGAGCGGGCTTGCTCGTTGATTTTCTGATCGCTCAATACCCGGGTGGCCGTTACGTTTAGCAGACCGCTTACGGCTTATGGGTGTTTGATATGATCATCACCTACTGCCGTCGTATTGACGAGTCTTTAGAGTCCTGCACAGGGGTTTCCTGGCTCAAGCGAAACGAAATAGGAGCGCATATGAGATATGTGCGGGACCGAGAATAATACCAGTATGTGATACTGTATTCAATTCTCGCGATTTGTATCATCGGTCGGTTATATGTGATATAGCCGGGTTACCGAATCAAGTGTTGATTCGATACATTGATACACATGATATTAGTCGGTTATATGCGATATGACCGGCTCATTAAATCAAGTGTTGATTTAATGATTTAATGTATAATTATATATTTGATATATTACTTTACATTAACCAGTATTGGTTCACTTAAGGTTTGTTTTCTCACTTATTTGTGCATAAGTGTATATATGATATATATTTATGTACATAAGTTTGTATCATGTTTGATGATGCAAAGAAGATGTGTGTATGAGACTCATACAAAGATTAGGGTAAAGATTAGGGTTATTGTTTCATCTTAAGATTTAACAAAAGGGTTTAACTTAGTCAAAGTTATCAAGCTTGAAGAAGCTTGGAGAAGCTTTGACAAAGTCCACTCTTTTGTCATTTCTTTTGATATTCTTTAACCTAACTGTCACGACCCGAAAGTACGGAACGCGACTGGCACTTAGATTACGAGACGTCTAGAGGCGTACCGTAACCTAAGTCAGCCAAAGCCCAGAAGAATCTAAACCAAAATCAAAAGAGAGTGAAGGAAACCTTTAATGAAAACGATTTTCAAATCAATTAAGTTGCAAAGAATCCCTTTTAAAAAACATCATTAATTTCAGAAAATTTCGGCAGAGTCTCCCCTGTATTTTCTATCCCCCAAAATAGGTACAACAAGATAATAAACCTGTAATCATAAAATGGCATCCCCAAGCGGGAGCTAGCTCTTCGCCCAAGGCGGATCACAACCACATGCAATATAATAGTAATATCAAGAAAAGAGCATAAAGAAACGCAAAATACCAGAAAACACACGTCGGCTCAAGTGAGCTCGACCCAAAAGAAACCACAAATATACAAATCTCTCAGTCTCATCACTAGGTCGCATATACAATATAAAGTGGTAGATGGAGAATACTAGATTCAATGATAAAGCAAAAAGAAATAAAGTATACTCGCAACCCACCTACGGGCGATGTCGCGAGTCTGAGCAAAAGAAGCTGATGATAAGATAGCCCGCCGCTACAAGGGTGACGGGTCCGACCTGCAAGACACTGTGGCACAACGGGGGTGAGTTGCCAGCTCGTGAGTAAATATAACAACTAATAAGGCAATCGTAAGAATGCACGCAATGCACCACAACATGCATGTCCATATGCGATATAATATCTCTAGTATGCATGCACAGGTATGCAATGTCATTATTTAGTCTTTAAGTGTTTTAAATGCTAAGGGTATTGAATTCTTAACTTTAAAAAAATGAGTATCTGCATAATAGCTAAGTACCATCAAGAAACATCTGAAAACCCGTGTCAAGCATCGACACCAAAAAGGAATCATATCTGTCTCAATATAGGTCTCCGTCAGTCCGGATCGGCCCATATCATAAATCTCACGACAACGGTCGGTATCCTCCGGATATCCGCCGCGCCAGACATCACCGGTAGGTAGTCCTCCCCTGCCAGGCTCATCGTCTACAACTCGATCTTCTTGCCCCGGGGTACCATACCGGGCCCACCATGTACCCGAGACGGTTCATCCACTCCTCGAATCGGGTCTCGAAATCCAACAGAAAACATGAAAACTCATGGTGGACGACACATACATCACGAGAAAACCGCAACTTTTGTTTTGAAAATGATAAATATAAGGTTTTTTTAAATTCTTGCGGTTTCCCCAAAAATCCAGAAATCGCAGCAATACTGAAATCCTCAAGAAAATCATAATGTCCAACATGTTATATATGATAAATTTCCATGCTATCAATATATGTGATGTGAATTTTTGCTAGAAATCTATGTAAATATGATGATGATGCGAGGTATATACATGCTATGCAAATTCATATATCAAGTATGAATGCAAGTGGCGATATCATGATAAATAGATTCTATAGTGCGCGTGGCATGGCATTAACCAAAGGCGTGTGTGTCACATGAATAGTGCGCGTGCAACAGAAGCCAATGGTAAGGTGTTCGTGTCCTACGAAATGATATAGCATAAGTATAGATGAATGTCCATGCAGTTTAATATACTGTTCGCTATAAGGGTATGCAGTGTACATGAATGGATAAGCTAGCTAACACAATAATTCTTGCAAAAAGTAGGGTAATCCTAACTAGGGGGGGGGGGGCGCCTCCCGCCATTCAGACGATTCCCCCATAGATGAATACATCTACTCACCTGAAATCCCCGCTAATCCGTTCCGGCCACCGCCTTGCCTTTTCGCGCCGTGTCCGAAGTTTCCCCGACCGATCCTATATTTGCACAATATCAAGCATAAGATTACAAAACCTAACACAATGCAAGTCACAACATACAATTATCCACGCTCTAGTATTAATCATAGCATGCACTCGGTGCGCGGAAAAACGCACGAAAATCGCTAACCTATAACTAGAATCGTCATTTCGGGAAAATCGACTAAACTACAACCCGACTAGACGAAACCCCGCGTTCGCGCACTCTAATAGTCCTATACGAAGATAAATATATCGCTAACATAACACAATTTGATCGTATTCTAATTTCTACAAAAATCTAGTAAGCGATTTTCTAGCCGATTCGATACAAACATCGTAATTTGTCGATTTAGCAAGCATATCATTACACAATTAACCATTCTAATCAATTATATAACCAAAACCGTAACTTAATTTTTTTTACAACCATGTTTCAAACCCTAACTCAACATCAAAACCCATACTTGATTTTTCAAGACAACCCATTATAATGAAATTAACACTTTAAACATCTAATTTAGCATAAACAAACTACAAATTAGCAACTAGTTTAGGATTTTACCTTACAAGTGGAAACCTAGCATGATCAAGTCACCAAGAAAGCCTCCTTTCACCATGTTTTTGAACAAATTTGGGTTGAGAGAGAGTGGATTAGGGTTTAGATTTGAATGGTTTAATGAAATTGTGGATTTTTATTGAATTTTTGCATGAAAATGAAGCAAAAAAAGAAGTGAGAAGAGGGGGAAACCTGCAGGTGAGGGGTCGGCTGCAGCAAGGGAGGGAGATGAGGGAATTTTGGAGAAGTTTGTAGTTCAATTCAACATCATATGTTATCATTTCATGCTTTCATATCAACCTTTTTACAAAAAACCCCATTTTTCATCATTTTTTTCATAATTTTCCCATCCTAAAACCAAAAGTTTGCAAGACATGATATAATTTTATTAACACCATATTTTAGCTTATAAAGACTCCTAATAAAGAAATTTACCCAATTAAATTTGTATTTATCACTAATTTAATATATTTAAAAAGGCTTAAAATAATAAAAAAAATAATTAATTACGAATTTTTTTTATTTAACTAGAAAATTATAAGTGACATTTTAGTGACAAAATTATAGCAATATCTTATCTAATTTTTGTATAATTAGGTCTACAATGAAAAATACCTATTTTTACTTTTTACGGTAAAAGCCGAAAAATTAGCCGATTACCGAAAAACAGCCTAAACGATTTTCGAAGGGTTACAATCTTCCCTCCTTTAAGAAATTCGGTCCCCTAATTTAGAATTTAACTACGCGTACCTTCAAAAAGATGGGGATATCTCTTCCTCATCTCGACATCGGTCTCCCAGGTGACCTCCTCGCTGTTCGGGCCACGCCAAAGGACCTTGACGGACGGTATGACCTTCGACCTCAATTTCTTCACCTGCCGATCCAAGATGACAATCGGCTGCTCGGTGAAAGAAAGATCACGCTCTAGCTGGATCGTCTGGTGCGGAATCGCCTGGGAAGGATCATGAAGGTACTTGCGGAGCATCGAGACATGGAATACGGGGTGAACATCGGGGTAGCTGGGCGGAAGAGCTAACCGATAAGCGACTGGACTAACACGCTCTAGGATCTCGAAAGGACCAACATACCTAGGACTCAGTTTCCCTTTTCGCCCAAATCTCATCACACCTTTCATCAGAGAGACCTTCAGGAAAACATGATCGCCAACAGCGAACTCGAGTCGACGACGGCGCCTGTCAGCATAAGATTTCTGCCTGCTCTGTGCCGCTCTCATCCTGTCCCGAATCAGCTGTATCTTCTCGGTCGTCTCCTGTACGATCTGAGGCCCCAAAATACTGCTCTCCCTAAGCTCTGTCCAACATACAGGCGATCGACATCTCCTCCCATATAAAGCCTCGAAAGGTGCCATTTGAATCGTCTCCTGGAAGCTATTATTGTAGGAAAACTCGATCAAAGGCAAATGACGATCCCAGCTACCACCGAAATCTAAAACACAAGCTCTGAGCATGTCCTCAAGAGTCTGAATCGTACGCTCCGACTGACCATCAGTCTGAGGATGAAAGGCTGTGCTAAAACTCAATCGGGTGCCCAATGCTTCCTGAAGTTTCTGCCACAACCGGCTGGTAAACTGGGTGCCACGGTCGGACACGATGTAAGTTGGAACACTATGCAGTCGCACTATCTCATCAATATAAACCTGGGCGTACTGAGAAAATCCAAAAGTGGTCTTCACTGGCAGAAAGTGAGCCGCTTTCGTCAGTCGATCCACAATCACCCAAATAGAGTCATACCCTCGACTAGTCCTGGGTAGACCCACAACGAAGTCCATGGAGACCTGCTCCCACTTCCACTCACGGATGGGCAAAGGCTGTAACTCGCTGGCTGACCTCTGGTGCTCGGCCTTGACTTGCTGACAAGTCAGGCATCTCGACACAAAGTCTGTAATATCCTTCTTCATCCCGTCCCACCAGTAAACCTCTCTCAAATCACGGTACATCTTGGTGGAACCTGGATGCACACTATATGCTGATCTATGTGCCTCCTCGAGAATGTCGCGCCTCAGCCCCTCTGAATCTGGCACGCACAGTCGAGTCCCAAATCGAAGTATCCCTTGATCATCAAGCACGAACTCAGAAACTCTGCCCTATCGAATCTGCTCAATGATCTCTAATGTACGGGCATCGCCGGACTGTGCCTTGTGGATACGGTCAAGTAGCTGTGGGCGTGCTCTGAAATGGGCCAGCTGTCCCCCTGTAGGAGTAAACTCGAACTGCACTCTGCTGTCACATAAAACCTGCCAATCCGCCGTCGACTGCATCTGTACTGCGCTCAAACAAGATAAGCTACCTCCGGGCCTCCTACTCAAAGCATCTGCCACCACATTCGCCTTGCCCGGATGGTATAGAATCTCGCAGTCATAATCCTTCACCAACTCCATCCAACGGCGCTGCCTCAGGTTCAGGTCTCGCTGCTGGAAGATATACTTCAAACTCTTGCGGTCAGTGAATATCTGACACGACTCACCGTATAGGTAATGTCTCCAGATCTTAAGTGCAAATACCACTGCAGCCATCTCTAAATCATGGGTGGGGTAGTTCTGCTCGTGTTTCCTCAGCTGCCGAGAAGCATACGTGATAACTCTGTCGTGCTGCATCAATACACATCCCAGCCCCACTCTAGAAGCATCACAATATACCACGAACCCGCCTGATCCTGAAGGCAATGCTAACACTGGTGCAGTAGTCAGACGAGTCTTCAACTGCTGGAAGCTATCCTCACATGCCTGGGTCCAATCAAAAGGAACCCCCTTCCGGGTCAACCCGGTCAAAGGTGCAGCAATGCGGGAGAAATCCTGGACGAAACGTCGATAATAGCCGGCCAGACCTAGAAAGCTGCGAACCTCAGTAACTGATACTGGTCTAGGCCAACGCTGAACTGCCTCGATCTTCTTCGGGTCCACGCAAATACCGTCTCTCGTCACCACATGACCCAAGAAGTCGACACTGTCTAACCAGAATGCGCATTTGGAAAATTTGGCAAACAGCTGATGCTCCCTCAAAGTCTGCAATGTGATACGTAAGTGCTGCTCATGCTCCTCCCGGCTCCGAGAATAAACCAAAATGTCGTCAATGAACACAATGATGAACTGATCGAGATACGGCCTGAATACGCCGTTCATCAAATCCATAAATGCTGCTGAGGCATTGGTAAGCCCGAACGACATCACCAAGAACTCATAATGACCATATCGAGTACGGAAAGCGGTCTTCGGAATATCCTCCTTCCGAACCAGCAACTGGTGATAACCTGATCGTAAATCAACCTTCGAGAAAAACCCTGCACCCTGGAGCTGATCAAATAAGTCATCAATGCGGGGTAGGGGATATCTGTTCCGCACAGTAACCTGGTTCAGCTGACGATAATCAATGCATAAACGCATGCTTCCGTCCTTCTTCTTAACAAACAAGACGGGAGCACCCCAAGGTGACACACTCGGTCGGATAAGCCCTTTGTCCAGCAAGTCCTGTAACTGATCCTTTAGCTCTTTCAGCTCCGCCGGGGCCATCCGATAAGGCGGTATAGAGATAGGCCCCTTCCCAGGGATCAAGTCAATACAGAACTCAATCTCGCGTTCTGGTGGCAGACCCGGCAGCTCGTCAGGGAATACATCAGGAAACTCTCTCACAACAGGGACCTGGTCCAACGGAACCTCTGTGGAGCTAGTATCACAAACATAAGCTAAGAATCCCTGACACCCTTTTCTCAAGAGCTGACCAACACGAAGAGAAGAAATCAAGCTGGGAAGGGTAGCACTACGATCTCCCTGAATAATAAGAACCGGCTCACCAGGAAAACTGAATCTGACTGCTTTTTCACGGCAGTTCACGGATGCATAACAGGTGGCTAGCCAGTCCATACCAAGAAGAACGTCAAAGTCTAGCATATCGAGGAGAATCAAATCTACTGAAGAATCTCTCTCCCCGATACGAACGGAACACGATCGGTACACAAAACGGGCAACAAAAGACTCACCTACCGGGGTAATAACGACAAGCGGCTGATCTAACGGAGAAGACTCTCAGCCCAACCTCGGTGCAAAGTACGTGGATACATAGGAATGTGTGGAGCCTGGATCAAATAATACCCGTGCATCAAAAGAACATACTGGCAGAGTACCTGTCACGACGGCATTGGATGCCTGTGCATCCTGAGGAGTCAACGCGAACACTCGAGCCTGTCCACCGCTAATAGCTGGCTGTCCTCTGCCTCTACCTCGGCCTCTGCCTCTGCCTCTGTCGCCTCGTCCTCTTGGAACTGGACCGCCACGCCCACGGCCTCTAGAAGCATCTGGCTGGCGTGAAGCATCATCAGGAGTAGGAAGTAAAGCTCTCTGAGAAGGTGGTGAGGGTGGTAAAGTCACATGCGGGACTGTCGCCGCGCCCTGACGTCCCTTGGTACAGTCTCTGATACGGTGGTACTGACTCCCACACCAAAAACATCCTGGAGACGACTGCTGGGTCTGTGGATATGAGCCAAATAACTGACCTCGTCTCAATCCTCTGCCTCCGCCATCTCCCGGAAATAATCTATCGCGGTGCCTGCCCATCTGCCGCTGAGATGGCGTATCAGTACGGATCCTCTTCGGCCCAGAAACGAACGGAGTCTCGGAAATACACTCCTACAAAAGTAAGGCTGCATCCATCGCGGCTGCGTATGTATCAAAGTGCTGGGTGCCGATGGCAAGGAATAGCTGTGTATCAAGCCCTCGCACAAACCACTTTATTCTCTTCTCTTCCGTGTCGACTAGGTACGGAGCATATCGAAACAACTGGGTAAACTGTATATCATACTCCGACACTGTCATCCCAGGAGTCTTGCGCAAAGACTCAAAACTACGGGCTCGAGCATCTCGGACACTCTCCGGAAGAAAACGGGCAAGAAATGCAGATGTAAACTCATCCCAGGTCATAGAAGGCAGACCTGCAGCCCGGCCTCTCTCTACTGAATCGTACCATGTCTGGGCAAGACCCTCCAGACGAAAACTCGCAAACTCCACCAATCTATCATCAGAACACCTCAACGAACGGCAAATCCGAGCCATCCTATCAAGAAATGCCTGTGGGTCCTCTGTCGCATCAGTACCGGTAAAAGCTGGAGGTCTTAATCTCATGAACTCCTGTAGTGAAACAGGGATAGTCTCCGTAGTAGCAACAGGAGTGACCATCTGTGCAGCAGGTACGATCGTGGTCTGTGCGGTGGAAGGAACGTTCTCTGATCTCTGTGCCCGGCTGGACTCAACTAAAGATCCTATCATCTGCCGCAACTCTTGCATGCCGGCCTCTGATCTGGCAATACGGTCAGGATAAGGCAGATCAGTATGACCCTGAGGGGTAGGCGTATCCTCCCGCTCGATCCTTGCCTCGGACGGGCCCGCCCGAATCTCATCCCTAGCGGCAGCCCGCTGAGCTCTCGTAGTCTTTGGCGGCATCGAAGCTGGAATAAGAAACAGGACCGATAAGGACATTGCAATTGAATCAAGAAATGCATGGAATCAAGAAAGGAAATACAAGCAATTATGTCCTAAGGTTACTTAGGCGGAGTACCGTATCGTAAGTATGCCGCGGATCATACCCACGCTACGCCACTCTGCTTAAGTCACCTACTCCATCTACCAAGGTCGTCCTACACTCAGAAAGGTAAAACCTACGCTCTGATACCAACTTTGTCACGACCCGAAAGTACGGAACGCGACTGGCACTTAGAGTACGAGACGTCTAGAGGCGTACCGTAACCTAAGTCAGCCAAAGCCCAGAAGAATCTAAACCAAAATCAAAAGAGAGTGAAGGAAACCTTTAATGAAAACGATTTTCAAATCAATTAAGTTGCAAAGAATCCCTTTTAAGAAAACATCATAAATTTCAGAAAATTTCGGCAGAGTCTCCCCTGTATTTTCTATCCCCCAAAATGGGTACAACAAGATAATAAACCTGTAATCATAAAATGGCATCCCCAAGCGGGAGCTAGCTCTTCACCCAAGGCGGATCACAACCACATGCAATATAATAGTAATATCAAGAAAAGAGCATAAAGAAACGCAAAATACCAGAAAACACACGTCGGCTCAAGTGAGCTCGACCCAAAAGAAACCACAAATATACAAATCTCTCAGTCTCATCACTAGGTCGCATATACAATATAAAGTGGTAGATGGAGAATACTAGATACAATGATAAAGCAAAAAGAAATAAAGTATACTCGCAACCCACCTACGGGCGATGTCGCGAGTCTGAGCAAAAGAAGCTGATGATAAGATAGCCCGCCGCTACAAGGGTGACGGGTCCGACCTGCAAGACACTGTGGCACAACGGGGGTGAGTTGCCAGCTCGTGAGTAAATATAACAACTAATAAGGCAATCTTAAGAATGCACGCAATGCACCACAACATGCATGTCCATATGCGATATAATATCTATAGTATGCATGCACAGGTATGCAATGTCATTATTAAGACTTTAAGTGTTTTAAATGCTAAGGGTATTGAATTCTTAACTTTAAAAAAATGAGTATCTGCATAATAGCTAAGTACCATCAAGAAACATCTGAAAACCCGTGTCAAGCATCGACACCAAAAAGGAATCATATCTGTCTCAATATCGGGCTCCGTCAGTCCGGATCGGCCCATATCATAAATCTCACGACAACGGTCGGTATCCTCCGGATATCCGCCGCGCCAGACATCACCGGTAGGTAGTCCTCCCCTGCCAGGCTCATCGTCTACAACTCGATCTTCTTGCCCCGGGGTACCATACCGGGCCCACCATGTACCCGAGACGGTTCATCCACTCCTCGAATCGGGTCTCGAAATCCAACAGAAAACATGAAAACTCATGGTGGACGACACATACATCACGAGAAAACCGCAACTTTTGTTTTGAAAATGATAAATATAAGGTTTTGTTAAATTCTTGCGGTTTTCCCCAAAAATCCAGAAATCGCAGCAATACTGAAATCCTCAAGAAAATCATAATGTCCAACATGTTATATATGATAAATGTCCATGCTATCAATATATGTGATGTGAATTTTTTCTAGAAATCTATGTAAATATGATGATGATGCGAGGTATATACATGCTATGCAAATTCATATATCAAGTATGAATGCAAGTGGCGATATCATGATAAACAGATTCTATAGTGCGTGTGGCATGGCATTTACCAAAGGCGTGTGTGTCACATGAATAGTGCGCGTGCAACAGAAGCCAATGGTAAGGTGTTGGTGTCCTACGAAATGATATAGCATAAGTATAGATGAATGTCCATGCAGTTTAATATACTGTTCGCTATAAGGGTATGCAGTGTACATGAATGGATAAGCTAGCTAACACAATAATTCTTGCAAAAAGTAGGGTAATCCTAACCAGGGGGGGCGCCTCGCGCCATTCAGACGATTCCCCCATAGATGAATACATCTACTCACCTGAAATCCCCGCTAATCCGTTCCGGCCACCGCCTTGCCTTTTCGCGCCGTGTCCGAAGTTTCCCCGACCGATCCTATATTTGCACAATATCAAGCATAAGATTATAAAACCTAACACAATGCAAATCACAACATACAATTATCCACGCTCCCGTAATAATCATAGCATGCACTCGGTGCGCGGAAAAACGCATGAAAATCGCTAACCTATAACTAGAATCGTCATTTCGGGAAAATCGACTAAACTACAAACCGACTAGACGAAACCCCGCGTTCGCTCACTCTAATAGTCCTATACGAAGCTAAATATATCGCTAACATAACACAATTTGATCGCATTCTAATTTCTACAAAAATCTAGTAAGCGATTTTCTAGCCGATTCGATACAAACATCGTAATTTGTCGATTTAGCAAGCATATCATTACACAATTAACCATTCTAATCAATTATATAACCAAAACCCTAACTTAATTTTTTTTACAACCATGTTTCAAACCCTAACTCAACATCAAAACCCGTTCTTGATTTTTCCAGACAACCAATTATAATGAAATTAACACTTTAAACATCTAATTTAGCATAAACAAACTACAAATTAGCAACTAGTTTAGGATTTTACCTTACAAGTGGAAACCTAGCATGATCAAGTCACCAAGAAAGCCTCCTTTCACCATGTTTTTGAACAAATTTGGGTTGAGAGAGAGTGGATTAGGGTTTAGATTTGAATGGTTTAATGAAATTGTGGATTTTTATTGAATTTTTGCATGAAAATGAAGCAAAAAAAGAAGTGAGAAGAGGGGGAAACCTGCAGGTGAGGGGTCGGCTGCAGCAAGGGAGGGAGATGAGGGAATTTTGGAGAAGTTTCTAGTTCAATTCAACATCATATGTTATCATTTCATGCTTTCATGTCAACCTTTTTACAAAAAAAACCCATTTTTCATCATTTTTTTCATAATTTTCCCATCCTAAAACCAAAAGTTTGCAAGACATGATATAATTTATTAACACCATATTTTAGCTTATAAAGACTCCTAATTAAGAAATTTACCCAATTAAATTTGTATTTATCACTAATTTAATGTATTTAAAAACGCTTAAAATAATAAAAAAATAATTAATTACGAATTTTTTTTTATTTAACTAGAAAATTAAAAGTGACATTTTAGTGACAAAATTATAGCAATATCTTATCTAATTTTTGTATAATTAGGTCTACAATGAAAAATACCTATTTTGACTTTTTACGGAAAAAGCCGAAAAATTAGCCGATTACCGAAAAACTGCCTAAACGATTTTCGAAGGGTTACACTAACCTTTAACCTAAAGCCTTGGTTGATTCTCTACACGAGTTAAGCATGAGGGCTTAACTCAACCATGGTGCCATTATTCATTTGGATAAGTTTCATTTTGGATAATAATTCATATGCTTCTTTCTTCTTCTTCATCTTCATCAAGCTAACAAAAGCTTGAGAGCTCCAATGGTGCAATGAGAAAAAGAGTGAGAAATCCAATACTAAAGTGAACCCACTTCCTATTTCATCATCCTCTACCACTTGCCATGTAGTATAGGGTGTTCTCTTCATAATGTTTTTGACCAAGTGAAGGAAAAGCTTGAGTTTGAGTCTCCCCGACGTAGATCATCTTCGGCCTCGAAGTCAATGACCTAGCCCGATCATTTCTCCGACGAAACCATTGCTAGAGTCCAGGATTCGATGATCGCAGTGGAGGGACGTCAACACGGAGCTAAAGAAATGGTGGAGCGGATCTACAAAGGTTGTAATCCCTTTCACTTAGCAATAAAGTTGTTTACTTGCTTGCTTTTCGCCTTTACTTCTAGTTAACGATCTTTCTAAGGGTTGTTCGGCACCTAGAAAAATTTTGTTTGACATGGTTGATGCCTTGTGGAACCTCCTTAGTTTGTCTAGGAACCCTACAACCTAAAGCAGTACACGATGATAAAGATAAACCAGATAGCATAGTATCATCTTGAGTAAGACTGTCCTACCGGCATAGGTCCTCCCTCAATCATTGAAATCACGTGCCTGTGATCCAATAATTGACTCTGAGAGTACTATATCCAACACGAAGTGTGCTAGCAGACGTGTCCAAGGTGTTGTATAGAATGTTTATGATCACTTTGTCTCTTGCATCCATTGCTTGGATGGAGGTTGAAGGTGTTGCCATTAATGGAGGTTATGAGCTAGAGGAAGAAGAAGGAGGAGAAGCTTTTTCTTTTGTGTTTTCTATGATAAAATGAGAGAGAGTTGAAACAATAATATAAGAGCGCACCTCCTCATGGCAGCCCTTCTCTCTCTCCACTTATCATATAATCACAAAACCATCATAAAATGTGACACATGCATAAGAAAAGAGAACATGAGTCATCACTTGTGCATGTGTCACAATTAATTATCTTAATCATGATATATAGCTCACAATTTCCATTTACAAACATTAATCCAAATGTTTACAATAATAAAAAGATACGGCAACATGTAAAGTAAACTAGTGACGGATCACAAGGATACCCCTCACCTTTATATACATACCTTCACCAGCATTCCAACTGAATGCGAATGCGATGAGACTAAAGTAATCCAACAAATCCAATACTAGGATCCGGCTTAAACCAAAGCCCACTTGTATGATCTGTCCGATCATGATCCGTGCAATACTGCACGTATTGATCGAACCCTGCCATATATCCATACGGCCTCTACGACGTTTCGCCCGAAACTTGAGAAACTGTCTGTGAGGGAATATAAAGACTCGTCAATACATTGGCTGTGGATTTAACCACTAGCACGTCAGAGGTACTAGCTGTACGTAACGGGCTACCAGGTATTAACCAAAAGGGAGATCGATGAGCGAACTCATCCTGACACCCTACTGAGCCTGTCAGTGACAATATCTATACAGTCCGGTCCGTTCGTCTATGAGCATCACATGGCGGGCCTAGGGGGTTGGTAAAAGTCAGGCCCCCAAAAGCGGTACAAGTCGTGTCGGAGTGTATCCCAGAACACCCTGAGATACTACTGGAATACCTACCCGTAAATCTCCTGCCTTGGCCAAGAACTTCGTGTAATGGCTCTCCTAGACACAGCGCGATCTCACCCCCAATACCGGGAGAGGCGAAACCTCTGCCGATCCGCTCACTGCCTCCATGTGGCTCGGGACTGTACCCAACTAAAACTTGTTTGCACGACTCCTTTGAGCCGTGGTAGGGTAGTAATCAAAGCTCAGTAGGAACTCACACGAGACAATTGACGATCTCAGGTCGATGAACTAACCTGTACACATGTTACCAGGGAACTGCTATCTGGTGTCAGGTATAATACCAACTAACATGTTCCCGACGAGTCCTGTCTGGTGTACTCATAACCCAATGAGCACCTGTATACATCTTAGGTGAACCAACTGACACCAATGGCTTGTGAGACCGGCCACTGCCTCTTGTCGGGGTCTCGACTGTATACACTAGTCTACTCTGGAGTATCGATGCCCTGTCTCGAAAACTCCCACGTCTAGGGACCTTTTAAGGATGTGCTTATAGACCCTAGCTCCCACGTATATGATCGCCATCATACTGCTGGCAGTCAAGCAAAAATCTTAAGGGCTCTATCAATGTGTAATAGTGATCTGTAAGGTCACCTGAAGCAGTACACGATGATAAAGGTAAACCAGATATCATATTATCATCTTGAGTAAGACTGTCCTGCCGGTATAGGTCCTCCCTATCATTGAAATCACGTGCCTGTGATCCAATAATTGACTTTGAGGGCACTATATCCAACAAATACAATATGGTGCAACAATGCACAGCGTAAAAACCTAGTGCAACAATTGCACAAAATACAAATCGGGTGCAACAAGTGCACGGAAATGCATCAATAACTCAAATGCGTATATAAAGCAACACCGAGTGTGCCAAGGTGTATAAAATCATAAACGTGTGCAACTGCGTGCACAAAATACGTATCCATGCACTGCAAGCACATGTAAGCTATCCCGAGTGGAAAAACCAAATCGAGTGGATACACCTGCACAAAAATCAAATCAGCTGTATGCAATCCATGAAATCATAAACATGTGCAGCCAAGGCACAAAACTGAATCAAGTGCAATAAACCTGCACAAATCATAAATCAACACAATGGTGTATAAAGCATATCTCTAGTGCAATAACTATGCACAAAACGTAAATACTCAGTAGGTGCAGCCATGGTGCATGATAACAATACTATAAAGCCCAATCATCAAAACTCAAATCCAAGTGATATAAGCGTGATATTCAGATCACAATGCAAATCGCAACGAAATACATTGAGGTACACCTCCTACAATGTCGAAAGGTGTCGGTACGCCCAAAACTGGCAGAGCAAGAACATCCGCTGCCTCCTGCTCACAGTCCGGCATCTTTTGCCTTTGGGTCTTCATTTCTCTATGGATTACCAATATTACATTCCATTGGCTCGTCGGCCAGGTTCGGTGTACTAACAGAAACGATCTGCTCTAGCATATCCTCTAAAGATCTCTGGCCAATTATTATGGTCGCTCATAACATATCCCATCAATGATGCCGAACTCTGGTCTCCTTGGTGTGCGTAATACAACTGATCCTGGGTCCAGGTCTTCTCGTATAGTACTCCAGAAAGGATCTGTCGAAGTATCTCCCAAATCTTTTTTCCGCCGAACTGCCCGGAAGTCATCATCTTTCACTAAATCTATTTCTGGTTCCGTAACGGCTTCATACTCATCACGACTCCTTCTGGAAGATATATCCATGTACAACACCTCTGCATGCGTATCACATCTCTGATGTCAGCGGAGTGGAACGTCATCTCGTCACGATCTTTTACGAACCTCTTACTCCACTCTTCTCTAATGTCGACTGCTTCGGACTCGTCTCTTCGTGGCTGAATGGAATGTGCTCCAACGGCTATACTCGTATCTGGAGTCTTCCAAGTAATGTATCCCATCACATGATATCTGAATGAAGTCGAACCTTTCGATCGATTCTTCAAAGTTCCATAATCCCCCAAGAGCTCAATATCTTGAGTACAGTTTAATAGTATCGAGTACATGCCACAGCACCTGTGGACCAACCGTAGAAGGGCAAATCCAAGCCTCATTAATGGCACCGCCTTACTGCCGCAAACCCTTAGGTTCAAAGGCCTTCCTTAGTCATTATGTCGAGTTAGGATTTCATTCTTCTAGAGGGTCCATAGCATTACTTGCATTTGTCTCTGAATACTTTAAACTTGGAAAATGGGCTCCTGATATTTGATCTTCTCTATCGACTACCAACGTATCTGTGTGAAGTCTCCTCAAGCTGGAATCAATCTATCAGATGACCTCGCATCGGGGTAAGCGAACGAACCACATGTCCTAGTCATTCATCCTCGGGTGACTAGCGATCTTCTATCATATCTCTATGTATAAACTCGTGCTGCAACAGCTCCAACATCTGGGGTGATATCTTGTCATTCGCAGCAACAACTGAATCTGTCGTCCGCACGCTGAACAGTGCCATCAATCATCATGAATAGTCGGTGCATCGACGGTCTTCACATTCTGGCTGGCCTCTATCAGTGGCCCAATTCTCTGGTGCTGATCTGCACATCCGAGCAATCTTGTAAAAGCGATCCATCAAACGCTCATGGCGCGAAAACACAACTAAACGACGCATCTATCCAAATCGTATGTCCCTGGAATCACGCCCTGGTTAGTCCTCATCCGTTACGACCTCGTGCTGACCGCAACTCTAGCCGCAGCTCTCTCTGCCCATAGAATCGTGGTAACAAAATAATAACTGGTATTGATGAGGATAGATCATAGAAATGAATATAATACTGTGCAAAGAATTGTACATCCTAAGGCTTCTTAAGCAGAGTATCGTATCGTAAGTATGCCGTGGAATATACACACGGTACGCCACTCTATTTGAGTCACCTACTCCATCAACCAAGGGTCATCCTACACTCCGAAGGTAAAACCTAACGCTTTGATACCAACTTTGTCATGACCCGAAAAGTACGGAACATGACCGGCACTTAAACTACGAAACGACTCGAGGCGTACGTAATCTAAGTAAGCCAAAACCCAGAAATCCAAACCAAGAAAAGCAGTAGAGTGAAGGAAAACCAATTTTAAAGCAAGAAGTTTAACAACATAAGCCGAAATATGCATTTTTAAAATCTCAAGTCTTTTCTAAAAATTTCGGCAGGGTTTCCTTTATAAAAACTGACCCTAAACGGGTACAAACTTGATAAAGCATATATAATGAATAAAGGCATCCCCAAACGGGAGCTAGCTCTTCGTCAACTAACCGTCACAACCACGCAAGAAATATAATATACAATGCCAACGTGCGATGATCAAACTCAGGATAAAAATCCATCATCATCAAGAAAACCAGATGAAAGCCATATAATACAGCGCGCGACTCTAAGGTCAAAAGAATATACACCGGTCATCTATGTCTATCAAATAATACAAGTCTGGTTGATGGAGTTTTACTAGATACAATTGAAATAACAATTATACAATGGTGGTCCTGATGCAAAAGAACCCACCTACCAAAGCAATCACCCAGAAGGAACAGTGTACCAGCAAAGCCGCAACGAAACCTGTACGGCAAAACCTGCAAGGAACTGTGGCACAACGGGGGTGAGTTGCCAACTCGTGAGTAGAAAACACCACAGAGCAGAAATCGCATACATGACGCTATCCTAGGTCATATCAAGTAATATCCTCAATAAATATCCTGATCCAACTACACATAAGTGCAATACCACGTGCTCGTGTCAGTGCCTCAGATAGAAACATATCAGATATATAATGTATAAATGCATTACGAATGGAAACAGAATACATCATGAGTAAGACAATTGTTTTCTTTATTCAATGAGATTCATGTATGTATATAAATCGAATATCCTCAATGAAGTCCACAGAGAAATCAGTATCAAGTATCGACACAAAACATGAATCTCAATATCTTAAGCTCCGGCTATCCGGACTGGTCTGTATCATCAAATCGCAATATCTTGTAAGTCTATGTGCAACACCCCACGAGTTGCTGGGAGGCGGAAATATGAAAAACGATCTTGTTTTGAAGCATACATCGACTAACCGATGATCTTTGCTAAACGATAATTAACAACAACCATAGAGTTCTAAGCTACTATGTAAAGAGATTATACCTAACTATTCTAGTCCTTCGTCTTTGTGATCTCAACGTCCTCCTCGGCCTCCTTTCCGTAATAGAAGATCCACCCGAGTACCCTAATCCAAGCTACACCTCAAGACTTGAGGTAACTTTGTTTCTCTAGTTGCTAACCAAAGTAACTAAGATATTGTAGAGTTAGGTTATGGAGTGTTTAGTCTATCCTAATCCATGGTCTCAACTCATGAGTGGTAGGATTAGGGTTTGAAGAAGGAGTGCACTTGAGGAGAGAGAAGGTGGAGATAATAATGAGAACGAAAAGATCCTCACTTGAATATATCAAAATATAATGAATTATCAAATAAATGTATATAAATGATTATTCACCATGTTTCATTAATTCAACAAGAGTGATTCACTATGTGAGTCATTAAGCAATAAATGATGCATTAATGACATAGTGAATCATACTAATGAGTCACAATTTGCATTAAATGAAAATGCCACCTTAACCTCCTTAGTCACCCTTCTTCTAGAAGCTTCTCGGAAAATTGCGATAACGCCCCTCGCATCCGTGAAAACACGAAAAAACTGTAGACTGTATAAATCCAATAACCCGATACTAGAATCTGGCTTAAACCAAAACCGGCCAGTAAAAACTGTCCGAATGTCGTACGTGCGTTTAAACACGTATGCGTCCGAACCCTTTGTCGTAAAACCGTACGACCTCTATATCATTTCTCCTGGAGTTGGGAAAACTCTGTGTTTGACTCTAAAGAATCGACTACTACGCTGGCAGTGGGTTTAACCACAGACCGCAAGCGGCACTAGCTGTACGTAACGGTCCCCAGGTAGATGTCGATAAGAAGGCCGGCGAGGATACCCATCCGAACTCCTATTGTGCCTGTGCGTGACAATATCCGTGCAGTCCGGTCTGTTCGTCTAAGAGTATCGCATGTATGGTCTAGGGAACTGGTAAACATCAGACCCCTAATAACCGTACAAGTCGTGTCGGTATGGATTTATCACCATCCGAGAATCTACTGATCAATCTATCAGTAATTCTCAATCAGCCCTGGCCAGGGACTTATGGTAATGACCAACCGATCACTGTGCGATATCAACTCCCTATACCGGGAGAGAAGAATCCCTAACAGTCACTCACTGCCTCCACGTGGCTCGGGACTGTGCCCAACTAAAACCTGTTTGCACGACTCCTTTGAACCGTGGTAGGGTAGTAATCAAAGCACAGTGGGAACTCACACGAGACAAATGACGACTTTAAGTCAACGGACTATCTGCACACATGTCACCTGAGAACTACTATCTGACGTTAGGTATAAATACCATCCAGTCAGTTCTCGACGAGTCCTGTCCAGTGTACTCACACCCAGTGAGCATCTGTATACAATCTTAGGTGCATTCCACCAATAGCTGCGGGACCAATCCATCGCCCCTCCTCAGGGTCTAGATATGTATACACCAGTCTACTCTGGAGTATCGATGCCCAGTCTCGACACTCCTGCGACCAGGGACATCAAAGGATGTGCCTATTGACTATCCAGCTCCCACTAGTATGACTGCCATCATAAAGCCGGTAGTCAGGCAAACATCCTAAAGGCTTTATCAATATGTATATGTATATGAATACTACCCAAAATATATCAAATGTTAAGATAAAGACAAACCAAATAGCATACTATTATATTAAGCAAGACTATTATGTACATACATATCACAGTATCCTATACAATGATGGCCTCTAGGGCATATATATCCAACAATCTCCCACTTGCACTAGGGCCTATTATTGGCGCAATGAGTACCCACTGTCTTCACTATATCCAGTTTCTGGAGTACCGCATGCCCAACATCTCAAACAGCCTCTCGTACTGAACTTGAGGGATGGCCTTTGTGAATGGATCTGCCTTGTTGTCTTTTGTATCCACTCTCCGTACCTCGATCTTCCAACGATTAACGATCTCCCTGATCAGGTGAAAACGCCTTATGATATGCCTAGATTTCTGATGGGACCTGGGTTCCTTTGCCAATGCGATGGCCCCATTGTTATCACAATATAGAGGTATTGGATTGGCAATGGACGGAACCACATGAAGTTCAGAAATGAACTTCCTCATCCAGACAGCCTCTTTTGCGGCTTCACTAGCAGCTATATACTCAGCCTCCATAGTTGAGTCTGCGACGGTATCCTGTTTGCAACTCTTCCAACATACCGCCCCTCCATTGAGGGTAAGCACAAAACCCGAAATGGATTTAGAATCATCTTTGTCACTTTGAAAGCCGGAGTCGGTAAAAGCCTCTACCTGGAGGTCCCCATTATCGTAAATCAAGAACATCTCCTTAGTCCTTCTCAGGTACTTGAGAATGTTCTTCACCGCTATCCAATGTTTCTCACCTGGGTCAGACTGATACCTGCTTACCACACCAAGTGCGTAAGCTACATCTAGTCTTGTACATAACATCGCATACATTATAGATCCTACCGCCGAAGCGTAGGGCAAAATGCTCATGCGATCCCTCTCTTCATCAGTCTTTGGAGACATCTCTTTAGAGAGGGTGATCCCGTGACAAGCGGGCATATTACCGCGCTTGGAATCTTCCATACTAAATCTCTTTAGTTTAGTGTCAATATACCTGGACTGTGAAAATCCCAACATTCTATTAGATCTATCACGATAGATCTTAATGCCCAAAATGTAGGTTGCATCACCTAAGTCTTTCATGGAGAATTTCTGTGACAAGAAGTGCTTTACTGATTGTACCATATGGACATCATTCCCTAATAGTAGTATGTCGTCGACGTACAAAACGAGGAAGACTACTGCTCCTTCTACAATCTTCCTATAAATACATGGTTCATCTACATTTTTGATAAAGTCAAACTCTTTGACTGTCTCATCAAAGCAGATGTTCCAACTTCGCGATACTTGGTATAATCCATAAATGGATTTAAGCAACCTGCACACTCTTCCGCTGCTCCCACTGTCTAAGAAACCTTCTGGTTAATCCATGTAAACACTCTCTTCTAAATGTCCATTTAGAAAAGCTGTTTTTACATCCATCTGCCAGATTTCATAGTCATGGAAGGAAGCAATGGCAAGCAGGATCCGAATGGATTAAAGCATAGCTACAGGTGAAAAAGTTTCATCATAGTCCAATCCTGGTCTTTGACGAAAACCTTTTGCAACGAGTCTAGCTTTGTAGGTTTCCACTTGTCCAAGTTCACCAATCTTCTTTTTGAAGATCCATTTGCATCCAACTGGTTTCACCCCAGGAGGATCAACTTCTAAAGTCCATACTTTATTGGTGTACATGGATTCCATTCGGATCTCATAGCATCCAGCTACTTCATCGAGTCAATACTCATGATATCCTGCTGAAAACTAGTAGGCTCATCATCGTCGATGATGCAATCCTCTCGATCCCCATCTAGAAGAAAACCACAGTATCTCTCTGGAGGATGAGAAAGCCTACTAGATCTGCGGAGTGGCGTTGGTTCGTCATGTTCTATTGAAATCTGAGGTTCTTCTAAGTCCTCGGTAGCAGTTTGAGGTTCTGGAATTTCTTCCAGCTCTACCTTACTCCTAGTAATTTCTTTTGCAAGAAATTCGCTCTCTAAGAAGACTATGTGGCGAGCGACAAACACCATTTGTTTTTCAGTGTGGTAGCCCATGTACCCCCTTGAATGTTTGGGGTATCCTACAAACTTGTACAAAACCGACCGTGACTCGAGTTTGTCCGGTTTATGCTTTTTAACATATGCCGGACACCCCCATATCTTGATATACTTGAGATATGGTCTCTTGCCGCTCCACATTTCATATGGAGTGGTAGGCACATACTTAGTTGGAACTCTATTCAATAAGTATGCCACTGATTCTAGAGCAAATCCCCAGAAGGAAAGTGGCAACTCAGCACTACTCATCATTGAACGCACCATATCTAATAGCGTGCGATTCCTCCTTTCTGATACACCATTATGCTGAGGTGTATAAGGCGGAGTAAGCTGAGAGAGAATTCCATTCTCTTTTAAGTATTCAAAGAAACTGGTACTTAGGTATTCTCTACCTCGATCAGATCGAAGTGTCTTGATGCTTTTACCAGTTTGTTTCTCTACTTCATTTTTATACTCCTTGAACTTCTCAAAGGTCTCTGATTTATGTTTCATTAAGAACACATGTCCATACCTAGAGAAGTCATCAGTAAAAGTGATGAAGTAGGAGTGACCGCTTCGCGCATGTGTAGACATTGGACCACATACATCACTGTGTATAAGTCCCATGAGTTCAAGAGCTCTTGCTCCGTGTCCGGAGAACGGAGATTTGGTCATTTTTCCTTTGATACATGATTGACAAGTTGCATATGATGAATATTCAAACGGATTTAGATATCCATCTTTATGTAACTTAGTCAACCTTGTTTCGTTTATATGACCAAGTCTACAATGCCATAAGAAGGCTTGATTTGAATCTGTAGCCTTTCTTTTAAGTGTGTTTTGAATATTGAAAATTCGAGGTTGATTAAGTATGTATATGACATTTTCCAGTGTGCCATACCCAATTAGTTCTTGATTTAGGAGAATGTTTATGACATTACTTTCAAGCGCAAAATAATATCCTTCATTAGACAACAAAGATACTGCTATAATATTACACAGCATACTGGGAATACAAAAACAGATGTACAACACCAAAATGTGCCCACTAGTCAACCCTAGGTGATACTCCCCTATTGCAATAGCATCTACATGCATTCCATTGCCCATCCGTAGAGTCATATCACCTACCCCAGTACTCTACTATATTTCAGATCCTGCAATGAATTACAGATGTGAGAACCAGAACCGGTATCAAGTACCCATGAAGTAGAGTTTACTGAAAGACAATTTTCAATTACGAACACACCTGAAGCAGAAGCAACTGCTTGCTTCGTGTCCTTTGCCTTGAAGGCCATACAGTCCTTCTTCCAGTGCCCTTGCTTGTGACAATAATGGCATTCGTTTATATCCGCTTTTACCCTTCCTGCCTTGTTCTTTCCCTGCACCTTCTTGACCCCACCCTTCGGTTTGGTGGCTTTCATCTTCTTCTTCCCTTTAGCTTTCACTTTAGATTTAGAAGAGGATGATTGGCCAACATACAGAATGGGGGTCTTCTCCTTTTTCAAGGTGGTCTCTGATACCCTCAACATGTTGAGGAGCTTTGGAAGATTAGCTTCCATTTCGTGCATGTTGAAGCTAAGAACGAACTGAGAGAAGGTGTGGGGAAGGGACTGCAAAATCAAGTCGATATACAAATCATTCTCTAGAACGCATCCCAGGTTTGCGAGTTTCTCAATGAGGCTGATCATTTTGAGGACGTGTCTCCTACAGGAGATCCTGGAGCTAACCTTATCTGGAAGAGTTTCCTTGGGGTCTCGTACCTTGCGATACGGGAGTGTTCTCCATATAATTCCTTTACATGGAGGAAGTTGGATACAATATCCATACTCTCGTGCTGTTTCTGGAGTTCATTGTTCATGGACGCCGACACGATAGACTTAGCTCGCTCATAATCCAGATCCCAAGTTTTGCGAACTTCCTTGTCCACAACTGAGGAATCTGGTCCAGGGATAAGGGGAGGAACAGCGGTGGTAACATATGCTACTTTGTCATAAGTCAGTGCAATGTTGACGTTCCTTAGCCAATCTTTATAGTTCTGTCCGGTCAGTATATTTTTCTCAAGTAATAGTTTTAGTCCTGTCATGGTAGCTGCTAGAGAGAGAGAAAAGAAAACACTCAGCATATGCTTCTTGCAAGTTTAGATTGATTATTAGTTTATCTAAACAGGATGGCTCCCACTGTTCCCTCGAATCCTTCTTCAAAACCTAAAAGAAGAACTAGTCAGGATTTAATCACACGTACAAAACTTGCTTAACCTTTTAGACAGGCTGGTGTTGGTACTTCGAGGGAGGTTTTCCAACGCTTTCACGAAGTTCCATAATTAAATAACCTCTTTTCCCTGGAGGCGTAGCCCCTCTAACACCTTTCTGGACACCTACTTGGTTTATAGCATTGATCGTTAAGTGAGAATGTTTCCCGAGAGTAATCCTACTCATCAGTGGGATCGGGATCCAACTATCATTGCATGATGCACTAGATGGAAGCCACTGTTCTTATCAGATTATTGCATTTTTATACCGCCCAATTTTTATCATATTGGTTATCGGTAGGTACTCTTGAGCCGTGTTTGCTAGTCAATTGCAGGATACAGGTTCTCGGCTCTTAACGGTGAAATTCATGGAAAAACACAACAAAATCCGGGTTCCTGCCAACCACAGATAAAACACGGGTCTCCGCTCTTTATCCGTCTGTTGCCACACACCAGTTTAAGAGACAAAATGGCAAATCAATGTCATCTTCATGCACAAGGCTCAATGGCAACACAAGATCTAAGAAATCTACGCGGAGCTCGAGGAAATCATGACTAAAAGATCCACATCAAATCATCTAGTGCTCAACAGAAATTCTGGAAAAATCGTGAAGCAAATCTGAGAAAAATCCTATGCCAGAATAAAGGACACAGCAAACCAGGGAAGCACCAAAAACCCCATGCCCCAATTCCACCATAGGGCCGCGGATCCGCGGCCAATAGGGGGTATAGGCCGCGGATCCGCGGCCATACTGGGTCTGCAGGTGATAGGTTTTCAGGGGTTGTTTGGTCTTTTCATGTTGGTTCAGAATGTTGCCCAAGAATTTCTTTTCCCTGCCTATAAATAGCCCAGAACCTTATGAAGCCAAGGGTGCTCAATTTGTATTTTTTCTAAGTTTTAGAATACTTGTTCTTCTTCCTCTTCTCATCTCTTCTCCATTGAAAAACTTGTAGTGAGCTTTTGTGAGTGAAGAATGATGAACAAAGAAGTTCCTTTTGTTATTATACTTGTCTTGTTGTCTTATTATTGCTTGTAATTTTCATTTGTTAACTTAGTTGTTGTTATTTTTTGTTGTTTCTTTCTTTTCTCTTTTCCTTTATCCTTAAACAACCATGATGCTTACGCTTGATCCTTGCCGAAGTAAGGTCGCAAATAGCTAGTTGTTATCTTCTAATCTCCTTCTTTCTATCTTCCTCTTTTGTGTTATTTTCTTTTCCGTATAATGGGTGAGTAGTTTCATACTTGTTAGGGTAGGATAAGGGAAGTTTGAGAGAAGGAAATCTCTCTCACTCTTTCCTTGCCCAACATCTTAAATCGACTCCCGTTAATTGAACCACAATCCTCTCCTTACGGCACCCTATCCTACATGATAGCGGTGATTCCGTAGTGAGACCGGTTGTGGTTGAATTAACCGGAGGTTATGGCTAAGAGCCAAGAACGGACGGACAAGCACCAAAAGGAAGAACTTAAGCGTTGGAAAGCCTAGCTTATACTCGCAAGTTCCTTCCTAGTCGTGCTAATCCCCGTTGTTGCCGATTACCGTAACACCGATATTAAGAGTGGCAACGAAAGAAGTGAGAGACTCCTAACTCAAACTAACATAATCCTAACCCTAACAACCTCTCTTTACATATCATTTTAACACTTAGTTAATCGCAAACAAACCTGGAAAATTGGACTTAACTCGTTAAAGCACATAGAAAAAGATTCCCATCTCCCTGCGGACGACCCGTACACAACCGGCTAGCTACAAGCGAAACCGTTTTGATTGCGGTAATTAACTAAACTTGAACACGCAGAATCTCTACCAATCAAATGGCGCCGTTGCCGGGGAGACGGTGGTTTATTTCTTTGTGTAATTTCGGGTTAATTTGTGAATATAAAGCTAACCGAAAAACAAAACAAAACAAAAAATATACATTGTAAAAAACCATTTTGTTATTTTTGATTAGTTTTTGTGCAAGTGTGCAGGATAATACGGAGTTCGAGTTCAGTGCCAAAGACGTGGGATATTCGAAGTTCAAGTTCAGTGCCAAAGATGTGGGAAGATAGACCCACATCTCGCGGCTACACCGCGACGGATCGAAACGAAGCAAACGGTCTACTGTAAGATTCTGGAGCAGTTCTAGTGAACAAATCAAGATTCAGGACATACAGACAAGTAGAGGACAGCCACAACAGCACACACCAGAAATTTGTAGCCCCGATCCCTCCCTACAGCCGCGGAACCGCGGCCTTAGCACTTGTTTGGCCGCGGAACCGCGGCCATTTGTTGGCTTCAGTGGCCCAAATTTTTGGTAACTCTCTATCTCCTCTTCCCTACTCTTCTGGACTCCAATAAACTGTGTTTTCTGCAGTATTCTTTGCGCAAATTCTCTTCCCCTTCCAATAAACTGTTCTTGTGCAGGATTCTTTGCGCCGCGCTAAAAAAAAAAATGGTTGCAGTTGATTTGTTACCGCTTTGCATTCATTAATACGGACTTAATAGGCTTGAAACCAATTCAGATTGGGTGGGGATTTCATCACCCTTCCCAGGACCCCAGAAATCACAAAAAGCATATGCATTGTCCATTGTTAAATTAAAAAATACTAGACTAAGCCCTAAGGACTTCGCGCTCAATAGGACAGAGAACTAGTTACAGGCATCGGCCGTTTATCCTATCTGACTTTTGCGGTGTCTAGGCAAGTGTGTCGAAGGCTAGTGGTTATTTAATTAAGGAACTTCGCGAAAGCGTTGGACAACCTCCCACTTACCTGGCACTTACCTGGTCGCAATTGACGGAGAAGAGGCGGTTTGAGGTCCTATTTCTAGCCCTCTGGAACAGTTAGGAGCTGTCTAGCAGACTTAGGTGACCCTAGATCTAGGTGAGATTGTGCATATCTTTTTTGTGATTGCTTAAAGCCGTAAGTCCGTGCATATTTCTGTAAAGCTCTTTCTAAAAAAAAAAACAAAAAAGGAAAAAATCAAAAACTTTTATAAAAACTTACCCTTTGTTGCCAAATCCACTTTTCACCCACCACCCATCGTATTTCTCATTAACGTTTTCTTACCCTCACCTTCTCCGCTTTGACTATACTAAACTCGTTTAGTGTATGTCCGCTTGGACTCGGGACACTAGCGCCCGGCTAGTCCGCGTTACGTTAGTCGCTACCGACTACGCGATCGACTCAGACGTCGAAACTCCGTCCACTCCTCTTTCACCTTTACCTTTACCGGCCAACTCCGACGTTGACCGGAATTCTGTTCATACATCTTCACCTTCACCATCACCAACCTCTTCTTCCGCGATGTCAGGATTTAATCCGAACATCTCTTTGACAACCCTTGGATTGGCTCCACCTCCTACGGAGACCAATAACCCACCACCACCGCCTGTTGTAGCGCCGCAGCGAATCGCGCTCCAGGATCGTTTCTATCCCACTCGTTCTGCACTTTCCACCTGCCTTTCTCTTCCACCGGCCAATAGGGATAATTTTGAAATTAAGCCCCACTTCATCAATATGCTTCCACGATTTCATGGGCTTGAATCTGAAGATGCCTATATCTTCATCAATAAATTTCAAAACGTTTGTGCCATGATGAAACTACCCAACTGTCGGACGATGCTATACGTCTACGGGTCATTCCGTTCATTTTATGCGATCTTGCTGAAAAATGGCTGTATAGCACCGCTTCCCACTCCAAAACCAGTTGGGACGAGTTTGTAAAAGCGTTTCTAAAGAAATTTTATCCGAATCATAAAACCGTAAGGATCCGCAATGAAATCAACCAATTATCTCAGCTTCCTTCTGAACCCTTCTGGAAGTGCTTTGACCGGTACAAAGACCTTCTTGTTCAGTGTCCTCACCACGGTATAGAGAAATGGCAACTTTGCCAAACCTTATATGAGGGCCTGAACACAGCAATGAAGCAGTTGTTGGAAACCATCTGTCAGGACCACTTCCTATCAAAATCTGACGAGGAAGCGTGGCAATTCTTTGACGACCTTGCGGAGCAAACGCTACAATGGGAGAGCACCAGACCGACTTCTTCTTCTTCTACCTCCACTTCTACCGGTCAGTCTAGGGTAGGAATTCACCAACTTGATATCTCTATTGCGATGAAAGCTGAAATGGCTGCAATAACGAGAAAGCTTGAAGCGATAGAGAGCAAATTTTCTTCTCCTGCTCCTACCCCTAGTCTCCCCCTTCGTACCATTTGCGCTTGTTGTTCCGATCCTTCTCACTTAACCGAAGAGTGTCCTTACAATCCACCATCGCAAGGACATGATCAGGTTAATGCTGCATTTCAGCAAAGACCGAGGAATGATCTATACTCTTCCACTTACAATCCCGGTTGGAGGAACCACCCCAATTTCGCCTGGAATCAGAATCAGAATCAATTCCAAGGCAACAATTTCCAAAGGCCCCCTCCGCCGCAACAACAAGAGCAACAACAAACTCAATTTCAGCAGCCCTTCCAACCCAAACCTTTTCAAAATCAGTCGAACAACTTTGCACCCAACAATTCTTTTCCGCCAAACAATTTTGTTCCGTCAAACAACGATAAGGTTTCCTCTCTCGAACGAAGTCTGGAGGCGTTCGTTAAACAATCGACACAATCCACTGCCAACATCCAGTCTTCCATTCAGTCCTTAGTGCAACACACTGCCACACACGGGCAAAGCATCAAGACCATCGAGGCCCAGATTGCACAGCTGAATGCGGCCTTAAGCGAGCGAGAGAAGGGGATGCTCCCGTCCCAGCCACTCCCAAATCCCGGTCACCCACATAATGTACATGTTGCTCTTGAACAACAGAATCATAATATGAGTGCCGTGACCACATTGAGATCGGGAAGGATGCTGCAAAACAACATTGGCACACGGATCAACGATGACACCCCGGCCGCTTCTTCTTCTTCTTCTCCTGCTTCTTCGTCTTCTGAGCCTATTCTCCGTTCTTCAAAAGGCTCTCCTTCTTCTTCTTCTGCTCTGAACGGACCCACTTCTCACTCCACGAAAACACCTGTTCTGGGATCCGTTCCAACTCCACAATCTCCTCCACAAGCATTAGACTCAACCAATTTTAAAAACGTCCCATTTCCAAACCGGTTGAGGTCTAATAAACAAAATCCTCAAATGGAGAAGATTCTGAAGTTATTTAAGCAGGTTAACATTAACATTCCTCTTTTAGATGCTGTCCAACATGTCCCGTCCTACGCGAAAATATTAAAGGACTTATGCACGAAAAAGAGGAAGTCTCAGGTACCCAAGAAAGTTTTCTATGCTAGTGCTGTGAGTGATGCCCTTACCCAATCTTTACCACAAAAACGGAAGGACCCTGGCTGTCCTACGATTTCTATTACCATTGGGGATAAGAACATCAACCGCGCACTATTAGATCTTGGTGCCAGTGTTAACCTGCTTCCGTACTCAGTATACGAGCAATTAGGCGTAGGAGAGCTGAAACCCACACACTGTACTCTCCAAATGGCCGACCGATCGATCACCCATCCTAGGGGTGAGCAAGAGGATGTGTTAATCAAAGTCGGGGACTTCATATTCCCCGTTGACTTCATTGTATTAGACACACAGCCTGTAGCTAACCCCCGGAATCAAATTCCGGTGATATTCGGTCGTCCATTTCTTGCAACCTCAAATGCTGTGATCAATTGTCGCAATGGTTCGATGAACCTCTCTTTTGGAAACATGACAATTGAACTCAACATATTTAGGTTGGAGAATCAGCCCTCCGAACCTAATGCTCATATACTGGACGTCTGCTCGATCCAGGAGATCACCCCAGAAGAGTGTGAATTCGAGGAGTTTCTGTTTGATCACGATAACCTTGACGCCACTAGTGCGTTCCTCCTCGAACCTGCTGCTGTTTCTGTGCCCGACAACGACTACGAGTGTTTCACGTTCTTGAACGATCTTAGCCACTCGCAACCCGAGTTTGAATCCTTCGAATTTCCGGATGAGTTACCTGAACCATCCGACTCGGTGGCTTACACTCGTTTTGAACCTTTGCTGGAATCTTTTGAGTTCGAGACCGCTTCACCAATCTTGCCTTCCATCGTTTCACCTCCAACGCTCGAACTCAAGCCTTTGCCGTCTCACCTTAAGTACGCTTACTTAGGTGAGAACGAGACCCTCCCTGTCATCATCTCGGCTTCTCTAGCTCCAGAGCAAGAGAAAGCCCTTCTCGCGGTCTTGCACAGCAACATGCAAGCTTTTGGCTGGTCCATGGTGGACATCAAGGGGATTAGTCCCCTGATCGTTGAACATCACATTCATCTGATGGATGATGCCAAACCAGCCCGGGATCCACAAAGACGTCTTAATCCAGTCATGAAAGAGGCTGTGAAGAAGGAGATCGTAAAATGTCTAGATAGTGGTATCATTTACCCTATCTCTGATAGCCAGTAGGTTAGCCCCATTCACGTTGTCCCTAAGAAATCAGGTATAACGGTCATAACCAACGAGGAAAACGAGTTAATCCCTACTCGCACCCAAACTGGGTGGCGAGTATGCATTGATTACAGAAAACTCAACGCCGCAACGCGGAAGGACCACTTTCCGCTACCTTTCATTGACCAAATGCTTGAACGATTGGCCGGACACGAGTACTACTGCTTTCTTGATGGCTACTCCGTCTATAATCAGATTCCCATCGCCGAAAAAGACCAGGACAAGACCACTTTCACTTGTCCTTTCGGCACGTTTGCATATCGTCGCATGCCCTTTGGGTTATGCAATGCGCCCGCTACCTTCCAACGGTGTATGATGGGAATCTTCTCAGACATGGTAGAAAAATTTCTGGAGATATTCATGGATGATTTCTCCATCTTCGGCGATTCCTTCAACGAGTGTTTGCTGCATCTTGACGCTGTCCTTACCCGATGTAAGGACAAGAATCTCACTTTGAATTGGGAGACGTGCCACTTCATGGTGCGCGAAGGTATTGTCTTAGGACATATCATCTCGCAAAATGGCATAGAGGTTGACAAAGCAAAGATTGAGGTCATTTCCAATCTACCTCCTCCCCGATGCGTCAGAGATATCCGAGCCTTCCTTGGCCATGCCGGTTTCTATAGACGGTTCATCAAGGACTTTAGCAAGATTGCTAGGCCATTGACTCTTTTGCTGGCCAAGGAGACGCCATTCGACTTCAACTCGAGCTGTGTGACTGCATTCGAGTCATTGAAAAGCTCACTCACTTCTGCTCCCGTTCTTTCTTCACCTGACTGGACGCACCCATTTGAGATTATGTGCGATGCATCCGACTTTACCATTGGTGCTGTCCTTGGACAACAGATCAACAAGATGCCGCATGTAATCTATTATGCGAGCCGAACCCTGAACGACGCCCAACTCAATTATACAACAACTGAGAAGGAATTCTTGGCTGTTGTATTTGCTTTAGAAAAGTTCAGGCCCTACCTCATCGACTCTCCAGTCATTGTCTACACTGACCATTCTGCTCTGCGCCATCTTTTTGCGAAGAAAGATGCAAAATCTCGGTTAATACGTTGGATCCTCTTGCTTCAAGAGTTTGACCTTGTCATTAAGGACAAACGAGGATGTGAAAACGTAGTTGCCGACCATCTCTCACGACTTCCTTCTTCTCCTTCACTTCCAATTCCGATCAATGACGTTTTCCCGGATGAACATCTCTTGACGGTATCTTGCGAACCCTGGTTCGCAGATATTGTGAACTATTTGGCCACAGGGTTACTACCGACTGAATGATCAAGTCAGGACAGACTTCGCTTCTTATTCGAAGTAAAACACTTTTACTGGAACGAACCCTATTTGTTCAAGTACTGTCCCGACCAGATTATTCGTCGGTGTGTCCCTGACGAGGAATTCAAGAGTGTGCTGTCATTTTGCCACGATCAAGCGTGTGGCAGGCATTTTGGCCTTAGAAAGACAGCTGAGAAGATCATGCAATGTGGTTTCTACTGGCCACAACTCTTCAAAGACGCTCATGACTGTTGCAAGAATTGCTCCTGGTGCCAACACATGGGCCGGATATCCCGGAGGAATGAGATGCCGCTCCAACCAATCTTGGTTGTGGAGATTTTCGATGTTTGGGGGATAGATTTCATGGGGCCGTTTCCCAACTCTTTTGGGAACTTGTACATCCTTCTCGCTGTTGATTACGTCTCTAAATGGGTCGAGGCTGTGCCCAGCTGGACTAATGACAACAAGGTTGTCGTTAGGTTTCTTAAAGAAAACATTTTCTCCCGTTTTGGGCACCCCCGAGCGATCATTAGCGACAATGGAAGTCAATTCTGCAATAAGGCTTTCGAGGCCTTGATGCGGAAATATTCCATTAATCATAAGCTCTCTACGCCCTACCACCACCAAACCTGCGGGCAGGCCGAAGTTTCAAATCGGCAAATCAAGCAGATACTGGAGAAGACGGTTTCCAAGAACCGTAAGGATTGGTCGCTGAAACTCACTGATGCCCTTTGTGCATTTCGTACCGCTTATAAGACCGATCTTGGCATGTCTCCCTATCGGCTTGTATACGGAAAAGCCTGCCACCTACCTGTCGAAATAGAGCATCGCGCATTTTGGGCGTTAAAAGAACTGAATCTGTCTCTCAAAGATGCGGGCAGCCATCGGAAGCTGCAGTTGAACGAACTGAGCGAGCTTAGGGATGAGGCTTACGATAACGCGGTTGTCGTTAAGAATCGAACGAAGGTGTTTCACGACAAACACCTTTTGCGCAAAACCTTCGTACCTGGTCAGCAGGTACTGCTTTACGACACCCGACTTCACTTCCATCGAGGAAAGCTCAGATCTCGCTGGAAAGGGCCGTATTTTGTGCGGAATGTGTATCCGCAGGGCGCTGTGGATTTGGAGAATCCAAAGGACGGTTCATTTTTCAAAGTGAACGGACACCGACTAAAACCGTTCCTTAGCACCGAACCAACAGAGGAGCTCCTGGTCTTACAGGAGCTGGTTTACCCTGCATAATCTTCCTCTGCCTACCACCAAACTTCGGTTATCCAGCCAAGAACAGTGGACACTGTTCCAAATAAGTTTGGGGGTAAGTATATACCATTTTGTACATATTTGTGGATATTCTTTTCCATTCTTTTTCTTTTTCTTTTCTTTAAAAACAAAAACAATAAAAAAAAATTAATTTTTTTGTTTATCTAACCGACAATTTTGACCCTTCAAATGATCTCTTCATGCGATGACAGTGAGGACACTGTCCAGTTTAAGTTTGGGGGTATGCTCGGTACGCATTTCTTACCTTCGCATTCATATGTATATTTTGCATCTACATACTAAAATCCATAAAATCCATAAAAATCAGAAAATTTTCTAAAAACATAAAAACTTTTTGTCAAGTTAGCTAGTGGGAGGACTCTGATTCAACATTTCGACGGTTTTGTTTGATTAAATAAGAATAACTAAATCTTATGTTTAGATTTTGAAAACCTGAAAGATAACTCTCCTTTGAAGTTAACTATAGCTGATATACGTCTTTACATCACACTACACGTGTCGTGAGCTTTTGGGAATTAGATGACAAGTCTTGTATGTCGGAAAACTTTTAAATGGATCAATGATTTTCTGAGGATCAAATAGGTTTGTTCTGAAATAAGTAATATCAAGAATAGTTTATGAAGTAAAGCGAATATGAAAGAATGTTATTGATGCCTTAATTGGATCTAAGTCTGAAAAATAACCCATCTGGAACTTGATTGGGATGATTACACACCGAACCCATTAAACACGTCTTTTATCCAAAAAAATAATTGAATTGCCGGTTATATCTCCGTTCGTATTAAATCATCATGATTTTCATGCCAAACTGTCTTTTGTTTTTGGACCTAGGTAACTTGAGTAATTAAGTCCGCTGGGGTGTTTCTACACCTAATGCCCTAAAACCAACTAGTTTGGGTGCATTGGCCCAAAGCTCGCTAAGAAGCCTAGAAAGACCAGATTAAAACAAAGTCAAGCAAGTGTTCTCTCCGAGTTAAAATTCCTAACGGTTCTTTGTGTGAGAATAATCTTGATAAAAGACAGGCTTTTATAAAAAAAATTTAGCGGAGATATGAAGGTTTTACTCTATGATAAAGACTATTGCACGTTCACAGAAGTGTGTATGAAATGAAGACAAGAAAAAGGTGGAGTGAAAAATAAGACCTAGTTTCCTGTTAGGGAAGATAGAAATTCTGAAGTTGAAACTTTACTGGAAAACGAAACTTGAAAAATGCTTAACTCTTTATAAAACTTATGTGATCCTTTCAAAAATTTTATCTGGGCTTTATTGTGTAACATGATGACTTAAATCGATCCTTCTGGAAACTTAACGACACTATTTGCACTGCACGTAAAGACATATAAAATCTGTAGTTAAATAAGAAGCGAGGTGTGAAAAATAAGGGTTTGATAGTCTAGACTTAGGATCATAGAATTGTTATTTTCTGAAAACAAAACTTTTGGGGTTTGAATCTTTGTTATTTTACAAAACTAGCTTGACCGGATTTTGTAGGTAGTATCCGCTGAAAACCCTCAGGAGACAACACTCCTCCTACTAGGGACACCTAGAGGTTCAACGGCTTGTTGCACATGCTCAGTGCAATCGCGTTCCCTGCGAAAGTGAGGTTAGGAAATTTTTTGTGAATAAATTGGCTTTGCTCGGGACGAGCAAATGATAAGTTTGGGGGTATTTGTTCATATCAGATTATTGCATTTTTATACCGCACAATTTTTATCATATTGCTTATCGGTAGGTACTCTTGAGCCGTGTTTGCTAGTCAATTGCAGAATACAGGTTCTCGGCTCTTAACAGTGAAATTCATGGAAAAATACGACAAAATCCGGATTCCTGCCAACCACAGATAAAACACGGGTCTCCGCTCTTTATCTGTCTGTTGCCACACACCAGTTTAAGAGACAAAATGGCAAATCAATGTCATCTTCATGCACAAGGCTCAATGGCAACACAAGATCCAAGAAATCTACGCGGAGCTCGAGAAAATCATGACTAAAAGATCCACATCAAATCATCTAGTGCTCAACAGAAATTCGGGAAAAATCGTGAAGCAAATCTGAGAAAAATCATATGCCAGAATAAAGGACACAGCAAACCAGGGAAGCACTAAAAACCCCATGCCCCAATTCCACCATAGGGCCGTGGATCCGCGGCCAATAGGGGGTATAGGCCGTAGATCCGCGGCCATACTGGGTCTGCAGGTGATGGGTTTTCAGGGGTTGTTTGGTCTTTTCATGTTGGTTCAGAATATTGCCCTAGAATTTCTTTTCCCTGCCTATAAATAGCCCAGAACCTTGTGAAGCCAAGGGTGCTCAATCTTGTATTTTTTTTAGGATTTAGAATACTTGTTCTTCTTACTCTTCTCCATTGAAAAACTTGTAGTGAGCTTTTGTGAGTGAAGAATGAGGAATAAAGAAGTTCCTTTTGTTATTATACTTGTCTTGTTCTCTTATTATTGCTTGTAATTTTCATTTGTTAACTTACTTGTTGTTATTTCTTGTTGTTTCTTTCTTTTCTCTTTTCCTTTATCCTTAAACAACCATGATGCTTACGCTTGATCCTTGCCGAGGTGAGGTCGCAAATAGCTAGTTGTTATCTTCTAATCTCCTTCTTTCTATCTTCCTCTTTTGTGTTATTTTCTTTTCCGTATAATGGGTGAGTAGTTTCATACTTGTTAGGGTAGGATAAGGGAAGTTTGAGAGAAGGAAATCTCTCTCACTCTTTTCTTGCCCAACATCTTAAATCGATTCCCGTTAATTGAACCACAATCCGCTCCTTACGACACCCTATCCTACTTGATAGCGGTGATTCCGTAGTGAGACCGGTTGTGGTTGAATTAACCGGAGGTTATGGCTAAGAGCCAAGAACGGACGGACAAGCACCAAAAGGAAGAACTTAAGCGTTGGAAAGCCTAGCTTATACTCGCAAGTTCCTTCCTAGTCGTGCTAATCTCCGTTGTTGCCGATTACCGTAACACCGATATTAAGAGTGGCAACGAAAGAAGTGAGCGACTCCTAACTCAAACTAACCTAATCCTAACCCGAACAAGCTCTCTTTACATATCATTTTAACACTTAGTTAATAACAAACAAACATGGAAAATTGGACTTAACTCGTTAAAGCACATAGAAAAAGATTCTCATCTCCCTGCGGACGACCCGTACTCAACCGGCTAGCTACAAGCGAAACCTTTTTATTGCGGTAATTAACTAAACTTGAACACGCAAAATCTCTACCAATCAGCCACTCTAGTCACCACACTCCAGAAGGTATGCTAAATCTGCAAGTTTCCTTTATGTTTGAAACTACCGATGTGATTTTTATATCCCAAGCTCTTATAGACCTTGACGTAGGCCAACAAGTCATAAGACGCAAGTCAAGTTCTACCCTTCGTTGTCCTGATTAATTTAGGTACATCGTACATGCCCTTGACGTAGGCCAACCAGGCTGTACGTCTGTCCTATACTAATGCATCTATCTATGCAACAAATAGGCAGACCACACTGCTACCATCCACTATGCCTTGACGTAGGCCAACAAGCATAGCATGAATACGATGAGCTGTCTATCTGAAACGACGGAGGGTTACGGCTGGTTTTTGGCAAAAAAACCGTTAACGTAATGAACTTGATTTGATCGAAGGAACTAAGATAGCTTTTATTAAAAGGAGTGGTTTAAGCTCCGCATTTAAAGTTTTGCTTTTTCAAGAAAACCGAGTGGTTTTTAGAAATTGTTCCAACGATTCAGTTTAGGTTTTATTTTTCTTTGCATTAATAATAATGTGTTCCATCTTTAACCTATCATTACAGATAACAACGAAAATACAACGTCCTCTTATGCCATCCGCATTCGCCACGGGGTCCCGTCATCACCGTTAGGTTACTTAACTAACGGCAGAGCGGGAGCTGGGCTAGCGCGGGTGTAAAATATAAGTGACGTCTAAATAACTATCATATATAGATATTGTACATTCGTCAGACACAATAATAGGCATTCCAGATCACAGATAAACAATATTGCATTTGCAAGCAATCCGCGTTTCTTTTGAGCCTGTAAGAAAAGACGGATTACACAGTTGTGATGAATAGCTATTACCCCACCCTAGACCCCTACGGGTACGGCAAACTACCCGCCAAGTACCCAAAGTGAAGCGGTCTCCCTCAACGACGTGAGTAGGCCACTAAAACACTTCGAAATACCCGGTAGTTTATGCACCCCACCTTGGGTCTATCCTAGGAGCAAAAACAGTAAAAAGAAATAATACAATG
The DNA here is from genome assembly GCA_030015575.1 of Agapanthus africanus. Taxonomy (NCBI): domain Eukaryota; kingdom Viridiplantae; phylum Streptophyta; class Magnoliopsida; order Asparagales; family Amaryllidaceae; genus Agapanthus; species Agapanthus africanus. The sequence goes on from CM057350.1 coordinate 245,641,230, forward strand.
GTGGCTACAACAGCAACCTGGATGTGCCCGCAAAATAATATTACAACTTATTACAATTACATCGAATGAATTAATACAATAACCCATCACAGAAAACCCCGGCTAATCATCACAACAGTCCAATAGAGTTCATAATCACAAACAGTTAAAACATTACAGATATGTGCAACCCCCTGCCAACCGACATACTAGCAGTTAGGGGAGGTTTACGAACACATAATACAAATCACAGATATAATCAAACAAGCAAACATCATATAATTTCAATCGATTAAACACATTAAATTCTACTCCAAATCTTCTCTGTAAATTTGAAACCCGAGCAGAAAATAATCAGTACCAGAAAATACAAAATATCACAAAAGATGCACAGAAGAAAACTGGGCTGAATCGGCCCCAACTCGGCCGCGGATCTGCGGCGGATCGGTGGGATCGGCCGTGGTTCTACGGCTCAGTGGCCGATTCAGGAGCCCATTTTTCTTCTGTGTTCTTATATTTTCTTGCTGGTCATTCTGGAGGAACCTGAAAAATTTTAGGACCTCATTTTAAAATCGACAGAAACTTCATGATATCCGTGTTTTTTCCGATTTGTTTTGCGTTCGAAATTCATACGACTTTGCAAGAGAGTTAATTATTATTTAGTGAGGCTCTGATACCACTGTAAGTCGATATGCAACACCCACGGGTTGCGGGGAGGCGGAAATATGAAAAACGATCTTGTTTTGAAGCGTACATCGACTAACCGAAGATCTTTGCTAAACGATAATTAACAACAACCATAGAGTTCTAAACTACTATGTAAAGAGATTATACCTAACGATTCTAGTCCTTCATCTTTGTGATCTCAACGTCCTCCTCGGCCTCCTTTCCGTAATAGAAGATCCACCCGAGTACCCTAATCTAAGCTATACCTCAAGAATTGAGGTAACTTTGTTTCTCTAGTTGCTAACCAAAGTAACTAAGATGATGTAAAGTTAGGTTATGGAGTGTTTAGTCTATCCTAATCCATGGTCTCAACTCATGAGTGGTAGGATTAGGGTTTGAAGAAGGAGTGCACTTGAGGAGAGAGAAGGTGGAGATAATAATGAGAATGAAAAGCTTCTCACTTGAATATATCAAAACATAATGAATTATCAAATAAATGTATATAAATAATTATTCACCATGTTTCATTAATTCAACAAGAGTGATTCACTATGTGAGTCATTAAGCAATAAATGATGCATTAAAGACATAGTGAATCACACTAATGAGTCACAATTTGCATTAAATGAAAATGCCAGCTTAACCTCCTTAGCCACCCTTCTTCTAGAAGCTTCTCGGAAAATTGCGATAACGCCCCTCGCATCCGTGAAAACACGAAAAAACTGTAGACTGTATAAATCCAATAACCCGATACTAGAATCTGGCTTAAACCAAAGCCGGCTAGTAAAAACTGTCCGAATGTCGTACGTGCGTTTAAACACGTATGCGTCCGAACCCTATGTCGTAAAACCGTACGACCTCTATATCATTTCTCCTGGATTTGGGAAAACTCTGTGTGGGACTCTAAAGACTCGACTACTACGCTGGCAGTGGGTTTAACCACAGACCGCAAGCGGCACTAGCTGTACGTAACGGTCCCCAGGTAGATGTCGATAAGAAGGCCGGTGAGGATACCCATCCGAACTCCTACTGAGCCAGTGCGTGACAATATCCGTGCAGTCCGGTCTGTTCGTCTAAGAATATCGCATGTATGGTCTAGGGAGGTGTTAAACGTCAGACCCCTAATAACCGTACAAGTCGTGTCGGTATGGCTCTATCACCATCCGAGAATCTACTAATCAATCTATCAGTAATTCTCAATCAGCCCTGGACAGGGACTTATGGTAATGACCAACCGATCACTGTGTGATATTAACTCCCTATACCGAGAGAGACGAATTCCTAACAGTCACTCACTGCCTCCACATGGCTTGGGACTGTGCCCAACTAAAACTTGTTTGCACGACTCCTTTGAACCGTGGTAGGGTAGTAATCAAAGCACAGTGGGAACTCACACGAGACAAATGACGACTTTAAGTCAACGGACTATCTGCACACATGTCACCTGAGAACTGCTATCTGACGTTAGGTATAAATACCATCCAGTCAGTTCTCGGCGAGTCATGTCCGGTGTACTCACACCTAGTGAGCATCTGTATACAATCTTAGGTGCACTCCACCAATGGCTGCGGGACCAATCCATCGCCCCTCTTCAGGGTCTAGATATGTATACACCAGTCTACTCGGGAGTATCGATGCCCAGTCTCGATACTCCTGCGACCAGGGACATCTAAGGATTTGCCTATTGACTATCCATCTCCCACTAGTATGACTGCCATCACAACGCCGGTAGTCAGGAAAACATCCTAAGGGCTTTATCAACATGTATATATATATGAATACTACCCAAAATATATCAAATGTTAAGATAAAGACAAACCAAATAGCGTACTATTATATTAAGCAAGACTGTTATGTACATACATATCCCAGTATCCTATACAATGAAAGCCTCTAGGGCATATATATCCAACATATCTCAGTGTCTCAAATCTCAATATCTCAATACCTCGGTCTCCGTCAGTCCGGATCGGCCCATATCATCAATCACATGAACACGAACGGTATCCTCCGGATATCTGCCGCGCCAGACAATCACCGGTAGGCAGTCTTCCCCTGCCGGGCTCATCGTCTACAACTCGACCTTCTTGCCCCGGGGTACCATACCGGGTCCACCATGTACCCGCAGACGGTTCATCCAACTCCTCAAATCGGGTCTCGAAAACCATATCAGAACCGAGAAAACATCATGGTGGACAATACTTATCATATCAAGGAAAACCGCAACTTTCTCTTTAAAATAATTCATCAGTTTATAAAATGTCACATACGGTTTCCAAATCCAGAAAATCTCAAGAAGTGTTCGAAATCATCAAAATCATGATATCAATAAACAGTGAATACCGGCATTAATCTCCAAAATACTGCATGACCAATGAATATATGAATGGATCTGATATCATGTAATGAATGCAATAGATAAACTAGCATACGAAAGCTATAACATATTGGAACTATCAGCTAGCAAGCTATGTCAATGCATAGTATTCTCTAAAGTGTACGTGACATGGCAATTACCGATGATGATGTGTGTGAGCCGGCAACCAAGTGTATGTGGAGCATACACATCATTGGTAATGGTGCTGGTGTCCTGACAGCAGGGTTTCATAATAATTACAGATAACACATGTAATAGCAGGCAATGCGATGGAACATCATGAATATACAGAAAGTGATGTAGTAACAGCAACACCGAAGAATATACCTACCCAATATACGATTCATGCAATTTAGTATTTAAAATGCTCGCAATTCTCTACTTTTGAAAACAAGTATGACTCGAGCCCAGTCAAAAGGGTAAGGAAATCCACCTAAGTCTGAGTCGATATATATATATATATCTAGTAGTCGGTGATCTCGCCTTAATAATATCACGTACGATAAAATATATATATATATATATATATATATATGTATGTACGTATATATGACATCCTCGAGTCAAGGGTGCGGATATAACATCATAAATATATCCCGTACGGTAAATCAATTGTACGGCATCCCCAACTCTGGGTACGGGTCAAATATCATATTTATCTCATTGCTCATCTGATATCCTTATCATCACTTCTCGTGAACAGGGGGGTACTTATCTAAGTCTAGTATAATACTAATATCATCAACATAAATGTATGCGTGTGTGCAAATACACATCGCCCAAACAATCTGCTAATATCACGTCGTATCTCCTAATACGAACCAATCACATCACCGATCTCATGGCACCATGCTCAAACTCATCGACTCATCTCCAAATACCATATATTATCCTCATCATCCATGCATATGAATACGAATATATATGTCCCCATTACGCACAAGGAAGTAAATATATGCGAGTGTGTGTATGTGTGTGTATGCAAATCTTTACTTTAGGGTTTCGTAAGTAAGAAATCAACTAAAGTCCTTTCTTCACTTCTCGCTAACACTAAACCCATAATCTCAAAAAGCTTTTCCTACTAAGTGTTCAAATCTCTCAATAACATATAAATGTATATCCATATCACATTTCTTACGACATTGCGGAGGTGCTATACGCTATCGACCCGACTTCCCCCTTAGATATAATTTACTCACCTAAACCTTCGCTTGTCGATGCCGACGTCGCCACGCACTTGCTTTTCGCCTCGAAGTCCTCGTGGGGTACTTACACATCATAACTTATCATATCGCATTAAATTCCAAATCAAAGCCAAAACGACACGCTAAAAGCTTATAGGTTCGAACCTACGGACTACGCCTTCAAAACTACCAAACAACTCTCGATATCGTCGTACAAACGTCAAACCATCGAGTTAAAACCAAATTCCTAAAATCCATAATTCAAATTACGCAAAACAAAACCCCGAAATAAAACAGCAACTCATGAAACTAGTCCCAGATTTTGATTAAGGTGAAAACAATGTGCACAAATAATACTGGGAGGATGTATATAGGGTATATGACGTACAAAAGCAACTTGGGAGCCTAACCTGACCAAGTGGCCGACCACACCCCTAGAAATTCCAGCCAGCTCAATTTGGGTGATGGGATTCAGTTTGTATTGGTAGAGTGGCCTCGTAGTGGTCCATCTAGGTCCCAGAAGTTGTTTGCTTCTCTCGTAAAAATCCCAGTTCACTCCAGATTTCCCTACTCCCTCAAATACTCACAAAACCGACATAGCAAGTTTTTGTTTCTCCGTATTTTGGGTTTCAGGTTTGGTATTAGTGTCTAGTCTGGGTTTATAACACCACGGGGGGTTTTAAGGTTACAAAATACACTTAAGTTCAGCACACAACTCAAATTAAACCCTAACCCTCTCTAGTAATTTCCAAAGTGCACTAAATCCCACTTTAACACATCTAAACATGCAAGGTTGCAAAAAGAGTTGAACTACTACACTTAAAGTGAAAGAATTACCTCATTTAGGACTCAAGAATCCCCTAGAGCATCAAAATCCCATTTTTCTTTGTCCAAAGTGTAGCTAGGAGGCTTGTGCATGTTTTTAAAGAAATGGAGATGGGGTTTTGGGTTGTTTTTTATGATGTTATGAGGGTTGAAGAGGAGGGGGAGATGAGGTGCTGCCATGGTGATGGAGTAAGAAGAAAGATGATGAAGATGATGAATGATTGCAATGGCACTTGGTCAAAGAAAACCCCTCACATTTCTCTCTCATGTCCATACCTCTTGACTTTTCTTTTTCTTGTTTTCTTTTCTATTTTCTTTCTCTTCTCACATAAAACGAAAACCGTGAATGAAAATGAAGAGAAGGCCATATAGGAAAATGTACACAAATGTAAAAATGATATGGTGCATGTTTTGTACAAAACAAGTTTAATGCGCGATTAGAGATATTTAACCGCGATTAGCATTAAAGTGCATATAATTAGTCATAAAAATTCAGAATTCACCTAAATCACTTAAAACACCCTCATTTCAGTAATTTCTATAATTTTTCCAATTTTTTCCCAATTTATCTGTATTTAATTGTACCGCGCCATTAAAATATTCTTAATATTTATTATTTAATTATAAAAATTCCCAAAAATAATATTTTATTTTTTCTTGAAATGTTACATTTTAGGGTTTGAGGACGAAAATGAAGACTTGACGAGAGAAAAATGTTATGTGATAATGAATTGAACCTTGACTCAATTTGAATTATCATGAAGCATCAAAAATTTCTTGCACAAATATCATCCATGCTTCATTTAATTATTGAGATGAATCATCTCATGAGTCATGGTGCAATTAATGATAATAACACCTCATCTCCTCCACCTCATTTAGTTTAAATCTAAAAAGAAATAAACACAAATGAGCCATCTCCTTTTAGAAGCTTCCCGACAAATTACGAGACTTCCCCTCCCATCCGTATTTCCTAAAACATGGATAAACTGAGACTGAATAAATCCATCTTTATAATACTAGGATCCGGCTTAAACCAAAGCCCACTAGTGTTATCTGCCCGGTCACAGTACATGGACAAGTGTACGTAAGTGATCGCGGCCCTGCCGAAAAACCATACGGCCTCAACAACTTTTGCCCGGTGCAGAGAAACTCTCTGTGTGGGACTCTAAAGACTCGACACTACGCTGGCAATGGGATTAACTACAAGCCGCAAGCGGTGCAAGCTGTACGTAACGGTCCACAGGTAGATGTCGATAAGAAGGACGATGAGGAAACCCATCTGAACTCCTACTGAGCCTGTATGTGATAATCTCCGTACAGTCCGGTCTGTTCGACTAGGACTATCGCATATCGGGCCTAGGGGTTAAACGTTAGGCCCATAATAGCGGTATAAGTCGTGTCGGAGTGTAGCCCATTACTGTTAGGTCCACGTTACCTCTCCCGGTACTTTCGGGGTTGCGGAAACGGTAAAACAAAATTTTTTCTAAACTTTGTAACATGGACCGTAAAAGCCGGATCTTTGCTAAACAATACACTAGCATCCTAACTAGAGATCTATCTACTCGGTTAGGGGTTATACCTCAACTTGAACTCCTTCTCTTCTTGTTGTTCTTCTCCTTGCTTGCTCCGAGGCTTGATCCGGACTTTAGTCACCTCCGCGGTCTCCTCAACTTGAAACCTTTCTCTTCGGTTGTTCTTCTCCTTGCTAGCTCCGAGGCTTGATCCGGACTTTGGTCACCTCCGCGGCCTCCTTGAGTCGTAGACGATCCACCCGAGAGATGTGCACCGAGCTCCACCTCGAGCCGAGATAACTAGGGCAAAGAGATTGCTAGTCTAAAAGCCCTAGGTTGTGTAGAAGTGATGAAGGGATGGATTTGTCTTTGTGAAATCTTTATCTCTCAACACATGAGATCAAAAGATCAAAACAAGAGGAGGAAGAAGAAGAAGGAGGAAGGTTAGCAACCATGGATCTTTTTCTTTTCTTCTCACTTCCAAAAGCCAAGAGAGAGAATGAGAAAGAAATTATGATACAAAGGAAAAGTAACCATGGTTGCAATAATGTAAAAACAACATCATTACTAATCCCATCAAGATAAAGTTTGATGGCTACATTGAAATGACCATTATCATAATCCAAAAGAAAAAGAAAAAGAAAAGAAGAGTGTAGATCCCTCTTGAAAGTCAAAGGTCAACATGGTCAACCGGTCAACAAAGTCAAGAGAGGTCAACAGAGTCAAATGGTCAATGCAATTAGCCATCATAAAATAATCACTAATAGGATTAGTAAATGATGTCCGCGGCTCATAATGGTTTTGACCAAACGAACTGTCAAAACCCTAATGAGTCCGCCTTAAAATGGTTTTGACCGAATCAACTGTCAAAACCCTAATGAGCCTGCCGCATAACGGTTTTGGCCGAACCAACTGCCAAAACCCTAATGAGGCACCTCCTCCTTCAACGCTCCCGAAAACTGTGCATACACACCTGCATCCGTATTCCGTAGAATGCGGATGCACAGAAGACAAAACAAATCCATCCGTGCAATACTAGGATCCGGCTTAAACCAAAGCCCACTAGTATTGCCTGCCCGAACACCATACGCATACAAGTATACGTAAGTGATCGTAGCCCTGCCGTAAAACCATACGGCCTCTACACGTTTCGCTCAGTGCAGGGAAACTCTCTGTGTGGGACTCTAAAGACTCGACACTACGCTGGCAGTGGGTTTAACCACAGACCGCAAGCGGCACAAGCTGTGCGTAACGGTCCCCAGGTAGAGGTCGATAAGAAGGCCGATGAGGTAAACCCATCCGAACTCCTACTGAGTCTGTATGTGACAATCTCCATACAGTCCGGTCTGTTCGTCTGATACATCGCATGGCGGACCTAGGGGGGCGGTAAATGTCAGTCCCCTAATAGCGGTACAAGTCGTGTCGGAGTGAAGCCCAGAACACCCTGAGATAACACTGGAAACCTACCAGTATATCTCGCTTGCCCTGGCAAGGGACTACTCGTGTAATGGCTCTCCTAGACACAGCGCGATGTCAACCCTCAATACCGGGAGAGACGAATCATGTCTAACCGTCACTGCCTCTAAGTGCTTCGGGACTGCTCCCAACTATTACCTGTTTGCACGACTCAGTAGAGCCGTGGTAGGGTAGTAATCAAAGAACAGTGGGAACACACTCGAGGCGAAGTGACAGTGTCAAGTCAGCGGACTAAGCTGTACTCATGTCACCTGGGAACTGATAACTGACGATAGGTATAATACCAACCATCAGTTCCCGACGAGTCCTGTCCAGTGTACTCGTAACCTAACGAGCACCCGCATACTATCTCAAGTACGACGTACTGACGACTGTGGGACAGACCGTCTCCCGTGCTGGGATGAGAAGCGCATACGCTAGTCTACTCCGGAGTATCGATGCCCTATCTCGATACTCCCACGACTAGGGATGTGTATAAGGATGTGCTTGTAGATTACCTAGCCCCCACGAGTGTGATTGCCATCACAACGCCGGTAATCAAGCAAAGATCCTAAGGGCTCTACTAATGCGTATATGTGATATAATGAATAAACACACATGTACACATTAAAGCAGAGACAAACCAAGTAGCATACTACTATATCGAGCAAGATTGTCTATACAGCTGTGAATATCCCAAGCATCCATCAAGTAATATACATACTAGTATGATACAGTAATGGCCTCTAGGGCATATACACCAACAATCTCCCACTTGCACCAAGGCCATGTACTGGCGTATCGAAGACCTATCATCTCGATCAGCCGCTCGAACTGAGTCTGGGGTAAGGCCTTCGTGAATAGGTCCGCTGTGTTGTCCTTTGTGTCCACTCTCCGCACCTCGATCTCCTGGCGATCAATGATCTCCCTGATCATGTGATACCGCCTTAAGATGTGCCTGGATTTCTGATGGGACCTTGGTTCCTTCGCTAAAGCTATAGCCCCATTGTTATCGCAATACAAAGGTATTGGTTCAACAATGGATGGAACCACCTGAAGATCACTAATGAACTTCTTTATCCAGACCGCCTCTTTTACGGCATCGCTAGCAGCAATGTATTCAGCCTCCATCGTCGATTCTGGGACGGTATCCTGTTTGGAACTCCTCCAACATACCGCCCCTCCGTTGAGGGTAAACACAAAACCCGAGACAGACTTGCTGTCATCTTTGTCACTCTGGAAGCTTGAATCGGTAAAGAACTCGACCCGGAGGTTTCCATTACCGTAAACCAGGAACATCTCCTTAGTCCTTCTCAGGTACTTGAGAATGTTCTTCACTGCTGTCCAGTGTTCATCACCTAGGTCTGACTGATACCGGCTTACCGCGCCCAGCGCGTAAGCTACATCTGGTCTTGTACATAGCATCGCATACATTATAGATCCTACTGCCGAAGCGTAGGGTATAGTGCTCATGCGAACCCTCTCCTCGTCAGTCTTAGGAGACATCTTCTTGGAGAAGGTAATTCCGTGCAATGCGGGTATGTTACCGCGCTTGGAATCCTCTAAACTAAATCTCTTTAGTACGGTCTCTATGTACCTGGACTGCGAAAGTCCCAGCAGTCTCTTGGATCTATCTCTATAGATCTTGATCCCCAGAATGTACGAGGCATCACCCAGGTCCTTCATGGAGAACCGTTGTGACAAAAATAGCTTGACCGATTGTAGCATAGGAATGTCATTTCCTATCAAAAGAATGTCGTCCACGTACAAGACTAGGAATACGACAATTCGTCCTACAATCTTCTTATAGACACAAGGTTCATCCTCGTTCTTGATGAAATCAAATTCCTTGATTGCCTCATCAAAACAGATGTTCCAGCTCCGCGATGCCTGCTTTAATCCATAAATGGATTTAAGCAACTTGCACACCTTCCCGCTGCTCCCACTGTCTACGAAACCTTCTGGCTGATCCATATAAACGCACTTTTCCAAACAACCGTTTAGGAAAGCCGTCTTTACATTCATCTGCCAGATTTCATAGTCATGGAAGGCAGCAATGGCAAGTAGGATCCGAATGGATTTGAGCATAGCCACCGGAGAAAAAGTTTCGTCATAGTCCAAACCAGGTCTTTGACGAAAACCTTTTGCAACGAGTTTAGCTTTATAGGTTTCCACCTGCCCATCTACACCAAGTTTCCTTTTGTAGATCCATTTGCATCCAACGGGTTTTACCCCAGGTGGAGCAATATCTAAGGTCCACACTTTATTGGCGTACATGGACTCCATTTCGGATTGCATTGCTTCCTGCCACTTATCAGAGTCCCTACTGATAATGGCCTGCCTGAAACTGGTAGGGTCATCTTCTTCCAAGATGCAATCCTCTCGATCCACGTCTATGAGAAAACCGTAGTATCTCTCGGGCGGATGAGAAATCCTACCAGATCTGCGGAGTGGCTGAGGTTCATTTGGGGTTATTGAATCTAGCGGTTCCTCCAAATTTTCAGTTACATTTTGTGGTCGCTGAATTTCTTCCAGTTCTACCGAACTCCCACTAGTTTCTTTTGCAAGAAACTCCCTTTCAAAGAAGGTAGCGTGGCGAGATACAAACACCTTCTGTTCCTCAGTGTGGTAGAACAGATATCCTAGTGAGTCTTTAGGATATCCCACAAATTTACACAGAACTGATCGTGCCTCTAGCTTGTCCGGTTTCTGTGTTTTCACATAGGCCGGACAACCCTATATCTTAAATTGCTTAAGATACGGATTTCTCCCACTCCATATTTCATACGGAGTCTTAGGCACAGATTTGGATAGAACATAATTCAGTAGGTATGCTGCTGTCTCTAGCGCAAGTCCCCAGAATGAAAGAGGTAACTCAGCATTACTCATCATTGACCGAACCATATCCAATAGGGTACGATTCTTTCTTTCCGATACACCGTTGTGCTGTGGTGTATAAGGAGGAGTAAGCTGAGAGAGAATACCATTCTCTTTTAAGTAATCTCGGAATTCCGTGCTTAAGTACTCCCCTCCTCTATCAGACCGGAGGATCTTGATACTTTTGCCTATCTGGTTCTCTACTTCTTTTCTGAATTCCTTGAATTTCTCAAAAGCTTCAGATTTGTGTTTCATCAGATACACATATCCGAACCTAGAGAGATCGTCAGTGAATGTGATGAAGTAGGAGAACCCACCCCTTGCATGTATAGACATCGGACCACATACATCACTATTTACGAGTCCCAAGAGCTCTGCTGCTCTTTCTCCATGTCCGGTGAACGGAGATTTGGTCATCTTCCCTTTGAGACAAGACTGACAAGTTTCATAAGATGAAAACTCGAACGCATTCAAGAGTCCATCTTTATGCAACTTACTCAGTCTTTTCTCTCCGATATGACCAAGTCTACAATGCCACAAGTAGGATTCATTCGTATCTGAATTCTTCCTCTTGCGTGTGTTTTGTATATTGAGAACTGTATTCTGATTTAGAACGTAGATACCATTACACAGTGTACCCTCTGCAACCAGTACCTTATGAAGGTAAATGTTCATGATATTCTTGTCAAGAACAAAGTTATATCCATCTTTATCGAGTAAAGAAACTGATATGATGTTGCAAACCATGGAGGGTACATAGTAGCAGTCGTTCAAAATCATAGTCTTGCCATTTGGCAATACTAGGTGATATTCACCGACGGCTGCCGCATTAACTTGTGCTCCGTTCGCTACTCTGAGCGACATATTACCCGGTGCAACTTTCCTACTTTTTCTCAGTCCCTGCAATAAATTACAGATATGAGATCCTGATCCGGTATCAAGTACCCAGGAGGTAGGGCTGACCGTAAAACAGTTCTCAATTACAAGAACACCTGAAGTAGATGCAAAACCATGCTACTTCTTCAACTGGGTATCCTGGAAATCCATACAATCCCCTTTCCCTTTCTCATACTTATGACTGTTGTCACAAGCTAGAGCTGAACCAACGTTCCCCAGTCCCGAATAAGAATTCGGATCGGTCAAGCGATACATTTTATTATCTTGATTAGGGCGTGAAATGGCTGCTACCTGGAGAGAGAGAAAAGAAACACTCAGCGTGCGCTCTTGCAAGATTAGATTGGTTTACTAGTTTATCTAACCAGGATGTCTCCCACTGTTTCCTCAAATTCTTCTTAAAACCTTTTTAAAAGAAGAACTAGTCGGGATTTCATTCACGTCACAATACTTGCTTAACCTTTCAGCCAGGCAAGTGTCGGTACTTCGAGGGAGGTTTTCCAGCGCTTTCGCGAAGTTCCTTAATTTAAGAACCTCTTTTCCCTGGGGGCGTAGCCCCGCTAACACCTTTCTAGACACCTACTAGGTTTATAGCATTGATCGTTAAGTGAAAGTAATCTCCCGAGAGTAATCCAACTCATCAGTGGGATCGGGATCCAGCTGTCATTATGTGATAACCTAGATGGAATCCACTCTAGCTACCACACTCTAGAAGGTATGCGAAATCTGCAAGTTTCAGTACTTTTGAAACTCCCGATGTGGTTTTTGCCCCTAGGACCCAAGTGATCTTGACGGAGTCAACAAATCAAAGAGCCCTAGTCAAGTTCAACCCGTCATTATCTGGATTGCATTAAGCCCACCCGCATAACCCTTCACGGAGTCAACAAGGTTATACGACTGTCCTAATCAATCCCATATACCAATACAAACAAGCAGCATTTAGCTACCGTACACTACACCTTGACGGAGTCAACAAACGCAGCACGAATACTAAGTGTTACTTGTAAGTTACGACGGAGGGCTACGGCTGGGTTTTTGGCGAAAAACCCGTTAACGTAATGAACTTGATGTCGTTGAAGGAACCTGGTAATCCTTTCGAAAACATAGTGGCGAAAACTTTTGCCAAAGGGGTCACTCCCTGTGAAGGGATCTCGGCTCTTTCCTCGTCGAGTGAGGTGCTGGGCATTCGTAAGATGAATACCTCGATGCAAAGCAAGAATAATCGACTATGATGAAGTTATTACCCTGACGCAAACTTTTTGTCCAAGGGGTCAGTCCCGATGAGGGGATCTCGGCCCTTGCCTCGTCGATTGAGGTGCTGGGCATTCATAACCGAATACCTCCATGCAAAACAAAAAGATGAACGTCCTTGTAATAACAGCTTTTTGAAAAACTTGTTCCAACAACGTCTTTTAGGTTTATTTTCTTGCATTAGTTCTTTTAATGCGTCCCATCATTTAAATCCTACCATTGCAGAAAACAACCAAAATATGAGGTACGCTTATGCCATTCGCATTCGCCACGGGGCCCCATCATCACCCGTTAGGTTACTTAACTAACGACAGAGCGGGGGCTGGGCTAGCGCGGCTGTAAAACATAAGCAACGTCTAAATAGTTATTATATATAGATATATAGCAATGATAGCCAATCCAGATCACAGATGAACACTTTAGATAAACTAGGAACCCGCGATTCGTTCGAGCCTGCAACGAAAAACGGATTACACGGTCGCGATGAATAGCCAATACCCCACCCAAGACCCCTACGGGTGCGGCAAACTACCCGCCAAGTACCCGAAGCGAAGCAACCTCCCTCAACGCCGTGAGTAGGCCACTCGGCACTTCGAGATACCCGGTAGTTTGTGCACCCCTTCCATGGGTCTAACCTAGGAGCAAAAACAGTAAAAAGAATTATACAATGACGGCTACAACCCCGACCCGGTTGTGCGGTCATACAAATAATATTACATCAATTTACAAATTTATTACATGAATGAAAGAAAAAGAAACTCTCATCTCACATCCACCCCGGCTATTCATCCGCGACAATCCAACGAGTTCATATACACATACCATCAACAACACAGATCACATATGTGTATAACCCCCACTAATCGGCGTATAGCGATTAGTAGACGTTCAATACACATATAACATTACAGATATAACCATTATCCAAAGTCTACAGAACATCGACCAAAAATACGGACTTTTAAGCCCCAAAAACAAATTTTGCTTTCTGGAAAATCTGGGCAGAAAAGTCATATACCAAAACTCCCAAAATACCCAAATATGAAAACTGCAAGAAAAAGATTCCCCAACAGAGCCAAGGGAGCCGCGGTTCCGCGGCATAAGAAAGCTTATGACACGGAAACGCGGCGCTTTGGACAAGTTGGGGGATGAAATTTTTCCAGTTTTCAAATAAAAGCCTGAGCCGATTTTTAGTGTATAAATTTTTAATTTTGGAACAGTTCTAAAAATTGGCAGAAACTGAATTTTCCGTGGTAATTTTACGGGTTTTCGTCCGGTCGATATTCTTAATACTTTGCTAACATGCTAGGGTGTGTTTAGTTAGGCTTTGATACCACTGTTAGGTCCACGTTACCTCTCCCGGTACTTTCGCGGTTGCGGAAACGGTAAAACAATTTTTTTTCTAAACTTTGTAATATGGACCGTAAAAGCCGGATCTTTGCTAAACAATACACTAGCATCCTAACTAGAGATCTATCTACTCGGTTAGGGGTTATACCTCAACTTGAACTCCTTCTCTTCTTGTTGTTCTTCTCCATGCTTGCTCCGAGGCTTGATCCAGACTTTGGTCACCTCCGCGGTCTCCTCAACTTGAAACCTTTCTCTTTGGTTGTTCTTCTCCTTGCTAGCTCCGAGGGTTGATCCGGACTTTGGTCACCTCCGCGGCCTCCTTGAGTCGTAGACGATCCACCCGAGAGATGTGCACCGAGCTCCACCTCGAGCCGAGATAACTAGGGCAAAGAGATTGCTAGTCTAAAAGCCTTAGGTTGTGTAGAAGTGATGAAGGGATGGATTTGTCTTTGTGAAATCTTTATCTCTTAACACATGAGATCAAAACAAGAGGAGGAAGAAGAAGAAGGAGGAAGGTTAGCAACCATGGATCTTTTTCTTTTCTTCTCACTTCCAAAAGGCAAGAGAGAGAATGAGAAAGAAATTATGATACAAAGGAAAAGTAACCATGGTTGCAATAATGTAAAAACAACATCATTACTAATCCCATCAAGATAAAGTTTGATGGCTACATTGAAATGACCATTATCATAATCCAAAAGAAAAAGAAAAAGAAAAGAAGAGTGTAGATCCCTCTTGAAAGTCAATGGTCAACATGGTCAACCGGTCAACAAAGTCAAGAGAGGTCAACAGGGTCAAATGGTCAATGCAATTAGCCATCATAAAATAATCACTAATAGGATTAGTAAATGATGTCTGCGGCTCATAATGGTTTTGACCAAACGAACTGTAAAAACCCTAATGAGTCCGCCTCAAAATGGTTTTGACCGAATCAACTGTCAAAACCCTAATGAGCCTGCCGCATAACGGTTTTGGCCGAACCAACTTCCAAAACCCTAATGAGGCACCTCCTCCTTCAACGCTCCCGAAAACTGTGCATACACACCTGCATCCGTATTCCGTAGAATGCGGATGCACAGAAGACAACAAATCCATCCGTGCAATACTAGGATCCGGCTTAAACCAAAGCCCACTAGTATTGCCTGCCCGAACACCATACGCATACAAGTATACGTAAGTGATCGTAGCCCTGCCGTAAAACCATACGGCCTCTACATGTTTCGCTCAGTGCAGGGAAGCTCTCTGTGTGGGACTCTAAAGACTCGACACTACGCTGGCAGTGGGTTTAACCACAGACCGCAAGCGGCACTAGCTGTGCGTAACGGTCCCCAGGTAGATGTCGATAAGAAGGCCGATGAGGTAAACCCATCCGAACTCCTACTGAGTCTGTATGTGACAATCTCTATACAGTCCTGTCTGTTCGTCTGATACATCGTATGGCGGGCCTAGGGGGGCGGTAAACGTCAGTCCCCTAATAGCGGTACAAGTCGTGTCGGGGTGAAGCCCAGAACACCCTGAGATAACACTGGAAACCTACCAGTATATCTCGCTTGCCCTGGCCAGGGACTACTCGTGTAATGGCTCTCCTAGACACAGCGCGATGTCAACCCCCAATACCGGGAGAGACGAATCCTGTCTAACCATCACTGCCTCCAAGTGCTTCGGGACTGCTCCCAACTATTACCTGTTTGCACGACTCAGTAGAGCCGTGGTAGGGTAGTAATCAAAGAACAGTGGGAACACACTCGAGGCGAAGTGACAGTGTCAAGTCAGCGGACTAAGCTGTACTCATGTCACCTGGGAACTGATAACTGACGATAGGTATAATACCAACCATCAGTTCCCGACGAGTCCTGTCCAGTGTACTCGTAACCTAACGAGCACCCGCATACTATCTCAAGTACGACGTACTGACGGCTGTGGGACAGACCGTCTCCCGTGCTGGGCTGAGAAGCGCATATGCTAGTCTACTCCGGTGTATCGATGCCCTATCTCGATACTCCTACGACTAGGGACGTGTATAAGGATGTGCTTGTAGATTACCCAGCCCCCACGAGTGTGATCGCCATCACAACGCCGGTAATCAAGCAATGATCCTAAGGGCTCTACTAATGCGTATAAGTGATATAATGAATAAACACACATGTACACATTAAAGCAGAGACAAACCAAGTAGAATACTACTATATCGAGCAAGATTTTCTATACAACTGTGAATATCCCAAGCATCCATCAAGTAATATACATACTAGTATGATACAGTAATGGCCTCTAGGGCATATACACCAACAATCTCCCACTTGCACCAAGGCCATGTACTGGCGTATCGAAGACCTATCATCTCGATCAGCCGCTCGAACTGAGTCTGGGGTAAGGCCTTCGTGAATAGGTCCGCTGTGTTGTCTTTTGTGTCCACTCTCCACACCTCAATCTCCTGGCGATCAATGATCTCCCTGATCAGGTGATACTTCCTTAAGATGTGCCTGGATTTCTGATGGGACCTTGGTTCCTTCGCTAAAGCTATAGCCCCATTGTTATCACAATACAAAGGTATTGGGTCAACAATGGACGGAACCACCTGAAGTTCACTAATGAACTTCTTTATCCAGACCGCCTCTTTTGCGGCATCGCTAGCAGCAATGTATTCAGCCTCCATCGTCGAGTCTGCGACGGTATCCTGTTTGGAACTCTTCCAACATACCGCCCCTCCGTTGAGGGTAAACACAAAACCCGAGACGGACTTGCTGTCATCTTTGTCACTCTGGAAGCTTGAATCGGTAAAGGACTCGACCCGGAGGTCTCCATTACCGTAAACCAGGAACATCTCCTTAGTCCTTCTCAGGTACTTGAGAATGTTCTTCACTGCTGTCCAGTAGTCCTCACCTGGGTCTGACTGATACTGGCTTACCGCGCTCAGCGCGTAAGCTACATCTGGTCTTGTACATAGCATCGCATACATTATAGATCCTACCGCCGAAGCGTAGGGTATAGTGCTCATTCGAACCCTCTCCTCGTCAGTCTTAGGAGACATCTTCTTGGAGAGGGTAATTCCGTGCAATGCGGGTATGTTACCGTTCTTGGAATCCTCCATACTAAATCTCTTTAGTACGGTCTCTATGTACCTGGACTGCGAAAGTCCCAGCAGTCTCTTGGATCTATTTCTATAGATCTTGATCCCCAGAATGTACGAGGCATCACACAGGTCCTTCATGAAGAACCGTTGTGACAAAAATAGCTTGACCGATTGTAGCATAGGAATGTCATTTCCTATCAAAAGAATGTCGTCCACGTACAAGACTAGGAATACGACAGTTCGTCCTACAATCTTCTTATAGACACAAGGTTCATCCTCGTTCTTGATGAAATCAAATTCCTTGATTGCCTCATCAAAACAGATGTTCCAGCTCCGCGATGCCTGCTTTAATCCATAAATAGATTTAAGCAACTTGCACACCTTCCCGCTGCTCCCACTGTCTACGAAACCTTCTGGCCGATCCATATAAACGCACTCTTCCAAGCAACCATTTAGGAAAGCCGTTTTTACATCCATCTGCCAGATTTCATAGTCATGGAAGGTGGCAATGGCAAGTAGGATCCGAATGGATTTGAGCATAGCCACCGGAGAAAAAGTTTCGTCATAGTCCAAACCAGGTCTTTGACGAAAACCTTTTGCAACGAGTCTAGCTTTATAGGTTTCCACATGCCCATCTACACCAAGTTTCCTTTTGTAGATCCATTTCCATCCAATGGGTTTTACCCCAGGTGGAGCAATATCCAAGGTCCACACTTTATTGGTGTACATGGACTCCATTTCGGATTGCATTGCTTCCTGCGACTTATCAGAGTCCCTACTGATAATGGCCTGCCTGAAACTGGTTGGGTCATCTTCTTCCAAGATGCAATCCTCTCGATCCCCGTCTATGAGAAAACCGTAGTATCTCTCGGGCGGATGAGAAATCCTACCAGATCTGCGGAGTGGCTGAGGTTCATTTGGGGTTATTGAATCTAGCGGTTCCTCCAAATTTTCAGTTACATTTTGTGGTCGCTGAATTTCTTCCAGTTCTACCGAACTCCCACTAGTTTCTTTTGCAAGAAACTCCCTTTCTAAGAAGGTAGCGTGGCAAGATACAAACACATTCTGTTCCTCAGTGTGGTAGAACAGATATCCTAGTGAGTCTTTAGGATATCCCACAAATTTACACAGAACTGATCGTGCCTCTAGCTTGTCCGGTTTCTGTGTTTTCACATAGGCCGGACAACCCCATATCTTAAATCGCTTAAGATACGGATTTCTCCCACTCCATATTTCATACAGAGTCTTAGGCACAGATTTGGATGGAAAATAATTCAGTAGGTATGCTGTTGTCTCTAGCGCAATTCCCCAGAATGAAAGAGGTAACTCAGCATTACTCATCATGGACCGAACCATATCCAATAGGGTACGATTCCTTCTCTCCGATACACCGTTGTGCTGTGGTGTATAAGGAGGAGTAAGCTGAGAGAGAATACCATTCTCTTTTAAGTAATCTCGGAATTCCGTGCTTAAGTACCCCCCTCCTCTATCAGGTCGGAGGATCTTGATACTTTTGCCTGTCTGGTTCTCTACTTCTTTTCTGAATTCCTTGAATTTCTCAAAAGCTTCAGATTTGTGTTTCATCAGATACACATATCCGAACCTAGAGAGATCGTCAGTGAATGTGATGAAGTAGGAGAACCCACCCCTTGCATGTATAGACATCGGACTACATACATCACTATGTACGAGTCCCAAGAGCTCTGCTGCTCTTTCTCCATGTCCGGTGAACAGAGATTTGGTCATCTTCCCTTTGAGACAAGACTGACAAGTTTCATAAGATGAAAACTAGAACGCATTCAAGAGTCCATCTTTATGCAACTTACTCAGTCTTTTCTCTCCGATATGACCAAGTCTACAATGCCACAAGTAGGATTCATTGGTATCTGAATTCTTCCTCTTGCGTGTGTTTTGTATATTGAGAACTGTATTCTGATTTAGAACGTAGATACCATTACATAGTGTACCCTCTGCAGCCAGTACCTTATGAAGGTAAATGTTCATGATATTCTTGTCAAGAACAAAGTTATATCCATCTTTATCGAGTAAAGAAACTGATATGATGTTGTAAACCATGGAGGGTACATAGTAGCAATCGTTCAAAATCATAGTCTTGCCATTTGGCAATACTAGGTGATATTCACCGACGGCTGCCGCATTAACTTGTGCTCCGTTCGCTACTCTGAGCGACATATCACCCGGTGCAACTTTCCTACTTTTTCTCAGTCCCTACAATAAATTACAGATATGAGATCCTGATCCGGTATCAAGTACCCAGGAGGTAGGGCTGACCGTAAAACAGTTCTCAATTACAAGAACACCTGAATTAGATGCAAAACCCTGCTTCTTCTTCAACTGGGTATCCTGGAAATCCATACAATCCTCTTTCCCTTTCTCATACTTATGACTGTTGTCACAAGCTAGAGCTGAACCAACGTTCCCCAGTCCCGAATAAGAATTCGGATCGGTCAAGCAATACATTTTATTATCTTGATTAGGGCGTAAAATGGCTGCTACCTGGAGAGAGAGAAAAGAAACACTCAGCGTGCGCTCTTGCAAGATTAGATTGGTTTATTAGTTTATCTAACCAGGATGTCTCCCACTGTTTTCTCAAATTCTTCTTAAAACCATTTTAAAAGAAGAACTAGTCTGGATTTCATTCACGTCACAATGCGTGCTTAACCTTTCAGCCAGGCTAGTGACGGTACTTCGAGGGAGGTTTTCCAGCGCTTTCGCGAAGTTCCTTAATTTAAGAACCTCTTTTCCCTGGGGGCGTAGCCCCGCTAATACCTTTCTAGACACCTACTAGGTTTATAGCATTGATCGTTAAGTGAAAGTAATCTCCCGAGAGTAATCCAACTCATCAGTGGGATCGGGATCCAACTGTCATTGTGTGATAACCTAGATGGAATCCACTCTAGCTACCACACTCCAGAAGGTATGCGAAATCTGCAAGTTTCGGTACTTTTGAAACTCCCGATGTGGTTTTTGCCCCTAGGACCCAAGTGATCTTGACGGAGTCAACAAATCAAAGAGCCCTAGTCAAGTTCAACCCGTCATTATCTGGATTGCATTAAGCCCACCGGCATAACCCTTGACGGAGTCAACAAGGTTATACGACTGTCCTAATCAATCCCATATACCGATACAAACAAGCAGCATTTAGCTACCGTACACTACGCCTTGACGGAGTCAACAAACGCAGCATGAATACTAAGTGTTACTTGTAAGAAATGATGGAGGGCTACGGCTGGGTTTTTGCCGAAAAACCCGTTAACGTAATGAACTTGATGTCGTTGAAGGAACCTGGTAATCCTTTTGAAAACATAGTGGCGAAAACTTTTGCCAAAGAGGTCACTCCCTGTGAAGGGATCTCGGCTCTTTCCTCGTCGAGTGAGGTGCTGGGCATTCGTAAGATGAATACCTCGATGCAAAGCAAGAATAATCGACTATGATGAAGTTATTACCCTGACGCAAACTTTTTGTCCAAGGGGTCACTCCCGATGAGGGGATCTCGGCCCTTGCCTCGTCGATTGAGGTGCTGGGCATTCATAACCGAATACCTCGATGCAAAACAAAAAGATGAACGTCCTTGTAATAACAGCTTTTTGAAAAACTTTTTCCAACAACGTCTTTTAGGTTTATTTTCTTGCATTAGTTCTTTTAATGCGTCCCATCATTTAAATCCTACCATTGCAGAAAACAACAAAAATATGATGTACGCTTATGCTATTCGCATTCGCCACGGGGCCCCGTCATCTCCCGTTAGGTTACTTAACTAACGACAGAGCGGGGGCTGGGCTAGCGCGGCTGTAAAACATAAGCAACGTCTAAATAGTTATTATATATAGATATATAGCAATGATAGCCAATCCAGATCACAGATGAACACTTTGGATATACTAGGAACCCACGATTCGTTCGAGCCTGCAACGAAAAACGGATTACACGGTCGCAATGAATAGCCAATACCCCACCCAAGACCCCTACGGGTGCGGCAAACTACCCGCCAAGTACCCGAAGCGAAGCAACCTCCCTCAGCGCCGTGAGTAGGCCACTCAGCACTTCGAGATACCCGGTAGTTTGTGCACCCCCTCCATGGGTCTAACCTAGGAGCAAAAACTGTAAAAAGAATTATACAATGACGGCTACAACCCCGACCCGGTTGTGCGGTCATACAAATAATATTACATCAATTTACAAATTTATTACATGAATGAAAGAAAAAGAAACTCTCATCTCACATCCATCCCGGCTATTCATCCGCGACAATCCAACGAGTTCATATACACATACCATCAACAACACAGATCGCAGATGTGTATAACCCCCACTAATCGGCGTATAGCGATTAGTAGACGTTCAATACACATATAACATTACAGATATAACCATTAGCCAAAGTCTACAGAACATCGACCAAAAATACGGACTTTTAAGCCCCAAAAACAAATTTTGCTTTCTGGAAAATCTGGGCAGAAAAGTCATATACCAAAAATCCCAAAATACCCAAATATGAAAACTGCAAGAAAAAGATTCCCCAACAGAGCCAAGGGAGCCGCGGTTCCGCGGCATAAGAAAGCTTATGCCATGGAAACACGGCGCTTTGGATGAGTTGGGGGATGAAATTTTTCCAGTTTTCAAATAAAAGCCTGAGCCGATTTTTAGTGTATAAATTTTTAATTTTGGAACAGTTTTAAAAATCGGCAGAAACAGAATTTTCCGGGGTAATTTTGCGTGTTTTCGTCCGGTCGATATTCTTAATACTTTGCTAACATGCTAGGGTGTGTTTAGTTAGGCTTTGATACCACTGTTAGGTCCACGTTACCTCTCCCGGTACTTTCGGGGTTGCGGAAACGGTAAAACAAAATTTTTTCTAAACTTTGTAACATGGACCGTAAAAGCCGGATCTTTGCTAAACAATACACTAGCATCCTAACTAGAGATCTATCTGCTCGGTTAGGGGTTATACCTCAACTTGAACTCCTTCTCTTCTTGTTGTTCTTCTCCTTGCTTGCTCCGAGGCTTGATCCGGACTTTGGTCACCTCCGCGGTCTCCTCAACTTCAAACCTTTCTCTTTGGTTGTTCTTCTCCTTGCTAGCTCCAAGGCTTGATCCGGACTTTGGTCACCACCGCGGCCTCCTTGAGTCGTAGACGATCCACCCGAGAGATGTGCACCGAGCTCCACCTCGAGCCGAGATAACTAGGGCAAAGAGATTGCTAGTCTAAAAGCCTTAGGTTGTGTAGAAGTGATGAAGGGATAGATTTGTCTTTGTGATATCTTTATCTCTCAACACATGAGATCAAAACATCAAAACAAGAGGAGGAAGAAGAAGAAGGAGGAAGGTTAGCAACCATGGATCTTTTTGTTTTCTTCTCACTTCCAAAAGGCAAGAGAGAGAATGAGAAAGAAATTATGATACAAAGGAAAAGTAACCATGGTTGCAATAATGTAAAAACAATATCATTACTAATCCCATCAAGATAAAGTTTGATGGCTACATTGAAATGACCATAATCATAATCCAAAAGAAAAATAAAAAGAAAAGAAGAGTGTAGATCCCTCTTGAAAGTCAGTGGTCAACATGATCAACCGGTCAATAAAGTCAAGAGAGGTCAACAGGGTCAAATGGTCAATGCAATTAGCCATCATAAAATTATCACTAATAGGATTAGTAAATGATGTCCGCGGCTCATAATGGTTTTGACCAAACGAACTGTCAAAACCCTGATTAGTCTGCCTCAAAATGGTTTTGACCGAATCAACTGTCAAAACCCTAATGAGCCTGCCGCATAACGGTTTTGGCCGAACCAACTTCCAAAACCCTAATGAGGCACCTCCTCCTTCAACGCTCCCGAAAACTGTGCATACACACCTGCATCCATATTCCATAGAATGCGGATGCACAGAAGACAAAACAAATCCATCCGTGCAATACTAGGATCCGACTTAAACCAAAGCCCACTAGTATTGCCTGCCCGAACACCATACGCATACAAGTATACGTAAGTGATCGTAGCCCTGCCATAAAACCATACGGCCTCTACACGTTTCGCTCAGTGCAGGGAAGCTCTCTGTGTGGGACTCTAAAGACTCGACTCTATGCTCGCAGTGGGTTTAACCACAGACCGCAAGTGGCACTAGCTGTACGTAACGGTCCCCAGGTAGATGTCGATAAGAAGGCCGATGAGGTAAACCCATCCGAACTCCTACTGAGTCTGTATGTGACAATCTCCATACAGTCCGGTCTGTTCGTCTGATACATCGCATGGCGGGCCTAGGGGGCGGTAAACGTCAGTCCCCTAATAGCGGTACAAGTCGTGTCGGAGTGAAGCCCAGAACACCCTGAGATAACACTGGAAACCTACCAGTATATCTCGCTTGCCCTGGCCAGGGACTACTCGTGTAATGGCTCTCCTAGACACAGCGCGATGTCAACCCCCAATACCGCGAGAGACGAATCCTGTCTAACCGTCACTGCCTCCAAGTGCTTCGGGACTGCTCCCAACTATTACCTGTTTGCACGACTCAGTAGAGCCGTGGTAGGGTAGTAATCAAAGAACAGTGGGAACACACTCGAGGCGAAGTGACAGTGTCAAGTCAGCGGACTAAGCTGTACTCATGTCACCTGGGAACTGATAACTGACGATAGGTATATTACCAACCATCAGTTCCCGACGAGTCCTGTCCAGTGTACTCGTAACCTAACAAGCACCCGCATACTATCTCAAGTACGACGTACTGACGGCTGTGGGACAGACCGTCTCCTGTGCTGGGATGAGAAGAGCATACGCTAGTCTACTCTGGAGTATCGATGCCCTATCTCGATACTCCCATGACTAGGGACGTGTATAAGGATGTGCTTGTAGATTACCCACCCCCCACGAGTGTGATCGCCATCATAACGCCGGTAATCAAGCAAAGATCCTAAGGGCTCTACTAATGCGTATAGGTGATATAATGAATAAACACACTTGTACACATTAAAGCAGAGACAAACCAAGTAGCATACTACTATATCGAGCAAGATTGTCTATACAACTGTGAATATCCCAAGCATCCATCAAGTAATATACATACTAGTATGATACAGTAATGGCCTCTAGGGCATATACACAAACAATTACAACTTGAGAAGCTACTGGAACACCTACCAGTAAATCTCGCTTGCCCTGACCAGGGACCCTGCATAATGTCTCTCCATACACAGCGCGATATCAAACCCCAATACCGGAAGAGACGAATCCTGTCTAACCGCCACTGCCTCCAAGTGCTTCGGGACTGCACCCAACTACTACCTGTTTGCATGACTCCTTTGCGCCATGGTTGGGTATTAATCTATGTACAGTAGGAACACACTCGAGGCTAAGTAGCAATGTCAAGTCGACGGACTAAGCTGTACTCATGTTACCTGGGAACTGCAATCTGACTATATGTATAGTACCAAACTGCAGTTCCCGGCGAGTCCTGTCCGGTGTACTCGTAACCTAACGAGCACATGAATACTATCTCCAGTACGACGTACTGATGGCTATAGGACAGACCATCTCCCCATGCTGGGATGAAAAGCGTATATACCAGTCTACTCCGAAGTATCGATGCCCTGTCTCGATAATCCTACAACCAGGGACCTGTATAGGATGTTTCTTATAGACTACCTAGCCCCCACTAGTGTGACTGCCATCACAATGCTGGTAATCAAGAAAAGATCCTAAGGGATCTACTAATATGTATAAGCGATATGTTAAAAAAACATATGCACATATTAAAGTAGAAACAAACCAAGTAGCATACTACCATTTTTAGCAAGACTGTCAATACAACTATGAATATCCCAAGCTTCTATTAAGTAATAAGCAATCTGGTATGATACAATAATGGCCTCTAGGGCATAAACACTAACAGGGTGACCGTATCTGCATATGTGCCAACAACATAAATAAATGCCCATCAGCATGTGGATATCATCCAACTATAAAATCAATGTATGTATGCATGCGGATCCCGTCCAAGTGTCAACCACTGACACAACAATATCATGCATGTAAATATCATAAAAGCATTTGCATGAAGGTATGAGATTATAAATCAACGTGTGTCCCTCCCGACACATCAAAATCATAGAACCTGAGTGTCCAGCTTTGATGCTCGAAACATCATGAAACCCGTGTCCAGCATCGACACGTAAATCCTCATATCTCGGGCTCCGTCAGTCCGGATAGGCCCTCGGGCTCCGTCTGCGGGATCGGCCCGCGGGCTCCGGCAGAACGGGTCGGCCCATATCCATCTCTCGACTCCGGTCAGTATCCTTCGGATAACCGGCAGGCCCAACCAATCACCGGTAGGTAGTAGTCCCTCAGCCAGGCTCATCGTCATCCCCACGAAATCTCTCTCTCGCCCAAGGGTACCATACCGGGTCCACCATGAACCCGAAAACGGAACATCCGCCTCCTCGAATCGGGTTTCACATATCACACGTCTTAGAACCAAGAAAACGCATGGTGGACGCACTGAAATATCATATCAAAAGAAACCGGGTTTTTAAACAATACGTACTTTCTTTTGAAATGACCACGGTTGTCAAATCCAGAAATCTCATGAAAACATCATTTCTCAATGCGTATAATCATAAAGCATGATGTATGCGACATATAACAGAATGTAAGCATATCTGTATATCACGCAACATGGAACAATAATATGCACATATCAATGGAAAACCGCTCCTTGAAATGAATCCAGTTTTTAAATACATCCTGCGGTTCCCAATTTTTCCCAAGTCAAATGCAACATCGTATAAAGGTGTATATGTAACTATAACAGGTGAATCATGCAAGGAGTCATATCATCATGCAGCAATTCTACTGTGTAGTGACATAGCAATTATCGATGATGAAGTGTGCGAGCCGGCCAATCTGTGTACGTATAACATACGCATAATCGATAATGGTGCAGGTGTATTAGCACAGGTATATGTAATGCAATGAGAGTGACATGAGCGTAGCATAAAGTAAATCGTATGCGAATGCTGACATGTCTATGTATCTAACATGACCGAGTCGGTGAATCTATCAATCGGCATCTAGCCTCACAACATCACATATGGCATAATCCATTGTACGACATTCTCTAGTCAAGGGTACAGATCAATCGTCATAAAACTCATCACGTACGGAAAATCATTGTACGGCGGCATTAAAACATCGGGGATCCTATCATCCTATATGACAATGAGGGGTACGGACCAAATGTCTCGTATGACATATCACTCATGATTCACAACATTTATATATATCTATATACCTATGTCCCAGGTCACATCCATAACAAACTCATATCAGGGGACAGGCAAAGGTATCAATCATCTCAATCAACTCGCATCCGTATACCGACATATCAACCAAGTCATCATATCATCTCGTATATCCGTTTCATCACATTAATATGTCATATAAAGTCATCTTACATATACCTTCTGTCATATACATCAAATGTCATGCTAGTCTAAATATTCATACTATTCTAGTGCAACTATATATCTATAAGTCGTGATTAATATTCACCTTTCATATCTTTATAGCTTTCATCTCATACATCAATACATATATTCAATCATTCATATTATCTCTAACTATCTCTTTAACCATATCCCTAGATTTCTAACCTAGGTTTCTACGACTGTATCCTATAGATCGGTTTCCATCAAATTTGCGGGGGTGATATACTCTATCCACTCGACTTCCACCCGTAGATACAGATCTACTCACCTTGATCATTGCTTGCCAAAGTCGATGACGCCATGCTCCGTTGCCTCGGAATCCACGCGAAGGTACCTACAATAATACACAATCGCAATCGCTATTAAAATCGAATCCGAAGAACCAATACGGCACACGGTTCGCCCATAGGTTAAAACCTATAGCCTCGCATGCAAAACATAACCAAATAACCATCGTCGTTGACGTTCAAACACCCAACAACCAAATATAATACCCAAAACCAAACCCAAGAATTCAGAATCGCAAAACACGAAAACAGCACCTAAAGAAACCCACTCCCAGATTTCATCCTAGGCCAAACTAAGGGATTTTGCACAATGGGTTAGTCTATATATCACAACACAAGGCCATACACCTAAACTCAACCCGATCCCCTACAGTGTAGCCGCAAATTGGGGCCACTAAGGATAAATCTGCTGCCTGGAATAGGAGTGGGGGTCTCGGGTCTTGGTGTTAGCTTCTAGGTCGCCTGCTCTCCTCTCTGTGTTTGCTAAATAATTTCTAGGGTCCCGGGTGTTAGCATATCTCTAATTAGCATCATAATTTCCACAAAATCTAATATCGGAAGAATTTCAAAGTTCGTAATTGGGGTTTAAGACTATGGACTTGTCTAAAATTTAACACTAAAAGTGGGTGTAAGATCACTACTAACCCTTAATCACACCATCTCAATTCAAATCAAACATTAACCCCTTCTAGGAATTTTCAAAGTTCACTAAACAATCACTTAATCACTTCTAAACTAACATGGAAGCTAAAGTGAATGTAATTCTACACTAATAGTAAAGAGATTACCTCATCTGCCAAATCAAGAAATTTCTTGAGTTGCCCCAAGTGTCCAAAATCCTTGCTTTCTTGGTCCAAAGTGTTTGTAGGGAGATTGTGCACATTTTTAATGAAATAGAGATGAAATTTTGAATGTGTTTTTAGGTGTGTTTTTAGGAGGTAGAGAAGTGGGGGAGAGAAGGCTGCCATGGTGATGGAGTGGACGGAAAATGATGAGGGGAAACAATGAGAAGTAAGGTCAAATGACCCCTCACCTCTCTCTCTCGCTTCTCTCTCATGCCCATACCTCTTATTCTAATCCCTTTTTCTTTTCTTTTCTTTTCTTTTCTTCTCTCATCTTTTCTTTTGTAAACAAAATGAAAAACCCAAAAAGCAATCATGCACAAAAGAAATCTTGGTAGAAAAAATGTAAAAATGTGAAATAGGACATAGTTCATGTCATGTGCACAAGTCAAGCTTAATAAACGATTAGTGATATTTAACCGCGATTAGCATTAAAATGGAATATAATTAATTATAGAATTTATAATTTGCCTAAATCACATAAATCCCTCAAAAATCACCATTTAATTTAATTTTCCAATATTTTCCGATTTATCGGTATTTAATTGTACTACATTATTAAAATATTCATAATATTTATTATTTAATTATAAAAATTCCCAAAAATAAGATTTTATTTTTCTGAAATATTACAATCTTCCCCCCTTAAAGAAATTTGGTCCCCGAATTTAAATTTAAACCCCCAAATACTAAAACATTTCAGTTATCATCGCAAATCAACGGGGTTCCGAAATCATGGAAGATATAGAAAAGTCATAGCACATCGCGTGCGCCTGAAAACGAATATAATCTCAAATTCGAACTCCGTCAAGCATCTCGCAAATCATCGGATTTGCACTCATATCATCGGAGTAACACTGGAGATACAGATCTTAAAATCCCCTACTGAAATCCAATATGCATAGTCACATACTATAATACATATATATAGCATGCATCCTTGGAAAAATCTTTAAACCGAATAAAACACATGCAAAAATCTTTTCTGAATTTCCGTGTGATGTGTAACTCACGGAACAAGGGACGGGCGCTCATTTGGGAAGTAATAAACATATGTTCATATAGGTTTTGTGTTGGATATATGTATGCCCTAGAGGCCATTATATGATAGTGGATGTATTTATACATGTGTATATATATTCAGTATACATTCTTGCTCGACATGATAGTATGCTATCTGGTTCTTCTTTATCTGACATGTTGACTTGATCATGCTTTTATTCATTTACACATATTGATAAAGCACTGAGGATATTTGCTTGACTACTGTGATTATGATGGAGATCATACTAGTGGGACATCTGTAGTTTATAAGCATATCCTGAAATGTCCCTAGTCGTAGGTGTATCGAGATGGGGCATCGATATACCAGAGTAAACTAGTGTATATGATACTAGACCTATATGATGGGCGATGGATGTTCCCACATCCATTGATTTTTGACATCGAGATCGTATACGGGTGCTTAGTGGTGACTGGGTACACTGGACGGACTCGCCGAGAACTCTTATATGGTATTATATCTATCGTCGGATAGCAGTTCTCAGGTGACACTGGTACATGTTAGTCTGTAGACCCAAGATCGTCATAGAGTCTTGTGTGTTCTCCCACTGTACTTTGATTGCCACCCTACCATGGCTCTACTGAGTCGTGCAAACAGCTGGCTTTTGGGTACAATACCGAGACACATGGAGACAATGAGCGATAGGAGGGGTTTCGTCTCTCCCGGTATTGGGAGTTGATGTTGTGCTGTGCTCGAGTGGCTATATTAGTAAGTCCCTGGCCAGGGCTGTTGAGTTTTACTAATAAGTGTTATCAGTAGTTTCTCGATCTGTTATAGACCATTCGTTTGCACGACTTATTGAGTTTTTGGGGTCGACGTTACCAACCCTAGACTAGATATGCAGCATATCTGATGAAGAGACCAGACTGTACGGTAGTGTTGCCGGTTGGCTCGACGGGAGTTGTGACAGGTTCGCTTGTTTTCTTCTGATCGCTCAATACCCGGGAGGCCGTTACGTTTAGCTGACCTCTTGCGGCTTGGGGGTGCTTGATATGATCATCACCCACTGCCGGTGTATTGACGAGTCATAGTGTCCCACAATGGAGTTACCCAGTCCAGGCGAAACGATGTGGTGTGCATATGAGATATGCGCGGGACCCGATTAAATGCGCGTATGTGATACCGTATATTAATCGGGCAGTTTTCTATTGGTTGGGTCGTATGAGATATGACCGGTTTTCTAAATCAAGTGTTGATTTATCATTGACCATAAGCTTTTTCACTTTAAACACTTCTTGTCTTTTGTTGTATGCATGCATGTATGCATTTATTCTCATTGATGCACATATGGATGCATGCACACATACATGCATACACGCTTGTATCATGGTTGTTGATACAATGGATGGTGTCAATATAAGACTCACACACTTATAAATATGATGATATTTATTTTTGGATAAAAAAAAATGGAAATGGAAATTCTATCATGCTTGATTATTTTATTCACCCACTAACCTTTGTGTTAACCTTGAGTTAATTTCCAAGGTCATTTTGCATCCAAAAGAAAATATCTAGATATTTATTAACTTGGGTTAAGAGTGAGAAGAAGAAAATATATATTTTTTCTTTTCTCATTCTTATCTCAAGACTTATCATTATCTCTTGAGCTATCATTTTGCCATCATCTTCTTCCTCCTCTCTCTTGCTCTCTAGCTTCCATTAGTGAGTAAGAAAGTGATCAAGTTAGGGTTTTGAAGTAAGAAACCAAACCACATCACCATTCTACACTACTCTTGCCCATTAGTTTAGAGTGTTGGCTTCTACTTCTTCTCTTTATCTAGTGGAGCTTCAAGTTTGGACAGAGAGGACTCCGGGTGGATCGTCGTGGACCTAGAGGATCTTAAGCGAGCTACTTTCAATTCTCAAGTGGTCAAGGAGAGCGTAGGGTGCTACAAAGGTTGTATTCTCAAACCCTAGCCTTTTGCTACTTGTGTTGATGTTAAAAGTTTTGTTACCCTATCTTTTCTAGTATGATCCATAGGATGCTTTCTTTAGCACCCTATAATTTTTAATATGGCATGTGTGTTGCTACCAAATCCTAGTAGTGGTGCTGTAGAAATCCTTTCATTTTGCTCAAAGAAACGTTCCGTCGTTTTTAACATATCCCAAAAGGTTTTGTTCTGTAAATGTTTGTGTCGCTCGCGGACACGTAGGAAATAGCGAGACTATAACTCCTTTTTTGAAAACCTCTGGTTAAACTTTTTAATGCATGAAAAGTACTCAGGTACTGTCCTCAGATTAGTCATGTTTGGCTACTACACAATATAGTGCCCATCATGAAGACAAAGTGCTCAAAAGAAAAATTAGCCTCAAAAGGTGTATCAAACAATCACGTGCGTCTGGTGCGCACGTGTCACGACCCGAAATTGGCACGTGACGTCATTCAAACTACGTAATGTCTACAGCCGTAACGCAATTCAAGTAAGCCGAAAACCCAGCAATCTAAACCATCAAAAGTAGTAAGTGATAAGAACATTGCTAAAACTTTTGAAAATCTCAAGAACAAATTCTTTAAAGTCTAAATCTACTTTATTAAAAATTTTGGCAGCACCTCCTTTGTAAAAACTAGCCTAAAAATGGATACATACAAAGATATAAGTAAAGCATCCCCAACGGGAGCAGATCCACGCCCAAAGGCGGAAAACAACCACCACAACAGATATATGACGCCGTAGCGAAGAAAAAGACGATATAAAGTGAAACAGCATGAAAGAACTCCAAAGTCACAAAATAATATACAACATCAATCCTCATAACTCGTCTCTAAGTCAAATACATGAAGGTGGTAGATGGAGAGTACAAGATAGAACAATTATACAAATGCGTATCATCGGATAACCGCAAAACCCACCTATTGCAAAACTGCAAACAGTCAGCCGTAGCGGTATCCACTGCAAAAGATGATATGATGTGATGAAGAAGCCCTGCCATGACTGCTCTGAGGGACACCTGCAAACACTGTTGCACAACGGGGGTGAGTTGCCAACTTGTGAATAGTAAATAACATATGCAGGTAATCGCAGGTATGCACGTACAGCGGTAATCTATCACATGCAATCTGATAGCAATAAAAGGAAATATGTATATCCAACAGTCATGAAAGATACTCTATCCAGTACTACTAATTGTAGTACCTTGAAATTCGTTTAGGTTAATTTCGTGTTAAGTAGCGATAATGCGTGTTTTTCATAAAACTTCGTTAATAGTTATTTTTCCACATAAACCGTAATAAACCAATTTTAATTGTGAAATGTGTAAATAAATGTATAATTTTGTTTTATTAAATAATAATTGAATTAGTGTTCACATATTCAACTAAATTACTAAACTATTATGTTTTAAGCAAAATTTTGTTAGCATGCACAACACAATTTTCACCCTAGGTTTAATGTAACATGTCTACCATTTTAAAATTTCCCTCATGGTTTTATTTACTTATTAATTCAAAACAAAACAATCAAATAAAGATAAATAAGAAAAGAAATGGGAAAAAGGAAGCATGGGGCATTAAAAGAGGCTTGGGACACTTTGACCTTGGGTTTTCTCTCCCTCTCTCTTTTCCCTCTCATCATCAGCAGCAGCAGCTCCTGCAGGCTTTCCCCATTCATTCACCTTCTTCTCATCATTGCAAGCTCATCTCCATATCAAAAATCCATCATTTATCACACCAACCTCTCATTTAACACACCAAAATCACTCCTTTGTTGGTTCTTAAGCCTACTCTGAGCTCTAGGATGCAAGGCCAGCAAGTTTATGCCACCACTTGACCATTGTGAGGTATTAAGCTTACCCTATTACTTATTTTGCTAAACTTTTAGTTTAATTAGCTTAAACTTGTGTTTATATGGGGTTTCATGCTAATTATGTAGTTTAAGTGGAGATTAGGATAAGTTAGAGTTTTTAGGGCTTGATTAGCTTAATTAAGTGTTGTAGGTGTCGTTTAAACCAAGTCATTGCACCTGATTACACTAAAATACCGTATTGTTTTAATTTTGTGTTTAATTAGTGTTTTTGTTAAGATTTTGGGTTGTTTTTGGATCTGCTTTCATACCCGATGCTTCAGGCAAAAGTTGCATTTACTGGAGCTTGGTTACTAGACCTAGATTAGACACACGAAGCACGGGGCCCCTCTCCCCTACTTGGCCGCAAAAATATGTGTTCTGGCCTCAAATTGCGGCCAGAGTGAGGAGCTGGGTGTCGGGGTTTGGGCTATAGGTGTTTGCTACATATTTAAGACCTTTGGTATATGCAACTTTTCCTATTTCAACTTATATCAAAATCTGGAACCAAATACGTTGTTTTTAGCACTTTTAAACTTGCGCGACACGTGCGTTATGGGTTTGGGTTTGGTGTTTGTTGTGTATCACAGCGTGTCAGGGTGGTTTCAGACGTTGCACACATATATCGGCGTTTCGTTTGCATACGCGTTTAGCTTGCGATGCTAGTTTCTCGTATGGTCTTGATATCGTGTTTTTGCCGGATTATAGCCTCACGTGTGTTGATTTGTTTGAATTCTAGGATCTATCATGGAGACATCGGACGCAGCGCACAAAGGAAATGCGGTGATCGGATCAGACTAGTGGAGGCGTTCCGGTGAGTAGATGTACACATCTACGGGGGAAATCATTCGGATGGCGCAAGACGCCCGATACTTAGAATTTCGTTTAGTACTTAATTATATGCATAGTTCCTATTTATTCATCACGTTGCATTGCATCATTCATCATGTGTATATATACTGTGCTAGTACCTCATAGGACACTCGCACTATCACCATTGGTTTATGCTGCACAGGCACTATTCATGGGGACACGCACGCTTTTGTAATTGCCATGCCACAAACACTTTATAACTTGTTTAAATCTGCATCTTATAACTTGCGCTAATTATTAATTAATAAACCTGCAATTGTTATATTTAATTCATTAATATGGATATGTAGGATTACTAGACACATGTACATACCTCATTGCATAATTGTTCATGCATAGCTTTCTAGCTTCCGAATTGCATTGCACATTGTTAATATCATAGGTATTCATGTATTATGATTTTATCGAGGATTTCCATAGTTATGAGATTTATAGATTTTGAGAAACCGCAAGGATTTGAAAACATATTACCATTTTAAAAATGTAAGTTGCGGTTTTCTCGTGTTATGATGAATCTATCGTCCACCATAAGATTTCTCGATGCCTGAGCAATATCATACACCCAATTCGAGGAGGAGGACGAACCGTTTGTGGGTGCATGGTGGACCCGGTGCGGTACCCCGAGGCAAGATGGTCGCAGATGATGGCGTTGAGCCTGGCAGGGGAGCACTACCAACCGGTTATTTATAACGCGGCGGATATCCGGAGGATACCGACGTAGTCTTGAGTTTTGATGATATGGGCCAGTCCGGATTTTCCGGAGCCCTAGATCAGATATTTTGGGCCAGTCCGGATTGCCGGAGCCCTGGATAATTGAGATATTCATATTTAGTGTCGATGCTTGACACAGATTTATATTGATTTCATTGATGAAACTAATGTTAAATTACAGAAGTTTTTTAAGAAAAGAATGCAGGTTTTTCCCATGTTAATTATATTCAACATCGCATTGTTTATTGCATTCATGTTGCATACATATTATTACATCGCATCATATTAGTATATGTAGGTTGTGACATCATTGTGTACATGCTTACGATAGCCTTATTATGTTAGTTATATGTATGCCCTAGAGGCCATTACTGTACATTGGATGTATATTGTAGTGGATGCTGGGACATATATAGGTAGGACTTTCTTTCTCGACATGATAGTACGCTATCTGGTTGCTCTTTATCTTAACATGTATACTTTCTGTCTCTCTGATTACATGTTGATAAAGCCCTTAGGATGTGTACTCGACTTCCAGGACTATGATGCAGATCATACTAGTGGGGCCTGGGTAGTCCATGAGTACATCCTTGAAATGTTCCTAGTCGTGGGAATATCGAGACGGGGCATCGATATTCCAGAGTAGACTAGCGCATATCTTCTCGACCCATGCGATGGGCGATGGATGATCCCATATCCATTGGTGTTTGACATCGAAGATGGTATGCGGGTGCTCAGTGGAGACTGGGTACACTGAACGGACTCGCCGAGAACTCCCAGATGGTATTATACCTCACGTCAGATGGCAGTTCTCTGGTGACACTGGTACAGCTTAGTCTGTTGACCCGAGATCTTCATAGAGTCTTGTGTGTCTCCCACTGTGCTTTGATTTCCACCCTACCACGGCTCTACTGAGTCGTGCAAACAGGTGGTTTTTAGGTACAGTCCCGATTCACATGGAGGCAATGAGCGATAGGAGGGGATTCGTCTCTCCCAGTATTGGGGGTTGATGTTGCGCAATGCACGACTGGCCATAACAGGAAATCCCTGGCCAGGGTTGCAGTGATATACTGGTAAGAGTTATCAGTAGTTTCACGAATGTTATGGACCTCAAGTCGGCATGACTTATCGAGCTATTGGGGTCTGACGTTTACCACCCCTAGGCGAGATATGCGACATATCAGACGAACAGACCGGACTATACGGTAAGTGTTACTGGTTGGATTCACAGGAGTGTGAGCGGGCTTGCTCGTCGATCTTCTGATCGCTCAATACCCGGGTGGCCGTTACGTTTAGCAGACCGCTTGCGGCTTGTGGATGTTTGATATGATCATCATCCGCTGCCGGCGTATTGACGAGTGTTTAGAGTCCTACACAGAGATTTCCTGGCTCAAGCGAAACGAAATAGGAGCGCATATGAGATATGTGCGGAACCGAGAATAATGCGTGTATGTGATACCGTATTTCATTCTCGCGATGAATGTGTCGAATGGTTGTATGCGATATAACCTAGTTATCGAATCAAGGATTGATTCGATAAGCCGATACATTGGATACTAGCCGGTTATATGCGACATGACCGGATCATTGAATCAAGTGTTGATTTAATGATTTAATGTATAATTATATATTTGATATATTACTTTGCATTAACTAGTATTGGTTCACTTTAAATGGATTTACTCACTTGTTTTGTGCACATTGCATATGTGATATATTTTGTGCACATGATTGTATCATGTTTGATGATACATGCAAGCTAGGGTTAGTGTAAAGAATTAGACCATGGTTAAGATTATGATTAGGGTTTTCTTTTTTCTTATTTATTTATTTATTTATTTTGGAAAAAGATGAGAAAAGAATGGTTGCTATTTTTGTTTGCTAGTTGAAGATTCTTGAAGCTTTGAATTAGTCCACCATTCTTGTCTCATCCTTAACCCTAACCATTCAAGTTAACCATGGTCCATTCTCTACAACTAACCAAGGGTTAGTAAATGATAAGTATTGATTTATTTATCATTTACTTAATACTTATCATATTCTTTTTCTTCATCTTCTTCTTCTTCAACATGAGAAAAAGCTTGCTACATCAATGGTGATTGATGAAAAAGTGTGGGAAATCCAAAACTAAAGTCTACCCAATTCCTATTTCTTCATCCTCTACCTCTTGCCAAGTTGTATAGGGTGTTTACTTTACAAGTTTTCAAAGCTTGGTGAAGTTGGAGCTTGTTCTTGCGATGCTTTGACGTAGATCATCTTCGGCATCGAACCGACGATCAAGCCCGCCTATTCTTCGATGAAGCCGACGCTAGAGCCCAAGATACGATTTGGACAGCGAGGGGACTTCATCACGGAGCCTAGGAGGTGGTGGACCGGATCTACAAAGGTTGTAGCCCCTTCCCTATTTCTATATTTCCGTTTACTTGCTTGCTTTGCCTATATATCTAGTTAACGATCCGTATTAGGGTTTGTAGGCACTTGTAAAATTTGATTTGTGCTTGTTTGATCACTTGTGAGACTCCATTAGAGTACCTAGGAACACTACAGTGGTATCAGAGCCTAGCTAGAGCCTTAGGCGAAGTCCCGACGGAATCAGAAGTCCGATCGACCCAAAACCCGACTTTGAATATGCTCTCTGTACATTTTTTAATTTCGAGGATTTTTCCATATTAAAAATATCCAGAAAAATCAGCAGGCTAATTTAAGAATTACTGTAAATTTCGATGGAGTAATTCCATCAAAGAGCCGTGGATCCGCGGCACGAGCATGGCTCATGCGGCGGTTCCGCGGCCATTTTGTCGTTATGTGCATCCTATTTTGCACAGTAATTCTTAGTTGTCTGTGCTGGTTTTCCTGGGGTTTTTTAATAATTTTTCCCAGAGTTGCATTTTCTGAGTTGTATTGGGGACTCGGTGTATTCGATCGGACTGTCTAATTTTTGTCGGTGTGCTTTTCCGGGTATTTTTAGAATATGTTAAAAAGTTCGACCGGATATAAATACCCACTTTTTCCCTTGCCGGGAAATTTCGAATTGTTGGATTTTTCCGTAGTTTAACGACGTTCTAAGTAGTGCAAGTAACGCGATGGACCCTCTAGAAGACAACAAACCTTAACTCGATTATGTGACCGTCTTGAACTGCCCTTTGAACCTTCGGGTTTGGGGCAGTACGGCGTGCCACATGTGAGGCGTTGGCTTGACCCTTCTACGGCTGGACCGTTGGTACTGAGGCACGAACTGAATGTTGTTAGACTTATTTCATGTGTTGAGCTGTATCGGGAAAACTTGGGTGTTCGATTGTTCGATCGAAAAGTTTAGCATTTTCTATTTATCCGGAATTTGATACAATAATTGGAATTCACAAATAGTTATGAGATAACGGAATGAATATTATAAACATAGCAGTTTAGTCTCACTTGCTCGGTTTCCACGGAATTTTGATGTGATCAAAAGTCCGTCACAATCACGTAGTGTACGCGGATACTCGTCGGGTAAACTTAATAGACAGCCTCACTCCATAGCCCCGACCAAGTGACTGTAGGAGAACCTCGTCGCCGAAAGCATCCGTTCGGGTGCTCGCGGTAGCGGTGTTCCGCCTTGGTGCACTTTGTCGACGGCGTCGGGGGTGCGGCCGTCTACTGAAGTTTGCGACGAGCATTCGATCAGAATGTCGGGAATCCTGTTGAATTGCCCGACTTGATAGTGAAAAGAGTTTTCGATAATGAGACTAAAATGCGGGGTTTATAATTGTTAGGCATGCGATGTCTAAAGAATTCATTTGGTCAGGCATGCGATGTCTGAGGTGGTTGCGGATTCCAACTGTTGTAGTTTTACACTTTCTTTTCTGTGACCGTAAGTGTAATATGTGATATCGCCGGTTTCGTTGCTATATGTCAACGACAATTGGGATGGACATATTTACTTACGTTGATGACATGTGATGTTATGTGTTGCTGGATATGTTATATTGGATCGTCTTGTTTGAATAGCCGGGTTTTTTTATGTGAGATGAGTGTTTTTCATTTTCATTCATGTAAAAACTTGTATGTAATATTCTTTTATTGGGGCACTTCCAGGTTGCGGAAGTTGTCACCGTTGATGTATATTATTTACTTTTCTGCACTAGGATAGACCCAAAGAGGGGAGCACTAGTAACCGGGTTCTGGGGTCCAGTGGGAGGCCAACTCGAGGAGTCGAGTCCGGGTCTCCTAACCCTAGAATTGGTAGGGTTGCTTGCCACTCTCGTAGGGGTCTAGGGGTTTGGGATTGGCTATTTATCACGACCGTAGAATCCGTGTTTTATACTGGCTCGTATTGAAAACACGGACGTCCTAGTATATCCAATATTTCATATGTTTCTTCTGCTGTGATTTATCTGTGATCATATGATGTTCTGTGATAGATATTATAGTATATATGATATATTATATAGACGTTACTTATGTTTTACACCCTCGCTAGCCCTGCCCCGCTCTGCCGTTAGTTACCTAACCTAACGGTGCACGAGGGGACATCGAGGCGAATGCGGATGGCATAAGTGTACGTCATATCTATCTGTGATGTTTAGGTAATTTAAATGTTGGGATATTCATTAATGAGATTAATGAAAGAAAATAAACCTAATTGATGTTGTGGAATCGAATTTCAAAATAAAATAGGTAGCTACAGTTCTTGCTTTGCATCGTGGTGTTCCTTGTAGAATGTCCTGCACCTTATTCGATAAGGAAAGGACCGAGATCCCTTCACCGGGAGTGACTCCTTTAGCAAAAACTGGCAGATGCTACAACCCTCGGTTTGTCTTTTGATCGCTTCTATAGTATCCGCTTTGCACAGTGATATATGTGATATATCCCGCACCTCATTCGACGAGGAAAGGGCCGACGATCCCTTCACCGGGAGTGACCCCTTTAGCAAAACTAGAAAAGCTTCAAAAACATTCCATTTAAAAACCATTTGATTCCGCAACGAGATCAAGTTCAAAGCGTTAAAGGTTTTCACAAAAACCAGCTGCAACCCTCCGTCATTTTAGGAAGTAGAGTACTTAGTATTCGTGCTGTGTTTGTTGACCATAGTCAAGGCACAGTGTATGGTTGCTAAGTGATGTCTTCTTACACCGCATATGATGCGATTAGTTAGGACAGTCATGTGGCATTGTTGACCTTAGCTAAGGGTCATGTGGGTGGGTCTAATTAATCACGAAATGACGGGTAGAACTTGACTAATACCTATGATTTGTTGACCTTAGCCAAGGTCATAGGTGCTAGGGGTAAAAACCTTTATCGGGAGTTTCAAGTGTTGAAATTTGCAATGAGATTGCATACCTTCTATATGATAGTTGGATCCCGATACCCACTGCGAGTAATTGTTATTCCTGGGAGAGTTTTGCACTTTGCAATTAGCCGATCAAGTTGGTGTCTAGAAAGGTGTCAACGGGGTTGCGCCTCTGGGAAAACGAGGTTTACAGTAATTAGGTCCGTGCGAAAGCACGGGGAACCTCCCTCAAAGTACCGACACTGGCCTGGCTGAAAGATTGGCGAACTTGTAGAGTGTAATTAATCCCGGCTAGTCTTTCCTTTTAAGGTTTGAAGGAAGATTTGATAAAAACAGTGGGAGCCATCCTGATTAGATAAAATATATAACCAATCTGATCTTGCAAGAGCGCACGCAGAGTGTTTTCTTCTCTCTCTCTCCTGGTAGCGACCATATCACGCCTTAATCAAGATAATAAAACGGAATTTTGACCGAACCCGCTTGTTATACTGAGCTGGGGAACGTTGGTCCCGCTCCAACTTATAATTGTTATAAGACAGAGCAGGAAATAGGGGAATGCCAGGATTCCCATGCCGCCCAAACGAAGAAAGTGCATGAGATGCATCTCCTTCGGGTGTGTTCATTACAAAGAACTGTTTCTCAGTATCCTCTGTATCCCGGGTATATGATACCGGATCAGGATCCCAGATATGTAATATGTTACATAGGGCTACAAAAAGGTAGAAAAACTGAGAACGGGTGATAAGTTTCATGAGGCAGAAAACGGGGCAAGTGTTGCAGCCAAGTCTGTTGGTCACTATCACCCTGTATTATCAATACATTGATTCTGAACAAATGCTATTAGATACCGAACCTGATATAAAAAATCATATCAGTCTCTTTATTAGTAAAGAAGGATATAATTTTGTATTGTTGGATAATGTTTTGAACATTTCCTATATCAAAAGTTGATCGGTTCAGGCACGTTATCTAAAAGCATTGACGTTCTAAATCAAACTACAGTTCCTAGCATAAAGAACACACACAAGAGGAAGAGTTCAGAAATGAACGAATCCTTCTTGAGGCATTGTAGACTAGGTCACATCAATGCGACTCGACTGGCTGAAGTTACATTTTAGATGCATATTTAAATCAGTTTGAATTTACATCTTGTGAAACTTGCCAGTCATGTCACAAAGATTAGATGACCATAGCTCTGTTTATCAGAAACAGAGAAAGAGTTAGTAAACTCTTGGGACTGATACATGAAGATATATATAAAGTCTCATGTCTACACATGCCAGGACTGGTTCTTTATACTTCATTATATTCTCTGATAATCTCTCAAGATTCAGTCATATGTTCCTGTTGAAACATAAGTCCGAACCTTTTGAGATATTCACAGAATATAAGTTAGAAGTAGAGAACCAAAATACGGGTATAAGTATTATGTCCTATGATAAGATCAGGGAGGAGAATACTTATGCATAGAATTCCTGGACTATTCTAAAGGAGAATGAGATTCTCTCTCAGTGTTACTCCTCTGAATACACCACAGCACAACGGTGTATCAGGGCGGAGCAATTGCACAATATTAGATATGGTGTGCTCTATGATGAGTATTACTGAGTTACCTATTTCCTTTTGGGGTTACGCACTTGAGAAGCTGCATACCTATTGAATTAGGTTTGAATCAAATCACTGCCTACCACTCCATATAAGATATGGTATGGGAAGAACCCATCTCTTAAGTGAGTTAAGATTTAGGGTTGTCCGGCCTATGTTTAAAGCAAAATCCGGACAAGATCGAGGCAGGATCAGTTCTGTAGAACTGGAAAGGTTCCAGCTATACAAAACTGCAGTTGATGATTTGACAGAACCAAAGGATTCTATAGTTCCCGACGAACCTCAGCCTCTCCGCCGATCTAGTAGGGTTCCTCATCCGCCTAAGAGATACCTCGGTTTCTCGATTTCAGTAGGAGCGAGGAATGCATCATGAGATGATGACCCAACTAGTTTCGAGCAGGCCATCAAGAGTAGGGACCTTGTCAGAATGGCTGGATGCTTAGCGATCTGAGATGGAATCCATGTACAACAGCAAAGTATGGACTTTAGCTGCTATATCTGAAGGGTTAAATCCCCATCAGGAGCAAGTATATCTTGAGAAGATTACTTGGTTTAGATGGAAAAGTTGAGACTTTCAAAACTAGACTTGTTAAAGGTTTTCGTCATCGACCAGGCGTGGATAATGATGAAACCTTTTTCCAGTAGCTATGCTTAAGTCTGTCCAGATCCTACTTACCACGGCTACATACCATGACTACGATATCTGGCGGTTGGGTGCCATGACTGCTTTTCTAAATACTGATTTAGAAGAGAACGTCTATAAGAACACAGCCAGAGGTCTTCGTAAACAGTGGGAGCAGCGGAAACGTGTGCAAGTTGCTTTACATAATGAAGCAGGTATCGCGGAGTTGGAACGTCTGTTTTGTTGTGATAGTCAAAGTGTTTGACTTCATCAAAATGGTAGAAGAACCTTGTATATACGAAAGGGTAGTAGAGAGTCAGGTGGTCATCTTCGTATTGTACGTAGACAACATACTCTTGATAGGAAAAGAGTTTCCTATACTACGATCGGTCAATCTTCTATTATCACTAGGATTCTCCAAATAGGATCAAAGTGATACCTCCTAAATCCTGAGTTTTCACCTATGAGATAGATGTAATTGGATGCTAGGATTCTCACTAGATGTAGTGAGATGGTATCAATCGATCCTTGGGAGAATCACTGGAAGAGTTCCAGGGTGATAAAGACGACTGAATGTCAGTCACAGGCACTGTCTTTACCCTCAGTAAAGGGACGGTATGTTGGAAGAGTTCCAAGCTCGATACCATGGCAAACTAGACGATAAAGGCTGGTAACATCGCTGTTAAAGACACTACCAAAGAGGTAGTTTGGGTGTATATTGGTTCATAAGATGAACTACGTTCCTGCCATTGTATGACAATGGAAGTGTGGCTTAGGCCCTGGAACCCTGGTCCCATCAGTGACCCAAACATATTCTGAGGAAGCATCACCTGATCATGGAGATAGTTGATCTCCTGGGTGATCGAGGTTAGGAGAGTAGACTCAGAGGACAACACGGCGGATCCACTCACGAAGGCCTTTTCCCAGAGAGAGACTCATATGGGATGGTTGAGTATTAGATACTGCAATCACTGCTACAGATGGCCCTAGTGCAAGTGGGAGATTGTTAGTTATATGTATGCCCCAGAGGCCATTACTGTACATTGGATGTATATTGTAGTGGATGCTGGGACATATATAGGTAGGACTTTCTTGCTCGACATGATAGTACGCTATCTGGTTGCTCTTTATCTTAACATGTATACTTTCTGTCTCTCTGATTACATGTTGATAAAGCCCTTAGGATGTGTACTCGACTTCCAGGACTATGATGCAGATCATACTAGTGGGGCCTGGGTAGTCCATGAGTACATCCTTGAAATGTTCCTAGTCGTGGGAATATCGAGACGGGGCATCGATATTCCAGAGTAGACTAGCGCATATCTTCTCGACCCATGCGATGGGCGATGGATGATCCCATATCCATTGGTGTTTGACATCGAAGATGGTATGCGGGTGCTCAGTGGAGACTGGGTACACTGAACGGACTCGCCGAGAACTCCCAGATGGTATTATACCTCACGTCAGATGGCAGTTCTCTGGTGACACTGGTACAGCTTAGTCTGTTGACCCGAGATCGTCATAGAGTCTTGTGTGTCTCCCACTGTGCTTTGATTTCCACCCTACCACGGCTCTACTGAGTCGTGCAAACAGGTGGTTTTTAGGTACAGTCCCGATTCACATGGAGGCAATGAGCGATAGGAGGGGATTCGTCTCTCCCGGTATTGGAGGTTGATGTTGCGCAATGCACGACTGGCCATAACAGGAAATCCCTGGCCAGGGTTGCAGTGATATACTGGTAAGAGTTATCAGTAGTTTCACGAATGTTATGGACCTCAAGTCGGCATGACTTATCGAGCTATTGGGGTCTGACGTTTACCACCCCTAGGCGAGATATGCGACATATCAGACGAACAGACCGGACTATACGGTAAGTGTTACTGGTTGGATTCACAGGAGTGTGAGCGGGCTTGCTCGTCGATCTTCTGATCGCTCAATACCCGGGTGGCCGTTACGTTTAGCAGACCGCTTGCGGCTTGTGGATGTTTGATATGATCATCATCCGCTGCCGGCGTATTGACGAGTGTTTAGAGTCCTACACAGAGGTTTCCTGGCTCAAGCGAAACGAAATAGGAGCGCATATGAGATATGTGCGGAACCGAGAATAATGTGTGTATGTGATACCGTATTTCATTCTCGCGATGAATGTGTCGAATGGTTGTATGCGATATAACCTAGTTATCGAATCAAGGATTGATTCGATAAGCCGATACATTGGATACTAGCCGGTTATATGCGACATGACCGGATTATTGAATCAAGTGTTGATTTAATGATTTAATGTATAATTATATATTTGATATATTACTTTGCATTAACTAGTATTGGTTCACTTTAAATGGATTTACTCACTTGTTTTGTGCACATTGCATATGTGATATATTTTGTGCACATGATTGTATCATGTTTGATGATACATGCAAGCTAGGGTTAGTGTAAAGAATTAGACCATGGTTAAGATTATGATTAGGGTTTTCTTTTTTCTTATTT
Source organism: Agapanthus africanus (assembly GCA_030015575.1). Lineage (NCBI taxonomy): Eukaryota > Viridiplantae > Streptophyta > Magnoliopsida > Asparagales > Amaryllidaceae > Agapanthus > Agapanthus africanus. The sequence continues at coordinate 245,685,720 of CM057350.1, forward strand.
ATTTATTTATTTATTTTGGAAAAAGATGAGAAAAGAATGGTTGCTATTTTTGTTTGCTAGTTGAAGATTCTTGAAGCTTTGAATTAGTCCACCATTCTTGTCTCATCCTTAACCCTAACCATTCAAGTTAACCATGGTCCATTCTCTACAACTAACCAAGGGTTAGTAAATGATAAGTATTGATTTATTTATCATTTACTTAATACTTATCATATTCTTTTTCTTCATTTTCTTCTTCTTCAACATGAGAAAAAGCTTGCTACATCAATGGTGATTGATGAAAAAGTGTGGGAAATCCAAAACTAAAGTCTACCCAATTCCTATTTCTTCATCCTCTACCTCTTGCCAAGTTGTATAGGGTGTTTACTTCACAAGTTTTCAAAGCTTGGTGAAGTTGGAGCTTGTTCTTGCGATGCTTCGACGTAGATCATCTTCGGCATCGAACCGACGATCAAGCCCGCCTATTCTTCGATGAAGCCGACGCTAGAGCCCAAGATACGATTTGGACAGTGAGGGGACTTCATCACGGAGCCTAGGAGGTGGTGGACCGGATCTACAAAGGTTGTAGCCCCTTCCCTATTTCTATATTTCCGTTTACTTGCTTGCTTTGCCTATATATCTAGTTAACGATCTGTATTAGGGTTTGTAGGCACTTGTAAAATTTGATTTGTGCTTGTTTGATCACTTGTGAGACTCCATTAGAGTGCCTAGGAACACTACATATTAGATATTACTTATTACTCACGAGTTGGCAACTCACCCCCGTCGTGCCATAGTGTTTTGCAGGTCTGACCCGTCAGCACAGTAGCGGCGGGTGCACCTTATCTCTTGCTCCATTTGCTTTGACTCGCAGCTTCGTCGTAGGTGGGTTGCGGGGTTATCTTGTTGCCACCTTATATCATCATTGTATCTAGTGTACTCCATCTACCTTATCTACTATTTGTACTGATGTACTTGTGACCTAGAGACAAGACTGTGAGATTTGTGTACTTCTATGTTATTTCTCTAGGTTGAGCTCACTTGAGCCGACATGATGTTTTACATTATTTGTGCTTTTATTTACTTATTATGCACAGTTATGATATATATTGCGTGGGATTGTAAATCCGCTTTTGGGCGAAGAGCTAGCTCCTGCTTGGGGATGCCTTATTTATTGTTGTTTATATATATCTTTGTTTGTATCCGTTTGGGGCCAGTTTTTACAAAAGAGACTCTGCCAAATTTTTTCGGGAAATGGACGTTGCTTTTAAAAGGCTTGATGCGACTTATTTATTTAAAAAATCGTTTCTATAACTAAGTTTTCCTTCACTCTACTGCTCTTTTTGGTTTTGATTTGTGGGTTTTGGATTACTTAGATTACGTACGCCTTAAGACGGTTCGTAATTTAAGTGCCAGTCATGCTCCGTACTTTTCAGGTCATGACACTAATACATGAAGCAACGCATATCAAATAATGTAAGTGCACGGCGGCGCCCCGGCCTCCATCCTGAGGCCAAAATGCGGAAGCGGTGATATACTTAAATTTTTTGAACTGGCACCACCGCGCACTAATACCCGGATCGGACCATTAACTAGTCCTAGCTAACTACAAGATGGGGAAGAGAGATATACCGACTGATCCAAATCCTCCGGTCTTCTCGTCGTCGTCCCGATCTCCTGCGGAAACTCCGGTCGTTGCCTCCTTGCCGGAAGGGCACCACATCGTCTGCATCTTTTACGGGCTCCCACCTTCATACCGAGGCAACTCGGGCACGAAGCTGGCTAGTCGACGTGCCCAAGATTTGCTGTAGAAAGTGTAGTGAGCAAGTCTGATTTGGGGTTGTAGGGAGTTGCCTTTTGGTGGAGGAATGAAGTGAACTTTTGGAGATGGAGTTGTAGGGATTTTCCAAAAGCAAAGATAAAAAAATCCCCATACATAAAATGGGCACCCCCACCTCTTCAAGTGGCCGGCCATGCACTTGTGGGAATAGGAATGAGAGGAGAGAGTGATAGAATAATGCAAGAGAGAGGGAAAAAGAAATCATGTGAACCAATGATTACAAGGCAAAACCAACACTCTACTATCACTTATCACAAACAAAGTCCAACCATCATGAACCATCATGAAGTCAAGGTATGGTGCTATAATCTTGACATGATAATATGCAAAGACCCCCTTCCAAAATGCTTATTTGCACAAATGCAAATAAGCCCTCCTCCACCAATCTTCGGCCAATGAACGAAACAAAGGAAATTGGCCGAAACGGAAAGCAAACTGGCAACTCCAGAAAACTGGTCCCTTAACAAATTACAGGAAAACCCCGATACTGTGCATACACAGCCGCATTTGTATTCCGACCGAAATACAAATGCAATGAGACAAAATCTACACTGTACTATACTAGGATCCGGCTTAAACCAAAGTCGGCTAGTAATATCCGTCCGATCCTGATTCGTGCAATACCGCACGTATCTGATCGAACCCTGCCATATATCCATACGGCCTCTAGTACAAACCGCCCTATCCTGATCCGTGCTATACCGCACGTATCTGATCGGACCTTACCATATCTCCATACGGCCTCTACAGCTTTTCGCCCGAAAGCTGAGTAACTGAAAGTGGGGGACTCTAAAGACTCGTCAACACCTTGGTTGTGGATTTAACCACTAGCACGTCAGAGGTATAAGCCAATACGTAACGGGCTACCAGGTATTGACTAAAAGGGACGTCAGTGAGCGAACTCAGCCTGACAACCTTACTGAGTCTGACAGTGACAATATCCGTACAGTCCGGTCCGTTCGTCTATGAGAATCGCATGGCGGGCCTAGAGGGTTGGTAAAAGTCAGACCCCCAAAAGCGGTACAAGTCGTGTCGGAGTGTAGCCCAGAACACCCTGAGATACTACTGGAATACCTACCAGCAAATCTCCTTGCCTCGGCCGAGGGCTTCGTGTAATGGCTCTCCTAGACACAGCGCGACCTCACCCCCAATACCGGGAGAGACGAACCCCTGAAGATGCGCTCACTGCCTCCATGTGGCTCGGGACTGTACCCAACTAAAACCTGTTTGCACGACTCCTTTGAGCCGTGGTAGGGTAGTAATCAAAGTACATTGGGAACTCACACAAGACAAATGACGATCCCCAGGTCGATGAACTAACCTGTACACATGTCACCAGGGAACTACCATCTGACGTCTGGTATATGACCAACCAGCATGTTCCCGGCGAGTCCTGTCCGGTGTACTCAAAACCCAATGAGCACCTGTATACATCTTAGGTGATCCAACTGACACCAGTGGCTTATGAGTCCGGCCACCACCCCTCGTCGGGGTCTCGACTGTATACACTAGTCTACTCTGGAGAATCGATGCCCTGTCTCGAAACTCTCACGACTAGGGACCATTTAAGGATATGCTTATAGACTGCCAGCTCCCACGTATATGATCGCCCTCATACTGCTGGTGGTCAAGCAAGAATCCTAAGGGCTCTAACAATGTGTAATAGCGACCTGTAAGGTCACCTAAAGCAGTACACGATGATAAAGGTAAACCAGATAGCATACTATCATCTCGAGTAAGATTGTCCTATCGGGATAGTTCCTCCCTCAATCATTACAATTACGTGCCTGTGATCCAATAATTGACTCTGAGGGCACTATCTCCAACAATCTCCCACTTGCACTCAAGGCTAATTATTGCGATGTCGCATACTCACAGCCCGTGTGATACCGAACACCCAACTCCTCTACCAGTCAGTCTCACAATGCTCGTTTGCGAAACTATTGCGGTCGAGGAATAGCCTCAGTTAGTGGATCCGCTTTGATGTTTCTTTCTATGTCTCTCTATATCTCATGTTCGCGGAGAAAACCATCTCCCGAAATGAGCAATACCTGTCATAGAATGTGTCTGGATGTCTGATGGGACATAGCTCATAAATGAACTCCAAATCCAAACTTCTTAGACTGTATCGTCAACTGAACTTAATCAGTATCCTGCGCAATGCCTCCCTCAGTATTGCCTTGGACCACCTGTCCAAAATACTGCCCCTCATCAGAAGGCAAACTATAACTCTGACAACCTTACTGTCGTCCAGGTCACCTTGGAAGCCTGGAATGATAACTGTCTCCCGAATGAGGCTGTCGTTATCATATCCCTAGAACATACACTTATGTTCTAAAACTGCTTCCGACTGTTTCTCCAGGATTGGATCAATGTCAACTTATTGCATCTAGTGCAAGAACAACATCTGGTGTGGTACTTGACATCTCATGATTGACTCAATTGCCTGAGCAAGTGATCTGCCAATCATGCACATCTCTCTCCAAATTAGTCTGTAAGACACCTTTAGAGAGGGTGACTCCATCTTCTGCAGGTACACTACCGTGCATGGAGTCGTCCATTCTAAATACCCTTAGAATGTTGTCTAAGTATCCTGATTGGGAAACCACCTAAATCTAGATCTAGTAACCAGTATGTCTGATATTATATCCAAGTCCCATGTGGAGAAACCACTGTGTGACGACCAAAGTATAACCGATTGTAGTATAGGAGTATCACTTCCTACTCTGTGTATGTCATCCAAATACCAGAACATCACACCCTACTACCTTCTCAACAGATCCATCCCCTATTCTGATGAAGTCAAACCTATGACTGTCACGTCAGAAATAGATGATCTATCCCCGCTATATCTGCTTTAGTCTATAAATAGACATAAGCTATCTGTCCACCAATGCTTCCGCTGCTCCCACTGACTATGACAACCCTCTGGCAGAGTCATACAAACGTACACTTCTAAAGCAAGTTTAGAACGACGCTATACTCATCCTCCTGCCGGGTCTCACAGTCTGAAAAAACAGCAATGGCAAGTGTGGGTAAACAGGAACTTCCCTGTCACCGTCCTTGAGGCTACCGGAGTACCTCTCGGGTGCCTGAAGTTACCCACCGTATCTGCGGAGTGGCTAATGGAATGTTAAACCAGATTGAATCTTTAGGTTCATATCAAATCTTCAGTAATCGTTTGTGGTTCTGGAATCACTTCCAGTTCTACCATACTCCCACTACTGTTTTCTGAAAAAATCCATTTTTAACAAAACTGTGGCGAGTCTAGAACAATATCGCTATTGATCTTCCAGATGGTAGAAAGTCAACCCGCGTCATAGCCTGGGTCAACCCACAAACAGCCATTACAGAAACGTGCCTTGAGTTGTCCAGCGTCAGGTTTTAAGCATAAACCGGACAACTCCCCGTACCTTAACATCGTTAAGATATGAACTGTTCTATATCCAATATAGAAACAGAGGCACTGATTTAATTGAACCAGATCCAAATCATGCAACTGTCTCCAGTGCATGTCAACTAAATGGAGAGAGGCCAATCAGCGTTACTCAACTTAGGAATGCTTCCAATTATGAGTAACCTGAAAGAGAAGCAAGTTCTCTTAACCATTACTATCAACTGAATACCATACTCAAGTATCTACATCTTCGATCATTTTGAAGAATTCCGATACTTGTAACACATGGTTCTCTACTTTATTCAAATACATATAACTTCTCAAAATTCGGACCCTGTGTTTCCACGAAACACCTGTCTAAAAGCTAGAGAAGTCATAAGTAAACCGAATATAGTACGAGGACCAACCCCTCTGCCCCTGATGGACCCAGGACAACATACAATACTTTGTATAAGTCCCTTGAGTCTGATGGCTCATTCACTCTGTGTCGCAGGTTGAAAACTGTACTATGGTTATGAAGAATTACACCGTTGTTTAATGCTCCTTACCTAACCATCCACTGATATAGGTAAATGTCACAGACATAATTTCAAAAAGGTATATCTCACTCTATGAAAATAGACGTACAGATATATCAATTTGAAATTGGTGCATAACAGCGGATATTCAAAACCAAATATTTGCCGACCGGCAAACAACCCAGGTGACTTCCTCAAATATCACCGATTACAACGAATCCCGATATAATGAGGATGATCACCCAATTCCCAATAACTTACTCCCACTCATCATCTGTAAAACCATACAGATGTGAGAATCATACCTGGTAAATACATACCCTGGAGTAAGGACTAATTGGGAAATCAGTTTTCCTTTAACAGTACACAGTGAAACTGAAACATTGAAATGTTTCGATGGGGTATCCCGGTATTCCTAGTAATGCCTCTTCCAGATTCACGACTGTAACCGTATAGTTCTTTGCCACCTCTCCAAATCCCTTCATATGTTTTTAGTCTTTACCTTCTGTACACCCCTTAGGCCAAATGGTTTTCTTCTTTCCCTACCGTTCGGCACCAGCCTATGGTTTGGAAGAAGACTATCCATTAAGCACAATGGGTGTACTGTCCTTATCCTAGGATCACTCGCAATGCGAGAGAAGGTGAAGATAAAAGATAACCGAATAAACCTTATTCCTATTTCTCCTGAACCAGAATCCATCCCCGAACTGGAACAAGTTCCTTTCGAGTTCGTATATAACCATACGATGGAGTATCCAAATAAACTGTGGATCTTCGTAGTGATACGGAGTGTCCTGGAGAAATACAAAGGTGATTTAGGATTGGCGAAGGAATACATGGTTTGGTCGTGAATAGCAGTCGCAATTTACTTTGCCCTCTTACTAATCCCTTGCTTTGTCTTAACTTAATACCTTCTGCACACCATCGTTAGGCTAATTGGTTTTCTTCATTCCCTACCTTTCGGCACCAGCCTAAGGTTTGGAAGAAGACTATCCAATTTGCGTAATAGGTGTACTATCTCCTAAACCAAGGAGTACTCGCAACCTGAGAGAAGGTAAAAGGAAAAGACAACTGAATAATCCTATCCGTTTTCTCCAGAACCGGAAACCATCCTCGAATAAATCCCTTCGAGTTCGTATATAACCATACGATGGTTTTGTCCAATGGAAGTGAACGTTCGTAGTAATACGGGGTGTCCTGGAGAAAAGGGTAAAAGTAGGAGTGGCAATGAGGTTCGCAACTCTGACAATCCAAAAGCCAGTGTTTAAGAAGGTTCGGTCAACTCGGTCACTGAGTCATAGTCTTAGGGTCGGGTCAATGGTCGCTGCCAGAGAGAGAGAGAGAAGAAACACTCAGCGTGCACTCTAACCTAGATCAGAATGGTTACCAATTTATCTAATCTGGAAACCTCCCACTGTACCGTCAAATTCTCCTCCAAACCTGAAAGAAGAATTAGTCGGGATCACCCGAGGAGTAAACTAACTCATCAGTGGGAATCGGGATCCAACTATCATCACATGATAACGTGACGGAATCCGCTCACGTCATCACACTCCAGAAGGTATGCACATATCTGGCAAGTTTCAGTTCTTTTGAAACTCCAGATGAGATATTTGCCCCATGCTCTTATGACCTTGCCGTGAGGTCAAAATATCATAAGTCACATGTCAAGTTCTGCCCATCATTATCCAGGTTAATTTGAATCCATCTGTACATACCCTTGACGTAGGCCAAAATAGTAGTACGACTGTCCCAAACCAACGCATCTATCTATGCAACAGCTAAATACCCGGCAGCTACCAAACACTATGCCTTGGCGTGAGGTCAAAATACATAGCTTGAATACTACCGAATATTTAATTGAAATGATGGAGGGCTACGAATGGTTTCTGGCGAAAACCTTAAACGTAAAGAACTTGATATCGTTGAAGGAACTGATAGCTTTATAAAAATATAGTGACGAAAACCATTGCTAAAGAGGTCACTCCCGGTGAAGGGATCTCGGCTCTTTCCCCGTAGAATGAGGTGCAGGATATTCCAACTGAATACCACGGTGCAAAGCATAAATAATCGGCTATAGTGAAGTCATTGCCCTGACGCAAAATTTTTGTCCAAGGGGTCACTCCCGGTGAAGGGATCTCGGCCCTTGCCTCGTCGACTGAGGAGCAGGATATTCCAACTGAATACCACGATGCAAAACAAAAGTGAACGTCCTTGCAATAACAGCTTTTTGAAAAGTGTTCCAACAACTTCAGATTAGGTTTGTTTTTAACTTGCATTGATCCGAATCAACGCAGTCCCATCAATTGATCACACCACAATGAACGAAAATATACTGATGTACGTATATGCCATCCGCATTCGCCACTGGGTCCAGTCATTACCCGTTAGGTTAGCTAACTAACGACAGAGCGGGGAATGGACTAGCGCGGATGCAAAACATATACAATATCTACTAATATATATACCAATATATTATATTCGCTCAAGGCGTGATAAAATGCAACATCACAGAAATGTACAGCATAACAGAACAATACAGATATCTGGGATCCCCGGGTTTCACAGAGCCGCTGAAACCCGACGTTCCCCTGGTCGTGTGGATAGCCTGTGCAATGAAAACCTAGACCCCTACGGGCGCGGCAAGTCACCCGCCAAAACCTGAAGCGAGGCAGCCCCCTTCAGCGACGTGAATGGACCACCCGGCACTTCACGGAATCCGGCAACTTGGGCACCCCTCCTGGGTCAACCTGTACCCCCTACGAGTGCGGCGAATAGCCCGCCAATCCTAGAGTGAAGCCCCCTCCGTCTCAATGCCATGAGATGCGGGCTTGTTGCCCTCCAGAATCTGGCCATCCGTGCACCCCTCCGCGGGGCAATCCTAGTACAGAAAGTAAAATATACATACAACGGGTACATCGACCGCAACCTGGCCGTGCCCCAAAATAATAATACAATCAGGCAGTGGCGGCAGTCCACATGTCGGACGCTCGCCCCGCAATATCAAATGTACATAATACAACAAAACTGTACTACCACTGCAACCAGGCTATCCCCACCGACCAATCCGAAACATCACAGCAAAATCACATAACATCAACGTGAAAATCACGTTCGCAAATCCGTCTAACCGGGCTATAGCAGTTAGACAGGATTTACCGATCAAGTGACATTCACGGTCACAGATATAATGTAAATACTGTGAACCAATGTGTTTAAAATATCAGATCGATCAAATTTTAACAAGTGGGCCCCCAAGTACTACTGTAGCACATCAAGAAATTCTGGGACCAAAATTAATATTCCAAAACCACTACAATCAACCCAGAAAGCAACTGCAGAAATTTGACGCAGTGATCACACTATAGTGCGGCGGAACCGCGGCCTAAAGGGGGTTTTGGCCGCGGTTCCGCGCTCCCATAGTCGACTCACTGTGCCGAATTTCTACAGAACTCTTACAACTTCCAGTACATCACTTTTCTACAACCTGAAAAAATTTTCGAGCCAGAAAAAATTCGACAGAAAACTGATGTGAAGAAAACGCGGGTTTTTGGAATTTTGGTCGATCGGAAATGTAAAACACATTAGACAAAGCTAGACTATGTTAATGGCGAGGCTCTGATACCACTGTAAGTGCACGGCGGCGCCCCGGCCTCCATCCCGAGGCCAAAATGCGGAAGCGGTGATATACTTAAATTTTTTGAACTGGCACCACCGCGCACTAATACCCGGATCGAACCATTAACTAGTCCTAGCTAACTACAAGATGGGGAAGAGAGATATACCGACTGATCCAAGTCCTCCGGTCTTCTCGTCGTCGTCCCGATCTTTTGCGGAAACTCCGGTCGTTGCCTCCTTGCCGGAAGGGCACCACATCGTCTGCATCTTTTACGGGCTCCCACCTCAATACCGAGGCAACTCGGGCACGAAGCTGGCTAGTCGACGTGCCCAAGATTTGCTGTAGAAAGTGTAGTGAGCAAGCTTCATTTGGGGTTGTAGGGAGTTTCCTTTTGGTGGAGGAATGAAGTGAACTTTTGGAGATGGAGTTGTATGGATTTTCCAAAACTAAAGATACAAAAATCCCCACACATAAAATGGGCACCCCACCTCTTCAAGTGGCCGGCCATGCACTTGTGGGAATAGGAATGAGAGGAGAGAGTGATAGAATAATGCAAGAGAGAGGGAAAAAGAAATCATGTAAACCAATGTTTACAAGGAAAAACCAACACTCTACTATCACTTATCACAAACAAAGTCCAACCATCATGAACCATCATGAAGTCAAGGTATGGTGCTATAATCATGACATGATAATATGCAAAGACCTCCTTCCAAAATGCTTATTTGCGCAAATGCAAATAAGCCCTCCTCCACCAATCTTCGGCCAATGAACGAAACAAAGGAAATTGGCCGAAACGGAAAGCAAACTGGCAACTCCAGAAAACTGGTCCCGTAACAAATTACAGGAAAACCCCGATACTGTGCATACACAGCCGCATTTGTATTCCGACCGAAATACAAATGCAATGAGACAAAATCTACACTTTACTATACTAGGATCCGGCTAAAACCAAAGCAGGCTAGTAATATCCGTCCGATCCTGATCCGTGCAATACCGGACGTATCTAATCGAACCCTGCCATATATCCATACGGCCTCTAGTACAAACCGTCATATCCTGATCCGTGCAATACCGCACGTATCTGATCGGACCTTGCCATATCTCCATACGGCCTATACAGCTTTTCGCCCGAAAGCTGAGTAATTGAATGTGGGGGACTCTAAAGACTCGTCAACACCTTGGTTGTGGATTTAACCACTAGCACGTCAGAGGTATAAGCCAATACGTAACGGGCTACCAGGTATTGACTAAAAGGGACGTCAGTGAGCGAACTCAGCCTGACAACCTTACTGAGCCTGACAGTGACAATATCCGTACAGTCCGGTCCGTTCGTCTATGAGAATCGCATGGCGGGCCTAGGGGGTTGGTAAAAGTCAGACCTCCAAAAGCGGTACAAGTCGTGTCGGAGTGTAGCCCAGAACACCCTGAGATACTAATGGAATACCTACCAGCAAATCTCCTTGCCTCGGCCGAGGGCTTCGTGTAATGGCTCTCCTAGACACAGCGCGACCTCACCCCCAATACCGGGAGAGACGAACCCCTGAAGATGCGCTCACTGCCTCCATGTGGCTCGGGACTGTACCCAACTAAAACCTGTTTGCACGACTCCTTTGAGCCGTGGTAGGGTAGTAATCAAAGTACAGTGGGAACTCACACAAGACAAATGACGTTCTCCAGGTCGATGAACTAACCTGTACACATGTCGCCAGGGAACTGCCATCTGACGTCTGGTATATGACCAACTAGCATGTTCCCGGCGAGTCCTGTCCGGTGTACTCATAACCCAATAAGCACCTGTATACATCTTAGGTAATCCAACTGACACCAGTGGCTTGTGAGGCCGGCCACCGCCCCTCGTCGGGGTCTCGACTGTATACACTAGTCTACTCTGGAGAATCGATGCCCTGTCTCGAAACTCTCACGACTAGGGACCATTTAAGGATATGCTTATAGACTGCCAGCTCCCACGTATATGATCGCCCTCATACTGCTAGTGGTCAAGCAAGAATCCTAGGGGCTCTACCAACGTGTAATAGCGACCTGTAAGGTCACCTAAAGCAGTACACGATGATAAAGGTAAACCAGATAGCATACTATCATCTCGAGTAAGATTGTCCTATCGGGATAGTTCCTCCCTCAATCATTACAATCACATGCCTGTGATCCAATAATTTACTCTGAGGGCACTGTCTCCAACAAATAAATGTTGAGTATGTGATAAAACATGTCACCCTCACGGAATCCTTAACGTGGTAGGACTAGTGTCCATCAAGACAAACTAAATCCTAATACCAAAGGCACCGCATCCTCCGATCGGCCCTCGTAACTTATATGTCTTATGGAACCTGAGTGTCCAACATCGACACCCGAAAACATCATGAAAACTTTTCCTATATATATATATATGTTTGTGTGTGTGTCCCTCAACGACACATCAAAATCATGGAACCTGAGTATCCAACACCGATACTCGAAACATCATGAAACCAGTGTCAAGCATCGACACGTAAATCCTCATAACTCAGGCCCCGTCACCACGACTGGCCCTGATGTCATGTCCATACATCACTCCGGTCGGTACCCCCCACGATAACCGCCGAGTCTAAATACTATCACTGGTAGGTACTATCCCTGCCAGCCAGGCTCATCGTCTATACCACGAAAAATCATATCTTGCCCCGGGGAACCATAACGGGTCCACCATTGTAGGGTTACTAGGCACTCTCAAAAGGTTCTACAAGGCATCAACCATGCCCGATTTAAATTTTAGACGTGCCGAACAACCCTAACCAAGATTTTAGACTAGAGATTAGGCGATACAAAGAAAGTACAACTTTACTTCTAAGACTTAGGGATTACAACCTTTGTAGTCTGTTCCTTCACTTCTAAAGCTCCGTGTTGAGGTCCCTTCGCTGCGATCATCGAGTATCCGGACTCTAGAGAGGCTCCACAAAAGAAAGATGCAAGCTTTCTTCCGATCTTCGATAACTAAGATGATCTATCTTGAAGAAACTCAAGCCCAAACTTTTGCTTCACTAATCAAGTATTAGAAAAGCAAACACCCTAATCTAAGTGGCTAGAATAGATTAGGATGATGAAGTAGGAATTTAGCTCTGATTTGTTTTCATAATCTCACTCATTATCACTACTTCACAAAAAGCTAGAAAGCTTTTCATGCAAGGAAGAAGAAGGAAGAAGATGATCAAATCCTTTTCTGATGAATAATGAAATCTTATGAGGTTAGAAATGCAACCATGGGTTAAGTATGATAACTTAACCCATATAGAGACTTAACCATGGTGAAGGGTTGGGTTGGGTTAACAAATATCAACTAAAATATCTTTAGAAAATATTTTTAGTTAAAAACAAAAGCAAAGCTTCTAGAAGTTTCAAGAAGGTTTAACCCTAATCCAAACCCTAACCATGTTTAAACTCCACAAAACATGTTGCATTTGTAGCCTTAACTTGTTACAATATTATATATCACATATATAATATATTTTGTAACAAAATAAAATAATACAATTAACATATATCGCATATATATCAATGTATTACCCGAGTGAGAAAAAGAATCTTTAAGTGAGCTTATACTAGTTAAAGTAATTTAATATATCAAATATATAATTATACATTAAATTATCGAATCAACACTTGATCCGATAATCCGGCTATTTCACAAATAACCGACTAATATAATCTGTATCAGTTCATCGGATCAACACTTGATCCGATAACCCGGCTATATCACATAAACCTGGCCGATATCTCATATCGCGAGATTCAAATACGGTATCACAAACACGTATTGTTCTCAGTCCCGCACATATCACATATGTGCTCCTACTCCGTTTTTCCTGAGCCAGGAAACCTCTGTGTAGCACTCTAAAGAATCGTCAATACGCCGGTAGTAGGTGATGATCATATCAAACAGCCACAAGCTGCAAGCGGTCAGCTAAACGTAACAGCCGCCCAGGTATTGAGCAATCAGAAGATCAACAAGCAAGCATGTACTTTTTCCCATGAATCCGACCAGTAACACTCCCGTACCGTCCGGTCTCTTCGTCTGATATATCGCATATCTCGCCTAGGGTTGGTAAACGTCAGACCCCAGTAGCTTGATAAGTTGTGTCGATATGAGGTCCATAACAGTTCGAGAAACTACTGATAACACACACCAGTAAATCTCAGCAACCCTGGCCAGGGATTTCCAGTTATAGCCAATCGAACACAGCTTAACATCAACTCTCTATACCGGGAGAGTCGAATCCCCTCCTATCGCTCATTGCCTCCATGTGATTCGGGACTGTACCCAAAAGCCACCGTTTTGCATGACCACTTGTACGTGGTATGATGGAAATCAAAGCACATTGGGAATCACACAAGACTCTATGACGATCTCGGGTCTACAGACTAACCTATACCAGTGTCACCGAAGAACTACCATCTGACGTGAGGTATAATACCATCTGGGAGTTCTCGGCGAGTCCGTCCAGTGTACCCAGTCTTAACTGAGCACCCGTATACCTTCTCTGATGTCAAACACCAATGGACATGAGATCATCCATCGCCCATCATATGGATCAAGAAGCGCATACGCTGGTCTACTCTGGAGTATCGATGCCCTGTCTCGGTAATCCCACGACTAGGAACATTTGAAGGATGTATATGGCGACTACACTGTCCTCACTAGTATGATCTGCATCATAGTCCTGGTAGTCAAGTACTCATCCTAAAGGCTTTATCAACATGTGACATAGAGACAATCAGAGTACATGTTAAGATAAAGGGTAACCAGATAGCATACTATCAGGTCGATCAAGAAAGTCCTCCCTATATATGTCCAAGCATCCACTACAATATACAACGTATGTATAGTAATGGCCTCTAGGGCATACATATAACTAACAATCTCCCACTTGCACCATCTGTTGTGGTATCGCATAGCCAACAATCAGTTGTGGTTGAAGTATCTCATACTCAACCATCCCATAAAAGTCTCTACTGGGAAATAGGCCTTTGTGATTGGATCCGCTCTGTTGTCCTATGTGTCTACTCTCCTAATCTTGATCTCCCTGGAGATCAACCATCTCCATGATCAGGCGATACTGCCTAAGAATATGTCTGGATCTCAGATGGGATGGGGGTTCCTTGGCGTAAGCTACAACTCCATTGTCACACAATAGCAGGAACGAAGTTCATCTCATGAACTAATATATTTATCCAGACTGCCTCTTTGGTAGCATCCTTGGTAACGATGTATCTTGCCTTTAATCGTCTAGTATGTCATGGTATCTAGCTTGGAACACTTCCAACATACCGTCCCTCCACTGAGGGTAAAGACAATGCCCGCGACTGACATTCAGTCGTCTTTATCACCCTGGAACCTTTCCAGTGATTCTCCCGAGGATCTATTGATACTATCTCACTACAACTAGTGAGAATCCTAATATCCAATTAGATATATCTCATAGATCCATAACCCATGATTTAGGAGGTATCACTTTGATCCTATATGAAGAATCTTTGTGATAAGAGGAGATTGACCGAGCGTAGCATAGGAAACTCCTTCCCTATGAAGAGTATGTCATCCATGTACAATACAAGGATCACCACCATACTCCCTACTACCTTTTTGTATATATAAGGTTCATCTACCATTTTGATGAAGTCAAACTCTTTGACTACTCCATCAAAACAGACGTTCCTACTCCGCGATGCCTGATTTATCACATACAACATCTTGCACATGTTTCCGCTGCTCCCACTGTTTACGAAGCCTTCTGGCTGTGTACTTATAGACGCTCTCTTCCAAATCATCATTTAGAAAAGCAGTCATGACACCCAATCGCCAGATATCGTAGTCATGGTATGTAGCCGTGGCAAGTAGGATCTGGATGGACTTAAGCATAGCTTTGAAAGTCTCAACTTTTCCATGTACACCAAGTAATCTTCTCAATATATACTTTCTTCTGATGGGGATTTAACCCTTCAGATAAAGCGACCAAAGTCCATACTTTGTTGGTGTATAAGGATTCCATCTCCGATCGCTAAGCATCCAGCCATTCTCACAGAGTCCCCACTCCTGATGGCCTGCTCGAAACTGGTTGAGTCATCATCTCATGATGCAATCCTTGCTCCCACTGTCATAGGGAAACCGAAGTATCTCTCAGGTGGATGAGAAACCCTACTAGATCGGCGGAGAGGCTGAGGTTTGTTAAAAACTATTGAATCCTCCGGTTCTACCAAATGATCAGCTGCAGTTTGTATAGCTGGAACTCTTTCCAGTTCTACCTCATGACCACTAATTTCTTCACAAGAAATTCCTTTTCACAAAGTTGGCATGCTGAGAAACAAAGCATCTTTTGTTCCTCGGTTTGGTAGAAGATATTCACTTGCGAATGCTTGGGATATCCAACAAACCTCCACAGAACTGACCTTGCCTTGAGCTTGTCTGGATTATGCTTTTAGACATAGGCCGGACACCCCAAATCTTAACTTACTTAAGATATGGGCTCTTCCCATACCATATCATATATGAAGTGGTAGGCAACTGATTTGATTGCAACCCTTTTCAATAGGTATGCAGCTTCACAAGTGCATAACTCCCAAAAGGAAATAGGAAACTCAGTAGTACTCATCATAAAACGCACCATATCTAATAGGGTGTGATTGCTCCGCCACGATACACCGACGTGCTGTGGTGTATACGGAGGAGTAATGCTGAGAGAGAATCTCATTCTCCTTTAGAATAGTCCATGAATTCCGTGCTCAAGTATTCTCCTTCTTGATCTCATCAAAGAACATAATACATATTCTCGTTTTTGGTTCTCTACTTCTAAATTATATTCATTGAATTTCTCAAAAGTTCCAGACTTGTGTTTCAACAGGAACATATGTCCAGATCTTGAGAGATAATCAGTGAATGTAATGAAGTATGAAGAACCGGTCTTGGCATGTGTAGACAGGGGACCATACATCAGCATGTATCAATCCCAAGAGTTCACTAACTCTTTCTATGTTTCCAATAAACAGAGCTGTGGTCATTTTATCTTTGTGACATGACCGGCAAGTTTCACAAGATGTAAATTCAAACTAATTTAAATATGCATCTAAATGTAACTTCAGCTAGTTGGGTCACATTGATATGACCTAGTCTATAATACCTCAAGAAGGATCCGTTCATTTCTGAACTCTTTCTCATGTTTGTGTTCTGAAGGTTAAGAACTGTAGTTTGATTTAGAACGTCTATGCTTTTAGATAACATGCCAGAACCGATCAACTCTTGATATAGGAAATTTTCAAAACATTATCCAACAATACAAAATTATATACTTATTTATTAAATAAAGAGACTGATATGATGTTGTATATCAGGTTCGGTATCTAATAACATTCATTCAGAATCAATGTATTCTGGTAATACAAAGTGATAACTGCCAACAGACTTGGCTGCAACACTTGCACTGTTTCCAACTCTTGAAACTTATCACCCGTTCTCAGTCCTCTACCTATCTATAGCCCATGTAACATATTACATTTGCGGGATCCTGATCCGGTATCTCATACCCAGGACGTAAAGGATACTAAGAAATAGTTTTCTGTAATGAACACAGCCGAAGAAGATGCATCAACATTCACTTTCTTCGTTTGGACGGCACGGGAATTCTGGTTATCCCTATTTCCTGCTCGATCTTATAACTTTTATAAGTTGGAGTGGGACCAACGTTCCCTAGCTCAGTATAACAAGCGGGTTCGGTCAATACATCCGTATTATTTTCTTGTTTAAGGCGTGACTTAGTCGCAACGAGGAGAGAAAGAGAAGAAAACACTCAGCGTATGCTCTTGCAAGATTAGATTGGTTATTAATACATCTAATCAGGATGGCTCCCACTGTTTTAGTCAAATCTTCCTTCAAACCCTAAAAGGAAGGACTAGTCGGGATTAATTACACTCTATAAGTTCGCCAATCTTTCAGCCAGGCCAGTGTCGGTATTTTGAGGGAGGTTCCCCGTGCTTTCGCACGGACCTAATTAAAATAAACCTCGTTTTTCCAGGGGCGTAACCCCGTTGACACCTTTCTAGACACCTACTTGATCGGCTAATTGTAATGTGTAAAACTCTCCAAGGAGTAACTCTTACTCGCAGCGGGTATCGGGGTCCAACTATCTCATAGAAGGTATGCAATCTCATTGCAAATTTCAACACTTGAAATTCCAAATAATTTTTTACCCCTAATGACTTATGACCTTAACTATGGTCAACAAATCATAAGCACTAGTCATGTTCTACCCGTCATTTCTTGATTAATTAGACCCACCCACATGACCCTTAACTAAGGTCAACAAATTCACATGACTGTCCTAACTAATCGCATCATATGCTATGTAGGAAGACATCACTTAGCTACCGTACACTGTGCCTTAACTAAGGTCAACAAACACAGCACGAATACTAAGCACTCTATTTCCTAAAATGATGGAGGGTTATGACAGGTTTTTAAGAAAACCTTTTGCGTAATGAACTTGATATTATTGTAGAATCGAGTGATTTTAGATGGAATTTTTTTTAGGTCTTTTCTAGTTTTGCTAAAGAGGTCACTCCCGGTGAAGGGATCTCGGCTCTTTCCTCATCGAATAAGGTGCAGGATATTTCAAAAATACCGCTGTGCAAAGCAAGAACTATAAAAACAATCAAAAGACAAACAGAGTTTGTAGCATCTGCTAGTTTCGCTAAAGAGGTCACTTCCGGTGAAGGGATCTCGGCTCTTTCCTTATCGAATAAGGTGCTGGATGTTCTACAAGGAACACCGCTATGCAAAGCAAGAACTAGAGCTACCCTTTAATTTTTGAGACAAGTTTCTACAACATCTTTAGGTTTCTTTTAGTTTCATTAATCTCATTAATGAAGTCCTATTTTATTATGCTTCACAAGCATCACATTTGAAACGAAATCAGCAATATAACATATATCTCATATATATAATATAAACATTCTTCCCAGGCAGTAATATGATCTCATTACAGAACATTGCAACAGAAGAACATATATGAAATATTGGATATACTAGGAGCTCCGTGTTTTAATACGAGCCTGTATAAAACACGGATTCCACGGTCGCGATGAATAGCCAAACACACATCCCTAGACCCCTACGAGAGCGGCAAGCAACACTTCCAATTCTAGGGTTAGGAGACCCGGTCTCGACTCCTCGAGATGGTCTCCCACTTAACCCTAGAACCCGGTTACTTGTGCTCCCCGCCTTGGGTCTACCTAATGCGGAAAAGTAAATAATTACAATGGTGACATCATCCTCAGCCCGGAAGTGCCTCAATAAAATAATATTACATACAATGAATTTTACATGAATGAAAATAAAAACCCTCATCTAACATAAAACCCCCAGCTATTCAAAACGCGACGATCCAATATAACATATCACAGCAACACATAATATCTCATATCATCAACGTAAGCAAGTATGCATATCCCGATTGTCGTTGATGTATAGCAACGAAACCGGCGATACACCACATACTACGCTTACGGTCACAGAAATAAAGTGTAAAACTACAACAGTTGGAATCCGCAACCTCCTTAAACATCGCATACCTAACCAAATGAATTCCTTAGGCATCGCATACCTAACAATTATAAACCCCACATTTTAGTCTCAATATCGAAAAATCTTTTCAATATCAAGTCGGGAAATTCAAAAAGATCCTCGACATCCTGATCGAATGCTCGTCGCAAACTTTAATAGACGGCCGCACCCCCGGATGCCATCGACGAAGTGCACTAAGGCGGAACACCGCTGCCGCGAGCACCCGAACGGATGCTTTTGGCGACGGGGTTCTCCTACAGTCACTTGGTCGAGGCTATGGGGTGTGGCTATCTATTAAGTTTACCCGGCGAGTATCCGCGTACGCTATCTGATTGCGACGGACTTTTGATCACATCCAAATCCCGTGGCAACCGATCAAATGAGACTAAACTGCTAGATTTATAACATTCAAATTAGTTATCTCATAACTACTTGTGGATTCCAAGTATTGTATCACATTCCAGATAAATAGACAATGTTAAACTTTCCGATCGAATAAACAAACACCCAAGATTTTCAAAATAGCTCAACACTTGAGCGGAGTTCAAAAAGTATCCATCACATGCGACAGTACCGATGGTCCAGCCGTAGAAGGGTCCAACCAACGCCTCACATGTGGCAACGCCGTACTACCCCAAACCCCAAAGTTTAGAGGCGGTTTAGACGGTAACATAATCGAGTTAAGGTTTGTGTTCTTCTAAAGGGTCCACCGCGTTACTTGCACGACTAAGAACGTTCTTAAACTATGGAAAAATCCAACACTTGGAAATTTTCTGGCAGGGAAAAAAGTGAGTTATTGATATCTGTTCGAACTTTTTAACACGTTCTAAATTACCCGGAAAAATTAAACGAAGTTAAACTTTCCGATCGAATCAACGAGTTACCAATAATTCCCAGAAGGCTCAACACTTGAGTAGAATTACAAAATTCCCAGAATTATGGAAAAGGTCCTAAGAATAAATACCTGAAGTAGTGGGGCCCAACTCCAAATTTTGGCTGCGGAACCGCCGCTAAAAGCGTGGTTTGGCTTCGGTTCCGCGGTCATGTAAGGGAGTTGGTGGTCCGTACTTTACAGTAAATCTTATATTTCCCTGCATGATTTTCTGAGTATTTTTAATACGAAAAATGTCAACTTTTGAAAAAAATTCCAGAAAATGGGATTTAACGGGTATTCGGAGTTCGATCGGACTTTAAACTTCGCCTAGACTTCGCCTAAAGCTCTAGCTTGGCTCTGATACCACTGTAGGGTTACTGGGCACTCTCAAAAGGTTCTACAAGGCATCAACCATGCCCGATTTAAATTTTAGACGTGTCGAACAACCCTAACCAAGATCTTAGACAAGAGATTAGGTGATATAAAGCTAGTAAACAACTTTACTTCTAAGAGTTAGGAATTACAATCTTTGTAGTCCGTTCCTTCACTTCTAAAGCTCCGTGTTGAGGTCCCTTCGCTACGATCATCGAGTATCCAGACACTAGAGAGGCTCCACAAAAGAAAGATGCAAGCTTGCTTCCGATTTTCGATAACTAAAGATGATCTACCTTGAAGAAACTCAAGCCTAAGCTTTTGCTTCACTAATCAAGTATTAGCAAAGCAAACACCCTAATTTAAGTGGCTAGAATAGATTAGGATGATGAAGTAGGAATTTAGCTCTCATTTTTTTTCAGAATCTCTCTCATTATCATCACTTCACAAAAAGCTAGAAAGCTTTTCATGCAAGGAAGAAGAAGTAAGAAGATGATCAAATCCTTTTGTGATGAATAATGAAATCTTATGAGGTTAGAAATGCAACCATGGGTTAAATATGATAACTTAACCCATGTAGAGACTTAACCATGGTGAAGGGTTGGGTTGAGTTAACAAATATCAACCAAAATATCTTTAGAAAATATTTTTAGTTAAAAACAAAAGCAAAGCTTCTAGAAGCTTCAAGAATGTTTAACCCTAATCCAAACCCTAACCATGTTTAAACTCCACAAAACATGTTGCATTTGTAACCTTAACTTGTTACAATATTATATATCACATATATAATATATTTTGTAACAAAATAAAATAATACAATTAACATATATCGCATATATATCAATGTATTACCCGAGTGAGAGAAAAAATCTTTAAGTGAGCTTATACTAGTTAATGTAATTTAATATATCAAATATATAATTATACATTAAATTATCGAATCAACACTTGATCCGATAATCCGGCTATTTCACAAATAACCGACTAATATAATTTGTATCAGTTCATCGAATCAATACTTGATCCGATGACCCGGCTATATCACATATACCCGGCCAATATCTCATATCGCGAGAATCTAATACAGTATCACATACACGTATTGTTCTCGGTCCCGCACATATCACATATGTGCTCCTACTTCGTTTTGCCTGAGCCAGGTAACCTCTGTGTAGGACTCTAAAGAATCGTCAATAGCCGACAGTAGGTGATGATCATATCAAACACCCACAAGCTGCAAGCGGTTAGCTAAACATAACAGCCACCCAGTTATTGAGCGATCAGAAGATCAACAAGCAAGCCAGTACTTTCTCCCGTGAATCCAACCAGTAACACTCCCGTACAGTCCGGTCTCTTCGTCTGATATGTCGCATATCTCGCCTATGGATGGTAAACGTCAGACCCCAGTAGCTTGATAAGTCGTGTCGATATGAGGTCCATAACAGTTCGAGAAACTACTGATAACACTTACCAGTAAATCTCAGCAACCCTGACCAGGGATTTTCAGTTATAGCCAATTGAACACAGCGCAACATCAACTCCCTATACCGGGAGAGACGAATCCCCTCTTATCACTCATTGCCTCCACGTGATTCGGGACTGTACCCAAAAGCCACCGTTTTGCATGCCCTCTTGGATGTGGTATGATGGAAATCAAAGCACAGTGGGAATCACACAAGACTCTATGATGATCTTGGGTCTACAGACTAACCTGTACTAGTGTCACCAGAGAACTGCCATCTGACGTGAGGTATAATACCATCTGGGAGTTCTCGGCGAGTCCGTCCAGTGTACCCAGTCTCCATTGAGCACCCGTATACTTTCTATGATGTTAAACACCAATGGATATGAGATCATCCATCGCCCATCATATGGGTCAAGAAGCGCATACGCTGGTCTACTCTGGAGTATCGATGCCCTGTCTCGGTACTCCCACGACTAGGAACATTTGAAGGAAGCACTGGGCGACTACACTGTCCTCACTAGTATGATCTGCATCATAGTCCTGGTAGTCAAGTACTCATCCTAAGGGTTTTATCAACATATGACATAGAGACAATCAGAGTACATGTTAAGATAAAGGGTAACTAGATAGCATACTATCATGTCGAGCAAGAATGTCCTCCCTATATATGTCCAAGCAAATATACAACGTATGTACAGTTTTGGCCTCTAGGACATTCATATAACTAACAACCATATACCTGTAGACGGTGCCTATCCGCTCCTCGAATCGGGTATCACATGAAAATCTCAGAACAGAGAAAACTCATGGTGGACGCACTGAAATATCATATCAAGAGAAACCGGGTATTTCAAACAATGAATAATTTCTTGAAAATACCACGGTCCTCAAATCCATAAAACATCAAGTAATCAATAAGAATACTTGAATATATCATTATGATGATATATATTATACATATGTATATATATAACAGCATCCCATACGACTGATATATATATAGGAATATATCAGTGTCCCATACCACTGATATATACCCTCAGGAGTAAAATATCCAGAAAACATCATATGAAATCCATATCTCAATGCGAAATCTATGAAATATAATATATTCAACATGAAATAGTAATATGAGCATATAAAGGAAAAACCGTTATTTAACTGCAACAAGTTATGAAATATATCATGTGGTTCCTAATTTCTCTGAATCAAATGCAACATCATATACAGGTGAACATGTAGCTATAGCCAGGTATATGTGTAAACATGTTGGTATGTAGGTATACTAACTTGTTGGAGATAGTGCCCTAAGAGTCAGTTATTGGATCACAGGCACGTGATTGCAATGATTGAGGGAGGACCTATACCGGTCGGACAGTCTTACTCAAGATGATAGTATGCTATCTGGTTTATCTTTATTATCGTGTACTGTTTTAGGTGACCATACAGTTCACTGTTACACGTTCATAGAGCCCCTAGGATTCTTGCTTGACTGCCAGCAGTATGAGGGCGATCATATACGTGGGAGCTGGAGTCTATAAGCACATCCATAAAAGGTCCCTAGTCATGGGAGTTTCGAGACATGGGATCGATACTCCAGAGTAGACTAGTGTATACAGTTTAGACTCCGACGAGGGGCAGTAGCCGGTTTCACAAGACACTGGTGTCAGTTGGTTCACCTAAGATGTATACAAGTGCTCATTGGGTTATGAGTACACAGGACACGACTCGCCGGGAACATGCTAGTTGGTCTTATACCTGACGTCAGATAGCAGTTCCCTGGTGACATGTGTATAGGTTAGTTCATCGACCTGAGATCATCATTTGTCTCGTGTGAGTTCCCACTGTACTTTTATTACTACCCTACCACGCTCAAAGAAGACGTGCAAACAGGTTTTAGTTGGATACAGTCCCGAGCCACATGGAGGCAGTGAGAGGATCTGCAGGGGTTCGTCTCTCCCGGTATTGGGGGTGAGGTCACGTTGTGTCTAGGAGAACCATTACACGAAGTCCTTGGCCAAGGCAGGAGATTTACTGGTAGATATTCCAGTAATATCTTAGGGTGTTCGGGGCTACACTCCGACACGACTTGTACGGCTTTTGGGGGTCTGACTTTTACCAACCCCCTAGGCTCGCCATGCGATGCTCATAGACGAACGGACCGGACTGTACGGATATTGTCACTAACAGGATCAGTAGGGTGTCAGGATGAGTTCACTCATCGACGTCCATTTTGGTCAATACCTGGTAGCCCGTTACGTATGGCTAATACCTCTGACGTGCTAGTGGTTAAATCCACAGCCAAAGTATTGACGAGTCTTTAGAGTTCCCCACAAAACGTTTTCTCAAGTTTCGGGCGAAACGCTGTAGAGGCCGTTTGGATATATGGCAGGGTTCGATCTTATCCGTGCGGTATTGCACGGATCATGATCGGACAGATAATACTAGCGGGCTTTGGTTTAAGCCTGATCCTAGTATTGTACAGTGTAGATTTTGTCTCATTGCATTTGTATTCGGTCTGAATACAAATGCGGGTATGCATATACAGTCGCGGGGTTTTCCTGTAATTTATTACGGGATCAGTTTTTTGAAGTTGCCTGTTTGTATTCCATTTCGGCCAGTTTTCCTTTGTTACTTCACGGCCGGACTTTTTCTGTTAGAGGGGTTAATTTGCATATTTGCAAATTAGCAATTGTGGAGGGTGTTATTTGTAAATGAGGCTTCAAGATGGTTCTAGCATAATGAGATTCTGTTTACATCTTTCACTTTGCATTTATGGTGATGGGTTTTAGATAGGATGTGAGGTTGATGTTGTGGTGATCTTTTTCTTTGCTATCACTCTCATTTTTCTCTTGGATTATTATTCTTTTTCCCTCCACCATGAGATGAGTCCGGCCACTACAAGGAGAGGAGAGAGGCAATTTCATTTGTGCGTGGTTCTCATTTTTGGCTTGCTAAAATTACATTGCTCATCTCCAAAAGTTCATTCTCTACTCCACATCCATACAAGGAAACTTCATACCCCATTGAGACAATGGATTCTACACTTAGCCTACAGCATTCTTGGGCACGTCGGCTCGCCAACTTCGTGCCCGAGTTGCATCGGTCCAGAGGTGGGAGCCCGTAAAAGAACACGGCAATGTGGTGCCCGTTCCGACGAGGAGCTGAAGACCAGAGATTCTGCGAGGAGATCGGAGTGGAGGCCGTAGACCGAAGGACACGGATCGCTCGGTATAGCTCTTTACCCCATTCTAGTTAGCTAGCATTAGGTTAATGGCCCGATCCGGGTTTATAGTGCGCGGTAGTGCCGGTTTTAAAGTTTAAAGAAAAGTTTCGTTTCCGCATTCCGGCGTCGGATTGACTGCCGCGGCGCTGCCGTGCACTTACACTGGTATCAGAGCCACGCCATTAACCTAGCCTAGCTTGCTCTAACGTGTTTACAAATTCGATCGAACAGATTTTCTAAAAACCGCGTTTCTTGTAACAGTATCTGTCGAAATTTTTTTGTTGTCAAAAAATATTTGGTATGTTGCATAAATGTGTGCAGGGTTTTTTGAGAACACTGATGTAACACCTTAGGATGTATTTAGTGGCTAATAATATTTAAATAAAGTGTTTTTAATAAAAAGTTTACCAAATTGAGTTTCCAATATTTTTCCAAATTTAATATATATTTTTCTAGAATTTTCCTAGGCTTGCACACACTTGTGCATGTAAACTAGGGTTTAAAATGAGGTTATACCATGATTAGCAACCATGGTGGGTTTAATAATGGGGATTAAGTCTTTTGGGTTTTAATTAAGTTTTAATTTGAATTTTCTTTTGGAGTGCTGACTTGGTGAGAATGAGAGAGAGAGAATGCATCATGGCAAAAGCCATGCTTGCATTTAGTGATGAGAGAGAAAGGAGGGGTTGACATTGGGAGTTATCATTTCCTCTCATTCTTGTGCTCATTTCTCTCAACCTCACTCTCACACTCACACACCCACACCATCTCAGCAGCAGCAGAAGTAAGCACAGCAGCAGCTGAAGCAAGCACAGCAGCAACAGCAGCACCAGTGAGCAGCAGTATCGGCAGTTAGCAGCAGCAACAGCAACAACTCCAGCTGCAGCTCTTTCCCTCCACTCCTTCTTCTTCCTCCAGCTCCCTAGGGTCGAGTGTGGGGTATACTTCTTGAACTTACCCCCTAGTTTGCGTAATTAGTGTAGCTTAGCTTCGATTAGTGATTATTGGTGCGTTTTAGTGCGATATGTGGTAATTAGGGGAACCTTGATCAAGTGATGTATGAATTGGTTTTAGTAAGTTGATGGAGGGTTGTTAGGGTCATGTTAACCTAGCTTAGCCCCAATTGCACTAAAATACCACCAGATTCCTATTCGATGCAAATTCACCGTTTTTGAGCTAAACCTAGCTTTCTGCAAACTGCTATTGACCTAGTGTGTTCAGATTAAAATTAAGAAGACTGCAGTATAGTAGTAATGTGTAGAAGACGACCCCCAAATTCCATGTTCAGGCCGCCGAAAAATTTGTTCTGGCCGTAATTTGCGTCCAGATGGGGAGGGATTGGGGTTGGGTTTGGCTCTATAGGTGTCTGCTGCTACCCTTAGACTCATGACATGTATAATTTTATTTAATTGTTGCTGTAGAAAAATCTGGAGCAAAATACCCGTTTCTCGTATTTTAAACATTCGCGACACGCGTGATACGTGTGTGGGTTTTGTTGGAGATAGTGCCCTCAGAGTAAATTATTGGAACACAGGCACGTGATTTCAATGATTGAGGGAGGACCTATCCCAGTAGGACAGTCTTACTCAAGATGATAGTATGCTATCTGGTTTACCTTTATCATCGTGTACTGCTTTAGGTGACCTTATAGGTCACTATTGCACATTGATAGAGCCCCTAGGATTCTTGCTTGACTGCCAGCAGTATGAGGGCGATCATATACGTGGGAGCTGGTAGTCTATAAGCACATCCTCAAAAGGTCCCTAGTCGTGGGAGTTTCGAGACAGGGCATCGATATTCCAGAGTAGACTAGTGTATACAATCGAGACCCCGACGAGGGGCGGTGGCCGGTCTCACAAGCCACTGGTGTCAGTTGGTTCACCTAAGATGTATACAGGTGCTCATTGGGTTATGAGTACACCGGACACGACTCGCCGGGAACATGCTCGTTGGTCTTATATCTGACGTCAGATAGCAGTTCCCTGGTGACATGTGTACAGGTTAGTTCATCGACCTAAGCATCGTCATTTGTCTCGTGTGAGTTCCCAATGTACTTTGATTACTACCTTACCACGCTCAAAGTAGACGTGCAAACAGGTTTTAGTTGGGTATATTCCCGAGCCACATGGAGGCAGTGAGCGGATCTACAGGGGTTCATCTCTCCCGGTATTGGGGTGAGGTCGCGCTGTGTCTAGGAGAGCCATTACACGAAGTCCTTGGCCAAGGCTGGAGATTTACTGGGAGGTATTCTAGTAGTATCTCACGGTTTACTGGGCTACACTCCGACACGACTTGTACCGCTTTTGGCGGTCTGACTTTTACCAACCCCCTGGGCCCGCCATGCGATGCTCATAGACGAACGGATCGGACTGTACGGATATTGTCACTGACAAGCTCAGTAGGGTGTCAGGATGAGTTCGCTCATCGACGTCCCTTTTTAGTCAATAGCTGGTAAGCCCCGTTACGTATGGCTAATACCTCTGACGCGCTAGTGGTTAAATCCACAGCCATAGTATTGACGAGTCTTTAGAGTCCCCCACATTCAGTTACTCAAGTTTCGGGCGAAACGCTGTAGAGGCCCGTATGGAGATATGGCAGGGTTCGGTTCGATCAGATACGTGCGGTATTTGCACGGATCAGGATCGGGCGGTGAGTACTAGTGGCCGTATGGATATATGGCAGGGTTCGATCAGATACGTGCGGTATTGCACGGATCAGGATCGGACGGATAATACTACCCGGCTTTGGTTTAAGCCGGATCCTAGTATAGTACAGTGTAGATTTTTGTCTCATTGCATTTGTATTCGGTTGGAATACAGATGCGGGTGTGTATACACAGTATCAGGGTTTTTCTGTAATTTATTACGGAGATCAGTTTTCCTGGAGTTGCCAGTTTGCTTTCCGTTTCGGCCATATTTCTTTGTATCTTTCATTGGCCGAAGATTGGTGGAGGAGGGCTTATTTGCATTTATGCAAATTAGCATTGTGGAGGGTTGTCTTTTGCATATTTCTTATGTCATGATGGTTCCACCATGCATTGACTTGTTTACTTCATCATTGATTGACTTTGGGTTCATGATGGTTGATTTGGAGAGTTGGTTTTTCGTTTGTGATGATGTTGTTTTTAATCATCACTCTTTTATTCATGCTTGCATGATAGCTTCCCCACTCCCTTGACTTTCCTTGACTCCATTCTCACCCTTCACCATTGCATTTTGGCCGGCCACATTGGGGAGGGGCCTGCCCAATATTTTTGTGGGTGATTTTGTTCTTCTCATGTTTGTAAAAAATCCCATAGCTCCACAAAAATTCCACAACTCCTTTCATCCACTAAATGGGCAACTTCTACAACCCCAAATGAGACACAACACTACACTATTCTACAGTAAACCTTGGGCACGTCGACTCGCCAACTACGTGCCCTGTTAGTTATATGTATGCCCTAGAGGCCATTACTGTACATTGGATGTATATTGTAGTGGATGCTGGGACATATATAGGAAGGACTTTCTTGCTCGACATGATAGTACGCTATCTGGTTGCACTTTATCTTAACATGTATACTTTCTGTCTCTCTGATTACATGTTGGTAAAGCCCTTAGGATATGTACTCGACTTCCAGGACTATGATGTAGATCATACTAGTGGGGCCTGGGTAATCCATGAGTGCATCCTTGAAATGTTCCTAGTCGAAGGAATATCGAGACGGGGCATCGATATTCCAGAGTAGACTAGCGCATATCTTCTCGACCCATGCGATGGGCGATGGATGATCCCATATCCATTGGTGTTTGACATCGAAGATCGTATGCGGGTGCTCAGTGGAGACTGGGTACACTGAACGGACTCGCCGAGAACTCCCAGATGGTATTATACCGCACGTCAGATGGCAGTTCTCTGGTGACACTGGTATAGCTTAGTCTGTTGACCCGAGATCGTCATAGAGTCTTGTGTGTCTCCCACTGTGCTTTGATTTCCACCCTACCACGGCTCTACTGAGTTGTGCAAACAGGTGGTTTTTGGGTACAGTCCCGATTCACATGGAGGCAATGAGCGATAGGAGGGGATTCGTCTCTCCCGGTATTGGGGGTTGATGTTGTGCTATGCTCGACTGCCCATAACAGGAAATCCCTGGCCAGGGTTGCAGTGATATACTGGTAAGAGTTATCAGTAGTTTCACGAATGTTATGGACCTCAGGTCGACATGACTTATCGAGCTATTGGGGTCTGACGTTTACCACCCCTAGGCGAGATATGCGAAATATCAGACGAACAGACCGGACTATACGGTAAGTGTTACTGGTTGGATTCGCAGGAGTGTGAGCGGGCTTGCTCGTCGATCTTCTGATCGCTCAATACCCGGGTGGCCGTTACGTTTAGCAGACCGCTTGCGGCTTGTGGGTGTTTGATATGATCATCATCTGCTGCCGGCGTATTGACGAGTCTTTAGAGTCCTACACAGAGGTTTCCTAGCTCAAGCGAAACGAAATAGGAGCGCATATGAGATATGTGCGGGACCGAGAATAATACGGTATGTGATACTGTATTCGATTCTCGCGATGTGACATTGATCGGTTATATGCGATGTAGCCGGGTTATCGGATCAAGTGTTGATTCGATAAGTTGTTACTAATGATACCAGTCGGTTATGTGTGACATGACCGGATCATTGAATCAAGTGTTGATTTAATGATTTAATGTATAACTATATATTTGATATATTACTTTGCATCAACTAGTATCGGTTCACTTTAAAATGGATTTTCTCACTCGGGTGTGCGCATTGCATATGCGATATGATTTTGTGCACTTTATTGTATCATGTTTGATGATGCATGATTGCTAGGTTATGTGTAAAGAATTTAACCAAAGTTATTTAAATGGTTAAGGGTTTTACTTATTCATTAATTAGTCTTTTTATTTTTGGAAAAAGGAAAATAAATGAGAGAAAAATGGTGGCTTATTTTGTTTGCACTTGAATCTTCATGAAGCTTTTATGATGCAACCATTTTTGTCTCATCTCCTTAACCCTAACCATTCTTTAACCTTGGTCAATTCTCTACACATAACTTGGGTTATGTTATGATAAGAATGGATTTATTCTTTTCTTTTTTAATTAATCTTATCATATCATTTCTTCTTCTTCTTCTTCCTTCAACTCAAGAAGAAAAACCTAGACTACATCAATGGTGGATTGATGATATGAGTGAGAAATCCAAATCTAAAATCTACCCACTTCCTATTTCTTCATCCTCTACCTCTTGCCAAGTAGTAGAGTGTGTTTCCTTCACAAATTTTCAAGGTTTGGTGAAGGTGGAGCTTGATCTAGCGATGCCTCGACGTAGATCATCTTCGGCATGGACATCGACGACCTAGCTCGCTTATTCTTCGACGAAGCCGACGTTGGAGTCCGGATTCTTTTTGGACAGTGGAGGGGACTTCGTTGCGGAGCCGTGGAGGTGGTGGACCGGATCTACAAAGGTTGTATGTCCGTTCCCTTAGTTAAAATGTTAACTAGTTTATGTTTTCGCCTATGTATATCTAGCAAACGATCCGTTTCTAGGGTTTGTAGGCACCGTATTTTTTAGAAATTTACGTGTTTGATCACTTGAGAGACCTCACTAGGGTGCCTAGGAACCTTACAGTGGTATCAGAGACTAGCTAGAGCCTTAGGCGAAGTCCCGACGGAGTTAGAAGTCCGATCGACCCAAAACCCGACTTTGAAATTGCTCTCTGGACTCTTCTGTAAAATGTGGATTTTTTGGTATTAAATTATGCAGAGAAATGTGCAGGAAATTCTAAGGCAAACTGGAGAAAACGACAAACTGATTCAACAGTACGGCCGCGGAACCGCGGCGTTGACCCCCCTTTTGCGGCGGTTCTGCGGCCGTATGTGATGATTAGCCTGTGTGTCTTCTTCAGTTGTTTTGCGTTGGTGTTTCTTGTGTGTTCTGGATGTTTTTAATATTTATTCCAGAGTTGTATTTTCTGAGTTGTATTGGGGACTCGGTGTATTCGATCGGACTGTCTAAATTTTGTCGGTGTGCTTTTCCGGGTATTTTTTGAATATGTTAAAAAGTTCGACCGGATATAAATACCCATTTTTCCCCTGCCGGGAAACTTCCAATTGTTGGATTTTTCCGTAGTTTAACGACGTTCTAAGTAGTGCAAGTAACGCGATGGACCCTCTAGAAGACAACAAACCTTAACTCGATTATGTGACCGTCTTGAACTGCCCTTTGAACCTTCGGGTTTGGGGCAGTACGGCGTGCCACATGTGAGGCGTTGGCTTGACCCTTCTACGGCTGGACCGTTGCTACTGAGGCACGAACTGAATGTTGTTAGACTTATTTCATGTGTTGAGCTGTATCGGGAAAACTTGGGTGTTCGATTGTTCGATCGAAAAGTTTAGCATTTTCTATTTATCCAGAATTTGATACAATAATTGGAATTCGCAAATAGTTATGAGATAACGGAATGAATATTATAAACATAGCAGTTTAGTCTCACTTGATCGGTTGCCACGGAATTTTGATGTGATCAAAAGTCCGTCGCAATCACTTAGCGTACGCGGATACTCGCCGGGTAAACTTAATAGACAGCCTCACTCCATAGCCCCGACCAAGTGACTGTAGGAGAACCCCGTCGCCGAAAGCATCCGTTCGGGTGCTCGCGGCAGCGGTGTTCCACCTTGGTGCACTTCGTCGACGGCGTCGGGGGTGCGGCCGCCTACTGAAGTTTGCGACGAGCATTCGATCAGGATGTCGGGAATCCTGTTGAATTGCCCGACTTGGTATTGAAAAGTGTTTTCGATAATGAGACTGAAATGCGGAGTTTATAATTGTTAGGCATGTGATGTCTAAGTAATTCATTTGGTCAGGCATGCGATGTCTGAGGTGGTTGCGGATTCCAACTGTTGTAGTTTTACACTTTCTTTTCTGTGAACGTAAGTGTAATATGTGATGTCGCCGGTTTCGTTGCTATATGTCAACGATAATTGGGATGCGCATATTTACTTACGTTGATAACATGTGATGTTATGTGTTGCTGGATATGTTATATTGCATCATCGTGTTTGAATAGCCGGGTGGTTTTTCTGTGAGATGAGTGTTTTTCATTTTCATTCATGTAAAAACTTGTATGTAATATTCTTTTATTGGGGCACTTCCAGGTTGCGGAAGTTGTCACCGTTGATGTATATTATTTACTTTTCTGCACTAGGATAGACCCAAGGAGGGGAGCACAAGTAACCGGGTTCTAGGGTCCAGAGGGAGACCAACTCGAGGAGTCGAGTCCGGGTCTCCTAACCCTAGAATTGGTAGGGTTGCTTGCCGCTCTCGTATGGGTCTTGGGGTGTGGGATTGGCTATTCATCACGACCGTGGAATCCGTGTTTTATACTGGCTCGTATTGAAAACACGGACGTCCTAGTATATCTAATATTTCATATGATTCTTCTGCTGTGTTTTATCTGAGATCATACGATGTTCTGTGACAGGTATTATATATAGTATATATGATATATTATATAGACGTTGCTTATGTTTTACACCCGTGCTAGCCCTGCCCCGCTCTGCCGTTAGTTACCTAACCTAACGGTGCACGAGGGGACATCGAGGCGAATGCGGATGGCATAAGTGTACGTCATATTTATCTGTGATGTTTAGGTAATTTAAATGATGGGATATTCATTAATGAGATTAATGAAAGAAAATAAACCTAATTGATGTTGTGGAATCGAATTTCAAAATAAAACAGGTAGCTACAGTTCTTGCTTTGCATCGCGGTGTTCCTTGTAGAACATCCTGCACCTTATTTGATAGGGAAAGGACCGAGATCCCTTCACCGGGAGTGACTCCTTTAGCAATAACTGGAAGATGCTACAACCCTCGGTTTGTCTTTGATCCCTTCTATAGTTTCCGCTTTGCACAGAGATATATATGATATATCCCGCACCTCATTCGACGAGGAAAGGGCCGACGATCCCTTCACCGGGAGTGACCCCTTTAGCAAAACTAGAAAAGCTTCAAAAACATTCCATTTAAAAACCATTTGATTCCGCAACGAGATCAAGTTCAAAGCGTCAAAGGTTTTCACAAAAACCAGCCGCAACCCTCCGTCATTTTAGGAAGTAGAGTACTTAGTATTCGTGCTGTGTTTGTTGACCATAGTCAAGGCACAGTGTACGGTAGCTAAGTGATGTCTTCCTACACCGCATATGATGCGATTAGTTAGGACAGTCGCGTGACTTTGTTGACCTTAGTTAAGGGTCATGTGGGTGGGTCTAATTAATCACGAAATGACGGGTAGAACTTGACTAGTACTTATGATTTGTTGACCATAGTTAAGGTCATAGGTGCTAGGGGTAAAAACCATTATCGGGAGTTTCAAGTGTTGAAACTTGCAATGAGATTGCATACCTTCTATGTGATAGTTGGATCCCGATACCCACTGCGAGTAATTGTTACTCCTGGGAGAGTTTTATACATTACAATTAGCCGATCAAGTAGGTGTCTAGAAAGGTGTCAACGGGGTTACGCCTCTGGGAAAACGAGGTTTACATTAATTAGGTTCGTGCGAAAGCACGGGGTACCTCCCTCAAAGTACTGACACTGGCCTGGCTGAAAGATTGGCGAACTTGTAGTGTGTAATTAATCCCGGCTAGTCTTTCCTTTTAGGGTTTGAAGGAAGATTTGATAAAAACAGTGGGAGCCATCCTGATTAGATAAAATATATAACCAATCTGATCTTGCAAGAGCACACGCAGAGTGTTTTCTTCTCTCTCTCTCCAGGTAGCGACCATATCACACCTTAATGAAGATAATAATACGGATTTTGACCGAACCCGCTTGTTATACTGAGCTGGGGAACGTTGGTCCCACTCTGACTTATAATTGTTATAAGACAGAGCAGGAAATTAGGGAATACCAAGGTTCCTATGCCGCCCAAACGAAGAGTGTGCATGCTGATGCATCATCTTCGGGTGTGTTCATTATACAGAACTGTTTCTCAGTATCCTCCGCATCCTGGGTATATGATACCGGATCAGGATCCCAGATATGTAATCTGTTACATAGGGCTACAAAAAGGTAGAAAAACTGAGAACGGGTGATAAGTTTCATGAGACAGAAAACGGGGCAAGTGTTGCAGCCAAGTCTGTCGGTCACTGTCACCCTGTATTACAAATACATTGATTCTGAACAAATGCTATTAGATACCGAACCTGATATACAAAATCATATCAGTCTCTTTATTAGTAAAAGAAAGGATATAATTTTGTATTGATGGATAATGTTTTGAACATATCCTATATCAAAAGTTGATCGGTTCAGGCACGTTATCTAAAAGCATTGAAGTTCTAAATCAAACTACAGTTCCTAGTAGACAGAACACACACAAGAGGAAGAGTTCAGAAATGAACGAATCCTTCTTGAGGCATTGTAGACTAGGTCACATCAATGCGACCCGACTGGCTGAAGTTACATTTTAGATGCATATTTAAATAATTTTGAATTTACATCTTGTGAAACTTGCCAGTCATGTCACAAAGATTAGATGACCATAGCTCTGTTTATTAGAAACAGAGAAAGAGTTAGTAAACTCTTGGGACTGATACATGATGATGTATGTAAAGTCTCCTGTCTACACATGCTAGGATTGGTTCTTTATACTTCATTATATTCTCTGATAATCTCTCAAGATTCAGTCATATGTTCCTATTGAAACATAAGTCCGAACCTTTTGAGGTATTCACAGAATATAAGTTAGAAGTAGAGAACCAATAACCGGGTATAAGTATTATGTCCTATGATGAGATCAGGGAGGAGAATACTTGTGCATGGCATTCCTGGACCATTCTAAAGGAAGATGAGATTCTCTCTCCGTACTACTCCTCTGAATACACCACAGCACAACGGTGTATCAGGGCGGAGCAATTGCACAATATTAGATATGGTGTGCTCTATGATGAGTATTACTGAGTTACCTATTTCCTTTTGGGGTTATGCACTTGAGAAGCTGCATACCTATTGAATTAGGTTCGAATCAAATCAGTGCCTACCACTCTAAATAAGATATGGTGCGGGAAGATCCTATCTCTTAAGTAAGTTAAGATTTGGGGTTGTCTGACCTATTTTTAAAGCAAAATCCGGAGAAGATCGAGGCAGGATCAGTTCTGTAGAACTGGAAAGGTTCCAGCTATACAAAACTGCAGTTGATGATTTGACAGAACCAAAAGATTCTATAGTTCCCGACGAACCTCAGCCTCTCCGCCGATCTAGTAGGGTTCCTCATCCGCCTGAGAGATACCCCGGTTTCTCGATGACAGTGGGAGCAAGGATTGCATCATGAGATGATGACCCAACCAGTTTCGAGCAGGCCATCGAGAGTAGGGACTCTGTAAGAATGGCTGGATGCTTAGTGATCTGAGATGGAATCCTTATACACCAACGAAGTATGGACTTTGGTTGCTATATCTGAAGGGTTAAATCCCCATCAGGAGCAAGTATATCTTGAGAAGATTACTTGGTGTAGATGGAAAAGTTGGGACATTCAAAGCTAGACTTGTTAAAGGTTTTCGTCATCGACCAGGCGTGGATAATGATGAAACCTTTTTCGAGTAGTTATGCTTAAGTCTATCCAGATCCTACTTACCACGGCTACATACCATGACTACGATATCTGGCGGTTGGGTGCCATGACTGTTTTTCTAAATACTGATTTAGAAGAGAACGTCTATAAGAACACAGCCAGAGGGCTTCGTAAACAGTGGGAGCAGCGGAAACGTGTGCAGGTTGCTTTACATAATGAAGCAGGCATCGCGGAGTTGGAACGTCTGTTTTGATGTGATAGTCAAAGTGTTTGACTTCATCAAAATGGTAGACGAACCTTGTATATACAAAAAGGTAGTAGAGAGTAAGGTAGTCATCTTCGTATTGTACGTAGACAACATACTCTTGATAGGAAAAGAGTTTCCTATACTACGATCGGTCAATCTCCTATTATCACTAGGGTTCTCCAAATAGGATCAAAGTGATACCTCCTAAATCCTGAGTTTTCACCTATGAGATAGATGTAATTGGATGCTAGGATTCTCACTAGGTATAGTGAGATTGTATCAATCGATCCTGGGGAGAATCACTGGAAGAGTTCCACGGTGATAAAGACGACTGAATGTCAGTCACAGGCACTGTCTTTACCCTCAGTAAAGGGACGGTATGTTGGAAGAGTTCCAAGCTAGATACCGTGGCAAACTAGACGATAAAGGCTGGTAACATCGCTATTAAAGATACTACCAAAGAAGCAGTTTGGGTGTATATTGGTTCATAGGATGAACTAGGTTCCTACCATTGTGTGACAATGGAACTGTGGCTTTGGCCCTGGAACCCTGGTTCCATCAGTGACCCAGACATAATCTAAGGCAGCATCACCTGATCATGGAGATAGTTGATCTCCAGGGTGATCGAGGTTAGGAGAGTAGACTCAGAGGACAACACGGCGGATCCACTCACGAAGGCCTTTTTCCCAAAGAGAGACAATTTAGGAGATGGTTGAGTATGTGATACTGCAATCACTGTTACAGATGGCCCTAGTGCAAGTGGGAGATTGTTAGTTATATGTATGCCCTAGAGGCCATTACTGTACATTGGATGTATATTGTAGTGGATGCTGGGACATATATAGGAAGGACTTTCTTGCTCAACATGATAGTACGCTATCTGGTTGCACTTTATCTTAACATGTATACTTTCTGTCTCTCTGATTACATGTTGGTAAAGGCCTTAGGATATGTACTCGACTTCCAGGACTATGATGTAGATCATACTAGTGGGGCCTGGGTAGTCCATGAGTGCATACTTAAAATGTTCCTAGTCGAGGGAATATCGAGACGGGGCATCGATATTCCAGAGTAGACTAGCGCATATCTTCTCGACCCATGCGATGGGCGATGGATGATCCCATATCCATTGGTGTTTGACATCGAAGATGGTATGCGGGTGCTCAGTGGAGACTGGGTACACTGAACGGACTCGCCGAGAACTCCCAGATGGTATTATACCTCACGTCAGATGGCAGTTCTCTGGTGACACTGGTACAGCTTAGTCTGTTGACCCGAGATCGTCATAGAGTCTTGTGTGTCTCCCACTGTGCTTTGATTTCCACCCTACCACGGCTCTACTGAGTTGTGCAAACAGGTGGTTTTTGGGTACAGTCCCGATTCACATGGAGGCAATGAGCGATAGGAGGGGATTCGTCTCTCCCGGTATTGGGGGTTGATGTTGTGCTATGCTCGACTGGCCATAACAGGAAATCCCTGGCCAGGGTTGCAGTGATATACTGGTAAGAGTTATCAGTAGTTTCACGAATGTTATGGACCTCAGGTCGGCATGACTTATCGAGCTATTGGGGTCTGACGTTTACCACCCCTAGGCGAGATATGCGACATATCAGACGAACAGACCGGACTATACGGTAAGTGTTACTGGTTGGATTCGCAGGAGTGTGAGCGGGCTTGCTCGTCGATCTTCTGATCGCTCAATACCCGGGTGGCCGTTACGTTTAGCAGACCGCTTGCGGCTTGTGGGTGTTTGATATGATCATCATCTGCTGCCGGCGTATTGACGAGTCTTTAGAGTCCTACACAGAGGTTTCCTAGCTCAAGCGAAACGAAATAGGAGCGCATATGAGATATGTGCGGGACCGAGAATAATACGGTATGTGATACTGTATTCGATTCTCGCGATGTGACATTGATCGGTTATATGCGATGTAGCCGGGTTATCGGATCAAGTGTTGATTCGATAAGTTGTTACTAATGATACCAGTCGGTTATGTGCGACATGACCGGATCATTGAATCAAGTGTTGATTTAATGATTTAATGTATAACTATATATTTGATATATTACTTTGCATCAACTAGTATCGGTTCACTTTAAAATGGATTTTCTCATTCGGGTGTGCGCATTGCATATGCGATATGATTTTGTGCACTTTATTGTATCATGTTTGATGATGCATGATTGCTAGGTTATGTGTAAAGAATTTAACCAAAGTTATTTAAATGGTTAAGGGTTTTACTTATTCATTAATTAGTCTTTTTATTTTTGGAAAAAGGAAAAGAAATGAGAGAAAAATGGTGGCTTATTTTATTTGCACTTGAAGCTTCATGAAGCTTTTATGATGCAACCATTTTTGTCTCATCTCCTTAACCCTAACCATTCTTTAACCTTGGTCAATTCTATACACTTAACTTGGGTTATGTTATGATAAGAATGGATTTATTCTTTTCTTTTTTAATTAATCTTATCATATCATTTCTTCTTCTTCCTTCAACTCAAGAAGAAAAACCTAGACTACATCAATGGTGGATTGATGATATGAGTGAGAAATCCAAATCTAAAGTCTACCCACTTCCTATTTCTTCATCCTCTACCTCTTGCCAAGTAGTAAAGTGTGTTTCCTTCATAAATTTTCAAGGTTTGGTGAAGGTGGAGCTTGATCTAGCGATGCCTCGACGTAGATCATCTTCGGCATGGACATCGACGACCTAGCTCGCTTATTCTTCGACGAAGCCGACGTTGGATTCCGGATTCTTTTTGGACAGCGGAGGGGACTTCGTTGCGGAGCCGTGGAGGTGGTGGACCGGATCTACAAAGGTTGTATGTCCGTTCCCTTAGTTAAAATGTTAACTAGTTTATGTTTTCGCCTATGTATATCTAGCAAACGATCCGTTCTAGGGTTTGTAGGCACCGTATTTTTTAGAAATTTGCGTGTTTGATCACTTGAGAGACCTCACTAGGGTGCCTAGGAACCTTACATGCCCGAGTTGCCTCGGACCAGAGATGGGAGCCCGTAAAAGATGCAGGCGACGTGGTGCCTTTCCGGCGACTTGGTGGAGACCGAAGATTCCGCGGCGAGATCGGGACGACGACGAGATGACCGAAGGACACGGATCGCTCGGTATATCTCCCTACCCCTTCTCTTGATAGCTAGGACTAGATTAATGGCACGATCCGGGTTTATAGTGCGCGGTGGTGCCGGCTTGAAAAGCTAAAGTTAAGCATCGCTTCCGCATTCCGGCGTCGGATCGACGGCCGGGGCGCCGCCGTGCACATACAGTGGTATCAGAGCCTCGCCATTAACCTAGTCTAGCTTTGGCTAATGTGTTTTACATTTCCGATCGAACAAAAATCCCAAAACCGCGTATTCATGTACAATCAGTTTCTGTCGAATTTTTTTTTCTCCAAAATTTTTTCTGGGTGTTGCAGAATGATGTGCAGAGAATCCTAAGAACACTGTAAAATTTTGGTGACATGATCTCTCCATATGACCGCGAAACCGCGGCCGTAACCCCTCTTTGGCCGCGGTTCCGCCGCGGGAATTTAGCTTCACTTCACCAATTTTTTGCAGTGTGCTTTTGGGCTGAAAATAGGGGTTTTGGTATACTTTGTTTGGGCCCAGAATTTCTGTGAGTGCTACAGTATTGCTTGGGGGCCCACTTGGTAAATTTAATCGATCGGATATTTTAAACACATTTGTTCACAGTATTTACATTATATCTGCGACCGTGAATGTCACTTGATCGGTAAATCCTGTCTAACTGCTATAGCCCGGTTAGACGGATTTGCGAACGTGACTTTCACGTTGATGTTCTGTGATTGTGTTGTGATGTTGCGGATTGGTCGTGGGGGATAGCCTGGGTGCAATGCTAGTACAGTTTTTGTTGTATTATGTACATTTGGTATTGCGGGGCGAGCGTCCGACATGTGGACTGCCGTCACTGCCTGTTTGTATTATTATTTTGGGGCACGACCAGGTTGCGGTCGATGTACCCGTTATATGTATATTTTACTTTCTGTACTAGGATTACCCTGCGGAGGGGTGCACAGAAAGCCGGGTTCTAGAGGGCAACAGGACCGCATCTCATGGCATTGAGACGGAGGGGGCTTCACTCTAGAATTGGCGGGCTATTCACTGCACTCGTAGGGGGTACAGGTTGACCCAGGAGGGGTGCCCAAGTTACCGGATTCCGTAAAGTGCCGGGTGGTCCATTCACGTTGCTGAAGGGGGCCGCCTCGCTTCAGGTTTTGGCGGGTAACTTGCCGCGCCCATAGGGGTCTAGGATTTCATTGCACATGCTATCCATACGACCAGGGGAACGTCGGGTTTCAGTAGTGGCTCTGTGAAACCCGGGGATCCCAGATATCTGTATTGTTCTGTGATGCTGTACATTTCTTTGATGTTGCATTTTATCACGGCTTGAGCGAAATATTATATATTGATATATATACTAGTTGATGTTGTATATGTTTTGCATCCGTGCTAGTCCAGTCCGTGCGCTGTCGTTAGTTAAGTAACCTAACGGGTAATGACGGGACCCAGTGGCGAATGCGGATGGCATATACGTAAATCATTATTTTCGTTCTATATTGGTGTGATCAATTGATGGGACTGCGTTGATTCGGATCAATGCAAGTTAAAAACAAACATATTCTGATGTTGTTGGAACACTTTTCAAAAAGCTGTTATTATAAGGACGTTCTCTTTTGTTTTGCATCGTGGTATTCAGTTGGAATATCCTGCTCCTCAGTAGACGAGGCAAGGGCCGAGATCCCTTCACCGGGAGTGACCCCATGGACAAAAAGTTTGCGTCAGGGCAATAACTTCACTATAGCCGATTACTTTTTCTTTTCACCGTGGTATTCAGTTGGAATATCCTACACCTCATTCTACGGGGAAAGAGCCGAGATCCCTTCACCGGGAGTGACCTCTTTAGCAAATGTTTTCGTCACTATATTTTCATAAAAGCTATCCAGTTCCTTCAACGATATCAAGTTCATTACGTTAAAGGTTTTCGCCAGAAACCATTCATAGCCCTCCGTCGTTTCATATGGGTGGTAAATAGTATTCAAGCTTTGTTTGTTGACGAAAGTCAAGGCACAGTGTTTGGTAGCTGTTGGGTATTCATATGCAGCATAGATAGATGCATTGGTTTGGGGCAGTCGTATAACCTTGTTGGCCTAAGTCAAGCGCTTGTGCGGGTGGGCTCAAAGTAACCTGGAGAATGACGGGTAGAACTTGACATGTGACTTATGATTTATTGGCCAAAGTCATGGTCATAAGAGCATTGGGCAGAAATCACATCGGGAGTTTCTAAAGAAACTGAAACTTGCCAGATATGCGCATACCTTATGGAGTGTGATGACGTGAGCGGATTCCGTCACGTTATCATGCGATGATAGTTAGATCCCGATTCCCACTGATGAGTTGGTTTACTCCTCGGGTGATCCCGACTAATTCTTCTTTTAGGTTTGGAGGAGAATTTGACGGTACAGTGGGAGGTTTCCAGATTAGATAAATTGGTAACCATTCTGATCTAGGATAGAGTGCACGCTGAGTGTTTCTTTTCTCTCTCTTTTTGGCAGCGACCTTTGACCCGACCCTAAGACTATGACTCAGTGACCAAGTTGACCAAACCTTCTTAAACACTGGATTTTGGATTGTCAGAGTTGCGAACCTCATTGCAACTCCTTCTTTTACCCTTTTCTCCAGGACACCCCGTATTAATACGAACGTCCACTACCATTGGACAAAACCATCATATGGTTATATACAAACTCGAAGGAATTTATTCGAGGATGGTTTCCGGTTCTGGAGAAAATGGATAGGACTATTCAGTTGTCTTTTCCTTTTACCTTCTCTCAGGTTGCGAGTACTCCTTGGTTTAGGAGATAGTACACCTATTACGCAAATTGGATAGTCTTCTTCCAAACCTTAGGCTGGTGCCGAACGGTGGGGAATGAAG
The DNA here is from genome assembly GCA_030015575.1 of Agapanthus africanus. Taxonomy (NCBI): domain Eukaryota; kingdom Viridiplantae; phylum Streptophyta; class Magnoliopsida; order Asparagales; family Amaryllidaceae; genus Agapanthus; species Agapanthus africanus. Next base: position 245,727,422 of record CM057350.1, read on the forward strand.
AAAATCAATTAGCCTAACGATGGTGTACAGAAGGTATTAAGTAAAGACATAACAAGGGATTAGTAAGAGGGCAAAGTAAATTGCGACTGCCATTCATGACCAAACCAAGTATTTATTCGCCAATCCTAAATCACCTTTGTATTTCTCCAGAACACTTCGTATCACTACGAAGATCCACAGTTTATTGGATACTCCATCGTATGGTTATATACAAACTCGAAAGGAACTTGTTCCAGTTCGGGGATGGATTCTGGTTCAGGAGAAATAGGAATAAGGTTTATTCGGTTGTCTTATATCTTCACCTTCTCTCGCATTGCCCTAGGATTAGGACAGTATACCCATTATGCTTATTGGATAGTCATCTTCCAAACCATAGGCTGGTACCGAACGGTAGGGAAGGAAGAAAACCTTTTGGCCTAAAGGGTTGTGCAGAAGGTAATGACTAAAGACATAAAAAGGGATTTGGAGAAGTGGCAAAGAATTATACAGTTATAGTTGTGAATCTGGATAATGGAAGTGGTATTACTGGAAATACCCGGATACCCCATCGAAACATTTCAATGTTTCAGTTACACTGTGTACTGTTAAAAGAAAACTGATTTCCCGATTAGACACTTGCTCCAGGGTATGTATTTACCAGGTATTATTCTCACATCTGTATGGTTTAACAGATGATGAGTGGGAGTAAGTTATTGAGAATTGGGTGATCATCCTCATTATATCGGGATTCGTTGTAATCAGTGATATTTGAGGAAGTCACCTGGGTTGTTTGCCGGACGGCAAATATTTGGTTTTGAATATCCGCTGTTATGCACCAATTTCAAATTGATATATCTGTACGTCTATTTTCATAGAGTGAGATATACCTTTTTGAAATTATGTCTATGACATTTACCTATATCAGTGGATGGTTAGGTAAGGAGTATTAAACAGCGGTGTAATTCTTCATAACCATAGTACAGTTTTCAACCTACGACGCACAGGGATTGAGTTATTAGACTCAAGGGACTTGTACAGAGTATTGTATGTTGTCTAGCGTCCATCAGGACAGAGGGGTTGGTCCTCGTACTATATTCGGTTTACTTATGACTTCTCTAGTTTTTAGACAGGTGTTTCGTGGAAACGCAGGGTTTAAGTTTTGAGAAGTTATAGGTATATGGATAAAGTAGAGAACCAGGTGTTGCAAGTATCGGGATTCTTCAAGTTGATCGAAGATGTAGATACTTGAGTATGGTATTCAGTTAATAGTATTGATTAAGAGAACTTGCTTCTCTTTCAGGTTACTCATAATTGGAAGCAATCCTAAGTTGAGTAACGCTGATCGTCCTCTTTCCATTTAGTTGACATGCACTGGAGACAGTTGTATGATTTGAATCTGGTTCAATTAAATCAGTGCCTCTGGCTCTATATTGGATATAGAACAGTTCATATCTTAACAATGTTAAGGTACGGGGAGTTGTCCGGCTTATGCTTAAAACCAGACTCTGGATAACTCAAGGCACGTTTCTGTAATGGCTGTTTGTGGGTTGACCCAGGCTATGACGAGGGTTGACTTTCTACCATCTGGAAGATCAATAGTGATATTGTTCTAGACTCGCCACAGTTTTAATAAAAATGGATTTTTTTTTCAGAAAACAGTAGTGGGAGTATGATAGAATTGGAAGTGATTCCAGAACCGCAAACGATTACTGAAGATTTGATAAGGAACCTAAAGATTCAATCTGGATTGACATTCCATTGGCCACTCCGCAGATACGGTGGGTAACCTCAGTCACCCGAGAGGTACTCCGGTAGTCTCAAGGACGGTGACAGGGAGGTTCTTGTTTACCCAGACTTGCCATTGCTGTTGTTCCAGACTGATAGACCCGGCGTGAGGATGAGTATAGCGTCGTTCTAAACTGGCTTTAGAAGTGTACGTCTATATGACTCTGCCAGAGGGTTGTCGTAGTCAGTGGGAGCAGCGGAAGCATTGGTGGACAGGTGGCTTATGTCTATTTATAGACTAAAGCAGATGTAGCGGAGATAGATCATCTATTTCTGATGTGACAGTCATAGGTTTGACTTCATCAGAATAAGGGATGGATCTGTTGAGAAGGTAGTAGGGTGTGATGTCATGGTATTTGGATGATATACACAGAGTAGGAAGTGATATTCCTATACTACGATCGGTTATTCTTTGGTCGTCACACAGTGGTTTCTCCACAAGGGACTTGGACATTATATCTGACAGACTGGTTACTAGATCTATGGTTTTAGATCTAGATTTGGGTGGTTTCCCAATAAGGGTACTTAGACAGCATTATAAGAGTATTTAGAATGGACGACTCCTGGCACAGTAGTGTACCTGCATGTAATGGAGTCACCCTCTCTAAAGGTGTCTTACAGACTAAAGGAGAGAGATGTGCATGATTGGCAGATCACTTGCTCAGGCAATTGAGTCAATCATGAGATGTCAAGTACCACACCAGACGTTGTTCTTGCACTAGATGCAATAAGTTGACATTGATCCTATCCTGGAGAAACAGTCGGAAGCAGTTTTAGAACATAAGTGGATGTTCTAGGGATATGATAACGACAACCTCATTCGGGAGACAGTTATCATTCCAGGCTTCCAAGATGACATGGATGACAGAGAGGTTGTCAGAGTTATAGTTTTCCTTCTGACGAGGGGCTGTATTTTGGACAGGTGGTCCAAGGCAATACTGAAGGAGGCATGGCGCAGGATACTGATTAAGTTCAGTTGACGATACAGTCTAAGAAGTTTGGATTTGGAGTTCATTTATGAGCTAGGTCCCATCAGACATCCAGACACATTCTAAGACAGGTATTGCTCATTTCGGGAGATGGCTTTCTCGCGAACTTGAGATATAGAGAGACATAGAAAGAAACATCAATGCGGATCCACTCGCTGAGGCTATTCCTCGAACGCAATAGTTTCGCAAACGGGATTTGTGAGACGGACTAGTAGAGGAGTTGGGTGTTCGGTATCACACGGGCTGTGAGTATGCGACATGGCAATAATTAGCCTTGAGTGCTAGTGGGAGATGGTTGGAGATAGTGCCCTCCGAGTCAATTATTGGATCACAGGCATGTGATTTCAATGATTGAGGGAGGACCTGTCCCAGTAGGACAGTCTTACTCAAGATGATAGTATGCTATCTGGTTTACCTTTATCATCATGTACTGCTTTAGGTGACCTTACAGGTCACTATTGCACGTTGATAGAGCCCCTAGGATTCTTGCTTGACTGCCAGCAGTATGAGGGCGATCATATACGTGGGAGCTGGTAGTCTATAAGCATATCCTTAAAAGGTCCCTAGTCGTGGGAGTTTCGAGACAGGGCATCGATACTCCAGAGTAGACTAGTGTATACAGTCGAGACCCCGACGAGGGGCGGTGGCCGGTCTCACAAGCCACCGGTGTCAGTTGGTTCACCTAAGATGTATACAGGTGCTCATTGGGTTATGAGTACACCGGACAGCACTCCTCGGGAACATGCTAGTTGGTCTTATACCTGACGTCAGATAGCAGTTCCCTGGTGACATGTGTACAGGTTAGTTCATCGCCCTGAGGATCGTCATTTGTCTCGTGTGAGTTCCCACTATACTTTGATTAATACCCTACCACGCTCAAAGGAGACGTGCAAACAGGTTTTAGTTGGGTACAGTCCCGAGCCACATGGAGGCAGTAAGCAGATCTGCAGGGGTTCGTCTCTCCCGGTATTGGGGGTGAGGTCGCGCTGTGTCTAGGAGAGCCATTACACGAAGTCCTTGGCCAAGGCACGAGATTTACCGGTAGGTATTCCAGTAGTATCTTAGGGTGTTCTGGGCTACACTCCGACACGACTTGTACCGCTTTTGGGGGTCTGAGTTTTACCAACCCCCTAGGCCCACCATGCGATGCTCATAGACGAACGGACCGGACTGTACGGATATTGTCACTGACAGGCTCAGTAGGGTGTCAGGATGAGTTCGCTCATCGACGTCCCTTTTAGTCAATAGCTGGTAGCCCGTTATGTATGGCTAATACCTCTGACGCGCTAGTGGTTAAATCCAAAGCCATAGTATTGACGAGTCTTTAGAGTCCCCCATATTTAGTTACTCAAATTTCGGGCGAAACGCTATAGAGGCCGTATGGAGATATCGCAGGGTTCGATCAGATACGTACGGTATTGCACGGATCAGGATCGGACGGTGAGTACTAGTGGCCGTATGGATATATGGCAGGGTTCGATCAGATACGTGCGGTATTGCACGGATCAGGATCGGACCGATAATACTAGTCGGCTTTGGTTTAAGCCGGATCCTAGTATAGTACAGTGTAGATTTTGTCTCATTGCATTTGAATTCGGGTGGAATACAGATGCGGGTGTGTATATACAGTATCGGGGTTTTCCTGTAATTTATTACGGGATCAGTTTTCTGGAGTTGCCAGTTTGCTTTCCATTTCGGCCATATTTCTTTGTATCTTTCATTGGCCGAAGTTTGGTGGAGGAGGGCTTATTTGCATCTGTGCAAATTAGCATTGTGGAGGGTTGTCTTTTCATATTCTTGTGTCATGATGGTTCCACCATGCATTGACTTGTTTACTTCATCATTGATTGACTTTGGGTTCATGATGGTTGATTTGGAGTGTTGGTTTTTGTTTGTGATGATGTTGTTTTTAATCATCACTCTTTATTCATACTTGCATGATAGCTTCCGCACTCCCTTGACTTTCCTTGACTCCATTCTCACCCTTCACCATTGCATTTTGGCCGGCCACATTGGTGAGGGGCTGCCCAATATTTTTGTGGGGGATTTTGTTCTTCTCATGTTTGTAAAAATCCCATAGCTCCACAAAAATTCCACAACTCCTTTCCTCTACTAAATGGGCAACTTCTACAACCCCAAATGAGATACAACACTACACTATTCTACAGCAAACCTTGAGCACGTCGACTCGCCAACTTCGTGCCCGAGTTGCCTCGGACCAGAGGTGGGAGCCCGTAAAATAAGCAGGAGACGTGGTGCCTTTCCGGCGACTTGGTGGAGACCGGAGATTCCGCGGGGAGATCGGGACGACGACGAGAAGACCGAAGGACACGGATCGCTCGGTATATCTCTCTACCCCTTCTCTTGATAGCTAGGACTTGATTAATGGCACGATCCGGGTTTATAGTGCGCGGTGGTGCTGGTTTGAAAAGTTAAAGTTAAGCATCGCTTCCGCATTCCTGCGTCGGATCCACGGCCGGGGCGCCGCCGTGCACTTACAGGTTTGGGGTTTCTGCGTATCGCAATGCGTCGGGGTAGTTTCAGGCGCGTGATCACACGTTTTAGCGTATCTCGCACACGCGCACTTGGTTTGCGACGCGGGTTTCTAGTTTGACCGTAATATCATGTTTTTGTGGATTTGAGCGTATATGTGATATATTGTGTGATTCTAGCATCGCAGGCGAGTGAGATGGACGCTGCGAAGAAGGGGAAGCAAGTCGTCGGCTACACTTAGCGCGAGACTTCGGTGAGTAGATTTAACATCTACGGGGATATCGCCCGCATGGCGTTATGCATCAGGGCTGATAGGACCTTATAGCTATATGTTGCATTTACCCCATTGACTGTCATGGATATTGTTGTTGCATACTGCATTCCCTTCTATATGTAAGTAAACTTAGAATTGATAGAACACCGCACTATTATTAACGGTTCATGTTGCACGAGCACTAATCTGCATGTTACACACAAACCGTTAGTAATTGCCATGACACACTCACTGTAGAATTTCCATGATTATATTGGTGTAGTTCATTTCACATATGATTGGGAGCCGCATGATTTCTTTAAAAACGGGAACTATTTTAAAAGCGGTTTCTCCTTGTACCTTTATTATGCTTTATGTACATAGCACATCGCATTTGATTTACTTATTGGTGTTGGATTTCTATGTGATTTCTGGTTTTGAGGACCGTGGGATTATTTAAGAAAAGATGCACTATTTGGAAAACCCGGTTCCTCGTGATATGATATTTTGGTGCGTCCACCACGCGTTTTCTCGGTGCCGAGACGTGTGCTTGAAACCCGATTCGAAGTGTTGGATGATCCGTTTGCGGGTTCGTGGTGGACCCGGTATGGTTCCCCTCGGCAAGATGATCGATGGACTTTGCCGATTGAGCCTAAAGGTAGGCGAGTACCTACCGGTGATTGGTTGGACTTGGCGGTTATCCGGAGGATACCGACCAGAGTCGAGAGATGGATGCGGGATGATCCGTACTGCCGGGGCCGAGGGCTGATACCGCAGACTGAGCCCGTGGGCTGATCCGGACTTACGGAGCCCGATATATGAGGATTTGCGTGTCGATGCTGGACACGAGTATTTTATGATATTTGGGTGCCGATGTTGGGCACTCGTGATTCTCAGAGATTTATAGGATTTGAGGGCCGAGGAGAGTGCCGGCGCCTGAGTTTATTTGGGATTTGGGGTGCAGTTTTGGGCACCGATTACCTTTCCACGTTGATATTCCGTGTAGATGTTATTTATCCCATGCTCAGCATTGATTATCATGTATCTCATCCTCTAGTTATTTTACCTGACAGAGCATTTGCATGATTATTGCACTTACTGCTTGTCGCATATAGATCTTACTTGCTGGCATTTGATAGAGTAGCGCAGTACGTGCATGCTCGCGATTACCTTTATATGTTATCTCTATTCACGAGTTGGCAACTCACCCCCGTTGTGCCACAGTATTTGCAGGTTGCCCCTCAGAGTAGTCGTGGCAGGCTGCCTTCTTGCATCTTTTGGCTATAGATACCACTACAGTTGGTGCGAGAGCTGTCTTGCTTTTAGTTGGGTTGTGGTATCTGATTACTTTTGTTGTACCCTTTTGTATCTAGTATTCTCCATCTACCATATATGTACTGGACTTAGATACAGTGTGAGGAAGATGATGTATATTTTGTATTCTGGTGTCGAGCTCGTGGGAGCCGACTGTTTTTATATGCAGTTGATTATTCTGTGATGTTTACTTATTGCTCATTCTTCGCTACGGCGTCGTATATTACTCTTGTGATGATGGTTTCCGCCGTTGGGCGTGATTGCTCCCGTTTGGAAATGTTTTGTTTCATGTTATCTCATTTTCACTCATATCCTGTTTTATACCCGATTTCGGGGTTACTTTTACAAAGGAAATGCTGCCAAAATTATTTAAATGATGACGTAACTTTAGAAGAACTTATTGAACTATTTAAGGTTTTCTAAATGTTTTAACTAAATATTTTCAACACTCGCTACTTTTATATGGTTTTGATTTCTGGGTTCGTCTTACTTGGTTGCGTTCCGCCTGTAGACGTTGCGTGGTTAAGTGCCGGCCACGAGTCGAAATATTCGGGTCGTGACAAAGTTGGTATCAGAGCGTAGGTTTTACCTTTCAGAGTGTAGGATGACCTTGGTATGATGGAGTAGGTAGCTGAAGCAGTGTGACGTAGCGTGTGTATGTTGTAAGGTTAGTATAGCACCCAATGAAGAGTTTTGAAGCATCACATGACCCAAAGTTTTAATTTTTAAGGTGCTAAACTAACATGCAAAGGATAGATCCTAGAATATTAGGGTTTACTAAACTTAAAGCTAACAAAAGTTAGGGTTTGAAGGCTACAACCTTTGTAGCTCCCGTTTTTGCTTCGCTCCTTAGGCTCTTTAGTGTTGAAACGAGGTCCTCTTGAACTCCCCTTGTGTCCACGATGATCCACCGCGGAGATATCCGTCCAAGCTCGCTACTTCGTCAAACCGAAGATAACACTCTAAACGAAACGGCTAAGCTTGTGTAGAATGTTGTTGTGGCTTTGGATCTCACTTCAAAAACCTTTCTTTGATTGTGTTTTTCTCACTAGAAAAAACTAGAGAGGAGAAGATGAAGAAGGATGAAAATGGTGGCTTTTTTCTTCAAGAGATAAAAAGATAACCATAAGGTTAACTTCCAAATGAAAATAAATATCACTATATATATTTATTCTTTCTTGACTCCAACCATGATTAAATGATGGATGATTAATTTAACTTGGGTTTAGAATGATAAAGGAAAAGATAACCATGGTTTAGTGGTGGGTGAGAATGGTTAGGTTAAAAGAAGCATGTAGAAACTAGCATAATTATCCTTTCCTTTTCATTTTCTTTTTAAAACCAAAATCAAATAATTATCCATTGTTTAATCTATGGTGTGAAGCTTATATTGCCACCATTTCCATATATAATCAACCATGATGGTTTGATGTATGTATGTGTACATGTATGCACATCTTCATGTGCATGAAACTAGAAAAGAAAAATAGAAACACATGCATGCATGCATACATCCATCAAACCCTAGAAAGGTTTTGAGTGAGAAAAATAATGGTTAAATGATAAATCAACACTTGATTTATCAATCCGGTCATATCTAATATGACCCCACCAAAAGCAGTTCACCCGATCAATGTTCGGTATCATATACGCACATTTCAATCGGGTGCATGCGCATATCGCATATGCGCACCACAACGTTTCGCCTGGACTGGATAACTCCTCTGTGGGACTCTAAGACTTGTCAATACGCCGGCAGAGGGTAATGATTATATCAAGTGCCCTCAAGCCGCAAGCGGTCAGCTAAACGTAACGGCCACCCGGGTATTGAGCGATCAGAAGACAACAAGCGAACCTGCTACAACTCCCGTCGAGCCATCCGGCAACACTACCGTACAGTCCGGTCTCTTCGTCAGATATGCTGCATATCGAGCCTAGGGATGGTCACGTCGACCCCAATAACTCAATAAGTCGTGTCGGTGAATGGTCTATAACAGATCGAGAAACTACTGATAACACTTATCAGCAAATCTCAGCAGCCCTGGCCAGGGACTTGCTGTTATAACCACTCGAGCACAGCACAGCATCAACTCCCAATAACGGGAGAGACGAAACCCCTCCTATCGCTCATCGTCTTCGTGTGTCTCGGGACTGTACCCAACGGCCACCTGTTTGCACGACTCATTAGAGCCGTGGTAGGGTGGCAATCAAAGTGCAGTGGGAGAACACACAAGACTCCATGACGATCTCGGGTCTACAGACTAACCTGTACCAGTGTCACCTGAGAACTGCTATCCGACGATAGATATAATTCCATATAGGAGTTCTCGGCGAGTCCGTCCAGTGTACCCAGTCACCACTGAGCACCCGTGTATGATCTTGATGTCAAACATCGATGAATGTGGGAACATCCATCGCCCATCGTATGGGTCTAGTATCATATACGCTAGTCTACTCTGGTATATCGTTGCCCCATCTCGATATACCTACGACTAGGGACGTTCCAGGATATGCTTATAGACTACAGATGTCCCACTAGTATGATCTCCATCATAATCAGAGTAGTCAAGCCGATATCCTCAGGGCTTTATCAGCATGTATGAATGAATAAAAGCATGATCAATTAAACATGTCAGATAAAGAAGAACCAGATAGCATACTATCATGTCGAGCAAGAATGCAAACTGAATATATATATACATGTATAGATACATCCACTATCACATAATGGCCTCTAGGGCATACATATATCCAACAATCTCCCACTTGCACTAAGGCTAGTTATTGGCGTATCTTATACCCAACATCTCAAAAAGTCGCTCATGCTGCGGCTGAGGGAGAGCCTTGGTGAATGGATCCGCGGCGTTGTTCTTTGTGTCTACTCTCTTAATCTCGATCTCGCGGCGATCTACAATCTCCCGGATCAAATGAAAGCGCCTCAGGATATGTCTGGACCGCTGATGGGATCTGGGCTCCTTGGCTAACGCCATTGCCCCATTATTGTCACAATACAAAGGTATAGGATCAATAATGGTTGGAACTACTCCTAGCTCCGAGACGAACTTTTTCATCCAGACAGCTTCCTTGGCGGCATCATTTGCAGCAATGTACTCAGCTTCCATCGTAGAGTCTGCAACGGTATCTTGTTTGGAACTCTTCCAACTTACCGCCCCTCCATTGAGGGTAAATACAAACCCTGAGATAGATTTGCTGTCATCCTTATCGCTCTGGAAGCTCGAATCGGTAAAGGCCTCCATTTGGAGATCTTTATTACCATACACCAAGAACAATTCTTTAGTCCTTCGTAAGTACTTAAGAATGTTCTTCACAGCTGTCCAGTGGTTCTCCCCTGGGTTGGATTGATACCTGCTTACAACACTAAGTGCATAAGCTACATCTGGGCGTGTACATAACATCGCATACATTATAGATCCTACTGCCGAAGCATAAGGTATAATGCTCATGCGAGCTCTCTCTTCATCGGTCTTTGGACAAGAATCCTTGGAGAGAGTGACTCCATGGCAAGCGGGTAAGGCACCCCGCTTGGAGTCTTCCATACTAAACCTCTTTAGGATGGTGTTAATGTACCTGGTTTGGGACAGTCCCAATAACTTTTTGGATCTATCCCTATAGATCCTTATGCCCAGGATGTATGTGGCATCACCCAGGTCCTTCATGGAGAACCTTAGTGATAAGAATGATTTGACCGACTGTAGCATAGGAATATCATTTCCTATCAGAAGAATGTCATCAACGTACAATACGAGGAATGTGACAGCTCTTCCTACAGCCTTCCTATAAACACAAGGTTCATCTGGATTTTTGATGAAATCAAACTCTTTGATAACATCATCAAAACAGATGTTCCAACTCCGAGATGCCTGCTTTAACCCATATATGGATTTAAGCAATCTACATGCTTTCTCGCTGCTCCCACTGTCAATGAAGCCCTCTGGCTGATCCATATAAACGCATTCTTCTAAATCTCCATTCAGGAATGCTGTTTTAACGTCCATCTGCCAGATTTCATAGTCGTAGTGAGCAGCAATAGCAAGTAGGATCCGAATAGATTTAAGCATGGCTACGGGCGAAAAAGTTTCGTCATAGTCCAAACCTGGTCTTTGACGAAAACCTTTCGCCACAAGTCTTGCCTTATAGGTCTCTACTTGCCCATCCACACCAATCTTTCTTTTAAAGATCCATTTGCACCCTACAGGTTTTACCCCAGGGGGTACAACGTCCAAAGTCCATACTTTGTTGGTGTACATAGACTCCATTTCGGATCTCATGGCATCCAGCCACTTCACAGAGTCACCACTCGTGATAGCTTGCTGAAAACTGGTAGGATCATCATCTTCCATGATACAGTCTTCTCTGTCACCATCAATGAGGAAACCGTAGTACCTCTCCGGTGGGTGAGAAGTCCTACCAGACCTACGTAGTGGCTGAGGTTCTTCAGTTTCTGTTGCAACAGCCGGTTCAACCAAATCGTCATTTATAGTTTGTGTCTCCAGAACCTCTTCCAGATCTACTACCTTGCCATCATCTTTATCTGTGAAAAACTCTTTTTCCAAGAATGTGGCATACTGAGAAACAAACACCTTTTGTTCCTCTTTGTGGTAGAACAGATATCCATAAGAATTCTTTGGATATCCTACAAAGTTACACATGACTGACCGTGTCTCGAGTTTGTCCGGATTCTGCTTTTTAACATAGGCCGGGCAACCCCAAATCTTAATTCTCTTAAGAGATGGTCTCTTCCCATTCCATATCTCATATGGCGTGGTAGACACGGCTTTGGTTGGAACCCTGTTTAGCAGAAGCGCTGCAGTCTCCAACGCATGCCCCCAAAACGAGACTGGTAACTCAGCATCACTCATCATGGACCGGACCATATCTAATAGGGTCCTATTCCGTCGTTCCGACACACCATTGTGCTGTGGTGTGTAAGGAGGAGTGAGCTGAGAGAGAATCCCATTCTCTTTTAGGAAGTTTGCAAATTCTGTACTGAGATACTCACCACCTCGATCTGATCGAAGCATCTTAATACTCAAGCCGGTTTGTTTTTCTACTTCTTGTTTATATTCAATGAATTTCTCGAAAGCTTCGGACTTGTGCTTTAATAAAAATACATGACCGAATCTTGAGAAATCGTCGGTGAATGTAATGAAGTATGAAAAACCGCCTCTAGCTTGTGTAGACATTGGCCCACATACATCACTATGTATGAGGCCCAGGAGCTGAGTAGCTCTTTCTCCGTGTCCAGTAAACGGAGTTTTGGTCATTTTACCCTTGATACAAGACTGGCAAGTCGCATAAGATTTATATTCAAAAGAGTTTAAATATCCATCTTTATGTAACTTGTTTAGTCTTGTTTCGTTAATATGACCAAGTCTACAGTGCCAAAGAAAAGCTTCATTTAATTCTAAATTTTTTCTTTTATTAGTGTGTTGTATACTGAAAACTGTGTGTTGATTTAGGACATATATTCCGTTATTAAGTGTACCATACCCAACCAACATTTGATTTAGGTGAATGTTCATAACATTGTTCTGCAACACAAAATTATATCCTTCATTGTCCAACAAAGATACGGATATTATATTACATAGCATATCAGGTACAAAATAACATGGATTCAAAATCAAAATACATCCAGACGGCAACCCCAAGTGATACTCTCCCACTGCGACTGTATGTACATTGGAACCATTTCCAACGCGGAGAGTATGGTCACCTGTCTTCAAAACCTTGCTATTTCTCAGCCCCTGCATAGAATTGCAAATGTGAGAACCTGAACCGGTATCCAATACCCAGGAAGCAGAGTTTATAGAAAAACAGTTTTCAGTCACAAACGCACCTGAAGCAGAAGCATCACCATGCTTCTTCTTAAGACTTAGGTACTCCGTGCAGTTGCGCTTCCAATGTCCTGTCTTGTGGCAATGAAAACACTCGCCTTTCCCTGGGTCTCCAGCCGTGGACTTTCCCTTTCCCTTCACCTTTTTGACTCCGCCCTTAGGATTAGTGGGTTTCTTCTTTTTCTTTCCCTTGGCCTTAGCTTTCGGGCGAGAAGAAGAAGACTGTCCAATCGTCATAACGGGAGTCTTTGCTGACTTAATAGTGCTCTCTGCACTCCTTAACATATTAAGGAGTTCAGGGAGGTCCTTCTCCATGCCATGCATGTTGAAGTTCACTATGAACTGAGCAAAGGTGGAGGGGAGGGACTGCAGAATAATATCTATATATTGTTCATTGTCCATAGTCCATCCGAGGTCCTCAAGCTCTTCTATAAGAGCTATCATCTTCAAAACATGGTCTGCTACTGGTGTGCCAGGGGCCATCCGCATGTGAAACAGTTTCTTTGATGCCTCGTATCGTAATACGCGGGACTGCTCCCCATACAACTCCTTTGTATGGAGCAGTATCCCGTGAATGTCCATGTTCTCGTGCTGCTTTTGATGTGTGTTATCCATCGATGCAAGCGCGAGGCATGTGGCCGTGGCACAGTCAGCGTCCCATGTCTTGCGGACTTCTATGTCCGCAACTGAGGATTTTGGGCCTGGGACGGGCGGGGCTGAAGCCGTGAGGACATATGATACTTTATCATAAGTCAAGGCGATCTTCAGATTCCTTAGCCAGTCTTTATAGTTGGTCCCGTTCAGTTTGTTTTTATCTAGTAGAAGCTTAAGTCCAGTCATTGGTATCTGCCATTAAGAGAGAGAAAAGAATACACTCAGCGAAAGCTCTTGCATAGATTAGATTGGTTTATTATCTTGTCTAATCGATGTTTCCCACTGCTTTTTATCAAGTTTTTCTTTCAAACCTTTAAAAAGAAAAACTAGCCAGGATTAATTACAGTCTACAACTTCGCTAACCGTTCAGCCAGGCCAGTGTCGGTACTTTGAGGGAGGTTCCCCGTGCTTTCGCACGGACCTAATTAGAGTAAACCTCGTTTTCCCAGAGGCGGAGCCCCGTTAACACCTTTCTAGACACCTAATGAGTTAGCTAATTGTAAACTGTAAAACTCTCCTAGGAGCAACTATTGCCCACAGTGGGATCGGGATCCAACCATCATATGGAAGGTATGCAATCTCATTGCAAATTTCAATACTTGAAATTCCCGATGTAATTTTTACCCCTAGCACTTATGACCTTAACTATGGTCAACAAATCATAAGTACCAGTCAAGTTCTACCCGTCATTTCTTGATTAATTAGACCCACCCATATGACCCTTAACTATGGTCAACAAAGTCGCATGAATGTCCTAATTAATCTGCATCATATGCAGTGTAGGAAGACATCACTTAGCTACCGTTCACTACGCCTTAACTAAAGTCAACAAACGTAGCACGAATACTAAGTACTCTACTTCCTAAAATGACGGAGGGTTGCGAATGATTTTTAAGAAAATCTTTAACGCTTTGAACTTGATATCGTTGTAGAATCAAACAGTTTTTCAAATGGAGTGGCTTAAGCTCCGCAGTTTTGAAATGTAGCTTTTTCATAAATAGCCGAGTAGTTTTTAAATCCGATTCTACAACAACTTTTTAGGTTTATTTTCTTTACATTAATCACATTAATGTAATCCCATCATTTAAGTCCTAAAGCCAATCACAGAAAAGAAACGAAAATAACACGTACGCTTATGCCATCCGCATTCGCCGCAATGTTCCGTTATGCACCGTTAGGTTACTTAACTAACGGCATACCGGGACGGGACTAGCGCGGGTGTAAAACATAAGCAACGTCTACTATATATCATATATATATAATAAGCCATTCGTCTCAGATATCACAGAACACAGGCAGCAGAAATATAGAAATAACGTGGGATATACTAGGACGTCCGTATTTAGTATTTAGCCAGAATAGAAAATACGGATTCTACAGTCGCGATGAATAGCCAAGCCCACACCCTGGACCCCTACGAGAGCGGCAAGTGACCCTACCAATCCTGGAGTTTAGGAGACCCGGTCTCGACTCCTCGAGATGGCCTCCCACTGAACCCCAGAACCCGGTCACCTGTGCTCCCCTCCTTGGGTCCATCCTAATGCGGAAAAGTAAATAATATACAACACTGGTGACACAACCGCAACCTGGAAGTGTCCCAAATAAAAGAATATTACATTACATTTGAATTTACATGAATGAAAATACAAAACTCTCATCTCACAAAAAACCCCCGGCTATTCGATCGCGACAATCCTGCACATCATATCTCAGCAACACATAATATCACATATCATCAACGTAAGTAAGTATGCGTACCCCGATTGTCGTTGATGTATAGCAACGAAACCGGCGATATCTAACATACTACACTTACGGTCACAGAAAAGAAAGTGTAAAACTACAATATTTGGAATCCAGATTCTCTTTAGACATCATAAATGCGAAATATCACATATTCCGTATTTCATACCTAAACTATATGAATTCCACATATTGTATCAAATTCCAGACAAACAGACAGTATTAAAGTTTTCGAACGAACAATCAAGCACCCAGGATTCACTAAAGCTCAACACTTGAGCAGGGTTCAAAAAATTTGGAGTGTGACACAGTAGCGCCGGTCCAGCCGTAGAAGGGTCAAGCCAACGCCTCACATGTGGCACGCCGTACTGCCCCAAACCCGAGGGTTCAAAGGGTAGTTCGAGACGGTCACATAATCGAGTTAAGGTTTGTTGTCTTCTAGAGGGACCACCGCAAAAAGACTTGCACGTATTTCCAAATTATTTAAACCCCGTGAATATTGAGTAAATGATATTCGTTTAAACACTTCAATACTTTCTAGTTTACCCGGAAAAAGCTACGAAATGAAAGTCCCGATCGAAACGATGAATCCAAAAACATCTCCAGAATTTTTCAAAACTTTATTCAGTTTAAAAATACCCAAAACATTATGCATGCAGAAAATAGAATTACTGCAGAAACAGAAAACCCTAATTCATTTGTACGGCCGCGGAACAGCGGCCTAAGCAAGCTTAGGCCGCGTTTCCGCGGCTACAACTACTGTTCATTGAAATATTTTTCTGCCGTAATTCTTATATTTTCCTGCTGTGATTTTTAGATATTTTTAATTCTGCAAAATGTCAATTTTTAGAAAATTTCCAGAGAGCACCTAAAAATACGGTATTTTTGTCCGATCGGGGTTTTCACTTCGTAAAAACGTCGCCTAATGTTCTAGGTCGGCTCTGATACCAATGTAAGGTTAGTATAGCACCCAATGAAGAGTTTTGAAGCATCACATGACCCAAAGTTTTAATTTTTAAGGTGCTAAACTAACATGCAAAGGATAGATCCTAGAATATTAGGGTTTACTAAACTTAAAGCTAACAAAAGTTAGGGTTTGAAGGCTACAACCTTTGTAGCTCCCGTTTTTGCTTCGCTCCTTAGGCTCTTTAGTGTTGAAACGATGTCCTCTTGAACTCCCCTTGTGTCCACGATGATCCACCGCGGAGATATCCGTCCAAGCTCGCTACTTCGTCAAACCTGTAGGGTTCCTAGGCACCCTAATGAGGTCACACAAGGCATCGAACATGCCATATTAAAATTTTAACGGTGCCGAGAGACCCGACTACGGATCGTTTGCTAGAATTCTAGGCGAAACTAAAAGCTAGTTAACAGTTAACTACTAGGATACGGAAATTACAACCTTTGTAGATCCGGATATCCACCTCCACGGCTCCGCAACGAAGTCTTCTCGCTGTCCATCTAGAAGCTTGGACTCTCGTGACGGCTTCATCGGAGAAACGTGCAGAATAGGTCGTCGGCTTTGTGTCAAAGACGATCTACGTCGAGATTGCACAAACTCAAGCTCCGACTTCACAAACTTGTGAAACTTGTGAAGTAAACACCCAAAACAACTTGGCAAGAGGTAGAGGGTGAAGAAATAGGAGGTGGGTTCACTTTAGATTTGGAATTCTCTCACTAAAACTCAAGTTGCCATTGGAGTAGCAAGCTTGAAGAAGAAGAAGAAGATGGGCTCAAGAAAAAATTATGATAAGTCTTATAATAAAAATAAATATAAATCAAAATACTTATCATAACTTGAACTAGGGTTAAGTTTAGAGAATTAACCATGGTCACTTAGATGGGTTAGGGTTAAGCATGAAGATAAGGATGGTTGCTAAAGTCAAAGCTTCATGAAGCTTCAACAAATGACAAAGAAAGCCACCATTCTCATCTTATATCATTTTAAATAAATAAATAAACAAATAAATAAATAAACAAATATGCAAAACCCTAATTATCAATTAACCATGGATTAATTCAATACACTTAACTAAATGATCAAGTATCATCAAACATGATACAGAAATGTGCACGAAAGCATATCACATATACAATGTGCATCAAGTGAGAAAAATCCGTTTAAAGTGAACCAATACTAGTTAATGCAATGCAATATATCAAATATATAATTATGCATTAAATCATTAAATCAACATTTGATTCAATGATCCGGTCATGTCGCACATAACCGACTAGTATACAATGCATCGATTTATCGAATCAATGATTCGATAACTAGGTCATATCGAATATAACCAATCGAAACATATATCGCGAGAATGAAATGCGGTATCACATACACGCATCATTCTCGGTCCTGCACATATCTCATATGCGCTCCTATTTCGTTTCGCTTGAGCCAGGAAACCTCTGTGTAGGACTCTAAAGACTCGTCAATACGCCGGTAGCAGATGATGATCATATCAAGCACCCACAAGCCGCAAGCGGTCTGCTAAACGTAACGGCCACCCGGGTATTGAGCGATCAGAAGATCGACGAGCTAGCCCGCTCACACTCCTGCGAATCCGACCAGTAACACTTACCATACAGTCCGGTCTCTTCGTCTGATACGTCCCATATCAAGTCTAGGGGTGGTATACGTCAGACCCCAATAACCCGATAAGTCGTGCTGATGTGAGGCTCGTAACGGGTCGAGAAACTACTGGTAACACTTACCAGCAAATCTCTGATCAGCCCTGGCCAGGGACTTCCCTGTTACAGCCAATCGAGCACAGCGCAACATCAACCCCCTATACCGGGAGAGACGAAACCCCTCCTATTGCTCATTGCCTCCATGTGACTCGAGACTGTACCCAAAGACCACCGTTTTGCACGCCCTCATGGACGTGGTAAGGTGGAGATCAAAGCACAGTGGAAATCACACAAGACTCTATGACGATCTCGGGTCTACAGACTAACCTGTACAAGTGTCACCTGAGAACTGCCATCTGACGTGAGGTATAATACCATCTGGGAGTTCTCGGCGAGTCCGTCCAGTGTACCCAGTCTCCACTGAGCACCCGTATACCATCTCTGATGTCAAACACCAATGGATATGGGATCATCCATCGCCCATCACATGGGTCGAGAAGCGTATAAGCTAGTCTACTCTGGTATATCGATGCCCCGTCTCGATACACCCACGACTAGGGACCTTGAAGGATGTACTTATGGACTACCATGTCCCCACTAGTATGATCTGCATCATAGTCCAGGTAGTCAAGTACAAATCCTAAGGGCTTTACCAACATGTAACTATAAGACAGTATAAAGAGACTAGTGTACATGTTAAGATAAATGGCAACCAGATAGCATACTATCATGTCGAGCAAGAAAGTCATCTCTATATATGTCCAAGCATCCAATATAATATACATAATCTGTACAATACTGGCCTCTAGGGCATACATACAACTAACAATCTCCCACTTGCACTAGGGCCAGCTGCTGTAGTATCTCATACCGAGCATCCCGAAGAGTCTCTCAAACTGTATCTGGGGAATGGCCTTCGTGAGTGGATCCGCCGTGTTGTTCTTCGTGTCAACTCTCCTGACCTCGATCTCCCGGCGATCAACTATCTCCCGGATCAGGTGATACCGCCTCAGAATATGCCTGGACCGCTGATGGGACCTGGGTTCCTTGGCCAAAGCCACCGCTCCATTGTTATCGCAATACAAAGGTATTGGATGCTCAATGGATGGAACCACTCCAAGTTCGGAAATGAACTTCTTGATCCAGACAGCTTCTTTAGCAGCATCGTTGGCAGCGATGTATTCAGCCTCCATCGTCGAGTCTGCCACGGTTTCCTGCTTGGAACTCTTCCAGCTAACCGCCCCTCCGTAAAGGGTAAAGACAAAGCCCGACTGCGACTTAGAGTCGTCCTTATCACTCTGGAAGCTGGAATCGGTAAAGGACTCCACTTGGAGTTCTCCGTTACCATACACCAAGAACATATCTCTAGTCCTTCGCAAGTACTTGAGAATGCTCTTCACAGCTGTCCAGTGACTCTCTCCAGGATCAGCTTGATACCTGCTCACTACACTTAGTGAGTATGCTACATCGGGTCTGGTACATAGCATCGCATACATGATAGAGCCTACTGCCGAAGCATAGGGTATCCCTTGCATGCGAGCTCTCTCCAAATCAGTCTTGGGAGACATCTCTTTGGAGAGAGTGACTCCAGAGATCGTGGGTAAGTTCCCACTCTTGGACTCTTCCATACTAAACCTCTTTAGTATGGTGTCAATGTACCTGGATTGGGACAATCCCAAAATCCGTTTGGATCTATCTCTATAGATCCTTATTCCCAATATGCAGGAGGCATCACCAAGATCTTTCATTGAGAATCTTTGTGATAAAAAGAGCTTGACCGATTGCAGCATAGGAATATCATTTCCTATCAAGAGTATGTCGTCTACGTACAATACGAGGAAGACAACTTTACTCTCTGCCACCTTCTTGTAGATACAAGGTTCATCTGGATTTTTGACGAAATCAAACTCTTTGATAACGACGTCAAAGCAGATGTTCCAACTCCGCGATGCTTGCTTTAATCCATAAATGGATTTAAGCAGCTTGCATACCTTCCCGCTGCTCCCACTGTCTACGAAGCCCTCTGGCTGAGTCATGTACACGCACTATTCTAAATCACCATTTAGAAAGGCGGTCTTAACATCCATTTGCCAGATTTCGTAGTCATGAAAGGCAGCAATGGCAAGCATGATTCGGATGGATTTAAGCATAGCCACTGGAGAAAAGGTCTCGTCATAGTCCACACCTGGTCTTTGACGAAAACCCTTTGCTACAAGTCTAGCTTTGAAAGTCTCCACTTTCCCATCTACACCAAGTTTCTTCTTGAAGATCCACTTGCTCCCAATGGGTTTTACCCCTTCAGGAGCAACTTCCAAAGTCCATACTTTGTTGGTGTACATGGAATCCATCTCGGACCGCATAGCATCCAGCCATTTCACTGAGTCACCACTAGTGATGGCCTGCTCGAAGCTAGTTGGGTCATCATCCTCCATGATGCAATCCTCACTGCCACCATCAATGAGAAAATCGTAGTATCTCTCAGGTTGGCGAGGAACCCTACTAGATCGGCGGAGAGGCTGGGGTTCATCGCGAACTACGGAATCCTCTGGTTCAACCAAATCTTCTGTTGTAGTCTGTATTGCTGGAACCTCTTCCAGTTCTACCTCAATGCCACTTATCTGTTTCATAAGAAAACTTTTTTCTAAGAAAGTGGCATGTCGAGAAACAAACACTTTTTGTTCCTCGGAGTGGTAGAAGATATACCCTCGCGAATGTTTGGGATATCCAACAAACTTACATAGAACAGACCTTGCCTCGAGCTTGTCCGGATTTTGTGTTTTAACATAGGCCGGACAACCCCATATCTGAATAAAATTAAGACATGGTCTCTTGCCATTCCATATCTCATATGGAGTGGTAGGCACTGATTTGGTCGGAACTCTATTCAGTAGGTATGCAGCAGTCTCCAGTGCATATCGCCAGAAGGAAATAGGTAACTCAGCTGTACTCATCATAGAGCGCACCATATCTAATAGGGTGCGGTTCCTCCGTTCTGATACACCGTTGTGCTATGGTGTATATGGAGGAGTCAGCTGAGAGAGAATCCTATTCTCTTTTAGGAAGCCCAGGAATTCATTGCTTAAGTATTCTCCTCCTCGATCAGATCGAAGGATTTTAATACTTTTTCCGGTTTGGTTCTCAACTTCTTGTTTATATTCCCTAAATTTCTCAAAAGCTTCTGATTTGTGTTTCATCAGGAACACATACCCGAACCTAGAGAGATCGTCAGTGAATGTAATGAAGTATGAAGAACCATCCCTGGCATGTGTAGACATGGGACCGCATACATCACTATGTATTAGTCCTAAGAGTTCGGTAACTCTTTCTCCGTGTCCCGTAAACGGAGTCTTGGTCATCTTGCCTTTGAGACATGACTGGCAAGTGTCATAGGATGAAAATTCAAACGGATTTAAATATCCATCCTTATGCAACTTAGCCAGTCGTGTCGCATTGATGTGACCCAGTCTACAATGCCACAAGAAGGATTCGTTCAGTTCAGAACTCTTCCTCTTGTGTGTGTTTGTTATGCTCAGAACTGTTGATTGATTTAGAACATAAATGCCATTGCACAACGTGCCTGATCCAACCAACTTTTGGTTATGGAAAATGTTCATAACATTGTCCTGTAATACAAAATTATATCCTTCTTTACTTAATAAAGAAACCGATATAATGTTGCATATCAGGTTCGGCATGTAATAGCATTCGTTCAGAACCAATGTATTACCAGTTGGTAATACAAGGTGATATTCCCCGACAGTCTTAGCTGCAACAATTGCACCATTTCCAACTCTAATGTCTTTATCACCTTCTCCAAGTTCTCTACCTTTCCTAAGCCCATGTAGCTGATTACATATATGGGATCCTGACCCGGTATCCAATACCCAGGACGTAGAGCAAATGGAGAAACAGTTCTCAGTAACGAACACACCCGAAGAAAATGCATCAACATGTACTTTCTTCATTCGGGTGGCATGGGAATCCTGGTATTCCCCTATATCCTGTTCATTCCTATAACTCTTATAAGAAAGAACGGAACCAACGTTCCCCAGCACAGTATAACATGCGGGTTCGGTCAATACATCCATATTATTATCTTTATTAAGGCATGAAATGGTCGCTACCTGGAGAGAGAGAGAAGAAAACACTTTAGCGTATGCTCGTGCAAGATCAGATTGGTTATTATCTTATCTAATCAGGATGGCTCCCACTGCTTTTTATCAAATCTTCCTCCAAACCTTAAAAGGAAAGACTAGCCGGGATTAATTACACACTACAAGTTCGCCAATCTTTCAGCCAGGCCAGTGTCGGTACTTTGAGGGAGGTCCCCCGTGTTTTCGCACGAACCTAATTACTGTAAACCTCGTTTTCCCAGAGGCGTAACCTCGTTAACACCTTTCTAGACACCTACTTGATCGGCTAATTGCACTGTGTAAAACTCTCCCAGGAGTAACTTTTACTCGCAGCGGGTATCGGGATCCAACTATCTCATAGAAGGTATGCAATCTCATTGCAAATTTCAACACTTGAAATTCCCGATAATATTTTGCCCCTAGCGTGCTATGACCTTGACGGAGGCCAAACAACCCATAGTCCGCTAGTCAAGTTCAACCCGTCATTTCCTGATTGAATTAAACCCACCCGCACGACCCTTGACGGAGGCCAAACAACGCCGTACGAATACCCTAATCCAATCGCATCATATGCTAGCAGATAAGCACTAGTTAGCTACCGTACACTGCGCCTTGACGGAGGCCAAACTACCGCAGCACGAATACTAACTAATACTTATCTGAAATGACGGAGGGCTACGCAGGTTTTTCATAAAAACCATGAGCGTAATGAACTTGATATCGTTGTAGAATCAAATGATGTTTTGAAATGGAGTGATTTTGAGGCTTTTCTAGTTTTGCTAAAGGAGTCACTCCCGGTGAAGGGATCTCGGTCCTTTCCTCGTCGAATGAGGTGCGGGATATATCATATATATCGCTGTGCAAAGCAAAAACTCAAAAGCAGTCAAAAGCAAACCGAATGTGTAGCATCTGCCAGTTATTGCTAAAGGAGTCACTCCCGGTGAAGGGATCTCGGTCCTTTCCTCATCGAATAAGGTGCGGGGTATATCATATATACCGCTGTGCAAAGCAAGAACTGTAGCTACCTCTTTTATTTTAAAATTCGATTCCACAACATCTTAGGTTTCTTATCTTTCATTAATCACATTAATGAAGTCCCATCATTTAAATACCTAAACATCACAGATAGATATGACGTACACTTATGCCATCCGCATTCGCCTCGATGTCCCCTCGTGCACCGTTAGGTTAGGTAACTAGCGACAGAGCAGGGCAGGGCTAGCGCGGGTGTAAAACATAAGTAACGTCTATATAATATATCATATATACTATATACTATATCCATCACAGAATCACATCACAGATATCGCAGCAGAATAAACATATGAAATATTGGATATACTAGGACGTCCGTGTTTTCAATACGAGCCAGTATAAAACACGGATTCCACGGTCGTGATGAATAGCCAATCCCACACCCCTAGACCCCTACGAGAGCGGCAAGCAACCCTGCCAATTCTAGGGTTAGGAGACCCGGACTCGACTCCTCGAGTTGGTCTCCCACTGGACCCCAGAACCCGGTTACTTGTGCTCCCCTCCTTGGGTCTATCCTAATGCGGAAAAGTAAATAATATACAAAGGGTGACAGCTTCCGCTACCTGGAAGTGCCCCAAATGAAAGAATATTACATACAAGTTTTTACATGAATGAAAATGAAAAACACTCATCTCACATAAAAAACCCCGGCTATTCGAACACGACGATCCAATATAACATATCCAGCAATACATAACATCACATGTCATCAACGTAAGTAAGTATGCATACCCCAATTGTCGTTGACGTATAGCAACGAAACCGGCGATATGAACATACTACACTTACGGTCACAGAAAAGAAAGTGTAAAACTACAACAATTGGAATCCGCAACTTCTTTAGACATCGCATGCCTAACAGATATAAATCCCGCATTTTAGTCTCATTATCGAAAACTCTTTTCAATATCATATGGGACTAAACTGCTAGATTTATAACATTCATCCAGTTATCTCATAACTGTTTGTGAATTCCAATTATTGTATCCAATTCCGGATAAATAGAATATATTAAACTTTCCGATCGAACACTCGAACACCCAAATTTTCCCGACACCGATCAACACATGAAATAGGTTCAAAGACATTCACTTCATACCACAGTACCAACGGTCCAGCCGTAGAAGGGTCAAGCCAACGCCTCACATGTGGCACGCCGTACTGCCCTAAACCCGAAGGTTCAAAGGGCAGTTCAAGACGGTCACATAATCGAGTTAAGGTTTGTGTCTTCTAGAGGGACCATCGCGTTACTTGCACTACTTGGAACGTCTTTTAACCACAGAAAAGTCCAACACTTGGAATTTTTCGGCAGGGGAAAAGTTGGGTATTTGTATCCGGTCAAACTTTTTAACATATTCTACAGTTATCTAGAAAAACACTTAGACAAAATTTGATAACCCGATTGAATAAACGAATCCCCAAAGCAACCCCAAAATACTCTTCTGTAAAGTCACAATAAAAATATCCCAGAAAATACAGCATTGTCTTATATGAGTTACTGTGCAAAAAATATTAAACAAGGGAATAGTGAGGCCGCGGAACCGCCGCACATGCCTAGCATGTGCCGCCCTTACGCGGTGGAAAAGTTGAGTTAGCCCCTCGTATTTCACAGTAATTCTAATAACACCCTGCTTGATTTTCTACATATTTTTAATTGACAAAAATCCGAATTTTTAGAAAAAGACCAGAAAGCATTTTTAGGTTTTGGATTTCGGTTCGATCGGGTTTCAAACGTCGTCGGGACTTCGCCTAAGGCTCTGATACCACTGTAGGGTTCCTAGGCACCCTAATGAGGTCACACAAGGCATCGAACATGCCATATTAAAATTTTAACGGTGCCGAGAGACCCGACTACGGATCGTTTGCTAGAATTCTAGGCGAAACTAAAAGCTAGTTAACAGTTAACTACTAGGATACGGAAATTACAACCTTTGTAGATTCGGATATCCACCTCCACGGCTCCGCAACGAAGTCTTCTCGCTGTCCATCTAGAAGCTTGGACTCTCGTGACGGCTTCATCGGAGAAACGTGCGGAATAGGTCGTCGGCTTTGTGTCAAAGACGATCTACGTCGAGGTTGCACAAACTCAAGCTCCGACTTCACAAACTTGTGAAACTTGTGAAGTAAACACCCAAAACAACTTGGCAAGAGGTAGAGGGTGAAGAAATAGGAATTGGGTTCACTTTAGATTTGGAATTCTCTCACTAAAACTCAAGTTGCCATTGGAGTAGCAAGCTTGAAGAAGAAGAAGAAGATGAGCTCAAGAAAAAATTATGATAAGTCTTATAATAAAAATAAATATAAATCAAAATACTTATCATAACTTGAACTAGGGTTAAGTGTAGAGAATTAACCATGGTCACTTAGATGGGTTAGGGTTAAGCATGAAGATAAAGATGGTTGCTAAAGTCAAAGCTTCATGAAGCTTCAACAAATGACAAAGAAAGCCACCATTCTCATCTTATATCATTTTAAATAAATAAATAAACAAATAAATAAATGAACAAATATGCAAAACCCTAATTATCAATTAACCATGGATTAATTCAATACACTTAACTAAATGATCAAGTATCATCAAACATGATACAGAAATGTGCACGAAAGCATATCACATATACAATGTGCATCAAGTGAGAAAAATCCGTTTAAAGTGAACCAATACTAGTTAATGCAATGCAATATATCAAATATATAATTATGCATTAAATCATTAAATCAACATTTGATTCAATGATCCGGTCATGTCGCACATAACCGACTAGTATACAATGCATCGATTTATCGAATCAATGATTCGATAACTAGGTCATATCGAATATAACCAATCGAAACATATATCGCGAGAATGAAATGCGGTATCACATACACGCATCATTCTCGGTCCTGCACATATCTCATATGCGCTCCTATTTCGTTTCGCTTGAGCTAGGAAACCTCTGTGTAGGACTCTAAAGACTCGTCAATACGCCGGTAGCAGATAATGATCATATCAAGCACCCACAAGCCGCAAGCGGTCTGCTAAACGTAACGGCCACCTGGGTATTGAGCGATCCGAAGATCGACGAGCTAGCCCGCTCACACTCCTGCGAATCCGACCAGTAACACTTACCATACAGTCCGTTCTCTTCGTCTGATACGTCGCATATCAAGTCTAGGGGTGGTATACGTCAGACCCCAATAACCCGATAAGTCGTGCTGATGTGAGGCTCGTAACGGGTCAAGAAACTACTGGTAACACTTACCAGCAAATCTCTGATCAGCCCTGGCCAGGGACTTCCCTGTTACGGCCAATCGAGCACAGCGCAACATCAACCACCAATACCGGGAGAGACGAAACCCCTCCTATCGCTCATTGCCTCCATGTGACTGGAGACTGTACCGAAAGACCACCGTTTTGCACGCCCTCATGGACGTGGTAAGGTGGAGATCAAAGCACAGTGGGAATCACACAAGACTCTATGACGATCTCGGGTCTACAGACTAACCTGTACAAGTGTCACCTGAGAACTGCCATCTGACGTAAGGTATAATACCATCTGGGAGTTCTCGGCGAGTCCGTCCAGTGTACCCAGTCTCCACTGAGCACCCGTATACCATCTCTGATGTCAAACACCAATGGATATGGGATCATCCATCGCCCATCACATGGGTCGAGAAGCGTATACGCTAGTCTACTCTGGTATATCGATGCCCCGTCTCGATACACCCACGACTAGGGACCTTGAAGGATGTACTTATGGACTACCATGTCCCCACTAGTATGATCTGCATCATAGTCCAGGTAGTCAAGTACAAATCCTAAGGGCTTTACCAACATGTAACTATAAGACAGTATAAAGAGACTAGTGTATATGTTAAGATAAATGGCAACCAGATAGCATACTATCATGTCGAGAAAGAAAGTCATCTCTATATATGTCCAAGCATCCAATATAATATACATAATCTGTACAATACTGGCCTCTAGGGCATACATACAACTAACAAAACCGAAGATAACACTCTAAACAAAACGGCTAAGCTTGTGTAGAATGTTGTTGTGGCTTTGGATCTCACTTCAAAAACCTTTCTTTGATTGTGTTTTTCTCACTAGAAAAAACTAGAGAGGAGAAGATGAAGAAGGATGAAAATGGTGGCTTTTTTCTTCAAGAGATAAAAAGATAACCATAAGGTTAACTTCCAAATGAAAATAAATATCACTATATATATTTATTCTTTCTTGACTCCAACCATGATTAAATGATGGATGATTAATTTAACTTGGGTTTAGAATGATAAAGGAAAAGATAACCATGATTTAGTGGTGGGTGAGAATGGTTAGGTTAAAAGAAGCATGTAGAAACTAGCATAATTATCCTTTCCTTTTCATTTTCTTTTTAAAACCAAAATCAAATAATTATCCATTGTTTAATCTATGGTGTGAAGCTTATATTGCCACCATTTCCATATATAATCAACCATGATGGTTTGATGTATGTATGTGTACATGTATGCACATCTTCATGTGCATGAAACTAGAAAAGAAAAATAGAAACACATGCATGCATGCATACATCCATCAAACCCTAGAAAGGTTTTGAGTGAGAAAACTAATGGTTAAATGATAAATCAACACTTGATTTATCAATCCGGTCATATCTAATATGACCCCACCAAAAGCAGTTCACCCGATCAATGTTCGGTATCATATACGCACATTTCAATCGGGTGCATGCGCATATCGCATATGCGCACCACAACGTTTCGCCTGGACTGGATAACTCCTCTGTGGGACTCTAAGACTCGTCAATACGCCGGCAGAGGGTAATGATCATATCAAGTGCCCTCAAGCCGCAAGCGGTCAGCTAAACGTAACGGCCACCCGGGTATTGAGCGATCAGAAGACAACAAGCGAACCTGCTACAACTCCCGTCGAGCCATCCGGCAACACTACCGTACAGTCCGGTCTCTTCGTCAGATATGCTGCATATCGAGCCTAGGGATGGTCACGTCGACCCCAATAACTCAATAAGTCGTGTCGGTGAATGGTCTATAACAGATCGAGAAACTACTGATAACACTTATCAGCAAATCTCAGCAGCCCTGGCCAGGGACTTGCTGTTATAACCAGTCGAGCACAGCACAGCATCAACTCCCAATACCGGGAGAGACGAAACCCCTCCTATCGCTCATCGTCTTCGTGTGTCTCGGGACTGTACCCAACGGCCACCTGTTTGCACGACTCATTAGAGCCGTGGTAGGGTGGCAATCAAAGTGCAGTGGGAGAACACACAAGACTCCATGACGATCTCGGGTCTACAGACTAACCTGTACCAGTGTCACCTGAGAACTGCTATCCGACGATAGATATAATTCCATATAGGAGTTATCGGCGAGTCCGTCCAGTGTACCCAGTCACCACTGAGCACCCGTGTATGATCTTGATGTCAAACATCGATGAATGTGGGAACATCCATCGCCCATCGTATGGGTCTAGTATTATATACGCTAGTCTACTCTGGTATATCGATGCCCCATCTCGATATACCTACGACTAGGGACGTTCCAGGATATGCTTATAGAATACAGATGTCCCACTAGTATGATCTCCATCATAATCAGAGTAGTCAAGCCGATATCCTCAGGGCTTTATCAGCATGTATGAATGAATAAAAGCATGATCAATTAAACATGTCAGATAAAGAAGAACCAGATAGCATACTATCATGTCGAGCAAGAATGCAAACTGAATATATATATACATGTATAGATACATCCACTATCACATAATGGCCTCTAGGGCATACATATATCCAACATATGTTCCGCGGCATACTAACAACATGGTACTCCGCCAAGGCGACCTTAGGACTTATTGATTTAAATTCCTTCTTGAGTATATATATTCTTGTTATTCGACTTCAGTATTCTTATTGAATCCTAATTTCATTTCAGCTATTATGCCGTCGAAGACTACGAGGGCGCAGAGAGAGGCCGCGAGGGCCGAGATTCGAGTTGATTCGTCGGAGACGAGGACTGATCCGGGCAATATACCGGTTGTACCCAAGCAGGTTATTCCTCCCGTGACAGATCAGATCGCCACGCTAGGGGCTGGTATGCAGGAGATGCGCCAGACGGTGGGATCCAGCATGCAGGAGATGCGCCAGATGATAGGATCGCTAGTTGAGACGCTTCGAGCGCAGCGACCAGAGGTAGCTCCACCCGTTACAGAGACCGCGATGGTACCTACCGTATAGCCAGTTGCCCCTGTAGCCACGGAGGTGATTACAGTATCGCTATCAGAGTTCATGAGGCTGAAGCCTCCGGTCTTCACAGGCACTGATACAGCCGAGGACCCACAATCTTTCATTGATAGGATGGATCGGATATGCCGTTCCCTCAGATGTGCAGATGCGAGATGGGTTGAGTTCGCGAGCTTTCGCCTTTAGGAAAAATAGTTCCACTGCCAGCGTAGTGTCGAGTCTTTAGAGTCCCACAAAGAAAGCTATTCGCCTTTATGCAAAAGAGTAGAGGTCGCATGGTTTTGCGACAGGGTTCGGTCACATCCGTGCGCTTGTGCACGTACAGTGTCCGGACAGTTAACACTAGCGGGCTTTGGTTTAAGCCAGATCCTAGTGTACGTTTTGGGATTGGTTTTATCTAGTATGTATTCGTGTTCCTCGGAATGCGGATGCGGGTGTGTATGCACAGTTGACGGAGAGACAGAGGCAGAGGATTCTCATTAGGGTTGTTGACTGTTGACTGTTGACTGTTGACTTTTTGCTAAACCCTAATGAGAATATGATATATAATTAACAATAATATTAATTAAGTATTATATTGACATGGTTGTTGAGGGGTTGACATTGTTGACTTGTTGACCGGTTGACTAGGTTGGACTAGTTGACCATCATCATGACAATAGCTATCATTTCATGGCAAAGACTTCTTGCTTGCTTGTTTATCTTGTGCAAAATGAGTGCATGAAATGATATGGCTATTGTAGCTTAAACCATCACTAATACTTGATTGCTATTA
Organism: Agapanthus africanus; assembly: GCA_030015575.1. NCBI lineage: Eukaryota > Viridiplantae > Streptophyta > Magnoliopsida > Asparagales > Amaryllidaceae > Agapanthus > Agapanthus africanus. The sequence goes on from CM057350.1 coordinate 245,757,312, forward strand.
TTGGTGATGATGGCTTTGGATTATGAGAGCCAAGAGAGAAAAGTCTTGCTCATGCTCTCATTTTTCTTTTCTCTCTCTTGGCTTGAGCTCTCACCCTCTTCCTCTTGCTCTCCCTTTCTCTCTAGTCTATGGTTCATTTGTCTCATGAGTTGAGAAGCAAGAACCATAGAGAAAAATCCCAACACACTCTCCTCTACTCACTCTAGTTCACAGGGTTTAGCAAACCGAGTGAACTAGTTTCTTCAAAGCTCGAAGAAGAAGCCAAAGGTAGAAGCTTTCGGGTGGATCGATCTTTGGTGCAAGGAGACGACGGGGTGAAGCCGATCCGTACAACCATCATGTGTAGAAGACGAAGGAGTTCAAGAAAGAAAGGTATAACCCCCTAACCGAGTAGTTAACTATTTCTACTTAAGTTGTTAGGTAGATAGTTTAATAAAGATCCGGTTTGAGTCCATGTTGCCGCCTCTACAAAATTGTTTTTCATCAAATTCTTCATTCCCGTAAGTACCGGGAGAGGCAGCATGGACTTACAGTGTTATCAGAGCCAGGTTAAACTCTATCTAGCATGTTAGCAAAGTAACTAGAAGATCGATCAAAGAAAATGTCGCGAAACGAACCCGATACGTCAAGTTTCTGCCGATTTTTTTCTGTTCAAAAATTGATAAATTTCATCTTAAAAATCGGCTCAGGCTTTTTATTAAACACCCACAAAATTTGGTCCCACGAACCGGTCAAAGCGCCGCGGTTCCGCGGCGGAGTTGACTCGGCCGTGGTCCAAATTTTGTGCAGTGTGTTTCTAGGGTTGTTTTGGGATTTTTGGAATATTTCTTTTCAGCCCAGATTTTCCAGAAAGAAAATTTGTGTTTGGGGCCTAAAAATCCGTATTTTTGATCGAACTTCTAAAGACTTAAGCTGACGGGTTTTTATCTGTGATGTGATATTTGTATTGAACGTCTGCTAATCGCTATATGTCGATTAGTGGGGGTTATACAAATCTGTGATCTGTAATGTTATTGGTTTGTTTATATGAATTCATTGGATTATCGCGGGTGAATAGCCGGGGGTTGTAAGACGAGAGTTTTCTTTTCTTTCAATTCATGTAAATTTGTAAATTGATGTAATAATTATTTATATGTCCGCACAACCGGGTCGGGGTGTTAGTTATATGTATGCCCTAGAGGCCATTACTGTACATAGGATGTATATTGTAGTGGATGCTGGGACATATATAGGGAGGACTTTCTTGCTCGACATGATAGTATGCTATCTGGTTGCTCTTTACCTTAACTTGTATACTGATTGTCTCTCTGTTACATGTTGGTAAAGCCCTTAGGATGAGTACTTTACTACCTGGACTATGATGCGGATCATACTAGTGGGGATATGGTAGTCCATAAGTACATCCTTCAAAGTCCCTAGTCGTGGGTGTATCGAGACGGGGCATCGATATACCAGAGTAGACTAGCGTATACCTTCTCGACCCATACAGATGGGCGATGGATGATCCCATATCCATTGGTGTTTGACATCAGAGATGATATGCGGGTGCTCAGTAGAGACTGGGTACACTGGACGGACTCGCCGAGAACTCCCAGATGGTATTATACCTTACGTCAGATGGCAGTTCTCAGGTGACACTGGTACAGAGTAGTCTGTTGACCCGAGATCGTCATAGAGTCTTGTGTGGTTCGTACTGTGCTTTGATTTCCATCTTACCACGTCCAAGAGGGCCTGCAAAACGGTGGTTTTTGGGTACAGTCCCGAATCACATGGAGGCAATGAGCGATAGGAGGGGATTCGTCTCTCCCGTTATAGGGAGTTGATGTTGCGCTGTGTTCGATTGGCTATAACAGGATATCCCTGGCCAGGGTTGCTGAGATTTACTGGTAAGTGTTACCAGTAGTTTCTCGAATTGTTATAGACCTCATATCGACACGACTTATCGAGCTATTGGGGTCTGACGTTTACCACCCCTAGGCGAGATATGCGACATATCAGACGACGAGACCGGACTGTACGGTAAGTGTTACTGGTTGGATTCACAGGAGTGTGAGCGGGCTTGCTCGTCGATCTTCTGATCGCTCAATACCCGGGTGGCCGTTACGTTTAGCAGACCGCTTGCGGCTTGTGGGTGCTTGATATGATCATCACCTGCTGCCGGCGTATTGACGAGTCTTTAGAGTCCTACACAGAGGTTTCCTGGCTCAAGCGAAACGAAATAGGAGCGCATATGAGATATGTGCGGGACCGAGTATAATGCGTGTATGTGATACCGTATTCTATTCTCGCGATGAATGTATCGATATGGTTGTATGCGATATAACCTAGTTATCGAATCAAGGATTGATTCGATATGTCGATATATTGGATATTAGTCGGTTATATGCGATGTGATCGGATCGTTAAATCAAGTGTTGATTTAATGATTTAATGCATAATTATATATTTGATATATTACTTTGCATTAACTAGTATTGGTTCACTTTAAATGGATTTTCTCGCTTGCTTTGCACAAGTTGTATATGTGATATACTTTTGTGCACTTGATTGTATCATGTTTGATGATACATGCTAACTTGGTTAAGTGTAAAGATTAAACCATGGTTAATTTCATGATTAGGGTTTTGTTTTTCTTTCTTATTTATTTATTTATTTATTTTGGAAAGAATAAAGAGAAAATGGTGACTTTCTTTGTTTGTAGTTGAATCTTCATGAAGGTTTGACTTTGTAACCATTTTGTCTTCATGCTTAACCCTAACCATTTAAACAAACCATGGTCTATTCTCTACACTTAACTAGGGTTAGGATATGATATGTATTCATATTATTTTACTTTTTAAAAAGACTTATCATATTCTTTTCTTCTTCTTCTTCATCTTCTTCAATGAAGAAAGCTTGACTTCATCAATGGTGACTTGATGAAATGAGTGAGAAATCCAATTCTAAAGTGAACCCACTTCCTATTTCTTCATCTTCTACCTCTTGCCAAGTAGTATAGGATGTTTTCTTCACAAGTTTCATGACTTGGTGAAGTGAGAGCTTGATCTTGTGATGCCTCGACGTAGATCATCTTCGGCATCGTCGTCGATGACCTAGCCCGCTTTTTCTCCGATGAAGCCGACGCTAGAGCCCGGGATCCGATGATCGCAGTGAGGAGACATCATCACGGAGCTATGGAGGTGGAGCACCGGATCTACAAAGGTTGTATTTTCCGTCTACTCGTAGTTAAGTTGTTAACTAGTTTCATTTTATCGCCTAAACTTCTAGCCAACGATCCATATTAGGGTTTCTCGGCACCGTATTTTTGAAATTGGCATGGTTGATGCCTTGTGAGAACTCTTGAGAGTGCCTAGGAACCCTACAGTTGTATCAGAGACTAGCTAGAGCCTTAGGCGATGCGTAGACGATGTTAGAAACCCGATCGAACCCAAAACCCGACTTTTCTTGCTCTCTGGACTTTTTTCAAAAACAGGGATTTTTGTGAATTAAAAATTCTCAGAAAATAGAGCAGGAAATTCCAAGAGTTACTGTAGAAAACGAGCCCCTAACTCCACCAATGCACCGCGGAACTGCGGCAATAGCCACCTTTTGCGGCGGTTCCGCGGCCGTCTGTAATGATTGGGGTGTCGTTTTGGTACTGTAATGCCCGTATCTGTTTCTTATGTTCTCTGGGAAGTTTTAATCTGCGCTCATCAGTTGAGTTTTCTGGGGTTGTGTTGGGACTTCGGTGATTCGATCGGATTGTCTAATCTTGTCTGTGTTTTTCCGGATATTTTTTTGAATATGTTAAAAAGTTCGACCGGATATAAATACCCAATTTTTCCCCTGTCGGGAAATTTCCAAGTGTTGGATTTTCCGTGGTTTAAAGACGTTCTAAGTAGTGCAAGTAACGCGATGGTCCCTGTAGAAGACAACAAACCTTAACTCGATTATGTGACTGTCTTGAACTGCCCTTTGAACTTTAGGGTTTGGTGCAGTACGGCGTGCCACATGTGAGGCGTTGGCTTGACCCTTCTACGGCTGGACCATTGGTACTTAGGCACGAACTGAATGTTTTTACACTTATTTCAAGAGTTGATCTGTTTCGGGAAAACTTAGGTGTTTGACTGTTCGATCGGAAAGTTTAACATTTTCTACTTATCTGGAATGTGATACAATAATTGGAATTCACAAAAAGTTAGGAGATAACAGAATGAATGTTATAAACATAGCAGTTTAGTCTCACTTGATCGGTTGCCACGGAATTTTGATGTTATCAAAAGTCCGTCGCAATCACGTAGCGTACGCGGATAGTCGCCGGGTAAACTTAATAGACAGCCTCACTCCATAGCCCCGACCAAGTGACTGTAGGAAAACCCCGTCGCCGAAAGCATCCGTTCGGGTGCTCGCGGTAGCGGTGTTCCGCCTTGGTGCACTTCGTCGACGGCATCAGGGGTGCGGCCGTCTACTGAAGTTTGCGACGAGCATTCGATCAGGATGTCGGGAATCTTGTTGAATTGCCCGACTTGGTATTGAAAAGTGTTTTCGATTTTGAGACTAAAATGCGGGGTTTATAATTGTTAGGCATACGATGTCTAAGTAATTCATTTGGTCAGGCATGCGATGTCTGAGGTGGTTGCGGATTCCAACTGTTGTAGTTTTACACTTTCTTTTCTGTGACCGTAAGTGTAATATGTGATATCGCCGGTTTCGTTGCTATATGTCAACGACAATTGGGATCCGCATATTTACTTACGTTGATGACATGTGATGTTATGTGTTGCTGGATATGTTATATTGGATCGTCGCGTTTGAATAGCCGGGGGGTTTTTATGTGAGATGAGTGTTTTTCATTTTCATTCATGTAAAAACTTGTATGTAATATTCTTTTATTGGGGCACTTCCAGGTTGCGGAAGTTGTCACCGTTGATGTATATTATTTACTTTTCCGCACTAGAATAGACCCAATGAGGGGAGCACAAGTAACCGGGTTCTGGAGTCCAGTGGGAGACCAACTCGAGGAGTCGAGTCCGGGTCTCCTAACTCCAGAATTGGTAGGGTTGCTTGCCGCTCTCGTAGGGGTCTAGGGGTGTGGGTTTGGCCATTCGTTACGACCGTGTAATCCGTGTTTTATACTGGCTCGTATTGAAAACACGGACGTCCTAGTATATCCAATATTTCATATGTTTCTTCTGCTGCGATATCTGTGATGTGATCATGTGATGTTCTGTGATAGATAATGTATATAGTATATATGATATATTATATAGACGTTACTTATGTTTTACACCCGCGCTAGCCCTACCCCGCTCTGCCGTTAGTTACCTAACCTAACGGTGCACGAGGGGACATCGAGGCGAATGCGGATGGCATAAGTGTACGTCGTATTTATCTGTGATGTTTAGGTAACTTAAATGTTGGGACTTCATTAATATGATTAATGAAATAAAAGAAACCTAAGATGTTGCAGAATCGAATTTCAAAATAAAACAGGTAGCTACAGTTCTTGCTTTGCACAGCGGTATATGTGATATATCCTGCACCTTATTCGATGAGGAAAGGACCGATATCCCTTCACCGGGAGTGACTCCTTTAGCAATAACTGGTAGATGCTACACACTCGGTTTGTCTTTTGATTGCTTTTAAGTGTTTTTGCTTTGCACAGTGATATATATGATATATTCCGCACCTCATTCGACGAGGAAAGGACCGACGATCCCTTCACCGGGAGTGACTCCTTTAGCAAAACTAGAAAAGCCTCAAAAGCACTCCATTTTAAAATTCATTCGATCCTACAACGATATCAAATTCATTACGCAATAGGTTTTCAGAAAAACCTGTCGTAGCCCTCCGTCATTTCAGATATGTACTGGTTAGTATTCGTGCTGCGTTTGTTGACCTCTGTCAAGGCGTAGTGTGCGGTAGCTGATTAGCGCTTATCTGTATAAGCATATGATGTGATTGATTTAGGGTAGTCGAGCGATCTTGTTGACCTCTGTCAAGGGTCGTGTGGGTGGGTTTACTTCAATCAAGAAATGACGGGTTGAACTTGACTAGCAGCCTATGGTTTGTTGACCTCTGTCAAGGTCATAGGACGCTAGGGGCAAAATATTATCGGGAATTTCAAGTGTTGAAATTTGCAATGAGATTGCATACCTTCTATGAGATAGTTGGATCCCGATACCAGCTGCGAGTAAGAGTTACTCCTGGGAGAGTTTTATACATTACAATTAGCCGATCAAGTAGGGTCTAGAAAGGTGTCAACGGGGTTACGCCTCTGGGAAAACGAGGTTTACATTAAATAGGTTCGTGTGAAAGCACGGGGGACCTCCCTCAAATTACCGACACTGGCCCGGCTGAAAGATTGGCGAACTTATAGTGTATAATTAATCCCGGCTAGTCTTTCCTTTTATGGTTTGAAGGAAGATTTGATAAAAAGCAGTGGGAGCCATCCTGATTAGATAAAATAATAACCAATCTATTCTTGCAAGAGCGCACGCTGAGTGTTTTCATCTCTCTCTCTCCAGGTAGCGACCATGTCACGCCTTAATCAAGATAATAATACGGATTATTGACCGAACCCGCTTGTTATACTAAGCTGGGGAACGTTGGTCCCGCTCCAACTTATAATTTTTATAAGACAGAGCAGGAAATTGGGGATTACCAGAATTCCCGTGCCGCCCAAACGAAGAGAGTGCATGCTGATGCATCATCTTCGGGTGTGTTCATTATACAGAACTCTTTCTCAGTATCCTCCGCATCCTGGGTGTATGATACCGGATCAGGATCCCAGATATGTAATCTGTTACATAGGGCTGCAAAAGGGTAGAGAACTGAGAACGGGTGATAAGTTTCATGAGGCAGAAAACGGGGCAAGTGTTGCAGCCAAGTCTGTTGGTCACTGTCACCCTGTATTACAAATGCATTGATTCTGATCGAATGTTATTAGATACCGAACCTGATATACAAATCATATCAGTCTCTTTATTAGTAAAGAAATGATAAAATTTTGTATTGTTGGATAATGTTTTGAACATTTCCTATATCAAAAGTTGATCGGTTCAGGCACATTATCTAAAAGCATTGATGTTCTAAATCAAACTACAGTTCTTAGTATATGGAACACATACAAGAGGAAGAGTTCAGAAATGAATGAATCCTTCTTGAGGCATTGTAGACTGGGTCATATCAATGCGAGCCGACTAGCTAAAGTTACATATAGATGCATATTTAAATCAGTTTGAATTTACATCTTGTGAAACTTGCCAGTCATGTCACAAAGATATAATGACACCAGCTCTGTTTATTGGAAACAGAGAAAGAGTTAGTGAACTATTGGGATGATACATGTTGATGTATAAAGGTCCCCTGTCTGGTTCTTTGTACTTCATTACATTCTCTGATGATCTTTCGAGATTCAGACCAATGTTCCTGTTGAAACATAAGTCCGAACCTTTTGAGATATTCACAGAATATAAGATAGAAGTAGAGAACCAAAATATGGGTATAAGTATTATGTCCTTTGATATGATCAGGGAGGAGAATACTTGAGCACGGAAATCCTGGACTATTCTAAAGGAGAATGAGATTCTCTCTCAGCATTACTCCTCCGTATACACCATAGCACGATGGTATATCGGGGCGGAGCAGATACACCATATTTGATATGGTGTGCTCTATGATGAGTACTACTGAGTTGCCTATTTCCTTTTTGGGAGTAATGCGCTTGAGAAGCTGCATACCTATTGAATAGGGTTCCAATCAAATCAGTTGCCTACCATTTCATCTGCGATATGGAAAGGGAAGAGCCCATGTCTTAAGCTAGTTAAGATTTAGGGTTGTCCGGCCTATGTCTAAAAGTAAAATCCGGACAAGCTCAAGGCAAGGTCAGTTATGTAGAACTGAAAGTGTTTCAGCTATACAAACTACAGCAAATGATTTGGTAGAACCGAAGGATTCAATAGTAACCAACAAACCTCAGCCTCTCCGCCGATCTAGTAGGGTACCTCACCCACCTGAGAGATACTTTGGTTTCTCTATGACAGTGGGAGCGAGGATTGCATCATAAGATGATGACCCAACTAGTTTCGAGCTGGCCATCAGGAGTGAGACACTGTAAGAATGACTGGATGTTTAGCGATCTGAGATGGAATCCTTATACACCAACAAAGTATGGACTTTGGTTGCTATATCTGAAGGGTTAAATCCCCATCAGGAGCAAGTATAACTTGAGAAGATTACTTGGTGTACATGGAAAAGTTGAGACTTTCAAAGCTAGACTTGTTAAAGGTTTTCGTCATCGACCAGGCGTGGATAATGATGAAACCTTTTCCAGTGCCTATGCTTAAGTCCATCCAGATCCTACTTACCACGGCTACATAACATGACTACGATATCTGGTGGTTGGGTGTCATGACAGCCTTTCTAAATGATATTTTAGAGAAGGGCGTCTATAAGTACACAGCCAAAGGGCTTCGTAAACAGTGGGAGCAGTGGAAACGTGTATAAGATGCTTTATAGGATAAAGCAGGCATCGCGGAGTTGGAACATCTGTTTTGATGTAGTAGTCAAATAGTTTGACTTCATCAAAATGGTAGATGAATCTTGTATAAACAAAAAGGTAGTAGGGAGTATGGTGACGATCCTCGTAGAGTACGTGGATGACATACTCTTGATAGGGAAGGAGTTTCCTATGCTACGCTCGATCAATCTCCGCTTATCACAATGATTCTCCACATAGGATCAAGATGATACCTCCTAAATCCTGAGTTTTCATCTATGAGATAGATGTTATTTGGGTGTTAGAATACTCACTAGCTGTAGTGAGATGGTATCAATTGATCCTGGGCAGAATCACTGGAAGTGTTCCAGGGTGAGTGTCAGTCACAGGCATTGTCTTTACCCTCAGTAAAGGGACGGTATGTTGGAAGGGTTCCAAGCTAGATACCGTGACATACTAGACAATAAAGGTAGGATACATCGCTACTTAAGATGCTACCAAAGAGGCTGTTTGGGTGTATATTGGTTCATGAGATGAACTACGTTCCTCCCATTGTGTGACAATGGAGTTGTGGCTTATGCCAAGGAACGACTGTCCCATCAGTGATCCAGACATATTCTAAGGCAGTATCACCTGATCATGGAGATGGTTGATCTCTAAGGGATCGAGGTTAGGAGAGTAGACTCAGAGGATAACACGGCGGATCCACTCACGAAGGCCTATTCCCAAAGAGAGACTTCTATGGGATGGTTGAGTATGAGATACTACAACCACTGCTATCAGATGGCCCTAGTGCAAGTGGGAGATTGTTAGTTATATGTATGCCCTAGAGGCCATTACTGTACATAGGATGTATATTGTAGTGGATGCTTGGACATATATAGGGAGGACTTTCTTGCTCGACATGATTGTATGCTATCTGGTTGCTCTTTACCTTAACGTGTATACTGATTGTCTCTCTGTTACATGTTGGTAAAGCCTTTAGGATGAGTACTTGACTACCTGGACTATGATGTGGACCATACTAGTAGGGATATGGTAGTCCATAAGTACATCCTTCAAAGTCCCTAGTCATGGGTGTATCGAGACGGGGCATCGATATACCAGAGTAGACTAGCGTATACCTTCTCGACCCATACAGATGGGCGATGGATGATCCCATATCCATTGGTGTTTGACATCAGAGATGATATGCGGGTGGTCAGTAGAGACTGGGTACACTGGACGGACTCGCCGAGAACTCCCAGATGGTATTATACCTTACTTCATATGGCAGTTCTCAGGTTACACTGGTACAGAGTAGTCTGTTGACCCGAGATCGTCATAGAGTCTTGTATGGTTCCCACTGTGCTTTGATTTCCATCTTACCACGTCCAAGAGGGCCTGCAAAACGGTGGTTTTTGGGTACAGTCCCGAATCACATGGAGGCAATGAGCGATAGGAGGGGATTCGTCTCTCCCGGTATAGGGAGTTGATGTTGCGCTGTGTTCGATTGGCTATAACAGGAAATCCCTGGCCAGGGTTGCTGAGATTTACTGGTAAGTGTTACCAGTAGTTTCTCGAATTGTTATAGACCTCATATCGACACGTCTTATCGAGCTATTGGGGTCTGACGTTTACCACCCTTAGGCGAGATATGCGACATATCAGACGACGAGACCGGACTGTACGGTAAGTGTTACTGGTTGGATTCACAGGAGTGTGAGCGGGCTTGCTCGTCGATCTTCTGATCGCTCAATACCCGGGTGGCCGTTACATTTAGCAGACCGCTTGCGGCTTGTGGGTGCTTGATATAATCATCACCTGCTGCCGGCGTATTGACGAGTCTTTAGAGTCCTACACAGAGGTTTCCTGGCTCAAGAGAAATGAAATAGGAGCGCATATGAGATATGTGCGGGACCGAGAATAATGCGTGTATGTGATACCGTATTCTATTCTCGCGATGAATGTATCGATATGGTTGTATGCGATATAACCTAGTTATCGAATCAAAGATTGATTCGATAAGTCGATACATTGGATATTAGTCGGTTATATGCGATGTGACCGGATCGTTAAATCAAGTGTTGATTTAATGATTTAATGCATAATTATATATTTGATATATTACTTTGCATTAACTAGTATTGGTTCACTTTAAATGGATTTTCTCGCTTGCTTTGCATAAGTTGTATATGTGATATACTTTTGTGCACTTGATTGTATCATGTTTGATGATACATGTTAACTTGGTTAAGTGTAAAGATTAAACCATGGTTAAGTTCATGATTAGGGTTTTTTTTTCTTTCTTATTTATTTATTTATTTATTTTCGAAAGAATAAAGAGAAAATGGTGGCTTTCTTTGTTTGTAGTTGAATCTTCATGAAGGTTTGACTTTGTAACCATTTTGTCTTCATGCTTAACCCTAACCATTTAAACAAACCATGGTCTATTCTCTACACTTAACTAGGGTTAGGATATGATAAGTATTCATATTATTTTACTTTTTAAAAAGACTTATCAAATTCTTTTCTTCTTCTTCTTCATCTTCTTCAATGAAGAAAGCTTGACTTCATCAATGGTGACTTGATGAAATGAGTGAGAAATCCAATTCTAAAGTGAACCCACTTCCTATTTTTTCATCCTCTACCTCTTGCCAAGTAGTATAGGGTGTTTTCTTCACAAGTTTCATGACTTGGTGAAGTGAGAGCTTGATCTTGTGATGCCTCGACGTAGATCATCTTCGGCATTGTCGTCGATGACCTAGCCCGCTTTTTCTCCGATGAAGCCGACGCTAGAGCCCGGGATCCGATGATCGCAGCGAGGAGACATCATCACGGACCTATGGTGGTGGAGCACCGGATCTACAAAGGTTGTATTTTTCGTCTACTCGTAGTTAAGCTGTTAACTAGTTTCATTTTATCGCCTAAACTTCTAGCCAACGATCCGTATTAGGGTTTCTCGGCACCGTATTTTGAAATTGGCATGGTTGATGCCTTGTGAGAACTCTTGAGAGTGCCTAGGAACCCTACACGGGGTTGTAGCCGTCATTGTATAATTTCTTTTTACTGTTTTTGCTCCTAGGATAGACCCATAGAGGGGGTGCACAAACTACCGGGTATCCCGAAGTGCCGAGTGGCCTACTCACAGAGTTGAGGGAGGTTGCTTCGCTTCGGGTACTTGGCGGGTAGTTTGCCGCACCCGTAGGGGTCTTGTGTGTGGTATTGGCTATTCACCGCGACCGTGTAATCTGCTTTTCGTTACAGGCTCGTACGAATTGCGGGTTCCTAGTATATCCAATGTGTTCATCTGTGATCTGAAATGGCTATCATTGCAATATATATCTATATATGATATTATTTAGGCATTGCTTATGTTTTACAGACGCGCTAGCCCAGCCCCCGCTCTGTCATTAGTTAAGTAACTTAACGGGTAATGACGGGCCCCGTGGCGAATGCGAATGGCATAAGCGTACGTAATATTTTGGTTGTTTTCTGCAATGGTAGGATTAAATGATGGGACGCATTAAAAGAACTAATGCAAGAATAACACACATTAAAAGAACTAATGCAAGAAAATAAACCAAGTAAAAGTCGTTGGAACACTTTCGAAAAACCACTCGGTTCTTTTCAAAACCAACTTTTAAATGCGGAGTTTGAGCCACTCCTTTTAAAAGCTATCTCAGTCCATCGATTATATCAAGTTCACTACGTTCACGGTTTCGCCAAAACCATTCGTAGCCCTCCGTCGTTTCACATGAATAGTTAATAGTATTCAAGCTATGTATGTTGGCCAAAGTCAAGGCATAGTGATTGGTAGCTATTTGGTATTCATGTGTAGCATAGATAGATGCGTTGGTTTCGGACAGTCATACTGCCATTTTGGCCAAAGTCAGGGGTAGGTACGGGTGGGCCCAAATTAACCTGGAGAATGACGGGTAGAACTTGACATGTGACTTATGATATTTTGGCCAAAGTCAAGGTCATAAGAGCATGGGGCAAAAATCCACATCGGGAGTTTCAAAAGAACTGAAACTTGCTAGTGTTGCATACCATTTGGAGTGTGATCATTCTGGTAGGATTCCTTCAGTTTCGTCACGCGATGATATTTGGATCCCGATCCTACTGTGAGTATATGCTACTCCTCGGGAAATTTCTCACTTAACGATCAATGCTATAAACCAAGTAGGTGTCTAGAAAGGTGTTAGCGGGGCTACGCCCCCAGGGAAAAGAGGTTCTTAAATTAAGGAACTTCGCGAAAGTGTTGGAAAACCTCCCTCGAAGTACCGACACTGGCCTGGCTGAACGGTTAAGCAAGAATTGTACGGTGAGATTGATCCTGACTAATTCTTCCTTTTTGGTTTGAGGAGGGATTCGAGAGACAGTGGTAGCCATCCTGTTTAGACAAACTAAAAACCACTCTAAACTTGCAAGAGCATCATGCTGAGTGTTTCTTCTTTCTCTCCTAATTGCAGCGACCAACCGACATGACTGGACTTAAGTTACTTCTAGATAAAAACATACTGACAGGGCCAAACTACAAAGATTGGCTCAGGAATGTCAAAATGGCAATCACTTACGACAAGCTGGGGTATCTTCTTACCACCAAAGCTCCCCCTGTCCCAGGTCCCACCTCCAGCGTCGTGGATAAGGAAATCTGTAAGACTTGGGAGATCGATTGCATGAAGGCCAGGTGCCTCGTGCTTGCCTCTATGGACAACGAACATCAGAGGAGGCACGAGAATATGGACCTCAAATCCATATTTCTCCATACAAAAGAACTGTATGGAGAGCAGTCTCGTATCGCACGATACGAAGTGTCGAAGAAGTTATTTTCGCCAAGGTTGGCCATTAGATCATCGGTAGCGGAACACGAGCTTAAGATGATTGGCTACATAGAAGAGCTCGCGGACCTTGGGACCACGTTGGAGAATGAGCTCTATACGGACTTGATTCTCCAGTCCCTTCCTTCCACTTACGCCAAGTTTATCCTGAACTTCAACTTACAAGAAAAGGAAGTTGAACTTTCAGAACTCCTCAACATGCTGAGGAGCGCAGAGGGCACCCTACAGAAAGGTAGGGAAACATCCACTTTGTTTGTAGGAGGATCTTCCTCTTCTAGGTCCAAGGCGAAAGCCAAGGGAAAGAAGAAGAAAGCCCCCGCCAAACCAAGGGGCGGTGTTAGTAAAGTGGACACGAAGGGAAAAACAAAAGCAAAAGCAACAAAGAAAGCGGGGCAGCTTGTGGATAAAGAAGAATGCTTCTATTGTCATAAGAAGGGACACTGGAATAATGATTGCAGGGCTTGGAAGGCCAGAACACAGGATCTGAAGCAGGTTGCGGCTTCAGCTTCGGGTGTGTATGTTATTGATAACCGTCTTTCAATAAACTCTACTTCCTGGGTATTGGATACCGGATCAGGATCTCATATCTGTAATTCTTTTCAGGCGTTGAGAAACCGTAGGTTTTTGAAGGCAGGTGACATGACCCTCAAAGTTGCAAACGGAGCTAGCATGGATGCTAAGGCCGTGGGGGACTATCACCTGGGAATGTCAGATGGACATGTTTTGGTTTTGCGTAATTGCTTTTTTGTACCCAACGCAACTTGTAATATCATTTCTGTATCTTTGACATCTAAAGAAGGTTATGAATTTGCGTTTGTATGTAATGTTGTAAACATTCACCTTAATCAAGTTCTGATTGGGTCAGGTACATTATGCAATGGTATATACGTATTAAACCAACCACAGATTTTCAATGTCCAGAATACACACAAAAGAAAGTCTCCAGAAATCAATCATACTTTCTTATGGCATTGTAGACTGGGTCACATCAATGAGAGAAGGTTGATGAAGTAACATACAGAAGGATATTTGAATCCGTTCGAATATCAATCGTATGCCACTTGTCAATCCTGTCTCAAAGGAAAGATAACAAAGACTCCGCTCACTGGACACGGAGTAAGAGCGAGCGAGCTCTCAGGACTCGTACACAGTGACGTGTGCGGTCCAATGTCTACACATGCGCGAAGCGGTTATGCTTACTTCATTACTTTTACGGATTACTTTTCAAGGTACGGTTATGTCTTCTTAATGAAACATAAGTCCGAAGCCTTTGGAAAATTCCAGGAATATAAGAATGAAGTAGAAAAACAAACCAGCAAAAGTATCAAGATTCTAAGATCGGATCGAGGTGGTGAATACTTGAGTGCCGAGTTCGTGGACTATTTAAATGTGAACGGAATTCTCTCTTAGCTTACTCTTCCATACACTCCGCAACATAACGGTGTATCGGAGAGACGGAACCGAACCCTATTGGATATGGTACGGTCCATGATGAGTAACGCTGAGTTACCGCGATCATTCTGGGGATATGCACTAGAATCAGCTGCATACCTCTTGAACCGAGTTCCAACTAAGACTGTGCCTACTACACCATATGAGATATGGTGTGGGAAGAGACCCTATCTTAATCACATTAAGACATGGGGAAGTCTAGCTTTTGTCAAAAAGCAGCATGCGGACATGCTCGAGGCATGCTCAGTACTGTGCAAGTTCATGGGATATCCAAAGAACTCCAAGAGATATTTCTTCTATTGCGAAGAGGAACAAAAGGTTTTTTTTTCTCGTCATGCCCATTTTCTAGAACACCAGTTCTCAGAAAAGGAAATAAGTGGGAGCGCAGTAGAACTGGAAGAAATTCCAGAACCACGAGCTATTACTGAAAGCTTAGTAGAACCAGAGGGTTCGAAAGATCAGGACATTCCTATGCCGCTCCGCAGGAGTAGTAGGCAGTCTCATCTGCCCGTGAGATACTACGGTTTTCTCATAGACGGGGATAAAGAGGATTGCATCAATGATTATAATGAACCTACTAGCTTCCAGCGGGCCGTTTAGAGCGTTGACTCGGTAAAATGGCTGGATGCAATGCGGACCGAAATGGAGTCCATGTACACCAACAATGTATGGACGTTGGACATTGCTCCAGATGGGGTAAAACCTGTAGGATGCAAGTGGATCTTCAAAAGGAAGATTGGTGTAGATGGACATGTTGAGACCTATAAAGCTAGACTTGTTGCAAAGGGTTTCCGTCAAAGACCTGGCTTGGACTATGAAGAAACCTTTTCTCCAGTGGCTATGCTGAAATCCATTCGGATCCTTCTTGCCATTGCTGCCTTCCACGATTATGAGATCTGGCAAATGGACGTAAAGACCGCTTTTCTAAATGGAAATTTAGAGGAGTGTGTCTATATGGACCAACCAGAGGGTTTCATTCAGAGTGGGAGCAGCGGAAAGGTGTGCAAGTTGCTTAAGTCCATTTACGGACTAAAGCAGGCATCGCGGAGTTGGAACATCTGTTTTCATGAGACGGTCAAGGAATTTGGCATTATCAAAAATCCATATGAACCTTGCATCTATAGTAGATTTGTAGCGAGAACTGTAGTATTCCTCGTTTTATACGTGGATGACATTCTTCTGATAGGAAATGACATTCCTATGCTACAATCTGTCATGGGGTTCTTGTCACGCAGGTTTTCCATGAAAGACCTGGGTGATGCCTCATACATCCTGGGGATCCGGATCCATCATGATAGATCCAAGAGGATATTAGGACTTTCACAGTCCAGGTACATTGACACCATACTGAAAAGATTCAGTATGGAAGATTCCAAGCGCGGTAACCTACCGGCTTGTCACGGGATCACCCTCTCTAAAGAGATGTCTTCCAAGACTGATTTGGAAAGGGATCGCATGTCTATTATACCCTACGCTTCTGCGGTAGGCTCTATAATGTATGCGATGTTGTGTACCAGACTGGATGTAGCTTATGCACTGAGTGTAGTAAGCCGGTATCAGTCAAACCCTGGAGAGAAACACTGGATAGCGGTAAAGAACATTCTCAAGTACCTGAGAAGGACTAAAGAGATGTTCTTGGTGTATGGCGGAAAAGACCTCCAGATCGAGGCCTTTGCTGACTCCAGCTTCCAGAGTGACAAGGATGATTCCAAGTCCATGTCGGGTTTTGTCTTTACCCTCAATGGAGGGGCGGTGTGTTGGAAGAGATCCAAACAGGAAACCGTTGCAGACTCGACGATGGAAGCGGAATACATCGCTGCATCTGATGCCGCAAAAGAAGTCGTCTGGATGAGGAAGTTCTTAAAAGAACTTCAGGTGGTTCCGTCCATTGTTGATCTAATACCTATGTATTGCGACAACAACGGGGCTATAGCTTTAGCGAAGGAACCCAGGTCCCATCAGAAATCCAGACACATCTTGAGGCGGTATCACCTGATCAGGGAGATCGTGGATCGCCAGGAGATCGAGGTTCGGAGGGTTGCTTCAGAAGATAACACTGCAGACCCATTCACCAAGGCCTTGCCCCAGACTCAGTTCGAGCGGCTGAACGAGATGATAGATCTTCGATACGCCAGTACATGGCCTTAGTGCAAGTGGGAGATTGTTAGTGTATATGCCCTAGAGGCCATTACTGTATCATACTAGTTTGTATATTACTTAATGGGAGCTTGGGATATTCACAGTTGTATATACAATCTTGCTCAAAATAGTAGTATGCTACTTGGTTTGTTTCTACTTCAATGTGTACATGTGTTTATTTTAGTATATCACCTATACACATTAGTGGAGCCGTTATGATCTTTGCTTGATTACCAGCGTTGTGATGGCAGTCACACTAGTGGGGGCTGGGTAATCTATAAGCACATCCTTATGCAAGTCCCTAGTCGCGGGACTATCGAGACAGGGCATCGATACTCCGGAGTAGACGAGCGCATGCGCTTCTCATCCCAGTGTGGGAGACGGTCTGTCCCACAGCCGTCAGTACGTCGTACTTGAGATAGTATGCGGGTGCTCGTTAGGTTACGAGTACACTGGACAGGACTGGTTAGGAACTGACTGGTTGGTATTATACCTATCGTCAGTTATCAGTTCCCAGGTGACATGAGTACAGCTTAGTCCGCTGACTTGACACTGTCACTTCGCCTCGAGTGTGTTCCCACTATACTTTGATTACTACCCTACCACGGCTCAAAGGAGTCGTGCAAACAGGTAGTAGTTGGGTGCAGTCCCGAAGCATTTGGAGGCAGTGACGGTTAGACAGGATTCGTCTCTCCCTGTATTAGGGGTTGACATCGCGCTGTGTCTAGGAGAGCCATTACACGATTAGTCCCTGGCCAGGGCAAGCGAGATATACTGGTAGGCTTCCAGTGTTATCTCAGGGTGTTTTGGGCTTCACTCCGACACGACTTGTACCGCTATTAGGGGACTGACGTTTACCGCCCCCCTAGGCCCGCCATGCGATGTATCAGACGAACAGACCAGACTGTACGGAGACTGTCACATTCAGGCTCAGTAGGAGTTCAGATGGGTTTCAATTCGTCAGTCTTCTTGTCGGCATCTACCAAGGGACCGTTACGCACAGCTAGTGTCGCTTGCGGTCTGTGGTTAAACCCACTGCCAGCGTAGTGTCGAGTCTTTAGAGTCCCACAAAGAAAGCTATTCGCCTTTAGGCAAAAGAGTAGAGGTCGCATGGTTTTGCGATAGGGTTCGATCACATCCGTGCGCTTGTGCACGTACAGTGTCCGGACAGTTAACACTAGCCGGCTTTGGTTTAAGCCAGATCCTAGTATACGTTTTGGGATTGGTTTTATCTAGTATTTATTCGTGTTCCTCGAAACGCGGATGCGGGTGTGTATGCACAGTTGACGGAGTGACAGAGGCAGAGGATTCTCTTTAGGGTTGTTGACTGTTGACTGTTGACCATTGACTTTTTGCTAAACCCTAATGAGAATATGATATATAATTAACAATAATATTAATTAAGTATTATAGTTACATGGTTGTTGAGGGGTTGACTTTGTTGACTTGTTGACTTTGTTGACCGGTTGACTAGAGACTAGTTGACCATCATCATGACAATAGCTATCATTTCATGCCAAAGACTTTTTGCTTGCTTGTTTATCTTGTGCAAAATGAGTGCATGAAATGATATGGTTATTGTAGCTTAAACCATCACTAATACTTGATTGCTATTATTGGTGATGATGGCTTTGGATTATGAGAGCCGAGAGAGAAAAGTCTTGCTCATGCTCTCATTTTTCTTTTCTCTCTCTTGGCTTGAGCTCTCACCCTCTTCCTCTTGCTCTCCCTTTCTCTCTAGTCTATGGTTCATTTGTCTCATGAGTTGAGAAGTAAGAACAATAGAGAAAAATCCCAACACACTCTCCTCTACTCACTCTAGTTCACAAGGTTTAGCAAACCGAGTGAACTAGTTTCTTCAAAGCTCGAAGAAGAAACCAAAGGTAGAAGCTTTCGGGTGGATCGATCTTCGGCGCAAGGAGACGATGGGGTGAAGCCGATCCGTACAACCATCAAGTGTAGAAGTCGAAGGAGTTCAAGAAAGCAAGGTATAACCCCCTAACCGAGTAGTTAACTACTTCTAGTTAGGTTGTTAGGTAGATAGTTTAACAAAGATCCGGTTTGAGTCCATGTTGCCGCCTCTAGAAAATTGTTTTTCATCAAATTCCGAATGCCCGTAAGTACCGGGAGAGGCAGCATGGACTTACTTAAAGAATTTTGAAGAATGGTTTCTTTATCTACGTTAAGCAAGAATGCAAAAATATAGATCTAGATTATTTTAGGGATGTAGTTAATATAATAAGGGGGCTTGTAGGGTTCATTAGGATTTAGTAGTTATGAATGATTAATTAAAAATTACTCTTTTTATCCTTTAATAGATTTAAAACTAGAACGACGGTGATGCATGCAGATTAGGGTTTCTGGAGGGAAAAGGAATACCACTCTTAACCCTTATCTCGACACGGAACTCCGTTCATATCTAGCATTTACCAAAACAATCATTAATCTAATCTCTAATCGCGGTCCGGACTAACAATGAATTGTTAGCGTCCTCGATTAGGATGTTAATAATTCTTTTGATAAAGTTTATAAACATTATAGGACTTAAAAAGAGTTTAGAGATATTCATCATCCATTAGCCTACCCTAATCCTACGAACCCTAACAAGCGGAGAATTACTCGCGCATGTTGGGAGAAAAAGAGATGGAAAGAATTTGCATAATTAAACTACGAAGAAATAGAATAAGAAAAAGAAAGCTACCTTTATTAATCAACAATATTCATTACACTTTGATTCCTTAGAAAATGATTACAAATACCAGTTTGCTTCTCGATCTCTTCTAAGAAGGTAGATGAACCGTTGATGATCGGCCTGGATGCGTGAGCCGTCTTGGACTTCTTGATCTCGTCGGCTTTATGATTTTTCCAAGAGGCTCTCAGTCTTTATTTATAGTCCCAAAGCAAGAAATTTAGCTTCTAAATTTAGAAGCAAGTATTGAAGATTCACCCTGAAAATTCTCATCTTCTAACTCCAAAATCTTATCGCGGATCCGCGGCCCAAGAGGGGGTATGGCCGCGGATCCGCGGCCATTAAATCTCATCCCTTCATCAAACTTCAGGGGCTCTATCCTTGTGACATTTGGCGATCCTTGGAACCTTTGTATCATGGAAATCTTCTTGTGGTTGCTGCCAGACTTGGTCTCCAAGTATTGCTTTCTTAATTAGGCAAGTTTTCTTTAACAACTTGATTTCCTTGATTTTAGTCTTGAAAAATTCTGCACAACTTGGAAAAATTCTGCACAACAACTTAAATAATATTTAGTAGACTTTGTTCTACTAGGATTTGGTCAATGATATTATTTGCATACATTTTCCTACCAAATGCTAATTATAATATATCAACACATGGAAAATAGTATTTTTACACATAAACCCTCATATGTATGATATATTATAATAAAGAACTTTTTTAATATGGTAACGGTAGGAAAAATGTAATAACAAATGTGCAGTTTTATCAACTGAACAAATACCCCCAAACTTATTTTTGATCGTCCCGAGCAAACTAGTTTATTCAAGAGAAGGAGAAAAAAGAAAGGAGAAATAAGCACATTTCGTAGGCAAACACGATTGCACTGAGCACGTGCAATAAGCCGTTAGACCTCTAGGGGTCCCCAGTAGGAGGAGTGTTGTCTCCTGAGGGTTTTCAGCGGATTACACCCACAAAATCCTATAATAAAAGAGAGATGGTGAAATTTACATATAAAGATACGAACCATAAAAGAAAGACTTTGAAAATAAGAGTTTCCAACTATACTAGCTTTTCAGTTGCCATGAGCCCTATCTTAATAGTCATGAAAAAATGTTAGAAATCACATCATCCCTCAACAAAACATATTCTTTATTCTTCATTCCTACCTTTCATCCAAACATCGATCATATACCCCTATGTGTGTGGAATGGACATCCCTACACTCGGAGAATTCAGTTCAAGCTATCATACTCTTGTCATCTACCTCAGTACTTTTTAATTTGATGAATATTTAGATTTGATTTGCACACAAATTTTCATGCGACCGTTAACACTTCTTGAGGTACTAACCAACCGATTACTTATGTGCTTGCAGATTAGGTGATAATATTTTCCTCGTCTTGCACCACTTAAGGCTTAGCAGTGACTCCCAGACCAGTTGGCCTTAGAGCACTAGGTGATGAAGCACCCTCTCTATATTTTTTTATTGCTGCCTTGGCGATAACAAAACCAGTGTTCATTTTTCTTTTCACCATTTTTATATTTTTCTTCATTTATTATTTCCTTCATACTTTGGCTTTTAAACAAGAGCATTTCAAGGTATCCTCTACTATCCCGAGTTTCAAGACGTGTGTAAGTGCATATAGTAGGGTATGAACATTCAAATGTTTGGCTTCCAGAATAGAAATTATTTTTCAGACTTATTTTTATCCTCAGATTAGTGACTTCCATCATCTTTCTAACCCTTGGGACAACAGCTCATAACTACTTATTACTAGTTCGTTTAAGAAAACTTCTAATTTTCTTGGTTTTCTTAAACTATTCCTATCTTTCATATATAATTTTTCACTTTCTATTCTTTTATTATCAAAAAAGTTTTGTGCTTATATATAGTATAATGCAAAGTATGTGTAAATAAGCACAAACCTCCCCCAAACCTGTTTACAGCAGTGTGCTCACTGATGTCATCCGTTAAGCTCAAAAACCTGTAGATTTGGGAGGAAATTATTAATGGGGGCAAGAATATATGCAAGTGAAATCCTCCCCCAAACTTATTTTTGGCTCACAATTTTGTAAAAATCATTTTCTTTCAAAAGAAAAAATATACCCCCCCAAACTTGAGTTAAATAATGTTAATCTTTTAAAATCACACGAGGGGGGTAAGGTTATTGGTCAATGCCAAGCTTTGCAAAGACCGAAGGTCAACACCAACCATTCAAAAAATTTATCGATGAAGCACCAAGGTTGGTGGAAGAACATGTCACCTTTCGACGTGAAGAAGTGGGGAAGAGATAAGAGGTGTAATGGAAAAAGATTGCGTCTCAATTTGGAGAGACGACACAGTGATAGTAATGATGGATTACTCGCATTATCATGATTGTCCAAAAGAAGGGGTGGAGGTCCAATTTCTTCATCTTGGAGTTGATTCATCTCAACACCCGTGTCTTGTAAAAATGCGAGTTCATCAGCGAAAATTTCCTCAAAACTTTCATCGATACCCCGAAAAATAATGTCATCAGAAAAAATGGGGTAATCGTCAGACTCTATAAAAATTTTCTTATCAGTGTTAGATGCTGACCCGGACAACTCGGTGGAAGAGTCCGTGTCAACCAACAACATATGAAAAGAGTCAGAATTATGAGGTTGATCATATTCGCTGCTGTCGACATCCATTAATTCGACAGAACACACATGAGCATATGGTTCGGAAGGTTCACTTCCCAACTTGTAAATTTTAAGCTCAATTAACTTCTTTCCAAATGACAGGGTCATAGAGCCGTTTCTACAATTGATTACTGCGTTGGAAGTGGCCAAAAAGGGTCGACCGAGTAACACCGGGATTTGATTGCATGGGTTTGCCACAGGTTGTGTATCAATAACGATAAAGTCCACAGGAAATATGAATTCCCCGACATTAATTAACACATCCTCTAGCTCACCCCTAGGTTGGTTGATAGATCGATCGGCCATCTGAAGAGTGCAATGCGCAGGTTTTAACTCTCCGATCCCTAATTGCTCATAAACATAATACGGAAGCAAGTTAACACTAGCACCTAAATCGAGTAGAGCACGATTGATATTTTTACCCACAATAGAAATTGAAATTGTAGGACTTCCGGGGTCCTTTCGTTTCTTGGGTAGTTGTGTAAAAGCTGTGCTCACATTACTCGCAAGGAAAACTTTTTTAGGTACTTGAACTTTTCTCTTCCTAGTGCACAAGTCCTTTAGAACTTTCGCATATGACGGAACTTGTTGAATAGCATCTAGGAGAGGAATGTTTATGTTAACTTGCTTAAAATTTTCCACAATCTTCTCCATTTGTGGACTTGGTCTGTTGCCCCTTAACCTATTTGGATAAGGTGCTTGATCAATAAGTTTTGGGTCCAATGTTTGTGGAGAAGACTGTGGGGACGGATTCGATCCCAAAATTGGAGTGGGAATCGACTTAGATAGATTCGGCGAAATGTTCGAGGCTTGGGGAAAACGGAGAATAGGATCGGGTGAAGGTGGGAGATTAGACGAATTAGGGGAAGAAGAAGAAGCTGGGGTATCATTGGTGTCACAATCATCACATTGCTCACCCATTCGGTTCTTCAACACTTTTTCCGATCTCAACGTGGTAACAGTACTCACATTATAACTTTGTGAGTGGCCAGGATTAGGTATGGGTTGAGATGGGAGTTTCCCTTTCTCTCTCGCACTCATTGAGGCTTTGACTGTGCAATTTGGTTTTCAATTGATTTAATACTCTCACAATGGGAGGCGGAGTTTTTCGTTATGGTATCAATAGAAGACTTCATCTCAGCCAACAATAGCATGGATTGTTTCATGAACATATGCAAAATTTGTGCAAGTGAGTTGTCAGTACCGGCCACTTGTGGTGTAGAAATGTTGGCCGGATTTTGGAAATTCTGTGACTGAAAGGGGAGCTGATTCTGTGGTTGTGGTTGTTGTGGAGGAGGTCTTTGATAATTGCTTTGTTGGTTTTGATTCCAAGCAAAGTTAGGATGATTCCTCCATCCTTGATTGTACGTGGAAGAATAAGGGTCGTTTCTATGTCTCTGCTGAAAAGCAGCATTAGTTTGCTCATGACCTTGAAACGGTGCATTCATAGGACATTCTTCCGTTAAGTGTGAAGGATCCGAACAGCAACTACAGACGGTCTTAGGAAGTGTGACCTGATTTAGGGAGAATGATAAGAATCTGTTCTCAATAGCGTCGAGTTTCTTCTGTATCGCTGCCATTTCGGCTTTTACTGCGATGGAAACATGGAGGTCGAAGGTGTTCTTACGCTTTCCCTGCAAAGTGTGTTCAATAAGGTCTTCTAGATATTTCCAAGCTTCACCGTCGTCTTTAGACAAGAAATTGCATTGACACATTGTTTCAAGCATCTGCTTTATCGCTGGATTAATGCCCTCATATATTATTCGACATAAATCCCATCTTTGTATTCCATGATGACGACATTGGACAAGCAGATCCTTGAAATGTTCAAAGCACTTCAAAAATGGTTCATTGGGATGCTGGGTGAACTGGTTGATCTCGCTCCTAACACGGGCGGTCTTATGGTTTGGGTAAAACTTCTTAAGAAATGCTATTACGAATTCATCCAATTAATGATAGAGTGTGCGGCAGTATTATAAAGCCATTTTTCTGCAAAGTCGCACAGTGTGAATGGGAGAAGACGCAAGCGCATAGCATCGACAGTCAACTGTGAAGTACCCATCATTGAGCATACGTTTTCAAATTTGGTGATGAAAACGTACGCGTCTTCAAACTCAAGCCCGTGAAATTTGGGCAGCAGATTGATGTAGTGGGGTTTAATTTCGAAATTATCCCCGTTAGCTGGTGGAAGGGATAGACAAGTGGGAAGAGGACCACGGATAGGATAGCATCTCTCTTGGAGAGAGATGCGCGGTGGATTCTGTGCACCTACGGGCGGTGGCAGTGTGGTGTTATATTCTGATGGAGTGCCGTCCATCTCGGTCGTGGTGTGTGGTGGGGGAAAAGAAGATGAAGAATTACCGACTTCGGCGTCGATAGCAGGAACGCAGACAAGACGGGCACTAGGATCCCGTGTCCAGCCGAGCATGCACTAAGCGGGTTTAGTGCAAGTGGCAGCGTGTGTGTGATTTAAAATTGGTTTCTTTTGAAAAAAATATGACTCAAGACAAATCACTCAAAATGCACAAACAACCCTAGAACTAAGGTTACCTAGGTCAGTCTCTAGACCGCTCCTAGACTTCCAAAGGACAAGCCGCAGGTTAAATCCTCTACCGCCTCTTTACTACTCTTGTAGCCAGGTAAGTGCCAGGTGAGTGGAAGGCTCCCCACTACGAAAGTAGTGGTCCTAATTAAGTAACCACTCGCCTCAGACACACTTGCCTAGACACCACAAAAGTAATGCGGATAAGAGATAGATTACCCACGACCTTCCTCTGTCCTTATTGAGCGCGACGGTCCTTAGAGTCTGGTCTAGATTTTTTTTAAAATTAATGAAGGGTTGATCTAGATGCTCGGTTGTTGATTTATGGGGCTTAGGAAGGGTGATGAAATCCCCACCTAATCTTGATTTGGTCTTTGCCCCTTAAAGTCCGTATTAAAATATGCAAAACAAAACCAAACACAAAACTTTTGCAAAAAGATTTTTGAGCGGCGCTATTTTGCAAAGAATCCTGCAGAAAATAGATTTTATTGGATTTGAGAGGAGAAAGAAGGAGTTGAGAGAGATACCAGAGAAGTGTGAAACCCTAGATCTCCTGTTTCCTTAAGTCTGTGACTCCAGATTTCCTTGCAAAAATTCACGCACAAATCGTTAAATATGCAATTTGCAGTTTTGTTTTAATAATGATATGAATCGTCTAAGAATTCAACACAAATAGTAAGAATAAAGAATTACGCACGTATCCCAGGCAACGGCGCCATTTGATTGTTACGAAAGTGTGTGTTTGTAGTTAACCGCAACCAGAACGGTATCGCGTGTAGCGAGACCGAGGTGAGTACGGGTCGTCCTCTGGGAAACGTTGAATCTTTTACTCTTACTTTAGATGTGTTGAGAAAGAGAGGAGGGATAAAGAATTTTGAAGAATGGTTTCTAGATCTACGTTAAGCAATAATGCAAAAATATAGATCTAGATTATTTTAGGGATGTAGTTAATATAATAAGGGGGCTTGTAGGGTTCATTAGGATTTAGTAGTTATGGATGATTAATTAAAAATTACTCTTTTTATTCTTTAATAGATTTAAAACTAGAACGACGGTGATGCATATAGATTAGGGTTTCTGGAAGGAAAAGGAATCCCACTCTTAACCCTTATCTCGACACGGAACTGC
Source organism: Agapanthus africanus (assembly GCA_030015575.1). NCBI lineage: Eukaryota > Viridiplantae > Streptophyta > Magnoliopsida > Asparagales > Amaryllidaceae > Agapanthus > Agapanthus africanus. The sequence goes on from CM057350.1 coordinate 245,783,231, forward strand.
GTTCATATCTAGCCTTTACCAAAACAATCATTAATCTAATCTCTAATCGCGGTCGGGACTAACAATGAATTGTTAGCGCGCCCGATTAGAATGTTAATGATTCTTTTGATAAAGTTTGTAAACTTTATAGGACTTAAAAAGAGTTTAGAGATGTTCATCATCCATTAGCCTACCCTAATCCTACGAACCCTAACAAGCGGAGAATTACTCGCGCATGTTGGGAGAAAAAGAGATGGAAAGAAATTGCATAATTAAACTACGAAGAAATAGAATAAGAAAAAGAAAGCTACCTTTATTAATCAACAATATTCATTACACTTTGATTCCTTAGAAAATGATTACAAATACCAGTTTGCTTCTCGATCTCTTCTAAGGAGGTAGATGAACCGTTGATGATCAGCCAGGATGCGTGAGCCGTCTTGGACTTCTTGATCTCGTCGGCTTGATGATTTTTCCAAGAGCCTCTCGATCTTTATTTATAGTCCCAAAGCAAGAAATTTAGCTTCTAAATTTGGAAGCAAGTATTGAAGATTCACCATGAAAATTCTCATCTTCTAACTCCACAATCTTGTCGTGGATCCACGGCCCATGGGGGGTTTGGTCGCAGATCCACGGCCATTAAATCTCATCCCTTCATCAAACTTCAGGGGCTCTATCCTTGTGACATTTGGCGATCCTTGGAACCTTTGTATCATGGAAATCTTCTTGTGGTTGCTGCCAAACTTGGTCTCCAAGTATTGATTTCTTAATTAGGCAAGTTTTCTTTAACAACTTGATTTCCTTGATTTTAGTCTTGAAAAATTCTGCACAACTTGGAAAAATTCTGCACAACAAATTAAATAATATTTAGTAGACTTTGTTCTACTAGGATTAGGTCAATGATATTATTTGCATACATTTTCCTACCAAATGCTAATTATAATATATCAACACATGGAAAATAGTATTTTTACACATAAACCCTCATATGTATGATATATTATAATAAAGACCTTTTTTAATATGATAATGGTAGGAAAAATGTAATAACAAATGTGCAGTTTTATCAACTGAACAAGATCACTTGGGAAGCCGAGGGCGAGATGCGGAACAAGTTCCCTCATCTCTTTGGAGGTATGCGTAGCTTTATATTTTCAAATTCGTGGCCCAATTTCTTTTAAGGTGGAGATTGTAACACCTTAGGATGTGTTTGTTGGAGATAGTGCCCTCAGAGTCAATTATTGGATCACAGGCACGTGATTGCAATGATTGAGAGGAGGACCTGTCCCAGTAGGACAGTCTTACTCGAGATGATAGTATGCTATCTGGTTTATCTTTATCATCGTGTACTGCTTTAGGTGACCTTACGAGTCACTATTACACGTTGATAGAGCCCCTAGGATTCATGCTTGACTACCAGCAGTATGAGGGCGATCATATACGTGAGAGCTGGAGTCTATAAGCACATCCTTAAAAGGTCCCTAGTCGTGGGAGTTTCGAGACAGGGCATCGATACTCCGGAGTAGACTAGTGTATACAGTCGAGACCACGACGAGGGGCGGTGGCCGGTCTCACAAGCCACAGGTGTCAGTTGGTTCACCTAAGATGTATACAGGTACTCATTTCGGTTATGAGCACACCGGACAGGACTCGCCGGGAACCTGCTAGTTGGGATTATACCTGATGTCAGATAGCAGTTCCCTGGTGACATGTGTACAGGTTAGTTCATCGACCTGAGATCGTCATTTGTCTCGTGTGAGTTCCTATTGTGCTTTGATTACTACCATACCACGGCTCAAAGGAGTCGTGCAAACAGGTTTTAGTTGGGTACAGTCCCGAGCCACATGGAGGCAGTGAGCGGATCTGCAGGGTTCGTCTCTCCCGGTATTGGGGGTGGGGTCGCGCTGTGTCTAGGAGAGCTAGAACATGAAAAGTCCTTGGCCAAGGCAGGAGATTTGCTGGTAGGTATTCCAGTAGTATCTCAGGGTGTTCTGGGCTACACTCCGACATGACTTGTACCGCTATTGGGGGTCTGACTTTTACCAACCCCCTAGGCCCGCCATTAGATGCTCATAGACGAACGGACCGGACTATACGGATATTGTCACTGACAGGCTCAGTAGGGTGTCAGGATGAGTTCGCTCATCGACGTCCCTTTTGGTCAATACCTGGTAGCCTGTCACGTATTGGCTTATACCTCTGACGTGCTAGTGGTTAAATCCATAGCCATAGTATTGACGAGTCTTTAGAGTCCACCACACTCAGTTACTCAGGTTTCGAGCGAAACGCTGTAGAGGCCGTATGGAGATATGGCAGGGTTTGATCAGATACGTGCGGTATTGCACGGATCGTGATCGGACGGTTTTTAATAGCCGGCTTTGGCTTAAGCCGGATTCTAGTATTAGATGGTGTATTTTTGTCTCTTTGTATTTGTGTTCAGTGGGAATACAAATGCGGGCATGTATTTGCAGTAGCGGGGTTTTCCTGTAATTTATTACGGGATCAGTTTTCTGAAGTTGCCAGTTTGCATTCCGTTCAGGCCGGTTTTCTTTTACTCCTTCACGGCCGGACTTTTTGATGGAGGGGGTTAATTGCAAGTTTGCAATTAACTTTTTTGATGAGGGGTTTCATGCATATATGTGGCTTCCTCATCATGAGATTCCTTTTGAATCAATCACTTGCTATTTTTTTGATGGATTGAGTTGGATGTTGAGAAAAGAAATGGGTGTGACCATTATCATTTTAGATTATTCTTTTTCTTCTTTTAATATTGGATTCTTTCTGATCTCAACCATAGAGGATGAGAGGCCGGCCACTTCATGGAGAGTAGGTGAGGATCATTTTGTGAGGGGTGAAAAATCATTCTCATTCTAAAGTTGCATCAAAATTCCAAAGCCATCTCCAAAGTTCATTCCCTCAATTCCTCCATCAAGGCAACTTCATAAACCCTAAAGAGACATGGCAACTACACTATTCTATGGCAAACCTTGGACGCGTCGGCTAGCCAACTTCGCGCCTGAGTTGCCTCGGTCTAGAGGTGGGAGCCCGTAAAAGTATCCGGCTACGTGGTGCCCTTTCCGACGAGGAGGTGATGGACGGACATTCCGCGGGAGATCGAAGTGGAGACGAAGACCGAAGGATACGGATCGCTTGGTATACTTCTTCACCCGTATTTTAGTTTGCTAGTAGCTAGGTTAATAGCCCGATCCGGGATAGAAGTGCGCGATGGTGCTGGTTTGCTAGTTTGCAAAATTTTCGTTTCCGCATTTCCGGCGTCGGATCGACGGCCGGGGCGCCGCCGCGGACTTACATTGGTATCAGAGCCATGCCATTAACCATGCCTAGCTTGCTCTAGTATGTTTAGAACTCGATCGAACAAAAATCCCCAAAAACCGTATTTTCAATGCATCGTTTTTCTGTCAAAATTTTTTCAGCTCCAAAAATTTTTCAGGTTGTTTCAGAATACTGTGCATGAAAATCTAAGAATTCTGTGAAAATTTGGTCGCGAGATCACTCCATACCGCCGCGGAACCGCGGCCAAACCCATGCTTGGGCCGCGGTTCCGCCGCGCTTTTAACTGATCAGCATGCCAAATTTTTCCAGAGGGCTTTAGACTTGGAAATAGGGGTTTTAGGATATTCTTTTTGGGCCCAGATTTTCTGTAAGTGCTACAGTACTGCTTGGGGCCCACTTCGATAAATTTGTTCGATCGGATATTTTAAACATGCTAGTTCACAGTATTTACATTATATCTGTGACCGTGAATGTCATTCGATCGGTAAATCCAGTCTATCTGCTCTAGCCCTTTTAGACGGATTTGCGAACATGACATTCACGTTGATGTTCTGTGTTGTGGTGTGATGTTGCGGATCGGTCGTGGGGGATAGCCTGGATGCAGTGGTAGTACAGTTCTGTTTTATATGTACATTTGATATTGCGGAGCGAGCGTCCGACATGTGGACTGCCGTCACTGCATGTTTGTATTATTCTTTTGGGGCACGACCAGGTTGCGGTCGATGTACTCATTGTATGTATATTTTACTTTCTATACTAGGATTACCCCAAGGAGGGGTGCACGGATAGCCGGGTTCTAGAGGGCAACGAGCCCGCATCTCATGGCATTGAGACGGAGGGGGATTTACTCTAGAATTGGCGGGCTATTCGCCGCACTCGTAGGGGGTACAGGTTGACCCAGGAGGGGTGCCCAAGTTACCGGATTCCGTGAAGTGCTGGGTGGTCCATTCACATTGCTGAAGGGGGCTGCCTCGCTTCAGGTTTTGGCGGGTAACTTGCCGCGCCCGTAGGGGTCTAGGTTTTCATTGCACAGGCTATCCACACGACCAGGGGAACGTCGGGTTTCACTAGCGGCTCTATGAAACCCGGTGATCCCAGATATCTGTATTGATCTGTGATGCTGTACATTTCTGTGCTGTTGCATTTTATCGCGCCTTGAGCGAAAATTATATATTTTATATATACTAGTAGATGTTGTATATATTTTTCATCCGCGCTAGTCCAGTCCCTGCTCTGTCGTTAGTTAGCTAATCTAACGGGTGATGACGGGACCCAGTGGCGAATGCGGATGGCATATACGTACGTCATTATTTTCGTTCTTTGTGGTGTGATCAATTGATGGGACTGCGTTGATTCGGATCAATGCAAGATAAACAAACCTATTATGATGTTGTTGAAACATTTTTCAAAAATCTGTTATTTCAAGGGCGTTCTCTTTTGTTTTGCACAGTGGTATTCAGTTGGAATATCCTGCTCCTAAGTCGACGAGGCAAGGGCCAAGATCCCTTCACCGGGAGTGACCCCTTGGACAGAAGTTTGCGTCAGGGCAATAACATCACTATAGCCGATTACTTTTGCTTTGCATCGTGGTATTCAGTTGGAATATCCTGCACCCCATCCTACGGGGAAAGAGCCGAGATCCCTTCATAGGGAGTGACCTCTTTAGCAAAGGTTTTCGTTACTATATTTTTAAAAAAGCTATCCGGTTCCTTCAGCGATATCAAGTTCATTACGTTAAAGGTTTTCGCCAGAAACCATTCGTAGCCCTCCGTCGTTTCAGACGGGTAGCATGTAGTATTCATGCTATGTTTGTTGGCCTTCGTCAAGGCATAGTGTATGGTAGCTGCTTGTTGCCTTTCTGCTGCATAGATAGATGCGTTGGTTTGGGACAGTCGTATAGCCTTGTTGGCCTTCGTCAAGGGCTTGTACGGGTGGGTTCAAATCAACCTGGACAATGACGGGTAGAACTTGACATGTGACTTATGATTTGTTGGCCTTCGTCAAGGTCATAAGAGCATGGGGCAAAAATCACATCGGGAGTTTCAAAAGAACTGAAACTTGCCAGATATGCACATACCTTCTGGAGTGTGATAACGTGAGCGGATTCCGTCACGTTATCATGCGATGAGTGTTGGATCCCGATTCCCACTGATGAGTTGGTTTACTCCTCGGGTGATCCCGGCTAATTCTTCTTTCAGGTTTGGGGAAGAATTTGACGTTACAGTGGGAGGTTTCCAGATTAGATAAAGTGATAACCATTCTGATCTAGGTTAGAGTGCACGCTGAGTGTTTCTTTTCTCTCTCTCTTTAGCAGCGACCATTGACCCGACCCTAGACTATGACTCAGTGACCAAGTTGACCGAACCTTCTTAACACGGGCTTTTGGATTGTCAGAGTTGCAAACCTCATTGCCACTCCTACTTTTACACTTTTCTCCAGGGCACCCCGTATTACTATGAACATCCACTTCCATTGGACAAAACCATCGTATGGTTATATACGAACTCGAAGGAATTTATTCGAGGATGGTTTCTGGTTCTGGAGAAAACGGATAGGACTATTCAGTTGTCTTTTCCTTTTACCTTCTCTCAGGTTGCAAGTACTCCATGGTTTAGGAGATAGTACACCTATTACGCAAATTGGATAAGTCTCCTTCCAAACCTTAGGCTGGAGCCGAACGGTGGGGAATGAAGAAAACCAATTAGCCTAAATGGTGTACAGAAGGTATTATGTAAAGACAAAGAAAGGGATTATTAAGAGGGCAAAGTAAATTGCGACTGATATTCACAACCAAACCAAGTATTTCTTCGCCAATCCTAAATCACCTTTGTTTTTCTCCAGGACACTCCGTATCACTACGAAGATCCTAGTTTATTGGATAATCCATTGTATGATTATATGCGAACTCGAAAGGAACTTGTTCCAGTTCGGGGATGGATCCTGGTTCAGGAGAAATAGGAATTAATTTCATTCGGTTGTCTTTTATCCTCACCTTCTCTCGCATTGCGAGTGCTCCTAGGATTAGGACAGTACACCCATTATGCTTATTGGATAGTCTTCTTCCAAACCATAGGCTGGTGCCGAACGGTAGCGAAGGAAGAAAACCATTTGGCCTAAAGGGGTGTGCAGAAGGTAATTACTAAAGACATATAAAGGGATTTGGAGAGGTGGCAAAGAATTATACGGTTAAAGTTGTGAATCTGGATAATGGAAGAGGCATTACTATGAATACCAGGATACCCCATCGAAACATTTCAATGTTTCAGTTTCACTGTGTACTGTTAAAAGAAAACTGATTTCCCAATTAGACACTTGCTCCAGGGTATGTATTTACCAGGTTGGATTCTCACATCTGTATGGTTTTACAGATGATGAGTGGGAGTAAGTTATTGGGAATTAGGTGATCATCCTCATTATATCGGGATTCGTTGTAATTGGTGATATTTGAGGAAGTCACCTGGGTTGTTTGCCGGTCGGCAAATATTTGGTTTTGAATATCCGTTGTTATGCACCAATTTCAAATTGATATATCTGTACGTCTATTTTTATAGAGAGAGACATACCTTTTTGAAATTGTGTCTATGACATTTACCTATATCAGTGGATGGTTAGGTAAGGAGCATTGAACAGCGGTGTAATTCTTCTTAACCATAAGTACATTTTTCAACCTACAACACACAGTGAATGAGTTATTAGACTCAAGGGACTTGTACAAAGTATTGTATATTGTCCAGTGTCCATTAGGACAGAGGGGTTGGTCCTCGTACTATATTCGGCTTACTTATGACTTCTCTAGTTTTTAGACAAGTGTTTCGTAGAAACACAAGGTCGAAGTTTTGAGAAGTTATAGGTATATGAATAAAGTAGAGAACCAGATGTTGCAAGTATCGGGATTCTTCAAGGTGATCGAGGATGTAGATACTTATGAATGGCATTCAGTTGATAGTAATGATTAAGAGAACTAGCTTTTGTTTCAGGTTACTCATATTTGGAAGTATTCCTAAGTTGAGTAACGCTGATCGGCCTTCTTCCATTTAGTTGACATGCACTGGAGACAGCTGCATGATTTGAATCTGGTTCAATTAAATCAGTGCCTCTGTTTCTTGGATATAGAACAGTTCATATCTTGACATTGTTAAGATACGGGGAGTTGTCCGGCTTATGCTTAAAACCAGACACTGGACAACTCAAAGCACGTCTCTGTAATGGTTGTTTGTGGGTTGACCCGGGCTATAACGAGGGTTGACTTTCTACCATCTGGAAGATCAATTGTGATATTGTTCTTGACTCGCCACAGTTTTAATAAAAATGGATTTTTTCAGAAAACAGTAGTGGGAGTATGGTAGAACTGGAAGTGATTCCAGAACCGCACACGATTACTGAAGATTTGATAAAGAACTTAAAGATTCAATCTGGTTTGTCATTCCATTGGCCTCTCCGCAGATATGGTGGGTAGCCTCAGGCACCCGAGAGATACTTCGGTATGCTCAGGGACGGTGGCAGGGAGGTTCTTGTTTACCCAGACTTGCTATTGCTGTTGTTCCAGACTGTGAGACCCGGCAGGAGGATGAGTATAACGTCGTTCTGAACTAGTTTTAGAAATGTACGTCTATATGACTCTGCCAGAGGGTTGTCGTGGTCAGTGGGAGCAGCGGAAGCATTGGTGGACATCAGGCTTATGTCTATTTATAGACTAGAGCAGATATAGCGGAGATAGATCATCTATTTCTGATGTGACAGTCATAGGTTTGACTTCATCAGAATAGGGGATGGATCTATTAAGAAGGTAGTAGGGTATGATGTCCTGGTATTTGATGACATACACAGAGTAGGAAGTCATATTCCTATACTACGATCGGTTATACTATGGTCGTCACACAGTAGTTTCTCCATATAGGATTTGGATATTATATCAGACATTCTGGTTACTAGATCTATGGTTTTTGATCTAGATTTGGGTGGTTTCCCAATCTGGGTACTTAGACAGCACTCTATGAGTATTTAGAATGGACGACTCCTGGCACGGTAGTATACCTGCAGGTGATGGAGTCACCCTCTCTAAAGGTGTCTTACAGACTAAAGGGGAGAGGGATACGCATGATTGGCAGATCACTTGCTTAGGCAATTGAGTCAATCATGAGATGTTAAGTACCACACCAGATGTTGTTCTTGCAGTAGATGCAATAAGTTGATATTAATCCAATCCTGGAGAAACAGTCGGAAGCAGTTATAGAACATAAGTGGATGTTCTAGGGATATGATAACGGCAGTCTTCTTCGGGAGACGGTTATCATTCCAGGCTTCCAAAGTGACCTGGATGGCAGATTTGCTGTCAGAGTTATAGTTTTCCTTCTGACGAGGGGCAGTATTTTGGACAGATGGTCCAAGTCGATACTGAGGGAAGGCATGGCACAGGACACTGATTAAGTTCAGTTGTCGATACAGTCTAAGAAGTTTGGATTTGGAGTTCATTTATGAGCTATGTCCCATCAGACATCCAGACATATTCTAAGACAGGTATTGCTCTTTTCGGGAGATGGCTTTCTCCGCGAACTTGAGATAAAGAGAGACATAGAAAGAAACACCAGAGCGGATCCACTCACCGAGGCTATTCCTCGAACGCAATAGTTTCGCAAACGAGCTTTGTGAGACTGAGTAGTAGAGGAGTTGGGTGTTCAGTATCACACGGGCTGTGAGTATGCGACATTCCAATAATTAGCCCTGAGTGCAAGTGGGAGATTGTTGGAGATAGTGCCCTCAGAGTCAATTATTGGATCACAGGCACGTGATTGCAATGTTGAGGGGAGGACCTGTCCCAGTAGGACAGTCTTACTCGAGATGATAGTATGCTATCTGGTTTATCTTTATCATCGTGTACTGCATTAGGTGACCTTACGAGTCGCTATTACACGTTGATAGAGCCCTTAGGATTCTTGCTTGACTACCAGCAGTATGAGGGCGATCATATACGTGAGAGCTGGAGTCTATAAGCACATCCTTAAAAGGTCCCTAGTCGTGGGAGTTTCGAGACAGGGCATCGATACTCCGGAGTAGACTTGTGTATACAGTCGAGACCCCGACGAGTGGCGGTGGCCGGTCTCACAAGCCACTGGTGTCAGTTGGTTCACCTAAGATGTATACAGGTGCTCATTGGGTTATGAGTACACCGGACAGGACTCGCCGGGAACCTGCTAGTTGGGAATATACCTGATGTCAGATAGCAGTTCCCTGGTGACATGTGTACAGGTGTAGCGTCTTGAAAAGTCATTTTGGTGTTTTCCTGAAATCGGTGAAAATTCGGTATTTTTCCGAAAACCGTCCTTTTTGTTATTTTGCAGTTTAGGACTAGTTATACCTAAAATGGATAGGTAATTGCTTGTTTTTAGTAGCTAATGAGTTACTTATGAAATTCTGGTCGTTTAAAAATTTTCCTAATTTTTCAATTTTTTAATATTATTTTAAGCCGGTAAGAAAATACATTAAATTAGCGATAAATACAAAATTTTTTGGGCTAATTTTAATCTTTAAAATTATGTTAATTAAAATCTAATTGTAACATAAATTTTTAGTATTTTATTTTGAGTTTTAGCTAATTTTTATTATAGGAAACGAAATTTATTGAATTTAAGCTTAAACTTGCAATTTTGGACTTGTAGGGGGTCTTTTTGCATAAATTTTTTTTTGTGCACTCCCTCTCACTTTTCCCTCACCCTAGGCCGGCCATTTCCAGCAGCTCATGGGGAAAAAAATTCCATGCTCCTTTGACTTTGTTTTTGTGTGGAAATGAGGTTTTTTTTTTATGGTTTTTGAATTGTTAATTGGGTATGGTCTTTTGTGGGTTGGTAGGAGTTGACCTAGACTTTTCCCACACCCCACACCACTCCCCTCTCCCTCATTTCCGGCCAGAAACCAGCAGCTCCCCCCCTTCATTTTTCCTCTCTCTTTTGTTCAAAAATTCATCTCAAAAATCAACAAAATCAACAAATTTCTTCACAATTTCAAAGCAAAACCATATTCCATCTCTTCTCCAACCTAATTTGGTTCGAATCGAGGTGAAAGGAGGTGTTTTGGGAGGCTTGGGCAATCTTAGGATTGATCTTTTGAGCTATAATTTCTAATCAAATGGTTAAATTATAGCTTAAGTGTGCTAAACTAGAACCTTGGAATTTGTTTAGTGTTAGTTTCATTCTAGATTTTTTTTAAAAAGTTCATGGTTGAAATTAAACTAGGGTTTTGAGAAACCATTATTTAGTTAATTAAATCTATTTTTTCTATCTAGTTGTTTGCTAATCTAAGTTAATGAGGTTACTTTATTTGTGTGGGATTCAAATTAGTGCTAATTTGGTATTGTCATGTTTAGTTTTGGATTGAAATTGCTAATGATGAAAAATCAAGAAAGGTTTTGTTTATGGAAATTAGGTTTTTAAGCATTTCTAATGGTTTAAAACTAATGTAATGGCTATCTAGTGGGTTAGTTGGATGTTGTGTTGGATTGTGAGCACTTTATCGCATAACGGCGATGTTGCGTCGTTTTTTTAGAATGTTTGTGCTTACTAGTTTTGTGATAAAAGTATGTGATAAATTAGTTTTGATATCTTGATGATTGTATTGGCTTATCCTATGACTTTTAGGATGTGTGAGTGCGGATTTTTGAGTAATCGGGTTTTAGTTTTGCCGGGCGACCAAATCGACGATTTTTGCAGTTTTTGCGATTTTCACGTGTGTTTCGCGCACCTTGTGCACGTTGTACCTAGCTAGTGAACGTTGGTATTTTCGTTAGGGAATTGCGTCGTTCTTGATTTGTAGCCTTATGTTTGTATTGATGTAAATTCCATGTTCGGTCGCGGAGACGTCAGACGCGGCACGAAAGGGGAAAGCGGTGATTGGACGTGACTAGCTAGGGATTCCGGTGAGTAGATGTAACATCTACGGGGGACTATCGTTGGATGGCGCAAGCCGCCCGATAGTTTTAGCAACTTAAAAGATTCTTAGTGATGTTAGTAATTAGGGGTGTAATACTTATATGATTATTTGCTGCATCCATGCCTTATATTGACATACATATGCGAACCCTTTTTATAGGACACCTGCACCATTGCCAGGGTTTTTATATGCAGCACGAGCACTATTCATGCTTACACACACGCCCTGGTAATTGCCATGCCACCACACTAGATAACCTATAAATTGAAACCTTTTACTAATTGATACTTAAACTCGCGCTATTTCTTTAATTCCTTAAAATGAAATCGTAGGATTGCTATTCATGTGCATGTACCTCATAATATTATTTGTTCATGCTTAGTCTATTAATCACGCATCGCAACTTGATTATTGATATCATATGCATTCATTATCACAGACATATGCACTTATGAGGATTTCTTGAGATTTTATGATATTTCTGGATTTCGGGAGAAAGCCGCAAAAATTTCTAAACTTATTATATTTTAAAATATGTAAATTGCGGTTTTCTAGTGATGTATGTGCCGTCCACCATGAGTTTGCTGTGGTTTTCGAGATCCGTGTCGAGGAGTGGAGGAACCGTCATGGGTACATGGTGGGCCCGGTATGGTACCCCGGGGCAAGATGAATGTGGTGTTGACGTTGAGCCTGGCAGGGGACGGATTACCTACCAGTGACTGTTTGGCACGGCGGATATCCAGAGGATACCGACCGTGGCCGCGAGATGATGAGATTTTGATATTGAGCTGGGTCAGCCGGATGGCTGAGGCCAGAGATACTATGACATGGATATATGAGATTTGTGATAGTTTTGAGGTGTCGTTGCTGGATACAGGTTCTTGTTGATTCTATTGGTATTGTTCTGGTATTTCAAAAGAGATTCTTAAAGGGAAAAACATGATTTCTTATACTTACACATTCAGATCATGAGTTGACTCGCATTGCATTCATACCTGCTAGTATATTCATATTGCATACATGCTTGCCATTATGTCCTGCCTTACCAGTATTTAGATGCTAGGATGCTTGTGTGCATGCATCCGATAGCCTGTGTAGATGTTATTTATTACTCACGAGTTGGCAACTCACCCCCGTTGTGCCATAGCCTTTTGCAGGTCCGCTCCGTCAGTGCAGTAGCGGCGGGCGCTCTTGTTTCTTTTGCCTGGACTCGAGGTTTTGCTATTAGGTGGGTTATATTATTATTTTTGCACCACCTTGTATATTCTTTGTATCTAGAGTACTCCATCTACTGTATCTACCAGTATTGTTGTATATTGACCTAGAGATGAGACTGTGAGGTTTGTGGACTTTTATGCTGTATTTTGGGGTCGAGCTCACTTGAGTCGACATGCTGTTTTTTCTTATGCTTCATTATGATTATTTCGCATGTTGTTACTTTACATTGCGTGGGATTTGTGACCGCCCTGTGGCGAAGAGCTAGCTCCCGCTTGGGGATGCCATATTTGTTGGATTCATTTATATTCTTGTTGTACCCATTTTGGGGGCCAGTATTTACAAAGGAGACTCTGCCGAAATTTTCGGAAAAATTGATATTGTTTTTAAAAAGGGTTTTATAAGACTTATTTGATAAACTCGCTTTCAATTGATTGGGTTTTCTTCACTCTTCTGCCTTGTGGTTATGGTTTTCTGGGCTTTGGCTTACTTATTTTACGGACGCCTTGAGACGTTTCGTAAACTTAAGTGCCAGTCACGTTCCGTACCCTGCGGGTCGTGACAACAGGTTAGTTCATCGACCTGAGATCGTCATTTATCTCGTGTGAGTTCCCACTGTGCTTTGATTACTACCCTACCACGGCTCAAAGGAGTCGTGCAAACAGGTTTTAGTTGGGTACAGTCCCGAGCCACATGGAGGCAGTGAGCGGATCTGCAGGGGTTCGTCTCTCACGGTATTGAGGGTGAGGTCGCGCTGTGTCTAGGAGAGCCAGAACATGAAAAGTCCTTGGCCAAGGCAAGAGATTTGCTGGTAGGTATTCCAGTAGTATCTCAGGGTGTTCTGGGCTACACTCCGACACGACTTGTACCGCTATTGGGGGCCTGACTTTTACCAACCCCCTAGGCCCGCCATGCGATGCTCATAGACGAACGGACCGGACTGTACGGATATTGTCACTGACAGGCTCAGTAGGGTGTCAGGATGAGTTCGCTCATCGACGTCCCTTTTGGTCAATACCTGGTAGCTCGTCACGTATTGGCTTATACCTCTGACGTGCTAGTGGTTAAATCCACAGCCATAGTATTGACGAGTCTTTAGAGTCCACCACACTCAGTTACTCAGGTTTCGGGCGAAACGCTGTAGAGGCAGTATGGAGATATGGCAGGGTTCGATCAGATACGTGCGGTATTGCACGGATCATGATCGGACGGTTTTTACTAGCCGGCTTTGGCTTAAGCCGGATTCTAGTATTAGATGGTGTAGTTTTGTCTCTTTGTATTTGTGTTCAGTAGAAATACAAATGCGGACATGTATTTGCAGTAGCTGGGTTTTCCTGTAATTTATTACGGGATCAGTTTTCTGAAGTTGCCAGTTTGCATTCCGTTCCGGCCGGTTTTCTTTTACTCCTTCACGGCCGGACTTTTTGATGGAGGGGGTTAATTGCAAGTTTGCAATTAACTTTTTTGATGAGGGGTTTCATGCATATATGTGGCTTCCTCATCATGAGATTCCTTTTGAATCAATCACTTGCTATTTTTTTGATGGATTGAGTTGGATGTTGAGAAAAGAAATGGGTGTGACCATTATCATTTTAGATTATTCTTTTTCTTCTCTTAATATTGGATTCTTTATGATCTCCACCATAGAGGATGAGGGGCCGGCCACTTCATGGAGAGTAGGTGAGGATCATTTTGTGAGGGGTGAAAAATCATTCTCATTCTAAAGTTGCATCAAAATTCCATAGCCATCTCCAAAGTTCATTCCCTCAATTCCTCCATCAAGGAAACTTCATAAACCCTAAAGAGACATGGCTCCTACACTATTCTATGGCAAACCTTGGACGCGTCGGCTAGACATCTTCGCGCCCGAGTTGCCTCGGTCCAGAGGTGGGAGCCCGTAAAAGTATCCGGCTACGTGGTGCCCTTTCCGACAAGGAGGTGATGGACGGACATTCCGCGGGAGATCGGAGTGGAGACGAAGACCGAAAGACACGGATCGCTTGGTATACTTCTTCATCCGTATTTTAGTTTGCTAGTAGCTAGGTTAATGGCCTGATCCGGGATAGAAGTGCGCGGTGGTGCTGGTTTGCTAGTTTGCAAAATTTTCGTTTCCGCATTTCCGGCGTCGGATCGACGGCCGGGGCGCCGCCGCGGACTTAAAGTGTTTAGTGGCTAATAATATTTAAATAAAGTGTTTTTAATAAAAAGTTTACCAAATTGAGTTTCCAATATTTTTCCAAATTTAATATATATTTTTCTAGAATTTTCCTAGGCTTGCACACACTTGTGCATGTAAACTAGGGTTTAAAATAAGGTTATACCATGATTAGCAAACATGGTGGGTTTAATAATGAGGATTAAGTCTTTTGGGTTTTAATTAAGTTTTAATTTGAATTTTTCTTTTGGAGTGTTGACTTGGTGAGAATGAGAGAGAGAGAATGCATCATGGCAAAATCCATGCTTGCATTTAATGATGAGAGAGAAAGGAGGGGTTGACATTGGGAGTTATCATGTAACGTTTTGAAAATCGTTTCGGTGAAATTTCGAAAAAACGGTAAAATAAGGGGGTTTTCTGTAAAAAGTCAAAATACAAATATCTTTATTATAAAATTAAATATACATATTCTAGCTATGAAATTGCTAGTATTTTGTTTTTATTGAGCCACTGGTGAAATTTCAAATTTTCCGAAAAAAAATATTTTTATTATTATTTTAAGCCGTCACTAATACATTTAATTAGGGAAAATTACAAACTGGAATGGGTTGAAACAAATTTTGTGCATCATATTACATTAAGGAAAATTTTAATATGTGTTTTTTTGAAATAAAATGAATCTACCAAACGGTGTTAGAAATTATTGAAGAAAAAAGGCTTTTTGGTGAAATTAGCGAAAGCTTGCAATTTGGTAACTTGAGAAGGTCTTTTTGCACAAAATTTCCTTGCAAACTTTCACAAATCCTCACCCCAACCCCTTGGCCGAGCCCACCATGGCAGCAGCCCAAATTTTTCCACTCCAATTTAGCTTCTTCAACTCATTTTAAAGTGGTTGGAATTGAAATATTTAATGTATTATATTGAGGTATGGGTTTTAAGTGATTGGATGGGCTTTGACTTAGACTTTTTCACACAAATCCCTCACTCTTTCCCCCCTAAACCTGCTGGCCGAAACAGCCTTACCCCCCCTCCTTGTTCCATCTCTTCTCACATCAATTTCTTCACACAATTCAAATGAAAAATCTACAATTTCTTCTCAAATTCTAAGCAAATCCACATGCTATTCCCTTGTTAAGCCAAAATTGCTTTTATGTATGGAGAATGATGGTGTCTATGGAGGCTAGAGAAACCTAGGATTTCAATCTTGGGAGGTAAAACTCTAACCTAATGTTTAAATTGTAGTTTGTATATGCTAATTTAGATATTAGAAGTGTTAAATTAGTTGTGGTGGCTTACTTTAGGAAAATCAAGAGAAGGGTTAAATTAAAGTTATGATTGTGATAATTTATTCATGGTTGTGTGATGTATTTTAGCATCTTATGATATGCAAAACCTAATCTTGTAGCTAATTTGCAAATTGTTATATTTATATTTTCCAAATTGTGATAATTATGCTAAATTGCTAACTAGGTTTTAGAAATTTAATTAAAATGTGGGATTAAAATCTAGTTAGGGTTTTTAGCACATCATTAAGATTTCCATGTGTGGTTTAACCATTTAAAATATGCAAAACCAAGCTTAATTGTTAAATTATGAATTTCTCTTTAAAAATTGTTAAAATTGGTTGTTTTTGCAAACTTGAATTTTGGGTTAATGATAATTAGTGAGATTAAAAATATGGAAATGGTGTATATGAACTGGTTTTGATACTTAGTGAATAATATGGCTATTAGTTGGGTTAAAACATCAAGTTTCGAATTAAAACGGTAATTAAGTGTTTTCTATGTTTTGTGAAATAAATCGATTTGAGCAAATTTAAGGTTTTTATGAATTGCACCATATTTTCAATTAAATTCTAGTACGTTATGAACGCGTGATTGGTATTGGGTTTTTCTCGATTGGTTGACGTTTGTACATCGACATCGAGGGTTGGTTTGGCTATTTGGCATGCGTAGGCGATAGGTTTTGACCTATGCATGATACGCGTGCCGATTTGATCTTCGTGTGCCGTTTCGATTTCGAATTTGATTTTAATGCGATATGATGCGTTATGATATGTAGGCACCCCATGTGGACTTCGAGACGACAAGCAAGCGCATGGCGACATCGGCATCGGCGAGCGAGGACCAGGTGAGTAGATTTATATCTACGGGGAGAAGTCGGGTGGATGGCATATAGCACCCCCGCAGTCCGTGGTGGTGTATACGGATGCGTATACACACCAACGATTATTATATGTTATTTGGGATTAATAACGATGTTCAGGATGGATATTGATGTCTTGGATTATTTTAGTGTTGCGAACCCTAGGGTAGTGTTGCACTACACATACACACATTCATACTTGCATACATTCCTATTTATATGTGCTCATGGGATTCTTAATAGTTATGTGATCACATGGGTTTGGGACTATGTGTTCACATACGGATTTGAGAATGATACTTGGGATTGAGCTGAGTCGTTGAGATTTGTTTGTGGTTGGGATATCGGTGATATGGCAGGATTCGTACTTGAGGTACGTCCTGGTGTTATAGCGGATCTTGGGGCGGCGATACGGGTGAATAGTGTTATAAATAAAATGGTCGGCATGTGATCGTGATATAAGATATGATATGCTAGGATATTGATACTAGGCCGTATTGGGCGATGTATACCCCTTGATGATGATATGTGCTAATGATATCGGTTTGTACGAGATTGTCGATCAGTAGTCAGATCATGACTATATTGATGATATTAGTATTGTATTAGACATAGGTTAGTACCTTAGACTATAATCTTTGATAAAGAGGATACCGGATGAATAGTGTCATGAATATGATTTTGACCCGTACCCAGATCTGGGGATGCCGTACGACGGATTTACGTACGAGCTATATCTTGATGATTGATCCGCACTCTTGACTTGGGATGTCTGATTGTAGATATGGTATCGGATATGATATTATTGAGGCGGGATCACCGACTGTATATATACAAGTATGTATATGTATCGACTCAGATGATAGGCGGCTTCCTTACCTGTAGTTCAGCTTGTTAGTTCAGCCGTATAGTTTAGTGTAGTTGTTAGATTAGATTAGACTCCTACCTATTTCAAAACTAGCGGATCGTGGATATTTTAAAAGATAGGTCAAGGGATCTACGGATATTTCAAAAGACGTATCCTTTCTTAAAAACCACCGTAGCCCCTATTTTCAAAACCCCGCGATTCGTGTTATTTCAAATGGCACCATTGTTTAATATTTAGCTCCCGCTCATTTTGGTTGGTCGCTCCGCATCGCATATTTATATTATAATCTCTTATTGCATTGTTGATATCATACTGTTAGGACACCAGCACCATTACCGATGATGCGTATGTACCACGTACACTTGCTTGCCGACTCACACACATCTTCATCGGTAATTGCCATGTCACGCACACCTTAGAAAATATTATTGCCTAATGTAGCTTGTTAACCAGTAGTTTTGACATAATGATTAGTTGCTTGCATTATATGCTTGTTTAAACATTATAGTTGTTACTTGTCACTTCGTGCATACTGTTATTCATTATATGCTGTATTCATGGATGCTCATGCTTATATTCATGGTTTTACATGCTTTTGATGATTCGGATTTCTATGAGATTTTATGGATTTGGGGGAAAACCGCAAAACTTGTATAAGCTTCTTCCCTCTCTTTTAAATAAAAAGTGCGGTTTTCCCATGATGTATGAGTCGTCCACCATGAGTTTGCTGATGGATTTCGAGACCCGATTCGAGGAGACAGATGAACCGTTTCGGGTACATGGTGGACCCGGTAAGGTACCCCGGGGCAAGAAGCGCGTGATGATGACGATGTGAGCCTGGCAGGGGAGCACTACCTACCGGTGATTTTACCCGATGCGTCGGAAATCCGGATGATACCGTCGTGGTCTTGAGATGTATGGTAGGGGCCGGTCTGGACTGACGGCGCCCTAGATAGTGAGATTGACTTACAGAGATTTTGAGATATTGAGGTACAGAGATTGCGACACAGAGATATCGAGAGATTTGGATACTTTTTTTTTGTGTCGATGCTAGGCACTGTTTATGCTGATTTCATTTATGATACCTCATTTTTAAAAAAAGGATACAGAAATCTCACTAATTTATGACAGCAGTTTTCATCAGTACATGCATTCTGTTTCATGCATTCATACATCATCCATATGATATATTGCTACCTGAGGCACTGACACGGGCATATGGGATTACACTCGGGTTAGATATTTACCCTAGCCACTGTTATAGGCTGCATGTTATATATTTGAGGGTATATTATGATCGTTGACCTAGGTTTGGGTTGTTCATGCGGTTCTGTTCGTAGATGTTTTTCTATTCATAAGTTGGCAACTCACCCCTGTTGTGCCCCAGTTTCTTGCAGGTTTCGCCGTATAGGTTTCTTTACGGCTTTGCGGGTACAGTTTCGTTCGGGTGACTAGCTAGTAGGTGGGTTTATTTGTATCGTACCCATCATTATAACTTGTATATTATTACTCTGTTGTATCTAGAAGTTCCATCAACCAAACATGTATTTATTTTGAGATAGAGACTAGTGATGTTATTCCTTCGACCTTAGAGTCGCGCGTTATATTTCTGCGGTTTTCTTGTGGTTTTGAGTTTCCTTTTGAATTTTGATCCTCGCCGTTGGCGTTGTATATTATATTGCTTGTGTGGTTATGACCGTCGATTGACGAAGAGTTAGCTCCCGCTTGGGGATGCCTTTTTATTGATTTCGTATATTATTCATGTTGTATCCCGTTTGGGGGCCAGTATTTACAAAGGAGACTCTGCCGAAGTTTTCAGTAAATTTTGATGTTCTTAAAAACCGCATAATTCGGCTTATGCTATTAAAACTACTTGTTTTAAATTGGTTTTCCTTCACTCTACTACTTTTCTTGGTTTGGATTTCTGGGTTTTCGGCTTACTTAGATTACGTACGCCTCGAGACGTTTCGTAGTTTCAGTGCCGGTCATGTTCCATCTTTCGGGACGTGACAAAGTTGGTATCAGAGCGTTAGGTTTTACCTTCGGAGCGTAGGATGACCCTTGGTTGATGGAATAGGTGACTAAAGTAGAGTGACGTACCGTGGATATGTTCCACGGCATACTTACGATACGCTACTCCACTTATGAAGCCTTAGGATGTACATTTCTTTGCTCAGTATTATATTCATTCCGATCTAACTTCATCAGTACCAGTTATGGTTTTGCTGCCACTATTACGGGCAGGGAGAGCTACAGCTAGAGTTGTGGTCAGCACGAGCTCGTCACGAACGAGGACTGACCAGGGCGAAATTCGGGCGACACACGATTGCGGAGATGTGTCTTTTTACTGTGTTTCCGCGCCACAAGCGTTTGGCGGATCGCCCTGTTAGTTATATGTATGCCCTAGAGGCCATTACTGTACATAGGATGTATATTGTAGTGGATGCTGGGACATATATAGGGAGGACTTTCTTGCTCGACATGATAGTATGCTATCTGGTTGAACTTTACCTTAACGTGTATGCTGATTGTCTCTCTGTTACATGTTGGTAAAGCCCTTAGGATGTGTACTTGACTACCTGGACTATGATGCGGATCATACTAGTGGGGACATGGTAGTCCATAAGTACATCCTTCAAAGTCCCTAGTCGTGGGTGTATCGAGACAGGGCATCGATATACCAGAGTAGACTAGCGTGTACCTTCTCGACCCATACAGATGGGCGATGGATGATCCCATATCCATCGGTGTTTGACATCAGAGATGATATACGGGTGCTCAGTAGAGACTGGGTACACTGGACGGACTCGCCGAGAACTCCCAGATGGTATTATACCTCACGTCAGATGGCAGTTCTCTGGTGACACTGGTACAGAGTAGTCTATTGACCCGAGATCGTCATAGAGTCTTGTGTGGTTCCCACTGTGCTTTGATTTCCAT
Organism: Agapanthus africanus; assembly: GCA_030015575.1. Lineage (NCBI taxonomy): Eukaryota > Viridiplantae > Streptophyta > Magnoliopsida > Asparagales > Amaryllidaceae > Agapanthus > Agapanthus africanus. Next base: position 245,803,750 of record CM057350.1, read on the forward strand.
CTTACCATGTCCAAGAGGGCGTGCAAAACGGTGGTTTTTGGGTACAGTCCCGAGTCACATGGAGGCAATGAGCGATAGGAGGGGATTCGTCTCTCCCGGTATAGGGAGTTGATGTTGCGCTGTGTTCGATTGGCTATAACAGGAAATCCCTGGCCAGGGTTACTGAGATTTACTGGTAAGTGTTACCAGTAGTTTCTCGAAGTGTTATAGACCTCATATCGACACGACTTATCGAGCTATTGGGGTCTGACGTTTACCACCCCTAGGCAAGATATGCGACATATCAGACGATCAGACCGGACTGTACAGTAGTGTTACTGGTTGGATTCACTGTAGTGTGAGCGGGCTTGCTCGTCGATCTTCAGATCGCTCAATACCCGGGTGGCCGTTACGTTTAGCAGACCGCTTGCGGCTTGTGGGTGTTTTATATGATCATCACCTGTTGCCGGCGTATTGACGAGTCTTTAGAGTCCTACACAGAGGTTTCCTGGCTCAAGAGAAACGAAATAGGAGCGCATATGAGATATGTGCGGGACCGAGAATAATACCAGTATGTGATACTGTATTCGATTCTCGCGATGTGACATTGATCGGTTATATGCGATATAGCCGGGTTATCGGATCAAGTGTTGATTCGATAAGTTGTTACTAATGATGCTAGTCGGTTATATGCGATATGACCGGATCGTTAAATCAAGTGTTGATTTAAAGATTTAATGCATAATTATATATTTGATATATTACTTTGCATTAAATAGTATTGGTTCACTTTAAATGGATTTTCTCACTAGGTTGCGCACATTGTATATGTGATATACTTTTGTGCGCTTGATTGTATCATGTTTGATGATACATGTTTACTTGAGTTTGTGTAAAGATTAAACCATGGTTATTTAAATGGTTAGGGTTTTGTTTTTCATATCTATTTATTCATTTATTTATTTATTTTCTTTTTGGAAAAAGAAATGAGAAGAATGGTGGCTTTCTTTGTTTGTAGTTGAAGATTCATGAACCTTTGACTTTGTCCACCATTCTTATCTCATGCTTAACCTAACCATTTGATTTAACCCTAGTTTAATCTCTACACTTAACCATGGTTTGCTTATGATAAGAATTTATTTTCTTTTCTATTTTAATTTTTCTTATCATAACATTTCTTCTTCTTCTTCCTTGAACTCAAGAAGAAAAAGCTTTCTTCATCAATGGTGAATTGAGCAAACAAGTGAGAAATTCAAATCTAAAGTCTACCCATTTCCTATTTCTTCATCCTCTACCTCTTGCCAAGTAGTAGAGTGTGTTTCCTTCACAAGTTTTTGGACTTGGTGAAGTTGGAGCTTGATTTAGCGATGCCTCGACGTAGATCATCTTCGGCATGGACATCGACGACCTAGCTCGCTTTTCATCCGACGAAGCCGACTCTAGAGCCCGGATTCCTTTTGGACAGCGGAGACGACTTCATTGCGGAGCTATGGAGGTGGAGCACCGGATCTACAAAGTTGTATTTCCGTATCTTGTAGTTAAGTGTTAACTAGTTAGCTTTTTCGCCTAATTTACTAGCAAACGATCCGTAGTTTAGGGTTTCTCGGCACGTTAAAATTTGAAATTGGCATGTTCGATGCCTTGTGAGACCTCTCTAGTGTGCCTAGGAACCCTACAGTGGTATCAGAGCCTAGCTAGAGCCTTAGGCGAAGTCTAGACGGATTTTGAAGTCCGAACGACCCAAAACCGAAACCCAAAATATGCTCTCTGTACATTTTTTATTTTCTGGGATTTTTCCAAATTAAAAATTGCCAAAAAATTCAGCAGGTAATCCTAAGAGTTACTGTGAAGCACGTAATTCTAAATCCACAAAGTAAGCGTAGAACCGCGGCCCCCACCATTGTACTAGCGGCGGTTCCGCGGCCACACTGTAGATTTACAGTTTGTGGACTGCACAGTAATTCTTTTCTTGTAGTTCTGAGTCTTCTGGAAATTTTTAAAATTTATTCAAGAGTTGAATTTTCTGGAGTTGTTTTGGGGATTCGGTGTTTCCATCGGAGTATCAAATTTTGTCTGTGTGGATTTCCGGATAAATTTTAGAATATGTTAAAAAGTTCGACCGGATATAAATACCCAATTTTTCCCCTGTCGGCAAATTTCCAAGTGTTGGATTTTTCCGTAGTTTAACGATGTTCTAAGTAGTGCAAGTAACGCGATGGACCCTCTAGAAGACAACAAACCTTAACTCGATTATGTGACCGTCTTGAACTGCCCTTTGAACCTTCGGGTGTGGGGCAGTACGGCGTGCCACATGTGAGGCGTTGGCTTGACCCTTCTACGGCTGGACCGTTGGTACTGAGGCACGAACTGAATGTCGTTAGACTTATTTCATGTGTTGACCTGTATCGGGAAAACTTGGGTGTTTGACTGTTCGATCGGAAAGTTTAACATTTTCTATTTATCTGGAATGGGATACAATAATTGGAATTCACAAATAGTTATGAGATAACTGAATGAATATTATAAACATAGCTGTTTAGTCTCACTTGATCGGTTGCCACGGAATTTTGATGTGATCAAAAGTCCGTCGCAATCACGTAGCGTACGCGGATACTCGCCGGGTAAACTTAATAGACAGCCTCACTCCATAGCCCCGACCAAGTGACTGTAGGAGAACCCCGTCGCCGAAAGCATCCGTTCGGGTGCTCGCGGTAGCGGTGTTCCGCTTTGGTGCACTTCGTCGACGGTATCGGGGGTGCAGCCGTCTACTGAAGTTTGCGACGAGCATTCGATCAGGATGTCGGGAATCCTGTTGAATTGCCCGACTTGATATTGAAAAGTGTTTTCGATTTTGAGACTAGAATGCGGGGTTTATAATTGTTAGGCATGCGATGTCTAAGGAATTCATTTGGTCAGGCATGCGATGCCTGAGGTGGTTGCGGATTCCAACTGTTGTAGTTTTACACTTTCTTTTCTGTGACCGTAAGTGTAATATGTGATATCGCCGGTTTCGTTGCTATATGTCAACGACAATTGGGATGCGCATATTTACTTACGTTGATGACATGTGATGTTATGTGTTGCTGGATATGTTATATTGGATCGTCGCGTTTGAATAGCCGGGGGTTTTTATGTGAGATGAGTGTTTTTCATTTTCATTCATGTAAAAACTTGTATGTAATATTCTTTTATTTGGGGCACTTCCAGGTTGCGGAAGTTGTCACCAGTTGTATATTATTTACTTTTCCGCACTAGGATAGTTCCAAGGAGGAGGGCACAAGTAACCGGGTTCTGGAGTCCAGTGGGAGACCAACTCGAGGAGTCGAGTCCGGGTCTCCTAACTCCAGAATTGGTAGGGTTGCTTGCCGCTCTCGTAGGGGTCTAGGGGTGTGGGTTTGGCTATTCATCACGACCGTGGAATCCGTGTTTTATACTGGCTCGTATTGAAAACACGGACGTCCTAGTATATCCAATATTTCATATGTTTCTTCTGCTGCGATATCTGTGATGTGATCATGTGATGTTCTGTGATAGATACAGTATATAGTATATATGATATATTATATAGGCGTTACTTATATTTTACACCCGCGCTAGCCCTGCCCTGCTCTGCCGTTAGTTACCTAACCTAACGGTGCACGAGGGGACATCGAGGCGAATGCGGATGGCATAAGTGTACGTCGTATTTATCTGTGATGTTTAGGTAATTTAAATGATGGGACTTCATTAATGTGATTAATGAATTAAAAGAAACCTAATATGTTGTAGAATCGAATTTCAAAATAAAACAGGTAGCTACAGTTCTTGCTTTGCATAGCGGTATATATGATATATCCTGCACCTTATTCGATGAGGAAAGGACCGCGATCCCTTCACCGGGAGTGACTCCTTTAGCAAAACTAGAAAAGCCTCAAAAGCACTCCATTTTAAAATCATTTGATTCTACAACGATATCAAGTTCATTACGCAATAGGTTTTCATAAAAACATGTCGTAGCCCTCCGTCATTTCAGATAAGTGTTGTTTAGTATTCGTGCTGCGTTTGTTGGCCTCCGTCAAGGCGCAGTGTGCGGTAGCTAACCAGTATTTATCTGCTTATGCATATGATGCAGATTGAGTTAGGGTAGTCATGCGACATTGTTGGCCTCCGTCAAGGGTCGTGCGGGTGGGTTTGATTCGATCAAGAAATGACGGGTTGAACTTGACTAGTAGCCTATGGTTTGTTGTCCTCCGTCAAGGTCATAGGGTGCTAGGGGCAAAATATTATCGGGAATTTCAAGTGTTGAAATTTGCAATGAGATTGCATACCTTCTATGAGATAGTTGGATCCCGATACCCGCTGCGAGTAAGTGTTACTCCTGGGAGAGTTTTATACATTACAATTAGCCGATCAAGTAGGTGTCTAGAAAGTTGTTAATGAGGTTACGCCTCTAGGAAAACGAGGTTTACATTAATTAGGTTCGTGCGAAAGCACGGGGGACCTCCCTCAAAGTACCGACACTGGCCTGGCTGAAAGATTGGCGAACTTGTAGTGTGTAATTAATCCTGGCTAGTCTTTCCTTTTAGGGTTTGAAGGAAGATTTGATAAAAAGCAGTGGGAGCCATCCTGATTAGATAAAATAATAACCAATCTATTCTTGCAAGAGCGCACGCTGAGTGTTTTCTTCTCTCTCTCTCCTGGTAGCGACCATATCACGCCTTAATCAAGATAATAATACGGATTATTGACCGAACCCGCTTGTTATTCTGAGCTGGGGAACGTTGGTCCCGCTCCACCTTATAACTGTTATAAGACAGAGCAGGAAATTGGGGAATACCAGATTTTCCGTGCCGCCCAAACGAAGAGAGTGCATGATGATGCATCATCTTCGGGTGTGTTCATTATACAGAACTGTTTCTCAGTATCCTCCGCACCCTGGTATATGATACCGGATCAGGATCCCAGATATGTAATCTGTTACATAGGGCTACAAAAGAGTAGAAAAACTGAGAACGGGTGATAAGTTTCATGAGGCAGAAAACGGGGCAAGTGTTGCTGCCAAGTCTGTTGGTCACTGTCACCCTGTATTATAATACATTGATTCTGAACGAATGTTATTAGATACCGAACCTGATATACAAAATCATATCTGTCTCTTTATTAGTAAAGAAACGATAAAATTTTGTATTGTTGGATAATGTTTTGAACATTTCCTACATCAAAAGTTGATCGGTTCAGGCACGTTATCTAAAAGCATTAATGTTCTAAATCAAACTACAGTTCTTAGTATATGGAACACACACAAGAGGAAGAGTTCAGAATTGAACCATTCCTTCTTGAGGTATTGTAGACTTGGTCACATCAATGCGACCCGACTGGCTAGAGTTACATATAGATGTATATTTAAATCAGTTTGAATTTACATCTTGTGAAACTCGCCAGTCATTTCACAAAGATAAGATGACCATAGCTCCGTTTATTGGAAACAGAGAAAGAGTTATTGAACTCTTGGGATGATACATGTTGATGTATGTAGGTCCCATGTCTACACATGCCAGGAATGGTTCTTTTACTTCATTACATTCTCTGATAATCTCTCAAGATTCAGACATACGTTCCTGTTGAAACATAAGTCCGAACCTTTTGAGATATTCACAGAATATAAGTTAGAAGTAGAGAACCAATAAGGGTATAAGTATTATGTCTTTTGATGTGATCAAGGAGGAGAATACTTAAGCACGGAAATCCTGGACTATTCTAAAGGAGAATGAGATTCTCTCTCAGCATTATTCCTCCGTATACACCATAGCACGATGGTATATCGGGGTGGAGCAATCACACCCTATATGATAAGGTGTGCTCTATGATGAGTACTACTGAGTTTCCTATTTCCTTTTGGGAGTTATGCACTTAAGAAGCTGCATACCTATTGAATAGGGTTCCAATCAAATCAATTGCCTACCACTTTATATGTGATATGGAAAGGGAAGAGCCCATGTCTTAAGTTAGTTAAGATTTGGGGTTGACCGGCCTATGTCTAAACGCAAAATCCGGACAAGCTCGAGGCAAGGCCTGTAATATAGAACTGGAAATGTTCCAGCTATACAAACTGCATCAGATGATTTGATAGAGCCAAAGGATTCAGTAGATACCAACGAACCTCAGCCTCTCCGCCGATCTAGTAGGGTTCCTCACCCACCTGAGAGATACTTCGGTTTCTCTATGACAGTGGGAGCGAGGATTGCATCATGAGATGATGACCCAACTAGTTTCGAGCTGGCCATCAGGAGTGTGACTCTGTAAGAATGGCTGGATGCTTAGTGATCTGAGATGGAATCCTTATACACCAGCAAAGTATGGACTTTAGCTGCTATATCTGAAGGGTTAAATCCCCATCAGGAGCAAGTATATCTTGAGAAGATTACTTGGTGTACATGGAAAAGTTGAGACTTTCAAAGCTAGACTTGTTAAAAGTTTGCATCATTGACCAGGTACGGATAATGATGAAACCTTTTTCAAGTAACTATGCTTAAGTCCATCCAGATCCTACTTGCCACGGCTACATACCATGACTACGATATCTGGTGGTTGGGTGTCATGACAGCTTTTCTAAATGATGTTTAGAAGAGAGTGTCTATAAGTACACAGCCAGAGGGCTTCGTAGACAGTGGGAGCAGCGGAAACGTGTTCAAGGTGCTTTATAGGATAAAGCAGGCATCGCAGAGTTGGAACATCTGTTTTGATGAAGAAGTCAAAGAAGTTGACATCATCAAAATGGTAGATGAACCTTGTATAAACAAGAAGGTAGTAGGGAGTATGGTGACGATCCTCGTAGAGTACGTGGATGACATACTCTTGATAGGGAAGGAGTTTCCTATGCTACGCTCGATCAATCTCCGCTTATCACAATGATTCTCCATATAGGATCAAAGTGATACCTCCTAAATCCTGGGTTTTTAGATCTATGAGATAGATCTAATTGGATGTTAGGACTCTCACTAGTTGTAGTGAGACGGTATCAACCGATCCTGGGGAGAATCACTGGAAGTGTTCCAGGGTGATAAAGACGACTGAATGTCAGTCACAGGCATTGTCTTTACCCTCAGAAAAGGGACGGTATGTTGGAAGAGTTCCAAGCTAGATACCGTGACATACTAGACGATAAAGGCACGATACATCGCTACTTAAGATGCTACCAAAGAGGCTGTTTGGGTGTATATTGGTTCATGAGATGAACTATGTTCCTCCCATTGTGTGACAATGGAGTTGTGGCTTATGCCAAGGAACGCCGGTCCCATCAGTGATCCAGACATATTCTAAGGCAGTATCACTTGATCATGGAGATGGTTGATCTCCAGGATGATCGAGGTTTGGAGAGTAGACTCAGAGGACAACATAACGGATCCACTCACAAAGGCCTGTTCCCAGAGAGAGACTTTTATGGGATGGTTGAATATGAGATACTACAACCACTGCTATCAGATGGCCCTAGTGCAAGTGGGAGATTGTTAGTTATATATATGCCCTAGAGGCCATTACTGTACATAGGATGTATATTGTAGTGGATGCTGGGACATATATAGGGAGGACTTTCTTGCTCGACATGATAGTATGCTATCTGGTTGAACTTTACCTTAACGTGTATGCTGATTGTCTCTCTGTTACATGTTGGTAAAGCCCTTAGGATGTGTACTTGACTACCTGGACTATGATGCGGATCATACTAGTGGGGACATGGTAGTCCATAAGTACATCCTTCAAAGTCCCTAGTCATGGGTGTATCGAGACAGGGCATCGATATACCAGAGTTGACTAGCGTGTACCTTCTCGACCCATACAGATGGGCGATGGATGATCCCATATCCATCGGTGTTTGACATCAGAGATGATATACGGGTGCTCAGTAGAGACTGGGTACACTGGACGGACTCGCCGAGAACTCCCAGATGGTATTATACCTCACGTTAGATGGCAGTTCTCTGGTGACACTGGTACAGAGTAGTCTGTTGACCCGAGATCGTCATAGAGTCTTGTGTGGTTCCCACTGTGCTTTGATTTCCATCTTACCACGTCCAAGAGGGCGTGCAAAACGGTGGTTTTTGGGTACAGTCCCGAGTCACATGGAGGCAATGAGCGATAGGAGGGGATTCGTCTCTCCCGGTATAGGGAGTTGATGTTGCGCTGTGTTCGATTGGCTATAATAGGAAATCCCTGGCCAGGGTTGCTGAGATTTACTGGTAAGTGTTACCAGTAGTTTCTCGAAGTGTTATAGACCTCATATCGACACGACTTATCGAGCTATTGGGGTCTGACGTTTACCACCCCTAGGCAAGATATGCGACATATCAGACGATCAGACCGGACTGCACGGTAGTGTTACTGGTTGGATTCACTGGAGTGTGAGCGGGCTTGCTCGTCGATCTTCAGATCGCTCAATACCCGGGTGGCCGTTACGTTTAGCAGACCGCTTGCGGCTTGTGGGTGTTTGATATGATCATCACCTGCTGCCGGCGTATTGACGAGTCTTTAGAGTCCTACACAGAGGTTTCCTAGCTCAAGCGAAACGAAATAGGAGCGCATATGAGATATGTGCGGGACCGAGAATAATACCAGTATGTGATACTGTATTCGATTCTCACGATGTGACATTGATCGGTTATATGCGATATAGCCGGGTTATCGGATCAAGTGTTGATTCGATAAGTTGTTACTAATGATGCTAGTCGGTTATATGCGATATGACCGGATCGTTAAATCAAGTGTTGATTTAATGATTTAATGCATAATTATATATTTGATATATTACTTCGCATTAACTAGTATTGGTTCACTTTAAATGGATTTTCTCACTCGGTTGCGCACATTGTATATGTGATATACTTTTGTGCGCTTGATTGTATCATGTTTGATGATACATGTTTACTTGAGTTTGTGTAAAGATTAAACCATGGTTATTTAAATGGTTAGGGTTTTGTTTTTCATATCTATTTATTCATTTATTTATTTATTTTCTTTTTGGAAAAAGAAATGAGAAGAATGGTGGCTTTCTTTGTTTGTAGTTGAAGATTCATGAACCTTTGACTTTGTCCACCATTCTTATCTCATGCTTAACCTAAACATTTGATTTAACCCTAGTTTAATCTCTACACTTAACCATGGTTTGCTTATGATAAGAATTGATTTTCTTTTCTATTTTAATTTTTCTTATCATAACATTTCTTCTTCTTCTTCCTTGAACTCAAGAAGAAAAAGCTTTCTTCATCAATGGTGAATTGAGCAAACAAGTGAGAAATCCAAATCTAAAGTCTACCCACTTCCTATTTCTTCATCCTCTACCTCTTGCCAAGTAGTAGAGTGTGTTTCCTTCATAAGTTTTTGGACTTAGTGAAGTTGGAGCTTGATTTAGCGATGCCTCGACGTAGATCATCTTCGGCATGGACATCGACGACCTAGCTCTCTTTTCATCCGACGAAGCCGACCCTAGAGCCCGGATTCCTTTTGGACAGCGGAGACGACTTCATTGCGGAGCTATGGAGGTGGAGCACCGGATCTACAAAGGTTGTATTTCCGTATCTTGTAGTTAAGTGTTAACTAGTTAGCTTTTTCGCCTAATTTACTAGCAAACGATCCATAGTTTAGGGTTTCTCGGCACGTTAAAATTTGAAATTGGCATGTTCGATGCCTTGTGAGACCTCTCTAGTGTGCCTAGGAACCCTACACGCCCTTTATGAGGTTACTCAGACGTGTCGATTTGCACTAGAAGATTGAGCCGCTGATAGTGGCCAGCCAGATTTTGATGACCGTTGATATATTGCCTATTCATGATGATTAAGGCACAGTTCAGCGTGCAGAAGAGTAAGCCCGTTATTGCTGCGAACGACGAGATATCTCCCCAGACGTTGGAGCTATTGCAGTACGAGTTGTACTAAGAGATGATAGAAGGTTGCTAGTCACCGAGGATTAATGACCAGGACATGTGGTTCGTTCGCTACCCCGATGCGAGGTCATCAGATAGATTGATTCCAGCTAGAGACGACATCACGCGGAGACGTTAGGAGTCGACAGAGACGATCGTATATCGGAAACCTATTATTCCAAGTTTAAAGTATTCGGAAAGACATGCAAGCAATTCTATAGACCGTCTAGAAGAATGAAACCCTAACTTGACTTAATGATCGTGTGAAAGCCTTTGAACCTTCGGGTTTGCGGCAGTTCTACGGCGCCATTAGTGAGGCTTGGGTTTGCCCTTCTACGGCTGGACCACCGATACTGTGGTATGTACTCGATACTATTAAACTGTGCTCAAGAGGTTGAGCTCTTGGGGGATTATGAGGTTTTGACGACTCGATCGGATGGTTCGACTTAATTCGGATGCTAGGTGGTGAGATGCATTTCTTGGGAGACTCCCGATACGAGGATAGCCGTTGGAGCTCAGTCCATGCAGCCACGACGAGACGAGTCCGAAGCGGTCGACATTAGAGAAAAATGGAGTAAGAGGTTCGTATAAGATCTGGATATGATGACGTTCCCCTCCGCCGACATCAGAGATGCGATGCGCATGCCGAGGCAGAGTACTGGATATACCTTCCAGAAGGAGTCGCGATGGGTATGCAGCCGTTCCGGAGCAAGATGCAGATATAAGAAAGGACGATGACTTCCGGACAGTTGGCAGAGACGAAGCATGGAGGAGACCATGAGCAGGATTCCTTCCAGGACACTGCTGCAATGATACTTGCACCCAGGATCAGATGTGTCACGTATATTCAGAGAACCAGAGGCCGACGCCAGTGATATGCTGTCTTACGAGTGGTCGCGATGATTGACCGGGAGATGACAAGAGACGTGCCAGAACGGGATCATCCCCGTTAGCACACCTGGCAAGGCCGATGAGCCGATGGACTGAGAGATTGGTAATTCCCAGTGAAGACCTTGACCTAGGAGTGGTCATTGTTATGCACACCAGCAGGCCAGAGTTCATGATCATCGACGAGACGTCCCACTAGTGACCGCGAAAGTTGGCCCGAGATTCTTAGAGGATGCGCTTGAGCGGTACTATGCCGCCATTATTGATTTCGATGTTTTGGGTGATTTATTCGAATGATTTGATTTTGATGATTGAGGATTTACGATCTTTGCACAGTGTTGCACTTGATATCGCTTTCGTGCTTGGGTTTCACATGTTTGTGATTTTACGGTTTTAGACATTTGAGTTGATTTTGTGCGTATGCACGCACACGATTTGGTTCCTGCACTCAGTATAGTTTATATATGCTTGCAGTGCAGTGATACGCCTTTTGTGCACTTAGATGCATTGGACTTTGATTTCGATGGTGGTGTTCGATATTGTTTTGTGCACCTTATGCACCTGATTTGATTTTGCGAATGTTCGGCACTTGATATTGGATTTCATGATTTCGTGCACGATGGATGCACCTGATTTGGATTTTCGCGCATGTTGGGCGCATGTTTTGAAGTGTGATTTTGGTGCACACCAGATGCACTAAATCGATATTTTTCATGCATGTTAGATGCACCTGATTTTGCTGTCAGGCACACATGTTGCCTACGACAAATATTTCGTGCACACCCGATGCACTTAGATGTTGTTTCTGTGCATATGTATGGCAGATATTTGGATGTTGATTTTCGTGCGCACCAGACGGGCGTAGTATTCATACGCATATTTTGGGATTGATTTTTCTTATAGAGCAGTACGTTTTTATGATATTGCTATGTGTTTTCGTATTGAGCAGGGCTAGTCAGAGGACAGTACCTGAATATATTTTACATGTATAGTTTCGAGTTATATCATATTGGTTTTGCTTTGGATTTGGTATTGATGTCTTCCCCATGACTCCGATGATTGCGGGATGCTTGACGGAGTTCTGATTTGAGTTATATGCTCATTTTTTTCATGTGCATGCGTTGCGCTACGATTTGTTTTATGTATTTATGATTTCGGAGCCCCGGCGATATGATGGTTTTGGCTGAAATATTTTAGTATTTGGGGGAAGTTTTAATTTAAATTCGGGGACCGAATTTCTTTAAGGGGGGAAAATTGGAACGTTTTGAAAATCGTTTCGGTGAAATTTCGAAAAAACGGTAAAATAAGCGGGTTTTCTGTAAAAAGTCAAAATATAAATATTTTTATTATAAAATTAAATATACATATTCTAGCTATGAAATTGCTAGTATTTGGTGTTTATTGAGCCACTGGTGAAATTTCAAAATTTCCGAAAAAAAAAAATTTTTAATATTATTTTAAGCCGTCACTAATACATTTAATTAGGGAAAATTACAAACTGGAATGGGTTGAAACATATTTTGTGCATCATATTAAATTAAGAAAAATTTTAATATGTGTTGTTTTGAAACAAAATGAATCTACCAAACGGTGTTAGAAATTATTGAAGAAAAAAGGCTTTTTGGTGAAATTAGCGAAAGCTTGCAATTTGGTAACTTGAGAGGGTCTTTTTGCACAAAATTTCCTTGCAAACTTTCACAAATCCTCACCCCAACCCCTTGGCCGAGCCCACCATGGCAGCAGCCCAAATTTTTCCTCTCCAATTTTGCTTCTTCAACTCATTTTAAAGTTGTTGGAATTGAAATATTTAATGTATTATATTGAGGTATGGGTTTTAAGTGATTGGATGGGCTTTGACTTAGACTTTTTCACACAAATCCCTTACTCTTTCCCTCCTAAACCTGCTGGCCGAAACAGCCTTTCCCCCCCCCTCCTTGTTCCATCTCTTCTCACATCAATTTCTTCACACAATTCAAATGAAAAATCTACAATTTCTTCTCAAATTCTAAGCAAATCCTCATGCTATTCCCTTCTTAAGCCAAAATTGCTTTTAAGTATGGAGAATGATAGTGTCTATGGAGGCTAGGGAAACCTAGGATTTCAATCTTGGGATGTAAATCTCTAACCTAATGTTTAAATTGTAGTTTGTATATGCTAATTTAGATATTAGAAGTGTTAAATTAGTTGTGGTGGCTTACTTTAGGAAAATCAAGAGAAGGGTTAAATTAAAGTTATGATTGTGATAATTTATTCATGGTTGTGTGATGTATTCTAGCATCTTATGATATGCAAAACCTAATCTTGTAGCTAATTTGCAAATTGTTATATTTATATTTTCCAAATTGTGATAATTATGCTAAATTGCTAACTAGGTTTAGAAATTTAATTAAAATGTAGGATTAAAATCTAGATAGGCTTTTTAGCACATCATTAAGATTTCCATGTGTGGTTTAACCATTTAAAATATGCAAAACCAAGCTTAATTGTTAAATTATGAATTTCTCTTTAAAAATTGTTAAAATTGGTTGTTTTTGCAAACTTGAATTTTGGGTTAATGATAATTAGTGAGATTAAAAATATGAAAATGGTGTATATGACCTGGTTTTGATACTTAGTGAATAATATGGCAATTAGTTGGGTTAAAATATAAAGTTTCGAATTAAAACGGTAATTAAGTGTTTTCTAGGTTTTGTGAAATAAATCGATTTGAGCAAATTAAGGTTTTTATGAATTGCACCATATTTTCAATTAAATTCTAGTGCGTTATGATCGCGTGATTGGTATTGGGTTTTTCTCGATTGGTTGACGTTTGTACATCGATATCGAGGGTTGGTTTGGCTATTTGGCATGCGTAGGCGATAGGTTTTGACCTATGCGTGATACGCGTGCCGATTTGGTTTTCGTGTGCCGTTTCGATTTCGAATTTGATTTTAATGCGATACGATGCGTTATGATATGTAGGCACTCCATGTGGACTTTGAGACGACAAGCAAGCGCATGGCGACATCAGCACCGGCGAGCGAGGACCAGGTGAGTAGATTTATATCTACGGGGAGAAGTCGGGTGGATGGCGTATAGCACCCCCACAGTCCGTGGTGGTGTATACGGATGCGTATACACACCAATGATTATTATATGTTATTTGGGATTAATAACGATATTTAGGATGGATATTGATGTGTTGGATTATTTTAGTGTTGCGAACCCTAGGGTAGTTTTGCACTACACATACACACATTCATACTTGCATACATTCCTATTTATATGTGCTCATGGGATTCTTAATAGTTATGTGATCACATGGGTATAGGACTATGTGTTCACATACGGATTTGAGAATGATACTTGGGATTGAGCTGAGTCGTTGAGATTTGTTTGTGGTTGTGATATCGGTGATATGGCAGGATTCGTACTTGAGGTACGTCCTGGTGTTATAGCGGATCTTGGGGCGGCGATACGGGTGAATAGTGTTATAAATAAAATGGTCGACATATGATCGTGATATAAGATATGATATGCTAGGATATTGATACTAGGCCGTATTGGGCGATGTATACCCTTTGATGATGATATGTGCTAATGATATCGGTTTGTACGAGATTGTCGATCAGTAGTCAGATCATGACTATATTGATGATATTAGTATTGTATTAGACATAGGTTAGTACCTTACACTATAATCTTTGATAAAGAGGATACCGGATGAATAGTGTCATGAATATGATTTTGACCCGTACCCAGATCTGGGGATGCCGTACGACGGATTTACGTACGAGCTATATCTTGATGATTGATCCGCACTCTTGACTTGGGATGTCTGATTGTAGATATGGTATCGGATATGATATTATTGAGGCGGGATCACCGACTGTATATATACAGGTATGTATATGTATCGACTCAGATGATAGGCGGCTTCCTTACCTGTAGTTCAGCTTGTTAGTTCAGCCGTATAGTTTAGTGTAGTTGTTAGATTAGATTAGACTCCTACCTATTTCAAAACTAGCGGATCGTGGATATTTTATAAGATAGGTCAAGGGATCTACGGATATTTCAAAAGACGTATCCTTTCTTAAAAACCACCGTAGCCCCTATTTTCAAAACCCCGCGATTCGTGTTATTTCAAATGGCACCATTGTTTAATATTTAGCTCCCGCTCATTTTGGTTGCTCGCTCCGCATCGCATATTTATATTGTAATCTCTTATTGCATTGTTGATATCATACTGTTAGGACACCGGCACCATTACCGATGATGCGTATGTACCACGTACACTTGCTTGCCGGCTCACACACATCTTCATCGGTAATTGCCATGTCACGCACACCTTAGAAAATATTATTGCCTAATGTAGCTTGTTAACTAGTAGTTTTGACATGATGATTAGTTGCTTGCATTATATGCTAGTTTAAACATTGTAGTTATTACTTGTCACTTCGTGCATATTGTTATTCATTATATGCCGTATTCATGGATGCTTATGCTTATATTCATGGTTTTACATGCTTTTAATGATTCGGATTTCTATGAGATTTTCTGGATTTGGGGGAAAACCGCAAAACTTGTATAAGCTTCTTCTTTCTCTTTTAAATAAAAAGTGCGGTTTTCCCATGATGTATGAGTCGTCCACCATGAGTTTGCTGATGGATTTCGAGACCCGATTCGAGGAGACGGATGAACCGTTTCGGGTACATGGTGGACCCGGTAAGGTACCCCGGGGAAAGAAGCGCGTGATGATGACGATGTGAGCCTGGCAGGGGAGCACTACCTACCGGTGATTTTACCCGACGCGTCGGATATCCGGAGGATACCGTCGTGGTCTTGAGATGGATGGTAGGGGCCGGTCTGGACTGACGGCGCCCTAGATAGTGAGATTGACTTACAGAGATTTTGAGATATTGAGGTACAGAGATTGCGACACAGAGATATCGAGAGATTTGGATACTTTTTTTGTGTCGATGCTAGGCACTGTTTATGTTGATTTCATTTATGATACCTCATTTTTAAAAAAAGGATACAGAAATCTCACTAATTTATGACAGCAGTTTTCATCAGTACATGCATTATGTTTCATGCATTCATACATCATCCATATGATATATTGCTACCTGAGGCACTGACACGGGCACATGGGATTACACTCGGGTTAGATATTTACCCTAGTCACTGTTATAGGCTGCATGTTATATATTTTAGGGTATATTATGATCGTTGACCTAGGTTTGCGTTGTTCATGCGGTTTCTGTTTATAGATGTTTTTCTATTCACGAGTTGGCAACTCACCCCCGTTGTGCCCCAGTTTCTTGCAGGTTTCGCCGTACAGGTTTCCTTACGGCTTTGCGGGTACAGTTTCATTCGGGTGACTTGCTAGTAGCTGGGTTTATTTGTATCGTACCCATCATTATAAGTTGTATATTATTACTCTGTTGTATCTAGAAGTTCCATCAACCAAACATGTATTTATTTTGAGATAGAGACCAGTGATGTTATTCCTTCGACCTTAGAGTCGCGCGTTATATTTCTGCGGTTTTCTTGTGGTTTTGAGTTTCCTTTTGAATTTTGATCCTCGCCGTTGGCGTTGTATATTATATTGCTTGTGTGGTTGTGACCGTCGATTGATGAAGAGCTAGCTCCCGCTTGGGGATGCCATTTTATTGATTTCGTATACTATTCATGTTGTATCTCGTTTGGGGGCCAGTATTTACAGAGGAGACTCTGCCGAAATTTTCAGTAAATTTTGATGTTCTTAAAAACCGCATAATTCGGCTTATGCTATTAAAACTACTTGTTTTAAATTGGTTTTCCTTCACTCTACTACTTTTCTTGTTTTGGATTTCTGGGTTTTCGGCTTACTTAGATTACGTACGCCTCGAGTCGTTTCGTAGTTTAAGTGCCGGTCATGTTCCATCTTTCGGGACGAGACAAAGTTGGTATCAGAGCGTTAGGTTTTACCTTCGGAGCATTGGATGACCCTTGGTTGATGGAATAGGTGACTAAAGTAGAGTGACGTACCGTGGGTATGTTCCGCGGCATACCGTGGGAGGGATTGGGGTTGGGTTTGGCTCTATAGGTGTCTGCTGCTACCTTTAGACTCATGACATGTATACTTTTATTTAATTGTTGTTGTAGAAAAATCTGGAGCTAAATACATGTTTCTCGTATTTTAAACCTTCACGACACGCGTGATACATGTGTGGGTTTGGGGTTTCTGCGTATCGCGACGCGTCGGGGTAGTTTCAGGCGCGTGATCACACGTTTTAGCGTATCGCGCACACACGCGCTTGGTTTGCAACACGGGTTTCTAGTTTGACCGTAATATCACGTTTTTGTGGATTTAAGCTTATATGTGATATATTGTGTGATTCTAGGTTCGCAGGCGAGTGAGACGGACGCTGCGAAGAAGGGGAAGCAAGTCATCGGCTACACTTAGCGCGAGACTTCGGTGAGTAGATTTAACATCTACAGGGATATCGCCCGCATGGCGTTATGCTTCAGGGCTGATAGGACCTTATAGCTATATGTTGCATTTACCCCCATTGACTGTCATGGATACTGTTGTTGCATACTGCATTCCCTGCTATATGTAAGTAAACATAGAATTGATAGAATACCGCACTATTACTAACAGTTCATGTTGCACGAGCACTAATCTCCATGTTACACACACACCGTTAGTAATTGCCATGACACACTCACTGTAGAATTGCCATGATTATATTGCTGTAGTTCATTTCACATATGATTCGATATGATTTTCATAGACATTGGGAGCCGCATGATGTCTTTAAAAACGTGAACTATTTTAAAAGCGATTTCCCCTTGTACCTATATTATGGCTTGATGTACATAGCACATCGCATTTGATTTACTTATTGGTGTTGGATTTCTATGTGATTTCTGGTTTTGAGGACCGTGGGATTATTTAAGAAACGATGCACTATTTGGAAAATCCGGTTCCTCGTGATATGATATTTTGGTGCGTCCACCACGCGTTTTCTCGATGCTGAGACGTGTGCTTGAAACCCGATTCGAGGTGTTGGATGATCCATTTGAGGGTTCGTGGTGGACCCGGTATGGTTCCCCTCGGCAAGATGATCGATGGACTTTCCCGATTGAGCCTGGAGGTGGGCGAGTACCTACCGGTGATTGGTTGGACCTGGCGGTTATCCGGAATATACCGACCAGAGTCGAGAGATGGATGCGGGATGATCCGAACTGCCGGGGCCGAGGGCCGATACCGCAGACGGAGCCGGTGGGCTGATCCGGACTTACGGAGCCCGATATATGAGGATTTACGTGTCGATGCTGGACACGAATATTTTATGATATTTGGGTGCCGATGTTGGGCACTTGTAATTCTCAGAGATTTACAGGATTTGAGGGCCGAGGAGAGTGCCGGCGCCTGAGTTTATTTGGGATTTGGGGTGCAGTTTTGGGCACCGATTACCTTTCCATGTTGATATTCCGTGTAAATGTTATTTATCCCATGCTCAGCATTGATTATCATGTATCTCATCCTGTAGTTATTTTACTTGACAGAGCATTTGCATGATTATTGCACCTACTGCTTGTCGCATATAGATCTTATTTGCTGGCATTTGATAGAGTAGCGCAGTACGTGCATGCTCGCGATTACCTTTATATGTTATCTGTATTCACAAGTTGGCAACTCACCCCCGTTGTGCCACTGTATTTGCAGGTTGCCCCTCAGAGTAGTCGCGGCAGGCTGCCTTTTTGCATCTTTTGGCTACAGATACCACTACAGTTGGTGCGAAAGCTGTTTTGCTTTTAGGTGGGTTGTGGTATCTGATTACTTTTATTGTACCCCTTTTGTATCTAGTATTCTCCCTCTACCATATATGTATTGGACTTAGATACAATGTGAGGACGATGATGTATATTTTGTATTCTGGTGTCGAGCTCGTGGGAGCCGACTGTTTTTATATGCAGTTGATTATTCTGTGATGTTTACTTATTGCTCATTCTTCGCTACAGCGTCGTATATTACTCTTGTAATGATGGTTTCCGCCGTTGGGCGTGATTGCTCCCGTTTGGAAATGTTTTGTTTCATTATATCTCATTTTCACTCATATCCTGTTTTATACCCGATTTTAGGGTTACTTTTACAAAAGAAAAGCTGCCAAAATTATTTAAATCATGACGTAACATTAGAAGAACTTATTGAACTATTTAAGCTTTTCTAAATGTTTTAACTAAATGTTTTCAACACTAGCTACTTTTATATGGTTTTGATTTTTGGGTTCGGCTTACTTAGTCGCGTTACGCCTGCGTGGTTAAGTGCCGGTCACGAGTCGAAATATTCGGGTCGTGACAACTGAAGAAAATTGGTACCATGATGTTACTGTAGCGCCGCGGAACCGCGGCAAAAACCCCATTTTGGCCGCGGTTCCGCCGCCGAACAGTGGCTTCACTGCACCAAATTTCTTCAGTGGGTCTCTGTCTTGAAAATGGGGTTTTTGGTATATTCTTTTTGGGCCCAGATTTTCTTTGAGTGCTACAGTAGTGCTTGGGGCCCACTACGGTAAATTTGATCGATCAAAAATTTTAAACATGTTAGTTCACAGTATTTACATTACATCTGCGACCATGAATGTCACTTGATCGGTAAATCCTGTCTATCTGCTATAGCCCTTTTAGACGGATTTGCGAACGTGACATTCACGTTGATGTTCTGTGTTGTGCTGTGATATTGTGGATTGGTCATGGGGGATAGCCTGGATGCAATGGTAGTATAGTTTGGTTGTTTATGTATATTTGATATTGCGGGACGAGCGTCCGACATGTGGACTGCCGTCACTGCCAGTTTGTATTTTATTCTTTTGGGGCACGACCGGGCTGAGGTCGATGTACCCGTTGTATGTATATTTTATTTTCTGTACTAGGATTACCCCGCGGAGGGGTGAACGGATAGCCGGGTTCTAGAGGGCAACGGGCCCGCATCTCATGGCATTGAGACGGAGGGGGCTGCACTCTAGAATTGGCGGGCTATTCGCCGCACTCGTAGGGGGCACAGGTTGACCCAAGGAAGGGTGCCCAAGTTACCGGATTCCGTGAAGTGCTGGGTGGTCCATTCACGTTGCTGAAGGGGGCTGTCTCGCTTCAGGTTTTGGCGGGTAACTTTCCGCGCCCGTAGGGGTCTAGGATTTCATTGCATAGGCTATCCACACGACCAGGGAAATGTCGGGTTTCAATAGCGGCTCTATGAAACCCGGGGATCCCAGATATCTGTATTGTTCTGTGATGCTTATTGCATTTCTGTGATGTTACATTTTATCATGCCTTGAGCGAATATTATATATTGATATATATACTAGTAGATGATGTATATGTTTTGCATCCGCGCTAGTCCAGTCCCCGCTCTGTCGTTAGTTAAGTAACCTAACGGGTGATGACGGGACCCAGTGGCGAATGCGGATGGCATATACGTACATCATTATTTTCGTTCTTTAATTGTGTGATCAATTGATGGGACTGCGTTGATTCGGATCATTTCAAGGTAAACAAACCTATTCTGATGTTGTTGGAACATTTTTCAAAAAACTGTTATTGGAAGGACGTTCTCTTTTGTTCTGCACAGTGGTATTCGGTTATGAATATCCAGCACTTCAGTCGACGAGGCAAGGGCCGAGATCCCTTCACCGGGAGTGACCCCTTGGACAGAAGTTTGCGTCAGGGCAATAACTTCACTATAGCCGATTACTTTTGCTTTGCATCGTGGTATTCAGTTGGAATATCCTGCACCACATTCTACGGGGAAAGAGCCGAGATCCCTTCACCGGGAGTGACCTCTTTAGCAAAAGTTTTCGTCACTATATTTTTATAAAAAGCTATACGGTTCCTTCAACGATATCAAGTTCATTACGTTAAAGGTTTTCGCCAGAAACCATTCGTAGCCCTCTGTCGTTTCATATAGATAGTCAATAGTATTCAAGCTGTGTTTGTTGGCCAAAGTCAAGGCATAGTGATTGGTAGCTGTTGGGTATTCATATGCAGCATAGATAGATGCGTTGGTTTGGGACAGTCGTACTGCCTTGTTGGCCAAAGTCAAGGGTAGGTACCGGTGGGTTCAAATTAACCTGGAGAATGACGGGTAGAACTTGACATGTGACTTATGATTTGTTGTCCAAAGTAAAGGTCATAAGAACATGGGGTAAAAATCACATCGGGAGTTTCCAAAGAAACTGAAACTTGCCAGATATGTGCATACCTTCTGGAGTGTGATAATGTGAGCGGATTACGTCACGTTATCATGCGATGATAGTTGGATCTCGATTCTCACTGATGATTTGGTTTACTCCTCGGGTGATCCCGACTAATTCTTCTTTCAGGTTTGGAGGAGAATTTGACGTTACAGTGGAAGGTTTCCTGATTAGATAAAGTGATAACCATTCTGATCTAGGTTAGAGTGCACGCTGAGTGTTTCTTTTCTCTCTCTCTTTGGCAGCGACCATGACCCGACCTTTGACTATGACTCAGTGACCAAGATTAACCGAACCTTCTTAAAACACTGACTTTTAGATTGTCAGAGTTGCATACCTCATTGGCACTCCTACTTTTACCCTTTTCTCCAGGACACCCCGTATTACTACGAACGTTCACTTCCATTGGATAAAACCATCGTATGGTTATATACGAACTCGAAGGAAACTATTCGAGGATGGTTTCCGGTTCTGGAGAAAACGAATAGGACTATTCAGCTGTCTTTTCCTTTTACCTTCTCTCAGGTTGCGAGTGCCCCTTAGATTAGGGGATATTACACCTATTACGCAAATTAGATAGTCTTCTTCCAAACCATAGGCAGGTGCCGACCGGTAGGGAATGAAGAAAACCAATTAGCCTAACTAAGCTGTACAAAAGGTATTAAGTAAAGACAAATAAAGGGATTAGAAGGAGGGTAATGTAAATTGCGACTGCTATTCACGACCAAACCAAGTATTTCATTTCCACTCCCACTTCACCTTTCTATTTCTCCAGAACACTCCGTATCACTACGAAGATCCACAGTTTATTGGATACTCCATCGTATGGTTATATACGAACTCGAAAGGAACTTGTTCCAATACAGGGATGGATTCTGGTTCAGGAGAAATAGGAATGAGGTTTCATTCAGTTGTCTTTTATCTTTACCTTCTCTCGCAGTGCGAGTGCTCCTAGGATTAGGACAGTACACCCATTATGCTTATTGGATAGTCTTCTTCCAAACCATAGGCTGGTGCCGAACGGTAGGGAAGGAAGAAAACCATTTAGCCTAAAGGGGTGTACAGAAGGTAATGACGAAATACATATAAAGGGATTTGGAGAGATGGCAAATAATTATACAGTTACAGTTGTGAATTTGATAATGGAAGAGGCATCACTAGGAATACCCGGATACCCCTACGAAACATTTTCAATGTTTCAGTTTCACTGTGTGCTGTTAAAAGAAAACATATTTCCCAATTAGCCCTTGCTCCAGGTTATGTATTTTCCAGGTATGATTCTCACATCTGTATGGTTTTACAGATGATGAGTGGGAGTAAGTTATTGGGAATTAGGTGATCATCCTCATTATATCGGAATTCGTTGTAATTGGTGATGTTTGAGGAAATCGCTTGGGTTGTTTGCCGGACGGCAAATATTTGGTTTTGAATATCCGTTGTTATGCACCAATTTCAAATTGATATATCTGTACGTCTATTGTTATATAGTCAGATATACCTTTTTGAAATTATGTCTATGACATTTACCTATATCAGTGGATGGTTAGGTAAGGAGCATTAAACAGCAGCGTAATTCTTCTTAACCATAAGTACAGTTTTCGACCCACGACACACAGGAAATGGGTTATTAGACTCAGGGGACTTATACAGAGTATTGTATGTTGTCCAGTGTCCATTATGACAGAGGGGTTGGTCTTCGTACTATATTCTGTTTACCTGTGACTTCTCTGGTTCTTAGACATGTGTTTCGTAGAAACACAGGGTCCAAGTTTTGAGAAGTTATTGGTATGTGGATAAAGTAGAAAACCAGGTGTTGCAAGTATCGGGATTCTTCAAGGTGATCGAAGATGTAGATACTTGTGTATGGTATTCAGTTGATAGTAATGATTAAGAGAATTTGCTTCTCTTTCAGGTTACTCATAATTGGAAGTATTCCTAAGTTGAATAACGCTGATAGGCCTCCTTCCATTTAGTTGACATGCACTGGAGACAGCTGCATGATTTGAATCTGGTTCAATTAAATCAGTGCCTCTGTTTCTATATTGGATATAGAACGGTTCATATCTTAACGATGTTAAGGTACGGGGAGTTGTCCAGCTTTTGCTTAAAACCAGACTCTGGATAACTCAAGGCACGTTTCTGTAATGGCTGTTTGTGGGTTGACCCAGGCTATGATGAGGGTTGACTTTCTACCATCTGGAAGATCAATAATGATATTGTTCTTGACTCGCCCCAGTTTTAAAAATGGAATTTTTGTTTTCAGAAACAGTAGTGGGAGTATGGTAGAACTGGAACTGATTCTACAACCGCAAACGATTACTGAAGATTTGATAAGAACCTAAAGATTCAATCTGGTTTGACATTCCATTAGCCACTCTCCAGATAAGGTGGGTAACCTCAGGAACCCGAGAGGTACTTCGGTATGCTCAAGGAAGGTGGCAGGGAGGTTCTTGTTTACCAAGACTTGCCATTGCTGTTGTTCCAGACTGTGAAACCCGGCAGGAGGATGAGTATAGCGTCGTTCTAAGCTGGCTTTAGAAGTGCACGTGTATATGACTCTGCCAGAGGGTTGTCGTAGTCAGTGGGAGCAGCGGAAGCATTGTGGACAAGTGGCTTATGTCTTTTTATAGACTAAAGCAGATATAACGGAAATAGATCATCTATTTCTGATGTGACAGTCATACGTTTGACTTCATCAGAATAGGGGATGGATCTGCTAAGAAGGTTGTAGGGTGTGATGTTCTAGTATTTGGATGACATACACAGAGTAGGAAGTGAAATTCCTATACTACGGTCGGTTAAACTTTGGTTGTCACACAGTGGTTTCTCCACATAAGGAATTAGATTTTATATCAGACATTCTGGTTACTAGATCTATGGTTTTAGATCTAGATTTGGGAAGTGTCCCAATCTGGGTACTTAGACAGCATTCTAAAGGTGTTTTAGAATGGATGACTCCTGGCACGGCAGTGTACCTACAGGTAATGGAGTCACCCTCTCTAAACGTGTCTTACAGACTAAAGGGGAGAGGGATGTGCATACTTGGCAGATCACTTGCTTAGGCAATTGAGTCAATCATGATATGTCAAGTACCACACCAGATGTTATTTTTGCACGAAATGCAGTAAGTAGATATTAATCCAATCCTTGAGAAACGATCGGAAGCAGTTTTAGAACATAAGTTGATGTTCTAGGGAAATAATAACGGCAGCTTCCTTTAGGAGACGGTTATCATTCCAGTCTTCCAAGGTGACCTTGATGACAGAGTGACTGCCAGAGTTATAGTTCTCCCTCTGAAGAGGGGCAGTATTTTGGACAGGTGGTCCATGCGGATACTGAGGGAGGCATGGCACAGGATACTGACTATGTTCAGTTGACGATACAGTCTAAGAAGTTTGGATTTGGAGTTCACTTATGAACTAGGTCCCATCAGACAAACAAACATATTCTAAGACAAGTATTGCTCATTTCGGGAAATGGGTTTCTCCGCGAACTTGAGATAAAGAGAGACATAGAAAGAAACATCACAGCGGATCCACTCACTGAGGCTATTCCTCGAACGCAATAGTTTCGCAAACGAGCTTTGTGAGACTGACTAGTAGAGGAGTTGGGCGTTCGGTATCACACGGGCTGTGAGTATGCGACATCGCAATAATTAGCCTTGAGTGCAAGTGGGAGATTGTTGGAGATAGTGCCCTCAGAGTCAATTATTGGATCATAGGTACGTGATTGCAATGATTGAGGGAGGACCTATACCGGTAGGACAGTCTTACTCAAGATGATAGTATGCTATCTGGTTTATCTTTATCATCGTGTACTGTTTTAGGTGACCTTACAGGTCGATATTACACGTTGATAGAGCCCCTAGGATTCTTGCTCGACTGCCAGCAGTATGAGGGCGATCATATACGTGGGAGCTGGGGTCTATAAGCACATCCTTAAAAGGTCCCTAGTCGTGGGAGTTTCGAGACAGGGGATCGATACTCCAGAGTAGACTAGTGTACACAGTCGAGACCCCGATGAAGGGTGGTGGCCGGTCTCACAAGCCACTGGTTTCAGTTGGTTCGCCTAAGATGTATACAGGTGCTCATTAGGTAATGAGTACACCGGATAGGACTCGCTGGGAACATGCAAGTTGGTCTTATACCTGACGTCAGATAGCAGTTCCCTGGTGACATGTGTACAGGTTAGTTCATCGACCTGAGATCGTCATTTGTCTCGTGTGAGTTCCCACTGTACTTTGATTACTACTATACCACGCTCAAAGGAGACGTGCATACAGGTTTTAGTTGGGTACAGTCCCGAGCCACATGGAGGCAGTGAGCGGATCTGCAGGGGTTCGTCTCTCCCGGTATTGGGGCTGAGGTCGCGCTGTGTCTAGGAGAGCCATTCCACGAAGTCCTTGGCCAAGGCAGAAGATTTACTGGTAGGTATTCCAGTAATATCTCAGGGTGTTCTAGACTACACTCCGACACGACTTGTACCGCTTTTGGGGGTCTGACTTTTACCAACCCCCTAGGCCCGCCATGCGATGCTCATAGACGAACGGACCGGACTGTACGGATATTATCACTGACAGGCTCAGTAGTGTGTCAGGATGAGTTCACTCATCGACGTCCCTTTTGGTCAATACCTGCTAGCCCGTTACGTATGGCTAATACCTCTGACGTGCTAGTGGTTAAATCCACAGCCAAAGTATTGACGAGTCTTTAGAGTTCCCCACAGACCGTTTTCTCAAGTTTCGGGCGAAACGCTGTAGAGGCCGTATGGAGATATGGCAGGGTTCGATCTTATCCGTGCGGTATTGCACGGATCATGCTCGGACAGATAATACTAGCGGGCTTTGGTTTAAGCCTGATCCTAGTATTGTACAGTGTAGATTTTGTCTCATTGCATTTGTATTCGGTCGGAATACAAATGCGGGTATGTATATACAGTCGCGGGGTTTTTCTGTAATTTATTACGGGATCAGTGTTTTGAAGTTGCCAGTTTGTAGTCCGTTTCGTCCAATTTTCCTTTGTTCCTTCACGGCCGGACTTTTTCTGTTGGAGGGGCTAATTTGCATATTTGAAAATTAGCAATTATGGAGGGTGTTATTTGTAAATGAGGCTTCATGATGGTGATGGGTTTTGGATAGGATGTGAGGTTGATGTTGTGGTGATCTTTTTCATTGCTATCACTCTCATTTCTCTCTTGGATTATTATTCTTTTTCCCTCCACCATGAGATGAGGCCGCCACTTCAAGGAGAGGAGAGAGGCAATTTGATTTGTGTGTGGTTCTCATTTTTGGCTTGCTAAAATTACATTGCTCATCTCTAAAAGTTCATTCTCTACTCCACATTCATACAAGGCAACTTCATACCCCATTGAGACAATGTATTCTACACTTAGCCTACAGTATTCTTGGGTACGTCGGCTCGCCAACTTCGTGCCCGAGTTGCCTCGGTCCAGAGGTGGGAGCCCGTAAAAGAACCCGGAAATGTGGTGCCCGTTCCGAAGAGGAGCTGAAGACCGGAGATTCAGCGAGGAGATCGGAGTAGAGGCCGAAGACCGAAGGACACGGATCGCTCGGTATAGTTCTCTACCCCTTTCTAGTTAGCTAGCATTAGGTTAATGGCCCGATCCGGGTTTATAGTGCACGGTAGTGCCGGTTTTAAAGTTTAAAGAAAAGTTTCGTTTCCGCATTCCGGCGTCGGATTGACGGCCGGGGCGCTGCCGTGCACTTACACACCTACCATATGCCCAATCGCTTAAGAATCAATGACCCCATGTCAATGACAATACAATACCACATAGGTATATGTAACCCTAGCAAGATAAGTGGGTGTACATGTATATAGGGTTCCTAGGCACTCTTGTGAAGGTTCATAAGGCATCAAACATGCCCGGATAAAATTTTAGACGTGCCGAACAACCCAAAGCCGGGATCATTGCTAGATTATTAGGGTTTAACATGCAAGACAACAACTTTATTACTAAGTGTGAGGGATTACAACCTTTGTAGTCCGCTCCTTCACTTCATAAGCTCCGAGTAAAAGTCCCTTCGCCGCGATCCACGATCTCCCGGACTCAAGAGAGGCTCCACGACTCGAACGATCCATGCTAGATTGTGGTATTCCTTTTCTCCGATGATCTACGTCGAAGTTGCAATAACTCAAGCTCTCTCACTCTAATGTGGTGAACACCCTAATCTAATGGGCTAGATTAGATGAGGATGATGGAGTAGTATTTATGCTATCTTTTTATATCATAATCTCAAATGAAAACATCACAAAAGGAAAATCAAGTAAGCTTTCTCAAAGCTCAAGAGAGAAGAAGATGATGAATAATGAGATAAACCTTTTGTGATGAATAATGAAAAAGTGTATATCAATAATAATGCAACCATGGTTAATGATGACAAGGATAACCCTTGTAGAGAGTTAACTAAGGCTTGGGTTTGGTTGGGTTAAGAAAATGAGTCATAAGAAAATATCTATCATAATATCTTCTTCATGACAAAAGGAATGCTTCTAGAAGGTGCAAAAAGAAGCTAACCCTAATCAAACCCTAATCTCTTTTTATCATCACCAAACATGTTTCATTTTTAATCATATCATGTTACTTTAATATATATCACATATATATTATATATTTGTAACAAAAGAAAATAATACAATTAATATATATCGCATATATATCAATGTATCATCCGGTGAGAAAATGAAATAATAAAGCGAGCCAATATTAGATAATGTAATACAACATATCATATATATTATTATACATTAAATCATCGAATCAACACTTGATCCGACAATCCGGCTATATCGAATATAACCGACTAATATATCATGTACCGATTCATCGAATCAACACTTGATCCGATGATCTGGTTCATATCTAAATATCGCGAGAATATAATACGGTATCTCATATCGCATTATCCTCGGTCCTGCACATATCACATATGTGCCTCTACTCCGTTTTTCCTGAGCCAAGAAACCTCTGTGTAGGACTCTAAAGAATCGTCAATACGCCGGTAGCAGGTGATGATCATATCAAACACCCACAAGCTGCAAGCGGTCAGCTAAATGTAACAGCCACCCAGGTATTGAGCGATCAGAAGATCAACAAGCTAGCCTGTACGTTCTCCTGTGAATCCAACCAGTAACACTCCCGTACAGTCCGGTCTGTTCGTCTGATATGTCGCATATCAAGTCTATGGGTGGTATACGTCAGACCCTAGTAACCGATAAGTCATGTCGATGTGTAGCTCATAACGGGTCGAGAAACTACTGGTAACACTTACCAGTAAATCTCTATATCAGCCCTGGCCAGGGACTTCCAGTTATAGCCTATCGAACACAGCACAATATCAACTCCCTATACCGAGAGAGATGAATCCCATCCTATCGCTTATTGCCTCCATGTGATTCGGGACTGCACCGAAAAGCCACCGTTTTGCACGCCCTCTTGGACGTGGTAAGGTGGAAATCAAAGCACAGTGGGAATCAAACAAGACTCTATGACGATCTCGGGTCTACAGACTACCCTGTACCAGTGTCACCAGAGAACTGCCATTTGACGTGTGGTATATCACCATCTGGGAGTTCTCGGCGAGTCCGCCCAGTGTACCCAGTCTCCACTGAGCACCCGTACACCATCTCTGATGTCAAACACCGATGGATATGGGGTCATCCATTGCCCATCATATGGGTCAAGATGCGTATACGCTAGTCTACTCTCGTGTATCGATTCCCTGTCTCGATATACCCTCGACTAGGAATAGTTATAGGATGTACTCATCGACTACCGTGGCCCCACTAGTATGATCTCATCATAGTCCTAGTAGTCGAGTACAGATCCTAAGGGCTTTATCAACATGTGAGAGAAAAACAGTAAACTAATACAAGTCAACATGTTAAGATAAAGTGAAACCAAATAGCATACTATCATGACGAGCAAGAAAGTCCTCTCTATATATATCCAAGCATCCATTATAATATACATCATATGTACAACAATGGCCTCTAGGGCATATACATAACAAACAATTTCCCACTTGCACTAAGGCCAGCTGCTGTAGTATCTCATACCTAGCATCCCGAATAATCTCTCAAACTGTATCTGGGGAATAGCCTTCGTGAATGGATCCGCAGTGTTGTCCTTCGTATCTACTCTTCTGACCTCGATCTCCCGGCGATCAACTATCTCCCTGATCAGGTGATACCGCCTAAGAATATGTCTGGACTTTTGATGGGACCTGGGTTCCTTAGCCAACGACACAGCTCCATTGTTATCGTAATACAGAGGTATTGGATGTTAAATGGATGGAACCACACCAAGTTCACTAATGAACTTCTTTATCCAGACAGCCTCTTTGGCAACATCGTTGGCAGCAATGTATTCAGCCTCCATCGTCGAGTCTGCAACGGTATCCTGCTTGGAACTCTTCCAACATACCGCCCCTCCATTGAGGGTAAAGACAAATCCCGAGTGCGACTTAGAGTCGTCCTTATCACTTTGGAAGCTGGAATCGGTAAAGGATTCCACTTGGAGTTCTCCGTTACCATACACCAAGAACATGTCTCTAGTCTTTCGCAAGTACTTGAGAATGTTCTTCACAGCTGTCCAGTGACTCTCTCCAGGATCTGCTTGATACCGACTCACTACACTTAGTGAGTATACTACATCGGGTCTGGTACATAACATCGCATACATGATAGAGCCTACTACCGAAGCATAGGGTATCCCTTGCATGCGAGCTCTCTCCAAATCAGTCTTGGGAGACATCTCTTTGGAGAGAGTGAGTCCAGAGATCATGGGTAGATTCCCATGCTTGGATTCTTCCATACTAAACCTCTTTAGTATGGTATCAATGTGTTAATGTATATGCCTTAGAGGCCATTACTGTATCATACTAGTATGTATATTACTTGATGGAAGCTTGGGATATTCACAGTTGTACAGACAATCTTGCTCAATATAGTAGTAGGCTACTTGGTGTTGGGTCAGCCTAGCACCACATGAAGGGTTTGGAAGCATCACATGAACCAAATAATGAATTTTAAGGTGCTAATTTAACGAACAAAGAATCGTTCCTAGAATCGATTAGGGTTAAAAAAAAATTTCCATATCAACATATGAAAGATAAGCTAGGATTTAGAGAGTAAAACCTTTGTAGCTCCCTACGCTAGACTCCTCGGCTACTTGGGGTTTGAAAGAACTCCGCTTGAACTCCTAGACGTCACCGATGATCCACCCGGAGTCCGCTTTGTCCAAGCTTGCGACTTTCTCCGATCAAGTGAACGGAATCAAGTTAACACCCTAAACAAGTGGGCTAGACTTGTGTAGAATGGTGTTGTGGTTCTCTTTCTCACTTTAAAATCCAATCTTTATGAGTATATTGCTCACTACTAAGAGCTAGAGAGCAAAAGATAGAGGTTGATGAAGATGATGGCTTTTTGAAGAAGATGATAACTACAACTCTAAATGAAAATAGAAAAATATATCAATATATATTTTCCATCTATCATCTCAAACCATGGTTGAATCGTTATTGTACTAGAGTTAAAACACAAAAGGAAATTAACCAAAGGTTAAAAGGTGGGTGAGAATGGTTAGGTCAAAAGAAGAGTGTAGAAGAAAACAATAATGAACCTTTTCTTTCCTTTTATGTTTAAATATAAATACAATAATAATTCATAAATAAAACCATGGTGTGAGTCTTATATTGCCACCATTTTCATATATATACAACCATGAAAAATGTATGTATGCATGTATGTATGTATACAAATCCATATGTGCATGAAACTTGAATGAAAGAAAAACATACATGCATTCATACATCCATCCATCACAAGAAAGGAATTCAAGTGAGAAGCTAATGGTTAAATGATAAATCAACACTCGATTTATCAATCCGGCCATATCACATACGACCCCTACCAAAAGCATGCCGCCTGATCAATATACGGTATCCTATACACGCATTTTAATCGGGTCCTTGCGCCTATCGCATACGCGCACCACAACGTTTCGCCTGGACTAGGAAACTCCATTGTGGGACTCTGAGACTCGTCAATACGCCGGCAGCGGGTGATGATCATATCAAGCACCTCCAAGCCGCAAGCGGTCAGCTAAACGTAACGGCCACCCGGGTATTGAGCGATCAGAAGAGAACAAGCGAACCTGCTACAACTCCCGTCGAGCCAACCGGCAACACTTCCCGTACAGTCCGGTCTCCTCGTCTGATATGTCGCATATCAAGTCTAGGGGTAGTAAACGTCAGACCCCAATAACCGATAAGTCGTGCCGATGTGAGGCTCATAACGGGTCGAGAAACTACTGGTAACACTTACCAGCAAATCTCTGATCAGCCCTGGCCAGCGACATCCCTGTTACGGCCAATCGAGCACAGCGCAACATCAACCCCCAATACCGGGAGAGACGAAACCCCTCCTATCGCTCATTGCCTCCATGTGACTCGGGACTGTACCCAAAAACCACCGTTTTGCACGCCCTCATGGACGTGGTAAGGTGGAGATCAAAGCACAATGGGAATCACACAAGACTCTATGACGATCTCGGGTCTACAGACTAACCTGCATAAGTGTCACCTGAGAACTGCCATCTGAAGTGAGGTATAATACCATCTGGGAGTTCTCGGCGAGTCCGTCCAGTGTACCCAGTCTCTACTGAGCACTCGTAAACCATCTCTGATGTCAAACACCAATGGATATGGGATCATCCATCGCCCATCTCATGGGTCGAGAAGCGTATACGCTAGTCTACACTGGTATATCGATGCCCCGTCTCGATACACCCACGACTAGGGACCTTGAAGGATGTACTTATGGACTACCATGTCCCCACTAGTATGATCTGCATCATAGTCCAGGCAGTCAAGTACACATCCTAAGGGCTTTACCAACATGTAACTATAAGACAGTTTAAAGAGACTAGTATACACGTTAAGATAAAGAGTAACCAGATAGCATACTATCATATCGAGCAAGAAAGTCATCTCTATATATGTCCAAGCATCCAATATAATATACATCATCTGTACAATACTGGCCTCTAGGGCATACATACAACTAACAATCTCCCACTTGCACTAGGGCCAGCTGCTGTAGTATCGCATACCGAGCATCCCAAAGAGTCTCTCAAACTGTATCTGGGGTATGGCCTTCGTGAGTGGATCCGCCGTGTTGTTCTTCGTGTCAACCCTCCTGACCTCGATCTCCCGGTGATCAACTATCTCCCGGATCTGGTGATACCGCCTCAGAATATGCCTGGATCGCTGAAGGGACCTGGGTTCCTTGGCCAAAGCCACCGCTCCATTGTTATCGCAATACAAAGGTATTGGATGCTCAATGGATGGAACCACTCCAAGTTCAGTAATGAACTTCTTGATCCAGACAGCCTCTTTAGCAGCATCGTTGGCAGCGATGTATTCAGCCTCCATCGTCGAGTCTGCCACGGTTTCCTGCTTGGAACTCTTCCAGCTAACCGCCCCTCCGTAAAGGGTAAAGACAAATCCCGACTGCGACTTAGAGTCGTCCTTATCACTCTGGAAGCTCGAATCGGTAAAGGACTCCACTTGGAGTTCTTCGTTACCATACACCAAGAACATCTCTTTAGTCCTTCGTAAGTACTTGAGAATGCTCTTCACAACTGTCCAGTGACTCTCTCCAGGATCAGCTTGATACCTGCTCACTACACTTAGTGAGTATGCAACATCGGGTCTGGTACATAGCATCGCGTACATGATAGAGCCTACAGCCGAAGCATATGGTATCCCTTGCATGCGAGCTCTCTCCAAATCTGTCTTGGGAGACATCTCTTTGGAGAGAGTGACTCCAGAAATCGTGGGCAAGTTCCCACGCTTGGATTCTTCCATACTAAACCTCTTTAGTATGGTGTCAATGTACCTGGATTGGGACAATCCCAAAATCCGTTTGGATCTATCTCTATAGATCCTAATTCCCAATATGAAGGAGGCATCACCAAGATCTTTCATTGAGAATCTTTGTGATAAGAAGAGCTTGACCGATTGCAACATAGGAATATCATTTCCTATCAAGAGTATGTCGTCCACGTATAATACGAGGAAGACAACCTTACTCTCTGCCACCTTCTTGTAGATACAAGGTTCATCTGGGTTTTTGACGAAATCAAACTCTTTGATAACGACGTCAAAGCAGATGTTCCAACTCCGCGATGCTTGCTTTAATCCATAAATGGATTTAAGCAGCTTGCATACCTTCCCGCTGCTCCCACTGTCTACGAAGCCCTCTGGCTGAGTCATGTACACGCACTCTTCTAAATCACCATTTAGAAAGGCGGTCTTAACATCCATTTGCCAGATTTCGTAATCATGATATGCAGCGATGGCAAGCATGATCCGGATGGATTTAAGCATAGCCACTGGAGAAAAGGTTTCGTCATAGTCCATACCTGGTCTTTGATGAAAACCCTTTGCAACAAGTCTAGCTTTGAAAGTCTCCACTTTCCCATCTACACCAAGTTTCTTCTTGAAGATCCACTTGCTCCCAATGGGTTTTACCCCTTCAGGAGCAACTTCCAAAGTCCATACTTTGTTGGTGTACATGGATTCCATCTCGGACCGCATTGCATCCAGCCATTTCACTGAGTCCCTACTCGTGATGGCCTGCTCGAAGCTAGTTGGGTCATCATCCTCCATGATGCAATCCTCGCTCCCACCATCCATGAGAAAACCGTAGTATCTCTCAGGTTGGCGAGAAACCCTACTAGATCGGCGGAGAGGCTAGGGTTCATCGGGAACTATGGAATCCTCTGGTTCCACCAGATCTTCTGTTGTAGCTTTTGTAGCTGGAACCTCTTCCAGTTCTACCTCATGACCACTAATCTCTTTTTCAAGAAATTCCTTTTCTAAAAAGGTGGCATGCCGAGAAACAAACACTCTTTGTTCCTCAGGGTGGTAGAAGATATACCCTTGAGAATTCTAGGGATATCCTATAAATTTGCATAGAACAGACCGTGCCTCGATTTTGTCCGGATTTTGTCGTTTGACATAGGCTGGACAACCCCATATCTTAACATAGTTAAGACATGGTCTCTATCTTTTCCATATCTCATATGGAGTGGTAGGCACAGATTTGGTGGGGACTATATTCAATAGATGTATGGCTGTCTCAAGCGCATACCCCCAGAAGGAAATAGGTAACTCAGCTGTGCTCATCATAGAGCGCACCATATCTAATAGGGTGCGGTTCCTCCGTTCTGATACACCATTGTGCTGTGGTGTATATGGAGGAGTCAGCTGAGAGAGAATCCCATTCTCTTTTAGGAAGTCCAGGAATTCATTGCTCAAGTATTCACCTCCTCGATCAGATCGAAGGATTTTAATACTTTTTCCGGTTTGGTTCTCGACTTCTTGTTTATATTCTCTAAATTTCTCAAGAGCTTCAGACTTGTGTCTTATCAAGTACACATGTCCGTATCTTGAGAGATCGTCAGTGAATGTAATGAAGTACGAAGAACCATCCCTGGCATGTGTAGACATGAGACCGCATACATCACTATGTATCAGTCCCAAGAGTTCGGTAACTCTTTCTCCGTGTCCCGTAAACGGAGTTTTGGTCATCTTTCCTTTGAGACATGACTGGCAAGTGTCATAAGATGAAAATTCGAATGGTTTGAAATATCCATCTTTATGTAACTTAGCCAGTCGTGTCGCATTGATGTGACCCAGTCTACAATGCCACAAGAAGGATTCGTTCAGTTCTGAACTCTTCCTTTTGTGTGTGTTTGTTATGCTCAGAACTGTAGATTGATTTAGAACATAAATGCCATTGCACAACGTGCCTGATCCAACCAACTTTTGGTTACGGAAAATGTTCATAACATTATCCTGTAATACAAAATTATATCCTTCTTTACTCAACAAAGAAACCGATATAATGTTGCAAATCAGGTTCGGCATGTAATAGCATTCGTTCAGAACCAATGTATTACCAGTTGGTAATACAAGGTGATATTCCCCGACAGTCTTAGCTGCAACAATTGCACCATTTCCAACTCTAATGTCTTTATCACCTTCTCCAAGTTCTCTACCTTTCCTAAGCCCATGTAACTGATTACATATATGGGATCCTGACCCGGTATCTAATATCCAGGACGTAGAGCAAATGGAGAAACAGTTCTCTGTAACGAACACACCCGAAGAATATACATCAACATGAACTTTCTTCAATCGGGTGGCATGGGAATCCTGGTATTCCCCTATATCCTGTTCAGTCCTATAACTCTTATAGGAAAGAACGGAACCAACGTTCCCCAGCACAGTATAACATGCGGGTTCGGTCAATACATCCATATTATTATCTTGATTAGGGCATGACATGGTCGCTACCTGGATAGAGAGAGAAGAAAACACTTTAGTGTATGCTCGTGCAAGATCAGATTGGTTATTATCTTATCTAATCAGGATGGCTCCCACTGGTTTTTATCAAATCTTCCTTCAAACCCTAAAAGGAAAGACTAGCCGGGATTAATTACACAGTACAAGTTCGCCAATCTTTCATCCAGGCCAGTGTCGGTACTTTGAGGGAGGTCCCCCGTGCTTTCGCACGAACCTAATTAATGTAAACCTCGTTTTCCCAGAGGCGTAACCCCGTTGACACCTTTCTGGACACCTACTTGATTAGCTAATTGCAATGTGTAAAACTCTCCCAGGAGTAACTCTTACTCACAGTGGGTATCAGGATCCAACTATCTCATAGAAGGTATGCAATCTCATTGCAAATTTCAACACTTGAAACTCCCGATAATGCTTTTGCCCCTAGCATGCTATGACCTTGACGAAAGCCAACAAACCACAGCCCGCTAGTCAAGTTCAACCCGTACATTTCTTGACTGAATTAAACCCACCCGCACGACCCTTGACGAAAGCCAACAAAGCCGTACGACTACCCTAATCCATTCGCATCATATGCAGCAGATAAGCAGCACATAGCTACCGCACACTACACCTTGACGAAAGCCAACAAATGTAGCACGAATACTGTATGCAACTTATCTGAAATGACGGAGGGCTACGACAGGTTTTTCTGAAAACCTATTGCGTAATGAACATGATATCGTTGTAGGATCGAATGAATTTTGAAATGAAGTGTTTTTGAGGCTTTTCTAGTTTTGCTAAAGGAGTCACTCCCGGTGAAGGGATCGTCGG
Organism: Agapanthus africanus; assembly: GCA_030015575.1. Classification (NCBI taxonomy): domain Eukaryota; kingdom Viridiplantae; phylum Streptophyta; class Magnoliopsida; order Asparagales; family Amaryllidaceae; genus Agapanthus; species Agapanthus africanus. The sequence continues at coordinate 245,839,937 of CM057350.1, forward strand.
TCCTTTCCTCATCGAATGAGGTGCGGGATATATCATATATATCACTGTGCAAAGCAAAAACTCTCAAAAGCAATCAAAAGACAAACCGAGTGTGTAGCATCTGGCAGTTATTGCTAAAGGAGTCACTCCCGGTGAAGGGATCTCGGTCTTTTCCTCGTCGAATGAGGTGCGGGATATATCATATATATCGCTCTGCAAAGCAAGAACTGTAGCTACCTGTTTTATTTTGAAATTCGATTCCACAACATCTTAGGTTTCTTTTCTTTCATTAATCACATTAATGAAATCCCATCAATTAAGTACCTAAAAATCACAGATAAATGCGACGTACACTTATGCCATCCATATTCGCCTCGATGTCCCCTCGTGCACCGTTAGGTTAGGTAACTAACGGCAGAGCGGGGCAGGGCTAGCGCGGGTGTAAAACATAAGTAACGTCTATGTAATATATCGTATATACTATATACTGTATCCATCAGAACATATCCAATGATCACATCACAGATATCGCAGCAGAAACATAGATATAATGTGGGATATACTAGGACGTCCGTATTTAGTATTTAGCCAAAATAGAAAATACGGATTCCACAGTCGCGATGAATAGCCAAGCCCACACCCTGGACCCCTACGAGAGCGGCAAGCGACCCTACCAATTCTGGAGTTTAGGAGACCCGATCTTGACTCCTCGAGATGGCCTCCCACTGAACCCCAGAACCCGGTCACCTGTGCTCCCCTCCTTGGGTCCATCCTAATGCGGAAAAGTAAATAATATACAACACAGGTGACACAACCTCGACCCGGAAGTGCCCCAAATAAAAGAATATTACATTACATTTGAATTTACATGAATGAAAATGTAAAACTCTCATCAAACATAAAAACCCCCGGCTATTCAATTGCGACAATCCTGCACATCATATCTCAGCAACACATAATATCATATATCATCAACGTAAGTATGTATGCGTATCCCAATTGTCGTTGACGTATAGCAACGAAACCGGCGATATCGACATACAACACTTACGGCCACAGAAAAGAAAGTGTAATACTGCAATATCTGGAATCCACATTCTCTTTAGACATCGTAAATGCGAAGTATCGCATACCTCGTATTTCATGTCCTATAATATGAATTCCACATATTGCATCACATTCCAGATTATTAGACAGTATTAAAGTTTTTGAACGAACCATCAAATACCCAAGACTCACTAAATCTCAACCCTTGAGCGGAGTTCAAAAACCCGGAGTGTGACATAGTGGTAGCGGTCTAGCCATAGAAGGGTCAAGCCAACGCCTCACATGTGGCATGCCGTACTGCCCCAAACCCTAAGGTTCAAAAGGAAGTTTAAGACGGTCACATAATCGAGTTAAGGTTTGTTGTCTTCTAGAGGGTCCACCACAAACAAACTTGCACGTATCTCCGAAAGATTTTAAACCCCGTGAAAAGTGAGCAAATGATACTCGTCCAAACACTTCAGTACTTTCTAATTTATCCGGAAAAGTCACGAAATCAAAATTCCGATCGAATCGACGAGTCCAAAACCATCTCCAGAATTTTCCAGAACTAAATACAGATTAAAAATACCCAAAAAAATATACAAGCAGATTCCATAATTACTGTATAAAATTTATTCATTGATTGATGTGTACGGCCGCGGAACCGCGGTCTAAGCAACCTTAGGCCGCGTTTCCGCGGCGAAAATTACTGTTCATGGAAAATGTTTTATACCGTAATTCTTAGTTTTACCTGCTGAATATTTTACGTATTTTTAATCCTGAAAAAAGTCAATTTTTGAAAATAGTCCAGAGAGCACCCACAAATCGTATTTTCCGGTTCGATCGGAGTTTTAACTTCGTAAAAAGGTCGCCTAATGTTCTAGGTCGGCTCTGATACCAGTGTTGGGTCAGCCTAGCACCACATGAAGGGTTTGGAAGCATCACATGAACCAAATAATGAATTTTAAGGTGCTAAGTTAACGAACAAAGAATCGTTCCTAGAATCGATTAGGGTTTCAAAAAAATTTCCATATCAACATATGAAAGATAAGCTAGGATTTAGAGAGTACAACCTTTGTAGCTCCCTACGCTAGACTCCTCGGCTACTTGGGGTTTGAAAGAACTCCGCTTGAACTCCTCGACGTCACCGATGATCCACCCGGAGTCCGCTTTGTCCAAGCTTGCGACTTTCTCCGATCAAGTGAACGGAATCAAGTTAACACCCTAAACATGTGGGCTAGACTTGTGTAGAATGGTGTTGTGGTTCTCTTTCTCACTTCAAAATCCAATCTTTATGAGTATATTGCTCACTACTAAGAACTAGAGAGCAAAAGAGAGAGGTTGATGAAGATGATGGCTTTTTGAAGAAGATGATAACTACAACTCTAAATGAAAATAGAAAAATATATCAATATATATTTTCCATCTATCATCTCAAACCATGGTTGAATCATTATTGTACTAGAGTTAAAACACAAAAGGAAATTAACCAAAGGTTAAAAGGTGGGTGAGAATGGTTAGGTCAAAAGAAGAGTGTAGAAGAAAACAATAATGAACCTTTTCTTTCCTTTTATGTTTAAATATAAATACAATAATAATTCATAAATAAAACCATGGTGTGAGTCTTATATTGCCACCATTTTCATATATATACAACCATGAAAAATGTATGTATGCATGTATGTATGTATACACATCCATATGTGCATGAAACTTGAATGAAAGAAAAACATACATGCATTCATACATCCATCCATCATAAGAAAGGAATTCAAGTGAGAAGCTAATGGTTAAATGATAAATCAACACTCGATTTATCAATCCGGCCATATCACATACGACCCCTACCAAAAGCATGCCGCCCGATCAATATACGGTATCCTATACACGCATTTTAATCGGGTCCTTGCGCATATCGCATACGCGCACCACAACGTTTCGCCTGGACTAGGAAACTCCATTGTGGGACTCTGAGACTCGTCAATACGCCGGCAGTGGGTGATGATCATATCAAGCACCCCCAAGCCGCAAGCGGTCAGCTAAACGTAACGGCCACCCGGGTATTGAGCGATCAGAAAAGAACAAGCGAGCCTGCTACAACTCCCGTCGAGCCAACCGGCAACACTTCCCGTACAGTCCGGTCTCCTCGTCTGATATGTCGCATATCAAGTCTAGGGGTGGTAAACGTCAGACCCCAATATCCGATAAGTCGTGCCGATGTGAGGCTCATAACGGGTCGAGAAACTACTGGTAACACTTACCAGAAAATCTCTGATCAGCCCTGGCCAGGGACTTCCCTGTTACGGCCAATCGAGCACAGCGCAACATCAACCCCCAATACCGAAAGAGACGAAACCCCTCCTATCGCTCATTGCCTCCATGTGACTCGGGACAGTACCCAAAAACCACCGTTTTGCACGCCCTCATGGATGTGGTAGGGTGGAGATCAAAGCACAGTGGGAATCACACAAGACTCTATGACGATCTCGGGTCTACAGACTAACCTGCACAAGTGTCACCTGAGAACTGCCATCTGACGTGAAGTATAATACCATCTGGGAGTTCTCGGCGAGTCCGTCCAGTGTACCCAGTCTCCACTGAGCACCCGTATACCATCTCTGATGTCAAACACCAATGGATATGGGATCATCCATCGCCCATCTCATAGGTCGAGAAGCGTATACGCTAGTCTACACTGGTATATCGATGCCCCGTCTCGATACACCCACGACTAGGGACCTTGAAGGATGTACTTATGGACTACCGTGTCCCCACTAGTATGATCTGCATCATAGTCCAGGCAGTCAAGTACACATCCTAAGGGCTTTACCAATATGTAACTATAAGACCGTTTAAAGAGACTAGTATACACGTTAAGATAAAGAATAACCAGATAGCATACTATCATATCGAGCAAGAAAGTCATCTCTATATATGTCCAAGCATCCAATATAATATACATCATCTGTACAATACTGGCCTCTAGGGCATACATACAACTAACACTTGGTTTGTCTCTGCATTAATGTGTACATGTGAGTTTCTTTATTATATCACATATACGCATTAGTAGAGCCCTTAGGATCTTTGCTTGATTACCGGCGTTGTGATGGCGATCACACTCGTGGGGGCTGGGTAATCGACAAGCACATCCTTATACACATCCCTAGTCATGGAATTATCGAGACAGGGCATCGATACTCCGGAGTAGACTAGCGTATGCGCTTCTCATCCCATTACGGGAGACGGTCTGTCCTACAGCCGTCAGTACGTCGTACTTGAGATAGTATGCGGGTGCTCGTTAGGTTACGAATACACTGGACAGGACTCGTCGGGAACTAATGGTTGGTATTATACCTATCGTCAGTTATCAGTTCCCAGGTGACATGAGTACAGCTTAGTCCGCTGACTTGACACTGTCACTTCGCCTCGAGTGTGTTCCCACTGTTCTTTGATTACTACCCTACCACGGCTTTACTGAGTCATGCAAACAGGTAGTAGTTGGGTGCAGTCCTGAAGCACTTGGAGGCAGTGACGGTTAGACAGGATTCGACTCTCCCAGTATTGGGGGTTGACATCGCGCTGTGTCTAGGAGAGCCATTACATGAGTAGTCCCTGGCCAGGGCAAGCGGGATATACTGGTAGGTTTCCAGTGTTATCTCAGGGTGTACTGGGCTTCACTCCAACACGACTTGTACCGCTATTAAGGGACTGACGTTTACCGCCCCGTAGGCCCGCCATGCGATGTATCAGACGAACAGACCGGACTGTACGGAGATTGTCACATACAGACTCAGTAGGAGTTCGGATGGGTTCACCTCATCAGTCTTCTTATCGGCATCTACCTGGGGACCGTTACGTACAGCTAGTGTCGCTTGCGGTCTGTGGTTAACCCTACTGCCAGCGTAGTGTCGAGTCTTTAGAGTCCCACATAGAGGGTTACTCGCCTTTGGGCAAAACAGAGTAGAGGTCGCATAGTTTTGCGACAGGGTTCGTTCACATCCGCGCACTTGTGCACGTTTGGTGTCCGGACAGTCATTACTTGCGGGCTCTGGTTTGAGCCGGATCCTAGTATATGCTTTGGGGTTAGTTTTATCTCATTGTGTTCATGTTCCTCGGAACATGAATGCGGGTGTGTATGCACAGTTGATTGAGGCGGAGGAAGAGTTTGTTCATTAGGGTTTTGGAACGGGTGTGTATGCACAGTTGACAGTCGTCTTTTTCCAAACCCTAATGATCTTGTGATTTATCAATTAATAATATTAATTAAATGAAATTGTGTCATGGTTGGGTTTGTTGACTTGTTGACCATGGTTGACTAGTTGACTAGGTTTGAAACATTGACCATCATCATTACCCTTTTTAGATGCTCTTTGATCTTTGCAAAATTCATTTATTGTGATATGATAATGGTCTCTTCAATCCATCCATCACCTTTTTCATTTTGAATTAATATTATTATTAGAAAATCACATATATGTTATGGTTGTAAAAATACCATATCATTCTATCATTTGGTTTCTCTCTCTTCACTTCATCTTCTTCCTCCTCTAGTTCAAGGAGAGCAAATCTCATGTGTTGAGAATCATCCCCTTGAAGATATAACACCCCAAAGCACACTCTACTCACTCTAAGGTAGAAGGTCTAGCAAGCCGGATACCTTAGTTCTCTCAAGATCGAGAAAGGAGCCCAAGGATGAAGCCCTCAGGTGGATCTATCTTCGACGAAGAGAAGACGGGGAGGGGAAGCCATTCAAACTACTACAAAGAGCAAGCAAGAAGAAGAACAACAAGAAGAGAAGGAGTTCAAGTTGAGGTATAACCCCTAACCGAGTATATAAACCTATAGTTAGGATGCTAGTGTGTAGTTTAGCAAAGATCCGGCTTTTACGGTCCATGTTACCAAGTCTAGAAAAAAATTTGTTTTACCGTTTCCGTACCCCCGAAAGTACCGGGAGACGTAACGTGGACCTAACAGTGGTATCAGAGCCTAACTAAACACATCCTAGCATGTTAGCAAAGTGTTTAGAATTTCGATCGGACGAAAAACCGCAAAACACCCCGGATTTTTCAAGTTTCTGCCGAATTTTTTTCTGTTCTAAAATTAATAAATCATACACTAAAAATCGGCTCAGGCTTTTGTTAGAAAACTGGAGAAATTTGATCCTCCAACTCGACTAAAGCGCCGCGGATCCGCGGCCGAATTAGCTCAGTTGTGGAATCTGTTTCCTGCAGTTTTCTTGTATGGGTATTTTGGGATTTTTACAATATGACTTTTCTTCCCAGATTTTCCAGAAAGCAAAATTTGTTTTTGGGGCTCAAAAATCCGTATTTTTAGTCGATGTTCTGTAGACTTTGGCTAATAGTTATATCTGTAATGTTATACGTGTATTGAACGTCTATTAATCGCTATACGTCGATTAGTGGGGGTTATACATATCTGTGGTCTGTGTTGTTGATGGTTTGTGTATATGAACTCGTTGGATTGTCGCGGATGAATAGCTGGGGTGGATGTGAGATGAGAGTTTCTTTTTCTTTCATTCATGTAATAAATTTGTAAATTGATGTAATATTATTTGTATGGCCGCACAAACGGGTCAGGGTTGTAGCCGTCATTATATAATTCTTTTTACTGTTTTTGCTCCTAGGATAGACCCATGGAGGGGGTGCACAAACTACCGGGTATCTCGAAGTGCCGAGTGGCCTACTCACGGCGTTGAGGGAGGTTGCTTCGCTTCGGGTACTTGGTGGGTAGTTTGCCGCACCCGTAGGGGTCTTGGGTGGGGTATTGGCTATTCATCGCGACCGTGTAATCCGCTTTTCGTTGCAGGCTCGAACGAATCGCGGGTTCCTAGTATATCCAAAGTGTTCATCTGTGATCTGGATTGGCTATCATTGCTGTATATCTATATATAATAACTATTTAAGCGTTGCTTATGTTTTTCAGCCGCGCTAGCCCAGTCCCCGCTCTGTCGTTAGTTAAGTAACCTAACGGGTGATGACGGGGCCCCTTGGCGAATGCGAATGGCATAAGCGTACGTCATATTTTGGTTGTTTTCTGCAATGGTAGGATTTAAATGATGGGACGCATTAAAAGAACTAATGCAAGAAAATAAACCTAAAAGACATTGTTGGAACAAGTTTTTCAAAAGCTGTTATTGCAAGGACGTTCATTTTTGTTTTGCATCGCGGTATTCGGTTATGAATGCCCAGCACCTCATTCGTCGAGGCAAGAGCCGAGATCCCCTCATCGGGAGTGACCCCTTGGACAAAAGTTTGTGTCAGGGTGATAACTTCATTATAGTCGATCATTCTTGCTTTGCATCGAGGTATTCATCTTATGAATGCCCAGCACCTCACTCGACGAGGAAAGAGCCGAGATCCCTTCACAGGGAGTGACCTCTTTAGCAAAAGTTTTCACCACTATATTTTTTCAAAAAGTCTATCAAGTTCCTTCAACTACATCAAGTTCATTACGTTAACGGGTTTTTCGCCAAAAACCCAGCCGTAGCCCTCCGTCGTTTCAGATAATTAATACTTAGTATTCATGCTGCGTTTGTTGATTATTCGTCAAGACACAGTGAACGGTAACTGAGTAATAATTCTCTGTTGCACTGATAGATGCGATTGGTTAGGACGGTCGCATGATTTTGTTGATTATTCGTCAAGGATCATGCGGGCGGGTCTAATGCAATCCTGGATAACAACGGGTTAAACTTGAATATGACTTTTTGATTTGTTGATTATTCGTCAAGGTCACTTGGGTCCTAAGGGCAAAAACCACATCGGGAGTTTCTAAAGAAACTGAAACTTGCAGATTTAGCATACCTTCTGGAGTATGGTGACTAGAGTGGATTCCATCTAGGTCATCACACAATGATAGTTGGATCCCGATCCCACTGATGAGTTGGATTACTCTTGGGAAATTACTTCACTTAACAATCAATGCTATAAACCTAGTAGGTGTCTAGAAAGGTGTTAGCGGGGCTACGCTCCCAGGGAAAAGAGGTTCTTAAATTAAGGAACTTCGCGAAAGCGTTGGAAAACCTCCCTCGAAGTACCGACACTAGCCTGGCTGAAAGGTTAAGCAAGTATTGTGACGTGAATTAAATCCCGACTAGTTCTTCTTTTAAAAGGTTTTAAGAAGAATTTGAGGAAACAGTGGGAGACATCCTGGTTAGATAAACTAATAAACCAATCTAATCTTGCAAGAGCGCCCGCTGAGTGTTTCTTTTCTCTCTCTCCAGGTAGCAACCTTTTCACGCCCTAATCAAGATAATAAAATGTATCGCTTGACCGATCCGGATTCTTATTCGGGGCTGGGGAACGTTGGTTCAGTTCTAACTTGTGACAACAGTCATAAGTATGAGCAAGGGAAAGGGGATTGTATGGATTCCCAGGATACCCGGTTGAAGAAGAAGCATGGTTTTGCATCTACTTCAGGTGTTCTTGTAATTGAGAACCGTTTTACGGTCAGCCCTACCTCCTGGGTACTTGATACCGGATCAGGATCTCATATCTGTAATTTATTGCAGGGACTGAGAAAAAGTAGGAAAGTTGCACCGGGTGATATGTCGGTCAGAGTAGCGAACGGAGCACAAGTTAATGCGGCAGCCGTCGGTGAATATCACCTAGTATTGCCAAATGGCAAGACTATGATTTTGAACGATTTCTACTATGTACCCTCCATGGTTTGCAACATCATATCAGTTTCTTTACTTGATAAAGATGGATATAACTATGTTCTTGATAGAAATATCATGAACATTTACCTTCATAAGGTACTGGTTGCAGAGGGTACACTGTGTAATGGTATCTACGTTCTAAATCAGAATACAGTTCTCAATATACAAAACACACGCAAGAGGAAGAATTCAGATACGAATGAATCCTACTTGTGGCATTGTAGACTTGGTCATATCGGAGAGAAAATACTGAGTAAGTTGTATAAAGATGGACTCTTGAATGCGTTCGAGTTTTCATCTTATGAAACTTGTCAGTCTTATCTCAAAGGGAAGATGACCAAATCTCTGTTCACCGGACATGGAGAAAGGGCAGCAGAGCTCTTGGGACTCATACACAGTAATGTATGTGGTCCGATGTCTACACATGAAAGGGGTGGGTTCTCCTACTTCATCACATTCACTGACGATCTCTCTACGTTCGGATATGTGTATCTGATGAAACACAAATCTGAAGCTTTTGAGAAATTCACGGAATTCAGAAAGGAAGTAGAGAACCAGACATGCAAAAGTATCAAGATCCTCCGGTCTGACAGGGGAGGGGAGTACTTAAGCACGGAATTCCTAGATTACTTAAAAGAGAATGGTATTCTCTCTCAGCTTACTCCTCCTTATACACCACAGCACAACGGTGTATCGGAGCAGAGGAATCGTACCCTATTGGATATGGTTCGCTCCATGATGAGTAGTGCTGAGTTACCTCTTTCATTCTGGGGACATGCGCTTCAGACAGCAGCATACCTTTTGAATTAAGTTCCGTCCAAATCTGTGCCTAAAACTCCGTATGAAATATGGAGCAGTAAGAAACCATGTCTTAAATTTATTAAGATATGGGGTTGTCCGGCCTACGTAAAAACACAGAAACCGGACAAGCTAGAGGCACGGTCAGTTCTGTGTAAATTTGTGGGATATCCTAAAGACTCACTAGGATATCTGTTCTACCACACTGAGGAACAGAAGGTGTTTGTATCTCGCCACGCTACCTTCTTAGAAAGCTGGTTTCTTACAAAAGAAACTAGTGGGAGTTCGGTAGAACTGGAAGAAATTCAGCGACCATAAAATATAACTGAAAATTTGGAGGAACCGCTAGATTCAATGACCCCAAACGAACCTCAGCCACTCCACAGATATGGTAGGATTTCTCATCCGCCCGAGAGATACTACGGTTTTCTCATTAACGGGGATCGAGAGGATTGCATCTTGGAAGAAGATGACCCTACCAATTTCAGGCAAGCCATTATCAGTAGGGACTCTGATAAGTGTTAGGAAGCAATGCAATCCGAAATGGAGTCCATGTACGCCAATAAAGTGTGGACCTTGGACATTTCTCCACCTGGGGTAAAACCCGTTGGATGCAAATGGATCTACAAAAGGAAACTTGGTGTAGATGGGCAGGTGGAGACCTATAAAGCTAGACTCGTTGCAAAAGGTTTTCGTCAAAGACCTGGTTTGGACTATGATGAAACTTTTTCTCTGGTGGCTATGCTCAAATTCATTCGGATCCTACTTGCCATTGCTGCCTTCCATGACTATGAAATCTGGCAGATGGATGTTAAAACGGCTTTCCTAAATAGTTGTTTGGAAGAGTGCGTTTACATGGATCAACCAGAAGGTTTCGTAAACAGTGGGAGCAGCGGGAAGGTGTGCAAGTTTCTTAAATCCATTTATGGATTAAAGCAGGCATCGCGGAGCTGGAACATCTGTTTTGATGAGGCAATCAAGGAATTTGATTTCATCAAGAACGAAGATGAACCCTGTGTTTATAAGAAGATTGTAGGACGAACTGTCGTATTCCTAGTCTTGTACGTGGACGACATTCTTTTGATAGGAAATGACATTCCTATGCTACAATCGGTCAATCAATTTTTGTCACAAAGGTTCTCCATGAAGGACCTGGGTGATGCCTCGTACATTCTGGGGATCAAGATCTATAGAGATAGATCCAAGAGACTACTGGGACTTTCGCAGTCCAGGTATATAGAGACCGTACTAAAGAGATTTAGTATGGAGGATTCCAAGCGCGGTAACATACCCGAATTGCACGGAATTACCCTCTCTAAGAAGATGTCTCCTAAGACTGACGAGGAGAGGGTTCGCATGAGCACTATACCCTACGCTTCGGCGGTAGGATCTATAATGTATGCGATGCTATGTACAAGACCAGATGTAGCTTACGCGCTGAGCGCGGTAAGCCGGTATCAGTCAGACCTAGGTGAGGACCACTGGACAGTAGTGAAGATCATTCTCAAGTACCTGAGAAGGACTAAGGAGATGTTCCTGGTTTACGGTAATGGAGACCTCAGGGTCGAGTCCTTTACCGATTCAAGCATCCAGAGTGACAAAGATGACAGCAAGTCTGTCTCGGGTTTTGTGTTTACCCTCAACGGAGGGGCGGTATTTTGGAGGAGTTCCAAACAGGATACCGTCGCAGACTCGACGATGGAGGCTGAATACATTGCTGCAAGCGATGCCGCAAAAGAGGCGGTCTGGATGAAGAAGTTTATTAGTGAACTTCAGGTGGTTCCGTACATTGTTTACCCAATACCTTTGTATTGCGATAACAATGGGGCTATAGCTTTAGCGAAGGAACCAAGGTCCCATCAGAAATCCAGGCACATCTTAAGGCGGTATCACCTGATCAGGCAGATCATTGATCGCCAGGAGATCGAGGTGCGGAGAGTGGACACAAAGGACAACACAGCGGACCCATTCATGAAGGCATTGCCCCAGACGCAGTTCGAGCGGCTGATCGAGATGATAGGTCTTCGATACGCCAGTACATGGCCTTAGTGCAAGTGGGAGATTGTTAGTGTATATGCCATAGAGGCCATTACTGTATCATACTAGTATGTATATTACTTGATGGAAGCTTGGGATATTCACAGTTGTACAGACAATCTTGCTCAATATAGTAGTATGCTACTTGGTTTGTCTCTGCTTTAATGTGTACATGTGTGTTTCTTTATTATATCACCTATACGCATTAGTAGAGCCCTTAGAATCTTTGCTTGATTACCGGCGTTGTGATGGCGATCACACTCGTGGGGGCTGGGTAATCCACAAGCACATCCTTATACATGTCCCTAGTCGTGGTATTATCGAGACATGGCATCGATACTCCGGAGTAGACTAGCGTATGCGCTTCTCATCCCAGCACGGGAGACGGTCTGTCCCACAGCCGTCAGTACGTCGTACTTGAGATAGTATGCAGGTGCTCGTTAGGTTACTAATACACTGGACAGGACTCGTCGGGAACTAATGGTTGGTATTATACCTATCGTCAGTTATCAGTTCCCAGGTGACATGAGTACAGCTTAGTCCGCTGACTTGACACTGTCACTTCGCCTCGAGTGTGTTCCCACTGTTCTTTGATTAATACCCTACCACGGCTTTACTGAGTCATGCAAACAGGTAGTAGTTGGGTGCAGTCCCGAAGCACTTGGAGGCAGTGACGGTTAGACAGGATTCGTCTCTCTCGGTATTGGGGGTTGACATCGCGCTGTGTCTAGGAGAGCCATTAGACGAGTAGTCCCTGGCCAGGGAAAGCGAGATATACTGGTAGGTTTCCAGTGTTATCTCAGGATGTACTGGGCTTCACTCCGACACGACTTGTACCGCTATTAGGGGACTGACGTTTACCGACCCCTAGGCCCGCCATGCGATGTATCAGACGAACAGACCGGACTGTACGGAGATTGTCACATACAGACTCAGCAGGAGTTCGGATCCGTTCACCTCATCAGTCTTCTTATCGGCATCTACCTGGGGACCGTTACGTACAGCTAGTGCTGCTTGCAGTCTGTGGTTAACCCCACTGTCAGCGTAGTGTCTAGTCTTTAGAGTCCCACACAGAGGGTTACTTGATTATTGTCAAAAATTTGAGTTTACCGCAATCAGAAACGGCGTCGCCTCGCAGCTAGCCGGTGAGTACGGGTCGATCCACAGAGACGGGTAAATTCCTTTTATGTGTTTTAACGAGTTGATTCTATTTGTGGTTTTGATTGGTTTATAAAAATCTAAAATACTGCATCTAATTAATCTAATTGAGAATCTTGCTAGGATTAGGCTTAGGGGAAGTTTTGGAAATTAATGTTTTTCCTCACCGCTTTCAATACCTTCTTTGTTTTAGATCTATTAGATGTTAAGTTAATTATCAATAAAGTGGATACAAATCTTTTGGGAAGATGTTTCTTCCTCTAGATTTGTACCCTACCTTTGTTGATAATTATCCTAACCCTCACGGAAAACGCGCGGAACCGGCCCTTTATACTACGGTTCATCGTTACCTCGAAGGGTAGGATGCCGCAGGGAGCGGTTGTGCTCGTATGCGTGAAGTTCTAATTCATTAGGTGAAGGTGGCATTGAAAGGGTTGAGAGATTTCATCTCTCAACCCTTTCCCTAAGGCTAACCCTAACAAGCGAGGAGACTACTCGCTCATTAGGGGATGAGAAGACATTATAATTAAAAGAAATAAAAGACTTACTAGGTTGACGGCTCCCTTCAAACAAGAAGAACAGATCTGAAATTTACTCCCAGAAATTCTGAATTTTATTGATTGAAAAGAGGCATAAGAAAATACAAGGTCTTGGGTTCTATTTATAGGACATAGAAACCCTAGGTTTACAATTGCACCGCATGTCTAAAATTACAAATATAACCCCAGAAAATCATTCCATAGCCGCCACTAAAATTTGGTAAATATTTCTTCGCGCACGGGCTTCAAACGGCCGCGGATCCGCGGCCTTAGTGGGCTTTGGGCCGCTGATCCGCGGCCCTTTAGTGGGTTCAATTGATAAATTTTCTTGGGCTGCTGTATATTTCTTTGGGCTTCCAGGTTCTTCATTCCTATTTTCAATTAGGCTTCTATCTTAAATCCAGATCGTCAGTGAACGCTTTGCAATGGATCTTTTAACCGTCTTCCTTGCAAATTTGGATCTTTTGTCGCCTTGTTGATGGTGAACCGTTCTTCTGCTGGGCTTTACTAAGATCCTCCTAATTGTTGGTCAAAAGTCCTTCTTTTGTGTCGTCTTTTGTGTTTTTCACTGTTTTTGCTCCAACAACCTGTAACCTGTAACTTGTAGCAGACATGGGTCAAAAGCACATGTTTTCATTGTAAAATGCATAAGAATGGGGAATATAAAATACAATATTATGGTGTGAACAAATACCCCCAAACTTATCTTTTGCTCGTCCTCGAGCAAACTTATTGTTTTATTCTCTACAAAAAAACCTAAGCGCACTTTCGCAAGGAAACGCGATTGCACTGAGCTCGTGCAATAAGCCGTTAAAACTCTAGGTGTCCCTAGTAGGAGGAGTGTTGTCTCCTGAGGGTTTTCAGCGGATTACACCCACAAAATCCTATCAATTTGGCCCATTGATTTTTGTTCTCCAATTAGGTTTTTCTAACAAGGAATTCGATTATCTTTTGACTCGCAAATTATCCACCCATATTCTTTACACTTCCTCATCATTTAACTTAAGATTATATATATCCTGCAGATCTACTTAGCTTTCGGCATTTCTTAAGTTTTCCTTCTAGGGTTTTATCTCCACATAGGAATTTCTATCAACTCTATTAAAGATACAAGTTCTATTCTTCATTCCTTTCTCTTATCTAGATTCCAATCACATACCCCTACGTGTGTGTATAGATCACCCCTACACTTGGAAATTCAAATCAAGCAATCGTACTCTCGTCCATTGTCCAAAGTACTAATTAGTTGGTGAATGAAATTTGCTTACACATCCTTCATGCGACCGTTAATACTTCTTGAGGTACCAACTATAAGTGCACGGCGGCGCCCCGGCCGTTAATCCGACGGCCAAATGCGGAAGCGGTGATAAACTTTAATTTGCAAACTTAGCAAACCGGCACCACCGCGCACTAAACCCCGGATCGGGCCATTAAACTAGATCTAGCTAATAACAAGACGGGTTAAAGATATACCGAATGATCCGAGTCCTCCGGTCTTCTCGTCGTCGTCCCGATCTCACGCGGAATGTCCGGTCTCCATCTCCTCGCCGGAAGGGCATCACGTCGCCTGCATCTTTTACGGGCTCCCGCCTCAATGCCGAGGCAACTCGGGCGCGAAGTTGGCTAGCCGACGCGTCCAAGACTTGCTATAGATATAGTGTAGAAGCTTGTCTCTTTTGGGGTTATGAGGTTGCCATGGTTGGAGGAATTTTTGCACTAGAATTTCATGGATGCTTGATGGAGAAATTGAGCATGCATGAAAATGAGCTCAGCCAAATGAAGAAAAAAAGCTCACTGGAAATTGAAAAATGAAGCACCTCTCTCTCTCTTGCTGTGAAAATAATATGAGCCTTATATTAAGCTCATTCATTTCAAAAGAAATGAATCACTCAGCAAAATGAAGGTGGGGGCCACGAAATATCAAGAATGGAAATTATCCACACAAAAAAAATCCTCACTCTCATACTTCAAACAGTGGCCGGCCATAACCAATAAACCCATCACCAAATCACAATAAATGCAAGAATAGCAAAGAAGATTTCATAATCAATCCTTTTGCAATAAACCCCTCCACAAAGTGTTATTTGCAACCCTCAAACGAAAAGTCCGGCCGTGAAGGAACAATGAAAAACCGGCCGGAACGGAATGCAAACTGGCAACTCCAGAAAACTGGTCCCGTAATAAATTACAGGAAAACCCCGATACTGTGCATACACACCCGCATTTGTATTCCGACCGAAATACAAATGCAAAGAGACAAAACTACACTATCAAATACTAAGATCCGGCTTAAGCCAAAGCCGGCTAGTAAAAACCGTCCGATCACCATCCGTGCAATACCGCACGTATCTGATCGAACCCTGCCATATCTCCATACGGCCTCTACAGCGTTTCGCCCGAAAGCTGAGTAACTGAATGTGTGGTGGACTCTAAAAACTCGTCAATACTATGGCTGTGGATTTAACCACTAGCACGTCAGAGGTATAAGCCAATACGTAACGGGCCACCAGCTATTGACCAAAAGGGACGTCGATGAGCGAACTCATCCTGACACCCTACTGAGCCTGTCAGTGACAATATCCATACAGTCCGGTCCGTTCGTCTATGAGCATCGCATGTCGGGCCTAGGGGGTGGGTAAAAGTCAGACCCCCAAAAGCGGTACAAGTCGTGTCGGAGTGTAGCCCAGAACACCCTGAGATACTACTGGAATACTTACCAGTAAATCTCCTGCCTTGGCCAAGGACTTCGTGTAATGGCTCTCCTAGACACAGCGCGACCTCACCCCCAATACCGGGAGAGACGAACCCCTGAAGATCTGCTCACTGCCTCCATGTGGCTCGGGACTGTACCCAACTAAAACCTGTTTGCACGACTCCTTTGAGCCGTGGTAGGGTAGTAATCAAAGCACAGTGGGAACTCACACGAGACAAATGACGATCCCCAGGTCGATGAACTAACCAGTACACATGTCACCTGGGAACTGCTATCTGACGTCAGGTATAAGACCAACTAGCATGTTCCCGGCGAGTCCTGTCCGGTGTACTCATAACCCAATGAGCACCTGTATACATCTTAGGTGATCCAACTGACACCAGTGGCTTGTGAGACCGGCCACCGCCCCTCGTCGGGGTCTCGACTGTATACACTAGTCTACTCTGGAGAATCGATGCCCTGTCTCGAAACTCCCACGACTAGGGACCTTTTAAGGATGTGCTTATAGACTCCAGCTCTCACTTATATGATCGCCCTCATACTGCCAGCAGTCAAGCAAGAATCCTAGGGGCTCTATCAACGTGCAATAGCGACCTGTCAGGTCACCTAAAGCAGTACACGATGATAAAGGTAAACCAGATAGCAAACTATCATCTCGAGTAAGACTGTCGTACCGGGACAGGTCCTCCCTCAATCATTGCAATCACGTGCCTGTGATCCAATAATTGACTCTGAGGGCACTATCTCCAACACCAACGACCGATTACAAAATGCGTTTGCACTTTAAAGCGTACTTCCTAGTCTTTGCAACACCCAAGGCTTTAGCAGTGACTCCCAAACCAGTTGGTCTAAGGCACTAGATGATGAAGCACCCTCGCTAAATATTTTTCTATTTTTGCAGCCTTAAATAATCACAAAAAGCAGTGTCCATTTTTTTTTTTATTCACACTTTTTCATACTAAGGACTTCAGACAAGAGCATTTCAAGGTCTCTTCTACTATTCCAAATTTCAAGGTGCGTGAATGTGCAATTTGTAGGGTATACATTTTCAGAATTTAGACTTAAGCTAGGAACTATTTTTCAAACTTATACTCTAATAAGAACATCAATACTCTTCCTTTGTTTCGACTTAGCCCAAGAAGTGAAGCCAAAATTTGCCTATTTCTAAATAAACTACAAGGCATATACTTTCTACTGTTAAACTTTAAGGAAGGTTATTTTTAGGGTTTTTAACTTACTAAGTCTAAGATCTAGTTGTTCCTAGCTAGTTGACCTATTTGTCAACTCTAGTCAATTATCCAAAATTGAATACATTTATTTATAATTTTTTGAAATTTTTCAAATTTTTATAGGTTTTCAAATAAGTATGCAAATGCAAAAATATGTACAAATGAATGCGAAGGAAGAAGACGTACCGAGCATACCCCCAAACTTGACTTTGACAGTGTCCTCACTGTCATGCTAAACCAAGAGGGTCAAAATACCGATACTCCCCTGTTTATTTATTTATATATATATATATATATATATATATATATATATATATATATATTTTTATTGTTAAGAAAAACAAAAATATATACAAAAAGACCCTCCCCCAAACTTCATTTAAACTATGTTAGACATTACTGCCAAACTTTGCATCGACCAAATATCAACACCAACCATTTGAAAAATTTATCAGTAAAGAATATTGGTGGGTGAAAAAATAAGTTGTGGTGGTCCGCAAAGAATTGGGGAAGATAGAAGTAGTGGTATGGGAGGTGTGGAGGTAAATATACAGGTGATGGTGATGCATCGATACGAGAATGTAAATGATCAGCAATCAGTGGAGTGTTGGCATTCTCGTACCTTATTAAAAGAAATATGGGTATTTCGACTTCTAAGGGAGGAAGTTGGCTCACCACGATACCCCCAAGATGTCCCTGTGGGTCCTCTATTGACATGGCATCATCCATCAATTGTGTATGATATTCACTTATGAGGAAACTGATCTCCTCGATGTCCGTCATAGTCCAACTGAAAACTTACCGCCTATCTTGTAAGACTTTTAAAATAGCGTTCTCTTGCTCGAAGGCTAGAGAGGCTGATATGATAATGGGAAAAGTCTCATTCTCACCTATGTAAGCATATCTACGGTGAGACGGCAAGGGCATGAGTTCGAATTTCTGAGGCGAAAGAACCATTGCGGAATCTACCTCGAACTCAAAGGACTCTAACACAGGTTCGAAATCACTGCAAACAACCGATTCGGATGGTTCGACTGACTCATCCAAAAATTCAAACGACTCATATTCGGGTTGTGAGTCGTCGTCATCCGAAAAAGTGAAACATTCATAATCAGCATCGGTTGTGTCAACGGTAGTAGGCTCAAGGAGGGACGCACTAGTGGCGTCAAAACTGTTTTCATCAAATAGAAATCTTTCAAGCTCGCAGTCCTCCTGCGTGATTTCGTGAATAGAGCAAACTTCTCGTGTACTAGTTTTAGGCACGGGGGGCAGACTTCCCATCTTATAAATATTGAACTCACTAGACCTCTTTCCGAAGGATAGAGTCATGGAGCCATTGCGACAATTTATTACGGCATTGGAAGTGGCCAAAAATGGTCGACCAAGAATCACCGGAATTTGGTTTCTTGGGTTAGCAACAGGTTGTGTATTCATAACGATAAAATCAACGGGGAATATGAATTCCCCGACTTTGATCAACACATCCTCTAGTTGACCCCTTGGATAGGTGATTGATCGATCAGCCATTTGGAGAGTGCAACGAGTGGGTTTCAACTCTCCAACCCCTAATTGTTCGTACACGGAGTAAGGAATCAGGTTAACACTAGACCCAAGATCTAAAAGTGCTCGATTAATTTTCTTATCCCCAGTTGTGATTGAAATAGTAGGACAGCCTGGGTGCTTTCGTTTTTGGGGTAAGGTTTGATGGTGGTTAATAGCATTGCTCACTGCACTAGCCACTAACACTTTCTTGGGTACTTGAGATGCCTTTCTCTTCGAGGTGCACAAGCCCTTTAAGATTTTCGCATATGAAGGGACTTGTTGGATAGCATCCAAGAGAGGTATATTTATGCTAACCTGCTTAAATATCTCCACAATCTTCTCCACTTGTGTATTTGGTTTATTAGGACTCAACCTGTTTGGAAATGGTGCATTTTCAAAATTAGTTGAGTCAAATGTTTGTGGAGCAGACTGTGGATTAGGAACGGATCCCGGTGTAGATGTGTTCGTGTTGTGAGAAATGGGTCCGTTCGAGTCAGGAGAAGTAGAGTCGTGTGAAGGGTGGAGAATAGGCTCTAAAGAAAAAGGTGAAGAAGGAAGTGTAGAAAATGAAGAAGGGGAAGAAGAACCACCGGCGGGGATGTCATCACTAGTTTCCACATTATTTTGCAACTCTCTTCCGGATCTCAACGTGGTCACCGCATTTACATTGTGATTGTGATATGCGTTTTGTGCGTGACCGGGATTGGGCATTGGTTGAGATGGAAGTTTTCCCTTTTCTCTCTCGCTCAACGCAGCAGTTAATTGTGCAATTTGTGCCTCAATAGATTTGATACTTTGATCGTGTGAGGCATTGTTATTCATTAAAGATTGCACATAACTTTCAAATCTTGCTGCGGATTCTGTAGTTTGCTTGAGAAATGCTTCAAGACTTTTCTCGAGCGAGCTAACCTTATCATCATTAGGTTGAACCAAATTGTTCGTTTGATTTGTATAAGGTTGTTGTTGGAAAGGTTGCTGGTTTTGAGTTCGTAAGGGTGCTTGTTGTTGTTGTGGAGGAGCTCTTTGAAAATTGTTATTCCCTTGGACTTGTTGATTTTGGTTCCAAGCGAAATTTGGGTGACTCCTCCACCCCTGATTGTATGTCGAAGAGTACGGATCGTTTCTTTGTCGTTGCTGAAATGCAGCATTGACTTGATCCTGTCCTTAAATAGGTGCATTATAAGGACACTCTTCGGTGAGATGTGATGGATTAGAACAACAAGCACAAACAGTTCGTGTGGGTAGAGTAGGGGAAGGAGAAGTCGATGAGATTTTTGTCTCAATGGCTTCTAGCTTTTTCATAAGTGAGGCCATCTCGGCCTTCATAGCTATCGACATATCTATTTGATGTATGCCTGCCCTAGATTGACCAACTGAAGAAGATGATGTGGTCTTGGTACTTTCCCACTGAATTGTTTGCTCACTTAGATCCTCAAGAAACTGCCAAGCTTCGTCGCTAGACTTGGAGAGAAAATGACCTTGACATATTATTTCTAGCAACTGCTTCGTTGCTGCGTTCAATCCCTCGTATAATGTTTGGCAAAGTTGCCAATTTTCTATCCCATGATGAGGGCATTGAACAAGTAGGTCTTTAAATCTCTCGAAGCACTTCCAGAATGGTTCGGACGGAAGCTGTGAAAATTGTATAATCTCGTTTCGGATTCTAGCAGTTTTATGATGAGGGTAGAACTTTTTCAGAAAAGCTCTCACAAACTCGTCCCAATTTCTAATGGAATGTGATGCGGTGCTGTATAGCCACTTCTCGGCTAGGTCACATAAGGTAAAAGGAATGACCCTTAGCCTTATTGCGTCATCACTTAATTGGGTTGTCTTCATCATGCCGCAAACGTTTTGGAATTTATTAATAAAAATATATGCATCTTCGGATTCCAAACCATGAAACTTAGGCAGCATATTGATGAAATGTGGTTTTATTTCAAAATTATCCCCATTCGCCGGTGGGGGTGAAAGACATGTAGGTAAGAAAGTGCGGACGGGGTAGAAGAGATCCTGGAGCGCGACTCGTGCGGGCGCTACTACAGGCGGGAGATTCGGGTTATTCTCACCTGGCGGAGGTGGAATCATTCCCGTCGGCAAGGTATAGTTGGGGTCGTGTCCCGACATACCTTCGAAAGAAGAATTTGAAGATGGAGGTAAGGAGATGGACGGAAGATCGACGAAGGGTTCGCCAAAGGGTTCGTTGGTCGGTACCAATGAAACACGGACTAATCGGGTGTTAGTATCCCTAGTCCAAGATGACATACACTAAAGGGTAGTGCAGTCAGAAAAAAATAGAAAAACAGAATGTGGGGGTAAGATAACGTCAATGAAGGAGAGATGGTGGAAGTGAGGTGCAAGTTTTCTTAGCGGCAAGTTGCAAGTTTTGAAAAGATTTTTCTTTATTTTTTTTTTATGTGTGAGTTTTGCAAGGAGGTTTTTGAAAACGGACTCGTGACACAACTGAATCAACCACACATTCATAATCAGGCCTAGATCTAGGGTCGCTTAGGTCTACTAGACAGCTCCTAACTAGGGCTAGAAATAGACCTCAAACCGCCTCTTCACGGACAAATACGGCCAGGTAAGTGGGAAGGAACCACCACTACAGTGGGCCTAATTAAAAACCACTAGCCTAGACACCGCAATGTCGGTTAGGATAAACGGCCGATGCCTATACTAGTCCTTTTCCTATTGAGCTCGATGTCCTTAGGTCTGAGTCTAATCTTTTTTAATTAATTGTGGTCGATGCAAAATGCTTAGGTGTTTTCTGGGGTCCTGGGAAGGGTGATGAAATCCCCACCCAATCTGAGTTTGGTCAATTAGCCCCTTAGAATCCGGTTAAATTATGCAAAACAAATAAAATTTCACTTGCAATCAGAATTTTTTAGCGCGGCGCAAAGAAACCTGCAGAAAATCTGTTATTTAGAAGCGGGAGAAAGACTCTTGACGCAAAGAAATCCTGCAGAAAACTTTTTACAGAGAAATATATTGTAGATTGCAGAGGGGAAGAAACGAGAGCAAACAGTGCAAAAATGATGCGCTGACGTGTCAGCAGGAGCGCGGATCCGCGGTGGATGCCCTAGTTATGCGGCGGAAGCGCGGTCATCTAGGCTGATCTTTCTCTGAAAAAATTACACTGCTCTGTTACCAATTTTTCCTCTGTACTGATATGCACTTTTCTGATTTACCCTCTGTAAATCTCCAGATCTACGATTCTTCGCTGTTCTGCAACATCCAAAAGATACACCCTTCAAACAGATCAAATTTGATTATATTTTTTTTTATTTTATATTTTCAGATTTTTATAATTTTTAAAATTTATATCAACCCGAAAATTCCCAAAAAAGAAATATTACGCCGTCCCCGGCAACGGCGCCATTTGATTATTGTCAAAAATTTGAGTTTACCGCAATCAGAAACGGCGTCGCTTCGCAGCTAGCCGGTGAGTACGGGTCGATCCACAGAGACGGGTAAATTCCTTTTATGTGTTTTAACGAGTTGATTCTATTTGTGGTTTTGATTGGTTTATAAAAATCTAAAATACTGGATCTAATTAATCTAATTGAGAATCTTGCTAGGATTAGGCTTAGGGGAAGTTTTGGAAATTAATGTTTTTCCTCACCGCTTTCAATACCTTCTTTGTTTTAGATCTATTAGATGTTAAGTTAATTATCAATAAAGTGGATACAAATCTTTTGGGAAGATGTTTCTTCCTCTAGATTTGTACCCTACCTTTGTTGATAATTATCCTAATCCTCACGGAAAACGCGCGGAACCGGCCCTTTATACTACGGTTCATCGTTACCTCGAAGGGTAGGATGCCGCAGGGAGCGGTTGTGCTCGTATGCGTGAAGTTCTAATTCATTAGGTGAAGGTGGCATTGAAAGGGGCGAGAGATTTCATCTCTCAACCCTTTCCCTAAGGCTAACCCTAACAAGCGAGGAGACTACTCGCTCATTAGGGGATGAGAAGACATTATAATTAAAAGAAATAAAAGACTTACTAGGTTGACGGCTCCCTTCAAACAAGAAGAACAGATCTGAAATTTACTCCCAGAAATTCTGAATTTTATTGATTGAAAAGAGGCATAAGAAAATACAAGGTCTTGGGTTCTATTTATAGGACATAGAAACCCTAGGTTTACAATTGCACCGCATGTCTAAAATTACAAATATAACCCCAGAAAATCTTTCCATAGCCGCCACTAAAATTTGGTAAATATTTCTTCGCGCACGGGCTTCAAACGGCCGCGGATCCGCGGCCTTGGTGGGCTTTGGGCCGCTGATCCGCGGCCCTTTAGTGGGTTCAATTGATAAATTTTCTTGGGCTGCTGTATATTTCTTTGGGCTTCCAGGTTCTTCATTCCTATTTTCAATTAGGCTTCTGTCTTAAATCCAGATCGTCAGTGAACGCTTTGCAATGGATCTTTTAACCGTCTTCTTTGCAAATTTGGATCTTTCGTCGCCTTGTTGATGGTGAACCGTTCTTCTGCTGGGCTTTACTAAGATCCTCCTAATTGTTGGTCAAAAGTCCTTCTTTTGTGTCGTCTTTTGTGTTTTTCACTGTTTTTGCTCCAACAACCTGTAACCTGTAACTTGTAGCAGACATGGGTCAAAAGCACCTGTTTTCATTGTAAAATGCATAAGAATGGGGAATATAAAATACAATATTATGGTGTGAACAAATACCCCCAAACTTATCTTTTGCTCGTCCTCGAGCAAACTTATTGTTTTATTCTCTACAAAAAAAACCTAACCGCACTTTCGCAGGAAAACGCGATTGCACTGAGCTCGTGCAACAAGCCGTTAAACCTCTAGGTGTCCCTAGTAGAAGGAGTGTTGTCTCCTGAGGGTTTTCAGCGGATTACACCCACAAAATCCTATCAATTTGGCCCATTGATTTTTGTTCTCCAATTAGGTTTTTCTAATATGGAATTCTATTATCTTTTGACTCGCAAATTATCCACCCATATTCTTCACACTTCCTCATCATTTAACTTAAGATTATATATATCCTGCAGATCTACTTAGCTTTCGGCATTTCTTAAGTTTTCCTTCTAGGGTTTTATCTCCACTTAGGAATTTCTATCAACTCTATTAAAGATACAAGTTCTATTCTTCATTCCTTTCTCTTATCTAGATTCCAATCACATACCCCTACGTGTGTGTATAGATCACCCCTACACTTGGAAATTCAAATCAAGCAATCGTACTCTCGTCCATTGTCCAAAGTACTAATTAGTTGGTGAATGAAATTTGCTTACACATCCTTCATGCGACCGTTAATACTTCTTGAGGTACCAACGACCGATTACAAAATGCGTTTGCACTTTAAAGCGTACTTCCTAGTCTTTGCAACACCCAAGGCTTTAGCAATGACTCCCAAACCAGTTGGTCTAAGGCACTAGGTGATGAAGCACCCTCGCTAAATATTTTTCTATTTTTGCAGCCTTAAATAATCACAAAAACCAGTGTCCATTTTATTTTTTTTTTTTTATTCACACTTTTTCATACTAAGGACTTTAGACAAGAGCATTTCAAGGTCTCTTCTACTATTCCAAATTTCACGGTGCGTGAATGTGCAATTTGTAGGGTATACATTTTCAGAATTTAGACTTAAGCTAGGAACTATTTTTCAAACTTATACTCTAATAAGAACATCAATACTCTTCCCTTGTTTCGACTTAGCCCAAGAAGTGAACCAAAAATTTGCCTATTTCTAAATAAACTACAAGGCATATACTTTCTACTGTTAAACTTTAAGGAAGGTTATTTTTAGGGTTTTTAACTTACTAAGTCTAAGATCTAGTTGTTCCTAGCTAGTTGACCTATTTGTCAAACTCTAGTCAATTAGCCAAAATTAAATACATTTATTTATAATTTTTTGAAATTTTTCAAATTTTTATAGGTTTTCAAATAAGTATGCAAATGCAAAAATATGTACAAATGAATGCGAAGGAAGAAGACGTACCGAGCATACCCCCAAACTTGACTTTGACAGTGTCCTCACTGTCATGCTAAACCAAGAGGGTCAAAATACCGATACTCCCCTGTTTATTTATTTATATATATATATATATTTTTTTTTTATTGTTAAGAAAAACAAAAATATATACAAAAAGACCCTCCCCCAAACTTCATTTAAACTATGTTAGACATTACTGCCAAACTTTGCATCGACCAAATATCAACACCAACCATTTGAAAAATTTATCAGTAAAGAATATTGGTGGGTGAAAAAATAAGTTGTGGTGGTCCGCAAAGAATTGGGGAAGATAGAAGTAGTGGTATGGGAGGTGTGGAGGTAAATATACAGGTGATGGTGATGCATCGATACGAGAATGTAAATGATCAGCAATCAGTGGAGTGTTGGCATTCTCGTACCTTATTAAAAGAAATAGGGGTATTTCAACTTCTAAGGGAGGAAGTTGGCTCACCACAATACCCCCAAGATGTCCCTGTGGGTCCTCTATTGACATGGCATCATCCATCAATTGTGTATGATATTCACTTATGAGGAAACTGATCTCCTCGATGTCCGCCATAGTCCAACTGAAAACTTGCCGCCTATCTTATAAGACTTTTAAAATAGCGTTCTCTTGCTCGAAGGCTAGAGAGGCTGATATGATAATGGGAAAAGTCTCATTCTCACCTATGTAAGCATATCTACGGTGAGACGGCAAGGGCATGAGTTCGAATTTCTGAGGCGAAAGAACCATTGCGGAATCTACCTCGAACTCAAAGGACTCTAACACAGGTTCGAAATCACTGCAAACAACCGATTCGGATGGTTCGACTGACTCATCCAAAAATTCAAACGACTCATATTCGGGCTGTGAGTCATCGTCATCCGAAAAAGTGAAACATTCATAATCAGCATCGGTTGTGTCAACGGTAGTAGGCTCAAGGAGGGACGCACTAGTGGCGTCAAAACTGTTTTCATCAAATAGAAATCTTTCAAGCTCGCAGTCCTCCTGCGTGATTTCATGAATAGAGCATACTTCTCGTGTACTAGTTTTAGGCACGGGGGGCAGACTTCCCATCTTATAAATATTGAACTCACTAGACCTCTTTCCGAAGGATAGAGTCATGGAGCCATTGCGACAATTTATTACGGCATTGGAAGTGGCCAAAAATGGTCGACCAAGAATCACCGGAATTTGGTTTCTTGGGTTAGCAACAGGTTGTGTATCCATAACGATAAAATCAACGGGGAATATGAATTCCCCGACTTTGATCAACACATCCTCTAGTTGACCCCTTGGATAGGTGATTCATCGATCAGCCATTTGGAGAGTGCAACGAGTGGGTTTCAACTCTCCAACCCCAAATTGTTCGTACACGGAGTAAGGAATCAGGTTAACACTAGACCCAAGATCTAAAAGTGCTCGATTAATTTTCTTATCCCCAATTGTGATTGAAATAGTAGGACAGCCTGGGTCCTTTCGTTTTTGGGGTAAGGTTTGATGGTGGTTAATAGCATTGCTCACTGCACTAGCCACTAGCACTTTCTTGGGTACATGAGATGCCTTTCTCTTCGAGGTGCACAAGCCCTTTAAGATTTTCGCATATGAAGGGACTTGTTGGATAGCATCCAAGAGAGGTATATTTATGCTAACCTGCTTAAATATCTCCACAATCTTCTCCACTTGTGTATTTGGTTTATTAGGACTCAACCTGTTTGGAAATGGTGCATTTTGAAAATTAGTTGAGTCAAATGTTTGTGGAGCAGACTGTGGATTAGGAACGGATCCCGGTGTAGATGTGTTCGTGTTGTGAGAAATGGGTCCGTTCGAGTCAGGAGAAGTAGAGCCGTGTGAAGGGTGGAGAATAGGCTCTAAAGAAAAAGGTGAAGAAGGAAGTGAAGAAAATGAAGAAGGGGAAGAAGAACCACCGGCGGGGATGTCATCACTAGTTTCCACATTATTTTGCAACTCTCTTCCGGATCTCAACGTGGTCACCGCATTTACATTGTGATTGTGATATGCGTTTTGTGCGTGACCGGGATTGGGCATTGGTTGAGATGGAAGCTTTCTCTTTTCTCTCTCGCTCAACGCAGCAGTTAATTGTGCAATTTGTGCCTCAATAGATTTGATACTTTGATCGTGTGAGGCATTGTTATTCATTAAAGATTGCACATAACTTTCAAATCTTGCTGCGGATTCTGTAGTTTGCTTGAGAAATGCTTCAAGACTTTTCTCGAGCGAGCTAACCTTATCATCATTAGGTTGAACCAAATTATTCGTTTGATTTGTATAAGGTTGTTGTTGGAAAGGTTGCTGGTTTTGAGTTTGTAAGGGTGCTTGTTGTTGTTGTGGAGGAGCTCTTTGAAAATTGTTATTCCCTTGGACTTGTTGATTTTGGTTCCAAGCGAAATTTGGGTGACTCCTCCACCCCTGATTGTATGTCGAAGAGTACGGATCGTTTCTTTGTCGTTGCTGAAATGAAGCATTGACTTGATCCTGTCCTTGAATAGGTGCATTATAAGGACACTCTTCGGTGAGATGTGATGGATTAGAACAACAAGCACAAATAGTTCGTGTGGGTAGAGTAGGGGCAGGAGAAGTCGATGAGATTTTTGTCTCAATGGCTTCTAGCTTTTTCATAAGTGAGGCCATCTCGGCCTTCATAGCTATCGACATATCTATTTGATGTATGCCTGCCCTAGATTGACCAACTGAAGAAGATGATGTGGTCTTGGTACTCTCCCACTGAATTGTTTGCTCACTTAGATCCTCAAGAAACTGCCAAGCTTCGTCGCTAGACTTGGAGAGAAAATGACCTTGACATATTGTTTCTAGCAACTGCTTCGTTGCTGCGTTCAATCCCTCGTATAATGTTTGGCAAAGTTGCCAATTTTCTATCCCATGATGAGGGCATTGAACAAGTAGGTCTTTAAATCTCTCGAAGCACTTCCAGAATGGTTCGGACGGAAGCTGTGAAAATTGTATAATCTCGTTTCGGATTCTAGCAGTTTTATGATGAGGGTAGACCTTTTTCAGAAAAGCTCTCACAAACTCGTCCCAATTTCTAATGGAATGTGATGCGGTGCTGTATAGCCACTTCTCGGCTAAGTCAAATAAGGTAAAAGGAATGACCCTTAGCCTTATTGCGTCATCACTTAATTGGGTTGTCTTCATCATGCCGCAAACGTTTTGGAATTTATTAATAAAAATATATGCATCTTCGGATTCCAAACCATGAAACTTAGGCAACATATTGATGAAATGTGGTTTTATTTCAAAATTATCCCCATTCGCCGGTGGGGGTGAAAGACATGTAGGTAAGGAAGTGCGGACGGGGTAGAAGAGATCCTGGAGCGCGACTCGTGCGGGCGCTACTACAGGCGGGAGATTCGGGTTATTCGCACCTGGCGGAGGTGGAATCATTCCCGTCGGCAAGGTATAGTTGGGGTCGTGTCCCGACATACCTTCGAAAGAAGAATTTGATGATGGAGGTAAGGAGATGGACGGAAGATCGACGAAGGGTTCGCCGAAGGGTTCGTTGGTCGGTACCAACGAAACACGGACTAATCGGGCGTTAGTATCCCTAGTCCAAGATGACATACACTAAAGGGTAGTGCAGTCAGAAAAAAAATAGAAAAACAGAATGTGGGGGTAAGATAACGTCAATGAAGGAGAGATGGTGGAAGTGAGGTGCAAGTTTTCTTAGCGGCAAGTTGCAAGTTTTGATAAGATTTTTCTTTATTTTTTTTTTATGTGTGAGTTTTGCAAGGAGGTTTTTGAAAACGGACTCGTGACACAACTGAATCAACTACACAGGCACAATCAGGCCTAGATCTAGGGTCGCCTAGGTCTACTAGACAGCTCCTAACTAGGGCTAGAAATAGACCTCAAACCGCCTCTTCACGGACAAATACGGCCAGGTAAGTGGGAAGGAACCACCACTACAGTGGGCCTAATTAAAAACCACTAGCCTAGACACCGCAATGTCGGTTAGGATAAACGGCCGATGCCTATACTAGTCCTTTTCCTATTGAGCTCGATGTCCTTAGGTCTGAGTCTAATCTTTTTTAATTAATTGTGGTCGATGCAAAATGCTTAGGTGTTTTCTGGGGTCCTGGGAAGGGTGATGAAATCCCCACCCAATCTGAGTTTGGTCAATTAGCCCTTTAGAATCCGGTTAAATTATGCAAAACAAATAAAATTTCACTTGCAATCAGAATTTTTTAGCGCGGCGCAAAGAAACCTGCAGAAAATCTGTTATTTAGAAGGGGGAGAAAGACTCTTTACGCAAAGAAATCCTGCAGAAAACTTTTTACAGAGAGATATATTGTAGATTGCAGAGGGGAAGAAACGAGAGCAAACAGTGCAAAAATGATGCGCTGACGTGTCAGCAGGAGCGCGGATCCGCGGTGGATGCCCTAGTTATGCGGCGGAAGCGCGGTCATCTAGGCTGATCTTTCTCTGAAAAAATTACACTGCTCTGTTACCAATTTTTCCTCTGTACTGATATGCACTTTTCTGATTTACCCTCTGTAAATCTCCAGATCTACGATTCTTCGCTGTTCTGCAAGATCCAAAAGATACACCCTTCAAACAGATCAAATTTGATTATATTTTTTTTTTATTTTTCTTATATTTTCAGATTTTTATAATTTTTAAAATTTATATCATCCCGAAAATTCCCAAAAAAAAAATATTACGCCGTCCCCAGCAACGGCGCCATTTGATTATTGTCAAAAATTTGAGTTTACCGCAATCAGAAACGGCGTCGCTTCGCAGCTAGCCGGTGAGTACGGGTCGATCCACAGAGATGGGTAAATTCCTTTTATGTGTTTTAACGAGTTGATTTTATTTGTGGTTTTGATTGGTTTATAAAAATCTAAAATACTGGATCTAATTAATCTAATTGAGAATCTTGCTAGGATTAGGCTTAGGGGAAGTTTTGGAAATTAATGTTTTTCCTCACCGCTTTCAATACCTTCTTTGTTTTAGATCTATTAGATGTTAAGTTAATTATCAATAAAGTGGATACAAATCTTTTGGGAAGATGTTTCTTCCTCTAGATTTGTACCCTACCTTTGTTGATAATTATCCTAACCCTCAGGGAAAACGCGCGGAACCGGCCCTTTATACTACGGTTCATCGTTACCTCGAAGGGTAGGATGCCGCAGGGAGCGGTTGTGCTCATATGCGTGAAGTTCTAATTCATTGGGTGAAGGTGGCATTGAAAGGGGCGAGAGATTTCATCTCTCAACCCTTTCCCTGAGGCTAACCCTAACAAGCGAGGAGACTACTCGCTCATTAGGGGATGAGAAGACATTGTAATTAAAAGAAATAAAAGACTTACTAGGTTGACGGCTCCCTTCAAACAAGAAGAACAGATCTGAAATTTACTCCCAGAAATTCTGAATTTTATTGATTGAAAAGAGGCATAAGAAAATACAAGGTCTTGGGTTCTATTTATAGGACATAGAAACCCTAGGTTTACAATTGCACCGCATGTCTAAAATTACAAATATAACCCCAGAAAATCTTTCCATAGCCGCCACAAAAATTTGGTAAATATTTCTTCGCGCACGGACTACAAACGGCCGCGGATCCGCGGCCTTGGTGGGCTTTGGGCCGCTGATCCGCGGCCCTTTAGTGGGTTCAATTGATAAATTTTCTTGGGCTGCTGTATATTTCTTTGGGCTTCCAGGTTTTTCATTCCTATTTTCAATTAGGCTTCTGTCTTAAATCCAGATCGTCAGTGAACGCTTTGCAATGGATCTTTTAACCGTCTTCCTTGCAAATTTGGATCTTTCGTCGCCTTGTTGATGGTGAACCGTTCTTCTGCTGGGCTTTACTAAGATCCTCCTAATTGTTGGTCAAAAGTCCTTCTTTTGTGTCGCCTTTTGTGTTTTTCACTGTTTTTGGTCCAACAACCTGTAACCTGTAACTTGTAGCAGACATGGGTCAAAAGCACCTGTTTTCATTGTAAAATGCATAAGAATGGGGAATATAAAATACAATATTATGGTGTGAACATTACTCGTCTTTGGGCAAAACAGAGTAGAGGTCGCATGGTTTTGCGACAGGGTTCGTTCACATCCGCGCACTTGTGCACGTTTGGTGTCCGGACAGTCATTACTAGCGGGCTCTGGTTTGAGCCGGATCCTAGTATATGCTTTGGGGTTAGTTTTATCTCATTGTGTTCATGTTCCTCGGAACATGAATGCGGGTGTGTATGCACAGTTGATTGAGGCGGAGGAAGAGTATGTTCATTAGGGATTTGGAACGGGTGTGTATGCACAGTTGACAGTCGTCTTTTTCCAAACCCTAATGATCTTGTGATTTATCAATTAATAATATTAATTGAATGAAATTGTGTCATGGTTGGGTTTGTTGACTTGTTGACCATGGTTGACTAGTTGACTAGGTTTAAAATATTGACCATCATCATTACCCTTTTTAGATGCTCTTTGATCTTTGCAAAATTCATTTATTGTGATATGATAATGGTCTCTTCAATCCATCCATCACCTTTTTCATTTTGAATTAATATTATTATTAGAAAATCACATATATGTTATGGTTGTAAAAATACCATATCATTCTATCATTTGGTTTCTCTCTCTTCACTTCATCTTCTTTCTCCTCTAGTTCAAGGAGAGCAAATCTCATGTGTTGAGAATCATCTCCTTGAAGATATAACACCCCAAAGCACACTCTACTCACTCTAAGGTAGAAGGTCTAGCAAGCCGGATATCTTAGTTCTCTCAAGATCGAGAAATGAGCCCAAGGATGAAGCCCTCAGGTGGATCTATCTTCGACAAAGAGGAGACGAGGAGGGGAATCCATTCAAACTACTACAAAGAGCAAGCAAGAAGAAGAACAACAAGAAGAGAAGGAGTTCAAGTTGAGGTATAACCCCTAACTGAGTAGATAAATCTCTAGTTAGGATGCTAGTGTGTAGTTTAGCAAAGATCCGGCTTTTACGGTCCATGTTACCAAGTCCAGAAAAAATTTATTTTTACCGTTTCCGTAACCCCGAAAGTACCGGGAGAGGTAACGTGGACCTAACACAATGTACCTGGATTGGGACAATCCCAGTATCCGTTTAGATCTATCTCTATAGATCATAATTCCCAATATGCAGGAGGCATAACCAAGATCTTTCATTGAGAATCTTTGTGTTAAGAAGAGCTTGACTGATTGCAGCATAGGAATATCATTTCCTATCAAGAGTATGTCATCCACGTACAATACGAGGAAGACAACCTTACCTTCTGCTACCTTCTTATAGATACAAGGTTCATCTGTATTTTTGATGAAGTCAAACTCTTTGACTACAACATCAAAACAGATGTTCCAACTCCGCGATGCTTGCTTTAACCCATAAATGGATTTAAGTAGCTTGCACACCTCTCCGCTGCTCTCACTATCTACGAAGCCGTCTGGCTGAGTCATGTACACGCACTCTTCTAAATCACCGTTTAGAAAGGCGGTCTTAACATCCATTTGCCAGATTTCGTAGTCATGGTATGCAGCGATGGCAAGTAAGATCCGGATGGACTTAAGCATAGCCACTGGAGAAAAGGTTTCGTCATAATCCACACCTGGTCGTTGACGAAAACCCTTTTCTACAAGTCTAGCTTTGAAAGTCTTAAATTTTCCATCTACACCAAATTTCTTTTTAAAGATCCATTTGCTCCCAATGGGTTTTACCCCTTCAGGAGCATTTTCCAAAGTCCATACTTTGTTGGTGTACATGGATTCCATCTCAGATCGCATTGCATCCAGCCATTTCACAGAGTCACCACTCGTGATGGCCTGCTCGAAACTAGTCGGGTCATCATTTTCCATTATGCAATCCTCGCTTCCACCATCAATGAGAAAACCGTAGTATCTCTCAGGTGGAAGAGAAACCCTACTAGATCGGCGGAGAGGCTGAGGTTCGTCGGGTACTACTGAATCTTCTGGTTCCAACAAATTATCAGTTATAGTTTGTAGTGCTGGAACCTCTTCCAGCTCTACCTCTTTACCACTAATTTCTTTTACAAGAAATTTCTTTTCTAAAAAGGTGGAATATTGAGAAAAAAACACTTTTTGTTCCTCAGCGTGGTAGAAGATATATCCTTGAGAATTCTTTGGATATCCCATAAACTTGCAAAGAACTGATCGCGCCTCGAGTTTGTCCGGATTTTGCCTTTTGACATAGGCCGGACAACCCCATATCTTAAATCTTTTAAAATATGGTCTCATTCCTCTCCATATCTCATATGGGGTTGAAGGCACTGATTTAGATGGAACTTGATTCCATAGGTATGCCGCTGTCTCAAGCGCATAACCCCAGAAGGAAATAGGTAACTCAGCTTTACTCATCATAGAGCGTACCATGTCTAATAGGGTGCGATTCCTCCGCTCCAACACACCGTTGTGCTGTGGTGTATAAGAAGGTGTAAGCTGAGAGAGAATCCCATTCTCTTTTAGATAATCTAGGAACTCATTGCTTAAGTATTCCCCTCCTCGATCAGATCGAAGGATCTTAATACTTTTGCCCGTTTAGTTCTCTACTTCGTGCTTATATTCTCTGAATTTCTCAAAAGCATCAGACTTGTGTTTTATCAGGAACACATGTCCGTATCTAGAGAGATCGTCAGTGAATGTAATGAAATTGGAAGAACCGTTCCTGGCATGCGTAGACATGGGACCACATAAATCACTATGTACCAGTCCTAAGAGTTCCGTAACTCTTTCTCCATGTCCACTAAACGGAGCTTTGGTCATTTTTCCTTTGAGACATGAATGGCAAGTATCATAAGATGATAATTCGAACGGATTCAAATATCCATCCTTATGTAACTTAGCCAGTCGTGTCGCATTGATATGACCAAGTCTATAATGCCACAAGTAGGATTCGTTCATTTCTGAACTTTTCCTCTTGTGTGTGTTTTGTATATTGAGGACTGTATTTTGATTGAGAATGAATATGCCATTATGTAACGAGCCTGATGCGATCAAATTTTGATCTAGGAATATGTTCATAACATTATCCTGTAGTACAAAATTATATCCTTCTTTACTTAATAAAGAAACTAATAAAATGTTGCACATCATGTTTGGTATATAATAGCACTCATTCAGAATCAGTGTATTACGACCTGGTAATACTAGGTGATATTCGCCAACTGCTTTGGCTACAATACTTGCACCGTTCCCTACTTGAACGGAATGATCACCTTTTCCCAGTTCTCTACCTTTACGTAGCCCATGTAACAATTTACATATGTGGGATCCTGATCCGGTATCTAATACCCAGGACGTAGGGTGAACTGAGAAACAGTTCTCAATAACTAACACACCTGAAGAAGATGCATCAACATGCATGTTCTTTTGGGCTGATTGAGAATCCAGATATTCTACTATTCCCTGTTCAGTCTTATAATTCTTATAAGAAAGAACGGGTCCAACGTTCCCCTGCTCAGTATAACAAGCGGGTTCAGTCAATACATCCATATTATTATCTTGATTATGGCCTGACATGGTCGCTACCTGAAGAGAGAGAGAGAAGAAAACACTTTAGCGTATGCTCTTGCAAGATTAGATTGGTTATTATCTTATCTAATCAGGATGTCTCCCACTGTTTTTTTCAAATCTTTCTTCAAACCCTAAAAGGTAAGATTAGCCGGGATTAATTACACCATACAATTTCGTCAATCTTTCAGCCAGATCAGTGTCGGTACTTGAGGGAGGTTCCCCGTGCTTTCGCACGGACCTAATTAAAGTAAATCTCATTTTCCCAGAGGCATAACCTCGTTAACACTTTTCTAGACAGCTACTTGATCGGCTAATTGTCCTGTGTAAAACACTCCCAGGAGTAACTCTTACTCGCAGTGGGTATCGGGATCCAACTATCTCATAGGAGGTATGCAATCTCATTGCAAATTTCAACACTTGAAATTCCCGATAATGCTTTTGCTCCTAGCAACTCATGACCTTAACATGGTCAACAAATCATAAGCACTAGCTAAGTTCAACCCGTCATTTCCCGATTGAATTAAACCCACTCGTACGACCCTTAACATGGTCAACAAAGTCGTACGACTACCCTAATCCAATCACATCATATGTTTTAGCAGATAAGCACTAATTAGCTAGCGTACACTATGCCTTAACATGGTCAACAAACGTAGCACAAATACTAAGTGGTACTTATCTGAAAAGACGGAGGGCTACGCAGGTTTTTCAGAAAACCATGAGCGTAATGAACTTGATATCGTCGTAGAATCGAGTGATTTTGAAAAGGAGTGTTTTTGAGGCTTCTAGTTTCGCTAAAGAGGTCACTCCCGGTGAAGGGATCTCGGCTCTTTCCTCGTCGAATAAGGTGCAGGATATATCATATATACCTCTATGCAAAGTAAAACTATATAAGCTATCGAAAACTAAACAGCGAGTTTGTAGCATCTGCCAGTTTCGCTAAAGAGGTCACTCCCAGTGAAGGGATCTCGGCTCTTTCCCCTTCGAATAAGGTGCATGGTATATCATATATACCGCTATGCAAAGCAAAACTGTAGGGTTCCTAGGCACACTTGTGAAGGTTCATAAAGCATCAAACATGTCCGAATAAAATTTTACATGTGCCGAACAACCCAAAGATGGGATCTTTGCTAGATTTTTAGGGTTTAGGATGCAAGATAACATCTTTAAAGTTAAGTGTGAAGGATTACAACCTTTGTAGTCCGCTCCTTCGCTTCATAAGCTCCGAGTAGAAGTCCCTTCACCGCGATCCACGATCTCCCGGACTCAAGAGAGGCTCCATGACTCGAACGATCCATGCTAGCTTGAAGTGTTCCGATTCTCCGATGATCTACGTCGAAGTTGCTATAACCCAAGCTTTCTCACTCTAAATAGATGAACACCCTAATCTAATGGGTTAGATTAGATGAGGATGATGCAGTAGTATTTATGCTATCTTTTTATTTCACATTCTCACAAGAAATCATCACAAAAGAATTAACTAGTGAGCTCTCTCTCTCAAAACTCAAGAGAGAAGAAGATGAAGAATGAAAGAATAATCATTTTGTGATGAATAGTAGTCAAGTGTATATGATTGTTTATAGAACCATGGTTAAGGATGATAGGATAAAACTTGTAGAGAATAAACTAGAGTTAGGGTTTGGTTAGGTTAAGGATAAGTATCAACCATAATATCTTAACCAAGACAAAATAGAATCCTTCTAGAATGAACTTGAAAAAGCTAACCCTAATCAAACCCTAATCCCTTTTTATCATCCCTAATCATGTTTAATAATAAATCATATCATGTCACAATAATATATTGAAGGGTTTGTTTAGCACCCTATGAAGAGTTTTGAAGCATCACATGTCCAAAAGTTTAAGTTTTTATTGTGCTAAACAAACACGCAAAGTGATCGATCCTAGAAAGTTACGGTTACTAAACATTAAGCTAACAAAAGATAGGGTTTAGAGACTACAACCTTTGTAGCTCCCTTTTTGCTTGACTCCTTAGACTCTAAGGTGTTGGAAGAAGGTCCGCTTGTACTCCTCCCATGTCCACGACGATCCACCCGGAGTTTCCCCGTCCAAGCTTGCAACTTTGAAAAACAAAGAGAACACTCTAATCAAGTTGGCTAAACTTGATTAGAATGATGTTGTGGCTATGGATCTCACTTCAAAATCCTATTTTTATGAGTATTTCACTCTCTTATAAGAACTAGAGAGCAAAGCAAGGAGGTTGATGAAGATGGTGGTCTTTTGTGAAGAAGAGAATGAATTATCTTAGAAAGAGAAAAGAAAAATAACTATATGTATTTTTCTTTCTCACAACCAACCATGGTTAGATTTAAAGTTATCATTTGATTTAAGTTAAAAGCATGATAAGAAAATAAACCATGGGTTAAAAGTTAGGTGAGCATGGTAGAGTTTAGAAGAGTGTAGAAACTCTAAAATGATTTGACCCATTTTTCATTTCCTTTTGCTTTAATTTAAATCCAATAATAATCTAAAAATAACCATGGTGTAATTCTTATACATCCACCATTCTCATTGTATAAACAACCATGATAAAAATTGATGTATGTATGCATGTGTGTTTGCACATCAACATGTGCATGAACAAGAATGAATGCATACATGCATGCATACATCCAAAATAAGCAAGATAGGATTTGTAGTGAGAAAATAATGATGAATCAACACTTGATTCACTAATCCGGTCATATCACATATGACCCGACCATTAGCAAGCCACCCAATTAATATACGGTATCCCATACACGCATATTAATCGGGTCCAAGCGCATATCGCATATGCGCACCACAACTTTTCGCCTGGACTAGGTAACTCCTATGTGGGACTCTAAGACTCGTCAATACGCCGGCAGTGGGTGATGATCATATCAAGCACCCCCAAGCCGCAAACGGTCAGCTAAACGTAACGGCCACCCGGGTATTGAGCGATTAGAAGAAAACAAGCGAACCTGTTACAACTCCCGTCGAGCCATCCGACAACACTACCGTACAGTCCGGTCTCTTCGTCAGATATGCTGCATATCGAGCCTAGGGATGGTCACGTCGACCCCAATAACTCAATAAGTCGTGCCGGTGAATGGTCTATAACAGATCGAGAAACTACTGCTAACACTTATCAGCAAATCTCAGCAGCCCTGGCCAGGGACTTGCTGTTATAACCAGTCGGGCACAGTACAGCATCAACTCCCAATATCGGGAGAGATGAAACCCCTCCTATCGCTCATTGCCTTCTTGTGTCTCAGGACTGTACCCAACGGCCACCTGCTTGCACGACTCAGTAGAGCCGTGGTAGGGTGGTAATCAAAGTACAGTGGGAGAACACACAAGGCTCTATGACGATCTCGGGTCTACAGACTAACCTGTACCAGTGTCACCTGAGAACTGCTATCCGACGATAGATATAATTCCATATAGGAGTTCTCGACGAGTCCTTTCAGTGTATCCAGTCACCACTGAGCACCCGTATATGATCTTGATGTCAAACATCGATGAATATGGGAACATCCATCGTCCATCACATGGGTCTAGTATCATATACGCTAGTCTACTCTGGTATATCGATGCCCCGTCTCGATACACCTCCGACTAGGGACATTTCAGGATATGCTTATAGACTACAGATGTCACACTAGTATGATCTCCATCATAATCAGAGTAGTCAAGCCGATATCCTTAGGGCTTTATCAGCATGTATGAATGAATAAAAGCATGATCAAATCAACATGTCAGATAAAGAAGAACCAGATAGCATACTATCATGTCGAGCAAAAATGCAAACCGAATATATATATATACATGTATAGATACATCCACTATCACATAATGGCCTCTAGGGCATACATATATCCAACATATATATCACATATATATTATATATTTGCAACAAAAGAAAATAATACAATTAACATATATCGCATATATATCAATGTATTAATCCGGTGAGAAAATGAAATAATAAGAAAGCGAGCCAATATTAGATAATGTAATACAATATATCATATATATCATTATACATTAAATCATCGAATCAACACTTGATCCAACGATCCGGCTATATCGAATATAACCGAATAATATATCATGTACCGATTCATCGAATCAACACTTGATCCGATGTCCCGATTCATATCTAAATATCATGAGAATATAATACGGTATCTCATATCGCATTATCCTCGGTCCTGCACATATCACATACGTGCCTCTATTCCGTTTTGCCTGAGCAAAGAAAGCTCTGTGTAGGACTCTAAAGAATCGTCAATACACCGGTAGCAGGTGATGATCATATCAAACACCCACAAGCTGCAAGCAGTCAGCTAAACGTAACAGCCACCCAGGTATTGAGCGATCAGAATATCAACAAGCTAGCCTGTCCGTTCTCCTGTGAATCCAATCAGTAACACTCTCGTACAGTCCGGTCTGTTCGTTTGATATGTCGCATATCAAGTCTAGGGGTGGTATACGTCAAACCCCAGTAACCGATAAGTCGTTTCGATGTGAGGCTCATAACAGGTCGAGAAACAACTGGTAACACTTATCAGTATATCTCTATATCAGCCCTGGTCAGGGATTTCCAGTTATAGCCCATCGAACACAGCACGACATCAACTCCCTATACCGGGAGAGACGAATCCCCTCCTATCGCTCATTGCCTCCAAGTGATTCGGGAGTGTACCCAAAAGCCACCGTTTTGCACGCCCACTTGGACGTGGTAAGGTGGAAATCAAAGCACAGTGGAAATCACACAAGACTCTATGAAGATCTCGGGTCTACAGACTACCCTGCACCAGTGTCACCGGAGAACTGCCATCTGACGTGTGGTATATCACCATCTGGGAGTTCTCGGCGAGTCCGTCTAGTGTACCCAGTCTCCACTGAGAACCCGTACACCATACTTGATGTCAAACACCGATGGATATGGGATCATCCATCGCCCATCATATGGGTCAATATGCGTATATGCTAGTCTACTCTGGTGTATCGATGTCCCGTCTCGATACACCCTCGACTAGGAACATTTATAGGATGTACTCATCGACTACCGTGGCCCCCACTAGTATGATCTCATCATAATCCCAGTAATTGAGTACAGATCCTAAGGGCTTTATCAACATGTGAGCGAAAGACAGTAAACCAATACAAGTCAACATGTTAAGATAAAGTGAAACCAAATAGCATACTATCATGACGAGCAAGAAAGTCCTCTCTGTATATATCCAAGCATCCATCATAATATACATCATATGTACAACAATGGCCTCTAGGGCATATACATAACTACTAATCTCCCACTTGCATTAAGGCCAGCTGCTGTAGTATCTGTTAGTGTATATGCCCTAGAGGCCATTACTGTATCATACTAGTTTGTATATTACTTGATGGAAGCTTGGGATATTCACAGTTGTATATACAATCTTGCTCGAAATGGTAGTATGCTACTTGGTTTGTCTCTGCTTTAATATGTGCATGTGTTTCTTTTAGCATATTGCAGCTATACATATTAGTAGAGCCCTTATAATCTTTGCTTGATTACCAGCATTGTGATGGCGCTCACACTCGTGGGAGCTGGGTGATCTACAAGCACATCCTTATACAGGTCCCTAGTCGTTGGACTATCGAGACAGGGAATCGATACTCCGGAGTAGACTAGCGTATGCGCTTCTCATCCCAGTGTGGGAGACGGTCTGTCCCACAGCCTTCAGTACGTCGTACTTGAAATAGTATGCGGGTGCTCGTTGGGTTACGAGTACGCTGGACAGGACTCGTCGGGGACTGTTGGTTGGTAGTATACCTATCGTCAGTTATCAGTTCCCAGGTGACATGAGTACAGCTTAGTCCACTGACTTGACACTGTCACTTCGCCTCGAGTGTGTTCCCACTGCACTTTGATTACTACCCTACCACGGCTCAAAGGAGTCATGCAAACAGGTAGTTTTTGGGTGCAGTCCCGAAGCACTTGGAGGCAGTGACGGTTAGACAGGATTCGTCTCTCCCGGTATTGGGGGTTGACATCGCGCTGTGTCCAGGAGAGCCATTACACGAGTAGTACCTGGCCAGGGCAAGCGAGATATACTGGTAGGTTTCCAGTGTTATCTCAGGGTGTTCTGGGCTTCACTCCGACACAACTTATACCGCTATTAGGGGACTGACGTTCACCGCCCCCTAGGCCCGCCATGCGATGTATCAGACGAACAGACCGGACTGTACGGAGACTTCACATACAGGCTCAGTAGGAGTTCAGATGGGGTTCACCTCGTCAGTCTTCTTATCGACATCTACCTGGGGACCGTTACGACAGCTAGTGCCGCTTGCGGTCTGTGGTTAAACCCACTGCCAGCGTAGTGTCGAGTCTTTAGAGTCCCACACAGAGAGCTATTCGCCTTTAGGCAAAATGAGTAGAGGTCGCATGGTTTTGCGACAGGATTCGTTCACATCCGCGCACTTGTGCACGTTTGCTGTCCGGACAGTTTATACTAGCGGGCTTTGGTTTAAGCCGGATCCTAGTATATGATTTGAGATTGGTTTTTCTCAGTGTATTCGTGTTCCTCGGATCACGAATGCGGGTGCGCATGCACAGTTGCTTGAGATTGAGGGAGAGAACCTTGATTAGGGTTAATGGCTATTGTCATTTTATTAACCCTAATGTTTATGTGTGTATTATTGTTAATTAATAATTAGTTTAATAATTGTCCATAGTTATGGTTGTTGACCATTTGACTTCTTTGGCTTGTTGACCTAGGTTGACACTTTGACCATCATCATTTCTTTTGGAAGATGCTTTTTGATCTTTGCAAATTGAAATGATAATGGTCATGTCATGATTAACCATGACAATTATCTAGCTAATTATTCAATTAAAATAATTCACACATATTAGTGAGAATGGCTCAATTATTTCTCATTCTATCATATCCTTTCTCTCTCTTGTTCTTCCTCTCCCTCAAGCTCTCCCCCTCTCATGTGTTGAGAAACACTTGAGCTTGAGAAAAACCCTATCTTGATCTTCTCTACTCTCATCTAGGGTTGAAGGACTAGCACTTCTTGAACCCTAGTTACTTCTAGCTTGGAGTTGAAGCCAAAGTTTGAGGCTTTCGGGTGGATCTTTCTTCGGCGTGAGGAGACGAGCAAGGTGACCTCCTTCCACTACTCCAAGGAGCAAGGAGAGAAGTACTAAGAGACCAAAGGTATAACCTTTCTACCACTTAGCTAGTTACTAGTTAGGTTTAGCAAGTTTTTGTTTAGCAAAGATCCTTACAAGCATAGTCCATGTTGCCTATAGTTGATAAAAATCCGATTTTTATTCCGTTTTCCGCCTCCCCGTAAGCACCGGGGTGGGCAACGTGGACTTACAGTGGTATCAGAGACTAACTAAACATAAACTAGCTAGGTAGTGAAGTGTAACGAAGTTCGAAACCGAAAAATCCAAAAACCGAGTTTTTAAAAAACCCTAGTTTCTGTTAAAAAAATTTCTGGTCAAAACAAAATTTGTCATACACCTAAAATCATCTCAGGGTTTTTTAAAGATAACCACAAAACCCGGTCCAGTGAGTCGACTAAACCGCCGCCATTTGGACTCCTCACTGGGTCGAGTTTGGTGCAGTGTATCTCTGGCTTGGTTTTAGGATTTTTGAGATATGTTATATATGCCCATATTTTCCAGAATAGAAATTTATTTTTGGGGGCCTATAATTCCATATTTTTTTCCGAACTTCACTACACTTTGACTATGAAGGTTATATCTGTGATGTTTGCATGTATTGAACGTCGGCTAATCGCTATATGTCGATTAGTCGGGGTTATACATCTCTGTGATCTGTGTTTGATATTGGTATGTGTATATGAATGGGTTGGATTGTCGCGGGTGAATAGCCGGGGTGGATGTGAGATGAGTGTTGCTTTTCTTTTATTCATTGTAACATGTAAATTGATGTAATATTATTATTTGTATGGTCGCACAACCGGGTCGGGGTTGTAGCCGTCATTGTATAATTCTTTTTACTGTTTTTGCTCCTAGGATAGACCCATGGAGGGGGTGCACAAACTACCGGGTATCTCGAAGTGCCGAGTGGCCTACTCACGGTGGTGAGGGAGGTTGCTTCGCTTCGGGTACTTGGCGGGTAGTTTGCCGCACTCGTAGGGGTCTTGGGTGGGGTATTTGGCTACTCACCGCGACCGTGTAATCCGCTTTTCGTTGCAGGCTCGAACGGATTGCGGATTCCTAGTATATCCAATGTATTCATCTGTGATCTGTAATGTCTATCATTGCTATATATTTATATATGATAACTATTTAGACGTTGCTTATGTTTTACAGCCGCGCTAGCCCAGCCCCCGCTCTGTCGTTAGTTAAGTAACCTAAAGGGTGATGACGGGGCCCCGTGGCGAATGCGAATGGCATAAGCGTACGTCATATTTTGGTTTTTTTTCAGCAATGGTAGGATTAAATGATGGGACGCATTAAAAGAACTAATGCAAGAAAATAAACCAAGTAAAAGTCGATTGGAACACTTTGAAAACCACTCGGTTCTTTTCAAAACTAAACTTTTAAACGCGGAGCTTGAACCACTCCTTTTAAAAGCTATCTCGTTCCATCGATTATATAAAGTTCACTACGTTCACGGTTTCGCCAAAACCATTCGTAGCCCTCCGTCGTTTCGTATGGATATTCAATAGTATTCAAGCTATGTTTGTTGACCTTCGCCAAGGCATAGTGATTGGTAGCTATTGGGTGTTCATATGTAGCATAGATAGATGCGTTGGTTTGGGACAGTCGTACTACCTTGTTGACCTTCGTCAAGGGTATGTACGGGTGGGTTCAAATTAACCTGGATAATGACGGGTAGAACTTGACATGTGACTTATGGT
The DNA here is from genome assembly GCA_030015575.1 of Agapanthus africanus. Lineage (NCBI taxonomy): Eukaryota > Viridiplantae > Streptophyta > Magnoliopsida > Asparagales > Amaryllidaceae > Agapanthus > Agapanthus africanus. Next base: position 245,883,006 of record CM057350.1, read on the forward strand.
TTGTTGACCTTCGTCAAGATCATAAGAGCATGGGGCAAAAATCCACATCGGGAGTTTCATAAGTACTGAAACTTGCTAGCGCTGCATACCTTTTGGAGTGTGATAATTCTGGTAGGATTCCTTCGGTTTTATCACGCGATGATATTTGGATCCCGATCCTACTGTGAGTATATGCTACTCCTCGGGAAAACTCTCACTTAACTATCAATGCTATAAACTTAGTAGGTGTCTAGAAAAGTGTTAGCGGGGCTACGCCCACAGGGAAAAGAGGTTACTTAATTAAGGAACTTCACGAAAGCGTTGGAAAACCTCCCTCGAAGTACCGACACTGGCCTGGCTGAACGGTTAAGCAAGTATTGTACGGCGATATTGATCCTGACTAATCTTTTCTTTATGGTTTGAGAAGGGATTCGAGAGACAGTGGGAGCCATCCTGTTTAGATAAATTAAAAACCAATCTAAACTTGCAAGAGCATCAAGCTAAGTGTTTTCTTCTCTCTCTCTTAATTGCAGCGACCCAGTGACCGCACCTAGATTACATCTAGATAATAAGATGACTGAATCTGACTGTTATTATTGGCAAAGGTCTGTCCAGATGTCCATTGCCCAGGACAAGCTGGGACACCTCTTGACTGATCCAACCCCTGCCGTCTCAGGTCCAGTTTCCCCTGTCACGGATATTGATATTCGTAGGACATCGGAAGAAGACTGTGCGAAAGCCAAGTGCCTCGTGTTAGACTCAGTTGATGGTATATACCAGAGGCAGCACGAGAAGATGGACTCTGCTTCTATCTTCCCCCATAACAAAGTTTTATATGGAGAGCAATCTCGTATCGCAAGATATGAGACCTCGAACGAATTGCTTCCAGCGAGGTTGGCTATCGGGTCATCTGTAGGGGACAACGTCCTTACAGAGACCAGCTCTTTTGAGCTCTCGGACCTGAAGACCACGTTGAAGAACGGGTCAGATGCTGACTCAGTTCAACAGTCTCTACCTACTACCCTAAAGGAAACTAGGGAAGTAGAAAGAAAGGGAAGGGCAGAAGTTTCAGGAACAGATGTAGTAAAAGAAGGATGTTCCTATTGTTACGGGAATGAACATGGGTAGAAGGATTGCAGGGCTTGCAAAGCCAGTAGCCAGAATTCGAAGCATGTTGTGGCTTCGGCTTCGGGTGTGTTTGTGATTGAGAACTGTATGTCAGTTAACCCTACTTCCTGGGTATTGGATACCGGATCAGGATCTCATATCTGTAATTCGTTACAGGCTTTGAGAAACCGTAGGGTTATCAGGAAAGGTGATATGACTCTCAGGCTTGCTAACGGAATGAGCATGTATGCTGAATCCGTAGGGGAATATCATCTAGGACTGACAACTGGGCAGATATTGAATCTGCGTAACTGTTTTTATATACCAGGTGCGACTTGTAATATCATATCTGTATCCTTAATTTCTAAAGAAGGATATGATTTTAGTTTTGTAAGCGATGTAATGAACATCCACCTAAATCAAGTTCTGATTGGGTCAGGTACATTACAAAACGGTATATACGTATTGAATCAAGCTCAGATCTTCAGTGTCCAGAACACACTTAAAAGAAAGTCTCCGGAAACAAATCAGGATTTCTTATGGCATTGTAGACTTCGTCACATTAATGAGACACGGTTAACAAAGTTACATAAAGAGGGATACTTGAATCCGTTTGAGTATCAGTCTTATGCCACTTGTGAATCTTGTCTCATGGGAAAGATGACAAAGACTCCGTTCACTGGACACGGAGAAAGAGCGAGCGAGCTCTTGGGACTCATACACAGTGATGTGTGTGGTCCAATGTCTACACATGCGCGAAGTGGTTATTCATACTTCATTACTTTCACCGATGATTTCTCTAGGTATGGGCATGTCTTCTTGATGAAACACAAATCCGAGGCCTTTGAGAAATTTCAAGAATACAAGAATGAAGTTGAAAAACAAACAGGCAAAAGTATCAAGACACTGAGATCTGATCAAGGTGGTGAATACTTGAGTGCCGAGTTTCTGGGCTACCTAAAAGAGAATGGAATTCTCTCTCAGCTTACTCCTCCATACACACCACAACACAACGGTGTATCGGAAAGGCGGAATCGAACCCTATTGGATATGGTTCGTTCCATGATGAGTAAGGCTGAGTTGCCGCGATCCTTCTGGGGTTATGCGCTAGAAACAGCTGCATATCTCTTGAACAAGGATCCAACCAAGACTGTGCCTACCACCCCATATCAGATGTGGAGTGGGAAGAAACCCTGTCTCAAGTACCTTAAGACATGGGGATGTCCAGCTTTTGTAAAAAAGCAGCATGTGGACAAGCTCGAGGCACGCTCAGTACAGTGTAAGTTTGTGGGATACCCAAAGAACTCCAGGGGGTATCTTTTCTATTCCGCAGAGGAACAAAAGGTTTTTGTTTCTCAGCATGCCCACTTCTTGGAAACTGAATTTTTAGAAAATCAGGTAAGTGGGAGCGCAATAGAACTGGAAGAAATTCCAGAACCACAAGCTATTACTGAAAGCTTGGAAGAACCAGAAGTTTCAAGAGAACCGGACATCCCAGCGCCACTCCGCAGGAGTAGTAGGCAGTCTCATCCGTCCGAGAGATACTACAGTTTTCTCATAGATGGGGATAGAGAGGATTGCACCATGGATTATGGTGAGCCTACCAGCTTCCAGCAAGCCATCCGGAGCGGCGACTCGGTAAAATGGCCGGATGCAATGCAGGCCGAGATGGAGTCCATGTACACCAACAAAGTTTGGACTTTGGACTTTGCTCCAGAAGGGGTAAAACCCGTAGGCTGCAAATGGATCTTCAGAAAGAAGATTGGTGTAGATGGGCAGGTTGAGACCTATAAAGCTAGACTTGTTGCAAAGGGTTTTCGCCAAAGACCTGGTTTGGACTATGACGAGACCTTTTCTCCAGTGGCTATGCTGAAATCCATTCGGATCCTTCTTGCCATTGCTTCCTTCCACGATTATGAAATCTGGCAGATGGACGTAAAGACGGCTTTCCTAAATGGAAATTTGGAAGAGTGCGTCTATATGGATCAGCCGGAGGGATTCATTCAGAGTGGGAGCAGCGGTAGAGTGTGCAAGTTGCTAAAGTCCATCTATGGACTTAAGCAGGCATCGCGGAGTTGGAACATCTGCTTTGATGATACTGTCAAAGAATTCGACTTTATCAAAAACCCAGATGAACCATTCATTTACAGTAAGATTATAGGAAGAATTGTAGTATTCCTCGTCTTGTACGTGGATGACATTCTCCTAATAGGAAATGATATTCCTATGCTACAGTCAGTCAAAGGATTCTTGTCACAGAGGTTCTCCATGAAGGACCTGGGCGATGCCAACTACATTCTGGGGATCCAGATCTATCGTGATAGATCAAAGAGAATGTTGGAACTTTCACAGTCAAGGTACATCGACACCATACTGAAAAGATTCAGTATGGAAGATTCCAAGCGCGGTAATTTACCGGCTTGTCACGGGATCACCCTCTCCAAAGATATGTCTCCCAAGACTGATTTGGAAAGGGATCGCATTTCTATTATACCCTACACTTCTGCGGTAGGCTCTATAATGTATGCGATGTTGTGTACCAGACCAGATGTTGCATACGCATTGAGCCTTGTAAGCCGGTATTTGTCGAACCCAGGGGAGAAACACTGGATAGCGGTAAAGAACATTCTCAAGTACCTGAGAAGGACTAAAGAGATGTTCTTGGTGTATGGCGGAAAAGACCTCCAGCTCGAGGCCTTTGCTGACTCCAGCTTCCAGAGTGACAAGGATGACTCCAAGTCCATGTCGGGTTATGTCTTCACCCTCAATGGAGGGGCGGTTTGCTGGAAGAGTTCCAAGCAGGAGACCGTTGCAGACTCAACTATGGAAGCGGAGTACATAGCTGCTTGCGATGCCGTAAAGGAAGCCGTCTGGATGAAGAAGTTCCTCACGGAGCTTCAGGTGGTTCCTACCATTGTTGATCCAATACCGCTGTATTGCGACAACAACGGAGCTATAGCTTTAGCGAAGGAACCCAGGTCCCATCAAAAGTCCAGGCACATTTTGAGGCGGTACCACCTTATCAGGGAGGTCATAGATCGCCAGGAGACCGAGGTGAAGAGAGTAAATATGGAGAACAACACTGCAGATCCACTCACGAAGGCCCTACCCCAGACTCAGTTCGAGCGGCTGATCGAGATGATAGGTCTTCGATACGCCAGTACATGGCCTTAGTGCAAGTGGGAGATTGTTAGTGTATATGCCCTAGAGGCCATTACTGTATCATACTAGTTTATATATTACTTGATGGAAGCTTGGGATATTCACAGTTGTATATACAATCTTGCTCGAAATGGTAGTATGCTACTTGGTTTGTCTCTGCTTTAATATGTGCATGTGTTTCTTTTAGCATATTGCAGATATACATATTAGCAGAGCCCTTAGGATCTTTGCTTGATTACCAGCATTGTGATGGCGCTCACACTCGTGGGAGCTGGGTGATCTACAAGCACATCCTTATACAGGTCCCTAGTCGTTGGACTATCGAGACAGGGCATCGATACTCTGGAGTAAACTAGCGTATGCGCTTCTCATCCAAGTATGGGAGACGGTCTGTCCCACAGCCGTCAGTACGTTGTACTTGAGATAGTATGCGGGTGCTCGTTGGGTTACGAGTACACTGGACAGGACTCGTCGGGGACTGTTGGTTGGTAGTACACCTATCGTCAGTTATCAGTTCCCAGGTGACATGAGTACAGCTTAGTCCGCTGACTTGACACTGTCACTTCGCCTCGAGTGTGTTCCCACTGCACTTTGATTACTACCCTACCACGGCTCAAAGGAGTCGTGCAAACAGGTAGTTTTTGGGTGCAGTCCCGAAGCACTTGGAGGCAGTGACGGTTAGACAGGATTCGTCTCTCCCGGTATTGGGGGTTGACATCGCGCTTTGTCCAGGAGAGCCATTACACGAGTAATCCCTGGCCAGGGCAAGCGAGATATACTGGTAGGTTTCCAGTGTTATCTCAGGGTGTTCTGGGCTTCACTCCGACACGACTTGTACCGCTATTAGGGGACTGACGTTCACCGCCCCCTAGGCCCGCCATGCAATGTATCTGACGAACAGACCAGACTGTACGGAGACTGTCACATACAGGCTCGGTAGGAGTTCAGATGGGGTTCACCTCGTCAGTCTTCTTATCGACATCTACCTGGGGACCGTTACGTACAGCTAGTGCCGCTTGCGGTCTGTGGTTAAACCCACTGCCAGCGTAGTGTCGAACCTTTAGAGTCCCACACAGAGAGCTATTCGCCTTTAGGCAAAATGTGTAGAGGTCGCATGGTTTTGCGACAGGGTTCGTTCACATCCGCGCACTTGTGCACGTTTGCTGTCCGGATAGTTTATACTAGCGGGCTTTGGTTTAAACCGGATCCTAGTATTTGATTTGAGATTGGTTTTTCTCAGTGTATTCGTGTTCCTCGGATCACGAATGCGGGTGCGCATGCACAGTTGCTTGAGATTGAGGGAGAGGACCTTGATTAGGGTTAATGGCTATTGTCATTTTATTAACCCTAATGTTTATGTGTGTATTATTGTTAATTAATAATTAGTTTAATAATTGTCCATGGTTATGGTTGTTGACCAATTGACTTCTTTGACTTGTTGACCAAGGTTGACACTTTGACCATCATCATTTCTTTTAGAAGATGCTTTTTGATCTTTGCAAATTGAAATGATAATGGTCATGTCATGATTAACCATGATAATTATCTTGCTAATTATTCAATTAAAATAATTCACACATATTAGTGAGAATGGCTCAATTATTTCTCATTCTATCATATCCTTTCTCTCTTTTGCTCTTCCTCTCCCTCAAGCTCTCCCCCTCTCATGTGTTGAGAAACACTTGAGCTTGAGAAAAACCCTCTCTTGATCTTCTCTACTCTCATCTAGGGTTGAAGGACTAGCACTTCTTGAACCCTAGTTACTTCTAGTTTGGAGTTGAAGCCAAAGGTTGAGGCTTTCGGGTGGATCTTTCTTCGGCGTGAGGAGACGAGCAAGGTGACCTCCTTCCACTACTCCAAGGAGCAAGGAGAGAAGGACTAAGAGACCAAAGGTATAACCTTTCTACCACTTAGCTAGTTACTGGTTAGGTTTAGCAAGCTTTTGTTTAGCAAAGATCCTTACAAGCATAGTCCATGTTGCCTATAGTTGATAAAAATCCGATTTTTATTCCGTTTTCCGCCTCCCCATAAGCAACGGGGTAGGCAACGTGGACTTACAGTATCTCATACCTAGCATCCCGAATAATCTCTCAAACTGTATCTGGGGAATGGCCTTCGTGAGTGGATCCGCAGTGTTATCCTTCGTATCTACTCTCCAGACCTCGATCTCCCGGCGATCAACTATTTCCCTGATCAGGTGATACCGCCTCAGAATATGTCTGGACTTCTGATGGGATCTGGGTTCCTTGGCCAAAGCCATAGCTCCATTGTTATCGCAATACAGAGGTATTGGATGTTCAATGGATGGAACCACAACAAGTTCAGTGATGAACTTCTTCATCCAGACAGCCTCTTTGGCAGCATCGTTGGCAGCAATGTATTCAGCCTCCATCGTCAAGTCTGCAACGGTATCCTGTTTGGAACACTTCCAACATACCGCCCCTCCATTGAGGGTAAAGACAAATCCTGAGTGCGACTTAGAGTCGTCCTTATCACTTTGGAAGCTGGAATCGGTGAAGGACTCCACCCGGAGTTCTCCGTTACCATACACCAAGAACATGTCTCTAGTCCTTCGCAAGTACTTGAGAATGTTCTTCACAGCTGTCCAGTGACTCTCTCCAGGATCTGCTTGATACCGACTCACTACACTTAGTGAGTATGCTACATCGGGTCTGGTACATAGCATCGCTTACAAGATAGAGCGTACTGCCGAAGCATAGGGTATCCCCTGCATGCAAGCTCTCTCCAAATCAGTCTTGGGAGACATCTCTTTGGAGAGAGTGAGTCCAGAGATCATGGGTTAGTTCCCACGCTTGGATTCTTCCATACTAAACCTCTTTAGTATGGTGTCAATGTACCTGGATTAGGACAATCCCAGTATCCGTTTGGATCTATCTCTATAGATCCTAATCTCCAATATGCAGGAGGCATCACCTAGATCTTTCATTGAAATCTTTGTGATAAGAAGAGCTTGACTGATTGCAGCATTGGAATATCATTTCCTATCAAGAGTATGTCATCCACGTACAATACGAGGAAGACAACCTTACTCTCTGCTACCTTCTTATAGATACAAGGTTCATCTATGTTTTTGATGAAGTCAAACTCTTTGACTACTACATCAAAACAGATGTTCCAACTCCGCGATACTTGCTTTAACCCATAAATGGATTTAAGCAGTTTGCACACCTTTCCGCTGCTCCCACTATCTATGAAGTCCTCTGGCTGAGTCATGTACACGCACTCTTCTAAATCACCATTTAGAAAGGCGGTCTTAACATCCATTTGCCAGATTTCGTAGTCATGGTATGCAGCAACGACAAGTAAGATCCGGATGGACTTAAGCATAGCCACTGGAGAAACGGTTTCGTCATAATCCACACCTGGTCGTTGACGAAAACCCTTTGCTACAAGTCTAGCTTTGAAAGTCTCAAGTTTTCCATCTACACCAAATTTCTTTTTAAAAATCCACCTGCGCCCAATGGGTTTTACCCCTTCAGGAGTATTTTCCTAAATCCATACTTTATTGGTGTACATGGTTTCCATCTCAGATCGCATTGCATCCAGCCATTTCACAGAGTCACCACTCGTGATGGCCTGCTCGAAACTAGTCGGGTCATCATCTTCCATGATGCAATCATCGCTTCCACCATCAATGAGAAAACCGTAGTATCTCTCAGGTGGATGAGAAACCCTGCTAGATCGGCGGAGAGGCTGGGGTTCGTCGGGTACTATTGAATCCTCTGGTTCAACCAAGTCTTCTGTTATAGTTTGTGTTGCTGGAACCTCTTCCAGTTCTACCTCAATGCCACTATTCTGTTTCTTAAGAAAACATTTTTCTAAGAAAGTGGCATGTCGAGAAACAAACACCTTTTGTTCCTCGGGGTGGTAGAAGATATACCCTTGGGAATTTTTGGGATATCCTACAAACTTACATAAAACAGATCTTGCCTCGAGTTTGTCCGGATTTTGTGTTTTGACATAGGCCGGACAACCCCTTATCTTAATATAATTAAGATGTGGTCTCTTCCCTTTCCATATCTCATATGGAGTGGTAGGCACAGATTTGGTAGGAACTCTATTCAATAGGTCTATGGCTGTCTCAAGCGCATACCCCCAAAAGGAAATAGGTAACTCAGCTGTGCTCATCATAGATCGCACCATATCTAATAGAGAGCGATTTCTTCGTTCCGATACACCGTTGTGCTATGGTGTATAAGGAGGAGTAAGTTAAGAGAGAATCCCATTCTCTTTTAGATAATCTAGGAACTCATTGCTTAAGTATTCTCCTCCTCGATCAGATCGAAGGATCTTAATACTTTTGCCCGTTTGATTCTCTACTTCGTGCTTATATTCTCTGAATTTCTCAAAAGCTTCAGACTTGTATTTCATCAGGAACACATGTCCGAATCTAGAGAGATCGTCAGTGAATGTAATGAAGTAGGAAGAACCGTTCCTGGCATGCGTAGATATGGGACCACATACATCATTATGTACCAGTCCTAAGAGTTCAGTAACTCTTTCTCCGTGTCCACTAAACGGAGCTTTCGTCATTTTTCATTTGAGACATGAATGGCAAGTATCATAAGATGATAATTCGAACGGATTCAAATAACCATCCTTATGTAACTTAGCCAGTCGTGTCGCATTGATATGACCAAGTCTACAATGCCACAAGAAGGATTCGTTCATTTCTGAACTCTTCCTCTTGTGTGTGTTTTGTATATTGAGGACTGTATTTTGATTTAGAATGAATATGCCATTATGTAACGAGCCTGATGCAATCAACTTTTGATCTAGGAATATGTTCATAACATTATCCTGTACTACAAAATTATATCCTTCTTTACTTAATAAAGAAACTGATATAATGTTGCACATCATGTTCGGTATATAATAGCACTCATTCAGAATCAGTGTATCACCACATGGTAATACTAGGTGATATTCACCAACTGCTTTGGCTGCAACATTTGCACCGTTCCCTACTTGAACAGAATGATCACCTTTTCCCAGTTCTCTACCTTTACGTAGCCCATGTAACAATTTACATATGTGGGATCCTGATCCGTTATCTAATACCCAGGACGTAGGGTGAACTGAGAAACAGTTTTCAATAACTAACACACCTGAAGAAGATGCATCAACATGCATGTTCTTTTGGGCGGCGTGAGAATCCAGATATTCTCCTATTCCCTGTTCAGTCTTATAACTCTTATAAGAAAGAACGGGTCCAACGTTCCCTGCTCAGTATAATAAGCGGGTTCAGTCAATACATCCATATTATTATCTTGATTATGGCCTGACATGGTCGCTACCTGGAGAGAGAGAGAAGAAAACACTTTAGCGTATGCTCTTGCAAGATTAGATTGGTTATTATCTTATCTAATCAGGATGTCACCCACTGTTTTTATCAAATCTACCTTCAAACCCTAAAAGGTAAGATTAGCCGGGATTAATTATACCCTACAATTTCGTCAATCTTTCAGCCAGATCAGTGTCGGTACTTTGAGGGAGGTTCCCCGTGCTTTCGCACGGACCTAATTAAAGTAAACCTCGTTTTCCCAGAGGCGTAACCCCGTTAACACTTTTCTAGACACCTACTTGATTGACTAATTGTCCCGTGTAAAACTCTCTCAGGAGTAACTCTTACTCGCAGTGGGTATCGGGATCCAACTATCTCATAGAAGGTATGCAATCTCATTGCAAATTTCAACACTTGAAATTCCCGATAATGCTTTTACCCCTAGCGTGCTATGACCTTGACGCATTCCAAACAACTCATAGTCCACTATTCAAGTTCAACCCGTACATTTCGTGATTGAATTAAACCCATCCGTACGACCCTTGACGCATGCCAAACAACGCCGTACGAATACCCTAATCAAATCGCATCTCATGCTACAGATAAGTAATAATCAGCTACCGTACACTATGCCTTGACGCATGCCAAACTACCGTAGCACGAATACTAAATATTACTTATCTGAAATGACGGAGGGCTATGCAGGTTTTCAGAAAACCATGAGCGTAATGAACTTGATATCGTTGTAGAATCATGTGATCTTCTGAAATGGAGTGTTTTTGAGGCATTCATTGGTGTTTCTAAAGAGGTCACTCCCGGTGAAGGGATCTCGGCTCTTTCCTCATCGAATAAGGTGCAGGACATATCATATATATCACTGTGCAAAGCAAAACTCTAAAAGCAATCAAAAGACAAACCGAGTTTTGTAGCATCTGCCAGTTTCGCTAAAGAGGTAACTCCCGGTGAAGGGATCTCGGCTCTTTCCCCATTGAATAAGGTGCAGGGTATATCATATATACCACTATGCAAAGCAAAACTGTAGCTACCCTTTTTATAAAGTTTTGATTCTACAACATCTTTTAGGTTTCTTTTCTTTTTATTAATCTCATTAATAAAAATCCCATCAGCTTATGCTTCCTAAGCATCACAGATAAATACGACGTACACTTATGCCATCCGCATTCGTCTCGATGTCCCATCATGCACCGTTAGGTTAGGTAACTAACGACAGAGCAGGGCAGGGCTAGTGCGGGTGTAAAACATAAGTAACGTCTATATAATATATCATATATACTATATACTGTATCCATCACAACATATCAAATGATCACATCACAGATATCGCAGCAGAAATATAGATATAATGTGGGATATACTAGGACGTCTGTATTTAGTATTTAGCCAACAATAGAAAATACGGATTCCACAGTCTCGATGAATAGCCAAGCCCACACCCTGGACCCCTACGAGAGCGGCAAGCGACCCTACCAATTCTGGAGTTTAGGATACCCGGTCTCGACTCCTCGAGATAGCCTCCCACTGAACACCAGAACCCGGTCACCTGTGCTCCCCTTCTTGGGTCCATCCTAATGCGGAAAAGTAAATAATATACAACACTGTTGGCATCAACCTCAACCTGGAAGTGCCCCAAATAAAAGAATATTACATTACATTTGAATTTACATGAATGAAAATTTAAAACTCTCATCTCACATAAAACCCCCGGCTATTCAATCGCGACAATCCTGCACATCATATCTTAGCAACATATAATATCTCATATCATCAACGTAAGTAAGTATGCATACACTGATCGTCGTCGATGTATAGCAACGACAACCGGCAATACAACTACATACTACACTTACGGTCACACAAAAGAAATTGTAAAACTACAATATTTGGAATTCACAATCACTTTAGACATCGTAAATCCGAAATATCACATACTTCGCATTTCATGCCTAACACAATGAATTCCATATATTGTATCACATTCGAGATAAATAGACAGTATTAAACTTTTCGAACAGATAATCAAATACCCAAAATTTCCTAAAGTGCTCAACACTTGAGCGGAGTTCAAATAATCCCAGAATATGTCACAGTACCAGTGATCTAGCCGTAGAAGGGTCAAGCCAACGCCTCACATGTGGCACGCCGTACTGCCCCAAATCCGAAGGTTCAAAAGGCAGTTCAAGACGGTCACATAATCGAGTTAAGGTTTGTTGTCTTCTAGAGGGTCCACCGTGATACTTGAACATTTTTCCGAAAGATTTAAACTCGAGAAAAGATTCAAAACTTGAAAATTTTTTGTGTCGGGAAAAAGTGAGTTAATGATATCCGTTCGAACTTTTTAACAGTTTCTAAATATCCGGAAATAATAACGAATTTAAATATTCCGATCGAATCTACGATTACAAAATAAACCCCAGAATACTCAACACTTGAGTAAAAATAAAAATACCAGAAAACTTAGAAGAACTCAAAAAAGAATTACTGTGAAAACAAAAATGTCACATCAAACAATTCGGCCGCGGAACTGCGGCCCAAGCAGGGTATGGCCGCGATTCCGCGGTCATATGTACGGATCAAGTCTTCGTATTTCACAGTTATTATTATATTTGTCTGAGGTATTTTTCAGGTATTTTTAATTCAGAAAAAATCGCATTTTTGAAAAATATCCAGAGAGGGGTTCATTTTCGTCAGTTTGGGTTTGATCGGAGTTTTAACCTCGTAAACATGTCGTCTAATGCTCTAGCTAGGCTCTGATACCACTGTAGGGTTCCTAGGCACACTTGTAAAGGTTCATAAAGCATCAAACTTGCCCGAATAAAATTTTACATGTGCCGAACAACCCAAAGACGGGATCTTTGCTAGATTATTAGGATTTAGCATGCAAGATAACATCTTTAAAGCTAAGTGTGAGGGATTACAACCTTTGTAGTCCGCTCCTTCGCTTCAAAAGCTCCGAGTAGAAGTCTTTTCGCCGCGATCCACGATCTCCCGGACTCAAGAGAGGCTCCATGACTCGAACGATCCATGCTAGCTTGAAGTGTTCCGATTCTCCGATGATCTACGTAGAAGTTGCTATAACCCAAGCTTTCTCACTCCAAAGAAATGAACACCCTAATCTAATGGGCTAGATTAGATGAGGATGATGGAGTGGTATTTATGCTATCTTTTTATTTCACTTTCTCACAATAAATCATCACAAAAGAATTAACTAGAGAGCTCTCTCTCTCAAAACTCAAGAGAGAAGAAGATGAAGAATGAAAGAATAATCCTTTTGTGATGAATAGTAGTCAAGTGTATATGATTGATTATAGAACCATGGTTAAGGATGATAGGATAAAACTTATAGAGAATAAACTAGAGTTAGGGTTTGGTTAGGTTAAGGATAAGTATCAACCATAATATCTTAACCAAGACAAAATGGAATCCTTCTATAATGAACTTGAAAAAGCTAACCCTAATCAAACGCTAATCCCTTTTTATCATCCCTAATCATGTTTAATAATAAATCATATTATGTCACAATAATATATATCACATATATATTATATATTTGCAACAAAAGAAAATAATACAATTAACATATATCGCATATATATCAATGTATTAATCCGGTGAGAAAATGAAATAATAATAAAGCGAGCCAATATTAGATAATGTAATAAAATATATCATATATATCATTATACATTAAATCATCGAATCAACACTTGATCCAACGATCCGGCTATATCGAATATAACCGGCTAATATATCATGTACCGATTCATCGAATCAACACTTGATCCGATGTCCCGATTCATATCTGAATATCACGAGAATATAATACGGTATCTCATATCGCATTATCCTCGGTCCTGCACATATCACATACGTGCCCCTACTCCGTTTTGCCTGAGCCAAGAAACCTCTGTGTAGGACTCTAAAGAATCGTCAATACGCCGGTAGCAGGTGATGATCATATGAAACACCGACAAGCTGCTAGCGGTCAGCTAAACGTAACAGCCACCCAGGTATTGAGCGACCAGAAGATCAACAACCTAGCCTATCCGTTCTCCTGTGAATCCAATCAGTAACACTCTCGTACAGTCCGGTCTGTTCGTTTGATATGTCGCATATCAAGTCTAGGGGTGGTATACGTCAGACCCCAGTAACCGATAAGTCGTGTCGATGTGAGGCTCATAACAGGTCGAGAAACTACTGGTAACACTTACCAGTATATCTCTATATCAGACCTGGCCAGGGACTTCCAGTTATAGCCAATCGAACACAGCACGACATCAACTCCCTATACCGGGAGAGACGAATCCCCTCCTATCGCTCATTGCCTTCATGTGATTCGGGACAGTACCCAAAAGCCACCGTTTTGCACGCCCTCTTGGACGTGGTAAGGCGGAAATCAAAGCACAGTGGAAATCACACAAGAATCTATGACGATCTCGGGTCTACAGACTACCCTGCACCAGTGTCACCGGAGAACTGCCATCTGACGTGTGGTATATCACCATCTGGGAGTTCTCGGCGAGTCCGTCCAGTGTACCCAGTCTCTACTGAGCACCCGTACACCATCCTTGATGTCAAACACCGATGGATATGGATCATCCATCGCCCATCATATGGGTCAAGATGCGTATATGCTAGTCTACTCTGGTGTATCGATGCCCCGTCTCGATACACCCTCGACTAGGAACATTTATAGGATGTACTTATCGACTACCATGGCCCCCACTAGTATGATCTCATCATAATCCCAGTAGTCGAGTACAGATCCTAAGGGCTTTATCAACATGTGAGAGAAAGACAATAAACCAATACAAGTCAACATGTTAAGATAAAGTGAAACCAAATAGCATACTATCATGACGAGCAAGAAAGTCATCTCTGTATATATCCAAGCATCCATCATAATATACATCATATGTACAACAATGGGCTCTAGGGCATATACATAACTAACAAAAACTGTAGCTACCCTTTTTATAAAGTTTTGATTCTACAACATCTTTTAGGTTTCTTTTCTTTTTATTAATCTCATTAATAAAATCCCATCAGCTTATGCTTCCTAAGCATTACAGAAGAAACGAAAGCAGTATTATTTATATATCAACATATATATATATATATATATAGTATAAGCATTCGTCTCCGGCAGTAATATGTTCTCATCACAGAACATTGAAGCAGAAGAACATATATGAAATATTGGATATACAAGGACGTCCGTGTTTTCAATACGAGCCTGTATAAAACACGGATTCCACGGTCGTGATGAATAGCCAAACCAACATCCCTAGACCCCTACGAGTGCGGCAAGTAACATTGCCAATTCTAGGAATAGGAGACCCGGTCTCGACTCCTCGAGATGGCCTCCCACTGGACCGTAGAACCTGGTTACTTGTGCTCCCCTCCTTGGGTCTACCTAATGCGGAAAAGTAAATAATATACACTGTTGACATCAACCTCAACCCGGAAGTGCCCCAATAAAAGAATATTATATACAAATGAATTTTAAATGAATTAAAATAAAAACCCTCATCTCACATAAAACCCCCGGCTATTCAGAACACGACGATCCAATATAACATATCACAGCAACACATAATATCACATATCATCAACGTAAGTAAGTATGCATACACCGACCGTCGTAGATGTATAGCAACGAAGACCGGCAATATAACTACATACTACACTTACGGTCACAGAAAAGAAAGTGTAAAACTACAATATTTGGAATCCACAATCACTTTAGACATCGTAAATCCGAAATATCACATACTTCGCATTTCATGCCTAACTATATGAATTCCACATATTGTATCACATTCCAGATAAATAGATAGTATTAAACTTTCCAAACAGATAATCAAATACCTAAAATTTCCTAAGTAGCTCAACACTTGAGCGGAGTTCAAATAATCCCAGAAACTGTCACAATACCGATGATCCAGCCGTAGAAGGGTCAAGCCAACGCCTCACATGTGGTACGCCGTACTGCCCTAAACCCTAAGGTTTAGAGGCAGTTCAAGATGGTCACATAATCGAGTTAAGGTTTGTTGTCTTCTAGAGGGTCCACCGTGTTACTTTTACATTTTTTCTGAAAGATTTAAACCCGATAAAAAATTCAACACTTGAAAGTTTTACGTGCCGGGAAAAAAGTGTTAATGATATCCGTTGCTTGGTCTACCGCGCAACGGCTTTCGCGCTAGGCGCTCACTCCGTTGCTTGGTCTACCGCACCATGAAAACAAATATCAGGCATTTTGGAATTCCCCTTTGGGGGCCCCGGGGTTGTTTTCGAAATTTTTAACAGTTTCTAAATATCCGGAAAACAATACAAAATTAAATTTTCCGATCGAATCAACGATTACAAAATAAACCCCAGAACACTCAACACTTAAGTCATATTAAAAATACCCATAAAATATATCTAACAGAAATAGATATTACTGTTGCAAAACAAAAGCCCAGATCTACAGTTCTGCCGCGGATCCGCGGCCCAAGCAAGGTTTGGCCGCTGTTCCGTGGCGTTCTGTATGATTTGGAAGCTCGTTTTCAACGGTAATAATTATATTTGCCTGCTGATTTTTTACGTATTTTTAATACAGAAAAAATCGCATTTTTAAAATTTGTCCAGAGAAGGGTTCATTTCGTAGTTTCGGGGTTCGTTCGGAGTTTTAACTTCGTATACACGTCGCCTAATGCTCTAGCTAAGCTCTGATACCACTGTAGGGTTCCTAGGCACTCTTGTGAAGGTTCATAAGGCATCAAACACGTCCGGATAAAATTTTAGACGTGCCGAACAACCCAAAGCCGGGATCTTTGCTAGAATATTAGGGTTTAACATGCAAGACAACAACTTTATTAATAAGTGTGAGGGATTACAACCTTTGTAGTCCGCTCCTTCGCTTCATAAGCTCCTAGTAAAAGTCCCTTCGCCGCGATCCACGATCTCCCGGACTCAAGAGAGGCTCCATGACTCGAACTATCCATGCTAGCTTGTGGTATTCCTTTTCTCCGATGATCTACGTCGAAGTTGCAATAACTCAAGCTCTCTCACTCTAATATGGTGAACACCCTAATCTAATGGGCTAGATTAGATGAGTATGATGGAGAAGTATTTATGCTATCTTTTTATATCATAATCTCACATGAAAACATCACAAAAGGAAAATCAAGTAAGCTTTCTCAAAACTCAAGAGAGAAGAAGATGATGAATAATGAGATAAACCTTTTGTGATGAATAATGAAAAAGAGTATATCAATAATAAAGCAACCATGGTTAATGATGACAAGGATCACCCTTGTAGAGAGTTAACTAAGGCTAGGGTTTGGTTGGGTTAAGAAAATAAGTCATAAGAAAATATTTATCATAATATCTTCTTCATGACAAAAGGAATGCTTCTAGAAGGTGCAAGAAGAAGCTAACCCTAATCAAACCCTAATCTCTTTTTATCATCACCAAACATGTTTCATTACTAATCATATCATGTTACTTTAATATATATCACATATATATTATATATTTGTAAACAAAGAAAATAATACAATTAATATATATCGCATATATATCAATGTATCATCCGGTGAGAAAATGAAATAATAAAGCGAGCCAATATTAGATAATGTAATACAATATATCATATATATTATTATAAATTAAATCATCGAATCAACACTTGATCCGACAATCCGGCTATATCGAATATAACCGACTAATATATCATGTACCGATTCTTCGAATCAACACTTGATCCGATGATCTGGTTCATATCTAAATATCGCGAGAATATAATACGGTATCTCATATCGCATTATCCTCGGTCCTGCACATATCACATATGTGCCTCTACTCCGTTTTGTCTAATCCAAGAAACCTCTGTGTAGGATTCTAAAGAATCGTCAATACGCCGGTTGTAGGTGATGATCATATCAAATACCCACAAGCTGCAAGCGGTCAGCTAAACGTAACAGCCACCCAGGTATTGAGCGATCAGAAGATCAATACGCTGGCCTGTACGTTCTCCTGTGAATCCGACCAGTAACACTCCCGTACAGTCCGGTCTGTTCGTCTGATATGTCGCATATCAAGTCTAGGGGTGGTATACGTCAGACCCCAGTAACCGATAAGTCGTGTCGATGTGTGGCTCGTAACGGGTCGAGAAACTACGGGTAACACTTACCAGTAAATCTCTATATCAGCCCTGGCCAGGGACTTCTAGTTATAGCCTATCGAACACAGCACAACATCAACTCCCTATACCGGGAGAGACGAATCCCCTCCTATCGCTCATTGCCTCCATATGATTCGGGACTGCACCCAAAAGCCACCTTTTTGCACGCCCTCTTGGACGTGGTAAGTTGGAAATGAAAGCACAGTGGGAATCACACAAGACTCTATGACGATCTCGGGTCTACAGACTACCTTGTACCAGTGTCACCAGAGAACTGCCATCTGACGTGTGGTATATCACCATCTGGGAGTTCTCGGCGAGTCCGTCCAGTGTACCCAGTCTCCACTGAGCACCCGTACACCATCTTTGATGTCAAACACCGATGGATATGGAATCATCCATTGCCCATCATATTGGTCAAGATGCGTATACGCTAGTCTACTCTGGTGTATCGATGCCCTGTCTCGATATACCCTCGACTAGGAACAGTTATAGGATGTACTTATAGACTACCGTGGCCCTACTAGTATGATCTCATCATAGTCCCAGTAGTCGAGTACAGATCCTAACGGCTTTATCAACATGTGAGAGAAAAACAGTAAACCAATACAAGTCAACATGTTAAGATAAAGTGAAACCAAATAGCATACTACCATGACGAGCAAGAAAGTCCTCTCTATATATATCCAAGAATCCATTATAATATACATCATATGTACAACAATGGCCTCTAGGGCATATACATAACTAACAATGTAAGTATGTATGCATGATGTGCATGATGTACATGTTGCTATATCTCATATGTGTATATACCTATCAAAAATGATGTAATACCCTCTTGGTATAGGTGTAGCTATGTCCAGGTATGTGTATACACATGTCAATAATGATGTAATACCCTTTAGGTATATGTGTAGTTGTAGCAAACTAGGTAAGTGTATATACATGTCAATAATTATGCAATACCCTCTAGGTATATGTGTAGCTGTAGCATAGCAAGGTATGTGTATATACATGTGAATAATGATGCAATACCCTCCAGGTATATGCGTAACTGTAGCATAGCAAGGTATGTGTATATACATGTCAATAATGATGCAATATCCTCCAGGTATATGCGTAGCTGTAGCATAGCAAGGTATATGTGTGTACATGTCAATAATGATGCAATACCCTCCAGGTATATGTGTAAGAATGTAGGTATACAGGTATGCTATATCTCATATGCACAGTGGAAATAAAGATCATGTCTAAATGTCCCTAACCAATATAATATCACATATATATAGGTGTTGTGCATGTCATGGCAGTTATCGACGGTGTGGATGTAGCATACAATTTGTGCTCGTGCAACATGAACCGTCAATAATAGTGCAGTGTCCAATGGGTACAAGTCCCGGCATAACAAGTAATAATATGAAATGAAGTTCATGCACAATCTTTATATGTGGAATACTTGTAACTAATAATCAAGTCATATAATACAGCCCAGACGCATAACTCCATGCAGGCGATTCCCTTGTAGATGTTAAATCTACTCACTGATGATCTCGAGCTATGTAATCCGACCACCTGCTTCCCTTTCTTCGCAGCGTCCAAAGTCCCTGCTCGCGTTCCTAAAATTCCACAAACACAACACATAAGACTAAATATCCTGCGCCGACATAAAGACAACGAAACACAAGGATAACGTCCATAAGATAAACACACTGTTCACTCAATGCACAAAACGCGTACGATATCGGCACAACACTAGCTAAGATGACACAACCACCAAGCCTAGACCCCGATCATACCGATCGCGCATTCACAACACAATATATATCATGGAAATTAATATCTATAACATCGCAACGTCAATAGAAACCCATGCCTTAATTATCTGAAAACCCGGTAAGCACTTTTAATCATTTTAGCTCAAATCTAAGAGTTTAACCAAATCTAGCGATCACAATCATCACATAATAGCTTACTTAAACCACACAAACCTTTACTACAATTTTAATCTCACCCATATAAGATTGGTAAAAGTTTAGTTTACACTTATGCTTAATTAGATGATTAGCAAAAATATCATTTAACAATCTCACAACTAGGTTATGTTTTCCAAGTCTACACATCTTGATTAACCATTTCAAACCATCAAAACCTTAACTTGATCTTCACAATTCTTTCATGAATTTCTAAACATACAATTTAGAGCTATATTTAAAAATCTAATAAGCTAGCTTAATGTTTTAAACAACAATTAAAGTTTAGGGTTAGGATTTTATACCTCCACTAGATTCAAAATTTAGCAACTAAACTCCAAATTAGCATCCAAAATGATGATTTCCATGAAGACCCAAGCTTGTTTTAGGTTGAAGAATAATGGGTAGGGATTTATATTTGAGTTTGTGGGATTATTTGATGAATTTTGATGATTTATTTGAGCTTGAAGAAGTGCAAATGAAGTGTGAACAGAGAGGGGGCAGCAAGGGGGGCTCGGCCAAGGCTTGATGAATGAGGAGGTTAAGGAAAAGTGTGGAAATTTCTAGCTAAAAACCTATATTAATGCTCATTAATGCACCTCCCATCCAATGCCACCTCTTAATCTTTTCTTTTTCCATTTAAAGTTTTCCTTAATTCAACAAATATCTAGATATTTGTAGGATATTTTGCATGGATGGTTTAGTAGTTAATCTTGTGATTAAATTAGCATAGATTCCCTTTAGCATAATTAACCCAATCAAAATTGTAATTACCACTAATTAAGTTTATAATTAAAAGCTTATAATAATATTTTAATTAAGAAAAAATATTAAAGTGAACCAAAATTTTCAAGTAACAACTAAAAACCGCAAACTAGCAATTTCCTAGTTAAATTAGGTGCAGTTAAGTCTATACTGAAAAATGATCACTTCCGGTTTTTATGGAAAAACACAACCTATTTTACTTATAAAAGGAAAATTCCCATAACGATTTCTAAAACGTTACAATCTTCCCCCCTTAAAGAAATTCGGTCCCCGAAATTTAAAATTTTTACTATGCATACCTTCAAAAAGATAAGTGCAAATCATCCACATCCCGCTCGTAGCCTCCCAAGTGGTCTCCTCACTAGACGGCTACTGCAACATTTCAGAAAAATAAAATATTATTTTTGGGGATTTTTTTATAATTAAATAATATTATATTGAATATATTAATAAGGCGGTATGATTAAATATTGATAAATTGGAGAAATTTTAGAAAATTACAGAAATTACTGAAATGAGCGTGCTTTATTGGATTTAAGCAAATTAAGAAATTTTATGATTTATTATACACCATTTTAATGCTAATCGCGGTTAAATATCGCTAATCGCGCATTAAGCTTGTTTTGTGCAAAACATGCACCATATCATTTTTACACCTGTGTTACATTTTCCTCCATGGCTTTTCTTTATTTCTTCATGCATGTTTTGGGTTTATGAAGAGAGAAGGGAAGAAAACAAAACAAAAGAAAAGAAAACAAAAAGGAATAAACAATAAGGTATGGGTGAGAGAGAGAAAGGTGAGGGGTCAACCTTGGACCATATCTCTTTGTTCCCTTCATCATCTTCCTCATTTCTCTTCTGTCTTCATTCCCATGGCAGCCCACATCATCCCCCTCCTCTACCTCTTCATTAAAATACCAAAAACAACTCAAAACTTCATCACTTTTTCACAAAAAACATGCACTAGCTCACTACAAGCATGGGGAACCAAGAAAATTTTGATTTTGGACACTTGGGGCAACTCAAGAAAATTCTTAAGTTGCTAAATGAGGTAATTTCTTAACCATTAGTGTAGAATTTGATTTACTTTAGCTTCCTTGCAAGTTTAGAAATGTTTAGGCGATGCTTAGTGGGGTTTGGAAATTCCTAGAAAAGGATTAGGGTATGAATTAATTCCAAAAACGTAAATGAGGTCAGTAGTGACCCTAAACTCCTTTAGTGATATCATATTGGACTAAAACCTGAGACTTAACCCCTATATACAAACTTTGAATTTCTGCAGATACGGAAATTGGGGGAATTGTGATGGTTTTTGGTTATCTACTAACACCCGGGAACTCTAAAATTTATTTAGCAAACACAGAGGAGTGTGCAGGCACCTAAGAAGCTAACCCCAAGACCCCAGCCCCTACACCCTTATCTGGGTCGCAAATAAAACCTTTCTGGTCGTAATTTGCGGCCAGAACTTGAGCAATCGACTTCGTGCTTCTCCTGTGGCTCCAACTCCAGTAAATTAGACCCCTTCTGTATGCAAAATTAGCAATTTTGGCCTAGGGTAAAATCTGGGACTAAATTCATGAGTTGCTATTTTGATTCGGGGTTATATTTTCATATTTTGGATTTTGGATTTTAGTGTTTGTGTTTTACCTCGATCACTTAACGTTTGTACGACGATATCGAGGGTTGTTTAGTGGTTTGAAAGGCGTAGTCCGTAGGTTCTAACATATAGGCTTTTAGCGTGTCGTTTTGGTTTTGAATTGGGTTTTAATGCGGCACGATACGTTATGATGTGTAGGTACCCCCATGAGGACTTCGAGACGACAAGTAAGCGCGTGGCGACGTCGGCAACGGCAAGCGAAGAGCAATGTGAGTATATTATATCTATAAGGGAAGTCGGGTGGATGGCTTATAGCACCCCCGTAGTTCGTACTATAGTGTATGGTATATATATCTTATATGGATATATTTATATGTTATTGTAAGGTTATGATTATCTAGATAGATTTTGGGAGTCATGGATAATTTTAGTATCATTTGATGATGGTGTCACTAGTTAGTTTAGCCACGAGCCCTAGAATAAGGTTTACACCCATATGCACACACATGCTTACTTTGTTTTTATTGGTGCGCATATGGGAATATGTATATATATACACACACACATAGGTATGGGATGTGTGTGTGTGTGTGTATATATATATATATACGTATACTTACACATGGATGATGAGGATTGTATATGGTATTTGGAGATGAGTCGATGTGATTGAGCATGATGCTATAAGATCGGTCATATGTTTTGTTTCGTATTGTGAGATACGATATGAGATTATAGCGGGCCTTTAGGCGTGTGTTTTCATACACGCATACAATTATATAGATGGTATCAGTTTGTACTAGACTTAGATCAGTACCCTAGTTCTTGAGATATCATGATAATGGATACCAGATGAATAATCTGGTGAATGTGATATTTGACCCATACCCAGATTTAGGATGCCGTATGATGGATATACGTACGAGCTTTATATTGATGATAGATCTTCACTCTTGACTCGAGGATGTCATATTATATATTGTATCGTATCACCGACTATTATATTTATATGTATCGACTCAGATTTATGTGGTTTCTTTACATTTCGATTAGTCCTGTAGTTTACTTATAGATGTTAGACTAGATAAGAGTCATACCTATTTCAAAACTAACGAATCGTGAGTATTTTAAAGGCAGCCTAAGGGATTCTACGGATATTTTCAAAAGACACATCTTTTCTTAAAACAACGTAGCCCTTATTTTTCTAAATACCACGATTCGTGTAATTTCAAATGGCAGAACTGTATGACATATATATATTGATGTATATTCATCACTGTTGCGTTTGTTATTTATTTTCCGCCTATTCTTTCTATTCGCATCGCATTGTATGTTTAAATGAGTTTATTGTTATATTAAACCCATACTGTCAGGACAACGGCACCATTATCGATGATGCGTATGTTCCACGTACACCTGCTTGCCGGCACACATACTTCATCATCGATAATTGCCATGTCACTACACAGTAGGATTGCTGCATCAGGATATGACTCCTTGCATGATATACTTGCGTACATTCATATTGTACACCATACTTGTGGACATATATATTATACACTATACTTGTGCACATACATATTGTACACCATACTTGCACACATATATATAGTACACCATACTTGCGTACATACATATTGTACACCATACTTGCGTACATACATATTGTACACCATACTTGCGCACATACATATTGTACACCATACTTGCGCGCAGACATACATATTGTACACCATACCCGCAGACATACATATTGTACACCATGCTTGCGTACATACATATTGTACACCATGCTTGCACACATACATATTGTACACCATGCTTGCGCACATAAATATTGTACACCATGCTTGCGCACATACATATTGTACACCATGCTTGCACACATACATATTGTATACTCATACTTGCGTATATATACCTACTAGTACATCCATATTGGCGCACAGGCATATTCTACGCTCATACTTGCGTATATACCTATTTGTACATCCATAATGGCGCACAGGCATATTGTACATTCATCCTTGCGTATATACTACTTGTACATCCATATTGGGGCTCAGGCAAATTGTACACTCATACTTCCGTGTATACTACTTGTACATCCATATTGGCGCACAGGCATATTGTACACTCATACTTGTGTATATACCTACTTGTACATCCAAATTGGCGCACAGGCACATTGTACACTCATACTTGCGTATATACCTACTTGTACATCCATATTGGCGCACAGGCACATTGTACACTCATACTTGCGTATATACCTACTTGTACATCCATATTGGCGCACAAGCATATTGTACACTCATACATGCGTATATACTACCTATACATACATATAGTACACTCCTACTTGCGTACAGACATATTGTACACTCATACTTGCGTACGCACATATTGTACACCCATACTTGCATACATACGTATTTGCACATACATAGACGATTTTGGCTTGATTTTGGAGATTTGGAAACCGCAAGATATATTTTAAAACTGGATTCATTTTAATAGAGCGGTTTTCCCTCGATATATGCATATTACTGTTCTATGTTGCATGATATACGGATATGGTCACATTTCTGTTATATGTCGCATACATCATGCTTTATGATTGTACGAATTGAGATATGTTGTTTTCATAAGATTTCTGGATTTGGGAACCGTGGTTATTTCAAAAGAGAGTATGCATTGATTTAAAAACCCGGTTACCCATGATATAATATTTCAGTGCATCCACTATGTGTTTTCTCTGTTCTGAGAGTAGCATGTGAAACCCGATTAGAAAAGCGGTAGGCACCTTTTGCGGGTACATGGTGGACCCGGTGGGATACCCCGGGGCAAGAAAACTCGTATATGTTAGAAGGTAAGCCTGACGGGGGAGCACTACCTACCGGTGATAGAATTTGGACTTGGCGGTTATCCGGAGGATACCGACCGGAGTAGTGAGATGGATATGTGGGCCGATCAGATTATGCGGCGCCTGAGGGGATCTGAGGATGCGGCGCCTGAGATATATGAGGATATACGTTTCGATGCTAAATGCGGGTTTCTTGAAGTTTTGAGTGTCGATGTTGGGCACTCATGTTTTCATGATTTTGATGTGTCGCGAGGGACACCCATTGATTTATATCCTCATACATTCATGCATATGCGTTTATGACATTTACATGCATGATGTTGTTATTTCATTGGTTGACACGTGGATGAGATCCACATGCATGCAGGCATTGATTACATAGTTGGTTGATATCCACATACTTATAGACTTCATGATATAGTTGACACTGATTTCACGATGATTACATTGATCACACCTCATGTTTATGATATGCTGCTACCTGAGGCACTGACACGAGCACTTGGTATTACACTTGGTTTAGATGTTACCTTTGCCACCTTTTCATTCTTCAGACTTTATCATATTGAGGATATGTATATATTACTAATCGTATTGACCTAGGATTGAGTCATACATACGATTTCTGCTCTGTGATATTTTCTACTCATGAGTTGGCAACTCACCCCATTGTGACACAGTTCTTGCAGGTTTTGCCATACAGGTTCCATTGCGGCTTCTGGTACACTGCTTCCATCCCGGGTGATTGCTTGGTAGGTGGGTTCACTTGTACCATGACTACCATTGTACTCTATTTATTTCAGTAGTATCTAGAAACTCCATCAACCAGACTTGTATATTATTTCAGAGTTAGAAAACCAATTGTATATTCTTTCGACCTTAGAGTCGCGCGTTGTATTATTATGGTTTTCTTGATATTTTGAGTTTCCTTTTGAGTTTTGATCCTCTCCCTTCGACGTTGTATATTATATTGCTTACGTGGTTGTGACTGTCGATTGACGAAAAGCTAGCTCCCGCTTGGGGATGCCTTTTATTATTGTGCATATATTATTCATGTTGTACCTCGTTTGAGGCCAGTATTTACAAAAGAAACTCTGCCGAAATTTTCAGAAAAGACTTGAGATTTAAAAATGCATATTCGGCTTATGTTATTTAAAAACCCCTTGTTTTAAAACAGGTTTTCTTCACTTCTTTCTTTAAATGGTTTAGATTTCTGTGTTTTCTTGGCTTACTTGAATTAGATGGGGTCCTATAGACTTCATATGATTCAAGTGCCAGTCGCGTGCCATTTCAGGTCATGACAAAGTTGGTATCAGAGCGCTAGGTTAACCTTGGTTCGAGTCTAAGTTTGACTATGCGGAGCCTAGAGCGTTTGTATATATTCGGAACTTAGGCTTGACCTTACGGAACTTAGACTTAGTCGGTGGGGTATTAGACCCGAACTTTTGTCGCATAGGTTGACCTTGGTTGATGGAGTAGGTGAGTTAAGGAGAGTGACGTACCATGTGTATGTTCCACGGCATTCTTACGATACGCTACTCCGCTTAGGGAGCCTTAGGATGTACATTTCCTTGCACAGTATTATATTCATTCCCATGATCTATCCTCATCGATATCGGTTTATGGTTTTGCTGCCATGATTGTACGGGCAGAGAGAGCTATGGCTAGAGTTGCGTCTGTTAGTGTATATGCCCTAGAGGCCATTACTGTATCATACTAGTTTGTATATTACTTAATGGAAGCTTGGGATATTCACAGTTGTATAGACAATCTTGTTCAAAATGGTAGTATGCTACTTGGTTTGTTTCTACTTTAATATGTGCATGTGTTTCTTTTAGCATATTTCTTATACATATTAGTGGAGCCCTTAGGATCTTTGCTTGATTACCAGCGTTATGATGGCAGTCGTACTTGTGTGGGCTGGGTAATCTATAAGCACATCCTTATACAGATCCCTAGTCATAGGATTATCGAGACAGGGCATCGATACTCCGGAGTAGACTAGCGTATGCGCTTCTCATCCCAGCAGAGGAGATGGTCTGTCCCACAGCCATCAGTACGTCGTACTGGAGATAGTATGCGGGTGCTCGTTAGGTTACGAGTACACTGGACTGGACTTGTCGGGAACTGTTGGTTGTTATTATACCTATCGTCAGTTATCAGTTCCCAGGTGACATGAGTACAGCTTAGTCAGTTGACTTGACACTGTCACTTCGCCTCGAGTGTGTTCCCACTGTTCTTTGATTACTACCCTACCACGGCTCAAAGGAGTCGTGCAAACAGGTACTAGTTGGGTGCAGTCCTGAAGCACTTGGAGGCAGTGACGGTTAGACAGGATTCGTCTCTCCCGATATTCGGGGTTGATATCGCGCTGTGTCTAGGAGAGCCATTACACATAGTCGTCCCTGGCCAGGGCAAGAGAGATATACTGGTTGGTTTCCAGTATTATCTCAGGGTGTTCTGGGTTACACTCCTACACGACTTGTACCACTATTAGGGGACTGACGTTCGCCACCCCCTAGGCCCGCCATGCGATATTCTTAGAGGAACAGACCGGACTGTACGGTGATTGTCACATTCAGGCTCAGTAGGAGTTCGGATGGGTTTACCTCATCGGCCTTCTTATCGACATCTACCTAGGGACCGTTACGTACAGCTAGTGCCGCTTGCGGTCTGTGGTTAAACCCACTGCCAGTGTAGTGTCGAGTCTTTAGAGTCCCACAAAGAGAGTTTCCCTGCACTGAGCGAAACATGTAGAGGTCGTATGGTTTTACGGCAGGGCTACGATCACTTACGTGCACTTGTGCGTGTATGCTGTTCGGGCAGGCAATACTAGTGGGCTTTGGTTTAAGCCGGATCCTAGTATTGCACGGATGGATTTGTTTTGTCTTCTGTGCATTCGCATTCTACGGAATGCGGATGCGGGTGTGTGCACAATTGTGAGGAGCAAAGAGGCAGGAGGTGCCTCATTAGGGTTTTGATAGTTGATTCGGTCAAAACCATAATGAGGCGGACTCATTAGAGTTTTTGGCAGTTCGTTCGGTCAAAACTATTATGAGCCGGGAACATTATTTACTAATCTTTTTAGTGATTATTATGTGATGGCTAATTGCTTTGACCATTTGACCATACTTGACTTTGTTGACCATTTGACCAAAGTTGACTTGGACCTTCATGAGAGGTCTAGAGTTTTCTTTGGTTTTCTTTTTAATTTTTGGATTATGAAAATGGTCAAGTCAATTGTTGCCATCAACTTAATCTTGAAAAGATTAGTAATGATGATAGTGGTGTATTATTGAACCATGGTGCTTTTTCTTTGGTTGATAATTCATTTCTCATTTCTCATTCTCTTTCTTAAAAAGAAATGAGAAAGCTCCATGGTTGTTCTCATTCATCTTCCTCCTCTTGAAAATTTCCTTTGATCTCATGTGTTGGGAGAAAAAGGATCCAAATAGACAAACACATCCATCTACCTCTTGTACACAACCTAGGAAATCAAGACTAGCTATCTTGTTGCCCTAGTTACCTCGGCTCGAGGTGGAGCTCGGAGCACAACTCTCGGGTGGATCGTCTTCAACTCAAGAAGGCCGCGGAGGTGACCAAGATCCGGATCGATCCTCGGATCATGGATGGACGAGCCGGACAGCGGAATGAAGACCCGAAGGACCGGTATCGTGAGGTATAATCTCTATGGCATAGTAGATAGCACCTCTAGTTGTTTGCTAGTTTGTAGTTTAGCAAAGATCCTTCTTTTAGTCCATGTTGCCTTTGCGCCAAAAATCATTTTTTACCATTTCCGCCTCCCAGTAAGAACCTGGGTGAGCAACGTGGACTTACAGTGATATCAGAGCCAGGTTAAATATAAACTAGCAAGTTAGCAAAGTATTTAGAATCTCGATCGGAAAAAATTCGCAAAACACATCCGGAAAAACCATGTTTCTGCCGATTTTTTATACTGCTCTAAAAATGATTTAACATACATGAAAAATCGGCACAGGGTTTTGTAAAAACACAGAACAAAAATGATCCAGTGGCTCGGTCAAAGCGCCGCGGATCCGCGGCAAGAACATGCTTCCTGCCGCGGATCCGCGGCCGAGTTGACTCGGCCGTGGACCGGATTTTGTGCAGTGTTCTTATTTGGATGTTTTGGGATTTTTAGTATATTTTGTTTCAGCCCAGAATTTCAAGAGAACAAATTTGTTTTTGGGGTGGTTACAAATCCATATTTTGATCGAAATTCCATAGACTTTGGCTAATGGATTTTATCTGTGATGTGATATATGTATTGAATGTCTCCTAATCGCTATACGACGATTAGTAGGGGTTATACATATCTGTGATCTGTAATGTTGATGGTTTGTGTATATGAACTCGGTAGATTGTCGCGGATGAATAGCCGGGGGGATGTGAGATGAGAGTTTATTTTTCTTTCATTCAATGTAAAATTTTGTAATTGATGTAATATTATTTTATGGCCGCACATTCGGGATGAGGTTGTAGCCGCCATTGTATATTATTTCTTTTTACTGTTTTGTGTTGGAGATAGTGCCCTCAGAGTCAATTATTGGATCACAGGCACGTGATTGCAATGATTGAGGGAGGACCTATCCCGGTAGAACAGTCTTACTCGAGATGATAGTATGCTATCAGGTTTACCTTTATCATCGTGTACTGCTTTAGGTGACATGACATGTCGCTATTGCACGTTGATAGAGCCCCTGGGATTCTTGCTTGACTACCGGCAGTATGAGGGCGATCATATAAGTGAGAGCTGGAGTCTACAAGCACATCCTTAAAAGGTCCCTAGTCGTGGGAGTTTCGAGACAGGGCATCGATTCTCCAGAGTAGACTAGTGTATACAGTCGAGACCCCGACGAGGGGCGGTGGCCGGTCTCACAAGCCACTGGTGTCAGTTGGATCACCTAAGATGTATACAGGTGCTCATTGGGTTATGAGTACACCGGACAGGACTCGCCGGGAACATGCTAGTTGGTCTTATACCTGACGTCAGATAGCAGTTCCCAGGTGACATGTGTACAGGTTAGTTCATCGACCTGGGGATCGTCATTTGTCTCGTGTGAGTTCCCACTGTGCTTTGATTACTACCCTACCACGGCTCAAAGGAGTCGTGCAAACAGGTTTTAGTTGGGTACAGTCCCGAGCAACATGGAGGCAGTGAGCGGATCTTCGGGGGTTTCGTCTCTCCCGGTATTGGGGGTGAGGTCGCGCTGTGTCTAGGAGAGCCATTACACGAAGTCCTTGGCCAAGGCAGGAGATTTACTGGTAGGTATTCCAGTAGTATCTCAGGGTGTTCTGGGCTACACTCCGACACGACTTGTACCGCTTTTGGGGGTCTGACTTTTACCAACCCCCTAGGCCCGCCATGCGATGCTCATAGACGAACGGACCGGACTGTACGGATATTGTCACTGACAGGCTCAGTAGGGTGTCAGGATGAGTTCGCTCATCGACGTCCCTTTTAGTCAATAGCTGGTGGCCCGTTACGTATTGGCTTATACCTCTGACGTGCTAGTGGTTAAATCCACAGCCATAGTATTGACGAGTCTTTAGAGTCTACCACACTTTCAGTTACTCAGTTTTCGGGCGAAACGCTGTAGAGGCCGTATGGAGATATGGCAGGGTCCGATCAGATACGTGCGGTATTGCACGGATCAGGATCGGACGGTTTGTACTAGTAGCCGTATAGGTATATGGCAGGGTTCGATCAGATACGTGCGGTATTGCACGGATCAGGATCGAACGGATTTTACTAGCCGGCTTTGGTTTAAGCCGGTCCTAGTTTAGTACAGTGTAGATTTTGTCTCTTTGCATTTGTATCCGGACGGAATACAGATGCGGGTGTGTATGCACAGTGTCGGGGTTTTCCTGTAATTTATTACGGGACCAGTTTTCTGGAGTTGCCAGTTTGCATTCCGTTCCGGCCGGTTTTCCTTTGTTCTTTCCCGGCCGGACTTTTCCGATGGAGGGGGGTAATTTGCAGTTTTGCAAATTACTGTTGTGGAGGGGTTTTCTTGCATAATGGATTGATTATGATAGCTTTCTTTTATTTGCTCCATGACTTGCTTTGACTTTTGATGATTGAAAGGGTATGGTTTGGTTTTAATGAAGCATGGTTCATATCTTTGTTGTGGTCACCCATTGCTTTATGATACACTAACCTCCCTTCTTGCTTTATCATCACACCTCCACCATTTCCACTTGACATGGCCGGCCACACATCTTGGAGAATGAGAGAGAATTCCTTTTTGGAGAAAAGATTGGTTTATATCATTCTTACATGCTTGCAAAATTCTACTCTTCATTTCCAAAGTCCATTCTTGATCCCTCCATCATCCAAAGGCAACCAATACCCCAAAAAGAGACAAAGCACTACACATTCTACAGCACTTCTTGGACGCGTCGATTCGCCAGCTTCGCGCCCGAGTTGCCTCGGTATTGAGGTGGGAGCCCGTAAAAGCTACAGGCGATGTGGTGCCCTTTCCGACGAGGAGGAGACGGACGGAGATCCCGCTAGGAGATCGGAGTGGAGATGAAGACCGGAGGACTCGGATCAGTCGGTACAACATTTCCACACTCTTTACTGTTTGTTAGTTTAGCAATTATGGCAGATCCGGGTTAAAGTATACGATAGCGCCAAGTTAAAAAGTTTTATTCCGCATTTGGCGTCTGTAGACTGCCGGGGCGCTAACGTAGACTTACAGTGGTATCAGAGCCTCACCATTTTGCTATGCTAACTTGTGCTAACGCGTTTAAAACTTCGATCCGACCGGAAATCGAAAACTACAAAAATCCAAGCCGACAGTTTCTGTTGTTTTTAAACGGTCTCAAAATTGATTTCTGGATGTCTTAAAAATCAGAGCAGGAACTTTTAAGACACCCGACAAAATTTGGATTCGTGATCCCCCCAAGCTGCCGCTGAAGCGCGGCCAAACCCATGGTTCGGCCGCGCAACCGCGGCCACGTGGGGAGCACGTGCTCCCAAATTTTGTCAGGTTGTTCTAAGTGGGTTTTTGGGGTTTTTGATATATATCATTTTTGCCCAGATTTTGTTACTGTTCACCAGTAAGTCGTGGGGCCCACTTCTTGATATTTTGTCGATCGAAATTTAAACACGTTAGTTTTCACAGTATTTACATTATATCTGCGACCGTGAATGTCACTCGATCGGTAAATCCGGTCTAACTGCTATAGCCCGGTTAGACGGATTTGCGAACGTGATTTTCACGTTGATGTTCTATGTATTTGCTGTGATGTTGCGGATCGGTCGTGGGGGATAGCCTGGATGCAATGCTAGTACTGTTTTGTTGTATTATGTACATTTGATATTGCGGGGCGAGCGTCCGACATGTGGACTGCCGTCACTGCCAGTTTGTATTATTCTTTTGGGGCACGACCTGGTTGCGGTCGATGTACCCGGTGTATGTATATTTTACTTTCTGTACTAGGATTACCCCGCGGAGGGGTGCACGGATAGCCGGGTTCTGGAGGGCAACAAGCCCGCATCTCATGGCATTGAGACGGAGGGGGCTTCACTCTAGGATTGGCAGGCTATTCGCCGCACTCGTAGGGGGTACAGGTTTGACCCAGGAGGGGTGCCCAAGTTGCCGGATTCCGTGAAGTGCTGGGTGGTCCATTCACGGCGCTGAAAGGGGCTGCCTCGCTTCAGGTTTTGGCGGGTGACTTGCCGCGCCCGTAGGGGTCTAGGTTTTCTTTGCACAGGCTATCCACACGACCAGGGGAACGTCGGGTTTCAGTAGTGGCTCTGTGAAACCCGGGGATCCCAGATATCTGTATTGTTTTGTGATGCTGTACATTTCTGTGATGTTGCATTTCTTTCACGCCTTGAGCGAAATATAATATATTGGTATATATATTAGTAGATGTTGTATATGTTTTACATCCGCGCTAGTCCAGTCCCCGCTCTGTCGTTAGTTAGCTAACCTAACGGGTAATGACGGGACCCAGTGGCGAATGCGGATGGCATATACGTACATCAGTATATTTTCGTTCTTTTTGGTGTGATCAATTGATGGGACTGCATTGATTCGGATCAATGCAAAGTTAAAAACAAACCTAATCTGATGTTGTTGGAACACTTTTCAAAAAGCTGTTATTGCAAGGACGTTCACTTTTGTTTTGCATCGCGGTATTCATTTAGAATATCCTGCTCCTCAGTCGACGAGGCAAGGGCCGAGATCCCTTCACCGGGAGTGACCCCTTGGACAGAAGTTAGCGTCAGGGCATTAACTTCACTATAGCCGATTACTTTTGCTTTGCACCGTGGTATTCAGTTGGAATATCCTGCACCTCATTCTACGGGGAAAGAGCCGAGATCCCTTCACCGGGAGTGACCTCTTTAGCAACGGTTTTCGTCATTATATTTTCAAAAAGCTATCCGTTCCTTCGACGATATCAAGTTCATTACGTTAAAGGTTTTCGCCAGAAACCATTCGTAGCCCTCCGTCATTTCAGTTAAATATTCGGTAGTATTCAAGCTATGTATTTTGACCTCACGCCAAGGCATAGTGATTGGTAGCTGCCGGGTATTTATCTGTTGCATAGATAGATGCGTTGGTTTGGGACAGTCGTACTACTATTTTGGCCTACGTCAAGGGTATGTACGGGTGGGTTCAGATTAACCTGGATAATGACGGGCAGAACTTGACATGTGACTTATGATATTTTGACCTCACGCCAAGGTCATAAGAGCATGGGGCAGAAATTACATCGGGAGTTTCAAAAGTACTGAAACTTGCCAGATATGCGCATACCTTCTGGAGTGTGATACCGTGAGCGGATTCCATCACGTTATCATGCGATGAGAGTTGGATCCCGATTCCCACTGATGAGTTAGTTTACTCCTCGGGTGACCCCGAGAAATTCTTCTTTCAGGTTTGGAGGAGAATTTGAGGTACAGTGGGAGGTTTCCAGATTAGATAAATTGGTAACCATTCTGATCTAGGTTAGAGTGCACGCTGAGTGTTTCTTTTCTCTCTCTCTTTGGCAGCGACCATTGACCCGACCCTAAGACTTTGACTCAGTGACCAAGTTGACCGAAGCTTCTTAACACAGGCTTTTGGATTGTCAGAGTTGCAGACCTCATTGCCACTCCTACTTTTACCCTTTTCTCCAGGACACCCCGTTTTACTACGATCGTCCACTTCCATTGGACAAAACCATCGTATGGTTAGATACGAACTCGAAAGAATTTATTCGAGGATGGTTTCTGGTTCTGGAGAAAACGGATAGGATTATTCAGTTGTCTTTTCCTTTTACCCTCTCTCAGGTTACGAGTACTCCTTGGTTTAGGGGTAGTACACCTATTACGCAAATTGGATTGTCTTCTTCCAAACCTTAGGCTGGTGCCGACCGGTAGGGAATGAAGAAAAACCAATTAGCATAACGATGGTGTGCAGAAGGTATTAAGTTCAGACAAAGCAAGGGATTAGTAAGAGGGCAAAGTAAATTGCAACAGATATTCACGACCAAACCAAATATTTCGTTACCACTCCCACATCACCTTTGTATTTCTCCAGGACACTCCGTATCACTACGAAGATCCACAGTTTATTTGGATACTCCATCGTATGGTTATATACGAACTCGAATGAAACTTGTTCCAGTTCGGGGATGGATTCTGGTCCAGGAGAAATAGGAATAAAGTACATTCAGGTGTCTTTTATCTTCACCTTCTCTCGCGTTGCGAGTGCTCCTAGGATTAGGACAGTACACCCTTTATGCTTATTGGATAGTCTTCTTCCAAACCATAGGCTGGTGCCGAACGGTAGGGAAGGAAGAAAACCAATTGGCCTAAAGGGGTGTGCGGAAGGTAATGACTAAAGACATATGAAGGGATTTGGAGAGGTGGCAAAGAACTATACGGTTACAGTCGTGAATCTGGAAGAGGCATTACTAGGAATACCAGAATACCCCATCGGAACATTTCAATGTTTCAGTTTCACTGTGTAATGTTAAAGGAAAACTGATTTCCCGATTAGATACTTACTCCAGGGTATGTATTTACCAGGTACGATTCTCACATCTGTATGGTTTTACAGATGATGGGTGGGAGTAAGTTATTGGGAATTGGGTGATCATCCTCATTATATCGGGATTCGTTGTAATCGATGATATTTGAGGAAATCACCTGGGCTGTTTGCCGGTCGGCAAATATTTGGTTTTGAATATCCACTGTTATGCACTAATTTCAAATTGATATATCTGTACGTCTATTTTTATAGAGTGAGATATACCTTTCTGAAATTATGTCTACCACATTTACCTACATCAGTGGATGGTTAGGTAAGGAGCATTAAACAGCGGTGTAATTCTTCTTAACCATAAGTACAGTTTTCAACCTACGGCACATAGTGAATGAGTTATCAGACTCAAGGGACTTATACAGAGTATTGTATGTTGTCCAGGGTCCATCAGGACAGAGGGGTTGGTCCTCGTACTACATTCAGTTTACTTATGACTTCTCTAGTTTTTAGACAAGTGTTTCGTGGAAACACAGGGTCCGAATTTGGAGAAGTTATTGGTATTTGAATAGAGTGGAGAACCAGGTGTCGCAAGTATCGGGATTCTTCAAAGAGATCGAAGATGTAGATACTTGTGTATGGTATTTAGTTGATAGTAATGATAAAGAGATCTTGCTTCTCTTTCAGGTTACTCATAATTGGAAGTATTCCTAAGTTGAGTAACGCTGGTCGGCCTCCTTCCATTTAGTTGACATGCGCTGGGGACAGCTGTATGATTTGAATCTGGTTCAATTAAATCAGTGCCTCTGGTTCTATATTGGATATAGTACAGTTCATATCTTAACATTGTTAAGGTACGGGGAGTTGTCCGGCTTATGATTAAAACCAGACTCTGGATAACTCAAGGACGTTTCTGTAATGGCTGTTTGTGGGTTGACCCAGGCTATGACGAGGGTTGACTTTCTACCATCTGGAAGATCAATAGTGATATTGTTCTTAACTCGCCACATTTTAAAAGAAATGGTTATTTTTCAGAAAACAGTAGTGGGAGTATGGTAGAACTGGAAGCGATTCCAGAACCGCAAACGATTACTGGAGATTTGATAAGGAACCTAAAGATTCAATCTGATTTGACATTCCATTGGCCACTCCGCAGAAAAGGTGGGTAACTTCAGGCACCCGAGAGGTACTCCGGTAGCCTCAAGGACGGTGACAGGGAAGTTCTTGTTTACCCACACTCGCCATTGTTGTTGTTCCAGGCTGCGAGACCCGGCAGGAGGATGAGTATAGCGTCGTTCTAAACTAGCTTTAGAAGTGCACGTCTATATGACTCTGCCAGAGGGTTGTCGTAGTCAGTGGGAGCAGCGGAAGCATTGGTGGACATCAGGCTTATGTCTGTTTATAGACTAAAGCAGATATAGCGGAGATAGATCATCTAATTCTGATGTGACAGTCATGGGTTTGACGTCGTCAGAATAGGGGATGGATCTGTTGAGAAGATAGTAGGGTGTGATATCCGGGTTTTGGATGACATACACAAAGTAGGAAAAGAAACTCCTATACTACAATCGGTTATTCTTTGGTCGTCACACAGTGGTTTCTCCACAAGGAACTTGGACACAATATCAGACATACTGGTTACTAGATCTATGGTTTTGGATCTAGATTTGGGTGGTTTCCCAATCAGGGTACCTTGACAGCATTCTAAGAGTATTTAGAATGGACGACTCCTGGCACGGTAGTGTACCTGCAGGTAATGGAGTCACCCTCTCTAAAGGTGTCTTATAGACTAAAGTAGAGAGGGATGTGCATGATTGGCAGATCACTTGCTTAGGCAATTGAGTCAATCATGAGATGTCAAGTACCACACCAGATGTTGTTCTTGCACTAGATGCAATAAGTTGATATTGATCCAATCCTGAAGGAACAGTCGGAAGCAGTTTTAGAACATAAGTGGCTGTTCTAGGGATACGATAACGAAAGCCCTATTCGGGAAACAGTTATCATTCCAGGCTTCCAAGGTGACCTGGACGACAAGGAGGTTGTCAGAGTTACAGTTTTTCCTTCTGACGAGGGGCAGTATTTTGGACAGGTAATCCAAGGCAATACTGAGGGAGGCTTGGCGCAGGATACTGATTAAGTTCAGTTGACGATACAGTCTAAGAAGTTTGGATTTGGAGTTCATTTATGAACTCGGTCCCATCAGACATCCAGACACTCTAAGACAGGTATTGCTCATTTCGGGAGATGGCATTCTCCGCGAACTTGAGATATAGAGAGATATAGAAAGAAACTTCAGAGCGGATCCACTCACTGAGGCTATTCCTCGAACGCAATAGTTTCGCAAACAGGTTTTGTGCGACTGACTAGTAGAGGAGTTGGGTGTTCAGTATCACACGGGCTGTGAGTATGCGACATCGCAATAATTAGCCTTGAGTGCAAGTGGGAGATTGTTGGAGATAGTGCCCTCAGAGTCAATTATTGGATCACAGGCACGTGATTGCAATGATTGAGGGAGGACCTATCCCGGTAGAACAGTCTTACTCGAGATGATAGTATGCTATCAGGTTTACCTTTATCATCGTGTACTGCTTTAGGTGACATGACATGTCGCTATTGCACGTTGATAGAGCCCCTGGGATTCTTGCTTGACTACCGGCAGTATGAGGGCGATCATATAAGTGAGAGCTGGAGTCTACAAGCACATCCTTAAAAGGTCCCTAGTCGTGGGAGTTTCGAGACAGGGCATTGATTCTCCAGAGTAGACTAGTGTATACAGTCGAGACCCCGACGAGGGGCGGTGGCCGGTCTCACAAGCCACTGGTGTCAGTTGGATCACCTAAGATGTATACAGGTGCTCATTGGGTTATGAGTACACCGGACAGGACTCGCCGGGAACATGCTAGTTGGTCTTATACCTGACGTCAGATAGCAGTTCCCAGGTGACATGTGTACAGGTTAGTTCATCGACCTGGGGATCGTCATTTGTCTCGTGTGAGTTCCCACTGTGCTTTGATTACTACCCTACCACGGCTCAAAGGAGTCGTGCAAACAGGTTTTAGTTGGGTACAGTCCCGAGCCACATGGAGGCAGTGAGCGGATCTTCGGAGGTTTCGTCTCTCCCGGTATTGGGGGTGAGGTCGCGCTGTGTCTAGGAGAGCCATTACACGAAGTCCTTGGCCAAGGCAGGAGATTTACTGGTAGGTATTCCAGTAGTATCTCAGGGTGTTCTGGGCTACACTCCGACACGACTTGTACCGCTTTTGGGGGTCTGACTTTTACCAACCCCCTAGGCCCGCCATGCGATGCTCATAGACGAACGGACCGGACTGTACGGATATTGTCACTGACAGGCTCAGTAGGGTGTCAGGATGAGTTCGCTCATCGACGTCCCTTTTAGTCAATAGCTGGTGGCCCGTTACGTATTGGCTTATACCTCTGACGTGCTAGTGGTTAAATCCACAGCCATAGTATTGACGAGTCTTTAGAGTCTACCACACTTTCAGTTACTCAGTTTTCGGGCGAAACGCTGTAGAGGTCGTATGGAGATATGGCAGGGTCCGATCAGATACGTGCGGTATTGCACGGATCAGGATCGGACGGTTTGTACTAGTAGCCGTATAGGTATATGGCAGGGTTCGATCAGATACGTGCGGTATTGCACGGATCAGGATCGAACGGATTTTACTAGCCGGCTTTGGTTTAAGCCGGTCCTAGTTTAGTACAGTGTAGATTTTGTCTCTTTGCATTTGTATCCGGACGGAATACAGATGCGGGTGTGTATGCACAGTGTCGGGGTTTTCCTGTAATTTATTACGGGACCAGTTTTCTGGAGTTGCCAGTTTGCATTCCGTTCCGGCCGGTTTTCCTTTGTTCTTTCCCGGCCGGACTTTTCCGATGGAGGGGGGTAATTTGCAGTTTTGCAAATTACTGTTGTGGAGGGGTTTTCTTGCATAATGGATTGATTATGATAGCTTTCTTTTATTTGCTCCATGACTTGCTTTGACTTTTGATGATTGAAAGGGTATGGTTTGGTTTTAATGAAGCATGGTTCATATCTTTGTTGTGGTCACCCATTGCTTTATGATACACTAACCTCCCTTCTTGCTTTATCATCACACCTCCACCATTTCCACTTGACATGGCCGGCCACACATCTTGGAGAATGAGAGAGAATTCCTTTTTGGAGAAAAGATTGGTTTATATCATTCTTACATGCTTGCAAAATTCTACTCTTCATTTCCAAAGTCCATTCTTGATCCCTCCATCATCCAAAGGCAACCAATACCCCAAAAAGAGACAAAGCACTACACATTCTACAGCACTTCTTGGACGCGTCGATTCGCCAGCTTCGCGCCCGAGTTGCCTCGGTATTGAGGTGGGAGCCCGTAAAAGCTACAGGCGATGTGGTGCCCTTTCCGACGAGGAGGAGACGGACGGAGATCCCGCTAGGAGATCGGAGTGGAGATGAAGACCGGAGGACTCGGATCAGTCGGTACAACATTTCCACACTCTTTACTGTTTGTTAGTTTAGCAATTATGGCAGATCCGGGTTAAAGTATACGATAGCGCCAAGTTAAAAAGTTTTATTCCGCATTTGGCGTCTGTAGACTGCCGGGGCGCTAACGTAGACTTACATTTTGCTCCTAGGATAGACCCAAGGTGGGGTGCACAAACTACCGGGTATCTCGAAGTGCCGAGTGGCCTACTCACGTTGTTGAGGGAGGTTGCTTCACTTCGGGTACTTGGCGGGTAGTTTGCCGCACCCGTAGGGGTCTAGGGTGGGGTTTGGCTATTCATCGCGACCGTGCAATCCGTCTTTCGTTGCAGGCTCAAACGAAACAAGGATTCCAAGTATATCCAAAGTGTTCATCTATGATCTGGAATGGCTATCATTGCATCTCACGAATGTATATATCTATATATGATATCTATTTAGGCGTTGCTTATGTTTTGCATCTGCGCTAGTCCAGCCCTCGCTCTGTCGTTAGTTAAGTAACCTAACGGGTGATGACGGGACCCCATGGCGAATGCGGATGGCATAAGCGTACGTCATATTTTCGTTGTTTTATGCAATGGTAGGATTAAATGATGGGACACATTAAAATTAATGCAAGAAAATAAACCAAGTAAAATTCGTTGGAACACTTTTAAAACCACTTGGTTCTTTTCAAAAACCAACTTTTAAACGCGGAGCTTGAACCACTCCTTTTAAAAGCTATCAGGTTCCTTCGATTATATCAAGTTCATGGTTTCGCCAAAAACCATTCGTAGCCCTATGTCATTTCAGTTAAATATTCAGTAGTATTCAAGCTATATATTTTGACCTTCGCCAAGGCATAGTGATTGGTAGCTGCTGAATATTTATCTGTAGCATAGATAGATGCGTTGGTTTGGGACAGTCGTGCTACTATTTTGGCCTTCGTCAAGGGTATGTACGGGTGGGTTCAAATTAACCTGGATAATGACGGGTAGAACTTGACATGTGACTTATGATATGTTGGCCTTCGTCAAGGTCATAAGAGTATGGGGAAAAAATCCACATCGGGAGTTTTTAAAGAAACTGAAATTTGCTAGTGTTGCATACCATTTGGAGTGTGATGATTCTGGTAGGATTCCTTCAGTTTTATCACACGATGATATTTGGATCCCGATCCTACTGTGATTATATGCTACTCCTCGGGAACTTTCTCACTTAACAATCAATGCTATAAACCAAGTAGGTGTCTAGAAAGGTGTTAGCGGGGCTACGCCCACAGGAAAAAGAGGTTACTTAATTAAGGAACTTCGCGAAAGCTTTGGAAAACCTCTCTCGAAGTACCGACACCAGCCTGGCTGAACAGTTAAGCAAGTATTGTACGGTGAGATTGATCCCGACTAATTCTTCCTTTATGGTTTTGTAACATTTCGAAATAATAAAAATATTATTTTTGGGAAACTTATAATTTAATATTATTTTATGGAATATTTTAATAATTCGGTATAATTAAATATAAATAAATGGGGGGAAATTTTGAAAAATTATGGAAAATTCTAAAATAGTGTAAATTAGAAAATTATGCCATTTCTAAGTTTAATTGATTAGTTATATGCTAATTTAGTGCTAATCGCGATTAAAAATAGCTAATCGGTTTTTTAGTAATTTTGTGCAAAACATGAACATATCATTTTCCTATACTTGTGCATTTTCTATCATGGTTTCTCATTTGGGGTTTACTATTTGAGTGAGAAGGAATTTAGAGAATAGAAAAAAAGAAAAGAAATGAGAAAGGAATAAAATATAAGGTATGGTATGAGAGAGAAAAGAGAGGGGCTGCTTTGACTTTGTCATTTGTCCCCATTCCTTCACCTTCATCATCTCTCCCTCTTCTATCTTCTGGGCTGCTGCTGTTCCTCCTCCCTTCCATCTTCAACTCCTCAATTCATCACAAAAACTACACCAAAACCCTACCCCAATTTCATTAAAAGTGTGCACAAGCTCAAGATCTACACATTGGACCATGGAAGCAAGGATTTTGGCCACTGGGGGCAACTCAAGAAAATTCTTGAGTTGCCAAATGAGGTATTTTCTGGACCTTAAAGCTTAGTTATGCATTACCTTTACCCCATGTTTAGTTTTGAACCGATATTGTTGGATATTGTGGAGTTAAGGAAACCTAGTTAGGGTTATGGGAAATTTTGTGTTGTATTGTGTGATTGAGCTCAGTAGAGGTTAGATAAACACCCTAGTGCATGAATTGAGACCCAAACCTGAGACTTAAGGCCCGGAATGCGGATTTAGAAACCGATATCGGAAAGCTTGTGGAATCTGTGAAGGTTATATGAGATCTGCTATCACCCGAGACATCCTAAAATAAAATTGAATGGACAGTGAGATGTGCAGGCACCGAGGAACCACCACACAAGACCCTAGCCCCTAACTCTATGACCCGGCCGCAGATTTAATCCTATTGGCCGCAATTTGCAGCCAGACCTGCCCCATTTTGGTTCGTCTTGGTTTTGGTGTTCCCTCATCAGTAGATTAGGCCCCTGGTATGTGTAGATTTGTCTAGTTTGTCCTAGGGTGAAATCTGGAGCCTATTTCCTTAGTTGCTGTTTTGGATTCGTGTTTCCGTATTCCGTATTTTTAGTTCTTAAATTGTGTATTGTGTTTTACCTCGACTATTTGGCGTTTATACGACGATAACGAGGACTGATTGATGGTTTTGAAGGCATGCCCATAGGTTCTAACCTATAGGCCCCTTATCGTATCGTTTTGGGTTTCGTGTGCCTTTTTAGCTTTGATTTGGTTTTAATACGCATTTACGATACTATGACGTGTAGGTACCCCATGAAGACTTCGGGACGACAAGTAAAGCGCGTGGAGACGTCGACAAATGAAGACGCAAGGTGAGTAGATTATATCTACTGGGGGAAGTCGGGTTGATGGCGTATAGCACCCCCGCAGTCCGTAGTTGGTATACTATATATTATGCTTGATAGTTATAGTGTGTCATGGATATGGTGTTAGGTGTATTATGGATAGCTTAGGGTTATAAGTAAACTAGTATAGTTCATAGTCACGAACCCTAGAATAGGGTTACACCCACACGCGCACCCTTGCATATTCACTATACTTACACTGTGTTGATGATGATATTGGATGACATTGGAGATGAGTCGATGATTTTGGGCATTGTGCCGTGAGATCGGTAATGTGATGTGATTCGTACTTGCGATACGACATGTGATCTTAGCGGGCCGTTGGGCATGTGTTTTATGTAAGTGCATGCTACCTCTCCCGGTACTTTCGGGCAAGCGGAATTAGGTGAAAAACGATTTTTCTAGAGGTGGTAACATGGACTCAAAACCGGATCTTTGTTAAACATCTAACTAACAACCTAACTACGAGTTGCTAACTACTCGGTTAGGGGGTTATACCATTCTATTTCTCGAACTCCTTCGTCTTCAAGCTTCAATGGTCGTCCGGATCGGCTTCTCCCCGTCGTCTCCTTGCGCCGAAGATAGATCCACCTGAAAGCTTCAACCTTTGGCTCTTTCTTCGAACTTTGAAGAAACTAGTTCACTCGGTTTGCTAAACCTTGTGAACTAGAGTGAGTAGAGAAGAGTTTGTATGGGATTTTATCTATGGTTCTTGATTCTCAACTCATGAGACAAGTGAACCATAGACCAAGTGAGGGAGAGCAAGAGGAGGAAGATGAGAGCTCAAGAACAAGAGAGAGAATGAGCATGAAAGAATGAGAGAAGACTTTTCTCATTTGGCTCTCATAATCCATAACAATCATAACACCTCATATCAATCAAGTATTATGTGATGGTTTAAGCAACCATAGCCATATTATTTCATGCACTCATTTTGCACAAAAGAGCAAGCAAGCAAAAG
The DNA here is from genome assembly GCA_030015575.1 of Agapanthus africanus. NCBI lineage: Eukaryota > Viridiplantae > Streptophyta > Magnoliopsida > Asparagales > Amaryllidaceae > Agapanthus > Agapanthus africanus. The sequence continues at coordinate 245,926,332 of CM057350.1, forward strand.
TCTTTGCCATGAAATGATAGCTATAGTTATCATGATGGTCAAGTAGTCAAGCCTAGTCAACCGGTCAACAAAATCAACAAGTCAACAAAAGTCAACAAGTCAACAAAGTCAATCCCTCAACAACCATGTCACCATAATACTTAATTAATATAATTGTTAATCACATATCATATTCTCATTAGGGTTGAGCAAAAAGTCAATAGTCAACTGTCAACGGTCAACAACCCTAATGAGAATTCTCTGCCTCTGTCTCTCCGTCAACTGTGCATACACACCCGCATCCGCGTTCCGAAGAACACGAATACAAACTGGATAAATCCAATCCTAAAAGGTACACTAGGATCTGGCTTAAACCAAAGCCCGCTAGTGTAAACTGTCCGGACACTGTACGTGCACAAGTGCACGGATGTGACCGAACCGTGTCGCAAAACCATGCGACCTGTCGCAAAACCATGCGACCTCTACTCTTTTGCCTAAAGGCGAAAAGCTTTCTGTGTGGGACTCTAAAGACTCGACACTACGCTGGCAGTGGGTTTAACCACAGACCGCAAGCGGCACTAGCTGTATGTAACGGTCCCCAGGTAGTGCCGACAAGAAGACCGACGAGGCGAAACCCATCTGAACTCCTACTGAGCCTGAATGTGACAATCTGCGTACAGTCCGGTCTGTCCGTCTGATACATCGCATGGCGGGCCTAGGGGGCGGTGAACGTCGGTCCCCCAAAAGCGGTACAAGTCGTGTCGGAGCGAAGCCCAAAATACCCTGAGATAACACTGGAAGCCTACCAGTATATCTCGATTGCCTTGGCCAGGCACTACTCGTGTAATGGCTCTCCTAGACACAGCGCAATGTCAACCCCCAATACCGGGAGAGAGGAATCCTGTCTAACCGTCACTGCCTCCAAGTGCTTCGGGACTGCACCCAACTACTACCTGTTTGCACGACTCCTTTGAGCCGTGGTAGGGTAGTAATCAAAGTACAGTGGGAACACACTCGAGGCGAAGTGACAGTGTCAAGTCAGCGGACTAAGCTGTACTCATGTCACCTGGGAACTGATAACTGACGATAGGCATAATACCAACTAGTCAGTTCCCGACGAGTCCTGTCCAGTGTACTCGTAACCCAACGAGCACTCGCATACTCTCTCAAGTACGACGTACCGACGGCTGTGGGACAGACCGTCTCCCACACTTGGATGAGAAGCGCATGCGCTATTCTACTCCGGAGTATCGATGCCCTGTCTCGATAGTCCTGCGACTAGGGACCTGCATAAGGATGTGCTTATAGATTACCCAGCCCCACTAGTGTGACAGCCATCACATCGCTGGTAATCAAGCAAAGATCCTAAGGGCTCCACTAATGTGTATAGGTGATATACTAAAATAAACACATGTACACATTGAAATAGAAACAAACCAAGTAGCATACTACTATTTTGAGCAAGATTGTATATACAAGGTGAATATCCCAAGCTTCCATTAAGTAATATACAAACCAGTATGATACAGTAATGGCCTCTAGGGCATATACACTAACAATCTCCCACTTGCACTAAGGCCATGTACTGGCGTATAGAAGACCTATCATCTCGATCAGCGGCTCGAACTGAGTCTGGGGCAAGGCCTTGGTGAATGGATCTGCAGTGTTATCTTCTGAAGCGACTCTCCGAACCTCGATCTCCTGGCGATCTACGATTTCCCTGATCAGGTGATACCGCCTCAAGATGTGTCTGGATCTCTGATGGGACCTGGGTTCCTTCGCTAAAGCTATAGCCCCGTTGTTGTCGTAATACAGAGGTATTGGATCAACAATGGATGGAACCACCTGAAGCTCTTTCAAGAACTTCCTCATCCAGACAGCTTCTTTTGCGGCATCAGATGCAGCGATGTATTCCGCTTCGATCGTCGAGTCTGCAACGGTTTCCTGTTTGGAACTCTTCCAACACACCGCCCCTCCATTGAGGGTAAAGACAAAACCCGACATGGACTTGGAATCATCCTTGTCACTCTGGAAGCTGGAGTCAGCAAAGGCCTCGATCTGGAGGTCTTTTCCGCCATACACCAAGAACATCTCTTTAGTCCTTCTCAGGTACTTAAGAATATTCTTTACTGCTATCCAGTGTTTCTCCCCAGGGTTAGACTGATACCGGCTTACCACACTCAGTGCATAAGCTACATCCGGTCTGGTACACAACATCGCATACATTATAGAGCCTACCGCAGAAGCGTAGGGTATAATGGACATGCGATCCCTCTCCAAATCAGTCTTGGGAGACATCTCTTTAGAGAGGGTGATCCCGTGACAAGCCGGTAGGTTACCGCGCTTGGAATCTTCCATACTGAATCTTTTCAGTATGGTGTCGATGTACCTGGAATGTGAAAGTCCTAATATCCTCTTGGATCTATCACGATGGATCCGGATCCCCAGGATGTATGAGACATCACCCTGGTCTTTCATGGAGAACCTGTGCGACAAGAACCCCTTGACAGATTGTAGCATAGGAATATCATTTCCTATTAAGAGAATGTCATCCACGTATAAAACGAGGAATACTACAGTTCTCGCTACAAATCTACTATAGATGCATGGTTCATCTGGATTTTTGATAAAGCCAAATTCCTTGACCGTCTCATCAAAACAAATGTTCCAACTCCGTGATGTCTGCTTTAGTCCATAGATGGACTTAAGCAACTTGCACACCTTTCCGCTGCTCCCACTCTGAATGAAACCCTCTGGTTGGTCCATATAGACACACTCCTCTAAATTTCCATTTAAAAAAGCGGTCTTTACGTCCATTTTCCAGATCTCATAATCGTGGAAGGCAGCAATGGCAAGAAGGATCCGAATGGATTTCAGCATAGCCACTAGAGAAAAGGTTTCGTCATAGTCCAAGCCCGGTCTTTGACGAAAACCCTTTGCAACAAGTCTAGCTGTATAGGTCTCAACCTGTCCATCTACACCAATCTTCCTTTTGAAGATCCACTTGCATCCTACGGGTTTTACCCCGTCTGGAGCAATGTCCAACGTCCATACTTTGTTGGTGTACATGGACTCCATCTCGGTCCGCATTGCATCCAGCCATTTTACTGAGTCAACGCTCTGAACGGCCTGCTGGAAGCTAGTAGGCTCATCATAATCTATGATGCAATCCTCTTTATCCCCGTCTATGAGAAAACCGTAGTATCTCTCGGGCGGATGAGACTGCCTACTACTCCTGCGGAGCGGCGTAGGAATGTCATGTTCTTTTGAACCCTCTAATTCCACTAAGCTTTCAGTAATAGCTCGTGGTTCTGGAATTTCTTCCAGTTCTACTGTGCTCCCACTTATCTGGGTTTCCAAAAACTCAGTTTCCAAGAAGTAGGCATGACGAGAAACAAGAACTTTTTGTTCCTCTTCGCAGTAGAAGAAATATCCCTTGGAGTTCTTTGGATATCCCACGAACTTACACTGTACTGAGCGTGCCTCGAGCTTGTCCGCATGCTGCTTTGTAACAAAAGCTGGACATCCCTATGTCTTAATGTGCTTAAGATAGGGTCTCTTCCCACACCACATTTCATATGGTGTAGTAGGCACAGTCTTAGTTGGAACTCGGTTCAAAAGGTATGCAGCTGATTCTAGCGCATACCCCCAGAATGATCGTGGTAACTCAGCTTTACTCATCATGGACCGTACCATATCCAATAGGGTTCGGTTCCGTCTCTCCGATACACCATTATGTTGCGGAGTGTATGGAGGAGTAAGCTGAGAGAGAATTCCGTTCTCTTTTAAATAGTCCAGGAACTCGGCACTTAAGTATTCTCCACCTCGATCCGATCTGAGAATCTTGATACTTTTTCCGGTCTGTTTTTCTACTTCACTCTTATATTCCTGGAACTTTCCAAAGGCTTCGGACTTATGTTTCATTAAGAAGACATAACCGTACCTTGAGAAGTCATCCGTAAAAGTGATGAAGTAAGAATAACCGCTTCTCGCATGCGTAGACATTGGACCGCACACGTCGCTGTGTACGAGTCCCAAGAGCTCGCTCGCTCTTACTCCGTGTCCAGTGAACGGAGTCTTTGTCATCTTTCCTTTGAGACAGGATTGACAAGTGGCATATGATTGATATTCGAACGGATTCAAATATCCTTCTGTATGTAACTTCGTCAACCTTCTCTCATTGATGTGACCCAGTCTACAATGCCATAAGGAAGTCTGATTTATTTCCGGAGACTTTCTTTTGTGTGTATTCTGGACGTTGAAAATCTGTGGTTGGTTTAATACGTATATACCATTACTCAATGTACCTGACCCAATCAAAACTTGATTAAGGTGAATGTTTACAACATTACTTACAAACGCAAATTCATAACCTTCTTTAGAAACTAAAGATACAGAAATGATATTACAAGTTGCGTTGGGTACAAAAAAGCAATTACGCAAAACCAAAACATGTCCATCTGACATTCCCAGGTGATAGTCCCCCACGGCCATAACATCCATGCTAGCTCCATTCGCAACTCTGAGGGTCATGTCACCTGCTTTCAAAACACTACGGTTTCTCAACGCCTGCAAAGAATTACAGATATGAGATCCTGATCCGGTATCCAATACCCAGGAAGTAGAGTTTATTGAAAGACGGTTTTCAATAACATACACACCTGAAGCTGAAGCTGCAACCTGCTTCAATTCCTGTGTTCTGGCCTTCCAGGCCCTGCAATCATTCTTCCAGTGTCCTTTCTTATGACAATAGAAGCATTCTTCCTTATCCACAAGCTTCCCCACTTTCTTTGTTGCTTTTGCTTTTCCCTTCGTATCCACTTTACTAACACCGCCTCTTGGTTTGGCGGGGGCTTTCTTCTTCTTTCCCTTGGCTTTCGCCTTGGACCCAGAAGAAGATGATCCTCCTACAAACAAAGTGGATGTTTCCCTACATTTCTGTAGGGTGCCCTCTGCGCTCCTCAGCATGTTGAGGAGCTCTGAAAGTTCAACTTCTTTTTCTTGTAAGTTGAAGTTCAGTATAAACTGGACGTAAGTGGAAGGAAGGGACTGGAGAACTAAGTCCGTATAGAGCTCACTCTCCAATGTGGTCCCTAGGTCCGCGAGCTCCTCAATGTAGCCGATCATCTTAAGCACGTGCTCTGCTACTGATGATCCGACGGCCATCCTTGCCGAAAATAACTTTTTCGACGCTTCGTATCTTGCGATACGAGATTGCTCTCCATACAGTTCTTTTGTATGAAGAAATATGGATTCCAAGTCCATATTCTCGTGCCTCCTCTGATGTTCATTGTCCATCGAGGCAAGTACGAGGCACTTGGCCTTCGCGCTATCAATCTCCCAGGTCTTACGGATTTCCTTATCCGTGACGCTGGAAGTGAGACCAGGGACAGGGGGAGCTTTGGTGGTAAGAAGATACCCCAGCTTGTCGTAAGTGATTGCCATTTTGACATTCCTGAGCCAATCTTTGTAGTTTGGCCCTGTCAGTATGTTTTTATCTAGGAGTAACTTAAGTCCAGTCATGTCGATTGGTCGCTGCAATTAGGAGAGAGAAGAAGAAACACTCAGCATGATGTTCTTGCAAGTTTAGAGTGGTTTTTAGTTTGTCTAAACAGGATGGCTCCCACTGTTTCTCGAATCCCTCCTCAAACCAAAAAGGAAGAATTAGTCAGGATCAATCTCACCGTACAATACTTGCTTAACCGTTCAGCCAGGCCAGTGTCGGTACTTCGAGGGAGGTTTTCCAACGCTTTCGCGAAGTTCCTTAATTAAATAACCTCTTTTCCCTGGGGGCGTAGCCCCGCTAACACCTTTCTGGACACCTACTTGGTTTATAGCATCGATCGTTAAGTGAGAAATTTCCCGAGGAGTAGCATATACTCACAGTAGGATCGGGATCCAAATATCATTGCGTGACGAAACTGAAGGAATCCTACCAGAATCATCACACTCCAAATGGTATGCAACACTAGCATGTTTCAATTCTTTTGAAACTCCCGATGTGGATTTTTGCCCCATGCTCTTATGACCTTGACTTTGGCCAACAAATCATAAGTCACATGTCAAATTCTACCTGTCGTTCTCCAGGTTAATTTGAATCCACCCGTACCTACCCTTGACTTTGGCCAACAAGGCAGTACGACTGTTCCAAACCAACGCATCTATCTATGCTGCACATGAATACCCAATAGCTACCAATCACTATGCCTTGACTTTGGCCAACAAACACAGCTTGAATACTATTGACTATTCATGTGAAACGACGGAGGGCGACGAATGGTTTTGGCGAAACCGTGAACGTAGAGAACTTGATATAATCGATGGAACGAGATAGCTTTTAAAAGGAGTGGCTCAAACTCCGCATTTAAAAGTTAGTTTTGAAAAGAACCGAGTGGTTTTTCGAAAGTGTTCCAACGACTTTTACTTGGTTTATTTTCTTGCATTAGTTCTTTTAATGCGTGATATTCTTGCATTAGTTCTTTTAATGCGTCCCATCATTTAATCCTACCATTGCAGAAAACAACCAAAATATGACGTACGCTTATGCCATTCGCATTCGCCACTGGGCCCCGTCATTACCCGTTAGGTTACTTAACTAACGACAGAGCGGGGGCTGGGCTAGCGCGGCTGTAAAACATAAGCAACGCCTAAATAATATCATATATAGATATATTGCAATGATAGACATTTCAGATCACAGATGAATATATTGGATATACTAGGAACCTGCAATTCGTACGAGCCTGTAACGAAAAGCAGATTACACGGTCGCGGTGAATAGCCAAAACCCCACCCAAGACCCCTACGGGTGCGGCAAACTACCCGCCAAGTACCCAAAGCGAAACAACCTCCCTCATCCCCGTGAGTAGGCCACTCGGTACTTCGGCATACCCGGTAGTTTGTGCACCCCCTCCATGGGTCTATCCTAAGAGCAAAAACAGTAAAAAGAAATTATACAATGACGGCTACAACCCCGACCCAGTTGTGCGGCCATACAAATAATTATTACATCAATTTACAAATTTACATGAATTGAAAGAAAAGAAAAACTCTCATCTCACAACCCCCGGCTATTCACCCGCGACAATCCAACATATTCATATCCACATTCCAGCTACATTACAGATCACAGATTTGTATAACCCCCACTAATCGACATATAGCGATTAGCAGACGTTCAATATAAATATCACATTACAGAAAAACCCGTCAGCTTAAGTCATTTAGAAGTTCGATCAAAAATACGGATTTTCGGGACCCCAAAAATAAAATTTTCGTTCTGGAAAATCTGGGCAGAAAACACATATTCCAAAAATCCCAAAACAACCCCAGAAATACACTGCACCAAAAATGGACCTCGGCCGAGCCAACTCGGCCGCGGAACCGCGGCGGGAGCGTGCTCCCGCCGCGTTTCCGTGTCTCTTTGACTCGATCGTTGGACCAAATTTGGTGGGTGTTCACACAAAAGCCTGAGCCGATTTTTAAGATGAAAATTATCAACTTTTGAACAGAATAAAAATCGACAGAAACTTGAAATTCTCGGGTTTGTTTTCGGGACTTTTTCTTTGATCGATCTTCTAGTTACTTGCTAACATGTTAGATAGAGTTTAACTAGGCTTTGATGTTAGTTATGTATATGCCCTAGAGGCCATTGTTGTACATATGATGTATATTATAATGGATGCTTGGTTATATATAGAGATGACTTTCTTGCTCGTCATAATAGTATGCTATTTGGTTTCACTTTATCTTAACATGTTGACTTGTACTGGTTTACTGTTTTACTCTCACATGTTGATAAAGCCCTTAGGATCTGTACTCGACTACTGGGACTATGATGAGATCATACTAGTGGGGCCACGGTAGTCGATGAGTACATCCTATAACTGTTCCTAGTCGAGGGTATATCAAGACAGGGCATCGATACACCAGAGTAGACTAGCGTATACGCATCTTGACCCATATGATGGGCGATGGATGATCCCATATCCATCGATGTTAGACATCAGAGATGGTGTACGGGTGCTCAGTGGAGACTGGGTACACTGAACGGACTCGCCGAGAACTCCCAGATGGTGATATACCACACGTCAGATGGCAGTTCTCCGGTGACACAGGTACAGGGTAGTCTGAAGACCCGAGATCGTCATAGAGTCTTGTGTGATTCCCACTGTGCTTTGATTTCCACCTTAACACGTCCAAGAGGGCGTGCAAAACGGTGGCTTTTGGGTACAGTCCCGAATCACTTGGAGGCAATGAGCGATAGGAGGGGATTCGTCTCTCCCGGTATAGGGAGTTGATGTTGTGCTGTGTTCGATTGGCTATAACTGGAAGTCCCTGGCCAGGGCTGATATGGAGATTTACTGGTAAGTGTTACTAGTAGTTTCTCGACTTGTTATGAGCCACACATCGACACGACTTATCGGTTACTGGGGTCTGACGTATACCACCCCTAGACTTGATATGCGACATATCAGACGAATAGACCGGACTGTACGGGAGTGTTACTGGTTGGATTCACAGGAGAACGCACAGGCTAGCTTGTTGATCTTCTCATCGCTCAATACCTGGGTGGCTGTTACGTTTAGCTGACCGCTTGCAGCTTGTGGGTGTTTGATATGATCATCACCTGCTACCAGTGTATTGACGATTCTTTAGAGTCCTACACAGAGGTTTCTTGGCTCAGGCGAAACGGAGTAGTGGCGCATATGTGATATGCGCAGGAGCGTGAATAATGCGATATGGGATACCGTATTATATTATCGTGATATATGGATATGAACCGGGTCATCGGATCAAGTGTTGATTCGATGAATCGGTACATGATATATTAGTTGGTAATATTTGATACAGCCGGATCATCGATTCAAGTGTTGATTCGATGATTTAATGTATAATAATATATATGATATATTGTATTACATTATCTAATATTGGCTCGCTTTATTATTTCATTTTCTCAGTGGATGATACATTGATATATATGCGATATATGTTAATTGTATTATTTTCTTTTGTTGCAAATATATAATATATATGTGATATATATTATTGTGACATGTTATGATTAATTGTTAAACATGTTTAAGAATGATTAATTGAGTTTAGGGTTTGATTAGGGTTAGTAGCTTCATGCACCTTCTAGAAGCTTTTTCTTTTGTCATTCTTAAGATCTTTATGGATGACACATTCTTTACTCAACCAAACCCTAACTCTAGTTATTTCTCTACTAAATCCTAGCCACTCATCCTTGACCATGGTTTACAATTCAATCATATGATTATATTCTATTCATCACAAAAGAAAAATGATTATTCTTTTTCCATTATCTTCTTCTTCTCTCTTGAAAGAAAAGCTTGCTAGATTTTCTTAAGTGATGAAATAATATGAGAAAATGATATAAAAAGAAAGCAAAATTACTACTCTCTCATCCTCATCTCATCTAGCCCATGGGATTAGTGTGTTCTCTTCTTTAAGAGTGAGAAAGCTTGAGTCGTAGCAACTTCAAGGTAGATCATCGGAGATTTGGAATACGACAAGCTAGAATGGATCGTTCGAGTCGTGGAGCCTCTCATGAGTCCGGGAGATCGTGGATCGCGGCAAAGGGACTTCTACTCGGAGCTTGTGAAGTGAAGGAGCGGACTACAAAGGTTGTAATCCCTCACACTTAGATAAAAGTTATCTTATTGCATGTTTAACCCTTATAATCTAGCAAAGATCCCGGCTTTGGGTTGTTCGGCACGTCTAAATTTTAATCCGGGCATGTTTGATGCCTTATGAACCTTCACAAGAGTGCCTAGGAACCCTACATCTGATACCACTGTAAGTCCATGCTACCTCTCCCAGTACTTTCGGGCAAGCGGAATTAGGTGAAAAACGATTTTTCTAGAGGTGGTAACATGGACTCAAAACCGGATCTTTGTTAAACATCTAACTAACAACCTAACTACGAGTTGCTAACTACTCGGTTAGGGGGTTATACCTTTATATTTCTCAAACTCCTTCGTCTTCAAGCTTCGATGGTCGTCCGGATTGGCTTCTCCCCGTCGTCTCCTTGCGCCGAAGATAGATCCACCTGAAAGCTTCAACCTTTGGCTCTTTCTTCGAACTTTGAAGAAACTAGTTCACTCGGTTTGCTAAACCTTGTGAACTAGTGTGAGTAGAGAAGAGTTTGTATGTGATTTTATCTATGGTTCTTGATTCTCAACTCATGAGACAAGTGAATAATAGACCAAGTGAGGGAGAGCAAGAAGAGGAAGATGAGAGCTCAAGAACAAGAGAGAGAATGAGCATGAAAGAATGAGAGAAGACTTTTCTAATTTGGCTCTCATAATCCAGAACAATTATAACACCTTATATCAATCAAGTATTATGTGATGGTTTAAGCAACCATAGCCATGTCATTTCATGCACTCATTTTGCACAAAAGAGCAAGCAAGCAAAAGACTTTGCCATGAAATGATAGCTATAGTTATCATGATGGTCAACCAGTCAAGCCTAGTCAACCGGTCAACAAAGTCAACAAGTCAACAAAAGTCAACAAGTCAACAAACTCAATCCCTCAACAACCATGTCACCATAATACTTAATTAATATAATTGTTAATCACATATCATATTCTCATTAGGGTTGAGCAAAATGTCAATAGTCAACTGTCAACGGTCAACAACCCTAATGAGAATTCTCTGCCTCTGTCTCTCCGTCAACTATGCATACACACCCGCATCCGCGTTCCGAAGAACACGAATACAAACTGGATAAATCCAATCCCAAAAGGTACACTAGGATCTGGCTTAAACCAAAGCCCGCTAGTGTAAACTGTCCGGACACTGTACGTGCACAAGTGCATGGATGTGACCGAACCCTGTCGCAAAACCATGCGACCTGTCGCAAAACCATGCGACCTATACTCTTTTGCCTAAAGGCGAAAAGCTTTCTGTGTGGGACTCTAAAGACTCGACACTATGCTGGAAGTGGGTTTAACCACAGACCGCAAGCGGCACTAGCTGTGCGTAACGGTCCCCAGGTAGTGCCGACAAGAAGACCGACGAGGCGAAACCCATCTGAACTCTTACTGAGCCTGAATGTGACAATCTGCGTACAGTCCGGTCTGTTCGTCTGATACATCGCATGGCGGGCCTAGGGGGCGGTGAACGTCAGTCCCCCAAAAGCGGTACAAGTCGTGTCGGAGTGAAGCCCAAAACACCCTGAGATAACACTGGAAGCCTACCAGTATATCTCGATTGCCCTGGCCAGGGACTACTCGTGTAATGGCTCTCCTAGACACAGCGCGATGTCAACTCCCAATACCGGGAGAGACGAATCCTATCAAACCGTCACTGCCTCCAAGTGCTTCGGGACTGCACCCAACTACTACCTGTTTGCACGACTCCTTTGAGCCGTGGTAGGGTAGTAATCAAAGTACAGTGGGAACACACTCGAGGCGAAGTGTCAGTGTCAAGTCGGCGGACTAAGCTGTACTCATGTCACCTGGGAACTGATAACTGACGATAGGCATAATACCAACTAGTCAGTTCCCGACGAGTCCTGTCCAGTGTACTCGTAACCCAACGAGCACCCGCATACTCTCTCAAGTACGACGTACCGACGGCTGTGGGACAGACCGTCTCCCACACTGGGATGAGAAGCGCATGCGCTAGTCTACTCCGGAGTATCGATGCCCTGTCTCGATAGTCCTGCGACTAGGGACCTGCATAAGGATGTGCTTATAGATTACCCAGCCCCACTAGTGTGACAGCCATCACATCGCTGGTAATCAAGCAAAGATCCTAAGGGCTCCACTAATGTGTATAGGTGATATACTAAAATAAACACATGTACACATTGAAGTAGAAACAAACCAAGTAGCATACTACTATTTTGAGCAAGATTGTATATACAAGGTGAATATCCCAAGCTTCCATTAAGTAATATACAAACCAATATGATACAGTAATGGCCTCTAGGGCATATACACTAACATTTTACCCCCGCTTCCATACTTATATAGATGGTATTGATTTGTACTAGACTTAGATCTGTACCCTAGAATATATGATATGATGATAATGATACCTTATAATTGATGAAAGGAATATGATACTGACCCGTACCCAGCTTTTGGGATGCCATACGACGATTTACCGTACGAGCTTTATATTGATGTTAGATCCGCACTCATGACTTGAGGATGTCATATGATATGTTGTATCGTACGCGATACTATTGAGGCGGGATCACCGACTATTATATCTATATATAGACTCAGATTTAGGTGGTTTCCATACCCCTCCCGATTGACTTGATACTTAGATCTGTAGTTTGCATAGTAGATGTTAGACTATACCCGAGTCATTCTTATTTCAAATGGCATAACTGCATGACATATACATATGGGTGTAGATTCTTTACTGTTACGTTGATTATTCGATTTCCGCATATTCATGCTATTCACATTGCTTTGCATATGTTTATTGCTATATTACTATCATGTTGCTCGTGCACCAGCACCATTATCGATGATGCGTATGTTCCACGTACACTTGCTTGTCGGCTCACACACTTCATCATCGATAATTGCCATGTCACTACACAGTAGCATTATTGCATCAGGATATGACCTTGTATGTGCATACTATTATTTCCATGTTGCATGATATACTGTTATACTTGCATTTCATTATATGTCACATACCCATACTTGTACACATACATCATACATTGATATCTTCATACTAGCTTAGATCATGCATTGAGATATGTTGTTTCCATGTTAATTCTGGATTTGGGGAACCATGGATATTTCAAAAGAGAATAGTTAGTTATTTAAAAACCCGGTTTCCCTTGATATGATATTTCGGTGCGTCCACCATGTGTTTTCTCGGTGATAGAGTGTTATATGTGAAGCCGAATCGAGGAGTTGGATGAGGCCGATTATGGGTACATGGTGGACCCGGTATGGTACCCCGGGGCGAGAACAGTTTCGCTGTGTAGTAGACGGTGAGCCTGGCAGAGGGAATACTATCTACCGGTGATTGGTTGGACCTGGCGGTTATCCGGAGGATACTGACCAGAGTCGATAGATGGATATGGGCGTACTGCCGGGGCCGTGGGCCGATTCCGTAGACACAGCCCGTGGGCTGATCCGGACTGACGGAGCCCGATAGATGAGGATTTACGTGTCGGTGCTAGGCACGGGTTTCATGATGTTTTCCATGATTTGATTATATCCTCACATTTACATGCATGATGCTTATTGTCATTGGGTGACGGGTGGACGGGATCCACATATATACAGACATTGATTACATACAGACTTGACTACATTGATCACACTTCATTTGTATATATAACAGGGTAAGAGGGCGCTGTTATGTATACCCTTACACCAATATTAGTGGAATGGGACGCTAATATATGTTTATTGATATTCATTGATACTTCATCATGTTTACTTCATGCAGACAAACCTTACATTATGACATGTTATTATCTGAGGCACAGGCACGCGTACTTGGCACTACCTACATGATTAGATGTTACATTACCAATTTATCATGCTTCAGACTTACTCTTGAGGGTTTTATTATTATACTGATTGTTTGACCTAGGATTATGTATTACATTCGATTTCTGCATGTAGATATTTTCTATTCACGAGTTGGCAATTCACCCCCGTTGTGCCACAGTTCTTGCAGGATTTGCCGTACAGGTTCCATAGCGGCATTTCTGGCACACTGCTTTCCTTTGCGGGTGATTTTCTTGGTAGGTGGGTTCTTTGTATCAGAACTGCCGTTGTACATATATTATTCATTGTATCTAGAAATTCCATCAACCAAAAACTTGTATATTGTTTCAGACTCAGACACTAGTGATGTATTATTTCGACCTTAGAGTCGCGCTTAGTAGTGTTACAGTTTTCATGCTTATCTGGGTTCCCTTTTGAATTTTGATCCTCGCCATTCGGCGTTGTATAGTATATTGCTTGTATGTTCATTTATCCTTAAAATGGTTTTAGATTTCTGGGCTTTTGGCTTACTTGGATCAGATGGAGTCCTATAGACTTTATATGGTTCAAGCGCCAGTCACGTGCTCTTTCTGGTCGTGACAAAGTTGGTATCAAAGCGCTAGGTTAACCTTGGTTCGAGTCTAAGTTTGACTATGTGGAGCCTAGGGCGTCTATATATATATACGGAACTTAGACTTGACCTTACGGAACTTAGACTTAGTCGAGAGGGTATTAGACCCGAACTTTCGTCGTGTAGGATGACCCTTGGTTGATGGAATAGGTGACTAAAATAGAGTGACGTACCGTGGGTATGTTCCGCGGCATACTTACGACACGCCACTCCGCTTAAGGAACCTTAGGATGTATATATTTTCGAGATCAGTGATTCTCTTCATATCCATGACAATACATCCATTTGAGATCCTCGATTCTATTAGTTTCATGATCATACCTTTATTGATGATGTTCCTTCTTATGATCATGTATCCACTCTGGATCTGTTGTTCTCTTTCTTGCCATTGATCTGCTCTCTTCGGTACTCGATTGAGGTTTCTGTCGCCATGTTGAGCGCAGTTTGGGCTGCTGCTAGGGTTACGGTCAGTGCGAGCTCATCTGGTACGAGGGCCGACCATTGTGTTTTCTGGTGACATGGGAACGTCTCGAGTTAGTATTGGTGACTGTGACCTCTAGTGGAGGCGAGTGCTTGGTCTTGCACCGGATGATCGGGCCATTGTTAGAGCTGCCAGTTGAGAGAGTACTGTTGATGTACAACATACCTCAGAGATTATGATGTCGCCTATCGTGCAGACAGATGGACCAGCTGTTGCTGAGATTGATAGGATGTCGCTTCCGGAGCTTACGAGCTGAGATCGCCGGAGCTTCCAGGCAGATATGAGACAGATGATAGCTAGTCTACCCGATTTGAGAGACGAAGGTGATTCGTCCGATTTATGCGCCAGAGCAGGCCCAGTTGAGTTGAAGATTTCCAGTGCAGAGAGTTTTACTCAGATCTAGAGCAGACCGATTTAGAGATGACCGCCAACGTATTGCTTTTCCTGGAGGATTGAGACGCTGTTCAGCGTACAGACGAATGAGCCAGTTGTTGCTGCAAATGACGAGATATCGCCCAGATGATTGGAGCTACTGCAGCATGAGTATATACTTAGAGATATGATGGACGGTCGTTGTCACCGAGGGTGGATGACTAGGGCGTGCGATTCGTTCGCTTACCGATGCGAGGTCATCAGATAGGTTGCTTCCAGCTAGAGACGACTTCACGCAGAGACGTTGAGAGTCGACAGAGACGATCGAATGTCAGAAACCTGCTATTCCAAGTTTAAAGTATTCGGAAAGACATGCAGGCAATTCTATGGACCCTCTAGAAGAATGAAACCCTAACTCAACATAATGACCGTGTGAAAGCCTTTGAACCTTAGGGTTTGCGGCAGTTCTGCGGCGCCATTAGTGAGGCTTGGGTTTGCCCTTCTACGGCTGGATCATTGATACTGTGGTATGTACTCGATGCTGTTAAACTGTACCCAAGATGTTGAGCTCTTGGGGGATTATAAGGTTTTGACGAATCGATCGAATGGTTCGACTTCCTTCGGATGCTAGGTGGTGAGATGCATTTCTTGGGAGACTCCAGATACGAGGATAGCCGTTGGAGCGCAGTCCATGCAGCCACGATGAGACTAGTCCGTAGCAGTCAACATTGAAGCAGAGTGAAGTAAAGAGTTCGCAAGAGATTTCGACGAGATGAAGTCCTACTCCGCTGACATCAGAGATGCGATACGCACGCAGAGGCGTTGTATATGGATATATCTTCTAGAAAGAAGCGCGATAAGTATGCAGCCGTTCCGGAATAAAAATTAGCTTCAGCAATGGATGATGACTTCCGGTCAATCCGGCAGGAATGAGATTTGAGAGAGAGACCTCGACAGGACCTTTCTGGAATGCGATACGAGAAGACTTAGACCCAGGAGTGGTCATATTGCGCACACCCAGCAGGCCAGAGTTCGGCATCGTCGACAAGGTAGTTGACCAGGTTCGGATAAAGGACCTTACCCAGATGCGTTGCAAATTGATCAAGGAGGGACGAGCATTGAGTTTTCTTCCGATGGTTGGGACGCGTTCCTGAGGACCTGTTCGGCCAGACATCTTCTATAGAATGATGAAGCTACAGAGTACGCGCTTTCGAGTCCGTGCGAGAGACTTCGGATTGACCATGGCCGAGAATAGTGCAGTGCGTAGATAGCATGGCATGACGTCATAGTGGACGACGATATAGACAAGTGGAACCAGAGGTTCGTGCGAGACGCTGTCGAGCTGTCATTACTTCCCCTCGAGACTAGAGACCTGATATGCTTACAGAGGCGTTCGGATGCGACCAATTTCCGAGAAAATGTTGTGCTAAGGACACAGATGTCCTTCGAGTGAGAAGAGATTATGCAAGAGAGCCAGCCTCCGTACAGTCGGCATAGGCAAGATCGGAAGAGACCTTGAGCAGGATTCCTTCCAGGACATTGCTACAATGATGTTTGCACCATGGATCAGATGTGTGATGTGCATTCAGAGAGCCAGAGGCCGACGCCAGTGACATGCTTCTTTATGAGTGGTCATGAGGATTGACCGAGAGATGACCGGATAAGTGACAGAACGGAATCGTCCCCGTTAGCACACCTGACAGGGCCGATGAGCCGATCGATTGTGAGATTGGTAATCCACAGCGAAGATAAGGACCTAGAGACAGAGGACGCCAGACCGTGAGTAAGGGACAAGTAGATATCTTGTGCTGATAGCATTGGATGCACTGACACCTTCTCGACTTTGAAGGAGGGACTACCGACGACGGTATTGACGATTGGTGATTTTGTGATTCGATTATCACGTATCCGACAACTTGGATTTTGACTGAATGTTTTTGTAGTTGGGGGTTTAAATTTAAATTCGGGAGCCGAATTTATTTAAGGGGGGTAGATTGTAACATTTCGAAATAATAAAAATTTTATTTTTGGGAAATTTATAATTTAATATTATTTTATGGAATATTTTAATAATTCGGTATAATTAAATATAAATAAATGGGGGGAAATTTTAGGAAATTATGGAAAATTCTAAAATAGGGTAAAGTAGAGAATTATGCCATTTCTAAGTTTAATTGAATAGTTATATGCTAATTTAGTGCTAATCGCGATTAAAAATCGCTAATCGGTTTTTTAGTAATTTTGTGCAAAACATGCACATATCATTTTCCTATACTTGTGCAATTTCTATCATAGTTTCTCATTTGGGGTTTACTATTTGAGTGAGAAGGAATTTAGAGAATAGAAAAAAAGAAAAGAAATGAGAAAGGAATAAAATATAAGGTATTGTGTGAGAGAGAAAAGAGAGGGGTTGCTTTGACTTTGTCATTTGTCCCCATTCCTTCACCTTCATCATCTCTCCCTCTTCTATCTTATGGGCTGCTGCTGCTCCTCCTCCCTTCAATCTTCAACTCCTCAATTCATTACAAAAACAACACCAAAACCCTACCCCCATTTCATTAAAAGTATGCACAAGCTCAAGATCTACACATTGGACCAAGGAAGCAAGGATTTTGGCCACTAGGGGCAACTCAAGAAAATTCTTGAGTTGCCAAATGAGATATTTTCTGGACCTTAAAGCTTAGTTATGCATTACCTTTACCCCATTTTTAGTTTTGAACCGATAATGTTGGATATTGTGGAGTTAAGGAAAACCTAGTTAGGGTTATGGGAAATTTTGTGTTGTAGTGTGTAATTGAGCTCAGTAGAGGTTAGATAAACACCCTAGTGCATGAATTGAGACCCAAACCTGAGACTTAAGGCCCGGAATGCGGATTTAGAAACCGATATCGGAAAGCTTGTGGAATCTGTGAAGGTTATATGAGATCTGCTATCACCCGAGACATCCTAAAATAAAATTGATTGAACAGTGAGATGTGCAGGCACCCAGGAACCACCACACAAGAACCTAGCCCCTAACTCTATGACCCGGCCGCAGATTTAATCCCATTGGCCACAATTTGCGGTCAGACCTGCCCCATTTTGGTTCGTCTTGGTTTTGGTGTTCCCTCATCAGTAGATTAGGCCCCTGGTATGTGTAGATTTGTCTAGTTTGACCTAGGGTGAAATCTGGAGCCTATTTCCTTAGTTGATGTTTTGGATTCGTGTTTCTGTATTCCGTATTTTTAGTTCTGAAATTTTGTATTATGTTTTGCCTTGAGTATTTGGCTTTATACAACGATAACGAGGATTGATTGATGGTTTTAAAGGCGTGCCCATAGGTTCTAACCTATAGGCCCCTTATCGTATCGTTTTGGGTTTCGTGTGCCGTTTTAGCTTTGATTTGGTTTTAATACGCATTTACGATACTATGACGTGTAGGAACCCCATGAAGACTTCGGGACGACAAGTAAAGCGCGTGGAGACGTCGACAAATGAAGACGCAAGGTGAGTAGATTATATCTACTGGGGGAAGTCGGGTGGATGGCGTATAGCACCCCCGCAGTCCGTAGTTGGTATACTATATATTATGCTTGATAGTTATAGTGTGTCATGGATATGGTGTTAGGTGTATTATGGATAGCTTAGGGTTAGAAGTAAACTAGTATAGTTCATAGTCGTGAACCCTAGAATAGGGTTACACCCACACGCGCACCCTTGCATATTCACTATACTTAAACTGTGGTGATGATGATATTGGATGACATTGGAGATGAGTCGATGATTTTGTGCATTGTGCCGTGAGATCGGTGATGTGATGTAATTCGTACTTGCGATACGACATGTGATCTTAGCGCGCCGTTGGGCATGTGTTTTACC
Source organism: Agapanthus africanus (assembly GCA_030015575.1). Lineage (NCBI taxonomy): Eukaryota > Viridiplantae > Streptophyta > Magnoliopsida > Asparagales > Amaryllidaceae > Agapanthus > Agapanthus africanus. The sequence goes on from CM057350.1 coordinate 245,945,160, forward strand.
CCCGCTTCCATACTTATATAGATGGTATTGATTTGTACTAGACTTAGATCTGTACCCTAGATTATATGATATGATGATAATGATACCTGATATTTGATGAGAGGAATGTGATACTGACCCGTACACAGCTATTGGGATGCCGTACTACGATTTACCGTACGAGCTTTATATTGATGATAGATCCGCACTCATGACTTGAGGATGTCATATGATATGTTGTATCGTACGCGATACTATTGAGGCGGGATCACCGACTATTATATCTATATATCGACTCAGATTTAGGTGGTTTCCATACCCCTCCCGATTGACTTGATACTTAGATCTGTAGTTTGCATAGTAGATGTTAGACTATACCCGAGTCATTCTTATTTCAAATGGCATAACTGCATGACATATACATATGGGTGTAGATTCTTTACTGTTACGTTGATTATTCGATTTCCGCATATTCATGATATTCACATTGCTTTGCATATGTTTATTGCTATATTACTATCATGTTGCTAGGGCAACAGCACCATTATCGATGATGCGTATGTTACACGTACACTTGCTTGCCGGCTCACACACTTCATCGTCGATAATTGCCATGTCACTACACAGTAGCATTATTGCATCAGGATATGACCTTGTATGTGCATACTATTATTTCCATGTTGCATGATATACTGTTATACTTGCATTTCATTATATGTCACATACCCATACTTGTACACATACATCATACATTAATATCTTCATACTTGCTTAGATTACGCATTGAGATATGTTGTTTCCATGTTAATTCTGGATTTGGGGAACCGTGGATTTTTCGAAAGAGAATAGTTTGTTGGAGATAGTGCCCTCAGAGTCAATTATTGGATCACAGGCACGTGATTGCAATGATTGAGGGAGGACCTATCCCGGTAAGACAGTCTTACTCGAGATGATAGTATGCTATCTGGTTTACCTTTATCATCGTGTACTGCTTCAGGTGACCTTACAGGTCACTATTACACGCTGATAGAGCCCCTAGGATTCTTGCTTGACTGCCAGCAGTATGATGGCGATCATATACGTGAGAGATGGTGGTCTATTAGCACATCCTTAAAAGGTCCCCAGTCGTGGGAGTTTCGAGACAGGGCATCGATTCTCTAGAGTAGACTAGTGTATACAGTCGAGACCCCGACGAGGGGCGGTGGCTGGTCTCACAGGCCAATGGTGTCAGTTGGTTCACCTAAGATGTATACAGGTGCTCATTGGGTTATGAGTACACCGGACAGGACTCGCCGGGAACATGCTAGTTGGTCTTATACCTGACGTTAGATAGCAGTTCCCAGGTGACATGTGTACAGGTTAGTTCATCGACCTGGGGATCGTCATTTGTCTCATGTGAGTTCCCACTGTACTTTGATTACTACCCTACCACGGCTCAAAGGAGTCGTGCAAACAGGTTTTAGTTGGGTACAGTCCCGAGCCACATGGAGGCAGTGAGCGGATCTTCAGGGGTTCGTCTCTCCCGGTATTGGGGGTGAGGTCGCGCTGTGTCTAGGAGAGCCATTACACAAAGCCCTCGGCCAAGGCAGGAGATTTACTGGTAGGTATTCCAGTAGTATCTCAGGGTGTTCTGGGCTACACTCCGACACGACTTGTACCGCTTTTGGGGGTCTGACTTTTACCAACCCCCTAGGCCCGACATGCGATGCTCATAGACGAACGGACCGGACTGTACGGATATTGTCACTGACAGGCTCAGTAGGGTGTCAGGATAAGTTCACTCATCGACGTCCCTTTTGGTCAATAGCTGGTGGCCCGTCACATATTGGCTTATACCTCTGACGTGCTGGTGGTTAAATCCACAACCATAGTATTGACGAATCTTTAGAGTCCACCACACCTTCAGTTACTCAAGTTTTTGGGCGAAACGCGGTAGAGGCCGTATGGAGATATGGCAGGGTCCGATCAGATACGTGCGGTATTTCACGGATCAGGATCGGACGGTTTGTACTAGTGGCCGTATGGATATATGGCAGGGTTCGATCCGATACGTGCGGTATTGCACGGATTAGGATCAAACGGATATTACTAGCCGGCTTTGTTTTAAGCCGGTCCTAGTTTAGTACAGTGTAGATTTTGCCTCATTGCATTTGTATCCGGTCGGAATACAGATGCGGGTGTGTATGCACAGTATCGGGGTTTTCCTGTAATTTATTACGGGACCAGTTTTCTGGAGTTGCCAGTTTGCATTCCGTTCCGGCCGGTTTTCCTTTGTTCTTTCCCGGCCGGACTTTTCCGATGGAGGGGGTTATTTGCAAGTTTGCAAATAACACATAGTGGAGGGGTTTCTTGCAAATTCTTTGATTATGATGGCATCTTTTCCTTTCCACCATCACTTGCATTAAAGAGAGGGTATGGGTTTGATGTGAATGAAGTATGGTTGATGTTTGGATGTGGTCACCTCTTTTCTTCTCCTACCATCACCTCCCTTCATGCTTGATTTATCCCTCCACCATTCTCACATTTGAAATGGCCGGCCACAATTTTGAGGGGAGGGAAATGAGAGAGGTTCATTTCATTTGGTGTGGGAAATTAATCATCCATCTCATTTTCATTGCTACCAAAAATCCCCTAGTTCATATCTTGTTGATTCCTCCATCATGGCAACTACAAACCCCAAATGAGACTAGCATAATCTACACAACATTCTACAGCCAATCTTGGATGCGTCGGCCAGCCAACTTCGCGCCCGAGTTGCCTCGGCATTGAGGTGGGAGCCCGTAAAAGATACAGACGATGTGGTGCCCTTCCGGTAAGGAGGCAACGACCGGAGTTTCCGCGGGAGATCGGGACGATGACGAGAAGACCGGAGGACTCGGATCACTCGGTATATCTCTCACCTTTTCTCTTGTTAGCTAGTATCGGTTAATGGTTACGATCCGGGTTAATTGTCCGCGGTAGCGCCAGTTTAAAAACTAAGAAAATTTTGATTCCGCATTTTGGCCTCGGATAGACGGCCGGGGCGCTGCCGTGGCGCAACATGGTATCAGAGTCACGCCATTAACCTTGCCTAGCTTGTTCTAATGCGTTTTACTTATCCGATCGCCCAAAATTCCAAAATCCGCGTTTTGCATGCATCAGTTTTCTGTCGATTTTTTCCGGGCTCGAAAATTTTTTCGGGTTGTAGAAAATTGATGTACATGAAATTCTAAGACTACTGGAAAATTTCGACACGGTCAGTCGATGACTGAAGCGTGGAACCGCGGCCAAACCCCACCTTGGGCCGCGGTTCCGCCGCGCATTGGTGTCTTCACTGTATCTTATTTTTTCAGTGGGCTTTTGGGCTTAAGATAGGACTTTTGGAATATTAAAATTGGGCCCAGATTTTCTGCAAGTGCTACAGTATTACTTGGGGGCCCACTTGTTAATTTTTGATCGATTGGATATTTTAAACACATTATTTCACAGTATTTACATTATATCTGCGACCGTGAATATCACTTGATCGGTAAATCCTGTCTAACTGCTATAGCCCGGTTAGACGGATTTGCGAACGTGATTTTCACGTTGATGGTCTGTGTTTATGCTGTGTTGTTGCGGATCGGTCGTGTGAGATAGCCTGGATGCAATGCTAGTACAGTGTTGTTCTATTATGTACATTTGATATTGCGGGGCGAGCGTCCGACATGTGGACTGCCGTCACTGCCTGTTTGTATTATTCTTTTAGGGCACGGCCTGGTTGCGGTCGATGTACTGTAACGTTTTGAAAATCGTTTCGGTGAAATTTCGAAAAATCGGTAAAATAAGGGGGTTTTCTGTAAAAAGTAAAAATACAAATATCTTATTATAAAAATTAAATATGCATATTCTAGCTATGTAATTGCTATTATTTGGTGTTTATTGAGCCGCTGGTGAAATTTCAAATTTTCTGAAAAAAATATTATTTTATTATTATTTTAAGCCGTCACTAATACATTTAATTAGGGAAAATTACAAATTGGAATAAGTTGAAACAAATTTTATGCATCATAAAACATTAAATAAAATTTTATCATGTGGTTTTTGGAACGAAATCATTTGCCAAAACGTTTTAGAAATTATTAAAGAAAAAAGGCTTTTTTTTAGCGTAAATGGATGCTTGGGGTATTGTATTTATCATTTTTCACCACCCCACACCCGTACCCACACCCACACACCCCCACTTACTCCTCCCCATGGCTGAATTCAGCAGCCACCATATTTTTCCCCACTTGATTTTCAAAGGAAAAGATATGAAAGAAAAGAAAAGAAAATGGGTGAATTAGGTGGACTTTTGACCTTACCTTGACCTTGACTTTCCTCCCTTGTATTTTCTCTACCTCCCTCTCTCTCCTCACACCCCCTAAAATTTCTGGCCGAGCACCATTCCTGCATTAACAACAGCAACCCCCCTTCTCATCTCATTTCTCTCCAAAATTCCAAGAAAAGTCAAGTAAAACCTCACAATTTTCCAAATACAAACCTTACCCATTTTTCCTAAGCTATTCTTGTATGGATCTTGGTGAAGGGAAGCATGTTTGGAAGGCTAGATTTGTGTTAGATCTCAAGATAATTGTGGGGTAAATTCTTAACCTTATGGCTAATTGTTGTTTAATTATGATAAGCTATCTTATTCAAGTGTTGATTTGGGTGTAATTGCTAGTTTAGGATATTTTAGAAAAGGGTTAGATTTTGGGATTAGGGTTTGTAAAATTCAAGTGAGGGTTTCTAGCATTAGATTATGGTTCTAGTGAGTGGTTAACATGTTAATTCTATGCAAAACTAAACCTTGTTGCTTATTACTAGATTGTTAAATTTAAATTGTCCTAATTATGATTGTTTTGCAAACTAGATTTTTGTAATTAAATTTAAGAGTGAGATTAAAATATAGATAATGGTTGTGTGGCTTAGTTAATATGTTTTAATGAGAATTACGGCCACTAGAATTGCTAAAATATTTAAGTTGATTAAAACACCAAGTTTTGAGCTAAAATGGAATTGTGCTAATTTTGTTAACTAGGTTTTGTAAATATATATATTTTGTGGAGAATAAATTATTGTAATGGTTTATATGACTTTGTTATGATATTTAGTGAATATTGTGGGTGCTAGGTTCATTTATACATCGAGTTTTGTACTAAAACGGTGATTTGTGCTTGCTAGATTTTCGGAAAAATGACTTTTTAAGTGAAATTGGGGTTTTTGTGAATTTGAAGCTATTTTATATTATAATTAGTGCTTGTAATTGTACAAATGAGTGTGTTGGGAGTTTTCTCGATGGGTTGGCATTTGTACGCCGACGTCGAGGGATTTTGGGTCGATTTGCGAAAGCAACCATAGGTTTTGACCTATGTGGGATTCGTGCGTCATTTTGGTCATGAGTCGGATTTTAATGCGGTATGGTGCGTTATGATATGTAGGTACCCCATGTGGACTTCAAGACGACAAGCAAGCGCGTGGCGACGTCGGCACCGGCGAACGAGGACCAGGTGAGTAGATTTATATCTACGGGGAGAAGTCGGGTGGATGGCGTATAGCACCCCCGCAGTCCGAGGTGATGTATACGGATGCGTATACACACCTATAAATATTATATGTTGTTGGGTTTATTATTGATGTTTAAATGGATATTGGTATATCGGATTGATGAAAGGTTACGAAACCTTAGGGTTTTGGGTGAACTACACATACGTACACACGCATACATACTTGCATGCATCCTTATGTTATATGTGCTTATAGGATCCTATGTGGATATGTGTTCACGTGGATTTTAGGATATTGTGCTCACATACGGATTTGAGGATGATACATGGGATTGATATGAGTCGAGGAGTTGATATGAGATTATGATATCGGTGAAATGACATGTTATGACGGTAAAATTCATGATTTAGATACGTCTTGATACTTTAGAGGATTTTGGAAATGATGATGCCATAGCAATAGTGATATATATATTTTAGATGATCGACATTTGATTATGTTATGAGATATGATATGATATGACAGGATACTTGTGATAGGCCGCCTTGGGCGATGTATACTCTTGTGATGATATATGATGAAAATACCGATTTATACTAGACTGTCGATCAGTAGTCAGATCTTGATTTTTGTGATGATGTTGGCATTGTGCTAAACGTAGGTCAGTACCCAGATGATGATCTTGATAAAGAGAATACTTGATGAATAATATGAAAAATGTGATACTGACCCGTACCCAGATTTGAGGATGCCGTACGACGGATTTACGTACGAGCTATATTTTGATGATTGATCCGCACTCTTGACTTGGGATGTCTGGTTACGAATTTGATATTATTGAGGCGGGATCACCGACTATACATATACATGTATATGTATGTATCGACTCAGATGATAGGCGGTTTCCTTACCTGTAGTCCAGCTTGTTAGTCTAGCCCTCTAGTTTAGTTTAGTTGTTAGATTAGATTCGATTCTTACCTATTTCAAAAACTAACGAATCGTGGGTATTTTAAAAGACAGCCCAAGGGATCCTACGGATATTTCAAAAGACGTATCTTTTCACAAAAATACCGTAGCCCCTATTTTCAAAACCCCATGATTCGTGTTATTTCAAAAGGCGCCATTTGTAGGACTATATTAGATTAAAGCAGATTAGTTATAGTTGCGTCTAGTTTTTAGCTCCCGCTCATTTTGGTTGCTCGCTCCGCATCGCATATTTACATTGTTATTTCATATTGCATTGTTGACATTATGCTGTTAAGACACCAGCACCATTACCGATGATGCGTATGTACCACATACACTTACTTGCCGGCTCACACACATCTTCATCGCTAATTGCCATGTCACGTACACCTTAGAAAATATTGTTGCTTAACTTAGCTTGATAGCCAGTAGTTTGACATAATATTAGTGTACATACCTTATATGCCAGCTTAGATATTGTAGTTATTACTTGTCGCTTCATGCATACTGTTATCCATTCTCATGCTTATATTCATGGTTCTACATGCTATTGATGATTCGGATTTCCATGATATTTTCTGGATTTGGAGGAAAACCGCAAAACATATATAAACTGATTTCTCTCTTTTTAAATAAAAGTGTTGTTTTTCCCATGATGTATGAGTCGTCCACCATGAGTTTGCTGATGGATTTCGAGACCCGATTCGAGGAGTGGAGGAACCGTTTCGGGTACATGGTGGGCCCGGTATGGTACCCCGGGGCAAGATGAATGTGGTGTTGACGTTGAGCCTGGCAGGGGACAGATTACCTACCGGTGATATTACCTGACGCGTCGGATATCCGGAGGATACCGTCGTGGTCTTGAGATGGATGGTAGGGGCCGGTCTGGACTGACGGCGCCCTAGATATTGAGATTGAGACATTGATATTTCGAGACATTGAGATTTATGTTTTGTGTCGATGCTAGAGACTGTTGATACTGATTTCATTTATGATACCTCAGTTTAAAAATACGAAGGAAATCTCACTAATTTATGAAAACAGTTTCTTCATTTACATGTATTCTGTTTTCATGCATTCATACCTCATTCATATAATATATTGCTACCTGAGGCACTGACACGGGCATATGAGTTTACACTCGGTTAGATATTACCCTAGCCATTGTTATAGGATGCTTGTTATGTATATTTTTTGAGGATATATTATGATCATTTGACCTAGGTTGCGTTATTTATGCGATTTCTGTGCGTAGACGTTTTTCTATTCACGAGTTGGCAACTCACCCCCGTTGTGCCCCAGTTTCTTGCAGGTTTGCCGTACATGTTTCATTACGGCTTGGCGGGCTCAGTTTCATTCAGGTGACTTGCTAGTAGGTGGGTTTTTCTTGTAGCGTACCCATCATATTACCTTGTATAATATTATTCAGTTGTATCTAGTAAATTCCATCAAGCAAACATGTATTTTTTTGAGACAGAGACCAGTGTTGTTTATTCTTTTGACCCTAGAGTCGCTCGTTATATTTCTGGTGGTTTTGAGTTTCCTTTTGAGTTTTGATCCTCGCCGTTGGCATTGTATATTGTATTGCTTGTGTGGTTGTGACCGTCGATTGACGAAGAGCTAGCTCCCGTTTGGGGATGCCTTTTTCTTGATTTCGTATACTATTCATGTTGTATCCCGTTTGGGGGCCAGTATTTACAAAGGAGACTCTGCCGAAATTTTCAGTAAATTTTTGATGTTTTTAAAAACCGCATAATTCGGCTTATGCTATTGAAACTACTTGCTTTAAGTTGGTTTTTCCTGCACTCTGCTACTTTTCTTGGTTTGGATTTCTGGGTTTTCGGTTTACTTAGATTACGTACGCCTTGAGACATTCGTAGTTTAAGTGCCGGTCATGTTCCGTACTTCGGGTCGTGACATGTACCCGTTGTATGTATATTTTACTTTCTGTACTAGGTTGACCTAGGAGGGGTGCCCAAGTTACCGGATTCCGTGAAGTGCTGGGTGGTCCATTCACGGTGATGAAGGGGGCTGCCTCGCTTCAGGTTTTGGCGGGTGACTTGCCGCGCCCGTAGGGGTCTAGGTTTTCATTGCACAGGCTATCCACACGACCAGGGGAACGTCGGGTTTCAGCAGCGGCTCTGTGAAACCCGGGGCTTCCAGATATCTGTATTGTTCTGTGATGCTGTACATTTCTGTGATGTTGCATTTTATCACGCCTTGAGCGAATATAATATATTGGTATATATATTAGTAGATGTTGTATATGTTTTACATCCGCGCTAGTCCAGTCCCCGCTCTGTCGTTAGTTAGCTAACCTAACGGGTATTGACGGGACCCAGTGGCGAATGCGGATGGCATATACGTACATCAGTATATTTTCGTTCTTTGTGGTGTGATCAATTAATGGGACTGCGTTGATTCGGATCAATGCAAGTTAAACAAACCTATTCTGATGTTGTTGGAATTTTTTTTTCAAAAAGCTGTTATTGCAAGGACGTTCACTTTTGTTTTGCATCGTGGTATTCATTTGGAATATCCTGCTCCTCAGTCGACGAGGCAAGGGCCGAGATCCCTTCACCGGGATTGACCCCTTGGACAGAAGTTTGCGTCAGGGCATTAACTTCACTATAGCCGATTACTTTTGCTTTGCATCGTGGTATTCAATTGGAATATCCTGCACCTCATTCTACGGGGAAAGAGCCGAGATCCCTTCACCGGGAGTGACCTCTTTAGCAAAGGCTTTCGTCACTATACTTTTATAAAAACTATGCAGTTCCTTCAACGATATCAAGTTCATTACGTTAAAGGTTTTTCGCCAAAAACCAGCTGTAGCCCTCCGTCATTTCCTACAGGTATTATTTAGTATTCGTGCTGCGTTTGTTGACCTAGTCAAGATGTAGTGTTCGGTAGCTAAGTGGTACTTGTTTGTTGCATAAGTGGGATTGGTTAAGACAGTCGTGCGGCCTTGTTGACCTAGTCAAGGGCACGTACGGGTGGGTTTAATGCAATCCAGAATAATGACGGGTTGAACTTGACTGGCGGTTTATGGTTTGTTGACCTAGTCAAGGTCATAAACCGCTTGGGGTAAAAATCACATCGGGAGTTTCAAAAGAACTGAAACTTGCCAGACATGCGCATACCTTCTGGAGTGTGGTGACGTGAGTGGATTCCGTCACGTTATCTTGCGATGATAGTTGGATCCCGATTCCTACTGATGAGTTGGTTTACTCCTCGGGTGACCCCGACTAATTCTTCTTTCAGGTTTGGGGAAGAATTTGAGGTTACAGTTGGAGGTTTCCTGATTAGATAAAGTGATAACCATTCTGATCTAGGTTAGAGTGCACGCTGAGTGTTTCTTTTCTCTCTCTCTTTGGCAGCGACCATTGACCCTGTAAGTGCACGGCAGCGCCCCGGCCGTCAATCCGACGCCGGAATGCGGAAACGGTGAATAACTTAAATTTTGCGGACTTAGCAAACCGGCACCACCGCGCACTAAACACCCGGATCGTAACCATTAACAAGTCTAAGCTAACTATAAGAAGGGTTAGAGATATACCGACGATCCAAGTCCTCCGGTCTTCTCGTCATGGTCCCGATCTCCTGCGGAAAAGCCCCGTCTCCTCCTCGTCGCCGGAAGTGCACCACATCGCCTACTTTGTTTACGGGCTCCCACCTCAATGCCGAGGCAACTCGGGCACGAAGCCGGCTACTCGACGTGCCCAAGATTTACTGTAGAATATAATGTAGCACTCAAGTCTCATATGGGGTTATGGAGTTGTGCCATTTTGTGGAGGAAAAGAGAGGAACTCATTTTGCAAAAGAACTAGAGGGCTTTTCTAGCAAGCATAAGAAAACAAATATGCCACACCCAAAATGAATCAATCAACCCCCCATCCTAAAGAATGGCCGGCCACACTCTTGTGAGGGAGGGATGGAGTGTGAAGTCAAGGGGGAGTGGTGGAACCATCATACAAGGGAGTGTCAAGTTATGATGTGAAGAAATGATAGCTAGGAAAGTCCAACACTCAAACAACCATCAACATATCCAAAGTCAATCCATCATGAGAAGGAGAAGTCAATGATGGTGCTCATCATGAAAACCATCATGATACAAAAATAAGCAAAGAACCCCTCCACAAATGCCTATTTGCAACAATGCAAATAAGCCCTCCTCCACCAAACTTCGGCCAACGAACGATACAAAGGAAATCGGCCGAAACAAAAAGCAAACTGGCAACTCCAGAAAACTGGTCCTGTAATAAATTACAGGAAAACCCCGATACTGTGCATACACACCCGCATCTGTATTTCGACCGAAATACAAATGCAATGAGACAAAGTCTACACTGTACTATACTAGGATCCGGCTTAAACCAAAGCCGGCAAGTAATATCTGTTCGATCCTGATCCGTGCAATACCGCACGTATCTGATCGAACCCTGCCATATAACCATACGGCCTATAGTACAGACTGTCCGATCCTGATCCGTGCAATACCGCACGTATCTGATCAGACCTTGCCATATCTCCATACGGCCTCTACAACCTTTCGCCCGAAAGCTGAGTAACTGTAATTGTGGTGGACTCTAAAGACTCGTCAATACTATGGCTGTGGATTTAACCACTAGCACGTCAGAGGTATATGCCAATACGTGACGGGCCACCAGCTATTGACCAAAAGGGACGTCGATGAGGAAGCTCACCCCGACACCCAACTGAGCCTGTCAGTGACAATATCCGTGCAGTCCGGTCCGTTCGTCTATGAGTATCGCATGGCGGGCCTAGGGGGTTGGTAAAAGTCAGACCCCCAAAAGCGGTACAAGTCGTGTCGGAGTGTAGCCCAGAACACCCTGAGATACTACTGGAATACCTACCAGTAAATCTCCTTGCCTTGGCCAAGGACTTTGTGTAATGGCTCTCCTAGACACAGCACGACCTCACCCCCAATACCGGGAGAGACGAACCCCTGAAGATACGCTCACTGCCTCCATGTGGCTCGGGACTGTACCCAACTAAAACCTGTTTGCACGACTCCTTTGAGCCGTGGTAGGGTAGTAATCAAAGTACAGTGGGAACTCACACGAGACAAATGACGATCCCCAGGTCGATGAACTAACCTGCACACATGTCACCAGGGAACTGCCATCTGACGTCTGGTATATGACCAACTAGCATGTTCCCGGCGAGTCCTGTCCGGTGTACTCATAACCCAATGAGCACCTGTATACATCTTAGGTGATCCAACTGACACCAGTGGCTTGTGAGACCGGCCACCGCCCCTCGTCGGGGTCTCGACTGTATACACTAGTCTACTAATGGAGTATCGATGCCCAGTCTCGAAACTCCCACGACTAGGGACCTTTTAAGGATATGCTTGTAGACCCCCAGCTCCCACTTATATGATCGCCCTCATACTGCTGGTGGTCAAGCAAGAATCCTAGGGGCTCTATCAACGTGTAATAGCGACGTGTCAGGTCACCTAAAGCAGTACACGATGATAAAGGTAAACCAGATAGCATACTATCATCTCGAGTAAGACTGTCCTACCGGGATAGGTCCTCCATCAATCATTACAATCACGTACCTGTGACCTAATAATTGACTCTGAGGGCACTATCTCCAACAATCTCCCACTTGCACTCAAGGCTAATTATTGCGATGTCGCATACTCACAGCCCGTGTGATACCGAACACCCAACTCCTCTACTAGTCAGTCTCACAAAGCTCGTTTGCGGAACTATTGCGTTCGAGGAATAGCCTTAGTGAGTGGATCCGCTCAGTTGTTTCTTCCTTTGTCTCTCTATATCTCAAGTTCACGGAGAAAGCCATCTCCCGAAATGAGCAATATCAGTCTTAGAATATGTCTGGATGTCTGATGGGACGTAGCTCATAAATGAACTCCAAATCCAAACTTCTTAGACTGTATTGACAACTGAACTTAATCAGTGTCCTGCACGCCATGCCTCCCTCAGTATTGCCTTGGACCACCTGTCCAAAATACTGCCCCTCATCAGAAGGAAAACTACAACTCTGACAACCTCCTTGTCGTCCATGTCACCTTGGAAGCCTGGAATGATAACTGTCTCCTGAATGAGGCTGTCGTTATCATCTCCCTAGAACATCCACTTATGTTCTAAAACTGCTTCCGACTGTTTCTCCAGGATTGGATTAATGTCAACTTATTGCATCTAGTGCAAGAACAACATCTGGTGTGGTACTTGACATCTCACGATTGACTCAATTGCCTGAGCAAGTGATCTGCCAATCATGCCCGTCCCTCTCCCCTTTAGTCTGTAAGACACCTTTGGAGAGGGTGACTCCATTACCTGCAGGTACACTACCGTGCCAGGAGTCGTCCATCCTAAATACTCTTAGAATGCTGTCAAGTACCCTGATTGGGAAACCACCCAAATCTAGATCTAAGACCATAGATCTAGTAACCAGTATGTCTGATATAAAATCCATTTCCTTTGTGGAGAAACAACTGTGTGACGACCAAAGTATAACCGATCGTAGTGTAGGAGTTTCTTTTCCTACTCTGTGTATATCATCCAAATACCAGGATATCACACCCTACTACCTTCTCAACAGATCCATCCCCTATTCTGATGAAGTCAAACCCATGACTGTCACGTCAGAATTAGATGATCTATCTCCGCTACATCTGCTCTAGTCTATAAATAGACATAAGCTACCTGTCCACCAATGCTTCCGCTGCTCCCACTGACTACGACAACCCTCTGGCAGAGTCATATAGACGTACACTTCTAAAACTGGTTTAGAACGATGCTATACTCATCCTTCCGCCGGGTCTCGTAACCTGGAACAACAGCAATGGCAATTGTGGGTAAACAAGAACTTCCCTGTCACCGTCCTTGAGGCTACCGTAGTGCCTCTCGGGTGCCTGAAGTTACCCACCTTATCTGCGGAGTGGCCAATGGAATGTCAATCCTGATTGAATCTTTAGGTTCCTTATCAAATCTTCAGTAATCGTTTGTGGTTCTGGAATCACTTCCAGTTCTACCATACTCCCACTACTGTTTTCTGAAAAAATCCATTTTTAATAAAACTGTGGCGAGTCTAGAACAATATCGCTATTGTTCATCCAGATGGTAGAAAGTCAACCCTTGTCATAGCCTGGGTCAACCCACAAACAGCCATTACAGAAACGTGCCTTGAGTTATCCAGTGTCTGGTTTTAATCATAAACCGGACAACTCCCCGTACCTTAACATCGTTAAGATATGAACTGTTCTATATCCAATATAGAAACAGAGGCACTGATTTAATTGAACCAGATTCAAATCATGCAGCTGTCCCCAGCGCATGTCAACTAAATGGAAGGAGGCCGGTCAGCGTTACTCAACTTAGGAATACTTCCAATTATGAGTAACCTGAAAGAGAATCAAGATCTCTTTATCATTACTATCAACTGAATACCATACACAAGTATCTACATCTTCGATCTCTTTGAAGAATCCCGATACTTGCTATACCTGGTTCTCTACTCTATTCAAATACCTATAACTCCTCAAAACTTAGACCCTGTGTTTCTACGAAACACATGTCTAAGAACTAGAGAAGTTAAAAGTAAACAGAATATAGTATGAGGACCAACCCCTCTGTCCTAATGGACACTGGACAACATACAATACTCTGTATAAGTCCCTTGAGTCTGATAACTCTTTCACTGTGTGTCGTAGGTTGAAAACTGTACTTATGGTTAAGAAGAATTACACCGCTGTTTAATGCTCCTTACCTAACCATCCACTGATATAGGTAAATGTCGTAGACATAATTTCAGAAAGGTGTATCTCACTCTATGAAAATAGACGTACAGATATATCAATTTGAAATTGGTGCATAACAGCGGATATTCAAAACCAAATATTTGCGGACCGGCAAACAGCCCAGGTGATTTCCTCAAATATCACTGATTACAACGAATCCCGATATAATGAGGATAATCACCCAATTCCCAATAACTTACTCCCACTCATCATCTGTAAAACCATACAGATGTGAGAATCATACCTGGTAAATACATACCCTGGAGCAAGTGTCTAATCGGGAAATCAGTTTTCTTTTAACAGTACGCAGTGAGACTGAAACATTGAAATGTTTCGATGGGGTATCCCGGTATTCCTAGTAATGCCTCTTCCAGATTCACGACTGTAGCCGTATAATTCTTTGCCACCTCTCCAAATCCCTTCATATGTCTTTAGTCTTTACCTTCTGCACACCCCTTTAGGCCAAATGGTTTTCTTCCTTCCCTACCGTTCGGCACCAGCCTATGGTTTGGAAGAAGACTATCCAATAAGCATAATGGGTGTACTGTCCCAATCCTAGGAACACTCGCAATGAGTGAGGGTGAAGATAAAAGACAACCGAATAAACCTTATTCCTATTTCTCCTGAACCAGAATCCATCCCCGAACTGGAACAAGTTCCATTCGAGTTCGTATATAACCATACGATGGAGTATCCAAATAAACTGTGGATCTTCGTAGTGATACGGAGTGTCCTGGAGAAATACAAAGGTGATGTGGGAGTGGTAAAGAAATATTCGGTTTGGTCGTGAAAATCTGTTGCAATTTACTTTGCCCTCTTACTAATCCCTTGCTTTGTCTGAACTTAATACCTTCTGCACACCATCGTTATGCTAATTGGTTTTCTTCATTCCCTACCGGTCGGCACCAGCCTAAGGTTTGGAAGAAGACAATCCAATTTGCGTAATAGGTGTACTACCCCTAAACCAAGGAGTACTCGTAACCTGAGAGAGGGTAAAAGGAAAAGACAACTGAATAATCCTATCCGTTTTCTCCAGAACCGGAAACCATCCTCGAATAAATCCCTTCGAGTTCGTATCTAACCATACGATGGTTTTGTCCAATGGAAGTGGACGTTCGTAGTAATACGGGGTGTCCTGGAGAAAAGGGTAAAAGTAGGAGTGGCAATGAGGTTCGCAACTCTGACAATCCAAAAGCCAGTGTTTAAGAAGGTTCGGTCAACTCGGTCACTGAGTCATAGTCTTAGGGTCGGGTCAATGGTCGCTGCCAGAGAGAGAGAGAGAAGAAACACTCAGCGTGCACTCTAACCTAGATCAGAATGGTTACCAATTTATCTAATCTGGAAACCTCCCACTGTACCTCGAATTCTCCTCCAAACCTGAAAGAAGAATTAGTCGGGGTTACCCGAGGAGTAAACTAGCTCATCAGTGGGAATCGGGATCCAACTATCATCGCATGATAACGTGACGGAATCCGCTCACGTCATCACACTCCAGAAGGTATGCGCATATCTGGCAAGTTTCAGTTCTTTTGAAACTCCCGATGTGATTTCTGCCCCATGCTCTTATGACCTTGACTAAGGCCAACAAATCATAAGTCACATGTCAAGTTCTACCCGTCATTATCCAGGTTGATTTGAATCCACCCGTACAAGCCCTTGACTAGGGCCAACAAGGCTATACGACTGTCCCAAACCAACGCATCTATCTATGCAGCATATGAACACCCAACAGCTACCAAACACTGTGCCTTGACTATGGCCAACAAACACAGCTTGAATACTATTGACTACCCATATGAAACGACGGAGGGCTATGAATGGTTTCTGGCGAAAACCATTAACGTAGTGAACTTGATATCATTGAAGGAACGGATAGCTTTTTGAAAATATAGTGACGAAAACCTTCGCTAAAGAGGTCACTCCCGGTGAAGGGATCTCGGCTCTTTCCCCGTAGAATGGGGTGCAGGATATTCCAACTGAATACCACGGTGCAAAGCAAAAGTAATCGGCTATAGTGAAGTTAATGCTCTGACGCAAACTTTTTGTCCAAGGGGTCACTCCCGGTGAAGGGATCTCGGCCCTTGCCTCGTCGACTGAGGAGCAGGATATTCTAAAAGAATACCGCGATGCAAAACAAAAGTGAACGTCCTTGCAATAACAGCTTTTTGAAAAGTGTTCCAACAACATCAGATTAGGTTTGTTTTTAACTTGCATTGATCCGAATCAACGCAGTCCCATCAATTGATCACACCAAAAAGAACGAAAATATACTGATGTACGTATATGCCATCCGCATTCGCCACTGGGTCCCGTCATTACCCGTTAGGTTAGCTAACTAACGACAGAGCGGGGACTGGACTAGCGCGGATGTAAAACATATACAACATCTACTAATATATATACCAATATATTATATTCGCTCAAGGCGTGAATAAAAAGCAACATCACAGAAATGTACAGCATCACAGAAACAATACAGATATCTGGGATCCCCGGGTTTCACAGAGCCGTTGAAACCCGACGTTCCCCTGGTCGTGTGGATAGCCTGTGCAATGAAAACCTAGACCCCTACGGGCGCGGCAAGTTACCCGCCAAAACCTGAAGCGAGGCAGCCCCCTTCAGCGCCGTGAATGGACCACCCAGCACTTCACGGAATCCGGCAACTTGGGCACCCCTCCTGGGTCAACCTGTACCCCCTACGAGTGCGGCGAATAGCCCGCCAATCCTAGAGTGAAGCCCCCTCCGTCTCAATGCCATGAGATGCGGGCTTGTTGCCCTCTAGAACCCGGCTATCCGTGCACCCCTTCGCGGGGCAATCCTAGTACAGAAAGTAAAATATACATACAACGGGTACATCGACCGCAACCAGGTCGTGCCCCAAAATAATAATACAAACAGGCAGTGACGGCAGTCCACATGTCGGACGCTCGCCCCGCAATATCAAATGTACATAATACAACCACAACAGTACTAGCATTGCATCCAGGCTATCCCCACGACCGATCCGCAACATCACAGCAAAAACAGAACATCAACGTGAAAGTCACGTTCGCAAATCCGTCTAACCGGGCTATAGCAGTTAGACCGGATTTACCGATCGAGTGACATTCACGGTCGCAGATATAATGTAAATACTGTGAAAAATGTGTTTAAAAAATTTCCGATTGATCAAACTTTAACAAGTGGGCCCACAAAGAATACTGCAGCAGTTAAAGAAAACCTAGACCCAATTTTAATATCCCAAAACCCCTGAAATAAACCCATAAGCCCACTGCAAAAAAAATTAAACACACGAACCCACAAACTTGCGGCGGAAGCGCGGCCAAAAGAGGGTTTTGGCCGCCCTTCCGCGGTCGTACGGAGGGATCGTGCTACGAAATTTTTTCAGTGTTCTTACATCTCCCTGCACATCATTCTGAGACCAACAGAAAAAATTTTCGAGACCAAAAATTTTCAACAGAAACTGATGCGAAGGTAATACGGGTTTTGGAACTTTTTGATCAATCGGAAATGCAAACACATTACACAAAGCTAGACGAAATTAATGGCGAGGCTCTGATACCACTGTAAGTGCACGGCGGCGCCCCGGCCGTCAATCCGACGCCGGAATGCGGAAACGGTGAATAACTTAAATTTTGCGGACTTAGCAAACCGGCACCACCGCGCACTAAACACCCGGATCGTAACCATTAACAAGTCTAAGCTAACTATAAGAAGGGTTAGAGATATACCGACGATCCAAGTCCTCCGGTCTTCTCGTCATGGTCCCGATCTCCTGCGGAAAAGCCCCGTCTCCTCCTCGTCGCCGGAAGTGCACCACATCGCCTACTTTGTTTACGGGCTCCCACCTCAATGCCGAGGCAACTCGGGCATGAAGCCGGCTACTCGACGTGCCCAAGATTTACTGTAGAATATAATGTAGCACTCAAGTCTCATATGGGGTTATGGAGTTGTGCCATTTTGTGGAGGAAAAGAGAGGAACTCATTTTGCAAAAGAACTAGAGGGCTTTTCTAGCAAGCATAAGAAAACAAATATGCCACACCCAAAATGAATCAATCAACCCCCCATCCTAAAGAATGGCCGGCCACACTCTTGTGAGGGAGGGATGGAGTGTGAAGTCAAGGGGGAGTGGTGGAACCATCATACAAGGGAGTGTCAAGTTATGATGTGAAGAAATGATAGCTAGGAAAGTCCAACACTCAAACAACCATCAACATATCCAAAGTCAATCCATCATGAGAAGGAGAAGTCAATGATGGTGCTCATCATGAAAACCATCATGATACAAAAATAAGCAAAGAACCCCTCCACAAATTCCTATTTGCAACAATGCAAATAAGCCCTCCTCCACCAAACTTCGGCCAACGAACGATACAAAGGAAATCGGCCGAAACAAAAAGCAAACTGGCAACTCCAGAAAACTGGTCCTGTAATAAATTACAGGAAAACCCCGATACTGTGCATACACACCCGCATCTGTATTTCGACCGAAATACAAATGCAATGAGACAAAGTCTACACTGTACTATACTAGGATCCGGCTTAAACCAAAGCCGGCAAGTAATATCTGTTCGATCCTGATCCGTGCAATACCGCACGTATCTGATCGAACCCTGCCATATAACCATACGGCCTATAGTACAGACTGTCCGATCCTGATCCGTGCAATACCGCACGTATCTGATCAGACCTTGCCATATCTCCATACGGCCTCTACAACCTTTCGCCCGAAAGCTAAGTAACTGTAATTGTGGTGGACTCTAAAGACTCGTCAATACTATGGCTGTGGATTTAACCACTAGCACGTCAGAGGTATATGCCAATACGTGACGGGCCACCAGCTATTGACCAAAAGGGACGTCGATGAGGAAGCTCACCCCGACACCCAACTGAGCCTGTCAGTGACAATATCCGTGCAGTCCGGTCCGTTCGTCTATGAGTATCGCATGGCGGGCCTAGGGGGTTGGTAAAAGTCAGACCCCCAAAAGCGGTACAAGTCGTGTCGGAGTGTAGCCCAGAACACCCTGAGATACTACTGGAATACCTACCAGTAAATCTCCTTGCCTTGGCCAAGGACTTTGTGTAATAGCTCTCCTAGACACAGCACGACCTCACCCCCAATACCGGGAGAGACGAACCCCTGAAGATACGCTCACTGCCTCCATGTGGATCGGAACTGTACCCAACTAAAACCTGTTTGCACGACTCCTTTGAGCCGTGGTAGGGTAGTAATCAAAGTACAGTGGGAACTCACACGAGACAAATGACGATCCCCAGGTCGATGAACTAACCTGCACACATGTCACCAGGGAACTGCCATCTGACGTCTGGTATATGACCAACTAGCATGTTCCCGGCGAGTCCTGTCCGGTGTACTCATAACCCAATGAGCACCTGTATACATCTTAGGTGATCCAACTGACACCAGTGGCTTGTGAGACCGGCCACCGCCCCTCGTCGGGGTCTCGACTGTATACACTAGTCTACTAATGGAGTATCGATGCCCAGTCTCGAAACTCCCACGACTAGGGACCTTTTAAGGATATGCTTGTAGACCCCCAGCTCCCACTTATATGATCGCCCTCATACTGCTGGTGGTCAAGCAAGAATCCTAGGGGCTCTATCAACGTGTAATAGCGACGTGTCAGGTCACCTAAAGCAGTACACGATGATAAAGGTAAACCAGATAGCATACTATCATCTCGAGTAAGACTGTCCTACCGGGATAGGTCCTCCATCAATCATTACAATCACGTACCTGTGACCTAATAATTGACTCTGAGGGCACTATCTCCAACAGACCCGACCCTAGACTATGACTCAGTGACCAAGTTGACCGAACCTTCTTAACACTGGCTTTTGGATTGTCAGAGTTGCAGACCTCATTGCCACTCCTACTTTTACCCTTTTCTCCAGGACACCCCGTATTACTTCGAACGTCCACTTCCATTGGACAAAACCATCGTATGGTTATATACGAACTCGAAGGACTTCGAGGATGGTTTCTGGTTCTGGAGAAAACGAATAGGATTATTCAGCTGTCTTTTCTTTTCACCTTCTCTCATTGCGAGTACTCCTTGGTTTAGGAGATAGTACACCTATTATGCAAATTGGATAGTCTTCTTCCAAACCTTAGGCTGGTACCGAACGGTGGGGAATAAAGAAAACCAATTAGCATAACGATGGTGTGCAGAAGTTATTAAGTTAAGACAAAGCAAGGGATTAGTAAGAGGGCAAAGTAAATTGCGACTGCTATTCACGACCAAACCGAGTATATCTTCGCCAAACCTAAATCACTTTTGTATTTCTCCAGGACACTCCGTATCACTGTGAAGATCCACAGTTTATTTGGATACTCCATCGTATAGTTATATACGAACTCGAAAGGAACTTGTTCCAGTTCGTGGATGGATTATGGTCCAGGAGAAATAGGAATAAGGTTTATTCGGTTGTCTTTTATCTTCACCTTCTCTCGCATTGCGAGTGCTCCTAGGATTATGACAGTACACCCATTATGCTTATTGGATAGTCTTCTTCCAAACCATAGGCTGGTGCCGAACGGTAGGGAAGGAAGAAAACCATTTGGCCTAAAGGGGTGTGCAGACGGTAATGACTAAAGACATATAAAAGGATTTGGACAGATGGCAAAGAGATATACGGTTACAGTTGTGAATATGGATAATGGTAGAGGCATTACTAGGAATACCAGGATACCCTATCGAAACATTTCAATGTTTCAGTTCAACTGTGTACTGTTAAAAGAAAACTGATTTCCTGATTAGACACTTGCTCAAGTGTATGTATTTACCAGGTTTGATTCTCACATCTGTATGGTTTTACAGATGATGAGTGGGAGTAAGTTATTGGGAATAAGGTGATCATCCTCATTATATCGGGATTCGTTGTAATCGGTGATATTTGAGGAGATCACCTGGGCTGTTTGCCGGTCGGCAAATATTTGGTTTTGAATATCCGTTGTTATGCACCAATTTCAAATTGATATATCTGTACGTCTATTTTTATAGAGTGAGATATACCTTTTGAAATTATGTCTATGACATTTACCTATATCAGTGGATGGTTAGGTAAGGAGCATTGAACAGCGGTGTAATTCTTCTTAACCATAGTACAGTTTTCAACCTACGATACACAGTGAATGAGTTGTTAGACTCAGGGACTTATACAGAGTATTGTATATTGTCCAGTGTCCATTAGGACAGTGGGGTTCGTCCTCATACTATATTCTGTTTACATTTAACTACTCTAATTCTTAGACATGTGTTTCGTAGAAACACAGGGTCTGAGTTTTGAGGAGTTATTGGTATAAGAATAGAGTAGAGAAACAGGTATTGCAAGTATCGGGATTCTTCAAGGTGATCGAAGATGTAGATACTTGTGTATGGTATTCAGTTGATAGTAATGAGAACTTGCTTCTCTTTCAGGTTACTCATGATTGGAAGCATTCCTAAGTTGAGTAACGCTGATCGGCCTCCTTCCATTTAGTTGACATGCACTGGAGATAGCTGCATGATTTGAATCTGGTTCATTTAAATCAGTGCCTCTGGTTCTATATTGGATATAGAACAGTTCATACCTTAACGATGTTAAGGTACGGGGAGTTGTCCGGCTTATGATTAAAACCAGACACTGGACAACTCAAGGCACGTTTCTGTAATGGCTGTTTGTGGTTTGACCCAGGCTAAGACGAGGGTTGAATTTCTACCATCTGGAAGATCAATAGTGATATTGTTCTTAACTCGCCACATTTTAAAAAGAAATGGTTATTTTTCAGAAAACAGTAGTGGGAGTATGGTAGAACTGGAAGTGATTCCAGAACCGCAAACGATTACTGGAGATTTGATAAGGAACCTAAAGATTCAATCTGATTTGACATTCCATTGGCCACTCCGCAGATAAGGTGGGTAACTTCAGGCACCCGAGAGGTACTCCGGTAGCCTCAAGGACGGTGACAGGGAAGTTCTTGTTTACCCACACTTGCCATTGTTGTTGTTCCAGACTGCGAAACCCGGCAGGAGGATGAGTATAGCGTCGTTCTAAACTAGCTTTAGAAGTGCACATCTATATGACTTTGCCAGAGGGTTTTCGTAGTCAGTGGGAGCAGCGGAAGCATTGGTGGACATCAGGCTTATGTCTATTTATAGACTAAAGCAGATATAGCGGAGTTAGATCATCTGTTTCTGATGTGACAGTCATAGGTTTGACGTCATCAGAATAGGGGATGAATCTGTTGAGAAGGTAGTAGGATGTGATATTCCTATACTACGATCGGTTATACTTTGGTCGTCACACAGTGTTTTCTCCACATGGGACTTGGACATTATATGAGACATACTGGTTACTAGATCTATGGTTTTAGATCTAGATTTGGGTGGTTTCCCAATCAGGGTATTTTGACAGCATTCTAAGAGTATTTAGAATGGACGACTCCTGGCATGGTAGTGTACCTGCAGGTAATGGAGTCACCCTCTCTAAAGGTGTCTTATAGACTAAAGTAGAGAGGGATGTGCATGATTGGCAGATCACTTGCTTAGGAAATTGAGTCAATCATGAGATGTCAAGTACCACACCAGATGTTGTTCTTGCACTAGATGCAATAAGTTAATA
Source organism: Agapanthus africanus (assembly GCA_030015575.1). Taxonomy (NCBI): domain Eukaryota; kingdom Viridiplantae; phylum Streptophyta; class Magnoliopsida; order Asparagales; family Amaryllidaceae; genus Agapanthus; species Agapanthus africanus. Next base: position 245,968,028 of record CM057350.1, read on the forward strand.
TTGATCCAATCCTGGAGGAACAGTCGGAAGCAGTTTTAGAACATAAGTTGATGTTCTAGGGATGTGATAACGACAGCCTCTTTTAGGAGACGGTTGTCATTCCAGGCTTCCAAGGTGACATAGATGGCAGAGTGGCTGTCAGAGTTATATTTTCTCCTTCTGACGAGGGGCGGTATTTTGGACAGGTGGTCCAAGGAAATACTGAGGGAGGCATGGCGCTGGGTACTGATTAAGTTCAGTTATCGATACAGTCTAAGAAGTTTGGATTTGGAGTTCATTTATGAGCTAGGTCCCATCAGATATCCAGACATACTCTAAGACAGGTATTGCTCATTTCGGGAGATGGTTTTCTCTGCGAACTTGAGATATAGAGAGACATAGAAAGAAACATCACAGCGGATCCACTCACTGAGGCTATTCCTCGAACGCAATAGTTTCGCAAACGAGCTTTGTGAGACTGACTAGTAGAGGAGTTGGGTGTTCGGTATCACACGGGCTGTGAGTACGCGACATCGCAATAATTAGCCTTGAGTGCAAGTGGGAGATTGTTGGAGATAGTGCCCTCAGAGTCAATTATTGGATCACAGGCACGTGATTGCAATGATTGAGGGGGGACCTATCCCGGTAAGACAGTCTTACTCGAGATGATAGTATGCTATCTGGTTTACCTTTATCATCGTGTACTGCTTCAGGTCACTATTACACGCTGATAGAGCCCCTAGGATTCTTGCTTGACTGCCAGCAGTATGATGGCGATCATATACGTGAGAGCTGGTGGTCTATTATCACATCCTTAAAAGGTCCCTAGTCGTGGGAGTTTCGAGACAGGGCATCGATTCTCCAGAGTAGACTAGTGTATACAGTCGAGACCCCGACGAGGGGCGGTGGCCGGTCTCACAGGCCACTGGTGTCAGTTGGTTCACCTAAGATGTATACAGGTGCTCATTGGCTTATGAGTACACCGGACAGGACTCGCCGGGAACATGCTAGTTGGTCTTATACCTGACGTCAGATAGCAGTTCCCTGGTGACATGTGTACAGGTTAGTTCATCGACCTGGGGATCGTCATTTGTCTCGTGTGAGTTCCCACTGTACTTTGATTACTACCCTACCACGGCTCAAAGGAGTCGTGCAAACAGGTTTTAGTTGGGTACAGTCCCGAGCCACATGGAGGCAGTGAGCGGATCTTCAGGGGTTCGTCTCTCCCGGTATTGGGGGTGAGGTCGCGCTGTGTCTAGGAGAGCCATTATACAAAGCCCTCGGCCGAGGTAGGAGATTTACTGGTAGGTATTCCAGTAGTATCTCAGGGTGTTCTGGGCTACACTCCGACACGACTTGTACCGCTTTTGGGGGTCTGACTTTTACCAACTCCCTAGGCCCGACATGCGATGCTCATAGACGAGCGGACCGGACTGTACGGATATTGTCACTGACAGGCTCAGTAGGGTGTCAGGATGAGTTCACTCATCGACGTCCCTTTTGGTCAATAGCTAGTGGCCCGTCACGTATTGGCTTACACCTCTGACGTGCTGGTGGTTAAATCCACAACCATAGTATTGACGAGTCTTTAGAGTCCACCACACATTCAGTTACTCAAGTTTTCGGGCGAAACGCGGTAGAGGCCGTATGGAGATATGGCAGGGTCCGATCAGATACGTGCGGTATTGCACGGATCAGGATCGGACGGTTTGTACTAGTGGCTGTATGGATATATGGCAGGGTTCGATCCGATACGTGCGGTATTACACGGATTAGGATCGAACGGATATTACTAGCCGGCTTTGGTTTAAGCCGGTCCTAGTTTAGTACAGTGTAGATTTTGTCTCATTGCATTTGTATCCGGTCGGAATACAGATGCGGGTGTGTATGCACAGTATCGGGGTTTTCCTGTAATTTATTACGGGACCAGTTTTCTGGAGTTGCCAGTTTACATTCCGTTCCGGCCGGTTTTCCTTTGTTCTTTCCCGGCCGGACTTTTCCGATGGAGGGGGTTATTTGCAAGTTTGCAAATAACACATAGTGGAGGGGTTTCTTGCAAATGCTTTGATTATGATGGCATCTTTTCCTTTCCACCATCACTTGCATTAAAGAGAGGGTATGGGTTTGATGTGAATGAAGTATGGTTGATGTTTGGATGTGGTCACCTCTTTTCTTCTCCTACCATCACCTCCCTTCATGCTTGATTTATCCCTCCACCATTCTCACATTTAAAATGGCCGGCCACAATTTTGAGGGGAGGCAAATGAGAGAGGTTCATTTCATTTGGTGTGGGAAATTAATCATCCATCTCATTTTCATTGCTACCAAAAATCCCCTAGTTCATATCTTGTTGATTCCTCCATCATGGCAACTACAAACCCCAAATGAGACTAGCATGTTCTACACAACATTCTACAGCCAATCTTGTACGCGTCGGCCAGCCAACTTCGCACCCGAGTTGCCTCGGCATTGAGGTGGGAGCCCATAAAAGATACATACGATGTGGTGCCCTTCCGGCAAGGAGGCAACGACCGGAGTTTCCGCGGGAGATCGGGACGATGACGAGAAGACCGGAGGACTCGGATCACTCGGTATATCTCTCACCTTTTCTCTTGTTAGCTAGTATCGGTTAATGGTTACGATCCGGGTTAATTGTCCGCGGTAGCGCCAGTTTAAAAACTAAGAAAATTTTGATTCCGCATTTTGGCCTTGGATAGACAGCCGGGGCGCTGCCGTGGCGCAACATAGTTAATTATTTAAAACCCCGGTTTCCCTTGATATGATATTTCGGTGCGTCCACCAGGTGTTTTCTCGGTGATAGAGTGATATATGTGAACCCGAATCGAGGAGTTGGATGAGGCCGATTACGGGTACATGGTGGACCCGGTATGGTACCCCGGGGCGAGAACGGTTTCGCTATGTAGTAGACGGTGAGCCTGGCAGAGGGACTACTACCTACCGGTGATTGGTTGGACCTGGCGGTTATCCGTAGGATACTGACCAGAGTCGATAGATGGATATGGGCGTACTGCCGGGGCTGAGGGCCGATTCCGCAGACATAGCCCGTGGGCTGATCCGGACTGACGGGGCCCGATAGATGAGGATTTACGTGTCGATGCTAGGCACGGGTTTCATGATGTTTTCTATGATTTGATTATATCCTCACATTTACATGCATGTTGCGTATTGTCATTGGGTGACGGGTGGACGGGATCCACATATATACAGACATTGATTACATACTGACTTGACTACATTGATCACACTTCATTTGTATATATAACAGGGTAAGAGGGCGCTGTTATGTATACCCTTACACCAATATTAGTGGAATGGGACGCTAATATATGTGTATTGATATTCATTGATACTTCATCGTGTTTACTTCATGCAGACATACCTTACATTATGACATGTTATTATCTGAGGCACTGGCACGAGTACTTGGCACTACCTACATGATTAGATGTTACATTGCCACTTTATCATGCTTCAGACTTACTCTTGAGGGTTTTATTATTATACTGATTGTTTGACCTTGGATTATGTCTTACATTCGATTTCTGCATGTAGATATTTTCTATTCACGAGTTGGCAACTCACCCCCATTGTGCCACAGTTCTTGCAGGGTTTGCCGTACAGGTTCCATAGCGGCATTTCTGGCACACTGCTTTCCTTTGCGGGCGATTTGCTTAGTAGGTGGGTTCTTTGTATCAGAACCGCCATTGTACATGTATTATTCATTGTATCTAGAAATTCCATCAACCAAAAACTTGTATATTGTTTCAGACTCAGACACTAGTGATGTATTATTTCGACCTTAGAGTCGCGCTTAGTTGTGTTACAGTTTTCATGCTTATCTGGGTTCCCTTTTTAATTTTGATCCTCGCCTTTCGGCGTTATATAGTATATTGCTTGTATGTTCATTTATCCTTAAAATGGTTTTAGATTTCTGGGCTTTTGGCTTACTTGGATTAGATGGAGTCCTGCAGACTTCATATGGTTCAAGGGCCTATCACGTGATCTTTCAGGTCGTGACAGGTTTGAGGAGGGATTCGAGAGACAGTGGGAGCCATCATGTTTAGATAAATTAAAAACCAATCTAAACTTGCAAGAGCATCATGCTAAAATGTTTTCTTCTCTCTCTCTTAATTGCAGCGACCCAGTGACCAGACATAGGTTCCATCTAGATAATAAAAAGACTGAATCTGACTGTTATGACTGGCAAAGGTCTGTCCAGATGTCCATTGCCCATGACAAGATGGGACACCTCTTAACTAATCCAACCCCTGCCGTCTCAGGACCAGTTTTCCCTGCCACGGATATTGATATCCGTAAGACATCGGAAAAAGACTGTGCGAAAGACAAGTGCCTCGTGTTAATCTCAGTTGATGGTGTATACCAGAGGCAGCACGAGAAGATGGACTTAGTTTCTATCTTCCTCCATAACAAAGATTTATATGGAGAGCAATCTCGTATCGCAAGATATGAGACCTCGAACGAATTGCTTCCAGCGAGGTTGGCTATCGGGTCTTCTATAGGGGGCAACGTCCTTACATAGACCAGTTATTTTGAGCTCACGGACCAGAAGACCACGTTGAAGAACGGGTCAGATGCTGACTTGATTCTACATTCTCTACCTTCTATCCTGAAAGAAACCAGGGAAGTAGAAGGAAAGGGAAGGGAAAAAGTTTCGGGAATGGATGTAGTAAAAGAGGGACGTTCCTATTATTACAGGAATGAACATTGGCAGAAGGATTGCAGGGCTAGTAAAGCCAGTAGCCAGGATTCGAAACATGTTGTGGCTTCGGCTTCGGGTGTGTTTGTAATAGAGAACTGTATGTCAGTTAACCCTACTTCCTGGGTATTGGATACCGGATCAGGATCTCACATCTGTAATTCGTTATAGGCCCTGAGAAACCGTAGGGTTATCAAGATAGGTGATTTGACTCTCAGGGTTGCTAACGGAATGAGCATGTACGCTGAATCCGTAGGGGAATATCATGTTGGACTGACAACTGGGCAGATATTGATTCTGCGTGACTGTTTTTATGTACCAGGTGCGACTTGTAATATCATATCTGTATCCTTACTTTCTAAGGAAGGATATGATTTTACTTTTGTAAGCGATGTGGTCAACATCTACCTAATTCAAGTTCTGATTGGGTCAGGTACATTAAAAACGGGATATATGTATTAAATCAAGCTCAGATTTTCAGTGTCCAGAACACACTTAAAAGAAAGTCTCCGGAAGTAAATCAGGCTTTCTTATGGCATTGTAGACTGGGTCACATTAATGAGACACGATTAAAAAAGTTACATAATGAAATATACTTGGATCCGTCCGAGTACCGGTCTTATGCCACTTCTGAATCTTGTCTCATGGGAAAGGTGTCAAAGACTCCGTTCACTGGACACGGAGAAAGAGCAAGCGAGCTCTTGGGACTCATACACAGTGACGTGTGTGGTCCAATTGTCTATACATGCACGAAGTGGTTATTCATACTTCATTACTTTCACAGATGATTTCTCTAGATATGGACATGTCTTCTTAATGAAGCATAAATCCGAGGCCTTTGAGAAATTTCGAGAATACAAGAATGAAGTTGAAAAACAAACAGGAAAAAGTATCAAGACACTGAGATCTGATCGAGGTAGTGAATACTTGAGTGCCAAGTTTCTGGACTACTTAAAAGAGAATGGAATTCTCTCTCAACTTACTCCTCCATACAAACCACAACACAACGGTGTATCGGAAAGGCGGAATCGAACCCTATTGGATATGGTTCATTCCATGATGAGTAAGGCTGAGTTACCGCGATCTTTCTGGGGTTATACACTAGAATCAGCTGCATATCTTTTGAACAAGGTTCCCTCCAAGACTGTGCCTACCACACCATATCAGATATGGTGTGGGAAGAAACCCCATCTTCAATATCTGAAGATATGGGGATGTCTAGCTTTTGTTAAAAAGCAGCATGCGGACAAACTCGAGGCACGCTCAGTACTGTGTAAGTTTGTGGGATACCAAAAGAACTCCAAGGGGTATTTTTTCTATTACGCAGAGGAACAAAAGGTTTTTGTTTCTCGCCATGCCCACTTTCTGGAACATCATTTTTTAGAAAAATGAACAAGTAGGAGCGTAGTAGAACTGGAAGAAATTCCAGAACCACAAGCTATTACTGAAATCTTGGAAGAACCAGAAGGTTCAGGAGAACCGGACATCTCAGCGCCACTCCGCAGGAGTAGTAGGCAGTCTCAGCTGCCCAAGAGATACTATGGTTTTCTCATAGACGGGGATAGAGAGGATTGCACCATTGACTATGGTGAGCCTACTAGCATCCAGCAAGCCATTCAGAGCGGTGACTCAGTAAAATGGCTGGATGCAATGCGGACCGAGATGGAGTCCATGTACACCAACAAAGTTTGGACTTTGGACTTTTCTCCAGAAGGGGTAAAACCCGTAGGCTGCAAATGGATCTTCAGAAAGAAGATTGGTGTAGATGGGCAGGTTGAAGTCTATAAACCTAGACTTGTTGCAAAGGGTTTTCGTCAAAGACCTGGTTTGGACTATGACGAGACCTTTTCTCCAGTGGCTATGCTCAAATCCATTCGGATCCTTCTTGCCATTGCTGCCTTCCATGATTACGAAATCTGGCAGATGGGTGTAAAGACGGCTTTCCTGAATGGAAGTTTAGAAGAGTGCGTCTATATGGATCAGCCAGAGGGATTCATTCAGAGTGGGAGCAGCGGTAGAGTGTGCAAGTTGCTCAAGTCCATCTATGGACTGAAGCAGGCATCACGGAGTTGGAACATCTGCTTCGATGATACTGTCAAAGAATTCGACTTTATCAAAAACCCAGATGAACCATGCATTTACAGTAAGATTGTAGGGAGAACTGTGGTATTCCTCGTCTTGTACGTAGATGGCTTTCTCCTAATAGGAAATGATATTCCTATGCTACAGTCAGTCAAAGGATTCTTGTCACAAAGGTTCTCCATGAAGGACCTAGGCGATGCCAACTACATTCTGGGATTCAGATCTATCGTGATAGATCTAAGAGGATGTTGGGACTTTCACAGTTGAGGTACATCGACACCATACTGAAACGATTCAGTATGGAAGATTCCAAGTGCAGTAATCTACCGGCTTGTTACGGAATCACCCTCTCCAAAGAGATGTCTCCCATGTCTGATTTGGAAAGGGCTCGCATGTCATCTATACCCTACACATCTGCGGTAGGCTCTATAATGTATGCGATGTTATGTACCAGACCAGATATAGCAAAAGCATTGAGCGTTGTAAGCCGGTATCAATCGGGCCCAGGGGAGAAACACTGGATAGCAGTAAAGAACATTCTCAAGTACCTGAGTAGGACTAAGGAGATGTTCTTGGTGTATGGCGGAAAAGACCTCCAGATTGAGGCCTTTGCTGACTCCAGCTTCTAGAGTGACAAGGATGACTCCAAGTCCATGTCGGGTTATGTCTTTACCCTGAATGGAGGGGCAGTTTGCTGGAAGAGTTCCAAGCAGGAAACCGTTGCTGACTCAACTGTGGAAGCGGAGTACATAGCTGCTTGCGATGCCGCAAAGGAAGCTGTCTGGGTGAAGAAGTTCCTCGTGGAGCTTCAGGTAGTTCCTACCATTGTTGATCCAATACCGCTGTATTGTGACAACAATGGATCTATAGCTTTAGCGAAGGAACCCAGGTCCCATCAGAAGTCCAGGCACATTTTGAGGCAGTACCACCTGATCAGGGAGACCGTAGATCGCCGGGAGATCGAGGTGAAGAGAGTAGATTCGGAGAATAACACTGTAGATCCACTCACGAAGGCCCTACCCCAGACTCAGTTCAAGCGGCTGATCGAGATGATCGGTCTTCGATACGCCAGTACATGGCCTTAGTGCAAGTAGGAGATTGTTAGTGTATATGCCCTGGAGGCCATTAATGTATCATACTAGTTTGTATATTACTTAATGGAAGCTTGGGATATTCACAGTTGTATAGACAATCTTGCTCAAAATGGTAGTTTGCTACTTGGTTTGTTTCTACTTTAATATGTGCATGTGTTTCTTTTAGCATATTGCTTATACATATTAGTGGAGCCCTTAGGATCTTTACTTGATTACCAGCGTTGTGATGGCAGTCGCACTTGTGGGTGCTGGGTAATCTATAAGCACATCTTTATACAGGTCCCTAGTCGTAGGATTATCGAGACAGGGCATCGATACTCCGGAGTAGACTAGCGTATGCGCTTCTCATCCCAGCATGGGAGATGGTCTGTCCCACAGCCATCAGTACGTCGTACTGGAGATAATATGCGGGTGCTCGTTAGGTTACGAGTACACTGGACATGACTCGTCGGGAACTGTTGGTTGGTATTATACCTATCGTCAGTTATCAGTTCCCAGGTGACATGAGTACAGCTTAGTCCGTTGACTTGACACTGTCACTTCGCCTCGAGTGTGTTCCCTCTGTTCTTTGATTACTACCCTACCTCGGCTCAAAGGAGTCGTGCAAACAGGTAGTAGTTGGGTGCAATCCCGAAGCACTTGGAGACAGTGACGGTTAGACCGGATTCGTCTCTCCCAGTATTGGGGGTTGATATCGCGCCGTGTCTAGGAGAGCCATTACACATAGTCGTCCCTGGCCAGGGCAAGCGAGATATACTGGTAGGTTTCCAGTGTTATCTCAGGGTATTCTGGGCTACACTCCGACACGACTTGTACCGCTATTAGGGGACTGACGTTCGCCACCCCCTAGGCCTGCCATGCGATATTCTTAGACGAACAGACCGGACTGTACGGAGATTGTCACATTCAGGCTCAGTAGGAGTTCGGATGGGTTTACCTCATCGGCCTTCTTATTTACATCTACCTGGGGACCGTTACGTACAGCTAGTGCAGCTTGTGGTCTGTGGTTAAACCCACTGCCAGCGTAGTGTCGAGTCTTTAGAGTCCCACACAGAGAGTTTCCCTGCACTGAGTGAAACATGTAGAGGCCGTATGGTTTTATGGCAAAGCTATGATCACTTACGTGCACTTCTGTGCGTATGCTGTTCGGGCTGGCAATACTAGCGGGCTTTGGTTTAAGCCGGATCCTAGTATTGCACGGATGGATTTGTTTTGTCTTCTGTGCATTTGCATTCTACGGAATGCGGATGCGGGTGTGTATGCACAGTTGTAAGGAGCGAAGAGGAAGGAGGTGCCTCATTAGGGTTTTGACAGTTGATTCAGTCAAAACCATAATGAGGCGGACTCATTAGGGTTTTTCGAAGTTCGTTCCGTCAAAACCATTATGAGCCGGGGACATTATTTACTAATCTTTTTAGTGATTATAATGTGATGGCTAATTGCTTTGACCATTTGACCATACTTGACTTTGTTGACCATTGGACCAAAGTTGACTTGGACCTTCATGAGAGGTCTAGAGTTTTCTTTGGTTTTCTTTTTAATTTTTGGATTATGAAAATGGTCAAGTCAATTGTTGCCATCAACTTAATCTTGAAAAGATTAGTAATGATGATAGTGGTGTATTATTGAACCATGGTGCTTTTTCTTTGGTTGATAATTCATTTCTCATTTCTCATTCTCTCTCTTAAAAAGAAATGAGAAAGCTCCATGGTTTTTCTCCTTCATCTTCCTCCTCTTGAAAATTTCCTTTGATCTCATGTGTTGAGAGAAAAAGGATCCAAATAGACAAACACATCCATCTACCTCTTATACACAACCTAGGACATCAAGACTAGCTATCTTGTTGCCCTAGTTACCTCGGCTCGAGGTGGAGCTCGGAGCACAACTCTCGGGTGGATCGTCTTCGACTCAAGAAGGCCGCGGAGGTGACCAAGATCCGGATCGATCCTCGGAGCTTGGATGGACGAGCAGGACAGCGGAATGAAGACCCGAAGGACCGGTATCGTGAGGTATAATCTCTATGGCATAGTAGATAGCACCTCTAGTTGTTTGCTAGTTTGTAGTTTAGCAAAGATGCTTCTTTTAGTCCATGTTGCCTTTGCGCCAAAAATCGTTTTTTACCGTTTCCGTCTCCCCGTAAGAACCGGGGTGAGCAACGTGGACTTACAGCGTCAGCACGAACTCGTCACGGATAAGGACTGACTAGAGCATGATTCTAGGGACACATGATTGCATAGAGGTGTCATTTTATTGTGTTTTCGCGCCATGAGCGTTTGATGGATCACTTTTATGAGATTTCTTAGACGTGCAGATCAACACCAGAGAATCAGGCTACTGTTAGAGGCCAGCCAGAAAGTGATGACCGTCGATGCACCGATTATTTGATGATTGAGGCACTGTTCAACGTGCGGACAATGAGCCAGTTGTTGCTGCGAATGATAAGATATCGCCCCAGAGGTTTGGAGCTATTTCCGCATGAGCATACTTAGAGATATGATAGAAGATCTCTAGTCACCCATGGGGGAAGGACTAGGACATATGATTCATTGCCTACCCCGATGCGAGGTCATCAGATTTATAGTTTCCAGCTATAGACGACTTCACGCAGGTACGTTTGGAGTCAATAGAGACGATCGAATGACAGAAGCCCATTTTCCAAGTTTAAAGTATTCAAAGACAAATGCAAGTAATGCTATGGACCCTCTAGAAGAATGAAACCCTAACTCGACATAATGACCATGAGAACGCTTTGAAACCTTAGGGTTTGCCGCAGTTCAGCGGTGCAATTATTGAGGCTTTGGTTTGCCCTTCTACGGTTGGTCCATAGGTACTATGGCATGTACTGAAAATGCTATTAACTGTACCCAAGATGTTGAGCTCTTGGGGGATCATGGAACTTTGACGAATCGATCGAAAGGTTCGACATCAGTCGGATATCATGTGATGGGATATATTACTTGGGAGACTCCAGATACGAGTATAGCCGTTGGAGCGCAATCCATGCAGCCACGAAGAGACGAGTCCGAAGCAGTCGACATTAGAGAAAAGTGGAGTAAGAGTTTCATACGAGATCTTGATGAGATGACGTTTCACTCCGCTGACATCAGAGATGTAATAAGCATGCAGAGGTGTTGTATATGGATATATCTTCCAGAAAGAGTCGCGATGAGTATGCAGCCGTTCCCGAACAAGATATAGATTTAGTAAAGGATGATGACTTCCGGGAATTTCGACAGAAGCGAGATTTAAGAGAGACCTCGACATGACCTTTCTAGAATACTATACAAGAAGACTTGGACCCAGGAGCTGTCATATTGCACACACCCAGTAGGCCAGAGTTCGGCATCGTCGACGAGATAGTTGGCCAGAGATCTTTAGAGGATGTGCCAGAGCGGGACTGCTTCCATTATCGTTTCCATATTGAACCGTTGAGCCGAGGAGCTATGCACTAAGCAATCTGCAGTGAGAGACGAGAGCCTAAGGGCACCAGACGACAGGCTATAAGCAGTAGGCCAGTAGATATCTTTCTGCTAACATTGGATGCACCGACACCTTCTCGACTTTAAAGGAGGAAATATCGACGACGTTATTTATAATTTGTGATTTGGTGATTCGATTATCACGAATCCGTCACCTTGGATTTCGGTATTTTGGGCGATCTATTCGCATGATTTAGTTTTGATGACCGAGTTTCATAATATTTGTTTTCGTGCACCATGGCCGCACCTAATGGGTATTTATATTTTGTACATAGTTATTGCACTTGAGATATGCTTTATACACCGTTGTGTTGATTTATGATTTATGCACAGTATCGCACTTGATATCGTTTTGTGGCCTGGCTGCACATGTTTTTGATGTCATGGATTTCACACAGTTCGGCTGATTTTGTGCATATGGTATGCATTCGATTTGGTTTTTGCACTCGGTATAGTTCACATATGCTTGCAGTGCATTGACACGTATTTTGTGCACCACAGTTGCACCTGACTTCGTTTTGATATCATTTGAGATATTGATTGTGATTTCATGCCTAGGGCATGCATATGATTTGACATATACTTTCGGCATAGTTTTCATGCACTTTTAGTATTTTGATTTTCTTTTGTGCACGCGTATGCACATGGTTTGGAGATTATATACCACGGTATACCTGATTTGGATTTGGATTGAAATGTGTTCTATACCGTCGATTTCGATAGTGATACTCGATATTTGTTTTGTACACCTTGTGCACCTGATTGGATTCTTGCGCATATTTGACACGCTTGGATTGGATTTTGCGCATGTTCGGCGATTGATATTGGATTTTGTGATTTCGTGCATGTTGGATGCACATGATTTAGATTTTTCGTGCAGGATGGATGCACCTGATTTGGATTTTCGCGCACGTTATGAGATGCGATTTTGGTGCACACCAGATGCACTAAATCGAGATTCTTCGTGCATATCAGATGCACCTGATATTGCTCTCAGGCACACCCGTTGCCCTTGACAGATGTTTCGTGCACACTCGATGCACTTAGATGTTGTTTCTGTGCACATGTATGGCACATTCATGCGTTTCGATTTTCGTACGCACCAAACGCACACAGCATTCATATGCATATTTTTGGATTGATTTCTTATGGAGCAGTACATTTTTATGATATTTGTTATTTGTTTTCTTATCGAGCAGGACTACTCAGAGGACAGTACCTGGAAATATTTTGCATGCATTGATAGTTATCGAAGGGATTTCAAAAAAGGGAGCTATAGTCTCAGTATTTACCTACGTGTCCGATATGACACGAAACGTTTAAAACAAGGAAACCCTTCAAAGTTGTTTTCAAAAACGATGGGACGCACATATTAAACAAAGGATAAGTATATATATAGTTATTTTCTTGTAATAGACGTCCGCCACTGTACCGCGATATGCGCATCGCACAGTAACATGAAAAGTTTGCCATGCATTTCCCTAAGATGTTTACATGTATAGTTTTGATTTACATCATATTGGTATTCGTATTGGATTTGACATTTTTTTCTTCACCATGACTCCGATGATTGCGAGATGCTTGACAGAGTTTTGATTAAGAGTTATCTGCTCATTTTCATGCACATGCATTGCGCTATGATGCGTTTTATGTATTGATGCTTTCAGAGCACCGACGACTTGGACTTTTTTACTGAAATATTATAGTATTTGAGGGGTTTAAATCTAAATTCGGGGACCGAATTTTTTTAAGGAGGGAAGATTGTAACATTTAAGAAAAATAAAATATTATTTTTGGGAATTATTTTTATAATTAAATAATATTATATTGAATATGTTAATAAGGTGGTATGATTAAATACCGATAAATTGGGGAAAATTTGGAAAATTATAGAAATTACTGAAATGAGAGTGCTTTATTGGATTTAAGCAAATTATGAAATTTTATGATTTATTATACACTATTTTAATGCTAATCACGGTTAAATATCGCTAATCGCGCATTAGACTTGTTTTGTGCAAAACAAGCACCATATCATTTTTACACTTGTGTTACATTTTCCTCCATGGCTTTTCTTTATTTCTTCATGGATGTTTTGGGTTTATTAAGAGAGAACAAAACAAAACAAAACAAAACAAAAGAAAAGAAAAAGGAATAACAATAAGGTATGGGCGAGAGAGAGAAAGGTGAGGGGTCAACCGTGGACCTTATCTTTTTCTTCCCTTCATCATCTTCCTCATTCTCTCTTCTCTCTTCATTCCCATGGCAGCACACATCATTCCCCTCCTCTACCTCTGCATTACAACACCAAAAACAACTCAAAACATCATCTCTTTTTCACAAAAAACATGCACTATCTCACTACAAGCATGGGGAACCAAGCAAAATTTTATTATGGACACTTGGGGCAACTCAAGAAAATTCATGAGTTGCCAAATGAGGTAATTTCTGAACCATTAGTGTAGAATTTGGTTTACATTAGCTTCCATGCATGTTTAGAAATGTTTAGGCGATGCTTAGTGGGGTTTGGAAATTCCTAGAAAAGGATCAGGGTTTGAATTGATTCCAAAAGCGTAATTGAGGTTAGTAATAACCCTAAACCCCTTTAGTGATATCATATTGGACTAAAACCTTAGACTTAACCCCCAAATACGAACTTTGAAATTCTACAGGTACGAAAATTGTGGGAATTGTGATGCTTTTTGGTTATCTGCTAACACCCGGGGACTCTAAAATTTATTTAGCAAATACAGAGGAGTTTGAAGGCACCTTGGTAGCTAACCCCAAGACCCCAACCCCTACACCCTCATCTGGGCCGCAAATAAACCTTTATGGCCGCAATTTGCGGCCAGAGCTTGAGCAATGAGCTCCGTGCTTCTCCTGTGGCTCCATCTTTAGTAAATTAGACCCCTCCTGTATGCAAAATTGGCTAATTTGGCCTAGGGTAAAATCTGGGACTAAGTTCATGAGTTGCTGTTTTTATTCGAGGTTATATTTTTTGTATTTTGGATTCTGGATTTTAGTATTTGTGTTTTACTTCGATCACTTGACGTTTGCACGATGATATCGAGGGTTGTTTGGTGGTTTGAAAGGTGTAGTCCGTAAGTTCTAACCTATAGGATTTTAGAGTGTCATTTTGGTTTTGAATTGGGTTTTAATGCGGCAAGATATATTATGATGTGTAGGTACCCTCACGAGGACTTCGAGACGACAAGCAAGCACGTGGCGACATCGGCAACGGCAAGCGAAGAGCAAGGTGAGTAGATTATATCAACGGGGGAAGTCGGGTGGATGGCGTATAGCACCCCCGCAGTTCGTAGTATAGTGTATAGTATATATACCTTATATGGATTTATTTATATGTTATTGTGAGGTTATGATTATCTAGATAGATTTTGGGAGTCATGGATAATTTTAGTATCATTGGATGATGGTGTCGCTAGTTAGTTTAGTCGCGAGCTCTAGAATAAGGTTTACACCCACACGCACGCACATGCTTACTTTGGTTTTATTGGTGTGTATATGGGGATATGTATACATATATATATACATACACACATAGGTATGGGACTATGTATATATATATACGTATACTTACACATGGATGATGAGGATTGTATATGGTATTTGGAGATGAGTCGATGAGATTGGGCATGATGCTATGAGGTCGGTGATATGTTTTGTTTCGTATTATGAGATACAACATGAGATTATAGCGGGCCTTTAGGCGTGTGTTTTCATACACGCATATAATTATATAGATGGTATCAGTTTGTACTAGACTTAGATCAGTTCCCCAGTTCATAAGATATGATGATAATGGATACCAGATGAATAATTTGATGAATGTGATATTTGACCCGTACCCAGATTTGGGATGCCATACGACGGATTTACGTACGAGTTTTATATTGATGATAGATCCCCACTCTTGACTCGAGGATGTCGTGTTATATATTGTATCGTATGTGAAACTATTGAGGATGGATCAACGACTATTATATTTATATGTATCGACTCAGATTTAGGTGGTTTCCTTACCTTTCGATTAGTCTTGTAGCTTACTTATAGATGTTAGACTAGACTCGAGTCATACATATTTCAAAACTAACGAATCGTGAGTATTTTAAAGACAGGAAAAAGGATTCTGCGGATATTTTCAAAAGACGCATCTTTTCTTAAAACACCGTAGCCCTTATTTTTCTAAACACCACGATTCGTGTTATCTCAAATGGCAGAACTGTATGACATATATATATTGAGGTAGATTCTTCATTGTTGCGTTTGTTGTTCATATACCACCTATTCTTGCTATTCGCATCGCATAGTATGTTTAAATGTGTTTATTATTATATTAAATCTAGGCTGTCAGGACACCAACACCATTATCGATGATGTGTACACCTGCTTGCCGGCACACACACTTCATCATCGATAATTGCCACGCCACAACACAGTAGGATTGCTGCATCAGGATATGACTCCTTGCATGATATACTTGCGTACATACATAGTGTACACCATTGTAACACTTCAAAATAATAAAATACCATTTTTAGGAAATTTTATAATTTAATATTACTTTATTGAATATTTTAATAATTCGGTATAATTAAATACAAATAAATGGGGGGAAATTTAGAAAAATTTTGGAAAATTCTAAAATAGGGTAATTTAGTGAATTATGCAATTTTAAAGTTGTTTTGATTAGTTATTTGCTAATTTAGTGCTAATCGCGATTAAAAATCGCTAATCGGGTTTTCGGGTAATTTTGTGCAAATCATGCACATAACATTTCCTACACTTGTGTTGCATTTTTATTGCCATGGTTTTATTTTGGGGTTCACTATTTGAGTGAGAAGGAATTTGATGGAAAAGAAAAGAAAAGGTTTTAGAATAAAATATGAGGTTTGGTGAGAGAGAGAGGTATGGTCTCCTTTGACCCAAGGACTTAGCCATCTCCTTCATTTTGCTTCACTCAACTCTCTCCCACTTCAGCCCTTGCTGGTGCTGCTGCTCTTCATCTCCCTCCCCTCTTCATTAGCCCTAAATCACCATAAAAACTACACCAACACCCCATCTTCATTTCACAAAAAATGTGCACAAGCTCGAGATCTACACATAGGACCAAGAAAGCAAAGATTTTGGCCACTAGGGGCAACTCAAGAAAATTCTTGAGTTGCCAAATGAGGTATTTACTGAACCCTTAACTTAGTTTTAGTATTACTTATACCCCATGTTTAGTTTAGAACCGATATTGTGTGGCTATGTGGATTTGAGGAAAACCTAGTTAGGGTTTGAGGGAATTTCGGGTTGTAATGTGAAATTGAGCTCAGTTGAGGTTAGATAAACACCCTAGTGCATGAATTGAGACCCTAACCTGAGACTTAAGGTCCGGAATACGGATTTAGAAACCGATATCAGAAGGTTTGTGGAATTTGTGAAGGTTATTTGAGATCTGCTATCACCTGAGACATCCTAAAATAAAATTGATTGGATAGTGAGATGTGCAGTCACGCAGGAAGCTTACCCCAAGACCCTAGCCCCTAACTCCTAGACCCGGCCGCAGATTTAATCCCATTGGCCACAATTTGCGGCCAGACCTTCCCCATTTTGTGTCGGTTTGGTTCTGTAGCCCCTATATGTATAGATTAGACCCCTGGTATGTGTAGATTTGTCTAAATTGACCTAGGGTGAAATCTGGAGCCTATTTCCTTAGTTGCTGTTTTGGATTCGTGTTTCCGTATTCCGTATTTTTAGTTCTGAAATTGTGTATTGTGTTTTACCTCGACTATTTGGCGTTTATACGACGATATCGAGGATTGATTGATGGTTGTGAAGGTGTTGTCCATAGGTTCTAACCTATAGATCATAGTGTATCGTTTTGGAATTCGTATGCCGTTTTAGCTTTGATTTGGTTTTAATACACATTTTTCGATACGTTGATGTGTAGGTACCCCATGAAGACTTCAGGACGACAAGCAAGCGCGTGGCGACGTCCACAAATGAAGACGTAAGGTGAGTAGATTATATCTACAGGGGGAAGTCGGGTGGATGTGAAAGGTTCCTAGGCACCCTAATGAGGTCTCACAAGGCATCGAACAAGCCAATATAAAATTTTAACGGTGCCGAGAAACCCGACTACGGATCGTTTGCTAGAAATCTAGGCGAGAAAATAAAACTAGTTAACACTTAACTAAGAGATACGGAAATACAACCTTTGTAGATCCGGTCCTCCACCTCCACGGCTCCGAGATGAGGTCCTCTCCGCTGTCCAAATCGAATCCGGGCTCTAGCGTCGGCTTCATCGGAGAATGGACGGGCTAGGTCGTCGACGACGTGCCGAAGATGATCTACGTTGAAGCATCACTAGATCGAGCTCCACCTTCACCAAGTCTTGAAAACTTGTGAAGGAAACACACTCTACTACTTGGCAAGAGGTAGAGGATGAAGAAATAGGAAGTGGGTAGACTTTAGAATTGGATTTCTCACTCATTTCATCAATCTTCCATTGATGAAGTGAAGGTTTCTTCTTGAGTTCAAGGAAGAAGAAGAAGAAATGATATGATAAGTTAATTAGAAAAGAAAAGAATAATAATTCTTATCATAAAGGTAACCATGGTAAAGTGTAGAGAATTAACTTAGGTTAAAGGAATGGTTAGGGTCAAGGTTTCATGAAGCTTCCACTAAACAACAAAAAAAAAGCCACCATTCTTTTCTCCTTTTTCCATCTATTTTCCAAAATGAATAAATAGATAAATAAATGAGAAAAGGAAATAAAATCCTAATCATAAGTTTAACCATGGTTTAATTCTTTATACTTAACCAAGTAAACAAGTATCATCAAACATGATACAATAAAATGCACAAAAAGTATATCACATATACAACTTGTACATCCAAGTGAGAAAATCCTTCTAAAGTGAACCGATACTAGTTAATGCAAAGTAATATATCAAATATATAATTATACATTAAATCATTAAATCAAACACTTGATTTAACGATCCGGTCATATCACATATAACCGACTAGTATCCAATGTATCGGTTTATCGAATCAATCCTTGATTCGATAACTAGGGTATATCGCATATAACCTAATCGATACATTCATCGCGAGAATGGAATACGGTATCACATACACGCATTATTCTCGGTCCCGCACATATCTCATATGCGCTCCTATTTCGTTTCGCTTGAGCCAGGAAACCTCTGTGTAGGACTCTAAAGACTCGTCAATACGCCGGCAGCAGGTGATGATCATATCAATCACCCACAAGCCGCAAGCGGTCTGCTAAACGTAATGGCCACCCGGGTATTGAGCGATCTGAAGATCGACGAGAAAGCCCGCTCACACTCCACTGAATCCAACCAGTAACACTACCGTACAGTCCGGTCTGATCGTCTGATATGTCGCATATCTCGCCTAGGGGTGGTAAACGTCAGACCCCAATAGCTTGATAAGTCGTGTCGATATGAGGTCTATAACAATTCGAGAAACTACTGGTAACACTTACCAGTAAATCTCAGCAACCCTGGCCAGGGATTTCCTGTTATAGCCAATCGAACACAGCGCAACATCAACTCCCTATACCGGGAGAGACGAATCCCCTCCTATCGCTCATTGCCTCCATGTGACTCGGGACTGTACCCAAAAACCACCGTTTTGCACGCCCTCTTGGACGTGGTAAGATGGAAATCAAAGCACAGTGGGAACCACACAAGACTATATGACGATCTCGGGTCAAGAGACTACTCTGTACCAGTGTCACCAGAGAACTGCCATCTGACGTGAGGTATAATACCATCTGGGAGTTCTCGGCGAGTCCGTCCAGTGTACCCAGTCTCTACTGAGCACCCGTATATCTCCTCTGATGTCAAACACCAATGGATATGGGATCATCCATCGCCCATCTGTATGGGTCGAGAAGGTACACGCTAGTCTACTCTGGTATATCGATGCCCCGTCTCGATACACCCACGACTAGGGACTTTGAAGGATGTACTTATGGACTACCATGTCCCCACTAGTATGATCCGCATCATAGTCCAGGTAGTCAAGTACACATCCTAAGGGCTTTACCAACATGTAACAGAGAGACAATCAGTATACACGTTAAGGTAAAGTGTAACCAGATAGCATACTATCATGTCGAGCAAGAAAGTCCTTCCTATATACGTCCCAGCATCCACTACAATATACATGCTATGTACAGTAATGGCCTCTAGGGCATACATATAACTAACAATCTCCCACTTGCACTAGGGCCATCTGTTGCAGTGGTTGTAGTATCTCATACTCAACCATCCCATAAAAGTCTCTCTCTGGGAATAGGCCTTCGTGAGTGAATCCGCCGTGCTGTCCTCTGAGTCTACTCTCCTAACCTCGATCCCTTAGAGATCAACCTTCTCCATGATCAG
Organism: Agapanthus africanus; assembly: GCA_030015575.1. Lineage (NCBI taxonomy): Eukaryota > Viridiplantae > Streptophyta > Magnoliopsida > Asparagales > Amaryllidaceae > Agapanthus > Agapanthus africanus. Next base: position 245,987,823 of record CM057350.1, read on the forward strand.
GTGATACTGCCTTAGAATATGTCTGGATCACTGATGGGACCTGCGTTCCTTGGCATAAGCCACAACTCCATTGTCACACAATGGGAGGAACATAGTTCATCTCATGAACCAATATACACCCAAACTGCCTCTTTGGTAGCATCTTTAGTAGCGATGTATCCTGCCTTTATCGTCTAGTTTGCCACGGTATCTAGCTTGGAACTCTTCCAACATACCGTCCCTTTACTGAGGGTAAAGATAATGCCTGCGACTGACATTCAGTCGTCTTTATCACCCTGGAACACTTCCAGTGATTCTCCCCAGGATCAATTGATACTATCTCACTACAACTAGTGAGAATCCTAACATCCAATTAAATCTATCTCATAGATCCAAAACTCAGGATTTAGGAGGTATCATTCTGATCCTACACGGAGAATCTTTGTGATAAACAGAGATCGATCGAGCGTAGCATAAGAAACTCCTTTCTTATCAAGAGTATGTCATCCACGTACTCTACGAGGATCACCACCATACTCCCTACTACCTTTTTGTTTATACAAGGTTCATCTACCATTTTGATGATGTCAAACTCTTTGACTAATCCATCAAAACAGATGTTCCAACTCCGCGATGCCTGCTTTATCCTATAAAGCATCTTGCACACGTTTCCGCTGCTCCCACTGTCTACGAAGCCCTCTGGCTGTGTACTTATAGACGCTCTCTTCTAAAACATCATTTAGAAAAGCTGTCATGACACCCAACCACCAGATATCGTAGTCATGGTATGCAGCCGTGGCAAGTAGGATCTGGATGGACTTAAGCATAGCTACTTGAAAAGGTTTCATCATTATCCACACCTGGTCAATGATGCAAACTTTTAACAAGTCTAGCTTTGAAAGTCTCAACTTTTCCATGTACACCAAGTAATCTTCTCAAGATATACTTGCTCCTGATGGGGATTTAACCCTTCAGATATTGCAACTAAAGTCCATACTTTGTTGGTGTACATGGATTCCATCTCAGATCACTCAGCATCCAGCCATTCTTACAGAGTCTTACTCCTGATGGCCAGCTCGAAATTAGTTGGGTCATCATCTCATGATGCAATCCTCGCTCCCGCTGTCATCGAGAAACCGAAGTATCTCTCAGGCAGGTGAGGAACCCTACTAGATCGGCGGAGAGGCTGAGGTTCGTTGGTATCTACTGAATCCTTTGGTTTTATCAAATCATCAGCTGTTGTTTGTATAGCTGGAACCTTTCCAGTTCTACATAACAGATCTTGCCTCGAGCTTGTCCGGATTTTGCTTTTAGACATAGGCCAGACAACCCCAAATCTTAACTAACTTAAGACATGGGCTCTTCCCTTTCCATATCACATATGAAGTGGTAGGCAACTGATTTGATTTGAACCCTTTTCAATAGGTATGCAGCTTCTCAAGTGCATAACTCCCTTAAGGAAAAAGGTAACTCAGTAGTACTCATCATAGAGCACACCTTATCATATAGGGTGTGATTGCTCCGCCCCGATATACCATCGTGCTATGGTGTATTCGGAAGAGTAATGCTGAGAGAGAATCTCATTCTCCTTTAGAATAGTCCAGGAATTCCATGCTCAAGTATTCTCCTCCTTGATCACATCAAAGGACATAATACTTATACCCATATTTTAGTTCTCTACTTCTAACTTATATTCTGTGAATATCTCAAAAAGTTCTGACTTGTGTTTCAACAAGAACATATGTCTGAATCAAGAGAGAACATCAGAGAATGTAATGAAGTATAAAGAACCAGTCCCGGCATGTGTAGACAGGAGACCTTACATACATCATCATGTATCAGTCCCAAGAGTTCCCCAACTCTTTCTCTGTTTCCAATAAACAGAGCTGTGATCATCTTATCTTTGTGACATGACTGGCGAGTTTCATAAGATGTAAATTCAAACTAATTTAAATATGCATCTTTATGTAACTCTAGCTAGTCGGGTCACATTGATCTGACCTAGTCTACAATACCTAAAGAAGAATCCGTTCATTTCTGAACTCTTCCTCTTTTGTGTGTTCCATATACTAAGAACTGTAGTTTGATTTAGAACATCAATGCTTTTAGATAACGTGCCTGAACCGATCAACTTTTGATATAGGAAATGTTCAAAACATTATCCAACAATACAAAATTTTATCATTTCTTTACTATTAAAGAGACTGATATGATTTTGTATATCAGGTTCGGTATCTAATAACATTCGTTCAGAATCAATGTATTGGTAATACAGGGTGACAGTGACCGACAGACTTGGCTGCAACTCTTGCCCCGTTTTCTGTCTCATGAAACTTATCACCCGTTCTCAGTTTTTCTACCCTTTTGTAGCCCTATGTAACATATTACATATCTGGGATCCTGATCCATATACCAAGGATGCGGAGGATACTGAGAAACAGTTCTGTATAATGATCACACCCGAAGATGATGCATCAGCATGCACTCTCTTCGTTTGGGCGGCACGGGAATCTAGGTATTCCCCAATTTCCTGCACTGTCTTATAACAATTATAAGTTGAAGCGGGACCAACATTCCCCGGCTCAGTATAACAAGCTGGTTCGGTCAATAATCCGTTTTATTATCTTGATTAAGGCGTGACATGGTCGCTACCAGGAGAGAGAGAGAGAGAAGAAAACACTCAGCGTGCGCTCTTGCAAGAATAGATTGGTTATTATTTTATCTAATCAGGATGGCTCCCACTGCTTTTTATCAAATCTTCCTTCAAACCCTAAAAGGAAAGACTAGCCGGGATTAATTACACACTAAAAGTTCGCCAATCTTTTAGCCAGGCCAGTGTCGGTACTTTGAGGGAGGTCCTCCGTGCTTTCGCACGAACCTAATTAATGTAAACCTCGTTTTCCCAGAGGCGTAACCCCGTTGACACCTTTCTAGACACCTACTTGATCGGCTAATTGTAATGTATAAAACTCTCCCAGGAGCAACTCTTACTCGCAGCGGGTATCGGGATCCAACTATCTCATAGAAGGTATGCAATCTCATTGCAAATCTCAACACTTGAAATTCCCGATAATATTTTTCCCCTAGCAGCTATATGACCTTAACATAGTCAACAAATCATAAGTGCTAGTCAAGTTCAACCCGTCATTTCCCGATTGAATTAAACCCACCCGCACGACCCTTAACATAGTCAACAAAGTCGCACGACTATCCTAATCCAATCACATCATATGCTTATGCAGATAAGCACTAATTAGGTACCGCACACTACGCCTTAACATAGTCAACAAACGTAGCACGAATACTAACTAGTACTTATCTGAAATGACGGAGGGCTACGACAGGTTTTTCTGAAAACCTATTGCGTAATGAACTTGATATCGTTGTAGGATCGAATGAATTTTGAAATGGAGTGTTTCTGAGGCTTTTCAAGTTTTGCTAAAGGAATCACTCCCGGTGAAGGGATCGTCGGTCCTTTCCTCGTCGAATGAGGTGCGGGATATATCACATATATCACTGTGCAAAGCAAAAACTCTTAAAAGCAATCAAAAGACAAACCGAGTGTGTAGCATCAGCCAGTTATTGCTAAAGGAGTCACTCCAGGTGAAGGGATCTCGGTCCTTTCCTTATCGAATAAGGTGCAGGATATATCATATATACCGCTGTGCAAAGCAAGAACTGTAGCTACCTGTTTTATTTTGAAATTCGATTCTACAACATCTTAGGTTTCTTTTATTTCATTAATCACATTAATGAAGTCCCATCATTTAAGTACCTAATCATCACAGATAAATACGACGTACACTTATGCCATCCGCATTCGCCTCGATGTCCCCTCGTACACCGTTAGGTTAGGTAACTAACGGCAGAGCAGGGCAGGGCTAGCACGGGTGTAAAACATAAGTAACGTCTATATAATATATCATATATACTATATACTGTATCTATCACAGAACATCACATGATCACATCACAGATATCGCAGCAGAAGAAACATATGAAATATTGGATATACTAGGACGTCCGTGTTTTCAATATGAGCCAGCATAAAACACGGATTCCACGGTCGTGATGAATAGCCAAACCCACACCCCTAGACCCCTACGAGAGCAGCAAGCAACCCTACCAATTCTAGAGTTAGGAGACCCGGACTCGACTCCTCGAGTTGGTCTCCCACTGGACACCAGAACCCGGTTACTTGTGCTCCCCTCCTTGGGGCTATCCTAGTGCAGAAAAGTAAATAATATACAAACGGTGACAACTTCCGCAACCTGGAAGCACCCCAATAAAGGAATATTACATACACGTTTTTACATGAATGAAAATGAAAAACACTCATCTCACATAAAACCCCCGGCTATTCAAACACGACGATCCAATATAACATATCCAGCAACACATAACATCACATGTCATCAACGTAAGTAAATATGCGCATCCCAATTGTCGTTGACATATAGCAACGAAACCGGCGATATCACATATTACACTTACGGTCACAGAAAAGAAAGTGTAAAACTACAACAGTTGGAATCCGCAACCACCTCAGACATCGCATGCCTGACCGAATGAATTCCTTAGACATCACATGCCTAACAATTATAAACCCCGCATTTTTAGTCTCATTATCGAAAACACTTTTCAATTTCAAGTCGGGTAATTCAACAAGATTCCAGACATCCTGATCGAATACTCGTCGCAAACTTCAGTAGGCAGCCGCACCCCCGATACCGTCGACGAAGTGCACCAAGGCGGAACACCGCTGCCGCGAGCACCCGAACGGATGCTTTCGGCGACGGGGTTCTCCTACAGTCACTTGGTCGGGGCTACGGAGTGAGGCTGTCTATTAAGTTTACCCGGCGAATATCCGCATACGCTACGTGATTGCGACGGACTTTTGATCGCATCAAAATTCCGTGGCAACCGATCAAGTGAGACTAAAGTGCTATGTTTATAACATTCATTCAGTTATCACATAACTTTTGTGAATTCCAATTATTGTATCCCATTCCAGATAAACAGAAAATGTTAAACTTTTCGATCGAACAATCGAACACCCAAGTTTTCCCGATACAGATCAACACATGAAACAAGTCTAACAACATTCAGTTCGTGCCTCAGTACCAACGGTCCAGCCGTAGAAGGGTCAAGCCAACGCCTCACATGTGGCACGCCGTACTGCCCCAAACCCGAAGGTTCAAAGGGCAGTTCAAGACGGTCACATAATCGAGTTAAGGTTTGTTGTCTTCTAGAGGGTCCATCGCGTTACTTGCACTACTTAGAACGTCGTTAAACTTCGGAAAAATCCAACACTTGGAAATTTCCCGACAGGGGAAAAATTGGGTATTTATATCCGGTCGAACTTTTTAACATATTCTAAAAATTATCCGGAAAGCCAAATAGACAAAATTTGATACCCCGATCGAAACACCGAATCCCCAAAACGACCCCAGAAAGTTCAACTCTTGAAAATATTTTAAAAATTCCCAGAAAACTCAGCATAATTTATCAGGAATTACTGTGCAAACAATGAGGGTTGACGTCACCAGATAGCCGCGGAAACGCCGCAGAAGCTAGGCTTCTGCCGCGGTTCCGCCGCAATAAATACTGTTCATCGGAAAAATTTTGTATCGTAATTCTTAATTTTTCCTGCTGAATTTTTTTACCAATTTTTAATTTGGAAAAATCCACGTTTTCAGAAAACGTCCAGAGAGCATTTTCCGGGTTGGTTTCGGGTTCGTTCGGGTTTCAAATTCCGTCTAGACTTCGCCTAAGGCTCTAGCTAGTCTCTGATACCACTGAAAGGTTCCTAGGCACCCTAATGAGGTCTCACAAGGTATCGAACATGCCAATATAAAATTTTAACGGTGCCGAGAAACCCGACTACGGATCGTTTGCTAGAAACTAGGCGAGAAAATAAAACTAGTTAACACTTAACTAAGAGATACGGAAATACAACCTTTGTAGATCCGGTCCACCACCTCCACGGCTCCGAGATGAGGTCCTCTCCGCTGTTCAAATCGAATCCGGGCTCTAGCGTCGGCTTCATCGGAGAATGGACAGGCTAGGTCGTCGACGACATGCCGAAGATGATCTACGTCGAAGCATCACTAGATCGAGCTCCACCTTCACCAAGTCTTGAAAACTTGTGAAGGAAACACACTCTACTACTTGGCAAGAGGTAGAGGATGAAGAAATAGGAAGTGGGTAGACTTTAGAATTGGATTTCTCACTCATTTCATCAATCCACCATTGATGAAGTGAAGGTTTCTTCTTGAGTTCAAGGAAGAAGAAGAAGAAATGATATGATAAGTTAATTAGAAAAGAAAAAAATAATAATTCTTATCATAAAGGTAACCATGGTAAAGTGTAGAGAATTAACTTAGGTTAAAGGAATGGTTAGGGTCAAGGTTTCATGAAGCTTCCACTAAATAACAAAAAAAAAGCCACCATTCTTTTCTCCTTTTTCCATCTATTTTCCAAAATGAATAAATAGATAAATAAACGAGAAAAGAAAATAAAACCCTAATCATAAGTTTAACCATGGTTTAATTCTTTACACTTAACCAAGTAAACATGTATCATCAAACATGATACAATAAAATGCACAAAAAGTATATCACATATACAACTTGTACATCCAAGTGAGAAAATCCTTCTAAAGTGAACCGATACTAGTTAATGCAAAGTAATATATTAAATATATAATTATATATTAAATCATTAAATCAAACACTTGATTTAACGATCCGGTCATATCACATATAACCGACTAGTATCCAATGTATCGGTTTATCGAATCAATCCTTGATTCGATAACTAGGGTATATCGCATATAACATAATCGATACATTCATCGCGAGAATGGAATACGGTATCACATACACGCATTATTCTCGGTCCCGCACATATCTCATATGCGCTCCTATTTCGTTTCGCTTGAGCCAGGAAACCTCTGTATAGGACTCTAAAGACTCGTCAATACGCCGGCAGCAGGTGATGATCATATCAATCACCCACAAGCCGCAAGCGGTCGGCTAAACGTAACGGCCACCCGGGTATTGAGCGATCTGAAGATCGACAAGCAAGCCCGCTCACACTCCAGTGAATCCAACCAGTAACACTACCGTACAGTCCGGTCTGATCGTCTGATATGTCGCATATCTCGCCTAGGGGTGGTAAACGTCAGACCCCAATAGCTTGATAAGTCGTGTCGATATGAGGTCTATAACAATTCGAGAAACTACTGGTAACACTTACCAGTAAATCTCAGCAACCCTGGCCAGGGATTTCCTGTTATAGCCAATCGAATACAGCGCAACATCAACTCCCTATACCGGGAGAGACGAATCCCCTCCTATCGCTCATTGCCTCCATGTGACTCGGGACTGTACCCAAAAACCACCGTTTTGCACGCCCTCTTGGACGTGGTAAGATGGAAATCAAAGCACAGTGGGAACCACACAAGACTCTATGACGATCTCGGGTCAACAGACTACTCTGTACCAGTGTCACCAGAGAACTGCCATCTGACATGAGGTATAATACCATCTGGGAGTTCTCGGCGAGTCCGTCCAGTGTACCCAGTCTCTACTGAGCACCCGCATATCTCCTCTGATGTCAAACACCAATGGATATGGGATCATCCATCGCCCATCTGTATGGGTCGAGAAGGTACACGCTAGTCTACTCTGGTATATCGATGCCCCGTCTCGATACACCCACGACTAGGGACTTTGAAGGATGTACTTATGGACTACCATGTCCCCACTAGTATGATCCACATCATAGTCCAGGTAGTCAAGTACACATCCTAAGGGCTTTACCAACATGTAACAGAGAGACAATCAGTATACACGTTAAGATAAAGTGTAACCAGATAGCATACTATCATGTCGAGCAAGAAAGTCCTTCCTATATACGTCCCAGCATCCACTACAATATACATCCTATGTACAGTAATGGCCTATAGGCCATACATATAACTAACAGGATAGCGTATAGCACCCCCGCAGTCCGTAGCTGATGTCATATATATATATATATATGATAGTTATAGTGTGTCGTGGATATTGTGTTTGGTGTATTATGGATAGTTTCGGGTTAGAAGCAACTAGTGTAGCTCATAGTCGCGAACCGTAGAATAGATTTGCACCTACACGTACACCCTTGCACATTCATTATACTTGCACTGTTTTTGATGATATTGGACGATATTGGAGGTGAGTCGATGATTTGGGCATTGTGCCGCGAGATCGGTGATTTGATATGATTCGTATGTGGGATACGACATGTGATCTCTAGCGGGCCTTGGAACGTGTGTTTACACACGCAGTCATATTGATGGTATCAGTTATACTAGACTTTAGATCAATACCCCAGATGATGGATATGATGATGAGGATACCGATTAATTGATGAGCTGATTGTGATAATTGACCCGTACCCGGCTATTGGTATGCCGTACGACGATGTACCGTACGAGCTTTATATTGATGATAGATCTGCACTCATGACTTGAAAATTGTCTTATGATATACTGTATTGTACGTGATACTATTGAGGCGTGATCACCGACTATTATATGTATATATATTTATATCGGCTCAGATTTAGGTGGATTCCATACCCCTCCTAGTTGACTTGATACTTAGATCTGTAGTTTGCATAGTGGATGTTGGACTAGACCCAAGTCATACCTATTTCAACAACTAACGATTCGGGGGTATCTTAAAAACATTGTAGCCCTTATTTTACAAAGTCCCCGATTTGTCTTATCTCAAATGGCAAGCTGCATTACTATTCATTTACCATTTATTCTACGGCTCACATTGCATTGCATGCTTATATGCTATTGATTCATATTCCTTGTGCATATGCCTTTACATAGTTCCATGCTCATATTAGTGTTTCATGTTGCATGTATTATAATTGATAGATTTCGCACTGTGATATGGTGGCATATGATGATTCTGGATTGTTTTACTCCTGCGTATATATATCAGTGGTATGGGACGCTGAAATATATATGTATACCCATAGTATATATATATTAGTGGTATGGGACGCCGATATATATATACACCTACTTGATACATCATCATGATGATCTATGCAAACATATATATATGCATTTCGATATATGAGAGTGCGGGCTGACCCGGACTGACGGATGCCCGATATATGAGAGTGGGGGTTGACCCGGACCGACGGATGCCCGATATATGAGAGAGGGGGCTGACCCGGACTGACGGCTGCCCGATATATGAGAGTGAGGGCTGACCCGGACTGACGGATGCTCGATATTGAGAGTGGGGGATGACCCGGACTGACGGATGCCCGATATATGAGAGTGGGGGCTGACCCGGACTGTCGGATGCCCGATATGTGAGAGCGAGGGCTGACCTGGACTGACGGATGCCGATATAGGAAAGGAGCCTATGGGCTCGATATGAAAGGAGCCTATGTGCTCGATATGAGAGGAGCCTTTATGGTCGATGGTATATTATATCTCCCCTGCCCCACATTCTTTTTATATGCATTGCATCATGTATTAGTAGTACCTGATAGAGTACCATTATAGATGTTGCACACATATCGGATACATGACATATGGGATTTATTTGATATTGAGATATATATTTGTGTCGATGCTCGACACTGAGTTTCTGATGACTTCATTCATGATACCTTCTGCTTTCATTTCACCGCATACATAAATCATAATTATGATATGTTATTACGGGAGGCACTGGCACGAGTTCTTGGCAATACACTTATGTTCAGATGTTACTTTGCCACTTTACCATGCTTCAGACTTATTCATTTGAGGTTTATATTATATCTGATCGTTTTGACTAAGGATTATGTCATGCTTCATTTTCTGCTTGTAGATATTTTCTATTCACGAGTTGGCAACTCACCCCCGTTGTGCCACGGTTCTTGCAGGTTTGCCGTACAGGTTCCATAGCGGCATTTCTGGCACACTGCTTTCCTTTGCGGTTGATTTGCTTGGTAGGTGGGTTCTTTGTATCAGAACCGCCGTTGTACATCTATTATTCATTGTATCTAGAAATTCCATCAAACAAAAACTTGTATATTGTTTCAGACATAGACACTAGTGTTGTACTATTTCGACCTTAGAGTCGCGCTCAGTAGTATTACGATTTTCTTGCTTATTGGAGATTCTCTTGGGTTTTGATCCTCGCCATTCGGCGTTGTATATTATATTGCTTGTGTGGGTTGTGCTATTTGTTTATACGTACTAAGTGTTTGATAAATGCCTCAATGGAAAATAATTTACAAAATATGTTTCTTTACTCTTAAAATGGTTTTAGATTTCTGGGCTTTTGGCTTACTTGGATCAGATGGAGTCCTATAGACTTCATATAGTTCAAGGGCCAGCCACGTGCTCTTTCGGGTCGTGACAAAGTTGGTATCAGAGCGCTAGGTTAACCTTGGTTCGAGTCTAAGTTTGACTATGTGGAGCCTAGGGCGTCTATATATATACGGAACTTAGGCTTGACCTTACGGAACTTAGACTTAGTCGAGGGGGTATTAGACCCGAACGTTCGTCGCGTAGGATGTCCCTTGGTTGATTGAATTGGTGACTAAAGTAGAGTGACATACCGTGGGTATTTTCCGCGGCATACTTACGATACGCTACTCCTCTTAAGGAACCTTAGGATGTACATATTTTCGAGATCAGTGATTCTCTTCATATCTATGATTATACATCCATTTGAGATCCTCGATTCTATTAGTTCCATGATCATACTATCATTGATGTTGTTCCTTATTATGATCATGTATCCATTCTAGATCCGTTGTTTCTTTCTTGCCATTGATATGCTCTCTTCGATACTCGATTAAGGTTCTTGTCGCCATTGTTTGAGCGCAGTGAGCTGTTGCTTGTGCTACGGTCAGGGCGATCTCATCTGGTACGAGGGCTGACCATTGTGTTTTCTGGTGATATGGGAACGTCTCGAGTTAGTATTGACGATTGTGACCTCTTGTGGAGGCGAGTGCTTGGTTTTACCCCGGATGATCGGGCCGTTGTTAGTGCTGCCAGTTGAGTGAGGACTATTGATGTCGCCTACCGAGCAGACAGATGAACCAGCTGTTGCTGAGATTGACAGGATGTCGCTTCCGGAGCTTACGAGCTGAGATCGCCGGAGCTTCCAGGAAGATATGAGACAGATGATAGTTGTCTACCCGATTTGAGAGACGAAGGTGATTCGTCCGATTTATGGGCCGGAGCAGGCCCAGTTGAGTTTAAGATTTTCAGTGTGGAGAGTCTTACTCAGATCTCGAGCAGACCGATTTAGAGAGGATCGCCAATGTATTGCCTTTCCTGGAGGATCGAGGCGCTGTTCAGCGTACAGACAAATGAGCCAGTTGCTGCTGCAAATGACGAGATATCACCCAGATGATTGGAGCTACTGCAGCATGAGTATACACTTAGAGATATGATGGAAGGTCGCTAGTCACTAAGGGTGAAGGACTAGGACGTGTGGTTCGTTCGCTTACCGATGCGAGGTCATCAGATAGATTGCTTCCAGCTAGAGACGACTTCACGCGGAGACGTTGAGAGTCGACAGAGATGATCGAATGTCAGAAACCTGCTATTCCAAGTTTAAAGTATTCAGAAAGACATGCAGGCGATTCTATGGACCCTCTAGAAGAATGAAACCCCGACTCGACTTAAAGACCGTGTGAAATCCTTTGAACCTTAGGGTTTGCGGCAATTCCGCGGCGTCATTAGTGAGGCTTGGGTTTGCCCTTCTACGGTTGGACCACTGATGTGTGGTATGTACTCGATACTATTAAACTGTACTCAAGATGTTGATCTCCTGGGGGATTATGAGGTTCTGACGAGTCGATAGGATGGTTCGACATCATTCGGATATCATGTGATGGGACACACTGCTTGAGAGACTCCAGACACGAGCATAGCCGTTGGAGCGCAGTTCATGCAGCCACGATGAGATGAGTCCGAATTAGTCGACATTGAAGCAGAGTGAAGTAAAGAGTTCTCAAGAGGTTTCGACGAGGTGACGTTCCCACTCCGCTGACATCAGGGATGCGATACGCACGCAGAGGCATTGTATATGGATATACCTTCCAGGAGGAGTTGCGATGAGTATGAAGCCGTTCCGGAATAAGAATTAGCTTCAGCAATGGACAATGACTTCCGGGCAATTCGGCAGGAATGAGATTAGAGAGAGACCTCGACAGGACCTTTCTAGAATACTATGAGAAGACCACGACCCAAGAGGGGTCATATTGTGCACACCCAGCAGGCCAGAGTTCGACATCGTCGACGAGGTAGTTGACCATGTTCGGATAAGGACCTTACCCAGATGCGTTGCGAGTTGATCGAGGACGGACGAGTATTGAGTATTCATCCGATGGTTGGGACGTGTTCCCGAGGACCTGTTCGGCCAGACATCTTCTACAGAATGATGAAGCTACAGAGTACGCGATTTTGAGTCCGTGCGAGAGACTTCGGATTGACCATGGCCGAGAAAAGTGAAGTGCGTAGATAGCATGGCGTGACGTCATAGTGGACAACGATAGAGACAAGTGGAACCAGAGATTCGTGTGAGACGCTGACGAGCTGTCGTTACTTCCCGTCGAGACCAGAGACCTGATATGCTTACAGAGGCATTGGGATGCGACCAGTTTCTGAGAAAATGCTGTGCTGAAGACATAGATGTCCATCGAGTGAGAAGAGATTATGCAAGAGAGCCAGCCTCCGTACAGTTCGGCATAGGCAAGATCGGAATAGACCTTGAGCGGGATTTCCTTCCAGGACACTGCTGCAATGATATTTGCACCCAGGATCAGATGTGTGATATGTGTTCAGAAAGCCAGAGGCCGACTCTAGTGACATGCTGCTTTACAAGTGGTCGTAAGGATTGACCGAGAGATGACCAGAGAAGTGCCAGAACGGAATCGTCCCCGTTAGCACACCTGACAGGGCTGATGAGTCGATTGATTGGAGATTGGTAATCCGCAGAGGAGATAAGGACCCAGAGACAGAAGAAGCCAGACCGTGAGCAAGAGGCAAGTACATATCTTGCGCTGCTAGCATTGGATGCACCCTTAGTGTTTTGAGGTACGATTTTGGTGCACACCAGATGCACTAAATCGGGTTTCCTTGTGCATGTCAGATGCACCTGGTTTTGCTGTCAGGCACACACGTTGCCTATGACAGATGTTGTGTGCACACCCGTTGCACCTGAATGCTACTTATATGGATTTTGTTTTCTGTGCGCACCTGACGCACGGGGTATTCTTATATACGCCTTAGGTTTGATGTTTGTAGAACCCCAACAAATAGGATTTTTGCTGAAATGTCTTAGTACTTGGGGGTTTAAATTTAAATTCGGGGACCGAATTTATTTAAGGGCGGTAGATTGTAACACTTCAAAATAATAAAATACCATTTTTAGGAAATTTTATAATTTAATATTAGTTTATTGAATATTTTAATAATTCGGTATAATTAAATACAAATAAATTGGGAAAAATTTGGAAAAATGTTGCAAAATTCTAAAATAGGGTAATTTAGTGAATTATGCCATTTTTTTAGTTTTTTTCATTAGTTATTTGCTAATTTAGTGCTAATCGCGATTAAAAATCGCTAATCGGGTTTTCGGGCAATTTTGTGCAAATCATGCACATAACATTTCCTACACTTGTGTTGCATTTTTCTTGCCATGGTTTTATTTTAGGGTTCACTATTTGAGTGAGAAGGAATTTGATGGAAAAGAAAAGAAAAGGTTTTAGAATAAAATATGAGGTTTGGTGAGAGAGAGAGGTATGGTCTCCTTTGACCCAATGACTTAGCCATCTCCTTCATTTTGCTTCACTCATCTCTCTCCCCCTTTAGCCCTTGCTGCTGCTGCTACTCTTCATCTCCCTCCCCTCTTCATTAGCCCCAAATCACCATGAAAACTACACCAACACCCCATCTTCATTTCACAAAAAATGTGCATAAGCTCGAGATCTATACATAGGACCAAGAAAGCAAAGATTTTGGCCACTAGGGGCAACTCAAGAAAATTCTTGAGTTGCCAAATGAGGTATTTACTGAACCCTTAGCTTAGTTTTAGTATTACTTATACCCCATGTTTAGTTTAGAACCGATATTGTGTGGCAATGTGGATTTGAGGAAAACCTAGTTAGGGTTTGAGGGAATTTCGGGTTGTAATGTGAAATTGAGCTCAGTTGAGCTTAGATAAACACCCTAGTGCATGAATTGAGACCCTAACCTAAGACTTAAGGCCCGGAATACGGATTTAGAAACCGATATCGGAAGGTTTGTGGAATTTGTGAAGGTTATTTGAGATCTGCTATCACCTGAGACATCCTAAAATAAAATTGATTGGACAGTGAGATGTGCAGGCACCCAGGAAGCTAACCCCAAGACCCTAGCCCCTAACTCCTAGACCCGGCCGCAGATTTAATCCCATTGGCCGCAATGTACGGCCAGACCTTCCCCATTTTGTGTCGGTTTGGTTCTGTAGCCCCTACATGTATAGATTAGACCCCTGGTATGTGTAGATTTGTCTAAATTGACCTAGGGTGAAATCTGGAGCCTATTTCCTTAGTTGTTGTTTTGGATTCATGTTTCCGTATTCCGTATTTTTAGTTCTGAAATTGTGTATTGTGTTTTACCTCGACTATTTGGCGTTTATACGACGATATCGAGGATTGATTGATGGTTGTGAAGGTGTTGTCCATAGGTTCTAACCTATAGATCATAGCGTATCGTTTTGGAATTTGTATGCCGTTTTAGCTTTGATTTGGTTTTAATATGCATTTTGCGATACGTTGATGTATAGGTACCCCATGAAGACTTCAGGACGACAAGCAAGCGCGTGGCGACGTCCACAAATGAAGACGCAAGGTGAGTAGATTATATCTACAGGGGGAAGTCGGGTGGATGGCGTATAGCACCCCCGCGGTCCGTAGTTGATGTCATATATATATATATATATATGATAGTTATAATGTGTCGTGGATATTGTGTTAGGTGTATTATGGATTGTTTCGGGTTAGAAGCAACTAGTGTAGTTCATAGTCGCGAACCCTAGAATAGATTTACACCTACACGTACACCCTTGCATATTCATTATACTTGCACTGTTTTTGATGATATTGGAGGTGATTCGATGATTTGGGCATTATGCCGCGAGATCGGTGATTTGATATGATTCGTATGTGGGATACGACATGTGATCTCTAGCGGGCCATGGAACGTGTGTTTACACACGCAGTCATATTGATGGTATCAATTGTACTAGACTTAGATCAGTACCCTAGATGATGGATATGACGATGAGGATACCGATTAATTGATGAGCTAATTGTGATAATTGACCCGTACCCGGCTATTGGGATGTCGTACGACGATGTACCGTACGAGCTTTATATTGATGATAGATCTGCAATCATGACTTGAGGATTGTCATATGATATACTGTATTGTACGTGATACTATTGAGGCGGGATCACCGACTATTATATGTATATATATTTATATCGACTCAAATTTAGGTGTATTCCATACCCCTCCCAGTTGACTTGATACTTAGATCTGTAGTTTGCATAGTGGATGTTGGACTAGACCCAAGTCATACCTATTTCAACAACTAACGAATCGGGGGTATCTTAAAAACATTGTAGCCCTTATTTTACAAAGACCCCGATTTGTCTTATCTCAAATGGCAAGCTGCATTACTATTCATTTACCATTTATTCTACGGCTCGCATTGCATTGCATGCTTATATGCTATTGATTCATATTCCTTGTGCATATGCCTTTACATAGTTCCATGCTCATATTAGTGTTTCATGTTGCATGCATTATAATTCATGGATTTCGCACTGTGATATGGTGGCATATGATGATTCTGGATTGTTTTACTCCTGCGTATATATATCAGTGGTATGTGACGCTGAAATATATATGTATACCCATAGTATATATATATTAGTGGTATGGGACGCCGATATATATATACACCTACTTGATACATCATCATGATGATCTATGCAAACTTATATATATGCATTTCGATATATGAGAGTGGGGTCTGACCCAGACTGATGGATGCCCAATATATGAGAGTGGGGGCTGACCCGGACTGACGGATGCCCGATATATGAGAGTGGGGGCTGACCCGGACTGACGGATGCCCGATATATGAGAGTGAGGGCTGACCCGGACTGACGGATGCCCGATATATGAGAGTGGGGGCTGACCCGGACTGACGGATGCCCGATATATGAGAGTGGGGGCTGACCCGGACTGACGGATGCCCGATATGTAAGAGCGAGGGCTGACCCTGACTGATGGATGCCGATATAGGAAAGGAGCCTATGGGCTCGATATGAATGGAGCCTATGTGCTCGATTTGAGAGGAGCCTTTATGGTCGATGGTATATTATATCTCCCCTACTCCACATTCATTTTATATGCATTGCATCATGTATTAGTTGTACCTGATAGAGTACCTTTATGGATGTTGCACACATATCGGATACATGATATATGGGATTTATTTGATATTGAGATATATATTTGTGTCAATGCTCGACACTGAGTTTCTGATGATTTCATTCATGATACCTTCTGCTTTAATTTCACCGCATACATACATCATAATTATGATATGTTATTACGGGAGGTACTGGCACGAGTTCTTGGCAATACACTTATGTTCAGATGTTACTTTGCCACTTTACCATGCTTCAGACTTATTCATTTGAGGTTTATATTATATCTGATCGTTTTGACTAAGGATTATGTCATGCTTCATTTTCTGCTTGTAGATATTTTCTATTCACGAGTTGGCAACTCACCCCCGTTGTGCCACAGTTCTTGCAGGTTTGCCGTACTGGTTCCATAGCGGCATTTCTGGCACACTGCTTTCCTTTGCGGGTGATTTGCTTGGTAGGTGGGTTCTTTGTATCAGAACCGCCGTTGTACATGTATTATTCATTGTATCTAGAAATTCCATCAACCAAAAACTTGTATATTGTTTCAGACTTAGACACTAGTGATGTATTATTTCGACCTTAGAGTCGCGCTCGGTAGTATTACGATTTTCTTGCTTATTGGAGATTCTCTTAGGTTTTGATCCTCGCCCTTCGGCATTGTATATTATATTGCTTGTGTGGGTTGTGCTCTTTGTTTATACGTAGTAAGTGTTTGATAAATGCCTCAATGGAAAATAATTTACAAAATATGTTTCTTTACTCTTAAAATGGTTTTAGATTTCTGGGCTTTTGGCTTACTTGGATCAGATGGAGTCCTATAGACTTCATATGGTTCAAGGGCCAGTCACGTGCTCTTCCGGGTCGTGACAACCATACTTGCGTACATAAATATTGTACACCATACTTGCGCACAAACATATTGTACACCATACTTGCGCACAAACATATTGTACACCATACTTGCATACATACATATTGTACACCATACTTGCGCACATACCTACTTGCGAACATACATATTGTACACCATACTTGCGCACATACATATTGTACACCATACATGCGCACATACATATTGTACCCCATACTTGCGCTTGTACACCATACTTGCATACATACATATTGTAACCATACTTGCGTACAAACATATTGTACACCATAGTTGCGCACATACATATTGTACACCATACTAGCGCACATACATATTGTACACCATACTTGCGTACATACATATTGTACACCGTGCTTGCGCACATACATATTGTACACCATGCTTGCGCACATACATATTGTACACCATGCTTGCGCACATATATATTGTACACCAACCTTGCGTACATACATATTGTACACCATACATGTGCACATACATATTGTACACCATACTTGCGCAAATACATATTGTACACTCATACTTGCGTATATACCTACTTGTACATCCATATTGGCGCACAGGCTTATTGTACCCTCATACTTGCGTATATACCTATTTGTACATCCATATTGGCGCACATGCATTTTGTACATTCATACCTGCGTATATACTACTTGTATATCCATATTGTCGCACAGGCACATTTTACACTCATACTTGTGTATATACTACTTGTACATCCATATTGGCGCACAAGCATATTGTACACTCATACTTGCGTATATGCCTACTTGTACATCCATATTGGTGCACAGGCACATTGTACACCCATACTTGCGTATATACTTACTTGTACATCCATATTGGCGCACATGCATATTGTACACTCATACTTGCGTACAGACATATTGTACACTCATACTTGCATACGCACATATTGTAAACCCATACTTGCATACATACGTATTTGCGCATACATAGATGATTCTGGCTTGATTTTGGAGATTTGGGAACCGCAAGATATATTTTAAAACTGGATTCATTTTAAAAGAGCGGTTTTCCCTCGATATGTGCATATTACTTTTCTATGTTGCATGATATACGGATATGGTTACATTACGGTTATATGTCGCATACATCACGCTTTATGATTGTACGCATTGAGATATGTCGTTTTCATAAGATTTCTGGATTTGGGAACCGTGGTTATTTCAAAAGAGAGTATGCATTGTTTTAAAAACCCGGTTACCCTTGATATAATATTTCAGTGCATCCACCATGTGTTTTCTCGGTTCTGAGAGTGGCATGTGAAACCCGATTCGAGGAGCGGTAGGCACCGTCTGTGGGTACATGGTGGACCCGGTGAGGTACCCCGGTGCAAGAAGACTCGTATATGTTAGACGGTAAGCCTAGCGGGGGAGCACTACCTACCAATGATAGTATTTAGACTCGGCGGTTATCCGGAGGATACCGACCGGAGTAGTGAGATGGATATGAGGGCTGACCAGATTATGCGGCGCCTGAGGGCCGATCTGAGGATGCGACGCCTGAGATATATAAGGATTTATGTGTCGATGCTAGACACGGGTTTCATGATGTTTCGAGTGTCGATGTTGGGCACTCAGGTTTTCATTATTTTGAAGTGTCGCGAGGGACACCCATTGATTTATATCCTCATACTTTCATGCATATTCTTTTACGACATTTACATGCATAATGTTGTTATGTCATTGGTTGACACGCGGACGAGATCCACATGCATACATGCATTGATTACAAAGTTGGATGATATCCACATACTTATAGACTTCATGATATAGTTGACACTGATTTCATGATGATCACATTGATCACACCTCGTGTTTATGATATGTTGCTACCTGAGGCACTAACACGAGCACTTGGTATTACACTTGGTTTAGATGTTACCCTTGCCACCTTTTCATGCTTCAGACTTTATTATATTGAGGATTTGTATATATTACTGATCGTATTGACCTAGGATTGAGTCATACATACGATTTCTGCTCTTTGATATTTTCTACTCATGAGTTGGCAACTCACCCCTATTATGCCACAGCTCTTGCAGGTTTTGCCGTTCATGTTCCATTGCGGCTTCTTGTACACTGCTTCCATCCCGGGTGATTGCTTGGTAGGTGGGTTCACTTGTGTCATGACCACCATTGTACAATATTTATTTCAGCTGTATCTAGAAATTCCATCAACCAGACTTGTATATTATTTCAGAGTTAGAAAACCAATTGTATATTCATTCGACCTTAGAGTCACGCGTTGTATTATTATGGTTTTCTTGATATTTTGAGTTTCCTTTTGAGTTTTGATCCTCGCCCTTTGGCGTTGTATATTATATTGATTGGGTGGTCGTGACCGTCGATTGACGAAGAGCTAGCTCCCGCTTGGGGATGCCTTTTATTATTGTGCATATATTATTCATGTTGTACCCCGTTTGGGGCCAGTATTTACAAAGGAAACTCTGCCGAAATTTTCAGAAAAGACTTGAGATTTAAAATTGCATATTCGGCTTATGTTATTTAAAAACCCCTTGTTTTAAAACAGGTTTTCTTCACTTCTTTCATTAAATGGTTTAGATTTCTGGGTTTTCTTAGTTTACTTGAAATAGACGGGGTCCTATAGATTTCATATGATTCAACTGTCAGTCGCGTGCTATTTCGGGTCGTGACAGCTACGCCAAAGAAAACCTCCACAAATGGCAATACCTTTGACCGAAGTTTCTCCTCCTGCCGATCCACTATCACTATCGGCTGCTGGTGAATGAGAAATCGCGTCGTGATAAATGGTCTGGTGATGAATCATGTGAGAAAGGTCATAAAGGTATTTGCGAAGTATCGACCCAAGGAATACAGGGTGAATACTCAAAAAATCTTGGCGGAAGTGCCAACTTATAGGCAAAGGAACTAACTCGCTAAAGGATCTTAAAAGGACCTAAAATCTGGGACTAAGCTTTCCAAAACTCAACACGCTAAAAATCCGTAGGAATACATGATCTCCCACTGAGAACTCAAGTCTGCGACAACGACGGTCGGCATATGACTTCTGTTTGCATTGGTCTGCTCTCATCTTAACCTGAACCAACTGGATCTTCTCCAAATTCTCTTGACTAGCTGGGGTCCAAAATCCTACTCTCGCGGATTCAGTAAAACAGACTGGCGATCGACACAACCTACCATACAAGGCCTAAAATTTGCCATCTGAATCGTCTCCTGATAACCGTTATCGTAGGAGAACCCAATCAATGGCAAGTGACGATCCTAACCGCAAACAACCAATTAGTACGTACGCACAAGGATATCCTCCAGAGTCTGTATCGTCCGCTCTGACTGACCATCATCCTACAAATGGGAAGCGGTGCTAAAACTCAACCAGGTACCCAGGGCTTCCTGAAACTTCTGCCAAAGACGGCTAGAAAACTGGGTGCCTCTATTGGATACAACGCATGAAGGAACTCCATGCAAACGCACAACTTATCGAAGAACAACCGAGCATACTGAGCATAACCGGACAACAATCACCCAAATTGAGTCACACCCTGTCTAGACCTAGATAGACACCACAACGAAATCCATAGAGATCTGCTCTCATTCCCAACTCCGGAACAGTTAAAGATTGCTGATTACTTCGATTCGAAAGAGTGTTTGTAGTTTAACCGCAATCAGAATGGTATCGCGTATAGCTAGACCGAGGTGTGTACGGGTCGTCCTCAGGGAAACGTGGAACCTTTTACTCTTTAGATGTGTTGAAAGAGAGGAGGAAATAAGAATTTTGTGAAAAGTTTCTAGATCTACGTTAAGCAAAAATGCAAAAATATAGATCTAGATTATTTTAATGATTTAGATAATATAATAAGAAGGCTTGTATGGTTCGTTAGGATTTAGTAGTCATGGACGATTAATTAAAACTTACCCTTTTTATCCATTAATAGATTTAAAACTAGAACGACGGTGATGCGTGTAGATTAGGGTTTCTGGAGGGAAAAGGAATCCCACTCTTAACCCTTATCTCGACACGGAACTCCGTTCAAATCTAGCCTTTACCAAAACAATCATTAATCTAATCTCTAATCGCGGTCAGGACTAGCAAAGAATTGCTAGCGCGCCAGATTAGGATGTTAATGATTCTTTTGATAAAGTTCATAAACTTTATAGGACTTAAAAAGGGTTTAGGGATGTTCATCATCCATTAGCCTACCCTAATCCTACGAACCCTAACAAGCAGAGAATTACTCGCGCATGTTAGGAGAAGAAGATGAAAAGACAGAGAGGGGAAACATAATGTAAAATGCAAAAGAATTAAATAAAATAACTACCTTTATTAATCACTTGAACAATCTACACTTTATTCCGTAGAAAATGATTACAAACTAGTTGCTTCTCGATCTTTCCTAAGGAGGTAGACGAACGGTTGATGATCAGCCTGGATGCGTGACCGTCTGGGCTTCTTGATCGCGTCGGCTTGATAAATTTTCCAAGAGGCACTCGGTGCCTTTTTATAGTGCAAAGCCAGAATAATTTGCTTCAAAAGTTGGTAAAATATAGAAGAGATTCACCCCAAAAATCCTCAACCTCTATCTCCAATATCCTGCGGCGGATCCGCGGCCCAAGGGGGGTATGGCCGCGGATCTGCGGCCGTTTAATCTCCACCTTTGATCAATCTTCAGGAGATGTCTCGTAGTGACATTTGGCGATCCTTGGCACCTTTAGAATTTGGAAATCATTTCTCGGTTGCTTCCAGACTTGGTCTCCAAGTTTTGCTTCTTTAATTAGGCAAGTCTTTCTTCAACAACTTGATTTGCTTGATTCTAGTCTTTGAAAAATTCTGCACACTTGCAAATCTTTTGCACAATAACTCAAATAATATTTAGTAGACTTAGTTCTACTAGGATTAGGTCAATGAATTTATTTGCATAAATTTTTCTACCAAATGCTAATTAAAATATAATAACACATGGAAAATAGTGTTTTAACACATAAACCCTCATATGTATGATATATTATAATAAAGTCCTTTTTTAATATGAAAATGGTAGGAAAAATGTAATATAAATGTGCAGTTTTATCAACTGAACAAATACCCCCAAACTTATCTTTGATCATCCCGAGCAAACTAGTTTATTCAAGAGGAGAAAAAAGAAGGGAGAAAACTAAGCACACTTTCGTAGGCAGACACGATTGCACTGAGCACGTGCAACAAGCCGTTAAACCTCTAGGTGTCCCTAGTAGGAGGAGTGTTGTCTCCTGAGGGTTTTCAGCGGATTGCACCCAAAAAATCCCATAACAAAAGAGAGATATTGAAATTTACATATAAAGATATGAACCATGAAAGAAAGTCTTTGAAAATGAGAGTTTCCAACTACACTAGCTTTTCAGTTGTCATGGGCCCTATCTTAATAGTCATGAAAAAATGTTAGAAATTACATTATCCCTCAATAAAATATCGTCTTTATTCTTTATTCCTACCTTTCGTCCAAACATTGATCATATACCCCTACGTGTGTGAAATGGACATCCCTACACTCGGAGAATTCAATTCAAGCTATCATACTCTTGTCCATCTACCTCAGTACTTTTTAATTTGATGAATATTTAGATTTGCTCACACCTTTTCATGCGACCGTTAATACTTCTTTAGGTACTAACCAACCGATTACTCAAGTGCTTGCTGATTAGGTGATAATATTTTCCTCGTCTTGCACCACCTAAGGCTTAGCAGTGACTCCCAGACCAGTTGGCCTTAGGGCACTAGGTGAAGAGGCACCCTCGCTATATATTTTTTTTATTGCTGCCTTGGCGATACAAAACCAGTATTCATTTTTTTCTTTTCACGATTTTTATATTTTCTTCATTTTTTTCATTTTCTTCATACTTTGACTTTTACATAAGAGCATTTCAAGGTATCCTCTACTATCCCGAGTTTCAAGACGTGTGTAAGTGCATATAGTAGGGTATCAACATTCAAATGTTTGGCTTCCACAATAGAAACTATTTTTCAGACTTTTTTTTATCCTCAGATTAGTGACTTCCTTCATCTTACTAACCCTTAGGACAACAGCTCATAACTACTTATTACTAGTTCGTTTAAGAAAACTTCTAATTTTCTTGGTTTTCTTAAACTATTCCTAACTTTTGGATGTAATTTTTTACTTTCTACTCTTTTGTTATATTAAAAAATTTTAATGCCCAGTGTCAAAGATAATTCAGTGAATACAAACCTCCCCCCCAAACCTGTTTTCAGCAGTGTCCTCACTGATGTAGCCGTTTTAGAATATGGACCTGTATACTAAGGGAGAGATACAAGGGGTAAAATAATAGTTAAATGAAAAATTCCCCCAAACTTATTCTTTGACACGCACAGATATTCAATCAAATCCATTTTTACTCACCTCCATTCTTAAAATGAGAAAATGTTACAAAAACATGGAGGTGAGGCGGAGGAGTTTTAGTTTTGATAAAGCGGCTCCTGTAAAAACAGGAGCTCCTCCGCGGGGTCAGCAGAAAAATACGGTTTTAATCTATGCCGATTCATTTTAAAAATTAAACCGTTTTTCAAATTTTCGACTTCAACTGCCACGCGGATGTACAAACCGCACCACAAAAGGTCCTTTCCAACGAGATTTAAGCTTACCCGGAAGAAGATGGAGACGGGAATCGTAAAGAAGGACTTGTTGCCCCGATGTGAAGGTTTTTCTAAAAAGATTTTTATCGTGGAACACTTTAGTCCTGTTCTTTACTATCACCGCATTATCTTAAGCTTCATCGCGGAGTTCTCTTAGCTCATTCAACTGCAGCTTCCGATAGCTGCCTGCATGATCAAGATCAAAATTAAGCTCTTTAATAGCCCACATTGCCTTATGTTCAATCTCGACAGGGAGGTGGCATGCCTTCCCAAACACAAGGCGATATGGAGACATACCAAGATCGGTCTTATAAGAGGTGCGGAATGCCCAAATAGCATCCGTCAATTTGGTTGAACAATCTTTACGGTTCTTAGAAACCGTCTTCTCCAATATCTGTTTGATCTGCCTATTTGAGATCTCAGCCTGCCTGCTTGTTTGGGGATGATAGGGCGTAGAAAGCTTGTGAGTGATTGAATATTTCCGCATCAAGGCCTCGAAAGACCTATTGCAGAAATGTGTCCCGTTGTCGCTAATGATAGCGCGAGGGTGTCCGAATCGCAAAAAGATATTTTCTTTAAAGAACTTAATGACAACTTTGTTGTCATTAGTGCGACACGGTATAGCTTCCACCCACTTCGAGACATAATCAACCGCTAACAAAATATATAGATTCCCAAAGGAGTTGGGAAAAGGGCCCATAAAATCAATACCCCAAACATCAAATATTTCCACAACCAATATAGGTTGGAGCGGCATCTCGTTCCTTCGTGAAATCCGACCCAAATGCTGACATCGCGGACAAGTTTTGCTATGTTCAAATGCATCTTTAAATAATGTTGGCCAATAAAAGCCACATTGCAAAACTTTCTCCGCCGTTTTTCGAGGTCCAAAGTGACCGCCGTATTCCTGATCATGACAAAATGATAACACGCTCTTGAATTCATCGTTAGGGACACACCTGCGAATAATTTGATCGGAACAATACTTGAATAGATAAGGTTCATCCCAGTAAAAATATTTTACTTGGGATAGAAATCGAAGTTTGTCTTGTTTCGACCAATCACTAGGAACCATTCCCGTAGCAAGATAGTTCACGATATCCACGAACCAAGGTTCGTAGGATACATTCAAGAGCTATTCGTCAGGAAATGAGTCATTTATCGGCACGGTCACAGTTGGCGAAGAAGTGATGCGTGAAAGATGGTCGGCTACTACGTTTTCACATCCACTCTTGTCTTTGATAACAAGATCAAATTCTTGTAACAATAGGATCCAACGTATTAGGCTGGCCTTTGCATCCTTCTTCGTTAAAAGATGTCGTAGGGCGGAGTGATCTGTGTAAACTACAATAGGCGAGCCAATCAAGTAGGGCCTGAATTTCTCTAATGCAAATACAACTGCCAAGAGTTCTTTCTCGGTAGTTGTGTAATTTATTTGTGCATCATTCAAGGTCCTACGTGCATAGTAAATTACATGTGGCATCTTATCAATATGCTGTCCCAAGATAGCACCAATAGCAAAATCTGATGCGTCACACATAAGCTCGAACGGGTGGTTCCAATCCGGAGATGATAGAACGGGGGCTGTAGTGAGTGATTCTTTAAGCGATTCAAAAGCATCATCACAATCCGAATTGAAGTGAAAAGTAGTGTCCTTGGCCAATAGAAGGGTTAAGGGTCTGGCAATTTTGCAAAAGTCCTTAATAAATCTCCTATAAAATCCTGCATGGCCAAGGAAGGATCATATATCTTTGACGTAGTTGGGACGAGGGAGGTTATGAATGACATCTATTTTAGCTCTGTCAACCTCAATGCCTTTTCGTGAAATTATATGTCCAAGTACAATACCTTCTTGGACCATAAAATGGCATTTTCCCAATTCAAAGTCAAGTTCTTATCCTTACAGCGGGTAAGAACCGCGTCAAGATTACGAAGGCAGTCCTCAAAGGAGTCCCCAAAATTGGAGAAATCGTCCATAAAAATTTCTAGAAAATTTTCCACCATATCTGAAAATATCCCATCATGCACCGCTGAAATGTAGCGGGAGCGTTCCATAACCCAAAGGGCATGCGTCTATAACCAAAAGTTCCGAAAGGATAAGTAAAAGTGGTTTTATCTTGATCCTTTTCGGCGATGGGGGCCTGGTTGTAGCCAGTGTATCCGTCCAAGAAACAGTAGTAATCGTGTCCCGCTAATCATTCCAACATCTGGTCAATGAAAGGTAGAGGGAAGTGATCTTTCCTCGTCACGGCATTGAGTTTCCTATAATCAATACATACGCGCCACCCAGTTTGGGTGCGTGTTTGGATTAACTCATTAGCCTCATTAGTGATGACCGTGATGCCAGACTTTTTAGGGACCACTTGAATTGGACTGACCCATTGGCTATCAGATATGGGGTAAATTATTCCACTATCAAGGCACTTGACGATTTCTTTCTTTACCGCCTCCTTCATAACGTGATTTAACCGTCTTTGTGGGTCTTGGGTTGGTTTTGCTTCATCCATCAGATGTATGTGATGTTCAACAATTAAGGGACTAATCCCTTTGATGTCGGACATTGTCCAACCAAATGCTTGCCGGTTCGATCTCAACACTGCCAAAAGTGCATTCTCTTGCTCTGAGGCTAGAGAAGCGGATATAATCACTGGCAAAGTCTCATTCTCTCCTAAATATGCATATTTAAGATGAGAAGGTAGCGGTTTGAGATCAAGAATTGGTGGAGAGACAATAGAAGGAGGGGTAACGGAATGATATTCGGACTCCTTAAGAGGTTCAAACCTTGCATAAGATATTAACTCGGATAGTGCTGCTGACTTTTGCAACGAGTCAACGGGTTCAATCTCAAGGTCGGACTTATTGAACGTATCCTCACTGTGAAGTGGTGCAAGATCAAACGATGTCTCATTAGTGTTGTCGAGAACATCAAAGAAAAGTTCCTCATCCATGCAGCTTTCGGAAGCTATCTCGTGGATAGAACAAACATCCAGCAAATGAGCAGAAGGTTCTGATGGCTGACTTCCTAGCTTGTAAATATTAAGCTCAATTTTCATTTTCCCGAATGATAAGTTCATAGAACCGTTACGACAATTAATCACAGCGTTAGAAGTTGCTAGGAAGGGTCGACCAAGTATCACCGGGATTTGATTGCGTGGGTTTGCCACATGTTGTGTATCTAAAACAATAAAGTCCACGGGAAATATGAATTCCCCGACTTTAATTAACACATACTCTAGTTTGCCCCGAGGTTTGGTGATAGATCGGTCTGCCATCTGGAGAGTACAATGGGCGGGTTTTAACTCTCCAATTCCTAACTGCTCGTAAACTGAATAAGGAAGCAAGTTGACGCTAGCGCCTAGATCGAGTAAAGCACGATTAATATTTTTACCCCCAATAGAAATAGAGATTGTAGGACAGCCGGGGTCCTTACGTTTCTTTGGTATTTGTTGGGTAAAAGCTGTGCTAACATTACTCGTCATGAAAACCTTTTTAGGCACTTGAGTTTTTCTCTTCCTAGTACACAAGTCTTTAAGGATTCTTGCATAAGATGGGACTTGTTGAATAGCATCTAGGAGAGGAATATTCACGCTAACTTGCTTAAATATTTCCACAATCTTCTCCATTTGCGGGTTAGGTCTGTTGGCCCTTAATCGGTTTGGAAATGGAGCTCGATCAATAAGTTTTGGGTCCAACGTTTGTGGAGAAGACTGTGGCGACGGATTCGATCCCAAAATTGGAGTGGGCATCGAATTAGATAGATTTGGCGAAATGTCCGAGCCTTGGGGAAAACGGAGAATAGGCTCGGATGAAGGTGGGGGACTAGACGAATTAGGGGAAGAAGAAGATGAAGCTGGGATATCAAATGTATCATTAACATCAAACTGCTCACCCACACGGTTATTCATCTCTCTCCCCGATCTCAACGTAGTAACGGCATTCACATTATGATTTTGTGAATGGCCAGGATTCGGTAGGGGTTGAGATGGGAGTTTCCCTTTCTCTCTGCACTCATTGCGGCGTTTAACTGTGCGATTTGGTTTTCTAATGATTTAATACTCTCATCTTCGGAGGCGGAGTTTTTCGTTATGGTATCAATAGAAGACCTCATCTCAGCCGAAATTTGCATGGATTGTTTCATGAACATATCCAAAGTTTGTGCAAGTGAGTTGTCAGTACCGGCCACTTGTGGTGTAGAAATGTTGGCCGGATTTTGGAAATTCTGTGACTGAAAGGGGGGCTGATTCTGTGGTTGTGGTTGCTGTGGAGGAGGTCTTTGATAATTGCTTTGTTGGTTTTGATTCCAAGCAAAGTTAGGATGATTCCTCCATCCTTGATTGTACATGGAAGAATAAGGATCGTTTCTAGGTCGCTGCTGAAAAGCAGCATTCGCTTGAAACGATGCATTCATAAGACATTCTTCCGTTAAGTGTGAAGGATCCGAACAGCAACCACAGACGGTCTTAGGAAGCGTAACCTGATTTTGGGAGACTGATGAGAATCTGCTCTTAATAGCGTCGGATTTCTTCTGCATCGCTGCCATATCGGCTTTCACTGCGATGGAATCATCGAGCTGGTGAACACCTCCCTTAGATGGAGGTGGTCTTACGCTTTCCCACTGCAAAGTGTGTTCAGCGAGGTCTTCCAGATACATCCAAGCTTCACCGTCGTCTTTAGACATGAAATTTCATTGACATATTGTTTCAAGCATCTGCTTTGTCGCTGAATTAATGCCCTCATATATAATCCGACATAAATCCTATCTATTGATTCCATGATGAGGACATTGGACAAGTAGATCTTTGAAACGTTCAAAGCACTTCCAAAATGGTTCATTGGGAAGCTGGGTGAACTGGTTGATCTCGCTCCTAACACGTGCAGTCTTATGGTTTGGGTAAAACTTCTTAAGAAATGCTATGACGAATTCATCCCAATTAGTGATAGAATGTGCGGAAGTATTGTAAAGCCATTTTTCTGCCAAGTCGCACAGTGTGAATGGGAGAAGACGTAAGCGCATAGCATCTAAAGTCAATTGTGAAGTACCAATCATTGCGCATACGTTTTCGAATTTGGTGATGAAAACGTACGCGTCTTCCCACTCAAGCCCATGAAATTTGGGCAGCAGATTGATATAGTGGGGTTTAATTTCGAAATTATCCCCGTTAGGTGGTGGAAGAGATAGACAAGTGGGAAGAGGACCACGGATAGGATAGCATCTCTCTTGGAGAGAAATGCGCGGTGGATTCTGCGCACCTTCGGGCGGTGGCAGCGTGGTGTTATACTCTGATGGAGTGCCG
The DNA here is from genome assembly GCA_030015575.1 of Agapanthus africanus. NCBI lineage: Eukaryota > Viridiplantae > Streptophyta > Magnoliopsida > Asparagales > Amaryllidaceae > Agapanthus > Agapanthus africanus. The sequence goes on from CM057350.1 coordinate 246,017,133, forward strand.
TCCATCTCGGTCGATGTGGTGTGTGGTGTGGGAAAAGAAGATGAAGAAGTACCGACTTCGGCGTCGATAGCAGGAACGCGGACAAGACGGGCACTAGGATCCCGTGTCCAGCCGAGCATGCAATAAGCAGGTTTAGTGCAAGTGGCAGCGTGTGTGTGATTTAAAATTAGCATGTTTTGAAAAAGTGGGACTCAAGACAAATCTCCCTAAGATGCACAAGCAACCCTATAACTAAGGTCACCTAGGTCCAGTCTCTAGACCGCTCCTAGACTTCTAAAGGACAAGCCGCAGGATCAATCCTCTACCGCCTCCATACTACCCTTGTAGCCAGGTAAGTGCCAGGTAAGTGGGAAGGAACCACAGTAGTGGGCCTAATTAAAAACCACTAGCTTTTGACACACTTGCCTAGGCACTACAAAAGTAATGCGGATAAACGATAGATTACCAACGACATTCCTCTGTCCATAATGAGCGCGATAGTCCTTAGAGTCTGGTATAGATATTTTTTAAATTATTGTAGGGTTGATGCAGATGCTCTGTTTGTGATTTGTGGGGCATAGGAAGGGTAATGAAATCCCCACCTAATCTTGATTTGGTCTCTGCCCCTTAAAAATCCGTATTAAAATATGCAAAACAAAACCAATCACAAAACTTTTGCAAAATGATTTTTGAGCGGCGCGATTTTTGCAAAGAATCCTACAGAAGATAGATTTTATTAGATTTGAGAGGAGAGAGAAGGAGTTGAGAAAGATACCAGAGAAGACATAAGCCCTAATTCCTCTAACTTGCCGCGATTCCGCCGCACCAAGGGTACTTTTGCCGCGGTTCCGCCGCGTGGCAGAGGGATTGCTTGATGAAATTTTTTGTATATCCTTCTGTGCTCCTCTGGATCTCTAAAAATGTCTCTGTTTCCTGTTTTCCTTAATTCGGTGACTCCAGATCTCCTTGTAAAATTCAAGCACAAATCGTTAAATATGCAATTTGCAGTTTTGTGTTAATAATGATATGACTCGTCTAAGAATCCAACACAAATAGTAAAAATAAAAAATTACGCACGTATCCCCGGCAACGGCGCCATTTGATTGCTTTGATTCGAAAGAGTGTTTGTAGTTTAACCGCAATCAGAACGGTGTCGCGCGTAGCTAGACCGAGGTGAGTACGGGTCGTCCTCAGGGAAATGTAGAACCTTTTACTCTTACTTTAGATGTGTGGAAAGAGAGGAGGAAATAAGATTTTTGTGAAAAGTTTCTAGATCTACGTTAAGCAAGAATGCAAAAAAATATATCTAGATTATCTTAGAGATTTAGATAATATAATAAGAAGGCTTGTAGGGTTCATTAGGATTTAGTAGTCATGGACGATTAATTAAAAATTACCCTTTTTATCCATTAATAGATTTAAAACTAGAACGACGGTGAGGCGTGTAGATTAGGGTTTCTGGAGGGAAAAAGAATCCCACTCTTAACCCTTATTTCGACACGGAACTCCGTTCAAATCTAGCCATTACCAAAACAATCATTAATCTAATCTCTAACCGCGGTCGGGACTAGCAAAGAATTGCTAGCGCACCCGATTAGGATGTTAATGATTCTTTTGATAAAGTTCATTAACTTTATAGGACATAAAAAGGGTTTAGGGATGTCCATCATCCATTAGCCTACCCTAATCTTACGAACCCTAACAAGCGGAGAATTACTCGCGCATGTTGGGAGAAGAAGATGAAATGACAGAGAGGGGAAACATAATGTAAAATGCAAAAGAATTAAATAAAATAACTACCATTATTAATCACTTGAACAATCTACAATTTATTCCGTAGAAAATGATTACAAACTAGTTGCTTCTCGATCTTTCCTAAGGAGGTAGACGAACAGTTGATGATCAGCCTGGATGCGTGAGCGTCTGGGGCTTCGTGATCGCGTCGGCTTGATAAATTTTCCAAGAGGCTCTCGGTGCCTTTTTATAGTGCAAAGCCAGAATCATTTGCTTTAAAAGTTGGTAAAATAAAGCAGAGATTCACCCCAAAAATCCTCAACCTCTATCTCCAATATCATGCCGCGGATTCGCGGCCCAAGGGGGGTATGGCCGCGGATCCGCGGCCGTTTAATCTCCACCTTTGATCAATCTTCAGGAGATGTCTCGTAGGGACATTTGGCGATCCTTGGCACCTTTAGAATTTGGAAATCTTTTCTCGGTTACTTCCAGACTTGGTCTCCAAGTTTTGCTTCATTAATTAGGCAAGTCTTTCTTCAACAACTTGATTTGCTTGATTCTAGTCTTTGAAAAATTCTGCACACTTGGAAATCTTTTGCACAATAACTCAAATAATATTTAGTAGACTTAGTTCTACTAGGATTAGGTCAATGAATTTATTTGCATACATTTTTCTACCAAATGCTAATTAAAATATAATAACACATGGAAAATAGTGTTTTAACACATAAACCCTCATATGTATGATATATTATAATAAAGTCCTTTTTAAATATGAAAATGGTAGGAAAAAAGTAATACAAATGTGCAGTTTTATCAACTGAAAAATTGCAACTCTCCAGCCGGTCTTAAATGCTCAACCTTAGCTCGCTAACAAGTCAGCCACCTCAAAAACAACATCTGAAACATCACTCTTCATCCCTGCCCACCCGTAACTATCTCACAAGTCACGTTACATCTTGGTAGAACTTGGTTGAACACTGAAAGTTGACTGATGTGCCTGCTCTAGGACCTCACATCTTTATCCATCAGTATCAGGTACATGCCAACGAGTCCCTAACATAGCACACCCTGGTCATAAATCAGAACTCCGAATCTTTACCCTGCCGAACATGCTCAAGAATCACAGACAAATGGGCATCGGCGAGCTGTGCCTCACGAAAACGATTAAGTAAACGTGGACGGGCGCGGACATGAGCAAGTTGTCACCCAGTAGAGGTGAACTTAATCTGTACTCAACGGTTGCACAAGAAATGCAAATCTGCAAAAGACTGCCTCTGAACTGCACTTAACTAGAACAAGCTACCTCCGGGCCTACGACTGAAAGCATCAGCTACCACAATCGCCTTGCCACGGGTAATAAAGGATTTCACAAACATAATCCTTCACAGGCTCCATCCAATGGTGCTGTCTCAACAATCAAAACCCGCTGCAGGAAGATGTACACTAAGTTCTGGTGGTCCGTGTAAATCTAACGCGACTCTCCGTACAAGTAGTGTCCTTAAATCTCCAGTGCAAGACCACTGCGGCCATCTCCAGATCATGAGTAGGATAAATCCTGCTCGTACTTCCTCCAACCGTCGAAAAGCATACGCGATAACTCTATCATGCTACATTAGTACACAATCGAGCCCCACTCGTGAAACATCACAATAAAAGACAAAGTCTCCCGATCCAGAAGGCAAAGATAGAACAGGTGCAGTCGTCAACCGGGTCTTCAACCGCTGAAAACTAAGCTCGCATGCCTCAGTCTAAAGAAAAGGAACTCCCTTCCTGGTCAGTCCGGTCGGCGGTGCAGCGATACTCAAGAAATCCTGCACGAAACGGCGGTAAAAACCAGCTAAGCCCAAAAGCTGCCAACCTATGTCACTGAACAGGTCTGAGCCAAAGCTATACGGCCTCGATCTTCTTTGGGTCTATATGAATACTGTCTCCCGTAACCACATGACCTAGGAAGTCAACATTATCAAACCTGAAGGAAACACTTCGAGAATTTAGCAAACAACTGGTACTCTCTCAACGTTTGCAAAAAAATCCTCAAGTGCTGCTTATGTTCCTCATAACTCTTGGAATAGACCAGAATGTCATCAATAATGCAACAATACACTGGTTGAGGAACGGCCTGAAGAAATCTGGTCCATCACATCCATGAATGCCGCTGGGGCATTGGTGAGTCCAACGACACCACCAAAAACTCATAATGCCCGTAGCACGCACAAAGAGCAGTCTTCGGAATGTCATTACTCCAAACCCGCAACCAATGATGACCTGATCCCAAACAAAACATAGATAAATGTCCCGCACCCTGGAGCTGATCAAACAAATCTTCAATGCGAGGTAAAGGATACCTATCCGCACCGTAACTCGGTTCAATCGACGATCAATCAATACAAAATCTCAAATTGCCGTCCTTCTCCTTGACGAACAGAATAGGAGCTCCCCAAAGAGAAACACTTGGACGTACACGTCCCCCTATCTAGCAACTCTGCAGCTGACTCTTAAGCTCCCTAAGCTCAGCCGGCTCATCTGGCACAATGTCGGAAAACTATCGCACGATAGGAACCCGGTCCAACAAATCCACTGTGGCTCCGGTATAATGAATGAAAGCTAAGAATTCTTGACATCCTCTCCTCAAAAGCCGACTAGCGAAAAATGCAGAAATCAAGCTGTGAGGGGCGGCACCACAATCCCCTGCACAACAAGAACTGACTTGCCGGGAAAACAAAACCTGACTGTTCCTCGTGGCAGTCTACATACGCATACAACGTAGCTAACCAGTCTTTGCCCAGGAGAACCTCAAAGTCCAACATCTCTAGAAGGATCAAATTGACGGACGGATCTCTATCTCCTACCCAATTGGCATATGACCGAAACACGTGTCGTGCAACCAAAGGATCGCTAATAGGATTAAACACAATAATAGCTGATCTAGCATACATGACTCTCAGCCCAACCCGGCACGAAGTGTGTAGAACCAACGAGTGCATAGATCCCGAAATAAACAACAAACATGTGCATCAGAAGATTATGCGAAAAGATTACCAGAAAACTTTGCATTGGACGCCCGCGCTTTCCGATGAGTAGAAGAAAACGCTTGTGTCTACCCTCTACCCGCAACTGGCTGTCCTCCTCCTCTACCATCCTGTACTCTCTGAACGAATCCTCCGCGACCACGACCTCTCTGAACATAAGTCTGACGCGGTGCGACAACAGGCGCAAGGGACAATGCTCCCTGAGGTGAAGGTGGTAAGGTAACATATAGTATTGCTGCCCTCCTCTGGCGTACCAAGGTACAATCTCTGACGAGGTGATGGAATCTCCCGCACTGGAAAAATCCATACGATGACTGCTGACCCTCCTGGGGGTAAGAGCTATACAACTGTCCTCGTCCCAAGCCTCTGCTACTCCTGCAACGTAAACGAAAACTGTCACGGCAACCAAACACCTGTCTCTAGGCTGATACACCTGTACGAGCCCTCCTCAGTTCCGGAACTCCCAAAGTCTCGGAAAAACATGCATCATCTAATAGGGCTGTGTCCACTGCTGCTGTATACGTAACACAATGTTGTGTGCTGATAGCAGGGAATAATTGTAAGTCCATGTCACGCACCCCACATGTTCGAGGGGAGGCGGAATATATGAAAAACAGTTATCAAAGCTTCATAACACGAACATGAGCACATGGATCGTGTCTAAACCATTACTAGCAAACTATGAGAGGTTTAACTACTCTGATTCGAGGTTAGACCTCACGTTACTTGTACTTCGGGTCTTCATCGATGTCCTCCATACCTCGTCGTCTCTATGGAACATGGGTACCTCAACGGCCTCCTCAACTCAAAGGCGATCCACCCGAGAGTCTATAGTCCAAGCTCCTATCTCGAATATGAGATAACTACGGCTTCTAGTTTGCTAATTTAGAAGTCCTAAAGGGTGTAAAGTATTTAGTTGGATTACTTATTCACTTTAAACCCTAAGATTCTCAACTCATGAGAGATTTTAGGGTTTGAGGAAGAAGATGAACACTTAAGGAGAGAGAAGTGTTTTGTGATGATGAATGAACTATTCTCACTTGTGAATATCATGAAGCATAATAATATCATCAAAATAAATATCTTGCTAATATTCATAATGCTTCATTTAATTCACAAGGTGAATCATCTAATGAGTTACCTAATGAGTCATGGATCATTTAATGAAACTACACTACATCTTCTCCACCTCATTTAGTTTAAATCTAAAAAGAAATAAACACAAATGAGTCACCTCCTTCTAGAAGCTTCCCGACAAATTACGAGACTGCCCCTCCTATTTGTATTTCTGAAAACCACGGATAATCTGAGACTGAATAAATCCATCTGTATAATAGAATCTAGCTTAAACCAAAGCCTGCTAGTATTATCTGCCCGATCATAGTACGTGCACAAGTGTACCTAAGTGATCGCGGCCCTACCGAAAAACCATACGGCCTCTACACCTTTTGCCCGGTGTCGGCAAACTATCTGTGTGGGACTCTAAAGACTCGACACTACGCTGGCAGTGGGTATAACCACAGGCCGCAAGCGGTACTAGCAGTACGTAACGGTCCCCAGGTAGATGTCGACAAGAAGGTCGATGAGGAAACCCATCCGAACTCCTACTGAGCCTGTATGTGACAATCTTCGTACAGTTCGGTCTATTCGACTAGCACTATCGCATATTGGCCTAGGGGGCGGAAAGCGTCAGTCCCCTAATAGCGGTATAAGTCGTGCCGAAGTGTAGCCCATTACACCTTGAGAAACTACTGGAGCACCTACCAGTAAATCTCGCTTGCCTTGGCCAGGTACCTTGTGTAATGGCTGTCTATACGTAGCGCGATATCAACCCCCAATACCGGGAGAGACGAATCAAGTCTAACCGCCACTGTCTCCAAGTGCTTCGGGGCTGCACTCAACTACTACCTGTTTGCACGACTTCTTTGAGCCGTGGTAAGGTAGTAATCTAAGTACAGTGGGAACACACTCGAGGTGAAGTAGCAATATTAAGTCGAAGGACTAAGATGTACTCATGTCACCTGGGAACTGTAATCTGACGATAGGTATAGTACCAAACTGCAGTTCCCGGTGAGTCATGTCCGGTGTACTCGTAACCCAACGAGCACCTGCATACTATCTCCAGTACTACGTACTGATGGCTGTGGGACAGACCATCTCCCGACCTGGGATGAGAAGCGTATACACCAGTCTACTCCGCAGTATTGATGCCCCGTCTCGATAATCCTATGACCAGGGACCTATATAGAATGTGCTTGTAGACTACCCAGCCCCCACTAGTGTGACTGCCATCACAACGCCGGTAATCAAGCAAAGATCCTAAGGGCTCTACTAATATGTATAAGCGATATATTAAAAGAAACACATGCACATATTAAAGTAGACACAAACCATGTAGCATACTACCATTTTTAGCAAGACTGTCAATACAGCTATGAATATCCCAGGCTTCCATTAAGTAATATACAAACCAGTATGATACAATAATGGCCTCTACGGCATATACACTAACAATCTCCCACTTGCACTAGGGCCATGTACTGGCATATCGCAGACCTATCATCTCGAATAGCGTCTCGAACTGCATCTTAGGAATGGCCTTTGTGAATGGATCAGCAGTGTTATTCTCTGTATCTACTCTCTTCACCTCGATCTCCCGGCGATCTACGATCTCCCTGATCAGGTGATACCGCCTTAAGATGTGTCTGGACTTCTGATGGGACCTGGGTTCCTTCGCTAAAGCTATAGCGCCGTTGTTGTCGCAATACAGAGGTATCGGATCAACCTGGTAGGAACCACCTGAAGTTCTGTGAGGAACTTCTTCATCCAGACAGCTTATTTTGCGGCATCGCAAGCAGCTATGTACTCCGCTTCCATCATCGCGTCAGCAACGGTGTCCTGCTTGGAACTCTTCCAACAGACCGCCCCTCCATTGAGGGTAAAGACATAACCCGACATTGACTTGGAGTCATTCTTGTCACTCTGGAAGCTGGAGTCAGCAAAGGCCTCGATCTGGAGGTCCTTTTCTCCATACACCAAGAACATCTCCTTAGTCTTTCGCAGGTACTTGAGAATGTTCTTGTAGGGTTCCTAGGCACTCTTGTGAAGGTTCATAAGGCATCAAACATGCCCGGATTAAAATTTAGACGTGCCGAACAACCCAAAGCCGGGATCTTTGCTAGATTATTAGGGTTTAACATGCAAGAAGATAACTTTTATCTAAGTGTGAGGGATTACAACCTTTGAAGTCCGCTCCTTCACTTCACAAGCTCCGAGTAGAAGTTCCTTTGCCGCGATCCACGATCTCCCGGACTCATGAGAGGCTCCACGACTCGAACGATCCATGCTAGCTCGAAGTATTCCAAATCTCCGATGATCTACCTCGAAGTTGCAAAGACTCAAGCTTTCTCACTCAAAGAGATGAACACACTAATCGCATGGGCTAGATGAGATGAGGATGAGAGAGTAGTAATTTTTCTTTCCTTTTATATCATTTTCTCATATTTATTCATCACTTAAGGATTTTCTAGCAAGCTTTTAAAGAGAGAAGAAGATGATAATGGAAAAACAATAATCATATTAATCCATTTGTGATAAATAGAATAAAAGCTATATGATTGAATTGTAAACCATGGTCAAGGATGAGTGGATAGGATTTAGTAGAGAAATAACTAGAGTTAGGGTTTGGTTGAGTTAAAGAATGTGTCATCCATAATATCTTAAGAATGACAAAAGAAAAAGCTTCTAGAAGGTGCATGAAGCATCTAACCCAAATCAAACCCTAACCTTAATTAATCATCCTTAAACATGTTTAACAATTAATCATATCATGTCACAATAATATATATCACATATATATTATATATTTGCAACAAAAGAAAATAATACAATTAACATATATCGCATATATATCAATATATCATCCAGTGAGAAAATGAAACAATAAAGCGAGCCAATATTAGATAATGTAATAATATATCATATATATTATTATACATTAAATCATCGAATCAACACTTGATCCGACGATCCGGCTATTGCAGGGTTCCTAGGCACTCTAGTGAGGTCTCCCAAGCCATCAACCATGGCAATTTCAAAAATTATGGTGCCTACAAACCCTAAAGTACGGATCGTTTGCTAGATATCTAGGCGAACAAGAACTAGTTAACAGTTAACTAAAGAGATACGGAAATTACAACCTTTGTAGATCCGGATATCCACCTCCACGGCTCCGCAACGAGGTCATCTCCGCTGTCCAAATCAAATCCGGGCTCTAGAGTCGACTTCGTCGGAGAATGGGCAAGCTAGGTCGTCGATGTCCATGCCGAAGATGATCTACGTCGAGGCATCGATGAATCAAGCTCCACCTTCACCAAACCCTAAAATCTTGTGAAGGAAACACACTCTACTACTTGGCAAGAGGTAGAGGATGAAGAAATAGGAATTGGGTTAACTTTAGAATTGGATTTCTCACTCATATCCAACAATCACCATTGATGGACTTTGCTTTTCTTCACTTTAAGAATGAAGAAGAAGAAGAAAGATATTATGATAAGTTAATAGAAAATGAAAAGAAAATGAATTCTTATCATAATATTAACTAGAGTTAAGTGTAGAGAATGAATCATGGTTAGTGGGAATGGTTAGGGTTAAGGATGAGATAAGTATGGTTGACTTGAACAAAGCTTCATGAAGCTTCAACTAAAGAACAAAAGAAGCCACCATTCTTTTCTCATTTTCATTTATTCATTTATCAAAAATAAAAAGGATAAATAAAATAGATAAATGAATAACAAATAAGAAACCCTAAACTATTTCATTAACCAAGGTTTAATCTTTACACTTGAACCCTAGCATGACATGTATCATCAAACATGATACAAGCAAGTGCACAAAAGTATATCGCATATACAATGCGCACACCCGAGCGAGAAAATCCATCTTAAGTAAACCGATACTAGTTGATGCAAAGCAATATATCAAATATATAAATATGCATTAAATCATTAAATCAACATTTGATTCAATGATCCGGTCATGCGCACATAACCGACTGGTATCTAATATATCGGCTTATCGAATCAACGCTTGAATCGATAACTAGGTTATATCGCATACAACCTTTCGATATATTTATCGCGAGAATAGAATACGGTATCACATACACGCATTATTCTCGGTCCCGCACATATCTCATATGCGCTCCTATTTCGTTTCGCTTGACCCAGGAAACCTCTGTGTAGGACTCTAAAGACTCGTCAATACGCCGGCAGCGGATGATGATCATATCAAACATCCACAAGCCGCAAGCGGTCTGCTAAACGTAACGGCCACCCGGGTATTGAGCGATCTGAAGATCGACGAGCAAGCCCGCTCACACTCCTGTGAATCCGACCAGTAACACTACCGTACAGTCCGGTCTGATCGTCTGATATGTTGCATATCTCGCCTAGGGGTGGTAAACGTCAGACCCCAGTAGCTCGATAAGTCGTGTCGATATGAGGTCTATAACTGTTCGAGAAACTACTGGTAACACTTACCAGTAAATCTCAGCAACCCTGGCCAGGGATTTCCTGTTATAGCCAATCGAACACAGCGCAACATCAACTCCCATATACCGGGAGAGACGAATCCCCTCCTATCGCTCATTGCCTCCATGTGACTCGGGACTGTACCCAAAAACCACCGTTTTGCACGCCCTCTTGGACGTGGTAAGATGGAAATCAAAGCACAGTGGGAACCACACAAGACTCTATGACGATCTCGGGTCAACAGACTACTCTGTACCAGTGTCACCAGAGAACTGCCATCTGACGTGAGGTATAATACCATCTGGGAGTTCTCGGCGAGTCCGTCCAGTGTACCCAGTCTTTACTGAGCACCCGTATATCTCCTCTGATGTCAAACACCGATGGATATGGGATCATCCATCGCCCATCTGTATGGGTCGAGAAGGTACACGCTAGTCTACTCTGGTATATCGATGCCCCGTCTCGATACACCCTCGACTAGGGACTTTGAAGGATGTACTTATAAACTACCATGTCCCCACTAGTATGATCCGCATCACAGTCCAGGTAGTCAAGTACAGATCCTAAGGGCTTTACCAACATGTAACAGAGAGACAATCAGCATACACGTTAAGGTAAAGAGTAACCAGATAGCATACTATCATGTCGAGCAAGAAAGTCCTCCCTATATATGTCCCAGCATCCACTACAATATACATCCTATGTACAGTAATGGCCTCTAGGGCATACATATAACTAACAATCTCCCACTTGCACTAGGGCCATCTGTAGCAGTGGTTGCAGTATCTCATACTCAACCATCCCATGAAAGTCTCTCTCTGGGAACAGGCCTTTGTGAGTGGATCCGCTGTGTTGTCCTCTGAGTCTACTCTCCCAACCTCGATCACCCTGGAGATCAACCATCTCCATGATCAGGCGATGCTGCCTTAGAATAAGTCTGGATCACTGATGGGACCGGCGTTCCTTGGCATAAGCCACAACTCCATTGTCACACAATGGGAGGAACATAGTTCATCTCATGAACCTATATACACCCAAACAGCCTCTTTGGTAGCATCTTAAGTAGCGATGTATCCTGCCTTTATCGTCTAGTATGCCACGGTATATAGCTTGGAACTCTTCCAACATACCGTCCCTTTACTGAGGGTAAAGGCAATGCCTGCGACTGACATTCAGTCGTCTTTATCACACTGGAACCCTTCCAGCGATTCTCCCTAGGATCGGTTGATACCGTCTCACTACAACTAGTGAGAATCCTAACATCCAATTAAATCTATCTTATAGATCCAAAATCCAGGATTTAGTATGTATCACTTTAATCCTATATGGAGAATCATTATGATAAGCGGAGATTGATCGAGCGTAGCATAAGAAACTCCTTCCCTATCAAGAGTATGTCATCCACGTACTCTACGAGGATCGTCACCATACTCCCTACTACCTTTTTGTTTGTACAAGGTTCATCTACCATTTTGATGATGTCAAACTCTTTGACTACTTCATCAAAACAGACGTTCCAACTCCGCGATGCCTGCTTTATCTTATAAAGCATCTTGCACACGTTTCCGCTGCTCCCACTGTCTACGAAGCCCTCTGGCTGTGTACTTATAGACGCTCTCTTCTAAATCATCATCTAGAAAAGCAGTCAAGACACCCAACCACCAGATATCGCAGTCATGGTATGTAGCCGTGGCAAGTGGGATCTGGATGGACTTAAGCATAGCTACTTGAAAAGGTATCATCATGATCCACGCCTGGTCTTTGACGAAAACCTTTAACAAGTCTAGCTTTGAAAGTCTCAACTTTTCCATTTACACCAAGTAATCTTCTCAAGATATACTTGCTCCTGATGGGGATTTAACCCTTCAGATATAGCAACCAAAGTCCATACTTTGTTGGTGTATAAGGATTCCATCTCAGATCGCTAAGCATCCAGCCATTCTTACAGAGTCTTACTCTCGATGGCCAGCTCGAAACTAGTTGGGTCATCATCTCATGATGTAATCCTCGCTCCCACTGTCATAGAGAAACCGAAGTATCTCTCAGGTGGGTGAGGAACCCTACTAGATCGGCGGAGAGGCTGAGGTTCGTTGGAATCTACTGAATCCTTTGGCTCTATCAAATCATCTGCTGTAGTTTGTATAGCTGGAACATTTCCAGTTCTACATAACAGACCTTGCCTCGAGCTTGTCCGGATTTTGCTTTTAGACATAGGCCGGACAACCCTAAATCTTAACTAACTTAAGACATAGGCTCTTCCCTTTCTACATCACATATGAAATGGTAGGCAACTAATTTGATTCGAACCCTATTCAATAGGTATGCAGCTTCTCAAGTGCATAACACCCAAAAGGAAAAAGGTAACTCAGTATTACTCATCATAGAGCACACCTTATCACATAGGGTGTGATTGCTCCGCCCCGATATACCATCGTGCTATGGTGTATGCGGAGGAGTAATGCTGAGAGAGAATCTCATTCTCCTTTAGAATAATCCAGGAATTCCGTGCTCAAGTATTCTCCTCCTTGATCACATCAAAGGACATAATACTTATACCCGTATTTTGGTTCTCTACTTCTAACTTATATTCCGTGAATATCTCAAAAGGTTCGGACTTGTGTTTCAACAGGAACATAGGTCTGAATCTAAAGAGATCATCAGAGAACATAATGAAGTATAAAGAACCAGTCCTGGCATGTGTAGACAGGGGACCTACATACATCAACATGTATCATCCCAAGAGTTCACTAACTCTTTCTCTGTTTCCAGTAAACGGAGCTATGGTCATCTTATCTTTGTGACTTGACTGGCGAGTTTCACAAGATGTAAATTCAAACTGATTTAAATATGCATCTATATGTAACTCTAGCTAGTCGGGTCATATTGATCTGACCTAGTCTACAATGCCTCAAGTAGGATTCGTTCATTTCTGAACTCGTCCTCTTATGTGTGTTCTATATACTAAGAACTGTAGTTTGATTTAGAACATTAATGCTTTTAGATAACGTGCCTGAACCGATCAACTTTTGATATAGGAAATGTTCAAAACATTATCCAACAATACAAAATTTTATCGTTTCTTTACTAATAAAGAGACGGATATGATTTTGTATATCAGGTTCGGTATCTAATGACATTCGTTCAGAATCAATGTATTTGTAATACAGGGTGACAGTGACCAACAGACTTGGCTGCAACACTTGCCCCGTTTTCTGCCTCATGAAACTTATCACCCGTTCTCAGTTCTCTACCTATCTGTAGCCCTATGCAACAGATTACATATCTGGGATCCTGATCCGGTATCATATACCCAGGACGTAAAGGATACTGAGAAACAGTTCTGTATAATGAACACACCCGAAGATGATGCATCATCATGCACTCTCTTCGTTTGGGCGGCACGGGAAATCTGGTATTCCCCAATTTCCTGCTCTGTCTTATAACATTTATAAGTTGGAGCGGGACCAACGTTCCCCAGCTCAGTATAACAAGCGGGTTCGGTCAATAATCCGTATTATTATCTTGATTAAGGCGTGATATGGTCGCTACCTGGAGAGAGAGAGAAGAAAACACTCAGCGTGCGCTCTGTCAAGAATAGATTGGTTATTATTTTATCTAATCAGGATGGCTCCCACTGCTTTTTATCAAATCTTCCTTCAAACCCTAAAAGGAAAGACTAGCCGGGATTAATTACACACTACAAGTTCGCCAATCTTTCAGCCAGGCCAGTGTCGGTACTTTGAGGGAGGTCCCCCGTGCTTTCGCACGAACCTAATTAATGTAAACCTCGGTTTCCCAGAGGCGTAACCTCGTTAACACCTTTCTAGACACCTACTTGATCGGCTAATTGTAATGTATAAAACTCTCCCAGGAGTAACTCTTACTCGCAGCGGGTATCGGGATCCAACTATCTCATAGAAGGTATGCAATCTCATTGCAAATTTCAACACTTGAAATTCCCGATAATATTTTGCCCCTAACGTGCTATGACCTTGACGAAAGCCAACAAACCATAGCCCGCTAGTCAAGTTCAACCCGTACATTTCTTGATCGAATTAAACCCACCCGCACGACCCTTGACGAAAGCCAACAAAGCCGCACGACTACCCTAATCCAATCGCATCGTATGCTAGCAGATAAGCAGCATATAGCTACCGCACACTGCACCTTGACGAAAGCCAACAAATGCAGCACGAATACTATATACAACTTATCTGAAATGACGGAGGGCTACGACAGGTTTTTCTGAAAACCTATTGCGTAATGAACTTGATATCGTTGTAGGATCGAATGATTTTAAAAATGGAGTGTTTTTGAAGCTTTTCTAGTTTTGCTAAAGGAGTCACTCCCGGTGAAGGGATCGTCGGTCCTTTCCTCGTCGAATGAGGTGCGGGATATATCATATATATCACTGTGCAAAGCAAAACACTTAAAAGCAATCAAAAGACAAACCGAGTGTGTAGCATCTACCAGTTATTGCTAAAGGAGTCACTCCCGGTGAAGGGATCTCGGTCCTTTCCTCATCGAATAAGGTGCAGGATATATCGCATATACCGCTGTGCAAAGCAAGAACTGTAGCTACCTGTTTTATTTTGAAATTCGATTCTACAACATCTTAGGTTTCTTTTAATTTCATTAATCACATTAATGAAGTCCCATCATTTAAGTACCTAAACATCACAGATAGATATGACGTACACTTATGCCATCCGCATTCGCCTCGATGTCCCCTCGTGCACCGTTAGGTTAGGTAACTAACGGCAGAGCAGGGCAGGGCTAGCGCGGGTGTAAAACATAAGTAACGTCTATATAATATATCATATATACTATATACTATATCCATCACAGAAACATCACATGATCTCATCACAGATATCGCAGCAGAAGAATCATATGAAATATTGGATATACTAGGACGTCCGTGTTTTCAATACGAGCCAGTATAAAACACGGATTCCACGGTCGTGATGAATAGCCAAACCCACACCCCTAGACCCCTACGAGAGCGGCAAGCAACCCTACCAATTCTGGAGTTAGGAGACCCGGACTCGACTCCTCGAGTTGGTCTCCCATTGGACTCCAGAACCCGGTTACTTGTGCCCTCCTCCTTGGGTCTATCCTAGTGCGGAAAAGTAAATAATATACAACAGGTGACAACTCCCGCAACCTGGAAGCGCCCCAATAAAAGAATATTACATACAAGTTTTTACATGAATGAAAATGAAAAACACTCATCTCACATAAAAAACCCCGGCTATTCAAACACGACGATCCAATATAACATATCCAGCAACACATAACATCACATGTCATCAACGTAAGTAAATATGCGCATCCCAATTGTCGTTGACATATAGCAACGAAACCGGCGATATCACATATTACACTTACGGTCACAGAAAAGAAAGTGTAAAACTACAACAGTTGGAATCCGCAACCTCCTCAGACATCGCATGCCTGACCAAATGAACTACTTAGACATCGCATGCCTAACAATTATAAACCCCGCATTTTAGTCTCAAAATCGAAAACTCTTTTCAATACCAAGTCGGGTAATTCAACAAGATTCCCGACATCCTGATCGAATGCTCGTCGCAAACTTCAGTAGACGGCTGCACCCCCGATACCGTCGACGAAGTGCACCAAGGCGGAACACCGCTACCGCGAGCACCCGGACGGATGCTTTCGGCGACGGGGTTCTCCTACAGTCACTTGGTCGGGGCTATGGAGTGAAGCTGTCTATTAAGTTTACCCGGCGAGTATCCGCGTACGCTACGTGATTGCGACGGACTTTTGATCACATCAAAATTCCGTGGCAACCGATCAAGTGAGACTAAACTGCTATGTTTATAACATTCATTTAGTTATCATATAACTACTTGTGAATTCCAATTATTGTATCCCATTCCAGATAAACAGAAAATGTTAAACTTTCCGATCGAACAATCGAACACCCAAGTTTTCCCGAAACTGATCAACACATGAAACAAGTCTAACAACATTCCGTTCGTACCTCAGTACCAACGATCCAGCCGTAGAAGGGTCAAGCCAACGCCTCACATGTGGCACGCCGTACTGCCCCAAACCCGAAGGTTCAAAGGGCAGTTCAAGACGGTCACATAATCGAGTTAAGGTTTGTGTCTTCTAGAGGGACCATCGCGTTACTTACACTACTTAGAACGTCGATAAACTACGGAAAAATCCAACACTTGGAAATTTCCCGACAGGGGAAAAGTTGGGTATTTATATCCGGTCGAACTTTTTAACATATTCTAAAATTTATCCGGAAAGCCACACAGACAAAATTTGATATCCCGATCGAAATTCCGAATCCCCAAATCAACTCAGAAAAATCAACTCTTGAAAATATATTAAAAATATCCAGGAATACCAGAACAGTACCATAGGAATTACTGTAGAAAAGAAGCTGCGCAAAACGACAAAATGGCCGCGCTTGCGCCGCACGAGCCAGGCTCGTGCCGCGGAAGCGCGGCGCACTGTTGGAGTTAGGCAGCCGAATTTCACAGAATTTCTTATAATTGCCTGCTGATTTTTTTGAACATTTTTAATATTGAAAAATCCCTGTTTTTAAAAATTGTACAGAGAGCAATTTTGTTTTGGAGTTACGGGTTCGTTCGGACTTCAATTTCCGTCTGGACTTCGCCTAAGGCTCTAGCTAGGCTCTGATACCACTGCAGGGTTCCTAGGCACTCTAGTGAGGTCTCCCAAGCCATCAACCATGGCAATTTCAAAAATTATGGTGCCTACAAACCCTAAAGTACGGATCGTTTGCTAGATATCTAGGCGAACAAGAACTAGTTAACAGTTAACTAAAGAGATACGGAAATTACAACCTTTGTAGATCCGGATATCCACCTCCACGGCTCCGCAACGAGGTCATCTCCGCTGTCCAAATCAAATCCGGGCTCTAGAGTCGACTTCGTCGGAGAATGGGCAAGCTAGGTCGTCGATGTCCATGCCGAAGATGATCTACGTCGAGGCATCGATGAATCAAGCTCCACCTTCACCAAACCCTAAAATCTTGTGAAGGAAACACACTCTACTACTTGGCAAGAGGTAGAGGATGAAGAAATAGGAATTGGGTTAACTTTAGAATTGGATTTCTCACTCATATCCAACAATCACCATTGATGGACTTTGCTTTTCTTCACTTTAAGAATGAAGAAGAAGAAGAAAGATATTATGATAAGTTAATAGAAAATGAAAAGAAAATGAATTCTTATCATAATATTAACTAGAGTTAAGTGTAGAGAATGAATCATGGTTAGTGGGAATGGTTAGGGTTAAGGATGAGATAAGTATGGTTGACTTGAACAAAGCTTCATGAAGCTTCAACTAAAGAACAAAAGAAGCCACCATTCTTTTCTCATTTTCATTTATTCATTTATCAAAAATAAAAAGGATAAATAAAATAGATAAATGAATAACAAATAAGAAACCCTAAACTATTTCATTAACCAAGGTTTAATCTTTACACTTGAACCCTAGCATGACATGTATCATCAAACATGATACAAGCAAGTGCACAAAAGTATATCGCATATACAATGCGCACACCCGAGCGAGAAAATCCATCTTAAGTAAACCGATACTAGTTGATGCAAAGCAATATATCAAATATATAAATATGCATTAAATCATTAAATCAACATTTGATTCAATGATCCGGTCATGCGCACATAACCGACTGGTATCTAATATATCGGCTTATCGAATCAACGCTTGAATCGATAACTAGGTTATATCGCATACAACCTTTCGATATATTTATCGCGAGAATAGAATACGGTATCACATACACGCATTATTCTCGGTCCCGCACATAGCTCATATGCGCTCCTATTTCGTTTCGCTTGACCCAGGAAACCTCTGTGTAGGACTCTAAAGACTCGTCAATACGCCGGCAGCGGATGATGATCATATCAAACATCCACAAGCCGCAAGCGGTCTGCTAAACGTAACGGCCACCCGGGTATTGAGCGATCTGAAGATCGACGAGCAAGCCCGCTCACACTCCAGTGAATCCGACCAGTAACACTACCGTACAGTCCGGTCTGATCGTCTGATATGTTGCATATCTCGCCTAGGGGTGGTAAACGTCAGACCCCAGTAGCTCGATAAGTCGTGTCGATATGAGGTCTATAACTGTTCGAGAAACTACTGGTAACACTTACCAGTAAATCTCAGCAACCCTGGCCAGGGATTTCCTGTTATAGCCAATCGAACACAGCGCAACATCAACTCCCATATACCGGGAGAGACGAATCCCCTCCTATCGCTCATTGCCTCCATGTGACTCGGGACTGTACCCAAAAACCACCGTTTTGCACGCCCTCTTGGACGTGGTAAGATGGAAATCAAAGCACAGTGGGAACCACACAAGACTCTATGACGATCTCGGGTCAACAGACTACTCTGTACCAGTGTCACCAGAGAACTGCCATCTGACGTGAGGTATAATACCATCTGGGAGTTCTCGGCGAGTCCGTCCAGTGTACCCAGTCTTTACTGAGCACCCGTATATCTCCTCTGATGTCAAACACCGATGGATATGGGATCATCCATCGCCCATCTGTATGGGTCGAGAAGGTACACGCTAGTCTACTCTGGTATATCGATGCCCCGTCTCGATACACCCTCGACTAGGGACTTTGAAGGATGTACTTATAGACTACCATGTCCCCACTAGTATGATCCGCATCACAGTCCAGGTAGTCAAGTACAGATCCTAAGGGCTTTACCAACATGTAACAGAGAGACAATCAGCATACACGTTAAGGTAAAGAGTAACCAGATAGCATACTATCATGTCGAGCAAGAAAGTCCTCCCTATATATGTCCCAGCATCCACTACAATATACATCCTATGTACAGTAATGGCCTCTAGGGCATACATATAACTAACAGCTATATCGAATATTACCGACTAATATATCATGTACCGATTCATCGAATCAACACTTGATCCGATGTCCCGGTTCATTACTAAATATCGCGAGAATATAATACGGTATCCCATATCGCATTATTCTCGTTCCTGCGCATATCACATATGTGCCACTACTCCGTTTCGCCTGAGCCAAGAAACCTCTGTGTAGGACTCTAAAGAATCGTCAATAGGCCGGTAGCAGGTGATGATCATATCAAACACCCACAAGCTGCAAGCGGTCAGCTAAACGTAACAGCCACCCAGGTATTGAGCGATCAGAAGATCAACAAGCTAGCCTGTGCGTTCTCCTGTGAATCCAACCAGTAACACTTCCGTACAGTCCGGTCTGTTCGTCTGATATGTCGCATATCAAGTCTAGGGGTGGTATACGTCAGACCCCAGTAACCGATAAGTCGTGTCGATGTGTGGCTCATAACGGGTCGAGAAACTACTAGTAACACTTACCAGTAAATCTCTATATCAGCCCTGGCCAGGGACTTCCAGTTATAGCCAATCGAACACAGCACAACATCAACTCCCTATACCGGGAGAGACGAATCCCCTCCTATCGCTCATTGCCTCCATGTGATTCGGGACTGTACCCAAAAGCCACCGTTTTGCACGCCCTCTTGGACGTGGTAAGGTGGAAATCAAAGCACAGTGGGAATCACACAAGACTCTATGACGATCTCGGGTCTACAGACTACCCTGTACCAGTGTCACCGGAGAACTGCCATCTGACGTGTGGTATAACACCATCTGGGAGTTCTCGGCGAGTCCGTCCAGTGTACCCAGTCTCCACTGAGCACCCGTACACCATCTCTGATGTCTAACACCGATGGATATGGGATCATCCATCGCCCATCATATGGGTCAAGATGCGAATACGCTAGTCTACTCTGGTGTATCGATGCCCTGTCTCGATATACCCTCGACTAGGAACAGTTATAGGATGTACTCATCGACTACTGCGGCCCCACTAGTATGATCTCATCATAGTCCCAGTAGTCGAGTACAGATCCTAAGGGCTTTATCAACATGTGAGAGTAAAACAGTAAACCAATACAAGTCAACATGTTAAGATAAAGTGAAACCAAATAGCATACTATCATGACGAGCAAGAAAGTCATCTCTATATATATCCAAGCATCCATTATAATATACATCATATGTACAACAATGGCCTCTAGGGCATATACATAACTAACAGTTCTTTACTGTTATCCAGTGCTTCTCCCCTGGGTTTGCTTGATACCGGCTTACAACGCTCAATGCGTACGCTACTGTAAGTCAATGTACAACACCCCACGACTTGCGGGGAGGCGGAATAATGAAAAACGATCTTGTTCTATGCATAAACATCGACTAACCGAGAATCTTTGCTAAACTATAACTAACAAGAAACATATAAGTTGTGAACTACTATGATAAGTGATTATACCTAATGAACCATGTCCTTCTCCTTTTCGTTATCCATGTCCTTCTCGGCCTCTTCCACGTAATAGATGATCCACCCGAGAGCTATACTCCAAGCTTCACCTCTAACTTGAGGTAACTAGGTTTCTTAAATTGGTAATCTAAGTAACCTAGGTGATATAGAGAAGTGTTATGGATTAAACATTCTTTTCTAATCCTTGGTCTCAACACATGAGAGGGGAGGATTAGGGTTTGAAGAGAAAGAGCTTGAGGAGAGAGAAGGTGAGCAAGAGAATGAGAAGAGATAATGAACTCATTTGAATATATATGAAGCATAATGTTTTATGAAATAAATAAATTAAATCATTTAACAACCATGCTTCATTCATTCATATGAGTGATTCATCTCATGAGTCATTAGATCAATAAATGATGCATTAACTCCATGGATGAATCACACAAATGAGTTATTAACACAATAAATGCAAATGCCACCTTAACCCTCAAGTCACCATCCATCTAGAAGCTTCTCACGAAATTACGAGAACGCCCCTCCTATCCGTGAAAACACGGAAAAAGTTTAGACTGTATAAATCCAATAACCCGATACTAGAATCTGGCTTAAACCAAAGCCGGCTAGTAAAAACTGTCCGAATGTCGTACGTGCATAAATACACGTATGCGTCCGAACCCTTGTCGTAAAACCATACGACCTCTATATCGTTTCGCCTGGAGTAGGGAAACTCTTTGTGTGGGACTCTAAAGACTCGACTACTACGCTGGCAGTGGGTTTAACCACAGACCGCAAGCGGCACTAGCTGTACGTAACGGTCCCCAGGTAGATGTCGATAAGAAGGCCTATGAGAAAACCCATCCGAACTCCTACTAAGCCTGATGTGACAATCTCCGTACAGTCCGGTCAGTTCGTCTAAGACTATCGCTTATCGGGCCTAGGGACGGCAAGCGTCAGTCCCCTAATTGCGGTATAAGTCGTGTCGGAGCGTAGCCCATTACACCCTGAGAA
This sequence comes from Agapanthus africanus, assembly GCA_030015575.1. Taxonomy (NCBI): domain Eukaryota; kingdom Viridiplantae; phylum Streptophyta; class Magnoliopsida; order Asparagales; family Amaryllidaceae; genus Agapanthus; species Agapanthus africanus. The sequence continues at coordinate 246,038,799 of CM057350.1, forward strand.
ACAACTAGAACCTTCCAATAAATCTTGCTTTCCCTGGCCAGGGACTTTGCGTAATGGCTCTCTGACACAGCGCGATATGAACTCCCAATACTGGGAGAGATGAATCCTGTCTAACCGCCATTGCCTCCAAGTGCTCGGGACTGCACCCAACTGCTACCTGTTTGCATGACTCCTTTGAGCCGTGGTAGGGTAGCAATCTAAGAACAGTAGGACACACTCGAGGCGAAGTAGCTGTGTCAAGTCTGCGGACTATGCTGTACTCATGTCACTTGGGAATTGTTAACTGACGACGGGTATAATACCAACCAACAGTTCCCCGTGAGTCCTGTCCAGTGTACCCGTAACCCAACTAGCACCTGCATACTATCTCCAGTATGACGTACCGACGGCTGTGGGACAGACCATCTCCCCAACTGGGATGAGAAGCGTACGCACTAGTCTACTCCGAAGTATCGATGCCCTGTCTCGATAATCCTACGACTAGGGACCTGAAAAAGGATATGCTTGTAGACTACCCACCCCCCACTAGTGTGACTGCCATCACAACGCTGGTAGTCAAGAAAGATCCTAATAGCTCTATCAATACGTATACTCACATATTAAGATAGATAAAACCACGTAGCATACTACCATGTTTAGCAAGACTGTTATATAACTGTGAATATCCCAAGCTTCCATTAAGTAATATACAAGCTAGTATGATACAATAATGGACCCTAGGGCATATACACTAACAGCTACATCTGGTCTGATGCATAACATCGCATACATTATAGAGCCTACAGCGAAGCATAGGGTATAATCGACATGCGAGCCCTTTCTAAATCAGTCTTGGGAGACATATCTTTGGAAAGGGCGATTCCGTGACAAGCCGGTAAGTTACCGCGCTTAGAATCTTCCATAATGAATCTTTTCAATATGGTGTCTATGTACCTGGACTGCAAAAGTCCCAACATCCTCCTTGATCTATCACGATAGATCTGGATCCCCTGAATGTAGGAAGCATCACCCAGGTCCATCATGGAGAACTTCTTTGACAAGAATCTTTTGATTGACTGTAGCATAGGAATATCATTTCATATTAAGAGAATGTCATCCACGTACAAGACGATGAATACTGCAGCTCTCCCTATAATCTTACTATATATGCATGGTTCATCTGGATTCTTGATAAAGTCGAATTGTATGACAGTATCATCAAAACAGATGTTCCAACTCCGTGATGCCTGCTTTAGTTCATAATTGGACTTAAGCAACTTGCAAACTTTACCGCTGCTCCCACTCTGAATGAATCCCTCTGGCTGATCTATATAGACGCACTGTTCCAAATTACCATTTAGAAGCCGTCTTTACGTCTATCTGCCAGATCTCATAATCGTGGAAGGTAGCAATGGCAAGAAGGACCCGAATGGATTTGAGAATAGCCACTGGAGAAATGGTTTCGTCATAGTCCAAACCAGGTCTTTGACGAAAACCCTTTGCAACAAGTCTAGCCTTATAGGTTTCAACCTGTCCATCTACACCAATCTTCTTTCTGAAGATCCATTTGCATCCTATGGATTTTACTGCATCTGTAGCATTGTCCAAAGTCCATACTTTGTTAGTGTACATGGACTCCATTTCGGTCCGCATTGCATCCAGCCATTTTACCGAGTCGCCACTCTGAATGGCTTGCTGGAGGCTGGTAGGGTCATCGTTGTCAATGATGCAATACTCTTGATCCCCGTCTATGAGAAAACCGTAGTATCTCTTGGGCGGATGAAACTTCCTGCTACTTCTGCGGATAGGCGCTGGGATGTCCCTTTCTTTTGAAACTTCTGGTTCTACCATATTTTCAGTAACAGCTTGTGGTCTTGGAATTTCTTCAATTTCTATTGCGCTCCCACTCTTTTGATTTTCTAAAAATTCAGCTTCCAAGAAGTGAGCATGACGAGAAACAAATACCTTTTGTTCCTCTGCGTAATAGAAATAATACCCCTTGGAGTTCTTTGGATATCCCACAAATTTACACTGTACTGAGCGTGCCTCGAGCTTCTCCACATGCTGCATTTTAACAAAAGCTTGACATCCCTATGTCTTCAAGTACCGAAGATAGGGTTTCTTCCCACTCCACATCTGATATGGTGTGGTAGGCACAGTCTTGGTTGGAACCTTGTTCAAAAGATATGTAGCTGATTCTAGTGCATAACACCACAAAGATCACGGTAACTCAGCCTTACTCATCATGGAACGAACCATATCCAATAGGGTTCGATCCCGCCTTTCCGATACACCATTGTGTTATGGTGTGTATGGAAGAGTAAGCTGAGAGAGAATTCCATTCTCTTTTAAGTATCCCAGGAACTCGGCACTTATGTATTCACCACCTCGATCAGATCTCAATGTCTTGATACTTTTGCCTGTTTGATTTTCCACTTCATTCTTGTATTCCCGGAATTTCTTAAAGGCTTTGGATTTATGCTTCATCAAGAAAATATGTCCATACCTAGAGAAATCATCCGTAAAAGTAATGAAGTAGGAATGACCACCACTTGCATGTGTAGATATTGGACCGCACACGTCACTGTGTACGAGTCCCAAGAGCTCGCTCGCTCTTACTCCGTGTCCAGTAAACGGAGTCTTTGTCATCTTTCCCATGAGACAAGATTTACAAGTAGTATAAGATTGATATTCAAACGGATTCAAATATCCTTCTCTATGTAACTTAGTCACCCGTGTTTCATTGATGTGACCTAGTCTACAATGCCATAAGAAAGCCTGATTTACTTCCGATGACTTTCTTTTAAGTGTGTTCTATACATTGAAAACCTGAGCTTGATTTAATACGTATATACCGTTATCTAATGTACCGGACCCAATCAGAACTTGATTTAGGTGGATATTTACCGCATCGCTTACGAAGGTAAAATCATATCCCTTTCTAGAAAGTGAGGATACTGATATGATATTAAAAGTCAAACTATGTACATACAAACAGTTACGTAGAATCAATATCTGCCCAATTGTCAGTCCTAGGTGATATTCCCCATGGATTCAGTGTTCATGCTCATTCCGTTCACAACTCTGAGAGACATATCACCTACCCTGATAACTCTACGGTTTCTCAAAGCATGTAACGAGTTACAGATATGAGATCCTGATCCGGTATCTAGTACCCAAGAAGTAGAGTTAATTGACAGACAGTTCTCAATTATAAAAAAACACGAGGCCGAAGCCACAACATGTTTCGAATCTTGGCTACTGGCTTCCAAAACCCTGCAATCTTTCTGCCAATGCCCCTTCCCATAACAATAAGAACATCCCTCCTTCCCTACACCCAGTCCCGAAACTTTTGCTCATCCCTTTCCTTCTACTTCACTGACACCGTATATCGGTTTTGTGGAGGTTTTCTTCTTTTCACCCTTTGCTTTCGCCCTGGATGCAGAAGAAGAAGGTCTCCCATTAAGCAGAGTGGGCGTCTCCCTGGTTTCTTTCATGGTGTAAGTAGTGGGTAGGGGCTATGGAAATAAGTCAGCATATGACCTGTTTCCCAACGTGGTCTCCAGGTCCGTGAGCTTATCAATATAGCTAGTCATCGTAAGGACGCTGTCCCTTACAGATGACCCGATAGCCAACCTCGCTTGAAGCAATTCGTTCGAGGTCTCATATCTTGCGATACGAGATTACTCCCCATATAATGCTTTGTTATGAAGGAAGATGGAAACTAAGTCCATCTTCTCGTGCTGCTTCTGGTATACACCATCAACTGAAGCCAACACGAGGCACATGGCATTCGCACTGTCCTTTTCCCTAGTCTGACGGATATCCATATCCGCGACAGTAGAAACTGGACCTGGGACGACGGGGGCTTGAGTAGTAATATGGTGGTCCAACTTGTCATAGGCAATGGACATCTGGACAGACCTTTGCCAGTTATTAAAGTCAGATTCAGTCAACTTGTTATCTAGTTGTAACCTAGTCATGGTCACAGGGTCGCTGCAGTTAAGAGAGAGAAGAAAACACTTTAGCATGATGCTCTTGCAAGTTTAGATTGGTTTTTAGTTTATCTAAACAGGATGGCTCCCACTGTTTCTCGAATCCTTTTTCAAACCATAAAAGAAGAATTAGTCATGGCTGATCTCACCATACAATACTTGCTTAACCGTTCAGCTAGGCTAGTGTTGGTACTTTGAGGGTGGTTTTACGATACGTTCACGAAGTTCCTTAATTAAATAAACTCTTTTCCCTGGAGGCATAGCCCCGCTAACAATGTTCTAGACACCTACTTGGTTTATAGCATTGATCGTTAAGTGACGAATCTCCTGATGAGTAGCATATACCCACAGTAGGATCGGGATCCAAATATCATCTTGTGATAATGCTGAAGGAATCTTACCAACATTATCAAACTCCAAATGGTATGCAACACTAGCAAGTTTCAGTTTCTTTAGAAACCCCCGATATGGATTTTTGCCCCATGCTCATATGACCTTAACGAAGGCCAACAAATCATAAGTCACATGTCAAGTTATTCCCATCATTATCCTTGTTAATTTGAACCCACCCGTACATACCCTTGACGAAGGCCAACAAAGTAATAGGACTGTCCCAAACCAATGCATCTATCTATGCTACATATGAATACCCCAGCAGCTACCAAACACTATGCCTTGTCGAAGGCCAACAAACATAGCTTGAATACTACTGACCATCCATATGAAATGACGGAGGGATACGACTGGTTTTGGCGAAACCGTGAATGTAGTGAACTTGATATAATCGAAGAATCCTGATAGCTTTTTAAAAGGAGTGGTTAAAGCTCCGCAATTAAAAAATCTGCTTTTTTAAAATAACCGAGTGGTTTCTTTTAAATTTGTTCCAACGATTCATCTTTGGTTTGTTTTTCTTTGCATTAAAATAATGTGTCCCGTCATTTATCCTATCATTGCATAAAACAACGAAAATACAACATCAGCTTATGCCATCTGCATTCGCCACTAGGTTCCATCATTCACCCGTTAGGTTACTTAACTAACGACACAGCGGGGGCTAGGCTAGCACGGATGCAAAACATAAGACACTCCTACTTGATATCATATATAGATATTGTACATTCGTCAAACGCAATAATTGTGTCACGACCCGAAAATACGGAACATGACCGGCACCTAAACTACGAACGTCTCGAAGCGTACGTAATCTAAGAAAACCCAGAAATCCAAACCAAGAAAAGATGTAGAGTGCAGGAAAAACCAACTTAAAGCAAGTAGTTTCAATAGCATAAGCCGAATTATGCGGTTTTTAAAAACATCCAAAAATTTCCTGAAAATTTCGGCAGAGTCTCCTTTGTAAATACTTGCCCCCAAACGGGATACAACATGAATAGTATACGAAATCAATAAAAAGGCATCCCCAAGCGGAAGCTAGCTCTTCGTCAATTGACGGCCACAACCACACAAGCAATATAATATACAACGCCAACGGCGAGGATCAAAATTCAAAAGGAAACTCAAAACCACAAGAAAATCACAGAAATATAACGCGCGGCTCTAAGGTCGAAGGAATAACATCATTGGTCTCTATCTCAAAATAAATACATGTTTGGTTGATGGAACTTCTAGATACAACAGAATAATAATATACAAGATATAAAATGGGGGTACGATACAAGTAAACCCACCTACTAGCAAATCACCCGAAGGAAACTATGCCCGCAAGCCATAAAGAAACCTGTACGGCAAATCTGCAAGAAACTGGGGCACAACGGGGGTGAGTTGCCAACTCGTGAATAGAAAAACATCTACGCACAGAAATCGCATAAATAACGCAACCTAGGTCAATGATCATAATATATCCTCAAATATATGAATAACATGCAGCCTATAACAATGGCTAGGGTAATGTCTAACCCGAGTGTGATCTCATGTGCCCGTGTCAGTGCCTCAGGCAGCAATATATCATATGAATAAGGTATGAATGCATGAAAATAGAATACATGTAAATGAAGAACTGTTTTCATAATTTAGTGAGATTTTCTTTGTATTTTTAAAATGAGGCATCATAATGAAATCAGCATAAAACAATGCCTAGCATCGGCATAAAACTTAATCCCAATATCTCGATATCTCTGTATCACAGTCTCTGTACCTCAATATCTCGAAATCTCAATGTCTCAATCACAATATCTAGGGCGCCGTCAGTCCAGACCGGCCCCTACCATCCATCTCAAGACCACGACGGTATCCTCCGGATATCCGACGCATCGGGTAAAATCACCGGTTGGTAGTGCTCCCCTGCCAGGCTCACATCGTCATCATCACGCGCTTCTTGCCCCGGGGTACCTTACCGGGTCCACCATGTACCCGAAACGGTTCATCCGTCTCCTCGAATCGGGTCTCGAAATCCATCAGCAAACTCATGGTGGACGACTCATACATCATGGGGAAAACCGCACTTTTATTTAAAAAGAGAGAAATCAGTTTATATATGTTTTGCGGTTTTCCTCCAAATCCAGAAAATATCATGGAAATCCGAATCATCAATAGCATGTAGAACCATGAATATAAGCATGAGAATGAATAACAGTATGCATGAAGCGACAAGTAATAACTACAATATCTAAGCTGGCATATAAGGTATGTACACTAATATTATGTCAAACTACTGGCTATCAAGCTAAGTTAAGCAACAATATTTTCTAAGGTGTACGTGACATGGCAATTACCGATGAAGATGTGTGTGAGCCGGCAAGTAAGTATATGTGGTACATACGCATCATCGGTAATGGTGCCGGTGTCCTAACAGCATAATGTCAACAATACAATATGAAATAACAATGTAAATATGCGATGCGGAGCGAGCAACCAAAATGAGCGGGAGCTAAAAATTAAACAATGGTGCCATTTGAAATAACACGAACCGCGGGGTTTTGAAAATAGGGCTACGGTGGTTTTTAAGAAAGGATACGTCTTTTGAAATATCCGTAGATCCCTTGACCGGTCTTTTAAAATACCCACGATCCGCTAGTTTTGAAATAGGTAGGAGTCTAATCTAATCTAACAACTATACTAAACTATACGGCTGAACTAACAACGTGAACTACAGGTAAGGAAACCGCCTATCATCTGAGTCGATACATATACATACCTGTATATATACAGTTGGTGATCCCACCTCAATAATATCATCTCCGATACCATATCTATAAGCAGGCATCCCAAGTCAAGAGTGCGGATCAATCATCAATATAGCTCGTACGTAAATCCGTCGTACGGCATCCCAACTCTGGGTACGGGTCAATATCACATTCATCATACTATTCACCTGGTATCCTCTTTATCAAACATCATGATCGGGGTACTGATTTACATCTAGTACAATACTGATACCGCCTAAGTATGCATGCACGCGTGTGAAACACTACGTCAAGACCCGTTACAACGTCATGTCGTATCTCAAATACGAACCCTGCTATATCACCGATCTCATGGCCTTAAATCAAATCTCATCGACTCATCTTAAATCCCAAGTACTATCCTCATTATCCATGCATGTGTATATGAATGTACATATGCATAGTCCCATACCCACGCATATATACATATATACACATCCCAATCGGTGCACAAGAAAGTAATGTATGCAAGTCTGTGTGTGCGTATGTGGTATAACAACTACTCTATGGTTTCGCAACTAACCCAAAGCTAATCCAGGAACACATAAACATAACATGGATACACATTCTCGTATCATAAAACACCTATATAAACATATATATATAGGCTACACTACGGACTGCGGGGGTGCTATACGCCATCCACCCGACTTCTCCCCGTAGATATAAATCTACTCACCTGGTCCTCGCTCGCCGATGCCGACGTCGCCATGCGCTTGCTTGTCATCTTGAAGTCCACATGGGGGTACCTATATATCACAACGCATCATATCGCATTAAAATCTGACTCATGACCAAAACGACACACGAATCCCACATAAGTCAAAACCTATGGTTGCTTTCACAAATCAACCCAAAAACCCTCGACGTCGGTGTACAAACTCCAGACCATCGAGAAAAACCCAAATACACTCATTTGCACATTCACGAACACTAATTTTAATATAAAATAGGTTAAAACTCACAAAAACCCCAATTTCACTTAAAAGTCAATTTTCCGAAAAATCTAGCAAGCACAATTCGCCGTTTTTGTACAAAACATGATGTTTAAATGAATGTAGCGGCCAATATACTTATTAAATATCTTAAATAAGTCATATAAAACATTTCCATAATTTACTCTCATCAATTTCATTAAACCCAAAAACCTAGTTTGCAACAATTAAGTAATTTGGACAATTTACATATAACAATTTGCAATTTAACACCAAAACTAGGTTTTACACATTTTAAGATGTCAAACTATACATTTCAACCTTGATGATATAATAAAAACCCTAATTTAAAAATACAACCCTCACTAGATTTTTAATTTTATCAAATGCAATAATAAAGACCTAGTAAGCAAAATAGCTTAAATTGGACGATTAAAAAGTGGCAATTTGTAATATAGCAACTAGCCTAGATTTGTACATGTCGTAACATATTAATCTACCCACCACAACCATAAACCCATGATAGAAACCCTAATTTACATTCAAACACATTCACACAATTTCAATCTTGAAATTGGAATCACATAATTAGCTAATTAAACTAATTAAAAGTAGCTTATCAAAATCTAAACACTTGGGTTAGGATTATACCTCCAAACCATAAGATCAAACTTAAGATCTAGCCTCCCAAAATGCTCTCTTTTCACAAAGATCCATGCTTGAAATGCTAAGGAATAATGGGTAAGTGTTGGATTTGGATTTAGATTGAATTTGTATCGATTTTGAAGTGATTTTGTGGAATTTTTTGATGCAAATTGAGTGGGATTTGGGGGAGGGCTGTTGCTGTTGGGAGAAGGGGGGCTCAGCCATGCAATGGGTGAAGGAGAGAAAGTGAGGTGAGGGAGTGGTGGTCAAGTCAAAGGAAACCATACCTCATTGACTTCAACCCTTCATTCTTTATTCCATCATATAATATTTTTATTTGATGAGGTGACGAAAAAAGAAATTGAGGGAGAGGGGGCTGTTGGGGTTCGGCCAAGTGCTGGAAAAGTGAGTGAGTGTGTGAGAAAAGAGTGGTAACCTTACCCCATACTCACATTAACCTTAACTCTTTAATTATATCATATTTGTATTATTTAAGCCCCTTTTTTCAATAATTTCTAAACCGTTTTGGCAAACGATTTCATTTCAGAAACCATATGATAAATTTTATTTAATGAGTCATGATGCACAAAATTTGTTTCAACTCATTCCAATTTGTAATTTTCCCTAATTAAATGTATTAGTGACGGCTTAAAATAATAATAAAATAATTTTTTTCAGAAAAATTGAAATTTCACCAGTGGCTCAATAAACACCAAATACTAGCAATTACATAGCTAGAATATGTATATTTAATTTTTATAATAAGATATTTGTATTTTGACCTTTTTACAGAAACCCCCCTTATTTTACCGTTTCTTCGAAATTTCACCGAAACGATTTTCAAAACGTTACAAATAGGCATTCGAGATCACAGATGAACATATTGGATATACTAGGAATCCGCGTTGCATTCGAGCCTGCAACAAAATACGGATTACACGGTCATGATGAATAGCCAAACCCCACCCTAGACCCCTACGGGTGCGGCAAACTACCCGCCTAGTACCAGAAGTGAAACAGTCTCCCTCAACGACGTGAGTAGGAAATTAAACACTTCAAACTACCAGATAGTTTGTGCACCCCATCTTGGGTCTATCCTAGGAGCATAAAACAGTAAATGAACTAATACAACGGTGGCTACAACCTCAACCCGGATGTGCCCCGCAAAAGAATATTCCAACATATTACGATTTACATCGAATGAAAGATAAAAACTCTCATCTCACATCCCCGGCTATTCATCCACGACAATCCAATGATGTTCATATCTACAAACCAATATCCATTACAAAAATGTGCAACCCCCAACTAACCGACATACTAGCAATTAGCGGAGGTTTACGAACACATCAAAAACCCGATTAGCAAATAATTTAGAATTTCGATCGATAACCTTATTGTTAGTTATGTATATGCCCTAGAGGCCATTGTTGTACATATGATGTATATTATGATGGTTGCTTGGATATATACAGAGAGGACTTTCTTGCTCGTCATGATAGTATGCTATTTGTTTTCACTTTATCTTAACATGTTGACTTGAATTGGTTTACTGTCTTACTCTCACATGTTGATAAAGCCCTTAGGATCTGTACTCGACTACCGGGACTATGATGAGATCATACTAGTGGGGCCATAGTAGTCGATGAGTACATCCTATAACTGTTCCTAGTCGAGGGTATATTGAGATAGGGCATCGATACACAAGAGTAGACTAGCGTATACGCATCTTGACCTATATGATGGGCGATGGATGATCCCATATCCATCGGTGTTTGACATCAGAGATGGTGTAGGTTGCTCTGTAGAGACTGGATACACTGGACGGACTCGCCGAGAACTCCTAGATGGTGATATACCACACGTCAGATGGCAGTTCTCCGGTGACACTGGTACAGGGTAGTCTGTAGACCCGAGATCATCATAGAGTCTTGTGTGATTCCCACTGTGCTTTGATTTTCACCTTACCACGTCCAAGAGGGCGTGCAAAACGGTGGCTTTTGGGTACAGTCCCGAATCACATGGAGGCAATGAGCGATAGGAGGGGATTCGTCTCTCCCGGTATAGGGAGTTGATGTTGTGCTGTGTTCGATTGGCTATAACTGGAAGTCCCTGGCCACGGCTGATATAGAGATATACTGGTAAGTGTTACCAGTAGTTTCTCAACCTGTTATGAGCCTCACATCGACACGACTTATCGGTTACTGGGGTCTGACGTATACCATCCCTAGACTTGATATGCGACATATCAGACAAACAGACCGGACTGTACGGGAGTGTTACTGACTGGATTCACAGGAGAACGGACAGGCTAGCTTGTTGATCTTCTGATCGCTTAATACCTGGGTGGCTGTTACGTTTAGCTGACCGCTTGGAGCTTGTGGGTGTTTGATATGATCATCACCTGCTACCGGCATATTGACGATTCTTTAGAGTCCTACACAAAGGTTTCTTGGCTCAGGCAAAACGGAGTAGAGGCACATATGTGATATGTGCAGGTCCGAGGATAATGCGATATGTGATACCATATTATATTCTCGTGATATTTAGACATGAACCGGGTCATCGGATCAAGTGTTGATTCGATGAATCGGTACATGATATATTAGTCGGTTATATTCGATATAGCCGGATCGTCGGATCAAGTGTTGATTCTATGATTTAATGTATAATGATATATATGATATATTGTATTATATTGTATTACATTGTCTAATATTGGCTCGCTTTATTATTTCATTTTCTCACCGGATTAATACATTGATATATATGCGATATATGTTAATTGTATTAATTTCTTTTGTTGCAAATATATAATATCTATGTGATATATATTATAGTGACATCATATGATTTATTATGAAACATGATTAGGGATGATAAAAAGGGATTAGGGTTTGATTAGGGTTAGCTCCTTCTTGTTCATTCTAGAAGGATTCTCTTTTGTCTTGGTTAAGATATTATGGTTGATACTTATCCTTAACCTAACCAAACACTAACTCTAGTTTATTCTCTACAAAGTTTTAGCCTCTCATCCTTGACCATGGTTCCATAATCAATCATATACTCTAATCTACTATTCATCACAAAAGGATTATTCTTTTCATTCTTCATCTTCTTCTCTCTTAAGTTTGAGAGAGAGTTCACTTGAGTTTTCTTTTGTGATGATTTCTTGTGAGAAACTGAATTAAAAAGAAAGAATAAATACTACTCCATCATCCTTATCTAATCTAGCCTATTAGATTAAGGTGTTCACCTCATTAGAGTGAGAAAGCTTGGGTTATAGCAACTTCAACGTAGATCATCGGAGAAGCGGAACACTTCAAGCTAGCATGGATCGTTCGAGTCGTGGAGCCTCTCTTAAGTCCAGGAGATCGTGGATCGCGGCGAAGGGACTTCTACTCGGAGCTTATGAAGCAAAGGAGCGGACTACAATGGTTGTAATCCCTCACACTTAGGTTTAAAGATGTTATCTTGCATGTTAAACCCTAATAATCTAGAAAAGATCCCGTCTTTGGGTTGTTCGGCACATCTAAAATTTTATTCGGGCATGTTTGATGCTTTATGAACCTTCACTAGAGTGCCTAGGAACCCTACAGTGGTATCAGAGCTACTAGGCATTAGATGTCGACCTATGGGGGGTTCTCACTGTGTGACAGTGTGGCGAAGCATAGGCTCTTACCCCCAGGGTGTCCCGAGACCGGAAGGTGTTCCGGCGGGTTGTAGTCCTCGCGAGCGGGCATGCGTAAAAAGTAGCTGCTGAGGGACCCGTGGGTACCACGGTGACCCCATTAGATCGGGTGGCTGCTTGACCTACAGTGGTATCAGAGCCTAGCTAGAGCATTAGGCGACGTGTTTACGAAGTTAAAACTCCGATCGAACCCGAACCGACAAAGTTAACCACCTCTCTGGATTTTTTTTCAAAAACTAGGATTTTTTTGAATTAAAAATTCCTAAAAAATTCAGCAGGGAAATAGAAGAATTACAGTGAAATACGAGTGCATGATCCGTACAGTCCACCGCGGAACCGCAGCCGTACCACGCTTGAACCGCGGTTCAGCGGCCGTACAGATGAGACATGCACTGGTATTTGAACTATAATATCTATTTATGTATGTTATATTTTATGGGTATTTTTAATCTGACTCAAGTGTTGAGTATTCTGGGGTTTATTTTGTAATCATAGATTCGATCGAAATATTTAAATTCGTTATCTTTTCCGGATATTTAGAATCTGTTAAAATGTTCGAACGGATATCATTAACTCAATTTTTCCCGACACGAAAAATTTTCAAGTGTTGAATCTTTTCTCGAGTTTAAATCTTTCGCAAATGCGTGCAAGTTTTATGGTGGACCCTCTAGAAGACAGCAAACCTTAACTCGATTATATGACCGTCTTGAATTGCATTTTGAACCTTCGGGTTTGGGGCAGTACAGCGTGCCACATGTGAGGTGTTGGCTTGACCCTTCTACGGCTGGACCGCTACTACTGTGACACATTCCGGATTAGTTGAACTCTGCTCAAGTGTTGAGCAATTTAGGAAATTTTGGATATTTGATTATCTGTTCGAAAAGTTTAATACTGTCTATTTATCTGGAATGTGATACAATATGTGGAATTCATAGAGTTAGGCATGAAATGCGAAGTATGTGATATTTCGGATTTACGATGTCTAAAGTGATTGTGGATTCCAAATATTGTAGTTTTACAAATTTTTTTATATGACCGTAAGTGTAGTATGTAGTTGTATTGCTGGTTGTCGTTGCTATACATCGACGACGATCGGTGTATGCATACTTACTTACGTTGATGATATGAGATATTATGTGTTGCTGAGATATGATGTGCAGGATTGTCGCGATTGAATAGCCGGGGGTTTTATGTGAGATGACAGTTTTATATTTTCATTCATGTAAATTCAATTGTAATGTAATATTCTTTTATTTGGGGCACATCCGGATTGTGGTTGATGCCACCAGTGTTGTATATTATTTACTTTTCCGCATTAGGATGGACCCAAGGAGGGGAGCACAGGTGACAGGGTTCTGGGGTTCAGTAGGAGGCCATCTCGAGGAGTCGAGACCGGGTCACCTAAACTCCATAATTGGTAGGGTCGCTTGCCGCTCTCGTAGGGGTCCATGGTGTAGGCTTGGCTATTCATCGCGACTGTGGAATCCGTATTTTCTATTGTTGGCTAAATACTAAATACGGACGTCCTAGTATATCCCACATTATATCTATGTTTCTGCTGCGATATAGGTGATGTGATCATTTGATATGTTGTGATGGATACAGTATATAGTATATATGATATATTATATAGACGTTACTTATGTTTTACACCCGCACTAGCCCTGCCCTGCTCTGTCGTTAGTAACCTAACCTAACGGTGCACGAGGGGACATCGAGGCGAATGCGGATGGCATAAGTGTACGTCGTATTTATCTGTGATGCTTAGGAAGCAAAAGATGATGGGATTTTTTATTAATGAGATTAATAAAAGGAAAAGAAACCTAAAAGATGTTGTAGAATCAAAACTTTATAAAAATGGTAGCTACAGTTTTGCTTTGCATAGTGGTATATATTATATACCCTGCACCTTATTCGATGAGGAAAGAGCCGAGATCCCTTCACCGGGAGTGACCTCTTTAGCGAAACTGGCAGATGCTACAAAACTCGGTTTGTCTTTTGATTGCTTTTAGAGTTTTGCTTTGCACAGTGATATATGTGATATGTCCTGCACCTTATTCGATGAGGAAAGAGCCGAGATCCCTTCACCAGGAATGACCTCTTTAGCAAAACAAATGAAAGCCTCAAAAACACTCCAATTTCGAAACTTTCACATGATTCTACGACGATATCAAGTTCATTACGCTCATGGTTTTTCTGAAAAACCTGCGTAGCCCTCCGTCATTTCAGATAGATATTATTTAGTATTCGTGCTATGTTTGTTGACTTAGTCAAGGAGGAGTGTGCGGTAGCTAAGTAGTGTTTATCTGCTAAAACATGAGATGTGATTGGATTAGGGTATTCGCACGGCCTTGTTGACTCAGTCAAGGGTCGTACGGGTGGGTTTAATTCAATCGGGAAATGTATGGGTTGAACTTGAATTGCGATTTATGGTTTGTTGACTTAGTCAAGGTCATAGATTGCTAGGGAAAAAACATTATTGGGAATTTCAAGTGTTGAAATTTGCAATGAGATTGCATACCTCCTATGAGATAGTTGGTTCCCGATACCCAGTGCGAGTAAATGTTACTCCTGGGAGAGTTTTACAAAAGACAATTAGCCGATTAAGTTGGTGTCTAGAAAAGTGTTAACGGGGTTAAGCCTCTGGGAAAATGAGGTTTACTTTAATTAGGTCCGTGCGAAAGCACGGGGAACCTCCCTCAAGTACCGACACTGATCTGGCTGAAAGATTGACGAAATTGTAGGGTGTAATTAATCTCGGCTAATCTTACCTTTTAGGGTCTGAAGGTAGATTTGATAAAAACAGTGGGAGACATCCTTATTAGATAAGATAATAACTAATCTAATCTTGCAAGAGCATACGCTAAAGTGTTTTCTTCTCTCTCTCTCCAGGTAGCGACCATGTCAGGCCATAATCAAGATAATAATATGGATGTATTGACTGAACCCGCTTATTATACTGAGCAGGGGAACGTTGGACCCGTTCTTTCTTATAAGAGTTATAAGACTGAACAGGAAACAGGAGAATATCTGGATTCTCACGCCGCCCAAAAGAACATGCATGTTGATGCATCTTCTTCAGATGTGTTAGTTATTGAGAACTGTTTCTCAGTTCACCCTACGTCCTGGGTATTAGATACCGGATTAGGATCCCACATATATAAATTGTTACATGGGCTACGAAAAGGTAGAGAACTGGGAAAAGGTGATCATTCCGTTCAAGTAGGGAACGGTGCAAGTATTGCAGCCAAAACAGTTGGCGAATATCACCTAGTATTGCCAAGTCATAATACACTGATTCTAAATGAGTGCTATTATATACCGAACATGATGTGCAACATTATATCAGTTTCTTTATTAAGTAAAGAAGGATATAATTTTGTAGTAAAGGATAATGTTATGAACATATTTCTAGATCAAAAGTTGATTGCATCAGGCTCGTTACATAATGGCATATTCATTCTAAATCAGAATACAGTTCTCAATATACAAACACACACAAGAAGAAAAGTTCAGAAATGAACGAATCCTTCTTGTGGCATTGTAGACTTGGCCATATCAATGAGACACGGCTAGCTAAGTTACATAAAAATGGATATTTGAATTCATTCGAATTTTCGTCTTATGATACTTGCCATTCATTTCTCAAAGGAAAAATGACCAAAGCTCCGTTTAGTGGACACGGAGAAAGAGTTACCGAACTCTTAGGATTGGTACATAGTGATGTATGCGGTCCCATGTCTACGCATGCCAGGAACGGTTCTTCCTACTTCATTACATTCACTGACGATCTCTCTAGATACGGGCATGTGTTCCTGTTGAATCACAAGTCTGAAGCTTTTGAGAAATTCAGAGAATATAAACACGAAGTAGAGAACCAAACGGGCAAAAGTATTAAGATCCTTCAATCTGATCGAGGAGGAGAATACTTGAGCAATGATTTTCTGTATTATCTAAAAGAGAATGGGATTCTCTCTAAGCTTACTCCTCCTTATACACCACAGCACAACGGTGTATGGGAATGAAGGAATCAGACCCTATTAGATATGGTGCGCTTTATGATGAGCGAAGCTGAGTTACCTATTTCCTTCTGGGGGTATGCGCTTGAGACAGCCATATACATATTGAATCTAGTTCCGTCTAAATCTGTACCTACCACACCATATGAGATATGGAGTGGGAAGAGACCATATTTTAAACGAGTTAAGATATGGGGTTGTCCGGCCTATGTCAAAAGGCAAAATCCGGACAAACTCGAGGCACGATCAGTTCTTTACAAATTTGTGGGATATCCAAAGAATTCTCAAGGATATTTTTTCTACCACGCTGAGGAACAAAAAGTGTTTGTTGCTCAACATGCCACTTTTTTGGAAAAAGGAATTTCTTGCAAAAGAAATTAGTGGCAAAGAGGTAGAGCTGGAAGAGGTTCCAGCACCACAAACTACAACTGATGATTTGTTGGAACCAGAAGATTCAGTAGTACCCGACGAACCCCAGCCTCTCCGCCGATCTAGTAGGGTTTCTCGTCCACCTGAGAGAAACAACAGTTTTCTCATTGATGGTGGAAGTGAGGATTGCATCATGGAAGATGATGACCCAACTAGTTTCGAGCAGGCCATCATGAGTGGTGACTCTGTGAAATGGCTGGATGCAATGCGATCTGAGATGGAATCCATGTACACCAATAAAGTATGGATTTTAGAAAATGCTCCTGAAGGGGTAAAACCCATTAAGAGCAAGTGGATTTTTAAAAAGAAATTTGGTGTAGATGGAATGGTTGAGACTTTCAAAGCTAGACTTGTAGCAAAGGCTTTTCGTCAACGCCCTGGTGTGGATTATGACGAAACCTTTTCTCTAATGGCTATGCTTAAGTCCATCCGGATCTTACTTGCTATTGCTGCATACCATGACTACGAAATATGGCAAATGGATGTTAAAACCGCCTTTCTAAATGGTGATTTAAAAGAGTGCGTGTACATGACTCAGCCAGAGGGCTTCGTAGATAGTGGGAGCAGCGGAAAGGTGTGCAAACTGCTTAAATCCATTTATGGGTTAAAGCAAGCATCGCGGAGTTGGAACATCTATTTTGATGTAGTATTCAAGGAGTTTGAATTCATCAAAAACATAGATGAACCTTGTATCTATAAGAAGGTAGCAAAGAGTAAGGTTGTCTTCCTCGTATTGTACGTGGATGACATACTCTTGATAGGAAATGATATTCCTATGCTGCAATCAGTCAAGCTCTTCTTATCACAAAGATTCTCAATGAAAGATCTAGGTGATGTCTCATGCATATTGGGGATTAGAATCTATAGAGATACATCCAAAAGGATACTGGGATTGTCCTAATCCAGGTACATTGACACCATACTAAAGAGGTTTAGTATGGAAGAATCCAAGCGTGGGAACCAACCCACGATCTCTGGACTCACTCTCTCTAAAGAGATGTCTCCCAAGACTGATTTGGAGAGAGGTCGCATGCGAGGGATACCCTATGCTTCGGCAGTAGGCTCTATCATGTATGCGATGCTATGTACCAGACCCGATGTAGCATATTCAATAAGTGTAGTGAGTCGGTATCAAGCAGATCCTGGAGAGAGTCACTGGACAGCTGTGTAGAACATTCTCAAGTACTTGCGAAGGACTAGAGACATGTTATTAGTGTATGGTAACGGAGAACTCCGGGTGGAGTCCTTTACCGATTCCAGCTTCCAAAGTGATAAGGACGACTCTAAGTCGCACTCGGGAGTTGTCTGTACCCTCAATGGAGGGGCGGTATGTTGGAAGAGTTCCAAACTGGATACCGTTGCAGACTCGACGATGGAGGCTGAATACATCGCTGCCAACGATGCTGCCTAAGAGGCTGTCTGGGTTAAGAAGTTCATTAGTGAACTTGGTGTGGTTCCATCCATTGAGCATCCAATACCTTTATATTGCGATAACAATGGAGCTGTGGCTTTGGCCAAGGAACCCAGGTCCCATCAGAAGTCCAGACATATTCTGAGGCGGTATCACCTGATCAGGGAAATAGTTGATCGCCGGGAGATCGAGGTAAGGAGAGTAGATACGAAGGATTGAAAGGTTCCTAGGCACCCTAATGAGGTCACACAAGGCATCGACCATGCCAATTTCAAATTTTAACGGTGCCGAGAAACCCTAGAACGGATCGTCGGCTAGATTTCTAGGCGAAACATTAAACTAGTTAACACTTAACTACAAGAATACGGAAATACAACCTTTGTAGATCTGGTTCTCCACCTCCATAGCTCCGCAATGAAGTCTCCTCGCTGTCCATATCAAATCCCGGGCTCTAGCGTCGGCTTCATCGGAGAAAGAGCGGGCTAGGTCATCGACGACGTGCCGAAGATGATCTACGTCGAGGCATCACTAGATCAAGCTCCACCTTCACCAAGCCATGAAAAGTTGTGAAGGAAACACCCTATACTACTTGGCAAGAGGTAGAGGATGAAGAAATATGAAGTGGGTAGACTTTAGAATTGGATTTCTCACTTGTTTTCATCAATCACCATTGATGAAGCAAGATTCTTCAAGTGTAGAAGATGAAGAAGAAGAAGATAATTATTATGATGAGTCTTTTTCAAAAAGGAAATAATAAGAACACTTATCATAATGTAACCATGGTGAAGTGTAGAGAATCAACTAGGGTTAAGTGGAGTGGTTAGGGTTAAGCATGAGACAAAATGGTGACTAAGTCAAAGCTTCATGAAGCTTCAACATACAAGTCCAAAATGAGCCACCATTTCATTTCTTTATGCTTAATATTTTTCCAAAAAGAATAAATGGATAAATAAATGAGAAAAAGAAATGAAACCCTAACCACTTAAGTAACCATGGTTTAATTCTTTACACAAACCCAAACTAGCATGTATCATCAAACATGATACAATCTTGTGCACAAAAAATATATCATATATACAATGTGCACAAACCAAGTGAGAAAATCCATTTAAAGTGAACCAATACGAGTTAATGCAAAGTAATATATCAAATATATAATTATGCATTAAATCATTAAATCAACACTTGATTCAATGATCCGGTCATGTCGCACACAACCGACTAGTATACAATGTATCGGCTTATCGAATCAATCCTTGATTCGATAACTAGGTTATATCGCATACAACCATTCGACACATTCATCGCGAGAATAGAATACGGTATCACATACACGCATTATTCCCGGTCCCGCACATATCTCATATGCGCTCCTATTTCGTTTCGCTTAAGCCAGGAAACCTCTGTGTAGCACTCTAAAGACTCGTCAATACGCCGGCAGCAGGTGATGATCATATCAAACACCCACAAGCCGCAAGCGGTCTGCTAAACGTAACGGCCACCCGGGTATTGAGCGATCAGAAGATCGACGAGCAAGCCCGCTCACACTCCAGTGAATCCAACCAGTAACACTACCGTACAGTCCGGTCTGATCGTCTGATATGTCGCATATCTTGCTTAGGGGTGGTAAACGTCAGACCCCAATAGCTCGATAAGTCATGTCGATATGAGGTCTATAACAATTCGAGAAACTACTGGTAACACTTACCAGTAAATCTCAGCAACCCTGGCCAGGGATTTCCTGTTATAGCCAATCGAACACAGCGCAACATCAACCCCCTATACCGGGAGAGACGAATCCCCTCCTATCGCTCATTGCCTCCATGTGACTCGGGACTGTACCCAAAAACCACCGTTTTGCATGCCCTCTTAGACGTGGTAAGATGGAAATCAAAGCACAGTGGGAACCACACAAGACTCTATGACGATCTCGGGTCAACAGACTACTCTGTACCAGTGTCACCAGAGAACTGCCATCTGACGTAAGGTATAATACCATCTGGGAGTTCTCGGCGAGTCCGTCCAGTGTACCCAGTCTCTACTGAGCACCCGTACATCATCTCTGATGTCAAACACCAATGGATATGGGATCACCCATCGCCCATCTGTATGGGTCGAGAAGGTATACGCTAGTCTACTCTGGTATATCGATGCCCCGTCTCGATACACGACTAGGGACTTTGAAGGATGTACTTATGGACTACCATGTCCCCACTAGTATGATCCGCATCATAGTCCAGGTAGTCAAGTACACATCCTAAGGGCTTTACCAACATGTAACAGAGAGACAATCAATGTACACGTTAAGGAAAAGAGCAACCAGATAGCATACTATCATGTCGAGCAAGAAAGTCCTCCCTATATATGTCCCAGCATCCACTACAATATACATCCAATGTACAGTAATGGCCTCTAGGGCATACATATAACTAACAATCTCCCACTTGCACTAGGGCCATCTGTAGCAGTGGTTGTAGTATCTCATACTCAACCATCCCATAAAAGTCTCTCTCTGGGAATAGGCCTTTATGAGTGGATCCGCCGTGTTGTCCTCTGAGTCTACTCTCCAAACCTCGATCACCCTGGAGATCAACCATCTCCATGATCAGGTGATACTGCCTTAGAATATGTCTGGATCACTGATGGGACCTGTGTTCCTTGGCATAAGCCACAACTCCATTGTCACACAATGGGAGGAACATAGTTCAACTTATGAACCAATATACACCCAAACAGCCTCTTTGGTAGCATCTTAAGTAGCGATGTATCCTGCCTTTATCGTCTAGTGGTGTCACGGTATTTAGCTTGGAACTCTTCCAACATACTGTCCGTGTACTGAGGGTAAAGACAATGCCTGTGACTGACATTCAGTCGTCTTTATCACCTTGGAACACTTCCAGTGATTCTTCCCAGGATCGATTGATACCATCTCACTACTACTAGTGAGAATCCTAATATCCAGTTAGATCTATCTCATAGATCCAAAATCCAGGATTTAGTAGGTATCACTTTGATCCTATATGGAGAATCTTTGTGATAAGCGGAGATTGATCGAGCGTAGCATAGGAAACTCCTTCCCTATCAAGAGTATGTCATCCATGTACTCTACGAGGATCGTCACCATACTCCCTACTACCTTTTTGTTTATACAAGGTTCATCTACCATTTTGATGATGTCAACTTCTTTGACTAATCGATCAAAACAGATGTTCTAACTCCGCGATGCCTGCTTTATCCTATAAAGCATCTTGCACACGTTTCCGCTGCTCCCACTGTCTACGAAGCCCTCTGGCTGTGTACTTATAGACGCACTCTTCTAAAACATCATTTAGAAAAGCAGTCATGACACCCAACCGCCAGATATCGTAGTCATGGTATGTAGCCGTGGCAAATAGTATCTGGATGGACTTAAGCATAGGTACTGGAAAAGGTTTCATCATTATCCAATGACGAAAACCTTTATCAAGTCTAGCTTTGAAAGTCTCAACTTTTCCATGTACACCAAGTAATCTTCTCAAGATATACTTGCTCCTGATGGGGATTTAACCCTTCAGATATAGCAACCAAAGTCCATACTTTGTTGGTGTATATGGATTCCATCTCAGATCGCTAAGCATCCAGCCATTCTTACAGAGTCTTACTCCTGATGGCCAGCTCGAAGCTAGTTGGGTCATCATCTCATGATGCAATCCTCGCTCCCACTGTCATAGAGAAACCGAAGTATCTCTCAGGTGGGTGAGGAACCCTACTAGATCGGCGGAGAGGTTGAGGTTCGTTGGAATCTACTGAATCCTTTGGTTCTACCAAATCATCTTCTGTAGCTTGTATAGCTGGAACCTTTCCAGTTGTACATTACAGACCTTGCCTCGAGCTTGTCCGTATTTTTCTTTTAGACATAGGCCGGACAACCCCAAATCTTAACTAGCATAAGACATGGGCTCTTCCCTTTCCATATCACATATGAAGTGGTAGGTAACTGATTTGATTCGAACCTAATTCAATAGGTATGCAGCTTCTTAAGTGCATAACTCCCAAAAGGAAATAGGTAACTCAGTAGTACTCATCATAGAGCACACCATATCATATAGGGTGTGATTGCTCCGCCCCGATATACCATCGTGCTATGGTGTATACGGAGGAGTAATGCTGAGAGAGAATCTCATTCTCCTTTAGAATAGTCCAGGATTTCCGTGCACAAGTATTCTCCTCCCTGATCACATCAAAGGACATAATACTTTTACCCATATTTTGGTTCTCTACTTCTCGCTTATATTCTGTGAATATCTCAAAAGGTTCGGACTCATGTTTCAACAGGAACATAGGTCTGAATCTCGAAAGATCATCAGAGAATGTAATGAAGTATAAAGAACCAGTCCTGGCATGTGTAGACAGGAGACCTTACATACATCATCATGTATCAGTCCCAAGAGTTCACCAACTCTTTCTCTGTTTCCAATAAACGGAGCTATGATCATCTTATCTTTGTGACATGAATGGCAAGTTTCACAAGATGTAAATTCAAACTGTTTTAAATATACATCTAAATGTAACTTCAGCCAGTCGGGTCGCATTGATTTGACCTAGTCTACAATACCACAAGAAGGATTCGTTTATTTCTGAACTCTTCCTCTTGTGTGTGTTCCATATACTAAGAACTGTAGTTTTATTTAGAACATCAACGCTTTTAGATAACGTGCCTGATCCGATCAACTTTTGATATAGGAAATGTCCAAAACATTATCCACCAATACAAAATTTTATCATTTCTTTACTACTAAAGAGACTGATATGATTTTGTATATCAGGTTCGGTATCTAATAGCATTTGTTCAGAATCAATGTATTGGTAATACAGGGTGACAGTGACCAACAGACTTGGCTGTAACACTTGCCCCGTTTTCTGTCTCATGAAACTTATCACCCGTTCTCAGTTTTTCTACCCTTTCGTAGCCCTATGTAACAGATTACATATCTGGGATCCTGATCCGGTATCATATACTAAGGATGCGGAGGATACTGAGAAACAGTTCTTTATAACGAACACACCCGAAGATGATGCATCAGCATGCACTTTATTCGTTTGGGCGGCACGGGAAATCTGGTATTCCCCAATTTCCTGCTCTGTCTTATAACAATTATAAGGTGGAGCGGGACCAATGTTCCCCAGCTCAGTATAACAAGCGGGTTCGGTCAAAATTCCATTTTATTATCTTGATTAAGGCGTGATATGGTCGCTACCAGGAGAGAGAGAGAAGAAAACACTCAGCGTGCGCTCTTTCAAGAATAGATTGGTTATTATTTTATCTAATCAGGATGGCTCCCACTGCTTTTTATCAAATCTTCCTTCAAACCCTAAAAGGAAAGACTAGACGGGATTAATTACACACTACAAGTTCGCCAATCTTTCAGCCAGGCCAGTGTCGGTACTTTGAGGGAGGTCCCCCGTGCTTTCGCACGAACCTAATTAATGTAAACCTCGTTTTCCCAGAGGCGTAACCTCGTTAACACCTTTCTAGACACCTACTTGATCGGCTAATTGTAATGTATAAAACTCTCCCAGGAGTAACTCTTACTCGCAGCGGGTATCGGGATCCAACTATCTCATAGAAGGTATGCAATCTCATTGCAAATTTCAACACTTGAAATTCCCGATAATATTTTGCCCCTAGCGTGCTATGACCTTGACGAAAGCCAACAAACCATAGCCCGCTAGTCAAGTTCAACCCGTACATTTCTTGATCGAATTAAACCCACCCGCACGACCCTTGATGAAAGCCAACAAAGCCGCACGACTACCCTAATCCAATCGCATCTTATGCTGGCAGATAAGCAGCATATAGCTACCGCACACTGCACCTTGACGAAAGCCAACAAATGCAGCACGAATACTATATACAACTTATCTGAAATGACGGAGGGCTACGACATGTTTTTCTGAAAACCTATTGCGTAATGAACTTGATATCGTTGTAGAATCAAATGATTTTTGAAATGGAGTGTCATTGAGGCTTTTCTAGTTTTGCTAAAGGAGTCACTCCCGGTGAAGGGATCGTCGGTCCTTTTCTCGTCGAATGAGGTGCGGGATATATCATATATATCACTGTGCAAAGCAAAAACACTTAAAAGCAAGCAAAAGACAAACCGAGTGTGTAGCATCTGCCAGTTATTGCTAAAGGAGTCACTCCCGGTGAAGGGATCTCGGTCCTTTCCTCATTGAATAAGGTGCAGGATATATCACATATACCGCTATGCAAAGCAAGAACTCTAGCTACCCTTTTTTTTGTTTTGAAATTCGATTCTACAAAATCTTAGGTTTCTTTTATTTCATTAATCACATTAATGAAGTCCCATCATTTAAATACCTAAACATCACAGATAAATACGACGTACACGTATGCCATCCGCATTCGCCTCGATGTCCCCTCGTGCACCGTTAGGTTAGGTAACTAACGGCAGAGCGGGGCAGGGCTAGCGCGGGTTTAAAACATAAGTAAAGCCTATATAATATATCATATATATTATATACTGTATCTATCACAGAACATCACATGATCACATCATAGATATCAAAGCAGAAGAAACATATATGAAATATTGGATATACTAGGACGTCCGTGTTTTCAATACGAGCCAGTATAAAACACGGATTCCACGGTCGTGATGAATAGCCAAACCCACACCCCTAGACCCCTACGAGAGCGGCAAGCAACCCTACCAATTCTAGAGTTAGGAGACCCGGACTCGACTCCTCGAGTTGGTCTCCCACTGGACTCCAGAATCCGGTTACTTGTGCCCTCCTCCTTGGGTCTATCCTAGTGCGGAAAAGTAAATAATATACAAAGGGTGACAGCTTCCGCAACCTGGAAGCGCCCCAATAAAAGAAAATTACATACAAGTTTTTACATGAAAGAAAATGAAAAACATTCATTTCACATAAAAAAAACCCGGCTATTCAAACACGACGATCCAATATAACATATCCAGCAACACATAACATCACATGTCATCAACGTAAGTAAATATGCGCATCCCAATTGTCGTTGACATATAGCAACGAAACCGGCGATATCACATATTACACTTACGGTCACAGAAAAGAAAGTGTAAAACTACAACAGTTGGAATCCGCAATCACCTCAGACATCGCATGCCTGACCAAATGAATTACTTAGACATCGCATGCCTAATAATTATAAACCCCGCATTTTAGTCTCAAAATCGAAAACTCTTTTCAATATCAAGTCGGGCAATTCAACAGGATTCCCGACATCCCGATCGAATGCTCGTCGCAAACTTCAGTAGACGGCCGCACCCCCGACGCCGTCGACAAAGTGCACCAAGGCGGAACACCGCTGCCGCGAGCACCCTAACGGATGCTTTCGGCGACGGGGTTCTCCTACAGTCACTTGGTCGGGGCTATGGAGTGAGGCTGTCTATTAAGTTTACCCGGCGAGTATCCGCGTACGCTACGTGATTGCGACGGACTTTTGATCACATCAAAATTCCGTGGCAACCGATCAAGTGAGACTAAAGTGCTATGTTTATAACATTCATTCAGTTATCTCATAACTTTTTGCGAATTTCAAGTATTGTATCACATTCCGGATAAAATAGAAAATGTTAAACTTTCCGATCGAACATTCGAACACCCAAGTTTTCTAATACAGATCAACACATGAAGCAAGTCTAAAAACATTCAGTTCGTGCCTCAGTACCAACGGTCCAGCCGTAGAAGGGTCAAGCCAACGCCTCACATGTGGCACGCCGTACTGCCTCAAACCCGAAGGTTCAAAGGGCAGTTCAAGACGGTCACATAATCGAGTTAAGGTTTGTTGTCTTCTAGAGGGTCCATCGCGTTACTTGCACTACTTAGAACGTCTTTAAACCATGGAAAAATCCAACACTTGGAAATTTCCCGACAGAGGAAAAATTGGGTATTTATATCCGGTCGAACTTTTTAACATTTTCTAATATTTATCCGGAAAGCCACATAGACAAAATCTGATACTCCGATCGAAACACCGAATCCCCAAAACAATCCCAGAAAATTCAACTCTTGAATAAATATTAAAAATTCTCAGAAAATCCAACTCCACAAAATAGGAATTACTGTGCAAACAAGGGAAGCTAACGTCATCAATGGGCCGCGGAACCGCCGCAGAAGCTAGGCTTCTGCCGCGGTTCCGCCGCAGTTTGGACTGTTCATGAGAAACTTTTTGCACCGTAATTCTTATATTTCACTGCTGAATTTTTTAGCAATTTTTAATTTGGAAAAATCCCAGTTTTTGAAAAAAGGACAGAGAGCATTTTTTGAGTTGGGGTTTCGGGTCGATCGGATTTCAAACTCCGTCTAGACTTCGCCTAAGGCTCTAGCTAGGCTCTGATACCACTGAAAGGTTCCTAGGCACCCAAATGAGGTCACACAAGGCATCGACCATGCCAATTTCAAATTTTAACGGTGCCGAGAAACCTTAGAACGAATCGTCGGCTAGATTTCTAGGCGAAACATTAAACTAGTTAACACTTAACTACAAGAATACGGAAATACAACCTTTGTAGATCCGGTTCTCCACCTCCATAGCTCCGCAATGAAGTCTCCTCGCTGTCCATATCAAATCCCTGGCTCTAGCGTCGGCTTCATCGGAGAAAGAGCGGGCTAGGTCATCGACGACGTGCTGAAGATGATCTACGTCGAGGCATCACTAGATCAAGCTCCACCTTCACCAAGCCATGAAAACTTGTGAAGGAAACACCCTATACTACTTGGCAAGAGGTAGAGGATGAAGAAATAGGAAGTGGGTAGACTTTAGAATTGGATTTCTCACTTGTTTTCATCAATCACCATTGATGAAGCAAGCTTCTTTAAGTGTAGAAGATGAAGAAGAAGAAGATAATTATTATGATGAGTCTTTTTCAAAAAGGAAATAATAAGAATACTTATCATAATGTAACCATGGTGAAGTGTAGAGAATCAACTAGGGTTAAGTGGAGTGGTTAGGGTTAAGCATGAGACAAAATGGTGACTAAGTCAAAGCTTCATGAAGCTTCAACCTACAAGTCCAAAATGAGCCACCATTTCATTTCTTTATGCTTAATATTTTTCCAAAAAGAATAAATGGATAAATAAATGAGAAAAAGAAATGAAACCCTAACCACTTAAGTTACCATAGTTTAATTCTTTACACAAACCCAAACTAGCATGTATCATCAAACATGATACAATCTTGTGCACAAAAAATATATCATATATACAATGTGCACAAACCAAGTGAGAAAATCCATTTAAAGTGAACCAATACTAGTTAATGCAAAGTAATATTTCAAATATATAATTATGCATTAAATCATTAAATCAACACTTGATTCAATGATCCGGTCATGTCGCACACAACCGACTAGTATACAATGTATTGGCTTATCGAATCAATCCTTGATTCGATAACTAGGTTATATCGCATACAACCATTCGACACATTCATCGCGAGAATAGAATACGGTATCACATACACGCATTATTCTCGGTCCCGCACATATCTCATATGCGCTCCTATTTCGTTTCGCTTGAGCCAGAAAACCACTGTGTAGGACTCTAAAGACTCGTCAATACGCCGACAGCAGGTGATGATCATATCAAACACCCACAAGCCGCAAGCGGTCTGCTAAACGTAACGGCCACCCGGGTATTGAGCGATCAGAAGATCGACGAGCAAGCCCGCTCACACTCCAGTGAATCCAACCAGTAACACTACTGTACAGTCCGGTCTGATCGTCTGATATGTCGCATATCTTGCCTAGGGGTGGTAAACGTCAGACCCCAATAGCTCGATAAGTCGTGTCGATATGAGGTCTATAACAATTCGAGAAACTACTGGTAACACTTACCAGTAAATCTCAGCAACCCTGGCCAGGGATTTCCTGTTATAGCCAATCGAACACAGCGCAACATCAACCCCCTATACCGGGAGAGACGAATCCCCTGCTATCGCTCATTGCCTCCATGTGACTCGGGACTGTACCCAAAAACCACCGTTTTGTACGCCCTCTTGGACGTGGTAAGATGGAAATCAAAGCACAGTGGGAACCACACAAGACTCTATGACGATCTCGGGTCAACAGACTACTCTGTACCAGTGTCACCAGAGAACTGCCATCCGACGTAAGGTATAATACCATCTGGGAGTTCTCGGCGAGTCCGTCCAGTGTACCCAGTCTCTACTGAGCACCCGTACATCATCTCTGATGTCAAACACCAATGGATATGGGATCATCCATCGTCCATCTGTATGGGTCGAGAAGGTATACGCTAGTCTACTCTGGTATATCGATGCCCCGTCTCGATACACCCACGACTAGGGACTTTGAAGGATGTACTTATGGACTACCATGTCCCCACTAGTATGATCCGCTTTATAGTCCAGGTAGTCAAGTACACATCCTAAGGGCTTTACCAACATGTAACAGAGAGACAATCAATGTACACGTTAAGGTAAAGAGCAACCAGATAGCATACTATCATGTCGAGCAAGAAAGTCCTCCCTATATATGTCCCAGCATTCACTACAATATACATCCAATGTACAGTAATGGCCTCTAGGGCATACATATAACTAACAAGGATAACACTGCGGATCCACTCACGAAGGCCATTCCCCAGATACAGTTTGAGAGATTATTCGGGATGCTAGGTATGAGATACTACAGCAGCTGGCCTTAGTGCAAGTGGGAGATTGTTAGTTATGTATATGCCCTAGAGGCCATTGTTGTACATATGATGTATATTATGATGGATGCTTGGATATATACAGAGAGGACTTTCTTGCTCGTCATGATAGTATGCTATTTGGTTTCACTTTATCTTAACATGTTGACTTGTATTGGTTTACTGTCTTACTCTCACATGTTGATAAAGCCCTTAGGATCTGTACTCGACTACTGGGACTATGATGAGATCATAGTAGTGGGGCCATAGTAGTCGATGAGTACATCCTATAACTGTTCTGTATGGTTCCTAGGCACTCTTGTGAAGGTTCATAAGGCATCAAACATGCCCGGATTAAAATTTAGACGTGCCGAACAACCCAAAGCCAGGATCTTTGCTAGATTATTAGGGTTAAACATGCATTAAGATAACTTTTTATCTAAGTGTGAGGGATTACAACCTTTGTAGTCCGCTCCTTCACTTCACGAGCTCCGAGTAGAAGTCCCTTTGCCGCGATCCACGATCTCCCGGGCTCATGAGAGGCTCCACGACTCGAACGATCCATTCTCGCTTGTCGTATTCCAAATCTCCGATGATCTACCTTGAAGTTGCTACGACTCAAGCTTTCTCACTCTTAAAGAAGTGAACACACTAATCCCATGGGCTAGATGAGATGAGGATGAGGGAGTAGTATTTTTGCTTTCTTTTTATATCATTTTCTCATATTTTATCATCACTTAAGGATTTTCAAGAGAGCTTCTTCAAGAGAGAAGAAGAAGAAGATAATGGATAATGATAATATGAATTAATCCTTTTTTCATGAATAGAAAATAAAGTATATGATTGATATGTAAACCATGGTCAAGGATGAATGGATAAGAATGTGTAGAGAAACAACTAGGGTTAGGGTTTGGTTAGGTTAAGAGAATGTGTCATTCTAAATATCTTAAGAATGACAAAAGAAGAAAGCTTCTAGAAGGAACTTGAAGCATCCAACCCTAATCAAACCTTAACCTCAATTAATCATCCTTAAACATGTTTAACAATTAATCATATCATGTCACAATAATATATATCACATATATATTATATATTTGCAACAAAAGAAAATAATACAATTAACATATATCGCATATATATCAATGTATCATCCACTGAGAAAATGAAATAATAAAGTGAGCCAATATTAGATAATGTAATACAATATATCATACATATTATTATACATTAACTCATCGAATCAACACTTGATTCGACGATCCGGCTATATCGAATATTACCGACTAATATATCATGTACCGATTCATCGAATCAACACTTGATCCGATGACCCGGTTCATATCCATATATCGCGAGAATATAATACGGTATCCCATATCGCATTATTCTCGTTCCTGCGCATATCACATATGCGCCACTACTCCGTTTCGCCTGAGCCAAGAAACCTCTGTGTAGGACTCTAAAGAATCGTCAATACGCCGGTAGCAGGTGATGATCATATCAAACACCCACAAGCTGCAAGCGGTCAGCTAAACGTAACAGCCACCCAGGTATTGAGTGATCAGAAGATCAACAAGCTAGCCTGTGCGTTCTCCTGTGAATCCAACCAGTAACACTCCCGTACAGTCCGGTCTGTTCGTCTGATATGTCGCATATCAAGTCTAGGGGCGGTATACGTCAGACCCCAGTAACCGATAAGTCGTGTCGATGTGTGGCTCATAACGGGTCGAGAAACTACTAGTAAAACTTACCAGTAAATCTCCATATCAGCCCTGGCCAGGGACTTCCAGTTATAGCCAATCGAACACAGCACAACATCAACTCCCTATACCGGGAGAGACGAATCCCCTCCTATCGCTCATTGCCTCCATGTGATTCGGGACTGTACCCAAAAGCCACCGTTTTGCACGCCCTCTTGGACGTGGTAAGGTGGAAATCAAAACACAGTGGGAATCACACAAGACTCTATGACGATCTCGGGTCTTCAGACTACCATGTACCTGTGTCACCGGAGAACTGCCATCTGACGTGTGGTATATCACCATCTGGGAGTTCTCGGCGAGTCCGTTCAGTGTACCCAGTCTCCACTGAGCACCCGTACACCATCTCTGATGTCTAACACCGATGGATATGGGATCATCCATCACCCATCATATGGGTCAAGATGCGTATACGCTAGTCTACTCTGGTGTATCGATGCCCTGTCTCGATATACCCTCGACTTGGAACAGTTATAGGATGCACTCATCGACTACCGCGGCCCCACTAGTATGATCTCATCATAGTCCCAGTAGTCGAGTACAAGTCCTAAGGGCTTTATCAACATGTGAGAGTTAAACAGTAAACCAATACAAGTCAACATGTTAAGATAAAGTGAAACCAAATAGCATACTATCATGACGAGCAAGAAAGTCTTCTCTATATATAACCAAGCATCCATTATAATATACATCAAATGTACAACAATGGCCTCTAGGGCATATACATAACTAACAATCTCCCACTTGCACTAAGGCCAGCTGCTGTAGTATCTCATACCTAGCATCCCGATTAATCTCTCAAACTGTATCGGGGGAATTGCCTTCATGAATGGATCCGCAGTGTTGTCCTTCGTATCTACTCTCCTGACCTCGATCTCCCGGCGATCAACTATCTCCCTGATCAGGTGATACCGCCTCAGAATATGTCTGGACTTTTGATGGGACCTGGGTTCCTTGGCTAAAGCCACAGCTCCATTGTTATCACAATACAGAGGTATTGGATGCTCAATGGATGGAACCACACCAAGTTCACTAATGAACTTCTTGATCCAGACAGCTTCTTTGGCAGCATCGTTGGCAGCGATGTATTCAGCCTCCATCGTTGAGTCTGCAACGGTATCCTGTTTGGAACTCTTCCAACATACCGCCCCTCCATTGAGGGTAAAGACAAAACCCGAATACGACTTAGAGTCGTCCTTATCACTTTGGAAGCTGGAATCGGTAAAGGACTCGACCTGGAGTTCTCCGTTACCATACACCAAGAACATCTCCTTAGTCCTTCGTAAGTACTTGAGAATGTTCTTCACAGCTGTCTAATGACTCTCTCCAGGATCTGCTTGATACCGACTCACTACACTTAGTGAGTATGCTGCATCGGGTCTGGTACATAGCATCGCATACATGATAGAGCCTACTGCCGAAGCATAGGGTATCCCTTGCATGCGAGCTCTCTCCAAATCAGTCTTGGGAGACATCTCTTTGGAGAGAGTGAGTCCAGAGATTGTGGGTTGATTCCCACGCTTGGATTCTTCCATACTAAACCTCTTTAGTATGGTGTCAGTGTACCTGGATTGGGACAATCCCAGTATCCTTTTAGATCTATCTCTATAGATCATGATTCCCAATATGCAGGAGGCATCACCTAGATCCTTCATTGAGAATCTCTGTGATAAGAAGAGCTTGACTGATTGCAGCATAGGAATATCATTTCCTATCAAGAATATGTCATCCACGTACAATACGAGGAAGACAACCTTACCCTCTGCTACCTTTTTTTAGATACAAGGTTCATCTATATTTTTGATGAAGTCAAACTCTTTGACTACAACATCAAAACAGATGTTCCAACTCCGCGATGCTTGCTTTAACCCATAAATGGATTTAAGCAGCTTGCACACTTTTCCGCTGCTCCCACTATCTACGAAGCCTTCTGGTTGAGTCATGTACACGCTCTCTTCTAAATCACCGTTTAGAAAGGCGGTCTTAACATCCATTTGCCAGATTTCGTAGTCATGGTATGCAGCAATGGCAAGTAAGATCCGGATGGACTTAAGCATAGCCACTGGAGAAAAGGTTTCGTCATAGTCCACACCTGGTCGTTGACGAAAACCCTTTGCTACAAGTCTAGCTTTAAAAGTCTCAACTTTTCCATCTACACCAAATTTCCTTTTAAAAATCCACTTGCTCCCTATGGGTTTTACCCCTTCAGGAGCATTTTCCAAAATCCATACTTTATTGGTGTACATGGATTCCATCTCAGATCGCATTGCATCCAGCCATTTCACAGAGTCACCACTCGTGATGGCCTGCTCGAAACTAGTCGGTTCATCATCATCCATGATGCAATCCTCGCTTCCACCATCAATGAGAAAACCGTAGTATCTCTCAGGTGGACGAGAAACCCTGCTAGATCGGCGGAGAGGCTGGGGTTCGTCGGGTATTACTGAATCCTCTGGTTCCACTAAATCATCTGTGGCAGTTTGTTCTGCTGGAACTTCTTCCAGTTCTACCTCAGAGCCACTAATCTCTTTTGCAAGAAATTCCTTTTCTAAAAAGGTGGCGTGCCGAGAAACAAACACCTTTTGTTCTTCGGTGTTGTAGAAGATATAGCCGCGCGAATGTTTGGGATATCCAACAAACTTGCACAGAATAGACCTTGCACCGAGTTTGTCCGGATTTTGTGTTTTCACAAATGCCGGACAACCCCATATCCTAACATAATTAAGATATGGTCTCTTTCCTTTCCATATCTCATATGGAGTGGTTGGCACAGATTTGGTGGGAACCATATTCAATAGGTCTGCAGCTGTCTCCAGTGCATACCCCCAGAAGGAAATAGGTAACTCAGCTGTACTCATCATAGAGCGCACCATATCTAATAGGTACGATTCCTCCGCTCAGATACACCGTTGTGCTGTGGTGTATAAGGAGGAGTACGCTGAGAGAGAATCCCATTCTCTTTTAGATAATCTAGGAACTCACCGCTTAAGTATTCACCTCCTCGATCAGATCGAAGAATCTTAATACTTTTACCCGTTTGATTCTCTACTTCGTGCTTATATTCTCTGAATTTCTCAAAAGCTTCAGATTTGTGTTTCATCAGGAACACATGTCCGTATCTAGAGAGATCGTCAGTGAATGTAATGAAGTAGGAAGAACCGTTCCTGGCATGCGTAGACATGGGACCACAAACATCACTATGTATTAGTCCTAAGAGTTCATTAACTCTTTCTCCGTGTCCACTAAACGGAGCTTTGGTCATTTTTCCTTTGAGACATGAATGGCAAGTATCATAAGATGATAATTCGAACGGATTCAAATAACCATCTTTATGTAACTTAGCCAGTCGTGTCGCATTGAAGTGACCAAGTCTACAATGCCACAAGTAGGATTCGTTCATATCTGAACTTTTACTCTTGTGTGTGTTTTGTATATTCAGGACTGTATTCTGATTTAGAATGAATATGCCATTATGTAACGAGCCTGATGCAATCAACTTTTGATCTAGGAATATGTTCATAACATTATCCTGTACTACAAAATTATATCCCTCTTTACTCAATAAAGAAACTGATATAATGTTGCACATCATGTTCGGTATATAATAGCACTCATTTAGAATCAGTGTATTACTACTTGGTAATACAAGGTGATATTCGCCAACTGCTTTGGCTACAATGCTTGCAACGTTCCCTACTTGAACGGAATGATCACCTTTTCCCAGCTCTCTACCTTTACGTAGCCCATGTAACTGTTTACATATGTGGGATCCTGATCCGGTATCTAATACCCAGGACGTAGGGTGAACTGAGAAACAGTTCTCAATAACTAACACACCCGAAGAAGATGCATCAGCATGCATGTTCTTTTGGGCGGTGTGAGAATCCAGATATTCTTCTATTTCCTGTTCAGTCTTATAACTCTTATAAGAAAGAACGGGTCCAACATTCCCTAGCTCAGTACAATAATTGGGTTCAGTCAATACATCCATATTATTATCTTGATTATGGCATGACATGGTCGCTAACTGGAGAGAGAGAGAGAAGAAAACACTTTAGCGTATACTCTTGCAAGATTAGATTGGTTATTATCTTATCTAATCAGGATGTCTCCCACTGTTTTTATCAAATCTACCTTAAAACCCTAAAAGGTAAGATTAGCCGGGATTAATTACACTTTACAATTTCGTCAATCTTTCAGCCAGATCAGTGTCGGTACTTTGAGGGAGGTTCCCCGTGCTTTCGCACGGACCTAATTAAAGTAAACCTCGTTTTCCCAGAGGCATAACCTCGTTAACACTTTTTTAGACACCTACTTGAAAGACTAATTATCCTGTGTAAAACTCTCCCAGGAGTAACTCTTACTCGCAGTGGGTATCAGGATCCAACTATCTCATAGGAGGTATGCAATCTCATTGCAAATTTCAACACTTGAAATTCCTGATAATGTTTTTACCCCTAGCATCCTATGACCTTGACGCAGGCCAACAAACCATAGTGCGCTAGTCAAGTTCAACCCGTCATTTCTTGATTCAATTAAACCCACCCGCACGACCCTTGACGCAGGCCAACAAAGTCGCACGACTACCCTAATCGAATCTGCATCATATGCATAAACAGATATATACTAGTTAGCTACCGCACACTACGCCTTGACGCAGGCCAACAAGCGTAGCACGAATACTAAATAATATCTATCTGAAATGACGGAGGGCTACGCAGGTTTTTCAGAAAACCCTGAGCGTAATGAACTTGATATCGTCGTAGAAACGAGTATTTTTGAAAAGGAGTGTTTTTGAGGCTTTTCTTAGTTTCGCTAAAGGGGTCACTCCCGGTGAAGGGATCGTCGGCCCTTTCCTCATCGAATAAGGTGCAGGATATATCATATATACCGCTGTGCAAAGAAAAACTCTAAAAGCAATCAAAAGACAAACCGCGTTTTGTAGCATCTGCCAGTTTTGCTAAAGGAGTCACTCACGGTGAAGGGATCTCGGTCCTTTCCTCATCGAATAAGGTGCTGGATATATCGTATATATCACTGTGCAAAGCAAAACTGTAGCTACCCCTTTTTATAAAGTTTATGATTCTACAACATCTTTAGGTTTATTTTCTTTTTATTAATCTCATTAATAAAATCCAATCAGCTTATGCTTCCTAAGCATCACAGAAGAAACGAAAGCAGTAATATTTATATATCAGCATATATATATATAGTATAAGCATTCGTCTCAGGCAGTAATATGATCTCATCACAGAACATTGCAGCAGAAGAACATATATGAAATATTGGATATACTAGGACGTCCGTGTTTTCAATACGAGCCTGTATAAAACACGGATTCCACGGTCGCGACGAATAGCCAAACCCACATCCCAAGACCCCTACGAGAGCGGCAAGTAACTCTGCCAATTCTAGGGTTAGGAGACCCGGTCTCGACTCCTCGAGATGGCCTCCCACTGGACCCTAGAACCCGGTTACTTGTGCTCTCCTCCTTGGGTCTACCTAATGCGGAAAAGTAAATAATATACACTGGTGACAGCAACCGCAACCAGGATGTGCCCCAAATAAAAGAATATTACATTACAAATGAATTTTACATGAATGAAAATAAAAACCCTCATCTCACATAAAACCCCCGGCTATTCAGAACGCGACGATCCAATATAACATATCACAGCAACACATAATATCTCATATCATCAACGTAAGTAAATATGCGCATCCCAATTGTCGTTGACATATAGCAACGAAACCGGCGATATCACATATTACACTTACGGTCACAGAAAAGAAAGTGTAAAACTACAATATTTGGAATCCACAATGACTTTAGACATCGTAAATCCGAAATATCACATACCTCGTATTTCATGCCTATCTCTATGAATTCCACATATTGTATCACATTCCAGATAGATAAACAGTATTAAACTTTTCGAACAGATAATCGAACACCCAAAATTTCCTAAACTGCTCAACACTTGAGCGGAGTTCAAATAATCCCAGAATATGTCACAGTACCGGTGATCCAGCCGTAGAAGGGTCAAGCCAACGCCTCACATGTGGCACGCCGTACTTCCCCAAACCCGAAGGTTCAAAAGGCAGTTCAAGACGGTCACATAATCGAGTTAAGGTTTGTTGTCTTCTAGAGGGTCCACCGCTTAACTTGTAAAATTTTTCCGAAAGATTTAAACCCGAATAAATTTCAACACTTGAAAATTCGCCGTACCGGGAAACAGTAAGTTAATGATATCCGTTCAAATAGTTTAACAGTATCTAAATATCCGGAAAGAAATACGAATTTAAATATTCCGATCGAATCTACTATTACAAAACAAACCCCAGATTTTATAAACACCTGAAACAGATTAAAAATATCCAGAATAGTCAGCAAGTACCTACGGGCTATACCATGAAGCCACGTGTCATGATCTCATCAATCCGCGGCGGAACCGCGGCGCAAGCATGGCTTGCGCGGCGGTTCCACGGCCGTTTAGTGGAATTAGGGGCTCGGGTTTTATGGTAATTCTTATAATTCCCTGCTGATTTTTTTACATATTTTTAATTCAGAAAAATCCCAAAATTTAAAAAATTTCCAGAGAGGGGTCAAGTTTCGTCGTTTCGGGTTCGATCGGAGTTTTAACTTCGTAAACACATCGCCTAATGCTCTAGCTAGGCTCTGATACCACTGTAGGGTTCCTAGGCACTCTTGTGAAGGTTCATAAGGCATCAAACATGCCCGGATTAAAATTTAGACGTGCCGAACAACCCAAAGCCAGGATCTTTGCTAGATTATTAGGGTTAAACATGCATTAAGATAACTTTTTATCTAAGTGTGAGGGATTACAACCTTTGTAGTCCGCTCCTTCACTTCACAAGCTCCGAGTAGAAGTCCCTTTGCCGCGATCCACGATCTCCCGGACTCATGAGAGGCTCCACGACTCGAACGATCCATTCTAGCTTGTCGTATTCCAAATCTCCGATGATCTACCTTGAAGTTGCTACGACTCAAGCTTTCTCACTCTTAAAGAAGTGAACACACTAATCCCATGGGCTAGATGAGATGAGGATGAGGGAGTAGTATTTTTGCTTTCTTTTTATATCATTTTCTCATATTTTATCATCACTTAAGGATTTTCAAGAGAGCTTCTTCAAGAGAGAAGAAGAAGAAGATAATGGATAATGATAATATGAATTAATCCTTTTGTCATGAATAGAAAATAAAGTATATGATTGATATGTAAACCATGGTCAAGGATGAATGGATAAGAATGTGTAGAGAAACAACTAGGGATAGGGTTTGGTTAGGTTAAAAGAATGTGTCATTCTAAATATCTTAAGAATGACAAAAGAAGAAAGCTTCTAGAAGGAACTTGAAGCATCCAACCCTAATCAAACCTTAACCTCAATTAATCATCCTTAAACATGTTTAACAATTAATCATATCATGTCACAATAATATATATCACATATATATTATATATTTGCAACAAAAGAAAATAATACAATTAACATATATCGCATATATATCAATGTATCATGCACTGAGAAAATGAAATAATAAAGTGAGCCAATATTAGATAATGTAATACAATATATCATATATATTATTATACATTAACTCATCGAATCAACACTTGATTCGACGATCCGGCTATATCGAATATTACCGACTAATATATCATGTACCGATTCATCGAATCAACACTTGATCCGATGACCCGGTTCATATCCATATATCGCGAGAATATAATACGGTATCCCATATCGCATTATTCTCGTTCCTGCGCATATCACATATGCGCCACTACTCCGTTTCGCCTGAGCCAAGAAACCTCTGTGTAGGACTCTAAAAAATCGTCAATACGCCGGTAGCAGGTGATGATCATATCAAACACCCACAAGCTGCAAGCGGTCAGCTAAACGTAACAGCCACCCAGGTATTGAGCGATCAGAAGATCAATAAGCTAGCCTGTGCGTTCTCATGTGAATCCAACCAGTAACACTCCCGTACAGTCCGGTCTGTTCGTCTGATATGTCGCATATCAAGTCTAGGGGCGGTATACGTCAGACCCCAATAACCGATAAGTCGTGTCGATGTGCGGTTCATAACGGGTCGAGAAACTACTAGTAACACTTACCAGTAAATCTCCATATCAGCCCTGGCCAGGGACTTCCAGTTATAGCCAATCGAACACAGCACAACATCAACTCCCTATACCGGGAGAGACGAATCCCCTCCTATCGCTCATTGCCTCCATGTGATTCGGGACTGTACCAAAAAGCCACCGTTTTGCACGCCCTCTTGGACGTGGTAAGGTAGAAATCAAAACACAGTGGGAATCACACAAGACTCTATGACGATCTCGGGTCTTCAGACTACCCTGTACCTGTGTCACCGGAGAACTGCCATCTGACGTGTGGTATATCTCCATCTGGGAGTTCTCGGCGAGTCCGTTCAGTGTACCCAGTCTCCACTGAGCACCCGTACACCATCTCTGATGTCTAACACCGATGGATATGGGATCATCCATCACCCATCATATGGGTCAAGATGCGTATACGCTAGTCTACTCTGGTGTATCGATTCCCTGTCTCGATATACCCTCGACTAGGAACAGTTATAGGATGCACTCATCGACTACCGCGGCCCCACTAGTATGATCTCATCATAGTCCCAGTAGTCGAGTACAAGTCCTAAGGGCTTTATCAACATGTGAGAGTTAAACAGTAAACCAATACAAGTCAACATGTTAAGATAAAGTGAAACCAAATAGCATACTATCATGACGAGCAAGAAAGTCTTCTCTATATATAACCAAGCATCCATTATAATATACATCAAATGTACAACAATGGCCTCTAGGGCATATACATAACTAACATGTTCCTAGTCGAGGGTATATCGAGACAGGGCATCGATACACCAGAGTAGACTAGCGTATACGCATCTTGACCCATATGATGGGCGATGGATGATCCCATATCCATCGGTGTTTGACATCCGAGATGGTGTACGGGTGCTCACTGGAGACTGGGTACACTGGACGGACTCGCCGAGAACTCCCAGATGGTGATATACCACACGTCAGATGGCAGTTCTCCGGTGACACTGGTACAGGGTAGTCTGTAGACCCGAGATCGTTATAGGGTCTTGTGTGATTCCCACTGTGCTTTGATTTTCACCTTACCACGTCCAAGAGGGCGTGCAAAACGGTGGCTTTTGGGTACAGTCCCGAATCACATGGAGGCAATGAGCGATAGGAGGGGATTCGTCTCTCCCGGTATAGGGAGTTGATGTTGTGCTGTGTTCGATTGGCTATAACTGGAAGTCCCTGGCCACGGATGATATAGAGATATACTGGTAAGTGTTACCAGTAGTTTCTCGACCTGTTATGAGCCTCACATCGACACGACTTATCGGTTACTGGGGTCTGACGTATACCACCCCTAGACTTGATATGCGACATATCAGACGAACAGACCGGACTGTACGGGAGTGTTACTGACTGGATTCACAGGAGAACGGACAGGCTAGCTTGTTGATCTTCTTATCGCTCAATACTTGGGTGGCTGTTACGTTTAGCTGACCGCTTGCAGCTTGTGGGTGTTTGATATGATCATCACCTGCTATCGGCGTATTGACGATTCTTTAGAGTCCTACACAAAGGTTTCTTGGTTCAGGCAAAACGGAGTAGAGGCACATATGTGATATGTGCAGGACCGAGGATAATGCGATATGTGATACCTTATTATATTCTCGCGATATTTAGATATGAACCGGGTCATCGGATCAAGTGTTGATTCAATGAATCGGTACATGATATATTAGTCGGTTATATTCGATATAGCCGGATCGTCGGATCAAGTGTTGATTCGATTATTTAATGTATAATGATATATATGATATATTGTATTACATTATCTAATATTGGATCGTTTTATTATTTCATTTTCTCACCGGATTAATACATTGATATATATGCGATATATGTTAATTGTATTAATTTCTTTTGTTGCAAATATATAATATATATGTGATATATATTATAGTGACATCATATGATTTATTATGAAACATGATTAGGGATGATAAAAAGGGATTAGGGTTTGATTAGGGTTAGCTCCTTCTTGTTCATTCTAGAAGAATTCTCTTTTGTCTTGGTTAAGATATTATGGTTGATACTTATCCTTAACCTAACCAAACCCTAACTCTAGTTTATTCCCTACAAAGTTTTAGCCTCTCATCCTTGACCATGGTTCCATAATCAATCATATACTCTAATCTACTATTCATCATAAAAGGATTATTCTTTTCATTCTTCATCTTCTTCTTTCTTGAGTTTGAGGGAGAGTTCACTTGAGTTATCTTTTGTGATGATTTCTTGTGAGAAAGTGAATTAAAAAGAAAGCATAAATACTACTCCATCATCCTCATCTAATCTAGCCCATTAGATTAGGGTGTTCACCTCATTAGAGTGAGAAAGCTTGGGTTATAGCAACTTCGACGTAGATCATTGGAGAAGCGGAACACTTCAAGCTAGCATGGATAGTTCGAGTCGTGGAGCCTCTCTTGAGTCCGGGAGATCGTGGATTGCGGCGAAGGGACTTCTACTCGGAGCTTGTGAAGTGAAGGAGCGGACTACAAAGGTTGTAATCCCTCACACTTAGGTTTAAAGATGTTATCTTGCATGTAAAACCCTAATAATCTAGCAAAGATCCCGTCTTTGGGTTGTTCGGCACATCTAAAATTTTATTCGGGCATGTTTGATACTTTATGAATCTTCACTAGAGTGCCTAGGAACCCTACACTTTTTCCGTGTCTACTCCAAATGCAAGCCAGCACTGAAAAGACCTGGGCAGAAAAAAAATATACAGGAAAACAGAACATCCAAAAATAAGACAAACTGTCTAAATACGAGTCCACTCGGAGTCAACTAGGCCGCGGACCAGCGGCGTATTGCACCAATCCGCTGAGCTTTCGCAGTCGTCTGACCGAGTTAGCAACTCGTATTTCTCCAGTATTCTTAGAATTCCCTGCAATTAATTTTCATACCTCTGAAATAATTTTTTCGACAGGTTTAAAATCGACAGAAACTTGAGGGATCCGGGGTTAAGTTTTCGTGTTTTTCCGACGATCGAAGTTCTAATAAGTTACTAACAAGCTAGTAAAGGTTTAGTAGGCTCTGATACCACTGTAAGTCCATGTCACGCAACCCGCGTGTTCACGGGGAGGAGGAATATATGAAAAACAATTATCAAAGCTTCGTAACACGTACTTGAGCACACGGATCGTGTCTAAACAATTATTAGAAAACTATGAGAGATTTAAATACTCTGATTCGAAGTTATACCTCACGTTACTTGTCTTTCGGGTCTTCATCGCTGTCCTCCACACCTCGTCGGCTCTATGGAACATGGGTACCTCAACGGCCTCCTCGGGTCAAAGACAATCCACCCAAGAGTCTATAATTCGAGCTCCTATCTCGAATTTAAGATAACTACGACTTCTAGTTTGCTAATCTAGAAGTCCTAGAGGGTGTAGAGTATTAAGATGGTTTACTTAGTCACTTTAAACCCTAGGATTCTCACTCATTAGAGCTTTTATGGTTTGAGGAAGAAGATGAAGACTTGAGGAGAGAGAAGTATTTTGTGATGATGAATGAGCTATTCTCATTTGTGAATATCATGAAGCATAATAATATCATCAAAATAAATATCTAGCTAATATTCATCATGCTTCATTTAATTCGCAAGGTGAATCACCTAATGAGTCACCTAATGAGTCATGGATCATTTAATGAAACTACACCTCATCTTCTCCACCTCATTTAGTTTAAATCTAAAAAGGAATAAACACAAATGAGTCACCTCCTTCGAGAAGCTTCCTGAAAAATTATGTGACTGCCCCTCCCATCCATATTTCCGGAAAACGCGGATAATCTGAGACTGAATAAATCCATCTGTATAATACTAGATTCTGGCTTAAACCAAAGCATGCTAGTATTATCTTCCCGATCATAGTACGTGCACAAGTGTACGTAAGTGATCACGGCCCTGCCGAAAAACAATACGGCCTCTACACCTTTTTCCCGGTGCAGGGAAACTCTCTGTGTAGGACTCTAAAGAATCGACACTACACTGGCAGTGGGTTTAACCAAAGGCCGCAAGCGGTACTAGCTGTACGTAACAGTCCCTAGGTAGATGTCGACAAGAAGGTCGATGAGGAAACCCATCCGAACTCCTACTGAGCCTGTATGTGACAATCTTCGTACAGTCCGGTCTGTTCGTCTAGGACTATCGCATATCGGGCTAAGGAGCGGCAAGCGTCAGTCCCCCAATAGCGGTATAAGTCGTGTCGGAGTGTATCCCATTACACCTTGAGAAACTACTGGAGCACCTACCAGTAAATCTCGTTTGCCCCGGCCAGGGACCTTGCGTAATGGCTCTCCATACACAGCACGGTATCAACCCCCAATACCGGGAGAGACAAATCCTGTCTAACCGCCACTGCCTCGAAGTGCTTCGGGACTGCACCCAACTACTACCTATTTGCACGACTCCTTTGAGCCGTGGTAGGGTAGTAATCTATGTACAGTGGGAACACACTCGATGTGAAGTAGCAATGTCGAGTCGACGGACTAATCTATACTCATGTAACCTGGTAACTGCAATCTGACGATAGGTAAAATACCAACCTGCAGTTCCCGGCGTGTCCTGTCTGGTGTACTCGTAACCCAACGAGCACCTGCATACTATCTCCAGTACTACGTACTGATTGCTGTGGGACAGAACATCTCTCGACCTGGGATAAGAAGTGTATACACCAGTCTACTCCATAGTATCGATGCCCTGTTTCGATAATCCTATGACCAGGGACCTGTATAGGATGTGCTTGTAGACTACCCAGCCCCCATTAGTGTGACTGCCATCACAATGCTGGTAATCAAGCAAAGATCCTAAGGGCTCTACGAATATGTATAAGTGATACGTTAAAAGAAACACATGCACATATTAAAGTAGACACAAACCAAGTAGCATACTACCATTTTTAGCATGACTGTCAATACAGCTATGAATATCCCAAGCTTCCATTAAGTAATATACAAACCAGTATGATACAATAATGGCCTCTAGGGCATATACACTAGCAATAACAAGGTAATAGGGGTGCCAACCTCCTGTCGCTGTGCTCGACTGGCCTCAACTAATGATCTCATTATCTGACGCAAATCCTGCATCTCTGCTTCAAGCCTAGCGATACGATCTATCGAAGGCGGATCAATCTGCTCCTGTACAGTGAGCATACCGTCCTGGTCAGTCCTCATCCCAAACGAGTCAACTCTGACCTCGGCTCTCGCTGCCTCTCTCTGAGCCCTCATAGTCATCGGCGACAATTGGCTAGAAATGAAAATAGGATTCGATATGAACACGGAAATCGTATCACAAGGATATGTATAATCATGAAAGGAATTTCAAGCAATAAGTACTAAGGTCACTTAGGCGGAGTACCGTGTCGTAAGTATGCCGCGGACATACACATGCTACGTCACTTTTCTTAAGCTACCTACTCCATCATACCAAGGTCATCCTACACTCCGATAGGTAAAACATAGCGCTCTGATACCAACTTTGTCACGACCCGAAATTGACACGTAACGGCACTTAAACTACGTAACGTCTACAGGCATAACGGAATTTAAGTAATCCGAAAACCCAGCAATCTAAACCATCAAAAGTGGTAAGTAATAAGAACAATGCTAAAACTTTTGAAAATCTTAAGTACAAATTCTTTAAAGTCCAAATTTACTTTCTTAAAAATTTTGGCAGCAACTTCTTTGTAAAAACTAGCCCCAAAAATAGGTACATACAAAGATATAAGTAAAGCATCCCCAACGGGAGCAA
This sequence comes from Agapanthus africanus, assembly GCA_030015575.1. NCBI lineage: Eukaryota > Viridiplantae > Streptophyta > Magnoliopsida > Asparagales > Amaryllidaceae > Agapanthus > Agapanthus africanus. Next base: position 246,083,445 of record CM057350.1, read on the forward strand.
ATCCACGCCCAAAAGCGGAAAACAACCACCACAACAGATATTGTTAGTTATATGTATGCCCTAGAGGCCATTACTGTACATTGGATGTATATTGTAGTGGATGCTGAGACATATATAGGGAGGACTTTCTTGCTCGACATGATAGTATGCTATCTAGTTGACCTTTACCTTAACGTGTACACTGATTGTCTCTCTGTTACATGTTGGTAAAGCCCTTAGGATGTGTACTTGACTACCTGGACTATGATGCGGATCATACTAGTGGGGACATGGTAGTCCATAAGTACATCCTTCAAAGTCCCTAGTCGTGGGTGTATCGAGATGGGGCATCGATTTACCAGAGTAGATTAGCGTGTACCTTCTCGACCCATACAGATGGGCGATGGATGATCCCATATCCATTGGTGTTTGACATCGGAGATGATATACGGGGGCTCAGTAGAGACTGGGTACACTGGACGGACTCGCCGAGAACTCCCATATGGTATTATACCTCGCGTCAGATGGCAGTTCTCTGGTGACACTGGTACAGAGTAGTCTGTTGACCCAAGATCGTCATAGAGTCTTGTGTGGTTCCCACTGTGCTTTGATTTCCATCTTACTACGTCCAAGAAGGCGTGCAAAATGGTGGTTTTTGGGTACAGTCCCGAGTCACATGGAGATAATGAGCGATAGGAGGGGATTCGTCTCTCCCGGTATAGGGAGTTGATGTTGCGCTGTGTTCAATTGGCAATAACAGGAAATCCCTGGCCAGGGTTGCTGAGATTTACTGGTAAGTGTTACTAGTAGTTTCTCGAATTGTTATAGACCTCATATCGACACGACTTATCGAGCTATTGGGGTCTGATGATTACCACCCCTAGGCGAGATATGCGACATATCAGACAATCAGACCGGACTGTACGGTAGTGTTACTGGTTGGATTCACTCGAGTGTGAGTGGGATTGCTCGTCGATCTTCAGATCGCTCAATACCCGGATGGCCGTTACGTTTAGCAGACCGCTTGCGGCTTGTTGGTGCTTGATATGATCATCATCTGCTGCCGGCGTATTGACGAGTCTTTAGAGTCCTACACAAAGGTTTCCTGGCTCAAGCGAAACGAAATAGGAGCGCATATGAGATATGTGCGGGACCGAGAATAATACGTGTATGTGATACCGTATTCTATTCTCGCGATGAAGGTATCGAATGGTTGTATGCGATATAACCTAGTTATCGAATCAAGGATTGATTCGATAAGCCGATACATTGGATACTAGTCGGTTATATGCGATATGACCGGATCGTTAAATCATTTGTTGATTTAATGATTTAATGTATAATTATATATTTGATATATTACTTTGCATTAACTAGTATCGGTTCACTTTAAATGGATTTTCTCGCTCGATTTGTGCGCATTGCATATGCGATATGATTTTGTGCACTTTCTTGTATCATGTTTGATGATACATCCCTTTTGGTTAAGTGTAAAGAATTAAACCTTGGTTAATGAAATGGTTAGGGTTTACTTTTTCCTTATTCATTTTATTCATTTATTTATTCTTTTGGAAAAAGAAAAGCAAATGACAAAATGGTGGCATGTTTTGTTTTATTCATGAAGTTTCATGAACACTTTGACTTTGTAACCATTTTGTCTCATGCTTAAACCTAACCATTCCACTTAACCCCAATTAATTCTCTACACCTAACCATGGTTCTATTATGATAAGAATTCATTATTCTTTTCATTTTTAGAATTAACTTATCATATCATTTCTTCTTCTTCTTCCTTGAACTCAAGAAGAAAACCTTGACTTCATCAATGGTGGATTGATGAAATGAGTGAGAAATCCAATTCTAAAGTCTACCCACTTCCGATTTCTTCATCCTCTACCTCTTGCCAAGTAGTAGAGTGTGTTTCCTTCACAAGTATTCATGGCTTGGTGAAGGTGGAGCTCGATCTAGTGATGCTTCGACGTAGATCATCTTCGGCACGTCGTCGACGACCTAGCCCGTCCATTCTCCGATGAAGCCGACGCTAGAGCCCGGGAATTCACTAGGACAGCGAGGGGACTTCGTTGCGGAGCTATGGAGGTGGAGCACCGGATCTACAAAGGTTGTATTTCCGTTTAACTTATAGTTAAGTGTTAACTAGATTTCATTTTCGCCTAGATTTCTAGCCAACGATCCGTAGTTTAGGGTTTCTCGGCACCGTATTTTTGAAATTGGCATGGTTGATGCCTTGTGAGACCTCACTAGAGTGCCTAGGAACCCTTCAGTGGTATCAGAGCCTAGCTAGAGCCTTAGGCGAAGCCTAGACGGAGTTTGAAGCCCGTATGAACCCGAAAACCCATTCCAAAGATGCTCTCTGTACATTTTCTAAAAAATGGGTTTTTTCAATATTAAAAATATACAGAAAAATTTGCAGGTGTTTTTAAGAATTACTGTGCAATTCGATCGGCTAAGTCGTTTAAATTGCGGCGGAAACGCGGCATGAGCAGTGCTCATGCGGCGGTTCCGCGGCATGGTGGCCACGTCATCTTGTGTAATCTGCACAGTAATTCCTAATTCTTAGTGCTGTATTTTCTGGGATATTTTAACTTTTACTCCACAGTTGAGCATTCTGGGTTTGATTTGGGGATTCGGTGTTTCGATCGGAGTATCAGATTTTGTCTATGTGGCTTTCCGGATAAATTTTAGAATATGTTAAAAAGTTCGACCGGATATAAATACCCAATTTTTCCCCTGTCGGGAAATTTCCATGTGTTGGATTTTTCCGTAGTTTAAAGACGTTCTAAGTAGTGCAAGTAACTCGATGGACCCTCTAGAAGACAACAAACCTTAACTCGATTATGTGACCGTCTTGAACTGCCCTTTGAAGCTTCGGGTTTGGGGCAGTACGGCGTGCCACATGTGAGGTGTTGGCTTGACCCTTCTACGGCTGGACCGTTGGTACTGAGGCACGAACTGAATGTTGTTAGACTTATTTCATGTGTTGAGCTGTATCGGGAAAACTTGGGTGTTCGATTGTTCGATCGGAAAGTTTGACATTTTCTATTTATCCGGAATGGGATACAATAATTGGAATTCACAATAAGTTATGAGATAACTGAATGAATGTTATAAACATAGCAGTTTAGTCTCACTTGATCGGTTGCCACGGAATTTTGATGTGATCAAAAGTCCGTCGCAATCACGTAGCGTACGCGGAAACTCGCCGGGTAAACTTAATAGACAGCCTCACTCCATAGCCCCGACCAAGTGACTGTAGGAGAGCCCCGTCGCCGAAAGCATCTGTTAGGGTGCTCCCGGTAGCGGTGTTCCGCCTTGGTGCACTTCGTCGACGGTATCGGGTGTGCGGCCGTCTACTGAAGTTTGCGACGAGCATTCGATCAGGATGTCGGGAATCCTGTTGAATTGCCCGACTTCATAATCAAAAGAGTTTTCGATTTTGAGACTAAAATGCGGGGTTTGTAATTGTTAGGCATGCGATGTCTAAGTAATTCATTTGGTCAGGCATGCGATATCTGAGGTGGTTGCGGATTCCAACTGTTGTAGTTTTACACTTTCTTTTCTGTGACCGTAAGTGTAATATGTGATATCGCCGGTTTCGTTGCTATATGTCAACGACAATTGGGATGCGCATATTTACTTACGTTGATGACATGTGATGTTATGTGTTGCTGGATATGTTATATTGGATCGTCGTGTTTGAATAGCCGGGGTTTTTTTATATGAGATGAGTGTTTTTCATTTTCATTCATGTAAAAACTTGTATGTAATATTCTTTTATTGGGGCGCTTCCAGGTTGCGGAAGTTGTCACCTCTTGTATATTATTTACTTTTCCGCACTAGGATAGACCCAAGGAGGGGAGCACAAGTAACCGGGTTCTGGAGTCCAGTGGGAGACCAACTCGAGGGGTCGAGGCCGGGTCTCCTAACTCTAGAATTGGTAGGGTTGCTTGCCGCTCTCGTAGGGGTCTAGGGGTGTGGGTTTGGCTATTCATCGCGACCGTGGAATCCGTGTTTTATACTGGCTCGTATTGAAAACACGGACGTCCTAGTATATCCAATATTTCATATGTTTCTTCTGCTGCGATATCTGTGATGTGATCATGTGATGTTCTGTGATAGATACAGTATATAGTATATATGATATATTATATAGACGTTACTTATGTTTTACACCCGCGCTAGCCCTGCCCCGCTCTGCCGTTAGTTACCTAACCTAACGGTGCACGAGGGGACATCGAGGTGAATGCGGATGGCATAAGTGTACGTCGTATTTATCTGTGATGTTTAGGTACTTAAATGATGGGACTTCATTAATGTGATTAATGAAATAAAAGAAACCTAAGATGTTGTAGAATCGAATTTCAAAATAAAACAGGTAGCTACAGTTCTTGCTTTGCACAGAGGTATATGTGATATATCCTGCACCTTATTCGATAAGGAAAGGACCGAGATCCCTTCACCGGGAGTGACTCCTTTAGCAATAACTGGCAGATGCTACACACTCGGTTTGTCTCTTGATTGCTTTTAAGAGTTTTTGCTTTGTACAGTGATATATATTATATATCCCGCACCTCATTCGACGAGGAAAGGACCGACGATCCCTTCACCGGGAGTGACTCCTTTAGCAAAACTACAAAAGCCTCAAAAACACTCCATTTTAAAATCATTTGATTCTACAACGATATCAAGTTCATTACGCAATAGGTTTTCAGAAAAACCTGTCGTAGCCCTCCGTCATTTCAGATAAGTGCTAGTTAGTATTCGTGCTACGTTTGTTGGCCTGCGTCAAGGCGTAGTGTGCGGTAGCTAACTAGTATTTATCTGCTTATGCATATGATGCAGATTGGATTAGGGTAGTCGTGCGACTTTGTTGGCCTGCGTCAAGGGTCGTGCGGGTGGGTTTAATTCAATCAGGAAATGACGGGTTGAACTTGACTAGCGCACTATGGTTTGTTGGCCTGCGTCAAGGTCATAGCACGCTAGGGGCAAAATATTATCGGGAATTTCAAGTGTTGAAATTTGCAATGAGATTGCATACCTTCTATGAGATAGTTGGATCTCGATACCCGCTGCGAGTAAGAGTTACTCCTGGGAGAGTTTTATACATTACAATTAGCCGATCAAGTAGGTGTCTAGAAAGGTGTCAACGAGGTTACGCCTCTGGAAAAACGAGGTTTACATTAATTAGGTTCGTGCGAAAGCACGGGGGACCTCCCTCAAAGTACCGACACTGGCCTGGCTGAAAGATTGGCGAACTTGTAGTGTGTAATTAATCCCGGCTAGTCTTTCCTTTTTGGGTTTGAAGGAAGATTTGATAAAAAGCAGTGGGAGCCATCCTGATTAGATAAAATAATAATCAATCTATTCTTGCAAGAGCGCACGCTGAGAGTTTTCTTCTCTCTCTCTCCTGGTAGCGACCATATCACGCCTTAATCAAGATAATAATACGGATTATTGACCGAACCCGCTTGTTATACTGAGCTGGGGAACGTTGGTCCCGCTCCAACTTATAATTGTTATAAGACAGAGCAGGAAATTAGGGAATACCAGAATTCCCGTGCCGCCCAAACGAAAAGAGTGCATGCTGATGCATCATCTTCGGGTGTGTTCATTATACAGAACTGTTTCTCAGTATCCTCCGCATCCTTGGTATATAATACCGGATCAGGATCCCAGATATGTAATCTGTTACATAGGGCTACAAAAGGGTGGAAAAACAGAGAACGGGTGATAAGTTTCATGAGGCAGAAAACGGGGCATGAGTTGCAGCCAAGTCTGTCGGTCACTGTCACCCTGTATTACCAATACATTGATTCTGAACAAATGCTATTAGATACCGAACCTGATATACAAAATCATATCAGTCTCTTTAGTAGTAAAGAAATGATAAAATTTTGTATTGTTGGATAATGTTTTGAACATTTCCTATATCAAAAGTTGATCGGTTCAGGCACGTTATCTAAAAGCATTGATGTTCTAAATCAAACTACAGTTCAAAGTATACAGAACACACACAGGAGGAAGAGTTCAGAAATGAACGAATCCTTCTTGAGGTATTGTAGACTAGGTCAGGTCAATGCGACCCGACTGGCTAGAGTTACATAAAGATGCATATTTAAATTAGTTTGAACTTACATCTTGTGAAACTCGCCAGTCATGTCATAAAGATAAGATGACCATAGCTCCGTTTATTGGAAACAGAGAAAGAGTTAATGAACTCTTGGGATGATACATGTTGATGTATGTAGGTCCCCAGTCTACACATGCCAAGACCGGTTCTTTATACTTCATTACATTCTCTGATAATCTTTTTAGATTCAGACATATGTTCTTATTGAAACACAAGTCCGAACCTTTTGAGATATTCACAGAATATAAGTTAGAAGTAGAGAACCAAAATACGGGTATAAGTATTATGTCCTTTGATGAGATCGAGGAGGAGAATGCTTGAGCACGGAAATCCTGGACTATTTTAAAGGAGAATGAGATTCTCTCTCGGCATTACTCCTACTTATACACCATAGCACGATGGTATATCGGGGCGGAGCAATCACACCCTATTTGATATGGTGTGCTCTATGATGAGTACTACTGAGTTACCTATTTCCTTTTGGGGGTTATGCACTTATGAAGCTGCATACCTATTGAATAGGGTTCGAATCTAATCAGTTGCCTACCACTTCATATATGATATGGAAAGGGAAGAGCCCATATCTTAAGTTAGTTAAGATTTGGGGTTGTCCGGCCTATGTCTAAAAGCAAAATCCGGACAAGCTCGAGGCAAGGTCTGTTATGTAGAACTGGAAATGTTCCAGCTATACAAACTACAGCAGATGATTTGGTACAACCAGAGGATTCAGTAGATTCCAACAAACCTCAGCCTCTCCGCCGATCTAGTAGGGTTCCTCACCCACCTGAGAGATACTTCGGTTGTTCTATGACAGTGGGAGCGAGGATTGCATCATGAGATGATGACCCAACTAGCTTCGAGCTGGCCATCAGGAGTGGGACTCCGTAAGAATGGCTGGATGCTTAGTGATCTGAGATGGAATCCATGTACACCAACAAAGTATGGACTTTGGTTGCTATATCTGAAGGGTTAAATCCCCATCAGGAGCAAGTATATCTTGAGAAGATTACTTGGTGTACATGGAAAGGTTGAGACTTTCAAAGCTAGACTTGGTAAAGTTTTTCGTCATCGACCAGGCATGGAAAATGATGAAACCTTTTCCAGTGCCTATGCTTAAGTCCATCCAGATCCTACTTGCCACGGCTACATACCATGACTACGATATCTGGTGGTTAGGTGTCTTGACTGCTTTTCTAAATGATGATTTGGAAGAAAGCGTCTATAAGAACACAGCCAGACAGCTTCGTAGACAGTGGGAGCAGCGGAAACGTATGCAAGATGCTTTATAGGATAAAGCAGGCATCGCGGAGTTGGAACATCTGTTTTGATGGATTAGTCAAAGAAGTTGAAATCATCAAAATGGTAGATGAACCTTGTATAAACAAAAAGGTAGTAGGGAGTATTGTGACGATTCTCGTAGAGTACGTGGATGACATACTCTTGATAGGGAAGGAGTTTCCTATGCTACGCTCGATCAATCTCCGCTTATCACTATGATTCTCCATATAGGATCAAAATGATACCTCCTAAAATCCTGAGTTTTGGATCTATGAGATAGATTTAATTGGATGTTAGGATTCTCACTAGTTGTAGTGAGATGGTATCAATCGATCCTGGGGAGAATCACTGGAAGGGTTCCAGGGTGATAAAGACGACTGAATGTCAGTCGCAGGCATTGTCTTTACCATCAGTAAAGGGACGGTATGTTGGAAGAGTTCCAAGCTAGATACCGTGGCATACTAGACGATAAAGGCAGGATACATCGCTACTTAAGATGCTACCAAAGAGGCTGTTTGGGTGTATATTGGTTCATGAGATGAACTAGGTTCCTACCATTGTGTGACAATAGAAGTGTGGCTTTGGCCAGGGAACTCAGGTCCCATCAGTGATCCAGACATATTCTGAGGCAGCATCATCTGATCATAGAGATAGTTGATCTCCAGAGGATCGAGGTCAGGAGAGTAGACTCAGAGGACAACACAGCGGATCCACTCACAAAGGCATGTTCCCAGAGAGAGACTTTTATGGGATGGTTGAGTATGAGATACTACAACCACTGCTACAGATGGCCCTAGTGCAAGTGGGATATATTGTTAGTTATATGTATGCCTTAGAGGCCATTACTGTACATTGGATGTATATTGTAGTGGATGCTTGGACATATATAGGGAGGACTTTCTTGCTCGACTTGATAGTATGCTATCTGGTTGACCTTTACCTTAACGTGTACACTGATTGTCTCTCTGTTACATGTTGGTAAAGCCCTTAGGATGTGTACTTGACTACCTGGACTATGATGCGGATCATACTAGTGGGGACATGGTAGTCCATAAGTACATCCTTCAAAGTCCCTAGTCGTGGGTGTATCGAGATGGGGCATCGATATAATAGAGTAGACTAGCGTGTACCTTCTCGACCCATACAGATGGGCGATGGATGATCCCATATCCATTGGTGCTTGACATCGGAGATGATATACGGGTGCTTAGTAGAGACTGGGTACACTGGACGGACTCGCCGAGAACTCCCAGATGGTATTATACCTCACGTCAGATGGCAGTTCTCTGGTGAAACTGGTACAGAGTAGTCTGTTGACCCGAGATCGTCATAGAGTCTTGTGTGGTTCCCACTGTGCTTTGATTTCCATCTTACCACGTCCAAGAGGGCGTGCAAAACGGTGGTTTTTGGGTACAGTCCCGAGTCACATGGAGGCAATGAGCGATAGGAGGGGATTCGTCTCTCCCGGTATAGGGAGTTGATGTTGCGCTGTGTTCGATTGGCTATAACAGGAAATCCCTGGCCAGGGTTGCTGAGATTTACTGGTAAGTGTTACCAGTAGTTTCTCGAATTGTTATAGACCTCATATCGACACGACTTATCGAGCTATTGGGGTCTGACGTTTACCACCCCTAGGCGAGATATGCGACATATCAGACGATCAGACTGTTAGTTATATGTATGCCCTAGAGGCCATTACTATACATAGGATGTATATTGTAGTGGATGCCGGGACATATATAGGGAGGACTTTCTTGCTCAACATGACAGTATGCTATCTGGTTGCTCTTTACCTTAACGTGTATACTGATTGTCTCTCTGTTACATGTTGGTAAAGCCCTTAGGATCTGTACTTGACTACCTGGACTATGATGCGGATCATACTAGTGGGGACATGGTAGTCCATAAGTACATCCTTCAAAGTCCCTAGTCGTGGGTGTATCGAGACGGGGCATCGATATACCAGAGTAGACTAGCGTGTACCTTCTCGACCCATACAGATGGGCGATGGATGATCCCATATCCATTGGTGTTTGACATCGGAGATGATATACGGGTGCTCAGTAGAGACTGGGTACACTGGACGGACTCGCCGAGAACTCCCAGATGGTATTATACCTCACGTCAGATGGCTGTTCTCTGGTGACACTGGTACAGAGTAGTCTGTTGACCCGAGATCGTCATAGAGTCTTGTGTGGTTCCCACTGTGCTTTGATTTCCATCATACCACGTCTAAGAGGGCATGCAAAACGGTGGTTTTTGGGTACAGTCCCGAGTCACATGGAGGCAATGAGCGATAGGAGGGGATTCGTCTCTCCCGGTATAGGGGGTTGATGTTGCGCTGTGTTCGATTGGCTATAACAGGAAATCCCTGGCCAGGGTTACTGAGATTTACTGGTAAGTGTTACCAGTAGTTTCTCGAATAGTTATAGACCTGATATCGACACGACTTATTGAGCTATTGGGGTCTGACGTTTACCACCCCTAGGCGAGATATGCGACATATCAGACGATCAGACCGGACTGTACGGTAGTGTTACTGGTCGGATTCACTGGAGTGTGAGCGGGCTTGCTCGTCGATCTTCAGATCGCTCAATACCCGGGTGGCCGTTACGTTTAGCAGACCGCTTGCGGCTTGTGGGTGTTTGATATGATCAACACCTGCTGCCGGCGTATTGACGAGTCTTTAGAGTCCTACACAGAGGTTTCCTGGCTCAAGCGAAACGAAATAGGAGTGCATATGAGATATGTGCGGGACCGAGAATGATACCAGTATGTGATACTGTATTCGATTCTCGCGATATGTGACATTGATCGGTTATATGCGATATAGCCGGGTTATCGGATCAAGTGTTGATTCGATAAGTTGTTACTGTTGATATTAGTCGGTTATATGCGATATGACCGGATCATTAAATCAAGTGTTGATTTAATGATTTAATGCATAATTATATATTTGATATATTACTTTGCATTAACTAGTATCGGTTCACTTTAAACGGATTTTCTCGCTCGGATGTGCACATTGTATATTTGATATAGTTTTGTGCACATGATTGTATCATGTTTGATGATACATGTTAACTTGGATTTGTGTGAAGATTAAACCATGGTTGTGAGAGTGGTTAGGGTTTTGTTTCTTCTCCCATTATTTATTTATTCATTTATTTGTTTATTCTTTTGGAAAATAAATGGAAAGGAGATAAGAATGGTGGCTTATTTTGGAGTTTAGTTGAAGCTTCATGAAACTTTAATCAAGTCAACCATTCTTATCTCATCCTTAACCCTAACCATTCCCACTAACCATGATTCATTCTCTACACTTGACTAGAGTTAATATTATGATAAGTATTGTTATTTCTTTTCTTTTTGAATTAACTTATCATAATTAGCTTCTTCTTCTTCTTCATTTCTTCACATGAAGAAAGCTTGCTCCATTAATGGCAAGTGATGAAAAAGAGTGAGAAATCCAAAACTAAAGTCTACCCACTTCCTATTTCTTCATCCTCTACCTCTTGCCAAGTAGTAGAGTGTGTTTACTTCACAAGTTTCTTGACTTGGTGAAGTCGGAGCTTGATTTAGCGATGCCTCGACGTAGATCATCTTCGGCATGGACATCGATGACCTAGCTCGTCCATTCTCCGACGAAGCCGACTCTAGAGCCCGGATTCCTTTTGGACAGCGGAGACGACTTCGTTGCGGAGCTATGGAGATGGAGCACCGGATCTACAAAGGTTGTATTTCCGTATCTCTTAGTTAATTGTTAACTAGTTAGCTTTTTCGCCTAGAATTCTAGCCAACGATCCGTAGTCGGGTCTCTCGGCACCTAGATTTTTTGAAATTGGCATGTTCGATGCCTTGTGAGACCTCACTAGAGTGCCTAGGAACCCTACACAGACCGGACTGTACGGTAGTGTTACTGGTTGGATTCACTCGAGTGTGAGCGGGCTTGCTCGTCGATCTTCAGATCGCTCAATACCCGGGTGGCCGTTACGTTTAGCAGACCGCTTGCGGCTTGTGGGTGCTTGATATGATCATCATCTGCTGCCGGCGTATTGACGAGTCTTTAGAGTCCTACACAGAGGTTTCCTGGCTCAAGCGAAACGAAATAGGAGCGCATATGAGATATGTGCGGGACCGAGAATAATACATGTATGTGATACCGTATTCTATTCTCGCGATGAATGTATCGAATGGTTGTATGCGATATAACCTAGTTATCGAATCAAGGATTGATTCGATAAGCCGATACATTGGATACTAGTCGGTTATATGCGATATGACCGGATCGTTAAATCAAGTGTTGATTTAATGATTTAATGTATAATTATATATTTGATATATTACTTTGCATTAACTATTATCGGTTCACTTTAAATGGATTTTCTCGCTCGATTTGTGCGCATTGCATATGCGATATGATTTTGAGCACTTGCTTGTATCATGTTTGATGATACATCCCTTTTGGTTAAGTGTAAAGAATTAAACCTTGGTTAATGAAATGGTTAGGGTTTACTTTTTCCTTATTCATTTTATTCATTTATTTATTCTTTTGGAAAAAGAAAAGCAAATGACAAAATGGTGGCATGTTTTGTTTTATTCATGAAGTTTCATGAACACTTTGACTTTGTAACCATTTTGTCTCATGCTTAAACCTAACCATTCCACTTAACCCCAATTAATTCTCTACACCTAACCATGGTTCTATTATGATAAGAATTCATTATTCTTTTCATTTTTAGAATTAACTTATCATATCATTTCTTCTTCTTCTTCCTTGAACTCAAGAAGAAAACCTTGACTTCATCAATGGTGGATTGATGAAATGAGTGAGAAATCCAATTCTAAAGTCTACCCACTTCCTATTTCTTCATCCTCTACCTCTTGCCAAGTAGTAGAGTGTGTTTCCTTCACAAGTATTCATGGCTTGGTGAAGGTGGAGCTCGATCTAGTGATGCTTCGACGTAGATCATCTTCGGCACGTCGTCGACGACCTAGCCGGTCCATTCTCCGATGAAGCCGACGCCAGAGCCCGGGAATTCACTAGGACAGCGAGGGGACTTCGTTGCGGAGCTATGGAGGTGGAGCACCGGATCTACAAAGGTTGTATTTCCGTTTAACTTATAGTTAAGTGTTAACTAGATTTCATTTTCGCCTAGATTTCTAGCCAACGATCCGTAGTTTAAGGTTTCTCGGCACCGTATTTTTGAAATTGGCATGGTTGATGCCTTATAAGACCTCACTAGAGTGCCTAGGAACCCTTCAGATATATGATGCCGTAGCAAAAAAAAAGACGATATAAAGTGAAACAGTATGAAAGACCTACAAAGTCACAAAATAATATACAACATCGATCGTGAAAACTCGTCTATAAGTCAAATACATGAAGGTGGTAGATGGAGAGTACAAGATACAATGAATATACAAATGAGTATCATCGGATAACCGCAAAACCCACCTATAGCAAAACTGCACACAGTCAGCCGTAGCGGTATCCGTTGCAAAAGATGATACGATGTGATGAAGAAGCCATGCCACGACTGCTCTGAGGGATACCTGCTGTAACATTTCAAAATAATAAAAATATTATTTTTGGGAAATTTATAATTTAATATTATTTTATTGAATATTTTAATAATTCGGTATAATTAAATACAAATAAATGGGGAAAATTTTTGGAAAATTATGGAAAATTCTAAAATTGAGTAAATTACGGAATTATGCCATTTCTAAGTTTAATTGACTAGTTATATGCTAATTTAGTGCTAATCGCGATTAAAAATCGCTAATCGGTGTTTTAGTAATTTTGTGCGAAACATGCACATATCTTTTATTTTCCTACACTTGTGCATTTTCTACCATGGTTTCTCATTTGGGTTTACTATTTGAGTGAGAAGGAATCTAGAGAAAAGAAAAACAAAAGAAAAGAGAAAGGGGAATATTTTATGAGGTATGGTGAGAGAGAGAGAGAGAGGTATGGGCTTCTTTGACCAAGGACTTGGCAATTTCCTTTGATCCCAACACTCATTTTCTCTCCTTCTCCCTCAACTCCCTGCTGTTGCTGCTGCTCCTCACCTCCCTCCCCACTTCACCACCTCAAAACATCTCAAAAACATCACCAAAACCCCATATTCATTTCATTAAAAGTGTGCACAAGCTCAAGATCTACACATTGGACCAAGGAAGCAAGGATTTTGGCCACTAGGGGCAACTCAAGAAAATTCTTGAGTTGCCAAATGAGGTATTTTCTGGACCTTAAAGCTTAGTTATGCATTACCTTTACCCCATGTTTAGTTTTGAACCGATATTGTTGGATATTGTGGAGTTAAGGAAAACCTAGTTAGGGTTATGGGAAGTTTTGTGTTGTATTGTGTAATTGAGCTCAGTAGAGGTTAGATAAACACCCTAGTGCATGAATTGAGACCCAAACCTGAGACTTAAGGCCCGAAATACTGATTTAGAAACCGATATCGGAAAGCTTGTGGAATCTGTGAATGTTATATGAGATCTGCTATCACCCGAGACATCCTAAAATAAAATTGATTGGACAGTGAGATGTGCAGGCACCCAGGAACCACCAAACTGTTAGTGTATATGCCCTAGAGGCCATTACTGTATCATACTAGTTTGTATATTACTTAATGGAAGCTTGGGATATTCACCTTGTATATACAATCTTGCTCAAAATAGTAGTATGCTACTTGGTTTGTTTCTACTTCAATGTGTACATGTGTTTATTTTTAGTTTATCACCTATGCACATTATTGGAGCCCTTAGGATCTTTGCTTGATTACCAGCGTTGTGATGGCAATCACACTAGTGGGGGCTGGGTAATCTATAAGCACATCCTTATGCAGGTCCCTAGTCGCAGGACTATCGAGACAGGGCATCGATACTCCGGAGTAGACTAGCGCATGCGCTTCTCATCCCATACTTGATTACTATTTTTGTGATGATGGTTTTGGATTATGAGAGCTAAGTGAGAAAATTCTTTCTCATTCTATCATTTTCATTCTCTCTCTTGTTCTTGAGCTCTCATCTTCTTCCTCTTACTCTCCCTCTCTTTGTCTATGGTTCACTTGTCTCATGTGTTGAGAACCAAGAACCATAGAGAAAATCCCAACACACTCTTCTCTACTCACTCTAGTTCATAAGGTTTAGCAAACCAAGTGAACTAGTTTCTTCAAAGAACGAAGAAGAAGCCAAATGTAGAAGCTTTCAGGTGGATCAATCTTCGGCGCAAGGAGATGACGGGGTGAAGCCGATCGGGACAACCATCGAGGCTTGAAGACGAAGGAGATCAAGAAAGAAAGGTATAACCCCCTAACCGAGTAGTTAACAACTCCTAGTTAGATGTTTAACAAAAATCCGGTTTTGAGTCCATGTTACCACCTCTAGGAAATTGTTTTTCACCAAATTCCGCATGCCCGAAAGTACCGGGAGAGGTACCATGGACTTACACAAACAAGACCCTAGCCCCTAACTCTATGACCCTGCCGCAGATTTAATCCCATTGGCCGCAATTTGCGGCCAGACCTGCCCCATTTTGCTTCGTCTTGGTTTTGGTGTTCCCTCATCAGTAGATTAGGCCTTTGGTATGTGTAGATTTGTCTAGTTTGACCTAGGGTGAAATCTGGAGCCTATTTCCTTAGTTGCTGTTTTGGTTTCGTGTTTCCGTATTCCATATTTTTAGTTCTGAAATTGTGTATTGTGTTTTACCTCGACTATTTGGCGTTTATACGACGATAACGAGGATTGATTGATGGTTTTGAAGGCGTGCCCATAGGTTCTAACCTATAGGCCCCTTATCGTATCGTTTTGGGTTTCGTGTGCCGTTTTAGCTTTGATTTGGTTTTAATACGCATTTACGATACTATGACGTGTAGGTACCCCATGAAGACTTCGGGACGACAAGAAAAGTGCGTGGAGACGTCGACAAATGAAGACGCAAGGTAAGTAGATTATATCTACTGGGGGAAGTCGGGTGGATAGCGTATAGCACCCCCGCAGTCCGTAGTTGGTATACTATATATTATGCTTGATAGTTATAGTGTGTCTTGGATATGGTGTTAGGTGTATTATGGATAGCTTAAGGTTAGAAGTAAACTAGTATAGTTCATAGTCGCGAACCCTAGAATAGGGTTACACCCACACGCGTACCCTTGCATATTCACTATACTTACACTGTGTTGATGATGATATTGGATGACATTGGAGTTGAGTCGATGATTTTGGACATTGTGCCGTGAGATTGGTGATGTGATGTGATTGGTACTTGCGATACGACATGTGATCTTAACGGGCCGTTGGGCATGTGTTTTACCCCCGCTTCCATACTTATATAGATGGTATTGATTTGTACTAGACTTAAATCTGTACCCTAGATTATATGATATGATGATAATGATACCTGATAATTGATGAGAAGAATGTGATACTGACCCGTACCCAGCTATTGGGATGTCGTACGACGATTTACCGTACGAGCTTTATATTAATGATAGATCCGCACTCATGACTTGAGGATGTCATATGATATGTTGTATCATACGCGATACTATTGAGGCGGGATCACCAACTATTATATCTATATATCGACTCAAATTTAGGTGGTTTCCATACCCCTCCCGATTAACTTGATACTTAGATCTGTAGTTTGCATAATAGATGTTAGACTAGACCCGAGTCATTCTTATTTCAAATGGCATAACTGCATGACATATACATATGGGTGTAGATTCTTTACTGTTACGTTGATTATTCGATTTCCGCATATTCATGCTATTCACAATGCTTTGTATATTTTTATTGCTATATTACTATCATGTTGCTAGGGCACCAGCACCATTATCGATGATGCGTATGTTCCACGTACACTTGCTTGCCGGCTCACACACTTCATCATCGATAATTGCCATGTCACTACACAGTAGTATTATTGCATCAGGATATGACCTTGAATGTGCATACTATTATTTCCATGTTGCATGATATACTGTTATACTTGCATTTCATTATATGTCACATACCCATACTTGTACACATACATCATACATTGATATCTTCATACTTTCTTAGATTACGCATTGAGATATATTGTTTCCATATTAATTATGGATTTGGGGAACCGTGGATATTTCAAAAGAGAATAGTTAATTATTTAAAAACCCGGTTTCCCTTGATATGATATTTCATTGTGTCCACCATGTGTTTTCTCGGTGATAGAGTGATATATGTGAACCCGAATCGAGGAGTTGGATGAGGCCGATTACGGGTACATGGTGGACCCGGTATGGTACCCCGGGGTGAGAACGGTTTCGCTGTATAGTAGACGGTGAGCCTGGCAGAGTGACTACTACCTACCGGTGATTGGTCGGACCTGGCGGTTATCCGGAGGATACTGACCGGAGTCGATAGATGGATATGGGCGTACTGCCGGGGCCGAGGGCCAATTCCGCAGACATAGCCCGTGGGCTGATCCGGAATGACGGAGCCCGATAGATGAGGATTTACGTGTCGATGCTAGGCACGGGTTTCATGATGTTTTCCATGATTTGATTATATCCTCACATTTACATGCATGATGCTTATTGTCATTGGGTGACGGGTGGACGGGATCCATATATATACAGATATTGATTACATACAGAATTGACTATATTGATCACACTTCATTTGTATATATAACAGGGTACGAGGGCGCTGTTATATATACCCTTACACCAATATTAGTGGAATGGGACGCTAATATATGTGTATTGATATCCATTGATACTTCTTCATGTTTACTTCATCCAGACATACCTTACATTATGACATGTTATTATCTGAGGCACTGGCATGAGTACTTGGCACTACCTACATGATTAGATGTTACATTGCCACTTTATCATGCTTCAGACTTACTCTTGAGGGTTTTATTATTATACTGATTGTTTGACCTAGGATTATGTCTTACATTCGATTTCTGCTTGTAGATATTTTCTATTCACGAGTTGGCAACTCACCCCCGTTGTGCCACAGTTCTTACAGGGTTTGCCATACAGGTTCCATAGCGGCATTTCTGGCATAGTGCTTTCCTTTGCGGGTGATTTGCTTGGTAGGTGGGTTCTTTGTATCAGAACCGCCGTTTTACATGTATTATTCAGTGTATCTAGAAATTCCATCAACCAAAAACTTGTATATTATTTCAGACGCAGACACTAGTGATGTATTATTTCGACCTTAGAGTCGCGTTTAGTAGTGTTACAGTTTTCATGCTTATCTGGGTTCCCTTTTGAATTTTGATCCTCGCCATTCGGCATTGTATAGTATATTGCTTTTATGTTCATTTATCCTTAAAATGGTTTTAGATTTCTGGGCTTTTGGCTTACTTGGATCAGATGGAGTCCTATAGACTTCATATGGTTCAAGGGCCAGTCACGTGCTCTTTCGGGTCGTGACACCTACAAACATTGTGGCACAACGAGGGTGAGTTGCCAACTCGTGAATAGTAAATAACATATGCAGGTAATCGCAGGTATGCACGTATTGCGGTAATCTATCACATGCAATCTGTTAGTTATGTATATGCCCTAGAGGCCATTGTTGTACATATGATGTATATTATGATGGATGCTTAGATATATACAGAGAGGACTTTTTTGCTCGTCATGATAGTATGCTATTTGGTTTCACTTTATCTTAAAATGTTGACTTATATTGGTTTACTTTCTTTCTCTCACATGTTGATAAAGCCCTTAGGATCTGTACTCGACTACTGGGACTGTGATGAGATCATACTAGTGGGGGCCACGGTAGTCAATGAGTACATCCTATAACTGTTCCTAGTCGAGGGTATATCGAGACAGGGAATCGATACACCAGAGTAGACTAGCGTATACACATCTTGACCCATATGATGGGCGATAGATGATCCTATATCCATCGGTGTTAGACATCAAAGATAGTGTACGGGTGCTCAGTGGAGACTGGGTACACTGGACTGACTCGCCGAGAACTCCCAGATGGTGATATACCACACGTCAGATGGCAGTTCTCCGGTGACACTGGTACAGGGTAGTCTGTAGACCCGAGATCGTTATAGAGTCTTGTGTGATTCCCACTGTTCTTTGATTTTCACCTTACCACGTCCAAGAGGGCGTGCAAAACGGTGGCTTTTGGGTACATTCCCGAATCACATGGAGGCAATGAGCGATAGGAGGGGATTCGTCTCTCCCGGTATAGGGAGTTGATGTTGTGCTGTGTTCGATTGGCTATAACTGGAAGTCCCTGGCCAGGGCTGATATGGAGATTTACTGGTAAGTGTTACTAGTAGTTTCTCGACCCGTTATGAGCCACACATCGACACGACTTATCGGTTGCTGGGGTCTGACGTATACCACCCCTAGACTTGATATGCGACATATCAGACAAACAGACCGGACTGTACGGGAGTGTTACTGATTGGATTCACAGGAGAACGCACAGGCTAGCTTGTTGATCTTCTGATCGCTCAATACCTGGGTGGCTGTTACGTTTAGCTGACCGCTTGCAGCTTGTGGGTGTTTGATATGATCATCACCTGCTACCGGCGTATTGACGATTCTTTAGAGTCCGACACAGAGGTTTCTTGGCTCAGGCGAAACGGAGTAGAGGCACATATGTGATATGCGCAAGACCGAGGATAATGCGATATGAGATACCGTATTATATTCTCGCGATATTTAGATATGAACCGGGACATCGGATCAAGTGTTGATTCGATGAATCGGTACATGATATATTAGTCGGTTGTATTCGATATAGCCGGATCGTCGGATCAAGTGTTGATTTGATGATTTAATATATAATAATATATATGATATATTATTATATTATCTAATATTGGCTTGCTTTATTATTTCATTTTCTCACTGGATGATACATTGATATATATGCGATATATGTTAATTGTATTATTTTCTTTTGTTGCAAATATATAATATATATGTGATATATATTATTGTGACATGATATGATTTATTATTAAACATGTTTAAGGATGATTAATTGAGGTTAGGGTTTGATTAGGGTTAGTTGCTTCATGCATCTTCTAGAAGCAATTTCTTTTGTCATGGTTGTGATATTTTTTGATGACACATTGCTAACCAAACCAAACCCTAACTCTAGTTGTTTTTCTACACAATATTAGCCACTCATCCTTGACCATGGTTAATACATCAATCATATGTTTCTATTTCTATTCATCACAAAAGGATTATGATTATCATTATCATTTCCATTATCATCTTCTTCTCTCTTGAAATGCTCACTTGAAATTCTTGATGTGATGAAAAAATATAAGAAAATGATTTAAAAAGAAAGCATAAATACTACTCTCTCATCCTCATCTCATCTAGCCCATGAGATTAGTGTGTTCATCTCTTTAGAGTGAGAAAGCTTGGGTCTTTGAAACTTCGACGTAGATCATCGGAGATTTGGAATACAGCATGGATCGTTCGAGTCGTAGAGCCTCTCATGAGTCCGGGAGATCGTGGATCGCGGCAAAGGGACTTCTACTCGGAGCTTGTGAAGCGAAGGAGCGGACTACAATGGTTATAATCCCTCACACTTAGATAAAAGTTATCGTCTTGTATGCGAAACCCTAATTATCTAGCAAAGATCCTGTCTTTGGGTTGTTCGGCACATCTAAATTTTTATTCGTGCATGTTTGATGCGTTATGAACCTTTACTAGTGTGCCTAGGAACCCTACACAATCTGATAGCAATATGTATATGCAAGAGTCATGAAAGGTTCTCTATCCAGTACTACTAATACATGAAGAAATGCATATCAAATAAATGCTGAGTATGGGATAAAACATGTCACCCTCATGGAATCATCATCGTGGCAGGACCAGTGTCCATGAAGACAAACTAAATCCTAATACCAAAGGCACCGCATCCTCCGATCGGCCCTCTTAACCTGTAAGTCTCATGGAACCTGAGTGTACAACATTGACACCCGAAAACATCATGAAAATTATGCCTGTATATATATATGTGTGTGTGTGTGTGTGTCCCTCAACAACACATCAAAATCATGGAAACTGAGTGTCCAACACCGACACTTGAAATATCATGAAACCCGTGTCCAGCATCACCACGTAAATCCTCATAACTCAGGCGCCGTCACCACGACTGGCCCTGATGTCATGTTCGCACATCACTCCGGTTGGTATCCCTACGATAACCACCGAGTCCAAATATTATCACCGGTATGTACTAGCCCTGCCAGCCAGGCTCAACGTCTATACCACGAAAAATCATATCTTGCCCTTGTTAACCAAACCGGGCCCACCATATACCCGCAAACGGTGCCTATCCGCTCCTCGAATAGGGTATCACATGAAAATCTCAAAACCGAGAAAACTCAAGGTGGACGCACTGAAATATCATATCAAGAGAAACCGGGTTTTTCAAACAATGCATAATTTCATGAAAATACGACGGTCCTCAAATCCAGAAAACCTCAAGTAATGAATAAGAATACTTGCATAGATCATTATGATGATATATATTATACATATGTATATATAACAGCTTCCCATACACTGATATATATATATATATATACGTATGTATCAACGTCCCATACCACTGATAGATACCCTCAGGAATAGAATATCCAGAAAACATCATATGAAATCCATATCTCAATGCGAAATCCATGAAATATAATATATGCAACATGAAATAGTAATATGAGCATATAAAGAAAAAACCGCTATTTAACTGCAACAAGTTATTAAATATATCATGTGGTTCCTAATTTCTCCGAATCAAATGCAACATCATATACAAGTGAACATGTAGCTATATCCAGGAATATGTGTAAACATATAGGTATGCAGGTATACTACCTATCATATACGCAATCGCATAAGAATCAATGACCCCATGTCAATGACAATACAATACCACATAGGTATATGTACCCTAGCAAGGTAAGTGGGTGTACATGTAAGTATGTATGCATGATGTACATTTAGCTATATCTCATATGTGTATATACCTGTCAAAAAAGATATAATACCCTCTGGGTATAGGTGTAGCTATGTCCAGGTATGTGTATATACATGTCAATAATGATGTAATACCCTCTAGGTATATGTGTAGCTGTAGAAAGCTAGGTATGTGTACATACATGTCAATAATGATGCAATACCCTCCAGGTATATGTGTAGCTGTAGCATAGCAAGGTATGTGTATATGCATGTCAATAATGATGCAATAGCCTCCAGGTATATGCGTAGCTGTATCATAGCAAGGTATGTGTATTTACATGTTAATAATGATGCAATACCCTCCAGGTATATGCGTAGTTGTAGCATAGTAAGGTATATGTGTGTACATGTCAATAATGATGCAATACCCTCCAGGTATATGTGTAAGCATGTAGGTATACAGGTATGCTATATCTCATATGCATAGTGGAAATAAGGATCATGTCTCAATGTCCCTAACCAATACAATATCATGTCTGTATAGGTGTTGTGCGTGTCATGGCAGTTCTCGACGGTGTGGGTGTAGTATACAATTTATGCTCGTGCAACATGAACCGTCAATAATAGTGCAGTGTCCAATAGGTACAAGTCCCAGCACAACAAATAATAATATGAAATGAAGTTCATGCACAATCTCTATATGTGCAATACTTGTAAGTGATAATCAAGTCATATAATCCAGCCCAGACGCATAATGCCATGCGGTCGATTCCCCTGTAGATGTTAAATCTACTCACTGATGATCTCGAGCTAAGTAATCCGACCACCTGCTTCCCTTTCTTCGCAGCATCCGAAGTCCCTGCTCGCGATCCTAAAATTCCACAAACACAACACATAAGACTAAATATCATGCGCAGACATAAAGACAACGAAACGCAAGGATAACGTCCACATGATAAACACATTGTGCACTTAGTGCACAAAACGCGTACGATATCGGCACAACCCTAGCTAGGATGACACAACCATAAAGCCTAGAACCCGATCGTACCGATCGCGCATTCACAACACAATATATATCGTGGAAACTAATATCTATAATATCGCAACGTCAATAGAAACCCACGCCTAAATTATCCGAAAATCTAGTAAGCACTTTTAATCATTTTAGCTCAAATCTAAGAGTTTAACCAAATCTAGCGATCACAATCATCACATAATAGTTTACTTAAACCACACAAACCTTTACTACAATTTTAATCTCACCCATATAAGATTAGTAAAAGTTTAGTTTACACTTAAGCTTAATTAGATGATCAGCAAAAATACCATTTAACAATCTCACAGCTAGATTAAGTTTTCCAAGTCTACACATCTTGATTAACCATTTCAAACCATCAAAACCCTAACTTGATCTTTACAATTCTTTCTTGAATTTCTAAACATACAATTTAAAGCTATATTTAAACATCTAATAAGCTAGCTTAATGTTTTAAACAACAATTAAAGTTTAGGGTTAGGATTTTATACCTCCACTAGATTCACAATTTAGCAACTAAACTCCAAATTAGCATCCAAAATGATGATTTCCATGAAGATCCAAGCTTGTTTTGGGTTGAAGAATAATGGGTAGGGATTTATATTTGAGTTTGTGGGATTATTTGATGAATTTTGATGATTTATTTAATCCTGAAGAAGTGCAAATGAAGTGTGAAGAGAGAGAGGGCAGCAAAGGGAGGGGGGCTCGGCCAAGGCTTGATGAATGAAGAAGTTAAGGAAAAGTGTGGAAATTTCTAGCTAAAAACCTAAATTAATGCCCATTAATGCACCTCCCATCCAATGCCACCTCTTAATCTTTTCTTTTTCCATTTAAATTTTCCCTTAATTCAACAAATATCTCGATATTTGTAGAATATTTTGCATGGATGGTTTAGTGCTTAATCTTGTGATTAAGTTAGCATAGATTTCCTTTAGCATAATTAACCCAATCAAAATTGTAATTACCACTAATTAAGTGCATAATTAAAATCTTATAATAATATTTTAATTAAGAAACAATATTAAAGTGAACCAAAATTTTCACGTAACAACTAAAAACCGCAAACTAGCAATTTCCTAGTTAAACTAGATGCAGTTAAGTCTATACTGAAAAATGATCACCTCCGGGTTTTTACGGAAAAACACCGCCTATTTTACATATAAAAGGAAAATTCGCATAACGATTTCTAAAATGTTACAGCACGTAAATCAAATCCAAACACAGGTGCCACAATCTGCACAAAGCAAAACTAAGTGCAAAGTATGTGCACGAAAGCATCTGTCCAGTGCAACGGGTGTGCACGACAACAATATCTGGTGCATCTATTGTGCACGAAAATCTCAATCGAGTGCATCCGGTGTGCACAAAATCATATCTCATATCATGGGCCCAACATGCGCGAAAATCCAAATCAAGTGCATCTATCATGCAAGAATGAAATTGAAATCAAGTGCATCCCACATGCACGAATAAAATCTAAATCAAGGGCATCCAACATGCACGAGTAAAATCTTACTCAAGTGCATCCCATGCGCACAAAATCCAATATCAAGTGTCTAATATGCGCAAAAATCTAACCCAAGCACGTCAAGTCCAAATAAATGCCCAGTGCGGTGAAGCGCTCGAAAAACGAACGTCAAGTGCAACGCGCACAAAAACATAACTCTGGTAAAATGAATGCTCAATGACAAAAAAAATCGGTGCAACCAATGCACAAAAATATAAATCCAGTGCAACAAATGCACGAAACACAAATCCGGTGCATCCAGTGCACGAAAACTCATCAATAACTCAAATTCGCATAAAAACAACACTGAGTCTACCTAGGTGTATAAAATCATAAACGTGCGCAACTGCGCGAACAAAATCAAATCAACTGTATGAAATCCACAAAATCATAAACACGTGCAGCCAAGGCACAAAATCGATATCAAGTGCAATAGATATGCACAAATCATATACCAACACAACGGTGTATAAAGCACATCTCAAGTGCAATAACTATGCACAAAATATAAATACTCAGTAGGTAGCCATGGTTCACGAAAACGATATCATGAAACTCAATCATCAAAACTCAAATCCAAACGATATAAGCGTGAACTCGGATCACAACACAAATCGCAACAAATGACATTGAAGTACACCTCCTACAATGTCGAAAAATGTGTCGGTGCGCCTAAAAACTGGCAGAGCAAGAACATCCGCTTGTCTCATGCTCACGGTCTGGCATCCTCTGTCTGTGGGTCTTCATTTTCTTGGTGGATTTACCAATCTCGCAATCCATCGGCTCATCGGCCCGGTCGGGTGTGCTAATGGGAACGATTCCGCTCTGGCACTCCTCTGGTCATCTCTCGACCGATTATCACGACCACTCGTAAAGCAGCACGTCACTGGCGTCGGACTCTGGCCCTCTGAATACTTGTGACACAACTGATCCTTGGTGCAAATCTCATCACGGCAGTGTCCTGGAAGGAACCTGCTCAGGGCCTCCTCCGATATCGCCTATGCAGAACTATACGGAGACTGGTACTCTTTCATAATCTTTTCTTGTTTTCTGGACATCTGCGTTCTCCACACAACATTTCCTAGGGAACTGGTCGTATCCCAACGCCTCTGTATACATATCAGATCTCTGATCTCGATGGGGAGTAACAACAGCTCGCCAGCATCTCGCACGAACCTCTGGTTCCACTTGACTTTATCATCGTCCACTTCGACGTCACGTCATGCTGTCTACGTACTGCTATGTTCTCGGCTATAGTCAATCCGGAATCTCTCACACGGACTCGAAATTACAAACTCAGTATTCTCATCACTCTGTAGAAGATCTCTAGCCGAACACGTCCTCGGGAACTCGTCCCAACCATCGGAGGAATACTTAACACTCGTCCGCTCTTGATCAACTCACAACGCATCTGGGTGAGGTCCTCTATCCGAACCTGGTCAGCTTGCTGATCTCTTATCACCTGATATCTTGACGACATTAAATGTTTCGATCGATTCATCAAAGTAACATAATTCTCCGAAAGCTCAACACCTGAGCACAGTCTAATAATATTCAGTACATGCCACAGTACCTATGGACCAACCATAGAAGGGCAAACCCACGCCTCACTGATGGCACCGCTGAACTGCTGCAAACCCTAAGGTTCAGAAGCGGTTCTATGGTCATTATGTCGAGTTAGGGTTTCATTCTTCTAGAGGGTCCACAGAATTACTTGCATGTTCCTTCGAATACTTTAAACTTAGAAAAATGGGTGTCTAACATTCGTTCAAACTTTTTAACTTCGCCTAGACCTCACATGAATACCCCCCGTCCGCTTGCTAAACAATGCCTCAATCCTCCAAGAAGGACGATACATCAACGGTCATCTATGGATCAATATACTCTAGATCTGAGTAAGACTCTCCACACTGGAAATCTTCAACTCAACCGGGTCTGCGTCGGCGCATCAATCTGACGAGTCACTTTCATCTCTCAACTCGGGGTAGCCTAGCTATCATCTATCGCATCTCTACCTGGAAGCTCCAGCGATCTCATCTCGTAAACTCTTGAAGCGCATCACATCAATCTCAGCAACAGCTGGGTCATCTGTCCACACGGTAGACGACATCACAATCTCTGAGGTAGGCTGTACATCAACATGAAGGGTTACCCAAGCGCCCCGGCCATCTCACGTGGCCCAATGCGGAACAAAAATTTTCTTACGAATAAAACTTGGCGCTAGACTAAACCCTAAAACCGGATCTTTCCATAGAACTCACTAGCTACACTAAGGGAGCTATCTACTATGATAGAAACCTCACCAAATGAACCAAGTTCTTCGGTCTTCTTTCTTCATCCTTATCTCCTAGCAAGCGCCTTGAACATGCTTGAACTTCTTTCCTTGCTCCATCAGTCCTCCGGGATCGAGCTTGTTCTCCGACCTCCTTTTGTCGTAGATGATCCACCCGGGGAGTATGATCCATGGCTCTAGCTCCTAAATATATAACTAAAGGAGCAACTAGAGGACTTGGTTTGCTAAACCAAGTAGTCTAGGATGTAGTGGAGGGTGTCTTAGTGTATATCTATCTCTTTCTTGCCTCTTCACTTGATTCTCAACACATGAGAAAGTAGTGAAGAGGAAGAAGATGAAGGTGGAGGAAACTTGAGAGGAAAGAGGAGATGAGAGCAAAAGAGAGCTCAAGGAAAAATAATGAATCAATCATGAAAGAGAAAATATACACCATGGTTTTGTATATCAATTCTTTCATTAAATAATTAGCAACCTTACTTCAATAGTAAACCCAAAATGAATTATAAATTCATTTGTTCACTATTGAAGCATGGTTGCTCCCATTCCTCCCTTACCTCTCATTTTACACCTCATTTCCAATTATCAAATAAATGGAAAATACATAATGAGGTGGCCACCTTCTAGAAGGAAAACTGTAATAAATACGGATTTCCAACTACTGTACAAATATACCGGCAATCAGATAAAAATCCGAACTCCCAAAAAAGATAGAATAACACGAAGAACGTAATACTAGAATATATATATCGAAATACATATATGCAAATTATTAAATCAATACTTGACATAATAATCCGGCTCAGACCCGAGCCGGCTAGTATTACAAATTGTCCGATCGAAAAACCGAGTACCAAGTACATCAATCGATCGAACCCTGCACGTATCCAATACGGCTACTACATCGTTTTGCCTGGATCGGGGAAACCCTCTATGTGGGACTCTAAAGACTCGACAGTACTCTGGCAGTGGGTTTAACCACAGGCACGTCAGCGGTACTAGCTGTACATAACGGCTGCCCAGGTACCTGTCGAAAAGGAAGGCCGACGAGCAAACTCGTCCGAACTCCTACTGAGCCTATCCGTGACAATATCCGTACAGTCCGGTCTCTTCGTCAAAGAGTATCGCATACCGGGTCTAGGGGATGGTGAACGTCAGACCCTAACAACCTGATAAGTCGTGCCGATGTGGTTCAGGACCAATCCGGGAAACTACTGATCAGCCTATCAGTAGATCCCAACTGCCTTGGCCAAGGTCTTATGGTCCTGACAAATCGAATCACAGTGCGATATCGACTCCCTATACCGGGAGAGACGAATCCCTGACAATCGCTCACTGCCTCCATGTGGATCGGGACTGAACCCAACCAAAACCTGCTTGCACGACTCAGTAGGGCCGTGGTAGGGTAGTGATCAAAGCTCAGAGGGAACTCACACGAGACAAATGCCGATCTCGGGTCCAAAGACTAACCTGTACACATGTCACCTGAGAACTTCCATCTGACGATAGGTATAGTACCACACGGAAGTTCTCGGCGAGTCCGTCCAGTAAACTCACACCCTAGTGAGCACCTGTATACGATCTTAGGTGCATCAGACCAATGGCTGCGGGACCAATCATCCCCCGACGAGGTAGAATCATATACACCAGTCTACTCTGGAGTATCAATGCCCATTCTCGATACTCACGCGACTAGGGATCATTAAAGGATGTGCTTATAGACTACCCTGCTCCCACAAGTATGATCGCCATCACAACGCAGGTAGTCAAGCAAGAACCTAGGGGCTTTATCAACATGTAACCGTAATATGTAATAAAGAGTATGACATATGCCATGTTAAGATAAAGACAAACCACAATAGTATACTACCGTATCGAGTCTTTATCAATATGTGCAAACCAGATATATCAACAATACAAATAAATACACATATCCTGACAAAAACAAGTCGGATAATATACTATAAAACTGAGCAAGATTGTTCTGTACATACATCTCCCTAGTATCCATATGTGTACATATACAATACTGGCCTCTAGGGCATATACATCCAACAATCTCCCACTTGCACTAACGGCCAGTGATTGGCGTACCGAATACCCAACATCTGCTCTAAGGCCAGCTGCTGGTGTATCGCATACCCAACATCCCAAAATGTCGCTCGAACTGTGCTTGAGGGAGGGCCTTTGTAAATGGATCCGCCGTGTTGTCCTTCGTATCCACTCTCCGGACCTCGATCTCCTGGCGATCTACGATCTCCCTGATCAGGTGATACCGCCTTAAGATGTGCCTGGATTTCTGATGGGACCGTGGTTCCTTTGCTAAAGCTATAGCCCCATTGTTATCGCAATACACTGGTATTGGATCAACAATGAACGGAACCACCTGAAGTTCAGCTCTGAACTTCTTTATCCAGACCGCCTCTTTTGCGGCATCGCTTGTAGCAATGTATTCAGCCTCCATCGTCGAGTCTGCGACGGTATCCTGTTTGGAACTCTTCCAACATACCGCCCCTCCGTTGAGGGTAAACACAAAACCCGAGACAGACTTGCTGTCATCCTTGTCACTCTGGTAGCTTGAGTCGGTAAAGGACTCGACCCTGAGGTCTCCATTACCGTAAATCAGGAACATCTCCTTAGTCCTTCTCAGGTACTTAAGAATGTTCTTTACTGCTGTCCAGTGGTCCTCACCTAGGTCTGACTGATACCGGCTCACTACGCTTAGCGCGTAAGCTACATCTGGTCTTGTACATAGCATCGCATACATTATAGATCCTACCGTCGAAGCGTAGGGTATAGTGCTCATGCGAACCCTCTCCTCGTCAGTCTTGGGAGACATCTCCTTGGAGAGGGTGATTCCGTTCAATGCGGGTATGTTACCGCGCTTGGAATCTTCCATACTAAATCTCTTTAGTACGGTCTCTATGTACCTGGACTGTGAAAGTCCTAGTAATCTCTTGGATCTATCTCTGTAGATCTTGATCCCCAGAATGTACGAGGCATCACCTAGGTCTTTCATAGAGAACCTTTGTGATAAGAATAGCTTGACCGATTGTAGCATAGGAATGTCATTTCCTATCAAAAGAATGTCGTCCACGTACAAGACTAGGAACACGACAGTTCGTCCTACAATCTTCTTATAAATACATGGCTCATCTTCGTTCTTGATGAAGTCAAAGTCCTTGATTGTTTCATCAAAACAGATGTTCCAGCTCCGCGATGCTTGCTTCAATCCATAAATGGATTTGAGCAGCTTACACACCTTCCCGCCGCTCCCACTGTCTACAAAACCTTCCGGCTGATCCATATAAACGCACTCTTCTAAACTTCCGTTTAGAAAAGCCGTTTTTACGTCCATCTGCCAGATCTCATAGTCATGGAAGGTAGCAATGGCAAGCAGGATCCTAATGGATTTGAGCATAGCCACTGGAGAAAAAGTTTCGTCATAGTCCACTCCTGGTCTTTGACGAAAACCTTTTGCAACGAGTCTAGCCTTATAGGTTTCCACCTGCCCATCTACACCAAGTTTTTTTTTGTAGATCCATTTGCATCCAACGGGTTTTACCCCAGGTGGAGCAACTTCCAGGGTCCACACTTTATTGGTGTACATGGACTCCATTTCAGATTGCATAGCATCCAGCCACTTATCAGAGTCCCTACTGACAATGGCCTGCCTGAAACTAGTAGGATCATCTTCTTCCAAGATGCAATCCTCTTGATCCCCATCTATGAGAAAGCCGTAGTATCTCTCGGGTGGATGAGAAATCCTACTAGATCTGCGGAGTGGCTGAGGTTCGTCGGGTATAACTGAATCTAAGGGTTTTTCCAAATCTTCTGTTATAGTTTGTGGTTCCTGAATTTCTTCTAGTTCCACCGTACTCCCACTAATTTCTTTTGCAAGAAATTCCCTTTCTAAAATGGTAGCGTGGCGAGATACTAACACCTTCTGTTCCTCAGTGTGGTAGAACAGATATCCCTTGGAATACTTAGGGTATCCCACAAACTTGCACAATACAGACCTTGCCACGAGTTTATCTGGATTCTGCTTTTTAACAAAAGCAGGACACCCCTATATCTTAATATAATCAAGACATGGTCTCTTCCCAGTCCATACTTCATATGGAGTGGTAGGCACTGATTTAGATGGCGCTCTATTCAATATGAATGTTGCTGACTCAAGAGCAAACCCCAGAAAGAAAATGGTAATCCGGCATTACTCATCATGGAGCGAACCATATCCAATAGGGTACGGTTCCTCCGCTCCGACACGCCATTGTGCTGTGGTGTATACGGAGGGGTAAGCTGAGGGAGAATGCCATTCTCTTTTAGAAAATCCCTGAATTCCGTACTTAAGTACTCTCCCCCTCTATCAGATCGGAGGATCTTGATACTTTTTCCAATCTGGTTCTCTACTTCGTTTCTAAATTCTTTGAATTTCTCAAAAGCTTCAGATTTGTGTTTCATAAGATACACATATCCGAACCTAGAGAGATCGTCAGTGAATGTGATGAAGTACGAGAATCCACCCCTTGCATGTGTAGACATTGGACCACATACATCATTGTGTATGAGTCCCAAAAGCTCTGCTGCTCTTTCTCCATGCCCGGTGAACAGAGATTTGGTCATCTTTCCTTTGAGACAAGACTGACAAGTTTCATAAGATGAAAATTCGAACGTATTCAAGAATCCATCTTTATGTAACTTACTTAGTCTTTTCTCTCCGATATGACCAAGTCTACAATGCCACAAGAAGGATGTGTTCGTATCCGAATTTTTCCTCTTGCGTGTGTTTTGTACATTGAGAACTGTGTTTTGATTTAAAACATAGATACTATTACACAGTGTACCTTCTGCAACCAGTACCTTATCAAGGTAAATGTTCATGATATTTCTATCAAGGACAAAGTTATATCCATCTTTATCAAGTAATGAAACTGATATTATGTTGCAAAGCATGGAAGGTACATAGTAGCAATTGTTCAGAATCATAGTATTACCATTTGGCAACAATAGGTGATATTCACCGACGGCCGCAGCATTAACTTGTGCTCCGTTCCCTACTCTGAGGGACATATCACCAGGTCGAACTATCCTACTTTTTCTCAGTCCCTGCAATAAATTACAGATATGAGATCCTGAACCGGTATCTAGTACCCAGGAGATAGGACTGACCGAAAAGCAGTTCTCAACTACAAGAACACCTGAAGAAGATCCAACAGTAAGTTTCTTCTTCGATGGGTTTATCAAGGAATTCAAACTTTCCTCTTTCCTTGCTCATACTTATGACAGTTGTCATGAGTTAGAGACGAACCGACGTTCCCCAGCCCCGAATAAGAATTCGGATCGGTCAAGCGATACATTTTATTATCTTGATTAGGGCGTGAAATGGTTGCTACCTGGAGAGAGGGGGAAAACACTCAGCGTGCACTCTTGCAAGATTAGATTGGTTATTAGTTTATCTAACCAGGATGGCTCCTACTGTTTCCTCAAATTCTTCTTCAAACCCTAAAAGAAGAACTATTCAGGATTAATCGCACGTCACAATACTTGTTTAACCTTTCAGCCAGGCCGGTGTTGGTACTTCGAGGGAGGTTTTCCAATGCTTTCGCGAAGTTCCTTAATTAAAGAACCTCTTTTCCCTGGAGGCGTAGCCCCGCTAACACCTTTCTAGACACCTACTTGGTTTATAGCATTGATTGTTAAGTGTGATAATCTCCCGAGAGTAATCCTGCTCATCAGTGGGACCGGGATCCAACTATCATTGTGTGATGCACTAGATGGAATCCACTCTAGTCACCACACTCCAGAAGGTATGCTAAAATCTGCAAGTTTCCTTTATGTTTGAAACTCCCGATGTGGTTTTTGCCCCAAGCGCTTATGACCTTGACTTTGGCCAACAAATCATAACGCGCAAGTCAAGTTCTACCTGTCATTGTCCTGATTGATTTAGACCCACCCGCACACACCCTTGACTTTGGCCAACAAGATGGTACGACTGTCCTAAAACAATGCATTTTATCTATGCTACGGATAATAAACATACAGCTACCATACACGATGCCTTGACTTTGGCCAACAAACACCGCATGAATACTATGTGTTTTTATCCGAAATGACAGAGGGCTACGACTGGGTTTTTGGCGAAAAACCCGTTAACGTAATGAACTTGATATTGTTGAAGGAACCTGAGTTATTTTGTAAATTTACATAGTGGCGAAAACCTTTGCTAAAGAAGTCACTCCCTGTGAAGGGATCTCGGCTCTTTCCTCGTTGAATGAGGTGCAGGATATTCCAAACTGAATACCACGATGCAAAGCAAAAAATAGTCGACTATATTAAAGTTATTACCCTGATGCAAACTTTTACTCAAGGGGTCACTCCCAGTGAAGGGATCTCGGCCCTTGCCTCATCGAATGAGGTGCAGGATATTCCAAACTGAATACCACTATGCAAAGCAAAAGAGAACATCTGTAATGTCGGTTTTTAAAATCTGGTTCCAACAACATCTTTTTAGGTTTTTATCTTGCATTAATTAAAATTAATGCGGCCCTATCAAATTTGTAACCTATCACACCAGAAAAGAACGAAAATAAAATGTACGTATATGCCATCCGCATTCACCACGGGGCCCCGTCATCACCCGTTAGGTTACTTAACTAACGACAGAGCGGGGGCTGGACTAGCGCGGGTGCAAAACATATACAACATCTACTAGTATATATATAAGTATATATCACATTCGTCCCAGGCATGAAAATAAACAACATCACAGATAACATTACAGAATGGTGGATAATCTTGGAGCCCCGGGTTTCATTTGAGCCGCAAATAAAACCCGATGTTCCCGGTCGTGTGGATAGCATGTGCAATGAAAACCTGTACCCCCTACGAGTGCGGCGAATAGCCTGCCAGTTCTAGAATGAAACCCCTTTCCGTCTCTGCGCCTTGAGATGCGGGCTTGTTGCCTTCTAGAACCCGGCTATTCGTGCACCCCATTGCGGGGTAATCCTAATACAGAAAATGAAAATAATATATACATGCGGTGACATCGACCTCATCCCGGTCGTGCCCCAAAATAATATACAACCCGGCAAAGACGGCAGTCCACATATCGGACGCTCGCCCCGCAATAAAAAATATACAAAAGAATGTAAACTGTATTTCTAACATTTCACCACATGCTATCCACCACGACAATCCAACCACAATCACAGCACAAGCACACAACATCAACGCGAATGTCACGTTCGCAAAACCCGTCTAAAAGAACATATAGCAATCAGACGAGTTTTACCGATCAAGTGACATTCCCGGTCGCAGCTGAAAGTGAAAGTACTGATATTAAAAATACGTATTTTAAAATCACGATCGACTAAATTTTCTAAGTGGGCCCCAAGTATTAAATCAACACTGTAACAAATCTGGACCCAAAATGTAATTATTCCAGAAACCACAATTCTCAAAATGGGAGGCCCAGAAAAAAATTTATCACGTGGGCCCAATAAATGGCCGCGGATCCGCCGCCAAATGTGGGTTTGAGCGGCGGTTCCACGGCTGTTTAGAAGGATCATGTGGTAAATTTTCTTCAGTGGTCTCAAAAAAGCCTGCATGATTTTCTGAGAGCAAAAAATTGATTTTTCCAGCACTTTTAAAATCGACAGAAACTGCAAAATTTCGAAACAAGGTTTTTGGAATTTTCGGTCGATCGTTATTCTAAACACGTTTGAACTAGCTAGTGTAAGTTTTATGGGTGGCTCTGATACCATGAAGGGTTACCCTAGCGCCCCGGCCATCTCACGTGGCCAAATGCGGAACAAAAATTTTCTTACAAATGAAACTTGGCGCTAGACTAAACCCTAAAACCGGATCTTTCCATAGAACTCACTAGCTACACTAAGGGAGCTATCTACTATGATAGAAACCTCACCAAATGAACCAAGTCCTTCGGTCTTCTTTCTTCATCCTTAGCTCCTAGCAAGCGCCTTGAACATGCTTGAACTTCTTTCCTTGCTCCATCGGTCCTGCGGGATCGAGCTTGTTCTCCGGCCTCCTTTTGTCGTAGATGATCCACCCGGGGAGTATGATCCATGGCTCTAGCTCCTAAATATATAACTAAAAGAGCAACTAGAGGACTTGGTTTGCTAAACCAAGTAGTCTAGGATGTAGTGAAGGGTGTCTTAGTGTATATCTATCTCTTTCTTGCCTCTTCACTTGATTCTCAACACATGAGAAAGTAATGAAGAGGAAGAAGATGAAGGTGGACGAAACTTGAGAGCAAAGAGGAGATGAGAGCAAAAGAGAGCTCAAGGAAAAATAATGAATCAATCATGAAAGAGAAAATATACACCATGGTTTTATATATCAATTCTTTCATTAAACAATTAGCAACAATACTTCAATAGTAAACCCAAAATGAATTATAAATTCATTTGTTCACTATTAAAGCATGGTTACTCCCATTCCTCCCTTACCTCTCATTTTACACCTCATTTCCAATTATCAAGTAAATGGAAAATACATAATGAGGTGGCCACCTTCTTGAAGGAAAACTGTAATAAATACGGATTTCCAACTACTGTACAAATATACCGGCAATCAGATAAAAATCCGAACTCCCAAAAGAGATAGAATAACACGAAGAACGTAATAGTAGAATATATATATCGAAATACATATATGCAAATTATTAAATCAATACTTGACTTAATAATCCGGCTCAGACCCGAGCCGGCTAGTATTACAAACTGTCCGATCGAAAAACCGAGTACCAAGTACATCAATCGATCGAACCCTGCACGTATCCAATACGACTACTACATCGTTTTGCCTGGATCAGGGAAACCCTCTGTGTGGGACTCTAAAGACTCGACAGTACTCTGGCAGTGGGTTTAACCACAGGCACGTCAGCGATACTAGCTGTACATAACGGCTGCCCAGGTACCTGTCGAAAAGGAAAGCCGACGAGCAAGCTCGTCCGAACTCCTACTGAGCCTATCCGTGACAATATCCATACAGTCCGGTCTCTTCGTCAAAGAGTATCGCATAACGGGTCTAGGGGATGGTGAACGTCAGACCCTAATAACCTGATAAGTCGTGCCGATGTGGTTCAGGACCAATCCGGGAAACTACTGATCAGCCTATCAGTAGATCCCAACTGCCTTGGCCAAGGTCTTATGGTCCTGACAAATCGAATCACAGTGCGATATCGACTCCCTGTACCGGGAGAGACGAATCCCCGACAATCGCTCACTGCCTCCATGTGGCTCAGGACTGAACCCAACCAAAACCTGTTTGCACGACTCAGTAGAGCCGTGGTAGGGTAGTGATCAAAGCTCAGTGGGAACTCACACGAGACAAATGCCGATCTCGTGTCCAAAGAATAACCTGTACACATGTCACCTGAGAACTTCCATCTGACGATAGGTATAGTACCACACGGAAGTTCTCGGCGAGTCCGTCCAGTAAACTCACACCCTAGTGAGCACCTGTATACGATCTTAGGTGCATCAGACCAATGGCTGCGGGACCAACCATCCCCCGACGGGGTAGAAACATATACACCAATCTACTCTGGAGTATCAATGCCCATTCTCGATACTCACGCGACTAGGGACCATTAAAGGATGTGCTTATAGACTACCCTGCTCCCACAAGTATGATCGCCATCACAACGCAGGTAGTCAAGCAAGATCCTAGGGGCTTTATCAACATGTAACCGCAATATGTAATAACGAGTATGACATATGCCATGTTAAGATAAAGACAAACCACAATAGTATACTACCGTATCGAGTCTTTATCAATATGTGCAAACCAGATATATCAACAATACAAATAAATACACATATCCTGACAAAGACAAGTCGAATAATATAATATAAAACTGAGCAAGATTGTTCTGTACATACATCTCCCTAGTATCCATATGTGTACATATACAATACTGGCCTCTAGGGCATATACATCCAACACAACAGTCCTCTCACAACAGGCAACTCTAATAATGGCCCGATCATCCGGTGTAAAACCAAACACTCACCTCAACAAGAGGTCACAATACAAACACTACATCGAGACGTTCCCGTGTCACCAGAAAAACACGACGGTCAGTCCTCATCCCAGACGAGCTCGCCCTAACCGCATCACTAGCAGCAGCTCAATCTGCGATCAAACCATGGTGACAGGAACCTTAAGTGTGTGTCGATGAAAACAGATCAAGGGCATGAAAGGAAGCGACATATCCAGAATGGATACATGATCATAAGAAGAAACAGCATCAATGAAAGTATGATCATGGAAAGAACAGAATCAAGGATCTCAAATGGATGTATAATCATGGGTACGAAGAGAATCACAAATCTCGAAATATGTACATCCTAAGGTTTCTTAAGTGGAGTATCATATCGTAAATATTCCGTGAAACATACGTATGGTACGTCACTCTACTCAAGCTACCTACTCAATCCATCAAGGTCAGCCTATGAAACGAAAGTTCGGGTATAATACCCCATGTTCAAGTCTAAGTTCCGTAAGGTCAAGCCTAGGTTCCGAAATATTTATGCCCCAAACTCCACATAGTCAAACCTAGACTCGAACCATTGTTAAACCTAGCGCTCTGATACCAACTTTGTCATACCCCGAAATATTAACTCGTGACCGGCACTTAAATCACGCAACGTCTAAATGCGTAATGTAATTCAAGTAAGCCGAAACCCAGAAATCTAAACCTTTTTTAGAAAATAAAAGAGGTGACGTTTTGAAATAAAGGTATAATGAAATCAAGTTTTCTTAAAAGCATAGAATGGGAACATGAAAAATGCAAGTGGAATTTATTAGTTGAAAACATGTTTCGTCTTTTTAAAAATTTAGGCAGCACCTCCTTTGTATTTTTTTGATCCAAAACCATAATACATGATAATATAAAGGCATCCCCAACCGGGAGCCAACTCTTCTCCAATCGGCGGATCCACAACCACGCAAAACATAAATATAAGTATACGACGCCTAACGGCGAAGTTCACCACAAAAGATAAAGAAATAAGCAAGACATCAAAACCACAAGTAGCGGAATACCCCTCGCTCTAAGTCTCGCAACCACAAGTCTCACTACGTCTCATTACTGATACAATAACTAATTTTATTTTTTTGATTGATGGAGTTGACTAAATACAATATGAATAAAGAATACAATAGTGGCACGATCCAGCATGTACCACCTACCAAAGCAATCACCCGAATGCAACTGTGTGCCAGCGATGCCGCTACTGATCCAACCGGTCAACCTGCAAGAAATGTGGCACAACGGGGGTGAGTTGCCAACTCGTGAGTAGAAAAATATCAACAAGTAGAAATCAAATAAACAACGACTCCTAGGTCAACTGAATCAAAAAGGTAATACTATGATATCTAGGGTGACCGTATCTGCATATGTGCCAACAACATAAATAAACGCCTATCGGCCTGTGGATATCATCCAACCATATAATCAATGTATGCATGTGGATCCCGTCTACGTTTCAACCACTGACACAACAACACCATGCATGTAAATATCAAAAAAGCATATGCATGAAGGTATGAGGATATAAATCAACGTTTGTCCCTCCCGGCATATCAAAATCATGGAACCTGAGTATCTAGCATCTCGAAACATCATGAAACTCGTGTCCAGCATCGACACGCAAATCCTCATATCTCGAGCTCCGTCAGTCCGGATCGGCCCTCGCGCTCCGTCTGCGGGATCGGCCCGCGGGCTCCATCTGCGGGATCGGCCCGCTGGCTCCGGCAGAACGGGTCGGCCCATATCCATCTCTCGACTCCGGTCGGTATCCTTCGGATAACCGCCAGGCCCTACCAATCACCGGTAGGTAGTAGTCCCTCAGCCAGGCTCAACGTCATCCCCACAAAATCTCTCTCTCACCCCGGGGTACTATATCGGGTCCACCATGAACCCGTAAATGGATCATCCGCCTCCTCAAATTGGTTTTCTTATATCACGCATCTCCGAACCGAGAAAACGCATGGTGGATGCACTGAAATATCATATCAAGAGAAACCAGGTTTTTAAAACAATAGGTACTTTCTTTTGAAATGACCATGGTTCTCAAATCTTGAAATCTCATGAAAACAACATATCTCAATGCGTATAATCATAAAGCATGATGTATGCGACATATAACAGAATGTAAGCATATCCGTATATCACGCAACATGGAACAGTAATATGCACATATCAAGGGAAAACCGCTCCTTGAAATGAATCAAGTTTTTAAATACATCCTGCGGTTCCCAATTTTTCCCAAGTCAAATGCAACATCGTATAAAAATGTATATGTAACTATAGCAGGTGAATCATGCAAGGAGTCATATCATGATGCAGCAATTCTACTGTGTAGTGATATGGCAATTATCGATGATGAAGTGTGTGAGCCGACCAATCTGTGTATGTGTAACATACGCATCATCGATATTGGTGCAGGTGTACTAGCACAGGTATATGTAATGCAATGAGAGTGACATGAGTGTAGCATAAAGTAAATCGTATGCGAATGCTGACAGGTATACGTATCTAACATGACCGAGTCGGTGAATTTATCAATCAGCATCTAGCCTCACAACATCACGTACGGTATAATCCATCGTACGGCATCCTCTAGTCAAGGGAACAGATCAATCGTCATAAAACTCATCACGTACGGAAAATTATCGTACGGCGGCATTAAACCATCGGGGATCCTATCATCCTATATGACAATGAGGGGTACGGACCTAACGTGTGATATTTCAGAAAATATAAAATATTATTTTTGGAATTTAATATTAAAATAATATATTTCCCGAAAACTACCCGATTTGCGAAATTGGGGTTTTCGAAAAAAGGTATAAATATATACCAATATTTGTGAAATAATTGGAAATTAAAATGATGTATTCATTTAATAATATATTTATAGGATTTGGCATTTTTAAAATTTATTATATTCAGTTTTGATAAAAACCCGATTAGTGCACTGCTAATCGCGATTCAGCCAAATCCGTATTTGTATAGTTTCCATGGTTAGTGCACCATGACATGTTTCATCTAGTTACATGTCATTTCATTTGTGGTTTTATATGGGTGTATGTGTTTTTGGAGGGAAAAAGAAAAGTCAAAGGGGGGACAAAATGAGTGGGTTAGGTATACTTTGTAGAGAGAGAGTGAATATTAGTGAGTGAGAGAGGGAGCTGCTGCCATTTCATTTCCCTAACCATTTTTATCTTCTCTCCTTTATCTTTCCCAAGCTCACAACCCTCCACTTCAAACCCTAGATCTACCTTCAATAAATCCCCAAAACGCTAAACCCCTTTCATAAAAATTAACCCCCATCTCTTCCTCTACACATTGAACCGAGCAAAGTGGGATTTTGACGACTTTGGGAAGTTAGTGCTACCTAGAGGGGACCAAATGAGGTATAATTTCTTCCCTTTAGATTAGTTTTGTGAGATATCGTGTTTTGGATATCGTTTTGTGATGTCGCTGACCTGCTGTGACCCCGAGCATTCATTGGAAAAGCAAACAGTATGGTAATGTTGTACTCGTAACCCTAAGTGACCACCTGAAGAACGAGACCTATCTGGGCGGTTTGGGCCGGCGAGTATCGGGCCAAATTCGGCGACCTCGGGTGGGTAGAGGAGTTAGGGTTTGGGTTTTGTAGGGTAGTTACCTGATGATGTTTGGAGGTGTTTGGTCCTACTAGATTTTTCTGTAATGGATCAAGGTGAAATCTGGGAGCTGTTGTGAATGTTTACATGACCATGGTGACATGATTCCTGACCTGAGCCATAGATTTGAACCCGATGCACGAACTCAGGATTTGTTCTGTATTGGTTTTGTGACTTTTAGTGTGCCTACTGTGAATCTGGGATGACCTGGGGAATATCTGAGACAACCAAACAATACCAGAGACCAATTTTAGACCAGAGGAGACCACTATGACAAAACGAGACCCAACTGAGCATGGGGGGCCGGTCTCACCAGAATTTCTACGGATGGGGCCGGCCACTTGGTTGTCTGGGGTGTTGGGGTTGGTTCAGTAGCTCAATTACACATTATGCATCACCCTATAATTGTTTGCTTGCCTTTATTTGACCTGAGTCAAAATCTGGGAACACTTGTGTGTGATTTAGGATATGTTTTCTATATCTCGAATGATGAGTCTTGATATTTGGATTCGTTTTTGGTTGTTGGATGTTCGTATCTCAACAACAAGGGTTGTTTGGTTGATTATGTAATCGTAAGTTATAGGTTCTAACCTATGAGCAATGCGCCTGTCGTTTTGGTTTTCCGCCTTGATTGGTTGCCTTGGGCGACCACAAACGATAGGAGCTTAATACGTATTGCGATTGTTTATTATTATAGGTACCCTTGCATGGATTCCGAGGCGACGGAGCATGGCGTCATCGATTTCGTCGAGCGAATACCAGATGAGTGGCTCTATATCCGCGGGGAAAGTCGGATGGATGGCGTATAGCTCTCCCGCAAAGTTTTGATGGAAGACTGATTTATAGATTATGGTTAGGAAACCTAGATTAGGAAAATAGGGTTAGAATGAGGTAGCTATTAAACCATATTAGAAACTAGGGGATAGTTAGAAATGATATGTTAGTATTATCATGGGATGATGTTTAGCGATATTGCCGTTTAGGGTACTGTAGGACTAGATAGTCGAAGTAGATGCGTCATCCGAACCATACCTTTTTATAAACCGAAGAATCGTATGTATCTTTTAAATATGTACCTTGAGGGATGTTACGGATTTTCAAATGATATCTTTTTTTCTTAAAAACACCGTAACCCCTATTTTCAAAACTACGATTCGCTTCTTTAAAAATCTGATTGTATGGTTCGGGTGTGTATGTTATATTAGATACTTTACTTAGTAGAGATAGAATGTTTATGTAAATTCGATTTGATGTGTGATATAAATGCGATGAAAGAATATAAGACGGATATGATGATCTGATGATCTGATGATATGTTGGTATACGGCTGCGAGTCGATCGAGATAATTTATACCCTGTCGGTCCCCTGATATGAGATTATTGCGGATGTGACCTGGGACATAGGTGTATATATATATATAGGATGTTGTGAGTCATGGATGATAGGACGTACGTGATATTAGGCCGTATCCTCATGTGTCTTATAGGATGATAGGATCCCTAGTAGCTTAATGCCGCCGTACGATGATTTTCCGTGCGTGATGAGTTTGATTTGATGATTGATCCTTACCCTTGACTAGAGGTTGTCGTACGATGGATCATACCGTACGCGATGTGGTTAGGCCGGATTCCGATTGATAGATTCCCCGACTCGGTCATATTAGATACGTATACCCGTCAGCATTTGCATATGTTTTACCTTATGCTGCATTCATGTTATTCGTATTACAATACTTATACCTGTGATAGTACACCTGCACCATTATCGATGATGAGTATGTTGCACGCACACAGACTGTAGGCTCACACACTTCATCATCGATAATTGCCATGTCACTACACAGTAGGATTGCTGCATCATGATATGAATCTTTGCATAACCTGTATGCGCATACACATTGATACATCTATACTTGCGGCTATACACATTTGTATATCCATATTGGTGCACATATACATTGATACATCTATACTTGCGGATATACACATTTGTATATCCATATTGGTGCACATATACATTGATACATCTATACTTGCGGATATACATATTTGTATATCCATATTGGTGCACATATACATTGATACATCCATATTTGCGCACATACACATTGTATATTCATATTGGTGCATATATACATTGATACATCTATATTTGCGCATATACATATTGTACCTACATAGATAACCGGTTTTACTGAGAAATTGGGAACCGCATGTTGTATTTTAAAAAACTGGAATCATTTAAAAGAGCGGTTTTCCCTTAATATGTCATATCACTGTTCCATGTTGCATGATACACGGATATGCTCACATTTCTCTTATATGTCGCAAAAATCATGTAGGGTTACTAGGCACACACAAGAGGTTCCACAAGGCATCAACCATGCCAAACAAAAATTTTCCGGTGCCGAGAAACCCTAATATAGATCGTTAACGAGAGATTAGGCGAAACTACAGGCTAGCAAACAACTTTGATAATAAGTGAAAGGGATTACAACCTTTGTAGATCCGGTCCACCACTTCTTTAGCTCCGAGATGACGTCCCTCTGCTGCGATCATCGGGATCCCGGGCTCTAGCAATGGTTTCGTCGGAGAAATGAGCGAGCTAGGTCGTTGACTTCGAGGTCGAAGATGATCTACGCCGGGGAGACTCAAACTCAAGCTATTCCTTCACTTGGTCAAAAAATTTGTGAAGAGAACACCCTATACTACATGGCAAGTGGTAGAGGATGAAGAAATAGGAAGTGGGTTCACTTTAGAATTGGATTTCTCACTCTTTTTCTCATGGCACTATTGAAGCTAGCAAGCTTTTATGAGCTTGATGAAGATTAAGAAGAAGAAAGAATCATATGAATTCTTATTCAAAATGAAACTTATCCAAATGAATAATGGCACCATGGTTGAGTTAAGCCCTCATGCTTAACTCATGTAGAGAATTAACCAAGGATTTAGGTTAAAGGTTAGGTTAAAGAATATCAAAAGAAATGACAAAAGAGTGGACTTTGTCAAAACTTCTCCAAGCTTCTTCAAGCTTGATAACTTTGACTAAGTTAAACCCTTTTGTTAAATCTTAAGATGAAACAATAACCCTAATCTTTACCCTAATCTTGGTATGAGTCTCATACACACATCTTGTATGTATCATCAAACATGATACAAACATATGTACACAAATATATATCATATATACAATTATGCACAAACAAGTGAGAAAACAAATCTTAAGTGAACCAATACTACTTAATGTAAAGTAATATATCAAATATATAATTA
This sequence comes from Agapanthus africanus, assembly GCA_030015575.1. Lineage (NCBI taxonomy): Eukaryota > Viridiplantae > Streptophyta > Magnoliopsida > Asparagales > Amaryllidaceae > Agapanthus > Agapanthus africanus. Next base: position 246,126,627 of record CM057350.1, read on the forward strand.
TACATTAAATCATTAAATCAACACATGATTTAACGATCCGGTCATATGGCATATAACCGACTAATATCAAGTGTATCAATGTATCGAATAAACACTTGATTCGGTAACCCAGCTATATCACATATAACCGAGAGATGATACAAATCGCGAGAATAGAATACAGTATCACATACTGGTATTATTCTCGGTCCCGCAAATATCGCATATGCGCTCCAATTTCGTTTCGCTTGAGCCAGGAAACACCTGTGTAGGACTTTAAAGACTCGTCAATACGCCGGCAGTAGGTGATGATCATATCAAACACCCACAAGCCGCAAGCGGTCTACTAAACGTAACGGCCACCCGGGTATTGAGCGATCAGAAGATCAACGAGCAAGCCTGCTCACACTCCTGTGAATCCAACCAGTAACACTACCGTACAGTCCGGTCTGTTCGTCTGATATGTCGCATATCTTATCTAGGGGTGGTAAACGTCAGACCCCAATAACTCGATAAGTCGTGTCAATATGAGGGTCATAACGGGTCGAGAAACTACTGGTAACACTTACCAATAAATCTCTAAAGCAGCCTTGGCCAAGGACTTTCTGTTATAGCCAATCGAGCACAGCGCAACATCAACTCCCTATACCGGGAGAGACGAAACCCCTCCTATCGCTCATTGCCTCCATGTGATTAGAGACTGTACCCAAAAGACACCTTTTTGCACGCCCTCTTGGACGTGGTATAATGGAAATCAAAGCACAGTGGGAATCACACAAGACTCTATGACGATCTCGGGTCTACAGACTAACCTGTACCAGTGTCACCAGAGAACTGCCATCTGACGTAAGGTATAATACCATCTGGGAGTTCTCGGCGAGTCCGTCCAGTGTACCCAGTCTCCACTGAGCACCAGTATATCATCTCTGATGTCAAACACCAATGGATATGGGATCATCCATCGCCCATCTGTATGGGTCGAGAAGGTATACGCTAGTCTACTCTGGTATATCGATGCCCCGTCTCGATACACCCACGACTAGGGACTTTGAAGGATGTACTTATGGACTACCATGTACCCACTAGTATGATCCGCATCATAGTCCAGGTAGTCAAGTACACATCCTAAGGGCTTTACCAACATGTAACAGAGAGACAAACAGTGTACACGTTAAAATAAAGAGTAACCAGATATCATACTATCATATCGAGCAAGAAAGTCATCCCTATATATGTCCAAGCATCCACTACAATATACATCCTATGTATAGTAATGGCCTCTAAGGCATACATATAACTAACAATCTCCCACTTGCACTAGGGCCATCTGATAGCAGTGGTTGTAGTATCTCATACTCAACCATCCCATAAAAGTCTCTCTCTGGGAAAAAGGCCTTTGTTAGTGGATCCGCCGTGTTGTCCTCTGAGTCTACTCTCCTAACCTTGATCCCCTGGAGATCAAACATCTCCACGATCAGGTGATACTGCTTAAGAACATGTCTGGATCACTGATGGGACGGGCGTTCCTAGGCATAAGCCACAACTCCATTGTCACACAATGGAAGGAACGAAGTTCATCTCATGAACTAGTATACACCCAGACTGCCTCTTTGGTAACGATATATCTTGCCGTTAATCGTCTAGTATGTCACGGTATCTAGCTTGGAACTCTTCCAACATACCGTCCCTCCACTGAGGGTAAAGACAATGCCTGCGACTGACATTCAGTCGTCTTTATCACCCTGGAACTTTTCCAGTGATTCTCCCCAGGATCGATTGATACCATCTCACTACAACTAGTGAGTATCCTAACATCCAATTAGATCTATCTTATAGATCCAAAACCCAGCATTTATTATGTATCACTTTGATCCTATATGGAGAATCCTTGTGATAAGCGGAGATTGACCGAGTGTAGCATAGGAAACTCCTTCTCTATCAAGAGTATTTCATCTACGTACTCTACGAGGATCACTTGTATACTCCCTACTACCTTTTTGTATATATAAGGTTCATCTACCATTTTGATGATGTCAAACTATTTGACTAACTCATCAAAACAGATGTTCCAACTCCGCGATGCCTGCTTTATCACATAAAACATCTTGCATACATTTCCGCTGCTCCCACTGTCTACGAAGCCCTCTGGCTGTGTACTTATAGACTCTATCTTCTAAATCATCATTTAGAAAAGCAGTCAAGACACCCAACCACCAGATATCGTAGTCATGGTATATAGCCGTAGCAAGTAGGATCTGGATGGACTTAAGCACAGCTACTTAGAAAAGGTTTCATTATAAGCCATAACTGGTCTATAATGCAAACCTTTAACAAGTCTAGCTTTGAAAGTCTTAACTTTTCCATGTACACCAAGTAATCTTCTCAAGATATACTTGCTCCAGATGGGGATTTAACCCTTCAGATAAAGCAACTAAAGTCCATACTTTGTTGGTGTATAAGGATTCCATCTCAGATTGCTAAGCATCCAGCCATTCTTACAGTGTCCTACTCCTGATGGCCAGCTCGAAACTAGTTGGGTCATCATCTCATGATGCAATCCTCGCTCCCACTATCATAGAGAAACCAATGTATCTCTCAGGTGGGTGAGGAACCCTACTAGATCGGCGGAGAGGCTGAGGTTCGTTGGTTGCTATTGAATCCTTTGGTTCTATCAAATCAGCAGCTGCAGTTTGTATAGCTGGAACTCTTTCCGGTTCTACCTTATAACCAATAATTTCTTCACAAGAAATTCCCTTTCACAAAGGTGGCATGCTGAGAAACAAAACATTTTTGTTCCTCGGTTAGGTAGAAGATATTCCCTTGCGTATGCTTGGGATATCCAACAAACTTATACAGTCCTGACTTTGCCTCGAGCTTGTCCGGATTTTGCTTTTAGACATAGGCTGGACAACCCCAAATCATAACAAACTTAAGATATGGGCTCTTCCCTTTCCATATCATATATGAAGTGGTAGGCAACTGATTTGATCGGAACCCTATTCAATAGGTATGCAACTTCATAAGTGCATAACTCCCTAAAAGGAAGTAGGAAACTCAGTAGTACTCATCATAGAGCATACCATATCTAATAGGGTGTGATTGCTCCGCCCCGATACACCGACGTGCTGTGGTGTATTCGGAGGAGTAATGCTGAGAGAGAATCTCATTCTCCTTTAGAATAATCCAGGAATTCCGTGCTCAAGTATTCTCCTCCTTGATCACATTAAAGGACATAATACTTATACCCGTTTTTGGTTCTCTACTTCTAAATTATATTCTATGAATATCTCAAAAATTTCGGACTTTTGTTTCAACAGGAACATATGTCTGAATCTTGAGAGATTATCAGAGAATGTAATGAAGTACAAAGAACCGGTCTTGGCATGTGTAGACAGGGGACCTTTATACATCAGCATGTATCAATCCCAAGAGTTCACTAACTCTTTCTCTGTTTCCAATAAACAGAGCTATGGTCATCTTATCTCTGTGACAAGACTGGAAAGTTTCACAAGATGTAAATTCAAACTAATTTAAATATGCATCTTAATGTAACTTCAGCTAGTTGGGTCGCATTGATATGACCTAGTCTACAATGCCTCAAGAAGGATTCGTTCATTTCTGAACTCTTCCTCTTGTGTGTGTTCTGTATACTAAGAACTGTAGTTTGATTTAGAACGTTAATGCTTTTAGATAACGTGCCTGAACCGATCAACTCTTGATTTAGGAAATGTTCCAAACATTATCCCACAATACAAAATTATATCCTTCTTTATCTAAATAAAGAGACTGATATGATTTTGTATATCAGGTTCGGTATCTAATAACATTTGTTCAGAATCAATGTACTCTGGTAATACAGGGTAGCAGTGACCAACAGACTTGGCTGCAATACTTGCACCGTTTTCTGCCTCATGAAACTTTTCACCCGTTCTCAGTTCTCTACCTTTCTGTAGCCCAAGTAATATATTACATATGTGGGATCCTGATCCGGTATCAGATACCCAGGACGCAGAGGATACTGAGAAACAGTTCTGTGTAACGAACACACCCGAAGATGATGCATCAACATGCACTTTCTTCGTTTGGGCGGCACGGGAAATCCGGTATTCCCCAATTTCCTGCTCTGTCTTATAACAATTATAAGTTAGAGCGGGACCAACGTTCCCCAGCTCAGTATAACAAGCGGGTTCGGTCAATATATCCGTTTTATTATCTTGATTAAGGCGTGATATGGTTGCTACCTGGAGAGAGAGAGAAGAAAACACTCAGCGTATGCTCTTGCAAGATTATATTGGTTATTATTTTATCTAATCAGGATGGCTCCCACTGTTTTTATCAAATCTTCCTTCAAACCATTAAAGGAAAAACTAGCCGGGATTAATTACACGCTACAAGTTCGCCAATCTTTCAGCCAGGCCAGTGTCGGTACTTTGAGGGAGGTTCCCCGTGCTTTCGCACACACCTAATTACAGTAAACCTCGTTTTCCCAGAGGCGTAACCCCGTTGACACCTTTCTAGACACCTACTTGATCGGCTAATTGTAATGTGTAAAACTCTCCCAGGAGTAACAATTACTCGCAGTGGGTATCGGGAACTAACTATCTCATAGAAGGTATGCAATCTCATAGCAAATTTCAACACTTGAAATTCCCGATAATATTGCCCCTAGCGTCCTATGACCTTGACGCAGGCCAACAAACCATAGTGCGCTAGTGAAGTTCAACCCGTCATTTCCTGATTGAATTAAACCCACCCGCACGACCCTTGACGCAGGCCAACAAAGTCGCATGACTACCCTAATCCAATCTGCATCATATGCATAAACAGATAAATACTAGTTAGCTACCGCACACTACGTCTTGACGCAGGCCAACAAACGTAGCACGAATACTAAGTAGGACTTATCTGAAATGACGGAGGGCTACGACAGGTTTTGATGAAAACCTATTGCGTAATGAACTTGATATCATTGTAGAATCAAATGATTTTGAAATGGAGTGTTTTTGAGGCTTTTCTAGTTTTGCTAAAGGGGTCACTCCCGGTGAAGGGATCGTCGGCCCTTTCCTCATCGAATAAGGTGCTGGATATATCATATATACCGCTGTGCATAGCAAGAACTATAGGAGCAATCAAAAGACAAACCGAGGGTTGTAGCATCTGCCAGTTATTGCTAAAGGAGTCACTCCCGGTGAAGGGATCTCGGTCCTTTCCTTATCGAATAAGGTGCAGGATGTTCTACAAGGAACACCGCGATGCAAAGCAAGAACTGTAGCTACCTATTTTTGAAAATTCGATTCCACAACATCTTTAGGTTTCTTTTTCTTTCATTAATCATATTAATGAAGTCCCATCATTTAAATCACCTAAATATCACAGATAAATACGACGTACACTTATGCCATCCGCATTCGCTTCGATGTCCCCTCGTACACCGTTAGGTTAGGTAACTAACGACAGAGCGGGGCAGGGCTAGCGTGAGTGCAAAACATAAGCAACGTCTAGATAATATATCATATATACTATATACAGTATTTATCACAGAACATCAAATGATCACATCACAGATATCGCAGGAGAAGAAACATATGAAACATTGGATATACTAGGACGTCTGTGTTTTCAATACGACCCTGTATAAAACACGGATTCCACGGTCTCGATGAATAGCCAAACCCACACCCCTAGACCCCTACGAGAGCGGCAAGCAACCCTACCGATTCTAGAGTTAGGAGACCCAGACTCGACTCCTCGAGTTGGTCTTCCACTGGACTCTAGAACCCGGTTACTTGTGCTCTCCTCCTTGGGTCTATCCTAGTGGGGAAAAGTAAATAATATACATCAACGGTGACATCTTCCGCAACCAGGAAGTGCCCCAATAAAAGAATATTACATACAATCAAATTTTACATGAATGAAAATGAAAAACACTCATCTCACATAAAAACCCCGGCTATTCAAAACGCGACGATCCAATATAACATATCCAGCAACACATAACATCATATGTCATCAACGTAAGTAAATGCGCGCATCCCAATTGTCGTTGACATATAGCAACGAAACCGGCGATATCACATATTACACTTACGGTCCCAGAAAAGAAAGTGTAAAACTACAACAGTTAGAATCCGCAAACTCTTTAGACATCGCATGCCTAATCAAATGAATTCCTTAGACATCGCATGCCTAACAGTTATAAACCCCGCATTTTAGTCTCAATATCGAAAACACTTTTCAATATCAAGTCGAGCAATTCAACAACATTCCCGACATCCTGAACGAATGCTCGTCGCAAACTTTAGTAGACGGCCGCACCCCCCGATACCGTCAACGAAGTGCACTAAGGCGGAACACCGCTGCTGCGAGCACCCGAACGGATGCTTTCGGCGACGGGGTTCTCCTACAGTCACTTGGTCGGGGCTGTGGGGTGTAGTTGTCTACTAAGTTTACCCGGCGAGTATCCGCGTACGCTACGTGATTGCGACGGACTTTTGATCGCATCAAAATTCCATGGCAACCGATCAAGTGAGACTAAAGTGCTAGATTTATAATATTCAAATCAGTTATCTCATAACTACTTGTGGATTCTAAATATTGTATCACATTACAGATAAATAGAAAATGTCAAACTTTCCGATCGAACATTCAAACACCCAAGTTTTCCCGAAAAAACTCAACACATGAAATAAGTTTAAAAACATTCACTTCATGCCATAGTACCAACGGTCCAGCCGTAGAAGGGTCAAGCCAACGCCTCACATGTGGCACGCCGTACTGCCCCAAACCCTAAGGTTCAAAGGGCAGTTCAAGACGGTCACATAATCGAGTTAAGGTTTGTTTTCTTCTAGAGGGTCCATCGTGTTACTTGCACTACTTAGAACGTTCTCAAACCATGGAAAAATCCAACACTTGGAAATTTCCCAGCAGGGGAAAAAGTGGGTATTTATATCCAGTCGAAATTTTCAACATGTTCTAAAATATCCGGAAAAACATAAAGAAAGTTAAACAATCTGATCGAAATATAGAGTCCCCAAAACAACCCTAGAAAACTCAACACTTGAGTGGAAATAAAAAGTTCCCAGAAAAAAATAACAAGAAAGGACCTAAGAATAATTACATGAAATTTCAGGGACTAAGTCACAATTTTGGCCGTGGAACCACCGCCAAACACTTGGTTTGGCCGCGGTTCCGCGGTCAAATTTTTTAGTTAGTGGTCCGTACTTCACAGTAATTCTTAGTTTTTCCAGCTTAATTTTCTGAGCATTTTTAATTCACAAAAAACCACAGTTTGAAAAAATGTACAGAGAAGGGTTTAATCGGGGGATATCGGATTCGATCGGACTTCTAGCTTCGTGTACACTTCGTCTAAAGCTCTAGCTAGGCTCTGATACTACTGTAGGGTTACTAGGCACACTCAAGAGATTCCACAAGGCATCAACCATGCCAGACAAAATTTTTCCGGTGCCGAGAAACCCTAATATAGATCGTTAACTAGAGATTAGGCGAAACTACAAGTTAGCAAACAACTTTGATAATAAGTGAAAGGGATTACAACCTTTGTAGATCTGGTGCACCACTTCTTTAGCTCCGAGATGACGTCCCTCCACTGCGATCATCGGGATCCTGGACTCTAGCAATGGTTTCGTCGGAGAAATGAGCGGGCTAGGTCGTTGACTTCGAGGCCGAAGATGATCTACGTCGGGGAGACTCAAACTCTAGCTATTCCTTCACTTGGTCAAAAAATTTGTGAAGAGAACACCCTATACTACATGGAAAGTGGTATAGGATGAAGAAATAGGAAGTGGGTTCACTTTAGAATTGGATTTCTCACTCTTTTTCTCATGGCACCATTGAAGCTAGCAAGCTTTTATGAGCTTGATGAAGATGAAGAAGAAGAAAGAATCATATGAAATCTTATCCAAAATGAAACTTATCCAAATGAATAATGGCACCATGGTTGAGTTAAGCCCTCATGCTTAACTCATGTAGAGAATTAACCAAGGCTTTAGGTTAAAGGTAAGGTTAAAGAATATCAAAAGAAATGACAAAAGAGTGGACTTTGTCAAAGCTTCTCCAAGCTTCTTCAAGCTTGATAACTTTGACTAAGTTAAACCCTTTTATTAAATCTTAAGATGAAACAATAACCCTAATCTTTACCCTAATCTTGGTATGAGTCTCATACACACATCTTGTATGTATCATCATACATGATACAAACATATGTACACAAATATATATCATATATACACTTATGCACAAACAAGTGAGAAAACAAATCTTAAGTGAACCAATACTAGTTAATGTAAAGTAATATATCAAATATATAATTATACATTAAATCATTAAATCAACACATGATTTAACGATCCGGTCATATGGCATATAACCGACTAATATCAAGTGTATCAATGTATCGAATCAACACTTGATTCGGTAACCCGGCTATATCACATATAACAGAGAGATGATACAAATCGTGAGAATAGAATACAGTATCACATACTGGTATTATTCTCGGTCCCGCACATATCTCATATGCGCTCCTATTTTGTTTCGCTTGAGCAAGGAAACCCATGTGTAGGACTCTAAAGACTCGTCAATACGCCGGCAGTAGGTGATGATCATATCAAACACCCACAAGCCGCAAGCGGTCTGCTAAACGTAACGGCCACCCGGGTATTGAGCGATCAGAAGATCAACGAGCAAGCCCGCTCACACTCCTGTGAATCCAACAAGTAACACTACCGTACAGTCAGGTCTGTTCGTCTGATATGTCGCATATCTTGTCTAGGGGTGGTAAACGTCAGACCCCAATAACTCGATAAGTCGTGTTGATATGAGGCTCATAACGGGTCGAGAAACTACTGGTAACACTTACCAGTAAATCTCTAAAGCAGCCTTGGCCAAGGACTTCCTGTTATAGCCAATCGAGCACAGCGCAACATCAACTCCCTATACCGGGAGAGACGAAACCCCTCCTATCGCTCATTGCCTCCATGTGATTCGGGACTGTACCCAAAAGCCATCATTTTGCACGCCCTCTTGGACGTGGTATGAGGGAAATCAAAGCACAGTGGGAATCACACAAGACTCTATGACGATCTCGGGTCTACAGACTAACCTGTACCAGTGTCACCAGAGAACTGCCATCTGACGTAAGGTATAATACCATCTGGGAGTTCTCGGCGAGTCCATCCAGTGTACCCAGTCTCCACTAAGCACCCGTATATCATCTCTGATGTCAAACACCAATGGATATGGGATCATCCATCGCCCACCTGTATGGGTCGAGAAGGTATACGCTAGTCTACTCTGGTATATCAATGCCCCGTCTCGATACACCCACGACTAGGGACTTTGAAGGATGTGCTTATGGACTACCATGTCCCCACTAGTATGATCCGCATCATAGTCCAGGTAGTCAAGTACACATCCTAAGGGCTTTACCAACATATAACAGAGAGACAAACAGTGTACACGTTAAAGTAAAAAGTAACCAGATAGCATACTATCATATCGAGCAAGAAAGTCATCCCTATATATGTCCAAGCATCCACTACAATATACATCCTATTTATAGTAATGGCCTCTAGGGCATACATATAACTAACAAATCATGCTCTATTACTTTACGCATTGAGATATGCCGTATTCATGAGATTTCTGGATTTAAGAACCGTGGTCATTTTAAAAGAAAGTATGTACTGTTTTAAAAACCCGGTTTATCTTGATATGATATTTCAGTGCGTCCACCATGCGTTTTCTCGGGTCTGAGACGTGTGACATGTGAAACCCGATTCGAGGAGTGGACGTGGCTGATTGCGGGTACATGGTGGACCCGGTATGGTACCCCGGGGCGAGAATAGATCGCTGTGCAGTAGACGGTGAGCTTGGCAGAGGGACTACTACATACCGGTGATAGTATTTGGGCTCGGCGGATATCCGGAGGATACCGACCGGAGTCGAGAGATGATATGGGCCGATCCGGACTGTTGGAGCTCATGGGCCGATCCGGACTGACGGAGACCAATATATGAGGATTTACGTGCCGATGCTGAGCACGGTTTTCATGATGTTTTCGAGTGTCGATGCTATGCACTCAGGTTCCATGATTTTGATTTGTCACGAGGGACACACGATGATTTATATCCTCATACTTACATGCATACATACACTGATTATATAGTTAGACGAGATCCCCATGCATGCATACATAGATTATATGGGTGGACGAGATCCACATGCATACATGCATTGATTATTACTGTTGGATGTTATCCACATGCATATAGGTATTGACTACATTGTTGGTGTTAGTGTATATGCCCTAGAGGCCATTACTGTATATTACTTGATGGAAGCTTGGGATATTCACAGTTGTATAGACAATCTTGCTCGAAATGGTAGTATGCTACTTGGTTTGTCTCTGCTTTAATGTGTACATGTGTTTCTTTTCTTATATCACCTATACGCATTAGTGGAGCCCTTAGGATCTTTTCTTGATTACCAGCGTTGTGATGGCAGTCACACACGTAGGGGCTGGGTAATCTACAAGCACATCCTTATTTACACGTCCCTGGTCATGGGAATATCGAGACAGGGCATCGATACTCCGGAGTAGACTAGCGTATGCGCTTCTCATCCCAGCACGGGAGACGGTATGTCCCACAGCCGTCAGTACGTCGTACTTGAGATAGTATGCAGGTGCTCGTTAGGTTACGAGTACACTGGACAGGTCTCGTCGGGAACTGTTGGTTGGTATTATACCTATCGTCATTTATCAGTTCCCAGGTGACATGAGTACAGCTTAGCCCGCTGACTTGACACTGCAGTGATGGTTAGACAGGATTCGTCTCTCCCGGTATTGGGGGTTGACATCGCGCTGTGTTCAGGAGAGCCATTACACAAGTAGTCCCTGGCCAGGGAAAGCGAGATATACTGTTAGGTTTCCAGTGTTATCTCAGGGTGTTCTGGCCTACACTTCGACACGACTTGTACCGCTATTAGGGGGCTGACGTTTACCGCCCCCTAGGCCCGCCATGTGATGTATCAGACGAACAGACCGTACTGTATGAAGACTGTCACATTCTGGCTCAGTAGGAGTTCAGATGGGTTCACCTCGTCAGTCTTCTTATCGGCATCTACCTGGGGACCGTTACGTACAGCTAGTGCCGCTTGCGGTCTGTGGTTAAACCCACTGACAGCGTAGTGTCGAGTCTTTAGAGTCCCACAAAGAGAGTTATTCGCCTTTAGGCAAAATGAGTAGAGGTCGCATGGTTTTGCAACAGGGTTCGTTCACATCCGCGCACTTGTGCACGTTTGCTGTCCGGGCAGCTTATACTAGTGGGCTTTAGTTTAAGCTAGATCCTAGTATATGATTTTGGATTGGTTTTATCTCATTGTATTCGTGTTCCTCGGATCATGGATACGGGTGCGTATGCACAGTTGACTGAGACAGAGGGAGAGGACATTGATTAGGGTTGATGACCATTGTCATTTTCCTAACCCTAATGCTTATGTGTGAATTATGATTAATTGATATTAGTTAAATAAAATTATGCATGGTTAGGGTTGTTGTCTTTTTGACTATACTTCACTTGTTGACCTACGTTGACATGTTGACCATCATCATTCCATATGAAAGATGCTCTTTGATCCTTGCAAATTGCATTTAATGTGAAATGATAATGGTTAAGTCTTGATTAACCATGACAATTATCTTAGCTAATTATCTAATTTCCATAATTCACATATATGAGGAGAATGGTTCATTATCTTATTCATTCTATCATTTTAGTTCTCTCTCCTCCTCTTCCTCTCTCTCTAGCTCTCCCCTCTCATGAGTTGAGAATCTCTTGTGAGATAAACCCCTCTAAAATACTCTCTACTCTATTCTAAGGTTCTAGGATTAGCACTCCAAGCATCTTAGTTACTTCTAGCTTGAAGTTGAAACCAAAGGTTGAGGCTCTCGGGTGGATCCTTCTTCGACAAGAGAAGCCGACAAGGAGATCACTTCTATTCACTCCAAGGAGCAAGGAGAGAAGGACTAGAAGCCCTAGGTATAACCTCTTTTCCGAGTAGCTAAACTTTGTAGCTTTGTAGTTAGTTTTTGTTTAGTAAAGATCCTCCTTTAGTTAGTCCATGTTGCCTTGAGTGCTATAAATCCGTTTTTTATACCGTTTCCGCCTCCCCGCAAGCACCGGGATGGGCAACGTGGACTTACAGTGGTATCAGAGCCTAACTAAACATAAACTAGCTAGTTAGTAAAGTGTATAGAAGTTCGATCAGTAAAAATCGCAAAACTAGTTTTGCAAAACCCTAAGATTCTGTTGATTTTTTTTCTGCTCTAAAAATAATAAATCATACTCCAAAAATCGGCTCAGGTTTTGTTAAGAATCACACCAAACACGATCCAATGAACCGTTCAACTCACCGCGGTTCCGCGGCAAGAACATGCTTCTTGCCGCGGATCCGCGGCTGAGTTGACTCGGTCGTGGACCGAGTTTGGTGCAGTGTTCTTCTGATAAGGTTTTGGGATTTTTAAGATATTTTATTTCTGCCCAGATTTTCCAGAAAAGAAATTTGTATTTCGGGTGGCTATAAATCCGTATTTTTGATCGAACTTCCCTATACTTTGACTAATGGGTTATATCTGTGATGTTTATATGTATTGAACGGCTGCTAATCGCTATATGTCGATTAGTGGGGGTTATACATATCTGTGATCTGTAATGCTTGTTGGTTTGTGTATATGAACTCGGTGGATTGTCGCGGATAAATAGCCGGGGTGGATGTGAGATGAGAGTTTCTTTTTTCCTTTCATTCATGTAATATGTAAATTGATGTAATATTATTTATTTGGCCGAACAACCTGGTCAGGGTTGTAGCCGTCATTGTATAATTTCTTTTTTACTGTTTTTGCTCCTAGGATAGAGCCATGGTGGGGTGCACAAACTACCGGGTATCTCAAAGTGCCGAGTGGCCTACTCACGTCGTTGAGGGAGGTTGCTTCGCTTTGGGTGCTTGGCGGGTAGTTTGCCGCACCCGTAGGGGTCTTGGGTGGGGTATTGGCTATTCATCGTGACCGTGTAATCCGCTTTTCGTTGTAGGCTCGAACGAATCGCGGATTCCTAGTATATCCAAAGTGTTCATCTGTGATCTGGATTGACTATCATTGCTATATATCTATATTTGATAACTATTTAGGTGTTGCTTATGTTTTGCATCTGCGCTAGTCCAGCCCCCGCTCTGTCGTTAGTTAAGTAACCTAACGGGTGATGACGGGGCCCCATGGCGAATGCGGATGGCATAAGCGTACACCATATTTTGGTTGTTTTCTGAAATGGTAGGATTAAAAGATGGGACGCATTAAAATTATTGCAAGAAAATAAACCAAGTAAAAGTCGATTGGAACACTTTGAAAACAACTCGGTTCTTTTCAAAACTAAACTTTTAAATGCGGAGCTTGAACCACTCCTTTTAAAAGCTATCTCATTCCATCGATTATATCAAGTTCACTACGTTCACGGTTTCGCCAAAACCATTCGTAGCCCTCCGTCATTCCACATGAATGGTCAAAAAGTATTCAAGCTATCTATGTTGGCCAAAGTCAAGGCATAGTGATTGGTAGCTATTGGGTATTCATGTGCAGTATAGGTAGATGCGTTGGTTTGGGACAGTCGTGCTGCCATTTTGGCCAAAGTCAAGGGTAGGTATGGGTGGGTCCAAATTAACCAGGAGAATGACGGGTAGAACTTGACATGTGACTTATGGTATTTTGGCCAAAGTCAAGGTCATAAGAGCATGGGGCTAAAATCCACATCGGGAGTTTCATAAGTACAGAAACTTTCTAGCGCTGCATACTATTTGGAGTGTGATGATTCTGGTAGGATTCCTTCAGTTTTATCACGCGATGATATTTGGATCCCGATCCTACTGTGAGTATATGCTACTCCTCGGGAAATTTCTCACTTAACGATCAATGCTATAAACCTAGTAAGTGTCTAGAAAGGTGTTAGCGGGGCTACGCCCACAGGGAAAAGAGGTTACTTAATTAAGGAACTTCGTGAAAGCTTTGGAAAACCTCCCTCGAAGTACCGACACTGGCCTGGCTGAACGGTTAAGCAAGTATTGTACGGTGAGATTGATCCCGACTAATTCTTCCTTTATGGTTTGAGGAGGGATTCGAGAGACAGTGGGAGCCATCCTGTTTAGACAAACTAAAAACCACTCTAAACTTGCAAGAGCATCATGCTAAAGTGTTTCTTTTATCTCTCCTAATTTCAGCGACCAATCAAGATGACCGGACTTAAGTTATTACTAGATAAAAATATACTGACAGGGCCAAACTACAATGATTGGCTCAGGAATGTCAAGATGGCAATCAATTATGACAAGTTGGGGTATATCCTTACCACCAAAGCTCCCCCTGTCCCAGGTCCCACCTCCAGCGTCGCGGATATAGAAATCCGTAAGACATGGGAGATCGATTGCGCGAAGGCCAAATGCCTCGTGCTTTCCTCTATGGACAATGAACATCAGAGGAGGCACGAGAATATGGATCTCGAATCCATATTTCTTCATACAAAAGAACTGTATGGAGAGCGGTCTCGTATCGCCAGATACAAAGTGTCGAAGAAGCTATTTTCGGCAAGATTGGCCGTCGGATCATTGGTAGCGGAACACGTGCTTAAGATGATTGGCTACATAGAGGAGCTCGCGGACCTTGGGACCACGTTGGAGAACGAAATCTACACTGACTTGATTCTCCAGTCCCTTCCTTCCACTTACGCCCAGTTTATCCTTAACTTCAACATGCAAGGAAAGGAGGTTGAACTTTCCGAACTTCTAAACATGTTGAGGAGTGCTGAGGGCACCCTACAGAAAGGTAGGGAGACATCCACTTTGTTTGTAGGAGGATCTTCCTCTTCTAGGTCCAGGGAGAAAGCCAAGGGAAAGAAGAAGAAAGCCCCCGCCAAACCAAGGGGCGGTGTTCGTAAAGTGGATACGAAGGGAAAGGGAAAGGCAACAAAGGTAGCAGGAAAGCTTGTGGGAAAGGAAGAATGCTTCTACTGTCACGAAAGTGGACACTGGAAACAGGATTGCAAGGCTTGGAGGGCCAGAACCCAGGATCTGAAGCGAGTTGCGGCTTCAGCTTTAGGTGTGCATGTTATTGAAAACTGTCTAACAATAAACTCTACTTCCTGGGTATTGGATACCGGATAAGGATCTCATATCTGTAATTCTTTGCAGGCATCGAGAAAGCGTAGGATTTTGAAGGCAGGTGATATGACCCTCAGAGTTGCAAACGGAGCTAGCATGGATGCTGAGGTCGTGGGGGACTATCACCTGGGATTGTCAGATGGACACTTTTTGGTTTTGCGTAGTTGTTATTTTGTACCAAATGCAACTTGTAATATCATTTCTGTATCTTTATTATCTAAAGAAGGTTATGAATTTGCATTTGTAAGTAATGTAGTGAACATTCACCTTAATCAAGTTTTGATTGGGTCAGGTACATTAAACAATGGTATATACGTATTAAGCCAACCACAGATTTTCAATGTCCAGAATACACACAAAAGAAAGTCTCCAGAAATCAATAAAACTTTCTTATGGCATTGTAGACTGGGTCACATCAATGAGAGAAGGTTGACTAAGTTACATACTGAAGGATATTTGGAACCGTTCGAATATCAATCATATGCAACTTGTCAATCCTGTCTCAAAGGAAAGATGACAAAGACACCGTTCACTGGACACGGAGTAAGAGCGAGCAAGCTCTTGGGACTCGTAGACAGCGACGTGTGCGTTCCAATGTCTATGCATGCACGAAGCGGTTATTCTTACTTCATTACTTTTACGGATGACTTTTCAAGGTACGGATATGTCTTCTTAATGAAACATAAATCCGAGGCCTTTGAAAAATTTCAGGAATATAAGAAAGAAGTAGAAAAACAAACAGGCAAAAGTATCAAGGCACTGAGATCTGATCGAGGTGGTGAATACTTGAGTGCCGAGTTCCTGGATTACTTAAAAGAGAATGGAATTCTCTCTCAGCTTACTCCTCCATACACTCCGCAAGATAACGGTGTATCGGAGAGACGGAACCGAACCCTATTGGATATGGTACGGCCCATGATGAGTAACGCTGAGTTACCGCGATCATTCTGGGGATATGCGCTAGAATCAGCTGCATACCTTTTGAACCGAGTTCCAACTAAGACTGTGCCTACAACACCATATCAGATGTGGTGTGGGAAGAGACCCTATCTTAATCACATTAAAACATGGGGATGTCCAGCTTTTGTCAAAAAGTAGCATGCGGACAAGCTCGAGGCACGCTCAGTACAGTGCAAGTTTGTAGGATATCCAAAGAACTCCAAGGGATATTTCTTCTATTGCGAAGAGGAACAAAAGGTTTTTGTTTCTCGTCATGCCCACTTTCTAGAACACTAGTTCTTGGAAAAGGAAATTAGTGGGAGCGCAATAGAACTGGAAGAAATTCTAGAACCACGAGCTATTACTGAAAGCTTAGTAGAACCAGAGGGTTCGAAAGATCAGGACATTCCCACGCCACTCCGCAGGACTAGTAGGCAGTCTCATCCGCCCGAGAGATACTACGGTTTTCTCATAGACGGGGATAGAGAGGATTGCATCATTGATAGTGATGAGCCTACTAGCTTCCAGCAAGCCATTCAGAGCGTTGACTCGGTAAAATGGCTGGATGCAATGCGGACCGAAATGGAGTCCTTGTACACCAACAAAGTATGTACGTTGGACATTGCTCCAGATGGGGTAAAACCCGTAGGATGCAAGTGGATCTTCAAAAGGAAGATTGGTGTAGATGGACAGGTCGAGACCTATAAAACTAGACTTGTTGCAAAGGGTTTTCATCAAAGACCTGGTTTGGACTATGACGAAGCCTTTTCTCCAGTGGCTATGCTGAAATCCATTCGGATCCTTCTTGCCATTGCTGCCTTCCACGATTATGAGATTTGGCAGATGGACGTAAAGACCGCTTTTCTAAATGGAAATTTAGAGGAGTGTGTCTATATGGACCAACCAGAGGGTTTCATTCAGAGTGGGAGCAGCGGAAAGGTGTGCAAGTTGCTTAAGTCCATTTATGGACTAAAGCAGGCATCGCGGAGTTGGAACATCTGTTTTGATGAGACGGTCAAGGAATTTGGCTTTATCAAAAATCCAGATGTAACATGCATCTATAGTAGATTTGTAGCGAGAACTGTAGTATTCCTCGTTTTATACGTGGATGCCATTCTCTTAATAGGAAATGGCATTCCTATGCTACAATCTGTCAAAGGGTTCTTGTCACACAGTTTCTCCATGAAAGACCTGGGTGATGCCTCATACATTCTGGGGATCCGGATCTACCGTGACTGATCCAAGAGGATATTAGGGCTCTCACAGTCCAGGTACATCGACACCATACTGAAAAGATTCAGTATGGAAGATTCCAACCGCGGTAATCTACCGGCTTGTTACGGGATCACCCTCTCCAAAGAGATGTCTCCCAAGACTGATTTGGAGAGGGATCGCATGTCTATTATACCCTACGCTTCTGCGGTAGGCTCTATAATGTATGCGACGTTGTGTACCAGACCAGATGTGGCTTATGCACTGAGTGTGGTAAGCAGGTATCAATCAAACCCTGGGGAGAAACACTGGATAGTGGTAAAGAACATTCTCAAGTACCTGAGAAGGACTAAAGAGATGTTCTTAGTGTATGGCGGAAAAGACCTCCAGATTGAGGCCTTTGCGGACTCCAGCTTCCAGAGTGACAAGGATGATTCCAAGTCCATGTCGGGTTTTGTCTTTACCCCCAATGGAGGGGCGGTGTGTTGGAAGAGCTCCAAACAGGAAACCGTTGCTGACTCGACTATGGAAGCGGAATATATCGCTGCATCGGATGCCGCAAAAGAAGCTGTCTGGATGAGGAAGTTCTTGAAAGAACTTCAGGTGGTTTCGTCCATTGTTGATCCAATACCTCTGTATTGCGACAACAACGGGGCTATAGCTTTAGCGATGGAACCCAGGTCTAATCAGAAATCCAGACACATCTTGAGGCGGTAACACCTGATCAGGGAGATCGTGGATCGCCAGGAGATCGAGGTTCGGAGGGTTGCTTCAGAAGATAACACTGCAGATCCATTCACGAAGGCCTTACCCCAGACTCAGTTCGAGCGGCTGATCGAGATGATAGGTCTTTGATACGCCAGTACATGGCCTTAGTGCAAGTGGGAGATTGTTAGTGTATATGCCCTAGAGGCAATTACTGTATCATACTAGTATGTATATTACTTGATGGAAGCTTGGGATATTCACAGTTGTATAGACAATCTTGCTCGAAATGGTAGTATGCTACTTGGTTTGTCTCTGCTTTAATGTGTACATGTGTTTCTTTCATTATATCACATATACGCATTAGTGGAGCCTTTAGGATCTTTGCTTGATTACCAGCGTTGTGATGGCAGTCACACTCGTGGGGCTGGGTAATCTATAAGCACATCCTTATTTACACGTCCCTGGTTGTGGGATTATCGAGACAGGGCATCGATACTCCGGAGTAGACTAGCGTATGCGCTTCTCATCCCAGCACGGGAGACGGTCTGTCCCACAGCCGTCAGTACGTCGTACTTGAGATAGTATGCGGGTGCTCATTAGGTTACAAGTACACTGGACAGGACTCGTCGGGAACTGTTGGTTGGTATTATACCTATCGTCAGTTATCAGTTCCCAGGTGACATGAGTACAACTTAGTCCGCTGACTTGACACTGTCACTTCGCCTCGAGTTTGTTCCCACTGTACTTTGATTACTACCCTACCATGGCTCAAAGGAGTTGTGCAAACAGGTAGTAGTTGGGTGCAGTCCCGAAGCACTTGGAGGCAGTGACGGTTAGACAGTATTCGTCTCTCCCGGTATTGGGGGTTGACATCACGCTGTGTCCAGGAGAGCCATTACACAAGTAGTCCTTGGCCAGGGCAAGCGAGATATACTGGTAGGTTTCCAGTGTTATCTCAGGGTGTTCTGGGCTACACTCCGACACGACTTGTACCGCTATTAGGGGGCTGACGTTTACCGCCCCCTAGGCCCGCCATGCGATGTATCAGACGAACAGACCGGACTGTACGGAGACTGTCACATTCTGGCTTAGTAGGAGTTCAGATGGGTTCACCTCGTCAGTCTTCTTATAGGCATCTACCTAGGGACCGTTACGTACAGCTAGTGCCGCTTGCGGTCTGTGGTTAAACCCACTGCCAGCGTAGTGTCGAGTCTTTAGAGTCCCACACAGAGTGTTATTTGCCTTTAGGCAAAATGAGTAGAGGTCGCATGGTTTTGCGACAGGGTTCGTTCACATCCGCGCACTTGTGCACGTTTGCTGTCCGGACAGCTTATACTTGCGGGCTTTGGTTTAAGCCAGATCCTAGTATATGATTTGGGATTGGTTTTATCTCATTGTATTCATGTTCCTCGGATCATGGATACGGGTGCGTATGCACAGTTGACTGAGACAGAGGGAGAGGACTTTGATTAGGGTTGATGACCATTGTCATTTTCCTAACCCTAATGCTTATGTGTGAATTATGATTAATTGATATTAGTTAAATAAAATTGTGCATGGTTAGGGTTGTTGACCTTTTGACTATATTTGACTTGTTGACCTTGAAAGGTTCCTATGCACACTCAAGAGGTCTCACAAGGCATCAACCATGCCAATTTCAAAAATTACGGTGCCGAGAAACCCTAATACAGATCGTTGGCTAGAAGTTTAGGCGATAACAATAACTAGTAAACAACTTTACTAATAAAGAACGAAAATACAACCTTTGTAGATCTGGTCCTCCACCTCCACGGCTCCATGATGAAGTCCTCTCCGCTGTCCAAATGAAATCCCGGGCTCAAGCGTCGGCTTCATCGGAGAAATGGGCGGGCAAGGTCGTCGGCTTCGTACCGATGATGTTCTACGTCAAGGCATCACAAGATCAAGCTCCCACTTCACCAAGTCATGAAACTTGTGAAGAAAACACACTCTACTACTTGGCAAGAGGTAGAGGATGAAGAAATAGGAGGTGGGTTCACTTTAGATTTGGATTTCTCACTCATTTCATCAAGTCACCATTGATGAAGTGAAGCTTTCTTCATTGAAGAAGATGAAGAAGAATAAGAAAGAATATATGATAAGTTATTTTGCAAAATAGAAAATCAATGAATACTTATCATAATCCAACCTTAGTTAGGTGTAGAGAATTAACTAAGGTTAGGTTGTATGGTTAGGGTTAGAGAAAGAAACAAAATGGTCAACCATTTCAAAGCTTCATGAAGCTTCAAGGATAATCCAAAATTGGCCACCATTTTATTTCTTTCACAAATCATTGAATAAATAAAAGAATAAGTAAATGATGCATAAGAAACCCTAACCATTGACCAACCATAGTTTAAACCATACACCAAACTATCATGTATCATCAAACATGATACATACAAGTGCACAAAACTATATCACATATACAATGTGCACATGAAGTGAGAAAACCCATTTAAAGTGAACCATTACTAGTTAATACAAAGTAATATATCAAATATATAATTATGCATTAAATCAACACTTGATTTAACGACCCGGTCATATCGCATATAACCGACTAATATTCAATGTATCGGCTTATCGAATCAATGCTTGAATCGATAATTAGGTTATATCGCATACAACCAATCGATACATTCATCGCGAGAATAGAATACGGTATCACATACACGCATTATTCTCGGTCCCGCACATATCTCATATGCGCTCCTATTTCGTTTCGCTTGAGCCAGGAAACCTCTGTGTAGGACTCTAAAGACTCGTCAATACGCCGGCAGCAGATGATGATCATATCAAGCACCCACAAGCCGCAAGCGGTCTGCTAAAAGTAATGGCCACCCGGGTATTGAGCGATCAGAAGATCGACGAGCAAGCCTGCTCACACTCCAATGAATCCAACCAGTAACACTACCGTACAGTCCGGTCTCGTCGTCTGATATGTCGCATATCTCGCCTAGGGGTGGTAAACGTCAGACCCCAATAGCTCGATAAATCGTGTCGATATGAGGTCTATAACAATTCGAGAAACTACTGGTAACACTTACCAGTAAATCTCAGCAACCCTGGCCAGGGATTTCCTGTTATAGCCAATCGAACACAGCGCAACATCAACTCCCTATACCGGGAGAGACGAATCCCCTCCTATCGTTCATTGCCTCCATGTGATTCGGGACTGTACCCAAAAACCACCATTTTGCACGCCCTCTTGGACGTGGTAAGATGGAAATCAAAGCACAGTGGGAACCACACAAGACTCTATGACGATCTCGGGTCAACAGACTACTCTGTACCAGTGTCACCTGAGAACTACCATCTGACGTAAGGTATAATACCATCTGGGAGTTCTCGGCGAGTCCATCCAGTGTACCCAGTCTCTACTGAGCACCCGTATATCATCTCTGATGTCAAACACCAATGGATATGGGATCATCCATCGCCCATCTGTATGGGTCGAGAAGGTATATGCTAGTCTACTCTGGTATATCGATGCCCCTTCTCGATACACCTACGACTGGGGACTTTGAAGGATTTACTTATGGACTACCATGTCCCCACTAGTATGATCTGCATCATAGTCCAGGTAGTCAAGTACACATCCTAAGTGCTTTACCAACATGTAACAGAGAGACAATCAGAGTACACGTTAAGGTAAAGAGTAACCAGATAGCATACTATCATGTCGAGCAAGAAAGTCCTCCCTATATATGTCCCAGCATCCACTACAATATACATCCTGTGTACAGTAATGGCCTCTAGGGCATACATATAACTAACAGACCTAGGTTGACATGTTGACCATCATCATTCCATATGAAAGAAGCTCTTTGATCCTTGCAAATTGCATTTAATGTGAAATGATAATGGTCAAGTCTTGATTAACCATGACAATTATCTTAGCTAATTATCTAATTTCCATAATTCACATATATGAGGAGAATGGTTCATTATCTTATTCATTCTACCATTTTAGTTCTCTCTCCTCCTCTTCCACTCTCTCTAGCTCTCCCCTCTCATGAGTTGAGAATCTCTTGAGCTTGAGATAAACCCCTCTAAAATACTCTCTACTTCGCCTAAGGCTCTAGCTAGGCTCTGATACCAATGAAAGGTTCCTAGGCACACTCAAGAGGTCTCACAAGGCATCAACCATGCCAATTTCGAAAATTATGGTGCCGAGAAACCCTAATACGGATCGTTGGCTGGAAGTTTAGGCGATAACAATAACTAGTAAACAACTTTACTAATAAAGATCGGAAATACAACCTTTGTAGATCCGGTCCTCCACCTCCACGGCTCCGTGATGAAGTCCTCTCCGCTGTCCAAATGAAATCCCGGGCTCAAGCGTCGGCTTCATCGGAGAAATGGGCGGGCAAGGTCGTCGGCTTCGTGCCGAAGATGATCTACGTCGAGGCATCACAAGATCAAGCTCCCACATCACCAAGTCATGAAACTTGTGAAGAAAACACACTCTACTACTTGGCAAGAGGTAGAGGATGAAGAAATAGGAGGTGGGTTCAATTTAGATTTGGATTTCTCACTCATTTCATCAAGTCACCATTGATGAAGTGAAGCTTTCTTCATTGAAGAAGATGAAGAAGAATAAGAAAGAATATATGATAAGTTATTTTTCAAAATAGAAAATCAATGAATACTTATCATAATCCAACCTTAGTTAGGTGTAGAGAATTAACTAAGGTTAGGTTGTATGGTTAGGGTTGGAGAAAGAAACAAAATGGTCAACCATTTCAAAGCTTCATGAAGCTTCAAGGATAATCCAAAATTGGCCACCATTTTATTTCTTTCACAAATCATTGAATAAATAAAAGAATAAGTAAATGAAGCATAAGAAACCCTAACCATTGACCAACCATGGTTTAAACCATACACCAAACTATCATGTATCATCAAACATGATACATACAAGTGCACAAAACTATATCACATATACAATGTGCACATGAAGTGAGAAAACCCATTTAAAGTGAACCATTACTAGTTAATGCAAAGTAATATATCAAATATATAATTATGCATTAAATCAACACTTGATTTAACGACCCGGTCATATCGCATATAACCGACTAATATTCAATGTATCGGCTTATCGAATCAATGCTTGAATTGATAACTAGGTTATATCGCATACAACCAATCGATACATTCATCACGAGAATAGAATACGGTATCACATACACGCATTATTCTCGGTCCCGCACATATCTCATATGCGCTCCTATTTCGTTTCGCTTGAGCCAGGAAACCTCTGTGTAGGAATCTAAAGACTCGTCAATACGCCGGCAGCAGATGATGATCATATCAAGCACCCACAAGCCGCAAGCGGTCTGCTAAACGTAACGGCCACCCAGGTATTGAGCGATCAGAAGATCGACGAGCAAGCCCGCTCACACTCCAATGAATCCAACCAGTAACACTACCGCACAGTCCGGTCTCGTCGTCTGATATGTCGCATATCTCGCCTAGGGGTGGTAAACGTCAGACCACAATAGCTCGATAAGTCGTGTCGATATGAGGTCTATAACAATTCGAGAAACTACTGGTAACACTTACCAGTAAATCTCAGCAACCCTGGCCAGGGATTTCCTGTTATAGCCAATCGAACACAGCGCAACATCAACTCCCTATACCGGGAGAGACGAATCCCCTCCTATCGCTCATTGCCTCCATGTGATTCGGGACTGTACACAAAAACCACCGTTTTGCACGCCCTCTTGGACGTGGTAAGATGGAAATCAAAGCACAGTGGGAACCACACAAGACTCTATGACGATCTCGGGTCAACAGACTACTCTGTACCAGTGTCACCTGAGAACTACCATCTGACGTAAGGTATAATACCATCTGGGAGTTCTCGGCGAGTCCGTCCAGTGTACCCAGTCTCTACTGAGCACCCGTATATCATCTCTGATGTCAAACACCAATGTATATGGGATCATCCATCGCCCATCTGTATGGGTCGAGAAGGTATACGCTAGTCTACTCTGGTATATCGATGCCCCATCTCGATACACCCACGACTAGGGACTTTGATGGATGTACTTATGGACTACCATGGCCCCACTAGTATGATCCGCATCCTAGTCCAGGTAGTCAAGTACACATCCTAAGGTCTTTACCAACATGTAATAGAGAGACAATCAGAGTACACGTTAAGGTAAAGAGTAACCAGATAGCATACTATCATGTCGAGCAAGAAAGTCCTCCCTATATATGTCCCAGCATCAACTACAATATACATCCTGTGTACAGTAATGGCCTCTAGGGCATACATATAACTAACAATCTCCCACTTGCACTAGGGCCATCTGTAGCAGTGGTTGTAGCATCTCATACTCAACCATCCCATAAAAGTCTCTCTTTGGGAATAGGCCTTCGCGAGTGGATCCGCCGTGTTGTCCTCTGAGTCTACTCTCCTGACCTCGATCAACCTGGAGATCAACTATCTCCATGATCAGGTGATACTGCCTTAGAATATGTCTGGATCACTGATGTGACCGGCGTTCCTTGGCATAAGCCACAACTCCATTGTCTCACAATGGTAGGAACGTAGTTCATCTCATGAACCAATATACACCCAAACAGCCTCTTTTGTAGCATCTTAAGTAGCAATGTATCCTGTCTTTATCGTCTAGTATGTCACGGTATCTAGCTTGGAACTCTTCCAACACACTGTCCCTTTACTGAGGGTAAAGACAATGCCTGTGACTGACATTTAGTCGTTCTTATCACTCTTGGAACACTTCCAGAGATTCTCCCCAGGATCAACTGATACCATCTCACTACAACTAGTGAGTCCTAATATCCATTTAGATCTATCTCATAGATCCAAAACCCAGGATTTAGTAGGTGTCACTTTGATCTTATATGGAGAATCATTGTGATAAGCGGAGATTGATCGAGCGTAGCATAGGAAACTCTTTCCTTAAGAGTATGTCATCCACGTACTCTACGAGGATCGTCACAATACTCCCTACTACCCTTTTGTTTATACAAGGTTCATCTAATATTTTGATGATGTCAACTTCTTTGACTAATCCATCAAAACAGATGTTCCAACTCCGCGATGCCTGCTTTATCCTATAAAGCATCTTGCACACGTTTCCGCTGCTCCCACTGTCTAC
Source organism: Agapanthus africanus (assembly GCA_030015575.1). Taxonomy (NCBI): domain Eukaryota; kingdom Viridiplantae; phylum Streptophyta; class Magnoliopsida; order Asparagales; family Amaryllidaceae; genus Agapanthus; species Agapanthus africanus. The sequence goes on from CM057350.1 coordinate 246,151,847, forward strand.
GAGGCCCTCTGGCTGTGTACTTATAGACTGCCTCTTCTAAAACATCATTTAGAAAAGCTGTCATGACACCCAACCACCAGATATCGTAGTCATGGTATGTAGCCGTGGTAAGTAGGATCTGGATGGACTTAAGCATAGCCACTGGAAAAGGTTTCATCATTATCCACGCCTGGTCGATGACTGTTGGAGATAGTGCCCTCATAGTCAATTATTGGATCGCAGGTACGTGATTGCAATGATTGCGGAGGACCTATCCCGGTAGGACAGTCTTACTCGAAATGATAGTATGCTATCTGGTTTGCCTTTATCAGTTGTGTACATGTTCAGGTGACTGATTGCATGTTACACTTTGATAGAGCCCTTAGGATCTTGCTTTACTACCAACTGTATGAGGGCGATCATATACGTGAGAGTTGGGTAGTTTATATGCATATCCTTAATTGTGGTCCCTAGTCGTGGGAGTTTCGAGACAGGGCATCGATACTCCGGAGTAGACTAGTGTGTACAGTCGAGACCCCGACAAGGGGCGGTGGCCGGTCTCACAAGCCACTGGTGACAGTTGGATCACCTAAGATGTATACAGGTGCTCATTGGGTTATGAGTACACCGGACAGGACTCGCCGGGAATCTGCTAGTTAGTATTATATCTACCGTCAGATAGCAGTTCCCTGGTGACATGTGTACAGGTTAGTTCATCGACCTGAGGTCGTCATTTGTCTCGTGTGAGTTCCCACTGTGCTTTGATTTCTACCCTACCACGGCTCAAAGGAGTCGTGCAAACAGGTAGCTTTTGGGTACAGTCCCGAGCCATATGGAGGCACGTGAGCGGATCGGCAGGGGATTCGTCTCTCCCGGTATTGGGGGCGAGATCGTGCTGTGTCTAGGAGAGCCATTACACAAAGTCCATGGCCATGGCAAGAGATTTACTGGTAGGTACTCCAGTAGTATCTCAGGGTGTAATTGGGCTTCACTCCGACACGACTTATACTGCTTCTGGGGGTCTGACGTTACTAGCCCCCTAGGCGGATATGCGATACTCATTGACGAACGGACCGGACTGTATATACATTGTCACTGTTAGGCTCAGTAGGGTTTTCGGAGGAGTTCGCTCATCGGTCTCCCTTGAGTTCGCTCCTCGGCCACCCTTGAGGTCAGTCCGTGGGCAGCCGTTACGCATTGCTAGTGCCGCTGACGGTTTGTGGTTAAACCCACTGCCAGGGTACTGACGAGTCATTAGAGTTCCCCACAGACAGTTTCCCAAGTTTCGGGCGAAACGTTGTAGAGGCCGTATGGTTTTATGGCAGGGTTCGGAAAATGCACGTGCGTTTACGCATGTGTTATTTTTCGGGCAGATAATACTGGTCGGCTTTGGTTTAAGCCGGATCCGAGTATTATATTGAGTAGGTATAATATCTTTGTCTCAGTTGCATTTGTATTCGGTCGTAATACAAATGCGGGTATATTTATACAGTTTCGGGGTTGTCCTGAAATTCGTTTCAGGATCACTTTTGGAAGTTGCCAGTTTCCAGTTTTCTATCAGCCGTCTTTTAACATTCGGTTAAAGACGGATTTATCTTTTCTTCTGATATGAGTGAGTCATCATTCTAGAAGCTTCTAGAAGTGATGAAGTGGCTAATGAGTCATCTTGACTTTAATGGTGCATTTATTAAGTGATGACTATGTTAATGTGACTCATTGTTTTATTTAATACCTTTTGGATTGCTTAAGATATTTTGTGATGATAAGCTTCTTGCTAATGGTCACCTCCCTCCTCCTACCATCACCCCCCTTCTCCATATATTTGGCCGGCCACCCTTGTGAGGAGAGAGAGATTGTTTTTCATTTTGGAGAGAAAATACTATGGTTTTGGGTGTATGGAAATTTCATATTTCGATTCGTTCCATCACCCGATTAAAAATGGCAACTTCATTAACCGATCGTCCACGGACTTGGACGAAGTGAGACAAAGTATTCTACTCATATTCTACATCAATCTTGGTCGTCTCTTTTAGCAAACTTGACGATCGAGTTGCCTCGAGTCAGAGGCGGGAGCCCGTTTAAAGAACCGATCATGTGGTGCCACCTCGACGAAGGATTCGGAGATCGACGAGATCAGAGTAGCCGCAACGGAGCGTGGGATGATGGTTGAAGAACGAAGGACTCGGATCGTTCGGTATAACCATTCTACACTCTTTACAGTTTGTTAGTTTAGCAATAATGGCAGATCCGGGTTAAAGTATACGATAGCGCCAGTTTAAAAGTTTTGTTCCGCATTTTGGCGTCTGTAGACTGCCGGGGCGCTAGCGTAGACTTACAGTGGTATCAGAGCCTCACCATTTTGCTATACTAACTTGTGCTAACGCGTTTAAAACATCGATCCGACCGAAAATCGAAAACTGCAAAAATCGCTTTTTTCTTCACTTGACAGTTCTGTTAATTTTAAACGGTATCAAAATTGATTTCTGGATATCTTAAAAATCCGTGCAGGTGATTATAAGACCCACGACAAAATTTGGAGTCGTGACTCCTCCAAGTTGCCGCGGAAGGGCGGCCAAACCCATGGTTTCGCCGCGCTTCCGCGGCCATGTGAGGAGCACGTGCTCCCAAATTTTTGCAGTGGGTTCTTCTGTGGATTTTGGGGTTTTTGATATATTTAGTTTAGGCCCAGATTTTGTTACTGTTCACCAGTAAGCTTTGGGGCCCACTTTTTGATATTTGGTCTTTGGTCGATCGAAATTTAAACACGTTAGTTTACAGTGCTTACATTATATCTCCGACCGGGAATGTCATTTGATCGGTAAACCGCGTTTAATTGCTATAGTTCTTTTAGACGGGTTTGCGAACGTGACATTCGCGTTGATGTTCTGTGTTGTGCTGTATTGTTGCGGATTTGTCGTGGTGGATAGCAGTGTGCAATGGTAGTACAGTTTGAGTTTATTTGTACATTTGATATTGCGGGGCGAGCGTCCAACATGTGGACTGCCGTCACTGCCTGTTGTATAATATTCTTTTGGGGCACGACCAGGTTGCGGTCGATGTACCTATTGTACTATTTTTCATTACTGTACTAGGTTTTACCCCGCGACGGAGTGCACGGATAGCCGGGTTCGGGAAAGCAACGGGTCCGCATCTCATGGCTTTGAGAGGCAGAGGGGCCCCACTTCAGAATTGGCAGACTATTCGCCGCACTCGTAGGGGGTACAGGTTGACCCAAGGAGGGGTGCCCAAGATTACCGGATTCTGTGAAGTGCCGGGTGTTCCATTCACTATGCTGTGGGGACTGCCTCGCTTCAAGTTTTGGCGGGTAACTTGCCGCACCCGTAGGGGTCTAGGTTTCATTGCACAGGCTATCCACACGACAGGGGAACGTCGAGTTTCAGCAGCGGCTCTGTGAAACTCGGGGATCCCAGATATCTGTATTGTTTTGTGATGCTTATTACTTTTCTGTAATGTTGCATATTATCACGCCTGGAGCGATTATGTATATTGGTTTATATACTATTAGATGTTGTATATGTTTTACACCCGCGCTAGTCCAGTCCCCGCTCTGTCGTTAGTTAAGTAACCTAACGGGTGATGACGGGACCCAGTGACGAATGCGGATGGCATATACGTACATTTTATTTTCGTTCTTTTCTGGTGTGATTGATTGATGGGACTGCATTGATTCTGATCAATGCAAAGTTAAACAAACCTGTTTTAGTTGTTGGAACAATTTTAAAAAGTGTTATTGCAAAGACATTTTCTTTTGTTATGCATAGCGGTATTCAGTGGAATATCCAGCACCTCATTCGACGAGGCAAGGGCTGATATCCCTTCACCGGGAAAGACCCCTTGGACAGAAGTTTGCGTCAGGGTAATAACTTTACTATAGTCGATTACATGTTGCTTTGCATAGCGGTATTCAGTGGAATATCCTGCACCTCATTCCACGAGGAAAGAGCCGAGATCCCTTTACCGGGAGTGACCTCTTTAGCAAAAGGTTTTCGCTACTATATTTTAAAAAGCTATCAGGTTCCTTCAGCGATATCAAGTTCACTACGCTAAAGGTTTTTCGCCAAAAACCAGCCGTAGCCCTCCGTCACTTCTTTTGGGTATTCAGTAGTATTCAAGCTATGTATTTTGACCTAACGCCAAGGCATAGTGTTTGGTAGCTGCTGGGTATTCAATTGTTGCATAGATAGATGAGTTGGTTTGGGACAGCCGTTCTGCCATTTTGACCTAACGCCAAGGGCATGTGCGGGTGGGTTCAAATTGACAAGATAGTGACGGGTAGAACTTGGCATGTGACTTATGACATTTTGACCTAACGCCAAGGTCATAAGAGCATGGGGCAAGAAAAAGATATCGGGAGTTTCTAAAGAAACTGAAACTTGCCAAGTATGCGCATACCTTCTGGAGTATGAATAACGTGGATGCATTCCATCACGTTATCATGCGATGAGAGTTGGATCCCGATTCCCACTGATGAGTTGGTTTACTCTTCGGGTGATCCCGATTGATTCTTCTTTAGGTTTGGAGGAGAATTTGACAGGACAGTGGGAGGTTTCCGGATTAGATAAATTGATGACCATTCTGATCTAGGTTAGAGTGCACGCAGAGTGTTTCTTTTCTCTCTCTCTCTTTGGCAGCGACCTTTGACCGACCCTAGACTATGACTCAGTGACCAGGTTGACCGAACCTTCTTAAAATACTGGCTTTTGGATTGTCTGAGTTGCATAAGTCATTGCCACTCCTTCTTTTACCCTTTGAATTTCTCAGAACACCCGTATTACTACGGATATCCACTTCCATTGGATAGATCCATCGTATGGTTATATACGAACTCGAAGGGACTTCTTCGGGGATGGATCCAGGTTCAGGAGAAATAGAATTGGTTTATTCAGTTGTCTTTTATTATCACCTTCTCTCAGGTTGCGAGAGCTCCTTGGTTTAGGACAGTACACCTATTACGCTTATTGGATAGTCTTATTCCAAACCATAGGCTGGTGCCGAAAGGTAGGGAATGAAGAAAACCAATTAGCCTAAGTAGGGTGTGCAGAAGGTAATATGTAAAGACAAAATAAAGGGATTAGAAAGAGGGCAAAGTAAATTGCGACTGATATCATTCACGACCAAAACCGCGTATTTCATCGCCACTCCTATTTCACCTTTAAAAGAATAAGGTATTATTCAGTTGTCTTTTATCATCACCTTCTCTCAGTTGCGAGTACTCCTTGGTTTAGGAGGGTACACCTATTATGCTTACTGGATAGTCTTCTTCCAAACCATAGGCTGGTGCCGAACGGTAGGGAAGGAAGAAAACCATTTAGCCTAACGATGGTGTACAGAAGGTAACGACTAAAGACAAATAAAGGGGATTTGGAGAGATGGCAAAGAGATATACGGTTGAAGTCATGAATTGGATTATGGAAGAAGCATTGCTATGAATACCAGGATACCCCTACGAAACATTTTCATGTTTCAGTGCATTGTTAAAGAAAAACTGTTTTCCCGATTAGATACTTACTCCAAGGGTATGTATTTACCAGGTTTCATTTTCATATCTGTATGGTTTTACAGATGATGAGTGGGAGTAAGATATTGGGAATTAGGTGATCATCCTCATTATATCGGAATTCGTTGTAATTGGTGATATTTGAGGAAATCGCCAGGGTACAGTTTTCTACCTACGACGCACAGGTTTTGAGTTGTTTAACTCAGCGGACTTATACAGAGTATTGTATGTTGTCCAAGTGTCCTTCAGGACAAAGGGGTAGGTCCTCGTACTTTGTTCTGTTTACTTATAACTTCTCTAGTATTTAGACGAGTGTTTCGTAGAAATACAAGGTCTAAGTTTTGAGAAGTTGTGGGTATAAGAATAAAGTGGAGAACCAGGTGTCACAAGTATCGGGATTCTTCAAAGAGATCGAAGATGTAGATTCTTGTGATTGGTATTCAGATGATAGTGATGGTTTTGAAAAACGTGTTTCTTTTTCAGGTTACTCATAAATGGATGGTTTCCTAAGTTGAGTAATGCTGAATAGCCTTTTTCCATTAAGTTGATATGCACTGGAGACAGCTGCATGGTTTGAATATGGTTCCAATTAAATAAGTGCCAAAGTTTCTGTATTGGATATAGAATGGATCGTACCTTAAAAGAAATTAAGGTATGGGGAGTTGTCCAGCTTATGCTTAAAACCAGACTCTGGATAACTCAGGGCACGTTTCTGTAATGGCTGTTTTGTGGGTTGACCCTGGCTATGACGAGGGTTGATATTCTACCATTTGGAAGATCAATAGTGATATTGTTCTTGACTCGCCACAGTTTTAGTAAAATGGATCTTTTTCAGAAAACAGTAGTGGGAGTATGGTAGAACTGGAAGTGATTCCAGAACCGCGAACGATTACGGAAAATTTAATAGGACCTATACATTCAATCAGGTTTGACATTCCAATAGCCACTCCGCAGATATGGTAGGTAACCTCAGACACCCGAGAGGTACTTTGGTAGCCTCAAGGACGGTGACAGGGAGGTTCTTATCTACCCAGACTTGACACTACTGTTGTTCCAGGATATGAGACCCGGTAGGAGGGTTGTCGTAGTCAGTGGGAGCAGCGGAAGCATAGTGGGCAAGATGCTTATATCTATTTATAGACTTGAGCAGTTATAGCGGAGATAGATCATCTAATTTTGATGTGACAGTCATGGGGTTTGACTTCAATCAGAATAGGGGATGGATCAGTTAAGAAGGTAGTAGGGTGTGATGTCATGGTATCTGGATGACATACACAGAGTGGGAAGTAAAATTCCTTTACTACGATCGGTTGTACTGTGGTCGTCACACAGTTGTTTCTCCAGACAAGACATGGATATAATATTTAACATTATGGTTTCTAGATCTATGGTTTTAGATCTGGATTTGGGTAGTTTCCCAATGTGGGTACTTTGACAGATATTCTAATGGTTTTTAGAATAGTTGACTCCTAGCATGGTAGTGTACCTGCAGGTGATGGAGTCACCCTCTCTAAAGGTGTCGTATAGACTAAAGGGGAGAGGGATGTGCATGATTGGCAGATCACTTGCTTAGGCAATTGAGTCAATCATGTGATGTCAAGTACCACACCAGATGTTGTTTTTGCACTAGATGCAATAAGTTTGTATTAATCCAATCCTGGAGAAACATAAGGAAACAGTTTTAGAACATTGGTACATGTTCTACGGATTTGATAACGGCAGCCTCTTTCGGGAGACGGTTGTCATTCCAGGCTTCAAAGGTGACATGGATGACAGAGTGATTGTCAGAGTTTTAGTTTTCCCTCTGACGAGGAACAGTATTATGGACAGGAGGTTCCAGAGGATACTGTGGGTGGCATAGTGCCCGATACTGATTAGGTTCAGTGATCGATACAGTCTAAGAAGTTTGGATATGGTGTTCATTTATGAACTAAGGTCCCATCAGATATCCAGACATATTCTAAGACAGGTACTACTCAATTCGGGAGATGGTTTTCTCCGCGAACTTGAGATTGTGAGAGATACAGAAAGAAACTTCTAGGCGGATCCACTCACTGAGGCTATTTTCTCGAACACAATAGTTTTACAAACGGGCTTTGTGAAACTGATTAGTAGAGGAGTTGGATGTTCGGTTTCACACGGGCTGTGAGTAGTCGACATCGCAATATTAGCCTTGAGTGCAAGTGGGAGATTGTTGGAGATAGTGCCCTCATAGTCAATTATTGGATCGCAGGTACGTGATTGCAATGATTGCGGAGGACCTATCCCGGTAGGACAGTCTTACTCGAAATGATAGTATGCTATCTGGTTTGCCTTTATCAGTTGTGTACATGTTCAGGTGACTGATTGCATGTTACACTTTGATAGAGCCCTTAGGATCTTGCTTTACTACCAACTGTATGAGGGCGATCATATACATGAGAGTTGGGTAGTTTATATGCATATCCTTAATTGTGGTCCCTAGTCGTGGGAGTTTCGAGACAGGGCATCGATACTCCGGAGTAGACTAGTGTGTACAGTCGAGACCCCGACAAGGGGCGGTGGCCGGTCTCACAAGCCACTGGTGACAGTTGGATCACCTAAGATGTATACAGGTGCTCATTGGGTTATGAGTACACCGGACAGGACTCGCCGGGAATCTGCTAGTTAGTATTATATCTACCGTCAGATAGCAGTTCCCTGGTGACATGTGTACAGGTTAGTTCATCGACCTGAGGTCGTCATTTGTCTCGTGTGAGTTCCCACTGTGCTTTGATTTCTACCCTACCACGGCTCAAAGGAGTCGTGCAAACAGGTAGCTTTTGGGTACAGTCCCGAGCCATATGGAGGCACGTGAGCGGATCGGCAGGGGATTCGTCTCTCCCGGTATTGGGGGCGAGATCGTGCTGTGTCTAGGAGAGCCATTACACAAAGTCCATGGCCATGGCAAGAGATTTACTGGTAGGTACTCCAGTAGTATCTCAGGGTGTAATTGGGCTTCACTCCGACACGACTTATACTGCTTCTGGGGGTCTGACGTTACTAGCCCCCTAGGCGGATATGCGATACTCATTGACGAACGGACCGGACTGTATATACATTGTCACTGTTAGGCTCAGTAGGGTTTTCGGAGGAGTTCGCTCATCGGTCTCCCTTGAGTTCGCTCCTCGGCCACCCTTGAGGTCAGTCCGTGGGCAGCCGTTACGCATTGCTAGTGCCGCTGACGGTTTGTGGTTAAACCCACTGCCAGGGTACTGACGAGTCATTAGAGTTCCCCACAGACAGTTTCCCAAGTTTCGGGCGAAACGTTGTAGAGGCCGTATGGTTTTATGGCAGGGTTCGGAAAATGCTCGTGCGTTTACGCACGTGTTATTTTTCGGGCAGATAATACTGGTCGGCTTTGGTTTAAGCCGGATCCGAGTATTATATTGAGTAGGTATAATATCTTTGTCTCAGTTGCATTTGTATTCGGTCGTAATACAAATGCGGGTATATTTATACAGTTTCGGGGTTGTCCTGAAATTCGTTTCAGGATCACTTTTGGAAGTTGCCAGTTTCCAGTTTTCTATCAGCCGTCTTTTAACATTCGGTTAAAGACGGATTTATCTTTTCTTCTGATATGAGTGAGTCATCATTCTAGAAGCTTCTAGAAGTGATGAAGTGGCTAATGAGTCATCTTGACTTTAATGGTGCATTTATTAAGTGATGACTATGTTAATGTGACTCATTGTTTTATTTAATACCTTTTGGATTGCTTAAGATATTTTGTGATGATAAGCTTCTTGCTAATGGTCACCTCCCTCCTCCTACCATCACCCCCCTTCTCCATATATTTGGCCGGCCGCCCTTGTGAGGAGAGAGAGATTGTTTTTCATTTTGGAGAGAAAATACTATGGTTTTGGGTGTATGGAAATTTCATATTTCGATTCGTTCCATCACCCGATTAAAAATGGCAACTTCATTAACCGATCGTCCACGGACTTGGACGAAGTGAGACAAAGTATTCTACTCATATTCTACATCAATCTTGGTCGTCTCTTTTAGCAAACTTGACGATCGAGTTGCCTCGAGTCAGAGGCGGGAGCCCGTTTAAAGAACCGATCATGTGGTGCCACCTCGACGAAGGATTCGGAGATCGACGAGATCAGAGTAGCCGCAACGGAGCGTGGGATGATGGTTGAAGAACGAAGGACTCGGATCGTTCGGTATAACCATTCTACACTCTTTACAGTTTGTTAGTTTAGCAATAATGGCAGATCCGGGTTAAAGTATACGATAGCGCCAGTTGAAAAGTTTTGTTCCGCATTTTGGCGTCTGTAGACTGCCGGGGCGCTAGCGTAGACTTACAATGACGAAAACCTTTAACAAGTCTAGCTTTGAAAGTCACAACTTTTACATCTACACCAAGTAATCCTCTCAAAATATACTTGCTCCTGATGGGGATTTAACCCTTCAGATATAGCAACCAAAGTCCATACTTTGTTGGTGTATAAGGATTCCATCTCAGATCGATAAACATCCAGCCATTCTTACAGAGTCTTACTCTTGATGGCCAGCTCGAAACTAGTTGGGTCATCATCTCATGACGCAATCCTCGCTCCCACTGTCATAGAGTAACCGAAGTATCTCTCAGGTGGGTGAGGAACCCTACTAGATCGGCGGAGAGGCTGTGGTTCGTTGGTTTCTATTGAATCCTTCGGTTCTACCAAATCATCAGCTGCAGTTTGTATTGCTGATGTTGGAGTTAGTGCCCTCAGAGTCAATTATTGGATCACAGGCACGTGATTGCAATGATTGAGGGAGGACCTATCCCGGTAGGACAGTCTTACTCGAGATGATAGTATGCTATCAGGTTTATCTTTATCATCGTGTACTGCTTTAGGTGACCTGACATGTCGCTATTACACGTTGATAGAGCCCCTAGGATTCTTGCTTGACGACCAGCAGTATGATGGCGATCATATACGTGGGAGCTGGTAGTCTATAAGCACATCCTTAAAAGGTCCCTAGTCGTGGGAGTTTCGAGACTGGGCATCGATACTCCATTAGTAGACTAGTGTATACAGTCGAGACCCCGACGAGGGGCGGTGGCCGATCTCACAAGCCACTGGTGTCAGTTGGTTCACCTAAGATGTATACAGGTGCTCATTGGGTTATGAGTACACCGGACAGGACTCGCCGGGAACCTGCTAGTTGGTCTTGTACCAGATGTCAGATAGCAGTTCCCTGGTGACATGTGTACAGGTTAGTTCATCGACCTGAGGATCGTCATTTGTCTCGTGTGAGTTCCCACTGTGCTTTGATTACTACCCTACCACGGCTCAAAGGAGTCGTGCAAACAGGTTTTAGTTGGGTACAGTCCCGAGCCACATGGAGGCAGTGAGCGGATCTGCAGGGGTTCGTCTCTCCCGGTATTGGGGGTGAGGTCGCGCTGTGTCTAGGAGAGCCATTACGCAAAGCCCTCGGCCGAGGCAGGAGATTTACTGGTAGGTATTCCAGTAGTATCTCAGGGCGTTCTGGGCTACGCTCCGACACGACTTGTACCGCCTTTGGGGGTCTGACTTTTACCAACCCCCTAGGCCCGCCATGCGATACTCATAGACGAACGGACCGGACTGTACGGATATTGTCACTGACAGGCTCAGTTGGGTGTCGGGGTGAGCTTCCTCATCGACGTCCCTTTGGTCAATAGCTGGTGGCCCGTCATGTATTGGCTTATACCTCTGACGTGCCAGTGGTTAAATCCACAGCCATAGTATTGACGAGTCTTTAGAGTCCACCACACTTTCAGTTACTCAGCTTTCGGGCGAAACGCTGTAGAGGCCGTATGGAGATATGGCAGGGTCCGATCAGATACGTGCGGTATTGCACAGGATCAGGATCGGACAGTTTTGTACTAGTGGCCGTATAGGTATATATGGCAGAGTTCGATCAGATACGTGCGGTATTGCACGGATCAGGATCGAACGCATTTTACTAGCCGGTTTTGGTTTAAGCCGGTACTAGTTCAGTACAGTGTAGATTTGTCTCATTGCATTTGTATCCGGTCGGAATACAGATGCAGGTGTGTATGCACAGTATCGGGGTTTTCCTGTAATTTATTACGGGACCTGTTTTCTGGAGTTGCCGTTTTGCATTCCGTTCCGGCCGGTTTTTCCTTTGTTCTTTCCCGGCCGGACTTTTCCGATGGAGGGGGTTATTTGCAGTTTTGCAAATAACACTTTGTGAGGGGTTTCTTTGCATATTGTTTGATTATGATAGCTTTCATATCTTTGCTCCATGCTTTTGAATTGAGTGATATGAATGGTTATGGGTTGAATAGTGTGAAGCATGGTTCATGTTTTCTTGTCTCTTGATATGGTCACCTCTTGATTGATCCTACACTCACCTCCCTTCTTATGGTTAGTATTCTCATTCCTCCACCATAATAATCATTCTCACTTGATGAAAGAAAGAACACTTGAGAGAAAGAAAAGAATGAGAGAGTTCATCTTGGTTATGTGAGGAATTCATCATCTCCTTCTTCTTCTTGTTTTGGAAAAATGAAAGCACCATTTTTCCTAACCCCATTCCCCCATCAAGGCAACAACAAACCCCAAATGAGACTAGCATGATCTACTACACATTCTACAGCAAATCTTGGGCATGTCGAGTTGCCGGCTTCATGCCCGAGTTGCCTCGGTATTGAGGCGGGAGCCCGTAAAAGACGAAGGCGATGTGGTGCCCTTTCCGGCGAGGAGGCGACGATATGGAGACTACACTTTCCGCGGGAGATCGGGACGATGACGAGAAGACCGGAGGACTCGGATCACTCGGTATACTTCTCACCCCATCTCTAGTTAGCTAGCGTAGGTTAATGGTAAACGATCCGGGTTTTCTTTGTCCGCGGTAGCGCCGGTTTCCGAGCAAGGAAAATTTTTGATTCCGCAATTTGGCCTCGAGTAAGACGGCCGGGGCGCTGCCGTGGCGCAACATGGTATCAGAGCCACGCCATTAACCTTACCTAGCTTCGTTTGATGTGTTTGCGTTTCCGATCGACCGAAATTTCCAAAAACCGTATTTTTATTGCACATCAGTTTCTGTCGAAATTTTTTGAAGTCCAAAAATTTTTCAGGTGGTTGCAGAATGATATGCAGGGAAATATAAGATATCTGGAAAAAATTGGTAGCCTCATTCCTTATTTTCACCGCGGAAGCGCGGCCAAAGCCTTGCTTTGGCCGCTCTTCCGCCGCGCTTTAAATTTGTCACTGTACAAAAATTTTCCAGATTGTCTTTTACATGAAAATGGGGTATTTGGAATATTAAAATTGGGCCCAGGTTTTCTGTGAGTGCTACAGTTTTGATTGGGGACCCACTTGTTAATTTTTGGTCAATCGGAAAATTTTAAACACATTATTTCACAGTATTTACATTATTTCTGCGACCGTGAATGTCACTCGATCGGTAAATCCGGTCTAACTGCTATAGCCCGGTTAGACGGATTTGCGAACGTGACTTTCACGTTGATGTTCTATGTTTATGCTGTGATGTTGCGGATCGGTCGTGGGGGATAGCCTGGATGCAATGCTAGTACAGCTTTGTTGTATTATGTACATTTGATATTGCGGGGCGAGCGTCCGACATGTGGACTGCCGTCACTGCCTGTTTGTATTATTCTTTTGGGGCACGACCTGGTTGCGGTCGATGTACCCGGTGTATGTATATTTTACATTCTGTACTAGGTTTGCCCCGCGGTGGGGTGCACGGATAGCCGGGTTCTGGAGGGCAACGGGCCCGCATCTCAGGGCATTGAGACGGAGGGGGCTTCAGTCCAGGATTGACGGGCTATTCGCCGCACTCGTAGGGGTACAGGTTGACCCAGGAGGGGTGCCCAAGTTACCGGATTCCGTGAAGTGCTGGGTGGTCCATTCACGGTGCTGGAGGGGGCTGCCTCGCTTCAGGTTTTGGCGGGTGACTTGCCGCGCCCGTAGGGGTCTAGGATTTTCATTGCACAGGCTATCCACACGACCAGGGGAACGTCGGGTTTCAGCAGCGGCTCTGTGAAACCCGGGGCTTCCAGATATATGTATTGTTCTGTGATGCTGTACATTTCTATGATGTTGCATTTTATTCACGCCTTGAGCGAAATACTATATATTGGTATCTATATTAGTAGATGTTGTATATGTTTTACATCCGCGCTAGTCCAGTCCCCGCTCTGCCGTTAGTTAGCTAACCTAACGGGTGATGACGGGACCCAGTGGCGAATGCGGATGGCATATACGTACGTCAGTATATTTTCGTTCTTTGTGGTGTGATCAATTGATGGGACTGCATTGATTCGGATCAATGCAAGTTTAAACAAACCTATTCTGATGTTGTTGGAACACTTTTCAAAAAGCTGTTATTGCAAGGAAGTTCGCTTTTGTTTTGCATCGTGGTATTCATTTGGAATATCCTGCTCCTCAGTCGACGAGGCAAGGGCCGAGATCCCTTCACCGGGAGTGACCCCTTGGACAGAAGTTTGCGTCAGGGCAATAGCTTCACTATAGCCGATTACTTTTGCTTTGCATCGTGGTATTCAGTTGGAATATCCTGCACCTCATTCTACGGGGAAAGAGCCGAGATCCCTTCACCGGGAGTGACCTCTTTAGTAAAAGTTTTCGTCACTATATTTTTATAAAAGTTATCCAGTTCCTTCAACGATATCAAGTTCATTACGTTAAAGGTTTTCGCCAGAAACCATTCGTAGCCCTCCGTCATTTCGGATTAGTATTGCTTAGTATTCGCGCTACGTTTGTCGTTGCTATTCGCCGAGGCGTAGTGTGCGGTAGCTCTGTAATGCTTTCTGTCGCATGGATATGTGGATTGGTTAGGACAGTCGTGCGACTTTGTTGATTATTCGTCAAGGGTCGTGCGGGTGGGTTTAACGCAATCAAGATAATGACGGGTTGAACTTGACTAGGACCTTTTGATTTGTTGATTATTCGTCAAGGTCACTTGGGTCCTAGGGGTAAAAATCACATCGGGAGTTTCAAAAGAACTGAAACTTGCCAAGCATGCGCATACCTTCTGGAGTGTGGTGACTTGAGTGGATTCCGTCAAGTTATCATGCGATGATAGTTGGATCCCGATTCCCACTGATGAGTTGGTTTACTCCTCGGGTGATCCCGACTAATTCTTCTTTCAGGTTTGGAGGAGAATTTGAGGTACAGTGGGAGGTTTCCAGATTAGACAAAGTGGTAACCATTCTGATCTAGGTTAGAGTGCACGCTGAGTGTTTCTTTTCTCTCTCTCTGGCAGCGACCATTGACCCGACCCTGGACTATGACTCAGTGACCAAGTTGACCGAACCTTCTTAACACAGGCTTTGGATTGTCAGAGTTGCAGACCTCATTGCCACTCCTACTTTTACCCTTTTCTCCAGGACACCCCGTATTACTGCGAACGTCCACTTCCATTGGACAAAACCATCGTATGGTTATATACGAACTCGAAGGACTTCGAGGATGGTTTCTGGTTCTGGAGAAAACGGATAGGATTATTCAGTTGTCTTTTCTTCTCACCTTCTCTCAGGTTGCGAGTACTCCTTGGTTTAGGAGTAGTACACCTATTACGCAAATTGGATAGTCTTCTTCCAAACCTTAGGCTGGTGCCGACCGGTAGGGAATGAAGAAAACCAATTAGCATAACGATGGTGTGCAGAAGGTATTAAGTTAAGACAAAGCAAGGGATTAGTAGGAGGGCAAAGTAAATTGCGACTGATATTCACGACCAAACCAAGTATTTCTTCGCCAATCCTAAATCACCTTTGTATTTCTCCAGGACACTCCGTATCACTACGAAGATCCCATTTTATTGGATAATCCATCGTATGGTTATATACGAACTCGAAAGGAACTTGTTCCAGTTCGGGGATGGATTCTGGTTCAGGAGAAATAGGAATTAAGTACATTCAGGTGTCTTTCATCTTCACCTTCTCTCGCGTTGCGAGTGCTCCTAGGATTAGGACAGTACACCTTTTATGCTTTTTGGATAGTCTTCTTCCAAACCATAGGCTGGTGCCGAACGGTGGGGAAGGAAGAAAACCATTTGGCCTAAAGGGGTGTGCAGACGGTAATGACTAAAGACATATGAAGGGATTTGGAGAGGTGGCAAAGAACTATACGGTTACAGTCGTGAATCTGGAAGAGGCATTACTAGGAATACCAGAATACCCCATCGGAACATTTCAATGTTTCAGTTTCACTGTGTAATGTTAAAGGAAAACTGATTTCCCGATTAGATACTTACTCCAGGGTATGTATTTACCAGGTACGATTCTCACATCTGTATGGTTTTACAGATGATGAGTGGGAGTAAGCTATTGGGAATTAGGTGATTGTCCTCGTTATATCGGGATTCGTTGTAATCGGTGATATTTGAGGAAGTCACCTGGGTTATTTGCCGGACGACAAGTATTTGGTTTTGAATATCCGCCGTTATGCACCAATTTCAAATCGATGTATCTGTACGTCTATTTTCATAGAGTGAGATATGCCCTTTTGAAATTATGTCTATGACATTTACCTATATCAGTGGATGGTTAGGTAAGGAGCATTAAACAGCGGTGTAATTCTTCTTAACCATAAGTACAGTTTTCAACCTACGACACACGGTGAAA
The DNA here is from genome assembly GCA_030015575.1 of Agapanthus africanus. Lineage (NCBI taxonomy): Eukaryota > Viridiplantae > Streptophyta > Magnoliopsida > Asparagales > Amaryllidaceae > Agapanthus > Agapanthus africanus. The sequence goes on from CM057350.1 coordinate 246,167,965, forward strand.
GAGCTATCAGACTCAAGGGACTTATACAGAGTATTGTATGTTGTCCAGTGTCCATTAGGACAGAGGGGTTGGTCCTCATACTATATTCTGTTTACTTTTAACTTCTCAAGTTCTTAGACATGTGTTTCGTTGAAACACAGGGTCTAAGTTTTGAGGAGTTATAGGTATTTGAATAGAGTAGAGAACCAGGTATAGCAAGTATCGGGATTCTTCAAAGTGATCGAAGATGTAGATACTTGTATATGGTATTCAGTTGATGGTAATGACTAAGAGAACTTGCTTCTCTTTCAGGTTACTCATAAATGGAAGCATTCCTAAGTTGAGTAACGCTGATCGGCCTCCTTCCATTTAGTTGACATGCACTGGAGATAGTTGCATGATTTGAATCTGGTTCAATTGAATCAGTGCCTCTGGTTCTATATTGGATATAGAACAGTTCATATCTTAACGATGTTAAGGTACGGGGAGTTGTCCAGCTTATGATTAAAACCAGACACTGGACAACTCAAGGCACGTTTCTGTAATGGCTGTTTGTGGGTTGACCCAGGCGATGACTAGGGTTGACTTTCTACCATCTGGATGAACAATAGCAATATTGTTCTAGACTCGCCACAGTTTTTATTAAAAATGGATTTTTTCAGAAAAGTAGTGGGAGTATGGTAGAACTGGAAGTGATTCCAGAACCACAAACGATTACTGAAGATTTGATAAGGAACCTAAAGATTCAATCTGATTTGACATTCCATTGGCCACTCCGCAGATAAGGTGGGTAACTTCAGGCACCCGAGAGGTACTCCGGTAGCCTCAATGACGGTGACAGGGAAGTTCTTGTTTACCCACACTTGCCATTGTTGTTGTTCCAGGCTGCGAGACACGGCAGGAGGATGAGTATAGCGTCGTTCTAAACTAGCTTTAGAAGTGCACGTCTATATGACTCTGCCAGAGGGTTGTCGTAGTCAGTGGGAGCAGCGGAAGCATTGGTGGACATCAGGCTTATGTCTATTTATAGACTAAAGCAGATGTAGCGGAGATAGATCATCTATTTCTGATGTGACAGTCATAGGTTTGACGTCATCAGAATAGGGGATGGATCTGTTGAGAAGGTAGTAGGAAGTGATATTCCTATACTACGATCGGTTATACTTTGGTCGTCACACAGTGGTTTCTCCACAAGGGACTTGGATATTATATCAGACATACTGGTTACTAGATCTATGGTTTTAGATCTAGATTTGGGTGGTTTCCCAATCTGGGTATCTTGACAGCATTCTATGAGTATTTAGAATGGACGACTCCTGACACGGTAGTACACCTGCAGTTGATGGATTCACCCTCTCTAAAGGTGTCTTATAGACTAAAGGGGAGAGGGATACTCATGATTGGCAGATCACTTGCTTAGGCAATTGAGTCAATCATGAGATGTCAAGTACCACACCAGATGTTGTTCTTGCACTAGATGCAATAAGTTGATATTGATCCAATCCTGGAGGAACAGTCGGAAGCAGTTTTAGAACATAAGTGAATGTTCTAGGGATATGATAACGGCTGCCTCCTTTAGGAGACGGTTATCACTCCAGGCTTCCAAGGTGACATGGACGACAAGGAGGTTGTCAGAGTTGTAGTTCTCCCTCTGACGAGGGACAGTATTTTGGACAGGTGGTCCAAGGCAATACTGAGGGAGGCATGGCGCAGGATACTGATTAAGTTCAGTTGTTGATACAGTCTAAGAAGTTTGGATTTGGAGTTCATTTATGAACTAGGTCCCATCAGACATCCAGACATTCCAAGACAGGTATTGCTCATTTCGGGAGATGGTTTTCTCCGCGAACATGAGATATAGAGAGACATAGAAAGAAACATCCTGCGGATCCACTCACTGAGGCTATTCCTCGAACGCAATAGTTTCGCAAACGAGCTTTGTGAGACTGACTAGTAGAGGAGTTGGGTGTTTGGTATCACACGGGCTGTGAGTACGCGACATCGCAATAATTAACCTTGAGTGCAAGTGGGAGATTGTTGGAGTTAGTGCCCTCAGAGTCAATTATTGGATCACAGGCACGTGATTGCAATGATTGAGGGAGGACCTATCCCGGTAGGACAGTCTTACTCGAGATGATAGTATGCTATCAGGTTTATCTTTATCATCGTGTACTGCTTTAGGTGACCTGACATGTCGCTATTACACGTTGATAGAGCCCCTAGGATTCTTGCTTGACGACCAGCAGTATGATGGCGATCATATACGTGGGAGCTGGTAGTCTATAAGCACATCCTTAAAAGGTCCCTAGTCGTGGGAGTTTCGAGACTGGGCATCGATACTCCATTAGTAGACTAGTGTATACAGTCGAGACCCCGACGAGGGGCGGTGGCCGATCTCACAAGCCACTGGTGTCAGTTGGTTCACCTAAGATGTATACAGGTGCTCATTGGGTTATGAGTACACCGGACAGGACTCGCCGGGAACCTGCTAGTTGGTCTTGTACCAGATGTCAGATAGCAGTTCCCTGGTGACATGTGTACAGGTTAGTTCATCGACCTGAGGATCGTCATTTGTCTCGTGTGAGTTCCCACTGTGCTTTGATTACTACCCTACCACGGCTCAAAGGAGTCGTGCAAACAGGTTTTAGTTGGGTACAGTCCCGAGCCACATGGAGGCAGTGAGCGGATCTGCAGGGGTTCGTCTCTCCCGGTATTGGGGGTGAGGTCGCGCTGTGTCTAGGAGAGCCATTACGCAAAGCCCTCGGCCGAGGCAGGAGATTTACTGGTAGGTATTCCAGTAGTATCTCAGGGCGTTCTGGGCTACGCTCCGACACGACTTGTACCGCCTTTGGGGGTCTGACTTTTACCAACCCCCTAGGCCCGCCATGCGATACTCATAGACGAACGGACCGGACTGTACGGATATTGTCACTGACAGGCTCAGTTGGGTGTCGGGGTGAGCTTCCTCATCGACGTCCCTTTGGTCAATAGCTGGTGGCCCGTCATGTATTGGCTTATACCTCTGACGTGCCAGTGGTTAAATCCACAGCCATAGTATTGACGAGTCTTTAGAGTCCACCACACTTTCAGTTACTCAGCTTTCGGGCGAAACGCTGTAGAGGCCGTATGGAGATATGGCAGGGTCCGATCAGATACGTGCGGTATTGCACAGGATCAGGATCGGACAGTTTTGTACTAGTGGCCGTATAGGTATATATGGCAGAGTTCGATCAGATACGTGCGGTATTGCACGGATCAGGATCGAACGCATTTTACTAGCCGGTTTTGGTTTAAGCCGGTACTAGTTCAGTACAGTGTAGATTTGTCTCATTGCATTTGTATCCGGTCGGAATACAGATGCAGGTGTGTATGCACAGTATCGGGGTTTTCCTGTAATTTATTACGGGACCTGTTTTCTGGAGTTGCCGTTTTGCATTCCGTTCCGGCCGGTTTTTCCTTTGTTCTTTCCCGGCCGGACTTTTCCGATGGAGGGGGTTATTTGCAGTTTTGCAAATAACACTTTGTGAGGGGTTTCTTTGCATATTGTTTGATTATGATAGCTTTCATATCTTTGCTCCATGCTTTTGAATTGAGTGATATGAATGGTTATGGGTTGAATAGTGTGAAGCATGGTTCATGTTTTCTTGTCTCTTGATATGGTCACCTCTTGATTGATCCTACACTCACCTCCCTTCTTATGGTTAGTATTCTCATTCCTCCACCATAATAATCATTCTCACTTGATGAAAGAAAGAACACTTGAGAGAAAGAAAAGAATGAGAGAGTTCATCTTGGTTATGTGAGGAATTCATCATCTCCTTCTTCTTCTTGTTTTGGAAAAATGAAAGCACCATTTTTCCTAACCCCATTCCCCCATCAAGGCAACAACAAACCCCAAATGAGACTAGCATGATCTACTACACATTCTACAGCAAATCTTGGGCATGTCGAGTTGCCGGCTTCATGCCCGAGTTGCCTCGGTATTGAGGCGGGAGCCCGTAAAAGACGAAGGCGATGTGGTGCCCTTTCCGGCGAGGAGGCGACGATATGGAGACTACACTTTCCGCGGGAGATCGGGACGATGACGAGAAGACCGGAGGACTCGGATCACTCGGTATACTTCTCACCCCATCTCTAGTTAGCTAGCGTAGGTTAATGGTAAACGATCCGGGTTTTCTTTGTCCGCGGTAGCGCCGGTTTCCGAGCAAGGAAAATTTTTGATTCCGCAATTTGGCCTCGAGTAAGACGGCCGGGGCGCTGCCGTGGCGCAACAGCTGAAACACTTCCAGTTCTACATAACTGACTTTGCCTCGAGCTTGTCCAGATTTTGCTTTTAGACATAGGCCGGACAACCCCAAATCTTAACTAGCTTAAGACATGGGCTCTTCCCTTTCCATATCACATATGAAATGGTAGGCAACTGATTTGATTGGAACCCTATTCAATAGGTATGCAGCTTCTCAAGTGCATAACTCCCAAAAGGAAATAGGTAACTCAGTAGTACTCATCATAGAGCACACCATATCAAATAGGGTGTATCTGCTCCACCCCGATATACCATCGTGCAATGGTGTATACGGAGGAGTAATGCTAAGAAAAAATCTCATTCTCCTTTAGAATAATCCAGGAATTCCGTGCTCAAGTATTCTCCTCCTTGATCTCATCAAAGGACATAATACTTATACCCTCATTTTTGGTTCTCTACTTCGAGCTTATATTCTGGGAGTATCTCAAAAGGTTCGGACTTGTGTTTCAACAGGAACATAGGTATGAATCTCGAATGATCATCAGAGAATGTAATGAAGTACAAAGAACCAGTCTTGGCATGTGTAGACAGGAGACCTCATATACATCATTATGTATCAGTCCCAAGAGTTCATTAACTCTTTCTCTGTTTCCAATAAACAGGGCTGGTGTCATTATATCTTTGTGACATGACTGGAAAGTTTCACAAGATGTAAATTCAAACTGATTTAAATATGCATCTATATGTAACTTCAGCCAGTCGGGTCGCATTGATATGACCTAGTCTACAATGCCTTAAGAAGGATTCGTTCAGTTGTGATCTCTTCCTCTTATGTGTGTTCCATATACTAAGAACTGAAGTTTGATTTAGAACATCAATACTTTTAGATAACGTGCCTGAACCGATCAACTTTTGATATAGGAAATGTTCAAAACATTATCCATCAATACAAAATTTTATCATTTCTTTACTGATAAAGAGACTGATATGATTTTGTATATCAGGTTCGGTATCTAATAACATTCATTCAGAATCAATGTATTGGTAATACAGGGTGACAGTGACCAACAGACTTGGCTGCAACACTTGCCCCGTTTTCTGCCTTATGAAACTTTTCACCCGTTCTCAGTTTTTCTACCCTTTTGTAGCCCTATGTAACTGATTACATATCTGGGATCCTGATCCGGTATCATATACCTAGGATGCGGAGGATACTGAGAAACTGTTCTTTGAAATGAACACACCCGAAGGAGATGCATCATATGCACTTTCTTCGTTTGGGCGGCATGAGAAATCTGGTATTCCCCAATTTCCTGCTCTGTCTTATAACATTTATATGTTGGAGCGGGACCAACTTTCCCCAGCTCAGTATAATAAGCGGGTTCGGTCAAATATCCGTATTATTATCTTGATTAAGGCATGATATGGTTGCTACCTGGAGAGAGAGAGAAGAAAACACTCAGCGTGCGCTCTTGCAAGAATAGATTGGTTATTATTTTATCTAATCAGGATGGCTCCCACTGCTTTTTATCAAATCTTCCTTCAAACCCTAAAAGGAAAGACTAGCCGGGATTAATTACACACTACAAGTTCGCCAATCTTTCAGCCAAGCCAGTGTCGGTACTTTGAGGGAGGTCCCCCGTGCTTTCACACGAACCTAATTAATGTAAACCTCGTTTTTCCAGAGGCGTAACCCCGTTGACACCTTTCTAGACACCTACTTGATCGGCTAATTGTAATGTGTAAAGCTCTCCCAGGAGTAACAATTACTCGCAGCGGGTATCGGGATCCAACTATCTCAAAAAAGGTATGCAATCTCATTGCAAATTTCAACACTTGAAATTCCCGACAATATTTTGCCCCGAACGATCTATGACCTTGACAAGGTCAACATACCATAGACCGCAAGTCAAGTTCAACCCGTCATTTCTTGATTGAATCAAACCCACCCGCACGACCCTTGACAAGGTCAACAAGGCCGCACGACTACCCTAACCCAATCTGCATCATATGCATAAGCAGATAAATACTGGTTAGCTACCGCACACTGAGCCTTGACAAGGTCAACAAACGCAGCACGAATATTAAACAGGACTTATCTGAAATGACGGAAGGCTACGACAGGTTTTTCTGAAAACCTATTGCGTAATGAACTTGATATCATTGTAGAATCAAATGATTTTTAAAATGGAGTGTTTTTGAGGCTTTTCTAGTTTTGCTAAAGGAGTCACTCCCGGTGAAGGGATCGTCGGTCCTTTCCTCGTGGAATGAGGTGGGGGATATATCATATATATCACTGTGCAAAGCAAAAACACTTAAAAGCAATCAAAAGACAAACCGAGTGTGTAGCATCTGCCATTTTTTGCTAAAGGAGTCACTCCCGGTGAAGGGATCTCGGTCCTTTCCTTATCGAATATGGTGCATGATATATCATATATACCGCTGTGCAAAGCAAGAACTGTAGCTACCTGTTTTATTTTGAAATTCGATTCTACAACATCTTTAGGTTTCTTTTATTTCATTAATCTCATTAATGAAGTCCCATCATTTAAGTACCTAAACATCACAGATAAATACGACGTACACTTATACCTTCCGCATTCGCCTCGATGTCCCCTCGTGCACCGTTAGGTTAGGTAACTAACGGCAGAGTGGGGAAGGGCAAGCGCGGGTGTAAAACATAAGTAATGTCTATATAATATATCATATATACTATATACTGTATCCATCACAGAACATCACAGATATCGCAGCAGAAGAAACATATGAAATATTGGATATACTAGGACGTCCGTGTTTTCAATACGAGCCAGTATAAAACACGGATTCCACGGTCGTGATGAATAGCCAAACCTACACCCCTAGACCCCTACGAGAGCGGCAAGCAACCCTACCAATTCTAGAGTTAGGAGACCCGGACTCGACTCCTCGAGTTGGTCTCCCACTGGACTCCAGAACCCGGTTACTTGTGCTCCCCTCCTTGGGTCTATCCTAGTGCGGAAAAGTAAATAATATACAAAGTGTGACATCTTCCGCAACCTGGAAGTGCCCCAATAAAAGAATATTACATACAAGTTTTTACATGAATGAAAATGAAAAACACCCATCTCACATAAAAACCCCCGGCTATTCAATCACGACGATCCAATATAACATATCCAGCAACACATAACATCACATGTCATCAACGTAAGTAAACATGCATATCCCAATTGTCGTTGACATATAGAAACGAAACCGGCGATATCACATATTACACTTACGGTCACAGAAAAGAAAGTGTAAAACTACAACAGTTGGAATCCGCAACCTCCTCAGAAATCGTATGCCTGACCAAATGAATTCCTTAGACATCGCATGCCTGACAATTATAAACTCCGCATTTTAGTCTCAAAATCGAAAACACTTTTCAATACCAAATCGGGTAATTCAACAAGATTCCCGACATCCTGATCGAATGCTCGTCGCAAACTTCAGTAGGCGGCCGCACCCCCGACGCCGTCGACGAAGTGCACCAAGGCGGAACACCGCTGCCGCGAGCACCCGAATGGATGCTTTCGGCGATGGGGTTCTCCTACAGTCACTTGGTCGGGGCTATGGAGTGTAGCTGTCTATTAAGTTTACCCGGCGAGTATCCGCGTACACTACGTGATTGCGACGGACTTTTGATCACATCAAAATTCCGTGGCAACCGATCAAGTGAGACTAAACTGCTATGTTTATAACATTCATTGAGTTATCTCATAACTACTTGTGAATTCCAAATATTGTATCCCATTCCAGATAATTAGAAAATGTTAAACTTTCCGAGCGAAAATTCAAACACCCAAGTTTTCCCGGTACAGATCAACACATGAAACAAGTCTAAAAAAATTCAGTTCGTGCCTCAGTACCAACGGTCCAGCTGTAGAAGGGTCAAGCCAACGCCTCACATGTGGCACGCCGTACTGCCCCAAACCCGAAGGTTCAAAGGGCAGTTCAAGACGGTCACATAATCGAGTTAAGGTTTGTTGTCTTCTAGAGGGACCATTGCGTTACTTGCACTACTTAGAACGTCGTTAAACTACGGAAAAATCCAACACTTGGAAATTTCCCTACAGGGGAAAAGTTGGGTATTTATATCCGGTCGAACTTTTTAACATATTCAAAAATTATCCGGAATCCATATAGACAAAATCTGATAATCCGATCGAAACACCGAATCCCCAAAACAACCCCAAAATACTCAACTCTAGAAAAAATATTAAAAATTCCCAGAAGACTCATTAGTACTAATGTGACATTACTGTGCAATTTTCAATGAACAAGGCGACAAAACAACCGTGGAACCGCCGCACAAGCCAGCTTGTGCCGCGGTTCCGCCGCGATATAGTGGAATCATGGACACGTGTTGCACAGTAATTCTTAGGATTACCTGCTGATTTTTCTGCATATTTTTATTTTCGAAAAAGACCAGATTTCAGAAATTTTCCAAAGAGCATTTTAGGGTTGGGGTTTCGGGTCGATCGGACTACAAAATCCGTCTAGACTTCGCCTAAGGCTCTAGCTAGGCTCTGATACCAATGAAAGGTTCCTAGGCACACTCAAGAGGTCTCACAAGGCATCAACCATGCCAATTTCAAAAATTATGGTGCCGAGAAACCCTAATACGGATCGTTGGCTAGAAGTTTAGGCGATAACAATAACTAGTAAACAACTTTACTAATAAAGATCGGAAATACAACCTTTGTAGATCCGGTCCTCCACCTCCACGGCTCCGTGATGAAGTCCTCTGCGCTGTCCAAATGAAATCCCGGGCTCAAGCGTCGGCTTCATCGGAGAAATGGGCGGGCAAGGTCGTCAGCTTCGTGCCGAAGATGATCTACGTCGAGGCATCACAAGATCAAGCTCCCACTTCACCAAGTCATGAAACTTGTGAAGAAAACACACTCTACTACTTGGCAAGAGGTAGAGGATGAAGAAATAGGAGGTGGGTTCACTTTAGATTTGGATTTCTCACTCATTTCATCAAGTCACCATTGATGAAGTGAAGCTTTCTTCATTGAAGAAGATGAAGAAGAATAAGAAAGAATATATGATAAGTTATTTTGCAAAATAGAAAATCAATGAATACTTATCATAATCCAACCTTAGTTAGGTGTAGAGAATTAACTAAGGTTAGGTTGTATGGTTAGGGTTAGAGAAAGAAACAAAATGGTCAACCATTTCAAAGCTTCATGAAGCTTCAAGGATAATCCAAAATTGGCCACCATTTTATTTCTTTCACAAATCATTGAATAAATAAAAGAATAAGTAAATGAAGCATAAGAAACCCTGACCATTGACCAACCATGGTTTAAACCATACACCAAACTATCATGTATCATCAAACATGATACATACAAGTGCACAAAACTATATCACATATACAATGTGCACATGAAGTGAGAAAACCCATTTAAAGTGAACCATTACTAGTTAATGCAAAGTAATATATCAAATATATAATTATGCATTAAATCAACACTTGATTTAACGACCCGGTCATATCGCATATAACCGACTAATATTCAATGTATCGGCTTATCGAATCAATGCTTGAATCGATAACTAGGTTATATCGCATACAACCAATCGATACATTCATCACGAGAATAGAATACGGTATCACATACACGCATTATTCTCGGTCCCGCACATATCACATATGCGCTCCTATTTCGTTTCGCTTGAGCCAGGAAACCTCTGTGTAGGAATCTAAAGACTCGTCAATACGCCGGCAGCAGATGATGATCATATCAAGCACCCACAAGCCGCAAGCGGTCTGCTAAACGTAACGGCCACCCGGGTATTGAGCGATCAGAAGATCGACGAGCAAGCCCGCTCACACTCCAATGAATCCAACCAGTAACACGACCGTACAGTCCGGTCTCGTCGTCTGATATGTCGCATATCTCGCCTAGGGGTGGTAAACGTCAGACCCCAATAGCTCGATAAGTCGTGTCGATATGAGGTCTATAACAATTCGAGAAACTACTGGTAACACTTACCAGTAAATCTCAGCAACCCTGGCCAGGGATTTCCTGTTATAGCCAATCGAACACAGCGCAACATCAACTCCCTATACCGGGAGAGACGAATCCCCTCCTATCGCTCATTGCCTCCATGTGATTCGGGACTGTACCCAAAAACCACCGTTTTGCACGCCCTCTTGGACGTGGTAAGATGGAAATCAAAGCACAGTGGGAACCACACAAGACTCTATGACGATCTCGGGTCAACAGACTACTCTGTACCAGTGTCACCTGAGAACTACCATCTGACGTAAGGTATAATACCATCTGGGAGTTCTCGGCGAGTACGTCCAGTGTACCCAGTCTCTACTGAGCACCCGTATATCATCTCTGATGTCAAACACCAATGGATATGGGATCATTTATCGCCCATCTGTATGGGTCGACAAGGTATACGCTAGTCTACTCTGGTATATCGATACCCCTTCTCGATACACCCACGACTGGGGACTTTGAAGGATTTACTTATGGACTACCATGTCGCCACTAGTATGATCTGCATCATAGTCCAGGTTGTCAAGTACACATCCTAAGTGCTTTACCAACATGTAACAGAGAGACAATCAGAGTACACGTTAAGGTAAAGAGTAACCAGATAGCATACTATCATGTCGAGCAAGAAAGTCCTCCCTATATATGTCCCAACATCCACTACAATATACATCCTGTGTACAGTAATAGCCTCTAGGGCATACATATAACTAACAGACCTAGGTTGACATGTTGACCATCATCATTCCATATGAAAGATGCTCTTTGATCCATGCAAATTGCATTTAATGTGAAATGATAATGGTCAAGTCTTGATTAACCATGACAATTATCTTAGCTAATTATCTAATTTCCATAATTCACATATATGAGGAGAATGGTTCATTATCTTATTCATTCTATCATTTTAGTTCTCTCTCCTCCTCTTCCTCTCTCTCTAGCTCTCCCCTCTCATGAGTTGAGAATCTCTTGAGCTTGAGATAAACCCCTCTAAAATACTCTCTACTGTATTCTAAGGTTCGAGGATTAGCACTCCAAGCATCTTAGTTACTTCTAGCTTGAAGTTGAAGCCAAAGGTTGAGGCTCTCGGGTGGATCCTTCTTCGACAAGAGAAGGCGACAAGGAGATCACTTCTATTCACTCCAAGGAGCAAGGAGAGAAGGACTAGAAGCCCTAGGTATAACCTCTTTTCCGAGTAGCTAAACTTTTTAGCTTTGTAGTTAGTTTTTGTTTAGCAAAGATCCTCCTTTAGTTAGTCCATGTTGCCTTGAGTGCTAAAAATCCGTTATTTATTCCGTTTCCGCCTCCCCGCAAGCACCGGGGTGGGCAACGTGGACTTACAGTTGGCACATATACAGACCCGGTCACCCTAGATATCATAGTATTACCATTATGATATAGTTGACCTAAGAGTCATTGTTTATTCGATTTCTATCTGTTGATATTTTTCTACTCACGAGTTCGCAACTCACCCCTGTTGTGCCACAGTTCTTGCAGGTTGACCGCTTGGATCAGTAGCGGCATCGCTGGCACACAGCTTCATTTGGGTGTTTTGCAGTGGTAGGTGGGACATTTGTATCGTACCCATTCTTGTATTATATTTCATATTGTATCTAGTTAACTCCATCAATCAATCAAAATTAGTGATTTGTATAAGTAATGAGACTTATTGAGATTGTGGTTGTGAGACTTAGAGCGTGGGGTTTTCCGCTACTTGTGGTTTGATGTCTTGTTTATTTATTTATCTTTTGAGGTGAATTTTTTCGTTGGGCGTCATATACTTATATATATTGTCTTGCGTGGTTGTGATCCGCCGTTTGGCGAAGAGTTAGCTCCCGCTTGGGGATGCCTTTATCATTATTATGTATTTGTGGTTTTGGATCAAAATATACAAAGGAGTGTTCCCCCAATCAGAGCAAAGCTCTGTTTGAATTTTGAAAATTCAAATTTTTGAAGCAACGCTTCGGTTGCCTTGCGCTGCGCGCAACGCGCCACGTGTCAGAAATTGACACGGCAGCACAACGCCCAAGGCAGTAACTCCAATCAGAGCAAGGCTCTTTACGAAGCAAAAGCAACACTCAACTGCGCAAGTGCACCGCAGCGCGACACGTGTCTGCGCAGTTGCGCAAGCACAAACTGCGTAAGCGCACGGCTGCGCGACACATGTCTGCGCAGTTGCGCAAGCACAACTGCGTAAGCGCATGGCAGCTCGACACGTGTCTGCGCAGTTGCGCAAGCACAACTGCGCAAGCGCACGGCTGCGCGACACGTGTCTGCGCAGTTGCGCAAGCGTTTCACTGCGCGACACGTGTCACTCACTGGGAGAGTTACGCAAAACAGAATAAATCTTGTTAAAACAAGAAGATTTTCTTGTATAAGGCAGGAGCCTTTGGATCAAAGATCCAACGGTGGGGAAAATTCCCCGAATCACTCAGAAAAGATCTTTTTAACAAATTTAACTGATCTTTGAGCACTATAAAAAGGACCCCAGACCTCATTTTAAAAGGGAGGAAGATCTAAAAAAAAAAGAGAGAAGAGAACTCTGCAGACCCTTTAAAAGAAGGTAAAAACCTTTGAGATAAGAGAAAATGATCTTAAAGAATAGATCATTGATCTAAAAAACAAGATCAGTGATCTTCAATAAATAAATAAATAAATAGAAATAATAAAAATAGTGCCTTGCACTTGCTATGAACCTCTGGTTCTCTGAGACAGAAAGAAAGAAAAGATTTCTTTCTTCTCTTTGATCTAAATTGACATCAAGAAATTAAAAAGTGCTCTGCACTTCTTTTCTTGAATCTAAAAGATTCTTGGTGCTCTGCACAAATGCAATGCATTACTTGAAGGGCCAGGCCCAAATCAAAAAGACCTAGCAGGCCAAAATAAATTGCAAAGCAATAAAAGGGCTGGGCCCAAATAAAATTGATGCTCTGCATCCTTTTTGGCCAAAGCCCAAATAAAAGCAAAAGAAATGCAAAAGCAATGGACTTAGCCCAATCGTGGCCGTAAGTCCTTAAATCAAATTGACAGAGCAAAATGGCTCTCTTAAATCAATCTGCATCCGGTTCGAGGGTACATCTCCGAATTCCTTTGACATCCGTCGTTGTAATTCCTCAACAACGTCAAAGAGGTGACGAGTCCCAACGACCACACACCGGACACGGACCGAAACATCCCTAAACTAACATCGGACCGAAACGTCCCTAAACTAATGATGGACCACCACGTCCCTAAACTGGCGATGGACCACCACGTCCCTAAACTGTAAAGTGGACCACTACGTCCCTAAACTGGAACAATAGAGCCTCCAAATGCTCTTTTGCCGGATCTAAACGGTCCCGTTTAAGTTGATCTTAGCCCCAAACACGGCTAGCGCATCCTTAGACATTTAAATGAATGATAAAACCCCAAATCAACTCTGGTTCAAGGGTACATCTCTGAACTCCTCTGACACCTATCGTTGTAATTCTTCAACGACGTCAGAGAGGTGACGGGTCCCGACGGCCATAAATGCTATGGACCACCACGTCCCTAAACTGGCACAATAGAGCCCAAATGCTCTTTTGTCGGATCTAAACGGTCCCGTTAGGTTGATCTTAGTCTCAAACTGGACTAACGTATCCTTAACAAACGTTTGAGTCGATCTTAGCCTCAAAAATGGCTAACGTATCCTCCAAACAGACTTTAGTCCCAAATTGGACTATGAATCTCCCAAACTGGAACAATAGAGTCCAAACGCTCTTTTGCCGGATCTAAACGGTCCCGTTAAGTTGACCTTAGTCTCAAACTGGACTAACGTATCCTTAACAAACGTTTGAGTCGATCTTAGCCTCAAAAATGGTTAACGTATCCTCCAAACAGACTTTAGTCCCAAATTGGACTATGAATCTCCCTAAACTGGAACAATAGAGCCTCCAAATGCTCTTTTGCCGGATCTAAACGGTCCCGTTTAAGTTGATCTTAGCCCCAATCACGGCTAACGTATCCTTAAACATTCAAATGAAATATAAAACCCTAAATCAACTTCGGTTCGAGGGTACATCTCCGAACTCCTCTGACACCTGTCGTTGTAATCCTTCAACGACGTTAGAGAGGTGAGGAGCCCCGACGGCCATATATTAAATGAGTCACGTTTAAGTTGATCTTAGCCTCAACGAGGCTAACGCATCCTTAAACTAAAACATCAAACCCAAATCTAAGTAAATACGGATTTGGACTAATCCACGTCCTACAGGCGACGGCATTACTCATTCTCCGTATACAATCCACGGGCAACCACAAACAAAACAAACACACGCGACACGAAGTGAAATTCTGGAGAAGGAGAAAGTGGCTATTGCGATGCGGTAGCGTAATTAACTGCAGGGGCTTGCGCCTGCAGGGAAGAGCGTCCCCACAATCAAAAACCCCTCAAGCGAGGGGGAATCTGACAAAGTCTGCTACATCGGCCGCATCCGTCTAAACCTTCGATATATGGTGCCATAAATCAAATTGGCGTCTTCGGAGAGGTAGACGGGTAAAACCAAATAGCATCTGCCCCGAACCTCAGGCACAGATGTCCTAACGTCTCGGCCGCCTTTCGGAGGGGAACAGATTCTGGCACGCCTGGTGGGACCCCTTCCTCTTTCCACTCCACACTTCGTGTGTCGTGTTTGCGAACAAATCGCGGTTTACTGTGATTGCCTGTGGATTCAAGGTACTAAGATTTGGTGTCTTATTTTAAGAAGAAAGCAGAAAATCGATGGCTTCGAACTGCACAGTCCGCAGCGATAACTCTTTCTCCGTCATTGCTGGAGGAGTGACTTACGGGCCCCAAGCGGCCTCCCTTTTCAAAATGCCGGTGGAGCAAGTGGCTCAAGCCACCACTGGACTACTTTTTGGGACCATGCTCCCATCAATGAGCTTCAACGCCCCAATGACATTGCAAGAAGCTCCAAAGAAGTCGGTTTTCGATCGACTTACCACTGCCGCGACCCCTCTCAATAGGTCGCCCAACTCCACTTCTTCAGGTTTTAATGGATTAGGCCAGAGCTCCATCGGGCCCATGAAGAAGCCTGCTATACCAGAAGGCGTTATCCCAAAGCGGATAGCCATCCCAGCTCCCGTTCTTGGCGAAGTCACCAAGGTTGCTTCCCATGTTCGGAAGTCCGCTTCTGACAGGTTGGCCGTCCCCATTCAACGGACGTCGATCTTTAAAAGGCTGGTACCAGCATATTCTGACCAACATAGGGGGCATGAGAAGATCACCCCTATAGCTGAAACAACTCCATCAGCACGACATGCCCAACGTCGCTACTGGCACCGAGTGAGGAAGGCTGGGGGCAACTCCCCCTCTTGACTTACTCCTCCAACTCCGATGGTGAGGATCGATGCTGCTGTTCCAACCGAGAACTGCTTTGAACTGCTCAACAAGGTGCGCAGAAACTCTCCTACTGCGATGTTGAAACGAACTCCTTCACCTGTGGAGAATACTCCAAAGAAGAAGTTAGAGCAGCCCCCTCAACGGCTGTCTTCTAAAATTTACAAAGTCTGGCGACGGGTCCAAGAGTTGGTGATCGATCAAGACTGCCTCCGACGACAGAAAAAGATGAAGGTTCGGCAGGGGAAGGATTACTCTGTCAAACCACAAAAAAGCAAAAGCTACTTGGGTGCCCACTACAATGGCTCCCTTAACTCCAATCACTCAAAAAAAGAGGCCACAAAAAGCCCCTGTGAACATGGCGAAGCATAAAAGCGCTGGACACAAACACCCCAAATCTGGGGGCATGGTGGTGCACACTGTTTATATGGCTTCTGGAAAGGAGGAAAGCCGCATTTCTACGGACCACTACGTCCTAAAACTGGATTATGGACCGAAACGTCCTTAAACTAACAACGGACCGAAACGTCCTTAAACTAACGACGGACCGCAATGTCCTAAAACTTGCAAATGACCGAAACGTCGTTAAACTACTATCAACCCGCAGCATCATCAGGCTGGCGTGGTTTAAAAAAAGAAAAAAAAGAAAAAAAAAACGGTATGTCCATAAGCAAAAGGGGCACGGATGAAAACCCGAAAGAGCTCCGTGAGTAAAAACAGCAGGGCTGCCGGCAAGTGTTCGTGAAAACCCAAAAGGGCGCGACCTTGTAAAGCAAAAAAAAAAAAGAATAAAAAGAAAAAAACAACGGTATGTCCATAAGCGAAATGGGCACGGATGAAAACCCGAAAGGGCTTCGTGAGTAAAAACAGCAGGGCTACCGGCGGGTGTTTGTGAAAACCCGAAAGGGCGCAACCTCGTTGAAAGACACTTACAGGATCCTCTCGACCCTGTAAGGAGAAACCACCAACGTGAGATCCTTACGACTCACAAAGGAACAACACACTTAGGGATCCCCACGATTCCGGAGGAGAAGATACACTTGCGAGATCCTCACGACTCGTAAGGAGAACTCTCTTGTGGGACCCTTACGGCTCATAAGATTTGAAAGTCTTAAGTTGCAGAAACCTTAACCTGTTCTTAAGCAGCCTCCACAACCTTTGATATTGCCCTACAAGTGGCTCAATACTGACCCTTGTATACAATCCACGGGCGCGAATAAACATTTTCCCAACAAAGTCCCACTCGTGATTAGGGATATGTCCATATGGTGAACAACCCTTATAAGTCCTCTCGACTTATAAGGAGAAAACCCTTTTGTAAGATCCTTACTACTTACAGGGGAATATACACATAGGAATCCTCACGATTCCCAAGGAGAAAACACACCTACGAGATCCTCACGACTCGCGGGGAGAAATGCCTTTGTGAGACCCTTACGGCTCATGAAGTCAAAAACCTTAGTCGACAGGATCCTAACCCTGTTTGCTAAGCCACCTTTGTTCAACATCGACAGAAGCAAATGATGATTCGCTCCTGGGAATATCCCAGTTGCAGCGATGATGATGCCTAAACCGGTATCAAATTCCAAGCCCTTTCATGGCAAATGATGATTTACTCCTGGCAATATTCCAGTCGCAGCGATGCTGATGCCAAGATTGGTATCAGATCCCAAATCCCCTACTCGCGAAAAAAAAAAACTCAGCGAGCCAAAAAAAAAATGCATACGAAATAGCCGAAATGATGGGGCAACTTGCAAACAAAATCAGCAAGTAAAAATGTATGTATACAAAACAGCCGAAATGATTGGGCAACTCGCAATAAAAAGCAGCGAGTAAAAACATAATAAACAGCCGAAATGATTGGGCAACTCGCAATAAAAAGCAGCGAGTAAAAATAAAGTAAACAGCCGAAATGATTGGGCACCGCGAAAAATAGCCGAAATGATTGGGCAATCGTGACCTTCGCGATATAAAAGCTGAAATGATAGAGCATCGCGGAAAGAATAAAAAAAAATGAAAGAATGAAACTTTTGCCCTACAGGTGAAATCACATCGATCCCTGTATATAATCCAGGGGCACAGATAAAAAGGGAACAATACCTTCCCAACAGGCTCCACCAGAAAGCGAAGCCAAATCTCGACGGTTCATAGATAACCTAGAGACCATCTCGACATTTGTCGCAATATTACAGACACGATGTCAACAAATGAAGCAAAGGAAGGTCCCTAACTTCAGGGTCTCGACGTCAATATCGACAACTTAAAGATCACCAACGGCGTTTCTCCTCACTCCAACTAGATGCAGACATGACGTCAACAACTGACCTCAGAATCGCAACGAAACGGAACCATGAAAAAGTCCCTAGTTCCAAATCTCAATGGCCACGTCTACAGCCTAGAGACCAACAACGGTGTGCCTCCTCATTCCAACAGGACACAGATGTTACACCATCAAGCAGAGCGATGGCAAAATCCCAGCTTCACCTCAGCATTCGTCTCGATACAGTAGACGCAATGTCAACAACAGCGTTCCTCCGCAGTCCAGATGGAGGCAGATGCAACGTCAACAAAAGACCTCACGGTCGAAACAAAGCGGAGTAACGGCAAAATCCCAACTCCACCTTAGCATTCGTCTCGTTACAACAGACGCAATGTCAACAACGGCGTTCCTTCGCAACCCAGCAGGGTGTACATGCAAAGTTAACAAAAGACCCCATGGTCGAAACAAAGCGGAGCGATGGCAAAATCCCAGCTTCACCTCAGCATTCGTCTCGATACAGTAGACGCAATGTCAACAACAGCGTTCCTCCGCAGTCCAGCTGGAGGCAGATGCAACGTCAACAAAAGACCTCACGGTCGAAACAAAGCGGAGTAACGGCAAAATCCCAACTCCACCTTAGCATTCGTCTCGTTACAATAGACGCAATGTCAACAACGGCGTTCCTTGGCAGCCCAGCGGGGCGTACATGCGAAGTTAACAAAACACCCCATGATCGAAACAAAGCGGAGTGATGGCAAAATCCCAGCTCCACCTCAGCATTCGTCTCAATACACCAGACGCAGTGTAAGCAAACGAAGCGAAGGCCACATTCCTAGCTTCAACGTCTTTACGGTAACTCACATAAAACCGGAAAGACAATCGGAGATCATCTCGCATCAGCACAGAGTGGTCACCACCTTGACGTTCGTCTCGATACAGCAGACGAAATGTTGACCCCAGCATCCTTCCTCCAACAGGATTTGGACACACCAAAGCAAATGAAGCGAAGGCCACATTCCTAGCTTCAACGTCTTTACGGTAACTCATATAAAACCGGAAAGACAATCGGAGACCATCTCGCACCAGCACAGAATGGTCCCCACCTCGACGTCCGTCTCAATACAGCAGACGAGATGTCACCCCAATGTTCGTCTCGACACAGCAGACGCAACGTCATTAAACAAATGGAGCCACGGCAAAATCCCTAGTTCCAAACCTCGACGGTTCACCAGCAACCTACAGACAACCTCGACGTCCGTCTCAATACAGCAGACAAAATGTCACCCCAATGTTCGTCTCGACACAGCAGACGCAATGTCATTAAACGAATGGAGCCACGGCAAAATCCCTAGTTCCAAACCTCGACGGTTCACCAGCAACCTAGAGACAACCTCGACGTCTGTCTCGATACAGCAGACGAGATGTCACCCCAACGTTCGTCTCGATACAGCAGACGCAACGTCATCAAACAAACGGAGCCACGACAAAATCCCTAGTTCCCACCATGACATTCGTCTCGATACAGAGGACGCAATGCCAACAAACGAAGCAAAGGCCAAATTCCTAGCTTCAGGGTCTTGACGGCAACTCATATAAAGCCCGAAAGACTATCGGAGATCATCCCCACACCAGCGCGGAGTGGTTGTGACTCATCGGGGCTCTCCAAAATGAGCCTAACCTCAAGTAAAAAGCGGCATGGCAAATTCCTAGCGCTTGCTCTTCCGACAGTCAAACTGCCAAGGAGGATTGCTTGAAGACGTCTTGTCCAGCCCCCGAAGGGATCAGAGACACGGCAGTCGCAGGGCTACTCGAACAGCACGATTGCCTATCGAGGACTATATCAGCTTATGCGATGGTACGATGGCCAAAACCCTAAGTACCACCAACCTTAACGGGCTTCTGTCGTAAAGAGCAGAGGTTAAATGCGACGTTAAGATGTTCATGCGAGAAACGTTCGATTCGTCTCGACTTGTGAAAAATTGTCGAGGCGGCTCGACTCGTGATACAAAGCCTTAGGCAGTGGGCATAAAAGAAGCCTGTTTCCTAAGCATTGGGACCCTGCGAGTTGGCCCAAAACGGTCTCTTGCATACCATCCACGGGTCTCACTCTCGAACGTCGAACTTCGACAAAGAGGGAAACAACCACTTACGGGTCCTCTCGACTCGTAAGAGGGAAAAATTCTCTTATAGGATCCTTACGACCTATGAGAGAAAACCACACTTAGGAATCCTCACGATTCCTAAGGAGAAAATCCACCTACGAGATCCTCTCGATCCGTAGGGAGAAAAGTCTCTATGAGACCCTCACGGCTTATAGAGTTGAAAAGTCTTAGGCAGCAGATCAGAACCTGCGGCCCAAGCCATCGCTATTTCTTAAGAGGGTCGGGATCTTGCCACCGCTGCACTCACATGCGCGCCACGTGAGCACAACGGTGGGGGGGCATTTGTTCCCCCAATCAGAGCAAAGCTCTGTTTGAATTTTGAAAATTCAAATTTTTGAAGCAACGTTTCGGTTGCCTTGCGCTGCGCGCAACGCGCCACGTGTCAGAAGTTGACACGGCAGCACAACGCCCAAGGCAGTAACTCCAATCAGAGCAAGGCTCTTTACGAAGCAAAAGCAACACTCAACTGCGCAAGTGCACCGCAGCGCGACACGTGTCTGCGCAGTTGCGCAAGCACAAACTGCGCAAGCGCACGGCTGCGCGACACGTGTCTGCGCAGCTGCGCAAGCACACCTGCGCAAGCGCACGGCTGCGCGACACGTGTCTGCGCAGCTGCGCAAGCGCTGTTGCGCAAGCGCTTCACTGCGCGACACGTGTCTGCGCAGCTGCGCAAGCGCTGTTGCGCAAGCGTTTCACTGCGCGACACGTGTCACTCACTGGGAGAGTTGCGCAAAACAGAATAAATCTTGTTAAAACAAGAAGATTTTCTTGTATAAGGCAGGAGCCTTTGGATCAAAGATCCAACGGTGGGAAAAATTCCCCGAATCACTCAGAAAAGATCTTTTTAACAAATTTAACTGATCTTTGAGCACTATAAAAAGGACCCCAGACCTCATTTTAAAAGGGAGGAAGATCTAAAAAAAAAAGAGAGAGAATAGAACTCTGCAGACCCTCTAAAAGAAGGTAAAAACCTTTGAGATAAGAGAAAATGATCTTAAAGAATAGATCATTGATCTAAAAAATAAGATCAGTGATCTTCAATAAATAAATAAATAAATAAATAAATAGAAATAATAAAAATAGTGCCTTGCACTTGCTATGAACCTCTGGTTCTCTAAGACAGAAAGAAAGAAAAGATTTCTTTCTTCTCTTTGATCTAAATTGAGATCAAGAAATTAAAAAGTGCTCTGCACTTCTTTTCTTGAATCTAAAAGATTCTTGGTGCTCTGCACAAATGCAATGCATTACTTGAAGGGCCAGGCCCAAATCAAAAAGACCCAGCAGGCCAAAATAAATTGCAAAGCAATAAAAGGGCTGGGCCCAAATAAAATTGATGCTCTGCATCCTTTTTGGGCAAAGCCCAAATAAAAGCAAAAGAAATGCAAAAGCAATGGACTTAGCCCAATCGTGGCCGTAAGTCCTTAAATCAAATTGACTAAGCAAAATGACTCTCTTAAATCAATCTGCATCCGGTTCGAGGGTACATCTCCGAATTCCTTTGACATCCGTCGTTGTAATTCCTCAACGACGTCAAAGAGGTGACGAGTCCCAACGACCACACACCGAACACGGACCGAAACGTCCCTAAACTAACATCGGACCGAAACGTCCCTAAACTGGCGATGGACCACCACGTCCCTAAAATGGAAAGTGGACCACTACGTCCCTAAACTGGAACAATAGAGCCTCCAAATGCTCTTTTGCCGGATCTAAACGGTCCCGTTTAAGTTGATCTTAGCCCCAAACACGGCTAGCGCATCCTTAGACATTTAAATGAATGATAAAACCCCAAATCAACTCTGGTTCAAGGGTACATCTCTGAACTCCTCTGACACCTATCGTTGTAATTCTTCAACGACGTCAGAGAGGTGACGGGTCCCGACGGCCATAAATGCTATGGACCACCACGTCCCTAAACTGGCACAATAGAGCCTAAATGCTCTTTTGTCGGATCTAAACGGTCCCGTTAAGTTGATCTTAGTCTCAAACTGGACTAACGTATCCTTAACAAACGTTTGAGTCGATCTTAGCCTCAAAAATGGCTAACGTATCCTCCAAACAGACTTTAGTCCCAAATTGGACTATGAATCTCCCAAACTGGAACAATAGAGTCCAAATGCTCTTTTGCCGGATCTAAACGGTCCCGTTAAGTTGACCTTAGTCTCAAACTGGACTAACGTATCCTTAACAAACGTTTGAGTCGATCTTAGCCTCAAAAATGGTTAACGTATCCTCCAAACAGACTTTAGTCCCAAATTGGACTACGAATCTCCCTAAACTGGAACAATAGAGCCTCCAAATGCTCTTTTGCCGGATCTAAACGGTCCCGTTTAAGTTGATCTTAGCCCCAATCACGGCTAACGTATCCTTAAACATTCAAATGAAATATAAAACCCTAAATCAACTTCGGTTCGAGGGTACATCTCCGAACTCCTCTGACACCTGTCGTTGTAATCCTTCAACGACGTCAGAGAGGTGACGAGCCCCGACGGCCATATATTAAATGAGTCACGTTTAAGTTGATCTTAGCCTCAACGAGGCTAACGCATCTTTAAACTAAAACATCAAACCCAAATCTAAGTAAATACGGATTTGGACTAATCCACGTCCTACGGGCGACGGCATTACTCAGTCTCCGTATACAATCCACGGGCAACCACAAACAAAACAAACGCACGCGACACGAAGTGAAATTCTGGAGAAGGAGAAAGTGGCTATTGCGATGCGGTAGCGTAATTAACTGCAGGGGCTTGCAACTGCAGGGAAGAGCGTCCCCACAATCAAAAACCCCTCAAGCGAGGGAGAATCTGACAAAGTCTGCTACATCGGCCGCATCCGTCTAAACCTTCGGTATATGGTGCCATAAATCAACTTGGCGTCTTCGGAGAGGTAGACGGGTAAAACCAAATAGCATCTACCTCGAACCTCAGGCACAGACGTCTTAACGTCTCGGCCGCCTTTCGGGGGGGAACAAGGAGGTGCTGCCAAAATTTTTAAAAGACGAAACATGTTTTTAAACTAGTAAATTTCACTTGCATCATTCATGTTTCTTTTTTATAAATTTAAGCACACATGATTTCATTATACCTTTATTTCATAAACTTCACCTCCTTTATTTTCTTAAAAAGGTTTAGATTTCTGGGTTTCAGCTTACTTGAATTACGTTACGCCTTTAGAAGTTGCGTGATTTAAGTGCTGGTTATGAGCTAATATTTCGGGTCGTGACAAAGTTGGTATCAGAGCGTTAGGTTTAACCTTGGTTCGAGTCTATGTTTGACTATGCAGAGTCTTGGGCGGTTACGTATTTCGGAACCCAGGCTTGACGTTACGGAACTTAGACTTGAAGGGGGGGGTATTAGACCCGAACATTCATTTCATAGGCTGACCCTGATTGATAGGGTAGGTAGCTTGAGCAGAGTGACATACCGTACATATGTTCCGCAGCATATTTACGATACGATACTCCACTTAAGAAACCTTAGGATGTACATATTTTTGAGACCGGTGATTCTCTTCGTATCCATGATTATACACCATTTGAGATCCTTGATTCTATTCGTTTCCATGATCATACTTTCATTGATGTTGTTCCTTCTTATGATCATGTATCCATTCTGGATCTGTCGTTTCCTTTCATGTCGTTGGTCTGCTTTCTTTGATACTCGATTGAGGTTTCTTTCACCATGTTTGAGCGCAGATTGAGCTACTGCTAGTGTTGCGGTCTGGGCGACCTCGTCTGGTACGAGGGCCGACCATTGTGTTTTTTGGTGACATGAGAACGTCTCGATGTAGTGTTGTGTTGTGACCTCTTGATGAGGCGAGTGCTTGGTTTTACACTGGATTATCGGGCCATTGTTAGAGCTGCCAGTTGCGAGAGGACTGTTGAT
This sequence comes from Agapanthus africanus, assembly GCA_030015575.1. Classification (NCBI taxonomy): domain Eukaryota; kingdom Viridiplantae; phylum Streptophyta; class Magnoliopsida; order Asparagales; family Amaryllidaceae; genus Agapanthus; species Agapanthus africanus. Next base: position 246,191,902 of record CM057350.1, read on the forward strand.
GTACAGCGTACCTCAGAGATTTTGATGTCGTCTACCGTGCAGATAGGGGACCCAGCTGTTGCTGAGACGATGGGATGTCGCTTCCAGAGCTTACGAGCTAAGATCGCCGGAGCTTCCAGGCAGAAATGCGACAGATGATAGCTAGTCTACCCCGATTTGAGAGACGAAGGTGATTCGTCAGATTGATGCGCCGATGCAGGCCCAGTTGAGTTGAAGGTTTCCATTGTGGAGGGAATCTTACTCAGACCTAGAGCAGACCGATCCAGAGACGACCGTCGATGTATCGCCTTTCCTGGAGGATTAAGGCATTGTTTAGCATGCAGGAGAAGAATAGAAGGGCCTTGTAGCCGATAAAGAGTTTGATCCTAAAATCCAGAAGTTGAACTCACTTTTGAGTGAAACCGAAGAAGTCACGAGAGGTTTTTCGCATGTCGCCTAGGAGAAGTTAAAAAGTTCGAGGGAGTGTCAGAAACCCATTTTTTCCCAAGTTTAAAGTGTTCGGAGAAACATGCAGGTAATTCTGTGGACCCTCTAGAAGAATGAAACCCTAACTCGACATGATGACCATAGAACCGCTTTGAACCTTAGGGTTTATGGCAGTTTAGCGGTGCCATCAGTGAGGCTTGGGTTTGACCTTCTACGGCTGGTCCAGAGGTACTGTGGTATGTTCCAGATATTTTTAGACTGCGCTCAGGTGTTGAGCCTTCGGGAAATTTTGGGACCTCGATGACTCGATCGAAAATTTTGAAGTCGCCCAAATATCATGTGGTAAGAGATCAGTGAGTTGACCAGCTTCGGATAGAGGACCTCACCTAGATGCGTTGTGAGTTGATCGAGAACGGACGAGAATTACGTATTCCTCCGATGGTTGTGACGAATTTCCGAGGACGTGTTCGGCCAGATATCTTCTACAGAGTGATGAAGATACAGAGTGCGCGATTTAGAGTCCGTGTGAGAGACTTAGGATTGACTGTGGCCGAGAACAGTAGCAGTATGCAGACAACACGATGTGACGTCGAAGCGGACGGTGACAAAGGCAAGTGGAGCCAGAGGTTCATGCGCGATGCTGACGAGCTGTTGCTACTCCCCGTCGAGATTAAGGATCTGATATGTATACAAAGGCGTTGGGATACAGCCGGTTTCCGAGGAAATGGGTGCTGAGAATGCAGATGTCCAGAAAACGCGAAAAGATTATGTAAGAGTACCAGCCTCCGTACAGTTTGGCATAGGCAAGATCGGAAGAGATCTTGAGCAGGATTCCTTCCAGGACACTGCTGCAATGAGATTTGCACCAAGGATCAGATGTGTCACGTGTATTCAGAGAACCAGAGGCTGACGCCAGTGAAGTTCTGCCTTACGAGTGGTCGTGATGATTGACCGGGAGATGACCAAAGAAGTGCCGGAATGGAATCGCCCCCGTTAGCACACCTGACTGGGCCGATGAGCCGATGGATTGCGAGAGTAGTAATCCAAAGAGAAAAAGAAGACCCAGAGACAGAAGACGCCAGACTATGAGCAGGAGGCAAGCGGATATTCTTGTTCTGCCGTTTTTAGGCGGACCGATTCATTTTTCGACATTGAAGGAGGTGAACCTCAATGTATTTTGTTGCGATTTGCATTTGTGATCTGAGTACCACGCTTATATTGCTTGGATTTGAGTTTTGATGACGAGTTTCCTGATATTGATTTCGTGCACCATGGTTGCACCTACTGGGTATTTACATTTTGCGCATAGTTATCGGACCTGATATGTATTTTATACACCGTTGTGTTGATTTGCGATTTGTGCATGCCTATTGCGTTTGATGTCGATTTTGTGCCTTCGTAGTATGTGTTTATGATTTCGTGGATTTCATACGGATGATTTGATTTTTGCACTCGGTATAGCTTATATGTGCTTGTAGTGCATTGATACGTATTTTATGCACCCCAGTTGCACCTAACCTCGTTTTGTTGTCATTTGAGATATTTATTGTGATTTCATGCCCAGGGCATGCATATGATTTGATTTATGCTTTCGGCATAGTGTTCATGCACTTTTAGTATTTTGATTTGCTTTGGTGAACGCTGATGCACATGGTTGTGAGATTATATATCAAGGTATACCTGATTTGGATTTGGATTGAAATATGTTGTATACCGTCGATTCGATTTTGATACTCGATATTTGTTTTGTGCACCTTGTGCACCTGATTGGATTCTTGTGCATATCAGATGCACCTGATATTGTTGTCGTGCACACCCGTTGCAGTGGACAGATGCTTTTATGCACACCCGTTGCACGTAGTTTTGCTTTGTGCGTATTGTGGCACCTGTATTTGGATTTGATTTCCATGCGCACCAGACGCATGTGATTATTGGATACGCCTTCTGAGGCTGAGTTTGCTTTTGAGCACTTTTTTTTCATGATAGGTACTATATATAGTATATAGTAGCCGAACAGGACTAATCTGAGGACAGTAATTAAGTACTTTGCATGCATTAAAAGCTTACCAAGAGGTTTTCAAAGGAGCTATAGTCTCTCTATTTCCTATGTGTCCATGAGCGACGCGAACGTTTATAAAGGAAAACCTATTGGGATATTTTCAAAACGACGGAATGTGTATTCAAGAAAACATATATGGACATATATTATTATTTTAAAATGAGCGTTCATCAGTTATGTCGTGAGTTACGCATTCACGCGGCGATTTAGAAAAGATTTTGAATGTATTTTATTCAGATTTTGGAGTTTTTAAAGATGCGTACTATACACGTATTATAGTATTTGACTAGTGTATATTGGATTTTAGTAGTGGATTTCGAGATCTGCATCTCTATTGTAACTCCGGGGATATGCGTGCAACTCCGATGATTTGCGTGATGCTTGACGGAGTTCGATTTTGAGTTTTGTACTCGTTTTCATGCGCACATGGCACGTTGTGTTATTTCTGCGTTTTCCATGATTTCAAAGCTGTTAGGTCCACGTTAGCCACCCCGGTTCTTTCGGCGAGGCGGAATAGGTAAAAATCAAAATTTTCTCACAAGGTGACATGGACCAACCATGAAGGATCTTTGCTAAACAAAACTAACATACTGACAACAAGTTCTAGCTACTATGTTGAGTGGTTATACCTAGATCTTGAACTCCTTCTCTTCTTGTTGTTGTCCTCCTTCTTGCTTGCTCCTTGGAGTGATGTAGACGGCACCTCCTCGTCATCTTCTCTTTGCCGAAGAAAGATCCACCCGAAGGCCTCTACCTTGAGCTCCTACCTCAACCAAGAGGTAACAAGAGTGCTTGGCTTGCTAGACTAAGAACCCTAGAGTGAGTAGAGAAGTATTTTGGTAGTTTAGTCTCAAGAGCTTTTGATTTTCAACACATGAAAGATTAAAACTTTGAGAGAGGAAGAGGGAGAGCAAAACCATGAGTGAGAAAGCTCAAGTGAGAATGAGAAGAATAATACAACCATGCTCTCAAATGAGAATAATAATAATAATAATAATAATAATAATAATAATAATAATAATTAAGGAAAATAGGATGGTTAGTTTTGAATGACCATTATCATTTCAACATTAAATGCATTTTGCAAGAAACTAGAAGTATCTTGCAAATGAAATGATGATGGTCAAGAGGTCAACAAAAGTCAACTGGTCAACCAAAGTCAAAAGGTCAACAAAAGTCAAATGTTCAACCTAACCATGGCACAATTATCCTTAATTAATATCATTAATCATATTTCTCATTCTCATTAGGCTTAAGAAAAAGTCAACTGTCAAAAACCCTAATGAGATCCCTCTGCCTCTGAGAACTGTGCATACACACCCGCATCCGTGTTTCGAGGAACACGAATACAATGAGACAAAACCAATTCCAAAACAAATACTAGGATCTGGCTTAAACCAAAGCCCGCTAGTAAAACTGTCCGGACAACAAACGTGCACAAGTGCGCGGATGTGATTGCTAGTATTTGGTGTTTATTGAGCCACTTGTAAAATTTCTAGTTTACTGAAATTTTTTCCGAAATTAATTATTTTAATATTATTTTAAGCCGTCACTAATACATTTAATTAGGGGTAATTATAAATTGGAATGGGTTGATACAAATTTTTTGCATCATGACACATTAAACTAACATGTAAAATATTGTTTCTGAAATGAAAAGAAGTTGTTAAGATGGTTTTAGAAAATATATAATATAAAGGCTTAAATGGGAAAAAAAACTAAATAGAAATGAAATTGGGCTTATTAACTTGTGGTTTTGGGTTGTTTTTTTATTTAGAAAAGTTTCCCACACACCCGCACCCCCCATGTGCTGGCTGAGCCCAATGGGAAGCCCCAATTCCTCCCCCCCCCCTCCGCAATTGCTTTCCTACTTCAAGTAAAAATGAAAAGAAAACAAAGAAATTAAAAGAAAACTAATAAAGAATGAGGTATGGGTTTTGTTGACTTGGGGTTTTTTTTCTTGACTTGGCCATAATTCCCTCACCACACTCTCTCTTCCTTCCCTCATTTTTCTGGCCGAAAATGGTAGCCCCATCTCCCCCATTTTCCCATCTGATTCCACCTCAAAAACCCTCACAAAATCCGTCAAAAATCAAGATAAAAACCTCACAAAATCAAAATCAAAGCCCTACCCATTTTTCCTTAACCCATATAGCATGGACCTTGGTGCAAAGATTGCAATTTGGAGGTCAAGTTCCATGGTTGATCTCATATTGTGAAGGTATAACTCTAACCCTTTGCTTAATTTCATGTTAAATACTTAAATCAAACTTAATTAGGTATTTAATTAGGGTTTAATTTCATGGAAAAATTATCAAGAGAAGGGTTTTGAATTGGAGCTTAGGTTTGATTACTTGATGTTGGTTGTGATGTGTAGCTTTACATCTTGAGAATGCTAAACCTTAACCCATTTGCTAAATTTCTAATGGTTACAACTAAATTGCCCAAATTGCTTAAATTGCAAACTAGGTTTTTAGAATTAATGGAAATGTGTGAATTTAAAATCTAATTGACATTGGTATGACTTAATTAAGATGTTTAATGAACATTATAGACACTAAAATTGTTAAATTATTTATATTGGTTAAAACATCAAATTTTAAACAAAAGGGTAACTTGTGCTAACTAGGTTTTGGTTTAATGTAATTAAGCAAGATTAAAAATCTAGTAAATGTTTATATGGCCTATTTAAGCTAATTAGTGAATATTGTGACCACTAGTTTTGCTAAAACATCAAGATGTTGTATTAAAGCGGTTAATTTTGCTTACTAGGTTTTGGAAAAAAAATAGCTTTTTAAAGCGAATTTGAAGTTTTGATGATTTAAACCCTATTTCATATATACTTAGTGTGTTGTGAAACCAAGAATGGTGCGTTTGAGTTTTTCTAGACCACTCGGCGTTTTTACGCCGATGTCGAGGGTTTTTGGGTTGATTTGAGAGAGCAAACCATATGTTTTGACCTATATGAGATTCGTGTGTCGTTTTGGTCATGCGTCGGATTTTAATGCGATGCGATGTGTTATGATACGTAGATACCCTCACGAGGACTTCGAGACGACAAGCAAGCGCGTGGCGAAATCGGCATCGGCAAGCGAAGATCGAGGTGAGTAGATTATATCAACGGGGAATGTCGGGTGGATGGCGTATAGTACCCCCGCAGTCCGTAGTATAGTTTATGATATATATGTTTATATAGGTGTTTTATGATACGAGGAGATTATCAAGATATGATTTTGTGTTTATGGTTTAGTTTAGGATAGTTAGAAGTAGCATAGTTTAGCTTCTTAGTCGCGAACCCTAGAATAGGTTTTTACCCACACGTACACACACATGCATACATTTATTATACTTGTACGTATATGGGGATATATATATATATATATATACATATACATGGATTTGGAGGATAAGTACATGGGATTGGAGATGAGTCGATGAGATTGGGGTTGGGGCCATGAGATCGGTGATATGATATAGCTCGTATTTGAGATACGACAAGGTATTTTTAGCGGGTTCTTTAGACGTGGTGTTTTCATACACACGCATACATTACATAGATGGTATCAGTATTGTACTAGACTGTAGGTCAGTACCCCTAATTCATGATGTGATGATAAGGATACCAGATAAATGATGAGATTGATGTGATAGTTGACCTGTACCCAGATTGGGATGCCATACAATGGATTTACCGTACGAGCTATATATTGACGATAAATCCGCACTCTTGACTTGAGGATGTCATATGATATGTTATATCGTACGTGGTATTATTGAGGTAGGATCACCGACTATATATATATATGTATATATATATCGACTCAGATTTAGGTGGTTTCCATACCCTTTTCGATTGGTTGTTAGTTAGACCTGTAGTTTACCAAGTAGATGTTAGACTGGACCCGAGTCATACCTATTTTCAAAACTAACGAATCGTGAGGATTTTAAAGACATGTCAAGGGATACTACTGATATTTCAAAAGACGTACCTTTTCTTAAAAACACCGTAGCCCTTATTTTCAAAACACCACGATTCGTACTATTTCCAACGGCAAAACAATATAACACATGTGTAGCGATGTAGATTCCTTATTGTTACGTTATCATTCATGTTCCGCATATTATTGTTGCAATTACTATTCATTTCCATTTATCATGTTGTTATCGTCTCATTGCATGTTTATTGTGTACTAGTGATTATGAACCATGCTGTCAGGACACCAGCACCATTACCGATGATGCGTATGTTCCACATACACTTACTTGCCGGCTCACACACATCATCATCGGTAATTTCCATGTCACGTACACTTTAGAAAATACCTTTTCATTGACATGGCTTGATAGATGATAGTCGTAATATGTTATAGCTTCCATATGCTAGTTTAAATATTGCATTCATTGCATGATATTAGGTGCATTCATATATTCATTGGTTATGCAGTATTACGGAGATTTATGCCGGTATTCACTGTTTTTTGGTATTATGATTTTGATGATTTCGGATTCACATGAGATATCTGGATTTGGGGGAAAATCACAAGAATATATAAACTTCTCTCTCTCACTCTTTCTTTTTAAAAGGCAAGCTGCGGTTTTCTTGTGATGTATAAGTCGTCCACCATGAGTTTTCGTAGTAGCTGTTAGATTTCGAGACCCGATTCGAGGAGACGTAGGAACCATCTTGGGTACATGGTGGACCCGGTATGGTACCCCGGGGCGAGATTGATTTTCATGGTAGATGATGAGCCTGGCAGGGGCAGACTGCCTACCGGTGATAGCATTTGGACCTGGCGGTTATCTGAAGGATACCGACCGGAGTAATGAGATGGATATAGGCCGATCCGTACTGTCGGAGCCCGCGGGCCGATCCCGCAGACGATACGGAGCCTGAGATATATGAGGATTTGCGTGTCGATGTTGGGCACAGATTTATGTTTTGTGTCGATGCTTGACACTGACTTCTCTGTTGATTTCTTGATGTATTCTATTTCCATTCGTCATGCATTCATACATCATATATCTGATATGTTGCTAGCCGAGGTACTGACACGAGCATGTAGTATTACACTTATGCATAGATGGATCAGGATATTATTTGAGGATATTACTTGATATGACCTAGGATAGTGCCATACATGCGATTTCTGCTCTGTGTTGTTTTCTACTCACGAGTTGGCAACTCACCCCCGTTGTGCCACAGTTCTTTGCAGGTTTTGCCGTACAGGTTTCATTGCGGCAATGCTGGTACACTGTTCCTTCCGGGTGATTGCTTTGACAGGTGGGTTCTTTGCATCAGGACCACCATTGTATATTTGTTATTTCAGTTGTATCTAGTAAAACTCCATCAACCAGATTGTATGTTTGATAGAGATAGAAAACAAGACTTGTTATTATTTCGACCTTAGAGTCACGCATTGTATTATTATGGTTTTCATGTTGTTTTGAGTTTCTTTGAGTTTTGATCCTCGCCTTTCGGCGTTGTATATTATATTGCTTGCATGGTCATGAACGTCGATTGACGAAGAGCTAGCTCCCTCTTGGGGATGCCTTTTTTTTCATTTCGTATACTATTCATGTTGTATCCCATTTGGGGCCAGTATTTACAATGGAGACACTGCCGAAATTATTCAGAAAAGACTTGAGATTTTAAAAATGCATACTTCGGCTTATGTTGTTAAACTACTTGCTTTAAAAATATGTTTTTCCTTCACTCTACTGCTTTTATTGGTTTTGATTTCTGCGTTTTGGCTTACTTAGATTACGTCGTAATTTAAGTGCCGGTCATGTTCCGTACTTTTCGGGTCGTGACAAAGTTGGTATCAGAGCGTTAGGTTTCACCTTCGGAGTGTAGGATGACCCTTGGTTGATGGAGTAGGTGACTCAAGTAGAGTGACGTACCGTGTGTATGTTCCGCGGCATACTTACGATATGATAGTCCGCTTAAGAAGCCTTAGGATGTACATTTCTTTGCACAACATTATATTCATTCCTATGATCTAGCCTCATCAGTACCAGTTATGGTTTTGTTATCACGGTTGTACGGGCGTGGAGAGCTACGGCTAGAGTTGCGGTCAGCACGAGTTCTTCACGGACGAGGACTGACCAGGGCATGATTCCAGAGACATACGATTGCATAGAGGCATCATTTTATTGTGTTTTCGTGCCATGATCGTTTGATGGGTCGCTTTTACGAGATTTCTCGGACGTGCAGATCAGTACCTGAGGATGGGGCCACTGATAGAGGCTAGCCAGAATGTGATGACCGTCGTTACATTATGATTCTTGATGATTGAGGCACTGTTTAGCATGCGGACGAATGAGCCAGTTGTCGTTGCGAATGAAGAGATATCGCCCCAGATGTTGAAGCTAATGCCGCACGAGTTATACTTCGAGATATGATAGAAGATCGCTAGTCATCAAGATGGAAGACTAGGACATGTGATTCATTGCCTACCCCGATGCGAGGTCATTAGATTGATTGATTCCAGTTAGAGACGACTTCATGCTGATACGTTGAGTCGATATAGACGATCGAATGTCAAGGACCCATTTTCCAAATTTAAAGTATTTGGAAAACAATGCAAGCAATTCTATGGACCCTTTAGAAGAATGAAACCCTAACTCGACGTAATGACCATGGAACACCTTTGTACCTTAGGGTTTGCAGCAGTTCAGCGGTGCCATTTGTGAGGCTTGGGTTTGCCCTTCTACGGCTAGTCCACAGGTGCTGTGGCATATATTTGATACTATTAAACTGTACCCAAGATGTTGAGCTCTTGGGGGATTATGGAACCTTGACGAATAGATCGAAAAGTTTGACATCATTCGGATATCATGTGATTGGGTACATTGCTTGGGAGACTCCAGATACGAGTATAGCCGTTAGAGCGCAGTCCATGCAGCCATGAGGAGATGAGTCCGAAGCAGTCGACATTAGAGAAAAGTGTAGTAAGAGATTCATACGAGATCTTGACGAGAGGACGTTCCACTCCGTTGACATCAGAGATGTGATACGCAAGCAGAGGCGTTGACTATGGGTATATTTTCCTGGGGGAGTCGTGATGAGTATGTAGCCTTTACGAAACAAGAAATAGATATAGTAAAGATGATGACTTACGGACATTTCAGCAGAAATGAGATTGGGGAGAGACCTCGACAGGACCTTTCTGGAATACTATACGAGAAGACATGGACCCAGGATCAGTTGTATTGCACACGCCCAGCAGGCCAGAGTTCAGCATCGTCGATGAGACATGTTATGAGTGAACATAAGAGTTGTCCAGAGATCTTTAGAGGACGTGCCATAGCGGACTACTTCCATTATCATTTCTATATTGGGCCGTCGAGCCGGGGGTGCTTAGCAATTCACAGTGTGAGACGAGAGCCTAAGGGCACCAGACGACAGGCCATGATCAGGAGGCAAGTAGATATCTTGCTCTGCTAGTATTGGGTGCACCGACACCTTCTCGATCTTGAAGGAAGGACATCGACGACAGTATTTATGATTTGTGACTTTGTGATTGACTATCACGTATCCGTCACATTGGATTTTAGTATTTTTGGGTGATTTATTTCATGATTGAGTTTTTATGACCGAGTTTCATTATATTTGATTTCATGCCTAGGGCATGTGATTGATCGAGATTTTGCTTATGTGCATTTTTGAATCAAAGAATAGAATACCGCAACAAGTCGGTGTCGCTTCATAGCTAGCCGGTTGAGTACGAGTCGGTCCATAGGGAAAACGTGTATTTTCTAGTTGTTCTAACGAGTCAATTCCTATTTGTGGTAGGTTTTGATTTTCTATAAAAACTGAGGTTGAATTTGATTTGGATTCAAACCTTCCTAGGCTTAGGATTAGGTTAGTTTGGAAAGTCAATTCTACTCACCGCTTTCTTTGCCCTAATTAAGAACTTAGGTGTTAAGGTAAAAGTTAACAAGGGGATTAGCAAGACTGGGAAGAAACTATGTTTCTTCCCTTTGGTCCTTGTCCGTCCTTTCTTAACTCTTAGCCCTAACCTCTATGGAAATCAAACACAACCGGTCTAACTAGGGAATCACCGCTATCTCGTGGGATAGGGTGCTGTAGTGAGAGGTGTGTGTTTGATTTGCATAGAGCCATATTTAAAAGAATTGAACGGACAAGAAAAGAGTGAGAGATTTTCATCTCTCAAACCTTCCCCAAACCTAACCCTAACAAGTGAGAAACTACTCACTCATTAGAGAATTAACAAAGGAATTCATTCTTTTTTATTTTCTTTTAATAGCCTAATTAACTTGCGGAAAATAACTACGGCAGATAAAAATTGCAGAGAAATAAAATTGCGGATAAGAGATTCAAGATAAAAAAAATTTACTTTTTATTGATGCACTCTTTGACAATTACAGTGAATGAAAATTTAAAAATCTCGAAATTAAAAGAGGCATGCTCCAAGAAAGAGCTGTAGGCTTCCCATTTATAGATAGGAGAAACCCTAGGGTTTACATCTGATCCATATCTAAAATTATAAAACTACCCAAAGAAAACCGGGTCAATGCACCGACTCCCACCGACACGCACCGACACGTGTTCTATATGGCCACGGAACCGCGGCCATAAGCCTTGTTTTTCCGCGGTTCTGCGGCCGTCTTGAGAGTTCTCTGGCTCTTTTTCTCTAGGTTGCTTCATGTTGCTGTTTTCTTCTGCTTTCTTTACTTGGTTTCTCAGAATATCTTCTATTTTCTTCCATATTTCCATAGTGCAGAATGTTGTGGACTTTTACCTTTTGCTCCGTGTTGAAATCTTAAATCTTGTGCTGCCTTTTTACTTTGTGCAATCGAACTGTTTGCTGATCTTCATTTGTTCCTCAAACTGGTAGGAGGCATCTTGCAGATCCATCTATTTGTTGGTCGTAGTCTCACATTTGTAGCATTCTTTTACCATTTTCACTGTATTGTTCCGAGAACCTGTAACCTGCAACTATTTAGCAGACATGGATCAAAAGCACCTATTTATTTGCAATATGATTAAGAATGGAGAATATAATAATGCAAAATTCTAATATGAACAAATTCCCCAAACTTATCTTTTGCTCGTACCGAGCAAAACTAGTTTTATTCTCGAAAAAACCTAACCTCACTTTCGCAGGGAAACGTGATTGCATTGAGCTCGTGCAACAAGCCGTTAAACCTCTAGGTGTCCCTAATAGGAGGCATGTTGTCTCCTGAGGGTTTTCAGTGGTTATTACCCACAAAATCCGATCAATTTGGCCTATTGACTTTCATTCTTCAATTCGGTGCTCTAGCAAGAAATTCTATTATCTTCAACTCAGAAATTATCAACCTATATTTTTCACACTCACTTATCATTTAACTTAAGATTGTATATGTTCTGTAAATTTATTTAGCTTTTAGCAGCTTTTGAATTTTCCTTCTAAGGTTCCATCTTAACTTAGGAATTTTTATCATCTCTACTGAAGGTATAAGCCCTATCTTTCATTCCTATCTCTCATCTAAACCCCAATCATATACTCCTACGTGTGTGAATATATCACCCCTACACTTGAAAATTCAATTCAAACTATTATACTCTTGTCCATCATCCAAAGTACATTTAGTTGGTGAATTTTAGATGAAATTGCTCACACATCCTTCATGCGACCGTTAATACTTCTTGAGGTACTAATGACTGATTACAAAATGTGTTCGCACACTTAGGCGTAATTCCTCGTCTTGTAATACCTAAGACTTTAGCAGTGACTCCCAAACCAGTTGGTCTAAGGCACTAGGTGATGAAGCACCCTCGCTATATATTTTTTATTTTATGCAGCCTTATGTAATTACAAAACCAGTGTTCATTTTTTTATATCTCTTTATTCACACTTATAATTTTATTTTCCTTCATACTAAGGATTTTAGATAAGAGCATTTCAAGGCATCATCTACTATTCCAAGTTTCAAGTTGCGTGTTTGTGCGAGTTATAGGGTATATATTTTCAGAATTTGGACTTAAGGTTCGGAATTATTTTTCAGACTTACACTTCAATAAATATTTGAATACTCCTCCCTTGTTTTGACTTAGCCCAAGAAGTGAACTCAAAATTTTCTTATTTCCAAGTAAACCACAAGGACATATATTTTCTATAGTTAAACTTTAAGAAAGGTTATTTTTAGGGTTTTTAATTTACTAAGTTTTAGGATCTAGTTCTTCCTAACTAGTCAACCGTCTTGTCAAACTTAAGTCAATTATTGCCAAAATTTAATTTTTAAAATTTTCCAATTTTTTATTTGATTGTTTTTATATTTTTATTTTTTCATTTTTTCAATTTTTATAATTTTTTATAAAGATGCAATGCAGAATTAAACATGCAAAAGAAAAAGAAAAAAATATGTACAAAAATAAGAATATGCAATGCAATGATAACTATTTACAACCACCACCTCCCCCAAACTTACCAAAAGCAGTGCCCTCACTGCTCAGGCCTTCGCCGTGCCTTTGAGCGTGAACGGGAACGCTCCTCCCTAGCTAGCAGGGTTCTGACCCCGTGCTCTACTTCTGTCAGACGCTGATCATGCTGCCTCATCATCCCTGTCAAATTGTCAATCCCCCTAATGGCTCTTCTCATTAAACGTGCATGTTCTATGGGGGTGAGCTCCTCCTCCCTCGCGGTCGAGCTGGAGCTGGGTGTTCTGGCGGGCACGTGTTCAGCCGGTTCTGTTCGTGACCAAATATCAGTGAAGCGGGTATAGGACGTAGATACGCCCTCAATGAGATGCCTGATGGGTATACCTCCATGCATGTAAAATTTAAATTCCTACACAGGGAGGAAATAGCGACACAGTTGTGTCACTAACATGGGGTATGGGTAATTCGCGGCCCTTTTACCAGCACTAATTGAGTTAAGTAAAACCGTGCACATATCAAATTTAGGGTTCCTAGTCATTAGGGTGTGCACGATATGAAGTGACGGGGTGAAAAATGTGGTATTATGGGAACTCCCAAAAGTATTTTTTTATGCACACCGGCACACGGTTAAAACATTAGCGAAAAGGGTTCTAGCTTGTATTCCCTTTCTGGGTTCCCTTGAGCAATCATTATCCATTAAGGGCATTTAATCTTCAAACTGAAGGGGTTGGTCGTGAACAGGTAATCTAGGGATTAAAGTGACTTCATGAATGAAGTCTCTGTCAATAATTATCTCCCTATCGCCCCACAGTAGTTTGATAAAACCGTATTGTGTAAGGCAGCCTTCATCCATGCACTCGTAAAAACGAGTGACTAGATCTGGAAGGGCGTAAGTATTTGGGTGATTATAGATTAAAAAATTCCACCCCCTCCGTGCGATTTTATCAGTAAAATAACTCTCATATATGGTGTATGAAAATATTTGTGAAAAATCACGCTCTAATTGCATGTTCGGTGCCATTACAGAGAGTTAACGGATCTAAAAATATTTAACAGAGAGGAGTTTAGAGATCGAACCACCTCTGAAATTTTCAGAGGGAGAAGAGATAGAAGAGCGGCGGATCAGCGGCGGGAACAACGTTCAGGCGGCGGAAGCGCAGCCCGGCGGAGAGATCTCCTTGACTTTGCTGCGACGGCGGCTAGGGTTTGCTGAAGGGAAATTTTTTTTAGGGTTATGAAAACAGAGAGGGGTCGGGTCTTATTTATAGGGGGGAGTGTTTTGGTTATTTGTAAAATGCCCCTCTTAAAGAGAGGAAATTATTTGCAAATAAAATTTTTATTTTTATTAAATCTGGAAATTTACAAAAATACCTAAAAAAAATTATTTTTAAAATTTTCATTTTTTTATGTTATTTTGTTTTTATATAATTAAAAATGATACATACCCCCAAACTTGTTTGAAACAGTGTTTTGGCTAGATAATCGAAAATTTAGGGGTAAATGGAGGAAGATTAGTCAGTGTAGATCGGCTCTTGCAAAAGCAGGTGCTCCTCCGAAAGGTCCGCAGTGAGGAACGGTTTAAGTCGATGTCCATTCACTTTAAACAGTGAACCGTCCTCCGGGTTTTCTAGATCGACCGCACCGTACGGATATACGGTGCGTATCAAAAATGGCCCTTTCCATCGAGATTTAAGCTTGCCGGGATGGAAATGTAACCGAGTGTCATAAAGTCAAACCTGTTGACCAGGTTTGAAAGTCTTGCGCATAAGGTGTTTATCGTGGAACACCTTCGTTCGGTTTTTAACAATTACTGCGTTCTAATAGGCTTCATCCCGCAGCTCGTCTAATTCGTTCAACTGCAGCTTTCTATTGCTGCCCGCATCTCCCAAAGATAGGTTCAACTCTTTTATCGCCCAAAATGCCTTATGCTCTATTTTAACTGGAAGCTGGAAAGCCTTTCCATAAATAAGCCTGTATGGAGACATGCCAAGATCGGTCTTATAGGCAGTACGGAATACCCAAAGGGGATCAATCAGTTTTGATGACCAATCTTTACGGTTTTTGGAAACCGTTTTCTCCAATATCTGTTTAATCTGCCGATTTGAAATTTCGGCTTGCCCATAAGTTTGGGGATGATAGGGCATTGACAGTTTGTGAGTAATGGAGTATTTGCGCATTAAGAACTCGAAAGTCCTATTACAAAAGTGAGATCCATTATCACTGATAATCGCGCGAGGATGCCCAAACCGAGAAAAAATGTTTTCTTTGAGAAATCTAACGACAACCTTGTTGACATTAGTTCGGCTGGGCACAGCCTCGACCCATTTGGAAACATAATCAACAGCAAGTAGAATATACATGTTCCCAAAAGAGTTGGGAAATGATCCCATAAAGTCTATTCCCCAAACATCAAAAATTTCAACAACCAAAATTGGTTGGAACGGCATTTCATTTCTCCGAGATATCCGGCCCAAGTGTTGGCACCGGGAGCATGTCTTGCAGTATTCGTATGCGTCTTTAAAAAGTTATGGCCAGTAGAAGCCACACTGCAAGATTTTTTCTGCTGTCTTCTTGGGTCACAAATGCCCGCCACACGCTTGATCGTGGCAGAATGACAGCACGCCCTTAAACTCGTTGTCGGGGACACAACGACGAATGATTTGGTCGGAACAGTATTTGAAGAGATATGGTTCATCCCAGTAAAAATGTTTTGCTTGGGACAGGAATCAGATTCTGTCCTGATTTGACCAATCGTTTGGTATCAGTCCGGTGGCCAAATAATTTACGATAGCAGTGAACCAAGGTTCGCATTACATGGTTAAGAGCTGCTCATCGGGAATAACGTCTTTAATAGGAATTTGAAGTGTAGGCGAACAAGCGAGTCGTGAAAGGTGGTCGGCGACTACGTTTTCGCATCCTCTCTTGTCTCTTATGACAAGGTCAAATTCTTGTAGCAAGAGGATCCAACGTATTAGCCAAGATTTAGCATCCTTCTTCGCGAAAAGATGGTGAAGAGCTGAGTAGTCTGTGTAAATTATGACTGGAGAGCCGATTAAATAGGGCCTGAATTTTTCTAGTGCAAACACAACGGCTAAGAATTCTTTTTCAGTTGTTGTGTAATTTAATTAGGCCTCGTTTATGTAAGTCCACGTTACCCACCCCGGTGCTTACGGGGAGGCGGAAAAGGTAAAAAACAGATTTTTAACAAAAGGCAACATGGACTAAAAATGAAGGATCTTTGCTAAACAAAAGCTAACAAACAAACTACAAGTTTTAGCTACTAGGTTAGATGGTTTTACCTAGATCTTGAACTCCTTCTCTTCTTGTTGTGGTCCTCCTTCTTGCTTGCCACATGGAGTGGTGTAGACGGCTCCTCCTCTTCGTCTTCTCTTTGCCGAAGAAAGATCCACCCGAAGACCTCTACCTTGATCTCCTACCTCAACCAAGAAGTAACTAGAGTGCTTGGTTTGCTAGACAAAGAACCCTAGAATGAGTAAAGTGATGTTTTGATGGTTTAGTCTCAAAAGCTTATGATTTTCAACACATGAAACACTTAAGCTTTGAGAGAGGAAGAGGGAGAGCTATCCAAGAGAGAGAAAGAGTATGATAGAATGAGCAAGCTTACAACCATGCTCTCATTTGAGAGAATATGAAAAAATAATAATAATAACAATAAAGATAATTGTGATGGCTAGTTGAAATGACCATTATCATTTCACATTTAATGCAATTTGCAAGAATCAAGAAGCATCTTGCAAATGAAATGATCATGGTCAAAAGGTCAACAAAAGTCAAATAGTCAACAAAAGTCAAATGGTCAACCAAAGTCAAATGGTCAACCTAACCATGGCACAATTATCTTTAATTAATATTATTAATCATATTTCTCATTCTCATTAGGGTTTACAAAAAGTCAACTGTCAAAAACCCTAATGAGATTCCTCTGCCTCGGTCAACTGTGCATACACAACCGCATCCGCGTTCCGAGGAACACGAATACAATGAGACAAAACCAATACCAAAACAAATACTAGGATCTGGCTTAAACCAAAGACCGCTAGTAATAACTGCCCGGACACCAAACGTGCACAAATGCGCGGATGTGAACGAACCCCGTCGCAAAACCATGCGACCTCTACTCTGTTTTGCCCAAAGGCGAATAACCCTCTGCGTGGGACTCTAAACACTCGACACTACGCTTGCAGTGGGTTTAACCACAGGCCGCAAGCGGTACTAGCTGTACGTAACGGTCCCCAGGTAGATGCCGATAAGAAGACCGATGAGGTGATCATATCCGAACTTCCACTGAGCCTGAATGTGACAATCTCCGTATAGTCCGGTCCGTTCGTCTGAGAATATAGCATGGCGGGACTAGGGGGTGGTAAACGTCAGGCCCCTGATAGTGGTATAAGTCATGTCGGAGTGTAGCCCAGAACACCCTGAAAAACTACTGGAAACACTACCAGTAATTCTCTCTTGCCCTGGCCAGGGACGACTATGTGTAATGGCTCTCCTAGACACAGCGCGATATCAGCTCCCAATACCGGGAGAGACGAATCCTGTCTAACCGTCACTGCCTCCAAGTGCTTCGAGACTGCACCCAACTACAACCTGTTTGCACGACTTCTTTGAGCCGTGGTAGGGTAGTAATCAAAGTACAGTGGGAATACACTCGAGGCGAAGTAGCAGTGTCAAGTCGACGGACTAAGCTGTACTCCTGTCACCTGGGAACTGTTATCTGACGATAGGTATACTACCAACCAACAGTTCCCAGCGAGTCCTGTCGAGTGTACTCGTAACCTAACGAGCACCCGCATACTATCTCCAGTACGACGTACTAATGGTTGTGGGACAGACCATCTCCCCTGCTGGGATGAGAAGCGCATACGCTAGTCTACTTCGGAGTATCGATGCCCTGTCTCGATAATCCTATGACTAAGGACCTGTATAAGGATGTGCTTGTAGATTACCCAGCCCCCCTAGTGTGACTGCCATCACAACGCTGGTAATCAACCAAAGATCCTAAGGGCTCCACTAACATATATAAGCGATATGCTAAAAGAAACACATGCACATATTAAAGTAGAAACAAACCAAGTAGCATACTACCATTTTGAGCAAGATTGTCTATACAACTGTGAATATCTCAAGCTTCCATTAAGTAATATACAAACTAGTATGATACAGTAATGGCCTCTAGGGCAAATACACTAACAGTTTAATGTTCGGCTAGCGTAATAAATTACATGCGGCATCTTATTTATGTGTTGTCCAAGGACAGCACCAATAGCGAAATCAGATGCATCGCACATAATTTCAAATGGGTGCATCCAGTCAGGAGATGAAAGAATGGGAGCGGAAATGAGTGAGTGTTTCGACGACTCGAACACCTTCATGCAGCTTGAGTCAAAATCAAAAGTTGTGTCCTTGGCCAACAAAAGAGTCAAGGGTCTAGCTATCTTGCTAAAATCCTTGATGAACCGTCTATAGAAACCGGTATGGCCAAGGAAGGCTCGGATATCTTTGATGCACTTGGGAGGAGGAAGATTGGAAATGACTTCAATCTTAGCCTTATCAACCTCAATGCCATTTTACGAGATGATATGTCCTAAAACAATACCTTCTCGTACCATAAAGTGGCATTTCTCCCAATTTAAAGTGAGGTTCTTATCCCTACAGTGGGTAAGAACTGTGTCTAAATGTAGAAAAACACTCATCAATGGAGTCACCGAAAATGGAGAAATCATCCATAAAAATCTCCAAGAATTTTTCCACCATGTCTGAAAGGATGCCCATCATACACCGCTGGAAAGTAGCGGGTGCGTTGCATAACCCAAAGGGCATGCGACGGTAAGCGAATATACCGAAAGGACAAGTAAATATGGTCTTGTCTTGGTCCTTTTCGGCGATGAGAATTTCATTATAACCGGAGTAGCCATCCAAAAAGCAGTAAAATTCATGCCCGGCCAATCGTTCTAGCATTTGGTCAATAAAAAGTAATGGAAAGTGGTCTTTCCGTGTCGCGGCGTTGAGTTTTCTATAATCGATGCAAACTCGCTACCCCGTTTGGGTGCGAGTAGGTATTAACTCATTCGCCTCATTAGTTATGACCGTTATTCCCGATTTCTTTGGGACAACGTGAATGGGGCTAACCTACTGGCTATCAGAGATAGGATAAATGATACCACTATTTAGACATTTTACAATCTCCTTTTGAACAGCCTCTTTCATTATGGGGTTGAGGCGTCTCTTTGGATCCCTTACTGGCTTGGCATCATCCATCATATGTATATGATGTTCAACTATTAGGGGACTAATCCCCTTGATGTCCGCCATAGTCCAGCCAAAAGCTTACCGATTATTTTGTAAGACCATTAAAAGGGATTTCTCTTGCTCGAGGGCTAGAGAGGCCGATATGATAACTGGAAGGGTCTCATTCTCACCTAAGTAAGCGTATTTAAGGTGAGACGGTAATAGCTTGAGTTCGAGTTTTGGAGATGAAACAATTGAAGATAAATTGGTGAAACTGTCTCGAACTCGAAGGATTCCAACAATGGTTCAAAGCGAGTGTAAGCAATTGAGTCGGATGGTTCAGCTAACACATCCAAAAATTCAAAGGACTCAAACTCGGGTGGTGAGTCTTCAAAATCGTTCGAAAAAGTTAAACACTTGTAATCGTTATCGGGTGTGAAAACAGTGTTAGATTCAAGGAGGAACGCTGATTGAGTGTAGGTTTTACGATCACCAAAAATAATTTACCGTAATCAGAAACGGCGTCGCATGAAGCTAGCCGGTAAGTACGGGTCGATCCACAGGGATGTGTAATTTTCTTGCGTGTTTTTACGAGTTGATTCCAATGGTTGTTTGGTTTTTGTTGATTGATTTTAAAAACTAAGTTGTACGATGGTTAAGGAACTTGTTAGGGTTAGGTCTAAAGTAGGGTTGATAAGATTAATATTAACACCTCTTTCAATGCCCTTGATTAAAAATCTTTAGAAGTCATAACAATTATTGGTAAAGGGAATTAGGATGATTGGGAAGAAACGAAGTTTCTTCCTCTAGATCCTTGTCCATCCTTTCCTACTAATTGCTATAACCTTCATGGACGTTATGCATGTTCGGTACTTTATACTACGGTTTCACCGCTACCTCGTGGGTAGGGTGCCGTAAGGAGTGAATCATGCATGCGTGCATGAAGTTCTACTTATGAAAAATTATTGGCATTGGAAGAGATGAGAGATATTCATCTCTCAATCCCTCCTTTATTCCTAAGCCTAACAAGCGAGGAAATTACTCGCTCATTAGGGAATTTATTAAAAACATCTTTTTGAGATTTTGCATTTTAGATCTACGGAATTAATTACCCACTGCAGATTAAGAGGTTCTAAACTAGAATTACTTAGGGCAAAGGAATAGTTTATCTAAGGCAATAATTAAATTAGAGCTAGGGCAAAAAATGAATTATAAACTAGGGCAGAAATTGAAAAGAACTTACAGGAAAGTGATACTCTTCAATCCTCAAAACATTCTGAATTTTTATTAATTGAAAAGAGGCATCCCTAATACAATCTTTTGATTACATATTTATAAGTAAACAGGAAAACTAGGGTTACAAAATCTCGTGCATATGTTTTTACAGATATGCCCACGTAAAATCCAAACCGACGCACCGACACACAAAATTTGCACCGACACGTGCATTAAATGGCCGCGGAACCGCGGCATTGGTGGGGGTTGGGCCGCGGTTCCGCGGGCCTTTGGTGAGATCATCTCATCAAAACTTTGGGTCTGCTTCTTGATGCTTTGTGCTTTCTACTTCTATGGTTCTTTTCTTCATTTGGCTTCTGGTTTTCTCCAGATCTTTCAGTGAAACTTGTAGTGGTCTTTTAACTGTTTCCTTTGACATTTCGGACCATGCGTTGCCTTGTACACTTGTGAATTGTTCTTCGTCTAGGCTTGACTAGGATCCTTCTACTTGTTTGTCAAAAGTCCTTTTTTGTGTCGTCTTCTGTCTCTTTCACTGTTTTCGCTCCAAGAACCTGTATCCTCTAATATGTAGCAGACATGCGTCAAAAGTACCTGTTTATTTATAAAACGCATAAGAATGGGGAATATAAAATGCAATATTATGATATGAACAAATACCCCCAAACTTATCTTTTGCTCGTCCTCGAGCAAACTTATTATTTTCGATAAAACCTAACCGCACTTTTGCAGGGAAACGCGATTGCACTGTGCTCGTGCAACAAGCCGTTAAAACTCTAGGTGTCCCTAGTAGGAGGAGTGTTGTCTCCTGAGGGTTTTCAGCGGATACTACCCACAAAATCCTACCAATTTGGCTCATTAACTTTAATTCTCCAATTAGGTTTCTAACAAGGAATTCTATTATCGTCGACTTGTAAACTATCCACCCGTATTCTTCAACTTCCTCATCATTTAACTTAAGATTATATATGTTCGATAGACTCATTCAGCTTTCAGCATTTCTTAAGTTTTCCTTTTAAGGTTCCATCTCCACTTAGGAATTTTTCTATCAACTCTACTAAAGATACAAGTTCTATTCTTATTCCTTTCTCTTATCTCAACTCTAATCATATATCCCCACGTGTGTGTATAAATCACCCCTACACTTGGAAATTCAAATCAAGCAATCATACTCTTGTCCGTTGTCCAAAGCACTAATTAACTGGTGAATTCACATCCTTCATGCGGCTGTTAATACTTCTTGAGGTACCAACAACCGATTACAAGATATGTTTGCACTTTAAAGCATAATTCCTAGTCTTGCAACACCCAAGGCCTTTAGCAGTGACTCCCAAACCAGTTGGTCTAAGGCAATAGGTGATGAAGCACCCTCGCTAAATATTTCTTCTAATCTTGCAGCCTCAAGTAATCACAAAGCCCAGTGTTCATTTTTTGTCTTTATTCACATTTTTTTTCCGTACTAAGGACTTTAGACAAGAGCATTTCAAGGTCTCTTCTATTATTCCAAGTTTCAAGGTGCGTGATTGTGCAAATTGTAGGGTATACATTTTCAGAATCTAGACTTGAGCTAGAAATTATTTTTCAAACTTATACTCTAATAAGAATATCAATATTTTTCCTTTATTTCAACTTAGCCCAAAAAGTGAACTCAAAATTTGCATATTTCTAAATAAACTACAAAGACATATACTTTCTACCGTTAATCTTTAAAGAATGTTATTTTTAGGGTTTTCACATTACTCAGTCTAAGATCTAGTTGTTCCTAGCCAGTTAACCTATTTTTCAAACTCAAGTTAAATATGGTCAAAATTGAATACATTTATTTTTATAATTTTTGAAAATTTTCAATTTTTATGGGTTTTCAAATAAATATACAAATGCATAAATATGTACAAATGAATGCGAAGGAAGAAGACGTACCGAGCATACCCCCAAACTTGAACTTGACAGTGTCCTCACTGTCATACTAAACCAAGAGGGTCAAAATGTCGGCACTTCCCTGTTTATTCACATCTTTGCAAATGATACACACCCCCAAACTTATTCGAAATAAGGTTTTAGAAAAATTGATTGGAAATTCGGGGGTGAAAGTGGAGGAAAATCAATCAGTGTAAATCGGCTCCTACAAAAACAGGAGCTCCTCCAATGGGTCCGCTGTGAAGAACAGTTTCAATCGATGCCCATTCACTTTGAATAAAGTACCGTCTTCTGGATTTTCAAGATCAACCGCACCGTGTGGATAAACGGTGCGGACTACAAAAGGTCCTCTCCATCTAGAACGGAGATTGCTGGGGTGATAATGTAACCGAATATCATATAGCAAAACCTATCGACCAGGTTCAAAAGTTTTACGTAAAAGGTGTTTATCATGGAACACCTTAGCTCGGTTTTTAGCAATTACGGCATTATCATATGCCTCATCCCGCAGCTCTTCTAGTTCATTCAACTGCAGCTTTCGATTGCTGCCCGCTTCTCCTAAAGATAAATTCAGCTCTTTGATAGCCCAAAATGCCTTATGCTCAATCTCCACTGGAAGGTGGCAAGCCTTCCCGTAAACAAGCCGGTATGGAGACATACCGAGATCGGTCTTATATGCAGCACAGAAAGCCCACAGTGCATCAATCAGTTTAAGTGACCAATCTTTACGGTTTTTAGAAACCGTTTTCTCCAAGATTTGCTTGATTTGCCGATTTGAAACCTTGGCTTGCCCACATGTTAGGGGATGATATGGCGTTGGCAGCTTGTGGGTGATAGAGTATTTGCGCATTAAGGACTCAAAAGTCCTATTGCAAAAGTGAGAACCATTATCACTTATTATCGCTCGAGGGTGCCCAAATCGAGAAAAGATGTGTTCTTTCAGAAATCGAACGACAACCTTGTTGTCGTTCGTTCGGCTAGGCACAGCCTCGACCCACTTTGAAACGTAGTCAACGGCCAAAAGAATATACACATTTCCAAAAGAGTTAGGAAATGGTCCCATGAAATCTATACCCCAAACATCAAAAATGTCTACAACCAAAATTGGTTGGAGCGGCATTTCGTTTCTCCGCGATATCCGGCCTAAGTGTTGGCACCGGGAGCAGGTTTTACAGTATTCAAATGCATCCTTGAAGAGTCGTGGCCAATAGAAACCACACTGCAAAACATTTTCGGCTGTCTTCTTTGGGCCAAAGTGCCCGCCACATGCTTGATCGTGGCAAAAAGATAGCACACTCTTAACCTCACTTTCAGGTACACACCGACGAATAATTTGGTCGGAACAGTATTTAAAAAGATAAGGTTCATCCCAGTAAAAATGCTTTAGTTGGGACAAAAATCGAAGTTTATCCTATTTCGACCAATCTTTAGGTATCAAGCTGGTGGCTAAGTAGTTTACAATATCGGGAAAAACATCAGTGATTGGAAGTTCAAGTGTAGGCGAAGAAGGAAGTCGTGATAGGTGATCAGCTATTACGTTTTCACATCCTCTTTTGTCCCTTATGACAAGGTCAAACTCTTGTAGTAAAAGGATCCAACGGATTAGCCTCGACTTAGCATCCTTCTTCGCAAAAAGGTGGCGAAGATCCGAATGATCTGTATATACAATGACTGGAGAGCTAATTAAATAAGGCCGAAATTTTTCAAGTGCAAACACAACTGCTAAAAACTCTTTTTCGGTTGTTGTGTAGTTTAGTTGGGCCTCATTTAATGTACGGCTAGCGTAATAAATCACGTGCGGCATCTTGTTAATATGCTGTCCAAGAACAGCACCAATGGCAAAATCTGATGCGTCGTACATAATTTCAAAAGGTTGCATCCAGTCTGGAGATGAAAGAATGGGCGCAGAGATGAGAGAGTGTTTCAAAGACTCGAATGCCTCCATGCAAGTTGAGTCGAAATCAAATGTTGTGTTCTTGGCCAATAAGAGAGTCAAGAGTCTAGCAATCTTGCTAAAGTCCTTGATGAACCGTCTATAAAATCCTGCGTGGCCAAGGAAAGCTCTGATGTCTTTAACGCATTTAGGTGGAGGAAGATTAGAGATGACTTCAAGTTTGGCTCTATCAACCTCTATGCCGTTTTGCGAGATGACATGTCCTAAGACAATGCCCTCTCGTACCATAAAATGGCACTTCTCCCAACTTAAAGTTAGGTTCTTATCCCTACAGCAGGTAAGAACAGCATCAAGATGTCGTAAACACTCGTCGAAGGAGTCACCAAAGATGGAGAAATCATCCATAAAGATCTCTAAGAACTTTTCAACCATGTCTGAAAAGATCCCCATCATACACCACTGAAATGTCGCGGGTGCATTGCATAACCCAAAGGGCATGCGACGATAAGTAAAAGTGCCAAAGGGACAAGTAAATGTTGTCGTGTCTTGATCCTCTTTGGCGATGGGGACTTGGTTATAACCGGAATAGCCATCTAGAAAACAATAGAACTCGTGCTCCGCCAATCGTTCTAGCATTTGGTCAATGAAAGGTAAAGGAAAGTGGTCCTTCCTTGTCGCGGCATTGAGTTTTCTATAGTCTATGCAAACTCGCCACCCAGTTTGGATGCGAGTGGGAATTAACTCATTTGCCTCATTGGTAATGACCGTGATGCCCGATTTCTTTGGCACAACATGGATTGGGCTAACCCATTGGCTATCCGAGATAGGGTAAATGATACCACTATCTAGACACTTAACAATCTCCTTCTTGACAGCCTCTTTCATAATGGAGTTGAGGCGTCTTTGTGGATCCCTTGCTGGCTTGGCATCATCCATTAAGTGTATATGATGTTCGACTATGAGGGGACTAATCCCCTTGATATCCGCCATAGACCAGGAAAAAGCTTGCCGATTATTATGTAAGACAATTAAAAGGGCCTTCTCTTGCTCAAGAGCTAGAGAGGCCGATATGATAATGTTAGTTATGTATATGCCCTAGAGGCCATTGTTGTACATATGATGTATATTATAATGGATGCTTGGTTATATATAGAGATGACTTTCTTGCTCGTCATGATAGTTTGCTATTTGGTTTCACTTTATCTTAACATGTTGACTTGTATTGGTTTACTGTTTTACTCTCACATGTTGATAAAGCCCTTAGGACTTGTACTCGACTACTGGGACTATGATGAGATCATACTAGTGGGGCCGCGGTAGTCGATGAGTACATCCTATAACTGTTCCTAGTCGAGGGTATATCGAGTCAGGGCATCGATACACCAGAGTAGACTAGCGTATACGCATCTTGACCCATATGATGGGCGATGGATGATCCCATATCCATCGGTGTTAGACATCAGAGATGGTGTACGGGTGCTCAGTAGAGACTGAGTACACTGGACGGACTCGCCGAGAACTCCCAGATGGTGATATACCACACGTCAGATGGCAGTTCTCCGATGACACAGGTACAGGGTAGTCTGAAGACCCGAGATCGTCATAGAGTCTTGTGTGATTCCTACTGTGCTTTGATTTCCACCTTACCACGTCCAAGAGGGCGTGCAAAACGGTGGCTTTTGGGTACAGTCCCGAATCACATGGAGGCAATGAGCGATAGGAGGGGATTCGTCTCTCCCGGTATAGGGAGTTGATGTTGTGCTGTGTTCGATTGGCTATAACTGGAAGTCCCTGGCCAGGGCTGATATGGAGATTTACTGGTAAGTGTTACTGGTAGTTTCTCTACCTGTTATGAGCCACACATCGACACGACTTATCGGTTACTGGGGTCTGACGTATACCACCCCTAGACTTGATATGCGACATATCAGACGAACAGACCGGACTGTACGGGAGTGTTACTGGTTGGATTCACAGGAGAACGCACAGGCTTGCTTGTTGATCTGCTGATCGCTCAATACCTGGGTGGCTGTTACGTTTAGCTGACCGCTTGTAGCTTGTGGGTGTTTGATATGATCATCACCTGCTACCGGCGTATTGACGATTCTTTAGAGTCCTACACAGAGGTTTCTTGGCTCAGGCGAAACGGAGTAGTGGCACATATGTGATATGCGCAGGAACGAGAATAATGCGATATGGGATACCGTATTATATTCTCGCGATATATGGATATGAACCGGGTCATCGGATCAAGTGTTGATTCGATGAATCGGTACATGATATATTAGTCGGTAATATTCGATATAGCCGGATCATCGATTCAAGTGTTGATTCGATGATTTAATGTATAATAATATATATGATATATTGTATTACATTATCTAATATTGGCTCGCTTTATTATTTCATTTTCTCAGTGGATGATACATTGATATATATGCGATATATGTTAATTGTATTATTTTCTTTTGTTGCAAATATATAATATATATGTGATATATATTATTGTGACATGATATGATTAATTGTTAAACTTGTTTAAGGATGATTAATTGAGGTTAAGGTTTGATTAGGGTTGGATGCTTCAAGTTCCTTCTAGAAGCTTTCTTCTTTTGTCATTCTTAAGATATTTAGAATGACACATTCTTTTAACCTAACCAAACCCTAACCCTAGTTGTTTCTCTACACATTCTTATCCATTCATCCTTGACCATGGTTTACATATCAATCATATACTTTATTTTCTATTCATCACAAAAGGATTAATTCATATTATGATTTTCCATTATCTTCTTCTTCTTCTCTCTTGAAGAAGCTCTCTTGAAAATCATTAAGTGATGATAAAATATGAGAAAATGATATAAAAAGAAAGCAAAAATACTACTCCCTCATCCTCATCTCATCTAGCCCATGGGATTAGTGTGTTCACTTCTTTAAGAGTGAGAAAGCTTGAGTCGTAGCAACTTCAAGGTAGATCATCGGAGATTTGGAATACGACAAGCTAGAATGGATCGTTCGAGTCGTGGAGCCTCTCATGAGTCCGGGAGATCGTGGATCGCGGCAAAGGGACTTCTACTCGGAGCTTGTGAAGTGAAGGAGCGGACTACAAAGGTTGTAATCCCTCACACTTAGATAAAAGTTATCTTATTGCATGTTTAACCCTAATAATCTAGCAAAGATCCTGGCTTTGGGTTGTTCGGCACGTCTAAAATTTAATCCGGGCATGTTTGATGCCTTATGAACCTTCACAAGAGTGCCTAGGAACCCTACAGTGGTATCAGAGCCTAGCTAGAGCATTAGGCGATGTGTTTACGAAGTTAAAACTCCGATCGAACCCGAAACGACGAAACTTGACCCCTCTCTGGAAATTTTTTAAATTTTGGGATTTTTCAGAATTAAAAATATGTAAAAAAATCAACAGGGAATTCTAAGAATTACCATAAAACCCGAGCCCCTAATTCGAACAAACGGCGGCGGAAGCGCGGCGCAAGCATGGCTTGCGCGGCGCTTCCGCGGCGGAACAGTGAGATAATGACACGTGGCTTTTATGGTAATAACCGTAGGTACTTGTTGAGGCTTCTGGATATTTTTAATCTGTTCCAGGTGTTTAATATTCTGGGGTTTGTTTTGTAATAGTTGTCTCGATCGGAAATTTTAAATTCGTATTTCTTTCCGGATATTTAGAAACTGTTAAACTATTTGAACGGATATCATTAACTTATTGTTTCCCGGCACGGCAAACTTTCAAGCGTTGAATTTTTATTGGGTTTAAATCTTTCGGAACAATTGTACAAGTTAAGCGGTGGACCCTCTAGAAGACAACAAACCTTAACTCGATTATGTGACCGTCTTGAACTGCCTTTTGAACCTTCGGGTTTGGGGCAGTACGGCGTGCCACATGTGAGGCGTTGGCTTGACCCTTCTACGGCTGGATCACCGGTGCTGTGACATATTCTGGGATTATTTTAACCCCGCTCAAGAAGCAGTTTAGGAAATTTTGGGTGTTTGATTATCTGTTCAGAAAGTTTAATACCGTCTATTTATCTGGAATGTGATACAATATGTGGAATTCATAAAGTTAGGCATGAAATGCGAAGTATGTGATATTTCGGATTTACGATGTCTAAAGTGATTGTGGATTCCAAATGTTGTAGTTTTACACTTTCTTTTCTGTGACCGTAAGTGTAATATGTGATATCGCCGGTTTCGTTGCTATATGTCAACGACAATTGGGATGCGCATATTTACTTACGTTGATGATATGAGATATTATGTGTTGCTGTGATATGTTATATTGGATCGTCGCGTTCTGAATAGCCGAGGGTTTTATGTGAGATGAGGGTTTTTATTTTCATTCATGTAAAATTCATTTGTAATGTAATATTCTTTTATTTGGGGCACTTCCAGGTTGCGGTTGCTGTCACCAGTGTATATTATTTACTTTTCCGCATTAGGTAGACCCAAGGTGGGGAGCATAAGTAACCGGGTTCTAGGGTCCAGTGGGAGGCCATCTCGAGGAGTCGAGACCGGGTCTCCTAACCCTAGAATTGGCAGTGTTACTTGCCGCTCTCGTAGGGGTCTTGGGATGTGGGTTTGGCTATTCGTCGCGACCGTGGAATCCGTGTTTTATACAGGCTCGTATTGAAAACACGGACGTCCTAGTATATCCAATATTTCATATATGTTCTTCTGCTGCAATGTTCTGTGATGAGATCATATTACTGCCTGAGACGAATGCTTATACTATATATATATGCTGATATATAAATATTACTGCTTTCGTTTCTTCTGTGATGCTTAGAAAGCATAAGCTGATGGGATTTTTATTAATGAGATTAATAAAAGAAAAGAAACCTAAAGATGTTGTAGAATCAAAAACTTAATAAAAAAGGTAGCTACAGTTTTGCTTTGCACAGTGATATATACGATATATCCTGCACCTTATTCGATGAGGAAAGGACCGAGATCCCTTCACCGGGAGTGACTCCTTTAGCAAAACTGGCAGATGCTACAAAACGCGGTTTGTCTTTTGATTGCTTTTAGTGTTTTGCTTTGCACAGCGGTATATATGATATATCCTGCACCTTATTCGATGAGGAAAGGGCTGACGATCCCTTTACCGGGAGTGACCCCTTTAGCGAAACTAAGAAAAGCCTCAAAAACACTCCTTTTCAAAAACACTCGATTCTACGACGATATCAAGTTCATTACGCTCAGGGTTTTCTGAAAAACCTGCGTAGCCCTCCGTCATTTCAGACAAATCCTACTTAGTATTCGTGCTGTGTTTGTTGACCTTGTCAAGGCACAGTGTACGGTAGCTAATTAGTGTTTATCTGCTAAAACATGAGATGTGATTGGATTAGGGTATTCGTACGGCCTTGTTGACCTTGTCAAGGGTCATGCGGGTGGGTTTAATTCAATCAGGAAATGACGGGTTAAACTTGACTTGCGATTTATGGTTTGTTGACCTTGTCAAGGTCATAGATCGCTAGGGGCAAAAAGATTATCGGGAATTTCAAGTGTTGAAATTTGCAATGAGATTGCATACCTCCTATGAGATAGTTGGATCCTGATACCCACTGCGAGTAAGTGTTACTCCTGGGAGAGTTTTACACAAGACAATTAGCCGATCAAGTAGGTGTCTAGAAAAGTGTTAACGGGCTTACGCCTCTGGGAAAACGAGGTTTACTTTAATTAGGTCCGTGCGAAAGCACGGGGAACCTCCCTCAAAGTACCGACACTGATCTGGCTGAAAGATTGACGAAATTGTAGGGTGTAATTAATCCCGGCTAATCTTACCTTTTAGGGTTTTAAGGTAGATTTAATAAAAACAGTGGGAGACATCCTGATTAGATAAGATAATAACCAATCTAATCTTGCAAGAGCATACGCTAAAAGTGTTTTCTTCTCTCTCTCTCCAGGTAGCGACCATGTCATGCCATAATCAAGATAATAATATGGATGTATTGACTGAACCCGCTTATTATACTGAGCAGGGGAACGTTGGACCCGTTCTTTCTTATAAGAGTTATAAGACTGAACAGAAAATAGAAGAATATCTGGATTCTCACGCCGCCCAAAAGAACATACATGTTGATGCATCTTCTTCGGGTGTGTTAGTTATTGAGAACTGTTTCTCAGTTCACCCTACGTCCTGGGTATTAGATACCGGATCAGGATCCCACATATGTAAACAGTTACATGGGCTATGTAAAGGTAGAGAACTGGGAAAAGATGATCATTCCGTTCTAGTAGGGAACGGTGCAAATGTTGCAGCCAAAGCAGTTGGCGAATATCACCTTGTATTGCCGAGTCGTAATACACTGATTCTAAATGAGTGCTATTATATACCGAACATGATGTGCAACATTATATCAGTTTCTTTATTAAGTAAAGAAGGATATAATTTTGTAGTAAAGGATAATGTTATGAACATATTCCTAGATCAAAAGTTGATTGCATCAGGCTCCTTACATAATGGCATATTCATTCTAAATCAGAATACAGTCCTGAATATACAAAACACACACAAGAGGAAAAGTTCAGATATGAACGAATGCTACTTGTGGCATTGTAGACTTGGTCATATCAATGCGACACGACTAGCTAAGTTACATAAAGATGGTTATTTGATTCCGTTCGAATTATCATCTTATGATACTTGCCATTCATGTCTCTAAGGAAAAATGACCAAAGCTCCGTTTAGTGGACACGGAGAAAGAGTTACCGAACTCTTAGGACTGGTACATAGTGATGTATGCGGTCCCATGTCTACGCATGCCAGGAACAGTTCTTCCTACTTCATTACATTCACTGACGATCTCTCTAGATTCGGACATGTGTTCTTGATGAAACACAAGTCTGAAGCTTTTGAGAAATTCAGAGATTATAAGCACGAAGTAGAGAATCAAACGGGCAAAAGAATTAAGATTCTTCGATCTGATCGAGGAGGTGAATACTTAAGTAATGAGTTTCGGGATTATCTAAAAGAGAATGGGATTCTCTCTCAGCTTACTCCTCCTTATACACCCCAGCACAACGGTGTATCTGAGCGGAGGAATCGCACCCTATTAGATATGGTACGCTCTATGATGAGTACAGCTGAGTTACCTATTTCCTTCTGGGGGTATGCGTTTGAGACAGCAGCATACCTATTGAATCAAGTTCCAACTAAATCTGTACCTACCACACCATATGAGATATGGAGTGGGAAGAGACCGTATCTTAAACGAGTTAAGATATGGGGTTGTCCGGCCTATGTAAAAAGGCAAAATCCGGACAAACTCGAGGCACGGTCAGTCCTTTGCAAGTTTGTAGGATATCCAAAGAATTCTTATGGATATTTTTTCTATCACGGTGAGGAGCAAAAAGTGTTTGTTGCTCAACATGCCACCTTTTTAGAAAAGGAATTTCTTGCAAAAGAAATTAGTGGCTTAGAGGTAGAACTGGAAGAAGTTCCAGTAGCACAAACTGCAACTGAAGATTTAGTAGAACCAGAGGATTCGGTGGTACCCGACGAACCCCAGCCTCTCCGCCGATCTAGTAGGGTTTCTCGTCCACCTGAGAGATACTACGGTTTTCTCATTGATGGTGGAAGCGAGGATTGCATCATGGATGATGATGAACCGACTAGTTTCGAGCAGGCCATCACGAGTGGTGACTCTGTGAAATGGCTGGATGCAATGCGATCTGAGATGGAATCCATGTACACCAATAAAGTATGGATTTTGGAAAATGCTCCTGAAGGGGTAAAACCCATTGGGAGCAAGTGGATTTTTAAAAAGAAATTTGGTGTAGATGGAAAAGTTGAGACTTTCAAAGCTAGACTTGTAGCAAAGGGTTTTCGTCAACGACCAGGTGTGGATTATGACGAAACCTTTTCTCCAGTGGCTATGCTTAAGTCCATCCGGATCTTACTTGCCATTGCTGCATACCATGACTATGAAATCTGGTAAATGGATGTTAAGACCGCCTTTCTAAACGGTGATTTAGAAGAGAGCGTGTACATGACTCAGCCAGAGGGCTTCGTAGATAGTGGGAGCAGCGGAAAGGTGTGTAAGCTGCTTAAATCCATTTATGGGTTAAAGCAAGCATCGCGGAGTTGGAACATCTGTTTTGATGTTGTAGTCAAAGAGTTTGACTTCATCAAAAATATAGATGAACCTTGTATCTATAAGAAGGTAGCAGAGGGTAAGGTAGTCTTCCTCGTATTGTACGTGGATGACATACTCTTGATAGGAAATGATATTCCTATGCTGCAATCAGTCAAACTCTTCTTATCACAGAGATTCTCAATGAAAGATCTAGGTGATGCCTCCTGCATATTGGGAATCATACTCTATAGAGATAGATCTAAACGGATACTGGGATTGTCCCAATCCAGGTACATTGACACCATACTAAAGAGGTTTAGTATGGAAGAATCCAAGCGTGGGAACCAACCCACGATCTCAGGACTCACTCTCTCCAAAGAGATGTCTCCCAAGACTGATTTGGAGAGAGCTCGCATGCAAGGGATACCCTATGCTTCGGCAGTAGGCTCTATCATGTATGCGATGCTATGTACCAGACCCGATGTAGCATACTCACTAAGTGTAGTGAGTCGGTATCAAGCAGATCCAGGAGAGAGTCATTGGACAGCAGTGAAGAACATTCTCAAGTACTTACGAAGGACTAAGGAGATGTTCTTGGTGTATGGTAACGGAGAACTCCAGGTGGAGTCCTTTACCGATTCCAGCTTCCAAAGTGATAAGGACGACTCTAAGTCGCATTCGGGTTTTGTCTTCACCCTCAATGGAGGGGCGGTATGTTGGAAGAGTTCCAAACAGGATACCGTTGCAGACTCAACGATGGAGGCTGAATACATCGCTGCCAAAGATGCTGCCAAAGAGGTTGTCTGGATCAAGAAGTTCATTAGTGAACTTGGTGTGGTTCCATCCATTGAGCATCCAATACCTCTATATTGCGATAACAATGGAGCTGTGGCATTAGCCAAGGAACCCAGGTCCCATCAAAAGTCCAGACATATTCTGAGGCGGTATCACCTGATCAGGGAGATAGTTGATCGCCGGGAGATCGAGGTCAGGAGAGTAGATACGAAGGACAACACTGCGGATCCATTCACGAAGGCTATTCCCCAGATACAGTTTGAGAGATTATTCGGGATGCTAGGTATGCGATACTACAGCAGCTGGCCTTAGTGCAAGTGGGAGATTGTTAGTTATGTATATTCCCTAGAGGCCATTGTTGTACATATGATGTATATTATAATGGATGCTTGGTTATATATAGAGATGACTTTCTTGCTCGTCATGATAGTATGCTATTTGGTTTCACTTTATCTTAACATGTTGACTTGTATTGGTTTACTGTTTTACTCTCACATGTTGATAAAGCCCTTAGGACTTGTACTCGACTACTGGGACTATGATGAGATCATACAAGTGGGGCCGCGGTAGTCGATGAGTACATCCTATAACTGGTCCTAGTCGAGGGTATATCGAGACAGGGCATTGATACACCAGAGTAGACTAGCGTATACGCATCTTGACCCATATGATGGGCGATGGATGACCCCATATCCATCGGTGTTAGACATCAGAGATGGTGTACGGGTGCTCAGTGGAGACTGAGTACACTGGACGGACTCGCCGAGAACTCCCAGATGGTGATATACCACACGTCAGATGGCAGTTCTCCGATGACACAGGTACAGGGTAGTCTGAAGACTCGAGATCGTCATAGAGTCATGTGTGATTCCCACTGTGCTTTGATTTCCACCTTACCACGTCCAAGAGGGCGTGCAAAACGGTGGCTTTTGGGTACAGTCCCGAATCACATGGAGGCAATGAGCGATAGGAGGGGATTCGTCTCTCCCGGTATAGGGAGTTGATGTTGTGCTGTGTTCGATCGGCTATAACTGGAAGTCCCTGGCCAGGGCTGATATGGAGATTTACTGGTAAGTGTTACTGGTAGTTTCTCGACCTGTTATGAGCCACACATTGACACGACTTATCGGTTACTAGGGTCTGACATATACCACCCCTAGACTTGATATGCGACATATCAGACGAACAAACCGGACTGTACGGGAGTGTTACTGGTTGGATTCACAGGAGAACGCACAGGCTAGCTTGTTGATCTTCTGATCGCTCAATACCTGGGTGGCTGTTACGTTTAGCTGACCGCTTGCATCTTGTGGGTGTTTGATATGATCATCACCTGCTACCGGCGTATTGACGATTCTTTAGAGTCCTACACAGAGGTTTCTTGGCTCAGGCGAAACGGAGTAGTGGCACATATGTGATATGCGCAGGAACGAGAATAATGCGATATGGGATACCGTATTATATTCTCGCGATATATGGATATGAACCGGGTCATCGGATCAAGTGTTGATTCGATGAATCGGTACATGATATATTAGTCGGTAATATTCGATATAGCCGGATCATCGATTCAAGTGTTGATTCGATGATTTAATGTATAATAATATATATGATATATTGAATTACATTATCTATTATTGGCTCGCTTTATTATTTCATTTTCTCAGTGGATGATACATTGATATATATGCGATATATGTTAATTGTATTATTTTCTTTTGTTGCAAATATATAATATATATGTGATATATATTATTGTGACATGATATGATTAATTGTTAAACATGTTTAAGGATGATTAATTGAGGTTAGGGTTTGATTAGGGTTGGATGCTTTAAGTTCCTTCTAGAAGCTTTCTTCTTTTGTCATTCTTAAGATATTTAGAATGACACATTCTTTTAACCAAACCAAACCCTAACCCTAGTTGTTTCTCTACACATTCTTATCCATTCATCCTTGACCATGGTTTACATATCAATCATATACTTTATTTTCTATTCATCACAAAAGGATTAATTCATATTATGATTTTCCATTATCTTCTTCTTCTTCTCTCTTGAAGAAGCTCTCTTGAAAATCCTTAAGTGATGATAAAATATGAGAAAATGATATAAAAAGAAAGAAAAAATACTACTCCCTCATCCTCATCTCATCTAGCCCATGGGATTAGTGTGTTCACTTCTTTAAGAGTGAGAAAGCTTGAGTCGTAGCAACTTCAAGGTAGATCATCGGAGATTTGGAATACGACAAGCTAGAATGGATCGTTCGAGTCGTGGAGCCTCTCATGAGTCCGGGAGATCGTGGATCGCGGCTAAGGGACTTCTACTCGGAGCTTGTGAAGTGAAGGAGCGGACTACAAAGGTTGTAATCTCTCACACTTAGATAAAAGTTATCTTATTGCATGTTTAACCCTAATAATCTAGCAAAGATCCTGGCTTTGGGTTGTTCGGCACGTCTAAAATTTAATCCGGGCATGTTTGATGCCTTATGAACCTTCACAAGAGTGCCTAGGAACCCAACAGATAACGGGTAGGGTCTCATTATCACCAAGATAAGAATATTTTAGGTGCGACGGCAAAAGCTTCAATTCGAGTTTAGGAGGTGAAACAATAGATGGTAACAATGGAGTAACTGTTTCAAACTCGAAGGATTCCATAAAAGGTTCAAATCGAGTGTACGCAACCGAGTCGGATGGTTCAACTAACTCATCTGGAAAAGCAAAAGACTCCAACTCAGGTAATGAGACTTCAAAGTCATCAACGAAGGTGAAACACTCATAATCGTTGTCCGTAGTGAAAGCTGTATCGGATTATTGGAGGAACGCACTAGTGGCGTTAACATTGCTGTGATCGAACAAAAAATTCTCGAATTCACAGTCCTCCTCCGCGATCTCATTAATCGAGCAAACATCAAGTACGCTAGCATTAGGCTCAGTAGGCTGACTCCCCAATTTGAAAATATTGAGCTCAATTGTCATATTGCCGAAAGATAGGTTCATTGAACCATTACGACAATTGATCACTGTGTTGGAGGTCGCAAGGAATGGTTGACCAAGTATCACCGGAATTTGATTCCGGGGGTTAGCGATAGGTTGTGTATCCATCACAATAAAGTCAACGGGGAAAATGAAATCCCCTACTCTAATTAACACATCCTCCAGCTCTCCCCTAGGATGGGTGATTGACCGGTCGGCCATTTGGAGAGTACAGTGAGTGGGCTTAAGCTCTCCAACGCCTAACTGCTCGTACACAGAATAATTTAGCAAATTGACACTAGCACCAAGATCTAATAGTGCTCTATTAATGTTCTTGTCCCCAATTGTTATCGAAATGGTAGGACAACCGGGGTCCTTTTGCTTTGGGGGTAAAGAATTGACAAGAGCATTACTAATAGCACTAGCCACAAAAACTTTCTTTGGCACTTGTGACTTCCTCTTTTTGGTGCATAAGTCCTTTAAAATTTTTGCATATGAAGGAACTTGTTGGATTTCATCCAAAAGAGGGATATTTATGCTAACCTGTTTGAACAACTCTACAATCTTTTCCATCTATGGAGTTGGTTTATTGGATCTCAACCGATTAGGAAAAGGAACAATTTGAAAGGTGGTTGAGTCCAATTTTTGCGCCTCAGATTATTGAGTTGGAACGGAACCCCGTGTAGATGTGTTCGTGTTTTGAGAAATGGGTCCATTCGAGCTAAAAGAAGTAGAGCCGTGTGAAGGATGGAGAATAGGCTCTAACGAAGAAGGATTAAAAGAAGAAGAAGGTGAAGAAGATGAAGAAGGGCCACCGGCAGGGGTGTCATTGTTAATACCCACATTGTTTTGAACCACTTTTCCCGATCTCAACGTGGTCACAGCATTTACGTTATGATTCTGTTGTTGAGTTGCAGCATGTGCGTGACCGGGGTTGGGCAGTGGTTGAGACGGGAGCTTTCCTTTTTCGCGCTCGCTCAAAGCTGCATTGAGTTGTGCAATTTGTGCCTCAATAGATTTGATGCTTTGATCGTGTGAGGCACTGTTTTGCACCAAAGATTGAATAGAAGTCTCTAGTCTTGCTGTAGACTGTGTAGATTGCTTTAGGAACGCATCTAGACTTCTTTCGAGTGAGCTAACCTTGTCATTATTAGGTTGAACATAATTGTTTGGCGGGTAAGCAGTGTTAGGCGCAAAATTGTTCACCTGATTAGGGTAAGGTTGCTGTTGAAATTGAGTTTGTAGAGGTGCTTGTTGTTGAGAAGGCCCTTGAAAATTGTTATTTCCTTAGAATTGTTGATTTTGGTTCCAAGCGAAATTTGGGTGACTCCTCCAACCCGGATTATATGTAGAAGAGTACGGATCGTTTCTTTGTCGTTGCTGAAAGGCAGCATTGACTTGATCATGTCCTTGAGTAGATGCATTATAAAGACACTCTTCGGTTAAGTGTGATGGAGCCGAACAACAAGCACACACAGTTCGTGGAGGCATAACAGGGGCAGGAGAAGGCGACGAGATTTTGGTCTCAATCGCTTCTATCTTTTTCGTAAAAGCGGCCATCTCGGCCTTCATAGCTATTGACATCTCTACTTGATGGATGCCTGCCCTAGATTGACCACTAGAAGAAGATGATGTGGTCTTGGAGCTCTCACACTGAATTGTTTGTTCACTAAGATCCTCAAGAAACTGCCACGCTTCCTCACTAGATTTGGAGAGAAAGTGACCTTGACAGATGGTTTCTAGCAACTGCTTCGTTGCCGAGTTCAATCCCTCATATAATGTTTGGCAAAATTTCCAACTTTCGATCCCATGATGAGGGCATTGAACGGGTAGGTCTTTAAATCTCTCGAAGCACTTCCAAAATGGTTCGGAAGGAAGCTGTGAAAATTGTATAATTTCATTACGGATTCTAGCAGTTTTGTGATGAGGATAGAACTTTTTAAGAAAAGCTTTCACAAACTCGTCCCAATTTCTAATGGAATGTGATGCGGTGCTGTATAGCCACTTCTCGGCTAGGTCACATAAGGTAAAAGGAATGACCCTTAGCCTTATAGTGTCATCACTTTATTGGGTCGTTTTAATCATAGCGCACACATTTTGGAATTTATTGATAAAGATATAAGCATCTTCAGATTCCAAAATATGAAATTTTGGCAGCATATTGATGAAATGTGGTTTTGTTTCAAAATTGTCCCCATTTGCCGGTGGGGGTGAAAGATAGGTAGGTAAAGAATTGCGGACAGGGTAGAAGAGATCCTGGAGCGCAACTCATGCGGGCGCTTCAACAGGCGGTTGATTCGGGTTATTCTCACCTAACGGAGGTGGAATTATTCCCGTCGGTAAGGTATCGTTGGGGTTGAATCCCGACATGCCTTCAGAAAAAGAATGTGAAGGTGGTGGTAAGGAAGTGGATGGAATTTCGACTTCGGTGTCGAAGGGTTCGTCGGTCGGAACTAACGAAACACGGACTAATCGGGCGCCAGTGTCCCTAGTCCAAAGTGACATACACTAAAGGGTTAGTGTATTTAGAAAAAAATGAAAGACAGAATGTGGAGGTAAGAGAATGTCAATGAAGGGGAGTGGTGTAAGTGAGTTGCAAGTTTTCTTTAGCGACAAGTTTCAAGTTTTGAAAAGATTTTTCTCCTTTTTTTTATGTGAGAATGTTTGCAAAGAGATTTTTTGAAAAGGGACTTGTGACACAAATGTATCAACCACACATGCACAATCAGGCCTAGATCTAGGGTCACCTAGGTCTGCTAGACAGCTCCTAACTAGGGGTAGATATAGGACCTCAAACCGCCTCTTCACCGCCAATTGCGGCCAGGTAAGTGCCAGGTAAGTGGGAAGGAACCACAGTAGTGGGCCTAATTAATAACCACTAGCCTAGACACACTTTCCTAGACACCACAAAGTCAGGTTAGGATAAACGGTCGATGCCTATACTAGTCCTTTACCTATTGAGCTCGAAGTCCTTAGGGCTGAGTCTAGTATTTTTTAATTAATTGTGGTCAATGCAAATGCTTTAAAGTGATTTCTGGGGTCCTGGGAAGGGTGATGAAATCCCCACCCAATCTGAGTTTGGTCAATAGCCCCTTAAAGTCCGATTAAATTATGCAAAACATTAAATTCACTTGCAATCAATTTTTAGCGCGGCGCAAAGAAACATGCAGAAAATCTGTTATTTAGAAGGGGGAGGAAGAATTTTTAGCGTAAAGAAATCCTGCAGAAAATTTGACAGAAGATATATGGGGATTTGCAGAGGGGAGAATGAGGAAACAAACCGAGCAATTTTTGCGCAGAGAAGCCAACAGAAAGCCGCGGAACCGCGGTTTTGATGATGTAACTGCGGCGGAACCATGGTCTCGTGGAGGGTTCAGGTGTCCTAAAAATTTCTACTGTTATGTTGTGTCAATCCACCTCTGTTCCGATGTGCACTTTTCTGATTTGCCTTCTGTAAAATTCCAAATCCGCGATTCTTCGCTGTTCCTGCAAGATTCAAACAATAAACCCTTCAAACAGATAAAAATTGATAAAATGTTTTTGTATTTTTTCTATTTTCAGATTTTTATGATTTTTAAAATTTATATCAACCCGAAATTACAACAAAGAAATTTTACGCCATCCCCGGCAACGGCGCCATTTGATTGAGTGCAGGTTTTACGATCACCAAAAATAATTTACCGTAATCAGAAACGGCGTCGTATGAAGCTAGCCGGTGAGTACGGGTCGATCCACAGGGATGTGTAATTTTCTTAAGTGTTTTTACGAGTTGATTCCAATGGTTGTTTGGTTTTTCTTGATTGATTTTAAAAACTAAGTTGTATGATGGTTAAGGAACTTGTTAGGGTTAGGTCTAAAGTAGGGTTGATAAGATTAATATTAACACCTCTTTCAATGCCCTTGATTAAAACTCTTTAGAAGTCATAACAATTATTAGTAAAGGGGATTAGGATGATTGGGAAGAAATGAAGTTTCTTCCTCTAGATCCTTGTCCGTCCTTTCCTACTAATTGTTATAACCTTCATGGACGTTATGCATGTCCGGTCCTTTATACTACGGTTTCACCGCTACCTCGTGGGTAGGATGCCGTAGGGAGCGGATCATGCATGCGTGCATGAAGTTCTACTTATGAAAAATTATTGGCATTGGAAGAGATGATAGATATTCATCTCTCAATCCCTCCTTTATTCCTAACCCTAACAAGCGAGGAAATTACTCGCTCATTAGGGAATTTATTAAAAACATCTTTTTGAGATTTTGCATTTTAGATCTACGGAATTAATTACCTACTGCAGATTAAGAGGTTCTATACTAGAATTACTTAGGGCAAAGGAATGGTTTATCTAAGGCAATAATTAAATTAGAGCTAGGGCAAAAAATGAATTATAAACTAGGGCAGAAATTGAAAAGAACTTACAGGAAAGTGATGCTCTTCAATCCTCAAAACATTCTGAATTTTTATTAATTGAAAAGAGGCATCCCTAATACAATCTTTTGATTACATATTTATAAGTAAACAGGAAAACTAGGGTTACAAATTCTCGTGCATATGTTTTTACAGATATGCCCACGTAAAATCCAAACCGACGCACCGACACACAAAATCTGCACCGACACGTGCATTAAATGGCCGCGGAACCGCGGCATTGGTGGGGGTTGGGCCGCGGTTCCGCGGCCCTCTGGTGAGATCATCTCATCAAAACTTTGGGTCTGCTTCTTGATGCTTTGTGCTTTCTACTTCTATGGTTCTTTTCTTCATTTGGCTTTTGGTTTTCTCCAGATCATTCAGTGAAACTTGTAGTGGTCTTTTAACTGTTACCTTTGACATTTCGGACTATGCGTTGCCTTGTATACTTGTGAATTGTTCTTCGTCTAGGCTTGACTAGGATCCTTCTACTTGTTGGTCAAAAGTCCCTTTTTTGTGTCGTCTTCTGTCTCTTTCACTGTTTTCGCTCCAAGAACCTGTATCCTGTAATATGTAGCAGACATGCGTCAAAAGCACCTGTTTATTTATAAAATGCATAAGAATGGGGAATGTAAAATGCAATATTATGATATGAACAAACGCACTAGTGGCGTCAAAACTGCTGTGATCGAACAGAAATTTTTCGAGCTCACGGTCCTCCTGCGTGATCTCTTGGATCGAGTAAATATCAAGTATATTAGAATTAGGCTCGGAGGGCTAATTCCCCAACTTAAAAATGTTGAGTTCAATTGTCATATTTCCAAAAGATAGGTTCATCAAACCATTTCGACAATTGATCACCGCATTAGAAGTCGCAAGGAATGGTCGACCGAGTATCACCGGAATTTGACTCCGAGGGTTAGCTACAGGCTGTGTGTCCATGACAATGAAATCAATGGGGAAAATGAAGTCCCCTACTTTAATCAACACATCCTCTAACTCACCCCTAGGATGGGTGATGGATCGGCCGGCCATTTGGAGAGTACAATGTGTGGATTTAAGCTCTTCAACGCCTAATTGTTCATATACTGAATAGGGAAGCAAATTAACACTGGCACCAAGATCTAAAAGTGCATGATTGATGTTCTTATCCCCAATTGTTATTGAAATTGTAGGACAGCCAGGGTCCTTATGTTTTTGGGGTAAAGGTTGGGTAAGAGCATCACTTACCGCACTAGCCAAGAAAACTTTCACCGCACTAGCCAAGAAAACTTTCTTAGGTACCTGCAATTTCCTCTTCTTGGTGCATAAGTCCTTTAAGATTTTAGCGTAAGAA
The DNA here is from genome assembly GCA_030015575.1 of Agapanthus africanus. Classification (NCBI taxonomy): domain Eukaryota; kingdom Viridiplantae; phylum Streptophyta; class Magnoliopsida; order Asparagales; family Amaryllidaceae; genus Agapanthus; species Agapanthus africanus. The sequence continues at coordinate 246,233,673 of CM057350.1, forward strand.
GGGACTTGTTGGATTGCATCCAAGAGATGTATGTTAATGCTAACCTGTTTGAATAACTCCACAATCTTATCCATTTGTGGAGTAGGTTTATTGGATCTAAACCTGTTTGGAAATGGAATATTTTGAAAAAATTTTGAGTCCAATGTTTGTGGAGTAGATTGCGGAGTTGAAACGGATCCCAGTGTTGGTGTTTTCGTGGAGTGAGATATGGGTCCGATCGAATTAGAAGAAGTAGAGCCTTGTGAAGAATAAAGAACAGGCTCTGAAAAAGATGAAGAAGAAGAAGCGGCGGCCGGGGTTTCATCATTATTAGCAACATTGTTGTGCAATACCTTTCCATATCTCAATGTAGTCACAACACTTACATTATGATTTTGTTGTTTATGAGTAACATATGTATTTTGTGTGTGACCGGGATTTGGCAGTGGTTGAGATGAAAGTTTTCCCTTTTCTCGCTCGCTTAACGCTGCATTCAGTTGTGCAATTTAGGCTTCAATTGTTTTGATGCTCTGATCATGTGAAGCAGTGTGTTGCACCAAAGACTGAATGGAAGATTGGATGATGGCTGAGGAATGCGTAGATTGTTTTAAAAACGCATCCAAACTTCGTTCTAGCGAGCAAACCTTATCGTTATTTGGCTGAACAAAATTGTTTTGAGGTTAAGAGTTGTTTGGTGCAAAATTGTTCATTTGGTTTTGGTAAGGTTAGGTTTGAAAAGGCTGCTGATATTGAGTTTGTTGAGGGGCTTGTTGTTGTGGAGGAGGCCTCTGAAAATTGTTATTGCCTTAGAATTGTTGATTTTGGTTCTAAGAAAAATTTGGGTGACTCCTCCAACCAGGATTATAAGTTGAAGAGTATGGATCATTTCTTTGTCTTTGCTGAAAGGCAGCATTGACTTGATCTTGTTCTTGAACAGGTGGATTGTAAGGACACTCTTCGGTTAGATGGGACGGATCCGAACAACAAGCGCAAACAGTGCGTAGGGGTAAAGCTGGGGCAGGAGAAGGCGATGAGAATTTGCTCTCAATTGCTTCTAGTTTTTTCGTGAGTGCAGCCATTTCGGCCTTCATTGCAATCGACATATCAAGTTGATGTATGCCTGCCCTAGACTGACCTAATGAAGTAGATGAAGTGGTCTTAGTGCTTTCCCACTGAAGTGTTTGTTCAGCAAGATCGTCAAGAAATTGCCAAGCTTCCTCGCTTTATTTTGTAAGAAATTGACCTTGACAAATGGTTTCCAACAACTACTTAGTTGATGGGTTCAGTCCTTCGTATAAAGTTTGGCAAAGTTGCCAATTTTCGATACCGTGGTGAGGGCACTGAACAAGAAGGTCCTTAAATCTTTCAAAACACTTCCAAAAAGGTTCGGTAGGAAGCTGGAAAAATTGAATAATTTCATTGCGAATTCTCGCGGTCTTGTGGTGTGGGTAAAACTGTTTTAGAAAAGCCTTAAATACTCTTCCCAATTTTTTATGGAGTGTGATGCTGTGCTATATAATCACTTTTCAGCTAGGTCACATAAAGTGAATGGAATGACACGTAGCCTTATAGCATCGTCAGAAAGTTGGGTGGTCTTCATCATTCCGCAAACATTCTGGAATTTGTTAATGAAGATGTAGGCATCTTCGGATTCCAGCCTGTGAAATTTAGGCAACATATTGATGAAGTGGGGTTTAATTTCAAAGTTATCCCCATTAGCCGGTGGAAGTGAAAGACAAGTAGGAAGTGCTGTGCGGATGGGATAGAAAAGATCCTGGAGCGCGATTCGTTGGGGCGCTTCGACAGGAGGGTGTGGTGGATTATTCACACCCAGTTGAGGTGGAATCAGTCCCACAGGTAAGGGGTTGTTAGGATTGAATCCCAACATCTCCTTAGAAGATGATGAGTTTGAAGATGAAGGTAAAGAAGTGGAGGGAATTTCGACTTCGGAGTCGAAAGCGTCGTCAGTAGGCACTAACGAGACACGGACAAAATGGGCGCTAGTGTCCCTAGTCCAACTGGACATACACTAATGAGGTGTAGTGTAGTCAAAAAATAAAAACAGAAGGTGGGGGTAAGAAAACATTAATGAAAGAATGTGGGGTGCAATGGATTTCTAGCGAAAAAATGGCAAGCTTTTGTAAAAAATTTTGTTTTGTGGTTTTTTTTAATTAGGAGTTTTTGCAAAAGATTTTTTATAAGGAGCTTAGACACACTTTCAAGCAATCACAATATGCACAATCAAGCCTAGAATTAGGGTCTCCTAAGTCAACTAGACTGCTCCTAACTGTTCCAAAGGGCAAGTTGTGAGATCCTCGAATCGCCTCTTCACCGCCAATTGTGGACAGGTAAGCACAAGTAAAGAAATGAGGGATCCGCTCACGAATCACCTTGAGACGGGCCTTTTAAAATTACCTTTCCAACTTATCTAGCCTAGGCACCACAAAGTCAGGTTTAGATAAACGACCGATGCATACAACCTTTCCTTTGTCTGAGTCTAATATTTTTTAATTAACTCGAAAGTTGATGCAAATGCTTTTTCTGATTTTTGGGGTCCTAGGAAGGGTAATGAAATCCCCACCCAATCTGGATTGGGGTTATAGCCCCTTAAAAGTCCGTTTAAAAAATGCAAAGCAGTAAACACATAAAAAAATCCAAAACACTTGCCAATTTTTTTTGTTCTTTTATTTGCGGCGCAAAGAATTCTGCACAAAATCAAGTTATTGGAGAAGGGGGAGAAGTTTTGCGCAAAGAACCCTGCAGGAAAACTTTTCAGAGGAGCACAGAGGGTTACAGAGGAGGTAAGGAATACTTACAGAAAAACTGGATTGCTGACGTCGGCAAAAGGCCGCAGATCCGGCGCTAAATGTTTCCTAAGACCGCGGTTCCGCGGTGTGTTGGTTGCTTCAGATCTCCAAAATCTTTCTGTTTGTTGTTTTTATTCTCCCCTGTCTGTTCAGATCTTCTGTTTCTGGATTTGTTCACTGAGCATGCTCCAGATCTGAATCAGTCCGTCTTTCCGTTCCTGCACAATTAGCACAAAAACCCTTCAAAAAATAACAAGATGGTTTTTTTTTATATATTTTTCAGGTTTTTATGATTTTTTAATTTTTTAATTAAACCGAAATTACAAAAGAAAATAACTACCGCTATCCCCGGCAACGACGCCATTTGATTGATCGAGATTTTAGTTATGTGCGTTTTTGAATCAAAGAATAGAATACCGCAATCAAGATGGTGTCGCTTCGTAGCTAGCCGGTTGAGTACGGGTCGGTCTACAGGGAAAACGTGTATTTTCTAGTTGTACTAACGATTCAATTCCTATTTGTGGTAGGTTTTGATTTTCTATAAAAACTGAGGTTGAATTTGATTTGGAATCAAACCTTGCTAGGGTTAGGATTAGGTTAGTTTGGAAAGTCAATTCTACTCACCGCTTTCTTTGCCCTAATTAAGAACTTAGGTGTTAAGGTAATAGTTAACAAATGGGATTAGCACGATTGGGAAGAAACTATGTTTCTTCGCTTTGGTCCTTGTCCGTCCTTTCTTAACTCTTAGCCTAACCTCTATGGAAATCAAACACAACCAGTCTAACTAGGGAATCACCGCTATCTCGTGGGATAGGGTACCGTAGTGAGCGGTGTGTGTTTAATTTGCATAGATCCCTATTTTAAAGAATTGAACGGGCAAGAAAGGAGTGAGAGATTTTCATCTCTCAAACATTCCCCAAACCTAACCCTAACAAGTGAGGAACTACTCACTCATTAGGGAATTAACAAAGGAATTCATTCTTTTTTATTTTCTTTTAATAGCCTGATTAACTTGCAGAAAATAACTACGGCAGATAAAAATTACAGAGAAATAAAATTGCAGATAAGAGATTCAAGATAAAAAAAAAAATTACTTTTTATTGATGCACTCTTTGACAATTACAGTGAATGAAAATTTAAAAATCTAGAAATTAAAAGAGACATGCTCCAAAAAAGAGCTGTAGGCTTCCTATTTATAGATAGGAGAAACCCTAGCGTTTACATCTGATCCATATCTAAAATTACAAAACTACCCAAAGAAAACCGGGTCAATGCACCGACTCCCACCGACACGCACCGACACACCGACACGTGTTCTATATGGCCGCGGAACCGCGGCCATAAGCCTTGTTTGGCCATGGTTCCGTGGCCGTCTTGAAGGTTCTCTGGCTCTTTTTCTCTGGGTTGCTTCATGTTGCTGTTTTCTTCTGTTTTCTTTACTTAGTTTCTCAGAATATCTTCTATTTTCTTCCAGATTTCCACAGTGCAGAATATTGTAGACTTTTACCGTTTACTTCGTGTTGAAGTCTTGAATCTTGTGCTGCCTTTGTACCTCGTGCAATCGAACTATTTGCTGATCTTCGTTTGTTCCTCAAACTGGTAGGCGGTATCTTGCAGATTCATCTATTTGTTGGTCGTAGTCTCACATTTGTAGCATTTTTTTACCATTTTCACTGTATTGTTCCGAGAACCTGTTACCTACAACTATTTAGCAGACAAGAATCAAAAGCACCTATTTATTTGCAATATGATTAAGAATGTGGAATATAATAATGCAAAATTCTGATATGAACAGCATGCATATGATTTGACTTATGCTTTCGGCATAGTTTTCATGCACTTTTAGTATTTTGATTTGCTTTTGTGCACGCCGATGCATAGGATGGTGAGATTTTATACCACGGTATACCTGATTGGGATTTTGATTGAAATGTGTGGTATACCGTCGATTTCGATTGTGATATTCGATATTCATTTCCGTGCATATTGTGCACTTGATTTGGATTTTGCGCATACTTAAGGCGCTTGATGTGATTTTGGTGCACACCTGATGCACTAAATCGGGATTCTTCGTGTATAGCAGATGCACATGATGCTGCTGTCAGGCACACCCGTTGCCATTGACAGGTGTTTTCGTGCACACCCGTTGCACTTAGATTTTGTTTTTGTATACGTGTTTGGCATATTCATGGGTTTCGATTTCCGTGCGCACCAGACACACGTGGCATTCATATATATTTGGGATTGATTTCTTTTGGAGCAGTATATTTTATGATACTTGCTATTTGGTTTAGTACCGAGTAGGACTAGTCAGAGGACAGTACCTGAGTATATTTTTGCATGCATTGATAGTTATCGAAGGGATTTCCAAAGAGGAGCTATAGTCTCAGTATTTACTTACATGTCCGTGATAACACGAAACTTTTTACAAGGGAAACCCTTCTAAATTGTTCTCAAAACGGCGGGACGTGTATGTTAAACAAAGATATATATATATATATATATATATATAGTTATTTTCTCACAATGGACGTCCGCCACTGTGCATTGATACACACACCGCACAGCGATTTGAAAAAAAAGGTTTGGCATGCATTGCTTCTAAATGTTTTAATGATGTTTACATGTATAGTTCAATGTATATCATGTTGGTTTTCGTATTGGATCTAGACATTGTGTCTTCACCACAACTCCGATGATTGCGGGATGCTTGACGGAGTTTTGATTTTGGTTTATATATTTGTTTTTCACGTTCATGCATTGCGCTACGATATGTTTTATATATTTATGATTTCGGAGCCCCGACGACTTGATGGTTTTGCTGAAATGTTTTAGTATTTGGGAGAGTTTTAATTTAAATTCGGGGACCGGATTTCTTTAAGGGGGAAGATTGTAACGTTTTGAAAATCATTTAGATGAAATTTCCGATTTTCGGTAAAATAACGGGTGTTTTCCGTAAAAAATCAAGATATAATTATCTTTCATCATAAAATTAAATATACATATTCCAGCTATGTAATTGATAGTATTTGGTGTTTATTGAGCCACTAGTAAAATTTCTAGTTTACAGAAAATTTTTCCGAAATTAATTATTTTAATATTATTTTAAGCCGTCACTAATACATTTAATTAGGGATAATTACATATTGGAATGGGTTGATACAAATTTTGTACATCATGACACTTTAAACTAACATGTAAAATATTATTTCTGAAATGAAAAGAAGTTGTTTGTAACATTTCAAAAAAATAAAATATTATTTTGGGGAATTTTTATAATTTAATAATAAAATATTGAATATTTTAAATAAGGCGGTATAATTAAATACCGATAAATTGGGAAAATTTTTGAAAATTATAGAAATTAATAAAAGAGGGTGTTTTATGTGAATTATACAAATTTTAAGTTTTTATGATTAGTTTGACACTAATTTAGTGCTAATCGCTAATCACGCTTTAAGCGTACTTTATGCAAAACGTTGTATCGTATCATTTTTACACTTGATACATTTTTTGCATGGCTTTTATTTTGGGTTTACTATTTAGGAGAGAAGGAAAATGGATTAGAAAGAAAAGAAATTTAATAAAGAATGGAATAGTGTGAGATATGGGTGAGAGAAAGAAAGAGAGTGTGAGAGGTCAACTTTGTCTTGAGCCATCCGCCATCATTTTCCTTCACTCATTCCCTCTCCCCTCCTCTTGTTGCTGCTGCTGTTGCTGCCTCCCCATCCTCTTCCATCTTCAAGCCACAAAACTCCATGAAAATCAACTCAAAACCCAAATCCCATTTCACAAAAAAGATACACAAGCTCAAGGGAAGCACATTGGACCAAGAAATCAAGGATTTTGGCCACTTGGGGCAACTCAAGAATTTTCTTGAGTTGCCAAATAGGGTAATTTTTGAACCTTTAGCTTAGTATTTGCATTACTTTTACCCCCATGTTATGATAGAACCGATATCGTGTGATTTTGTGGATTCTGTGAGGGTTAAATGAAATCTGCTATCACCCCGAGACTCTGAAAATTATTTTGCAAGGGCAGTGATACATGCAGGCAATTAGGAAGCTACCACCAAAACCCTAGCCTCTAATTCCCCAAACTGGCCGCAGATTTAATCCAATTGGCTGCAAATTGCGGCCTGGGTCCCACCATTTTGGCTCGTGTTGGTTCCGAAGCTTTATTTCATGTACACTAGACCCTTGGTATATGCAAAATTGTCTAATTTGACCTAGGGTGAAATCTGGGACCCTTTTCTATAGTTGTTGTTTTGATTCGTGTTTTCGTATTGCGTATTTTAAATTCTGGATTTGTATAATTGTGTTTTACCTCGATTACTTAGCATTTATACGACAATATCGAGGATTGTTTGATGGTTTTGAAAGCGTAGTACATAGGTTCTAACCTATTGGCCTTAGCGCGTCGTTTGGTTTTCTCGATGTGATTTTAAGATGCTTTTGCGATTGTGTTACCTTGTAGGTACCTTCTCGAGGGCTTCATACGAGGAAGAAGATGAAGGAGACATCGACACCGACACAGAGGATGCAAGGTGAGTAGATTATATCTACGGGGGAAGTCGGGTGGATGGCGTATAACACCCCCGCAGTTCGAGGTTTAGTATACTATATATCTACAGGAGAAGTCGGGTGGATGGCGTATAGCACCCCTACAGTTCGAGGTTTAGTATAGTATATATATACTATATATAGGTTTGATAGCATTAGGTGCGATATGGATAATTGAGAGGAGATTAGGTGTACTATGGTTAGATTAGGGTGTAGTCGTAAACTAGTATAGTTCCTAGTTGCGAACCCTAGAATAAGTTTACACCCGCACGCACACACATGCTTATTTGTTATACTTATACCTGGATGATAAGGATAGTGGTTGATATTTGGAGATGAGTCGATGAGATTGGGCATAGTGCCATGAGATCGGTGATATAATGTGATTCGTATTTGGGATACGACATGAGATTTTAGCGGGCCTTTGGACGTGTGTTTACGCACGCATTTATATAGATGGTATCAGTTGTACTAGACTTAGATCAGTACCCCAGATCATGAGATATGATGATAAGGATACCAGATAATTGATGAGATGGATGTGACATTGATCCGTACCTAAATTTGGGATGCCGTATGATGACTTGACGTACGAGCTTTATATTGATGATAGATCCACACTCATGACTCGAGAATGTCATATGATATTGTACCGTACGCGGTACCTTTGAGGCGGGATCACCGACTATATATTTATATCGACTAAGATTTAGGTGGTTTACATACCCCTCCCAATTGACTTGTTAGTTAGAGCTGTAGTCTTCCTAGTAGATGTTAGGCTAGGCCGATGTCATACCTATTTCAAAACTAACGAATCGGGAGTAGTTAAAGACAGGCAAGGGATTCTACGGATATTTTCAAAAGATGCATCTTTTCTTAAAAACACCGTAGCCCTTATTTTCCTAAAAACCCCGATTCGTCTTCTTTAAAATGGCAAAACAGTATGACATGGATATGCATTGATGTAGCTTCTACACTGTTGTGTTTATTATTCATTTGCCGCATATTGTACACTCATACTTGTGCACATACCTATTGTACATTCATATTCGTGTACTTACCTATTGTACACTCATACTTGTGCACATACCTATTGTACATTCATACCCGTGTACTTACATATTGTACACTCATACTTGTACACATACTCATTTGCACATACATAGATGATTCTGGCTTGATTAGTGATTTGGGAACCACAAGATACTCTTTAAAATTGATTCATTTTAAAAGAGCGGTTTCCCTCAATATGTGCATATTACTATTCCATGTTGCATGATATACTGATATACTTACATTCTTTTACATGTCGCATACATCATGCTTTTTGATTATACGCATTGAGATATGTTGTTTCCATTATATTTCTGGATTTGGGAACCGTGGGTAATTCAAAAGAGAATATGTAATTGTTTTTAAAACCCGGTTACCCTTGATATGATAGTTCAGTGCATCCACCATGTGTTTTCTCGGTTCTGAGAGCGACATGTGAAACCCGATTCGAGGAGGCGGATGAGGCCGATTGCGGGTACATGGTGGACCCGGTATGGTATCCCGGAATGAGAACGGATTGCTGTGTGGTAGACGGTGAGCCTGGCAGAGGGACTACTACCTACTAGTGATTATTTGGGCTCTGCGGATATCCGGAGAATACCAACCGTAGTCGAGAGATGATATGGGCCGATCCGGACTGACGGAGCCCGATATATGAGGATTTACGTGCCGATGCTGAGCACAGTTTTCATGATGTTTTCGAGTGTCGATGTTGGACACTCCGGTTCCATGATTTTGATGTGTCGCGAGGGACATATGTTGATTATATCCTCATACCTCTTTGCATATGCTTTATGATATTTATATGCATTATGTTTATTATCATTGGGTGACACGTGGATGATTTCTACATACATATAGTGGACATTGATGATATTGATCACACAGTTGGATGATATCCACATATTCATAGACTTCATGATATAGTCGACATTGACCATACCTCATATTTATGATATGTTATTACCTGAGGCACTGGCACGAGCGCTTGGCACTACACTCATGTATAGATGTTACATTGCCACCTTATCAAGCTTCAGACTTATTCATTTGAGGTTTTTATATATATCTGATCGTATTGACCTAGGATTGTGTCATATATACGATTTCTGCCCTGTGATGTTTTCTATTCACGAATTGGCAACTCACCCCGTTGTGCCACAGTTCTTGCAGGTTTTGCCGTACAGGTTTCATTGCGGCACTTCTGGCACACTGCTTCCTTTCTGGGTGATTGCATTGTAGGTGGATTCACTCGCATCGTTACCACCCTTGTATTTATTTTATCAGTTGTATATAGTAATTCCATCAACCAAAACTTGTATATTGTTTCAGACTTAGAAAACCTGTTATGTATTATTTCGACCTTAGAGTCGCGCGTTGTAGTATTATGGTTTTCATGCTGATTTTGAGTTTCCTTTTTGAGTTTTGATCCTCGCCCTTCGGCGTTGTATATTATACTGCTTGCGTAGTTGTGACCGTCGATTGACGAAGAGCTAGCTCTCACTTGGGGATGCCTTTTATCAGTGTACATATATTATTCATGTTGTACCCCTTTTGGGGCCAGTATTTACAAAGGAAACTCTGCCGAAATTTTCAGGAAAAGACTATAGATTTCAAAAATGCATATTCGGCTTACTCATTTAAAAACATTGTTTTTAAAAACATGTTTTCCATACTTCTTAAAAACCAGTTTTCTTTATTTACTCCTTTAAATGGTTTTAGATTTCTGGTCTTTTGGCTTACTTGAATTGGATGGAGTCCTATAGACTGCATATGATTCAAGTTCCAGTCACGTACTATTTCGGATCATGACATTGTTAAGATGGTTTTAGAAAATATACAATATAACGGCTTAAATGGGAAAAATAAACTAAATAGAAATGAAATTGGGCTTATTAACTTGTAGTTTTGGGTTGTTTTTTATTTAGAAAAGTTTTCCACACACCCACACCCCTCCCCACCCATGTGCCGACCGAGCCTAATGGGCAACCCCAATTCCCTTCCGCCCCCCCCCCAATTGCTTTCCCACTTCAAGTAAAAATGAAAAGGAAACAAATATATTAAAAGAAAACTAATAAAGAATGAGGTATGGCTTTTGTTGACTTGGGGTTTTTTTCTTGACTTGGCCATAATTCCCTCACCACACTCTCTCTTCCTTCCCTCATTTTTCTGGCCGAAAATGGCAGCCCCATCTCCCCCATTTTCCCATCTCATTCCACCTCAAAAACCCTCACAAAATCCTTCAAAAATCAAGATAAAAACCTCACAAAATCAAAGCCCTACCCATTTTTCCTTAGCCCATATAGCATGGATCTTGGTGCAATGATTGCAATTTGGAGGTCAAGTTCCATGGTTGATCTCATGTTGTGGAGGTATAACTCTAACCCTTTGCTTAATTTGATGTTAAATACTTAAATCATACTTAATTAGGTATTTAATTATGGTTTAATTTCATGGAAAATTATCAAGAGAAGGGTTTTGAATTGGAGCTTGGGTTTGATTACTTGATGTTGGTTGTGATGTGTTGCTTTACATCTTGAGAATGCTAAAACCTAACCAATTTGCTAAATTTCTAATGGTTACAACTAAATTGCTTAAATTGCAAACTAGGTTTTTAGAATTTATGGAAATGAGTGAATTTAAAATATAATTGACATTGGTATAACTTAATTAAGATGTTTAATGAACATTATAGCCACTAAAATTGTTAAAATATTTATATTGGTTAAACATCAAGTTTTGAACAAAAGGGTAACTTGTGCTAACTAGGTTTTGGTTTAATGTAATTAAGCGAGATTAAAAATCTAGTAAATGTTTATGAGGCCTATTTAAGCTAATTAGTGAATATTGTGACCACTAGTTTTACTAAAACATCAAGATGTTTTATTAAAGCGGTTAATTTTGCTTACTAGGTTTTGGAGAAAAAAAAGCTTTTAAAGCGAATTTGAAGTTTTGATGATTTGAACCCTATTTCATATATACTTATTGTGTTGTGAAACCAAGAATGGTGTGTTTAAGTTTTTCTCGATCACTCGGTGTTTGTACGCCGATGTCGAGGGTTTTTGGGTTGATTTGAGAGAGCAAACCATAGGTTTTGACCTATGTGGGATTCGTGTGTCTATTGGTCATGAGTCGGATTTTAATGCGATACGATGTGTTATGATACGTAGGTACCCTCACGAGGTCTTCGAGACGACAAGCAAGCGCGTGGCGAAATTGGCATCGGCAAGCGAAGATCGAGGTGAGTAGATTATATCAACAAGGAAAGTCGGGTGGATGGCGTATAGCACCCACGCAGTCCGTAGTATAGTTTATGATATATATGTTTATATAAGTGTTTTATGATACGAGGATGATTATCAAGATATAATTTTGTGTTTATGGTTTAGTTTAGGATAGTTAGAAGTAGCTTAGTTTAGCTTCTTAATCGCGAACCCTAGAATAGATTTTTACCCACACGTACACACACATGCATACGTTAATTTTACTTGTGCGTATATGGGGATATGTATATATATATATACATATATATATATATGTATGTATGTATGTATGTATGCATATACATGGATTTGGAGGATAAGTACTTAGGATTGGAGATGAGTCGATGAGATTGGGCTTGGGGCCATGAGATCGGTGATATGATATGGTTCGTATTTGAGATACGACATGATAATTTTAGCGGGTTCTTTAGGCGTGGTGTTCTCATACACACGCATGCATTACATAGATGGTATCAGTATTGTACTAGACTGTAGGTCAGTACCCCTAATTCAAGATGTGATGATAAGGATACCAGATAAATGATGAGATTGTTGTGATAGTTGACCTATACCCAGATAGGAATGCCATACGATGGATTTACCGTACGAGCTATATATTGACGATAGATCCGTACTCTTGACTTGAGGATGTCATATGATATGTTGTATCGTACGTGGTATTATTGAGGTAGGATCACCGACTATATATATATATATATGTATGTATGTATGTATATATATCGACTCAGATTTAGGTGGTTTCCAAACCCCTTTCGATTGGTTGTTAATTAGACCTGTAGTTTACCAAGTAGATATTAGACTGGACCCGAGTCATACCTATTTCCAAAACTAACGAATCGTGAAGATTTTAAAGACATGTCAAGGGATACTACGGATATTTCAAAAGACGTACCTTTTCTTAAAAACACCGTAGCCTTATTTTCAAAACACCACGATTCGTACTATTTCCAACGGCAAAATAGTATAACACAGGTGTTGCGATGTAGATTCCTTATTGTTACGTTACCATTCATGTTCCGCATATTATTGTTGCAATTACTATTCATTGCCATTTATCATGTTGTTATCGTCTCATTGCATGTTTATTGTGTACTTAGTGATTATGAACCATGCTGTAAGTGTTAGTTATATGTATGCCCTAGAGGCCATTACTGTACATTAGATGTATATTGTAGTGGATGCTGGGACGTATATAGGAAGGACTTTCTTGCTCGACATGATAGTATGCTATCTGGTTACACTTTACCTTAACGTGTATACTGATTGTCTCTCTGTTACATGTTGGTAAAGCCCTTAGGATGTGTACTTGACTACCTGGACTATGATGCGGATCATACAAGTGGGGACATGGTAGTCCATAAGTACATCCTTCAAAGTCCCTAGTCGTGGGTGTATCGAGATGGGGCATCGATATACCAGAGTAGACTAGCGTGTACCTTCTCGACCCATACAGATGGGCGATGGATGATCCCATATCCATTGGTGTTTGACATCGGAGATGATATACGGGTGCTCAGTAGAGACTGGGTACACTGGACGGACTCGCCGAGAACTCCCAGATGGTATTATACCTGACGTCAGATGGCAGTTCTCTGGTGACACTGGTACAGAGTAGTCTGTTGACCCGAGATCGTCATAGAGTCTTGTGTGGTTCCCACTGTGCTTTGATTTCCATCTTACCACGTCCAAGAGGGCGTGCAAAACGGTGGTTTTTAGGTATAGTCCCGAATCACATGGAGGCAATGAGCGATAGGAGGGGATTCGTCTCTCCCGGTATAGGGAGTAGATGTTGCGCTGTGTTCGATTGGCTATAACAGGAAATCTCTGGCCAGGGTTGCTGAGATTTACTGGTAAGTGTTACCAGTAGTTTCTCGAGTTGTTATAGACCTCATATCGACACGACTTATCGAGCTATTAGGGTCTGACGTTTACCACCCCTAGGCGAGATATGCGACATATCAGACGACGAGACCGGACTGTACGGTAGTGTTACTGGTTGGATTCACTGGAGTGTGAGCGGGCTTGCTCGTCGATCTTCTGATCGCTCAATACCCGGGTGGCCGTTACGTTTAGCAGACCGCTTGCGGCTTGTGGGTAATTGATATGATCATCACCTGCTGCCGGCGTATTGACGAGTCTTTAGAGTCCTACACAGAGGTTTCCTGGCTCAAGCGAAACGAAATAGGAGCGCATATGAGATATGTGCGGGACCGAGAATGATACCAGTATGTGATACTGTATTCGATTCTCGCGATATGTGACGTTGATCGGTTATATGTGATATAGCCGGGTTATCGGATCAAGTGTTGATTCGATAAGTTGTTACTGTTGATATTAGTCAGTTATATGCGATATGACCGAGTCGTTAAATCAAGTGTTGATTTAATGCATAATTATATATTTGATATATTACTTTGCATTAACTAGTATCGGTTCACTTTAAATGGATTTTCTCACTCGGTTGTGCGCATTGCATATGCGATATGATTTTGTGCACTTGCTTGTATCATGTTTGATGATACATGCCTTTTGGTTAAGTGTAAAGAATTAAACCTTGGTTAATGAAATGGTTAGGGTTTACTTTTTCCTTATTCATTTTATTCATTTATTTATTCTTTTGGAAAAAGAAAAGCAAATGAGAAAATGGTGGCATGTTTTGTTTTATTCATGAAGCTTCATGAAGACTTTGACCATGTGACCATTTTGTCTCATGCTTAACCCTAACCATTCCATTCAACCATGATTAACTCTCTACACATTACCATGGTTCAATTATGATAAGTATTCCTTTTTACTTTTCATTAAAAAGATATTCTTATCATAACATTATTCTTCTTCTTCTTCATTTCTTCAAGTGAAGAAAGCTTGCCTCCATTAATGGCAAGTGATGAAAATGAATGAGAAATCCAAAACTAAAGTCTACCCACTTCCTATTTCTTCATCCTCTACCTCTTGCCAAGTAGTAGAGTGTGTTTCCTTCACAAGTTTTCATGGCTTGGTGAAGGTGGAGATTGATCTAGCGATGCCTCGACGTAGATCATCTTCGGCATGGACATCGACGACCTAGCTCGCAATTTCTCCGACGAAGCCGACGCTAGAGCCCGGGAATTCATTTGGACAGCGAGGGGACTTCGTTGCGGAGCTATGGAGGTGGAGCACCGGATCTACAAAGGTTGTATTTCCGTTCCCTTTATGTTAAGATGTTAACTAGATTTCATTTTCGCCTAAACTTCTAGCCGACGATCCGTAATCGGGTCTCTCGGCACCTAGATTTTTTGAAATTGTCATGGTTGATGCCTTGTGAGACCTCATTAGGGTGCCTAGGAACCTTACAGTGGTATCAGAGACTAGCTAGAGCCTTAGACGAAGTCTAGACGCAGTTTGAAGTCTGATCGATTGAAAATTCGAACCCAAAATAACTCTCTGGACTTTTTCTAAAAACTGGGATTTTTCAAGATTAAAAATTCGTAAAAAATGCAGCATGGAATTCTAAGAATTACGGCGCAAAAATTTATTCATGAACAGTATAAACGGCGGCGGAACCGCGGCAGAAGCCTTGCTTCTGCGGCGGTTCCGCGGCAACATGGTGACGTCATCCTCCCCTTTCTGCACAGTAATTCATGTTTTCAGATGCTGATTTTTCTGTGAATTTTTAATATTTATTCAAGAGTTGAATTTTCTGGGGTTTTTTTTGCTAGTTATATGTATGCCCTAGAGGCCATTACTGTACATTAGATGTATATTGTAGTGGATGCTGGGACATATATAGGGAGGACTTTCTTGCTCGACATGATAGTATGCTATCTTGTTGCTCTTTACCTTAACGTGTACACTGATTGTCTCTCTGTTACATGTTGGTAAAGCCCTTAGGATGTGTACTTGACTACCTGTACTATGATGCGGACCATACTAGTGGGGACATGGTAGTCCATAAGTACATCCTTCAAAGTCCCTAGTCGTGGGTGTATCGAGACGGGGCATCGATATACCAGAGTAGACTAGCATGTACCTTCTCGACCCATACAGATGAGCGATGGATGATCCCATATCCATTGGTGTTTGACATCAGAGATGATATACGGGTGCTCAGTAGAGACTGGGTACACTGGACGGACTCGTCGAGAACTCCCAGATGGTATTATACCTCACGTCAGATGGCAGTTCTCTGGTGACACTGGTACAGAGTAGTCTGTTGACCCGAGATCGTCATAGAGTCTTGTGTGGTTCCCACTGTGCTTTGATTTCTATCTTACCACGTCCAAGAGGGCATGCAAAAAGGTGGTTTTTGGGTACAGTCCCGAGTCACATGGAGGCAATGAGCGATAGGAGGGGATTCGTCTCTCCCGGTATAGGGAGTTGATGTTGCGCCGTGTTCAATTGGCTATAACAGGAAATCCCTGGCCAGGGTTGCTGAGATTTACTGGTAAGTGTTACCAGTAGTTTCTCGAATTGTTATAGACCTTATATCGACACGACTTATCAAGCTATTGGGGTCTGACGTTTACCACCTCTAGGCGAGATATGCGACATATCAGACGATCAGACCGGACTGTACGGTAGTGTTACTGGTTGGATTCACAGGAGTGTGAGCGGGCTTGCTCGTCGATCTTCTGATCGCTCAATACCCGGGTGGCCGTTACGTTTAGCAGACCGCTTGCAGCTTGTGGGTGCTTGATATGATCATCATCTGCTGCCGGCGTATTGACGAGTCTTTAGAGTCCTACACAGAGGTTTCCTGGCTCAAGCGAAACGAAATAGGAGCGCATATGAGATATGTGCGGGACCGAGAATAATGCGTGTATGTGATACCGTATTTCATTCTCGCGATCAATGTGTCGAATGGTTGTATGCGATATAACCTAGTTATCGATTCAAGCGTTGATTCGATAAGCCGATACATTGGATACTAGTCGGTTATATGCGATATGACCGGATCGTTAAATCAAGTGTTGATTTAATGATTTAATGTATAATTATATATTTGATATATTACTTTGCATTAACTAGTATTGGTTCACTTTAGATGGATATTCTCACTCGGATGTGCGCATTATATATGTGATATGATTTTGTGCACATGCTTGTATCATGTTTGATGGTGCACGTAAAATTGGTTAAGTATAAAGAATTAAACCTTGGTTAATGAAATGGTTAGGGTTTATTATTTGCCTATTCATTTTATTCATTTATTTATTCTTTTGGAAAAAGGAAAGGAAATGATAAAATGATGGCATTCTTTGTTCATTCATGAAGCTTCATGATTGCTTTGACTTGTTGACCATTTTGTTTTTAGCTTAACCCTAACCATTGCATCAAACCATGATTAGTTCTCTACACTTAACTATGGTCATGTTATGATAAGGATTGATTTATCTTTTCTTTTCTAATTAATCGTATCATGATATCTTCTTCTTCTTCTTCATCTTCTTAAAAGAAGAAGCAAGACTCAATCAATGGTGATTGATGAATTAGAGTGAGAAATCCAAAACTAAAGTCTACCCACTTCCTATTTCTTCATCCTCTACCTCTTGCTAAGTAATAGAGTGTGTTTCCTTCACAAGTATTCATAGCTTGGTGTAGGTGGAGCTCGATCTAGTGATGCTTCGACGTAGATCATCTTCGGCACGTCGTCGACGACCTAGCCCGTCCATTCTCCGATGAAGCCGACGCTAGAGCCCGGATTTTGATTTGGACAGCGGAGAGGACCTCATCACGGAGCCGTGGAGGTGGAGGAACGGATCTACAAAGGTTGTATTTCCGTTTACTTGTAGTTAAGTGTTAACTAGATTATTTTTTTCGCCTAGTTTTCTAGCCGACGGTCCGTAGTCGGGTTTCTCGGCACCGAGAATTTTTGAAATTGGCATGTTCGATGCCTTGTGAGACCTCATTAGGGTGCCTAGGAACCTTTCAGTGGTATCAGATCCTAGCTAGAGCCTTAGGCGAAGTCCCGACGGAATTTGAAATCCGATCGACCCGAAACCCAAACCCTTAACATGCTCTCTGGACATTTCTGTAAAATGTTGATTTTTTGGAATTAAAAATATGCAGAGAATTGTGCAGGAAATTCTAGGAAAAACTGGAGAAAACGACAACCTAATTCAACAGTACGGCCAAGGAACCGCGGCGTGGACCCCCCTTTTGCGGCGGTTCCGCGGCCGTCTGTGATGATTAGGATGTGTGTTTTCTTCAGTTGTTTCTGTTGGTGTTTCTTGTGTGTTATGGATGTTTTTAATATTTATTCCAGAGTTGTATTTTCTGGGTTGTATTGGGGACTCGGTGTATTCGATCGGACTGTCTAAATTTTGTCGGTGTGCTTTTCCGGGTATTTTTAGAATATGTTAAAAAGTTCGACCGGATATAAATACCCAATTTTTCCCCTGTCGGGAAATTTCCAAGTGTTGGATTTTTCCGTAGTTTAACGACGTTCTAAGTAGTGCAAGTAACGCGATGGACCCTCTAGAAGACAAAAAACCTTAACTCGATTATGTGACCGTCTTGAACTGCCCTTTGAACCTTCGGGTTTGGGGCAGTACGGCGTGCCACATGTGAGGCGTTGGCTTGACCCTTCTACGGCTGGACCGTTGGTACTGAGGCACGAACTGAATGTTGTTAGACTTATTTCATGTGTTGAGCTGTATCGGGAAAACTTGGGTGTTTGACTGTTCAATCGAAAAGTTTAACATTTTCTGTTTATCTTGAATGTGATACAATAATTGGAATTCACAAATAGTTATGAGATAACTGAATGAATGTTATAAACATAGCAGTTTAGTCTCACTTGATCGGTTGCCACGGAATTTTGATGTGATCAAAAGTCCGTCGCAATCACGTAGCGTACGCGGATACTCGCCGGGTAAACTTAATAGACAGCCTCACTCCATAGCCCCGACCAAGTGACTGTAGGAGAACCCCGTCGCCGAAAGCATCCGTTCGGGTGCTTGCGGCAGTGGTCTTCCGCCTTGGTGCACTTCGTCGACGGTATCGGGGGTGCGGCCGTCTACTTAAGTTTGCGACGAGCGTTCGATCAAAATGTCGGGAATCCTGTTGAATTGCCCGACTTGGTATTGAAAAGTGTTTTCGATAATGAGACTAAAATGTGGTGTTTATAATTGTTAGGCATGCGATGTCTAAGTAATTCATTTGGTCAGGCATGCGATGTCTGAGATGGTTGCGGATTCCAACTGTTGTAGTTTTACTCTTTCTTTTCTGTGACCGTAAGTGTAATATGTGATATCACCAGTTTCGTTGCTATATGTCAACGACAATTGGGATGCGCATATTTACTTACGTTGATGACATGTGATGTTATGTGTTGCTGGATATGTTATATTGGATCGTCGTGTTTGAATAGCCGGGGTTTTTATGTGAGATGAGTGCTTTTCATTTTCATTCATATAAAAACTTGTATGTAATATTTTTTTTTATTGGGGCACTTCCAGGTTGCGGAAGTTGTCACCGTTTGTATATTATTTACTTTTCTGCACTAGGATAGCCCAAGGAGGGGAGCACAAGTAACCGGGTTCTGGAGTCCAGTGGGAGACCAACTCGAGGAGTCGAGTGCGGGTCTCCTAACTCCAGAATTGGGAGGGTTGCTTGCCGCTCTCGTTGGGGTCTAGGGGAGTGGGTTTGGCTATTCATCACGACCGTGGAATCCGTGTTTTATACTGGCTCGTATTGAAAACACGGACGTCCTAGTATATCCAATATTTCATATGATTCTTCTGTTGCGATATCTGTGATGTGATCATGTGATGTTCTGTGATAGATACTTGTATATAGTATATATGATATATTATATAGACGTTACTTATGTTTTACACCCGCGCTAGCCCTGCCCCGCTCTGCCGTTAGTTACCTAACCTAACGGTGCACGAGGGGACATCGAGGCGAATGCGGATGGCATAAGTGTACGTCGTATTTATCTGTGATGTTTAGGTACTTAAATGATGGGACTTCATTAATGTGATTAATGAAATAAAAGAAACCTAAAGATGTTGTAGAATTTAATTTCAAAATAAAACAGGTAGCTACAGTTCTTGCTTTGCACAGCGGTATATATGATATATCCTGCACCTTATTCGATGAGGAAAGGACCGAGATCCCTTCACCGGGAGTGACTCCTTTAGCGATAACTGGCAGATGCTACACACTCGGTTTGTCTTTTGATTGCTTTTAAGAGTTTTTGCTTTGCACAGCGATATATATGATATATCCCGCACCTCATTCGACGAGGAAAGGACCGACGATCCCTTCACCGGGATTGACACCTTTAGCAAAACTAGAAAAGCCTCAAAAACACTCCATTTCAAAATTCATTCGATCCTACAACGATATCAAGTTCATTACGCAATAGGTTTTCAGAAAAACCTGTCATAGCCCTCCGTCATTTCAGATAAATCCTGTTTAGTATTCGTGCTGTGTTTGTTGACCTTGTCAAGGCGCAGTGTGCGGTAGCTAACCAGTATTTATCTGCTTATGCATATGATGCAGATTGGGTTAGGGTAGTCGTGCGGCCTTGTTGACCTTATCAAGGGTCGTGCGGGTGGGTTTGATTCAATCAAGAAATGAC
The DNA here is from genome assembly GCA_030015575.1 of Agapanthus africanus. Lineage (NCBI taxonomy): Eukaryota > Viridiplantae > Streptophyta > Magnoliopsida > Asparagales > Amaryllidaceae > Agapanthus > Agapanthus africanus. The sequence continues at coordinate 246,253,927 of CM057350.1, forward strand.
GGGTTGAACTTGACTTGCGGTCTATGGTTTGTTGACCTTGTCAAGGTCATAGATCGTTCGGGGCAAAATATTATCGGGAATTTCAAGTGTTGAAATTTGCAATGAGATTGCATACCTTCTATGAGATAGTTGGATCCCGATACCCGCTGCGAGTATGAGTTACTCCTGGGAGAGTTTTACACATTACAATTAGCCGATAAAGTAGGTGTCTAGAAAGGTGTTAACGAGGTTACGCCTCTGGGAAAACGAGGTTTACATTAATTAAGTTCGTGCGAAAGCACGGGGGACCTCCCTCAAAGTACCGACACTGGCCTGGCTGAAAGATTGGCGAACTTGTAGTATGTAATTAATCCCGGCTAGTCTTTCCTTTTAGGGTTTGAAGGAAGATTTGATAAAAAGCAGTGGGAACCATCCTGATTAGATAAAATAATAACCAATCTATTCTTGCAAGAGCGCACGCTGAGTGTTTTCTTCTCTCTCTCTCCAGGTAGCGACCATATCACGCCTTAATCAAGATAATAATACGGATTATTGACCGAACCCGCTTGTTATACTGAGCTGGGGAGCGTTGGTCCCGCTCCAACTTATAATTGTTGTAAGACAGAGCAGGAAATTGGGGATTACCAGAATTCCCGTGCCGCCCAAACGAAGAGAGTGCATGATGATGCATCATCTTCGGGTGTGTTCATTATACAGAACTGTTTCTCAGTATCCTCCGCATCCCTGGTATATGATACCGGATCAGGATACCAGATATGTAATCTGTTACATCGGGCTACAAAAGGGTAGAAAGACTGAGAACGGGTGATAAGTTTCATGAGACAGAAAATGGGGCAAGAGTTGCAGCCAAGTCTGTCGGTCACTGTCACCCTGTATTACCGATACATTGATTCTGAACGAATGTTATTAGATACCGAACCTGATATACAAAATCTTATCAGTCTCTTTATTAGTAAAGAAATGATAAAATTTTGTATAGTTGGATAATGTTTTGAACATTTCCTATATCAAAAGTTGATCGATTCAGGCACGTTATCTAAAAGCGTTGATGTTCTAAATCAAACTACAGTTCTTAGTATATGGAACACACAAAAAAAGGGGAAGAGTTCAGAAATGAACGAATTCTTCTTGAGGTATTGTAGACTAGGTCATATCAATGCGACCCGACTAGCTAGAGTTACATAAAGATGCATATTTAAATTAGTTTGAACTTACATCTTGTGAAACTCGCCAGTCATGTCACAAAGATAAGATGACCGTAGCTCCGTTTACTGGAAACAGAGAAAGAGTTACTGAACTCTTGGGATGATACATGTTGATGTATGTAGGTCCCCTGTCTACAGATACCAAGACTGGTTCTTTATACTTCATTACGTTCTCTGATGATCTTTCGAGTTTCTGACCTATGTTCCTATTGAAACACAAGTCCGAACCTTTTGAGATATTCACAGAATATAAGTTAGAAGTAGAGAACCAATACGGGTATAAGTATCATGACCTTTGATGTGATCAAGGAGGAGAATACTTGAGCATGGAATTCCTGGACTATTCTAAAGGAGAATGAGATTCTCTTTCAGCATTACTCCTCCGAATACACCATAGCACGATGGTATATTGGGGCGGAGCAATCACACCCTATATGACAAGGTGTGCTCTATGATGAGTACTACTGAGTTACCTTTTTCCTTAAGGGAGTTGTGCACTTAAGAAGCTGCATACCTATTGAATAGGGTTCAAATCAAATCAGCTGCCTACCGCTTCATATGTGATATGGTATGGGAAGAGCCCATGTCTTAAGCTAGTTAAGATTTGGGGCTGTCCGGCCTATGTCTAAAGGCAAAATCCAGACAAGCTTGAGGCAAGGTTTGTGATGTAGAACTGGAAATGTTCCAGCTATACAAACTACAGCAGATGATTTGGTAGAACCAAAGGATTCAGTAGATTCCAACGAACCTCAGCCTCTCCGCCGATCTAGTAGGGTTCCTCACCCGCCTGAGAGATACTTTTGTTTCTCTATGACAGTGGGAGCGAGGATTGCATCATGAGATGATGACCCAACTGGTTTCGAGCTGGCCATCAGGAGTGTGACTCTGTAAGAATGGCTGGATGCTTAGTAATCTGAGATGGAATCCATGTACACCAACAAAGTATGGACTTTGGTTGCTATATCTGAAGGGTTAAATCCCCATCAGGAGCAAGTATATCTTGAAAAGATTACTTGGTGTACATCGAAAAGTTAAGACTTTCAAAGCTAGACTTGTTAAAAGTTTGCATCATTGACCAGGCGTGGACAATGATGAAACCTTTTCCAGTACCTATGCTTAAGTCCATCCAGATCCTACTTGCCACGGCTACATACCATGACTACGATATCTGGTGGTTGGGTGTCATGACTGCTTTTCTAAATGATGTTTTAGAGGAGAATGTCTGTAAGTACACAGCCAGAGGGCTTCGTAAACAGTGGGAGCAGCGGATACATGTGCAAGATGTTTTATCTGATAAAGCAGGCATTGCGGAGTTGGAACGTCTGTTTTGATGTGTTAGTCAAAGAGTTTGACATCATCAAAATGGTAGATGAACCTTGTATAAACAAAAAGGTAGTAGGGAGTATGGTGACGATCCTCGTAGAGTACGTGGATGACATACTCTTGATAGTGAAGGAGTTTCTTATGCTACGCTCGATCAATCTCCGTTTATCACAAAGATTCTCCGTGTAGGATCAGAATGATACCTCCTAAATCCTGAGTTTTGGATCTATGAGATAGATTTAATTGGATGTTAGGATTCTCACTAGTTGTAGTGAGATAGTATCAATTGATCTTGGGGAGAATCACTGGAAGTGTTCCAGGGTGATAAAGACGACTGAGTGTCAGTCACAGGCATTGTCTATACCCTCAGTAAAGGGACGGTATGTTGGAAGAGTTCCAAGCTAGATACCGTGACATACTAGAAGATAAAGGCAGGATACATCGCTACTTAAGATGCTACCAAAGAGGCTGTTTGGGTGTATATTGGTTCATGAAATGAACTATGTTCCTCCCATTGTGTGACAATGGAGTTGTGGCTTATGCCAAAGAACGCAGGTCCCATCAGTGATCCAGACATATTCTAAGGCAGTATCACCTGATCACGGAGATGGTTGATCTCTAAGGGATCGAGGTTAGGAGAGTAGACTCAGAGGACAGCCCGGCGGATCCACTCACGAAGGCCTATTCCCAGAGAGAGACTTTTATGGGATGGTTGAGTATGAGATACTGCAACCACTGCTACAGATGGCCCTAGTGCAAGTGGGAGATTGTTAGTTATATGTATGCCCTAGAGGCCATTACTGTACATTAGATGTATATTGTAGTGGATGCTGGGACATATATAGGGAGGACTTTCTTGCTCGACATGATAGTATGCTATCTGGTTGCTCTTTACCTTAACGTGTACACTGATTGTCTCTCTGTTACATGTTGGTAAAGCCCTTAGGATGTGTACTTGACTACCTGGACTATGATGCGGATCATACTAGTGGGGACATGGTAGTCCATAAGTACATCCTTCAAAGTCCCTAGTCGTGGGTGTATCGAGACGGGGCATCGATATACCAGAGTAGACTAGCGTGTACCTTCTCGACCCATACAGATGGGCGATGGATGATCCCATATCCATTGGTGTTTGACATCAGAGATGATATACGGGTGCTCAGTAGAGACTGGGTACACTGGACGGACTCGCCGAGAACTCCCAGATGGTATTATACCTCACGTCAGATGGCAGTTCTCTGGTGACACTGGTACAGAGTAGTCTGTTGACCCGAGATCGTCATAGAGACTTGTGTGGTTCCCACCGTGCTTTGATTTCCATCTTACCACGTCCAAGAGGGCGTGCAAAACGGTGGTTTTTGGGTACAGTCCCGAGTCACATGGACGCAATGAGCGATAGGAGGGGATTCGTCTCTCCCGGTATAGGGAGTTGATGTTGCGCTGTGTTCGATTGGCTATAACAGGAAATCCCTGGCCAGGGTTGCTGAGATTTACTGGTAAGTGTTACCAGTAGTTTCTCGAATTGTTATAGACCTCATATCGACACGACTTATCAAGCTATTGGGGTCTGACGTTTACCACTCCTAGGCGAGATATGCGACATATCAGACGATCAGACCGGACTGTACGGTAGTGTTACTGGTTGGATTCACAGGAGTGCGAGCGGGCTTGCTCGTCGATCTTCTGATCGCTAAATACCCGGGTGGCCGTTACGTTTAGCAGACCGCTTGCGGCTTGTGGGTGCTTGATATGATCATCATCTGCTGCCGGCGTATTGACGAGTCTTTAGAGTCCTACACAGAGGTTTCCTGGCTCAAGCGAAACGAAATAGGAGCGCATATGAGATACGTGCGGGACCGAGAATAATGCGTGTATGTGATACCGTATTTCATTCTCGCGATCAATGTGTCGAATGGTTGTATGCGATATAACCTAGTTATCGATTCAAGCGTTGATTCGATAAGCCGATACATTGGATACTAGTCGGTTATATGCGATATGACCGGATCGTTAAATCAAGTGTTGATTTAATGATTTAATATATAATTATATATTTGATATATTACTTTGTATTAACTAGTATTGGTTCACTTTAGATGGATATTCTCACTCGGATGTGCGCATTATATATGTGATATGATTTTGTGCACATGCTTGTATCATGTTTGATGGTGCACGTAAAATTGGTTAAGTATAAAGAATTAAACCTTGGTTAATGAAATGGTTAGGGTTTATTATTTGCCTATTCATTTTATTCATTTATTTATTCTTTTGGAAAAAGGAAAGGAAATGATAAAATGATGGCATTCTTTGTTCATTCATGAAGCTTCATGATTGCTTTGACTTGTTGACCATTTTGTTTTTAGCTTAACCCTAACCATTGCATCAAACCATGATTAGTTCTCTACACTTAACTATGGTCATGTTATGATAAGGATTGATTTATCTTTTCTTTTCTAATTAATCTTATCATGATATCTTCTTCTTCTTCTTCTTCATCCTCTTAAAAGAAGAAGCAAGACTCCATCAATGGTGATTGATGAATTAGAGTGAGAAATCCAAAACTAAAGTCTACCCACTTCCTATTTCTTCATCCTCTACCTCTTGCCAAGTAGTAGAGTGTGTTTCCTTCACAAGTATTCATAGCTTGGTGAAGGTGGAGCTCGATCTAGTGATGCTTCGACGTAGATCATCTTCGGCACGTCGTCGACGACCTAGCCCGTCCATTCTCCGATGAAGCCGACGCTAGAGCCCGGATTTTGATTTGGACCGCGGAGAGGACCTCATCACGGAGCCGTGGAGGTGGAGGAACGGATCTACAAAGGTTGTATTTCCGTTTACTTGTAGTTAAGTGTTAACTAGATTATTTTTTTCGCCTAGTTTTCTAGCCGACGGTCCGTAGTCGGGTTTCTCGGCACCGAGAATTTTTGAAATTGGCATGTTTGATGCTTTGTGAGACCTCGTTAGGGTGCCTAGGAACCTTTCAGTTTTGGGGATTCGAATGTTCGATCGGATTATCAAATTTTGTCTGTGTGGATTTCCGGATAAATTTTAGAATATGTTAAAAAGTTCGACCGGATATAAATACCCAATTTTTCCCCTGTCGGGAAATTTCCAAGTGTTGGATTTTTCCGTAGTTTAACGACGTTCTAAGTAGTGCAAGTAACGGGATGGACCCTCTAGAAGACAACAAACCTTAACTCGATTATGTGACCGTCTTGAACTGCCCTTTGAACCTTCGGGTTTGTGGCAGTTTGGCGTGCCACATGTGAGGCGTTGGCTTGACCCTTCTACGGCTGGACCGTTGCTACTGAGGCACGAACAGAATGTTGTTAGACTTATTTCATGTGTTGATATGTATTGGGAAAACTTGGGTGTTCGAATGTTCAATCGGAAAGTTTAACATTTTCTGTTTATCCGGAATCTGATACAACAATTGGAATTCACAAAAGTTATGAGATAACTGAATGAATGTTATAAACATAGCAGTTTAGTCTCACTTGATCGGTTGCTACGGAATTTTTATGTGATCAAAAGTCCATCGCAATCACGTAGCGTACGCGGATACTCGCCGGGTAAACTTAATAGACAGCCTCACCCCATAGCCCCGACCAAGTGACTGTAGGAGAACCCCGTCGCCGAAAGCATCCGTTCGGGTGCTCGCGGCAGCGGTGTTCCGCCTTGGTGCACTTCGTCGACGGCGTCGGGGGTGCGGCCGCCTACTGAAGTTTGCGACGAGCATTCGATCAGGATGTCGGGAATCCTGTTGAATTGCCCGACTTGATATTGAAAAGTGTTTTCGATAATGAGACTAAAATGCGGGGTTTATAATTGTTAGGCATGCGATGTCTAAGTAATTCAATTGGTCAGACATGCGATGTCTGAGGTGGTTGCGGATTCCAACTGTTGTAGTTTTACACTTTCTTTTCTGTGACCGTAAGTGTAATATGTGATATCGCCGGTTTCGTTGCTATATGTCAACGACAATTGGGATGCGCATATTTACTTACGTTGATGACATGTGATGTTATGTGTTGCTGGATATGTTATATTGGATCGCCGTGTTTGAATAGCCAGGGGTTTTTATGTGAGATGCGTGTTTTTCATTTTCATTCATGTAAAAAACTTGTATGTAATATTCTTTTATTTGGGGCGCTTCCAGGTTGCGGAAGATGTCACCCGTTATTGTATATTATTTACTTTCTGCACTAGGATAGACCCATGGAGGAGGGCACAAGTAACCGGGTTCTGGAGTCCAGTGGGAGACCAACTCGAGGAGTCGAGTCCGGGTCTCCTAACTCTAGAATTGGTAGGGTTGCTTGCCGCTCTCGTAGGGGTCTAGGGGTGTGGGTTTGGCTATTCATCACGACCGTGGAATCCGTGTTTTATACTGGCTCGTATTGAAAACACGGACGTCCTAGTATATCCAATATTTCATATGTTTCTTCTGCTGCAATATCTCTGATGTGTTTCTGTGATGGATATAGTATATAGTATATATGATATATTATATAGACGTTACTTATGTTTTACACCCGCACTAGCCCTGCCCTGCTCTGTCGTTAGTTACCTAACTTAACGGTGCACGAGGGGACATCGAGGCGAATGCGGATGGCATAAGTGTACGTCATATCTATCTGTGATGTTTAGGTACATAAATGATGGGACTTCATTAATGAGATTAATGAAATAAAAGAAACCTAAGATGTTGTAGAATCGAATTTCAAAATTAAAACAGGTAGCTACAGTTCTTGCTTTGCACAGAGGTATATATGATATATCCTGCACCTTATTCGATAAGGAAAGGACCGAGATCCCTTCACCGGGAGTGACTCCTTTAGCAATAACTGGCCGATGCTACACACTCGGTTTGACTTTTGATTGCTTTTAACTGTTTTTGCTTTTCACAGTGATATATATGATATATCCCGCACCTCATTCGACGAGGAAAGGACCGACGATCCCTTCACCGGGAGTGACTCCTTTAGCAAAACTAGAAAAGCCTCAAAAGCACTCCATTTCAAAATCATTTGATTCTACAACGATATAAAGTTCATTACGCAAAAGGTTTTCTTAAAAACCTTTCGTAGCCCTCCGTCATTTCAGATAGGTAATAGTTAGTATTCGTGCTGCATTTGTTGACTCAGTCAAGGCGTAGTGTGCGGTAGCTGATTATTGCTTACCTGCAAAGCATATGATGCGATTGGATTAGGGTAGTCATGCGGCCTTGTTGACTCAGTCAAGGGTCGTGCGGGTGGGTTTAATTCAATCGAGAAATGACGGGTTGAACTTTACTTGCGGTCAATGGTTTGTTGACTCAGTCAAGGTCATAGATCGCATGGGGCAAAATATTATCGGGAATTTCAAGTGTTGAAATTTGCAATGAGATTGCATACCTTTTATGAGATAGTTGGATCCCGATACCCGCTGCGAGTAAGAGTTACTCCTGGGAGAGTTTTACACATTGCAATTAGCCGATCAAGTAGGTGTCTAGAAAGGTGTCAACGGGGTTACGCCTCTGGGAAAACGAGGTTTACATTAATTAGGTTCGTGCGAGAGCACGGGGGACCTCCCTCAAAGTACCGACACTGGCCTGGCTGAAAGATTGGCAAACTTGTAGTGTGTAATTAATCCCGGCTAGTCTTTCCTTTTAGGGTTTGAAGGAAGATTTGATAAAAAGCAGTGGGAGGCCATCTTGATTAGATAATATAATAACCAATCTATTCTTGCAAGAGCACACGCTGAGTGTTTTCTTCTCTCTCTCTCCAGGTAGCGACTATATCACGCCTTAATCAAGATAATAATACGGAATATTGACCGAACCCGCTTATTATACTGAGCTAGGGAACGTTTGTCTCGCTCCAACTTATAATTGTTATAAGACAGAGCAGGAAATTGGGGATTACCAGAATTCCCGTGCCGCCCAAACGAAGAGAGTGCATGCTGATGCATCATCTTCGGGTGTGTTCATTATACAGAACTGTTTCTCAGTATCCTCCGAATCCTGGGTATATGATACCGGATCAGGATCCCAGATATGTAATATGTTACATAGGGCTACAAAAGGGTAGAAAAACTGAGAACGGGTGATAAGTTTCATGAGGCAGAAAACGGGGCAAGTGTTGCAGCCAAGTCTGTTGGTCACTGTCACCCTGTATTATAATACATTGATTCTGAACGAATGTTGATACCGAACCTGATATACAAAATCATATCAGTCTCTTTATTAGTAAAGAAATGATAAAATTCTGTATTGTTGGATAATGTTTTGAACATTTCCTATATCAAAAGTTGATCGGTTCAGGCATGTTATCTGAAAGCATTGATGTTCTAAATCAAACTACAGTTCTTAGTATACGGAACACACAGAAGAAGAAAAGTTCAGAAATGAACGAATCCTTCTTAAGGTATTGTAGACTAGGTCGGATCAATGTGACCCGACTAGCTAGAGTTACATAAAAATGCATATTTAAATTAGTTTGAATTTACATCTTGTGGAACACGCCAGTCATGTCACAAAGATAAAATGACCATAGCTCTGTTTACTGGAAGCAGAGAAAGAGTTAGTGAACTCTTGGGATGATACATGTTGATGTATGTAAGTCCCCTGTCTACACATACCAAGACCGGTTCTTTTTACTTCATTACATTCTCTGATAATCTTTCGAGATTCAGACCTATGTTCCTGTTGAAACACATGTCCGAACCTTTTAAGATATTCACAGAATATAAGTTAGAAGTAGAGAACCAAAATACGGGTATAAGTATTATGTCCTTTGATGTGATCGAGGAGGAGAATACTTGAGCACGGAAATCCTGGACTATTCTAAAGGAGAATAAGATTCTCTCTCAGCATTACTCCTCTGTATACACCATAGCACGATGGTATATCGGGGCGGAGCAGATACACCCTATTTGATATGGTGTGCTCTATGATGAGTACTACTGAGTTACCTATTTTCTTTTGGGGGTTATGCACTCATGAAGCTGCATACCTATTGAATAGGGTTCGAATCAAATCAGTTGCCTACCACTTCATATATGATATGGAAAGGGAAGAGCCCATATCTTAAGTTAGTTAAGATTTGGGGTTGACCGGCCTATGTCTAAAAGCAAAATCCGGACAAGCTCGAGGCAAGGTCTGTAATGTAGAACTGGAAATGTTCCAGCTATACAAAGTACAGCACATGATTTGATAGAACCAAAGGATTCAGTAGATTCCAACGAACCTCAGCCTCTCCGTCGATCTAGTAGGGTTCCTCACCCACCTGAGAGATACTTCGGTTTCTCTATGACAGTGGGAGCGAGGATTACATCATGAGATGATGACCCAACTAGTTTCGAGCTGGCCATCAGGAGTGAGACTCTGTGAGAATGGCTGGATGTTTATCGATCTGAGATGGAATCCTTATACACCAACAAAGTATGGACTTTAGTTGCTATATCTGAAGGGTTAAATCCCCATCAGGAGCAAGTATATCTTGAGAAGATTACTTGGTGTACATGGAAAAGTTGAGACTTTCAAAGCTAGAATTGTTAAAGGTTTTCATCATCGACCAGGCGTGGATAATGATGAAACCTTTTCCAGTAGCTATGCTTAAGTCCATCCAGATCCTACTTGCCACGGCTACATACCATAACTACGATATCTGGCGGATGGGTGCCATGACTGCTTTTCTAAATGATGTTTTAGAAGAGTGCGTCTATAAGTACACAGCCAGAGGGCCTCGTAGACAGTGGGAGCAGCGGAAACGTGTGCAAGATGTTTTATATGATAAAGCAAGCATCGCGGAGTTGGAACGTCTGTTTTGATGTAATAGTCAAACAGTTTGACATCATCAAAATGGTAGATGAACCTTGTATATACAAAAAGGTAGTAGGGAGTATGGTAATGATCCTTATAGAGTACGTGGATGACATACTCTTGATAAGGAAGGTGTTTCCTATGCTACGCTCGATCAATCTCCGCTTATCACTAGGATTCTCCATATAGGATCAAACTGATACCTACTAAATCCTGGATTTTGGATCTATGAGATAGATCTAATTGGATGTTAGGATACTTACTAGTTGTAGTGAGATAGTATCAATTGATCCTGGGGAGAATCACTGGAAGTGTTCCAGGGTGATAAAGACGACTGAATGTCAGTCACAGGCATTATCTTTACCCTCAGTAAAGGGACGGTATGTTGGAAGAGTTTCAAGCTAGATACCGTGACATACTAGACGATAAAGGCAGGATACATCGCTACTTAAGATGCTACCAAAGAGGCTGTTTGGGTGTATAAAGGTTCATGAGATGAACTAGGTTCCTACCATTGTGTGACAATGGAAGTGTGGCTTTGGACAGGGAACCCCTGTCCCATCAGTGATCCAGACATATTCTAAGGCAGTATCACCTGATCGTGGAGATGGTTGATCTCCATGGTGATCAAGGTTAGGAGAGCAGACTAAGAGGACAACACGGCGGATCCACTCACGAAGGCCTATTCCCAGAGAGAGACTTTTATGGGATGGTTGAGTATGAGATAATACAACCACTGCTACAAATGGCCCTAGTGCAAGTGGGAGATTGTTAGTTATATGTATGCCCTAGAGGCCATTACTGTACATAGAATGTATATTGTAGTGGATGCTGGGACGTATATAGGAATGACTTTCTTGCTCGACATGATAGTATGCTATCTGGTTACACTTTACCTTAACGTGTATACTGATTATCTCTCTGTTACATGTTGGTAAAGCCCTTAGGATGAGTACTTGACTACCTGGACTATGATGCGGATCATACAAGTGGGGACATGGTAGTCCATAAGTACATCCTTCAAAGTCCCTAGTCGTGGGTGTATCGAGATGGGGCATCGATATACCAGAGTAGACTAGCGTGTACCTTCTCGACCCATACAGATGGGCGATGGATGATCCCATATCCATTGGTGTTTGACATCGGAGATGATATACGGGTGCTCGGTAGAGACTGGGTACACTGGACGGACTCGCCGAGAACTCCCAGATGGTATTATACCTGACGTCAGATGGCCGTTCTCTGGTGACACTGGTACAGAGTAGTCTGTTGACCCGAGATCGTCATAGAGTCTTGTGTGGTTCCCACTGTGCTTTGATTTCCATCTTACCACGTCCAAGAGGGCGTGCAAAACGGTGGTTTTTGGGTACAGTCCCGAATCAAATGGAGGCAATGAGCGATAGGAGGGGATTCGTCTCTCCCGGTATAGGGAGTAGATGTTGCGCTGTGTTCGATTGGCTATAACAGGAAATCCCTGGCCAGGGATGCTGAGATTTACTGGTAAGTGTTACCAGTAGTTTCTCGAGTTGTTATAGACCTCATATCGACACGACTTATCGAGCTATTGGGGTCTGACGTTTACCACCCCTAGGCGAGATATGCGACATATCAGACGACGAGACCGGACTGTACGGTAGTGTTACTGGTTGGATTCACTGGAGTGTGAGCGGGCTTGCTCATCGATCTTCTGATCGCTCAATACCCGGGTGGCCGTTACGTTTAGCAGACCGCTTGCGGCTTGTGGGTGATTGATATGATCATCACCCGCTGCCGGCGTATTGACGAGTCTTTAGAGTTCTACACAGAGGTTTCCTGGCTCAAGCGAAACGAAATAGGAGCACATATGAGATATGTGCGGGACCGAGAATGATACCAGTATGTGATACTGTATTCGATTCTCGCGATATGTGACGTTGATCGGTTATATATGATATAGCCGGGTTATCGGATCATGTGTTGATTCGATAAGTTGTTACTGTTGATATTAGTCGGTTATATGCGATATGTCCGGGTCGTTAAATCAAGTGTTGATTTAATGATTTAATGCATAATTATATATTTGATATATTACTTTGCATTAACTAGTATCGGTTCACTTTAAATGGATTTTCTCACTCGGTTGTGCGCATTGCATATGCGATATGATTTTGTGCACTTGCTTGTATCATGTTTGATGATACATGCCTTTTGGTTAAGTGTAAAGAATTAAACCTTGGTTAATGTAATGGTTAGGGTTTACTTTTTCCTTATTCATTTTATTCATTTATTTATTCTTTTGTAAAAAGAAAAGCAAATGAGAAAATGGTGGCATGTTTTGTTTTATTCATGAAGCTTCATGAAGACTTTGACCATGTGACAATTTTGTCTCATGCTTAACCCTAACCATTCCATTAAACCATGATTAACTCTCTACATATTACCATGGTTCAATTATGATAAGTATTCCTTTTTACTTTTCATTAAAAAGATATTCTTATCATAACATTATTATTCTTCTTCTTCATTTCTTCAAGTGAAGAAAGCTTGCCTCCATTAATGGCAAGTGAAGAAAATGAATGAGAAATCCAAAACTAAAGTCTACCCACTTCCTATTTCTTCATCCTCTATCTCTTGCCAAGTAGTAGAGTGTGTTTCCTTCATAATTTTTCATGGCTTGGTGAAGGTGGAGCTAGATCTAGCGATGCCTCGACGTAGATCATCTTCGGCATGGACATCGACGACCTAGCTCGCAATTTCTCCGACGAAGCCGATGCTAGAGCCCGGGAATTCATTTGGACAGCGAGGGGACTTCGTTGCGGAGCTATGGAGGTGGAGCACCGGATCTACAAAGGTTGTATTTCCGTTCCCTTTATGTTAAGATGTTAACTAGATTTCATTTTCGCCTAAACTTCTAGCCGACGATCCGTAGTCGGGTCTCTTGGCACCTAGATTTTTTGAAATTGGCATGGTTGATGCCTTGTGAGACCTCATTAGGGTGCCTAGGAACCTTACAGTAAGCACACCAGCACCATTACCGATGATGCGTATGTTCCACATACACTTACTTGTCGGCTCACACACATCATCATCGGTAATTGCCATGTCACGTACACTTTAGAAAATACCTTTTCATTGACATAGCTTGATAGCTGATAGTCGCAATATGTTATAGCTTCCATATGCTAGTTTAAATATTGCATTCATTGCATGATATTAGGTGCATTCATATATTCATTGGTTCAACAGTATTATGGAGATTTATGCCGGTATTCACTATTTATTGGTATTATGATTTTGATGATTTCGGATTTACATGAGATTTCTGGATTTGGGGGAAAACCACAAGAATATATAAACTTATGTCTCTCTCTCTCTTTAAAATGCAAGCTGCGGTTTTCTCGTGATGTATGAGTCGTCCACCATGTGTTTTCATACTAGCTGTTGGATTTTGAGACCCGATTCGAGGAGACGTAGGAACCGTCTCGGGTACATGGTGGACCAGGTATGGTACCCCAGGGCGAGATTGATTTTCATGGTGGATGATGAGCCTGGCTGTAACGTTTTGAAAATCGTTTCGGTGAAATTTCGAAAAAAACGGTAAAATAAGGGGGTTTTCTGTAAAAAGTCAAAATACAAATATCTTATTATAAAAATTAAATATATATATTCTAGTTATCTAATTTCTAGTATTTGGTGTTTATTGAGCCACTGGTGAAATTTCAAATTTTCTGAAAAAAATTATTTTATTATTATTTTAAGCCGTCACTAATACATTTAATTAGGGAAAATTACAAATTGAAATGAGTTGAAACAAATTTTGTGCATCATAAAACTTTAAATAAAATTTTATCATGTGGTTTTTGAAATGAAAACGTTTGCCAAAACGGTTTAGAAATTTTCGAAGAAAAAAGGCTTTTTTTAGTGAATTTAGTGTAAATGGTTGTTTGAGGTATAGTATCTATCATTTTTTCCTCACCCACACTCATCCACACCCTCTCTCCTCTCCCCAAATCAGCAGCCCCAAGTTGTCCCCCCTCATTTTCCCACTTGTATTGTTACAAGAAAAATAAAGAGAAAACAATGAAAATGAAAGGAAATTGTTAAAAGAGTATGGGCTTTGACTTTGTGGGTTGACTTGGCTTATTTCCCCACCTCACTCTCTCTCCTCCCCTCCCCATATTGTGGCCGAATCTCTCCTCTTCCTGCTGCAACAGCAGCCCCCTCTCATTTCCCCCATTTCCCCTTCTCCTTCAACCTCAAAAACCCTTCAAAAATACATCAAAAATCCTACAAAATCAAAATCAAGCTCCTACCCATTTTTCTTTAGCCCCTATAGCATGGATCTTGGTGCAAATATTTCAATTTGGAGGGCTAGATTTCTAGTTGGATCAATGGGTTGTGAGGTATAAAAATCTTGACCCTTTTTGTTAAATTGTTGTTTAATTATGATAGTCTATTTTATTCGAGTGTTAATTTGGTTGTGATTGCTAGTTTAGGAAATTCTAGAAAAGGGTAAAATTTTTTATTAGGGTTATCATTAGATTGTGGTCTTAATGAGTAGATTAACATGTTTTTGTTATGTAAAACTTAATCTTGTTATATCTTGCTAATTGCTACCTTTAAATTGTCCAAATTGCATAATATTGCAAACTAGGTTTTCAAAATTAAGTTAAATTGTTAGATAAAAATTCTAATTATGGTTTCATAGTATTATTAACATTATAATGAGTGGTTTAATACCTTAGGTTATGCAAAACTAAGCTTAATTGATAAATTGTGAATTTTTTCTTGAAAATTGTTAAAATTGGATAATTTGTAAACTAGGTTTTTGTGGTTAATGAAATTTAATGAGATTAAATTGTGGAAATGGTTTATATAACTTAGTTATGATATTTAGTGGATATTATGGCCATTAGTTTTGTTTAAATGTCAAGTTTCGAATTAAAACGGTAATTAAGTGTTTTCTAAGTTTTGTGAAATAAACCGATTTGATCAATTTATTGGTTTTGATGATTTGCATCGTATTTCATATATTTTTAGTGATTTATGAAACCATGATTGGTATATTTGCGATGATCTGACGTTTGTACGACGATATCGAGGGTTGGTGGTGGTTTTGAAAGCGTGGTCCATAGGTTCTAACCTATAGGCCTTTGGCGTGTCGATTTGGTTTTCCGATGTGATTTTAATGCGCATTTGCGATTATGTATATGTGTAGGTACCCCACATGATGTCGAGACGTTGAAGATGAAGAGGGTGACATCGGCATCGGCAAACAAGGAGCAGGTGAGTAGATTTATATCTACGGGGAGAAGTCGGGTGGATGGCGTATAGCACCCCCGCAGTCCGTGGTGGTGTATACGGATGCGTATACACACCAACAATTATTATATGTTGTTTGGGATTAATATTGATGTTTAGGATGGATTTTGGTGTGTTGGATTATTTTAGTGTTGCGAACCCTAGGGTAGTGTTGCACTACACATACACACATACATACTTGCATACATTCCTATTTATATGTGCTCATGGGATTCTTTATAGTTATGTGTTCACATAGGTATGGGACTATGTGTTCACATACGAATTTGAGGATGATACTTGGTATTGAGCTGAGTCGATGAGATTTGTTGTGTGGTTGTGATATCGGTGATATGGCAGGATTCGTACTTGTGGTACGTCCTGGTGTTATAGCGGATCTTGGGGCGGCGATACAGGTGAATAGGGTTATAAATAAAATGGTCGACATGTGATCGTGATATGAGGCATGATATGCTAGGATATTGATATTATGCTGTATCGGGCGATGTATACCCCTTGATGATGATATGTGCTGATGATATCGGTTTGTATGAGACTGTTGATCAGTAGTCAGATCATGACTATATTGATGATTTTAGTATTGTACTAGACATAGGTCAGTACCCTGTGTTAGTTGTATGTATGCCCTAGAGGCCAGTATTGTACAGATATTGTATATTATATTGGATGCTTGGACATATATAGAGATGACTTTCTTGCTCGATATGATAGTATGCTATCTGGTTACTCTTTATCTTAACATGTACACTTGTCTCTTTAAACTGTCTTATAGTTACATGTTGGTAAAGCTCTTAGGATGTGTACTTGACTACCTGGACTATGATGCAGATCATACTAGTGGGGACATGGTAGTCCATAAGTACATCCTTCAAGGTCCCTAGTCGTGGGTGTATCGAGACGGGGCATCGATATACCAGAGTAGACTAGCGTATACGCTTCTCGACCCATGAGATGGGCGATGGATGATCCCATATCCATTGGTGTTTGACATCAGAGATGGTATACGGGTGCTCAGTGGAGACTGGGTACACTGGACGGACTCGCCGAGAACTCCCAGATGGTATTATACCTCACGTCAGATGGCAGTCCTCA
This sequence comes from Agapanthus africanus, assembly GCA_030015575.1. Lineage (NCBI taxonomy): Eukaryota > Viridiplantae > Streptophyta > Magnoliopsida > Asparagales > Amaryllidaceae > Agapanthus > Agapanthus africanus. The sequence goes on from CM057350.1 coordinate 246,270,655, forward strand.
GGTGACACTTGTGCAGGTTAGTCTGTAGACCCGAGATCGTCATAGAGTCTTGTGTGATTCCCACTGTACTTTGATCTCCACCTTACCACGTCCATGAGGGCGTGCAAAACGGTGGTCTTTGGGTACAGTCCCGAGTCACATGGAGGCAATGAGCGATAGGAGGGGTTTCGTCTTTCCCGGTATTGGGGGTTGATGTTGCACTGTGCTCGATTGGCCGTAACAGGGAAGTCCCTGGCCAGGGCTGATCAGAGATTTGCTGGTAAGTGTTACCAGTAGTTTCTCGACCCGTTATGAGCCTCACATCGGCACGACTTATCGAGTATTGGGGTCTGACGTTTACCACCCCTAGACTTGATTTGCGACGTATCAGACGAACAGACCGGACTGTACGGTAAGTGTTACTGGTCGGATTCACAGGAGTATGAGCGGGCTAGCTCGTCGATCTTCTGATCGCTCAATACCCGGATGGCCGTTACGTTTAGCAGACCGCTTGCGGCTTGCGGCTTGTGGGTGCTTGATATGATCATCATCTCCTACCGGCGTATTGACGAGTCTTTAGAGTCCTACACAGAGGTTTTCTGGTTCAAGCGAAACGAAATAGGAGCGCATATGAGATATGTGCGGGACCGAGAATAATGCGTGTATGTGATACCGCATTACATTCTCGCGATAAATGTTTCGATTGGTTATATTCGATATGACCTAGTTATCGAATCTTTGATTCGATATTTCGATACATTGTATACTAGTCGGTTATGTGAGACATGACCGGATCATTGAATCAAGTGTTGATTTAATGATTTAATGTATAATTATATATATATTTGATATATTACTTTGCATTAACTAGTATTGGTTCACTTTATATGGATTTCTCACAAGATGTGCAAGAAGTATATATGATATACTTTTGTGCACATATTTGTATCATGTTTGATGATACTTGATTATTTAGTTATGTGTAAAGAATTAAAACCATGGTTAAGTGTTGATTAGGGTTTTGCATATTCATTTATTTATTTGTTCATTTATTTATTTGGAAATGATTTAAAAAAGAATGGTGGCTTTCTTTGTCTTTTAGTTGAAGCTTCATGAAGCTTTGACTTCTTAACCATTCTTGTCATCATGCTTAACCCTAACCCATCCACTAACCATGGTCCATTCTCTACACTTAACCCTAGTTAGAATTATGATAAGTATTCTTTTTTCTTTTCATTTTAAAGAACTTATCATATTCTTTTTCTTTCTTCTTCATCATCTTCTTCTTGAAGAAAGCTTGATGCCATCAATGGCAACTTGAGATCCAAAGTGAGAAATCCAATTCTAAAGTGAACCCACCTCCTATTTCTTCACCCTCTACCTCTTGCCAAGTCGTTTTAGGTGTTTTCTTCACAAGTTTCACCACTTGATGAAGTCGGAGCTTGAACTTGCGATGCCTCGACGTAGATCATCTTCGGCACGAAGCCGACGACCTAGTCCGCCCTATTCTCCGGTGAAGCCGACGTTCGAGTTTGGGAATCGAGATGGACAGCGAGAGGATGCCTACGTGGAGCCAAGGAAGAGGATAACCGGATCTACAAAGGTTGTAGCATCTAACCTTTAGTTAAGTAGTTAACTAGTTTTTTATTTCGCCTAGATTTCTAGTCTAAAGATCCGTATAAGGGTCTCTCGGCACCCGTAAAATTTTAAATTGGCATGTTCGATGCCTTGTGAGACCACTATAGGGTTCCTAGGAACCTTTCACTAGTATCAGAGCCTAGCTAGAGCCTTAGGCGAAGTCTAGACGCAATTTGAAGCCCGAACGAACCCGAAACCCTAAACCAAACATGCTCTCTGTACATTTTCTAAAATCTGTGATTTTTCAATATTAAAAATACTTAAAAATTCAGCAGGGAAATCTAAGAATTACGATGCAAATTTCATCCAATGAACAGTAATAAGCGCGGCGGAACCGCGGCGGCTTGATGATGTCATCCCTCCTCCTCTACACAGTAATTCATAGATTCTGTAGCTGAGTTTTATGAGTATTTTTTAATAATTATTCCAGAGTTTAATTTTCTGAGGTGTTTTAGAGCTTCGGTGTTTCGACCGGATTATCAAATTTCATCTTTGTGTATTTCCGGATATTTTTTTGAATATGTTAAAAGTTCGACCGTATATAAATACCCAATTTTTCCCTTGTCGGGAAATTTCCATGTGTTGGATTTTTCCGTAGTTTAACGACGTTCTAAGTAGTGCAAGTAACGCGATGGACCCTCTAGAAGACAACAAACCTTAACTCGATTATGTGACCGTCTTGAACTGCCCTTTGAACCTTCGGGTTTGGTGCAGTACGGCGTGCCACATGTGAGGCGTTGGCTTGACCCTTCTACGGCTGGACCGTTGGTACTGAGGCACGAACTGAATGTTGCTAGACTTATTTCATGTGTTGAGCTGTATCGGGAAAACTTGGGTATTCGACTGTTCGATCGGAAAGTTTAACATTTTCTGTTTATCTGGAATGTGATACAATAATTGGAATTCACAAACAGTTATGAGATAACTGAATGAATGTTATAAATCTAGCGGTTTAGCCCCACTTGATATTGAAAAGAGTTTTCGATAATGAGACTAAAATGCGGGATTTATATCTGTTAGGCATGTGATGTCTAAGTATTTCATTTGATTAGGCATGCGATGTCTAAAGAAGTTACGGATTCCAATTGTTGTAGTTTTACACTTTCTTTTCTGTGACCGTAAGTGTAATATGTGATATCGCCGGTTTCGTTGCTATATGTCAACGACAATTGGGATGCGCATATTTACTTACGTTGATGACATGTGATGTAATGTGTTGCTGGATATGCTATATTGGATCGTCGTGTTCGAATAGCCGGGGGGTTTTATGTGAGATGAGTGTTTTTCATTTTCATTCATGTAAAAACTTGTATGTAATATTCTTTCATTTGGGGCACTTCCAGGTAGCGGAAGTTGTCACCCTTTGTATATTATTTACTTTTCCGCATTAGGATAGACCCAAGGAGGGGAGCACAAGTAACCGGGTTCTGGGGTCCAGTGGGAGACCAACTCGAGGAGTCGAGTCCGGGTCTCCTAACCCTAGAATTGGCAAGGTTGCTTGCCGCTCTCGTAAGGGTCTAGGGGTGTGGGATTGGCTATTCGTCACGACCGTGGAATCCGTGTTTTATACTGGCTCGTATTGAAAACACGGACGTCCTAGTATATCTAATATTTCATATGTTTATTCTGCTGCGATATCTGTGTTGTGACTCTGTGATGGATATAGTATATAGTATATATGATATATTATATAGACGTTACTTATGTTTTACACCCGTGCTAGCCCTGCCCTGCTCTGTCGTTAGTTACCTAACCTAACGGTGCACGAGGGGACATCGAGGCGAATGCGGATGGCATAAGTGTACGTCATATCTATCTGTGATGTTTAGGTATTTAAATGATGGGACTTCATTAATGTGATTAATGAAAGATAAGAAACCTAAGATGTTGTGGAATCGAATTTTAAAATAAAGCAGGTAGCTACAGTTCTTGCTTTGCACAGCGATATATATGATATATCCCGTACCTTATTCGATGAGGAAAGGACCGAGATCCCTTCACCGGGAATGACTCCTTTAGCAATAACTGGCAGATGCTACACACTCGGTTTGCTTTTGACTGCTTTTGGGTTTTTGCTTTGCACAGCGATATATATGATATATCCCGCACCTCATTCGACGAGGAAAGGACCGAGATCCCTTCGCCGGGAGTGACTCCTTTAGCAAAACTAGAAAAGCCTCAAAATCACTCCATTTCAAAACTTCATTTGATTCTACAACGATATCAAGTTCATTATGCTCATGGTTTTCAGAAAAACCTGCGTAGCCCTCCGTCAATTCAGATATGTAATATTCAGTATTCTTGCTACGGTTGTTTGGCATGCGTCACGGCGTAGTGTACGGTAGCTGATTATTACTTATCTGCAGCATGAGATGCGATTGGATTAAGGTATTCGTACGGCGTTGTTTGGCATGCGTCAAGGGTCGTACGGGTGGGTTTAATTCGATCACGAATTGTACGGGTTGAACTTGACTAGCGGACTATGGGTTGTTTGGCATGCGTCAAGGTCATAGCACGCTAGTGGCAAAAGCATTATCGGGAATTTCAAGTGTTGAAATTATCAATGAGATTGCATACCTTCTATGAGATAGTTGGATCCCGATACCCACTGCGAGTAAGAGTTACTCCTGGGAGAGTTTTACACATTGCAATTAGCTGATCAAGTAGGTGTCTAGAAAGGTGTTAACGAGGTTACGCCTCTGGGAAAACGAGATTTACATTAATTAGGTTCGTGCGAAAGCACGGGGGACCTCCCTCAAAGTACCGACACTGGCCTGGCTGAAAGATTGGCGAACTTGTAGTGTGTAATTAATCCCGGCTAGTCTTTCCTTTTAGGGTTTGGAGGAAGATTTGATAAAAAGCAGTGGGAGCCATCCTGATTAGATAAGATAATAACCAATCTGATCTTGCACGAGCATACGCTAAAGTGTTTTCTTCTCTGTCTCTCCAGGTAGCGACCATTTCATGCCCTAATAAAGATAATAATATGGATGTATTGACCGAACCCGCATGTTATACTGTGCTGGGGAATGTTGGTTCCGTTCTTTCTTATAAGAGTTATAGGAATGAACAGGATATAGGGGAATGCCAGGATTCCCATGCCACCCGAATGAAGAAAGTACATGTTGATGCATTTTTTTCGGGTGTGTTCGTTACTGAGAACTGTTTCTCCATTTGCTCTACGTCCTGGGTATTAGATACCGGGTCAGGATCCCATATATGTAATCAGTTACATGGGCTAAGGAAAGGTAGAGAACTTGGAGAAGGTGATAAAGACATTAGAGTTGCAAATGGTGCAATTGTTGCAGCTAAGATTGTCGAGGAATATCACCTTGTATTACCAACTGGTAATACATTGGTTCTGAACGAATGCTATTACATGCCGAACCTGATATGCAACATTATATCGGTTTCTTTATTAAGCAAAGAGGGATATAATTTTGTATTACAGGACAATGTTATGAACATTTTCCGTAACCAAAAGTTGGTTGGATCAGGCACGTTGTGCAATGGCATTTATGTTCTAAATCAATCAACAGTTCTGAGCATAACAAACACACACAAGAGGAAGAGTTCTGAACTCAATGAATCCTTCTTATGGCATTGTAGACTGGGTCACATCAATGCGACACGACTAGCTAAGTTGCATAAAGATGGATATTTAAATCCGTTTGAATTTTCACCTTATGACACTTGCCAGTCATGTCTCAAAGGCAAGATGACCAAGACTCCATTTACGGGACACGGAGAAAGAGTTACCGAACTCTTGGGACTTATACATAGTGATGTATGTGGTCCCATGTCTACACATGCCAGGGATGGTTCTTCATACTTCATTACATTCACTGACGATCTCTCTAGGTTCGGGTATGTGTTCCTGATGAAACAAAAATCAGAAGCTTTTGAGAAATTTAGGGAATATAAACAAGAAGTTGAGAACCAAACCGGAAAAAGTATTAAAATTCTACGATCTGATCGAGGAGGGGAATACTTGAGCAATGAATTCCTGGACTTCCTAAAAGAGAATGGGATTCTCTCTTAGCTGACTCCTCCATATACACCACAGCACAGCGGTGTATCAGAACGGAGGAACCGCACCCTATTAGATATGGTGCGCTCTATGATGAGCACAGCTGAGTTACCTATTTCCTTCTGGGGATATGCGCTTGAGACACCCATGGACCTATTGAATAGAGTTCCTACCAAATCAGTGCCTACCACTCCATATGAGATATGGAAAGGGAAGAGACCACATCTTAATTACATTAAGATATGGGGTTGTCCAGCCTATGTCAAAAGACAAAATCCGGACAAACTCGAGGCAAGATCAGTCTTATGTATGTTTGTAGGATATCCCAAGAATTCACAAGGGTATATCTTCTACCATCCCGAGGAACAAAAAGTGTTTGTTTCTCGACATGCCACATTCTTAGAAAAGAGTTTTCTTATGAAACAGACAAGTGGCATTGAGGTAGAACTGGAAGAGGCTCCAGCGGAACAAACTATAACACAAGACATGGTAGAACCAGAGGATTCCGTAGTTTCCGATGAACCCCAGCCACTCTGCCGATCTAGTAGGGTTCCTCGCCAACCTGAGAGATACTACGGTTTTCTCATGGACGGTGGGAGCGAGGATTGCATCATGGAGGATGATGACCCAACTAGCTTCGAGCAGGCCATCACGAGTGGGGACTCAGTGAAATGGCTGGATGCTATGCGGTCCGAGATGGAATCCATGTACACCAACAAAGTATGGACTTTGGACGTTGCTCCTGAAAGGGTAAAACCCATTGGGAGCAAGTGGATCTTTAAGAAGAAACTTGGTGTAGATGGGAAAGTGGAGACTTTCAAAGCTAGACTTGTAGCAAAGGGTTTTCTTCAAAGACCAGGTGTGGACTATGACGAGACCTTTTCTCCAGTAGCTATGCTTAAATCCATCCGGATCATGCTTGCCATCGCTGCATATCATGATTACGAAATCTGGCAAATGGATGTTAAGACCGCCTTTCTAAACGGTGATTTAGAAGAGTGCGTGTACATGACTCAGCCGGAGGGCTTCGTAGACAGTGGGAGCAACGGAAAGGTGTGCAAGCTGCTTAAATCCATTTATGGATTAAAGCAAGCATCGCGGAGTTGGAACATCTGCTTTGACGTCGTTATCAAAGAGTTTGATTTCGTCAAAAATCCAGATGAACCTTGTATCTACAAGAAGGTGGCAGAGAGTAAGGTTGTCTTCCTCGTATTGTACGTGGACGACATACTCTTGATAGGAAATGATATTCCTATGCTGCAATCGGTCAAGCTCTTCTTATCACAAAGATTCTCAATGAAAGATCTTGGTGATGCCTCCTGCATATTGGGAATAAGGATCTATAGAGATAGATCCAAACGGATTTTGGGATTGTCCCAATCCAGGTACATTGACACCATACTAAAGAGGTTTAGTATGGAAGAGTCCAAGCGTGGGAACTTACCCACGATCTCTGGAGTCACTCTCTCCAAAGAGATGTCTCCCAAGACTGATTTGGAGAGAGCTCGCATGCAAGGGATACCCTATGCTTCGGCAGTAGGCTCTATCATGTATGCGATGTTATGTACCAGACCCGATGTAGCATACTCACTAAGTATAGTGAGCAGGTATCATGCTGATCCTGGAGAGAGTCACTAGACAGCTGTGAAGTGCATTCTCAAGTACTTACGAAGGACTAGAGATATGTTCTTGGTGTATGGTAACGGAGAGCTCCAAGTGGAGTCCTTTACCGATTCGAGTTTCCAGAGTGATAAGGACGACTCTAAGTCGCAGTCGGGCTTTGTCTTTACCCTTTACGGAGGGGCGGTTAGCTGGAAGAGTTCCAAGCAAGAAACCGTGGCAGACTCGACGATGGAGGCTGAATACATCGCTGCCAACGATGCTGCCAAAGAGGCTGTCTGGATCAAGAAGTTCATTACTGAACTTGGAATGGTTCCATCCATTGAGCGTCCAATACCTTTGTATTGCGATAACAATGGAGCGGTGGCTTTGGCCAAGGAACCCAGGTCCCATCAGTGGTCCAGGCATATTCTGAGGCGGTATCACCTGATCCAGGAGATAGTTGATCGCCGGGAGATCGAGGTCAGGAGGGTTGACACGAAGAACAACACGGCGGATCCACTCACGAAGGCCATTCCCCAGATACAGTTTGAGAGACTCTTCGAGATACTCGGTATGCGATACTACAGCAGCTGGCCCTAGTGAAAGTGGGAGATTGTTAGTTGTATGTATGCCCTAGAGGCCAGTATTGTACAGATATTGTATATTATATTGGATGCTTGGACATATATAGAGATGACTTTCTTGCTCGATATGATAGTATGCTATCTGGTTACTCTTTATCTTAACATGTACACTTGTCTCTTTAAACTGTCTTATAGTTACATGTTGGTAAAGCCCTTAGGATGTGTACTTGACTACCTGGACTATGATGCAGATCATACTAGTGGGGACATGGTAGTCCATAAGTACATCCTTCAAGGTCCCTAGTCGTGGGTGTATCGAGACGGGGCATCGATATACCAGAGTAGACTAGCGTATACGCTTCTCGACCCATGAGATGGGCGATGGATAATCCCATATCCATTGGTGTTTGACATCAGAGATGGTATACGGGTGCTCAGTGGAGACTGGGTACACTGGACGGACTCGCCGAGAACTCCCAGATGGTATTATACCTCACGTCAGATGGCAGTCCTCAGGTGACACTTGTGCAGGTTAGTCTGTAGACCCGAGATCGTCATAGAGTCTTGTGTGATTCCCAGTGTACTTTGATCTCCACCTTACCACGTCTATGAGGGCGTGCAAAACGGTGGTCTTTGGGTACAGTCCCAAGTCACATGGAGGCAATGAGCGATAGGAGGGGTTTCGTCTCTCCCGGTATTGGGGGTTGATGTTGCGCTGTGCTCGATTGGCCGTAACAGGGAAGTCCCTGGCCAGGGATGATCAGAGATTTGCTGGTAAGTGTTACCAGTAGTTTCTCGACCCGTTATGAGCCTCACATCGGCACGACTTATCGAGTATTGGGGTCTGACGTTTACCACCCCTACACTTGATATGCGACGTATCAGACGAACAGACCGGACTGTACGGTAAGTGTTACTGGTCGGATTCACAGGAGTATGAGCGGGCTAGCTCGTCGATCTTCTGATCGCTCAATACCCGGATGGCCGTTATGTTTAGCAGACCGCTTGCGGCTTGTGGGTGCTTGATATGATCATCATCTGCTACCGGCGTATTGACGAATCTTTAGAGTCCTACACAGAGGTTTCCTGGTTCAAGCGAAACGAAATCGTAGCGCATATGAGATATGTGCGGGACCGAGAATAATGCGTGTATGTGATACCGCATTACATTCTTGCGATAAATGTTTCGATTGGTTATATTCGATATGACCTAGTTATCGAATCATTGATTCGATATATCGATACATTGTATACTAGTCGGTTATGTGCGACATGACCGGATCATTGAATCAAGTGTTGATTTAATGATTTAATGGATAATTATATATATATTTGATATATTACTTTGCATTAACTAGTTTTGGTTCACTTTATATGGATTTTCTCACTAGATGTGCAAGAAGTATATATGATATACTTTTGTGCACATATTTGTATCATGTTTGATGATACTTGATTATTTAGTTAAGTGTAAAGAATTAAAACCATGGTTAAGTGTTGATTAGGGTTTTGCATATTCATTTATTTATTTGTTCATTTATTTATTTGGAAATGATTTAAAAAAGAATGGTGGCTTTCTTTGTCTTTTAGTTGAAGCTTCATGAAGCTTTGACTTCTTAACCATTCTTGTCATCATGCTTAACCCTAACCCATCCATTAACCATGGTCTATTCTCTACACTTAACCCTAGTTAGAATTATGATAAGTATTCATTTTTCTTTTCATTTTAAAGAACTTATCATATTCTTTTTCTTTCTTCTTCATCATCTTCTTCTTGAAGAAAGCTTGATGCCATCAATGGCAACTTGAGATCCAAAGTGAGAAATCCAATTCTAAAGTGAACCCACCTCCTATTTCTTCACCCTATACCTCTTGCCAAGTCGTTTTGGGTGTTTTCTTCACAAGTTTCACCACATGATGAAGTCGGAGCTTGAACTTGCGATGCCTCGACGTAGATCTGTAGGGTTCCTAGGCACACTAGTGAGGTCTCACAAGCCGTCGACCATGGCAATTTCAAAAATTCTAGGTGCCGAGAGACCCGACTACGGATCGTTTGCTAGAAAACTAGGCGAAAAAGCTAACTAGTTAACACTTAACTATGAGAATCGGAAATACAACCTTTGTAGATCCGGTGCTCCACCTCCATAGCTCCGCAACGAAGTCGTCTCCGCTGTCCAAAAGGAATCCGGGCTCTAGAGTCGGCTTCGTCGGAGATAAAGCGAGCTAGGTCGTCGATGTCCATGCCGAAGATGATCTACGTCGAGGCATCGCTAAATCAAGCTCCACCTTCATCAAGTCTTGAAAACTTGTGAAGGAAACACACTCTACTACTTGGCAAGAGATAGAGGATGAAGAAATAGAAAGTGGGTAGACTTTAGTTTTGGATTTCTCACTCTTTTCCAACAATCACCATTGATGGAGCTTGGTTTTTTTCAAAGAAGAAAATGAAGAAGAAGAAGAGCAAGAAGAAGATAAGTATTATGATAAGAATAAAAGAATAAATAAAAATCCATTCTTATCATAATTCTCACCATGGTTAGGTGTAGAGAATTAACTTGAGTTAATTGAATTGGTTAGGGTTAAGCATGAGACAAAATGGTGACTAAGTCAAAAGTTCATGAAGCTTCATGAAAGAAAACAAAAGAAGCCACCATTCTATTTTATGCAATTTATTTTTCAAAAATAAAAACAAATGAATAAATGAATAATCAAATAAAAACCCTAACCATTTCTTTAACCAAGGTTTAATTCTTTACACAAACCCTAATTTGCATGTATCATCAAATATGATACAAACAAGTGCACAAAATCATATCGCATATGCAATGCGCACAACCGAGCGAGAAAATCCATTTAAAGTGAACCGATACTAGTTAATGCAAAGTAATATATCAAATATATAATTATGCATTAAATCATTAAATCAACGCTTGATTTAACGATCCGGTCATGACGCACATAACCGACTGGTATCATTAGTAACATCTTATCGAATCAACACTTGATCCGATAACCCGGCTATATCGCATATAACCGATCAATGTCACATCGCGAGAATCGAATACATTATCACATACTCGTATTATTCTCGGTCCCGCACATATCTCATATGCGCTCCTATTTCGTTTCGCTTGAGCCAGGAAACCTCTGTGTAGGACTCTAAAGACTCGTCAATACGCAGGCAGCAGGTGATGATCATATCAAACACCCACAAGCCGCAAGCGGTCTGCTAAATGTAACGGCCACCCGGGTATTGAGCGATCTGAAGATCGACGAGCAAGCCCGCTCACACTCCAGTGAATCCGACCAGTAACACTACCGTACAGTCCGGTCTGATCGTCTGATATGTCGCATATCTTGCCTAGGGGTGGTAAACGTCAGACCCCAAAAGCTCGATAAGTCGTGTCGATATGAGGCTCATAACGGGTCGAGAAACTACTGGTAACACTTACCAGCAATTCTCTGAGCAGCCCTGGCCAGGGACTTCCTGTTATAGCCAATCGAACACAGTGCAACATCAACTCCCTATACCGGGAGAGACGAATCCCCTCCTATCGCTCATTGCCTCCATGTGACTCGGGACTGTGCCCAAAAACCACCGTTTTGCACGCCCTCTTGGACGTGGTAAGATGGAAATCAAAGCACAGTGGGAACCACACAAGACTCTATGACGATCTCGGGTCAACAGACTACTCTGTACCAGTGTCACCAGAGAACTGCCATCTGACGTGAGGTATAATACCATCTGGGAGTTCTCGGCGAGTCCGTCCAGTGTACCCAGTCTCTACTGAGCACCCGTATATCATCTCTGATGTCAAACACCAATGGATATGGGATCATCCATCGCCCATCTGTATGGGTCGAGAAGGTATACGCTAGTCTACTCTGGTATATCGATGCCCCGTCTCGATACACCCTCGACTAGGGACTTTGAAGGATGTACTTATAGACTACCATGTCCTCACTAGTATGATCCGCATCATAGTCCAGGTAGTCAAGTACAGATCCTAAGGGCTTTACCAACATGTAACAGAGAGACAATCAGTATACACGTTAAGGTAAAGAGCAACCAGATAGCATACTGTCATGTCGAGCAAGAAAGTCCTCCCTATATATGTCCCAGCATCCACTACAATATACATCCAATGTACAGTAATGGCCTCTAGGGCATACATATAACTAACAATCTCCCACTTGCACTAGGGCCATCTGTAGCAGTGGTTGTAGTATCTCATACTCAACCATCCCATAACAGTCTCTCTCTGGGAATAGGCCTTTCGTGAGTGGATCCGCCGCGTTGTCCTCTGAGTCTGCTCTCCTAACCTCGATCCCTTAGAGATCAACCATCTCCATGATCAAGTGATACTGCCTTAGAATATGTCTGGATCACTGATGGGACCTGCGTTCCTTGGCATAAGCCACAACTCCATTGTCACACAATGGGAGGAACATAGTTCATCTCATGAACCAATATACACCCAAAAAGCCTCTTTGGTAGCATCTTAAGTAGCGATGTATCCAGCCTTTATCGTCTAGTATGTCACGGTATCTAGCTTGGAACTCTTCCAACATACCGTCCCTTTACTGATGGTTAAGAAAATGCCTGTGACTGACACTCAGTCATCTTTATCACCCTGGAACCCTTCCAGTGATTTTCCCCAGGATCGATTGATACCATCTCACTACAACTAGTGAGAATCGTAACATCCATTTAGATCTATCTCATAGATCCAAAGTCCAGGATTTAGTAGGTATCACTTTGATCCTATGTGGAGAATCATAGTGATAAGCGGAGATTGATCGAGCGTAGCATAGGAAACTCCTTCCCTATCAAGAGTATGCCATCCACGTACTCTACGAGGATCGTCACCATACTCCCTACTACCTTTTTGTTTATACAAGGTTCATCTACCATTTTGATGATGTCAAACTCTTTGACTAACGCATCAAAACAGACGTTCCATCTCCGCGATGCCTGCTTTATCTTATAAAACATCTTGCACACGTTTCCGCTGCTCCCACTGTCTACGAGGCCCTCTGGCTGTGTACTTATAGACGCACTCTTCTAAAACAACATTTAGAAAAGCAGTCAAGACACCCAACCACCAGATATCATAGTCATGGTATGCAGCCGTGTCAAGTAGGATCTGGATGGACTTAAGCTTGGTTACTTGAAAAAAGGTTTCATCATTATCCACGCCTGGTCGATGACGAAAATCTTTAACAAGTCTAGCTTTGAAAGTCTCAACTTTTCCATGTACACCAAGTAATCTTCTCAAGATATACTTGCTCCTGATGGGGATTTAACCCTTCAGATATAGCAGCTAAAGTCCATACTTTGCTGGTGTATAAGGATTCCATCTCAGATCGCTAAACATCCAGCCATTCTCACAGAGTCTCACTCCTGATGGCCAGCTCGAAACTAGTTGGGTCATCATCTCATGATGTAATCCTCGCTCCTACTGTCATAGAGAAACCGAAGTATCTCTCAGGTGGGTGAGGAACCCTACTAGATCGGCGGAGAGGCTGAGGTTCGTTGGTATCTACTGAATCCTTTGGTTCTATCAAATCATCAGCTGTATTTTGTATAGCTGGAACCTTTCCAGTTCTACATAACAGATCTTGCCTCGAGCTTGTCCGGATTTTGTTTTTAGACATAGGCCGGACAACCCCAAATCTTAACTAGCTTAAGACATGGGCTCTTCCCATACCATATCTCATATGGAGCGGTAGGCAACTGATTTGATTTGAACCCTATTCAATAGGTATGCAGCTTCTCAAGTGCATAACCCCCAAAAGGAAACAGGTAACTCAGTAGTACTCATCATAGAGCACACCTTATCATATAGGGTGTATCTGCTCCGCCCCGACATACCATCGTGCAATGGTGTATACGGAGGAGTAATGCTGAGAGAGAATCTCATTCTCCTTTAGAATAGTCCAGGAATTCCGTGCTCAAGTATTCTCCTCCTTGATCACATCAAAGGACATAATACTTATACCCGTATTGGTTCTCTACTTCTCGCTTATATTCTATGAATATCTCAAAAGGTTCGGACTCATGTTTCAACAGGAACATATGACTGAATCTTGAGAGATTATCAGAGAATATAATGAAGTACAAAGAACCGGTCTTGGTATGTGTAGACAGGGGACTTACATACATCAACATGTATCATCCCAAGAGTTCACTAACTCTTTCTCTGTTTCCAGTAAACGGAGCTATGGTCATTTTATCTTTGTGACATGACTGGCGAGTTTCACAAGATGCAAATTCAAACTAATTTAAATATGCATCTTTATGTAACTCCAGCCAGTCGGGTCGCATTGATATGACTTAGTCTACAATGCCTCAAGAAGGATTCGTTCATTTCTGAACTCTTCCTCTTGTGTGTGTTCCATATACTAAGAACTGTAATTTGATTTAGAACATCAACGCTTTTAGATAACGTGCCTGATACGATCAACTTTTGATATAGGAAATGTTCAAAACATTATCCAACAATACAAAATTTTATCATTTCTTTACTGATAAAGAGACTGATATGATTTTGTATATCAGGTTCGGTATCTAATAACATTCGTTCAGAATCAATGTATATGTAATACAGGGTGACAGTGACCGACAGACTTGGCTGCAACACTTGCCCCGTTTTCTGCCTTATGAAACTTATCACCCGTTCTCAGTTCTCTACCTTTCTGTAGCCCTATGTAACAGATTACATATCTGGGATCCTGATCTGGTATCACATACCCAGGACGTAAAGGATATTGAGAAACAGTTCTCTGTAATGAACACACCCGAAGATGATGCATCAGCATGCACTCTCTTCGTTTGGGCGGCACGGGAATTCTGGTAATCCCCAATTTCCTGCTCTGTCTTATAACAATTATAAGTTGGAGCGGGACCAACGTTCCCCAGCTCAGTATAACAAGCGGGTTCGGTCAATATTCCGTTTTATTATCTTGATTAAGGCGTGATATGGTCGCTACCTGGAGAGAGAGAGAAGAAAACACTCAGCGTGCGCTCTTGCAAGAATAGATTGGTTTTTATTTTATCTAATCAGGATGGCTCCCACTGCTTTTTATCAAATCTTCCTTCAAACCCTAAAAGGAAAGAATAGCCGGGATTAATTACACACTACAAGTTCGCCAATCTTTCAGCCAGGCCAGTGTCGGTACTTTGAGGGAGGTCCCCCGTGCTTTCGCACGAACCTAATTAATGTAAACCTCGTTTTCCCAGAGGCGTAACCTCGTTAACACCTTTCTAGACACCTACTTGATCGGCTAATTGTAATGTATAAAACTCTCCCAGGAGTAACTCTTACTCGCAGCGGGTATCGGGATCCAACTATCTCATAGAAGGTATGCAATCTCATTGCAAATTTCAACACTTGAAATTCCCGATAATATTTTGCCCCTAGCGTCCTATGACCTTGACAGAGGTCAACAAACCATAGGCTGCTAGTCAAGTTCAACCCGTCATTTCCTGATTGAAGTAAACCCACCCGCACGACCCTTGACAGAGGTTAACAAGGTCGCACGACTACCCTAAATCAATCACATCATATGCTTATGCAGATAAGCACTAATCAGCTACCGCACACGGCGCCTTGACAGAGGTCAACAAACGCAGCACGAATACTAACCAGTACATATCTGAAATGACGGAGGGCTACGACGGGTTTTTCTGAAAACCTATTGCGTAATGAACTTGATATCGTTGTAGGATCGAATGAATTTTGAAATGGAGTGTTTTTGAGGCTTTTCTAGTTTTGCTAAAGGAGTCACTCCCGGTGAAGGGATCGTCGGTCCTTTCCTCGTCGAATGAGGTGCGGGATATATCATATATATCACTGTGCAAAGCGGAAACTATAGAAGCTATCAAAAGACAAACCGAGTGTGTAGCATCTGCCAGTTATTGCTAAAGGAGTCACTCCCGGTGAAGGGATCTCGGTCCTTTCCCTATCGAATAAGGTGCAGGATGTTCTACAAGGAACACCGCGATGCAAAGCAAGAACTGTAGCTACCTGTTTTATTTTGAAATTCGATTCTACAACATCTTAGGTTTCTTTTATTTCATTAATCATATTAATGAAGTCCCATCATTAAAGTTTACCTAAACATCACAGATAAATACGACGTACACTTATGCCATCCGCATTCGCCTCGATGTCCCCTCGTGCACCGTTAGGTTAGGTAACTAACGGCAGAGCGGGGCAGGGCTAGCACGGGTGTAAAACATAAGTAACGCCTATATAATATATCATATATACTATATACTGTATCTATCACAGAACATCACATGATCACATCACAGATATCGCAGCAGAAGAATCATTTGAAATATTGGATATACTAGGACGTCCGTGTTTTCAATACGAGCCAGTATAAAACACGGATTCCACGGTCGTGATGAATAGCCAAACCCACACCCCTAGACCCTTACGAGAGCGGCAAGCAACCCTACCAATTCTAGAGTTAGGAGACCCGGACTCGACTCCTCGAGTTGGTCTCCCACTGGACTCCAGAACCCGGTTACTTGTGCCCTCCTCCTTGGGTCTATCCTAGTGCGGAAAAGAAAATAATATACAAACGGTGACAACTTCCGCAACCTGGAAGCGCCCCAAATAAAAGAATATTACATACAAGTTTTTACATGAATGAAAATGAAAAACACTCATCTCACATAAAAACCCCCGGCTATTCAAAACACGACGACCCAATATAACATATCCAGCAACACATAACATCACATGTCATCAACGTAAGTAAATATGCGCATCCCAATTGTCGTTGACATATAGCAACGAAACCGGAGATATCACATATTACACTTACGGTCACAGAAAAGAAAGTGTAAAACTACAACAGTTGGAATCCGCAATCACCTCAGACATCGCATGCCTGACCAAATGAATTACTTAGACATCACATGCCTAACAATTATAAACCCCGCATTTTAGTCTCTTTATCGAAAACACTTTTCAATACCAAGTCGGGCAATTCAACAGGATTCCCGACATTTTGATCGAATGCTCGTCGCAAACTTCAGTAGACGGCTGCACCCCCGATACCGTCGACGAAGTGCACCAAGGCGGAACACCGCTACCGCGAGCACCCGTTTGGATGCTTTCGGCGACGGGGATCTCCTACAGTCACTTGGTCGGGGCTATGGAGTGAGGCTGTCTATTAAGTTTACCCGGCGAGTATCCGCGTACGCTACGTGATTGCGACGGACTTTTGAACACATCAAAATTCCGTGGCAACCGATCAAGTGAGACTAAACTGCTATGTTTATAATATTCATTTCGGTTATCTCATAACTTTTGTGAATTCCAATTATTGTATCACATTCCAGATAAACAGAAAATGTTAAACTTTCCGATCGAACAATCGAACACCCAAGTTTTCCCGATACGATCCAACACATGAAATAAGTCTAACAACATTCAGTTCGTGCCTCAGTACCAACGGTCCAGCCGTAGAAGGGTCAAGCCAACGCCTCACATGTGGCACGCCGTACTGCCCCAAACCCGAAGGTTCAAAGGGCGGTTCAAGACGGTCATATAATCGAGTTAAGGTTTGTTGTCTTCTAGAGGGACCATCGCGTTACTTGCACTACTTAGAACGTCGTTAAACTACGGAAAAGTCCAACACTTGGAAATTTCCCGATAGGGGAAAAATTGGGTATTTATATCCGGTCGAACTTTTTAACATATTCTAAAATTTATCCGGAAAGCCACACAGACAAAATTTGATACTCCGATCGAAACACCGAATCCCCAAATACACAGCAGAAGATTCAACTCTTGAATTAATTTTAAAAATTCCCAGAAAACTCAGCATAATTTATCAGGAATTACTGTGCAAACAAAGTGGGATGACGTCACCAAGGGGCCGCGGAACCGCCGCAGAAGGCACGCTTCTGCCGCGGTTCAGCCGCGGAATTTACTGTTCATCCTAAAATTTTTGCATCGTAATTCTTATTTTTCCCTGCTGAATTTTTTAGCAATTTTTAATTTGGAAAAATCCACTGTTTTCAAAAATGTACAGAGAGCATGATCCGGGTCGGGTTTTCGGTTCGTTCGGACTTCAAATTCCGTCTAGACTTCGCCTAAGGCTCTAGCTAGGCTCTGATACCACTGTAGGGTTCCTAGGCACACTAGTGAGGTCTCACAAGCCATCGACCATGGCAATTTCAAAAATTCTAGGTGCCGAGAGACCCGACTACGGATCGTTTGCTAGAAAACTAGGCGAAAAAGCTAACTATTTAACACTTAACTATGAGAATCGGAAATACAACCTTTGTAGATCCGGTGCTCCACCTCCATAGCTCCGCAACGAAGTCGTCTCCGCTGTCCAAAAGGAATCCGGGCTCTAGAGTCGGCTTCGTCGGAGATAAAGCGAGCTAGGTCGTCGATGTCCATGCCGAAGATGATCTACGTCGAGGCATCGCTAAATCAAGCTCCACCTTCATCAAGTCTTGAAAACTTGTGAAGGAAACACACTCTACTACTTGGCAAGAGATAGAGGATGAAGAAATAGAAAGTGGGTAGACTTTAGTTTTGGATTTCTCACTCTTTTCCAACAATCACCATTGATGGAGCTTGGTTTTTTTCAAAGAAGAAAATGAAGAAGAAGAAGAGCAAGAAGAAGATAAGTATTATGATAAGAATAAAAGAATAAATAAAAATCCATTCTTATCATAATTCTCACCATGGTTAGGTGTAGAGAATTAACTTGAGTTAATTGAATTGGTTAGGGTTAAGCATGAGACAAAATGGTGACTAAGTCAAAAGTTCATGAAGCTTCATGAAAGAAAACAAAAGAAGCCACCATTCTATTTTATGCAATTTATTTTCCAAAAATAAAAACAAATGAATAAATGAATAATCAAATAAAAACCCTAACCATTTCTTTAACCAAGGTTTAATTCTTTACACAAACCCTAATTTGCATGTATCATCAAATATGATACAAACAAGTGCACAAAATCATATCGCATATGCAATGCGCACAACCGAGCGAGAAAATCCATTTAAAGTGAACCGATACTAGTTAATGCAAAGTAATATATCAAATATATAATTATGCATTAAATCATTAAATCAACGCTTGATTTAACGATCCGGTCATGACGCACATAACCGACTGGTATCATTAGTAACATCTTATCAATCAACACTTGATCCGATAACCTGGCTATATCGCATATAACCGATCAATGTCACATCGCGAGAATCGAATACAGTATCACATACTCGTATTATTCTCGGTCCCGCACATATCTCATATGCGCTCCTATTTCGTTTCGCTTGAGCCAGGAAACCTCTGTGTAGGACTCTAAAGACTCGTCAATACGCCGGCAGCAGGTGATGATCATATCAAACACCCACAAGCCGCAAGCGGTCTGCTAAACGTAAAGGCCACCCGGGTATTGAGCGATCTGAAGATCGACGAGCAAGCCCGCTCACACTCCAGTGAATCCGACCAGTAACACTACCGTACAGTCCGGTCTGATCGTCTGATATGTCGCATATCTTGCCTAGGGGTGGTAAACGTCAGACCCCAATAGCTCGATAAGTCGTGTCGATATGAGGCTCATAACGGGTCGAGAAACTACTGGTAACACTTACCAGCAATTCTCTGAGCAGCTCTGGCCAGGGACTTCCTGTTATAACCAATCGAACACAGTACAACATCAACTCCCTATACCGGGAGAGACGAATCCCCTCCTATCGTTCATTGCCTCCATGTGACTCGGGACTGTACCCAAAAACCACCGTTTTGCACGCCCTCTTGGACGTGGTAAGATGGAAATCAAAGCACAGTGGGAACCACACAAGACTCTATGACGATCTCGGGTCAACAGACTACTCTGTACCAGTGTCACCAGAGAACTGCCATCTGACGTGAGGTATAATACCATCTGGGAGTTCTCGGCGAGTCCGTCCAGTGTACCCAGTCTCTACTGAGCACCCGTATATCATCTCTGATGTCAAACACCAATGGATATGGGATCATCCATTGCCCATCTGTATGGGTCGAGAAGGTATACGCTAGTCTACTCTGGTATATCGATGCCCCGTCTCGATACACCCTCGACTAGGGACTTTGAAGGATGTACTTATAGACTACCATGTCCCCACTAGTATGATCCGCATCATAGTCCAGGTAGTCAAATACAGATCCTAAGGGCTTTACCAACATGTAACAGATAGACAATCAGTATACACGTTAAGGTAAAGAGCAACCAGATAGCATACTGTCATGTCGAGCAAGAAAGTCCTCCCTATATATGTCCCAGCATCCACTACAATATACATCCAATGTACAGTAATAGCCTCTAGGGCATACATATAACTAACAAGATCAACTTCGGCACGAAGCCGATGACCTAGTCCGCCCTATTCTCCGGTGAAGCCGACGTTCGAGTTTGGGAATCGAGATGGACAGCGAGAGGATGCCTACGTAGAGCCAAGGAAGAGGATAACCGGATCTACAAAGGTTGTAGCATCTAACCTTTAGTTAAGTAGTTAACTAGTTTTTTATTTCGCCTAGATTTCTAGTCTAAAGATCCATATAAGGGTCTCTCGGCACCCGTAAAATTTTAAATTGGCATGTTCGATGCCTTGTGAGACCACTATAGGGTGCCTAGGAACCTTTCACCCTGGACTATGATCTCGGATAAAGAGGATACCGGATGAATAGTGTGATGAATATAATATTAATCCGTACCCAGATTTAGGGATGTCGTACGACGGATTTACGTACGAGCTATATTTTGATGATTGATCTGCACTCTTGACTTTGGATGTCTGATTATAGATATGGTATCGGATATGATATTATTGAGGCGGGATCACCGACTAATATATATACAGGTATGTATATGTATCGACTCAGATGTTAGGCGGTTTCCTTACCTGTAGTCCAGCTTGTTAGCTTAGCCCTTTAGTTTAGTTTAGTTGTTAGATCAGATTCGATTCTTACCTATTTCAAAAACTAACGAATCGTGGGTATTTTAAAAGACAGCCCAAGGGATCCTACGGATATTTCAAAAGACGTGTCTTTTCATAAAAACGCCGTAGCCCCTATTTTCAAAACCCCATGATTCGTGTTATTTCAAAAGGCACCATTTGTAGGACTTATATTAGACTAATGCAGATTAGTTATAGTTGCGTCTAGTATTCAGCTTCCGCTCATTATTGTGGTTCGCTTCGCATCGCATGCTTATTTTATGTTTCATACTCCGCTATTGATATCATGCTGTTAGGACACCAGCACCATTACCGATGATGCGTATTTACCACATACACTTACTTGCCGGCTCACACACATCTTCATCGGTAATTGCCATGTCACGTACACCTTAGAAAATATTATTGCTTGACATAGCCTGTTAGCTAATAGTTTAGACATTGTAGTTATTACCTGCTACTTCATGCATACTGTTATTCATTGTTATGCCGCATTCATGGATTCTCATGAATATATTCACTATTTTATGTGTTATTGAGGTTTTGGATTCGGATTTCCATGAGATTTTCTGGATGTGGAGGAAAACCGCAAAAAACATAAATAAACCTTCTCTCTTTTAAAATAAAAAGTGCGGTTTTCCCATGATATATGAGTCGTCCACCATGAGTTTGCTGATGGTTTTCGAGACCCGATTCGAGGAGACGGATGAACCGTTTCGGGTACATGGTGGACTCGGTAAGGTACCCCGGGGTAAGAAGCGCGTGATGATGACGATGTGAGCCTGGCAGGGGAGCACTACCTACCGGTGATTTTACCCGACGCGTCGGATATCCGGAGGATACCGTCGTGGTCTTGAGATGGATGGTAGGGGCCGGTCTGGACTGACGGCGCCCTAGATATTGTGATTGAGACATTGAGATTTCGAGATATTGAGGTACAGAGATATCGAGATATTGGGTTACGTTTTGTGCCGATGCTAGGCACTGTTTTATGCTGATTTCATTATGATACCTCATTTTAAAAATACAAAGGAAATCTCACTAAATTATGAAAACAGTTCTTCATTTACATGTATTCTGTTTCCATGCATTCATACCTTATTCATATGATATATTGCTATCTGAGGCACTGACACGGGCACATGAGATTACACTCGGGTTAGATATTTACCCTAGCCTTTGCTATAGGCTGCATGTTATTTACATATTTGAGGATATATATATATATTGATCGTATGACCTAGGATTGCGTCATACATGCGATTCCTATTCGTAGATGTTTTTCTATTCACGAGTTGGCAACTCACCCCCGTTGTGCCCCAGTTTCTTGCAGGTTTGCCGTATAGGTTTCATTACGGCTTTGCGGGCATAGTTTCCTTCGGGTGATTTGCTAGTAGGTGGGTTTACTTGTATCATACCCCCATTATATATCTTGTATATCATTATTCTGTTGTATCTAGAAGTTCCATCAACCAAACATGTATTTATTTTGAGATAGAGACCAGTGATGTTATTCCTTCGACCTTAGCGTCGCGCGTTATTTTTCTGTGGTTTTCTTGCGGTTTTGAGTTTCCTTTTGAGTTTTGATCCTCGCCCTTGGCGTTGTATATTATATTGTTTATGTGGTTGTGACCGTCGATTGACGAAGAGATAGCTCCTGCTTGGCGATGTCTTCTTATGGATTTCGTATACTATTCATGTTGATCCCGTTTGGGAGCCAGTATTTAAAAAGGAGACTCTGCCGAAATTTTCAGGAAATTTTTGATGTTTAAAAAAAACCGCATAACTCGGCTCATGCTATTAAAACTACTTGATTTTAAATTGGTTTTCCTTCACTCTACTACTTTTCTTGGTTTGGATTTCTGGGTTTTCGGCTTATTTAGATTACGTACGCCTCGAAACGTTTCGTAGTTTAAGTGCCGGTCATGTTCCGTACTTTTGGGTCGTGACAAAGTTGGTATCAGAGCGTTAGGTTTTACCTTCGGAGCGTAGGATGACCCTTGGTTGATGGAATAGGTGACTAAAGTAGAGTGACGTACCGTTGGTATGTTCCGCGGCATATTTACGATACGCTACTCCACTTAAGAAGCTTTAGGATGTACATTTCTTTGCTCAGTATTATATTCATTCCGATCTAGCCTCATTAGTACCAATTATGGGTTTGCTGCCACGATTACGGGCAAGGAGAGCTACAGCTAGAGTTGCGGTCAGCACGAGCTCGTTACGAATGAGGACTAACCAGAACATGATTCCGGCGACACCCGATTGTAGAGAGGTGTCTTTTGATTGTGTTTTACGCCACGAGCGTTGGATGGATCGCCGTATGAGATTGCTCGGACGTGCAGATTAGCACTAGAGGATTGAGCCAATGATAGAGGCCAGCCAGATTTTGATGACCGCTGGTGTGTTGCTTATTCATGATGGTCGAGGCACTGTTCAGCGTGCAAACGAGCGAGCCAATTATTGCTGCGAACGACGGGATATTGCCCCAGATGCTGGAGTTAGTGCAGAACGAGTTGTACTAAGAGATGATAGAAGGTCGCTAGTCATCGAGGATGAATGACTAGGACATATGGATCGTTCGCCTACCCCGATGCGAGGTCATCAGATAGATTGATTCCAGCTAGAGACGACTTCACGCGGAGACGTTGGGAGTCGACAGAGACGATCGAATGTCAGAAACCTATTATTCCAAGTTTAAAGTAGCCGGAAAGACATGCAGGCAATCCTATGGTCCCTCTAGAAGAATGAAACCCTAACTCGACTTAATAACCGTGTGAAAGCCTTTGAACCTTCGGGTTTGCGGCAGTTCTACGGCGCCATTAGTGAGGCTTGGGTTTGCCCTTCTACGGCTGGACCACCGATGCTGTGGTATGTACTCGATACTATTAAACCGTGCCCAAGAGGTTGAGCTCTTGGGGGATTATGAGGTTTTGACGACTTGATCGGATGGCTCGACTTAATTCGAATGCTAGGTGGTGAGATGCATTTCTTGGGAGACTCCAGATACGAGGATAGCCGTTGGAGCTCAGTCCATGCAGCCACGACGAGACGAGTCCGGAGCAGTCGACATTAGAGAAAAGTGGAGTAAGAGGTTCATACGAGATCTTGATGAGACGACGTTCCACTCATCCGACATCAGAGATGCGGTACGCATTCCGAGGCATTGCACTTGGATATACCTTCCAGAAGGAATCGCGATGAGTATGTAGCCGTTCAGGAACGAGAATAGATCTAGTAAGGGACGATGAATTCCGGACAGTTCGGCAGAGACGAGATTTGGGAGAGATCTCGATAGGACCTTTCTGGAATAAATTACGAGAAGACTTGGACCCAGTAGTGGTCATGTTATGCACACCGGCAGGCCAGAGTTCAGGATCGTCGACGAGACATACTATGAGTGACCACGATAGTTGGCCAGAGATTCTTAAGTATGTGCTTGAGCGGGACTATTCCTCCATACTTGATTTTGGGTATTTTGGGCGATCTATTCGCATGATTGATTTTGATGATTGAGTTTCATGATATTTGTTTTCATGGTCCATGGTTGCACCTACTGAGTAATTACGATTTTTCACAGTTGTTGCACTTGACATCGTTTTCGTGCCTTGGTTTCTCATGTTTATGATTTTATGGGTTTCATACAGTTGAGTTGATTTTGTGCATGATGGATGCATCAGATTTGGATTTTTAGCGCATGTTGGGCGCCTGTTATGAGATGCGATTTGGTGCACACCAGATGCACTGAATCGGGATTTTTCGTGCATATCAGATGCACCGGATTTTGCTGTCAGGCACACACGTTGCCTATGACTAATGTTGTGTGCACACCCGTTGCATCTAGATGTTGTTTCTGTGCACATGTATGGCACATTTATAGATTTTGATTTCCGTGCGCACCTGACGCACGTAGTATTCATATATATTTGTGATTGATTTCTTATGGAGCAGTATGTTTTTATGATATTCGCTATATGTTCTCGTACTGAGCAGGACTAGTCAGAGGACAGTACCTTAATATATTTTGCATGCATTGATAGTTATCGAAGGGATTTCCAAAAAGCGAGCTATAGTCTCAGTATTTACCTACGTGTCTGAGATGACACGAAACATTTTATAATGGAAACCCTTCTGAAATTGCTTCCAAAACGGCGGGACGTGCATATTAAACAAAGGATATCTATATATATATATATATATATATATATATATATATATGTAGTTATTTTTTTTACAATAAACGTCCGCCACTGTGCAGAGCTGCGAGCATCGCACAATGATTTGAAGAAGATTTAGCATGCATTACTTCCAGATATTTTAATGATGTATATCATACTGATTTTCATTTTTGATTTGGACATTGTGTCTTCACCATGACTCCGATGATTGCGGGATGCTGGATGGAGTTTTGATTTGAGTTATATGCTTATTTTGCATGCGCATGCGCTGCGCTACGATTTGTTTTATGTATTTATGATTTCGGAGCCCCGACGACTTGATGGTTTTGCTTAGATGTTTTAGTATTTTGGGGGAGTTTTAATTTAAATTCGGGGACCTAATTTCTTTAAGGAGGGAAGATTGTATCGTTTTGAAAATCGTTTCGGTGAAATTTCGAAAAAACGGTAAAATAAGGGGGTTTTCTGTAAAAAGTCAAAATACAAATATCTTATTATAAAAATTAAATATATATATTCTAGTTATGTAATTGCTAGTATTTGGTGTTTATTGAGCCACTGGTGAAATTTCAAATTTTCTGAAAAAAATTATTTTATTATTATTTTAAGCCGTCACTAATACATTTAATTAGGGAAAATTACAAATTGAAATGAGTTGAAACAAATTTTGTGCATCATAAAACTTTAAA
The DNA here is from genome assembly GCA_030015575.1 of Agapanthus africanus. Taxonomy (NCBI): domain Eukaryota; kingdom Viridiplantae; phylum Streptophyta; class Magnoliopsida; order Asparagales; family Amaryllidaceae; genus Agapanthus; species Agapanthus africanus. The sequence goes on from CM057350.1 coordinate 246,296,335, forward strand.
TAAAATTTTATCATGTGGTTTTTGAAATGAAAACGTTTGCCAAAACGGTTTAGAAATTTTCGAAGAAAAAAGGCTTTTTTTAGTGAATTTAGTGTAAATGGTTGTTTGGGGTATAGTATTTATCATTTTTTCCTCACCCACACTCACCCACACCCTCTCTCCTCTCCCCAAATCAGCAGCCCCAAGTTGTCCCCCCTCATTTTCCTACTTGTATTGTTACAAGAAAAATCAAGAGAAAACAAAGAAAATGAAAGGAAATTGTTAAAAGAGTATGGGCTTTGACTTTGTGGGTTGACTTGGCTTATTTCCCCACCCCACTCTCTCTCCTCCCCTCCCCATATTATGGCCGAATCTCTCCTCTTCCTGCTGCAACAGCAGCCCCCTCTCATTTCCCCCATTTCGCCTTCTCCTTCAACCTCAAAAACCCTTCAAAAATACATCAAAAATCCTACAAAATCAAAATCAAGCTCCTACCCATTTTTCTTTAGCCCCTATAGCATGGATCTTGGTGCAAAGATTTCAATTTGGAGGGCTAGATTTCTAGTTGGATCAATGGGTTGTGAGGTATAAAAATCTTGACCCTTTTTGTTAAATTGTTGTTTAATTATGATAGTCTATTTTATTCGAGTGTTAATTTGGTTGTGATTGCTAGTTTAGGAAATTCTAGAAAAGGGTAAAAAATTTTATTAGGGTTATCATTAGATTGTGGTCTTAATGAGTAGATTAACATGTTTTTGTTATGTAAAACTTAATCTTGTTATATCTTGCTAATTGCTACCTTTAAATTGTCCAAATTGCATAATATTGCAAACTAGGTTTTCAAAATTAAGTTAAATTGTTAGATAAAAATTCTAATTATGGTTTCATAGCATTATTAACATTATAATGAGTGGTTTAATACCTTAGGTTATGCAAAACTAAGCTTAATTGATAAATTGTGAATTTTTGCTTGAAAATTGTTAAAATTGGATAATTTGTAAACTAGGATTTTGGGGTTAATGAAATTTAATGAGATTAAATTGTGGAAATGGTTTATATAACTCAGTTATGATATTTAGTGGATATTATGGCCATTAGTTTTGTTTAAATGTCAAGTTTCGAATTAAAACGGTAATTAAGTGTTTTCTAAGTTTTGTGAAATAAACCGATTTGATCAATTTATTGGTTTTGATGATTTGCATCGTATTTCATATATTTTTAGTGATTTATGAAACCATGATTGGTATATTTGGTTTTAACTCGATGATCTGACGTTTGTACGACGATATCGAGGGTTGGTGGTGGTTTTGAAAGCGTGGTCCATAGGTTCTAACCTATAGGCCTTTGGCATGTCGATTTGGTTTTCCGATGTGATTTTAATGCGCATTTGCGATTATGTATATGTGTAGGTACCCAACATGATGTCGAGACGTTGAAGATGAAGAGGGTGACATCGGCATCGGCAAACAAGGAGCAGGTTAGTAGATTTATATCTACGGGGAGAAGTCGGGTGGATGGCGTATAGCACCCCCGCAGTCCGTGGTGGTGTATACGGATGCGTATACACACCAACAATTATTATATGTTGTTTGGGATTAATATTGATGTTTAGGATGGATTTTGGTGTGTTGGATTATTTTAGTGTTGCGAACCCTAGGGTAGTGTTGCACTACACATACACACATACATACTTGCATACATTCCTATTTATATGTGCTCATGGGATTCTTTATAGTTATGTGTTCACATAGGTATGGGACGATGTGTTCACATACGGATTTGAGGATGATACTTGGGATTGAGCTGAGTCGATGAGATTTGTTGTGTGGTTGTGATATCGGTGATATGGCAGGATTCGTACTTGAGGTACGTCCTGGTATTATAGCGGATCTTGGGGCGGCGATACAGGTGAATAGGGTTATAAATAAAATGGTCGACATGTGATCGTGATATGAGGCATGATATGCTAGGATATTGATATTATGCCGTATCGGGCGATGTATACCCCTTGATGATGATATGTGCTGATGATATCGGTTTGTATGAGACTGTTGATCAGTAGTCAGATCATGACTATATTGATGATTTTAGTATTGTGCTAGACATAGGTCAGTACCCTGGACTATGATCTCGGATAAAGAGGATACCAGATGAATAGTGTGATGAATATGATATTAATCCGTACCCAGATTTAGGGATGCCGTACGACGGATTTACGTACGAGCTATATTTTGATGATCGATCCGCACTCTTGACTTGGGATGTCTGATTATAGATATGGTATCGGATATGATATTATTGAGGCGGGATCACCGACTAATATATATACAGGTATGTATATGTATCGACTCAGATGTTAGGCGGTTTCCTTACCTGTAGTCCAGCTTGTTAGCTTAGCCCTTTAGTTTAGTTTAGTTGTTAGATTAGATTCGATTCTTACCTATTTCAAAAACTAACGAATCGTGGGTATTTTAAAAGACAGCCCAAGGGATCCTACGGATATTTCAAAAGACGTATCTTTTCATAAAAACGCCGTAGCCCCTATTTTCAAAACCCCATGATTCGTGTTATTTCAAGAGGCACCATTTGTAGGACATATATTAGACTAATGCAGATTAGTTATAGTTGCGTCTAGTATTCAGCTTCCGCTCATTATTGTGGTTCGCTTCGCATCGCATGCTTATTTTATGTTTCATACTCCGCTATTGATATCATGCTGTTAGGACACCAGCACCATTACCGATGATGCGTATGTACCACATACACTTACTTGCCGGCTCACACACATCTTCATAGGTAATTGCCATGTCACGTACACCTTAGAAAATATTATTGCTTGACATAGCCTGTTAGCTAATAGTTTAGACATTGTAGTTATTACCTGCTACTTCATGCATACTGTTATTCATTGTTATGCCGCATTCATGGATTCTCATGCATATATTCACTATTTTACGTGTTATTGAGGTTTTGGATTCGGATTTCCATGAGATTTTCTGGATGTGGAGGAAAACCGCAAAAAACATAAATAAACCTTCTCTCTTTTAAAATAAAAAGTGCGGTTTTCCCATGATATATGAGTCGTCCACCATGAGTTTGCTGATGGTTTTCGAGACCCGATTCGAGGAGACGGATGAACCGTTTCGGGTACATGGTGGACCCGGTAAGGTACCCCGGGCAAGAAGCGCGTGATGATGACGATGTGAGCCTGGCAGGGGAGCACTACCTACCGGTGATTTTACCCGACGCGTCGGATATCCGGAGGATACCGTCGTGGTCTTGAGATGGATGGTAGGGGCCGGTCTGGACTGACGGCGCCCTAGATATTGTGATTGAGACATTGAGATTTCGAGATATTGAGGTACAGAGACTGTGATACAGAGATATCGAGATATTGGGTTACGTTTTGTGCCGATGCTAGGCACTGTTTTATGCTGATTTCATTATGATACCTCATTTTAAAAATACAAAGGAAATCTCACTAAATTATGAAAACAGTTCTTCATTTACATGTATTCTGTTTCCATGCATTCATACCTTATTCATATGATATATTGCTACCTGAGGCACTGACACGAGCACATGAGATTACACTCGGGTTAGATATTTACCCTAGCCTTTGTTATAGGCTGCATGTTATTTACATATTTGAGGATATATATATATATATTGATCGTATGACCTAGGATTGTGTCATACATGCGATTCCTATTCGTAGATGTTTTTCTATTCACGAGTTGGCAACTCACCCCCGTTGTGCCCCAGTTTCTTGCAGGTTTGCCGTACAGGTTTCATTACGGCTTTGCGGGCATAGTTTCCTTCGCGTGATTTGCTAGTAGGTGGGTTTACTTGTATCATACCCCCATTATATATCTTGTATATCATTATTCTGTTGTATCTAGAAGTTCCATCAACCAAACATGTATTTATTTTGAGATAGAGACCAGTGATGTTATTCCTTCGACCTTAGAGTCGCGCGTTATTTTTCTATGGTTTTCTTGCGGTTTTGAGTTTCCTTTTGAGTTTTGATCCTCGCCCTTGGCGTTGTATATTATATTGTTTGTGTGGTTGTGACCGTCGATTGACGAAGAGCTAGCTCCCGCTTGGGGATGCCTTTTTATGGATTTCGTATACTATTCATGTTGATCCCATTTGGGAGCCAGTATTTAAAAAGGAGACTCTGCCGAAATTTTCAGGAAATTTTTGATGTTTAAAAAAAACCGCATAACTCGGCTCATGCTATTAAAACTACTTGATTTTAAATTGGTTTTCCTTCACTCTACTACTTTTCTTTGTTTGGATTTCTGGGTTTTCGGCTTACTTAGATTACGTACGCCTCGAGACGTTTCGTAGTTTAAGTGCCGGTCATGTTCCGTACTTTTGGGTCGTGACACTGGCAGGGGCAGACTACCTACCGGTGATAACATTTGGACCTGGCGGTTAGTCGGAGGATACCGACCGGAGTCATGAGATGGATATAGGCCGATCCGTACTGCCGGAGCCAGCGGGCAGATCCCGCAGATGATACGGAGCCTGAGATATATAAAGATTTACGTGCCGATGCTGGGCACAGATTTATGTTTTGTGTCGATGCTTGACACTGACTTCTCAGTTGATTTCTTGATGTATTCTGTTTCCATTCATTATGCATTCATACATCATATATCTGATATGTTGCTAGCCGAGGTACTGACACGAGCATATAGTATTACACTTATACATAGATGGATCAGGATATTATTTGAGGATATTACTTGATATGACCTAGGATAGTGCCATACATGCGATTTCTGCTCTGTGATGTTTTCTACTCATGAGTTGGCAACTCACCCCCGTTGTGCCACGGTTCCTTGCAGGTTTTGCCGTACAGGTTTCATTGCCGCTTTGCTGGTACACTGTTCCTTCCGGGTGATTGCTTTGACAGGTGGGTTCTTTGCATCAGGACAACCATTGTATATTTGTTATTTCAGTTGTATCTAGTAAAACTCCATCAATCAGATTGTATATTTGATAGAGATAGAAGACCAGACTTGTTATTATTTCGACCTTGGAGTCGCGCGTTGTATTATTATGGTTTTCATGTTGTTTTGAGTTTCTTTGAGTTTTTATCCTCGCCCTTCGGCGTTGTATATTATATTGCTTGGATGGTCGTGACCGTCGATTGACGAAGAGCTAGCTCCCGCTTGGGGATGCCTTTTTTCATTTCGTATACTATTCATGTTGTATCCCGTTTGGGGCCAGTATTTACAAAGGAGACTCTGCCGAAATTTTTCAAAAAAGACTTGAGATTTTAAAAATGCATACTTCGGCTTATGTTGTTAAACTACTTGCTTTAAAAATCGGTTTTTCCTTCACTCTACTGCTTTTATTGGTTTTGATTTCTGGGTTTTGGATTACTTAGATTACATACGCCTCGAGACGTATCATAATTTAAGTGTAGGTTATGTTCCGTTCTTTTTGGGTTGTGACAGTCTCGGGTCTTGGGGTTAGCTTCTAGGTCGCCTGCTCGTCTCTCTTTGTTTGCTAAATAATTTCTAGGGTCCCCGGGTGTTAGTAAATCTCTAATTAGCATCACAATTTCCAAAAAATTTAATATCGACAGAATTTCAAAGTTCGTATTTGGGGTTTAAGTCTATGGTCTAGTCCAAAATTTAACACTAATGGAGGGTCTTAGATCACTACTAACCCTTAATTACACCATCTCAATTCAAATCAAATCTTAACCCCTTCTAGGAATTTTCAAAGTTCACTAAACAATCACTTAATCACTTCTAAACTAACATGGAAGCTAAAGTGAATGTAATTCTACACTAATGGTAAAGAGATTACCTCATTTGGCAACTCAAGAAATTTCTTGAGTTGCCCCAAGTGTCCAAAATCCTTGCTTTGTTGGTCCAAAGTGTTTGTAGGGAGCTTGTGCACAATTTTTATGAAATGGAGATGAACTTTAGAATGTGTTTTTGGGTGTGTTTTGAGGAGGTAGAGGAGGGAGGGAGAGAGGGCTGCCATGGTGAGGTAGTGGAGGGAAAATGATGAAGGAATGATGAGGGGAAACAATGGGAACTAAGGTCAAATGACCCCTCACTTCTCTCTCTCTTCTCTCTCATGCCCATACCTCTTATTCTAATCCCTTTTTCTTTTCTTTTCTTTTCTCATCTTTTCTTTTGTAAACAAAATGAAAAACCCAAAAAGTAATCATGCACAAAAGAAATCATGGTAGAAAAAATGTAAAAATATGAAATAGGACATGGTGCATGTCATGTGCACAAGTCAAGCTTAATACACGAATAGTGATATTTAATCGCGATTAGCATTAAAATAGAATATAATTAATTATAGAAATTTATAATTTGCCTTAATCACATAAATCCCTCCAAAATCACTATTTAATTTAATTTTCCAATATTTTCCAATTTATCAGTATTTAATTGTACCGCATCATTAAAATATTCATAATATTTATTATTTAATTATAAAAATTCCTAAAACTAATATTTTATTTTTCTAAAATGTTGCAATCAGCTAGCAAGCTATGTCAATGAAATAATATTATCTAATGTGTACGTGTCATGACAATTACCGATGATGATGTGTGTGAGCCGGAAAGCAAGTGTACAAGGAGCATACGCATCATTGGTAATGGTGATGGTGTCCTGACAGCATGGGTTCATAATAACTAATGAAAACACATTTAAGCATGCAATGCGATGCGAACAGCAAGATTATACGGAAAATGAATAGTAAACGTAATATATAAGAATGAACATTTATATATATGAGTCATAAAGTTTTGGCATTTGAAATAGCACGAACCGTGGTGCTTAGAAAATAGAGGCTACGGTGTTTTAAGAAAAGGTATGTCCTTTGAAATATCCGTAGTATCCTTTGGCCTGTCTTTAAAATACTCACGATTCGTTAGTTTTGAAATAAGTATAACTCGAGCCCAGATCTAACATCTACTAAGTAAACTACAGGACAAGCTAAGAAACTAACCAAAGGGGTAAGGAAATCCACCTAAATCCGAGTCGATATATCTAGTAGTCGCTGATCCCGCCTTAATAGCGTCACGTACGATAAAATATATAATACGACATCCTCAAATCAAGAGTGCGGATCAATCATTATATTTATACTTCATACGGTAAAATCTATCGTACGGCATCCAAAATCGAGGTATGGGTCAAATATCACATTTATCTCAGTATCATATGGCATCATTATCAATATATCATGAACTAAGGGTACTGATCTAAAGTCTAGTACATTCCGATTTAATCAACATATATATATATATATACCCGTGTGTGTATGAAAACACATCATCCAACGATCCGCTATAATATCATGTCGTGTCTCATCACATGACCCAAATCACATCACCTGTGTCATTGCATCATGCCCAATCACATCGACTCATCTCCAAGTATCATATACTATCCTCATCAAACGTGTATTCGTATACATATATATATATATATATACATACTCACATACATATGTGTGTGTATCCCCATATAAGCACAAGAAAGTCAAATGTATGCGTGTGTGTGTGTGCGTGTGTGCAAATCATTACTCTAGGGTTTCACGACTAAGAAACTAAACTAAAAGCATTTTCCTACAATTACGCTAAAACTAACCCAAAGTCATCTAAGCATTTCCTGCGAAGTATACACATCTCATAAAACTCATAAGTATATATATATATATATATATATATATCATAACGCATTCGCGTGCTACACTACGACACTGCGGGGGTGTTATACGCTATCCACCCGACTTCCCCCGTAGATATATATCTGCCCACCTTGATCCTTGCTTGTCGAAGTCGACGTCGCCAAGCTCAACCTTATCGTCCAAAGTCCACGCAGGGGTGCCTACACATATAAACACATAGTATCGTAAACCGAAATCGCGCACGAAAACCAAAACGTCACACGAATCACACATAGGTAAAAACCTATGGTCTACTCATGTAAATCAACCAAATAACACCCGATATCGACGTACAAACGTCAAGTGACCGATACAAAACACAGTTACCAAACTTTCAAGTCATGGAAAGTTATAAAACAGTACAACAACTCATGAAAACTTGCTCCAGATTTTTTTCAGGTGAAATAGGGATAAACAAACAGTATTGGGGTATTGTATAGGGGGTATATGAGCTACAGACCAAACTTAGACCCTAATTTCCACAATATGGCTGGTCACAATTCCTTAGAATCCGGCCTGCTCGGCCATGCATGGTAGTTAGGATTTCGTCTTCTCAGGGTGACCTTCTAGTGTCCAATCTAGGTCAATGAAGTTGCTTGTTTTTCTTGTAAAGATCTTGGTTCATTCCAGATTCCTTGTAGGCACTATATTAACACAAAACCGACACAGGAGTTTCTAAATCCAGGTTTTTGGTTTTGTTTCTGTTTTTGTCTAAAAGCTTATCACTAAAGGGGTTGGTAGTCACCAAATACTCTCAATTGCACCCTCACAACTCAAGAAAAACCCTAACCCTAATCTTGGAATTTTCAACCATCACTAAGCTACACTGAACACTTCCAAACTAAAATGGATGCTAAAGAAATTGAAATACTACCAATGAGGAAAGAATTACCTCATTTGGTAACTCAAGAATTTTCTTTAGTTGCCCCAAGTCCTCAAAATCCCAACTTTCTTGGTCCCCCATGCTTGTAATGAGCTTGTGCATATTTTTAATGAAGGGAATGTATGGTTTTGATGCATTTTTGGGGTTGTTGTGAGGTGTAGAAGAAGGTGCAAGGAAGAGGGCAGCCATGAGAGGAAGGGGAGGGAAAATGATGAAGGAAGTAATGAAGGGGGACAATGAGCCATGGTTCAAGGAGACCCCTCGCCCTCTCTCTCTTGCCCATACTTCTTTGTTTATTCTTTTTCTTTTTTTTTGGCCTTTATCTTTTCTTTTCTTTTTCTTCAATTTAAAACAAAAAATCCATGTACATGAAAAAGAAAAATAAGGATATCATGATTCAAAAATGAAATAAGTGTGTAACATGACATGGTGCATGTCATGAAGCCTAATCAAGATTAGTGAAAATTAATCAAGTTTAGAACTAAACTTGTATATAATTAATTTTAAAGATTTATAATTTGCCTAAATCACATAAATCCCTCCAAAAATTACCATTCAATTTAATTTTCCAATATTTCCCAAATTATCGGTATATAATTATACTACAAGATTAAATTATTCATAATATTTATTATTTTAATTTTTTAATTTCCTAAAAATAATAACTTATTTTTCTGAAATTTTATAATGCGTATCATATATAAATGCATCATCTAATGTGTGTCCAACAACGACACACTAAATCATGATAAAACATGAGTGCCCAGCATCGACATTCGAAAATATCATAAAAACTGTGTCCAGCACCGACATATAATCCTCATATCTCGGGCTCCGTCTATCCGGATTGGCCCCATATCCATTTGATCTCACGACTCTTGTCGGTATCCTCCGGATATCCGCCGAGCCAAATATCACCCGTCGGTAGTGCTCCTCTGCCGGGCTTAATGTCTCTCTATACAATCTTCTTGTCCCGAGGTACCGAACCGAGTTCACCATGTACCGCAGACGGTGCCCCTCTCTCCTCGAATCGGGTATACATATACATGGCTTAAGAACCGAGAAAACCCATGGTGGACGCCACACATCATATCACGAGAAACCACATTTTCCATTTTGAAATGATCATAAGCTTATAAAATTCACATGCGATTTCCCCAAATCTAGAAATCTCATGAAAACCGAAATCTCATAATCATGAATCAATAATGAAACGATGAAAATCGGCATAGAGACAAACTATAGTGCATCACTAGAATATATAAATGCATGTGTCATCTAAGTAAGATATGCAATATCTAAACTAGTATGCGAGATCATGAATGCTAAACAATACTACTAAGCTACAATTTATCAGATTGTATAAGTGAGGTAACGGTTTCTAATGAGTATGTGGCATGGCAATTACCAATGATGATGTGTGTGAACCGGAAAGTAAGTGTACATGCAACATACGCATCATCGGTAATGGTGCATATGTCCTAGCAGACGAGATCATAATGGCTAGTGAAAAAACATGTATATAAATAAAATGCAATGGGAACAATATGGACATGACAGGAAAGTAAATAGTAAACGCAACAATATAAGATATATATCTATATACGAGCCATACAGTTATTGTATTTAAAATAGCATGAATCGTTATTCTTAGAAAAGTAGGGGCTACGGTGTTTTTGAGAAAAGAGATTCCTTTTGACAGTCCGTAGCGTCTCTCGGGTTGTCTTTTGAAAACACATATGATTCATTAGTTTTGAAAATAGGTATGACTCTACTTATATTCTAATACCTACTTAAGTAATTAATAGACTAAAAGGATAAACTAATCCCGGGTCAAAAGTGATTAAAACTCTATAGCATCTCCGAGTCGATATATCTAATAGTCGGTGATCCAGACTCATAGCATCACGTACGGTATAGTCCATTGTACGGCATCCTCGAGTCAAGAGTATGAATCAATCATATATTATATATATATATATATATATCGTGAAGGGTTCCGGCAGCGCCCCGGCCGTCGAAACGCGGCCAAAATGCGGAATAAAATTTTTCTAAACTGGCGCTACCGCTACCCGATTTACGGATCGACCTTAAATCCTATTCTAGCAAACTAACTATGAGTTAGAAAGGTTATACCGAGTTGATCCGTGTCCTTCGGTCTTCATTCCAAGCTCCTAGTGATCCTTTGACGATATTTTGTTGTCGGTCTTCCTCCATCTCCGATGATCCACCCGAGAAAAACGGCGCAACCTCCAACCTTGTCGAACGAGGTAACCGACACTCCAAAGTTGCTATCGATGGAGAGTGGGGGTGTATGAAAATGACACTACAATTTTCTCTCAACATCTATGCTCATGGGAGCAACCAAAGAAAAAGATGAAGGAGGTGATGGCTTTTTGGCATGAGCAAAGAATTGCTAAGTGTGCTAGGATGAATGAGAGAGTGAGGGGCTAGCCCAATGTAAAAAAATCCTCAATCAAATGAAAATGAACCCCATCTCCTTAGTGGCCGCCGCCCCCCTTTCTCATTCCCAAAAAAATAATTCATTTTTTTAATTTCATTAAACAATGTGAACCATACTTTGCTACATGCTTTGACCCATACTTATGCCACATCATCCCTTCCACCTTATTTATAAAACAAATGATTTTTCAAAAGAGAAAATCATATAAATGAGGTGGCATCTTCTTGTAGAATCTATTCCGTAGAAAATACGGAATACTTCCCGGTACATTTACCGAAATACATATACGCGTATTCGTACAAAAATACGAATAGCCAAGAGAGAAAACAAATAGTGAACAATAATACTAGAATACGTATCAACAAATACATATATAAATTATTAAATCAAAACCCGATTTAATAATCCGGCTTAATCCTAAGCCGCTAGTATTATCAACCGTCCGATTAAAGTCTGCGCAGCATGTGCACATATTTAATCGGACACCTGTATGTATCAACATACCTCATCTACACCATATCGCCAGAACCGTGAAAACCCTCTGTGCGGGACTCTAAAGACTCGTCAATACGCTGGCAGTGGGTTTAACCACAAGCACGTCGGCGGCACTAGCTGTACGTAAAGGCTACCCAGGTATTGAGCGAAACGGAGGCCGACGAGAAAACTCATCCTGAACCCCCACTGAGCCTGACAGTGACAATATCCATATAGTTCGGTCTGTTTGTCTAAGAGTATCACATATCAAGTCTATGGGGGTGGATGAAGTCAGACATTTTTAATATTAAAAAATCCCAGATTTTAGAAAATTTCCAGAGAACTCATGGGTATATGGGTTTCGGGTTCGTCCGGACTTCAAACTCCGTCTAGACTTCGCCTAAGGCTCTAGCTAGGCTCTGATACCACTGAAAGGTTCCTAGGCACCCTAATGAGGTCTCACAAGGCATTGAACATGCCATTTTCAAAAATTCTAGGTGCCTACAAACCCTAACAAGATCGTTTGCTAGAAAACTAGGCGAAAAAGTTAAACTAGTTAACAGTTAACTATAAGATAACGGAAATACAACCTTTGTAGATCCGGTGCTCCACCTCCATAGCTCCGCAACGAAATATCCTCGCTGTCCAAATCTAAATCCGGGCTCTTGCGTCGGCTTCATGGGAGAATGGGCAAGCTAGGTCGTCGATGTCCATGCCGAAGATGATCTACGTCGAGGCATCGAAAGATCAAGCTCCACCTTCATCAAGTCATGAAAACTTGTGAAGGAAACACACTCTACTACTTGGCAAGAGGTAGAGGATGAGAAAATAGGAAGTGGGTAGAATTTAGAATTGGATTTCTCACTCAAATCATCAATCCACCATTGATGACCTCAAGCTTTTCTTCTTGAGTTCAAGGAAGAAGAAGAAGAAATGATATGATAAGTTAATTCAAAAGAAAAGAATAATCCAATCTTTATCATAACATAACCATGGTTATGTGTAGAGACTAAACCCAAGTTAAGTGAATGGTTAGGTTAGGAATGAAGACAAAAATGGTGACTAAGTCAAAGTATTCATGAAGCTTCATGAATAAACAAAAGAATGCCACCATTTTTCTTTTCTTTTCCTTAAATGAATAATGAATATAAATAAATGAATAAGTATATAAAACCCTAACCATTCATATAACCATGGTTTAATCTTTACACGAGCACAAGTCAACATGTATCATCAAACATGATACAATGTATATGCACAAAAGTATATCACATATACAACTTGCACATCGAGTGAGAAAATCCATATAAAGTGAACCTATACTAGCTAATGCAAAGTAATATATCAAATATATAATTATGCATTAAATCATTAAATCAACACTTGATTTAATGATCCGGTCATATCGCATATAACCGACTAATATCATTAGTAACAACTTATCGAATCAACACTTGATCCGATAACCCGGCTATATCACATATAACCGATCAATGTCACATCGCGAGAATCGAATACAGTATCACATACTCGTATTATTCTCGGTCCCGCACATATCTCATACGCGCTCCTATTTCGTTTCGCTTGAGCCAGGAAACCTCTGTGTAGGACTCTAAAGACTCGTCAATACGCCGGCAGCAGATGATGATCATATCAAGCATCCACAAGCCGCAAGCGGTCTGCTAAACGTAACGGCCACCCGGGTATTGAGCGATCTGAAGATCGACGAGCAAGCCCGCTCACACTCCAGTGAATCCAACCAGTAACACTACCGTACAGTCCGGTCTGATAGTCTGATATGTCGCATGTCTCGCCTAGGGGTGGTAAACGTCAGACCCCAATAGCTCAATAAGTCGTGTCGATATGAGGTCTATAACTGTTCGAGAAACTACAGGTAACACTTACCAGTAAATCTCAGCAACCCTGGCCAGGGATTTCCTGTTATAGCCAATCGAACACAGCGCAACATCAACTCCCTATACCGGGAGAGACGAATCCCCTCCTATCGCTCATTCCCTCCATGTGACTCGGGACTGTACCCAAAAACCACCGTTTTGCACGCCCTCTTGGACGTGGTAAGATGGAAATCAAAGCACAGTGGGAACCACACAAGACTCTATGACGATCTCGGGTCAACAGACTACTCTGTACCAGTGTCACCAGAGAACTGCCATCTGACGTGAGGTATAATACCATCTGGGAGTTCTCGGCGAGTCCGTCCAGTGTACCCAGTCTCTACTGAGTACCCGTATATCATCTCTGATGTCAAACACCAATGGATATGGGATCATCCATCGCCCATCTGTATGGGTCGAGAAGGTATACGCTAGTCTACTCTGGTATATCGATGCCCCGTCTCGATACACCCTCGACTAGGGACTTTGAAGGATGTACTTATGGACTACCATGTCCCCACTAGTATGATCCGCATCATATTCCAGGTAGTCAAGTACATATATCCTAAGGGCTTTACCAACATGTAACAGAGAGACGATCAGTATACACGTTAAGGTAAAGAGCAACCAGATAGCATACTATCATGTCGAGCAAGAAAGTCCTCCCTATATACGTCCCAGCATCCACTACAATATACATCCAATGTACAGTAATGGCCTCTAGGGCATACATATAACTAACAATCTCCCACTTGCACTAGGGCCATCTGTAGCAGTGGTTGTAGTATCTCATACTCAACCATCCCGTAAAAGTCTCTCTCTGGGAACAGGCCTTTGTGAGTGGATCCGCTGTGTTGTCCTCTGAGTCTACTCTCCTAACCTCGATCCCCTGGAGATTAACCATCTCCATGATCAGGTGATACTGCCTTAGAATATGTCTGGATCACTGATGGGACGGACGTTCCTTGGCATAAGCCACAACTCCATTGTCACACAATGGGAGGAACATAGTTCATCTCATGAACCAATATACACCCAAACAGCCTCTTTGGTAGTATCTTAAGTAGCGATGTATCCAACCTTTATCGTCTAGTATGTCACGGTATCTTGCTTGGAACTCTTCCAACATACCGTCCCTTTACTGAGGGTAAAGACAATGCCTGTGACTGACATTCAGTCGTCTTTATCACCCTGGAACCCTTCCAGTGATTCTCCCCAGGATCGATTGATACCATCTCACTACGACAAGTGAGAATCCTAACAACCATTTAGATCTATCTCATAGATCCAAAATCCAGGAGTTAGTAGGTATCATTATGTTCCTATATGGAGAATCATTGTGATAAACGGAGATTGATCGAGCGTAGCATAGGAAACTCCTTCCCTATCAAGAGTATGTCATCCACGTACTCTACGAGGATCGTCACCATACTCCCTACTACCTTCTTATTTATACAAGGTTCATCTACCATTTTGATGATGTCAACTTCTTGGACTCACACATCAAAACAGACGTTCCAACTCCGCGATGCCTGCTTTATCCTATAAAGCATCTTGCACACGTTTCCGCTGCTCCCACTGTCTACGAAGCCCTCTGGCTGTGTACTTATAGACGCTTTCTTCCAAATCATTATTTAGAAAAGTAGTCAAGACACCCAACCACCAGATATCATAGTCATGGTATGTAGCCGTGACAAGTAGGATCTGGATGGACTTAAGCATAGATCCTTAGAAAAGGTTTCAACATAATCCATATCTGGTCAATGATGCAAACCTTTAACAAGTCTAGCTTTGAAAGTCTCAACTTTTCCATGTACACCAAGTAATCTTCTCAAGATATACTTGCTCCTGATGGGGATTTAACCCTTCAGATATAGCAACCAAAGTCCATACTTTGTTGGTGTACATGGATTCCATCTCAGATCACCAAGCATCCAGCCATTCTTACAGAGTCTTACTCCTGATGGCCAGCTCGAAGCTAGTTGGGTCATCATCTCATGATGCAATCCTCGCTCCCACTGTCATAGACAAACAGAAGTATCTCTCAGGTGGATGAGGAACCCTACTAGATCGGCGGAGAGGCTGAGGTTCGTTGGAATCTACTGAATCCATTGGCTCTATCAAATCATCTGCTGCATTTTGTATAGCTGGAACATTTCCAGTTCTACATAACAGACCTTGCCTCGAGCTTGTCCGGATTTTGCTTTTAGACATAGGCCGGACAATCCCAAATCTTAACTAACTTAAGATATGGGCTCTTCCCCTTCCATATCACATATGAAGTGGTAGGCAGCTGATTTGATTTGAACCCTATTCAATAGGTATGCAGCTTCTTAAGTGCATAAAACCTAAAAGGAAATAGGTAACTCAGTAGTACTCATCATAGAGCACACCATATCAAATAGGGTGTATCTGCTCCGCCCCGATATACCATCGTGCTATGGTGTATACGGAGGAGTAATGCTGAGAGAGAATCTCATTCTCCTTTAGAATGGTCCAGGAATTCTGTGCTCAAGTATTCTCCTCCTTGATCTCATCAAAGGACATAATACTTATACCCGTATTTCGGTTCTCTACTTCTTACTTATACTCTATGAATATCTCAAAAGGTTCGGACTTGTGTTTCAACAGGAACATATGTCTGAATCTTGAGAGATTATCAGAGAATGTAATGAAGTACAAAGAACCAATCCTAGCATGTGTAGACAGGGGACCTACATACATCAACATGTATCATCCCAAGAGTTTACTAACTCTTTCTCTGTTTCCAGTAAACAGAGCTATGGTCATCTTATCTTTCTGACATGACTGGCGAGTTTCACAAGATGTAAGTTCAAACTAATTTAAATATGCATCTTTATGTAACTCTAGCCAGTCGGGTCGCATTGAACTGACCTAGTCTACAATACCTCAAGAAGAATCCGTTCATTTCTGAACTCTTCCTCTTGTGTGTGTTCTGTATACTAAGAACTGTAGTTTGATTTAGAACATCAATGCTTTTAGATAACGTGCCTGAACCGATCAACTTTTGATATAGGAAATGTTCAAAACATTATCCATCAATACAAAATTATATCCTTTCTTTTCTAACAAAGAGAGTGATATGATTTGGTATATCAGGTTCGGTATCTAATAACATTCGTTCAAAATCAATGTATTACAATACAGGGTGACAGTGACCAACAGACTTGGCTGCAACACTTGCCCCGTTTTCTGTCTCATGAAACTTATCACCCGTTCTCAGTTTTTCTACCCTTTTGTAGCCCTATGTAACAGATTACATATCTGGGATCCTGATCCGGTATCATATACCCAGGATTCGGAGGATACTGAGAAATAGTTCTGTATAATGAACACACCCGAAGATGATGCATCAGCATGCACTCTCTTCGTTTGGGCGGCACGGGAAATCTGGTATTCCCCAAATTCCTGCTCTGTCTTATAACAATTATAAGTTGGAGCGGGACCAACGTTCCCCAGCTCAGTATAACAAGCTGGTTCGGTCAATAATCCGTATTATTATCTTGATTAAGGCGTGATATGGTCGCTACCAGGAGAGAGAGAGAAGAAAACACTCAGCGTGCGCTCTTACAAGAATAGATTGGTTATAGTTTTATCTAATCAGGATGGCTCCCACTGCTTTTTATCAAATCTTCCTTCAAACCCAAAAAGGAAAGACTAGCCGGGATTAATTACACACTACAAGTTCGCCAATCTTTCAGCCAGGCCAGTGTCGGTACTTTGAGGGAGGTCCCCCGTGCTTTAGCACGAACCTAATTAATGTAAACCTCGTTTTCCCAGAGGCGTAACCTCGTTGACACCTTTCTAGACACCTACTTGATCGGCTAATTGTAATGTATAAAACTCTCCCAGGAGTAACTCTTACTCGCAGCGGGTATCGGGATCCAACTATCTCATAGAAGGTATGCAATCTCATTGCAAATTTCAACACTTGAAATTCCCGATAATATTCTACCCCTAGCTCGCTATGACCTTGACGAATGCCAAACAACCCATAGTCCACTAGTCAAGTTCAACCCGTACATTTCTTGATTGAATTAAACCCACCCGCACGACCCTTGACGAATGCCAAACAACGCCGTACGAATACCCTAATCCAATAGCATCATATGCTCAAGCAGATAAATACTAGTTAGCTACCGTACACTACGCCTTGACGAATGCCAAACTACCGCAGCACGAATACTAACTAGTACATATCTGAAATGACGGAGGGCTACGACAGGTTTTTCTGAAAACCTATTGCGTAATGAACTTGATATCGTTGTAGAATCAAATGAATTTTGAAATGGAGTGTCTTTGATACTTTTCTAGTTTTGCTAAAGGAGTCACTCCCGGTGAAGGGATCCTCGGTCCTTTCCTCATCGAATGAGGTGCGGGATATATCATATATATCACTGTGCAAAGCAGATACTCTTAAAAGTAATCAAAAGACAAACCGAGTGTGTAGCATCTGCCAGTTATTGCTAAAGGAGTCACTCCCGGTGAAGGGATCTCGGTCCTTTCCTTATCGAATAAGGTGCAGGATATATCACATATACCGCTGTGCAAAGAAAGGACTGTAGCTACCTGTTTTATTTTGAAATTCGATTCTACAACATCTTAGGTTTCTTTTATTTCATTAATCTCATTAATGAAGTCCCATCATTTAAGTACCTAATCATCACAGATAAATACGACGTACACTTATGCCATCCGCATTCGCCTCGATGTCCCCTCGTGCACCGTTAGGTTAGGTAACTAACGGCAGAGCAGGGCAGGGCTAGCGCGGGTGTAAAACATAAGTAACGCCTATATAATATATCATATATACTATATATAATATCTGCCACAGAACATCGCATGATCTCAGATAAAACACAGCAGAAGAAACATATGAAATATTGGATATACTAGGACGTCCGTGTTTTCAATACGAGCCAGTATAAAACACGGATTCCACGGTCGTGATGAATAGCCAATCCCACACCCCTAGACCCCTACGAGAGCGGCAAGCAACCCTACCAATTCTGGAGTTAGGAGACCCGGACTCGACTCCTCGAGTTGGTCTCCCACTGGACTCCAGAACCCGGTTACTTGTGCCCTCCTCCTTGGGTCTATCCTAGTGCAGAAAAGTAAATAATATACATCAACGGTGACAACTTCCGCTACCTGGAAGTGCCCCAATAAAAAGAATATTACATACAAGTTTTTACATGAATGAAAATGAAAAACACTCATCTCACATAAAAACCCCCGGCTATTCGTACACGACGATCCAATATAACATATCCAGCAACACATAACATCACATGTCATCAACGTAAGTAAATATGCGCATCCCAATTGTCGTTGACATATAGCAACGAAACCGGCGATATCACATATTACACTTACGGTCACAGAAAAGAAAGTGTAAAACTACAACAGTTGGAATCCGCAACCTCTTTAGACATCACATGCCTAACAGTTACAAACCCCGCATTTTAGTCTCATTATCGAAAACTCTTTTCAATATCGTATGGGACTAAACTGCTAGATTTATAACATTCATCCAGTTATCTCATAACTGTTTGTGAATTCCAATTATTGTATCCAATTCCGGATAAATAGAATATATCAAACTTTCCGATCGAACATTCGAACACCCAAGTTTTCCCGACACCGATCAACACATGAAATAGATTCAAAGACATTCACTTCATACCTCAGTACCAACGGTCCAGCCGTAGAAGGGTCAAGCCAACGCCTCACATGTGGCACGCCGTACTGCCCCAAACCCGAAGGTTCAAAGGGCAGTTCAAGACGGTCACATAATCGAGTTAAGGTTTGTTGTCTTCTAGAGGGACCATCGCGTTACTTGCACTACTCAGAACGTCTTTTAACCACAGAAAAATCCAACACTTGGAATTATTCCGGCAGGGGAAAACCTGGGTATTTATATCCGGTCGAACTCTTTAACATATTCTACAGTTATCTGGAAAAACACTTAGACAAAGTTTGATATTCCGATCGAATCGTCGATTCCCAATTTAACCCCAGAGCACTCAATCTTAGAGTCAATTTAAAAAATACCCAGAAAACTCAGTAGAATTTATCAGGAATTACTGTGCAATTAAGTATGGCTGACGTCACATTTTTAGCGAGGAACAGCGGCAGAAGCCATGCTTCTGCCGCGGTTCCGCGGCTTAAGGAACTGTTCATGTGAAATATTTTGCATCGTAATTCTTATAATTCTTTACTGAATTTTTCAGACATTTTTAATATTAAAAAATCCCAGATTTTAGAAAATTTCCAGAGAACTCATGGGTATATGGGTTTCGGGTTCGTCCGGACTTCAAACTCCGTCTAGACTTCGCCTAAGGCTCTAGCTAGGCTCTGATACCACTGAAAGGTTCCTAGGCACCCTAATGAGGTCTCACAAGGCATCGAACATGCCATTTTCAAAAATTCTAGGTGCCTGCAAACCCTAACAAGATCGTTTGCTAGAAAACTAGGCGAAAAAGTTAAACTAGTTAACAGTTAACTATAAGATAACGGAAATACAACCTTTGTAGATCCGGTGCTCCACCTCCATAGCTCCGCAACGAAGTATCCTCGCTGTCCAAATCTAAATCCGGGCTCTTGCGTCGGCTTCATGGGAGAATGGGCAAGCTAGGTCGTCGATGTCCATGCCGAAGATGATCTACGTCGAGGCATCGAAAGATCAAGCTCCACCTTCATCAAGTCATGAAAACTTGTGAAGGAAACACACTCTACTACTTGGCAAGAGGTAGAGGATGAGAAAATAGGAAATGGGTAGACTTTAGTATTGGATTTCTCACTCAAATCATCAATCCACCATTGATGACCTCAAGCTTTTCTTCTTGAGTTCAAGGAAGAAGAAGAAGAAATAATATGATAAGTTAATTCAAAAGAAAAGAATAATCCAATCTTTATCATAACATAACCATGGTTATGTGTAGAGACTAAACCCAAGTTAAGTGAATGGTTAGGTTAGGAATGAAGACAAAAATGGTGACTAAGTCAAAGTATTCATGAAACTTCATGAATAAACAAAAGAATGCCACCATTTTTCTTTTCTTTTCTTTAAATGAATAATGAATATAAATAAATGAATAAGTATATAAAACCCTAACCATTCATATAACCATGGTTTAATCTTTACACAAGCACAAGTCAACATGTATCATCAAACATGATACAATGTATATGCACAAAAGTATATCACATATACAACTTGCACATCGAGTGAGAAAATCCATATAAAGTGAACCTATACTAGCTAATACAAAGTAATATATCAAATATATAATTATGAATTAAATCATTAAATCAACACTTGATTTAATGATCCGGTCATATCGCATATAACCGACTAATATCATTAGTAACAACTTATCGAATCAACACTTGATCCGATAACCCAGCTATATCACATATAACCGATCAATGTCACATCGCGAGAATCGAATACAGTATCACATACTCGTATTATTCTCGGTCCCGCACATATCTCATACGCGCTCCTATTTCTTTTCGCTTGAGCCAGGAAACCTCTGTGTAGGACTCTAAAGATTCGTCAATACGTCGGCAGCAGATGATGATCATATCAAGCATCCACAAGCCGCAAGCGGTCTGCTAAACGTAAAGGCCACCCGGGTATTGAGAGATCTGAAGATCGACGAGCAAGCCCGCTCACACTCCAGTGAATCCAACCAGTAACACTACCGTACAGTCCGATCTGATAGTCTGATATGTCGCATATCTCGCCTAGGGGTGGTAAACGTCAGACCCCAATAGCTCAATAAGTCGTGTCGATATGAGGTCTATAACTGTTCGAGAAACTACTGGTAACACTTACCAGTAAATCTCAGCAACCCTGGCCAGGGATTTCCTGTTATAGCCAATCGAACACAGCGCAACATCAACTCCCTATACCGGGAGAGACGTATCCCCTCCTATCGCTCATTGCCTCCATGTGACTCGGGACTGTACCCAAAAACCACCGTTTTGCATGCCCTCTTGGACGTGGTAAGATGGAAATCAAAGCACAGTGGGAACCACACAAGACTCTATGACGATCTCGGGTCAACAGACTACTCTGTACCAGTGTCACCAGAGAACTGCCATCTGACGTGAGGTATAATACCATCTGGGAGTTCTCAGCGAGTCCGTCCAGTGTACCCAGTCTCTACTGAGCACCCGTATATCATCTCTGATGTCAAACACCAATGGATATGGGATCATCCATCGCCCATCTGTATGGGTCGAGAAGGTATACGCTAGTCTACTCTGGTATATCGATGCCCCGTCTCGATACACCCTCGACTAGGGACTTTGAAGGATGTACTTATGGACTACCATGTCCCCACTAGTATGATCCGCATCATATTCCAGGTAGTCAAGTACATATATCCTAAGGGCTTTACCAACATGTAACAGAGAGACGATCAGTATACACGTTAAGGTAAAGAGCAACCAGATAGCATACTATCATGTCGAGCAAGAAAGTCCTCCCTATATACGTCCCAGCATCCACTACAATATACATCCAATGTACAGTAATGGCCTCTAGGGCATACATATAACTAACACCCAGTTCACAAACGAACTCCAAATCCAGCAAACTACTCAGACTGTATCGTCCACTGAATTTAATCAGTATCTTGCGCCATGCCTTTCTTCAGTATCCGGTTGGACCACCTGTCCAACATACTGTCCCTCAAAAGAGGGAAAACTATAACTCTGATAGTCACTCTGTCATTCAGGTCACCTTGGAAGCCTGAAATGATAACCGTCTCCCGAAGGAGGCTGCCGTTACCATATCCATAAAACATCCATTTATGTTCATAAACTGCTTCCCAATGTTTCTCCAGGATTAGAATAATATATCTGCTTATTGCATCTAGTACAAAAGCAACATCTGGTGTGGTACTTGACATTTCATGATTAACTCAATTGCCTAAGCAAGTGATATGCTAATCATGCAGATCCCTCTCCCCTGTAGTTTGTAAGACACCTTTAGAGAGGGTGACTCCATCACCTGCAGGTACACCACCATGCCAGGAGTCGTCCATTTAATGTCAAAGTACCCAGATTGGGATACTTCCCAAATCTAGATCTAAAACCATAGATCTAGTAACCAGAAACCCTGATATTACATCCATATCCTGTGTGGAGAAACAACTTTGTGAAAACCATAGTACAACCGATCATAGTATAGGAATATCTCTTCCTATTAAGTGCATGTCATCCCAGTACCTGGACATCACTCTCTACTACCTTCTTACCAGATCCATCTCCTATTCTGATGAGGTCAAAACCTATGACTGTCACATCAAAATTAGATGATCTATTTCCGCTATACTTGCTTTAGTCTATAAACAGACATAAGCTACTTGCCCACTATGCTTCTGCTGCTCCCACTGACTACAACAACCCTCTTGCAGAGTCATATACATGTGCACTTATAAAACTAGTTTAGAACGACGCTATACTCATCCTCCTTCCGGGTCTTATAGTCTAGAACAACAGCAATGGCAAGTCTGGGTAAACAAGAACCTCCCTGTCACCGTCTCTGAGAAGACCGAAGTACCTCTCGGTGTTAGTTATATGTATGCCCTAGAGGTCATTACTATACATGAGATGTATATTGTAGTGGATGCTTGGACATATATAGGGAGGACTTTCTTGCTCGACATGATAGTATGCTATCTGGTTACTCTTTACCTTAAGGTGTACACAGATTGTCTCCCTGTTACATGTTGGTAAAGCCCTTAGGATGTGTACTTGACTACCTGGACTTTGATGCAGATCATACTAGTGGGGACATGGTAGTCCATAAGTACATCCTTCAAGGTCCCTAGTCGTGGGTGTATCGAGACGGGGTATCGATATACCAGAGTAGACTAGCGTATGCCTCCTCGACCCATGTCGATAGGCGATGGATGATCCCATATCCATTGGTGTTTGACATCAGAGATGATATATGGGTGCTCAGTGGAGACTGGGTACACTGGACGGACTCGCCGATAACTCCCAGATGGTATTATACCTTACGTCAGATGGCAGTTCTCTGGTGACACTGGTACAGGTTAGTCTGTAGACCCGAGATCGTCGTAGAGTCTTGTGTGATTCCCACTGTGCTTTGATTTCCACCTTACCATGTCCAAGAGGGCGTGCAATGTTAGTGTATATGCCCTAGAGGCCATTACTATATCATACTGGTTTGTATATTACTTAATGGAAGCTTGGGATATTCACCTTGTATATACAATCTTGCTCAAAATAGTAGTATGCTACTTGGTTTGTTTCTACTTCAATGTGTACATGTGTTTATTTTAGTATATCACCTATACACATTAGTGGAGACCTTAGGATCTTTGCTTGATTACCAGCGTTGTGATGGCAGTCACACTAGTGGGGGCTGGGTAATCTATAAGCACATCCTTACGCAGGTCCCTAGTCGAAAGACTATCAAGACAGGGCATCGATACTCCGGAGTAGACTAGTGCATGCGCTTCTCAACCCAGTGTGGGAGACGGTCTGTCCTACAGCCGTCAGTACGTTGTACTTGAGATAGCATGCGGGTGCTCGTTAGGTTAAGAGTATACTGGACAGGACTCATCGGGAACTGATTAGTTGGTTTTATACCTATCGTCAGTTAACAGTTCCCAGGTGACATGAATACAGCTTAGTCCGCTGACTTGACACTGGCACTTCGCCTCGAGTGTGTTCCCACTGCACTTTGATTACTACCCTACCACGGCTCAAAGGAGTCGCGCAAACAGGTAGTGGTTGGGTGCAGTCCAGAAGCACTTGGAGGCAGTGACGGTTAGACAGGATTCGTCTCTCCCAGTATTGGGGGTTGACATCGCGCTGTGTCTAGGAGAGCCATTACACGAGTAGTCCCTGGCCAGGGCAAGCGAGATATACTGGTAGGCTTCCAGTGTTATCTCAGGGTGTTTTGGGGTTCACTCCGACACGACTTGTACCGCTATTAGGGGACTGACGTTTACCGTCCCCTAGGCCTGCCATGCGATGTATCAGACGAACAGACCGGACTGTACGGAGACTGTCACATTCAGACTCAGTAGGAGTTCAGATGGGGTTCACCTCGTCAGTCTTCTTATCGGCATCTACCTGGGGACCGTTACGCACAGCTAGTGCCGCTTGCGGTCTGTGGTTAAACCCACTGCCAGCGTAGTGTCGAGTCTTTAGAGTCCCACACAGAGGGCTATTCGTCCTTAGGCAAAACAGAGTAGTGGTCGTATGGTTTTGCGACTGGGTTCGTTCTCATCCGCGCACTTGTGCACGTTTGGAGTCCGGACGGATTTTACTAGCGGGCTCTGGTTTGAGCCAGATACTAGTATATGTTTTTGGGTTAGTTTTATCTCTTTGTATTCATGTTCCACGGAACAAGAATGCGGGTGTGTATGCACAGTTCATTGAGGCGGAGGAAGAGGATTTTCATTAGGGTTTCGGAACGGGTGTGTATGCACAGTTGACAGTCGTCTTTTTCCAAACCCTAATGAATTTATGATATATCAATTAATAATATTAATTAAATGAAATTGTGTCATGGTTGGGTTTATTGACTTGTTGACCAAGGTTGACTTGTTGACCAAGGTCGACTTGTTGACCATGGTTGAAACTTTGACTATCATCATTACATATCAAAGATGCTCTTTGATTCTAGCAAAACCATTTAATGTGTGTAATGATAATTGTTATTCCAAACCATCCATCAACTATTTCATTTAGATTAATATTATTAATTTTGATAATTCATTTCATATTATGTTATGGTTGTAAAAAGGAGATTCATTCTATCATAACACTTCTCTCTCCTCTCTTCTTCTTTCTCCTCCTCTAGTTCAAGGAGACTCACTCTCATGTGTTGAGAAACCCCCTCCTTGAGATAAAAACACCCCAAAATCACTCTCTACTCACTCTAGGGTTAGAGGTCTAGCAAGCCAAAGACCCTAGTTCTCTCAAAGTTCGAGAAAGGAGCCCGAAGGTTGAACCCTCAGGTGGATCCATCTTTGAAAGAAGAAGGCGACGAGGAAAGCACCATCCAAGCTCTACAAAGGTTTCAAGAAGAAGGAGTTCAAGTTAGGTATAACATCTTTTCCGAGTAGCTAACTCTCTTTAGCTTGGTAGCTAGTTTAGTTTGGAAAAGATCCCGACTTTTGTTAGTCCATGTTGCCTAATGCGCTAAAAATTTGTTTTTTATACCGTTTCCGCCTCCCCGCAAGAATCGGGGTTGGCAACGTGGACTTACAGTGGTATCAGAGCCTAACTAAACTTAAATTAGCTTAGTAGTAAAGTGTATGGAAGTTCGATCGGAAAAATTACAAAAACCTAAACATCAAAACCCTGACTTTCTGTTGAAATTTTTTGTGCTCTAAAAATAAAAAGTTGTACTCCAAAAATCGGCTCAGGGTTTTGTGAAGACACCCACCAAAAACGGTCGCCTAAACCCTCCAAACTGCCGCCGTTCCGCGGCAATGGGTATACATTTGCCGCGGAACCGCCGCCGTTTTGGCTTGTCTCGTGACCGGGTTTGGTGCAGTGTTCTTCTGGTAGGGTTTTGGGATTTTTAAGATGGTTTATTTGTGCTCAGGTTTTCCAGAAAAGAAATTTATTTTGGGGGGCCTATAAATCCGTATTTTTGGATCGAACTTCACTATACTTTGACTAATCTGTTATATCTGTGATGTTTATATGTATTGAACGTCGGCTAATCGCTATATGTCGATTAGTCGGGGTTATACATATATGTGATCAGTGTTTGATGATGGTATGTGTATATGAATGCGTTGGACTGTCGCGGGGGAATAGCCGGGCTGGATGTGAGATGAGTGTTTCTTTTTCATTCATTCATGTAATATGTAAATTGATGTAATATTATTTGTTTGGCCGCACAACCGGGTCTGGGTTGTAGCCGTCATTGTATAATTCTTTTTACTGTTTTTGCTCCTAGGATAGACCCATGGAGGGGGTGCACAAACTACCGGGTATCTCGAAGTGCCGAGGGGCCTACTCACGGCGTTGAGGGAGGTTGCTCCACTTCGGGTACTTGGCGGGTAGTTTGCCGCACCCGTAGGGGTCTTGGGTAGGGTTTTGGCTATTCACCGCGACCGTGTAATCCGCTTTTCGTTGCAGGCTCGAACGGATTGCGGATTCCTAGTATATCCAATATATTCATCTGTGATCTGAAATGTCTATCATTGCTATATATTTATGACTATTTAGGCGTTGCTTATGTTTTACAGCCGCGCTAGCCCAGCCCCCGCTCTGTCGTTAGTTAAGTAACCTAACGGGTGATGACGGGGCCCCGTGGCGAATGCGAATGGCATAAGCGTACGTCATATTTTGGTTGTTTTCTGCAATGGTAGGATTAAATGATGGGATGCATTAAAAGAACTAATGCAAGAATATCACGTATTAAAAGAACTAATGCAAGATAATAAACCAAGCAAAAGTCGTTGGAACACTTTCGAAAAACCACTCGGTTCTTTTCAAAACTAACTTTTAAATGCGGAGCTTGAGCCACTCCTTTTAAAGCTATCTCGTTCCATCGATTATATCAAGTTCACTACGTTCACGGTTTCGCCAAAACCATTCGTAGCCCTCCGTCGTTTCATATGAATATTCAATAGTATTCAAGCTATGTTTGTTGACCTTCGTCAAGGCATAGTGATTGGTAGCTGTTGGGTGTTCATATGTAGCATAGATAGATGCGTTGGTTTGGGACAGTCGTATTGCCTTGTTGACCTTCGTCAAGGGTATATACGGGTGGGTTCAAATTAACCTGGAAAATGACGGGCAGAACTTGACATGTGACTTATGATTTGTTGACCTTCGTCAAGGTCATAAGAGCATGGGGCAAAAATCCACATCGGGAGTTTCACAAGTACTGAAACTTGCTAGATTTGCATACCATTTGGAGTGTGGTGATTCTGGTAGGATTCCTTCAGTTTCGTCACGCGATGATATTTGGATCCCGATCCTACTGTGAGTATATGTTACTCCTCGGGAAATTTCTCACTAAACGATCAATGCTATAAACCTAGTAGGTGTCTAGAAAGGTGTCAGCGGGGCTACGCCCCCAGGGAAAAGAGGTTCTTAAATTAAGGAACTTCGCGAAAGCGTTGGAAAACCTCCCTCGAAGTACCGACACTGGCCTGGCTGAACGGTTAAGCAAGTATTGTGCGGTGGGATTGATCCCGACTAATTCTTCCTTTATGGTTTGAGGAGGGATTCGAGAGACAGTGGGAGCCATCCTGTTTAGACAAACTAAAAACCATTCTAAACTTGCAAGAGCATCATGCTGAGTGTTTCTTCTCTCTCTCCTAATTGCAGCGACCAATCAACATGACTGGACTTAAGTTACTTCTAGATAAAAACATACTGACAGGGCCAAACTACAAAGATTGGATCATGAATGTCAAAATGGCAATCACTTACGACAAGCTGGGGTATCTTCTTACCACCAAAGCTCCCCCCGTCCCAGGTCCCACCTCCAGCGTCGCGGATAAGGAAATCCGTAAGACTTGGGAGATTGATTGCGCCAAGGCCAAGTGCCTCGTGCTTGCCTCTAAGGACAACGAACATCAGAGGAGGCATGAGAATATGGACCTGGAATCCATATTTCTCCATACAAAAGAACTGTATAGAGAGCAGTCTCGTATCGCAAGGTACGAAGTGTCAAAGAAGTTATTTTCGGCAAAATTGGCCGTCGGATCATCGGTAGAGGAACACGTACTTAAGATGATTGGCTACATTGAGGAGCTCGCGGAACTTGGGACCACGTTGGAGAGTGATCTCTATACGGACTTGATTCTCCAGTCTCTTCCTTCCACTTACGCCCAGTTTATACTGAACTTCAACTTACAAGAAAAAGAAGTTGAACTTTCAGAACTCCTCAACATGCTGAGGAGCGCAGAGGGCACCCTACAGAATGGTAAGGAAACATCCACTTTGCTTGTAGGAGGATCTTTTTCTTCTAGGTCCAAGGCGAAAGCCAAGGGAATGAAGAGGAAAGCCCCCGCCAAACCAAGGGGCGGTGTTAGTAAAGTGGATGCGAAGGGAAAGGCAAAGGCAACAAAGATAGCGGGGAAGCTTGTGGGTAAAGAAGAATGCGTCTATTGTCATAAGAGTGGACACTGGAAGAAAGATTGCAGGGCTTGGAAAGCCAGGACACAGGAACTGAAGCAGGTTGCGGCTTCAGCTTCAGGTGTGTATGTTATTGAAAACTGTCTTTTGATAAACTCTACTTCCTGGGTATTGGATACCGGATCAGGATCTCATATCTGTAATTCTTTGCAGGCGTTGAGAAACCGTATGTTTTTGAAGGCAGGTGACATGACCCTCAAAGTTGCGAACGGAGCTAGCATGGATGCTAAGGCCGTGGGGGACTATCACCTGGGAATGACAGATGGACATGTTTTAGTTTTGCGCAATTGCTTTTTTGTACCCAACGCAACTTGTAATATTATTTCTGTATCTTTGGTTTCTAAAGAAGGTTATGAATTTGCGTTTGTAAGTAAAGTTGTAAAAATTCACCTTAATCAAGTTCTGATTGGGTCAGGTATATTGAGCAATGGTATATACGTGTTAAACCAACCACAGATTTTCAATGTCCAGAATACACACAAAAGAAAGTCTCCAGATATAAATCAGGCTTTCTTATTGTTAGTTGTATGTATGCCCTAGAGGCCATTACTGTACATTGGATGTATATTGTACTGGATGCTGGGACATATATAGGGAGGACTTTCTTGCTCGACATGATAGTATGCTATCTGGTTACTCTTTACCTTAACGTGTACATTGATTGTCTCTCTGTTACATGTTGGTAAAGCCCTTAGGATGTGTACTTGACTACCTGGACTATGATGCGGATCATACTAGTGGGGACATGGTAGTCCATAAGTACATCCTTGAAAGTCCATAGTCGTGGGTGTATCGAGACGGGGCATCGATATACCAGAGTAGACTAGCGTATACTTTCTCGACCCATACAGATGGGCGATGGATGATACCATATCCATCGGTGTTTGACATCAGAGATGATATACGGGTGCTCAGTAGAGACTGGGTACACTGGACGGACTCGCCGAGAACTCCCAGATGGTATTATACCTTACGTCAGATGGCAGTTCTCTGGTGACACTGGTACAGAGTAGTCTGTTGACCCGAGATCGTCATAGAGTCTTGTGTGGTTCCCACTGTGCTTTGATTTCCACCTTACCACGTCCAAGAGGGCGTGCAAAACGGTGGTTTTTGGGTACAGTCCCGAATCACATGGAGGCAATGAGCGATAGGAGGGGATTCGTCTCTCCCGGTATAGGGAGTTGATGTTGCACTGTGTTCGATTGGCTATAACCGGAAATCCCTGGCCAGGGTTGCTGAGATTTACTGGTAAGTGTTACTGACTCTTCCAACATACCGTCCCTTTACTGAGGGTAAAGACAATGCCTGTGACTGACATTCAGTCGTCTTTATCACCCTGGAACCCTTCCAGTGATTCTCCTCAGGATCGATTGACACCACCTCACTACATCTAGTGAGTTTCCTAACATCCATTTAGATCTATCTCATAGATCCAAAATCCAGGATTTAGTAGGTATCACTTTAATCCTATATGGAGAATCTTTGTGATAAGCGGAGATTGATCGAGCGTAGCATAAGAAACTCCTTTCTTATCAAGAGTATGTCATCCACGTACTCTACGAGGATCGTCACCATACTCCCTACTACCTTTTTGTATATACAAGGTTCATCTACCATTTTGATGATGTCAAACTCTTTGACCGCTTCATCAAAACAGATGTTCCAACTCCGCGATGCCTGCTTTATCCTATAAAGCATCTTGCACACGTTTCCGCTGCTCCCACTGTCTACGAAGCCCTCTGGCTGTGTACTTATAGACGCTCTCTTCTAAATCATCATTTAGAAAAGCAGTCAAGACACCCAACCACCAGATATCGCAGTCATGGTATGTAGCCGTGGTAAGTAGGATCTGGATGGACTTAAGCATAGTTACTTGAAAAGGTTTTAACATTATGATCCATATCTGGTCAATGATGCAAACCTTTAACAAGTCTAGCTTTGAAAGTCTCAACTTTTCCATGTACACCAAGTAATCTTCTCAAGATATACTTGCTCCTGATGGGGATTCAACCCTTCAGATATAGCAACCAAAGTCCATACTTTGTTGGTGTATATGGATTCCATCTCAGTTCACTAAGCATCCAGCCATTCTTACAGAGTCCCACTCTTGATGGCCAGCTCGAAACTAGTTGGGTCATCATCTTATGATGTAATCCTCGCTCCCACTGTCATAGAGAAACAGAAGTATCTCTCAGGTGGGTGAGGAACCCTACTAGATCGGCGGAGAGGCTGAGGTTCGTTGGTTTCTACTGAATCCTCTGGTTGTACCAAATCATCTGCTGTAGTTTGTATAGCTGGAACACTTCCAGTTCTACATAACAGACCTTGCCTCGAGCTTGTCCGGATTTTGCTTTTCAGACATAGGCCGGACAACCCCAAATCTTAACTGGCTTAAGACATGAGCTCTTCCCTTTCCATATCACATATGAAATGGTAGGATACTGATTTGATTCGAACCTATTCAATAGGTATGCAGCTTCTCAAGCGCACAACTCCCAAAAGGAAAAATGGTAACTCAGTAGTACTCATCATAGAGCACACCTTATCATATAGGGTGTGAATGCTCCGCCCCGATATACCATCGTGCTATGGTGTATTCGGAGGAGTAATGCCGAGAGAGAATCTCATTCTCCTTTAGAATAATCCAGGATTTCCGTGTTCAAGTATTCTCCTCCTTGATCTCATCATAGGACATAGTACTTATACCCGTATTCTGGTTCTCCACTTCTAACTTATATTCTGTGAATATCTCAAAAGGTTCGGACTTGTGTTTCAACAGGAACATAGATCTGAATCTCGAGAGATTATCAGAGAATGTAATGAAGTACAAAGAACCGTTCTTGGCATGTGTAGACTGGGGACCTACATACATCAACATGTATCATCCCAAGAGTTTACTAACTCTTTCTCTGTTTCCAATAAACAGGGCTATGGTCATCTTATCTTTGTGACATGACTGGCGAGTTTCACAAGATGTAAATTCAAACTGATTTAAATATGCATCTATATGTAACTCTAG
Organism: Agapanthus africanus; assembly: GCA_030015575.1. Taxonomy (NCBI): domain Eukaryota; kingdom Viridiplantae; phylum Streptophyta; class Magnoliopsida; order Asparagales; family Amaryllidaceae; genus Agapanthus; species Agapanthus africanus. The sequence goes on from CM057350.1 coordinate 246,327,948, forward strand.
CTAGTCGGGTCACATTGATCTGACCTAGTCTACAATGCCTCAAGTAGGATTCGTTCATTTCTGAACTCTTCCTCTTGTGTGTGTTCCGTATACTAAAGAACTGTAGTTTGATTTAGAACATCAATGCTTTTAGATAACGTGCCTGAACCGATCAACTTTTGATATAGGAAATGTTCAAAACATTATCCAACAATACAAAATTTTATCATTTCTTTACTAATAAAGAGACCGATATGATTTTGTATATCAGGTTCGGTATCTAATAACATTCGTTCAGAATCAATGTATCGGTAATACAGGGTGACAGTGACCGACAGACTTGGCTGCAACTCTTGCCCCGTTTTCTGCCTCATGAAACTTATCACCCGTTCTCAGTTCTCTACCTATCTGTAGCCCTATGTAACAGATTACATATCTGGGATCCTGATCCGGTATCACATACCTAGGACGTAGAGGTTACAGAGAAACAGTTCTGTATAATGAACACACCCGAAGATGATGCATTAGCATGCACTCTCTTCGTTTGGGCAGCACGGGAAATCTGGTATTCCCCAATTTCCTGCTCTGTCTTATAACAATTATAAGGTGGAGCGGGACCAACGTTCCCCAGCTCAGTATAACAAGCGGGTTCGGTCAATAATCCGTATTATTATCTTGATTAAGGCGTGATATGGTCGCTACCTGGAGAGAGAGAGAAGAAAACACTCAGCGTGCGCTCTGTCAAGAATAGATTGGTTATTATTTTATCTAATCAGGATGTCTCCCACTGCTTTTTATCAAATCTTCCTTCAAACCCTAAAAGGAAAGACTAGCCGGGATTAATTACACACTACAAGTTTGCCAATCTTTCAGCCAGGCCAGTGTCGGTACTTTGAGGGAGGTCCCCCGTGCTTTCGCACGAACCTAATTAATGTAAACCTCGTTTTCCCAGAGGCGTAACCTCGTTAACACCTTTCTAGACACCTACTTGATCAGCTAATTGTAATATGTAAAACTCTCCCAGGAGTAACTCTTACTCGCAGCGGGTATCGGGATCCAACTATCTCATAGAAGGTATGCAATCTCATTGCAAATCTCAACACTTGAAATTCCCGATAATATTTTGCCCCTAGCACCCTATGACCTTGACGGAGGCCAACAAACCATAGGCTACTAGTCAAGTTCAACCCGTCATTTCTTGATCGAATCAAACCCACCCGCACGACCCTTGACGGAGGCCAACAAGGTCACACGACTACCCTAACTCAATCTGCATCATATACATAAGCAGATAAATACTGGTTAGCTACCGCACACTGCGCCTTGACGGAGGCCAACAAACGCAGCACGAATACTAAACAGCATTTATCTGAAATGACGGAAGGCTACGACAGGCTTTTCTGAAAACCTATTGCGTAATGAACTTGATATCGTTGTAGGATCGAATGAATTTTGAAATGGAGTGTTTTTGAGGCTTTTCTAGTTTTGCTAAAGGAGTCACTCCCGGTGAAGGGATCGTCGGTCCTTTCCTCGTCGAATGAGGTGCGGGATATATCATATATATCACTGTGCAAAGCAAAAACACTTAAAAGCAATCAAAAAACAAACCGAGTGTGTAGCATCTGCCAGTTATCGCTAAAGGAGTCACTCCCGGTGAAGGGATCTCGGTCCTTTCCTCGTCGAATGAGGTGCAGGATATATCACATATACCGCTGTGCAAAGCAAGAACTGTAGCTACCTGTTTTATTTTGAAATTCGATTCTACAACATCTTAGGTTTCTTTTATTTCATTAATCACATTAATGAAGTCCCATCATTTAAAGTACCTAAACATCACAGATAAATACGACGTACACTTATGCCATCCGCATTCGCCTTGAAGTCCCCTCGTGCACCGTTAGGTTAGGTAACTAACGGCAGAGCGGGGCAGGGCTAGCGCGGGTGTAAAACATAAGTAACGTCTATATAATATATCATATATACTATATACTGTATCTATCACAGAACATCACATGATCACATCACAGATATCGCAGCAGAAGAATCATATGAAATATTGGATATACTAGGACGTCCGTGTTTTCAATACGAGCCAGTATAAAACACGGATTCCACGGTCGTGATGAATAGCCAAACCCACACCCCAAGACCCCTACGAGAGCGGCAAGAAACCCTACCAATTCTAGAGTTAGGAGACCCGGACTCGACTCCTCGAGTTGGTCTCCCACTGGACTCCAGAACCCGGTTACTTGTGCCCTCCTCCTTGGGTCTATCCTAGTGCGGAAAAGTAAATAATATACAAACGGTGACAACTTCCGCAACCTGGAAGCGCCCCAATAAAAGAATATTACATACAAGTTTTTACATGAATGAAAATGAAAAACACTCATCTCACATAAAAAACCCCGGCTATTCAAACACGACGATCCAATATAACATATCCAGCAACACATAACATCACATGTCATCAACGTAAGTAAATATGCGCATCCCAATTGTCGTTGACATATAGCAACGAAACCGGCGATATCACATATTACACTTACGGTCACAGAAAAGAAAGTGTAAAACTACAACAGTTGGAATCCGCAACCACCTCAGACATCGCATGCCTGACTAAATGAATGTTATAAACATAGCAATTTAGTCTCACTTGATCGGTTGCCACGGAATTTTGATGTGATCAAAAGTCCGTCGCAATCACGTAGCGTACGCGGATACTCGCCGGGTAAACTTAATAGACAGCCTCACTCCATAGTCCCGACCAAGTGACTGTAGGAGAACCCCGTCGCCGAAAGCATCTTTGATCAAGTCAACCATTCTTATCTCTTCCTTAACCCTAACCATCATATCTAACCATGGTCCATTCTCTACACTAAACTAAGGTTAATATTATGATAAGAATGGATTTTATTTTCTATTTTTGATATTATTCTTATCATATCATTTCTTCTTCTTCTTCCTTGAACTCAAGAAGAAAAAGCTTTCTTCATCAATGGTGAATTGAGCAAACAAGTGAGAAATCTAAATCTAAAGTCTACTTACTTCCTATTTCTTCATCCTCTACCTCTTGCCAAGTAGTAGAGTGTGTTTCCTTCACAAGTTTTTGGACTTGGTGAAGTTGGAGCTTGATTTAGCGATGCCTCGACGTAGATCATCTTCGGCATGGACATCGACGACCTAGCTTGCCCATTCTCCGACGAAGCCGACGCTTGAGCCAGGATTTGATTTGGACAGCGGAGAGGACCTCGTTGCGGAGCTATGAAGGTGGAGCACCGGATCTACAAAGGTTGTATTTCCGTATCTTGTAGTTAAGTGTTAACTAGTTAGCTTTTTCGCCTAGTTTTCTAGCAAACGATCCGTAGTCGGGTCTCTCGGCACCTTAAAATTTTGAAATTGGCATGTTCGATGCCTTGTGATACCTCACTAGAGTGCCTAGGAACCCTACAACATGTTGATGTATAAAGGTCCCCTGTCTACACATGCCAGGACCGGTTCTTTTACTTCTTTACGTTCTCTGATGATCTCTCATGATTCAGACATATGCTCCTGTTGAAACACAAGTCCGAACCTTTTGAGATATTTACAGAATATAAGTTAGAAGTAGAAAACCAAAATATGGGTATAAGTATTATGTCCTATGATGAGATCAAGGAGGAGAATACTTGAGCACGAAAATCCTGGATTATTCTAAAGGAGAATGAGATTCTCTCTCAGCATTACTCCTCCGTATACACCATAGCACGATGGTATATCGGGGCGGAGCAATCACACCTTATATGATAAGGTATGCTCTATGATGAGTACTACTGAGTCACATGTTTCCTTTTTGGGGGTTATGCACTTGAGAAGCTGCATACCTATTGAATTAGGTTCCAATCAAATCAGTTGCCTACCATTTCATATGCGATATGGAAAGGGAAGAGCCCATGTCTTAAGCTAGTTAAGATTTGGGGTTGACCGGCCTATGTCTGAAAGCAAAATCCGGACAAGCTCGAAGCAAAGTCTGTTATGTAGAACTGGAAAGGTTCCAGCTATACAAACTACAGCAGATGATTTGATAGAACCAAAGGATTCAATTGTTTCTAACGAACCTCAGCCTCTCCGCCGATCTAGTAGGGTTCCTCACCCACCTGAGAGATACTTCTGTTTCTCTATGACAGTAGGAGCGAGAATTGCATCATGAGATGATGACCCAACTAGCTTCGAGCTGGCCATCAGGAGTAGGACTCTGTAAGAATGGCTGGATGCTTAGCGATCTGAGATGGAATCCTTATACACCAACAAAGTATGGACTTTGGTTGCTATATCTGAAGGGTTAAATCCCCATCAGGAGCAAGTATATCTTGAGAAGATTACTTGGTGTACTTGGAAAAGTTGAGACTTTCAAAGCTGGACTTGTTAAAGGTTTTCGTCATCGACCAGGCGTGGATAATGATGAAACCTTTTCCAGTACCTATGCTTAAGTCCATCCAGATACTACTTACCACGGCTACATACCATGACTACGATATCTGGTGGTTGGGTGTCATGACAGCTTTTCTAAATGATGTTTTAGAAGAGAACGTCTGTAAGTACACAGCCAGAGGGCTTCGTAAACAGTGGGAGCAGCGGAAACGTGTGCAAGATGTTTTATAGGATAAAGCAGGCATCGCGGAGTTGGAACGTTTGTTTTGATGAATTAGTCAAAGAGTTTGACATCATCAAAATGGTAGATGAACCTTGTAAAAACAAAAAGGTAGTAGGGAGTATGGTGACGATCCTCGTAGAGTACGTGGATGACATACTCTTGATAGGGAAGGAGTTTCCTATGCTACGCTCGACCAATCTCCGCTTATCACAATGATTCTCCATATAGGATCAAAGTGATACCTACTAAATCCTCAGTTCTGGATCTATGAGATAGATCTAAATGGATGTTAGGATACTCACTAGTTGTAGTGAGATGGTATCAATCGATCCTAAGGAGAATCACTGGAAAGGTTCCAGGGTGATAAAGATGACTGAACGTCAGTCACAGGCATTGTCTTTACCCTCAGTAAAGGGACGGTATGTTGGAAGAGTTCCAAGCTAAATACCGTGGCATACTAGATGATAAAGACAGGATACATCGCTACTTAAGATGCTACCGAAGAGGCTGTTTGGGTGTATATTGGTTCATGAGATGAACCACGTTCCTACCATTGTGAGACAATGGGGTTGCGGCTTATGCCAAGGAACGCAGGTCCCATCAGTGATCCAGACATATTCTAAGGCAGTATCACCTGATCATGGAGATGGTTGATCTCTAAGGGATCGAGGTTAGGAGAGTACACTCAGAGGACAACACGGCGGATCCACTCGCGAAGGCCTATTCCTAGAGAGAGATTTTTATGGGATGGTTGAGTATGAGATACTACAACCACTGCTATCAGATGGCCCTAGTGCAAGTGGGAGATTGTTAGTTGTATGTATGCCCTAGAGGCCATTACTGTACATTGGATGTATATTGTAGTGGATGATGGGACATATATAGGGAGGACTTTCTTGCTCGACATGATAGTATGCTATCTGGTTACTCTTTACCTTAACGTGTACATTGATTGTCTCTCTGTTACATGTTGGTAAAGCCCTTAGGATGTGTACTTGACTACCTGGACTATGATGCGGATCATACTAGTGGGGACATGGTAGTCCATAAGTACATCCTTGAAAGTCCCTAGTCGTGGGTGTATCGAGACGGGGCATCGATATACCAGAGTAGACTAGCGTATACTTTCTCGACCCATACAGATGGGCGATGGATGATGCCATATCCATCGGTGTTTGACATCAGAGATGATATACGGGTGCTCAGTAGAGACTGGGTACACTGGACGGACTCGCCGAGAACTCCCAGATGGTATTATACCTTACGTCAGATGGCAGTTCTCTGGTGACACTGGTACAGAGTAGTTTGTTGACCCGAGATCGTCATAGAGTCTTGTGTGGTTCCCTCTGTGCTTTGATTTCCACCTTACCACGTCCAAGGGGGTGTGCAAAACGGTGGTTTTTGGGTACAGTCACGAATCACATGGAGGCAATGAGCGATAGGAGGGGATTCGTCTCTCCCGGTATAGGGAGTTGATGTTGCGCTGTGTTCGATTGGCTATAACCAGAAATCCCTGGCCAGGGTTGCTGAGATTTACTGGTAAGTGTTACCAGTAGTTTCTCGAACTGTTATAGACCTCATATCGACACGACTTATCGAGCTATTGGGGTCTGACGTTTACCACCCCTAGACGAGATATGCGACATATCAGACGATCAGACCGGACTGTACGGTAGTGTTACTGGTTGGATTCACTGGAGTGTGAGCGGGCTTGCTCGTCGATCTTCTGATCGCTCAATACCCGGGTGGCCGTTACATTTAGCAGACCGCTTGCGGCTTGTGGGTGATTGATATGATCATCACCTGCTGCCGGCGTATTGACGAGTCTTTAGATTCCTACACAGAGGTTTCCTGGCTCAAGCGAAACGAAATAGGAGCGCATATGAGATATGTGCGGGACCGAGAATAATGCGTGTATGTGATACCGTATTCTATTCTCGCGATGAATGTATCGAATGGTTGTATGCGATATAACCTAGTTATCGAATCAAGGATTGATTCGATAAGTCGATACATTGGATACTAGTCGGTTATATGCGATATGACCGGATCGTTAAATCAAGTGTTGATTTAATGATTTAATGTATAATTTTATATTTGATATATTACTTTGCATTAACTAGTATTGGTTTACTTTAAATGGATTTTCTCACTTGAAATGCACAAGTTGTATATGTGATATACTTTTGTGCACTTGTTTGTATCATGTTTGATGATACTTGCTCACTTGGGTTTGTGTAAAGAATAAACCATGGTTAAGTTAATGATTAGGGTTTTCTTTTTCTTACTTACTTATTTATTTATTTATTTTAAAAAAGAGAAGAAATGAAATGGTCGCTAGTTTTGTTTTTCTATGAAGCTTCTTGAAGCTTTGACTATAATGACCATTTTGTCTCATACTTAACCCTAACCATTCAAGTTAACTATGGTCCATTCTCTACAATTAACCAAGGGTTAATATATGATAAGTATTGATTTATTTATCTCATTATTCAACACTTATCATATCTTTTCTTCTTCTTCTTCATCTTCTTCAATGAAGAAAGCTTGACTTCATCAATGGTGACTTGATGAAATGAGTGAGAAATCCAATTCTAAAGTGAACCCACTTCCTATTTCTTCATCCTCTACCTCTTGCCAAGTAGGAGAGTGTGTTTTCTTCACAAGTTTCATGACTTGGTGAAGTGGGAGCTTGATCTTGTGATGCCTCGACATAGATCATCTTCGGCACGAAGCCGACGACCTTGCCCGCCCATTTCTCCGATGAAGCCGACGCTAGAGTCCGGAATTCGATTTGGACAGCGGAGAGTCATCACGGAGCTATGGAGGTGGAGGACCGGATCTACAAAGGTTGTATTTCCGTTCTCTTAGTAAAGTAGTTTACTAGTTCTAGTTTCGCCTAAATATCTAGTTAACGATCCGTAGTCTAGGGTTTCTCGGCACCGTAAAATTTGAAATTAGCATGGTTGATGCCTTGTGAGACCTCTTGAGAGTGCCTAGGAACCCTACACTTATGGCATTATAGACTGGGTCACATCAATGAGACACGGTTGACTAAGTTACATAAAGAAGGATACTTGGATCCGTTCGAGTATCAGTCTTATGCCACTTGTGAATCTTGTCTCATCGGAAAGATGACAAAGACTCCGTTCACTGGACACGGAGAAAGAGCGAGCGAGCTCTTAGGACTCATACACAGTGACGTGTGTGGTCCAATGTCTACACATGCGCGAAGCGGTTATTCATACTTCATTACTTTCACAGATGATTTCTTTAGGTATGGACATGTCTTCTTAATGAAGCATAAATCCGAGGCCTTTGAGAAATTTCGGGATTACAAGAATGAAGTTGAAAAACAAACAGGCCAAAGTATTAAGATTCTAAGATCGGATCGAGGTGGCGAATACTTGAGTGCCGAGTTCCTGGACTATTTAAAAGAGAATGGAATTCTCGCTCAGCGTACTCCACCATACACTCCGCAACATAACGGTATATCGGAAAGGAGGAATCGAACCCTATTGGATATGGTTCGTTCCATGATGAGCAAGGCTGAGTTACCGCGATCTTTCTGGGGTTATGCACTAGAAGCAGCTGCATATCTCTTGAACAAGGCTCCCACCAAGACTGTGCCTACCACCCCATATCAGATGTGGAGTGGGAAGAAACCCTGTCTTAAGTATCTTAAGATATGGGGATGTCCAGCTTTTGTAAAAAAGCAGCATGCGGACAAGCTCGAGGCACGTTCAGTACAGTGTAAGTTTGTGGGATACCCAAAGAACTCCAGGGGGTATCTGTTCTATTCCGCTGAGGAACAAAAAGTTTTTGTTTCTCAACATGCCCGCTTCTTGGAAACTGAGTTTTTGGAAACCCAGATAAGTGGGAGCGCAATAGAACTGGAAGAAGTTCCAGAACCACAAGCTATTACTGAAAGCTTGGAAGAGCCAGTTGTTTCAAAAGAACAGTACATTCCTACGCCGCTCCGCAGGAGTAGTAGGCAGTCTCATCCGCCCGAGAGATACTGCGGTTTTCTTATAGACGGGGATAGAGAGGATTGCATCATAGATTATGATGAGCCTACTAGCTTCCAGCAGGCCGTTCAGAGCGTTGAGTCGGTAAAATGGCTGGATGCAATGCGGACCGAAATGGAGTCCATGTACACCAACAAAGTATGGACGTTGGACATTGCTCCAGACGGGGTAAAACCCGTAGGATGCAAGTGGATCTTCAAAAGGAAGATTGGTGTATATGGACAGGTTGAGACCTATAAAGCTAGACTTGTTGCAAAGGGTTTTCGTCAAAGACTTGGTTTGGACTATGACGAAACCTTTTCTCCAGTGGCTATGCTGAAATCCATTCGGATCCTTCTTGCCATTGCTGCCTTCCACGATTATGAGATTTGGCCAATGGACGTAAAAACCGCTTTTCAAAATGGAAATTTAGAGGAGTGTATCTATATGGACCAGCCAGAGGGTTTCATTCAGAGTGGGAGCAGCGGAAAGGTGTGCAAGTTGCTTAAGTCCATCTATGGACTAAAGCAGGCATCGCGGAGTTGGAACATCTGCTTTGATGAAACGGTCAAAGAATTTGGCTTTATCAAAAATCCAGATGAACCATGCATCTATAGTAGATTTGTAGCGAGAACTGTAGTATTCCTCGTTTTACACGTGAATGACATTCTCTTAATAGGAAATGAGATTCCTATGCTACAATCTGTCAAGGGGTTCTTGTCACACAGGTTCTCCATGAAAGACCTGGGTTATGCCTCATACATCCTGGGGATCCGGATCCATCGTGATAGATCCAAGAGGATATTAGGACTTTCACAATCCAGGTACATCGACACCATACTAAAAAGATTCAGTATGGAAGATTCCAAGCGCGGTAACCTACCGGCTTGTCACGGGATCATCCTCTCTAAAGAGATGTCTCCCAAGACTGATTTGGAGAGGGATCGCATGTCTATTATACCCTACGCTTCTGCGGTAGGCTCTATAATGTATGCGATGTTGTGTACCAGACCGGATGTAGCTTATGCACTGAGTGTGGTAAGCCGGTATCAATCAAACCCTGGGGAGAAACACTGGATAGCGATAAAGAACATTCTCAAGTACCTGAGAAGGACTAAGGAGATGTTCTTGGTGTATGGCGGAAAAGACCTCCAGATCGAGGCCTTTGCTGACTCCAGCTTCAAGAGTGACAAGGATGATTCCAAGTCCATGTCGGGTTTTGTCTTTACCCTCAATGGAGGGGCGGTGTGTTGGAAGAGTTCCAAACAGGAAACCGTTGCAGACTCGACTATGGAAGCGGAATACATCGCTGCATCTGATGCCTCAAAAGAAGCCGTCTGGATGAGGAAGTTCTTGAAAGAACTTCAGGTGGTTCCGTCCATTGTTGATCCAATACCTCTGTATTGCGACAATAACGGGGCTATAGCTTTAGCGAAGGAACCCAGGTCTCATCAGAAATCCAGACACATCTTGAGGCGGTATCACCTGACCAGGGAGATCGTGGATCGCCAGGAGATCGAGGTTCGGAGGGTTGCTTCAGAAGAAAACACTGCAGATCCATTCACCAAGGCCTTGCCCCAGACTCAGTTCGAGCGGCTGATCGAGATGATAGGTCTCCGATACGCCAGTACATGGCCTTAGTGCAAGTGGGAGATTGTTAGTGTATATGCCCTAGAGGCCATTACTGTATCATACTGGTTTGTATATTACTTAATGGAAGCTTGGGATATTCACCTTGTATATAAAATCTTGCTCAAAATAGTAGTATGCTACTTGTTTTGTTTCTACTTCAATGTGTACATGTGTTTATTTTAATATATCACCTATACACATTAGTGGAGCCCTTAGGATCTTTGCTTGATTACCAGCGTTGTGATGGCAGTCACACTAGTGGGGGCTGGGTAATCTATAAGCACATCCTTACGCAGGTCCCTAGTCGAAGGACTATCGAGACAGGGCATCGATACTCCGGAGTAGACTAGTGCATGCGCTTCTCATCCCAGTGTGGGAGACGGTCTGTCCCACAGCCGTCAGTGCGTCGTACTTGAGATAGCATGCGGGTGCTCGTTAGGTTACGAGTACACTGGACAGGACTCGTCGGGAACTGATTAGTTAGTTTTATACCTACCGTCAGTTATCAGTTCCCAGGTGACATGAGTACAGCTTAGTCCGCTGACTTGACACTGGCACTTCGCCTCGAGTGTGTTCCCACTGCACTTTGATTACTACCCTACCATGGCTCAAAGGAGTCGTGCAAACAGGTAGTGGTTGGGTGCAGTCCCAAAGCACTTGGAGGCAGTGACGGTTAGACAGGATTCGTCTCTCCCAGTATTGGGGGTTGACATCGCGCTGTGTCTAGGAGAGCCATTACACGAGTAGTCCCTGGCCAGGGCAAGCGAGATATACTGGTAGGCTTCCAGTGTTATCTCAGGGTGTTTTGGGCTTCACTCTGTCACGACTTGTACCGCTATTAGGGGACTGACATTTACCGCCCCCTAGGCCCGCCATGCCATGTATCAGACGAATAGACCGGACTGTACGGAGACTGTCACATTCAGACTCAGTAGGAGTTCAGATGGGGTTCACCTCGTCAGTCTTCTTATCGGCATCTACCTGGGGACCGTTACGCACAGCTAGTGCCGCTTGCGGTCTGTGGTTAAACCCACTTCCAGCGTAGTGTCGAGTCTTTAGAGTCCCACACAGAGGGCTATTCACCCTTGGGCAAAACAGAGTAGAGGTCGCATGGTTTTGCGACAATGTTCGTTCTCATCCGCGCACTTGTGCACGTTTGGAGTCCGGACGGATTTTACTAGCGGGCACTGGTTTGAGCCAGATACTAGTATATGTTTTTGGGTTAGTTTTATCTCTTTGTATTCATGTTCCACGGAACAAGAATGCGGGTGTGTATGCACAGTTGATTGAGGCGGAGGAAGATGATTTTCATTAGGCTTTCGGAACGGGTGTGTATGCACAGTTGACAGTCGTCTTTTTCCAAACCCTAATGAATTTATGATATATCAATTAATAATATTAATTAAATGAAATTGTGTCATGGTTGGGTTTGATGACTTGTTGACCAAGGTTGACTTGTTGACCAAGGTTGACTTCTTGACCATGGTTGAAACTTTGACTATCATCATTACATATCAAAGATGCTTTTTGATTCTAGCAAAACTATTTAATGTGTGTAATGATAATTGTCATTCCAAACCATCCATCAACTATTTCATTTAGATTATTATTATTAATTTTGATAATTCATTTCATATTATGTTCTGGTTGTAAAAAGGAGATTCATTCTATCATAAAACTTCTCTCCCCTCTCTTCTTCTTCCTCCTCCTCTAGTTCAAGGAGACTCACCCTCATGTGTTGAGAAACCCCCTCCTTGAGATAAAAACACCCCAAAACCACTCTATACTCAATCTAGGGTTAGAGGTCTAGCAAGCCAAAGACCCTAGTTCTCTCAAAGTTCGAGAAAGGAGCCCGAAGGTTGAACCCTCAGGTGGATCCATCTTTGAAAGAAGAAGGCGATGAGGAAAGCACCATCCAAGCTCTACAAAGGTTTCAAGAAGAAGGAGTTCAAGTTAGATATAACATCTTTTCCGAGCAGCTAACTCTCTTTAGCTTGGTAGCTAGTTTAGTTTGGAAAAGATCCTGACTTTTGTTAGTCTATGTCGCCTAATGCGCTAAAAATTTGTTTTTTATACCGTTTCCGCCTCCCCGCAAGAACCGGGGTTGGTAACGTGGACTTACATGCAAAACGGTGGTTTTTGCGTACAGTCCCGAGTCACATGGAGGCAATGAGCGATAGGAGGGGTTTCGTCTCTCCCGGTATCGGGGGTTAATGTTGCGCTATGCTCGATTGGTCATAACAGGGAAGTCCCTGGCTAGGGCTGGTTTAGAGATTTACTGGTAAGTGTTACCAGTAGTTTCTCGACCCGTTATGAGCCTCATATCGGCATGACTTATCGGTTATTGGGGTCTGACATTTTACCACCCATAGACTTGATATGCGACATATCAGACGGGGAGACCGAACTGTACGGTAGTGTCACTGTTAGGCTTTTTGCAGGAGTTGGAGCGGGCTTGCTTGCTGATCTTCTGATCGCTCAATACCCGGGTAGCCGTTATGTCCAGCTAGTACCGCTGACGGCTTGTTGGTGCTTGATATGATCATCACCTACTGTCGGCGTATTGACGAGTCTTTAGAGTCCTACATAGAGGTTATACTGGCTCAGGAAAAACTAAATAGGAGCGCATATGTGATATGTGCGGGACCGAGAATAATGCGTATATGTGATACCGTATTCTATTCTCGCGACTATTGTATCGGCCGGTTATATGAGATATAGCCGGGTTATCGAATCAAGTGTTGATTCGATAAGTTGGTACATTATGTGTTAGTCGGTTATATGAGATATAACCGGATTATTAAGTCAAGTGTTGATTTAATAATTTAGTGTATAATTGTTTATGTGATATACTAATTTACATTAACTAACATTGGTTCACTTAAGTATTTGTTTTTCTCACTTGTGCACAACTTAATATATATGTTATATATATTAATTTGTGTTCATTTTTGTATCATGGTTGTTGATACACACTACATGGGTGTATGAGACATACACCATTATAATTATATTGGTTAGGTTTTTATATTTAAAGTAATTCTAAAAACTAATGGATAATGAGCACACATGCATGAAGCTTCATGAAGCTTATGGTTGCATTGACTTAGTCCACTAGTTTTGTTTTACTTAAGATATTAATTAACTTAACCACTATAATTAGCCATGGTTATGTCTCCACATGAGTTAGTATATGATACTCACTCACCATGGTTAGCTAACTCTCTCTTTTGATTAGTTTTCATTCTCATTTTGAGCTCATCTTCTTCCTCCTTCGAATTCTTTTCTAGGGTTTGATAAAGAGAGAGAAACATTGTGAGAAAAGAAATTCTAAAGTGTACCCATTTCCTATTTCATCATTCTCTACTAGAATAGCACTTTAGTTTAGGTTGTTTGCTTCACTAATTCTCTAGTTAGTGAAGTAGAAACTTGAGTTCGTATTCCCTCGACGTAGATCATCTTCGGCCTCGAAGACTTCAAGCAATACCGTTGCAATCTTCTCATGGAGCCGTCCGAGAGTCCGGGAGTTCAACGATCGCAGCGAAGGGACTACAACAAGGAGTTTAAGAAGTGAAGGACCAATCTACAAAGATTGTATTTCGTATTCACTTAGAGATAATTGTTATTTACTAGCATGTGTTACCCTAATTATCTAGCAAAGATCTTGTTTAGAGTTATTCGGCACGGCTAAAATTTTAATCGTGCATGGTTGATGCCTTATAGAACCTTCTTAGAGTGCCTAGTAACCCTACAGTGGTATCAGAGCCTAGCTAGAGCATTAGGCGACGTGTATACGAAGTTAAAAGTCCGATCGAACCTGGAATCCCCCGATTTTACCCCTCTCCGGACATTTTTGAAAATGTTGGTTTTTTCTGGATTAAAAATACTTTAAAAAATCAGCAGGGAATTCTATGGACACGTGTGCAAAATGACACTCTGAATCGCTCAAAGAGCCGCGGAACCACAGCCAAACGAGGGTATTGGCGGCGGTTCCGCGGCCGTACTTGGGGATTAAAGGTTAGCTTTTGCTACAGTTGATCCGTCTGTACTTCCTGATTCTTCTGGGTATTTTTAATTCTACTCATGTGTTGAGTTTTCTGCGTTGTATTGGGGACTCGTTGATTCGATCGGATATTATAACTTTGTTTCGTTTGTCCGGGTAATTTTTAGAACGTGTTAAAAAGTTCGAACGGATATCAATAACTCACTTTTTCCCGACCCGGAAAATTTCCAAGTGTTGGATTTTTCCGTAGTTTAAGAACGTCTAAATCATGCAAGTTACGCAATGGACCCTCTAGAAGACAACAAACCTTAACTCGATTATGTGACCGTCTTGAACTGCCTTTTAAACCTTAGGGTTTGGGGCAGTACGGCGTTGCCACATGTGAGGCATTGGCTTGACCCATCTACGGCTGGACCATTGGTACTGTGGCATGTGATGGATGTTTTTAAACTCCCCTCAAGTGTTAAGAACTATTTGGGAAAACTTGGGTGTTTGATCATTCGATCGGAAAGTTTAACATTGTCTATTTATCTAGAATGTGATACAATATTTGGAATCCACAAGTAGTTATGAGATAACTAATTTTGATGTTATAAACATAGCAGTTTAGTCTCAAATGATCGGTTGCCACAGAATTTTGATGCGATCAAAAGTCCGTCGCAATCACGTAGCATGCGCGGATACTCGCCGGGTAAACTTAATAGGCAGCCATGCCCCATAGCCCCGACCAAGTGACTGTATGTCACGCCCCGAAAGTACGGAACATGACCGGCACTTAAACTACGAAACGTCTCGAGGCGTACGTAATCTAAGTAAACCGAAAACCTAGAAATCCAAACCAAGAAAAGAAGTAGAGTGAAGGAAAACCAATTTAAAACAAGTAGTTTTAATAGCATAAGCCGAATTATGCGGTTTTTAAGAACATCAAAATTTACTGAAAATTTCGGCAGAGTCTCCTTTCTAAAAACAGGCTCCCAAACGGGATACAACATGAATAGTATACGAAATCAATAAAAAGGCATCCCCAAGCGGGAGCTAGCTCTTCGTCAATCGACGGTCACAACCACACAAGCAATATAATATACAACGCCAACGGCGAGGATCAAAACTCAAAAGGAAACTCAAAACCACCAGAAATATAACGAGCGGCTCTAAGGTCGAAAGAATAAACAACACCGGTCTCTATCTTAATAAATGCATGTTTGGTTGATGGAATTTACTAGATACAACGGAATAATATTATACAAGGTAATATGATAGGTACGATACAAGAAAAACCCACCTACTAGCAAGTCACCCGAATGAAACTGAGCCCGCAAAGCCGTAATGAAACCTGTACGGCAAACCTGCAAGAAACTGGGGCATAACGGGGTGAGTTGCCAACTCGTGAATAGAAAAATATCTACGCACAGAAATCGCATAAATAACGCAACCTAGGTCAATGATCATAATATGTCCTCAAATATATGAATAACACGTAGCCTATAACAAGGCTAGGGTAAATATCTAACCCGAGTGTAATCTCATGTGCCCGTTTCAGTGCCTCAGGTAGCAATATATCATATGAATGAGGTATGAATGCATGAAAACAGAATACATGTAAATGAAGAACTGTTTTCATAAATTAGTGAGATTTCCTTTGTATTTTTAAACTGAGGTATCATAAATGAAATCAGTATCAACAGTGTCTAGCATCGACACAAAACATAAATCTCAATGTCTCGAAATATCAATGTCTCAATCTCAATATCTAGGGCGCCGTCAGTCCAGACCGGCCCCTACCATCCATCTCAAGACCACGACGGTATCCTCCGGATATCCGACGCGTCGGGTAATATCACCGGTAGGTAGTGCTCCCCAGCCAGGCTCAACGTCAACACCACATTCCTCTTGCCCCGGGGTACCATACCGGGCCCACCATGTACCCGAAACGGTTCCTCCACTCCTCGAATCGGGTCTCGAAATCCATCAGCAAACTCATGGTGGACGACTCATACAACATAGGAAAACCGCACTTTTTATTTTAAAAGAGAGAAGAGGTTTATTTATGTTTTTGCGGTTTTCCTCCAAATCCAGAAAATCTCATGGAAATCCGAATCCAAAACCTCAATAACACGTAAAATAGTGAATATATGCATGAGAATCCATGACTGCGGCATAACGATGAATAACAGTATGCATGAAGTGACAAGTAATAACTACAATATCTAAGCTGGCATATAACGTAAGTACACTAATATTATGTCAAACTACTAGCTGTCTAGCTAAGTTAAGCAATAATATTTTCTAAGGTGTACGTGACATGGCAATTACCGATGAAGATGTGTGTGAGCCGACAATTAAGTGTACGTGGTACCTACGCATCATCGGTAATGGTGCTGGTGTCCTAACGGCATGATATCACTAATGGAGTATGAAACATAAAATAAGCATGCGATGCGAAGCGGACCACAAAAATGAGCGGGAGCTGAAAACTAGACGCAACTATAACAATCTGCATTAATCTAATATAAGTCCTACAAATGGTGCCTTTTGAAATAACACGAATCATGGGTTTTGAAAATAGGGGGCTACGGTGTTTTTATGAAAAGATACGTCTTTTGAAATATCCGTACGATCCCTTGGGCTGTCTTTAAGAATGCCCACGATTCGTTGGTTTTTTGAAATAGGTAAGAAGTCTAATCTAATCTAACAACTACACTAAACTATACGGCTGAACTACAGGTAAGGGAACCGCCTATCACCTGAGTCGATACATATACATACCTGTATATGTATAGTCGGTGATCCCGCCTCAATAATATCATATTCGATACCATATCTATAATCAGGCATCCCAAGTCAAGAGTGCGGATCAATCATCAATATAGCTCGTACGTAAATCCGTCGTACGGCATCCCAATCTGGGTACGGGTCAATATCACATTCATCATACTATTCACCTGGTATTCTCTTTATCAATTATCATGATCGGGGTACTGATCTACGTCTAGTACCATACTGATACCTCCTACGTATGCATGGACGTGTGTGAAACACTACGTCAAGGACCCGCTACAACGTCATGTCGTATCTCAAATACGAACCCTGCTACATCACCGATCTCACGGCCTCAAATCAAATCTCATCGACTCAGCTCAATCCCAAGTATCATCCTCAAATCCGTATGTGAACACATAGTCTCATACCCATGTGAACCCATAACTATAAAGAATCCCATGAGCACATATCAATAGGAATGTATGCAAGTATGTATGTGTGTATGTGTAGTGCAACACTACCCTAGGGTTCGCAACAATAAGGTAATCCAACACACCAATATCCATCCTAAGCAACGTTATTAATCCCAAATAACATATAATAAATGTTGGTGTGTATACGCATACGTATACACCACCACGGACTGCGGGTGTGCTATACGCCATCCACCCGACTTCTCCCCGTAGATATAAATCTACTCACCTGGTCCTCGCTCGCCGGTGCCGATGTTGCCATGCACTTGCTTGTCGTCTCGAAGTCCACATGGGGTACCTACATATCATAACGCACCGTATCGCATTAAACTAAATTCGAAATCGAAATGGCATACGAAAATCAAATCGGCACGCGTATCACGCATAGGTCCAAACTTATCGCATACGCATGCAAGAATAGTCATACCAACCCTCGATATCGATGTACAAACGTCAAACCATCGAGAAAAATCCAATCACACTCATTTGCACATTCACGAATACTAATTTTAATATAAACTAGGTTAAAACTCACAAAACCCCCAACTTTACTTAAAAAGTCACTTTTCCGAAAATCTAGCAAGCACAATTCGCCGTTTTTGTACAAAACAGGATGTTTAAATGAATGTAGCGGCCAATATATTTATTAAATATCTTAAATAAGTCATAGAAACAAATTTCCGGAATTTAATCTCATTAAATTCCAAAAACCCTAATATTCTAGTTTACAAAATACCCTTTTTTTAAACAATTTCATAGCAAAAAAAATGCGCAAACTACAATTTAGGTTGGATTTCCATGAACTAAAGTGTTAAACTACACTTAATAAAGTTAATAATATGATAAAAACCCTAACCATATTTTTAATCTCACATATAAATGCATTTCATAAAACCCTAGTTTGCACAAAAAAGCTTAATTTGGACATTTTTCAAGTAACAAATTGTAATATGCAACTAGATAAATTTTAACAATTTTTCAAGATGTTAGCTCACATCACAAACCATGCACAAGTGATCACAACCCAATTTCAACACAAAACCCTAACTAGAATTCCTTAATCATACAATTGAACCCACATAAAACCAAATTAACACTCAATTAAGCTAACTACAAGCAATTAACAACAATCTAAGCAAAAGGGTTAAAATTTACCCAAACAAATTGAAGATCCCACAAGAACACATAGCCCTCCAAAATGCTCCCTTGTCACCAAAATCCATGCTATACGGGCTAAGCTAAAATGGGTAGGAGTCGGATTTTGATTAGGATTTTTGCTTGATTTTTAGTGGATTTTTCTTTGGATTTTCTTTGATGGAACAAAGAGAGGAGAAGAGGAAAAGGGGGCTGTTGGGGGTTGCTGGTTTCGGCCAGATTATGGGGGGGGTTGGGTGAGGGAGGAGAGAGAGTGAGGTGGAGAAAGTTAGTTCAAGTCAAAGTCAACTCAAATTATATCATTTTCTACTCTTTTCTTTTCTTTTCTTTCATTTCATTTCCTTTGAAATTCAAGTGGGGACAAAAGAGGGGGCTGCTGAATTCTTCAAGGGGATAAGTGAATGGGGGTGTGTGGGTGTGGGTACGGGTGTGGGGTGATGAAAAATGATAAATACAATACCCCAAACATCCATTTACGCTAAAAAATAGCCTTTTTTTCTTCAATAATTTCTAAACCGTTTTGGCAAATGATTTCGTTCCAAAAAGCACATGATAAAATTTTATTTAATGTTTTATGATGCACAAAATTTGTTTCAACTCATTCCAATTTGTAATTTTCCCTAATTAAATGTATTAGTGACGGCTTAAAATAATAATAAAATAATATTTTTTTCAGAAAATTTGAAATTTCACCCGCGGCTCAATAAACACCAAATAATAGCAATTTCATAGCTAGAATATGTATATTTAATTTTTATAATAAGATATTTGTATTTTGACTTTTTACAGAAAACCCCCTTATTTTACCGATTTTTTCGAAATTTCACCGAAACGATTTTCAAAACGTTACACTGTAGGAGAACCCCGTCACCAAAAGCATCCGTTCGGGTGCTCGCGGCAGCGGTGTTCCGCCTTAGTGCACTTCGTCGACGGCATCTCGGGGTGCGGCCGTCTACTAAAGTTTGTGACGAGCATTCGATCACCTATCGGAAATCTTGTTGAATTGCTTGACTAGATATAGAAAAGTGTTTTCGATATAGAGACTAAAATGCGGGGTTTATAATTGTTAGGCATGCGATGTCTAAGGAAGTTGCGGATTCTAACTGTTGTAGTTTTACACTTTCTTTTCTGCGACCGTAAGTGTAATA
Organism: Agapanthus africanus; assembly: GCA_030015575.1. Classification (NCBI taxonomy): domain Eukaryota; kingdom Viridiplantae; phylum Streptophyta; class Magnoliopsida; order Asparagales; family Amaryllidaceae; genus Agapanthus; species Agapanthus africanus. Next base: position 246,347,735 of record CM057350.1, read on the forward strand.
TGTGATATCGCCGGTTTTATTGCTATATGTCAACGACAATTAGGATGCGCATATTTACTTACGTTGATGACATGTGATGTTATGTGTTGCAGGATATGTTATATTAGATCGTCGCGTTCTGAATAGCCGGGGGTTTTATGTGAGATGAGGGTTTTTATTTTCATTCATGTAAAATTCATTGTATGTAATATTCTTTTATTGGGGCACTTCCGGGATGAGGTTGATGTCACCATTTGTATATTATTTACTTTTCCGCACTAGGAGAGACCCAAGGAGGAGAGCACAAGTAACCGGGTTCTAGAGTCCAGTGGGAGACCAACTCGAGTAGTCGAGTCCCGGTCTTCTAACTCTAGAATTGGTAGGGTTGCTTGCCGCTCTCGTAGGGGTCTAGGGGTGTGGGTTTGGCTATTCATCGCGACCATGGAATCCGTGTTTTATAGAGGCTCAAAATAAAACACGGACGTCCTAGTATATCCAATGCTTCATATGTTTCTTCTGCTGCGATATCTGTGATGTGGTCATTTGATATGTTGTGATAAATACTGTATATAGTATATATGATATATTATATAGACGTTACATATGTTTTACATCCGCGCTAGCCCTGCCCCGCTCTGCCGTTAGTTACCTAACCTAACGGTGCACGAGGGGACATCGAGGCGAATGCGGATGGCATAAGTGTACGTCGTATTTATCTGTGATGTTTAGGTGACTTAAATGATGGGACTTCATTAATATGATTAATGAAAGAAAAGAAACCTAAAAGATGTTGTGGAATCGAATTTTCAAAAACAGGTAGCTACAGTTCTTGCTTTGCTTCGCGGTGTTCCTTGTAGAAGAGCCTGCACCTTATTCGATAAGGAAAGGGCCGAGATCCCTTCACCGGGAGTGACGCCTTTAGCAATGACTGGCAGATGCAACACCCCTCGGTTTTGTCTTTTGATTCCTTTTCTAGTTCTTGCTTTGCACAGTGATATATATGATATATCCTGCACCTCATTTGACGAGGAAAGAGCCGAGATCCCTTCACCGGGAGTGACCTCTTTAGCGAAACTATTAAAAGCCTAAAAAACACTCCATTTTAAAATCATTTGATTCTACAACGATATCAAGTTCATTACGCAATAGGTTTTTAGAAAAACCTGTCGTAGCCCTCCGTCATTTCAGATAAGTAGTAGTTAGTATTCGTGCTGCGTTTGTTGGCCTTTGTCAAGGCGTAGTGTGCGGTAGCTGACTAGTGCTTATCTGCTTATGCATATGATGCAGATTGGATTAGGGTAGTCTTACGACCTTGTTGGCCTTTATCAAGGGTCGTGCGGGTGGGTTTAATTTAATCAAGAAATGACGGGTTGAACTTGACTGGCATCCTATGGTTTGTTGGCCTTTGTCAAGGTCATAGGAGGTTAGGGGCAAAAATTATCGGGAATTTTAAGTGTTGAAATTTGCAATGAGATTGCATACCTTCTATGAGATAGTTGGATCCCGATACCAACTGCGAGTAATTGTTAATCCTGGGATAGTTTTACACATTACAATTAGCCGATCAAGTAGGTGTCTAGAAAGGTGTCAACGGGGTTAGCCTCTGGGAAAACAAGGTTTACTTTAATTAGGTCCGTGCGAAAGCACGGTAAACCTCCCTCAAAGTACCGACACTGGCCTGGCTGAAAGATTGGCGAAGTTGTAGGGTGTAATTAATCCCGGCTAGTCTTTCCTTTTAGGGTTTGAAGGAAGATTTGATAAAAACAGTGGGAGCCATCCTGATTAGATAAAATAATAACCAATCTGATCTTGCAAGAGCGCACGCAGAGTGTTTTCTTCTCTCTCTCTCTAGGTAGCGACCATGTAACGCCTTAATCAAGATAATAATACGGATGTATTGACCGAACCCACTTATTATACTGAGCTGGGGAACGTTGGTCCCGCTCCAACTTATAAATGTTATAAGACAGAGCAGGAAATTGGGGATTACTAGAATTCCCGTGCCGCCCAAACGTAGAAAGTGCATGCTGATGCATCATCTTCGGGTGTGTTCATTACAGAGAACTGTTTCTCAGTATCCTTTACATCCTGGGTATGAGATACCGGATCAGAATCCCGCATATGTAATCTGTTACATAGGCTACAGATAGGTAGAGAATTGAGAACGGGTGATAAGTTTCATGAGATAGAAAATGGTGCAAGTGTTGCAGCCAAATCTGTTGGTCACTATCACCCTGTATTACCAAAATACATTGATTCTGAACAAATGTCATTAGATACCGAACCTGATATACAACATCATATCAGTCTCTTTATTAGTAAAGAAAGGATATAATTTTGTATTGTTGGATAATGTTTTGAACATTTCCTATATCAAGAGTTGATCTGTTCAGGCACATTATCTAAAAGCATTGACGTTCTAAATCAAACTACAGTTCTTAGTATGCAGAACACACACAGGAGGAAGAGTTCAGAAATGAACGAATCCTTCTTGAGGTATTGTAGACTAGGTCATATCAATGCGACCCGACTAGCTGAAGTTACATATAGATGCATATTTAAATTAGTTTGAATTTACATCTTGTGAAGCTTTCCGGTAATGTCACAGAGATAAGATGACTATAGCTCTGTTTATTGGAAGCAGAGAAAGAGTTAGTGAACTCTTGGGATTGATACATACTGATGTATGAAGGTCCTGTTAGTGTATATGCCCTAGAGGCCATTACTGTATCATACTGGTTTGTATATTACTTGATGGAAGCTTGGGATATTCACAGTTGTATATACAATCTTGCTCGAAATGGTAGTATGCTACTTGGTTTGTCTCTGCTTTAATATGTGCATGTGTTTCTTTTAGCATATTGTTGATATACATATTAGTAGAGCCCTTAGGATCTTTGCTTGAATACCAGCGTTGTGATGGCGCTCACACTCGTGGGAGCTGGGTGATCTATAAGCACATCCTTATACAGGTCCCTAGTCGTTGGACTATCGAGACAGGGCATCGATACTCCGGAGTAGACTAGCGTATGCGCTTCTCATCCCAGTGTGGGAGACGGTCTGTCCCACAGCCGTCAGTACGTCGTACTTGAGATAGTATATGGGTGCTCGTTAGGTTACGAGTACACTGGACAGGACTCGTAGGGGACTGTTGGGTGGTAGTATACCTATCGTCAGTTATCAGTTCCCAGGTGACATGAGTACAGCTTAGTCCGCTGACTTGACGCTGTCACTTCGCCTCGAGTGTGTTCCCACTGTACTTTTATTAGTACCCTACCACGGCTCAAAGGAGTCGTGCAAACAGGTAGTTTTTAGGTGCAGTCCCGAAGCAGTTGGAGGCAGTGATGGTTAGACAGGATTCGTCTCTCCCGGTATTGGGGGTTGACATCGCGCTGTGTCCAGGAGAGCCATTACACGAGTAGTCCCTGGCCAGGGCAAGCGAGATATACTGGTAGGTTTCCAGTGCTATCTCAGGGTGTTCTGGGCTACACTCCGACACGACTTGTACCGCTATTAGGGGACTGACGTTCACCGCCCCCCTAGTCCCGCCATGCGATGTATCAGACGAACAGACCGGACTGTACGGAGACTGTCACATACAGGCTTAGGAGGAGTTCAGATGGGGTTCACCTCGTCAGTCTTCTTATCGACATCTACCTGGGGACCGTTACGTACATCTAGTGCCGCTTGCGGTCTGTGGTTAAACCCACTGCCAGCGTAGTGTCGAGTCTTTAGAGTCCCACACAGAGAGCTATTCGCCTTTAGGCAAAATGAGTAGAGGTCGCATGGTTTTGCGACAGGGTTCGTTCACATCCGCGCACTTGTGCACGTTTGCTGTCCGGACAGTTTATACTAGCGGGCTTTGGTTTAAGCCGGATCCTAATATATGATTTGGGATTAGTTTTTCTCATTGTATTCGTGTTCCTCGTATCACGAATGCGGGTGCGTATGCACAGTTGCTTGAGATTGAGGGAGAGGACCTTGATTAGGGTTAATGCCTATTGTCATTTTATTAACCCTAATGCTTATGTGTGTATTATAGTTAATTAGATAATTAGTTTAATAATTGTGCATGGTTATGGTTGTTGACCATTTGACTTCATTGACTTGTTGACCTAGGTTGACACTTTGACCATCATCATTTCTTTTGGAAGATACTTTTTGATCCTCACAAATTGAAATGATAATGGTCATGTCATGATTAACCATGACAATTATCTAGCTAATTATTTAATTAAAATAATATGCACATATTAGTGAGAATGGCTCAAATTTTTCTCATTCTATCATATCTTTTCTCTCTCTTGTTCTTCCTCTCCCTCAAGCTCTCTCCTTTTCATGTGTTGAGAAACACTTGAGCTTGAGAAAAACCCTCTCTTGATCATCTTTACTCTCATCTAGGGTTGAAGAACTAGCACTTCTTGAACCCTAGTTACTTCTAGCTTGGAGTTGAAGCCAAAGGTTGAGGCTTTCGGGTGGATCTTTCTTCGGCGTGAGAAGACGAGCAAGGTGACCTCCTTCCACCACTCCAAGGAGCAAGGAGAGAAGGACTTAGAGCTCAAGGTATAACCTTTCTAGCACTTAGGTAGTTTATAGTTAGTTTTAGCAAGTTTTTGTTTAGCAAAGATCCTTACAAGTCTAGTCCATGTTGCCTTAGTTGATAAAAATCCGATTTTTATTCCGTTTTCCGCCTCCCCGCAAGCACCGGGGTGGGCAACGTGGACTTACAGTGGTATCAGAGCCTAAATAAACATAAACTAGCTAGATAGTAAAGTGTAACGAAGTTCGAAACCGAAAAATCCAAAAACCGAGTTTTCAAAAACCCTAGTTTCTGTTAAATTTTTTTCTGGTCAAAATAAAATTTGTTATACTCCTAAAATAGTCTCAGGGTTTTTTAAAGATAACCACAAAACCCGGTCCAGTGAGTCGTCTAAACCGCCGCGTTTCCGCGGCAATAGCAAGCTATTGCCGTGGAACCGCCGCCGTTTGGACTCCTCACTGGGTCGAGTTTGGTGCAGTGTATCTCTGGCTTGGTTTTAGGATTTTTGAGATATGTTATATGTGCCTAGATTTTCCAGAATAGAAATTTATTTTTGGGGGCCTATAAATCCGTATTTTTTTTCGAACTTCACTACACTTTGACTACAAAGGTTATATCTGTGATGTTTGCATGTATTGAACGTCGGCTAATCTCTATATGTCGATTAGTCGGGGTTATACAGCTCTGTGATCTGTGTTTGATATTGGTATGTGTATATGAATGGGTTGGATTGTCGCGGGTGAATAGCCGGGGTGGATGTGAGATGAGTGTTGCTTTTCTTTCATTCATTTGTAACATGTAAATTGATGTAATATTATTATTTGTATGGCCGCACAACCGGGTCGGGGTTGTAGCCGTCATTGTATAATTCTTTTTACTGTTTTTGCTCCTAGGATAGACCCATGGAGGGGGTGCACAAACTACCGGGTATCTCGAAGTGCCGAGTGGCCTACTCACGGTGGTGAGGGAGGTTGCTTCGCTTCGGGTACTTTGTGGGTAGTTTGCCGCAACCGTAGGGGTCTTGGTGTTTGTTATATGTATGCCCTAGAGGCCATTACTGTACATTGGATGTATATTGTAGTGGATGCTGGGACATATATAGGTAGGACTTTCTTGCTCGACATGATAGTACGCTATCTGGTTGCTCTTTATCTTAACATGTATACTTTCTGTCTCTCTGATCACATGTTGATAAAGCCCTTAGGATGTGTACTCGACTTCCAGGACTATGATGCAGATCATACTAGTGGGGCCTGGGTAGTCAATGAGTACATCCTTCATTGTTCCTAGTCGTGGGAATATCGAGACGGGGCATCGATATTCCAGAGTAGACTAGCGTATATCTTCTCGACCCATGTGATGGGCGATGGATGATCCCATATCCATTGGTGTTTGACATCTGAGATAGTATGCGGGTGCTCAGTGGAGACTGGGTACACTGAACGGACTCGCCGAGAACTCCCAGATGGTATTATACCTCACGTCAGATGGCAGTTCTTTGGTGACACTGGTACAGCTTAGTCTGTTGACCCGAGATCGTCATAGAGTCTTGTGTGTCTCCCACTGTGCTTTGATTTCCACCCTACCACGGCTCTACTGAGTCGTGCAAACAGGTGGTTTTTGGGTACAGTCCCGATTCACATGGAGGCAATGAGCGATAGGAGGGGATTCGTCTCTCCCGGTATTGGGGGTTGATGTTGCGCTATGCTCGACTGGCCATAACAGGAAATCCCTGGCCAGGGTTGCAGTGATATACTGGTAAGAGTTATCAGTAGTTTCACGATAGTTATGGACCCTACTAGGCATTAGATGTCGACCTATGGGGGGTTCTCACTGTGTGACAGTGTGGCGAAGCATAGGCTCTTACCCCCAGGGTGTCCTGAGACCGGAAGGTGTTCCGGCGGGTTGTAGTCCTCGCGAGGGGGCATGTGTAAAAAGTAGTGGCTGAGGGACCCGTTGGTGCCACGGCGACCCCATTGGATGGGGTGGCAGCCTGACCTACAGTGGTATCAGAGCCTAGCTAGAGCCTTAGGCGATGCGTAGACGGAATTAGGAGTCCGATCGAATCAAAACCCAAACCTAAACCTGCTCTCTGGACTTTTTTGTAAAATGTGGATTTTTGCAGATTAAAAATATTCAGAAAAATCAGCAGGAAGATCTAAGGGATACTGTAAAATTCGAGGACCTGATTCCATAAAGGCGTCGCGGATCCGCGGCATGAGCATGCTCATGCGGCGGTTCCGCGGCCAGTTTGTCGTTTTGTGCATCTAATTTTGCACAGTAATTCTTAGTTTTCTGTGCTGGTTTTCCTGGGAATTTTTAATATTTTTTCCCAGAGTTGCATTTTCTGGGTTGTATTGGGGACTCGGTGTAACGATCGGATTGTCTAATTCTGTCTCTGTGTTTTTCCGGATAAATTTTAGAATATGTTAAAAAGTTCGACCGGATATAAATACCCACTTTTTCCCCTGCCGGGAAATTTCCAATTGTTGGATTTTTCCATAGTTTAACGACGTTCTAAGTAGTGCAAGTAACGCGATGGACCCTCTAGAAGACAACAAACCTTAACTCGATTATGTGACCGTCTTGAACTGCCCTTTGAACCTTCGGGTTTGGGGCAGTACGGCGTGCCACATGTGAGGCGTTGGCTTGACCCTTCTACGGCTGGACCGTTGGTACTGAGGCACGAACTGAATGCTGTTAGACTTATTTCATGTGTTGAGCTGTATCGGGAAAACTTGGGTGTTCGAATGTTCAATCGGAAAGTATGACATTTTCTGTTTATCCGGAATGTGATACAATAATTGGAATTCACAAAAGTTATGTGATAACTGAATGAATGTTATAAACATAGCACTTTAGTCTCACTTGATCGGTTGCCACGGAATTTTGATGTGATCAAAATTCCATCGCAATCACGTAGCGTACGCGGATACTCGCCGGGTAAACTTAATAGACAGCCTCACTCCATAGCCCCGACCAAGTGACTGTAGGAGAACCCCGTCGCCGAAAGCATCCGTTCGGTTGCTCGCGGCAGCGGTGTTCCGCCTTGGTGCACTTTGTCGACGGCGTCGGGGGTGCGGCCGCCTACTAAAGTTTACGACGAGCATTCGATCAGAATGTCGGGAATCCTGTTGAATTGCCCGACTTGATATTGAAAAGTGTTTTCGATTTTGAGACTAAAATGCGAGGTTTATAATTGTTAGGGATGCGATGTCTAAGTAATTCATTTGGTCAGGCATGCGATGTCTGAGGTGGTTGCGGGTTCCAACTGTTGTAGTTTTACACTTTCTTTTCTGTGACCGTAAGTGTAATATGTGATATCGCCGGTTTCGTTGCTATATGTCAACGACAATTGGGATACGCATGTTTGCTTACGTTGATGACATGTGATGTTATGTGTTGCTGGATATGTTATGTTGGATTGTCGTGTTCGAATAGCCGGGGGTTTTTATGTGAGATGAGTGTTTTTCATTTTCATTCATGTAAAAACTTGTATGTAATATTCTTATATTGGGGCACTTCCAGGTTGCGGAAGTTGTCACCGTTGATGTATATTATTTACTTTTCTGCACTAGGATAGACCCAAGGAGGGGAGCATAAGTAACCGGGTTCTAGGGTCCAGTGGGAGACCATCTCGAGGAGTCGAGTCCGGGTCTCCTAACCCTAGAATTGGGAGGGTTGCTTACCGCTCTCGTAGGGGTCTAGGGGTGTGGGATTGGCTATTCATCACGACCGTGGAATCCGTGTTTTATACTGGCTCGTATTGAAAACACGGACGTCCTAGAATATCCAATATTTCATATGATTCTTTCTGCTGCGTTATCTGTGATGTGATCATGTGATGTTCTGTGCTCTGTTCAGATAGATGTAGTATATTGTATATATGATATATTATATAGACGTTGCTTATGTTTTACACCCGCGCTAGCCCTGCCCCGCTCTGCCGTTAGTTACCTAACCTAACGGTGCACGAGGGGACATCGAGGCGAATGCGGATGGCATAAGTGTACGTCATATTTATCTGTGATGTTTAGGTAAATTAAATGATGGGATATTCATTAATGAGATTAATGAAAGAAAATAAACCTAATTGATGTTGTGGAATCGAATTTCAAAATAAAAACAGGTGGCTACAGTTCTTTCTTTGCATCGCGGTGTTCATTATAGAACATCCTGCACCTTATTCGATAGGGAAAGGACCGAGATCCCTTCACCGGGAGTGACTCCTTTAGCAATAACTGGCTGATGCTACATCACTCGGTTTGTCTTTTGATAGCTTCTATAGTTTATGCTATGCACAGTGATATATATGATATATCCCGCACCTCATTCGACGAGGAAAGGGCCGACGATCCCTTCACCGGGAGTGACCCCTTTAGCAAAACTAGAAAAGCCTCAAAAACATTCCATTTAAAAAAACCATTTGATTCCGCAACGAGATCAAGTTCAAAGCGTTAAAGGTTTTCACAAAAACCATTCGCAACCCTCCGTCATTTTAGGAAGTAGAGTACGTAGTATTCGTGCTGTGTTTGTTGACCATAGTCAAGGCACAGTGTACGGTAGCTAAGTGATGTCTTCCTACACCGCATATGATGCGATTAGTTAGGACAGTCGCGTGACTTTGTTGACCTTAGTTAAGGGTCATGTGGGTTGGTCTAATTAATCACGAAATGACGGGTAGAACTTGACTAGTACTTATGATTTGTTGACCATAGTTAAGGTCATTGGTGCTAGGGGTAAAAACCTTTATCGGGAGTTTCAAGTGTTGAAATTTGCAATGAGATTGCATACCTTCTATATGATAGTTGGATCCCGATACCCACTGCGAGTAATTGTTACTCCTGGGAGAGTTTTGCACTTTGCAATTAGCCGATCAAGTAGGTGTCTAGAAAGGTGTCAACGGGGTTACGCCTCTGGGAAAACGAGGTTTACTGTAATTAGGTCCGTGCGAAAGCACGGGGAACCTCCCTCAAAGTACCGACACTGGCCTGGCTGAAAGATTGGCGAACTTGTAGAGCGTAATTAATCCCGGCTAGTCTTTCCTTTTAGGGTTTGAAGGAAGATTTGATAAAAACAGTGGGAGCCATCCTGATTAGATAAAATAAATAACCAATCTAATCTTGCAAGAGCGCACGCAGAGTGTTTTCTTCTCTCTCTCTCCTGGTAGCGACCATATCACGCCTTAATCAAGATAATAATATGGATGTATTGACTGAACGCGCTTGTTATACTGAGCTGGGGAAAGTTGGTCCCGCTCCAACTTATAATTGTTATAAGACAGAGCAGGAAATAGGGAATACCAGAATTCCTATGCCGCCCAAACGAAGATAATGCATATGATGCATCTCCTTCGGGTGTGTTCATTACAAAGAACTGTTTCTCAGTATCCTCTGCATCCTGGGTATATGATACCGGATCAGGATCCCAGATATGTAATCTGTTACATAGGGCTACAAAAAGGTAGAAAAACTGAGAACGGGTGATAAGTTTCATGAGGCAGAAAACGGGGCAAGTGTTACAGCCAAGTCTGTTAGTCACTGTCACCCTGTATTGCTAATACATTGATTCTGAACAAATGCTATTAGATACCGAACCTGATATACAAAATCATATCACTCTCTTTATTTAGTAAAAAAATGATAAAATTTTGTATTGTTGGAAAATGTTTTGAACATTTCCTATATCAAAAGTTGATCGGTTCAGGCACGTTATCTAAAAGCATTGACGTTCTAAATCAAACTATAGTTCCTAGTATACAGAACACACACAAGAGGAAAAGTTCAGAAATGAACGAATCATTCTTGAGGCATTGTAGACTAGGTCATATCAATGCGACCCGACTGGCTGAAGTTACATTTTAGATGCATATTTAAATCAGTTTGAATTTACATCTTGTGAAACTTGCCAGTCATGTCACAAAGATAAGATGACCATAGTTCTGTTTATTGGAAACAGAGGAAGAGTTAGTAAACACTTGAGACTGATACATGATGATGTATGTAAGGTCTCCTATCTACACATGCCAGGACTGGTTCTTTATACTTCATTATATTCTCTGATAATCTCTCAAGATTCAGTCGTATGTTCCTGTTGAAACATAAGTCCGAACCTTTTGAGGTATTCACAGAATATAAGTAGGAAGTAGAGAACCAAAATATGGGTATAAGTATTATGTCCTATGATATGATCAGGGAGGAGAATACTTGTGCATGGCATTCCTGGACTATTCTAAAAGAAAATGAGATTCTCTCTCAGCATTACTCCTCCGTATAAACCATAGAACGATGGTATATCGGGGCGGAGCAATCACACCCTATATGATAAGGTGTGCTCTATGATAAGTACTACTGAGTTACCTATTTCCTTTTGGGGTTATGCGCTTGAGAAGCTGCGTATCTATTGAATTAGGTTCGAATCAAGTCTATTGCCTACCGCTTCATATGTGATATGGAAAGGGAAGAGCCCATGTTTTAAGCTAGTTAAGATTTGGGGTTGACTGGCCTATGTCTAAAAGCAAAATCCGGACAAGCTCGAGGCAAGGTCTGTAATGTAGAACTGGAAAGGTTCCAGCTATACAAACTACAGCAGATAATTTGGTAGAACCAAAGGATTCAGTAGATTCCAACGAACCTCAGCCTCTCCGCCGATCTAGTAGGGATCCTCACCCACCTGAGAGATACTTCGGTTTCTCGATGACAGTGGGAGCGAGGATTGCATCATAAGATGATGACCCAACTAGTTTCGATCAGGCCATCAAGAGTAGAGACTCTGTAAGAATGGCTGGATGCTTAGTGGTCTGAGATGGAATCCATATACACCAACAAAGCATGGACTTTGGTTGCGATATCTGAAGGGTAAAATCCCCATCATGAGCAAGTATATCTTGAGAAGATTACTTGGTGTAGATGGACAAGTTGAGACTTTTAAAGCTAGACTTGTTAAAGGTTTTCGTCATCGATCAGGCACGAATAATGATGAAACCTTTTCCAGGGACTATGCTTAAGTCCATCCAGATCTAATTACCACGGCTACATACCATGACTTCGATATCTTGTGGTTGGGTGTCATGACTGCTTTTCTAAATGATGTTTTAGAAGAGTGCGTCTATAAGTACACAGCCAGAGGGCCTCGTAGACAATGGGAGCAGCGGAAACGTGTGCAAGGTGCTTTATAGGATAAAGCAAGCATCGCGGAGTTGGAACATCTGTTTTGATGGATTAGTCAAAGAAGTTGACATCATCAAAATGGTAGATGAACCTTGTATAAACAAAAAGGTAGTAGGGAGTATGGTGACGATCCTCGTAGAGTACGTGGATGACATACTCTTGTTAGGAAGGGAGTTTCCTATGCTACGCTCGATCAATCTCCGCTTATCACAATGATTTTCTATATAGGATCAAAGTGATACCTACTAAATCCTAAGCTTTGGATCTATGAGATAGATCTAAATGGATGTTAGGATACTCACTAGTTGTAGTGAGATGGTATCAATCGATCCTGGGGAGAATCGCTGGAAGAGTTCCAGGGTGATAAAGACGACTGAATGTCAGTCACAGGCATTGTCTTTACCCTCAGTAAAGGGACGGTATGTTGGAAGAGTTCCAAGCTAGATACCGTGGCAAACTAGACGATAAAGGCTCGTAACATCGCTATTAAAGATACTACCAAAGAGGCAGTTTGGGTGTATATTGGTTCATAGGATGAACTAGGTTCCTACCATTGTGTGACAATGGAACTGGGGCTTTGGCCCTGGAACCCTGGTCCCATCAGTGACCCAGATATATTCTGAGGCAGCATTACCTGATCATGGAGATAGTTGATCTCCAGGGTGATCAAGGTTCGGAGAGTAGAATCAGAGGACAACACGGCGGATCCACTCACAAAGGCCTTTTCCCAAAGAGAGACTTATATGGGATGGTTGAGTATGTGATACTGCAACCACTGCTACAGATGGCCCTAGTGCAAGTAGGAGATTGTTAGTTATATGTATGCCCTAGAGGCCATTACTGTACATTGGATGTATATTGTAGTGGATGCTGGGACATATATAGGTAGGACTTTCTTGCTCGACATGATAGTACGCTATCTGGTTGCTCTTTATCTTAACATGTATACTTTCTGTCTCTCTGATCACATGTTGATAAAGCCCTTAGGATGTGTACTCGACTTCCAGGACTATGATGCAGATCATACTAGTGGGGCCTGGGTAGTCAATGAGTACATCCTTCATTGTTCCTAGTCGTGGGAATATCGAGACGGGGCATCGATATTCCAGAGTAGACTAGCGTATATCTTCTCGACCCATGTGATGGGTGATGGATGATCCCATATCCATTAGTGTTTGACATCTGAGATGGTATGCGGGTGCTCAGTGGAGACTGGGTACACTGAATGGACTCGCCGAGAACTCCCAGATGGTATTATACCTCACGTCAGATGGCAGTTCTCTGGTGACACTGGTACAGCTTAGTCTGTTGACCCGAGATCGTCATAGAGTCTTGTGTGTCTCCCACTGTGCTTTGATTTCCACCCTACCACGGCTCTACTGAGTCGTGCAAACAGGTGGTTTTTGGGTACAGTCCCGATTCACATGGAGGCAATGAGCGATAGGAGGGGATTCGTCTCTCCCGGTATTGGGGGTTGATGTTACGCTATGCTCGACTGGCCATAACAGGAAATCCCTGGCCAGGGTTTCAGTGATATACTGGTAAGAGTTATCAGTAGTTTCACGATAGTTATGGACCCTACGTCGGCATGACTTATCGAGCTATTGGGGTCTGACGTTTACCACCCCTAGGCAAGATATGCGACATATCAGATAAACAGACCGGACTGTACGGTAAGTGTTACTGGTTGGATTCACAGGAGTGTGAACGGGCTTGCTCGTCGATCTTCTGATCGCTCAATACCCGGGTGGCCGTTATGTTTAGCAGACCGCTTGCGGCTTGTGGGTGTTTGATATGATCATCATCTGCTGCCGGCGTATTGACGAGTCTTTAGAGTCCTACACAGAGGTTTCCTAGCTCAAGCGAAACGAAATAGGAGCGCATATGAGATATGTGCGGGACCGAGAATAATGCGTGTATGTGATACCGTATTTCGTTCTCGCGATGAATGTGTCGAATGGTTGTATGCGATATAACCTAGTTATCGAATCAAGGATTGATTCGATAAGCCGATACATTGGATACTAGCCGGTTATATGCGATATGACCGGATCATTGAATCAAGTATTGATTTAATGATTTAATGTATAATTATATATTTGATATATTACTTTGCATTAACTAGTATTGGTTCACTTTAAATGGATTTACTCACTTGATTTGCACAAGTTGTATATGAGATATACTTTTGTGCACAAGATTGTATCATGTTTGATGATACATGCAAGCTTGGGTTTGTGTAAAGAATTGACCATGGTTATATGAATGGTTAGGGTTTCTTTTATTTACTTATTCATTTATCTATTTGTTTTTAAAAGGTAAAGAAAACAAAATGGTTTCTTTTGGATGCTTCAAGCATCTTTGACCTAATGACCATTTTGTCTTCATCTCCTAAGCCTAACCATTCTACTAACCTTAGTTGATTCTCTACACTAAACCATGGTTGTTAACATGATAAGTATCATATTGTTTTTATTTTTAAATAACACTTATCATAATTCTTTATCATCTTCTTCTTCATCTTCAACTTGAAGAAAGCTTGCACCATCAATGGCAACTAGCCAAAATGAGTGAGAAATCCAAATCTAAAGTCTACCCACTTCCTATTTCTTCATCCTCTACCTCTTGCCAAGTTGTATAGGGTGTTTCCTTCACAAGTTTTCAAGGCTTGGCGAAGTTGGAGCTTGTTCTTGTGATGCCTCGACGTAGATCATCTTCGGCATCAAACCGACGATCAAGCCCGCCCATTCTTCGATGATGCCAATGCTAGAGTCAAGGGTTCGATTTGGACAGCGGAGGAAGATCATCTCAGAGCTTAGGAAGTGGTGGACCGGATCTACAAAGGTTGTAGTCACTTTCCCTTAGCATTTAATTCGATTACATGCTTGCTTCGCCTATATATCTAGTTAACGATCCGTATTAGGGTTTGTAGGCACAAGGAATTTTTTGATTTGTGCATGTTTGATCACTTGTGAGACTTCATTGGTGTGCCTAGGAACCCTACACTTAGGTGGGGTATTTGGCTATTCACCGCGACCGTGTAATCCGCTTTTCGTTGCAGGCTCGAACGGATTGCGGATTCCTAGTATATCCAATGTATTCATCTGTGATCTGTAATGTCTATCATTGCTATATATTTATATATGATAACTATTTAGGCGTTGCTTATGTTTTATAGCCGCGCTAGCCCAGCCCCCGCTCTGTCGTTAGTTATGTAACCTAACGGGTGATGACGGGGCCCCGTGGCGAATGCGAATGGCATAAGCGTACGTCATATTTTGGTTGTTTTCTGCAATGGTAGGATTAAATGATGGGACGCATTAAAAGAACTAATGCAAGAAAATAAACCAAATAAAAGTCGATTGAAACACTTTGAAAACCACTCGGTTCTTTTCAAAACTAAACTTTTAAACGCGGAGCTTGAACCACTCCTTTTTTAAAAGCTATCTCGTTCCATCGATTATATCAAGTTCACTACATTCACGGTTTCGCCAAAACCATCCGTAGCCCTCCGTCGTTTCATATGAATATTCAACAGTATTCAAGCTGTGTTTGTTGGCCTTAGTCAAGGCACAGTGTTTGGTAGCTGGTGGGTATTCATATGTTGCATAGATAGAATGCGTTGGTTTGGGACAGTCGTATTGCTTTGTTGGCCATAGTCAAGGGTATATACGGGTGGGTTCAAATTAACCTGGATAACGACGGGTAGAACTTGACATGTGACTTATGATTTGTTGGCCTTAGTCAAGGTCATAAGAGCACGGGGCAAAAATCCACATCGGGAGTTTCAAAAGTACTGAAACTTGCTAGCGCTGCATACCATTTGGAGTGTGATGATTCTGGTAGGATTCCTTCGGTTTTATCACGCGATGATATTTGGATCCCGATCCTACTGTGAGTATATGCTACTCCTCGGGAAAACTCTCACTTAACGATCAATGCTATAAACCTAGTAGGTGTCTAGAAAGGTGTTAGCGGGGCTACGCCCACAGGGAAAAGAGGTTACTTAATTAAGGAACTTCGCGAAAGCGTTGGAAAATCTCCCTCGAAGTACCGACACAGGCCTGGCTGAACGGTTAAGCAAGTATTGTACGGTGAGAAAGATCCCGACTAATTCTTCCTTTGTGGTTTGAGGAGGGATTCGAGAGACAGTGGGAGCCATTCTGTTTAGATAAATTAAAAACCAATCTAAATTTGCAAGAGCATCATGCTAAGTGTTTTCTTCTCTCTCTCTTAATTGCAGCGACCCAGTGACCGCACCTAGGTTACATCTAGATAATAAAATGACTGAATCTGACTGTTTTGACTGGCAAAGGTCTGTCCAGATGTCCATTGCCCAGGACAAGCTGGGACACCTCTTGACTGATCCAACCTCTGCCGTCTAAGGTCCAGTTTCCCCTATCACGAATATTGATATTCGTAGGACATCGGAAGAAGACTGTGCGAAAACCAAGTGCCTCGTGTTAGCCTCAGTTGATGGTATATACCAGAGGCAGCACGAGAAGATGGACTCAGCTTCTATCTTCCTCCATAACAAAGCTTTATATGGAGAGCAATCTCGTATCGCAAGATATGAGACCTCGAACGAATTGCTTCCAGCAAGGATGGCTATCGGGTTATCTGTTGTGTAACGCTTTGAAAATCGTTTCGGTGAAATTTCGAAAAAATCGGTAAAATAAGGGGGTTTTCTGTAAAAAGTCAAAATGCAAATATCATATTATAAAAATTAAATATAAATATTCTATCTATGTAATTGCTATTATTTGGTGTTTATTGAGCCGCTGGTGAAATTTCCAATTTTCTGGAAAAAAAATATTATTTTAAGCCGTCACTAATACATTTAATTAAGGAAAATTACAAATTGGAATGAGTTGAAACAAATTTTGTACATCATAAAACTTTAAATAAAATTTTATCATGTGGTTTTTGAAATGAAAACCTTTGCCAAAACGGTTTAGAAATTTTCGAAGAAATAAGACTTTTTTTGGTGAAATTAGTGTAAATGGAAGTGGGGTATAACATTTAGCTTTTTTCCACCCAAACCCACCACTCACCTCATCCCCCTCATGGGCTGGCCGAACCCAAGCTGCCCCACTTCCTCTTTTTTTTATCCACACCAAGATGAGAAGAGAAAGGAAAATGAAGGGAAAAAAAGAAATATTAATTTAAGAGGTATGGGTACTTGATGTATGGGAGTTGACTAACAAATTCCTCACTCATTTTTTTTCCCACTCACTCCCTTCACTGGCCGAGCCTTCCCCTAGCTTCAGCCCAAAAAAATCCCACCTCATTTCACCTCCAAATTTCATCAATTTTGCATCAAAATCCATCAAAAACATCACTAATCCCAAATCCAACTCCTACCCATTATTTCTTGCCTATCTAGCATGGATCTAGGAGCATGGAAGCTACTTTTGGAGGCTAGGATTTGCATGCTAGAACTCAATTGGGAGGTATAAATTTTAACCCTTTAGTGAAATTGTTGTTTAATTGCTTTATGTTAGCTTATTAAGTGTTTAATTTGGTTTTAGATTGGTTCTAATTGCATGATTGAAAAATTCAAGAATGAGGTTGATTTCAAGTTAGGGTTTTGAGTAGTGGGATTATGGTTGTGTGATGTATTTAACATCTTAAGACATGTTAAAACCTAATCTAGTTGCTAGTTGCAAATTGTTAACTTAAAATTGTAATAATTAAGCTATATTGCAAACTAGGTTTTAAAATTAAATCAAATTGTAAGATTAAAAATCTAATTAGGTTCTTCATGATATCATTAATTTTATAAGTTGTAGTTTACCACCTTAGTTCATACAAAACCTAGTCAAGTTGATGATTTGTGAATTGTTATTTTGAAAATTGTTAAAAAAACGGTATTTTGTAAACTAGAATATTAGGGTTTTTGGAATTTAATGAGATTAAATTCCGGAAATTGTTTCTATGACTTATTTAAGATATTTAATAAATATATTGGCCGCTACATTCATTTAAACATCCTGTTTTGTACAAAAACGGCGAATTGTGCTTGCTAGATTTTCGGAAAAGTGACTTTTTAAGTAAAGTTGGGGTTTTTGTGAGTTTTAACCTAGTTTATATTAAAATTAGTGTTCGTGAATGTGCAAATGAGTGTGATTAGATTTTTCCTCGATGGTTTGAAGTTGTACATCGACATCGAGGGTTGGTTTGACTATTCTTGCATACGTAGGCGATAGGTTTGTAGGGTTCCTAGGCACCCTAATGAGGTCACACAAGGCATCGAACATGCCATATTAAAATTTTAACGGTGCCGAGAGACCCGACTACGTATCGTTTGCTAGATGTTTAGGCGAAACTAAAAGCTAGTTAACAGTTAACTACTGGGATACGGAAATTACAACCTTTGTAGATCCGGATATCCACCTCCACGGCTCCGCAAGGGCGTCCTCTCGCTGTCCATCTTGAAGCTTGAACTCTCGTGACGGCTTCATCGGAGAAACGTGCGGAATAGGTCGTCGGCTTCGTGTCAAAGACGATCTATGTCGAGGTTGCACAAACTCAAGCTCCGACTTCACAAACTTGTGAAACTTGTGAAGTAAACACCCAAAACAACTTGGCAAGAGGTAGAGGGTGAAGAAATAGGAGGTGGGTTCACTTTAGATTTGGATTTCTCTCACTAAAACTCATGTTGCCATTGGAGTAGCAAGCTTGAAGAAGAAGAAGAAGATGAGCTCAAGAAAAGAATATGATAAGTCTTATGATAAAAATAAATTTAAATCAAATACTTATCATAACTTGAACTAGGGTTAAGTGTAGAGAATTAACCATGGTCACTTGGATGGGTTAGGGTTAAGCATGAAGATAAGGATGGTTAGCAAAGTTAAAGCTTCATGAAGCTTCAATATAAAACAAACTTAGCCACCATTCTTATCATAACTTATTTCATATAAATAAATAAAAAAATAAATAAATAAATGATTATGCAAAACCCTAATTATCAATTAACCATGGATTAATTCTATACACTTAACTAAATGATCAAGTATCATCAAACATGATACAAAGTAGTGCACTAAAGCATATCACATATACAATGTGCATCAAGTAAGAAAAATCCGTTTAAAGTGAACCAATACTAGTTAATGCAATGCAATATATCAAATATATAATTATGCATTAAATCATTAAATCAACATTTGATTCAATGATCCGGTCATGTCGCACATAACCGACTAGTATTCAATGCATCGATTTATCGAATCAATAATTCGATAACTAGGTCATATCGAATATAACCAATCGAAACATATATCGCGAGAATGAAATGCGGTATCACATACACGCATTATTCTCGGTCCCGCATATATCTCATATGCGCTCCTATTTCGTTTCGCTTGAGCCAGGAAACCTCTGTGTAGGACTCTAAAGACTCGTCAATACTCCGGTAGCAGATGATGATCATATCAAGCACCCACAAGCCGCAAGCGGTCTGCTAAACGTAACGGCCACCCGGGTATTGAGCGATCAGAAGATCGACGAGCTAGCCCGCTCACACTCCTGCGAATCCGACCAGTAACACTTACCATACAGTCCAGTCTCTTCGTCTGATATGTCGCATATCAAGTCTAGGGGTGGTATACGTCAGACCCCAATAACCCGATAAGTCGTGCTGATGTGAGGCTCGTAACGGGTAGAGAAACTACTGGTAACACTTACCAGCAAATCTCTGATCAGCCCTGGCCAGGGACTTCCCTGTTACGGCCAATCGAGCACTGCGCAACATAACCCCCAATACCGGGAGAGACGAAACCCCTCCTATCGCTCATTGCCTCCATGTGACTCGGGACTGTACCCAAAGACCACCGTTTTGCACGCCCTCATGGACGTGGTAAGGTGGAGATCAAAGCACAGTGGGAATCACACAAGACTCTATGACGATCTCGGGTCTACAGACTAACCTGTACAAGTGTCACCTGAGAACTGCCATCTGACGTGAGGTATAATACCATCTGGGAGTTCTCGGCGAGTCCGTCCAGTGTACCCAGTCTCCACTGAGCACCCGTACACCGTCTCTGATGTCAAACACCAATGGATATGGGATCATCCATCGCCCATCACATGGGTCGAGAAGCGTATACGCTAGTCTACTCTGGTATATCGATGCCCCGTCTCGATACACCCACGACTAGGGACCTTGAAGGAGGTACTTATGGACTACCATGTCCCCACTAGTATGATCTGCATCATAGTCCAGGTAGTCAAGTACACATCCTAAGGGCTTTACCAACATGTAACTATAAGACAGTATAAAGAGACTAGTGTACATGTTAAGATAAATTGCAACCAGATAGCATACTATCATGTCGAGCAAGAAAGTCATCTCTATATATGTCCAAGCATCCAATATAATATACATAATCTGTACAATACTGGCCTCTAGGGCATACATACAACTAACAATCTCCCACTTGCACTAGGGCCAGCTGCTGTAGTATCTCATACCGAGCATCCTGAAGAGTCTCTCAAACTGTATCTGGGGAATGGCCTTCGTGAGTGGATCCGCCGTGTTGTTCTTCGTGTCAACTCTCCTGACCTCGATCTCCCGGCGATCAACTATCTCCCGGATCAGGTGATACCGCCTCAGAATATGCCTGGATCGCTGATGGGACCTGGGTTCCTTGGCCAAAGCCACCGCTCCATTGTTATCGCAATACAAAGGTATTGGATGCTCAATGGATGGAACCACTCCAAGTTCAGTAATGAACTTCTTGATCCAGACAGCTTCTTTAGCAGCATCGTTGGCAGCGATGTATTCAGCCTCCATCGTCGAGTCTGCCACGGTTTCCTGCTTGGAACTCTTCCAGCTAACCGCCCCTCCGTAAAGGGTAAAGACAAAACCCGACTGCGACTTAGAGTCGTCCTTATCACTCTGGAAGCTCGAATCGGTAAAGGACTCCACTTGGAGTTCTCCGTTACCATACACCAAGAACATATCTCTAGTCCTTCGCAAGTACTTGAGAATGCTCTTCACAGCTGTCCAGTGACTCTCTCCAGGATCAGCTTGATACCTGCTCACTATACTTAGTGAGTATGCTACATCGGGTCTGGTACATAGCATCGCATACATGATAGAGCCTACTGCCGAAGCATAGGGTATACCTTGCATGCAAGCTCTCTCCAAATCAGTCTTGGGAGACATCTCTTTGGAGAGAGTGACTCCAGAGATCGTGGGCAAGTTCCCACGCTTGGACTCTTCCATACTAAACCTCTTTAGTATGGTGTCAATGTACCTGGATTGGGACAATCCCAAAATCCGTTTGGATCTATCTCTATAGATCCTTATCCCCAATATGCAGGAGGCATCACCTAGATCTTTCATTGAGAATCTTTGTGATAAGAAGAGCTTGACCGATTGCAGCATAGGAATATCATTTCCTATCAAGAGTATGTCGTCCACGTACAATACGAGGAAGACAACCTTACTCTCTGCCACCTTCTTGTAGATACAAGGTTCATCTGGATTTTTGACGAAATCAAACTCTTTGATAACGACATCAAAGCAGATGTTCCAACTCCGCGATGCTTGCTTTAATCCATAAATGGATTTAAGCAACTTGCACACCTTCCCGCTGCTCCCACTGTCTACGAAGCCCTCTGGCTGAGTCATGTACACGCACTCTTCTAAATCACCATTTAGAAAGGCGGTCTTAACATCCATTTGCCAGATTTCGTAGTCATGAAAGGCAGCAATGGCAAGCATGATTCGGATGGATTTAAGCATAGCCACTGGAGAAAAGGTTTCGTCATAGTCCACACCTGGTCTTTGACGAAAACCCTTTGCTACAAGTCTAGCTTTGAAAGTCTCCACTTTCCCATCTACACCAAGTTTCTTCTTAAAGATCCACTTGCTCCCAATGTGTTTTACCCCTTCAGGAGCAACTTCCAAAGTCCATACTTTGTTGGTGTACATGGAATCCATCTCGGACCGCATAGCATCCAGCCATTTCACTGAGTCCCCACTCGTGATGGCCTGCTCGAAGCTAGTTGGGTCATCATCCTCCATGATGCAATCCTCGCTCCCACCGTCCATGAGAAAACCGTAGTATCTCTCAGGTGGACGAGAAACCCTACTAGATCGGCGGAGTGGCTGGGGTTCATCGGGAACTACGGAATCCTCTGGTTCCACCAGATCTTCTGTTGTAGCTTCTGCAGCTGGAACCTCTTCCAGTTCTACCTCATTACCACTAATCTCTTTTTCAAGAAATTCCTTTTCTAAAAAGGTGGCATGCCGAGAAACAAACACTCTTTGTTCCTCAGGGTGGTAGAAGATATACCCTCGCGAATGTTTGGGATATCCAATAAACTTACACAGAATGGACCTTGCCGCGAGTTTGTCCGGATTTTGCGTTTTTACATAGGCCGGACAACCCCATATCTTAACATAATTAAGATATGGTCTCTTTCCTTTCCATATCTCATATGGAGTGGTCGGCACGGTTTTGGTGGGAACCGTATTCAATAGGTCTGCAGCTGTTTCCAGTGCATATCCCCAGAAGGAAATAGGTAACTCAGCTGTACTCATCATAGAGCGCACCATATCTAATAGGGTGCGGTTTCTCCGTTCAGATACACCGTTGTGCTGTGGTGTATATGGAGGAGTTAGCTGAGAGAGAATCCCATTCTCTTTTAGGAAGTCCAGGAATTCATTGCTTAAGTATTCTCCTCCTCGATCAGATCGAAGGATTTTAATACTTTTTCCGGTTTGGTTCTCAACTTCTTGTTTATATTCCCTAAATTTCTCAAAAGCTTCCGATTTGTGTTTCATCAGGAACACATACCCGAACCTAGAGAGATCGTCAGTGAATGTAATGAAGTATGAAGAACCATCCCTGGCATGTGTAGACATGGGACCGCATACATCACTATGTATTAGTCCTAAGAGTTCGGTAACTCTTTCTCCGTGTCCCGTAAACGGAGTCTTGGTCATCTTGCCTTTGAGACATGACTGGCAAGTGTCATAGGATGAAAATTCAAATGGATTTAAATATCCATCCTTATGCAACTTAGCTAGTCGTGTCCATTGCTGTGACCCAGTCTACAATGCCACAAGAAGGATTCGTTGAGTTCAGAACTCTTCCTCTTGTGTGTGTTTGTTATGCTCAGAACTGTTGATTGATTTAGAACATAAATGCCATTGCATAACGTGCCTGATCCAACCAACTTTTGGTTATGGAAAATGTTCATAACATTGTCCTGTAATACAAAATTATATCCCTCTTTACTTAATAAAGAAACTGATATAATGTTGCATATCAGGTTCGGCATGTAATAGCATTCGTTCAGAACCAATGTATTACCAGTTGGTAATACAAGGTGATATTCCCCGACAGTCTTAGCTGCAACAATTGCACCATTTCCAACTCTAATGTCTTTATCACCTTCTCCAAGTTCTCTACCTTTCCTAAGCCCATGTAACTGATTACATATATGGGATCCTGACCCGGTATCTAATACCCAGGACGTAGAGCAAATGGAGAAACAGTTCTCAGTAACGAACATACCCGAAGAAAATGCATCAACATGTACTTTCTTCATTCGGGTAGCATGGGAATCCTGGTATTCCCCTATATCCTGTTCATTCCTATAACTCTTATAAGAAAGAACGGAACCAACGTTCCCCAGCACAGTATAACATGCGGGTTCGGTCAATACATCCATATTATTATCTTTATTAAGGCATGAAATGGTCGCTACCTGGAGAGAGAGAGAAGAAAACACTTTAGCGTATGCTCGTGCAAGATCAGATTGGTTATTATCTTATCTAATCAGGATGGCTCCCACTGCTTTTTATTAAATCTTCCTCCAAACCCTAAAAGGAAAGACTAGCCGGGATTAATTACACACTACAAGTTCGCCAATCTTTCAGCCAGGCCAGTGTCGGTACTTTGAGGGAGGTCCCCCGTGCTTTCGCACGAACCTAATTACTGTAAACCTCGTTTTCCCAGAGGCGTAACCTCGTTAACACCTTTCTAGACACCTACTTGATCGGCTAATTGCACTGTGTAAAACTCTCCCAGGAGTAACTCTTACTCGCAGTGGGTATCGGGATCCAACTATCTCATAGAAGGTATGCAATCTCATTGCAAATTTCAACACTTGAAATTCCCGATAATGCTTTTGCCCCTAGCGTGCTATGACCTTGACGCAGGCCAACAAACCATAGTGCGCTAGTCAAGTTCAACCCGTCATTTCCTGATTGAATTAAACCCACCCGTACGACCCTTGACGCAGGCCAACAAAGTCGCACGACTACCCTAATCCAATCTGCATCATATGCATAAGCAGATAAATACTAGTTAGCTACCGCACACTACGCCTTGACGCAGGCCAACAAACGTAGCACGAATACTAACTACTACTCATCTGAAACGACGGAGGGCTACGCCAGGTTTTTCTGAAAACCATGAGCGTAATGAACTTGATATCGTTGTAGAATCAAATGATGTTTTGAAATGGAGTGATTTTGAGGCTTTTCTAGTTTTGCTAAAGGAGTCACTCCCGGTGAAGGGATCTCGGTCCTTTCCTCGTCGAATGAGGTGCGGGATATATCATATATATCGCTGTGCAAAGCAAAAACCCAAAAGCAGTCAAAATCAAACCGAATGTGTAGCATCTTCCAGTTATTGCTAAAGGAGTCACTCCCGGTGAAGGGATCTCGGTCCTTTCCTCATCGAATAAGGTGCGGGGTATATCATATATACCGCCGTGCAAAGCAAGAACTGTAGCTACCTTTTAATTTTAAAATTCGATTCCACAACATCTTAGGTTTCTTATCTTTCATTAATCACATTAATGAAGTCCCATCATTTAATACCTAAACATCACAGATAGATATGACGTACACTTATGCCATCCGCATTCGCCTCGATGTCCCCTCGTGCACCGTTAGGTTAGGTAACTAACGACAGAGCAGGGCAGGGCTAGCGCGGGTGTAAAACATAAGTAACGTCTATATAATATATCATATATACTATATACTATATCCATCACAGAATCACATCACAGATATCGCAGCAGAATAAACATATGAAATATTGGATATACTAGGACGTCCGTGTTTTCAATACGAGCCAGTATAAAACACGGATTCCACGGTCGTGATGAATAGCCAATCCCACACCCCTAGACCCCTACGAGAGCGGCAAGCAACCCTGTCAATTCTAGGGTTAGGAGACCCGGACTCGACTCCTCGAGTTGGTCTCCTACTGGACCCCAGAACCCGGTTACTTGTGCTCCCCTCCTTGGGTCTATCCTAATGCGGAAAAGTAAATAATATACAAAAGGTGACATCTTCCGCTACCTGGAAGCGCCCCAAATAAAAGAATATTACATACAAGTTTTTACATGAATGAAAATGAAAAACACTCATCTCACATAAAAACCCCCGGCTATTCGAATACGACGATCCAATATAACATATCCAGCAACACATAACATCACATGTCATCAACGTAAGTAAGTATGCATACCCCAATTGTCGTTGACGTATAGCAACGAAACCGGCGATATGAACATACTACACTTACGGTCACAGAAAAGAAAGTGTAAAACTACAACAATTGGAATCCGCAACGGCTTTAGACATCACATGCCTAATCAGATATAAATCCCGCATTTTAGTCTCATTATCGAAAACTCTTTTCAATATCTTGTGAAACTAAACTGCTAGATCTATAACATTCATCCAGTTATCTCATAACTGTTTGTGAATTCCAATTATTGTATCCAATTCCGGATAAATAGAATATATTAAACTTTCCGATCGAACATTCGAACACCCAAGTTTTCCCGACTCCGATCAACACATGAAATAGGTTCAAAGACATTCACTTCATGCCTCAGTACCAACGGTCCAGCCGTAGAAGGGTCAAGCCAACGCCTCACATGTGGCACGCCGTACTGCCCCAAACCCGAAGGTTCAAAGGGCAGTTCAAGACGGTCACATAATCGAGTTAAGGTTTGTGTCTTCTAGAGGGACCATCGCGTTACTTGCACTACTCGGAACGTCTTTTAACCACAGAAAAATCCAACACTTGGAATTATTCCGGCAGGGGAA
The DNA here is from genome assembly GCA_030015575.1 of Agapanthus africanus. Lineage (NCBI taxonomy): Eukaryota > Viridiplantae > Streptophyta > Magnoliopsida > Asparagales > Amaryllidaceae > Agapanthus > Agapanthus africanus. The sequence goes on from CM057350.1 coordinate 246,373,512, forward strand.
AACCTGGGTATTTATATCCGGTCGAACTCTTTAACATATTCTACAGTTATCTGGAAAAACACTTAAACAAAGTTTGATATTCCGATCGAATTCATCGATTCCCAATATAACCCCAGAGCACTCAACCTTTAAATCAATTTAAAAATACCCAGAAAACTCACCAGAATTTATCAGGTATTACTGTGCAGAGAAAATTGGATGACGTCACTATATGGCCGCGGAACAGCGGCAGAAGCCATGCTTCTGCCGCGTTTCCGCGGCTCAAGTAACTGTTCATGGGAAAAATTTTATATCGTAATTCTTGTATTTCCTTGGTGAATTTTTTAGGCATTTTTAATATGAAAAAATCCCAGATTTATGAAAATGTCCAGAGAGCTCTAAAATTCTAGGGTTTCGGGTTGTTTCGGACTTCAAACTCCGTCTAGATTTCGCCTAAGGCTCTAGCTAGGCTCTGATACCACTGTAGGGTTCCTAGGCACCCTAATGAGGTCACACAAGGCATCGAACATGCCATATTAAAATTTTAACGGTGCCGAGAGACCCGACTACGGATCGTTTGCTAGATGTTTAGGCGAAACTAAAAGCTAGTTAACAGTTAACTACTGGGATACGGAAATTACAACCTTTGTAGATCCGGATATCCACCTCCACGGCTCCGCAAGGGCGTCCTCTCGCTGTCCATCTTGAAGCTTGAACTCTCGTGACGGCTTCATCGGAGAAACGTGCGGAATAGGTCGTCGGCTTCGTGTCAAAGACGATCTACGTCGAGGTTGCACAAACTCAAGCTCCGACTTCACAAACTTGTGAAACTTGTGAAGTAAACACCCAAAACAACTTGGCAAGAGGTAGAGGGTGAAGAAATAGGAGGTGGGTTCACTTTAGATTTGGATTTCTCTCACTAAAACTCAAGTTGCCATTGGAGTAGCAAGCTTGAAGAAGAAGAAGAAGATGAGCTCAAGAAAAGAATATGATAAGTCTTATGATAAAAATAAATTTAAATCAAATACTTATCATAACTTGAACTAGGGTTAAGTGTAGAGAATTAACCATGGTCACTTGGATGGGTTAGGGTTAAGCATGAAGATAAGGATGGTTAGCAAAGTCAAAGCTTCATGAAGCTTCAATATAAAACAAACTTAGCCACCATTCTTATCATAACTTATTTCATATAAATAAATAAACAAATAAATAAATAAATGAATATGCAAAACCCTAATTATCAATTAACCATGGATTAATTCTATACACTTAACTAAATGATCAAGTATCATCAAACATGATACAAAGTAGTGCACTAAAGCATATCACATATACAATGTGCATCAAGTGAGAAAAATCCGTTTAAAGTGAACCAATACTAGTTAATGCAATGCAATATATCAAATATATAATTATGCATTAAATCATTAAATCAACATTTGATTCAATGATCCGGTCATGTCGCACATAACCGACTAGTATTCAATGCATCGATTTATCGAATCAATGATTCGATAACTAGGTCATATCGAATATAACCAATCGAAACATATATCGCGAGAATGAAATGCGGTATCACATACACGCATTATTCTCGGTCCCGCACATATCTCATATGCGCTCCTATTTCGTTTCGCTTGAGCCAGGAAACCTCTGTGTAGGACTCTAAAGACTCGTCAATACTCCGGTAGCAGATGATGATCATATCAAGCACCCACAAGCCGCAAGCGGTCTGCTAAACGTAACGGCCACCCGGGTATTGAGCGATCAGAAGATCGACGAGCTAGCCCGCTCACACTCCTGTGAATCCGACCAGTAACACTTACCATACAGTCCAGTCTCTTCGTCTGATATGTCGCATATCAAGTCTAGGGGTGGTATACGTCAGACCCCAATAACCCGATAAGTCGTGCTGATGTGAGGCTCGTAACGGGTCGAGAAACTACTGGTAACACTTACCAGCAAATCTTTGATCAGCCCAGGCCAGGGACTTCCCTGTTACGGCCAATCGAGCACTGCGCAACATAACCCCCAATACCGGGAGAGACGAAACCCCTCCTATCGCTCATTGCCTCCATGTGACTCGGGACTGTACCCAAAGACCACCGTTTTGCACGCCCTCATGGACGTGGTAAGGTGGAGATCAAAGCACAGTGGGAATCACACAAGACTCTATGACGATCTCGGCTCTACAGACTAACCTGTACAAGTGTCACCTGAGAACTGCCATCTGACGTGAGGTATAATACCATCTGGGAGTTCTCGGCGAGTCCGTCCAGTGTACCCAGTCTCCACTGAGCACCCGTACACCGTCTCTGATGTCAAACACCAATGGATATGGGATCATCCATCGCCCATCACATGGGTCGATAAGCGTATACGCTAGTCTACTCTGGTATATCGATGCCCCGTCTCGATACACCCACGACTAGGGACCTTGAAGGAGGTACTTATGGACTACCATGTCCCCACTAGTATGATCTGCATCATAGTCCAGGTAGTCAAGTACACATCCTAAGGGCTTTACCAACATGTAACTATAAGACAGTATAAAGAGACTAGTGTACATGTCAAGATAAATTGCAACCAGATAGCATACTATCATGTCGAGCAAGAAAGTCATCTCTATATATGTCCAAGCATCCAATATAATATACATAATCTGTACAATACTGGCCTCTAGGGCATACATACAACTAACAAGGTTTGGACCTATGCGTGATACGCGTGCCGATTTGGTTTTCTTATGATGTTTCGATTTCGAATTGGGTTTTTATGCGATACGGTGCGTTATGACATGTAGGTACCCCATGTGGACTTCGAGACGACAAGCAAGCGCGTGGCGACGTCGGCACCGGCGAGCGAGGTTCAGGTGAGTAGATTTATATCTACGGGGAGAAGTCGGGTGGATGGCGTATAGCACCCCCGCAGTCCGTGGTGGTGTATACGGATGCGTATACACACCAACATTTATTATATGTTATTTGGGATTAATAACGTTGCTTAGGATGGATATTGGTGTGTTGGATTACCTTAGTGTTGCGAACCCTAGGGTAGTGTTGCACTACACATACACACATACATACTTGCATACATTCCTATTGATATGTGCTCATGGGATTCTTTATAGTTATGTGTTCACATGGGTATGGGACTATGTGTTAACATACGGATTTGAGGATGATACTTGGGATTGAGCTGAGTCGATGAGATTCGATTTGAGGCCGTGCGATCGGTGATATAGCAGGGTTCGTATCTTAGATACGACATGACGTTGTAGCGGGTCCTTGACGTAGTGTTTCACACACGTCCATGCATACGTAGGCGGTATCAGTATGGTACTAGACGTAGATCAGTACCCCGATCATAATATTTGAGAAAGAGGATACCAGGTGAATAGTATGATGAATGTGATATTGACCCGTACCCAGATTGGGATGCCGTACGACGGATTTACGTACGAGCTATATTGATGATTGATCCACACTCTTGACTTGGGATGCCTGATTATAGATATGGTATCGGATATGATATTATTGAGGCGGCATCACCGACTATACATACACAGGTATGTATATGTATCGACTCAGATGATAGGCGGTTTCCTTACCTGTAGTTCAGCTTGTTAGTTCAGCCGTATATTTTAGTGTAGTTGTTAGATTAGATTAGACTCCTACCTATTTCAAAACTAGCGGGTCGTGGGTATTTTAAAAAGACAGGTCAAGGCATCCTACGGATATTTCAAAAAGACGTATCTTTTCATAAAAACACCGTAGCCCTATTTTCAAAACCCCATGATTCGTGTTATTTCAAAAGGCACCATTTGTAGGACTTATATTAGATTATTACAGATTAGTTATCGTTGTGTCTAGTATTCAGCTCCCGCACATTATTGCTGTTCGCTCTGCCTCGCATACTTATTGTGCTGCATATTCCATTATTGATATCATGCTGTTAGGACACCAGCACCATTACCGATGATGCGTATGTACCACGTACACCTACTTGCCGGCTCACACACATCTTCATCGGTAATTGCCATGTCACGTACACTTTAGAGAATATATTTACTTGACTTAGCTTGTTAGCTAGTTGTTTTGACATGATATTAGTGTACTTTCCTTATATGCTATATTAGACATTTCAGTTATTACTTGCTACTTCATGCATATTGTTATTCATTGTTATACCGCACGCATGGATTCTCATGCCTTTATTCATTAGTTTATGAGCTATTGAGGTTTTGGACTCGGATTTGCTTGATATTTCTGGATTTGGGAACCATGGAGATTTCAAAAGAGAATATGTAATTGTTTTAAAAACCCGGTTACCCTGGATATGATATTTCAGTGCGTCCGCCATGTGTTTTCTCGGTGCTGAGAGCGACATGTGAGACCCGAGTTCGAGGAGTGGAGGAACCGTTTCGGGTACATGGTGGACCCGGTAAGGTACCCCGGGGCAAGAAGCTCGTGGTGATGACGATGAGCCTGGCAGGGGGAGACTACCTACCGGTGATATTACCCGACGCGTCGGATATCCGGAGGATACCGTCGTGGTCTTGAGATGGATGGTAGGGGCCGGTCTGGACTGGCGGCGCCCTAGATATTGTGATTTAGATATTGAGATTTTGAGACATTGAAATTTATGTTTTGTGTCGATGCTAGACACCGGTGGTGCTGATTTCAGTTATGATACCTAATTTGAAAAAAATACAAAGGAAATCTCACTAATTTATGAAAACAGTTTCTTCATTTACATGTATGCTGTTTTCATGCATTCATACCTCACTCATATGATATATTGCAACCTGAGGCACTGACACGGGCACATGTGATTACACTCGGGTTAGATATTACCCTAGACATTGTCATAGGCTGCCTGTTATACATATATTTGAGGATATATTATGATCATTGACCTAGGTTGCGTTATTTATGTGATTTCTGTGCGTAGATGTTTTTTCTATTCACGAGTTGGCAACTCACCCCCGTTGTGCCCCAGTTTCTTGCAGGTTTGCCGTACAGGTTTCATTACGGATTTGCTGGCACTATTTCAATTCCGGGTGGCTTGCTAGTAGGTGGGTTATTTGTATCTCACCCATCCTTATATCTTGTATATTATTATTCAGTTGTATCTAGAAGTTCCATCAACCAAACATGTTTTTTTTTTAGATTGAGACCAGTGTTGTTTATTCTTTCGACCTTAGAGTCGCTCGTTATATTTCTGGTGGTTTTGAATTTCCTTTTGAGTTTTGATCCTCGCCGTTGGCGTTGTATATTATATTGCTTGTGTGGTTGTGACCGTCGATTGACGAAGAGCTAGCTCCCGCTTGGGGATGCCTTTTTCTTGATTTCGTATACTATTCATGTTGTATCCCGTTTGGGGGCCAGTATTTACAAGGGAGACTCTGCCGAAATTTTCAGTAAATTTTTGATGTTTTAAAAACCGCATAATTCGGCTTATGCTATTGAAATTACTTGCTTTAAGTTGGTTTTTCCTGCACTCTACTACTTGTCTTGGTTTGGATTTCTGGGTTTTCGGTTTACTTAGATTACGTACGCCTCGAGACGTTCGTAGTTTAAGTGCCGGTCATGTTCCGTACTTTCGGGTCGTGACAAAGTTGGTATCAGAGCGTTAGGTTTTAACCTTCGGAGCGTAGGATGACCCTTGGTTGATGGAATAGGTGACTAAAGTAGAGTGACGTACCGTTGATATGTTCCGCGGCATATTTACGACACGCCACTCCACTTATGAAGCCTTAGGATGTACATTTCCTTGTTCAGTATTATATTCCTTCCTGATCTAGCCTCATCGGTACCAGTTTGGTTTTGCTACTACGGTTACGGGCAGGGAGAGCTACGGCTAGAGTTGCGGTCAGCACAAGCTCGTCACGAACGAGGACTGACCAGGGCGAAATTCCGGCGACACACGATTGCAGAGATTTCCGCGCCACGAGCGATTGGCGGATTGCCTTTATGAGGTTACTCAGAGGTGCTGATCGACACTAAAGGATTGAGCCAATGATAGAAGCCAGCCATATTTTGATGACCGTTGGTGTGTTTCTTACTCCTGATGATTGAGGCACCGTTCAGCATGCAGAAGAGTGAGCCAGTTGTTGCTGCGAGCGACGAGATATTGCCCCATATATTGGAGCTATTGCAGTACAGATTGTACTAAGAGATGATAGAAGGTCGCTAGTCACCCGAGGATGAATGACTAGGACATGTGGTTCGTTCGCCTACCCGATGAGAGGTCATCAGATAGATTGATTCCAGCTAGAGACGACTTCACGCAGAGACGTGAGGGTCGACAGAGCCGATCGAATGTCGGAAACCTATTATTCCAAGTTTAAAGTAGTCGGAAAGACATGCAGGCAATTCTATGGTCCCTCTAGAAGAATGAAACCCTAACTCGACTTAATGACCGTGTGAAAGCCTTTGAACCTTCGGGTTTGCGGCAGTTCTACGGCGCCATTAGTGAGGCTTGGGTTTTCCCTTCTACGGCTGGACCACCGATGCTGTGGTATGTACTCGATACTATTAAACTGTGCCCAAGATGTTGAGCTCTTGGGGGATTATGAGGTTTTGACGACTCGATCGGATGGCTCGACTTAATTCGGATGCTAGGTGGTGAGATGCATTCTTGGGAGACTCCAGATACGAGGATAGCCGTTGGAGCTCAGTCCATGCAGCCACGACGAGACGAGTCCGAAGCGGTCGACATTAGAGAAAAGTGGAGTAAAAGGTTCGCACCAGATCTAGATGAGATGATGTTCCACTCCGCCGACATCAGAGAGGCGATGTGCATGCCGAGGCATGGTACTTGGACTTACCTTCCAGAAGGAGTCGCGATGAGTATGCAGTCGTTCCAGAGCAAGATGCGGATATAGGAAAGGACAACGAATTCCGGACAGTTGGCAGAGACGAGACATGGAAGAGACCGTGAGCAGGATTCCTTCCAGGACACTGCTGCAATGATACTTGCACCCAGGATCAGAGGTGTCATGTACATTCAAAGAGCCAGAGGCCGACGCCGGTGATATGCTGTCTTACGATTGGTCGTGATGATTGACCGGGAGATGACAAGAGACGTGCCAGAACTGGATCATCCCCGTTAGCACACCGGACAGGGCCGATGAGCCGATGGACCGAAAGATTGGTAATTCACAGTGAAGACCTTGACCCAGGAGTGGTCATGGTTACGCACACCAGCAGGACAGAGTTCATGATCATCGACGAGACGTCCTACTAGTGACCGCGACAGTTGGCCGAGATTCTTAGAGGATGCGCTGGAGCAGTACTATTCCGCCATTATTGATTCCGATGTTTTGGGTGATTTATTCGTATGATTTAATTTTGATGATTGAGGATTTACGATCTTTGCACAGTGTTGCACTTGATATTGTTTTCGTGCTTTAGTTTCACATATTTGTGATTTTACGGTTTTAGACATTTGAGTTGATTTTGTGCATATGCACGCACACGATTTGGTTCCTGCACTCTGTATAGTTTATATATGCTTGCAGTGCAGTGATACGCCTTTTGTGCACTTAGATGCACTGGATTTCGATTTCGATTGTGATACTCGATATTTGTTTTGTGCACCTTGTGCACCTGATTGATTTTGCGCACGTTCGGTGCTTGATATTGGATTTCATGATTTCGTGCACGATGGATGCACCTGATTTGGATTTTCGCGCATGTTGGGCACATGTTTTGAAGGGTGATTTTGGTGCACACCAGAGGCACTAAATTGAGAATTTTTCGTGCATGTCAGATGCACCTGATTTTGCTGTCAGGCATACATGTTGCCTACGACAGATGTTTCATGCACACCCGATACACTTAGATATTGTTTCTGTGTGCATGTATGGCACATTCATGGATTTTGATTTCCGTGCGCACCAGACGCACGTAGTATTCATGTGCATATTTTAGGATTGATTTCTTATAGGGCAGTACGTTTTTATGATATTGCTATATGTTTTCGTACTGAGCAGGACTAGTCAGAGGACAGTACCTGAATATATTTTGCATGCATTGATAGTTATTGAAGGGATTTCCAAAAAGCGAGCTATAGCCTCAGTATTTACCTACGTGTCTGATATAACACGAAATGTTTAAAACAAGGAGACCCTTCTAAATTGTTTCCAAAACGGCGGATCGTACATTTCAAACAAAGGTATATATGTATATAGTTATTTTCTTATGATAGACGTCCGCCACTGTGCAGTGTTATACGCGTTGCACAGCAACTTAAAGAGATTTGGCATGCATCTCCTTTAGATACATACAGATATAGATTCGATATTTACATGTATAGTTTCGAGTTATGTCATATTGGTTTTGATTTGGATTTGGCATTGATGTCTTCTCCATGACTCCGATGATTGCGGGATGCTTGACGGAGTTTTGATTTGAGTTATATGCTCATTTTTCAAGCGCATGCGCTGCGCTACGATTTGTTTGATGTATTTACAGTTTCGGAGCCCCGACGACTTGATGGGTTTTCTTAGATGTTTTAGTATTTGGGGGAGTTTGAATTTAAATTCGGGGACCGAATTTCTTTAAGGGGGCAAGATTGTAACGCTTTGAAAATCGTTTCGGTGAAATTTCGAAAAAATCGGTGAAATAAGGGGGTTTTCTGTAAAAAGTCAAAATTCAAATATCTTATTATAAAAATTAAATGTACATATTCTAGCTATGTAATTGCTATTATTTGGTGTTTATTGAGCCGCTGGTGAAATTTCAAATTTTCTGAAAAAAAATTATTATTTTATTATTATTTTAAGCCGTCACTAATACATTTAATTAAGGAAAATTGCAAATTGGAATGAGTTGAAACAAATTTTGTACATCATAAAACTTTAAATAAAATTTTATCATGTGGTTTTTGAAATGAAAACGTTTGCCAAAACGGTTTAGAAATTTTCGAAGAAATAAGGTTTTTTTTGGTGAAATTAGTGTAAATGGAAGTGGGATATAACATTTATCTTTTTTCCATCCAAACCCACCACTCACCTCATCCCCCTCATGGGCTGGCCGAACCCAAGCTGCCACACTTCCTCTTTTTTTTATCCACACCAAGATGAGAAGAGAAAGGAAAATGAAGGGAAAAAAAGAAATATTAATTTAAGAGGTATGGGTATTTGATGTATGGGAGTTGACTAACAAATTCCTCACTCATGTTTTTTCCCACTCACTCCCTTCACTGGCCGAGCCTTCCCCTAGCTTCAGCCCAAAAAAATCCCACCTCATTTCACCTCCAAATTTCATCAATTTTGCATCAAAATCCATCAAAAACATCACTAATCCCAAATCCAACTCCTACCCATTATTTCTTGTCTATCTAGCATGGATCTAGGAGCATGGAAGCTACTTTTGGAGGCTAGGATTTGCATGCTAGAACTCAATTGGGAGGTATAAATTTTAACCCTTTAGTGAAATTGTTGTTTAATTGCTTTATGTTAGCTTATTAAGTGTTTAATTTGGTTTTAGATTGGTTCTAATTGCATGATTGAAAAATTCAAGAATGAGGTTGATTTCAAGTTAGGGTTTTGAGTAGTGGGATTATGGTTGTGTGATGTATTTAACATCTTAAGACATGTTAAAACCTAATCTAGTTGCTAGTTGCAAATTGTTAACTTAAAATTGTAATAATTAAGCTATATTACAAACTAGGTTTTAAAATTAAATCAAATTGTAAGAATAAAAATCTAATTAGGTTCTTCATGATATCATTAATTTTATAAGTTGTAGTTTACCACCTTAGTTCATGCAAAACCAAGTCAAGTTGATGATTTATGAATTGTTATTTTGAAAATTGTTAAAAAAGGGTATTTTGTAAACTAGAATATTAGGGTTTTTGGAATTTAATGAGATTAAATTCCGGAAATTGTTTCTATGACTTATTTAAGATATTTAATAAATATATTGGCCGCTACATTCATTTAAATATCCTGTTTTGTACAAAAACGGCGAATTGTGCTTGCTAGATTTTCGGAAAAGTGACTTTTTAAGTAAAGTTGGGGTTTTTGTGAGTTTTAACCTAGTTTATATTAAAATTAGTGTTCGTGAATGTGCAAATGAGTGTGATTGGATTTTTCCTCGATGGTTTGACATTGTACATCGACATCGAGGGTTGGTTTGACTATTCTTGCATACGTAGGCGATAGGTTTGGACCTATGCGTGATACGCGTGCCGATTTGGTTTTCTTATGACGTTTCGATTTCGAATTGGGTTTTTATGCGATACGGTGCGTTATGATATGTAGGTACCCCATGTGGACTTCGAGACGACAAGCAAGTGCGTGGCGACGTCGGCACCGGCGAGCGAGGTTCAGGTGAGTAGATTTATATCTACGGGGAGAAGTCGGGTGGATGGCGTATAGCACCCCCGCAGTCCGTGGTGGTGTATACAGATGCGTATACACACCAACATTTATTATATGTTATTTGGGATTAATAACGTTGCTTAGGATGGATATTGGTGTGTTGGATTACCTTAGTGTTGCGAACCCTAGGGTAGTGTTGCACTACACATACACACATACATACTTGCATACATTCCTATTGATATGTGCTCATGGGATTCTTTATAGTTATGTGTTCACATGAGTATGGGACTATGTGTTAACATACGGATTTGAGGATGATACTTGGGATTGAGCTGAGTCGATGAGATTCGATTTGAGGCCGTGAGATCGGTGATATAGCAGGGTTCGTATCTTAGATACGACATGACGTTGTAGCGGGTCCTTGACGTAGTGTTTCACACACGTCCATGCATACGTAGGCGGTATCAGTATGGTACTAGACGTAGATCAGTACCCCGATCATAATATTTGATAAAGAGGATACCAGGTGAATAGTATGATGAATGTGATATTGACCCGTACCCAGATTGGGATGCCGTACGATGGATTTACGTACGAGCTATATTGATGATTGATCCGCACTCTTGACTTGGGATGCCTGATTATAGATATGGTATCGGATATGATATTATTGAGGCGGGATCACCGACTATACATACACAGGTATGTATATGTATCGACTCAGATGATAGGCGGTTTCCTTACCTGTAGTTCAGCTTGTTAGTTCAGCCGTATAGTTTAGTGTAGTTGTTAGATTAGATTAGACTCCTACCTATTTCAAAACTAGCGGGTCGTGGGTATTTTAAAAAGACAGGTCAAGGGATCCTACGGATATTTCAAAAAGACGTATCTTTTCATAAAAACACCGTAACCTATTTTCAAAACCCCATGATTCGTGTTATTTCAAAAGGCACCATTTGTAGGACTTATATTAGATTATTACAGATTAGTTATCGTTGTGTCTAGTATTCAGCTCCCGCACATTATTGCTGTTCGCTCTGCCTCGCATACTTATTGTGCTGCATATTCCATTATTGATATCATGCTGTTAGGACACCAGCACCATTACCGATGATGCGTATGTACCACGTACACCTACTTGCCGGCTCACACACATCTTCATCGGTAATTGCCATGTCACGTACACTTTAGAGAATATATTTGCTTGACTTAGCTTGTTAGCTAGTAGTTTTGACATGAAATTAGTGTACTTTCCTTATATGCCATATTAGACATTTCAGTTATTACTTGCTACTTCATGCATATTGTTATTCATTGTTATACCGCACGCATGGATTCTCATGCCTTTATTCACTAGTTTATGTGCTATTGAGGTTTTGGACTCGGATTTGCTTGATATTTCTGGATTTGGGAACCGTGGAGATTTCAAAAGTGAATATGTAATTGTTTTAAAAACCCGGTTAACCTGGATATGATATTTCAGTGCGTCCACCATGTGTTTTCTCGGTGCTGAGAGCGACATGTGAGACCCGAGTTCGAGGAGTGGAGGAACCGTTTCGGGTACATGGTGGACCCGGTAAGGTACCCCGGGGCAAGAAGCTCCTGGTGATGACGATGAGCCTGGCAGGGGGAGACTACCTACCGGTGATATTACCCGACACGTCGGATATCCGGAGGATACCGTCTTGGTCTTGAGATGGATGGTAGGGGCCGGTCTGGACTGGCGGCGCCCTAGATATTGTGATTTAGATATTGAGATTTTGAGACATTGAGATTTATGTTTTGTGTCGATGCTAGACACCGTTGGTGCTGATTTCAGTTATGATACCTCATTTGAAAAAAATACAAAGGAAATCTCACTAATTTATGAAAACAGTTTCTTCCTTTACATGTATGCTGTTTTCATGCATTCATACCTCACTCATATGATATATTGCTACCTGAGGCACTGACACGGGCACATGTGATTACACTCGGGTTAGATATTACCCTAGACATTGTCATAGGCTGCCTGTTATACATATATTTGAGGATATATTATGATCATTGACCTAGGTTGCGTTATTTATGCGATTTCTGTGCGTAGATGTTTTTTCTATTCACGAGTTGGCAACTCACTCCCGTTGTGCCCCAGTTTCTTGCAGGTTTGCCGTACAGGTTTCATTACGGCTTTGCTGGCACTATTTCCATTCCGGGTGGCTTGCTAGTAGGTGGGTTATTTGTATCTCACCCATCCTTATATCTTGTATATTATTATTCAGTTGTATCTAGAAGTTCCATCAACCAAACATGTTTTTTTTTGATTGAGACCAGTGTTGTTTATTCTTTCGACCTTAGAGTCGCTCGTTATATTTCTGGTGGTTTTGAATTTCCTTTTGAGTTTTGATCCTCGCCGTTGGCGTTGTATATTATATTGCTTGTGTGGTTGTGACCGTCGATTGACGAAGAGCTAGCTCCCGCTTGGGGATGCCTTTTTCTTGATTTCGTATACTATTCATGTTGTATCCCGTTTGGGGGCCAGTATTTACAAGGGAGACTCTGCCGAAATTTTCAGTAAATTTTTGATGTTTTAAAAACCGCATAATTCGGCTTATGCTATTGAAATTACTTGCTTTAAGTTGGTTTTTCCTACACTCTACTACTTGTCTTGGTTTGGATTTCTGGGTTTTCGGTTTACTTAGATTGCGTACGCCTCGAGACGTTCGTAGTTTAAGTGCCGGTCATGTTCCGTACTTTCGGGTCGTGACAAAGTTGGTATCAGAGCGTTAGGTTTTAACCTTCGGAGCATAAGATGACCCTTGGTTGATGGAATAGGTGACTAAAGTAGAGCGACGTACCGTTGATATGTTCCGCGTCATATTTACGACACGCCACTCCACTTATGAAGCCTTAGGATGTACATTTCCTTGTTCAGTATTATATTCCTTCCTGATCTAGCCTCATCGGTACCAGTTTGGTTTTGCTGCTACGGTTACGGGCAGGGAGAGCTACGGCTAGTGTTGCGGTCAGCACAAGCTCGTCACGAACGAGGACTGACCAGGGCGAAATTCCGGCGACACACGATTGCAGAGATGTGTCTTTTTACTGTGTTTCCGCGCCACGAGCGATTGGCGGATCGCCTTTATGAGGTTACTCGGAGGTGCTGATCGACACTAGAGGATTGAGCCAATGATAGAGGCCAGCCAGATTTTGATGATCGTTGGTGTGTTGCTTGTTGGATATATGTATGCCCTGGAGGCCATTATGAGATAGTGTATGTACTGATATGTATATATATATATATATATATATATATATATATATATATATATTCGGGGGACAGTCTTGCTCAAAATGATAGTATGCTATCTGGTTTTACTTTATCATATGTTCACTTGATCATGTTTATATACATTTGGTACATATTGATGAAGCCCTAAGGATTTTGGCTTAACTACTGGAATTATGATGCGGATCATACTAGTGGGACATCTGTAGTTTATAAGCGTATCCTTGAAATGTTCCTAGTCGTAGGTATATCGAGACAGGGCATCGATATTCCAGCTTAGACTAGCGTATACCATTCTTGTTCCATATGATGGGCGATGGATGATCCCATATCCGTCTGGTGTGATGACACCGAAGATAGTATACGGGTGCTCAGTGAGACTGGGTACACTGAACGGACTCACCGAGAACTCCTATATGGTATTATATCATACGTCGGATAGCAGTTATCAGGTGACACTGGTACAGGTTAGTCTGTAGACCCGAGATCGTCATAGAGTCTTGTGTGTCCTCCCACTGTACTTTGATCTCCACCCTACTGCGGCTCTACTGAGTCGTACAATCAGGTGGATTTTGGGTATAGTCTCGAGGCATGTGGAGGCAGTGAGTGATAGGAGGGGTTTCGTCTCTCCCGGTATTGGGGGTTGATGCTGTGCTGTGCACGATTGGCTATAACGGGAAGTCCCTGGCCAGGGCTGCTGAGATATTACTGATAAGTGTTATCAGTAAGTTTCTCGATCTGTTATAGACCATATACCGGCATGACTTATTGAGTTATTGGGGTCGACGATTCCATCCCTAGACTCGATATGCAGCATATCTGACGAAGAGACCGGACTGTACGGTTGGTGTTGCCAGATGGATTGACAGGAGTTTTGACAGGTTCGCTTGTTCTTATTCTGATCGCTCAATACCCGGGTGGCCGTTACGTTTAGCTGACCGCTTGCGGCTTGTAGGTGTTTGATATGATCATCATCTACTGCTGGCGTATTGACGAGTCTTACAGTCCCACATAGAAGTTTCTCGGCTCTGGCGAAACGAAGTGGTGCACATATGAGATATGCGCGGAGCCTCGATTAAATACTTGTATATGATACTGTATTTTAATCGGGCATTTAATATTAGTCGGGTCATATGAGATATGATGAATTTATTAAATCAAGTGTTGATTTAATATTGGCTTTTATATTTATTTATTTAAAACCTTTTCTTCTTTTGGATACATGGATGTATATGTACATGATGATGTGCACACATACATACATACATGAAATGTATCATGGTTGTTGATACAAAGAGGAAGGCAATATAAGAATCATATTGTAGATAAGATAATGTTTGGATTTTTCATTAAAGATGAAAGGCAAAAGAAATGGTTAATGAGTCATTGCTTCCACACTCATCTACACATTTCTTTAACTCAACCATAGTTTCCATTCCTTTTGCCTTTTAACCTTATATGAAATATCTAGATTTTATTTTCTACTATGGTTAAAGTTATGATAAGATCTCTCTCTCTCTCTCATTTATCTTTTACATTATCATTATCTTAGAAAAATAAAAAGAGTGAGACTTCTTCTTCTTCCTCAAACCCTAGCTCTCTTTTAATGGTTAAAAAGAGTTAGAAAAAGAAAAGAAAAGGTAATAAATAAGAATAGCAACCACTTCATCATCCTACACAACCTTAGCCATCTTGTGTAGGGTGTTGTGCTTCAAGGATTTCCAAAGATCGTAGGAAGCATCAAGCTTGGGGAAAGTGCTTTGGGTGGATCGTCGTGGACGAGGAGTTGATCAAGTGAACCTTTGCAAAGCCTAGGAGTCTTCCAAAGTGAACTACAAAGGTTGTAGTTTCAACACTTAGCCTAACTTAACTCTTAATCTTGATACTATTAATCGTTACTTCATAAATTCTAGTTCGATTCTTTGTATAGTTTGCTTAGCACCTTAAAATTTTTATTGTTATAGCATGTATGATGCTTCTAAACCTTTATTGAGGTGTTAAGAAAACCCTACATGGTATCAGAGCCAAGCTAGAACTTTGTGGTAGCCTAAACGACGTTGAAAACTTCGAACGGACGAAAATCGTCACCCGGGGGGTGCTCTCTGGAAATTTTTTAAAAACCTGGAATTTTTCAAATTAAAAATATGTAAAAAAACAGAGCAGGAAATTGTATGGACCCACAAGAAAAACGATGCCCTAATTCAACTATACGGCCGCGGAACCGCGGCCAAGAGTGCCTTGGTTGCGGCGGTTCTGCGGTGGTATAGGTGATTCATGGGCCCTATTTTCTTGTGCTGACCCGTATGTGTTTGCTGGTGTTACTGATATTTTTAGAATCTGCTCAGGTGTTGAGCTTTCAGAGCAGTTTCTGGTTGTCTAAATCGTTTGATCGGATGTTTCTACGTCGCTTAGTTTAATAGTAGTATGTGTTACAATAATTGAAATCTACAAATTTGTTTCTTGCGTGTAAATCTAGCAGTTCGGTCTCGAGATTAACGGAAATCTTGTTGAATTATCCGGTTTGTTTTGAAAAGGTGTTTTCTTGAATGAGACCCAAATGCGAGCTTTACATTGTTTAGGCATGAAATCTTATATATGTGATATTCCGGATTTGTGTTGTCTAAAGGCGGTTAAAGATTCCAATTGTTGTATTTTTCCATTTTATTTCTCTGTGTGGATGAGATGTGAAATGCAGGATTGTCGCAATGAATAGCCGGGGGTTTTCTTTTTATGTGAGATGAGAGTATTCTTTCAATTCATGTAATATTAATTTGTATGTAATATTCTTTTATTTGGGGCACTTCCGGGGTGAGGTTGTTGTCACCAGTGTTGTATATTATTTACTTTTCCGCATTAGGACAGACCCAAGGAGGAGGGCACAAGTGACCGGGTTCTTGGGTTCAGTGGAAGGCCATCTCGAGGAGTCGAGACCGGGTCTTCTAAACTCCAGAATTTGCAGGGTCACTTGCCGCTCTCGTAGGGGTCTAAGGGTGTGGGCTTTGGCTATTTACTGCGACCGTGGAATCCGTATTTTTATTGCTGGCTAAATATAAAATACGGACCTCCTATATATCCTTTATGTGCTTCTGCTGTTTTCATTATCTGATGTGATCTTTTAATGCATGTCTGAGACGAATGAAATTTTATATATGATATATTTTAAACGTTACTTATGTTTTACACCCGCACTAGCCCCGTCCCGGTATGCCGTTAGTTAAGTAACCTAACGGTGCATATCAGGACACTGTGACGAATGCGAGTGGCATAAGTGTACGTTATATTTTCGTTTCTCTCTGTAATGGCTTAGGATTTAAATGATGGGACTACATTAATGAGATTAATGTAAAAGATAAATGAACCTAAAAAGGATATTGTAGAATCAAGATTTGAAACACACTCGGCCTTTTTTACAAAAAGCAAGTTTCAAAATGCGGAGCTTAAGCCACTCCTTTTTAAACCCATTAGATTCTACAATGATATCAAGTTCAAAGCGTCAAAAGTTTTCTTAAAAACTATCCGCCACCCTCCGTCATTTTAGGAAGCAGAGTACTTAGTATTCGTGCTGCGTATTTTGACTTTAGTTAAGGCGCAGTGAACGGTAGCTGAGTGATGTCTTCCTACCCTGCATATGATGCAGATTAGTTAGGACATTCATATGATTATGTTGACTTTAGTTAAGGGTCATATGAGTGGGTCTAGTTAATCACGAAATAACGGGAAGAACTTGACTAGCACTTATGATATGTTGACTTTAGTTAAGGTCATAAGTACTAGGGGTAAAAATGATATCGGGAATTTCAAGAGTTGAAAATTACAATGAGATTGTATACCTACTATATGATAATAGGATCCCGATCCCACTGCGAGCAAATGTTGCTCCCGGGAGAATTTTGCACTTTACAATTAGCTGACTCGGTAGGTGTCTAGAAAGGTGCTAAACAGGGCTACGCCTCTGGGAAGACGAGGTTTACTTTAATTAGGTCCGTGCGAAAGCACGGGGAACCTCCCTCAAGTACCGGCACTGGCCTGGCTGAGAGGTTGGCGAAGTTGTAGAATGTAATTAATCCCGGCTAGTTTTCTTTTTAAAAGGTTTTAAAGAAAATTTGATAAAAACAGTGGGAGACATCGATTAGACAAGATAATAACCAATCTGATCTTTGCAAGAGCATTCGCTAAGTGTATTCTTTTCTCTCTCTTAATGGCAGATACCCATGACAGGACTTAAGCTTCTATTAGATAAAAACAAGCTGAACGGGACCAACTATAAAGACTGGCTGAGGAATTTAAACATAGCCTTGACTTATGATAAAGTATCATATGTCCTTACAGCTCCAGCCTTGTCCCCCCTAGGTCCTAAACCTTCAGTTGCGGATATAGAAGTCCACAAGACATGGGACGCTGACTGTGCCACGGCAAAATGCCTCGCGCTTGCATCGATGGATAACACACATCAGAAGCAGCACGAGAATATGGACGTACAAGCCATATTCCTCCATACAAAAAAGTTGTATGGAGAGCAATCCCGCGTATTACGATACGAAGCGTCTAAGAAATTGTTTCAGATGCGCATGACCGCTGGCACAGCAGTAGGAGACCATGTTCTGAAAATGATAGCTCTCATAGAAGAGCTTGAGGACCTTGGGTGGACAATGGACAATGAACAGTATACAGATATCATTCTACAGTCTCTCCCCTCCACCTTTGCTCAGTTCATCGTTAACTTCAACATGCACAACATGGAGAAGGAACTGCCTGAACTCCGTAATATGTTAAGGAGTACAGAGAGCACACTGAAGTCAGTGAAGACTCCCGTTATGTCTGTTGGGCAATCCTCCTCATCTTACCCAAAGGCTAAGGCCAAGGGAAAGATGAAGAAGAAACCCACCAAACCTAAGGGTGGAGTCAAAAAGGTGAAGGGAAAAGGCAAGTCCAAGGTTGGGGCATCAGAGAAAGGTGAATGTTTCCATTGCAAGAAGACGGGACACTGGAAGAGGAACTGTATTGAGTACCTGGCACTCAAGAAGAAGCATGTTGATGCTTCAGCTTCAGGTGTGTTCGTAATTGAAAACTGTTTTTCTATTAATTCTGCTTCCTGGGTATTGGATACCGGTTCGGGTTCTCATATTTGCAATTCTTTGCAGGCGTTGAGAAATAGCAGAGTTCTGAAGACAGGTGATCATACTCTCCAAGTTGGAAATGGTTCCAATGTAAATGCAGTTTCAGTAGGAGAGTATCACCTAGGTTTGCCTTCGGGTTGTATATTGGTTTTGAACCCGTGTTATTTTGTACCAAGTATGCTTTGTAATATTATATCTGTTTCCTTGTTAGACAATGAAGGGTATCATTTTGCTGTACAACACAATGTTATGAACATTAGACTGAATCAAGAGTTGATTGGTTGTGGTACATTAAATAACGGGATATACGTCCTTAATCAACACACAGTTTTCAACGTACAACACAAAAATAAAAGAAAATTTTCAGAAATAAATGAAGCTTTTCTTTGGCATTGTAGACTTGGTCATATTAATGAAACAAGACTAAACAAGCTTCATAAAGATGGATATTTAAATTCATTTGAGTATAAATCTTATGCAACTTGCCAGTCTTGTATCAAAGGTAAAATGACCAAAACCCCGTTTACAGGACACGGAGAAAGAGCTACTGAGCTCCTAGGCCTCATATATAGTGATGTATGCGGACCAATGTCTACACATGCAAGAGGCGGTTTTTCATACTTCATAACTTTTACTGATGATTTCTCAAGATTTGGTCATGTATATTTGATAAAACATAAATCTGAAGCTTTCGAGAAATTCAAGGAGTATAAACATGAAGTAGAAAACCAAACAGGAAAGAGTATCAAGATACTTCGATCGGATCGAGGTGGAGAGTACTTAAGTACTGAGTTCTTAGACTTCCTAAAAGAGAATGGGATTCTCTCTCAGCGCACTCCACCTTACACACCACAGCACAACGGTGTGTCAGAACGAAGGAACCGTACCCTATTAGATATGGTACGATCCATGATGAGTGATGCTGAGTTACCTCTCTCGTTTTGGGGGCATGCATTGGAAACAACAGCTTTTCTGTTAAACAAAGTTCCAACCAAGACCGTGTCTACCACTCCATATGAGATATGGCATGGGAAGAAACCATCTCTTAAAAGAGTTAAGATTTGGGGTTGTCCGGCTTTTGTTAAAAAGCAGAATCCAGACAAACTCGAGACACGATCAGTCAAATGTATATTTGTAGGATATCCTAAACATTCGTTAGGGTATCTTTTTTACCACAAAGAGGAACAAAAGGTGTTTGTTTCTCAGTATGCCACCTTTTTAGAAGATGAGATTTTTTCAAACAATACAAATGGCAATGTGGTAAATCTAGAAGAAGTTCTAGAAACACAAGTTACAAATGACAACTTGGCTGAACCTGAAGTTATAACAGAATCTAATGAACCTCAGCCACTCCGTAGATCTGGTAGGATTTCTCGCCCACCGGAGAGATACTACGGTTTTCTCGTTGATAGTGATAGAGAAGATTGCATCATGGATGATGATGATCCTGCCAGCTTTCATCAGGCTATCACGAGTGGTGACTCTGTGAATTGGCTGGATGCCATGAGATCCGAAATGGAGTCCATGTACACCAACAAAGTATGGACTTTGGAAGATGTACCCTCCGGGATAAAACCTGTGGGATGCAAATGGATCTTTAAAAGAAATATCGGTGTAGATGGACAGGTAGAGACCTATAAGGCAAGGTTGGTAGCGAAAAGTTTTCGTCAAAGACCAGGTTTGGACTATGACGAGACTTTCTCTCCGGTAGCCATGCTTAAATCCATTCGGATCCTACTTGCTATTGCTGCTCACTACGACTATGAAATCTGGCAGATGGACGTTAAAACTGCATTCCTAAATGGTGATTTAGTGGAATGCGTTTATATGGATCAACCAGAAGGATTCATTGATAGTGGGAGCAGCGGTAAAGCATGCAAGCTACTTAAATCCATTTATGGATTAAAGCAGGCATCACGGAGTTGGAACATCTGTTTTGATGATGTTATCAAAGAGTTTGATTTCATCAAAAATCCAGATGAACCTTGTGTTTATAAGAAGACTGTAGGAAGAAATGTCACAATCCTCGTATTGTACGTAGATGACATACTTCTGATAGGAAATGACATTCCTATGCTACAGTCGGTCAAATCATTCTTATCACAATGGTTCTCCATGAAGGACCTGGGAGATGCCACATACATATTGGGTATACGGATCTATAGGGATAGATCCAAACGGTTATTGGGATTGTCCCAAACCAAGTACATAAACACCATGCTAAAGAGATTTAGTATGGAAGACTCCAAGCGGGGTGCCTTACCCGCTTGCCATGGAGTCACTCTCTCAAAAGACGATTGCCCAAAGTCTGATATAGAGAGAGCTCGCATGAGCATTATTCCCTATGCTTCGGCAGTAGGATCGATAATGTATGCGATGTTATGTACACGCCCTGATGTTGCTTATGCACTTAGTGTAGTAAGCAGGTATCAATCTAACCCAGGGGAGAATCACTGGATTGCTGTAAAGAACATTCTTAAGTACTTGCGAAGGACTAAAGAATTGTTCTTGGTGTATGGTAATGGGGATCTCCAAATGGAGGCCTTTACCGATTCGAGCTTCCAGAGTGACAAGGATGACAGCAAGTCTATCTCAGGGTTTGCATTTACCCTCAATGGAGGGACGGTGACTTGGAAGAGTTCCAAACAGGATACCGTTCCAGACTCAATGATGGAAGCTGAATATATTGCTGCAAATGATGCTGCCAAGGAAGCCGTCTGGATGAGAAAATTCATCGCGGAGCTAGGAGTAGTTCCAACCATTATTGATCCAATACCTCTGTATTGTGACAATAATGGGGCTATGGCGTTGGCCAAAGAGCCCAGGTCCCATCAAAAGTCCAGACACATCCTGAGGCGATATCATGTGATCCGGGAGATAGTTGATCGCCGCGAGATCGAGATTAAGAGAGTAGACACAAAGAACAACGCTGCGGATCCATTCACCAAGGCCCTCCTTCAGCCGCAGCATGAGCGACTTTTTGAGATGTTAGGTATGAGATATGCCTATAACTGGCCTTAGTGCAAGTGGGCGATTGTTGGATATATGTATGCCCTAGAGGCCATTATGAGATAGTGTATGTACTGATATGTATATATATATATATATATATATATATATATATATATATATATATTCGGGGGACAGTCTTGCTCAAAATGATAGTATGCTATCTGGTTTTACTTTATCATATGTTCACTTGATCATGTTTATATTCATTTGGTACATATTGATGAAGCCCTAAGGATATTGGCTTAACTACTGGAATTATGATGCGGATCATACTAGTGGGACATCTGTAGTTTATAAGCGTATCCTTGAAATGTTCCTAGTCGTGGGTATATCGAGACAGGGCATCGATATTCCAGCTTAGACTAGCGTATACCATTCTTGTTCCATATGATGGGCGATGGATGATCCCATATCCGTCTGGTGTGATGACACCGAAGATAGTATACGGGTGCTCAGTGAGACTGGGTACACTGAACGGACTCACCGAGAACTCCTATATGGTATTATATCATACGTCGGATAGCAGTTCTCAGGTGACACTGGTACAGGTTAGTCTGTAGACCCGAGATCGTCATAGAGTCTTGTGTGTCCTCCCACTGTACTTTGATCTCCACCCAACTGCGGCTCTACTGAGTCATACAATCAGGTGGATTTTGGGTATAGTCTCGAGGCATGTGGAGGCAGTGAGCGATAGGAGGGGTTTCGTCTCTCCCGGTATTGGGGGTTGATGCTGTGCTGTGCACGATTGGCTATAACGGGAAGTCCCTGGCCAGGGCTGCTGAGATATTACTGATAAGTGTTATCAGTAAGTTTCTCGATCTGTTATAGACCATATACCGACATGACTTATTGAGTTATTGGGGTCGACGATTCCATCCCTAGACTCGATATGCAGCATATCTGACGAAGAGACCGGACTGTACGGTTGGTGTTGCCAGATGGATTGACAGGAGTTTTGACAGGTTCGCTTGTTCTTATTCTGATCGCTCAATACCCGGGTGGCCGTTATGTTTAGCTGACCGCTTGCGGCTTGTAGGTGTTTGATATGATCATCATCTACTGCTGGCATATTGACGAGTCTTAGAGTCCCACATAGAAGTTTCTCAGCTCTGGCGAAACGAAGTGGTGCACATATGAGATATGCGCGGAGCCTCGATTAAATACTAGTATATGATACTGTATTTTAATCGGGCATTTAATATTAGTCGGGTCATATGAGATATGATGAATTTATTAAATCAAGTGTTGATTTAATATTGGCTTTTATATTTATTTATTTAAAACCTTTTCTTCTTTTGGATACATGGATGTATATGTACATGATGATGTGTACACATACATACATACATGAAATGTATCATGGTTGTTGATACAAAGAGGAAGGCAATATAAGAATCATATTGTAGATAAGATAATGTTTGGATTTTTCATTAAAGATTAAAGGCAAAAGAAATGGTTAATGAGTCATTGCTTCCACACTCATCTACACATTTCTTTAACTCAACCATAGTTTCCATTCCTTTTGCCTTTTAACCTTATATGAAATATCTAGATTTTATTTTCTACTATGGTTAAAGTTATGATAAGATCTCTCTCTCTCTCTCTCATTTATCTTTTACATTATCATTATCTTAGAAAAATAAAAAGAGTGAGACTTCTTCTTCTTCCTCAAACCCTAGCTCTCTTTTAATGGTTAAAAAGAGTTAGAAAAAGAAAAGAAAAGGTAATAAATAAGAATAGCAAGCACTTCATTATCCGACACAACCTTAGCCATCTTGTGTAGGGTGTTGTGCTTCAAGGATTTCCAAAGATCGTAGGAAGCATCAAGCTTGGGGAAAGTGCTTCGGGTGGATCGTCGTGGACGAGGAGTTGATCAAGTGAACCTTTGCAAAGCCTAGGAGTCTTCCAAAGTGAACTACAAAGGTTGTAGTTTCAACACTTAGCCTAACTTAACTCTTAATCTTAATACTATTAATCGTTACTTCATAAATTCTAGTTCGATTCTTTGTATAGTTTGCTTAGCACCTTAAAATTTTTATTGTTATAGCATGTATGATGCTTCTAAACCTTTATTGAGGTGTTAAGAAAACCCTACATTGCTTACTCCTGATGATTGAGGCACCGTTCAGCATGCAGACGAGTGAGCCAGTTGTTGCTGCGAGCGACGAGATATCGCCCCATATATTGGAGCTATTGCAGTACAGATTGTACTAAGAGATGATAGAAGGTCGCTAGTCACCCGAGGATGAATGACTAGGACATGTGGTTCGTTCGCCTACCCGATGAGAGGTCATCAGATAGATTGATTCCAGCTAGAGACGACTTCATGCAGAGACGTGAGGGTCGACAGAGACGATCGAATGTCGGAAACCTATTATTCCAAGTTTAAAGTAGTCGGAAAGACATGCAGGCAATTCTATGGTCCCTCTAGAAGAATGAAACCCTAACTCGACTTAATGACCGTGTGAAATCCTTTGAACCTTCGGGTTTGCGGCAGTTCTACGGCGCCATTAGTGAGGCTTGGGTTTGCCCTTCTACGGCTGGACCACCGATGCTGTGGTATGTACTCGATACTATTAAACTGTGCCCAAGATGTTGAGCTCTTGGGGGATTATGAGGTTTTGACGACTCGATCGGATGGCTCGACTTAATTCGGATGCTAGGTGGTGAGATGCATTCTTGGGAGATTCCAGATACGAGGATAGCCGTTGGAGCTCAGTCCATGCAGCCACGACGAGACGAGTCCGAAGCGGTCGACATTAGAGAAAAGTGGAGTAAAAGGTTCGCACCAGATCTAGATGAGATGATGTTCCACTCCGCCGACATCAGAGAGGCGATGTGCATGCCGAGGCATGGTACTTGGACTTACCTTCCAGAAGGAGTCACGATGAGTATGCAGTCGTTCCAGAGCAAGATGCAGATATAGGAAAGGACAACGACTTCCGGACAGTTGGCAGAGACGAGACATGGAAGAGACCGTGAGCAGGATTCCTTCCAGGACACTGCTGCAATGATACTTGCACCCAGGATCAGAGGTGTCATGTACATTCAAAGAGCCAGAGGCCGACGCCAGTGATATGCTGTCTTACGAGTGGTCGTGATGATTGACCGGGAGATGACAAGAGACGTGCCAGAACTGGATCATCCCCGTTAGCACACCCGACAGGGCCGATGAGCCGATGGACCGAAAGATTGGTAATTCACAGTGAAGACCTTGACCCAGGAGTGGTCATGGTTACGCACACTAGCAGGACAGAGTTCATGATCATCGACGAGACGTCCCACTAGTGACCGCGACAGGTGGCCGAGATTCTTAGAGGATGCGCTGGAGCAGTACTATTCCGCCATTATTGATTCCGATGTTTTGGGTGATTTATTCGTATGATTTAATTTTGATGATTGATGATTTACGATCTTTGCACAGTGTTGCACTTGATATCGTTTTCATGCTTTAGTTTCACATATTTGTGATTTTACGGTTTTAGACATTTGAGTTGATTTTGTGCATATGCACGCACACGATTTGGTTCCTGCACGCTGTATAGTTTATATATGCTTGCAGTGCAGTGATACGCCTTTTGTGCACTTAGATGCACTGGACTTCGATTTCGATTGTGATACTCGATATTTGTTTTGTGCACCTTGTGCACCTGATTGATTTTGCGCACGTTCGGTGCTTGATATTGGATTTCATGATTTCGTGCACGATGGATGCACCTGATTTGGATTTTCGCGCATGTTGGGCGCATGTTTTGAAGGGTGATTTTGGTGCACACCAGAGGCACTAAATTGAGAATTTTTCGTGCATGTCAGATGCACCTGATTTTGCTGTCAGGCACACATGTTGCCTACGACAGATGTTTCATGCACACCCGATGCACTTAGATGTTGTTTCTGTGCGCATGTATGGCACATTCATGGATTTTGATTTCCGTGCGCACCAGACGCACGTAGTATTCATGTGCATATTTTGGGATTGATTTCTTATAGAGCAGTACGTTTTTATGATATTGCTATATATTTTCGTACTGAGCAGGACTAGTCAGAGGACAGTACCTGAATATATTTTGCATGCATTGATAGTTATTGAAGGGATTTCCAAAAAGCGAGCTATAGCCTCATTATTTACCTACGTGTCTGATATAACACGAAATGTTTAAAACAAGGAGACCCTTCTAAATTGTTTCCAAAACGGCGGAACGTACATTTCAAACAAAGGTATATGTGTATATAGTTATTTTTTTATGATAGACGTCCGCCACTGTGCAGTGTTATACGCGTTGCACAGCGACTTAAAGAGATTTGGCATGCATCTCCTTCAGATACATACAGATATAGATTCGATATTTACATGTATAGTTTCGAGTTATGTCATATTGGTTTTGATTTGGATTTGGCATTGATGTCTTCTCCATGACTCCGATGATTGCGGGATGCTTGACGGAGTTTTGATTTGAGTTATATGCTCATTTTTCAAGCGCATGCGCTGCGCTACGATTTGTTTGATGTATTTACAGTTTCGGAGCCCCGACGACTTGATGGGTTTTCTTAGATGTTTTAGTATTTGGGGGAGTTTGAATTTAAATTCGGGGACCGAATTTCTTTAAGGGGGGAAGATTGTAACGCTTTGAAAATCGTTTCGGTGAAATTTCGAAAAAATCGGTAAAATAAGGGGGTTTTCTGTAAAAATTCCAAATGCAAATATCTTATTATAAAAATTAAATATACATATTCTAGCTATGTAATTGCTATTATTTGGTGTTTATTGAGCCGCTGGTGAAATTTCAAATTTTCTGAAAAAAAAAATATTATTTTATTATTATTTTAAGCCGTCACTAATACATTTAATTAAGGAAAATTACAAATTGGAATGAGTTGAAACAAATTTTGTACATCATAAAACTTTAAATAAAATTTTATCATATGGTTTTTGAAATGAAAACGTTTGCCAAAACGGTTTAGAAATTTTCGAAGAAATAAGGCTTTTTTTTGGTGAAATTAGTGTAAATGGAAGTGGGGTATAACATTTATCTTTTTTCCACCCAAACCCACCACTCACCTCATCCCCCTCATGGGCTGGCCGAACCCAAGCTTCCCCACTTCCTCTTTTTTTTATCCACACCAAGATGAGAAGAGAAAGGAAAATGAAGGAAAAAAAAGAAATATTAATTTAAGAGGTATGGGTACTTGATGTATGGGAGTTGACTAACAAATTCCTCACTCATTTTTTTTCCCACTCACTCCCTTCACTGGCCGAGCCTTCCCCTAGCTTCAGCCCAAAAAAATCCCACCTCATTTCACCTCCAAATTTCATCAATTTTGCATCACAATCCATCAAAAACATCACTAATCCCAAATCCAACTCCTACCCATTATTTCTTGCCTATCTAGCATGGATCTAGGAGCATGGAAGCTACTTTTGGAGGCTAGGATTTGCATGCTAGAACTCAATTGGGAGGTATAAATTTTAACCCTTTAGTGAAATTGTTGTTTAATTGCTTTATGTTAGCTTATTAAGTGTTTAATTTGGTTTTAGATTGGTTCTAATTGCATGATTGAAAAATTCAAGAATGAGGTTGATTTCAAGTTAGGGTTTTGAGTAGTGGGATTATGGTTGTGTGATGTATTTAACATCTTATGACATGTTAAAACCTAATCTAGTTGCTAGTTGCAAATTGTTAACTTAAAATTGTAATAATTAAGCTATATTGCAAACTAGGTTTTAAAATTAAATCAAATTGTAAGATTAAAAATCTAATTCGGTTCTTCATGATATCATTAATTTTATAAGTTGTAGTTTACCACCTTAGTTCATGCAAAACCTAGTCAAGTTGATGATTTGTGAATTGTTATTTTGAAAATTGTTAAAAAATGGTATTTTGTAAACTAGAATATTAGGGTTTTTGGAATTTAATGAGATTAAATTCCGGAAATTGTTTCTATGACTTATTTAAGATATTTAATAAATATATTGGCCGCTACATTCATTTAAATATCCTGTTTTGTACAAAAACGGCGAATTGTGCTTGCTAGATTTTCGGAAAAGTGACTTTTTAAGTAAAGTTGGGGTTTTTGTGAGTTTTAACGTAGTTTATATTAAAATTAGTGTTCGTGAATGTGCAAATGAGTGCGATTGGATTTTTCCTCGATGGTTTGACGTTGTACATCGACATCGAGGGTTGGTTTGACTATTCTTGCATACGTAGGCGATAGGTTTGGACCTATGCGTGATACGCGTGCCGATTTGGTTTTCTTATGACGTTTCGATTTCGAATTGGGTTCTTATGCGATACGGTGCGTTATGATATGTAGGTACCCCATGTAGACTTCGAGACGACAAGCAAGCGCGTGGAGACGTCGGCACCGGCGAGCGAGGTTCAGGTGAGTAGATTTATATCTACGGGGAGAAGTCGGGTGGATGGCGTATAGCACCCCCGCAGTCCGTGGTGGTGTATACGGATGCGTATACACACCAACATTTATTATATGTTATTTGGGATTAATAACGTTGCTTAGGATGGATATTGGTGTGATGGATTACCTTAGTGTTGCGAACCCTAGGGTAGTGTTGCACTATACATACACACATACATACTTGCATACATTCCTATTGATATGTGCTCATGGGATTCTTTATAGTTATGTGTTCACATGGGTATGGGACTATGTGTTCACATACGGATTTGAGGATGATACTTGGGATTGAGCTGAGTCGATGAGATTCGATTTGAGGCCGTGAGATCGGTGATATAGCAGGGTTCGTATCTTAGATACGACATGACGTTGTAGCGGGTCCTTGACGTAGTGTTTCACACACGTCCATGCATGCGTAGGCGGTATCAGTATGGTACTAGACGTAGATCAGTACCCCGTGTAAGTACACGGCGGCGTCCCGGCCGTCAATCCGACGCCGGAATGCGGAAGCGGTGAATAACTTAAATTTTGCGGACTTAGCAAACCGGCACCACCGCGCACTTTAACCGGATCGAACCATTAACTAGTCTAAGCTAACTAGAAGATGGGAAAGAGATATACCGACGATCCAAGTCCTCCGGTCTTCATCTCCAATCCGATCTCCTCGCGGGATCTCCGTCCGTCTCATCCTCGTCGCCGGAAGTGCACCACGTTGCCTACATCGTTTACGGGCTCCCACCTCAATGCCGAGGCAACTCGGGCACGAAGCCGGCTACTCGACGTGCCCAAGGTTCGTTGTAGAATATGTAGTGAGCAAGTCTCATTTTTGGGGATCGTGGAATTGCCATTGGTGAAGGAAAAGAGAGGAACTTTTGGAAAGGAACTAGAGGGCTTTTCTAGCAAGCATGAGAAAACAATATGCCACACCAAAAATGAATCAATCAACCCTTACCCAAAAGAATGGCCGGCCACACTCTTTTTAGGTGGTGAGAAGAGCATGAGAGTGAGGGAGTGATATATTCTAAAACAAAAGATCAAAACCCAACCATAATCAAAAGAGAGAGAGAAAGGAATGGTTATGATATCAAGTAATGATCACAAGCAAAACCAACACTCATCCAACCATCATCACCAAGCTCATCATCAACAACCATGATGGTCACTAAAAGTCAAGCAATCATGAAGCTAGAAGTCAAGGTCAATGAGAGGCTATCATGATAAAACAATAAGCAAAGAACCCCTCCACAAACACTTATTTGCAACAATGCAAATAAGCCCTCCTCCACCAATCTTCGGCCAATGAACGGAACAATGGAAAATTGGCCGAAACGGAAAACAAACTGGCAACTCCAAAAACTGTTCCCGTAATAAATTACAGGAAAACCCCGATACTGTGCATACACACCCGCATCTGTATTTCGACCGAAATACAAATGCAATGAGACAAAGTCTACACTGTACTATACTAGGATCCGGCTTAAACCAAAGCCGGCTAGTAATATCTGTTCGATCCTGATCCGTGCAATACCGCACGTATCTGATCGAACCCTGCCATATAACCATACGGCCTATAATACAAACTGTCCGATCCTGATCCGTGCAATACCGCACGTATCTGATCGGACCTTGCCATATCTCCATACGGCCTCTACAACCTTTCGCCCGAAAGCTTGAGTAACTGTAAATGTGGTGGACTCTAAAGACTCGTCAATACTATGGCTGTGGATTTAACCACTAGCACGTCAGAGGTATATACCAATACGTGACGGGCCACCAGCTATTGACCAAAAGGGACGTCGATGAGGAAGCTCACCCCGACACCCAACTGAGCCTGTCAGTGACAATATCCGTGCAGTCCGGTCCGTTCGTCTATGAGCATCGCATGGCGGGCCTAGGGGGTTGGTAAAAGTCAGACCCCTAAAAGCGGTACAAGTCGTGTCGGAGTGTAGCCCAGAACACCCTGAGATACTACTGGAATACCTACCAGTAAATCTCCTTGCCTTGGCCAAGGACTTTGTGTAATGGCTCTCCTAGACACAGCACGACCTCACCCCCAATACCGGGAGAGACAAACCCCTAAAGATACGCTCACTGCCTCCATGTGGCTCGGGACTGTACCCAACTAAAACCTGTTTGCACGACTCCTTTGAGCCGTGGTAGGGTAGTAATCAAAGTACAGTGGGAACTCACACGAGACAAATGACGATCCCCAGGTCGATGAACTAACCTGCACACATGTCACCAGGGAACTGCCATCTGACGTCTGGTATATGACCAACTAGCATGTTCCCGGCGAGTCCTGTCCGGTGTACTCATAACCCAATGAGCACCTGTATACATCTTAGGTGATCCAACTGACACCAGTGGCTTGTGAGACCGGCCACCGCCCCTCGTCGGGGTCACGACTGTATACACTAGTCTACTAATGGAGTATCGATGCCCAGTCTCGAAACTCCCACGACTAGGGACCTTTTAAGGATAAGCTTATAGACCCCCAGCTCCCACTTATATGATCGCCCTCATACTGCTGGTGGTCAAGCAAGAATCCTAGGGGCTCTATCAACGTGTAATAGCGACGTGTCATGTCACCTAAAGCAGTACACGATGATAAAGGTAAACCAGATAGCATACTATCATCTCGAGCAAGACTGTCCTACTGGGATAGGTCCTCCCTCAATCATTACAATCACGTACCTGTGACCTAATAATTGACTCTGAGGGCACTATCTCCA
This sequence comes from Agapanthus africanus, assembly GCA_030015575.1. Taxonomy (NCBI): domain Eukaryota; kingdom Viridiplantae; phylum Streptophyta; class Magnoliopsida; order Asparagales; family Amaryllidaceae; genus Agapanthus; species Agapanthus africanus. Next base: position 246,404,370 of record CM057350.1, read on the forward strand.
ACACCCCGATCATAATATTTGATAAAGAGGATACCAGGTGAATAGTATGATGAATGTGATATTGACCCGTACCCAAATTGGGATGCCATACGACGGATTTACGTACGAGCTATATTGATGATTGATCCGCACTCTTGGCTTGGGATGCCTGATTATAGATATGGTATCGGATATGATATTATTGAGGCGGGATCACCGACTATACATACACAGGTATGTGTATGTATCGACTCAGATGATAGGCGGTTTCCTTACCTGTAGTTCAGCTTGTTAGTTCAGCCGTATAGTTTAGTGTAGTTGTTAGATTAGATTAGACTCCTACCTATTTCAAAACTAGCGGGTCGTGGGTATTTTAAAAAGACAGGTCAAAGGATCCTACGGATATTTCAAAAAGACGTATCTTTTCATAAAAACACCGTAGCCCTATTTTCAAAACCCCATGATTCGTGTTATTTCAAAAGGCACCATTTGTAGGATTTATATTAGATTATTACAGATTAGTTATCGTTGTGTCTAGTATTCAGCTCCCGCACATTATTGCTGTTCGCTCTGCCTCGCATACTTATTGTGCTGCATATTCCATTATTGATATCATGCTGTTAGGACACCAGCACCATTACCGATGATGCGTATGTACCACGTACACCTACTTGCCGGCTCACACACATCTTCATCGGTAATTGCCATGTCACGTACGCTTTAGAGAATATATTTGCTTGACTTAGCTTGTTAGCTAGTAGTTTTGACATGATATTAGTGTACTTTCCTTATATGCCATATTAGACATTTCAGTTATTACTTGCTACTTCATGCATATTGTTATTCATTGTTATACCGCACGCATGGATTCTCATGCCTTTATTCACTAGTTTATGTGCTATTGAGGTTTTGGACTCGGATTTCCTTGATATTTCTGGATTTAGGAACCGTGGAGATTTCAAAAGAGAATATGTAATTGTTTTAAAAACCCGGTTACCCTGGATATGATATTTCAGTGCGTCCACCATGTGTTTTCTCGGTGCTGAGAGCGACATGTGAGACCCGAGTTCGAGGAGTGGAGGAACCGTTTCGGGTACATGGTGGACCCGGTAAGGTACCCCGGGGCAAGAAGCTCGTGGTGATGACGATGAGCCTGGCAGGGGGAGACTACCTACCGGTGATATTACCCGACGCGTCGGATATCCGGAGGATACCGTCGTGGTCTTGAGATGGATGGTAAGGGCCGGTCTGGACTGGCGGCGTCCTAGATATTGTGATTTAGATATTGAGATTTTGAGATATTGAGATTTATGTTTTGTGTCGATGCTAGACACCGTTGGTGCTGATTTCAGTTATGATATCTCATTTGAAAAAAATACAAAGGAAATCTCACTAATTTATGAAAACAGTTTCTTCATTTACATGTATGCTGTTTTCATGCATTCATACCTCACTCATATGATATATTGCTACCTGAGGCACTGACACGGGCACATGTGATTACACTCGGGTTAGATATTACCCTAGACATTGTCATAGGCTGCCTGTTATACATATATTTGAGGATATATTATGATCATTGACCTAGGTTGCGTTATTTATGCGATTTCTGTGCGTAGATGTTTTTTCTATTCACGAGTTGGCAACTCACCCCCGTTGTGCCCCAGTTTCTTGCAGGTTTGCCGTACAGGTTTCATTATGGCTTTGCTGGCACTATTTCCATTCCGGGTGGCTTGCTAGTAGGTGGGTTATTTGTATCTCACCCATCCTTATATCTTGTATATTATTATTCAGTTGTATCTAGAAGTTCCATCAACCAAACATGTTTTTTTTTTAGATTGAGACCAGTGTTGTTTATTCTTTCGATCTTAGAGTCGCTCGTTATATTTCTGGTGGTTTTGAATTTCCTTTTGAGTTTTGATCCTCGCCGTTGGCGTTGTATATTATATTGCTTGTGTGGTTGTGACCGTCGATTGACGAAGAGCTAGCTCCCGCTTGGGGATGCCTTTTTCTTGATTTCGTATACTATTGATGTTGTATCCCGTTTGGGGGCCAGTATTTACAAGGGAGACTCTGCCGAAATTTTCAGTAAATTTTTGATGTTTTAAAAACCGCATAATTCGGCTTATGCTATTGAAATTACTTGCTTTAAGTTGGTTTTTCCTGCACTCTACTACTTGTCTTGGTTTGGATTTCTGGGTTTTCGGTTTACTTAGATTGCGTACGCCTCGAGACGTTCGTAGTTTAAGTGCCGGTCATGTTCCGTACTTTCGGGTCGTGACAAGTAGGGGGCAACGTCCTTACAGAGACCAGCTCTTTTGAGCTCTCGGACCTGAAGACCATGTTGAAGAACGGGTCAGATGCTGACTCAGTTCAACAGTCTCTACCTACTACTCTAACGGAAACTAGGGAAGTAGAAAGAAAGGGAAGGGCAGAAGTTTCAGGAACAGATGTAGTAAAAGAAGGATGTTCCTATTGTTACGGGAATGAACATGGGCAGAAGGATTGCAGGGCTTGTAAAGCCAGTAGCCAGAATTCGAAGCATGTTGTGGCTTCGGCTTCGGGTGTGTTTGTGATAGAGAACTGTATGTCAGTTAACCCTACTTCCTGGGTATTGGATACCGGATCAGGATCTCATATCTGTAATTCGTTACAGGCTTTGAGAAACTGTAGGGTTATCAGGAAAGGTGATATGACTCTCAGGGTTGCTAACGGAATGAGCATGTATGCTGTATCCGTAGGGGAATATCATCTAGGACTGACAACTGGGCAAATATTGATTCTGCGTGACTGTTTTTATGTACCAGGTGCGACTTGTAATATCATATCTTTATCCTTACTTTCTAAGGAAGGATATGATTTTACTTTTGTAAGCGATGTAGTGAACATCCACCTAAATCAAGTCCTGATTGGGTCAGGTACATTAAAATACGGTATATACGTTTTGAATCAAGCTCAGGTCTTCAGTGTCCAGAACACACTTAAAAGAAAGTCTCCGGAATTAAATCAGGCTTTCTTATGGCATTGTAGACTGGGTCACATTAATGAAACACGGTTGACAAAGTTACATAAAGAAGGATACTTGGATCCGTTCGAGTACCAGTCTTATGCCACTTGTGAATCATGTCTCATGGGAAAGATGACAAAGACTCCGTTCACTGGACACGGAGAAAGAGCGAGCGAGCTCTTGTGACTCATACACAGTGATGTGTGTGGTCCAATGTCTACACATGCGCGAAGTGGTTATTCATACTTCATTACTTTCACAGATGATTTCTCTAGGTTTGGGCATGTCTTCTTGATGAAGCACAAATCCGAGGCCTTTGAGAAATTTCAAGAATACAAGAATGAAGTTGAAAACCAAATAGGCAAAAGTATCAAGACACTGAGATCTGATCGAGGTGGCGAATACTTGAGTGCCGAGTTTCTAGGCTTCTTAAAAGAGAATGGAATTCTCTCTCAGCTTACTCCTCCATACACACCACAACACAACGGTGTATCGGAAAGATGGAATCGAACCCTATTGGATATGGTTCGTTCCATGATGAGTAAGGCTGAGTTACCGCGATCCTTCTGGGGTTATGCACTAGAAACAACTGCATATCTTTTGAACCAAGTTCCTACTAAGTCAGTGCCTACCACACCATATCAGATGTGGAGTGGGAAGAAACCCAGTCTTAAACACTTTAAGACATGGGGGTGTCCAGCTTTTGTAAAAAAGCAGCATGCGGACAAGCTCGAGGCACGTTCGGTACAGTGTAAGTTTGTTGGATACCCAAAGAACTCCAAGGGGTATCTTTTCTATTACGCAGAGGAACAAAAGGTTTTTGTTTCTCGTCATGCCCGCTTCTTGGAAACTGAGTTTTTGGAAAATCAGATAAGTGGGAGCGCAATAGAACTGGAAGAAATTTTAGAACCACAAGCTATTACTGAAAGCTTGGTAGAACCAGAGGGTTCGAGAGAACAGGACATCCCAGCGCCACTCCGCAGGAGTAGTAGGCAGTCTCATCCGCCCGAGAGATACTACGGTTTTCTCATTGACGGGGATAGAGAGGATTGCACTATGGACTATGGTGAGCCTACTAGCTTCCAGCAAGCCATTCAGAGCGGTGACTCGGTAAAATGGCTGGATGCAATGCGGGCCGAGATGGAGTCTATGTACACCAACAAAGTTTGGACTTTGGACTTTGCTCCAGAAGGGGTAAAACCCGTAGGCTGCAAATGGATCTTCAGAAAGAAGATTGGTGTAGATGGGCAGGTTGAGACCTATAAAGCTAGACTTGTTGCAAAAGGTTTTCGTCAAAGACCTGGTTTGGACTATGACGAGACCTTTTCTCCAGTGGCTATGCTGAAATCCATTCGGATCCTTCTTGCCATTGCTGCCTTCCACGATTATGGAATCTGGCAGATGGACGTAAAGACGGCTTTCCTAAATGGAAATTTGGAAGAGTGCGTCTATATGGATCAGCCGGAGGGATTCAATCAGAGTGGGAGCAGCGGTAGAGTGTGCAAGTTGCTCAAGTCCATTTATGGACATAAGCAGGCATCGCGGAGTTGGAACATCTGCTTTGATGATACTGTCAAAGAATTCGACTTTATCAGAAATCCAGATGAACCATGCATTTACAGTAAGATTGTAGGGAGAACAGTGGTATTCCTCGTCTTGTACGTGGATGACATTCTCCTAATAGGAAATGATATTCCTATGCTACAGTCAGTCAAAGGATTCTTGTCGCAGAGGTTCTCCATGAAGGACCTGGGCGATGCCAACTACATTCTAGGGATCCAGATCTATCGTGATAGATCTAAGAGGATGTTGGGACTTTCACAGTCAAGGTACATCAACACCATACTGAAAAGATTCAGTATGGAAGATTCCAAGCGCGGTAATTTGCCGGCTTGTCACGGGATCACCTTCTCCAAAGATATGTCTCCCAAGACTGATTTGGAAAGGGATCGCATGTCTATTACACCCTACGCTTCTGCGGTAGGTTCTATAATGTATGCGATGTTGTGTACCAGACCAGATGTAGCATACGCATTGAGCGTTGTATGCCGGTATCAGTCGAACCCAGGGGAGAAACACTGGATAGCAGTAAAGAACATTCTCAAGTACCTGAGAAGGACTAAGGAGATGTTCTTGGTGTATGGCGGAAAAGACCTGCAGATTGAGGCCTTTGCTGACTCCAGCTTACAGAGTGACAAGGATGATTCCAAGTCCATGTCGGGTTTTGTCTTTACCCTCAATGGAGGGGCGGTGTGTTGGAAGAGCTCCAAACAGGAAACCGTTGCTGACTCGACTATGGAAGCGGAATACATCGCTGCATTTGATGCCGCAAAAGAAGCTGTCTGGATGGGGAAGTTCTTGAGAGAACTTCAGGTGGTTCCGTCCATTGTTGACCCAATACCTCTGTATTGCGACAACAATGGGACTATAGCTTTAGCGAAGGAACCCAGGTCCCATCAGAAATCCAGACACATCTTAAGGCGGTATCACCTGATCAGGGAGATCGTGGATCACCAGGAGATCGAGGTCCGGAGGGTTGCATCAGAGGATAACACAGCAGATCCATTCACCAAGGCCTTGCCCCAGACTCAGTTCGAGCGGCAGATCGAGATGATAGGTCTTCGATACGCCAGTACATGGCCTTAGTGCAAGTGGGAGATTGTTAGTGTATATGCCCTAGAGGCCATTACTGTATCATACTGGTTTGTATATTACTTGATGGAAGCTTGGGATATTCACAGTTGTATATACAATCTTGCTTGAAATGGTAGTATGCTACTTGGTTTGTCTCTGCTTTAATATGTGCATGTGTTTCTTTTAGCATATTGCTGATATACATATTAGTAGAGCACTTAGGATCTTTGCTTGATTACCAGCGTTATGATGGCGCTCACACTCGTGGGAGCTGGGTGATCTATATGCACATCCTTATACAGGTCCCTAGTCGTTGGACTATCGAGACAGGGCATCGATACTCCGGAGTAGACTAGCGTATGCGCTTCTCATCCCAGTGTGGGAGACGGTCTGTCCCACAGCCGTCAGTACGTCGTACTTGAGATAGTATACGGTTGCTCGTTAGGTTACGAGTACACTGGACAGGACTCGTCGGGGACTGTTGGTTGGTAGTATACCTATCGTCAGTTATCAGTTCCCAGGTGACATGAGTACAGCTTAGTCCGCTGACTTGACACTGTCACTTCGCCTCGAGTGTGTTCCCACTGTACTTTGATTACTACCCTACCACGGCTCAAAGGAGTCGTGCAAACAGGTAGTTTTTGGGTGCAGTCCCGAAGCACTTGGAGGCGGTGACGGTTAGACAGGATTCGTCTCTCCCGGTATTGGGGGTTGACATCGCGCTGTGTCCAGGAGAGCCATTACACGAGTAGTCCCTGGCCAGGGCAAGCGAGATATACTGGTAGGTTTCCAGTGTTATCTCAGGGTGTTCTGGGCTACACTCCGACACGACTTGTACCGCTATTAGGGGACTGACGTTCACCGCCCCCCTAGGCCCGCCATGCGATGTATCAGACGAACAGACCGGACTGTATGGAGACCGTCACATACAGGCTCAGTAGGAGTTCATATGGGGTTCACCTCATCAGTCTTCTTATCGACATCTACCTGGGGACCGTTACGTACAGCTAGTGCCGCTTGCGGTCTGTGGTTAAACCCACTGCCAGCGTAGTGTCGAGTCTTTAGAGTCCCACACAGAGAGCTATTCGCCTTTAGGCAAAATGAGTAGAGGTCGCATGGTTTTGTGACAGGGTTCGTTCACATCCGCGCACTTGTGCACGTTTGCTGTCCGGACAGTTTATACTAGCGGGCTTTGGTTTAAGCCGGATCCTAGTATATGATTTGGGATTAGTTTTTCTCATTGTATTCGTGTTCCTCGGATCACGAATGCGGGTGCGTATGCACAGTTGCTTGAGATTGAGGAAGAGGACCTTGATTAGGGTTAATGGCTATTGTCATTTTATTAACCCTAATGCTTATGTGTGTGTTATAGTTAATTAGATAATTAGTTTAATAATTGTGCATGGTTATGGTTGTTGACCATTTGACTTCATTGACTTGTTGACCTAGGTTGACACTTTGACCATCATCATTTCTTTTGGAAGATGCTTTTTGATCCTCACAAATTGAAATGATAATGGTCATGTCATGATTAACAATGACAATTATCTAGCTAATTATTTAATTAAAATAATATGCACATATTAGTGAGAATGGCTCAAATTTTTCTCATTCTATCATATCTTTTCTCTTTCTTGTTCTTCCTCTCCCTCAAGCTCTCTCCCTCTCATGTGTTGAGAAACACTTGAGCTTGAGAAAAACCCTCTCTTGATCATCTTTACTCTCATCTAGGGTTGAAGGACTAGCACTTCTTGAACCCTAGTTACTTCTAGCTTAGAGTTGAAGCCAAAGGTTGAGGCTTTCGGGTGGATCTTTCTTCGGCGTGAGAAGACTAGCAAGGTGACCTCCTTCCACCACTCCAAGGAGCAAGGAGAGAAGGACTTAGAGCTCAAGGTATAACCTTTCTAGCACTTAGCTAGTTTATAGTTAGCTTTAGCAAGTTTTTGTTTAGCAAAGATCCTTACAAGTCTAGTCCATGTTGCCTTAGTTGATAAAAATCCGATTTTTATTCCGTTTTCCGCCTCCCCGCAAGCACCGGGGTGGGCAACATGGACTTACAGGTCCCCTGTCTACACATACCAAGACCGGTTCTTAGTACTTCATTACATTCTCTGATAATCTCTCAAGATTCAGGCATATGTTCCTGTTGAAATACATGTCCGAACCTTTTGAGATATTCACAGAATATAAGTTAGAAGTAGAGAACCAAAACGGGTATAAGTATTATGTCCTTTGATGTGATCAAGGAGGAGAATACTTGAGCAAGGAATTCCTGGATTATTCTAAAGGAGAATGCGATTCTCTCTCAACATTACTCCTCCGTATACACCACAGCACGTCGGTGTATCAGGGCGGAGCAATTACACCCTATGTGATAAGGTGTGCTCTATGATGAGTACTACTGAGTTTCCTATTTCCTTTTTGGGAGTTATGCACTGGAGAAGTTGCATACCTATTGAATAGGGTTTCGATCAAATCAGTTGCCTACCACTTCATATAAGATATGGAAAGGGAAGAGCCTATATCATAAGTTTGTTAAGATTTGGGGTTGCCAGCCTATGTCTAAAAGCATAATCCGGACAAGCTCGAGGCAAAGTCAGTTCTGTAAAAGTTTGTGGATATCCTAAGCATTCGCAAGGGATTATCTTCTACCTAACCGAGGAACAAAAGATGTTTTGTTTCTCATCATGCCACCTTTGTGAAAGGGAATTTCTTGTAAAGAAATTAGTGGACATGAGGTAGAACTGGAAGGAGTTCCTGCTATACAAACTGCAGCTGATGATTTGGTAGAACCAAAGGATTCAATAGTTTCCAACGAACCTCAGCCTCTCCGCCGATCTAGTAGGGTTCCTCACCCACCCGAGAGATACTTCAGTTTCTCTATGACAGTGGGAGCGTGGAATGAATCATGAGATGATGACCCAACTAGTTTCGAGCTGGCCATCAGGAGTGGGACTCTATAAAAATGGCTGGATGCTTAGCGATCTGAGATGGAATCCTTATACACCAACAATGTATGGACTTTTGTTGCTTTATCTAAAGGGTTAAATCCCCATCAGCAGCAAGTAAACCTTGAGAAGATTACTTGGTGTACATGGAAAAGTTGAGACTTTCAAAGCTAGATTTGTTAAAGGTTTGCATCATTTGACCAGGTATGGATTATGATGAAACCTTTTCTAAGTAGCTATGCTTAAGTCCATCCAGATCCTACTTGCCACGGCTACATACCATGACTACGATATCTGGCGGTTGGGTATCATGACTGCTTTTCTAAATAATGTTTTAGAAGAGAGAGTCTATAAGTACACAGTCAGAGGGCTTCGTAGACAGTGAGAGCAGCAGAAACGTGTGCAAGATGTTTTATGTGATAATGCAGGCATCGCGGAGTTGGAACGTCTATTTTGATGTGGTAGTCAAAGAGTTTGACTTCATCAAAATGGTAGATGATCCTTGTATATACAAAAAGGAAGTAGGGAGTATGGTGGTGATCCTCGTAGAGTACATGGATAACATACTCTTGATAGGGAAGGAGTTTCCTATGCTACGCTCGATCAATCTCCGCTTATCATAATGATTCTCTATATAGGATCAAAGTGATACATACTAAATCCTGGATTTTGGATCTATAAGATAGATCTAATTGGATATTAGGATACTCACTAGTTGTAGTGAGATGGTATCAATTGATCCTAGGGAGAATCACTGGAAAAGTTCCAGGGTGATAAAGACGACTGAATGTCAGTTGCAGGCATTGTCTTTACTCTTAGTAAAGGGACGGTATGTTGGAAGAGTTCCTAGGTAGATACCGTGGCATACTAGATGATAAAGGCTGAATACATCGCTACCAAAGATACTACCAAAGAGGCAGTCTGGGTGTATATTTGTTCATGAGATGAACTTCGTTCCTACCATTGTATGACAATGGTGTTGTGGCTTATGCCTAGGAATACCCGTCCCATCAGTGATCCAGATATATTCTAAGGCAGTGTCACCTGATCATGGAGATGGTTGATCTCTAGGGGATCGAGGTTAGGAGAGTAGACTCAGAGGACAACACAGCGGATCCATTCACAAAGGCATTTTCCCAGAGAAAGACTATTATGGGATGGTTGAGTATGAGATACTATAACCACTGTTACGTCAGATGGCCCTAGTGCAAGTGGGAGATTGTTAGTTATATGTATGCCCTAGAGGCCATTACTATACATGAGATGTATATTGTAGTGGATGCTTGGACATATATAGGGAGGACTTTCTTGCTCGACATGATAGTATGCTATCTGGTTACTCTTTACCTTAACGTGTACACTGATTGTCTCTCTGTTACATGTTGGGAAAGCCCTTAGGATGTGTACTTGACTACCTGGACTATGATGCGGATCATACTAGTAGGGACATGGTAGTCCATAAGTACATCCTTCAAGGTCCCTAGTCGTAGGTGTATCGAGACGGGGCATCGATATACCAGAGTAGACTAGCGTATGCCTTCTCGACCCATGTAAATGGGCGATGGATGATCCCATATCCATTGGTGTTTGATATCAGAGATGATATATAGGTGCTCAGTGGAGACTGGGTACACTGGATGGACTCTCCGAGAACTCCCAGATGGTATTATACCTTACGTCAGATGACAGTTCTCTGGTGATACTGGAACAGGTTAGTCTGTAGACCCGAGATCGTCATAGAGTCTTGTGTGATTCCCACTGTGCTTTGATTTCCACCTTACCACGTCCAAGAGGGCGTGCAAAACGGTGGTTTTTGGGTACAGTCCCGAGTCACATGGAGGCAATGAGCGATAGGAAGGGTTTCGTCTCTCCCGGTATTGGGGGTTGATGTTGCGCTATGCTCGATTGGCCATAACAGGGAAGTCCCTGGCCAGGGCTGGTTTAGAGATTTACTGGTAAGTGTTACCAGAAGTTTCTCGACCTGTTATGAGCCTCATATCGGCATTACTTATCTGTTATTGGGGTCTGACGTTTTACCAACCCTAGACTTGATATGCGGCATATCAGACGAGGAGACCGGACTGTACGGTAGTGTCACTGTCAGGCTTTTTGCAGGAGTTGGAGCGAGCTTGCTTGCTGATCTTCTGATCGCTCAATACCCAGGTAGCCGTTATGTCCAGCTAGTACCGCCGACGGCTTGTGGGTGCTTGATATGATCATCACCTACTGTCGGCGTATTGACGAGTCTTTAGAGTCCTACATAGAGGTTATACTGGCTCAGGAAAAACAAAATAGGAGCGCATATGTGATATGTGCGGGACCGAGAATAATGCGTGTATGTGATACCGTATTCTATTCTCGCGACTATTGTATCGGCCGGTTATATGAGATATAGTCGGGTTATCGAATCAAGTGTTGATTCGATAGTTGGTACATTACGTGTTAGTCGGTTATATGAGATATAACCGAATTATTAAGTCAAGTGTTGATTTAATAATTTAGTGTATAATTGTATATGTGATATACTAATTTACATTAACTAACATTGGTTCACTTAAGCATTTGTTTTTCTCACTTGTGCACAACTTAATATATATGTGATATATATTAATTTGTGTTCATTTTTGTATCATGGTTGTTGATACACACTACATGGGTGTATGAGACATACACCATTATAATTATATAGGTTAGGTTTTTATATTTAAAGTAATTCTAAAAACAAATGGATAATGAGCACACATGCATGAAGCTTCATGAAGCTTATGGTTGCATTGACTTAGTCCACTAGTTTTGTTTTACTTAAGATATTAATTAACCTAACCACTATAATTAGCCATGGTTATGTCTCTACATGAGTTAGTATATGATACTCACTCACCATGGTTAGCTAACTCTCTATCTCTCTTGATTAGTTTTCATTCTCATTTTGAGCTCATCTTCTTCCTCTTTCCAATTCTTTTCTAGGGTTTGATAAAGAGAGAGAAACATTGTGAGAAAAGAAATTCTAAAGTGTACCCATTTCCTATTTCATCATCCTCTACTAGACTAGCACTTTAGTTTAGGGTGTTTGCTTCACTAATTCTCTAGTTAGTGAAGTAGAAGCTTGAGTTCGTATTCCCTCGACGTAGATCATCTTCGGCCTCGAAGACTTCAAGCAATACCGTTGCAATCTTCTCATGGAGCCGTCCGAGAGTCCGGGAGTTCGATGATCACAGCGAATGGACTACAACAAGGAGCTTATGAAGTGAAGGACCGATCTACAAAGGTTGTATTTCGTATTCACTTAGAGATAATTGTTATTTACTAGCATGTGTTACCCTAATTATCTAGCAAAGATTTTGTTTAGAGTTATTCGGCACGGCTAAAATTTTAATCGGGCATGGTTGATGCCTTGTAGAACCTTCTTAGAGTGCCTAGTAACCCTACACTCAGGTGCCTGAGGTTACCCACCACGTCTGTGGAGTGGCTAATGGAATGTCGAAACTAATTGAATCCTTAGGTTCTATTAAATCTTCAGTAATCGTTTGTAGTTCTGGAATCACTTCCAGTTCTACCATACTCCCACTCATGTTTTCTGAAAAAGTCCATTTTACCAAAACTGTGGCGAGTCAAGAACAATATAAATATTGATCTTCCTGATGGTAGAAAGTTAACCCTCGTCAAAGCCCGGGATAACCCACAAACAGCTATTACTGAAGCGTGCCTTGAGTTTATCTGGATTCTGGTTTTAAGAATCAGCCGGACAACCCCCTATACCTTAACATCGTTAAGATATAAATTGATTCTATATATATCTAATATAGAAACAAAAGCACTAATTTAATTGGAACCAGATTCAAAATCATGCAGCTGTCTCCAGTGCATATCAACCAAATGGAAAAGAGGACAATCAGCATTACTCATCTAGGAGTGCATCCTTATATGAGTAACCCGAAAGAGAAGCAAGTTCTCAAAACCATTACTATCAATGGAATACTAAATACATGTATCTACATCTTCGACTTCATCAAAGAATCCTGATACTTCCAACAAATGGTTCTTACTTTATTCTTATACCTATGACTTCTGAATATCTGGACCTTGCATTTCAACGAAATACATGTCCAGAACTGGAGAAGCCATAAGTAAACACAATAGTATGAGTACCACCCCTTTTGTCCTAATGGACACTGGACAACATACAATACTTTGTATAAGTCCCCTGAGTTCAATAACTCAAACCCTGTATGTCGTAGGTTGAAAAACTGTACTGTGGTTAAGAAAAATTAAACCGCTGTTTAATGCACCTTACCTAATCACCAACTGATATAAGCAAATGTCATAGACACAATATCAAAAAGTTATATCTTACTTTATAAAATAAATGTACAGATATACCAGTTTGAAATTGGTGCATAAAAACGGATATTCAAAACCAAATATTTGCCATCCGGCAAAATCCAGATGATTTCCTCAAATATCACCAATTACTACGAATTCCGATATAATGAGAATCTAATCACCCAATTCCCAATATCTTACTCCCACTCACCATCTGTAATAACATACAGATGTTAGAAACTGATCTGGTAAACATATACCCTGAAGTTAGATTCCAACTGGGAAAACAGTTATCAATTAGCATCGCACAATGAAAATGAAACATGAAAATATTTCGAAGGGGTTTAACTGGTATTCCTAGTAACGCCCCTTCCACTATCCTGATTCACGACAGTAACCATATACTTACCTGCCCTCACTCCAATCCCTTTATTATGTCTTTACTTATTACCTTCTATACACCTTCTTTAGGCTAATTGGTTTTCTTCTTTCCCTCCCGTTCGGCACCGGCCTAAGGTTTGGAAGAAGACTATCTAATAAGCGTAATAGATGTACTCTCCTAATCCTAGGAGCCCTCACAACCTGAGAGAAGGTAATGGGAAAAGACATCTGAATAATCCAATCCAATCTCTCCAGAACCAGAATCCATCCTCTAAAAAGTTCCTTCGAGTTCGTATATAACTATACGATGGATTTATCCAATGGAAGTGGATATCCGTAGTGATACGGAGTGTCCTAGAGAAAAGAAAAGTTGATGTAGGAGTGGCAGGGGTATACACGGTTTTTGTGGTGAATGATGGTGGTCGCAATTTCCTTTGCCATTATTCTAATCCCTTTTTATGTCTTTACTGATTACCTTCTGTACACCACAGTTAAGCTTAATTGGTTTTCTTCCTTCCCTACCTTTCGGCACCTTCCTATGGTTTGGAGGAAGACTATCCAATAAGCTCAATTGGTGTACCCTCTCCTAATCCTAGGAGCCCTCACAACCTGAGAGAAGGTAAAGAGAAAAGACAACCGAATAATCATATTCAATCTCTCCAGAACCAGAATCCATCCTCGAAAAAGTTCCTTCAAGTTCGTATGTAACTATATGATGGATTTATCCAATGGAAGTGGATATACGTAGTGATACGGGGTGTTCTGGAGAAACGCAAAGGTGATATAGAAGTGGCAATGATGTATGCGACACCGTAACATTTCAAAAGCCAAAGTGTTTAAAGAAGGTTCGGTTAACTTGGTTCGTGAGTTTTAGTCAAAAATCGGGTCATAGTCGCAGCTACAGAGAGAGAGAAGAAACACTCAGCGTGCACTCTAACCTAGATCAGAATGGTTAATCATTTTATCTAATCTGGATGGCTCCCACTGTTTCCTAGAATTCTCCTCCAAACCCAAAAGGAGAATTAGTCGGAATCACCCGAGGAGTAATCCTACTCATCAGTGGGAATCGGGATCCAACTATAATCGCATGATGACTTGATGGAAGACACTCAATCCACCACACTCCAGAAGGTATGTGCAAACCTGGCAAGTTTCCTGTATGTTTGAAACTCCCGATATGATTTTTACCCCAAGCGGTTTATGACCTTGACTTTGGCCAACAAATCATAACCCGCAAGTCAAGTTTTACCCGTCATTGTCCTGATTGATTTAGACCCACCCGCACACACCCTTGACTTTGGCCAACAAAGTAGTACGACTATCCTAAACCAATGCATATCCATGCAACGGACAAGCAACACACAGCTACCGCACACGATGCCTTGACTTTGGCCAACAAACACCGCACGAATACTATGCGCTACTTATCCAAAATGACGGGGGGCTACGGCTGGTTTTTGGCGAAAAACCTTTAACGTAATGAACTTGATATCATTGAAGGAATCCAAATGGTTTTATAAATATATAGTGGCGAAAACTTTTGCTAAAGAGGTCACTTCCGATGAAGGGATCTCGGCTTTTTCCCCGTCGAATGGGGTGCAGGATATCCCAAATGAATACCACGATGCAAAGCAAAAACAATCGACGATAGAAAAGTTATTACGTTGAGGAAAACTTTTACCCAAGGGGTCACTCCGATGAAGGGATCTCGGCCCTTGCCTCGTCGAATGAGGTGCAGGATATTCCAAATGAATACTACGATACAAAGCAAAAGAGAACTTCTGTAATGTCGGTTTTTAAAAACTTGGTTCCAATAACATCATAAATAGGTTTGTTTTATCCTCGCATTGATAAAAATCTATGCAGTCCCTTCAATTAATCACAGCAGAAAATAACGAAAATAAAATGTACGTATATGCCATCCGCATTCGCCACTGGGTCCCGTCATCACCCGTTAAGTTACTTAACTAATAACAGAGCGGGGACTGGCCTAGCGCGGGTGCAAAACATATACAACATCTACTAGTATATATAAATATATATATAACATTCATCCAGGCATGATATAAAGCAACATCACAGAAACATCATAGAAGCAACACAGAATGGTGGATAATCTGGAGCCCCGGGTTTCACTTGAGCCGCAAGTGAGACCCGACGTTTCCTGTCGTGTGGACAGCCTGAGCAATGAAACCTAGACCCCTACGAGTGCGGCAAATTACCCGCCAAAACCAGAAGCGAGGTAGCCCCCTTCAGCAACGTGAATGGACCACCCAGCACTTGACGGAATCCGGTAACTTGAGCACCCCTCCTGGGTCAACCTATACCGCCTACGAGTGCGGTGAATAGCCCGCCAATTCTAGAGTAAGGTCCCTTCCGTCTGAATGCCTTGGGATGCGGACCAGTTGCCCTCTAGAACCGGCTATTCGTGCACTCCACCTCGGGGTAATCCTAGCACAGAAAATAAAATAATATACAAGGGTGACATCGACCTCAGCCCGGTCGTTCCCCAAAAGAATAATATACAAACTGGCAGTGACGGCAGTCCACATGTCGGACGCTCGCCCCACAATATCAAATGTACAAATGAAATAAAACTGTACTATCATTGCACCAATGCTATCCACCACGACGATCCAACCAACATCACAGCACAACACAGAACATAAACGTGAATGCCACGTTCGCAAACCCGTCTAAAAGAACATATAGCAGTAGACGGGTTTACCGATCAAATGGCATTCACGGTCGCAGATTATAAGGTATGTATTGTCAAACGCATGCTTAAATTATCGATCGACTAAGTTCCAAATTGGCCCCAATAGCAATAACAACACCGCACAGAAACCTGGGCCAAAACAGAATATCACAAAAATCACAATTCCAAGTATATGAGCTACAGTGAAAAATTGAAGGCCCGTCGCCACTAAGTGGTCGCGGAACCGCTGCCAATGGGGGGTAAGTACGGCAGTTCCGCAGCACTTTGGAAGCGTCAGGAGCTAAAATTTTTTGTGTAGCCTTAAATATGCCGGCACGGATTTTTAAGATGCTTGAAATAATTTTTTGACCACATTTGAAAATCGACAGCAAACAGAAAAATGGAATCGTGTTTTTGGAAATTCCGTTGATCGATCTTTTAAGCACGTTTAAACAAGCTAGTAAGGGGTTTAAAGGGTTGCTCTGATACCATGAAGGGTTCCGGCAGCGCCCCGGCTGTCGAAACGCGGCCAAAATGCGGAATAAAAATTTTCTAAACTGGCGCTAGCGCTACCCGATTTACGGATAGACCTTAAACCCTATTCCAGCAAACTAACTAAGAGTTAGAAAGGTTATACCGAGTTAATCCGTGTCCTTCGGTCTTCATTCCAAGTTCCTACTGATCCTTTGACGATGTTTGGTTGTCGGTCTTCCTCCATCTCCGATGATCCACCCGAGGGAAACGGCGCAAGCTCCTACCTCGTCGAACGAGGTAACCGACGCTCTAAAGTCGCTAGCGATGGAGAGTGGGGGTGTATGAAAATGTCGCTACAATTTTCTCTCAACATCTATGCTCATGGGAGCAACCAAAGAAGAAGATGAAGGTGGTGATGGCTTTTTGGCATGAGCAAAGAATTGCTAAGTGTGCTTGGATGAATGAGAGAGTGAGGAGCTAGCCCAATGTTAAAAAAATCCTCAATCAAATGATAATGAACCCCATCCCCTTAGTGGCCGGCCCCTTTCTCATTCCCAAAAAAATATTTCATTTGTTTAATTTCATTAAACAATGTGAACCATACTTTGCTACATGCTTTGACCCATGCTTATGCCACATCATCCCTTCCACCTCATTTATAAAACAAATGATTTTCCAAAAAAGAAAATCATGTAAATGAGGTGGCATCTTCTTCTAGAAGCTATTCCGTAGAAAATACGGAATACTTCCCGGTACATGTACCGAAATACATATACGTGTATTCGTACAAAAATACGAATAGCCAAGAGAGAAAACGAATAGTGAACAATAATACTAGAATACATATATACAAATACATATATAAATTATTAAATCAAAACCCGATTTAATAATCCGGCTTAATCCTAAGCCGCTGGTATTATCAACCGTCCGATTAAAGTCTGCGCAGCATGTGCACATATTTAATCGGACACCTGTATGTATCAACATACCTCATGTACACCATATCGCTTGAACCGTAAAAACCCTCTGTGTGGGACTCTAAAGACTCGTCAATACGCTGGCAGTGGGTTTAACCACAAGCACGTCAGCGACACTAGCTGTACGTAACGGCTACCCAGATATTGAGCGAAAGGGAGGCCGACGAGCAAACTCATCCTGAACCCCTACTGAGCCTGACAGTGACAATATCCGTACAGTCTAGTCTGTTCGTCTAAGAGTATCGCATATCGAGTCTAGGGGGTGGATGAAGTCAGACCCCCAACAACGCGATATTTAGTGTCGGTATGAAACCCATCACCACCTGAGAAACTATCGATCCTGGATCGATAATTCTCGTCCACCGTGACCACGGATTTATGGTGATGGCCATCCGTACACAACACGACATCTGTAAGTCCACGTTACCTCTCCCGGTACTTACGGGCTTGCGGAAATGATGAAAAACGATTTTTCAAGAGGTGGTAACATGGACTCAAAATACGGATCTTTGTTAAACAACTACCTAACAACCTAACTAGAGTTTTACCTACTCGGTTAGGGGGCTATACCTTTCTTGAACTCCTTCGTCTTCAACTCTTTCCGGTGTACGGATCGGCCTAACCTCGTCGTCTCCTTGCGCCGAAGATGGATCCAGCTCAAAGCTTCTACCTTTGGCTTCTTCTTCGAACTTGAAGAAACTAGAACACTTGGTTTGCTAAACCTTGTCAACTAGGATGAGTAGAGAAGTGATATAGGTTTTCTTTTATCTCTAAGACAATGTTTCTCAACTCATGAGAGGGTGTTGCCTTGAACTAGAGAGAGAGCAAGAGGGAGAGCTCAAAACAAGAGAGAGAAATGAAATGAGAGAATAAGTAACTCTTTTGCCATCCAAGCTCTCATAATCCAAAACCATCATAACAAAATAGTAATCAAGTATTATGTGATGGTTCAAGTCAAAATGGCTATATCATTTCAGGCACTCATTTTGCAAAAACAAACAAGCAAGCAAAATTCTTTGCCATGAAATGATAGCCATTGTCATGATGATGGTCAACTAGTCCAACCTAGTCAACCGGTCAACAAAGTCAACAAGTCAACAAAGTCAACCCCTCAACAACCATGTCACTATAATACTTAATTAATATTATTGTTAATTATATTTCTTATTCTCATTAGGGTTTAGCCAAAAGTCAATAGTCAACAGTCAACAGTCAACAGTCAACAACCCCAATGAGAATCCTCTGCCTCTGTCTCTCTGTCAACTGTGCATACACTCCCGCATCCGCGTTCCGAGGAACACGAATACAAACGAGATAAAACCAATCCCAAAATGTACACTAGGATCTGGCTTAAACCAAAGCCCGCTAGTGTTAACTGTCCGGACACCAAACGTGCACAAGTGCACGGATGTGACCAAACCCTTTCGCAAAACCATGCGACCTGTCGCAAAACCATGCGACCTCTACTCTTTTGCCTAAAGGCGAATGGATTTATGTGTGGGACTCTAAAGACTCGACACTACGCTGGCAGTGGGTTTAACCACAGACCGCAAGCGGCACTAGCTGTACGTAACGGTCCCCAGGTAGATGCCGACAAGAAGACTGACGAGGTGAAACCCATCTGAACTCCTACTGAGCCTAAATGTGACAATCTCTGTACAGTCCGGTCCGTTCGTCCGATTCATCGCATGGCGGGCCTAGGGGGTGGTAAACGTCAGTCCCCTAATAGCGGTACAAGTCGTGTCGGAGTGTAGCCCAGAACACCCTGAGATAGCACTGGAAACCTACCAGTATATCTCGCTTGCCCTTGCCAGGGACTACTCGTGTAATGGCTCTCCTAGACACAACACGATGTCAACCCCAAAAACCGGGAGAGACGGATCCTGTCTAACCGTCACTGCCTCCAAGTGCTTCGGGACTGCACCCAACTACTACCTGTTTGCACGACTCCTTTGAGCCATGGTAGGGTAGTAATCTAAGTACAGTGGGAACACACTCGAGGCGAAGTGACAGTATCAAGTCAGCGGACTAAGCTGTACTCATGTCACCTGGGAACTGATAACTGACGATAGGTATAGTACCAACCAACAGTTCCCGACGAGTCCTGTCCAGTGTACTCGTAACCCAACGAGCACCGGCCTACTATCTCAAGTACGACGTATTGACGGCTGTGGGACAGACCGTCTCCCACACTGGGATGAGAAGCGCATACGTTAGTCTACTCCGGAGTATCGATACCCTGCCTCGATAGTCCTGCGACTAGGGACCTGCATAAGGATGTGCTTATAGATTACCCAGCCCCCTCTAGTGTGACTGCCATCACAACGCTGGTAATCAAGCAAAGATCCTAAGGGCTCCACTAATGTGTATTGGTGATATACTAAAATAAACACATGTACACATTAAAGTAGAAACAAACCAAGTAGCATTCTACTATATTGAGCAAGATTGTCTATACAAGGTGAATATCCCAAGCTTCCATTAAGTAATATACAAACTAGTATGATACAGTAATGGCCTCTAGGGCATATACACTAACAATCTCCCACTTGCACTAAGGCCGTGTACTGGCATATCGAAGACCTATCATCTCGATCAGCCGCTCGAACTGAGTCTGGGGTAAGGCCTTTGTGAGTGGATCAGCAGTGTTATCTTCCGTAGAAACTCTCCGTACCTCGATCTCCTGGCGACCCACGATCTCCTTGATCAGGTGATACCGCCTTAAGATGTGTTTGGACATCTGATGGGACCTGGGTTCCTTCGCTAAAGCTATAGCCCCGTTGTTGTCGCAATACAGAGGTATTGGATCAACAATGGACGGAACCACCTGAAGTTCAGTTAAGAACTTCCTTATCCAGACAGCTTCTTTTGCGGCATCTGCAGCAGCGATATATTCCGCTTCCATCGTCGAGTCAGCAACGGTTTCCTGTTTGGAACTCTTCCAACACACCGCCCCTCCATTGAGGGTAAAGACATAACCCGACATGGATTTGGAATCATCCTTGTTACTTTGGAAGCTGGAGTCAGCAAAGGCCTCGATCTGGAGGTCTTTTCTGCCATACACCAAGAACATCTCCTCAGTCCTTCCCAGGTACTTGAGAATGTTCTTTACTGCTATCCAGTGTTTCTCCCCAGGCTTTGACTGATACCGGCTTACCACACTCAGTGCATAAGCTACATCTAGTCTGGTACACAACGTCGCATACATTATAGAGCCTACCGCAGAAGCGTAGGGTATAATAGACATGTGATCCCTTTCCAAATCAGTCTTGGGAGACATCTCTTTGGAAAGGGTGATCCCATGACAAGCCGGTAGATTACCGCGCTTGGAATCTTCCATACTGAATCTTTTCAGTATGGTGTCGATGTACCTGGACTGTGAGAGTCCCAGTATCCTCTTGGATCTATCACGATAGATTCGGATCCCTAGAATGTATGAGGCATCACCCAGGTCTTTCATGGAGAACCTGTGTGACAAGAACCCTTTGACAGATTGTAGCATAGGAATGTCTTTTCCTATCAAGAGAATGTCATCCACGTATAAAACGAGGAATAATACAGTTCTCACTACAAATCTACTATAGATGCATGGTTCATCTGGATTTTTGATAAAGCCAAATTCTTTGACCGTCTCATCAAAACAGATGTTCCAACTCCGCGATGCCTGCTTTAGTCCGTAGATGGACTTAAGCAACTTGCACACCTTTCCGCTGCTCCCACTCTGAATGAAACCCTCTGGCTGGTCCATATAAACACACTCCTCTAAATTTCCATTTAGAAAAGCGGTATTTACGTCCATCCGCCAAATCTCATAATCGTGGAAGGCAGTAATGGCAAGAAGGATCCGAATGGATTTCAGCATAGCTACTGGAGAAAAGGTCTCGTCATAGTCCAAACCAGGTCTTTGACGAAAACCCTTTGCAACCAGTCTAGCTTTTTAGGTCTCAACCTGTCCATCTACACCAATCTTCCTTTTGAAGATCCACTTGCATCCTACGGGTTTTACCCCATCTGGATTAACGTCCTACGTCTATACTTTGTTGGTGTACATGGACTCTATTTCGGTCCGCATTGCATCCAGCCATTTTACCGAGTCAACGCTCTGAATGGCCTGCTAGAAGCTAGTCGGCTCATCATAATCAATGATGCAATCTTCTCTATCCCTGTCTATGAGAAAACCGTAGTATCTCTCGAGTGGATGAGACTGCCTACTACTCCTGCGGAGCGGCATAGGAATGTCATGTTCTTTTGAACCCTCTGGTTCTACTAAGCTTTCAGTAATAGCTCGTGGTTCTGGAATTTCTTCCAGTTCAATTGCGCTCCCACTTATCTGATTCTCCAAAAACTGAGTTGCTAAGAAGTGGGCATGCCGAGAATCAAAAACCTTTTGTTCCACTTCGTAATAGAAGAAATATCCCTTGGAGTTCTTTGGATATCCCACAAACATGCACTGTACTGAGCGTGCCTCGAGCTTGTCTGCATGCTGCTTTTTGACAAAAGCTGGACTTTCCCATGTTTTAATATGATTAAGATAGGGTCTCTTCCCACACCACATCTGATATGGTGTAGTAGGCACAGTCTTAGTTGGAACTCGGTTCAAAAGGTATGCAGCTGATTCTAGTGCATATCCTCAGAATGATCGCGGTAACTCAGCGTTACTCATCATGGACCGTACCATATCCAATAGGGTTCGGTTCTGTCTCTCCGATACACCGTTATGTTGCGGAGTGTATGGAGGAGTAAGCTGGGAGAGAATTCCATTCTCTTTTAAGAAATCTAGGAACTCGGCATTCAAGTATTCACCACCTCGATCCGATCTCAGTGTCTTGATACTTTTGCCGGTTTGTTTTTCTACTTCATTCTTATATTCCTGGAATTTTCTAAAGGCTTCGGATTTATGTTTCATTAAGAAGACATAACCGTACCTTGAAAAGTCATCCGTAAAAGTAATGAAGTAAGAATAACCTCTTCGTGCATGTGTAGACATTGGACCACACACGTCGCTGTGTACGAGTCCCAAGAGCTCGCTCGCTCTTACTCCGTGTCCAGTGAACGGAGTCTTTGTCATCTTTCCTTTGAGACAGGATTGAAAAGTGGCATACGATTGATATTCAAACGGATCCAAATATCCTTCTGTATATAACTTCGTCAACCTTCTCTCATTGATGTGACCCAGTCTACAATGCCATAAAAAATTCTGATTTATTTCCGGAGACTTTCTTTTGTGTGTATTCTGGACATTGAAAATCTGTGGTTGGTTTAGTACGTATATACCATTGCTTAATGTACCTGACTCAATCAGAACTTGATTAAGGTGAATGTTTACAACATTACTTACAAACGCAAATTCATAACCTTCTTTAGAAATCAAAGATACAGAAATGATATTACAAGTTGCGTTGGGTACAAAAAAGCAATTACGTAAAACCAAAACATGTCCATCTGACATTCCCAGGTGATAGTCCCCCACGGCCTTAGCATCCATGCTAGCACCGTTTGCAACTTTGAGGGTCATGTCACCTGCCTTCAAAAACCTACGGTTTCTCAACGCCTGCAAAGAATTACAGATATGAGATCCTGATCCGGTATCCAATACCCAGGAAGTAGAGTTTATTGATAGACAGTTTTCAATAACATACACACCTGAAGCTGAAGCCGCAACTTGCTTCAGATCCTGTGTTCTGGCTTTCCAAGCCCTGCAATCTTTCATCCAGTGCCCACTCTTATAACAGTAAAAGCACTCTTCCTTCCCCACAAGTTTCCCCGCTATCTTTGTTGCTTTTGTCTTTCCCTTCGTATCTACTTTACTAACACCGCCCCTTGGTTTGGCGGGGGCTTTCTTCTTCTTTCCCTTGGCTTTCGCCTTGAACCTAGAAGAGGAAGATCTTCCTACAAACAAAGTGGATATTTCCCTAGCTTTCTGTAGGGTGCCCTCTGCACTCCTCAGCGTGTTGAGGAGTTCTGAAAGTTCAACTTCTTTTTCTTGCAAGTTGAAGTTCAGGATAAACTGGGCGTAAGTGGAAGGAAGGGACTGGAGAATCAAGTCCGTATAGAGCTCGTTCTCTAACGTTGTCCCAAGGTCCGCGAGCTCCTCAATGAAGCCAATAATCTTAAGCACGTGTTCCGCTACCGATGATCCAACGGCCAATCTTTCCGAAAACAACTTCTTCGACACTTCGTATCTGGCGATACGAGATTGCTCTCCATACAGTTCTTTTGTATAGAGAAATATGGATTCGAGGTCCATATTCTCGTGCCTCCTCTGATGTTCGTTGTCCATAGAGGCAAGCACGAGGCAGTTGGCCTTCGCGCAATCGATCTCCCAAGTCTTACGGATTTCCTTATCCACGACGCTGGAGGTGGGACCTGGGACAGGGGGAGCTTTGGTGGTAAGGAGATACCCCAACTTGTCATAAGTGATTGCCATTTTGACATTCCTGAGCCAATCTTTGTAGTTTGACACTGTTAGTATGTTTTTATCTAGTAGTAACTTAAGTCCGGTCATGATATTTGATCGCTGAAATTAGGAGAGAGAGAAGAAACACCTTAGCATGATGCTCTTGCAAGTTTAGAGTGGTTTTTAATTTGTCTAAACAGGATGGCTCCCACTGTCTTTCGAATCCCTCTTCAAACCAAAAAGGAAGAATTAGTCAGGATCAATCTCACCGTACAATACTTGCTTAACTGCTCGGCCGGGCTGGTTTCGGTACTTTGAGGGAGGTTTTCCAACGCTTTCGCGAAGTTCTTTAATTAAATAACCTCTTTTCCCTGGGGGCGTAGCCCCGCTAACACCTTTCTAGACACCTACTTGGTTTATAGCATTGATCGTTAAGTGAGAAATTTCCCGAGGAGTAGCATATACTCACAGTAGGATCGGAATCCAAATATCATCGCGTGACAAAACTGAAGGAATCCTACCAGAATCATCACTCCAAATGTTATGCAGTGCTAGCAAGTTTCAGTTCTTTTGAAACTCCCGATGTGGATTTTTGCCCCATGCTCTTATGACCTTGAATTTGGCCAAAATATCATAAGTCACATGTCAAGTTCTACCCGTCATTCTCCAGGTTAATTTGAGCCCAGCCGCACATACCCTTGACTTTGGCCAAAATGGTAGAACGACTGCCCCAAACCAACACATCTATCTATGCTGCACATGAATACCCAATAGCTACCAATCACTATGCCTTGACTTTGGCCAACATACATAGCTTGAATACTTATTGACCATTCATGTTAAACGACGGAGGGCTACGAATGGTTTTGGCGAAACCGTGAACGTAGTGAACTTGATATAATCGAAGGAACGAGATTGTAATGTTTTGAAAATCGTTTCGGTGAAATTTCGGAAAATCGGCAAAATAAGGGGGTTTTCTGTAAAAAGTCAAAATACAAATATCTTTATTATAAAATTAAATATACATATTCTAGCTATGTAATTGCTATTAATTGGTGTTTATTGAGCCACTGGTGAAATTTCAAATTTTCTGAAAATTTTTCCGAAATTAATTATTTTAATATTATTTAAGCCGTCACTAATACATTTAATTAGGGAAAATTACAAATTGAAATGAGTTGAAACAAATTTTGTGCATCATAACACATTAAATAAAAATTTATCATATGGTTTTTGAAATGAAATGGTTTGCCAAAACGGTTTAGAAAAATATCGAAGAAAAAAAGACTTTTTCGGTGAAATTAGTGTTAATGGGAATTGGGGTAATACATTTATCTTTTTCCCTAACCCACACACCCACACCTCACCCTCTCTCCCTCTCTCCAATCACCTCTTTTTTCAAAAGAAAAGAAAAGGAAAGAATAGAAAATGAAAGAAACAAAAGTGGACTTTGACTAGATGTTACTTTCTCCACCTCACTCTCTCTCCTCCCTCACCCATTCCCTCTTCCCCTTGGCTGAAACCTGCAGCAGCAACAGCCTTCTCATTTCTTCTTCTCTTTTCTCTTCAAAATTCCATCAAAAAAATCATCCAAAATGCTTCAAAAATTCCACAAAATCAAAATCTAATCCCTACCCATTTTTACTTGACCATTCTAGTATGGATCTAGGGAACAAGATGGCAATTTGAGGGGTTAGATTTCAAGTTGGATCGATGAGTTGTGAGATATAAAAATCTTGACCTTTTTGTTGAATTGTTGATTAATGCTTGTGTTAGCTTAATTAAGTGTTAATTAGGTTTTATATGGTTCAAATTGCATGATTGGAAAATTCAAGAATATGGTTTGAAGCTAATTTGGGTTTAACCATCACTATTAGGATAATCAAGTGTAGATTATCATCTTGTTGAATTGTAAAACCCAACCTAATTGTTAGTTTGCAAATGGTTAGGTTGATATTGCTATAATTAAGCTATATTGCTAACTAGGTTTTAGAAATTTAATTAAAATATGGGATTAAAAATCTAATTAGGTTTTTCATGACTTCATTAACATTATTAAGTGTAGTTTAACACTTTAGTTCATGGAAATCCAACCTAAATTGTGGTTTGTGCATTTTGCTATAAATTTGTTAAAATTTAAGTATTTTGTAAACTAGAATTTTAGGGTTTTTGGAATTTAACGAGATTAAATTATGGGAGTTGTTTTTATGACTTATTTAAGATATTTAGTGAATATTGTGGCCGCTAGATTCGATTATACATGGAGTTTTGTAATAAAACGGTGATTTGTGCTTGCTAGATTTTCGGAAAAAATGACTTTTTAAGTGAAATTGGGGTTTTTGTGAATTTTAAGCTATTTTATATTATAATTAGTGCTTGTAATTGTACAAATGAGTGTGTTGGGAGTTTTCTCGATGGTTTGGCGTTTGTACGCCGACGTCGAGGGTTTTTTGGTCGATTTGTCAAAGCAACCATAGGTTTTGACCTATGCGGGATTCATGTGTTGTTTTGGTCATGAGTTGGATTTTTAATGCGATATGGTGCGTTATGATATGTAGGTACCCCATGTGGACTTCGAGACGACAAGCAAGCGCGTGGCGACGTCGGCACCGGCGAGCGAGGATCAGGTGAGTAGATTCATATCTAAGGGGAGAAGTCGGGTGGATGGCGTATAGCACCCCCGCAGTCGTGGTGATGTATACGAATACGTATACACACATTTATTGATTATATTTTGTTGAGTTTATGGATGGTTTAGTATCGCGAAACCCTAGAGTAGTGGTCGCACCATACATGCACACACCCACCCATACTTGCATATATTCTTCTTCCATTTGTGTTTACGGGAATATATATAGTTATGTGTTCACATGGGTATGGGACTATGTGTTCACATACGGATTTGAGGATGATACTTGGGATTGAGATGAGTCGATGAGATTTGTGTTGAGGTTGTGATATCGGTGATATGGCAGGATTCGTACTTGAGGTACGTCCTGGTGTTATAGCGGATCTTGGGGCGGCGATACGGATGAATAGTGTTATAAATAAAATGGTCGACATGTGATCGTGATATGAGGCATGATATGCTAGGATTTTGATATTAGGCCGTATCGGGCGATGTATACCCCTTGATGATGATATGTGATGACGATATCGGTTTTTACGAGATTGTCGATCAGTATTCAGATCATGAGTATATTAAGGATATTAGTATTGTACTAGACATAGGTCGGTACCCTAGACTATGATCTTGGATAAAGAGGATACCAGAGGAATAGTGTGAGGAATATGATATTGACCTGTACCCAGATTTGGTGATGCCGTACGACGGATTTACGTACGAGCTATATCTTGATGATTGATCCGCACTCTTGACTTGGGATGTCTGATTATAGATATGGTATCGGATATGATATTATTGAGGCGGGATCACCGACTAATATATATACAGGTATGTATATGTATCGACTCAGATGTTAGGCGGTTTCCTTACCTGTAGTCTAGCTAGTAGCTTAGCCCTTTAGTTTAGTTAGTCGTTAGATTAGATTCGGTTCTTACCTATTTCAAAGCTTACAAATCGTGCGTATTTTAAAAGACAAGTCAAGGGATTCTACGGATATTTCAAAAAAAACGTATCTTTTCTTAAAAACACCGTAGCCCCTATTTTCAAAACCCCACGATTCGTGTTATTTCAAAAGGCAACATTGTAGGACTTATATTAGGTTATTGCAGATTAGTTATCGTTGCGTCTAGTATTCAGCTCCCGCTCATTATTGTTGTTCGCTCCGCATCGCATGCTTATATTATGCTTCATATTCTACTGTTGATATCTTGTGGTTAGGACACCAGCACCATTACCGATGATGCGTATGTACCACGTACACTTACTTGCCGGCTCACACACATCTTCATCGGTAATTTCCATGTCACGCACACCTTAGAAAATATGATTGCTTGACATAGCCTGTTAGCCAATAGTTTAGACATGATATTAGTGTACTTGCCTTATATGTTAGTTTAGACATTGTAGTTATTACCTGCTACTTCATGCATACTGTTATTCATTGTTATGCCGCATTCATAGATTCTCATGCATATATTAACTTTTTACGTGCTATTGAGGTTTTGGATTCGGATTTCCATGAGATTTTCTGGATTTGGGGAAAACCGCAAAACATATACAAACTTCTTTCTCTTTTTAAATGAAAAGCGCGGTTTTTCCCATGATGTATGAGTCGTCCACCATGAGTTTGCTGATGGATTTCGAGACCCGATTCGAGGAGTTGGATGAACCGTTTCGGGTACATGGTGGACCCGGTGACGTACCCCGGGGCAAGAAGCTCGTGGTGATGACGATGAGCCTGGCAGGGGAAGACTACCTACCGGTGATTTTACCCGACGCGTCGGATATCCGGAGGATACTGTCGTAGTCTTGAGATGGATGGTAGGGGCCGGTCTGGACTGACGGCGCCCTAGATATTGAGATTGAGACATTGAGATTTCGAGATAGTGAGGTACTGAGATTCGATGATACAAGCCAGTCCGGATAGCCGGAGCCTGAGATTTTAAGATATTGAGATTTATGTTTTGTGTCGATGCTAGACACTGTTGATGCTGATTTCATTTATGATACCTCATTTTAAAAATACAAAGGAAATCTCACTAATTTATGAAAACAGTTTCTTCATTTACATGTATTCTGTTTTCATGCATTCATACCTCATTCATATGATATATTGCTACCTAAGGCACTGACACGGGCACATGAGATCACACTCGGGTTAGATATTATCCTAGCCATTGTTATAGGCTGCATGTTATTCATATTTGAGGATATATTATGATCATTAACCTAGCTTGCGTTATTTATGCGATTTCTGTGCGTAGATGTTTTTCTATTCACGAGTTGGCAACTTACCCCCGTTGTACCCCAGTTTCTTGCAGGTTTGCCGTACAGGTTTCATTACGGCTTGCGGGCATAGTTTCCTTCGAGTGATTTGCTAGTAGGTGGGTTTAGTTGTATCGTACCCGTATTATATATCTTTTATATTATTATTCTGTTGTATCTAGAAGTTCCATCAACCAAACATGTTTTTATTTTGAGATAGAGACCAGTGATGTTATTCTTTCGACCTTAGAGTCGCGCGTTATATTTCTGTGGTTTTCTTGTGGTTTTGAGTTTCCTTTTGAATTTTGATCCTCGCCCTTGGCGTTGTATATTCTTTTTGCTTGTGTGGTTGTGACCGTCGATTGACGAAGAGCTAGCTCCTGCTTGGGGATGCCTTTTTATTGATTTCGTATACTATTCATATTGTATCCCGTTTGGGGGCCAGTATTTACAAAGGAGACTCTGCCGAAATTTTCGGGAAATATTTGATGTTTTTTTTAAAAACCGCATAATTCGGCTTATGCTATTAAAACTACTTGTTTTAAATCGGTTTTCCTTCACTCTACTACTTTTCTTGGTTTGGATTTCTGGGTATTCGGCTCACTTAGATTACGTACGCCTCGAGACGTTCGTAGTTTAAGTGCCGGTCATGTTCCGTACTTTCGGGGCGTGACAGAGATAGCTTTTAAAAGGAGTGGCTTAAGCTCCACGTTTAAAAGTTATTTTTGAAAAGAAAATGAGTGGTTTTGAAAGTGTTCCTACGACTTTTACCTTGTTTATTTTTCTTGCATTAATTCCAATGCGTCCCATCATTTAATCCTACCAATGCAGAAAACAACCAAAATATGACGTATGCTTATGCCATCAGCATTCGCCACGGGGCCCCGTCATTACCCGTTATGTTACTTAACTAACGACAGAGCGGGGGCTAGACTAGCGCGGATGCAAAACATAAGCAACGCCTAAATAATATCATACTTAGATATATTGCAATGATAGCCATTTCAGATCACAGATGAACACATTGGATATACTAGGAATCCGCAATTCGTACGAGCCTGTAACGAAAAGCGGATTACACGGTCGCGATGAATAGCCAATACCCCACCCTAGACCCCTACGGGTGCGGCAAACTACCCGCCAAATATCCGAAGTGGAGCAACCTCCCTCAACGACGTGAGTAGGCCACTCGGCACTTCGAGATACCCGGTAGTTTGTGCACCCCACCTTGGGTCTATCCTAGGAGCAAAAACAGTAAAAAGAAATTATACAATGACGGCTACAACCCCGACCCGGTTGTGCGGCCAAAAATAATATTACATCAATTTACATATTACATGAATTGAAAGATAAAAGGAAAAACTCTCATCTCACAACCCCCGGCTATTCATCCGCGACAATCCAATGAATTCATATACACATACCATCAACATTACAGATCACAGATATGTATAACCCCCACTAATCGATGTATAGCGATTAGCAGACGTTCAATACATAAAACACATCACAGATATATATACCCGTCAGCTTAAGTCTTTAGAAGTTCGATCAAAATACGGATTTTCGAGCCCCAAAAACACATTTTGCTTTCTGTAAAATCTAGGCAGAAAAATCATATTCCAAAAATCCCAAAACACCCAAATAAACAAACTGTGAGAAAAATCACCCACGGCCGAGTCAACTCGGCCGCGAATCCGCGGCGGGAGCAAGCTCCCACCGCGGTTCCGCGGCGCGTTGATCGGTTCAGTAGACCATTTTTCCATAGTTTCTTCTAAAAACCCTGAGCCGAATTTTAAGATAAGATTTATCATTTTTTGGACAGAAAAAAAATTCGGCAGAAAGTATACTTTTCGGGTGTATTTCGCGACTTTTTCTCCGATCGAATTTCTATTTACTTTGCTAACATGTTAGATAGTATTTAACTAGGCTCTGATACCACTGTAAGTCCACGTTACCTCTCCCGGTACTTACGGGCTTGCGGAAATGATGAAAAACGATTTTTCAAGAGGTGGTAACATGGACACAAAATACGAATCTTTGTTAAACAACAACCTAACAACCTAACTAGAGTTTTACCTACTCGGTTAGGGGGCTATACCTTTCTTGAACTCCTTCGTCTTCAACACTTTCCGGTGTACGGATCGGCCTCACCACGTCGTCTCCTTGCGCCGAAGATGGATCCACCTGAAAGCTTCTACCTTTGGCTTCTTCTTCGAACTTGAAGAAAATAGAACACTTGGTATACTAAAACTTGTGAACTAGGATGAGAAGAGAAGTGATATGGGTTTTCTTTTATCTCTAAGGAAATGTTTCACAACTCATGAGAGGGTGTTGCCTTGAACTAGAGAGAGCAAGTGGAAGAGAAAGAGGGAGAGCTCAAAACAAGAGAGAGAAATGAAATAAGAGAATGAGTAACTCTTTTGCCATCCAAGCTCCCATAATCCAAAACCATCATAACAAAATAGTAATCAAGTATTATATGATGGTTCAAGTCAAAATGGCTATATCATTTCATGCACTCATTTTGCAAAAACAAGCAAGCAAGAAAAATTCTTTGCCATGAAATGATAGCCATTGTCATGATGATGGTCAACTAGTCCAACCTAGTCAACCGGTCAACAAAGTCAACAAGTCAACAAAGTCAACCCCTCAACAACCATGTCACTATAATACTTAATTAATATTATTGTTAATTATATTTCTTATTCTTATTAAGGTTTAGCCAAAAGTCAATAGTCAACAGTCAACAGTCAACAACCCCAATGAGAATCCTCTGCCTCTGTCTCTCTGTCAACTGTGCTTATACACCCGCATCCGCGTTCCAAGGAACACGAATACAAACGAGATAAAATCAATCCCAAAATGTACACTAGGATCTGGCTTAAACCAAAGCCCGCTAGTGTTAACTGTCCGGACACCAAATGTGCACAAGTGTACGGATGTGACCGAACCCTGTCGCAAAACCATGCGACCTGTCGCAAAACCATGCGACCTCTACTCTTTTGCCTAAAGGCGAATAGCTTTCTATGTGGGACTCTAAAGACTCGACACTACGCTGGCAGTGGGTTTAACTACTGACCGCAAGCGGCACTAGCTGTGCGTAACGGTCCCCAGGTAGATGCCGACAAGAAGACTGACGAGGTGAAACCCATCCGGACTCCTACTGAGCCTGAATGTGACAATCTCTATACAGTCCGGTCTGTTCGTTTGATACATCGCATGTCGGGCCTAGTGTTGGATATATGTATGCCCTAGAGGCCATTATGTGATAGTGGATGTATCTATACATGTATATATATTCAGTTTGCAGTCTTGCTCGACATGATAGTATGCTATCTGTTTCTTCTTTATCTGACATGTTGATTTGATCATGCTTTTATTCATTCATACATGCTGATAAAGCCCTGAGGATATCGGCTTGACTACTCTGATTATGATAGAGATCATACTAGTGGGACATTTGTAGTCTATAAGCATATCCTGAAATGTCCCTAGTCGGAGGTGTATCGAGACGGGGCATCGATATACCAGAGTAGACTAGCGTATATGATACTAGACCCATGTGATGGGCGATAGATGTTCCCACATTCATCGATGTTTGACATCAAGATCATATACGGGTGCTCAGTGCTGACTGGGTACACTGGACGGACTCACCGAGAACTCCTATATGGAATTATATCTATCGTCGGATAGCAGTTCTCAGGTGACACTGGTACAGGTTAGTCTGTAGACCCGAGATCGTCATGGAGTCTTGTGTGTTCTCCCACTGTACTTTGATTGCCACCCTACCACGGCTCTACTGAGTCGTGCAAACAGGTGGCCGTTGGGTACAGTCTCGAGACACACGAAGGCAATGAGTGATAGGAGGGGTTTCGTCTCTCCCGATATTGGGAGTTGATGCTGTACTGTGCCCGACTGGTTATATCAGTAAGTCCCTGGCCAGGGCTGCCGAGATTTGCTGATAAGTGTTATCAGTAGTTTCTCGATCTGTTATAGACCATTCACCGGCACGACTTATTGAGTTATTAGGGTCGACGTGACCATCCCTAGGCTCAATATGCAGCATATCTGACGAAGAGACCGGACTGTACGGTAGTGTTGCCGGATGGCTCGACGGGAGTTGTAGCAGGTTCGCTTGTTGTCTTCTGATCGCTCAATACCCGGGTGGCCGTTACGTTTAGCTGACCGCTTGCGGCTTGAGGGTACCTGATATGATCATCACCCTCTGCCGGCGTATTAACGAGTCTTAGAGTCCCACAAAGGAGTTACCCAGTCCAGGCGAAACGTTGTGGTGCGCGTATGCGATATGCGCATGCACCCGATTGAAATGTGAGTATATGATACCGAACATTGATCGGGCGGCCTGCTTTTGGTGGGGTCATATGTGATATGGCCGGATTGATGAATCAAGTGTTGATTTATCATTTAACCATTAGTTTTCTCACTTGAAACCTTTCTAGTATGTGATGGATGTATGTAAGCATGCATGTGTTTCTTTCTTTCATTCTAGTTTCATGCACATGTGGATGTGCATACATGCATACATACATACACCCATCCATCATGGTTGTTAGCATATGGAAATGGTGGCAATATAAGACTCACACCATGGATTAAATAATGGATTATTATTTAATTTTGGTTTTAAAATAAAATGAAAAGGAAAGGATAATCATTCTAGCTTCTACATTCTTCTTCTAACCTAACCAAGCTCAACTACCACTAACCTAGGGTTATCCTTCTCTTTATCATTTAAAACCCAAGTTAAATTAACTCTCCATCATTTAATCATGGTTGAATGCAAGAAGGAAATAAATATATATAGTGATATATTTCATTTTCTTTTTTAACCAAGGGTTATTTTTCACCTCTTGTTAAAAATAGCCACAATCTTCATCCTCCCTCATCTTTTTCCTCTCTAGTTTTTTCTAGTGAGTTAAACACAAATAAAGAAAGGTTTTTGAAGTGAGATCCTTAGCCACAACATCATTCTACTCAAGTCTAGCCAACTTGATTAGAGTGTTCTCTTTGCTTTTCCAAAGTTGCAAGCTTGGACGGGAAACTTCGGGTGGATCGTCGTGGACGAAAGAGGACTACAAGTGGACCTTCTTCCAACACCCTAGAGACTAAGGAGTCAAGCAAAAGGGGAGCTACAAAGGTTGTAGCCTTCAAACCCTAATTTTTTATTAGCTTAAAGTTTCGAAACCCTAATTTTCTAGGATCGATTCCTTTGCGTGTTTGTTTGGCACCTTAAAAATACATACTTTGAGACATGTGATGCTTCAAAACTCTTCATAGGGTGCTAGACAAACCTGTCATTGGTATCAGAGCCGACCTAGAACATTAGGCGACCTTTTTACGATGTTAAAACTCCGATCGAACCGAAATACGGCTTTTTAGGGTGCTCTCTGGAAATTTTCTAAAATTTGACATTTTTCGGAATTAAAAATATCTAAAAAATTCAGCAGGTAAAAATAAGAATTACGATGCAAAAATTATCCAATGAACAGTACTTTATGCCGCGGAAACGCGGCCTAAGCTTGCTTGGGCCGCGGGTCCGCGGCCGTACACATTAATTAGTGGATAATTTTTTTTTATTGATTCTGGAATCTACTTGAATAATTTTTGGGGTATTTTTAATCTGTATTTAGTTTTGAAAAATTCTGGAGATGGTTTTGGACTCGTCAATTCGATCGGAATTTTCATTTCGTAGCTTTTCCGGGTAAATTAGAAAGTATTGAAGTGTTTGAACGAGTATCATTTGCTCACTATTCACGGGGTTTAAATACTTTGGAGATACGTGCAAGTCTTTTTGCGATGGTCCCTCTAGAAGACAACAAACCTTAACTCGATTATGTGACCGTCTCGAACTGTCCTTTGAACCTAGGGTTTGGGGCAGTACGGCGTGCCACATGTGAGGCGTTGGCTTGACCCTTCTACGGCTGGACCGCTACTACTGTGTCACACTCCGGATTTTTGAACCCTGCTCAAGTGTTGAGCTTTAGTGAATCTTGGGTACTTGATCGTTCGTTCGAAAACTTTAATACTGTCTGTTTGTCTGGAATGTGATACAATATATGGAATTCATATAGTTTAGGCATGAAAAACGAAATATGTGATATTTCGCATTTATGATGTCTAAAGAGAATGTGGATTCCAAATATTGTAGTTTTACACTTTCTTTTCTGTTATCGTAAGTGTAGTATGTTCGATATCGCCGGTTTCATTGCTATACGTCAACGACAATTGGGGTATGCATACTTACTTACGTTGATGATATGAGATATTATGTGTTGCTGAGATATGATGTGCAGGATTGTCGCGATTGAATAGCCGGGGGTTTTTATGTGAGATGAGAGTTTTATATTTTCATTCATGTAAATTCAAATGTAATGTAATATTCTTTTATTTGGGGCACTTCCAGGTTGAGGTTGTGTCACCAGTGTTGTATATTATTTACTTTTCCGCATTAGGTTGGACCCAAGAAGGGGAGCACAGGTGACCGGGTTCTGGGGTTCAGTGGGAGGCCATCTCGAGGAGTCGAGACCGGGTCTCCTAAACTCCAGAATTGGTAGGGTCACTTGCCGCTCTCGTAGGGGTCCAGGGTGTGGGCTTGGCTATTCATCGCGACTGTGGAATCCGTATTTTCTATTCTGGCTAAATACTAAATACGGACGTCCTAGGATATCCCACGTTATATCTATGTTTCTGCGGCCTGTGTTCTGTGATATCTGAGACGAATGACATATTATATATATGATATATAGTAGACGTTGCTTATGTTTTACACCCGCGCTAGTCCCGTCCCGGTATGCCGTTAGTTAAGTAACCTAACGGTGCATAACGGAACATTGTGGCGAATGCGGATGGCATAAGCGTACGTGTTATTTTCGTTTCTTTTCTGTGATTGGCTTAAGGACTTAAATGATGGGATTACATTAATGTGATTAATGTAAAGAAAATAAACCTAAAAAGATGTTGTATAATCGGATTTGAAAACTACTCGGCTATTTATGAAAAAGCTACATTTCAAAACTGCGGAGCTTAAGCCACTCCTTTTGAAAACTGTTTGATTCTACAACGATATCAAGTTCAAAGCGTTAAAGATTTTCTTAAAAATCATTCGCAACCCTCCGTCATTTTAGGAAGTAGAGTACTTAGTATTCGTGCTATGTTTGTTGACTTTAGTTAAGGCGTAGTGTACGGTAGCTAAGTGATGTCTTCCTACACTGCATATGATGCAGATTAATTAGGACATTCATGCGACTTTGTTGACCATAGTTAAGGGTCATATAGGTGGGTCTAATTGATCAAGAAATGAAGGGTAGAACTTGACTGGTACTTATGATTTGTTGACCATAGTTAAGGTCATAAGTACTAGGGGAAAAAATTACATCGGGAATTTCAAGTGTTGAAATTTGCAATGAGATTGCATACCTTCCGTGTGATGGTTGGATCCCGATCCCACTGTGGGCAATAGTTGCTCCTAGGAGAGTTTTACAGTTTACAATTAGCTAACTCATTAGGTGTCTAGAAAGGTGTTAATGGGGCTCCACCTCTGGGAAAACGAGGTTTACTCTAATTAGGTCCGTGCGAAAGCACGGGGAACCTCCCTCAAAGTACCGACACTGGCCTGGCTGAACGGTTAGCGAAGTTGTAGACTGTAATTAATCCTGGCTAGTTTTTCTTTTTAAGGTTTGAAAGAAAAACTCGATAAAAGCAGTTGGAAACATCGATTAGACAAGATAATAAACCAATCTAATCTATGCAAGAGCTTTCGCTGAGTGTATTCTTTTCTCTCTTAATGGCAGATACCAATGACTGGACTTAAGCTTCTATTAGATAAAAACAAACTGAATGGGACCAACTATAAAGACTGGCTGAGGAATCTGAAAATCGCCTTGACTTATGATAAAGTATCATATGTCCTCACGGCTTTAGCCCCGCCCGTCCCAGGTCCAAAATCCTCAATTGCGGACATTGAAGTCCGCAAGACATGGGACGCTGACTGTGCCACGGAAAAATTCCTCGCGCTTGCATCGATGGACAACACACATCAAAAGCAGCATGAGGACATGGACATTCACGGTATATTGCTCCATACAAAGGAGTTGTATGGGGAGCAATCCCGCGTATTACGATATGAAGCATCAAAGAAACTGTTTCAGATGCGAATGGCCCCTGGCACACCAGTAGGAGACTATGTTTTGAAGATGATAGCTCTTATAGAAGAGCTTGAGGACCTTGGATGGACAATGGACAATGGACAATGAACAATATATAGATATTAT
Organism: Agapanthus africanus; assembly: GCA_030015575.1. Classification (NCBI taxonomy): domain Eukaryota; kingdom Viridiplantae; phylum Streptophyta; class Magnoliopsida; order Asparagales; family Amaryllidaceae; genus Agapanthus; species Agapanthus africanus. Next base: position 246,441,379 of record CM057350.1, read on the forward strand.
TCTACAGTCCCTCCCCTCCACCTTTGCTCAGTTCATAGTGAACTTTAACATGCATGGCATAGAAAAGGAACTCCCTGAACTCCTTAATATGTTAAGGAGTGCAGAGAGCACTATGAAGTCAGCAAAAACTCCCGTTATGACTATTGGACAGTCTTCTTCTTCTCGCCCGAAAGCTAAGGCCAAGGGAAAGAAAAAGAAGAAACCCACTAATCCTAAGGGCGGAGTTAAAAATGTGAAGGGAAAGGGAAAGTCCAAAGCTGGAGACCCGGGGAAAGGCGAGTGTTTTCATTGCCACAAGACAGGACATTGGAAGCGCAATTGCACGGAGTACCTAAGTCTCAAGAAGAAGCACGGTGATGCTTCTGCTTCCGGCGCGTTTGTGACTGAAAACTGTTTTTCTATAAACTCTGCTTCCTGGGTATTGGATACCGGTTCAGGTTCTCATATTTGCAATTCTATGCAGGGGCTGAGAAATAGCAAGGTTTTGAAGACAGGTGACCATACTCTCCGCGTTGGAAATGGTTCCATTGTACATACAGTCGCAGTGGGAGAGTATCACTTGGGGTTGCCATCTGGATGTATTTTGATTTTGAATCCATGTTATTTTGTACGAAGTATGCTATGTAATATAATATCCGTTTCTTTGTTGGACAATGAAGGATATAATTTTGTATTGCAAAACAATATTATGAACATTCACCTGAATCAAATGTTGGTTGGGTATGGTACGCTTAATAACGGAATATATGTCCTAAATCAACACACAGTTTTCAGTATACAACACACTAATAAAAGAAAACTTTCAGAATTAAATGAAGCTTTTCTTTGGCATTGTAGACTTGGTCATATTAACGAAACAAGACTGAATAGGTTACACAAAGATGGATATTTAAACTCTTTTGAATATAAATCTTATGCGACTTGCCAGTCTTGTATCAAGGGTAAAATGACTAAAACTCCGTTTACCGGACAAGGAGAAAGAGCTACTCAGCTCCTTGGCCTCATACATAGTGATGTATGTGGGCCAATGTCTACACAGGCTAGAGGCGGTTTTTCATACTTCATTATATTCACCGACGATTTCTCAAGATTCGGTCATGTATTTTTATTAAAGCACAAGTCCGACGCTTTCGAGAAATTCATTGAATATAAACAAGAAGTAGAAAAACAAACCGGCTTGAGTATTAAGATGCTTCGATCAGATCGAGGTGGAGAGTATCTCAGTACAGAATTTGCAAACTTCCTTAAAGAGAATGGGATTCTCTCTCAGCTCACACCTCTTTACACACCACAGCACAACGGTGTGTCAGAACGATGGAATAGGACCCTATTAGATATGGTCCGGTCCATGATGAGTGACGCTGAGTTACCAGTCTCGTTTTGGGGGCATGCATTGGAGACTGCAGCGTTTCTGCTAAACAGGGTTCCAACCAAAGCCGTGTCTACCACGCCATATGAGATATGGAATGGGAAGAGACCATCTCTTAAGAGAATTAAGATTTGGGGTTGCCCGGCCTATGTTAAAAAGCAGAATCCGGACAAACTCGAGACACGGTCAGTTATGTGTAGCTTTGTGGGATATCCAAAGAATTCTTATGGATATTTGTTCTACCACAAAGAGGAACAAAAAGTGTTTGTTTCTCAGTATGCCACATTCTTGGAAAAAGAGTTTTTCACAGATAAAGATGATGGCAAGGTAGTAGATCTAGAAGAGGTTCTGGAGACACAAACTACAAATGACGATTTGGTTGAACCGGCTGTTGCAACAGAAACTGAAGAACCTCGGCCACTCCGTAGGTCTGGTAGGACTTCTCGCCCACCGGAGAGGTACTACGGTTTCCTCATTGATGGTGACGGAGAAGATTGCATCATGGATGATGATGATCCTACCAGTTTTCAGCAAGCTATCACGAGTGGTGACTCTGTGAAGTGGCTGGATGCCATGAGATCCGAAATGGAGTCTATGTACACCAACAAAGTATGGACTTTGGACGTTGTACCCCCTGGGGTAAAACCTGTAGGGTGCAAATGGATCTTTAAAAGAAAGATTGGTGTGGATGGGCAGGTAGAGACCTATAAGGCAAGACTTATGGCGAAAGGTTTTCGTCAAAGACCAGGTTTGGACTATGACGAAACTTTTTCGCCCGTAGCCATGCTTAAATCCATTCGGATCCTACTTGCTATTGCTGCTCACTACGACTATGAAATCTGGCAGATGGACGTTAAAACCGCATTTCTAAATGGAAATTTAGAAGAATGCGTTTATATGGATCAGCCAGAGGGCTTCATTGACAGTGGGAGCAGCGGGAAAGCATGTAAATTGCTTAAATCCATATATGGGTTAAAGCAGGAATCACGGAGTTGGAACATCTGTTTCGATGATGTCATCAAAGAGTTTGATTTCATCAAAAATCCAGATGAACCTTGTGTTTATAAGAAGGCTGTAGGAAGAGCTATCACATTCCTCGTATTGTACGTGGATGACATTCTTCTGATAGGAAATGATATTCCTATGCTACAGTCGGTCAAATCATTCTTATCACTAAGGTTCTCCATGAAGGACCTGGGTGATGCCACATACATCCTGGGCATAAGAATCTATAGGGATAGATCCAAAAAGTTATTGGGATTGTCCCAAACCAGGTACATCAACACCATCCTAAAAAGGTTTAGTATGGAAGACTCCAAGCGGGGTGCCTTACCCGCTTGCCATGGAGTCACTCTCTCCAAGGATTCTTGTCCAAAGACCGATGAAGAGAGAGTTCGCATGAGCATTATACCTTATGCTTCGGCAGTAGGATCTATAATGTATGCGATGTTATGTACACGCCCAGATGTAGCTTATGCACTTAGTGTTGTAAGCAGGTATCAATCCAACCCAGGGGAGAACCACTGGACTGCTGTGAAGAACATTCTTAAGTACTTACGAAGGACTAAAGAATTGTTCTTGGTGTATGGTAATACAGATCTCCAAATGGAGGCCTTTACCGATTCGAGCTTCCAGAGCGATAAGGATGACAGCAAATCTATCTCAGGGTTTGTATTTACCCTCAATGGAGGGGTGGTAAGTTGGAAGAGTTCCAAACAAGATACCGTTGCAGACTCTACGATGGAAGTTGAGTACATTGCTGCAAATGATGCCGCCAAGGAAGCCGTCTGGATGAAGAAGTTCGTCTCGGAGCTAGGAGTAGTTCCAACCATTATTGATCCAATACCTTTGTCTTGTGACAATAATGGGGCGATGGCGTTAGCCAAGGAGCCCAGATCCCATCAGCGGTCCAGACATATCCTGAGGCGCTTTCATTTGATCCGGGAGATTGTAGATCGCCGCGAGATCGAGATTAAGAGAGTAGACACAAAGAATAACGCCGCGGATCCACTCACCAAGGCCCTCCCACAGCCACAGCATGAGCGACTTTTTGAGATGTTGGGTATGAGATACGCCAATAACTGGCCTTAGTGCAAGTGGGAGATTGTTGGATATATGTATGCCGTAGAGGCCATTATGTGATAGTGGATGTATCTATATATGTATATATATTCAGTTTGCATTCTTGCTCGACATGATAGTATGCTATCTGGTTCTTCTTTATCTGACATGTTGATTTGATCATGCTTTTATTCATTCATACATGCTGATAAAGCCCTGAGGATATCGGCTTGACTACTCTGATTATGATAGAGATCATACTAGTGGGACATTTGTAGTCTATAAGCATATCCTGAAATGTCCCTAGTCGGAGGTGTATCGAGACGGGGCATCGATATACCAGAGTAGACAAGCGTATATGATACTAGACCCATGTGATGGGCGATGGATGTTCCCACATTCATCGATGTTTGACATCAAGATCATATACGGGTGCTCAGTGCTGACTGGGTACACTGGACGGACTCACCGAGAACTCCTATATGGAATTATATCTATCGTCGGATAGCAGTTCTCAGGTGACACTGGTACAGGTTAGTCTGTAGACCCGAGATCGTCATGGAGTCTTGTGTGTTCTCCCACTGTACTTTGATTGCCACCCTACCATGGCTCTACTGAGTCGTGCAAACAGGTGGCCGTTGGGTACAGTCTCGAGACACACGAAGGCAATGAGCGATAGGAGGGATTTCGTCTCTCCCGATATTGGGAGTTGATGCTGTACTGTGCCCGACTGGTTATATCAGTAAGTCCCTGGCCAGGGCTGCTGAGATTTGCAGATAAGTGTTATCAGTAGTTTCTCGATCTGTTATAGACCATTCACCGGCACGACTTATTGAGTTATTAGGGTCGACGTGACCATCCTTAGGCTCAATATGCAGCATATCTGACGAAGAGACCGGACTGTACGGTAGTGTTACCGGATGGCTCGATGGGAGTTGTAGCAGGTTCGCTTGTTGTCTTCTGATCGCTCAATACCCGGGTGGCCGTTACGTTTAGCTGACCACTTGCGGCTTGAGGGTACCTGATATGATCATCACCCTCTGCCGTCGTATTGACGAGTCTTAGAGTCCCATAAAGGAGTTACCCAGTCCAGGCGAAACGTTGTGGTGCGCGTATGCGATATGCGCATGCACCCAATTGAAATGTGCTTATATGATACCGAACATTGATCGGGCGGCCTGCTTTTGGTGGGGTCATATGTGATATGGCCGGATTGATGAATCAAGTGTTGATTTATCATTTAACCATTAGTTTTCTCACTTGAAACCTTTCTAGTATGTGATGGATGTATGTAAGCATGCATGTGTTTCTTTTTTTCATTCTAGTTTCATGCACATGTGGATGTGCATACATGCATACATACATACACCCATCCATCATGGTTGTTAGCATATGGAAATGGTGGCAATATAAGACTCACACCATGGATTAAATAATGGATTATTATTTAATTTTGGTTTTAAAATAAAATGAAAAAGAAAGGATAATCATTCTAGCTTCTACATTCTTCTTCTAACCTAACCAAGCTCAACTACCACTAACCTAGGGTTATCCTTCCCTTTATCATTTAAAACCCAAGTTAAATTAACTCTCCATCATTTAATCATGGTTGAATGCAAGAAGGAAATAAATATATATAGTGATATATTTCATTTTCTTTTTTAACCAAGGGTTATTTTTCACCTCTTGTTAAAAATAACCCCCATCTTCATCCTCCTTCATCTTTTTCCTCTCTAGTTTTTTCTAGTGAGTTAAACACAAATAAAGAAAGGTTTTTGAAGTGAGATCCTTAGCCACAACATCATTCTACTCAAGTCTAGCCAACTTGATTAGAGTGCTCTCTTTGCTTTTCCAAAGTAGCAAGCTTGGATGGGAAACTTCGGGTGGATCGTCGTGGACGAAAGAAGACTACAAGTGGACCTTCTTCCAACACCCTAGAGGCTAAGGAGTCAAGCAAAAGGGGAGCTACAAAGGTTGTATCCTTCAAACCCTAATTTTTTATTAGCTTAAAGTTTCGAAACCCTAATTTTCTAGGATCGATTCCTTTGCGTGTTTGTTTGGCACCTTAAAAATACATACTTTGAGACATGTGATGCTTCAAAACTCTTCATAGGGTGCTAGACAAACCTTACACCTAGGGGGCGGTAAACGTCAGTCCCCTAATAGCGGTACAAGTCGTGTCGGAGTGTAGCCCAGAACACCCAGAGATAGCACTGGAAACCTACCAGTATATCTCACTTGCCCTCGCCAGGGACTACTCGTGTAATGGCTCTCCTAGACACAGCGCAATGTCAACCCCCAATACCGGGAGAGTCGAATCATGTCTAACCGTCACTGCCTCCAAGTGCTTCGGGACTGCACCCAACTACTACCTGTTTGCACGACTCCTTTAAGCCGTGGTAGGGTAGTAATCTAAGTACAGTGGGAACACACTCGAGGCGAAGTGACAGTATCAAGTCAGCGGACTAAGCTGTACTCATGTCACCTGGGAACTGATAACTAATGATAGGTATAGTACCAACCAACAGTTCCCGACGAGTCCTGTCCAGTGTACTCGTAACCCAACGAGCACCCGTATACTATCTCAAGTACGACATACTGACGGCTGTGGGACAGACCGTCTCCCACACTAGGATGAGAAGCGCATACGCTAGTCTACTCTGGAGTATCGATTCCCTATCTCGATAGTCCTGCGACTAGGGACCTGCATAAGGATGTGCTTATAAATTATCCAGCCCACACTAGTGTGACTGCCATCACAACGCTGGTAATCAAGCAAAGATCCTAAGGGCTCCACTAATGTGTATAGGTGATATACTAAAATAAACACATGTACACATTAAAGTAGAAACAAACCAAGTAGCATACTACTATATTGAGCAAGGTTGTCTATACAAGGTGAATATCGCAAGCTTCCATTAAGTAATATACAAACTAGTATGATACAGTAATGTCCTCTAGGGCATATACACTAACAACATCAACCCCCAATACCGGGAGAGACGAATCCCCAACGTTCCGATCACCGCCTCCATGTGGCTCGGGGCTGTACCCAACTAAAACCTGTTTGCACGACTCCTTTGAGCCGTGGTAGGGTAGTAATCAAAGCACAATAGGAACTCACACGAGACAAATGACGATCTAAGGTCGACAGACTAACCTGTACACATGTCACCTGGGAACTGCTATCTGACAATAGGTATAATACCAACTAGCCGGTTTCCGGAGAGTCCGTCCAGTGTACTCATAACCCAATGAGCACCTGTATACTATCTTAGGTGAACAAATTAACACCAATGCTTGTGAGACCTGGCCACCGCCCTTCGTCGGGGTCTCGATCAGTATACACTAGTCTACACTGGAGTATCGATGCCCGATCTCGATACTCCTACGACTAGGGACATTTAAGGATGTGCTTATAGACCCCAGCTCCAACATATGTGATCGCCATCGTAATGCTGGCAGTCAAGAAAGAATCTTATGGACTTTATCAATATGATGATAAAGACAAACCAGATAGCATACTATCATCTTAAGTAAGACTGTTTTATCGGTATAGGTCCTCACTCGATCACCATAATCACAAGTCCGCGACTATAATAATTTCCTTGAGGGAACTATAGCCAACATATCGTACAGTAAAATCCATCGTACAGCATCCTCAAATCGAGAGTATGGGTCAACGTCATATATATATCATATTTTGTACGGTATCATCCATCGTACGATATCGAAATCAAGGATACAGATCTAAGGTCATGTACATTCTATTATTACATCAAGTCACATGTTATCGCATGTTATGTGTATATCGTCCAATGATCCTTTAATATATCATGTCATGATACGATGCTTCAGCCTCAAATCATATATCCAAACCTCGTGACATCATGTCCGATCATATCTACTCATATCCATTTAACATATAATATCCTCATCTTACACGTATATATATATATATTCAACATGTCCATATATATATACATATATACATATACAGACATATCATACAAAGTGTGTGAGTGTGTGCGCGACAATATAAAACCAAAGGCTCACGACTAAGAAAAGAAAACCAAGGGTAAACCATCCTACGAGTACACATATTCTAACCTAAAGTCTCCTAGAACCCTACTTGCAAAGTATCCATATTTCACATAGAAATATATATATATATATATATATAGTATCCTAGCCTACGGTTGCGGGGGTGCTAAACGCCATCTGTTAGTTATATGTATGCCCTAGAGGCCATTGTTGTACATGATTGTATATTACAATGGATGCTTGGACATATATAAGGAGGACATTCTTGCTCAACATGATAGTATGCTATCTGGTTACTCTTTATCTTAACATGTTGACTAGTATTGTGATACTGTCTTGCTCTCACATGTTTGTAAAGCCCTTAGGATGTGTACTTAACTATCAGGATTATGATGCAGATCATACTAGTGGGGCCAGGGTAATCCACAAGTTCATCCTTTAATTGTTCCTAGTCGAGAGTGTATAAAGACGGTGCATCGATATTCCAGAGTAGACTGGCGTATACGCTTCTTTACCTATTTGATGGACGATGGATGATCCCATATCCATTGGTGTTTGACATCAAAGATGATATACGAGTGCTCAGTGGAGACTGGGTACACTGAACAAGACTCGCTAAGAACTCCTGGATGGTATTATACCTAACGTCAAATAGCAGTTCTCTGGTGATACTGGTACAGGTTAGTCTGTAGACCCGAGATCGTCATAGAGTCTTGTGTGATTCCTACTGTGCTTTGATTTCCACCATACCACTTTCAAGAGAGCGTGCAAAATGGTGGTTTTTAGGTACAGTCCCGAGTCACATGGAGGCAATGAGCGATAAGAGGGGTTTCGTCTCTCCCGGTATTGGGTGTTGATGTTGCGCTGTACTCGATTGGCCATAACAGGAAGTCCCTGGCCAGGGCTGATATGGAGATTTACTGGTAAGTGTTAACAGTAGTTTCTCGACCCGTTATGAGCCTCACATCGGCATGACTTATCAAGTTACTGGGGTCTGACGTTTAACATCCCTAGACTCGATATGTGACATATCAGACGAAGAGACCGGACTGTACGGTAGTGTTGCTGTTGGATCCACAGGAGTATGGACAAGCTTGCTTGTTGATCTTCTGATAGCTCAATACCCGGGTAGCCATTACGTCCATCTAGTACAGCTGATGGCTTGTGGGTGACTGATATGATCATCACATATTTCCGGCGTATTGACGAGTCATTAGAGTCCTACACAGAGGTTTCCTAGTTCATGCGAAACGAAGTAGGGCACATATGTGATATGTGCGGGACCGAGATTAATACGTGTATATGATACCGTATTCCAATCTCGTGATACAGGTTATATGTAATATAACCGGATTGTTGAATCAAGTGTTGATTCAATGATGTGTTATATGTATATATGATATGCATATAAATGATATTAGTCGGTTGTATGCGATACAGCCGGATTATTAAATCAAGTGGTGATTTAATAATTTAATGTATAATTATATATTTGATATATTAATATACATTAACTATTATTAGCTCACTTAAGAAAATGTTTTATCAAAATACATACAAATATATATATGATATATATTAATGTATTTATTTATGTATCATGCAAGATTATACATTAGACATGGGTGTATGAGACTCATACCATACTTAAGATAATGAGGGGATTTAATTATTAAGGTGTCACGACCCAAAATATTAGCTCGTGACCGACACTTAAATCACGCCACGTCTAAAGGCGTAACGTAATTCAAGTAAGCCGAACCCAGAAATCTAAACCTTTTTAAGAAAAAAAAAGATGTGAAGTTTTGAAAATAAGGTACGATGAAATTAAAGTTTTCTTAATGCGTAGAAAAGGAACATGAAAATGCAAGTGAAATTTTCTAGTTTAAAAACATGTTTCGTCTTTTAAAAATTTGGGCAGCACCTCTTTTGTATATTTTGATCCAAAACTATAAATACATAACAAGAATAATGGCATCCCCAAGCGGGAGCTGGCTCTTCGCCAACCGGCGGATCATAACCACGCAAAGCATAAATATAAGTATACGCGCCCAACGGCGAAGATCACCACAAAAGAAGAAGAATAAAGCGAGATATCAACCCAAAACGCGAACATAAAACCCATCGATCAAGTCTCACAACTACAAGTCTCACTAAGTCTCATTACTTATACAATTGCTAGTTTGATTGATGGAGTTGACTAGATAAAATATGAAATACAAATACAAGAGTGGGTACGATACAATGTCCCCTACCAAGAAAAACACTCAAATGAAGCTATGAGCCAGCGATGCCGCTACGGATCCACACGGTCAACCTGTAAGAACTGTGGCACAATGGGGGTGAGTTGCTAACTCGTGAATAGAAAAACATCTACAGATAGAAATCGAATAAACAAAGATTCCTAGGTCAACTATATCATAAAGGTAATACTATGATATCTAGGGTGATCGGGTCTGTATATGTGCCAACACTAATATCAATGTCAATCAGTATGTGGATATCATCCAACAATGTAATCAATATATATATACATGTGGATCTCATCCAACCATATAATCAATGTATGTATGCATGTCGATCTCGTCCAACCATATAATCAATATATGTATGCATGTGGATCTCGTCCAACCATATAATCAATGTATGTATGCATTAAAGTATAAGGATATAAATCAACGGGTGTCCCTCGCGACACATCAAAACCATGGAACCTGGGTGTCCAACATCGACACTCGAAAACATCATGAAACCCGTGTCCAGCATCGACACGTAAATCCACATATCTCGGGCTCCGTCAGTCCGGATCGGCCCTCGGGCTCTGTCAGTCTGGATCGGCCCATATCATCTCTTGACTCTGGTCGGTATCCTCTGGATATCCGTCGAGCCCAACCAATCACCGGTAGGTAGTGGTCCCTCTGCTAGGCTCACTGTCTACTTCACAGCAAATCCGTTCTCGCCCCGGGGTACCATACCGGGTCCACCATGTATTGGAGATAGTACCCTCAGAGTCAATTATTGGATCACAGGCACGTGATTGCAATGATTGAGGGAGGACCTATACCGGTAGGACAGTCTTACTCAAGATGATAGTATGCTATCTGGTTTATCTTTATCATCGTGTACTGCTTTAGGTGACCTTACGAGTCGCTATTACACGTTGATAGAGCCCCTAGGATTCTTTCTTGACTGCCAGCAGTATGAGGGCGATCATATATGTGGGAGCTGGGGTCTATAAGCACATCCTTAAAAGGTCCCTAGTCGTGGGAGTTTCGAGACAGGGCATCGATACTCCAGAGTAGACTAGTGTATACAGTCGAGACCCCGACGAGGGGTGGTGGCCGGTCTCACAAGCCACTGGTGTCAGTTGGTTCACCTAAGATGTATACAGGTGCTGTTAGTTATGTGTATGCCCTAGAAGCCATTACTGTACATTGGATGTATATTGTAGTGGATGCTGGGACATATATAGGGAGGACTTTCTTGCTCGACATGATAGTATGCTATCTGGTTGCTCTTTACCTTAACGTGTACACTGATTGTCTCTCTGTTACATGTTGGTAAAGCCCTTAGGATGTGTACTTGACTACCTGGACTATGATGCGGATCATACTAGTGGGGACATGGTAGTCCATAAGTACATCCTTCAAAGTCCCTAGTCGTGGGTGTATCGAGACGGGGCATCGATATACCAGAGTAGACTAGCGTATACCTTCTCGACCCATACAGATGGGCGATGGATGATCCCATATCCATTGGTGTTTGACATCAGAGATTATATACGGGTGCTCAGTAGAGACTGGGTACACTGGACGGACTCGCCGAGAACTCCCAGATGGTATTATACCTCACGTCAGATGGCAGTTCTCTGGTGACACTGGTACAGAGTAGTCTGTTCACCCGAGATCGTCATAGAGTCTTGTGTGGTTCCCACTGTGCTTTGATTTCCATCTTACCACGTCCAAGAGGGCGTGCAAAATGGTGGTTTTTAGGTACAGTCCCGAGTCACATGGAGGCAATGAGCGATAGGAGGGGATTCGTCTCTCCCGGTATAGGGAGTTGATGTTGCGCTGTGTTCGATTGGCTATAACAGGAAATCCCTGGCCAGGGTTGCTGAGATTTACTGGTAAGTGTTACCAGTAGTTTCTTGAATAGTTATAGACCTCATATCGACACGACTTATCAAGCTATTGGGGTCTGACGTTTACCACCCCTAGGCGAGATATGCGACATATCAGACGATCAGACCGGACTGTACGGTAGTGTTACTGGTTGGATTCACTGGAGTGTGAGCGGGCTTGCTCGTCGATCTTCTGATCGCTCAATACCCGGGTGGCCGTTACGTTTAGTAGACCGCTTGCGGCTTGTGGGTGCTTGATATGATCATCATCTGCTGCCGGCGTATTGACGAGTCTTTAGAGTCCTACACAGAGGTTTCCTGGCTCAAGCGAAATGAAATAGGAGCGCATATGAGATATGTGCGGGACCGTGAATAATGCGTGTATGAGATACCGTATTCCATTCTCGCGATGAATGTATCGAATGGTTGTATGCGATATAACCTAGTTATCGATTCAAGCGTTGATTCGATAAGCCGATACATTGTATACTAGTCGGTTGTGTGCGACATGACCGGATCATTGAATCAAGTGTTGATTTAATGATTTAATGTATAATTATATATTTGATATATTACTTTGCATTAACTAGTAATGGTTCACTTTAAATGGATTTTCTCACTTGGATTGTGCAAGTTGTATATGTGATATACTTTTATGCACATGTTTGTATCATGTTTGATGATGCATATTAACTTGGTTAAGTGTAAAGATTAAACCATGGTTTACTTAATGATTAGGGTTTTGATTATCTTATTCATTTATTTATTTATTCATTTATTTATTTTGAAATGATGAGAAAAGAATGGTTGCTAGTTTTGTTGTTTAGTTGAAACTTCAAGAAACTTTGACCTAGTCCACCATTCTTGTCTCTTGCCTAACCCTAACCATCATATCTAACCATGGTCCATTCTCTACACTAAACTAAGGTTAATATTATGATAAGTATTCTTTTTCCTTTTATTTTTAATAACTTATCATAACTTTATCTTCTTCTTCTTCTTCTTCATCTTCACTTGAAGAAGCTTGCTTCATCAATGGTGATTGATGAAAACAAGTGAGAAATCCAATTCTAAAGTCTACCCACTTCCTATTTCTTCATCCTCTACCTCTTGCCAAGTAGTAGAGTGTGTTTTCTTCACAAGTTTCTTGACTTGGTGAAGTCGGAGCTTGATTTAGCGATGCCTCGACGTAGATCATCTTCGGCATGGACATCGACAACCTAGCTTGCCTATTCTCCGATGAAGCGAACGCGAGAGTCCAAGATCGGATTTGTGCAGCGGAGATGACTTCTTCATGGAGCTATGGAGGTGGACAAACGGATCTACAAAGGTTGTATTTCCGTATTCTTTTAGTTTAATTGTAAACTAGTTCATTTATCGCCTAGACATCTCGCTAACGATCCATAGTCTAGGGTTTCTCGGCACCGTTTTTTTGAAATTGGCATGGTTGATGCCTTGTGAGACCTCATTAGGGTGCCTAGGAACCTTTCAGTGGTATCAGAGCCTAGCTAGAGCCTTAGGCGATGCGTAGACGGAATTTGAAGTCCGATCGAACCCGAAACCGCATTTTTCCACGCTCTCTGGACTTTTTCTGAAAACGTGGATTTTTCCAGATTAAAAATTGCTAAAAAATTCAGCAGGGCAATATATGAATTACGGCGCAAAAATAATTTACTGAAGAGTCTACAGTGTGGCGGAACCGCGGCAGAAGCCTTGCTTCTGCGGCGGTTCCGCGGCAAAGTCATTGAATTATAAAATAATTTTTGCACAGTAATTTATTGTTTCAGATGCTGAGTTTTCTAGGAATTTTTAATATTTATTCAAGAGTTGAATTTTCTGGGGTTGTTTTGGGGATTCGGTATTTCGATCGGAATATCAGATTTTGTCTATATGGCTTTCCGGATAAATTTTACAATATGTTAAAAAGTTCGACCGGATATAAATACCCAATTTTTCCCCTGTCGGGAAATTTCCAAGTGTTGGATTTTTCCGTAGTTTAACGACGTTCTAAGTAGTGCAAGTAACGCGATGGACCCTCTAGAAGACAACAAACCTTAACTCGATTATGTGACCGTTTTGAACTGCCCTTTGAACCTTCGGGTTTGGGGCAGTACGGCGTGCCACATGTGAGGCGTTGGCTTGACCCTTCTACGGCTGGACCGTTGGTACTGAGGCACGAACGGAATGTTGTTAGACTTATTTCATGTGTTGAGCTGTATCGGGAAAACTTGGGTGTTTGACTGTTCGATCGGAAAGTTTAACATTTTCTGTTTATCCGGAATGGGATACAACAATTGGAATTCACAAAAGTTATGTGATAACTGAATGAATGTTATAAACATAGCAGTTTAGTATCACTTGATCGGTTGCCACGGAATTTTGATGTGATCAAAAGTCCGTCGCAATCACGTAGCGTACGCGGATACTCGCCGGGTAAACTTAATAGACAGCCTCACTCCATAGCCCCGACCAAGTGACTGTAGGAGAACCCCGTCGCCGAAAACATCTGTTCGGGTGCTCGCGGTAGCGGTGTTCCGCCTTGGTGCACTTCGTCGACGGTATCAGGGGTGCAGCCGCCTACTAAAGTTTGCGACGAGCATTCGATCAGGATGTCGGGAATCCTGTTAAATTGCCCGACTTGATATTGAAAAGTGTTTTCGATAATGAGACTAAAATGCGGGGTTTATAATTGTTAGGCATGCGATGTCTAAAGAATTCATATGATTAGGCATGCGATGTCTATGCAGATTGCGGATTCCAACTGTTGTAGTTTTACACTTTCTTTTCTGTGACCGTAAGTGAAATATGTGATATCGCCGGTTTCGTTGCTATATGTCAACGACAATTGGGATGCGCATATTTACTTACGTTGATGACATGTGATGTTATGTGTTGCTGGATATGTTATATTGGATCGTCGTGTTTGAATAGCCGGGGTTTTTTTATGTGAGATGAGTGTTTTTCATTTTCATTCATGTAAAAACTTGTATGTAATATTCTTTTATTGGGGCGCTTCCAGGTTGCGGAAGTTGTCACCTTTTGTATATTATTTACTTTTCCGCACTAGGATAGACCCAAAGAGGAGGGCACAAGTAACCGGGTTCTGGAGTCCAGTGGGAGACCAACTCGAGGAGTCGAGTCCGGGTCTCCTAGCTCCAGAATTGGTAGGGTTGCTTGCCGCTCTCGTAGGGGTCTAGGGGTGTGGGTTTGGCTATTCATCGCGACCGTGGAATCCGTGTTTTATACTGGCTCGTATTGAAAACACGGACGTCCTAGTATATCCAATATTTCATATGTTTCTTCTGCTGCGATATCTGTGATGTGATCATGTGATGTACTGTGATAGATACAGTATATAGTATATGATATATTATATAGACGTTACTTATGTTTTACACCCGTGCTAGCCCTGCCCCGCTCTGCCGTTAGTTACCTAACCTAACGGTGCACGAGGGGACATCGAGGCGAATTCGGATGGCATAAGTGTACGTCGTATTTATCTGTGATGTTTAGGTACTTAAATGATGGGACTTCATTAATGAGATTAATGAAATAAAAGAAACCTAAGATGTTGTAGAATCGAATTTCAAAATAAAACAGGTAGCTACAGTTCTTGCTTTGCACAGCGGTATATATGATATATCCTGCACCTTATTCGATAGGGAAAGGACCGAGATCCCTTCACCGGGAGTGACTCCTTTAGCAATAACTCGCAGATGCTACACCCTCGGTTTGTCTTTTGATTGCTTTTAAGAGTTTTTGCTTTGCACAGTGATATATATGATATATCCCGCACCTCATTCGACGAGGAAAGGACCGACGATCCCTTCACCGGGAGTGACTCCTTTAGCAAAACTAGAAAAGCCTCAAAAACACTCCATTTCAAAATCATTTGATTCTACAACGATATCAAGTTCATTGCGCAATAGGTTTTCAGAAAAACCTGTCGTAGCCCTCCGTCATTTCAGATAAGTTGTATATAGTATTCGTGCTGCATTTGTTGGCTTTCGTCAAGGTGCAGTGTGCGGTAGCTATATGCTACTTATCTGCAGCATACGATGCGATTGGATTAGGGTAGTCGTGCGGTTTTGTTGGCTTTCGTCAAGGGTCGTGCGGGTGGGTTTAATTCGATCAAGAAATGTACGGGTTGAACTTGACTAGCGGGCTATGGTTTGTTGGCTTTCGTCAAGGTCATAGCACGTTAGGGGCAAAATATTATCGGGAATTTCAAGTGTTGAAATTTGCAATGAGATTGCATACCTTCTATGAGATAGTTGGATCCCGATACCCGCTGCGAGTAAGAGTTACTCCTGGGAGAGTTTTACGCATTACAATTAGCCGATCAAGTAGGTGTTTAGAAAGGTGTTAACGAGGTTACGCCTCTGAGAAAACGAGGTTTACATTAATTAGGTTCGTGCGAAAGCACGGGGGACCTCCCTCAAAGTACCGACACTGGCCTGGCTGAAAGATTGGCGAACTTATAGTGTGTAATTAATCCCGGCTAGTCTTTCCTTTTAGGGTTTGAAGGAAGATTTGATAAAAAGCAGTGGGAGCCATCCTGATTAGATAAAAGAATAACCAATCTATTCTTGCAAGAGCGCACACTGAGTGTTTTCTTCTCTCTCTCTCCAGGTAGCGACCATATCACGCCTTAGTCAAGATAATAATACGGATTATTGACCGAACCCACTTGTTATACTGAGCTGGGGAACGTTGGTCCCGCTCCAACTTATAATTGTTATAAGACAGAGCAGGAAATTGGGGATTACCAGAATTCCCGTGCCGCCCAAACGAAGAGAGTGCATGCTGATGCATCATCTTCGGGTGTGTTCATTATACAGAACTGTTTCTCAGTATCCTCCAAATCCTTGGTATATGATACCGGATCCGGATACCAGATATGTAATCTGTTACATAGGGCTACAAAAGGATAGAAAAACTGAGAACGGGTCATAAGTTTCATGAGACAGAAAACGGGGCAAGAGTTGCAGCCAAGTCTGTTGGTCACTGTCACCCTGTATTACCAATACATTGATTCTGAACGAATGTTATTAGATACCGAACCTGATATACAAAATCATATCAGTCTCTTTATTAGTAAAGAAAGGATATAATTTTGTGTTGTTGGATAATGTTTTAAACATTTCCTATATCAAAAGTTGATCGGTTCAGGTGCGTTATCTAAAAGCATTGATGTTCTAAATCAAACTACAGTTCTTAGTATATGGAACACACACAAGAGGAAGAGTTCAGAAATGAACGGATTCTTCTTGAGGTATTGTAGACTAGGTCAGATCAATGCGACCCGACTGGCTGAAGTTACATTTAGATGTATATTTAAATCAGTTTGAATTTACATCTTGTGCAACTCGCCAGTCATGTCACAAAGATAAGATGACCATAGCCCTGTTTACTAGAAACAGAGAAAGAATTAGTGAACTCTTGGGATGATACATGTTGATGTACGTAGGTCCCCAGTCTACACATGCCAAGACCGGTTCTTTGTACTTCATTACATTCTCTGATGATCTCTTTAGATTCAGACATATGTCCTGTTGAAACACATGTCCGAACCTTTTGAGATATTCACAGAATATAAGCGAGAAGTAGAGAACCGAAATACGGGTATAAGTATTATGTCCTATGATGAGATCAGGGAGGAGAATACTTGTGCACGGAATTCCTGGACCATTCTAAAGGAGAATGAGATTCTCTCTCAGCATTACTCCTCCGTATACACCATAGCACGATGGTACATCGGGGCGGAGCAATCACACCCTATTTGATATGGTGTGCTCTATGATGAGTACTACTGAGTTACCTATTTCCTTTTGGGAGTTATGCACTTAAGAAGCTGCATACCTATTGAATAGGGTTCCAATCAAATCAATTGCCTACCACTTCATATGTGATATGCAAAGGGAAGAGCCCATGTCTTAACCTAGTTAAGATTTGGGGTTGTCCGGCCTATGTCTAAAAGCAAAATCCGGACAAGCTCGAGGCAAGGTCTGTAATGTAGAACTGGAAAAGTTCGAGCCATACAAACTACAGCTGATGATTTGATAGAACCAAAGGATTCAGTAGATTCCAACGAACCTTAGCCTCTCCGCCGATCTAGTAGGGTTCCTCACCCACCTGAGAGATACTTCGATTTCTCGATGACAGTGGGAGCGAGGATTGCATCATGAGATGATGACCCAACTAGTTTCGAGCTGGCCATCGAGAGTAGGACTCTATAAGAATGGCTGGATGCTTAGCGATCTGAGATGGAATCCATATACACCAACAAAGTATGGACTTTGGTTGCTGTATCTGAAGGGTTAAATCCCCATCAGGAGCAAGTATATCTTGAGAAGATTACTTGGTGTAAATGGAAAGGTTGAGACTTTCAAAGCCAGACTTGTTAAAGGTTTTCGTCATTGACCAGGCGTGGGTAATGATGAAACCTTTTCCAGTACCTATGCTTAAGTCCATCCAGATCCTACTTGCCACGGCTACATACCATGACTACGATATCTGGTGGTTGGGTGTCATGACTGCTTTTCTAAATGATGTTTTAGAAAAGTGCGTCTATAAGTACACAGCCAGAGGGCCTCGTAGACAGTAGGAGCAGCGGAAACGTGTGTAAGATGCTTTATATGATAAAGCAGGCATCGCGGAGTTGGAACATCTGTTTTGATGGATTAGTCAAAGAAGTTGACATCATCAAAATGGTAGATGAACCTTGTATAAACAAAAAGGTAGTAGGGAGTATGGTGACGATCCTCGTAGAGTACGTGGATGACATACTCTTGATAAGAAAGGTGTTTCTTATGCTACGCTCGATCAATCTCCATTTATCACAAAGATTCTCCGTGTAGGATCAGAATGATACCTCCTAAATCCTGAGTTTTGGATCTATGAGATAGATTTGATTGGATGTTAGGATTCTCACTAGTTGTAGTGAGATAGTATCAATTGATCCTGGGAAGAATCACTGGAAGTGTTCCAGGGTGATAAAGACGACTGAATGTCAGTCGCAGGCATTGTCTTTACCCTCAGTACAGGGACGGTATGTTGGAAGAGTTCCAAGCTAGATACCGTGACATACTAGACGATGAAGGCAGGATACATCGCTACTTAAGATGCTACCAAAGTGGCTGTTTGGGTGTATATTGGTTCATGAGATGAACTATGTTCCTCCCATTGTGTGACAATGGAGTTGTGGCTTATGCCAAGGAACGCAGGTCCCATCAGTGATCCAGACATATTCTAAGGCAGTATCACCTGATCATGGAGATGGTTGATCTCTAAGGGATCGAGGTTTGGAGAGTAGACTCAGAGGACAACACGGCGGATCCACTCACGAAGGCCAATTCCCAGAGAGAGACCATTATGGGATGGTTGAGTATGAGATACTACAACCACTGCTACAGATGGCCCTAGTGCAAGTGGGAGATTGTTAGTTATGTGTATGCCCTAGAGGCCATTACTGTACATTGGATGTATATTGTAGTGGATGCTGGGACATATATAGGGAGTACTTTCTTGCTCGACATGATAGTATGCTATCTGGTTGCTCTTTACCTTAACGTGTACACTGATTGTCTCTCTGTTACATGTTGGTAAAGCCCTTAGGATGTGTACTTGACTACCTGGACTATGATGCGGATCATACTAGTGGGGACATGGTAGTCCATAAGTACATCCTTCAAAGTCCCTAGTCGTGGGTGTATCGAGACGGGGCATCGATATACCAGAGTAGACTAGCGTATACCTTCTCGACCCATACAGATGGGCGATGGATGATCCCATATCCATTGGTGTTTGACATCAGAGATGATATACGGGTGCTCAGTAGAGACTGGGTACACTGGACGGACTCGCCGAGAACTCCCAGATGGTATTATACCTCACGTCAGATGGCAGTTCTCTGGTGACACTGGTACAGAGTAGTCTGTTGACCCGAGATCGTCATAGAGTCTTGTGTGGTTCCCACTGTGCTTTGATTTCCATCTTACCACGTCCAAGAGGGCGTGCAAAACGGTGGTTTTTGGGTACAGTCCCGAGTCACATGGAGGCAATGAGCGATAGGAGGGGATTCGTCTCTCCCGGTATAGGGAGTTGATGTTGCGCTGTGTTCGATTGGCTATAACAAAAAATCCCTGGCCAGGGTTGCTGAGATTTACTGGTAAGTGTTACCAGTAGTTTCTCGAATAGTTATAGACCTCATATCGACACGACTTATCAAGCTATTGGGGTCTGACGTTTACCACCCCTAGGCGAGATATGCGACATATCAGACGATCAGACCGGACTGTACGGTAGTGTTACTGGTTGGATTCACTGGAGTGTGAGCGGGCTTGCTCGTCGATCTTCTGATCGCTCAATACCCGGGTGGCCGTTACGTTTAGCAGACCGCTTGCGGCTTGTGGGTGCTTGATATGATCATCATCTGCTGCCGGCGTATTGATGAGTCTTTAGAGTCCTACACAGAGGTTTCCTGGCTCAAGCGAAATGAAATAGGAGCGCATATGAGATATGTGCGGGACCGAGAATAATGCGTGTATGTGATACCGTATTCCATTCTCGCGATGAATGTATCGAATGGTTGTATGCGATATAACCTAGTTATCGATTCAAGCGTTGATTCGATAAGCCGATACGTTGTATACTAGTCGGTTGTGTGCGACATGACCGGATCATTGAATCAAGTGTTGATTTAATGATTTAATGTATAATTATATATTTGATATATTACTTTGCATTAACTAGTAATGGTTCACTTTAAATGGATTTTCTCACTTGGATTGTGCAAGTTGTATATGTGATATACTTTTATGCACATGTTTGTATCATGTTTGATGATGCATATTAACTTGGTTAAGTGTAAAGATTAAACCATGGTTTACTTAATGATTAGGGTTTTGATTATCTTTTTCATTTATTTATTTATTCATTTATTTATTTTGAAAAGATGAGAAAAGAATGGCTGCTAGTTTTGTTGTTTAGTTGAAACTTCATGAAACTTTGACCTAGTCCACCATTCTTGTCTCTTGCTTAACCCTAACCATCATATCTAACCATGGTCCATTCTCTACACTAAACTAAGGTTAATATTATGATAAGTATTCTTTTTCCTTTTATTTTTAATAACTTATCATAACTTTATCTTCTTCTTCTTCTTCTTCTTCATCTTCACTTAAAGAAGCTTGCTTCATCAATGGTGATTGATGAAAACAAGTGAGAAATCCAATTCTAAAGTCTACCCACTTCCTATTTCTTCATCCTCTACCTCTTGCCAAGTAGTAGAGTGAGTTTTCTTCACAAGTTTCTTGACTTGGTGAAGTCGGAGCTTGATTTAGCGATGCCTCGACGTAGATCATCTTCGGCATGGACATCGACAACCTAGCTTGCCTATTCTCCGATGAAGCGAACGCGAGAGTCCAAGATCAGATTTGTACAGCGGAGATGACTTCTTCATGGAGCTATGGAGGTGGACAAATGGATCTACAAAGGTTGTATTTCCGTATTCTTTTAGTTTAATTGTAAACTAGTTCATTTATCGCCTAGACATCTAGCTAACGATCCATAGTCTAGGGTTTCTCGGCACCGTTTTTTTGAAATTGGCATGGTTGATGCCTTGTGAGACCTCATTAGGGTGCCTAGGAACCTTTCAGGTGCTCATTGGGTTATGAGTACACTGGACAGAACTCGCCGGGAACATGCTAGTTGTTCTTATACCTGACGTCAGATAGCAGTTCCCTGGTGACATGTGTACAGGTTAGTTCATCGACCTGAGATCGTCATTTGGCTCGTGTGAGTTCCCACTGTGCTTTGATTACTACCCTACCACGCTCAAAGGAGACGTGCAGACAGGTTTTAGTTGGGTACAGTCCCGAGCCGCATGGAGGCAGTGAGCGGATCTGCAGGGGTTCGTCTCTCCCGGTATTGGGGGTAAGGTCGCGCTGTGTCTAGGAGAGCCATTACACAATGCCCTCAGCCGAGGCAGGAGATTTACTGGTAGGTATTCCAGTAGTATCTCAGGGTGTTCTGGATTACACTCCGACACGACTTGTACCGCTTTTGGGGGGTCTGACTTTTACCAACCCCCTAGGCCCGCCATGCGATACTCATAGACGAACGGACCGGACTGTACGGATATTGTCACTGACAGGCTCAGTAGGGTGTCAGGATGAGTTCGCTCATCGACGTCCCTTTTGGTCAATACTTGGTAGCCCGTTACGTATTGGCTAATACCTCTGACGTGCTAGTGGTTAAATCCACAATCAAAGTATTGACGAGTCTTTAGAGTCCCCAACATACCAGTTTCTCAAGTTTTGGGCGAAACGCTGTAGAGGCCGTATGGAGATATGGCAGGGTTCAATCAGATACGTGCGGTATTGCACGGATCGTGATCGGACGGATTTTACTAGCAGGTTTTGGTTTAAGCCGGATCCTAGTATTGTACAGTGTAGATTTTGTCTCATTGCATTTGTATTCAGTGGGAATACAAATGCGGGTATGTATATACAGTCGCGGGGTTTTCCTGTAATTTATTACGGGATCGGTTTCTGAAGTTTCCAGTTTCCATTCCATTCCGTCCAGTTTTCCTTTGTTCCTTCACGGCCGGACTTTATCGATGGAAGGGGGTTATTTGCAGTTGCGCAAATTACCATTTGTGGAGGGGGTTATTTGGATTTGTGGCTTCATCATGAGATTCCTTTTGCATCACTTGTTTTGCATTTATGAGAAAGGATTTGTGAAAGGATTTAGATGTGAAATGGGTGTGACTTTAATCTATGATTAGATTTTCTTATTCTCTTGAAAATTCATTCTTTTTCTCCACCATTTTCTTGAGGGGCCGGCCACTTGAGGGGAGTGAAGAGAGAAGGTTCATTTTTGTGAGGAAAATTCCATCATCTCATTTTTCCTCTACTTGCCACAAAATTCTCCAAAGTTCATTCTTTCTCTTCTCCATCAAAAAGGCAACTTCAACCCCAAGAGACAAAGCTTCATACACTAGCCTACAGCATTTCTTGGGCACATCGGCTCGCCAACTTCGTGCCCGAGTTGCCTCGGTCCAGAGGTGACAGCCCAAAAAAGAACCCGGCGATGTGGTGCCCGTTTCGACGAGGAGGCGACGACCGGAGATTCCGCGAGAAGATCGGAGTGGAGGTGAAGACAGAAGGACACAGATCGCTTGGTATAGCTTCTCTACTCTTATTCTAGTTTGCTAGAGTTAGGTTAATGGCCCGATCCGGCTTTTTAGTGCGTGGTGGTGCCGGTTCTAGTTTATAGAAAAGTTTTCATTTCCGCATTCCGGCATCGGATTGACGGCCGGGGCGCCGCCGTGCACTTACACCATGTACCCGCAATCGGTCTCATCCAGCTCCTCGAATCGGGTTTCACAAGCCACACGTCTCAGAACCGAGAAAACGCATGGTGGATGCACTGAAATATCATATCAAGAGAAACCAGGTTTTTAAAACAGTACATGCTTTCTTTTGAAATAGCCACGGTTCTCAAATCCAGAAATCTCATAAAAACAGCATATCGCAATGCGTAAAAACGTAAAGCATGATGTATGTGTCATATAACAGAAATGTAAGCATATCCGTATATCATGCAACATGGAACAGTAATATGCACATATCGAGAGAAAACCGCTCTTTAAAATGAATCCAGTTTAAAAATATATCCCGTGGTTCCCAAATTCTCCAAAGTCCAATGCAACATCGTATAAAGGTGAATATGCAACTATAGCAAGTAAATTATACAAGGAGTCATATCATGATGCAGCAATTCTAGTGGAAATTATCGATGATGAAGTGTATGAGCCGGCAAATCTATTTAAGTGTAACATACGCATCATCGATAATGGTGTAAGTGTACTAGCACAGGTATATGCAATGCAATGAAAATAGCATGAATGCAGCATAAGGTAAATCATCAGCTAACAGCTATAAGGTATACGTATCTAACATGATCGAGTCAGCGAATCTATCAATCGGCATCCAGCCTCACACATCACGTACGGTATAGTCCATCATACGACAACCTTTAGTCAAGGGTATGGATCAATCATCAAGTCAAACTTATCACCAACGGAAAATTATCGTACGGCGGCAATAAACCAATAGGGATCCTATCAACATTCACGACAAAGAGGATACGGACCTAACTTCTCGTACATCAGATCACTCAAGATTCACAACATTATAAAAATCTAAATACCTATATCCCCGGGTCGCATCCATAACAATTTCATATCAGGGGAACGACAAAGGTATCAATCATCACAATCGACTCACATCCGTATACCAACATCTCATCAAGTCATCATATCACAACATGTATTCTTTTCATCGCATTTAGGTCCCACATCAAGTCAAAAATTATATATATACTACCCTATACATCAAATGCCATGTTATTTTAAAACACACACTTATTCAGGTGCAACTATATATCCATAAGTCGTTATTCACATTCACTTTTCTTATCCCTAAGCTTTCATCTCATATCTCAATATATTTATATATATTCAATCACTTATATCTTCTTTAATTATCATTTTAACCATATCCCTAGTTTCCTAATCTAGGTTTCTACGACTATATCTTATAAATCGGTTTCCATCAAATTGCGGGGGTGCTATACGCCATCCACCTGACTTCCCCTATCGATATAGATCTACTCACCTTGCTTCTTGCCTGACGAAGTCGATGTCGCCACGCGCTTACTTTTCGTCTCGAAGTCCTCATGAGGGTACCTACATACCATAATACATCATGCCGCATTAAAATACAATTCAAAACCAAACGACACCCGAATCTCACATAAGTCAAAACCTATGGTCTACTCACGCAATTCAACCAAATAACACTCGATATAGACGTACAAACGTCAAGTGACCGAATACAAAACACAAATACGAACACTTAAGTCACGAAAAGTTATGAAAACAATGCAGCAACATAGGAAAACTTGCTCCAGATTTTGGTTCAGGTAAAAACAAGGTTCACAAATAATACTGGGTGATATATAGGATTTATATGACCTAAAGAAGAAACCTGGACCCAGATCTCCACCAAGTGGCCGGCCACTTACCCCCTAAATCCGACGAGCTCGGATTTCCCATGGTGAAACGGCCCTGTACACTTAGGGTGGTCTCCTAGGGTCTTAATTAGGTCTCTGGAGTTGTTTGCGTTTCTTGAAAATATCCCAGGTCACTCCAGATTTCTCTCCACCCACAATTTACACACAAAACCGACATGACAAGTTTCAGTTTTGGGTTTTCAGGTTTTTAGTTTAGGTTAGGTTTGGGTTTTTGATAATTAGGGAGTTTATGGTCACCACTAAAGTTCAATTGCACAAGCACAACTCAAGAATCCCTCAATCCTCTTCTAGGAATCTCAAAGTTCACAAAACTTCACTAAATCGGTTTTAAACTTGAATAGACGCTAAAGCAATTGAAATACTACACTTAATGTGAAAGAATTACCTCATTTGGCAACTCAAAAAAATTCTTAAGTTTCCCCAAGCCTCCAAAATCCTTGCTTTCTTGGTCCAAAATGCTTGTAATGATCTTGTGCAAGTTTTTAAAGAAGAGGGTGCATGGTTTTGATGTGTTTTTAATGGATTTGTGAGGAGGTAGAGAAGGGGGCAGCCATGGATTGAGAGGGAGTGAGAATGATGAAGAGGATGAAGAATGAAGGAATGAGCCATGGGTCAAAGGAACCCCTCACCTCTCTCTCTCTCATGCCTATACCCCTCACCATGCTACACATATTATATTCTATTCCATTTTCTTTTCTTTTATTTTCATTATCTTTTCTTTTCTCTTTTCTTTAAAAAAAACCAAGCATGATAAAAGAAAAGCCATGTAGAAAATGTAACACAAGTGTAAAATAACATGGTGCATGTCATGTGCACAAATCCGGCTTAATGCGCGATTAGCAATATTTAATCGCGACTAGCGTTAAAACAGTGTATAATTAATCAAAAAAATTTACAATTTGCTTAATTCATTTAAAACATCCTCATTTCAGTAATTTCTATAATTTTCTAAATATTTCCCAATTTATCGATATTTAATTATACCGCCGTATTAAAATATTCATAAAAATTATTATTAAATTGTAAAAATTCCCAAAAATAATATTTTATTTTTCTGAAATGTTATAATTTTCCCCCTTAAAGAAATTCGATCACCGAATTTAAATTTAAAACCCCTCAAATACTAAAACATTTCAGTAAAAATGTCAAATCGTCGAGCCTCTGAAATCATCAATACATAAATCACATCGTAGCGCAATGCATGCGCATGAAAAACGGGTATATAAACCAAAAATCAAAACTCCGTCAAGCATCCTGCAATCATCGGAGTTATGAAGAAGACACCAATGTCTAAATCCAATACGAAAACCAACATGATATACATCAAAACTATACATGTAAACATCTGAGAGAAATGCATGTCAAACCCTTTTCAAGTCGATGTACGATATGCGTATCACTGCACAGTGGCGGACGTCCATTGTGAGAAATAACTATATATATATATATATACTTGTTTAACATACACGTCCCGCCGTTTTGAAAATAATTTAGAAGGATTCCTTTATAAAATGTTTCGTGTCATCCCGGACACGTTGGTAAATACTGAGACTATAACTCCTTTTTGGAAATCCTTTCGATAACTATCAATGCATGGAAAAATGTATTCAGGTACTATCCTCGGACTAGTCCTGTTCGGCTACTATGTAACATAGTGCCCATCATGAAAACAAGGTGCTCAAAAGCAAAATCAGCCTCAAAAGGCGTATCCAATAATCACGTGCGTCTAGTGCGCACGGAAATCAAATCCAAATACAAGTGCTACGAATGTGCACAAAACCAAAACCAAGTGCAACGGGTGTGCACGAAAGCATCTGTCTAGTGCAATGGATGTGCACGACAACAATATCATGTTTATCTAGAGTGCACGAAAATCTCAATCCAGTGCAACTAACATGCACGAATGAAAATCCCAATTGAGTGCATCCGGTATGCACAAAATCGCATCTCATATCATGCGCCCAACAAGCGCGAAAATCCAAATCAAGTGCATCCGTCATGAATGAATGAAATCGAAATCAAGTGCATCCCACATACCAAAAACAATGGTATCTCCAATTATATCCCCTCTGGGATGTAAAATATATCTCTTCTCACCACACAAGAATAAAATCTAAGTCAATTGCATCCAACATGCACGAATGAAATCTAACTCAAGTGCATCCAACATGCACGGATGAAATCGCCTCCAATATCAAGCACCGAATGTGCGCAAAATCCAAACCAAACGCGTCAGGTCCGTAAAAAGTATCTTATGCAGTAGCGTACACGAAAACGAATAGCAAGCGCCAATGCGCACGAAAACACAAATCAGGTAAAACGAATGCCCAAAGACATAAGTCGGCCCAACCAATGTACGAAATATAAACTTAGTGCAATCAACGCACGGAATAACCACCCGGTGCGACAAACGCATGAAACTCAAATCTAGTGCACGAAGTAACCACCTGGTGCGGCAAATGCATGAAATGCAAATCTGGTGCAATCAGTGCACGAAATACAAATACAGTGTATCCAGTGCATAAAAACTCATCAATAACTCAAATGCATATAAAAGCCATGCCGAGTGTACCCAGGTGTAAAAAATCATAAACGTGTGCAACTACGTACACAAAACACAAATTCGTATCAATGCATTGCAAGCACATGAGAGCTATACCGAGTGCAAAAATCAAAACGAGTGCGTACCACACGCACAAAATCAACTCAACTGTATGAAATCCGCGAAATCATAAACATGTGCAGCCAAGGGACAAAATCAATATCAAGTGCAATAGTACGCACAAAATGTAAATGCCCGGTAGGTGCAGCCATGGTGCACGAAAACAATATCATGAAACTAAAATCCAAGCGATATAAGCGTGATACTCGGATCACAATGCAAATCACAAAAAATGACATCGAGGCACACCTCCTACAATGTCGAAAAATATCGGTGCGCCCAAAACTGGAAGAGCAAGAACATCCGCTTGCCTCCTGCTCACCGTCTGGCGTCCTCTGTCTCTGGTTCTTCATTTCACTATGGATTTACCAATCTCGCAATCCATCGGCTCATCGGCCCGGTCAGGTGTGCTAACGGGAACGATTCCGCTCTAGCACTTCTCTGGTCATCTCTCGGCCAATCATCACGACCACTCGTAAAGCAGCATGTTACTGGCGTCGGCCTCTGGCCCTCTGAATACACGTGACACAACTGATCCTGGGTGCAAATTGTTGGCTATAGTGCCCTCAAGGCAATTATCATAGTCGCGGGCTTGTGATTACAATGATTGAGTGAGGACCTATACCGATAAAGCAGTCTTACTTAAGATGATAGTATGCTATCTGGTTTGTCTTTATCATCATGTACATGTTGATAGAGCCCATAGGATTCTTGCTTGACTGCCAGCATTATCTGTAAGTGCACGGCGGCGCCCCTGCCTCCATCCCGAGGCCAAAATGCGGAAGCGGTGATATACTTAAATTTTTCATGAACCGGCACCACCGCGCACTAATACCCGGATCGAACCATTAACTAGTCCTAGCTAACTACAAGATGGGGAAGAGAGATATACCGACTGATCCGAGTCCTCCGGTCTTCTCGTCGTTGTCCCGATCTCCTGCGGAATGTCCTGTCTCCACCACGTCGCCGGAAGTGCACCACATCGCCTACATCTTTTACGGGCTCCCACCTCAATACCGAGGCAACTCGGGCACGAAGCTGGCTAGTCGACGTGCCCAAGATTTGCTGTAGAATATGGTGTAGAGGCTTGTGTCTCATTTGGGGTTATGGTGTTTTGCCATTTGGTGGAGGAATCAACTATACTTTTGGAGGTGGAACAAAAATGGGATTTTGTGAAGCCAAATGAGTGTCATTTTTATGACCAAAAATGGGACAGCCCCTTTTGGGAAGTGGCTGTTCACAACAGAATACTGCATTTTATACCGCCCATTCTTACGCTCGTGTGTTTATAGGTATGTGCTTTTGATCTGTGTTTGTTACATATTTACAGAGTACAGGTTTTTCAGTCTAAATATTGCAAATCATGACAAAATCTCCACAGTTACACCAAATACAGAACATCTGTCACAGCAGATAAAAGCCGGGTTCCGGTCATCCATATCCGTCCAGTGCCGAGTACCAGTTCCTGAGACAAGACATATGACAGTGGTCATTCGTGTCTCGGACAAGCACAGAGCACGAAGGGGGGCAGCACAAGAATCAATGGGTGCGCGGAGCTCAAGAGAGATAAAGTCAAAAGTGAAGAAAAGATAACAATCTTGGACTATGAATTCTGCTGATATTCTGGAAGAAATTATCAGAAAATACATGTACCAGACAACAGGGGACAGAAGACCAGGGAAGTACGCAGAAGCCCACACCCTAACTCCTCAATAGGGGCGCGGATCCGCGGCCAATAGGGGGCATAGGCGGCGGATCCGCGGCCGTACAGAGGAGACAGGGCATGGGCTTTTGGGGGCAGTTTGGTATTTTCATATGTGTTCTGGTGGTTGCCCTAGATCTTCAACCCTCTGCCTATAAATACAGCAGTTTTGAGCTAAGCCAAGTGTCCAATTTTGTGTTCCTCTTTTGTAGTTTTTTGTATAGTTCTTCTTCTTCTTCTTCATTCTTTTTCCATGAAATTGTAGTGAGAGCTTTTGAGTGGGAGATTAATGAAGATGAGGGTTTTGTATCATTCTCTTGTGTTTCTTCTTCCCCTTGAGATTTTTGCTTTCTCTTGCTCATTCAACCTCTTCATTGAGCTTGAATGGTTAAGGGTTAGTTATTGATCTCAAGGGTCGTATTTTCTCACGGGACTAGCACTTCATTTCACATGTTTTCTCTACCCTTCCCTTGATTTTGCAACCTCTTTATTGAGCTTGCAAGTTTAAGGGTTGGCTATTGATCACATGCTTGTCTTGAGTCCTAGTTTCGTATTCTTTTTATCGCTTTTTATTATTCGCAATTTATTACCTTGTCTTTTATTACTTGCAATTTACTTACTTGCAATTTTATTCCTTGTACTTTAATTACTTGTATCTTTTCTTTTCTTTGTTCTTTTCTTTTTGTCCTCTCTTTTTGGTTCTCTTTTGTGAATGTATGTAATTATCATTGTTAAGAGAAAATACGGTATTATAAGTTAACATTTCTTTGCCAATTCCTTTTCCAGTTATTTTCCATTTGAACTTCGCCCAAACCATACGCAAGCGCTCCGTCAGGCACCGTACCCTGACAAGGTAACGGTGATTCCTAACCGCGACCGGTTGCGTTCGGTTTGGCAGGAGGCGAAAGCAAGAGACAAGAACGGAAGGACAAGGGTAAATAAGCCGGATTCCACGAATACCGCGCTTAAATCCCCTAATCCACGTTGTTGCCAATTGCTTAGCTTCAATTGGTCAAGACTCGGCTCAAAGGTTTTGAGTACGGATTTCTTTAGCTTATAATCTCGTATCTTTTCTTAACAACTTTATACTTGCAGATAAACACATAGGTTAGAACAAACTCATACAGATTCTTTATTGACTCGTCTAAGACAAGGAAGGACATACACCATCTCCCTGTGGACCGACCCGTGCTCACCGGCTAGCTGCAAAGCGACACCGTCCTGATCGCGGTTACACTTAAATTCTTTGAACATCCGACACGCCAAAAGCGTGCGATCAAATGGCGCCGTTGCCGGGGAGACGGTAGCGTATTTTCTTTCTTGTTATTCGGGTTAATATTCTTTTTGTATATATATAAAATAAAATAAAAATCTTTTTGTTTTATTTGATCATTTTTGTGGGCAAGTGTGCAGAATTTTGCGTATTTGCAAACTGCGATTGTGGGGAGCAAAGTGTGCATTCAAGGCAAAGGTGATTACAAAATACAGTGCCAAAGATCCGGGTAGTTTGACCCGCGCAAGCGATCCTTTCAAGCTTACCGGATTTGATTCAACGGGGGTTTCCTAACCCAAAACTTAACGGTACGTACTTTCCTAACACCTTCTTCTCAAATCTGACGCTTCCAATATACTATTCTTTGCAGGATTCTTTGCAAGTTCGCTAGCAAACGCTAAAAATTGACTAACCCGTGTTTGTTGCAGCGCCGCGCTTAAATTAAAAAACGATTGTTTGATTCTTTATAGAATTTTTTGAATTGCGCATTGCATACATTAATACGGACTTAAGGGCAAGCGAACCCCACAATATACGGTAAAGGATTTCATCACCTTTTCCGTGGCCCACAAATCACGAACTTGAGCATAACGTTTACCCACACAAATTTTAAAAAAAATTAGACTTTAAGCCTTAAGGACTTCGCGCTCATTAGGAGAAGTTAACCGTGTTTAGAACCTCGCTTAACGGTATATTGTTTACGGGATGTCTAGGAAAGTGTTAACGGCGAAACCGCCAAAAGAGAAAGGGTTATTTAATTAAGGAACTTCGCGAAAGCGTTGGAAAACCTCCCCTTATCTCTGCACTTACCTGGCCTCGTGATCAGTGTATCTTGAGCCTGTTTCTCGACACAGTTTTACTTCGACAATCAAGTTCTCGAGCAGGTCTAGTTGACCTAGGTAAACCCTAGAACGATTAGGTGTGTGGTATTTTTGTGTCGTGATTATTTTTGTCCATATTTTTTTGTGTATATTTCATTCTTTTGCTAACAACTAATAAAAAAAATTAAAAAAAAATTAAAAATTACATTCTTTTTCCCTCCTTTTCTCTACCTTTTCTCTCTCTCTTCATATCATGGGTACTCCACCTCGCAAAACTCTTGCCGAACTTTGGTACCCACAACCAGACATTACTTCCTACGGTTCTTGTTTTGGTCGAACTTCGAACGACCCCTCCATGCCCAAAATTTCTTTGAAAGATCGGATAGACGCGTTTAGGACGAACAACTGGACCCCGCAATCCACTTCGTATCAACCATTTCAAACATTCACCCCTTCTTGCGTTGATACCCCTTTTGAAAGTCCAGTTGTAGCCACCAGACCCTTGTCTCTTGCTGAACGTATTGAACAATCCCGTAGCCGATCTTTCACTCCTTTCACCACTTCAAATTCTCGGGATCAACAATTCCATTCACCTTCTTATCCCAATATTGATCCCACTCTTGTCCAGCCATTCAATTCCTACCAATCCTACCCTACTTTTGCACCTTCCCTAGACATTGCTTCAGAACCGCCATTTGGGAGTTTTCAGTATCCAAACAACTTTGAATCTTTTACTGAAACCCCTTCACAACCTATGTCTAGTCTAGAACAATCGTTGGAAGATTTTAGGGTAGCGTCAAGCCAACAGATGATGGATTTGAATGCGTCCATGGCCGCCCTCATGCAACCTAGTGACCCGGTAGCTAGTTTTCAACTAGCTCCAACTTTTTCAATGTATGATGAGGCGGCAGGACAGGCTGTGAATTTGAGTGGAGAGAGTGAGATGTACCCCCTTCCAAATCAAACCTACCCGTCCCAAATTGAATCCCACAACTCCTGTTTTGAAAGTCTATCGAGTATCCCACATGATTTATCAATTGAAGATAGAATGATGAATGAGTTGTGCGACTTCGTAGTGTTTGATTTGCCCGATTGTGAAGGGTCCCTTCCAAGTGAAACCATACCTAATCCTTTTGACCTCTACACCTATATCTTAGAACCAGAATCGATTAATATCCATGCTTTTGATGCGGTGTCAGAGAATTTTGATTTTCACTTGATTGAGGATATTGACGCTGGGGATATTTTGGATGATGAACCCGTAGATTTGGCTGAGTTTGTCTCTTCAAATCATCATCCCGAGTCATTAAATGTTTTTCCCGAACCCCATATGCGTCTGGACTTTGAAGAGAAGAGCATGGATGTGCTAAATTTTGAGGAGAATATTGAGGATAGTTTTGAGGATGAACCAGTTTTGCTTGATGAGTCGGATTTTCCAATTCATCCTATTCCTTCCACTGACTGTGTACACCCTCCTGAACCTTTAACCGATACCCTTCCCTCCATCCTTTCCATCGTTCCGACCTTGCAAGAACCCGTCTCACTTTCATTTACTGTGTCTGGTTTACCAAGTTCGGCGTACCCATGGTTTCTCACGAATCTTGAGGGATTTGACCCCATCTCTCGACGAGTTAATAGATTAGCACAATCGCTTTTTACTCATCGCTCATCACAAATTGTGCTAATCTATTTACTCCATTTGCACCCTCAAGTTCGTATTCCACTTCTTTTTCCCTTCCGCCATTCTTCTTCCTCTCATATACCGAGACCGTATCCCGCTTCTCTCCGCATACGGTCTCGCGTATTCTCCCTCTCTTTTCTCTACGCCCTCTTCCACCAACCTGTACATTATAGCGATAAGATCTTTGAATGGTTGGTGCTCACCTTTGGCCTGTGTAAGGCCTTGTATAAATTGACACTGTTCTTTCCCCCCTAATCCTGAACTTCATCGCTTAACAGTGGAAACACCGTTTTACTTAAGTTTTGGGGGGACACCTTTTTTTGTATATATTTTTTGTTTTCCTTTTTTGTTTTGTATATAATTTGTTTTTGGGGGAGCGCCGACAATTTTGACCCTCTTGGTATAGCCTGACAGTGAGGGCACTGTCAAGTTTAAGTTTGGGGGTGTGCTCGGTAAGCTTTCTTCCTTCGCATTCATATGTATATTTTGCATTTGCATACCTTATTAAAAATCCATAAAAATCTGAAAATTTTCTAAAAATATAAAAACTTTTTTGTCGAGTTAGATTGTTGAAGAACTCTGATTCAACATTCGACGGCTTTTGTTTGGAAAAATAGGAATAACTAAATCTTATGTTTAGATTTTGAAAACCTGAAAGATTACTCTCCTTTGAAGTTAACTATGGCTGATATACGTCTTTACATCACACTACACGTGTCGTGAATTTTGGGAATTAGATGACAAGTCTTTCATGTTTAAACTTTTAAACAGATAAATGATTTTCTGAGGATCAAATAGGTTTGTTCTGAAATAAGTAATGTCAAGAATAGTTTATGAAGTAAAGCGAATATGAAGGAATGTTATTGATGCCGTAATTGGAGCTAAGTCTGAAAAATAACCCATCTAAAACTTGATTGGAATGATTACACACCAAACCCACTAAACACGTCTTTTATCCAAAAAATATTTGAACTGCTGGTTATATCTCCGTTCGTATTAAATCATCTGATTTTCACGACAAAACTGTCTTTTGTTTTCTGGACCTAGGTAACTTGAGTAATTAAGTCCGCTGGGGTGTTTCTACACCTAATGCCCTAAAACCAACTGGTTTGGGTGCATTGGCCCAAAGCTCGCTAAGAAGCCTAGAAAGTCCAGATAAAAACAAAGTCAAGCAAGTGTTCTCTCCGAGTTAAAATTCCTAATGGTTCTTTGTGTGAGAATAATCTTGATAAAAGACAGGCTTTTATAAAAAAATTTAACGGAGATATGAAGGTTTTATTCTATGATAAAGACTATTGCACGTTCACAGAGGTGTGTATGAAATGAAAACAAGAAAAAGGTGGAGTGAAGAATAAGACCTAGTTTCCTGTTAGGGAAGATAAAAATTCTGAAGTTGAAACCTTACTGGAAAACGAAACTTGAAAAATGCTTAACTCTTTATAAAACTTATGTGATCCTTTTAAAATTGTTATCTGGGCTTTATTGTGCGACATGATGACTTTAATCGACCTTTCTGGAACTTAACGACACTATTTGCACTACACGTAAAGACATATAAAACTTGTAGTTAAATAAGAAGCGAGGTGTGAAAACTAAAGGTTCGATAGTCTAGACTTAGGATTATAGAATTGTTATTTTCTGAAACAAAACTTTAGGGTTTGAATCTTAGTTATTTTATGACACTAGCTTGACGGGATTTTGTGGGTGTAATCCGCTGAAAACCCTCAGGAGACAACACTCCTCCTACTAGGGACACCTAGAGGTTTAACGGCTTGTTGCACGCGCTCAGTGCAATCGCGTTCCCTGCGAAAGTGCGGTTAGGATTTTATTTTTGTGAATAATTGGTTTTGCTCGGGACGAGCAAAAGTTAAGTTTGGGGCTATTTGTTCACAACAGAATACTGCATTTTATACCGCCCATTCTTACGCTCGTGTGTTTATAGGTAGGTGCTTTTGATCTGTGTTTGTTACATATTTACAGAGTACAGGTTTTTCAGTCTAAATATTGCAAATCATGACAAAATCTCCACAGTTACACCAAATACAGAACATCTGTCACAGCAGATAAAAGCCGGGTTCCGGTCATCCATATCCGTCCAGTGCCGAGTACCAGTTCCTGAGACAAGACATATGACAGTGGTCATTCGTGTCTCGGACAAGCACAGAGCACGAAGGGGGGCAGCACAAGAATCAATGGGTGCGCGGAGCTCAAGAGAGATAAAGTCAAAAGTGAAGAAAAGATAACAATCTTGGACTATGAATTCTGCTGATATTCTGGAAGAAATTATCAGAAAATACATGTACCAGACAACAGGGGACAGAAGACCAGGGAAGTACGCAGAAGCCCACACCCTAACTCCTCAATAGGGGCACGGATCCGCGGCCAATAGGGGGCATAGGCGGCGGATCCGCGGCCGTACAGAGGAGACAGGGCATGGGCTTTTGGGGGCAGTTTGGTATTTTCATATGTGTTCTGGTGGTTGCCCTAGATCTTCAACCCTCTGCCTATAAATACAGCAGTTTTGAGCTAAGCCAAGTGTCCAATTTTGTGTTCCTCTTTTGTAGTTTTTTGTATAGTTCTTCTTCTTCTTCATTCTTTTTCCATGAAATTGTAGTGAGAGCTTTTGAGTGGGAGATTAATGAAGATGAGGGTTTTGTATCATTCTCTTGTGTTTCTTCTTCCCCTTGAGATTTTTGCTTTCTCTTGCTCATTCAACCTCTTCATTGAGCTTGAATGGTTAAGGGTTAGTTATTGATCTCAAGGGTCATATTTTCTCACGGGACTAGCACTTCATTTCACATGTTTTCTCTACCCTTCCCTTGATTTTGCAACCTCTTTATTGAGCTTGCAAGTTTAAGGGTTGGCTATTGATCACATGCATGTCTTGAGTCCTAGTTTCGTATTCTTTTTATCGCTTTTTATTATTCGCAATTTATTACCTTGTCTTTTATTACTTGCAATTTACTTACTTGCAATTTTATTCCTTGTACTTTAATTACTTGTATCTTTTCTTTTCTTTGTTCTTTTCTTTTTGTCCTCTCTTTTTGGTTCTCTTTTGTGAATGTATGTAATTATCATTGTTAAGAAAAAATACGGTATTATAAGTTAGCATTTCTTTGCCAATTCCTTTTCCAGTTATTTTCCATTTGAACTTCGCCCAAACCATACGCAAGCGCTCCGTTAGGCACCGTACCCTGACAAGATAACGGTGATTCCTAACCGCGACCGGTTGCGTTCGGTTTGGCCGGAGGCGAAAGCAAGAGACAAGAACGGAAGGACAAGGGTAAATAAGCCGGATTCCACGAATACCGCGCTTAAATCCCCTAATCCACGTTGTTGCCAATTGCTTAGCTTCAATTGGTCAAGACTCGGCTCAAAGGTTTTGAGTACGGATTTCTTTAGCTTATAATCTCGTATCTTTTCTTAACAACTTTATACTTGCAGATAAACACATAGGTTAGAACAAACTCATACAGATTCTTTATTGACTCGTCTAAGACAAGGAAGGACATACACCATCTCCCTGTGGACCGACCCGTGCTCACCGGCTAGCTGCAAAGCGACACCGTCCTGATCGCGGTTACACTTAAATTCTTTGAACATACGACACGCCAAAAGCGTGCGATCAGTGGCCGGCCAAAAACCATGCGGGAGAGAGGAGAAAAAGTGAGAGTGAGTGGCTTGATCAATCATGCAAGAGGGAATCCAAAGGATATCATGAAAGGAAATCATCACAAACCCAAACCCACACTCAACCACAACCATCATCAACCATCATGTCCTACAAAAGTCAAGGCATGATGAAGCTAGAAGTCAAGGTCAAGGAAAAGCTATCATGATACAACAATATGCGATCACCACCCTCCACAAATGCTTATTTGCACAAATGCAAATAAGCCCTCCTCCACCAATCTTCGGCCATTGAAAGATACAAAGGAAATTGGCCGAAACGGAAAGCAAACTAGAAACTCCAGAAAACTGGTCCCGTAATAAATTACAGGAAAACCTCGATACAGTTTATACACACCCGCATTTGTATTCTGACCGAAATACAAATGCAATGAGACAAATCTACACTGTACTGTACTAGGATCCGGCTTAAACCAAAGCTGGCTAGTAAT
Source organism: Agapanthus africanus (assembly GCA_030015575.1). Taxonomy (NCBI): domain Eukaryota; kingdom Viridiplantae; phylum Streptophyta; class Magnoliopsida; order Asparagales; family Amaryllidaceae; genus Agapanthus; species Agapanthus africanus. Next base: position 246,478,334 of record CM057350.1, read on the forward strand.
ATCCGTTCGATCCTGATCCGTGCAATACCACACGTATCTGATCGAACCCTACCATATACCCATACGGCCAATAGTACTAACTGTCCGATCCTGATCCGTGCAATACCGCACGTATCTGATCGGACCTTGCCATATCTCCATACGGCTTCTACAGCTTTTCGCCCGAAACATGAGTAACTGAATGTGGGGGACTCTAAAGACTCGTCAACACCTTGGTTGTGGATTTAACCACTAGCACGTCAGAGGTATAAGCCAATACGTAACGGGCTACCAGGTATTGACTAAAAGGGACGTCTGTGAGCGAACTCAGCCTGACAACCCTACTGAGCCTGACAGTGACAATATCCGTACAGTCCGGTCCGTTCGTCTATGAGCATCGCATGGCGGGCCTAGGGGGTTGGTAAAAGTCAGACCCCCAAAAGCGGTACAAGTCGTGTCGAAGTGTAGCCCAGAACACCCTGAGATACTACTGGAATACCTACCAGTAAATCTCCTGCCTTGGCCAAGGACTTCATGTAATGGCTCTCCTAGACACAGCACGACCTCACCCCCAATACCGGGAGAGACGAACCCCTGAAGATGCGCTCACTGCCTCCATGTGGCTCGGGACTGTACCCAACTAAAACCTGTTTGCACGTCTCCTTTGAGCGTGGCAGGGTAGTAATCAAAGTACAGTGGGAACTCACACGAGACAAATGACGATCCCCAGGTCGATGAACTAACCTGTACACATGTCACCAGGGAACTGCTATCTGACATCTGGTATAAGACCAACTAGCATGTTCCCGGCAAGTCCTGTCCGGTGTACTCATAACCCAATGAGCACCTGTATACATCTTAGGTGAACCAACTGACACCATTGGCTTATGAGACCGGCCACTGCCCCTCGTCGGGGTCTCGACTGTATACACTAGTCTACTCTGGAGTATCGATGCCCTGTCTCGAAACTCTCGCGACTAGGGACCATTTAAGGATATGCTTATAGACTGCCAGCTCCCACGTATATGATCGCCCTCATACTGCTGGTGGTCAAGCAAGAATCCTAGGGGCTCTACCAACGTGTAATAGCGACCTGTAAGGTCACCTAAAGCAGTACACGATGATTAAGGTAAACCAGATAGCATACTATCATTTCGAGTAAGATTTTCCTACAGGGATAGGTCCTCCCTCAATCATTACAATCACGTGCCTGTGATCCAATAATTAACTTTGAGGGCACTATCTCCAACAATCTCCCACTTGCACTCAAGGCTAATTATTGCGATGTCGCATACTCACAGCCCGTGTGATACCGAACACCCAACTCCTCTACTAGTCAGTCTCACAAAACTCGTTTGCGAAACTATTGCGTTCGAGGAACAGCCTTAGTGAGTGGATCCGCCTTGATGTTTCTTTCTATGTCTCTCTATATCTCAAGTTCGCGGAGAAAACCATCTCCCGAAATGAGCAATACCTGTCTTAGAATGTCTGGATGTCTGATGGGACCTAGCTCATAAATGAACTCCAAATCCAAACTTCTTAGACTGTATCGTCAACTGAACTTAATCAGTATCCTGCGCCATGCCTCCCTCAGTATTGCCTTGGACCAACTGTCCAAAATACTGCCCCTCGTTAGAAGGAAAACTATAACTCTGACAACCTCCTCGTCTTCCAGGTCACCTTGGAAGCCTGGAATGATAACTGTCTCCCGAATGAGGCTATCGTTATCATATCCCAAGAACATCCACTTATGTTCTAAAACTGCTTCCGACTGTTTCTCCAGGATTGGATCAATGTCAACTTATTGCATCTAGTGCAAGAACAATATCTGGTGTGGTACTTGACATCACATGATTGACTCAATTGCCTGAGCAAGTGATCTGCCAATCATGCACATCCCTCTCCCCTTTAGTCTGTAAGACATCTTTACAGAGGGTGACTCCATCTTCTGCAGGTACACTACCGTGCATGGAGTCGTCCATTCTAAATACTCATAGAATGCTGTCAAAGTACCCTGATTGGGAAAACACCCAAATCTAGATCTAAAACCATAAATCTAGTAACCAGTATGTCTGATATAATGTCCAAGTCCTATGTGGAGAAACCACTGTGTGACGACCAAAGTATAACCGATTGTAGTAAAGGAATTTCTTTTCCTACTCTATGAATGTCATCCAAATACCAGGATATCACACCCTACTACCTTCTCAACAGATCCATCCCCTATTCTGATGAAGTCAAACCCATGACTGTCACGTCAGAAATAGATGATCTATCTCCGCAACATCTGCTTTAGTCTATAAATAGACATAAGCCACCGGTCCACCAATGCTTCCGCTTCTCCCACTGACTACGACAACCCTCTGGCAGAGTCATATACACGTACACTTCTGAAGCGAGTTCAGAACGACGCTATACTCATCCTCCTGCCGGGTCTCACAGTCTGGAACAACAGCAATGGCAAGTGCGGGTAAACAAGAACTTCCTTGTCACCGTCCTTGAGGCTACCGTAGTACCTCTCGGGTGCCTGAAGTTACCCACCTTATCTGCGGAGTGGCCAATGGAATGTCAAACTAGATTGAATCTTTAGGTTCCTTATCAAATCTTCAGTAATCGTTTGCGGTTCTGGAATCACTTCCAGTTCTACCATACTCCCACTACTGTTTTTCTGAAAAAATCCATTTTTATTAAAACTGTGGCGAGTCAAGAACAATATCACTATTGATCTTTCTTATGGTAGAAAGTCAACCCTCGTCATAGCCAGGGTCAACCCACAAACAGCCATTACAGAAACGTGCCTTGAGTTGTCCAGTGTCTGGTTTTAAGCATAAACCGGACAACTCCCCGTACCTTAACATCATTAAGATATGAACTGTTCTATATCCAATATAGAAATAGAGGCACTGATTTAATTGAACCAGATCCAAATCATGCAACTGTCTCCAGTGCATGTCAACTAAATGGAAGAAGGCCGATCAGCGTTACTCAACTTAGGAATGCTTCCAATTATGAGTAACCTGAAAGAGAAGCAAGATCTCTTTATCATTACTATCAACTGAATACCATACACAAGTATCTACATCTTCGATCGCTTTGAAGAATCCCGATACTTGCTACACCTGGTTCTCTACTCTATTCAAATACCTATAACTTCTCAAAATTCGGACCCTGTGTTTCCACGAAACACCTGTCTAAAAACTAGAGAAGTCATAAGTAAACCGAATATAGTACGAAGACCAACCACTCTATCCTGATGGACCCTGGACAACATACAATACTCTGTATAAGTCCCTTGAGTCTGATAACTCATTCACTGTGTGTCGTAGGTTGAAAACTGTACTTATGGTTAAGAAGAATTACACCGCTGTTTAATGCTCCTTACCTAACCATCCAATGATATAGGTAAATGTCGTAGACATAATTTCAGAAAGGTATATCTCACTCTATGAAAATAGACGTACAGATATATCAATTTGAAATTGGTGCATAACAGAGGATATTCAAAACCAAATATTTGTCGTCCGGCAACCAACCCAGGTGACTTCCTCAAATATCACCAATTACAACGAATCCCGATAAAATGAGGATGATCACCCAATTCCCAATAACCTACTCCCACTCATCATCTGTAAAACCATACAGATGTGAGAATCATGCCTGGTAAATACATACCCTGGAGTAAGTATCTAATCGGGAAATCAGTTTTCCTTTAACAGTACACAGCGAAGCTGAAACATTGAAATGTTTCGATGGGGTATCCCGGTATTCCTAGTAATGCCTCTTCCAGATTCACGACTGTAACCGTATAGTTCTTTGCCACCTCTCCAAATCCCTTCATATGTCTTCAGTCTTTACCTTCTGCACACCCCTTAGGCCAAATGGTTTTCTTCCTTCCCCAACGTTCGGCACCAGCCTATGGTTGGGAAGAAGACTATCCAATAAGCATAATGGGTGTACTGTCCTAATCTTAGGAACACTTGCAATGCGAGAGAAGGTGAGGATAAGAGACAACCGAATAAACCTTATTCCTATTTCTCCTGGACCAGAATCCATCCCCGAACTGGAACAAGTTCCTTTCGAGTTCGTATATAACCATACGATGGAGTATCCAATAAACTGTGGATCTTCGTAGTGATACGGAGTGTCCTGGAGAAATACAAAGGTGATTTAGGATTGGCGAAGGAATACTTGGATTGGTCATGAATAGCAGTCGCAATTTACATTGCCCTCTTACTAATCCCTTGCTTTGTCTGAACTTAATACCTTCTGCACACCATCGTTATGCTAATTGGTTTTCTTCATTCCCTACCGTTCGGCACCAGCCTAAGGTTTGGAAGAAGACTATCCAATTTGCGTAATAGGTGTACTATCTCCTAAACCAAGGAGTACTCGCAACCTGAGAGAAGGTAAAAAGGAAAAGACAACTGAATAACCCTATCCGTTTTCTCCAGAACCTGAAACCATCCTCGAATAAATTCTTTCGAGTTCGTATATAACCATACGATGGTTTTGCCCAATGGAAGTGGGCGTTCGTAGTAATACGGGGTGTCCTAGAGAAAAGGGTAAAAGTAGGAGTGGCAATGAGGTTTGCAACTCTGACAATCCAAAAGCCGGTGTTAAGAAGGTTCGGTAAATTTTGGTCACTGAGTAATAGTCTTAGGGTCGAAGTCAATGGTCGCTGCCAAAGAGAGAGAGAAAAGAAACACTCAGCGTGCACTCTAACCTAGATCAGAATGGTTAACAATTTATCTAATCAGGAAACCTCCCACGGTACCTCAAATTCTTCTCCAAACCCTAAAGAAGAATTAGTCGGGGTCACCCGAGGAGTAAACTAACTCAACAGTGGGAATCCGGATCCAACTATTACTGCATGATAGCGTGACGGAATTCGTACAGTCCGGTCCGTTCGTCTATGAGTAACTGAATGTGGGGGACTCTAAAGACTCGTCAACACCTTGGTTGTGGATTTAAACACAAGCACGTCAGAGGTATAAGCCAATACGTAACGGGCTAACAGGTATTGACTAAAAGGGACGTCTGTGAGCGAACTCAGCCTGACAACCCTACTGAGCCTGACAGTGACAATATCCGTACAGTCCGGTCCGTTCGTCTATGAGCATCGCATGGCGGGCCGAGGGGGTTGGTAAAAGTCAGACCCCCAAAAGCGGTACAAGTCGTGTCGGAGTGTAGCCCAGAACACCATGAGATACTACTGGAATATCTACCAGTAAATCTCCTGCCTTGGCCAAGGTCTTCGTGTAATGGCTCTCCTAGACACAGCACGACCTCACCCCTAATACCAGAAGAGACGAACCCCTGAAGATGCGCTCACTGCCTCCATGTGGCTCGGGACTGTACCCAACTAAAACCTGTTTGCACGTCTCCTTTGAGCGTGGTAGGGTAGTAATCAAAGTACAGTAGGAACTCACACGAGACAAATGACAATCCCCAGGTCGATGAACTAACCTGTACACATGTCACCAGGGAACTGCTATCTGACATCTGGTATAAGACCAACTAGCATGTTCCCGGCAAGTCCTGTCCGGTGTACTCATAACCCAATGAGCACCTGTATACATCTTAGGTTAACCAACTGACACCAGTGGCTTGTGAGACCGGCCACCGCCCTTCGTCAGGGTCTCGACTGTATACACTAGTCTACTCTGGAGTATCGATGCCCTGTCTCGAAACTCTCACGACTAGGGACCATTTAAGGATATGCTTATAGACTGCCAGCTCCCACGTATATGATCGCCCTCATACTGCTGGTGGTCAAGCAAGAATCCTAGGGGCTTTACCAACGTGTAATAGCGACCTTTAAGGTCACCTAAAGAAGTACACGATGATAAAGGTAAACCAGATAGCATACTATCATCTCGAGTAAGATTGTCCTACAGGGATAGGTCCTCCCTCAATCATTATAATCACGTGCCTGTGATCCAATAATTGACTCTGAGGGCACTATCTCCAACATTATGATGGCGATCATATATGTGGTAGCTGGGGTCTATAAGCACATCCTTAAATGTCCCTAGTCGTAGGAGTATCGAGACCGGGCATCGATACTCTAGTGTAGACTAGTGTATACTGATCGAGACCCCGACGAGGGACGGTGGCCATGTCTCACAAGCCATTGGTGTTAGTTTGTTCACCTAAGATAGTATACAGGTGCTCATTGGGTTATGAGTACACTGGACGGACTCGTCGGGAACCTGCTAGTTGGTATTATACCTATTGTCAGATAGCAGTTACCATGTGACATGTGTGCAGGTTAGTCTTGTTAGTTATATGTATGCCCTAGAGGCCATTACTGTACATACGATGTATATTGCAGTGGATGCTAGGACATATATAGGGAGGACTTTCTTGCTCGACATGATAGTATGCTATCTGGTTGTACTTTATCTTAACATGTATTCTGATTGTCACTATATTACATGTTGATAAAGCCCTTAGGATGTGTACTCGACTACTGGGACTATGATGAGATCATACTAGTGGGGCCACGGTAGTCCACGAGTACATCCTATAATCTGTTCCTAGTCAAGGGTGCATCGAGACAGGGCATCGATACACCAGATTAGACTAGCGTATACGCATCTTGACCCATATGATGGGCGATGGATGATCCCATATCCATCGGTGTATGACATCAAGGATGGTGTACGGGTGCTCAGTAGAGACTGGGTACACTGGACGGACTCGCCGAGAACTCCCAGATGGTATTATACCATACGTCAGATGGCAGTTCTCCGGTGACACTTGTACAGAGTAGTCTGTTGACCCGAGATCATCATAGAGTCTTGTGTGATTCCCACTGTGCTTTGATTTCCATCATACCATGTCCAAGAGGGCGTGCAAATAGGTGGCTTTTGGGTACAGTCCCGAATCATATGGAGGCAATGAGCGATAGGAGGGGATTCGTCTCTCCCGGTATAGGGAGTTGATGTTGTGCTGTGTTCGATTGGGTTGCTGAGATTTACTAGTAAGTGTTATCAGTAGTTTCTCGAACCGGTATAGACCTCATATCGACACGACTTATCGAGCTACTGGGGTCTGACGTTTCACCACCCCTAGGCGAGATATGCAACATATCAGACGACGAGACCGGACTGTACGGGAGTGTTACTGTTTGGATTCACAGGAGAAGTTACAGGCTTGCTTGTTGATCTTCTGAGCGCTCAATACCTGGGTAGCTGTTACGTTTAGCTGACCGCTTGCAGCTTGTGGGTGTTTGATATGATCATCACCTACTGCCGGCGTATTGACGATTCTTTAGAGTCCTACACAGAGGTTTCTTGGCTCAGGCAAAACGGAGTAGGAGCACATATGTGATATGTGCGGGACCGAGGATAATGCGATATGTGATACCGTATTATATTCTCGCGATATTTGATATCAGCCGGGTCATCGGATCAAGTGTTGATTCGATGAATCGGTACGGATAAATATTAGTCGGTTATATCCGATATAGCCGGATTGTCGGATCAAGTGTTGATTCGATAATTTAATGTATAATAATATATATGATATATTAAATTACATTAACTAATATTTTCTCACTAAAGGATTCTTTTTCTCACTCGGGTAATACATTGATATATATGCGATATATGTTAAATGTATTATTTTATTTTGTTACGATAAATATTATATATGTGATATATAATTGTAGGGTGTTTTTCGTCACCCCATTGAGATGGGAATACGCGCGCGCTTGTCAGGCGTACTACAGATTCCCCCTGCCTAGGGTAGGCCGGGGTTTAATGATTGTGGGGATCCGAATCTCCGGCAGCCGCGGACTAAGCTGCCGTTAATTACCCCTCGCCTTTGGGGCGAGGGAACCTCCGATTAACGGGTTAAACTGGTCATGCGAATTCAATGTGCAGTGTACGTGTGTTCTGTTCTGAAGGGGGGGTTTTGGATATATCGGAAGCCACGCAGAGTTTTTACGGGGGTCCCGCTACCCGGATAGCGGGCTGGGGGTCAAGGGGGCTAGCAGCCCCCTTGCGGGGTTCGGGGCAGCGCCCCGGCCCGAAAATTTTTTGGAGGGGGAGAATGTTGCGGAGTATGTGTATGTGTACATTTGTATACAAATGTATATATATACATATATATATAAATAAAGGGGAAAAGGGCATCCAAAGGATGCGTGGGGCAGCACCTTGGGCGCTGTCTGCTTAGGTGCTGTGCGCTCAGGCGCAAGCGCGCCACGTGTCGGCACGCGGGCGCTTTGCGTATGAGCGCTGCGCGCAGGTGCGCAAGCGCGCCACGTGTCGGCACGCGGGCGCTTTGCGCCCTTGCGCAAGCGCGCAGGTGCGCAAGCGCACGCGCCACGTGTCGGCACGCGGGCGCTTTGCGCACTGCGCAAGCGCGCGCGCCACGTGTCGGCACGCGGGCGCTTTGCGCACTTGCGCTGCGCGCTGCTAAAACAAATTTCTCAGAAGAGAAATTAGAGAGGAGTTGGACTTCTGAGTGTTTTTTTTTTTTTGGGTTTAGTGAACGATGTTCTTCTTCCTCCTGTTGGTTGCTGGATCTTGAAGATCAAGAGATGTGAAATCTCAAAATCTCTTCTTTTTCAGATCTAATGATAGATCCAAGTTCCCCTTTGTGGGTTTTGTGGTGAAAAACTAATTTGTTTTGAAAAAGGAAGAGTAAAACTCTTGATTTAATTCAAGAGAAAGAAGAAGGTTTTGGAACCTTGAAGATGGAAGAAAGAGCTCAGCTCTGAGACTTTTTTTTTGTTTGGAGAGAGAGAAAGTTCTTTAGATATTTCATTATCTTTGCCTTTATAGGCCATACACTTTACACATAGCCCCTTGGGCTTCACAAAATGGCATTTTGCCTATCCCATGGCTCATGTGCCATTTCTTTTTGCACATAAGCCATGGGCTTTACAAAATTTTGGCTTTATGCCTATTTTTCTTACATTCGTCCATAAAATGAAATAAAAGAAATACAACAAAATTATTTATTACAAAATTTTTATCTTGGCATGGGGGGAGGCCGGCCGCTTCATGTTCGGGCTCGACCCGGGCATGGGCCTACTGGATCTGGGCTTGGGCCCACTTGGCTTGGGGTTGACTTTGATTTTGACTTGGTCAACCGGGGTGTAAATTTTTACCCCAACAAATTGCCCCCCATCAATAAATGCACACCACATATGTGGGTCGTGTGCATGAAATTGATGGATCTTCTTTCACGTGGAGGCGACTTGGTTTGGTTCCCGCTTTTTGGGAAGCTGGCACTGCCCTTTTTACGACATGGACGGTCGTTGCTTGACATGTCTCCGAGACGGAGTGTCCGTGATAGACGTTTTCCTTGGCCCGGAGTTATCTGGTTCCCGCTTTGTAGGAATCCTGCACTGCCCTTTTTGCGACTTGGACGGTCGGTGCTGCCCTTTTTGCGACTTGGACGGTCGTTGCTGCCCTTTTAGCGACGTGGACGGTCGGTGCTGCCCTTTTAGCGACGTGGACGGTCTGTTCTGCCCTTTTTGCGACGTGGACGGTCGATGCTGCCCTTTTAGCGACTTGGACGGTCGGTTCTGCCCTTTTTGCGACGTGGACGGTCGGTTCTGCCCTTTTAGGGACGTGGACGGTCGATGCTGCCCTTTTAGCGACGTGGACGGTCGATGCTGCCCTTTTAGCGACGTGGACGGTCGATGCTTCCCTTTTAGCGACGTGGACGGTCGATGCTGCCCTTTTAGCGACGTGGACGGTCGATTCTGCCCTTTTTGCGACGTGGACGGTCGGTTCTGCCCTTTTAGCGACGTGGACGATCTATGCTTCCCTTTTAGCGACGTGGACGGTCGATTCTGCCCTTTTTGCGACGTGGAAGGTCGGTTCTGCCCTTTTAGCGACGTGGACGGTCGATACTGCCCTTTTAGCGACGTGGACGGTCGATTCTACCCTTTTTGCGACGTGGACGGTCGGTTCTGCCCTTTAGCGACGTGGACGGTCGATACTGCCCTTTTAGCGACGTGGACGGTCGATGCTGCCCTTTTAGCGACGTGGACGGTCGATGCTGCCCTTTTAGCGACGTGGACGGTCGATGCTTGATTTGACTTGCTCTGCTTCTTGCAATGTCAAGGGCAGACTTGACTTGCTCCGCTTCTTGCGGTGTCGGAGTGGAAGTTGACTTGTTGATTTTGATTTGGGTTGACATCAGCATCGCTATACTGGAATATGGTACCAGGAGCGAATCATCATCTGTCATGGAGAGGATTTTGGGATTTTGGTTTTTGTTTGGCATCTGCATTGCTGCACTGGAATAATGCCAGGAGCAACTCATCATTTGCCCTGAGAGGATTTGGGAGAAATTGGGATTGTTTTACGCCCGTGGATTGTATACGGTTTTGCAGGATGTATGATCCAGACCGTAGGGCCGGAAAAATTTTGGGACTTTGTCGGCGTCTGCATCGCTGCACTGGAATATGGTACCAGGAGCGACTCATCATTCGCCGTTGGGGTATGGGATTTGGAATTTGGTTGGCGTCTGCATCGCTGCACTGGAATATGGTACCAGGAGCGACTCATCATTCGCCATTTGGGGACTTAGAATTTGGATCTTGTTTGGCATCAGCATTGCTGCACTGGAATAATGCCATGAGCAACTCATCATTTGCCTTGGGAGGACTTGGGATTTGGGTTTTTGGTCGGCATCAGCACCGCTAACACTGAAGCGAAATGCCAGGAGGGACTCATCATTTGCCGTTGCCCGTTGGGGAACGATGGCTTAGGAGATAGGTTTGGGTCCCTACCACCTAAGGCTTTTCAATTTTATGGGCCGTGAGGGTCCCATAAAAGCATTTTCTCCCTACGAGTCGTACGGATCCCGCAGGTGTATTTTCTCCTTAGGAATCGTGAGGATTCCTAAGTGTGTTGCTCCTTTGTGAGTCGTAAGGATCTCACGCAGGGGTTTTCTCCTCACAAGGTCGAGAGGACTTTGTGAGTGTATTTCATCTCTTTTCACGAGTTTGTGCCCTTTCGGGTTTTCACAGACTCGCCGGTAGTCCTGCTGTTTTTACTCACGGAGCCCTTTCGGGTTTTCATCCGTGCCCGTTTTGCTTGTGGACATACCGTTTATTTCTTCTTCTCTTTTTTTTTCTTTCTTTTTTTTTGCCACTGGTGGGACTTTAAAAGTAGTCTCACTGGCAGGATTTGGGAGAAATAGGGGTCATTTACGCCCGTGGATTGTATAAGGTTTTGCAGGATGTCTGATCCAGACCGTAGGGCCGATGTGCTTTATTCGCCTGCGACTTGGAGCATTCATGTGTAGTATTTCTTGAGATATCGGCCATTGATGGGTGGCATGGGCCTTTCTCCCTCGGCACTTATTAGTTGGTAGGATCCCCCGTCGAACACTTTCTCGATGACGTATGGTCCTTCCCAGTTCGGCTCGAATTTTCCCTTGGCATGTCGATTGGGGATGATCGGTCTTTTGAGGACCAACACCAATTCACCTTTCTTGAAAGCGCGGAGACGGGTTATCTTGTCATAGGCCCGTGACATTTGGGCTCGGTATAGCTCCAGATTTTGCTGCACCGCGAGCCTCTTTTCTTCGAGGGCATCGAGTTCTTCAAGTCGAAGGAGCACGTTTTCTTCCTCCGTCAACTCATGTTGGACGGTCATTCTTAAGCTTGGAACTTCAACTTCGAGGGGGAGGACCGCCTCCACTCCGAAGAGCAATGAGTATGGAGTGGACTGAGTTGGAGTACGGTGTGTGGTACGATATGCCCACAACGCCTCGTGAAGTTTGAGATTCCAGTCTCTCTTGTTGGCTGAAGCATTTTTCCTCAGAAGCTTGCATAGAGTCTTATTGAAGGCTTCGGCTAGCCCGTTGGCTCTTGGATTATAGATGGAGGAATATCTCTAGTCTATCTTGTGCTGAGTAGCGAACCTTGAGACATTGAAGCTCTTGAAAGAAGGCCCGTTGTCAGAAATGATTCTTCTTGGTGTACCGAAGCGGTATAGAATATTATGCTGGAAGAATGTCAGAATATCCTTTGTCTTAACTTCTTTTAGCGGGACAGCTTCAGCCCATCTGGAGAAGTAGTCTGTCGCGGCCAGTATAAACCGATGGCCTTTGGATGACGGAGGATCAATTGGGCCAACAATGTCAGTGCCCCAGACTTCGAAGGGCCACGACGCCACTGTAGGATGCAACGGATTGGGATGCTTGTGAATAAAATCACCGTGAATTTGGCAGATATAACATTTCTTTGCATGCTCTCCGCAATCCCGTATCATGGTGGGCCAGTAATACCCAAGCCATTTGATTTGAAGTCGCATCTTGGGGCCAGATTGGTAAGCACCGCAAACGCCCGAGTGAACTTCTTTCATGACTTTTTGGGCTTCGGCCGATGACAGGCACCTGAGCCAGAGTTGGTCATATGACCTGCGGTATAGCGTGTCATTTACAAACACGTATCGGAGAGCTCTTTTCTTCAGCTGAATCCTCGCAGATTTTTCTTCGGGCAGCTTGTAGTATCGGAGGTATTCTATGAAGGGTTCTCTCCAATCGGGCTCATCTTGGATGATCGAAGCTTCTTCGGCGGGACTGCTCTTATGTTCCGCGCTTTCCTCTTCTCGTAGAGAGACTGGGGGTAGAATTTGCCGGCTCCTGACTGTGATCAGAATTTCGTCCATGTCAGGATCAGCCAGCTCCTTGGCCAAGCGAGCGAGTACATCAGCCTTTCCGTTCAACGCTCTAGGGACTCTCGTTAGTTCAATATGAGTGAACCGTTTCATGAGTTCCACCACTCGACCTCTGTACCGAGCTAACTCGGGTTTGTATATCTTATAGTCGCCGCTTACTTGGTTGACGACAAGCTGGGAGTCACCGTAAACCCGTAGCCGAAGGATTTCCATTTCTACGGCAAGCTCCAAACCAGCTATCAGAGCTTCATACTCAGCTTCATTGTTTGTCCGAGGCTCGGTGAGAGCAAAAGAACGCCGTAGGGTTCCCATTGATGGTGTGATGAACACCAATCCTATCCCTGCTTTTATCTCCGGGACGCTTGATTTACTGGAAGTCCTTATTGACGAGGCTCCATCGAAGTAGAGCTCCCAACATGGCTCATCTTCTTCGAGGTGCAGCACTTGTTCATCGGGTAACTCACAATTTAGCGGCGACTCTTCTGGTATGGGATGAGCGGCGAGAAAGTCTGCAATAGCTTGCCCTTTTACTGCTTTCTGAGGGGTATAAACTATGTCAAACTCAAGTAGCATAACAGCCCATCTTGCCATTCTGCCGGCTAGGCTTGGTTTGGTCATCAAGTGTTTGAGCGGGTCGACCTTGGAGATCAGCATAACCCGATGAGCCAGAAGATAGTGCCTCAGCTTCTTCACAGCAAATATCAGAGCCAGGCATTGCTTTTCGATTGGGGAATAGTTGTGTTCCGCCCCGACTAGAGTTCGACTGAGGTAGTAGAGGGCGTTTTCCTTTCCCTCCTCGTTATTCTGGGCGAGGAGTGCACCGAGTGACTCATCTAGCGCGGCAGTGTAGAGAATCAACGGTTTGTTTGGAATGGGAGCAGCCAGCACTGGAGGGTGCAACAAGTATTGTTTGATGCTTTCGAACGCTGCTTGACATTCGGCATCCCAGATAAAAGGAGCTCCTTTCTTCATGAGCTTTGAGAAGGGCCTACATCTCCCCGATAAATTTGAGATAAACCTCCGTATATAAGCAAGCTTGCCTTGAAAAGATCTTAGCTGCGTCAGACTCTTCGGAGGGGGCATCTCCATGATGGCCTTTATCTTTGATGGGTCAACTTCGATCCCTCGATGTCGGACTATGAAGCCCAGGAATTTTCCCGATGACACGCCAAAAGTGCACTTCAGAGGGTTCATCTTCAGATCGTATTCCCTCAGTCTGGTGAGAACGGTCCTGAGATCTTGGATATGATCGGCCTTGGCTTTAGTCTTGACGACCAGATCATCAACATAACATTCGACGACTTTATGGGTTAGGTCATCAAAGATATTAGTCATCACCCTTTGATATGTAGCACCTGCGTTCTTCAGTCCGAATGGCATTACCTTGTAGCAATATATTCCGATCGGGGTTCGAAATGCTGTGTGCTTCTCATCCTCAGGCGACATCTTGATCTGATTATATCCAGACGAGCCGTCCATAAAGGTGAACAGTTTGTAATTTGAGGTGTCATCGACCATCATTTCCATGACCGGTAGCAGGAAGTCATCTTTAGGACATGCCTTATTGAGGTCCCTGAAATCGACACAGACTCGGATCTGCCCATTTTTCTTCTTGACTGGGACTATGCATGCGATCCAGTCCGCATATTTCTCTTCTCTGATGAAGCCGGCATCGATGAGTTTCTTGGTTTCCTCGATGACCTTTTCTTCCAACTCCCTTCTCATTCTTCGAGGAGCTTGTTTGACTGACTTAGCATCAGGAGATATAGCCAGCTTATGCATGGCTACCTCAGGGGAAAGGCCAGGCATTTCTTTGTATGTCCACGCGAAGCAGTCAACGAACTCACGCAACAGGGCAATTATCTGCTCTTTCATTTCCTCTGACAAGAGCGAGCTGATGTAGGTCGACCTTGGATTATCGGGCGTTCCTAAGTCAATCTCGGTTAGCTCGTCAAAGGTTGCTTGTCCTCCATCTTCGAGCTCTTGAGGAGCTTCTTCTGGCTCGGCTATCTCGTCGTCATCATTTGATCTTTCGCCAGCTTCAACAACATGGATCATGTAGCACGCTCTGGAATCAGGTTGAATGTAACCTATTCCCCATCTGTCTGGAATTCGTCCATCGATGAGTGCTCGGACCTGGGGAGGATGCCATAGCCCTTCGTAAAACTTTGCTTCGGACTCCGTTTGATATAACCGGCATCCGCACTTCTTAAAGTATTCCCGCATCTCGGGCGCATAATATCTGGGATTGAGGACGGCTCTTATGCCTCTCTCATATGGAAGGCACGCGACAGACAAATCGTCCGGGTGCGCAACGGGGTTTGACCCATAAAACAAGATGCCCTTCTGTCCACTTTTCCTCCCGGGAACGTAGAAAGTTTTCAGCTGGTCCACGGTGGAGATTGATAATGCATCAAGCTCTTTGCACATTTGCTCTGGTACCCTTGTAACGGCTAGGGATCCTTCTGCAACTTCGAAGGTCTCTCGCAGTTTCGCTTGTTGCGTGGGGGTCCAATCTGCACCGCTATTGCACGACAGGTCCTCTTCCTCTGACTCTTCAGTGTCGCTGCCAAGATGAGGGCGGACTTTACTGCTAGATGGGGCTTCAGTGACGGATTCATCCGTATCGCTGCCGAAACGAGGGCGAGTTTTATGGAAGGACGGGCTTCCAGCGTCGGACTCATCAGTGTCGCTACCGAAATGCGGGCGCACTTGGGCATTTTTGCTTTTGAAAGTGACAGCCGGCGCAGATTTGCTTTTGAGACTTAGGGCTGGTCTATCCTCAGTCAGTTGTGGCTTAGTATTTTGATGGTTCATAAAGTACCGAGAATCTTCATATCGGACTTCATGCACACCGAACAGTTGGATGTCTCCGTCAATGCGTCTTTCTTTGCCATTTTTAGTATACTTCATGCATTGATGGAGAGTTGACGGAATGATGCCGTAATCGTGGAGCCACGGCCGCCCCAGGAGAATCTTATAAGACGTGTCAGCGTCGATCACGTATATCTTAGCTTCAGTTTGCAGATCCCCGAATTTGATTGGCAAAGCTATAGACCCCAGAACTTGCTGGCAATTTTGGTTGAAGCCTTGAATGACAATCCTTTCCCTTGATAGGTGTCGGACGTCCATTGACAAACTCTTCAGAGTTCGCAAGTTCATGATGTTCACTGAGGACCCCGGATCAATCATTATGCGATTAATTCGATCTCCGTCGCTGTACCCGGTCACGTAAAGCGGTCGATTATGCTCAGCCGTTCCCAGTAGCAAGTCTTCATCCTTAAATGTGACCGCGGCGGCATACAAAGCGTGTTGGGCTTCTTTCATATTAATTTCCGCAATGTGAGCCTGGTACCGCTCGGGGTTTTATAGAGCGTGAATGAGAACATCTCTAAGCTCCTTAGATAGGACCAAGGCGTCGTAGATGCTCAGGAGGGACGGAAGCTTCCGGAGATGCGCCAAGATATTATAATCCACCGAGGAAGGACTTATGTTTTCATCAGCCGGTTCTCTGCCATCTTCTTCATTAGCGACTTGTTTTTCCTTCCCTTTTGGGGCGTTGCCCTGATTTGGCGGTAGAGCCCTGCCGCTTCTAAGCTGGATTTGATTGGCCGTTGTAGCGAGCTCCTCATCCTCTTCGGGAAAACAGAGCTCCTCCTCGGAGTCGCTGCCAAGATGGATGGCGTAGCAAGTCACTACTGGGATCTCTTCATTGATGTCTTCTTCTAACTCCTCCAGAATTTCAGCCGCTTGTATAGGGAAGAACTCCTTCAATTGAATCAATGTTCTTTCCTTTTGTTCATATTCTTCGAGGGAATCGATATATTTTTGAATGGTTGATCTCCCTGCAGACTCTTTTTTGCGCCGAGCTGCACTTTTCTTCTTCTTGAGCTTCTTGGATTTTGAGCCTGAAGGAGCCGCATTGGCAGCTGGACTGGTAGGCTTCTTCTGTCCTTCCCATTCCATCCTGGGCTCTTTCCGAATCAGCTTTAGCATCTTCTTTGTCTTATTAGATATGTGCGTACTCCACGGAGGCTGTGATGAGTCGGTTTCGTTTGTCGGGGCAGCGGGTTCAGCTGTCTGCTCCCAGAAGGCTTCAACTTCTGTCTGTATAAAGTTGGCGGTCGCAACTTGATTGTTCACCAACACGCTTTTGGACAGCTCGATCTCTCCAGCCTTGTACTGCTTCTCGACCCAGTCTTTGAAGATATAGCAATCCTCGATCGCATGGCTCACTACTCGGTGGTACGGGCAATACAGAGGATTGTCGGTCATTTTTGCTTCTTGGGGTCTTTTCGACTCCGGCAATTGTAGGCCGTTGTTCAGGGCATCTTTAAATATCTTGCGGACCTTGTCCCTTCTGAAAGAGTACACCTTGTTCTTTTTCTCCTCTAGGGAGGGCCCATCTCCTCCCAGCAATGGCTTTCGAGACCGGTTAGTTTTGGATTCGGCCGCCTTTCGCTTTTCTTCATTGTCGGACGCATTGAAGACATTGGTACTGCTGGAACTCCCGCTTCTACGGTTGTCGTCCCGCTTGCTTTTCCAAGTTTTCTCTCTCTGAGAGTCCGGCGGGGACTCTTGCTTTGAGCGTTCCAGCATTTGGACTTTCTTGGTTAGCTCCTGAAATGTCTTGAGGCCCGCTGTACACAAGAATGGGACCATCCAATTGCTGAGGTTCCCAATGAGAAGGCTGACGGACTGGTCCTGCTCCAGCGGCGGTTCGCACTTGACCGTGAGATTACGCCATCGGGCAATAAAGTCAGTGTTGCTTTCATTCCTCCCCGGCTTGGTCCTCACAAGGTCGGCAATGGAGATCTTATCACTGACACTCATGAACCTTTGCCGAAACAGGGACTCCATTTGGGCAAAGGTAACGACGGACCCGTCCGGTATACTCGCATACCAGTCGAAGGCGACGCCGGTCAGGCTGTTGACAAACTGACGAAGAAGGAGCGCGTCATTGCCCCCTGTATTTCCGCACGATGCTTTGAAGTGGGCGACGTGCTGATTTGCATTCCCCGTTCCATCAAATCTTCCGAACTTAGGAATGACGTAGCCGCTTGGGAACTCAATCAGATCGTACTGCGCGGGGTATGGCCGCCCACTACTGCCAATTTCTTTCTGAGCTTCAGCTTCGGCCACCAATGTTTTAACCTTGCTGGTGACCAAATCCATTATCCGATCCTGTGTTAGCGGGATAGTGCTATCTGGGGCCAAGGCGTCCCCAGAAGCGGAGTGTGGCCGGCTTTCATGTGGCTCGACCAGTCTTGGACCCGAAGGAACAGGCATTGGCTGCCTCGGATTGTCCTCACCCGGCTGATTAGTAGCGGCTTGCGCTTGATTTGGAGGCGCTCGAGCAATTTGAGCCGTAAGCTGCATCACCACATTCGTTAAGTCGTCAATCTTCGAATAGAGCTTGGCCATCTCTTTATCTTTGCTCCTGAGCTGTTTTCGAAGCTCTTGAAGCAGCTCTTGCTCCGCAGTCCTGGGGCGGAAAGTCGGCTCTTCCTCGCTGTCCGAGCTTGACTCTGCATGGACCGAGGGGTCTTTCTGCCTATCATCCTCATCGAGAGGGTTTTCTTCATCCAGCGGGGGCGGCTGTTCTTGGGCGGCAGCAACCACATTCAGGCTAGATTGGGCTTGGGATGTGGTGGCCCCGTCCTTGCTTTTGCTACGAAGGTTGTCGCTAGGGCGCCCGCCCGCCATATAGACCGTATGGATGGTATATCCGGACGTCTTTCTATCATTGGCAGCTGATTTCATGGGTCGCTGTCTTGACCCCCTTGTTTCGGTAGCTGGTAGTCGATTGAAGGCGGCCGGCCTAACCAGGTTCTTAAATGGTGCCGGCGCATCTTTTCTGGGTTTTCCCCGCTGCTTTCGTGCGGCACAGAGCGCTTGATAGACTCTTGAAGAGATAGTGTCGTACTTTTTCTGTTGGGGCGGGGACACGTCTCTTTGTGGCACTGCTCGGACCGCTATCTTCTTGATTCTGGCGGTCATGGCGTTTTTCTGAACCCACTTCAGAGGCTCGAAGGAATTGCTGATTCTTACGTCCGACTCAGCCGTCGTCGCTGGGAAACCCTGCACTTGGAACTTCACATGATTCCATTTGGCTGAAGCCTTGGCCCTTTTGTTGGCTCGATACCTGAGCTGCTTCTGCCTTAACTTTTCTGTTCTAAGCACCTGGCAGACTTCAGCTCTTTGGGAAGACGCCGCAGACCGGGCGACGGAGGGCTTTGGAGATACGCTCGATTGTGCGTTTGTTGGAGTCATCGCTTGAGCTCGTCCGCGACATTTGTTGTTGCCCTTCGCACCGGAAGTCTTGCCCCCAGCTAGAGCGTCAGGGAATCGTTCAGACACCATCTTAAGTTTCGGTTGTGGTGCCTTAGCAATCACAACATTCGGCCTCTTGCCCCTTGGGACCGGCTTGACCACCTGTTCCGCCGGGATTTCCGCCAGATGAGCGCTTCCAGCAGGGTAGATGATGACGGAGCCAAACTGGCGGGGCGGTTCCTCCCACTGTCGACTGAGGCTTGCAGGGAGAACCACACGAGCGTTGATCTTGACCACGTACGGAATCGGGGTTACGTTGGAAGCTGAATTCGTCTGGGGAGACATTGTCGTCGAAGGTTGATTGCTGCATGGAAAAAAAAAGAACATCATTTCAGTATAGGCAATCGATATGTATATTGATTGAGTTCGCATGAACGTTTAACCCGAAATATGGGAGGAGAGATTAGTCCCACCGGGCGTGCCAGAACCTGTAGGGTGTTTTTCGTCACCCCATTGAGATGGGAATACGCGCGCGCTTGTCAGGCGTACTACAGATTCCCCCTGCCTAGGGTAGGCCGGGGTTTAATGATTGTGGGGATCCGAATCTCCGGCAGCCGCGGACTAAGCTGCCGTTAATTACCCCTCGCCTTTGGGGCGAGGGAACCTCCGATTAACGGGTTAAACTGGTCATGCGAATTCAATGTGCAGTGTACGTGTGTTCTGTTCTGAAGGGGGGGTTTTGGATATATCGGGAGCCACGCAGAGTTTTTACGGGGGTCCCGCTAATTGTTGGGTATACGATACCATAACAGATGGCCCTAGTGCAAGTGGGAGATTGTTAGTTATATGTATGCCCTAGAGGCCATTACTGTACATACGATGTATATTGCAGTGGATGCTAGGACATATATAGGGAGGACTTTCTTGCTCGACATGATAGTATGCTATCTGGTTGTACTTTATCTTAACATGTATTCTGATTGTCTCTATATTACATGTTGATAAAGCCCTTAGGATGTGTACTCGACTACTGGGACTATGATGAGATCATACTAGTGGGGCCACGGTAGTCCACGAGTACATCCTATAATCTGTTCCTAGTCAAGGGTGTATCGAGACAGGGCATCGATACACCAGAGTAGACTAGCGTATACGCATCTTGACCCATATGATGGGCGATGGATGATCCCATATCCATCGGTGTATGACATCAAGGATGGTGTACGGGTGCTCAGTGGAGACTGGGTACACTGGACGGACTCGCCGAGAACTCCCAGATGGTATTATACCATACGTCAGATAGCAGTTCTCCGGTGACACTGGTACAGAGTAGTCTGTTGACCCGAGATCGTCATAGAGTCTTGTGTGATTCCCAATGTGCTTTGATTTCAATCATACCACGTCCAAGAGGGCGTGCAAATAGGTGGCTTTTGGGTACAGTCCCGAATCATATGGAGGCAATGAGCGATAGGAGGGGATTCGTCTCTCCCGGTATAGGGAGTTGATGTTGTGCTGTGTTCGATTGGCTATAACCGGAAATCCCTGGCCAGGGTTGCTGAGATTTACTGGTAAGTGTTATCAGTAGTTTCTCGAACCGTTATAGACCTCATATCGACACGACTTATCGAGCTACTGGGGTCTGACGTTTCACCACCCCTAGGCGAGATATGCAACATATCAGACGACGAGACCGGACTGTACGGGAGTGTTACTGTTTGGATTCACAAGAGAAGTTACAGGCTTGCTTGTTGATCTTCTGAGCGCTCAATACCTGGGTAGCTGTTACGTTTAGCTGACCGCTTGCAGCTTGTGGGTGTTTGATATGATCATCACCTACTGCCGGCGTATTGACGATTCTTTAGAGTCCTACACAGAGGTTTCTTGGCTCAGGCAAAACGGAGTAGGAGCACATATGTGATATGTGCGGGACCGAGGATAATGCGATATGTGATACCGTATTATATTCTCGCGATATTTGATATCAGCCGGTTCATCGGATCAAATGTTGATTCGATGAATCGGTACGGATAAATATTAGTCGGTTATATCCGATATAGCCGGATTGTCGGATCAAGTGTTGATTCGATAATTTAATGTATAATAATATATATGATATATTAAATTACATTAACTAATATTTTCTCACTAAAAGATTCTTTTTCTCACTCGGGTAATACATTGATATATATGCGATATATGTTAAATGTATTATTTTATTTTGTTACGATAAATATTATATATGTGATATATAATATTGTAACATGATATGATAACTAATGCAACAAGTTTAGTGGAGTTTAAACATGATTAGGGTTTGGATTAGGGTTAAGCTTTCTAGATGATTCTAGAAGGTTTTGGTTTTGTTTTGTGAAAGATATTTGTAAGTGACTCATGCTTTAACCCAACCCAAACCCTAACCCTAGTTAATTCTCTACAAAGGTTTACTTGACCATGGTTGCATTATTCATCATATTATTCTTTTCCTATTCATCACAAAAGGATTCTTATCATGTTCATCTTCTTCTTCCTTCATGCTTTCATGAAAAAGCTTGCTAGATTTTTCCAAAGTGATGAATAAATATGAGAAAAAGATAAATAAAGAGAGCAAAAATCCTACTTCATCATCCTCATCTTCCCTTGCCATTTAGATGAGGGTGTTCACATCATTTCATGAGTGTTAGCTTGTGTTAAAGAAACTTCAAGGTAGATCATCTTAGTATCGAAGATCGGAAGCAAAGGTTGCATCTTTCTATTCGTGGAACCTCTCGAGAGTCCGGATCCCGATGATCGCAGCGAAGGGACCACAACACGGAGCATATGAAGTGAAGGACCGGATCTACAAAGGTTGTAATCCCTCTCACTTAGTGTTAAAGTGTTTAGCATGATTGTTTTCTCCTAATCTCTAGTTTAAAGATCCGTATTCGGGTTGTTCGGCACGGCTAAATTTTTAATCGGGCATGGTTGATGCCTCGTAGACCCTTGTGTGTGTGCCTAGCATCCCTACAGGTCTGCCGACCTAAGATCTTCATTTGTCTCGTGTGAGTCCCCACTGTGCTTTGATTACTACCCTACCACGGCTCAAAGGAGTCGTGCAAACAGGTTTTAGTTAGGTACAGTCTCGAGCCACATGGAGACAGTGATCGGATCGTCGGGGATTCGTCTCTCCTGGTATTGAGGGTTGATGTCGCGTTGTGTACGGGTGTCCATCACCACAAATCCATGGCCATGGTAGACGAGGATTACCGATCCAGAATCGATAGTTTCTCAGGAGGTGATGGGTATCATGCCTACACTAAATATCGCGTTGTTAGGGGTCTGACTTTATCCACCCCCTAGACTCGATATGCGATACTCTTAGACGAACAGACCGGACTGTACGGATATTGTCACTGTCAGGCTCAGTAGGGGTTCTACATGAGTTTGCTCATGGGCCTCCCTTTCGCTCAATACCTGGGTAGCCGTTACGTACAGCTACTGCCGCTGACGTGCTTGTAGTTAAACCCACTGCCAGCGTATTGACGAGTCTTTAGAGTCACACACAGAGGGTTTTCACGGTTCAGGCGATATGGTGTACATGAGGTATGTTGATACATACAGATGTCCGATAAAATATATGCACTTACTGCGTAGACTATAATTGGACGGTTGATAACACTAGCGGCTTAGGATTAAGCCAGTTTATTAAATCAGGTTTTGATTTAATAATTTATATATGTATTTGTATATACGTATTCTAGTATTATTGTTCACTATTCGTTTTCTCTCCCGGCTGTTCGTATTTTGGTACGAATACGCGTATATGTATTTCGGTACATGTACCAGAAAGTATTCCGTATTTTATACGGAATAACTTCTAGAAGGTGCCACCTCATTAATGATTTTCTTTATTGAAAATCATTTGGGAAATGAGGTGGAAAGGAGGTATGGGTCAAAGCATGGTTCAAAGTGCATGTAGCAAAGTATGGTGCATTTGTTTAATGGTAAATTGTAAAAAGAAAATGTTTTTTTAGAGAGAGGGAGGAGGGTCGGCCACTAAGGGTGGGGGTTCTTTTCATTTGGAAAATTGCAACATACATTACAGATTATGCTAGCCCACTCTCTCACTCTCATTACTTGCACATTTAGCCATTTTTGCTCATGCAAAGATCACCTCCTTCATTTTCTTATTGAGTTTCTCATTGAGCTCAAGGGTAGAGAGAAAAATGTAGTGACACTTCCATACACCTCGACTCTCCATCGCTAGCAACTTTGGAGCGTCGGTTACCTCGTTCGACGAGGTTGGAGCTTGCGCCGTTTCCCTCGGGTGGATCATCGGAGACGAAAGAAGACCGGCAACCAAACCACATCAACGAGCCGCTAGGAGCTTGGAATGAAGACCGAAGGACACGGATCAACTCGGTATAACGATTCTAACTATTACTTAGTTTGCTAGTTTAGGGTTTAAGGTCGATCCGGGATTCGGGTAGTGGTAGCGCCGGTTTCAGAAATTTTTGTTCCGCATTTTGGCCGTGTTTTGATGGCCGGGGCGCTGCCGGAACCCTTCATGGTATCAGAGCCACCCTTTAAACCCCTTTCTAGCTTGTTTAAACGTGCTTAAAAGATCGATCGACGAAATTTACCAAAATCACGATTTCATTTTTGGGTTTGCTGTCGATTTTCAAATATGGTCAAAAATTATTTCAGGCATCTTAAAAATCCGTGCAGGAAAATTTATGGCTACACAAAAAATTTGGGCTCGTGATGCCTCTAAAGTGCCACGGATCCGCCGCACTTACCCCCCATTGGCGGCGATTCCGCGGCCATTTATTGGCGACGGGCCTTCAAATTTTCACTATAGCCCTCTGACTTAGAATTGTGATTTTTGACATTTTCTGTTTTGGCCCAGATTTCTGTTTGAGTGCTGGTTTTGCTATTGGGGCCAATTTTGAAATTTAGTCGATCGATATTTTAAGTGGGAGTTTATCAGTACATACATTTATATCTGCGACCGTGAATGTCATTTGATTGGTAAACCCGTCTAACTGCTATATGTTCTTTTAGATGGGTTTGCGAACGTGACATTCACGTTGATGTTCTGTGTTGTGTTGTGATGTTGGTTGGATCGTCGTGGTGGATAGCTATGGTGCAATATTAGTACAGTTTTATTTCATTTGTACATTTGATATTGCGGGGAGAGCGTCCGACATGTGAACTGCTGTCACTGCCGGTTTGTATATTATTCTTTTGGGGCACGACCGGGCTGAGGTCGATGTCACCCTTGTATATTATTTTATTTTCTGTACTAGGATTACCCTGCGGTGGAGTGCACGAATAGCCGGGTTCTAGAGAGAAAATGGTCCGCATCTCAAGGCATTCAGACGGAGAGGACCTTACTCTAGAATTGGCGGGCTATTCGCCGCACTCGTAGGGGGTATAAGTGACCCTGGAGGGGTGCTCAAGTTACCGGATTTCGTGAAGTGCTGGGTGGTCCATTCACGTTGTTGAAGGGGGCTGCCTCACTTCTAGTTTTGGCGGGTAACTTGCCGCGCTCGTAGGGGTCTAGGTTTCATTGCACATGCTATCCACACGACAGGGAACGTCGGGTCTCACTTGCGGCTCAAGTGAAACCCGGGGCTCCAGGTTATCCACCATTCTGTGTTGCTTCTGTGATGTTTTCTGTGATGTTACTTTATATCATGCCTGGGACGAATTTTATATATATATTTATATATACTAGTAGATGTTGTATATGTTTTGCACCCGCGCTAGCCCAGTCCCCGCTCTGTCATTAGGTAAGTAACCTAACGGGTGATGACGGGACCCAATGGCGAATGCGGATGGCATATACGTACATTTTATTTTCGTTCTTTTCTGGTGTGATTAATTGATGGGACTGCATAGATTCTTATCAATGCAAGAATAAAACAAACCTATATATATGATGTTGTTGGAACCAAGTTTTTAAAAACTGACATTACAGGCGTTCTCTTTTGCTTTGCACAGTGGTATTCAGTTTGAATATCATGCACCTCATTCGACGAGGCAAGGGCCGAGATCCCTTCATCGGGAGTGACCCCTTGAGTAAAAGATTGCATCAACGTAATAACTTCACTATAGTTGATTACTTTTGCTTTGCATCGTGGTATTCAGTTTGGGATATCCTGCACCCCATTCGACGGGGAAAGAGCCGAGATCCCTTCACCGGGAGTGACCTCTTTAGCAAAAGTTTTCGCCACTATATATATTTGTAAAACCACTCGGTTCCTTTAATGATATCAAGTTCATTACATTAAAGGTTTTTCGCCAAAAACCAGTCATAGCCCTCCGTCATTTCAAATCAGTATTGCTTAGTATTCGTGCTATGTTTGTCGTTGCTATTCGCCGAGACGTAGTGTGCGGTAGCTCTGTAATGCTTTTCTGTCGCATGGATATGTGGATTGGTTAAAAAAGTCATACGACTTTGTTGATTATTCTTCAAGGGTCATGCGGGTGGGTTTAATGCAATCAAGATAATGACGGGTTGAACTTGACTAGGACCTTTTGATTTGTTGATTATTCGTCAAGGTCACTTGGGTCCTAGGGGTAAAAACACATATCGGGAGTTTCAAACATACAAGAAACTTGCCAGGCTTGCGCATACCTTCTGGAGTGTGGTGACTTGAGTAGCTTCCATCAAGTTATCATGCAATGATAGTTGGATCCCGATTCCCACTGATGAGTAGGATTACTCCTCGGGTGATTCTAACTAATTCTCCTTTTAGGTTTGGAGGGGAATTCGAGGAAACAGTGGGAGCCATCCAGATTAGATAAAATGATTAACCATTCTGATCTAGGTTAGAGTGCACGCTGAGTGTTTCTTCTCTCTCTCTCTCTCTCTCTGGCTGCGACGATGACCCGACCCTAAACTAAAACTCATGAACCAAATTAACCGAACCTTCTTAAAACACTTTGGCTTTTAGAATGTCACGGTGTCACATACATCATTGCCACATCTATATCACCTTTGCATTTCTCCAGAACACCTCGTATCACTACGAACGTCCACTTCCATTGGATAAATCCATCGTATGGTTATATACGAACTCGAAGGATCTGATTCGAGGATGGATTTTTGTTCTGGAGAGATTGAATAGGATTATTCGGTTGTCTTGTCTCTTTACCTTCTCTCAGATTGTGAGGACTCCTAGGATTAGGAGAGGGTAAACCTATTGAGCTTATTGGATAGTCTTCCTCCAAACCATAGGCAGGTGCCGAACGGTAGGGAAGGAAGAAAACCAACAAGCTTAACTGTGGTGTACAGAAGGTAATAAGTAAAGACATATAAATGGATTAGAATAATGGCAAAGAAAATTGCGATCACCATCATTCACGACAACGACCATGTATACCCCTGCCACTCCTACATCCACTTTGCATTTCTCTAGGACACTCTGTATCACTACAGATATCCACTTTCATTGGATAAATCCATCGTATAGTTACATACGAACTCGAAGGAACTTTTTCGAGGATGGATTCTGGTTCAGGAGAAATTTAATAGGATTATTCAGATTTCTTTTCTCTTTACCTTCTCTCAAGTAGCGAGGGCTCCTAGGATTAGGAGAGTACACCTATTGCGCTTATTGGATAGTCATCTTCAAAACCTTAGGTTGGTGCCGAAGGGTAAGGAATGAAGAAAACCGATTAGCGTAAAGGAGGTGTACAGAAGGTAATAAGTAAAGACATGTTAAAGGGATTGGAGTGAGGGCAGGTAAGTATATGGTTACTTCGTGAATCAGGATAGTGGAAGAGGCGTTACTAGGAATACCAGTTATCCCTTTTTGGAACATTTTCATGTTTCAGTTTTACTGTGCGATGTTAATTGATAACTGTTTTCCCAATTGGAATCTAACTCCAGTGTATGTATTTACCAAATCATTTTCTCACATCTGCATGTTATTACGGATGGTGAGTGGGAGTAAGATATTGGGAATTGGGTGATTAGATTCTCATTATATCGGAATTCGTTGTAATTGGTAATATTTGAGGAAATCATCTGGATTTTGCCATATGGCAAATATTTGGTTTTGAATATCCGTTGTTATGCACCAATTTCAAACCGATATATCTGTACATTTATTTTATAAAGTGAGATATAACTTTTTGATATTGTTTCTATGACATTTACCTATATCAGTTGGTGATTAGGTAAGGTGCATTCAACAGCGGTGTAATTCTTCTTAACCATAGTACAGTTTTTCAACCTACGACGCACAGGGTTTGAGTTATTGAACTCAGTGGACTTGTACAAAGTATTGTATGTTGTCCAGTGTCGATTACGACAATGGGGTTGGTACTCGTACTATATTCTGTTTACTTGTGACTTCTCCAGTTCTGGACAAGTATTTCATTGAAATGCATGGTCCAGATTTTGAGAAGTTATAGGTATAAGAATAAAGTAGAGAACCATTTATTAGAAGTATCGGGATTCTTCGAAGTATTCAAAGATGTAGATACTTGTGTTTGGTATTCAGTTAATAGTAATGGTTTTGAGAACTTGCTTCTCTTTCATGTTACTCATAGATGGATGCACTCCTAGATGAGTAATGCTGATTGTCCTTTTTCCATTTGGTTGATATGCACTGGAGACAGCTGCATGATTTTGAATCTGGTTCCAATTAAATTAGTGCTTTTGTTTCTATATCAGATATATATAGAATCAATTTATATCTTGACGATGTTAAGATATAGGGAGTTGTCCGGCTGATGCTTAAAACCAGAATCCGGATAAACTCAAGGCACGTTTCAGTAATGGCTGTTTGTGGGTTATCCCGGTCTTTGACGAGGGTTAACTTTCTACCATCAGGAAGATCAATATTTATATTGTTCTTAACTTGCCACATTTTTAGTAAAATGGATTTTTCATAAAATAGTAGTGGGAGTATGGTAGAACTGGAAGTGATTTCAGAACCACAAACGATCACTGATGATTTAATAGAACCTAACGATTCAATTAGTTTCGACCTTCCATCAGCCACTCCACAGATTTTGGTGGGAAACCTCAGGCACCTGAGAGGTACTTCAGTCTTCTCAGAGACGGTGACAGGGAGGTTCTTGTTTACCCAGACTTTCCATTGCTGTTGTTCTAGACTATAAGACCCAGCAGGAGGATGAGTATACCGTCATTCTAAACTAGTTTTAGAGGTGCACGTGTATATGACTCTACCAGAGGGTTGTTGTAGTCAGTGGGAGTAGCGGAAGCATAGTAGGCAAGCAGCTTATGTCTATTTATAGACTAAAGCAAGTATAGCGGAAATAGATCATCTATTTTTGATGTGACTGTCATAGATCTTGACCTCATCAGAATAGGAAATGGATCTGGTAAGAAGGTAGTAGAGAGTGATGTCCAGGTATTGGGATGACATGCACTTGATAAGAAGAGATATTCCTATACTACGATCGGTTGTACTATGGTTGTCACACAGTTGTTTCTCCACATAGGATATATAAATAATATCAAGTTTCCTAGTTACTAGATCTATGTTTTTAGATCTAGATTTGGGAAGTATCCCAATTTGGGTACTTTGACATTAAATGGACGACTCCTAACAAGGTGGTGTACCTACAGGTGATGGAGTCACCCTCTCTAAAGGTGTAATACAGACTAAAGGGGAGAAGGATCTGCATGATTAGCATATCTCTTGCTTAGGCAATTGAGTTAATCATAAAATGTCAAGTAACACACCAAATATTGCTTTTGTACTAGATGCAATAAGCAGATATATTATTCTAATCCTGGAGAAACATTGGGAAGCAGTTTATGAACATAAATGGATGTTCTATGGAAATGATTAAGGCAGCTTCCTTCAGGAGACGATTATCATTTCAGGGTTCCAAGGTGACCTGGATGACAGAGTGACTGTCAGAGTTATAGTTTTCCCTCTTTTGAGAGACAGTATGTTGGACGGGTGGTCCAAGCGGATACTGAGGAAAGTCATGGCGCAGGATACTGATTAAATTCAGTGGACGATATAGTCTAAGTAGTTTGCTGGATTTGGAGTTCAATTATGAACTGGGTCCCATCAGACATCCAGACAAATTCTAAGACTAGTATTGCTCATTTCGGGAGATAGTTTTCTCCGCGAAGTTGAGATATAGAGAGAAACAGAAAGAAACATTAGAGTGGATCCACTCACTGAGGCTATTTCTCAAACGCAATCATTTTCGCAAACGAGCTTTGCGAAAATGATTAGTAGAGAAGTTGGTTGTTCGGTATCACACGGGTAGTGAGTATGCGACATCGCAATAATTAGCCTTAAGTGCAAGTGGGAGATTGTTGGCTATAGTGCCCTCAAGTCAATTATCATAGTCGTGGGCTTGTGATTACAATGATTGAGTGAGGACCTATACTGATAAAGTAGTCTTACTCAAGATGATAGTATACTATCTGGTTTGTCTTTATCATCATGTACATGTTGATAGAGCCCATAGGATTCTTGCTTGACTGCCAGCATTATGATGGCGATCATATATGTGGGAGCTGGGGTCTATAAGCACATCCTTAAATGTCCCTAGTCATAGGAGTATCGAGACCAGGCATCGATACTCTAGTGTAGACTAGTGTATACTGATCGAGACCCCGACGAGGGGCGGTGGCCAGGTCTCACAAGCCATTGGTGTTAGTTTGTTCACCTAAGATAGTATATAGGTGCACATTGGGTTATGAGTACACTGGACGGACTCGCCGGGAACCTGCTAGTTGGTTATACCTATTGTCAGATAGCAGTTCCCAGGTGACATGTGTGCAGGTTAGTCTGCCGACCTGAGAACCTCATTTGTCTCGTATGAGTTCACGCTGTGCTTTGATTACTACCCTACCACGGCTCAAAGGAGTCGTGCAAACAGGTTTTAGTTGGGTACAGTCCCGAGCCATATGGAGACAGTGATCGAATCGTCGGGGATTCACCTCTCCCGGTATTGGGGGTTGATGTCATGTTGTGTATGGGTGGCCATCACCACAAATCCATGGCCATGGTAGAAGAGGATTACTGATCCAGGATCGATAGTTTCTCAGGAGGTGATGGGTATCATGCCGACACTAAATATCGCGTTGTTAGGGGTCTGAATTTATCCACCCCCTTAGACTCGATATGCGATACTCTTAGAAGAACAGACCGGACTGTACGGATATTATCACTGTCAGGCTCAGTAGGGGTTCTGCATGAGTTTGCTCGTCGGCCTACCTTTCACTCAATACCTGGGTAGCCGTTACGTACAGCTAGTGCCGCTGACGTGCTTGTCGTTAAACCCACTGCCAGCGTATTGACGAGTCTTTATAGTCCCACACTGAGGGTTTTCACGGTTCAGGCGATATGGTGTACATGAGGTATGTTGATACATACAGATGTCCGATTAAATGTGCACTTGCTACGCAGACTTTAATTGGACGGTTGATAATACTAGCGGCTTAGGATTAAACCAGTTTATTAAATCAGGTTTTGATTTAATAATTTATATATGTATTTGTATATAAGTATTCTAGTATTATTGTTCACTATTCGTTTTCTCTCTCGGCTATTCGTATTTTGGTACCAATACACGTATATGTATTTCTGTACATGTACCGGGAAGTATTCCGTATTTTATACGGAATAGCTTCTAGAAGGTGCCACCTCATTAATGATTTTCTTTATTGAAAATCATTTGGGAAATGAGGTGGAAAGGAGGTATGGGTCAAAGCTTGGTTCAAAGTACATGTAGCAAAGTATGGTGCATTTGTTTAATGGTAAATTGTAAAAAGAAAATGTTTTTTTAGAGAGAGGGAGAGGGGCCGACCACTAAGGATGGGGGTTCTTTTCTTTGGAAAATTGCAACATACATTACAGATTATGCTAGCCCACTCTCTCACTCTCATTACTTGCACACTTAGCCATTTTTGCTCATGCAAAGATCACCTCCTTCATCTTCTTCTTGAGTTCCTCATTGAGCTCAATGTAAGTCCACGTTACCTCTCCCGGTACTTACGGGCTTGCGGAGAAGATGAAAAACGATTTTTCAAGAGGTGATAACATGGACTCGAAATACGGATCTTTGTTAAACAACTATCTAACAAACCTAACAAGAGTTTTACCTACTCGGTTAGGGGGTTATACCTTTCTTGATCTCCTTCATCTTTAACTCTTTGCGGTATACGGATCGGCTTCACCTCGTCGTCTCCTTGCGCCAAAGATGGATCCACCTGAAAGCTTCTACCTTTGGCTTCTCTTCAAACTAGAAGAAACTAGAACACTTGGTTTGCTAAACCTTATGAACTAGGATGAGTAGAGAAGTGATATGGGTTTTCTTTTATCTTTAAGGAAATGTTTCTCAACTCATGAGAGGGAGTTGCCTTGAGCTAGAGAGAGAGCAAGAGGAAGAGCAAGAGGGGGAGCTCAAGCAAGAGAGAGAAAGCAAATAAGAGAATGAGTAAGTCTTTTGCCATCCAAGCTCTCATAATCCAAAATCATCATAACAAATAATAGTAATCAAGTATTATGTGATGGTTCAAGTCAAAATGGCCATATCATTTCATGCACTCATTTTCCAAAAAGAAACAAGCAAGCAAAAGTCTTTGCCATGAAATGATAGCAATTGTAATGATGATGGTCAACTAGTCTAACCTAGTCAACCGGTCAACAAAGTCAACAAAGTCAACCCCTCAACAACCATGTCACTATAATACTTAATTAATATTATTGTTAATTATATTTCTTATTCTCATTAGGGTTTAGCAAAATGTCAATAGTCAACAGTCAACAGTCAACAACCCCAATGAGAATCCTCTTCCTCTGTCTCTCTGTCAACTGTGCATACACACCCACATCCGTGTTCCGAAGAACACGAATACAAACGAGATAAAACCAATCCCAAAACGTACACTAGGATCTGGCTTAAACCAAAGCCTGCTAGTGTTGACTGTCCGGACACTAAACGTGCATAAGTGCACGGATGTGACCGAACCCTGTCGCAAAACCATGCGACCTGTCGCAAAACCATGCGACCTCTACTCTTTTGCCTAAAGGCGAATAGCTTTCTGTGTGGGACTCTAAAGACTCGACACTACGTTGGCAGTGGGTTTAACCACAGACCGCAAGCGGCACTAGCTGTGCGTAACGGTCCCCAGGTAGATTCCGACAAGAAGACGGATGAGGTGAAACCCATCTGAACTCCTACTGAGCCTGAATGTGACAATCTCCGTACAGTCCGGTCTGTTCGTCTGATAACATCGTATGGCGGGCCTAGGGGGCAGTAAACGTCAGTCCCCTAATAGCGGCACAAGTCGTGTCGGAGTGTAGCCCAGAACACCCTGAGATAACACTGGAAACCTACCAGTATATCTCGCTTGCCCTGGCCAGGGACTTTGTGTAATGGCTCACCTAGACACAGCGCGATATCAACCCCCAATACCGGGAGAGTCGAATCCTGTCTAACCGTCACTGCCTCCAAGTGCTTCGGGACTGCACCAAAAAACTACCTGTTTGCACGACTCCTTTGAGCCGTGGTAGGGTAGTAATCAAAGTACAGTGGGAACACACTCGAGGCGAAGTGACAGTGTCAAGTCAACGGACTAAGCTGTACTCATGTCACCTGGGAACTGATAACTGACGATAGGTATAATACCAACCAACAGTTCCCGACGAGTCCTGTCCAGTGTACTCGTAACCCAACGAACACCCGCATACTATCTCAAGTACGACGTACTGATGGCTGTGGGACAGACCGTCTCCCATACTGGGATGAGAAGAGCATACGTTAGTCTACTCCGAAGTATCGATGCCCTGTCTCGATAGTCCTGCGACTAGGGACCTGCATAACGATGTGCTTATAGATTACCCAGCCCCCACTTGTGTGACTGCCATCACAATGCTGGTAATCAAGCAAAGATCCTAAGGGCTCCACTAATGTGTATAGGTGATATACTAAAATAAACACATGTACATATTAAAGTAGAAACAAACCAAGTAGAATACTACTATATTGAGCAAGATTGTCTATACAAGGTGAATATCCCGAGCTTCCATTAAGTAATATACAAACTAGTATGATACAGTAATGGCCTCTAGGGCATATACACTAACAATCTCCCACTTGCACTAAGGCCATGTACTGGCGTATCGAAGACCTATCATCTCGATCAGCCGCTAGAACTGAGTCTGGGGTAAGGCCTTCGTGAGTGGATCAGCAGTGTTATTGTTAGTGTATATGCCCTAGAGGCCATTACTGTATCATACTAGTTTGTATATTACTTGATGGAAGCTTGGGATATTCACAGTTGTATATACAATCTTGCTCGAAATGGTAGTATGCTACTTGGTTTGTCTCTGCTTTAATATGTGCATGTGTTTCTTTTAGCATATCGCTGATATACATATTAGTAGAGCCCTTAGGATCTTTGCTTGATTACCAGCGTTGTGATGGCGCTCACACTCGTGGGAACTGGGTGATCTATAAGCACATCCTTATACAGGTCCCTAGTCGTTGGACTATCGAGACAGGGCATCGATACTCCAGAGTAGACTAGCGTATGCGCTTCTCATCCCAGTGTGGGAGACGGTCTGTCCCACAGCCGTCAGTACGTCGTACTTGAGATAGTATGCGGGTGCTCGTTAGGTTACTAGTACACTGGACAGGACTCGTCGGGAACTGTTGGTTGGTATTATACCTATCGTCAGTTATCAGTTCCCAGGTGACATGAGTACAGCTTAGTCTGCTGACTTGACACTGTCACTTCGCCTTGAGTGTGTTCCCACTTCACTTTGATTACTAACCTACCACGGCTCAAAGGAGTCGTGCAAACAGGAAGTTTTTAGGTGCAGTCCCGAAGCACTTGAAGGCAGTGATGGTTAGACAGGATTCGTCTCTCCCGGTATTGGGGGTTGACATCGCGCTATGTCCAGGAGAGCCATTACACGAGTAGTCCCTGGCCAGGGAAAGCGAGATATACTGGTAGGTTTCCAGTGTTATCTCAGGGTGTTCTGGGCTACACTCCGACATGACTTGTACCGCTATTAGGGGACTGACGTTCACCGCCCCCTAGGCCCGCCATGCGATGTATCAGATGAACAGACCGGACTGTACGGATATTGTCACATACAGGCTCAGTAGGAGTTTAGATGGGGTTCACCTCGTTAGTCTTCTTATCGATATCTACCTGGGGACCGTTACGTACAGCTAGTGCCGCTTGCGGTCTGTGGTTAAACCCACTGCCAGCGTAGTGTCGAGTCTTTAGAGTCCCACACAGAGAGCTATTCGCCTTTAGGCAAAATGAGTAGAGGTCGCATGGTTTTGCGACAGGGTTCGTTCACATCCGCACACCTGTGCACGTTTGCTGTCCGGACAGCTTATACTAGCGGGCTTTGGTTTAAGCCGGATCCTAGTATATATTTGGGATTGGTTTTTCTCATTGTATTCGTGTTCCTCGGATCACGAATACGGGTGCGTATGCACAGTTGCTTGAGACAGAGGGAGAGGACTTTGATTAGCGTTAATGACTATTGTCATTTTATTAACCCTAATGCTTATGTGTGTATTATGGTTAATTGATATTAGTTTAATAATTGTGCATGGTTATGGTTGTTGACCATTTGACCTTCTTGACTTGTTGACCTTGGTTGACACTTTGACCATCATCATTTCATTTGGAAGATGCTTTTTGATCCTTGCAATTTGCATTAAAAATGAAATGATAATAGTCATGTCTTGATTAAGCCATGACAATTATCTTACTAATTATCTAATTAAAATAATACACACATATATATGAGAATGGTTTATTTTATTCTCATTCTATCATTCACTTTCTCTCTCTTGTTCTTCCTCTCCCTCAAGCTCTCCCCTCTCATGTGTTGAGAAACAATTGAGCTTGAGAAAAACCCTTTCTTGATAATCTCTACTCTCATCTAGGGTTCAAGGATTAGCACTGCTTGCACCCTAGTTACTTCTAGCTTGGAGTTGAAGCCATAGGTCGAGGCTTTCGGGTGGATCTTTCTTCGACGTGAGAAGACGACAAAGGTGACCTCCTTCCACCACTCCAAGGAGCAAGGAGAGAAGGACATAAAGCCCAAGGTATAACCTTTCTAGCACTTAGCTAGTTTCTAGTTAGCTTTAGCTTGTTTTTGTTTAGCAAAGATCCTTCATAATCTAGTCCATGTTGCCTGAGTTCATAAAAATTCGATTTTTATTCCGTTTTCCGCCTCCCCGCAAGCACCGGGGTGGGCAACGTGGTCTTACAGTGGTATCAGAGCCTAACTAAACATAAACTAGCTAGATAGTAAAGTGTATGGATGTTCGACCGAAAAAAATCGAAAAACCGAGTTTTCAAAACCCTAAGTTTCTGTTAAAATTTGTTCTGTTCAAAATAAAATTTGTCATACTCCAAAAATCATCTCAGGGTTTTGTGAAGAAAGTCACCAAACCCGGTCCAGTGACTCGACCAAAGAGCCGCGGTTCCGCGGCAATAGCAAGCTATTGCCGCGCAACCGCGGCCGAGTTGGCTCGTCTCTGGGTCGAGTTTGGTGCAGTGTCTTTCTGGCTTGGTTTTGGGATTTTTAAGATGGTTAATATGTGCCCAGATTTTCCAGAATAGAAATTTGTTTTTGGGGGACTATAAATCCGTATTTTTATCGAACTTCACTACACTTTGAAAATAAGGGTTATATCTGTGATGTTTATATGTATTGAACGTCGGCTAATCGCTATATGTCGATTAGTCGGGGTTATACATATCTGTGATCTGTGTTTGATGATGGTATGTGTATATGAATATGTTGGATTGTCGCGGGTGAATAGCTGGGGTGGATGTGAGATGAGTATTTCTTTTTCTTTTATTCATTGTAATATGTAAATTGATGTAATATTATTATTTGTATGGCCGCACAACCGGGTCGGGGTTGTCGCCGTCATTGTATAATTCTTTTTACTGTTTTTTGCTCCTAGGATAGACCCATGGAGGGGGTGCACAAACTACCGGGTATCTCGAAGTGCCGAGTGGCCTACTTACGGTGGTGAGGGAGGTTGCTTCGCTTCGGGTACTTGGCGGGTAGTTTGCCGCACCCGTAGGTGTCTTGGGTAGGGTATTGGCTATTCACCGCGACCGTGTAATCCGCTTTTCGTTGCAGGCTCGAACGGATTGCGGATTCCTAGTATATCCAATGTATTCATCTGTGATCTGTAATGTCTATCATTGCTATATATTTATATATGATAACTATTTAGGCGTTGCTTATGTTTTACAGCCGCGCTAGCCCAGCCCCCGCTCTGTCATTAGTTAAGTAACCTAACGGGTGATGACGGGGACCCGAGGCGAATGCAAATGGCATTAGCGTACGTCATATTTTGGTTGTTTTCTGCAATGGTAGGATTAAATGATGGGACGCATTAAAAGAATTAATGCAAGAAAATAAACCAAGTAAAAGTCGATTGGAACACTTTGAAAACCACTCGGTTCTTTTCAAAACTAAACTTTTAAACGCGGAGCTTGAACCACTCCTTTTAAAAGCTATCTCGTTCCATCGATTATATCAAGTTCACTACGTTCACGGTTTCTCCAAAACCATTCGTAGCCCTCCGTCATTCCACATGAATGGTCAAAAGTATTCAAGCTATGTATTTTGGCCAAAGTCAAGGCATAGTGATTGGTAGCTATTGGGTATTCATGTGCAGCATAGATAGATGCGTTGGTTTGGGACAGTCGTGCTGCCATTTTGGCCAAAGTCAAGGGTAGGTACGGGTGGGTCCAAATTAACCAGGAGAATGACGGGTAGAACTTGACATGTGACTTATGATATTTTGGCCAAAGTCAAGGTCATAAGAGCATGGGGCAGAAATCCACATCGGGAGTTTCATAAGTACTGAAACTTGCTAGAGCTGCATACCATTTGGAGTGTGATAACTCTGGTAGGATTCCTTCGGTTTTATCACGCGATGATATTTGGATCCCGATCCTACTGTGAGTATATGCTACTCCTCGGGAAAACTCTCACTTAACGATTAATGCTATAAACTTAGTAGGTCTCTAGAAAGGTGTTAGCGGGGCTACGCCCACAGGGAAAAGAGGTTACTTAATTAAGGAACTTCGCGAAAGCGTTGGAAAACCTCCCTCGAAGTACCGACACTGGCCTGGCTGAACGGTTAAGCAAGTATTGTACGGTGAGATTGATCCTGACTAATCCTCTCTTTACGGTTTGAGAAGGGATTCGAGAGACACTGGGAGCCATCCTGTTTAGACAAACTAAAAACCACTCTAAACTTGCAAGAGCATCATACTAAAGTGTTTCTTTTCTCTCTCCTAATTGCAGCGACCATTCAACATGACCGGACTTAAGTTATTACTAGATAAAAACATATTGACAGGGCCAAACTACAAATATTGGCTCAGGAATGTCAAGATGGCAATCACTTAGGACAAGTTGGGGTATGTCCTTACCACCAAAGCTCCCCCTGTCCCAGGTCCCAAAACCAGTGTTGTAGATAGGGAAATCTACAAGACCTGGGAAATAGATTGCGCGAAGGCCAGATGCCTCGTACTTGCCTCGATGGACAACGAACATTAGAGGAGGTACGAGAATATGGACCTAGAGACCATATTTCTTCATACAAAAGAACTGTATGGAGAGCAGTCTCGTATCGCAAGATACGAAGTGTCGAAGAAGTTGTTTTCGGCAAGGTTGGCCGTCGGATCATCGGTAGCGGAACACGTGCTTAAGATGATTGGCTACATAGAGGAGCTCGCGGACCTTTGGACCACGTTAGAGAATGAACTCTATACTGATTTGATTCTCCAGTCCCTTCCTTCCACTTACGCCCAGTTTATTCTTAACTTCAACATGCAAGGAAAGGAGGTTGAACTTTCCAAACTTCTGAACATGTTGAGGAGTGCTGAGGGCACCCTACAGAAGGGTAGGGAGACATCCACTTTGTTTGTAGGAGGATCTTCCTCTTCTAGATCCAGGGCGAAAGCCAAGGGTAAGAAGAAGAAAGCCCCCGCCAAACCAAGAGGCGGTGTCGGTAAAGTGGATACGAAGGGAAAAAGAAAAGCAACAAAGATAGCGGGAAAGCTGGTGGGGAAGGAAGAATGCTTCTATTGTCATAAAAGTGGTCACTGGAAACAGGATTGCAAGGCTTGGAAAGCCAGAACACAGGATTTGAAGCGAGTTGCAGCTTCAGCTTCAGGTGTGTATGTTAAACTGTCTATCAATAAACTCTACATCCTGGGTATTGGATACCGGATCAGGATCTCATATCTGTAATTCTTTGCAGGCGTTGAGAAAGCGTAGAGTTTTGAAGGCAGGTGACATGACCCTCGGAGTTGCTAACGGTGCTAGCATGGATGCTGAGGCCGTGGGGGACTATCACCTGGGATTGTCGGATGGACACTTTTTGGTTTTGCGTAGTTGTTATTATATACCAAATGCAACCTGTAATATCATTTCTGTATTTTTATTATCTAAAGAAGGTTACGAATTTGAATTTGTAAGTAATGTAGTGAACATTCACCTTAATCAAGCCTTGATTGGGTCAGGTACATTGAACAACGGGATATACGTATTAAACAAACCATAGATTTTCAATGTCCAGAATACACACAAAAGAAAGTCTCCAGAAATCAATAAAACTTTCTTATGGCATTGTATACCGGGTCACATCAATGAGAGAAGGTTGACTAAGTTACATGCAGAAGGATATTTGGATCCGTTCGAATATCAATCGTATGCAACTTGTCAATCCTGTCTCAAAGGAAAGATGACAAAGACTCCGTTCACTGGACACGGAGTAAGAGCGAGCGAGCGAGCTCTTGGGTCTCGTACACAGCGACGTGTGTGGTCCAATATCTACACATGCACGAAGCGGTTATTCTTACTTCATTACTTTTACGGATGACTTTTCAAGGTACGGTTATGTCTTCTTAATGAAACATAAATCCGAGGCTTTTGAAAAATTTCCAGGAATAAAAGAATGAAGTAGAAAAACAAACAGACAAAAGTATCAAGGCACTGAGATCTGATCGAGGTGGTGAATACTTGAGTGCCGAGTTCCTGTGTTACTTAAAAGAGAATAGAATTCTCTCTCAGCTTACTCCTCCATACAGTCTGCAACATAACGGTGTATCGGAGAGACGGAACCGAACCCTATTGGATATGGTACGGTCCATGATGAGTAACGCTGAGTTACCGCGATCGTTCTGGGGATATGCGCTAGAATCAGCTGCATACCTTTTGAACCGAGTTCCAACTAAGACTGTACCAACTACACCATATCAGATGTGGTGTGGGAAGAGACCCTATCTTAATCACATTAAGACATGGGGATGTCCAGCTTTTGTAAAAAAGAAGCATGCGGACAAGCTCGAGGCACGCTCAGTACAGTGCAAGTTTGTGGGATATCCAAAGAACTCCAA
The DNA here is from genome assembly GCA_030015575.1 of Agapanthus africanus. Taxonomy (NCBI): domain Eukaryota; kingdom Viridiplantae; phylum Streptophyta; class Magnoliopsida; order Asparagales; family Amaryllidaceae; genus Agapanthus; species Agapanthus africanus. Next base: position 246,517,634 of record CM057350.1, read on the forward strand.
GGGATATTTCTTCTATTGCGAAGAGGAACAAAAGGTGTTTGTTTCTCGCCATGCCCACTTTCTAGAACACCAGTTCATAGAAAAAGAATTAAGTGGGAGCGCAATAGAACTGGAAGAAATTCCAGAACCACGAGCTATTACTGAAAGCTTAGTAGAACCAGAGGATTCAAAAGATCAGGACATTTGTTCATAACATAATATTGCATTTTGTATTCCCCATTCTTATGCATTTTACAATAAAAACAGGTGCTTTTGACCCATGTCTGCTACATGTTACAGGTTACAGGTTCTTGGAACGAAAACAGTGAAAAAGACAAAAGACGACACAAAAAGAGACTTTTGACCAACAAATGGGAGGATCTTAATCAAGCCTAAAAACGAAGAACGGTTCACCATCAACAAGGCAACTCAAGATCCAAATTTGCAAGAAAGACGGTTAAAGGATCGGTACAAGTGTTCACTGAAGTTCTGGAATCACTGCAGAAGCCCAACTGATAAAAAGAATAAAGAAACAAGAAGCCCAGAAGAACCAAACCAAGCCCAAGAAAATCCAAGTGATGAACCCATCATTGGGCCGCGGAACCGCGGCCCAAGTGCGCCCATGCCGCGGTTCCGCGGCTACTTGAAGCCCTAATGTGCAAGGAATTTTTCCATAACTCTTTGGCGGCTGTGGAAAGATTTTCTAGGGGTATATTTGTAATTGTAGACATGCGGTGCAATTGTAAACCTAGGGTTTCTATCTCCTATAAATAGAAGCCCAAATCATTGTATTTTCTTATGCCTCCCTATGCCTCCTTTTAATAATAAATCGAGAATTCTTTATGGAGAGCATCGGTGTTTCTTTTCAATTCATTAATTCAGATCTGACAATCCTGCGTTGATGATTGGAGAGATGCATCTGTAAGTAGATTTAATTCCTTGCTCTAGTTTAGATTTCAATTCTTGCCCTAGGTAATTTTTATTCTCTGCCATAGATAAATTTTCTTCAATTCCCTAATGAGTGAGTAGTTTTCTCGCTTGTTAGGGTTAGGAATGGGGAAGGATTTGAGAGACGAAGATCTCTCAACTCTTTTCTTTGCCAATCCTTTATGAAAATTAGAACTCCATGCATACCTTCTTATTCCGCTCCCTACGGCATTCTACCCTCGAGGTAACGGTGATTCCGTAGTCTAAAGGCCCGGATTTTAAGGTTTTCCATGGAGGTTAGGGTAAAGATTAAGAAAGGAAGGACAAGAATCTAGAGGAAGAATCAATCTTCCCAATCATCCTAATCCCCTTTGTTAAGGTTTACCATAACACTAATATGATATCTTTAATTAAAGGCAATGGAAAGAGATGTAGATCTTTGTTTACCAAATTTTCCCTAAACCTAATCCTAGCAAGTTTCTAATCCTAGTATCATACAACTTCAATTTTTAGATTTAATAATTAATCCGAACACCCTTCGAAATTAACTCGTTTGAGCAAATAGGAAATTCACAATATCCCTGTGGACCGACCCGTACTCACCGGCTAGCTGCAAAGCGACGCCGTTCTTGATTGCGGTTACAAATATTTTTGATCTATCTTTTAGAAAGCGCAAGCACGCTAAATCAAATCAATCAAATGGCGCCGTTGCCGGGGATGGCGTGTCATTTTCTTTTTGCAATTTCGGGTTAATATAAAATTAAAAAATCATAAAAACTGAAAAATCAAAAAAAATATAAAAATTTATCATCGTTGTATTTTGTGAAGGGTATTTTTGGTTTGAATTTTGCAGGATCTACAATCGAGACGGATCTGGAAAAATCCAGAGTTCAAAAAAGAAAAAGATACATCAGAACAGTAAGAGGTTGGAAAATTAGAACAGCACAATTTTTTTGGAGACCTGAAGCCTCAGAACCGCCGCTATTCCGCCGCGCAAGCGCGCTCCCGCCGCTGAACCGCCGCGTCATGCTGACGTCATCGCGCGAAAATTTTACTGTTTGTTTTCTTTTTCCCCCCTCTACAACCTAAAATATATCTTTTGTCAAATCTCCTGCAGAATTCTTTGCGCTTTAAAAAATCTTCCCTTCCAAATAAAAAATCTTGTGCAGGATTCTTTGCGCGTGCTTAAAATAATAATTGATTGCAAGTGATCTTTTCTGATTTGCATATCCTTAATCTTTTTGCTAAAAATATCTTTCCAAATAAAAAGCAAGTAGAAAAAGGAAAATTTTAATTAGAAAACTTGCAAACCTTGAAATTCACAAAAAAAGATTTGATTGCATGTGATTTACTGTTTTGCATATCTTTAATCGGATTTTAAGGGGCTTTTGACCAACTCAGATTGGGTGGGGATTTCATCACCCTTCCCAGGACCTCAGAAAACACCTAAAGCATTTGCATCGACCACGATTAATTAAAAAAAATACTAGACTCATCCCTAAGGACGTCGAGCTCAATAGAAAAAGGACTAGTATAGGTATCGACCGTTTATCCTAACTGATTTTGCGGTGTCTAGGCTAGTGGTTTTTAATTAGGCCCACTGTCGTGGTGGTTCCTTCCCACTTACCTGGCCGTACTTGTCGGTGAAGAGGCGGTTTGAGGTCCTATTTCTAGCCCTAGTTAGGAGCTGTCTAGCAGACCTAGGTGACCCTAGATCTAGGTCTGATTGTGCATTTCTGGTTGATTACATTTGTGTCTAAGCCCTTTATCGAAATTTTTTTCTGCAAACAGTCTCAAATAAAGAGAAAAGGGAAAAAGGAAATTTTTTTTAAAAAAAGACTTGCAACTTTTGTCGCTCGGAAATCCTTGCACCAACAAACTTTCTTTCTTTCTCTTTCTTCTAACATGGGTACCCCACATAACAAATCACTTGCCGAACTTTGGTATCCCGAACCTAATTTTGCGTCGTTCGGCAATTTGTTCGATCAATTTAAAGACGATCCTTCCTTGCCTAAAATATCGTTGAAAGATCAAATAGAGGCGTCTAGGAGAAACAATTCGACTTTTCAACCCACTTTGTGTCAACCAAGTCAACCTTTACCACCTCCATATGTTGATACCACTGTTTCAAGTGCTTCTGTCACTCCTAAGTCGATGTCCATTGCTGAGCATATTGCTCAATCTCGCAGTCGATCTTTCACCCCTCTCCCCTCATCTAGTTTTAGGGATCAACACGACTATTCACCTTTTTATCCATATGTTGACCCTACCCCTGTCCAATCACCCACTTCCTATCAGTCCTACCCGACCTTCCCACCTTCACTAGACACTGCTTCTACACAGCCTTTTGGGAGTTTCACATATCCAAACAATTTTGAATCTTTTACTGAAACCCCCTCACCACCTAAGTCTAGTTTGGAAGAGGCGTTGGAGGCGTATATCGCAGCAACAAACAAAATGGTTAGGAATGTGGAAGCGTCCGTGGCCGCCCTTATGCAACCTGCTAAACCGGTAGCTAGTTTCCCGCTAGCACCAAATTTTTCAATGTATGAAGAGGCGGTTGGACAGAATGAGAATGTGAAAGGATTTCCAAATCAAACCTACCCTTACCCAATTGAAGCCCACAACTCCAGTTTTCCATCGAATGTCCTAAATGATTCACAAGTTCAAAATAAAAACGAGTTGTGCGACTTTATAGTGTTTGATTTGCCAGATTGTGAGGAACCCCTTTCGAGTGAAACCGCACCTAATCCTTTCGATCTTTACACCTCCACTCTAGAACCTAAATCGATAGATATCCATGCTTTTGATGAGGTGTCTAAAGAAATTGATTTTCACTTGATTGAGGATATAGACGCCGAGAATATTTCGGATGATGAACCTGTCGATTTACTTGAGATTTTATGTTCAAATCATCATCCCGAGTTATTAAATGTTTCTCCCGAATCTTATATGCGTCTAGATTTTGATGATAATGGCATGGATGAGTTGAATATTGAGGATAGTATCGAAAAGAGTCTTGAGGATAATATTGAGGTTGAATCATTTTTGTTTGATGTGTCTGATTTTCCAATTCATCCTCCTGAATCTTTGACTGATATATCACCCTCCCTCCTTCCCATCGTTCCGACCTCGCTTGAAGACTGTGAGCTTGAAAACTTTTCCTTCGAATCTGACACAGTTCTCACAGCCGATGACACTTACGAGTGTTTCACTTTTTCGGACGATGTTGAAGTCTCACCGTCCGAGTTTGAGTCCTTTGCATTTTCAGATGAGTTAGTTAATCCATCAGACTCGGTTGCTTACAGTCGTTTCGAACCATTGATGGAATCTTTTCAGTTCGACACGGTTTACTACGGTGAGAATGAGATTATCCCTAATTCACTCCTTTTCGTTCTTTCTATTGTCCCGGCCGTGCAAGTGACCATGACGCTTTCATCTCAAATACCAAGTTCGGTGTACCCATTTTCTCTTGTGAATCTTGAGGGATTTGATCCCATTTCTCGACGAGTTGATAGGTCAGCGCAATCGCTTTTAACACATCGGTCATCACAAATTGCGCTAATTTATTTACTCAATTTACACCCTCAAGATCGTACTCCACTTCTTTCTTCTTTTCGCCATTCTTCTCCCCCACCGAGACCATATTCTACCATTCTTCTTTCCACACGGTCTCGCGTGCTTCTCATTTTCTTGCACCAACTATACCATTTCCACGATAAGATTTTTGAATGGTTGGTGCTAACTTTTGGCTTGTGCAAGGCCAAGCTTAAGTTTGGGGGACCTTTGTATATATGTATATATTTTTGGTTTTCTTTTTCTATAAAAAAATAAAAAAAAAATTCAAAACATTAAAAATATAAAAAAAAATTATTATAAATAAATAAACAGGGGAGTACCGGCATTTTGACCCTTTTGGTTTAGCATGACAGTGAGGACACTGTCAAGTTCAAGTTTGGGGGTATGCTCGGTACGTCTTCTTCCTTCGCATTCATTTGTACATATTTTTTTTGCATTTGCATACTTATTTGAAAATCCATAAAAATTTGAAAATTTTCAAAAATTATAAAAATTACTGTATTCAATTTTGGCTAATTGACTTGAGTTTGACAGATAGGTTAACTGGCTAGGAACAACTAGATCTTAGACTTAGTGAATTAAAAACCCTAAAAATAACCTTCCTTAAAGTTTAACGGTAGAAAGTATATGCCTTGTAGTTTATTTAGAAATAGACAAATTTTGGGTTCACTTCTTGGGCTAAGTCGAAACAAGGGAAGAGTATTGATGTTCTTATTAGAGTATAAGTTTGAAAAATAATTCCTAGCTTAAGTCTAGATTCTGAAAACGTATACCCTGCAATTTGCACAATCACGCAACTTGAAACTTGGAATAGTAGAAGAGACCTTGAAATACTCTTGTCTAAAGTCCTCAGTACGAAGAAAATGAAAACAAAAGAAAAAAGTGAATAAAGAATAAAAAAATGGACACTGGTTTTTGTGATTACTTAAGGCTATAAAAATAGAAAAATATTTAGCGAGGGTGCTTCATCACCTAGTGCCTTAGACCAACTGGTTTGGGAGCCACTGCTAAAAGCCTTGGGTGTTGCAAAAATTAGGAAGTACGCTTTAACACGCTAACGCATCTTGTAATCGGTTGTTGGTACCTCAAGAAGTATTAACAGTCGCATGAAGGATGTGAAAGCGAAAGTTCACAAGTGCTTTGGACAATGGACGGGAGTACGATTGCTTGATTTGAATTTCCAAGTGTAGGGGTGATATTTACACACACGTGGGGATATGTGATTGGAGTTTAGATAAGAGAAAGGAATGAAGAATAGAACTTGTGTCTTTAATAGAGTTGATAGAAATTCCTAAGTGGAGATGGAACTCTAGAAGGAAAACTTAAGAAATGCCGAAAGCTAGGTAATTCTACAGGATATATATAATCTTAAGTTAAATAATGAGGAAGTGTGAAGAATACGGGTGGATAATTTGCGGGTCGACGATAATAGATTTCCTTGTTAGAAAACCTGATTAGAGAACAAAAGTTGAAAAGACAAATTGATAGGATTTTGTGGGTAGTATCCGCTGAAAACCCTCAGGAGACAACACTCCTCCTACTAGGGACACCTAAAGGTTTAACGGCTTGTTGCACGTGCTCAGTGCAATCGCGTTTCCCTGCGAAAGTGCGGCTAGGTTAGATTTTTTTAAATAAAATAACAAGTTTGCTCGAGGGCGAGCAAAAGATAAGTTTGGGGGTATTTGTTCATAACATAATATTGCATTTTGTATTCCCCATTCTTATGCATTTTACAATAAAAACAGGTGCTTTTGACCCATGTCTGCTACATGTTACAGGTTACAGGTTCTTGGAACGAAAACAGTGAAAAAGATAAAAGACGACACAAAAAGAGACTTTTGACCAACAAATAGGAGGATCTTAATCAAGCCTAAAAACGAAGAACGGTTCACCATCAACAAGGCAACTCAAGATCCAAATTTGCAAGAAAGACGGTTAAAGGCTCGGTACAAGTGTTCACTGAAGTTCTGGAATCACTGCAGAAGCCCAACTGATAAAAAGAATAAAGAAACAAGAAGCCCAGAAGAACCAAACCAAGCCCAAGAAAATCCAAGTGATGAATCCATCATTGGGTCGCGGAACCGCGGCCCAAGTGCGCCCATGCCGCGGTTCCGCGGCTACTTGAAGCCTTAATGTGCAAGGAATTTTTCCATAACTCTTTGGCGGCTGTGGAAAGATTTTCTAGGGGTATATTTGTAATTGTAGACATGCGGTGCAATTGTAAACCTAGGGTTTCTATCTCCTATAAATAGAAGCCCAAATCATTGTATTTTCTTATGCCTCCCTATGCCTCCTTTTAATAATAAATCGAGAATTCTTTATGGAGAGCATCGGTGTTTCTTTTCAATTCATTAATTCAGATCTGACAATCCTGCGTTGATGATTGGAGAGATGCATCTGTAAGTAGATTTAATTCCTTGCTCTAGTTTAGATTTCAATTCTTGCCCTAGGTAATTTTTATTCTCTGCCATAGATAAATTTTCTTCAATTCCCTAATGAGTGAGTAGTTTTCTCGCTTGTTAGGGTTAGGAATGGGGAAGGATTTGAGAGACGAAGATCTCTCAACTCTTTTCTTTGCCAATCCTTTATGAAAATTAGAACTCCATGCATACCTTCTTATTCCGCTCCCTACGGCATTCTACCCTCGAGGTAACGGTGATTCCGTAGTCTAAAGGCCCGGATTTTAAGGTTTTCCATGGAGGTTAGGGTAAAGATTAAGAAAGGAAGGACAAGGATCTAGAGGAAGAATCAATCTTCCCAATCATCCTAATCCCCTTTGTTAAGGTTTACCATAACACTAATATGATATCTTTAATTAAAGGCAATGGAAAGAGATGTAGATCTTTGTTTACCAAATTTTCCCTAAACCTAATCCTAGAAAGTTTCTAATCCTAGTATCATACAACTTCAATTTTTAGATTTAATAATTAATCCGAACACCCTTCGGAATTAACTCGTTTGAGCGAATAGGAAATTCACAATATCCCTGTGGACCGACCCGTACTCACCGGCTAGCTGCAAAGCAACGCCGTTCTTGATTGCGGTTACAAATATTTTTGATCTATCTTTTAGAAAGCGCAAGCACGCTAAATCAAATCAATCAACATTCCTACGCCACTCCGCAGGAGTAGTAGGCAGTCTCATCCACCCGAGAGATACTACGGTTTTCTCATTGACGGGGATAGAGAGGATTGCATCATAGACTTTGATGAGCCTACTAGCTTCCAGTAAGCCATTCAGAGCGTCGACTCGGTAAAATGGCTGGATGCAATGCGGAACGAAATGGAGTCCATGTACACCAACAAAGTATGGACGTTAGACATTGCTCCAGATGGGGTAAAACCCGTAGGATGCAAGTGGATCTTCAAAAGGAAGATTGGTGTAGATGGACAGGTTGAGACCTATAAATCTAGACTGGTTGCAAAGGGTTTTCGTCAAAGACCTGGTTTGGACTATGACGAAACCTTTTCTCCAGTAGCTATGCTGAAATCCATTCGGATCTTTCTTGCCATTGCTGCTTTCCACGATTATGAAATTTGGCAGATGGACGTAAAGACCGCTTTTCTAAATGGACATTTAGAGGAGTGTGTCTATATGGAACAGCCAGAGGGTTTCATTCAGAGTGGGAGCAGCGGAAAGGTGTGCAAGTTGCTTAAGTCCATTTATGGACTAAAGCAGGCATCACGGAGTTGGAACATCTGTTTTGATGAGACGGTCAAGGAATTTGGCTTTATCAAAAATCCAGATGAACCATGCATCTATTGTAGATTTGTAGCGAGAAATGTAGTATTCCTCGTTTTATACGTGGATGACATTCTCTTGATAGGAAATGACATTCCTATGCTACAATCTGTCAAGGGGTTCTTGTCACACAGGTTCTCCATAAAAGACCTGGGTGATGCCTCATACATTCTGGGTATCCGGATCTACCGTGACAGATCCAAGAGGATATTAGGACTTTCACAGTCCAGGTACATCGACACCATACTGAAGAGATTCAGTATGGAAGATTCCAAGCGCGGTAATCTACCGGCTTGTCACGGGATCACCCTCTCCAAAGAGATGTCTCCCAAGACTGATTTGGAGAGGGATCGCATGTCTATTATACCCTACGCTTCTACGGTAGGCTCTATAATGTATGCGATGTTGTGTACCAGACCGGATGTGGCTTATGCACTGAGTGTGGTAAGCAGGTATTAGTCAAACCCTGGGGAGAAACATTGGATAGCAGTAAAGAACATTCTCAAGTACCTGAGAAGGACTAAGGAGATGTTCTTGGTGTATGGCGGAAAAGACCTGCAGATTGAGGCCTTTGCTGACTCCAGCTTCCAGAGTGACAAGGATGATTCCAAGTCCATGTCGGGTTTTGTCTTTACCCTCAATGGAGGGGCGGTGTGTTGGAAGAGCTCCAAACAGGAAACCATTGCTGACTCGACTATGGAAGCGGAATACATCGCCGCATCTGAAGCCGCAAAAGAAGCTGTCTGGATGAGGAAGTTCTTGAGAGAACTTCTGGTGGTTCCGTCCATTGTTGACCCAATACCTCTGTATTGCGACAACAACGGGGCTATAGCTTTAGCGAAGGAACCCAGGTCCCATCAGAAATCCAGACACATCTTGAGGCGGTATCACCTGATCAGGGAGATCGTGGATCGCCAGGAGATCGAGGTTCGGAGGGTTGCTTCAGAAGATAACACAGCAGATCCATTCACCAAGGCCTTGCCCCAGACTCAGTTCGAGCGGCTGATCGAGATGATAGGTCTTCGATATGCCAGTACATGGCCTTAGTGCAAGTGGGAGATTGTTAGTATATATGCCCTAGAGGCCATTACTGTAGGGTTGCTAGGCACGCATACAAGGGTCTACGAGGCATCAACCATGCCCGATTTAAAATTTAGCCGTGCCGAACAACCCGGATACGGATCTTTAAACTAGAGATTAGGCGAAAACTATTAGTTATGTATATGCCCTAGAGGCCATTGTTGTACATTTGATGTATATTATAATGGATGCTTGGTTATATATAGAGAAGACTTTCTTGCTCGTCATGATAGTATGCTATTTGGTTTCACTTTATCTTAACATGTTGACTTGTATTGGTTTACCGTTTTACTCTCACATGTTGATAAAGCCCTTAGGACTTGTACTCGACTACTGGGACTATGATGAGATCATACTAGTGGGGCCGCGGTAGTCGATGAGTGCATCCTATAACTGTTCCTAGTCGAGGGTATATCGAGACAGGGCATCGATACACCAGAGTAGACTAGCGTATACGCATCTTGACCCATATGATGGGCGATGGATGATCCCATATCCATCGGTGTTAGACATCAGAGATGGTGTACGGGTGCTCAGTGGAGACTGGGTACACTGGACGGACTCACCGAGAACTCCCAGATGGTGATATACCACACGTCAGATGGCAGTTCTCCGGTGACACTGGTACAGCGTAGTCTGTAGACCCGAGATCGTCATGGAGTCTTGTGTGATTCCCACTGTGCTTTGATTTCCACCTTACCACGTCCAAGAGGGCGTGCAGAACGGTAGCTTTTGGGTACAGTCCCGAATCACATGGAGGCAATGAGTGATAGGAGGGGATTCGTCTCTCCCGGTATAGGGAGTTGATGTTGTGCTGTGTTCGATTGGCTATAACTAGAAGTCCCTGGCCAGGGCTGATATGGAGATTTACTGGTAAGTGTTACTAGTAGTTTCTCGACCCGTTATGAGCCATACATCGACACGACTTATCGGTTACTGGGGTCTGACGTATACCACCCCTAGACTTGATATGCGACATATCAGACGAACAGACCGGACTGTACAGAAGTGTTACTGGTTGGATTCACAGGAGAACGCACAGGCTAGCTTGTTGATCTTCTGATCGCTCAATACCTGGGTGGCTGTTACGTTTAGCTGACCGCTTGCAGCTTGTGGGTGTTTGATATGATCATCACCTGCTACCGGCGTATTGACGATTCTTTAGAGTCCTACACAGAGGTTTCTTGGCTCAGGCGAAATGGAGTAGTGGCACATATGTGATATGCGCAGGAACGAGAATAATGCGATATGGGATACCGTATTATATTCTCAGGATATTTAGAAATGAACCGGGTCATCGGATCAAGTGTTGATTCGATGAATCGGTACATGATATATTAGTCGGTAATATTCGATATAGCCGGATCGTCGAATCAAGTGTTGATTCGATGATTTAATGTATAATAATATATATGATATATTGTATTACATTATCTAGTAATGGCTCGCTTTATTATTTCATTTTCTCAGTGGATGATACATTGATATATATGCGATATATGTTAATTGTATTATTTTCTTTTGTTGCAAATATATAATATATATGTGATATATATTATTGTGACATGATATGATTAATTGTTAAATATGTTTAAGGATGATTAATTGAGGTTAGGGTTTGATTAGGGTTAGATGCTTCAAGTTCCTTCTAGAAGCATTTTTCTTTTTGTCATGGTTGTGATATTTTGTGATGACACATTTTTAACTTAACCAAACCCTAACTCTAGTTGTTTCTCTACTCATTCTTAGCCATTCATCCTTGACCATGGTTATATATATCAATCATATGTTTTATTTCTATTCATCACAAAAGGATTTGAGATTAATTCATATTATGATGATCCATTATCTTCTTCTTCTTCTCTCTTGAAGAAGCTCTCTTGAAAATCCTTAAGTGATGATAAAATATGAGAAAATGATATAAAAAGAAAGCAAAAATACTACTCCCTCATCCTCATCTCATCTAGCCCATGGGATTAGTGTGTTCACTTCTTTAAGAGTGAGAAAGCTTGAGTCGTAGCAACTTCAAGGTAGATCATCGGAGATTTGGAATACGACAAGCTAGAATGGATCGTTCGAGTCGTGGAGCCTCTCATGAGTCCGGGAGATCGTGGATTGCGGCAAAGGGACTTATACTCGGAGCTTGTGAAGTGAAGGAGCGGACTACAAAGATTGTAATCCCTCACACTTAGATAAAAGTTATCTTAATGCATGTTTAACCCTAATAATCTAGCAAAGATCCCAGCTTTGGGTTGTTCGGCACGTCTAAATTTTAATCCGGGCATGTTTGATGCCTTATGAACCTTCACAAGAGTGCCTAGGAACCCTACAAAAACTAACATGCTAAACACTTTAACACTAAGTAAGAGGGATTACAACCTTTGTAGATCCAGTCCTTCACTTCATATGCTCCGTGTTGTGGTCCCTTCGCTGCGATCATCGGGATCCGGACTCTCGAGAGGTTCCACGAAGAGAAAGATGCAACTTTTGCTTCCGATCTTCGATACTAAGATGATCTACCTTGAAGTTCCGTTAACACAAGATAACACTCATGAAATGATGTGAACACCCTCATCTAAATGGCAAGGGAAGATGAGGATGATGAAATAGGATTTTTGCTCTCTTTATTTATCTTTTTCTCATATTTATTCATCACACTGAAAAAACTAGCAAGCTTTTTCATAAAGAAAGATGAAGGAAGAAGATGAACAATAATAGAAAATCCTTTTATGATGAACAAAGCAAAAGAGATAATGATGAATTATGCAACCATGGTTGACTTAACCATTGTAGAGAATTGACCAAGGGTTAGGGTTTGGGTTGAGTTAAGAATGAGTCATAACAAAATATCTTTCACAAAACAAAACTAAACCTTCTAGAATCATCTAGAAAGCATTAACCCAAATCAAACCCTAATCTTGTTTAATCTTTACTAAACATGTTTCATTATTTATCATATCATGTTACAATATTATATATCACATATATAATATTTATTGTAACCAAATAAAATAATACAATTAACATATATCGCATATATATCAATGTATTATCCGAGTGAGAAAAAGAATCTTTTAGTGAGCTAATATTAGTTAATGTCATTTAATATATCATATATATTATTATACATTAAATTATCGAATCAACACTTGATCTGACAATCCGGCTATATCGCATATAACCGACTAATATTTATCCGTACCGATTCATCGAATCAACACTTGATCCGATGACCCGGCTGATATCAAATATCGCGAGAATACAATACGGTATCTCATATCGCATTATCCTCGGTCCCGCACATATCACATATGTGCTCCTACTCCGTTTTGCCTGAGCCAAGAAACCTCTGTGTAGGACTCTAAAGAATCGTCAATACTCCGGCAGTAGGTGATGATCATATCAAACACCCACAAGCTACAAGCGGTCAGCTAAACGTAACAGCTACCCAGGTATTGAGCGCTCAGAAGATCAACAAGCAAGCCTGTACATTCTCCTGTGAATCCAAACAGTAACACTCCCGTACAGTCCGGTCTCGTCGTCTGATATGTTGCATATCTCACCTAGGGGTGGTAAACGTCAGACCCCAGTAGCTCGATAAGTCGTGTCAATATGAGGTCTATAACAGTTCGAGAAACTACTGATAACACTTACCAGTAAATCTCAGCAACCCTGGCCAGGGATTTCCGGTTATAGCCAATCGAACACAGCACAACATCAACTCCCTATACCGGGAGAGACGAATCCCCTCCTATCGCTCATTGCCTCCATGTGATTCGGGACTGTACCCAAAAGCCACCTTTTTGCATGCCCTCTTGGACGTGGTATGATGGAAATCAAAGCACAGTGGGAATCACACAAGACTCTATGACGATCTCGGGTCAACAGAATACTCTGTACCAGTGTCACCGGAGAACTGCCATCTGACGTATGGTATAATACCATCTGGGAGTTCTCGGCGAGTCCGTCCAGTGTACCCAGTCTCTACTGAGCACCCGTACACCATCCTTGATGTCAAACACCGATGGATATGGGATCATCCATCGCCCATCATATGGGTCAAGATGCGTATACGCTAGTCTACTCTGGTGTATCGATGCCCTGTCTCGATACACCCTCGACTAGGAACAGTTATATGATGTACTCGTCGAGTGGCCCCACTAGTATGATCTCATCATAGTCCCAGTAGTCGAGTACATATCCTAAGGGCTTTATCAACATGTAATATAGAGACAATCAGAGTACATGTTAAGACAAAGTACAACCAGATAGCATACTATCATGTCGAGCAAGAAAGTCCTCCCTATATATGTCCTAGCATCCACTACAATATACATCGTATGTACAGTAATGGCCTCTAGGGCATACATATAACTAACAATCTCCCACTTGCACTAGGGCCATCTGTTATGGTATCGCATACCCAACAATTAGCTGCGGTTGAAGTATCACATACTCAACCATCCTAAAAAAGTCTCTACTGGGAAAAAGGTCTTTGTGAGGGGATCCGCGCTGTTGTCCTCTGTGTCTACTCTCCTAACCTCGATCTCCCTGGAGATCAACCATCTCCATGATCAGGTGATACTGCCTAAGAATTATATCTGGATTTCGGATGGGACGGTAGTTCCTTGGCATAAGCCACAACTCCATTGTCACACAATGGTTGGAACGAAGTTCATCGCATGAACTTATAAATATCCAGACTGCCTCTTTTGGTAGCATCCTTGGTAACGATGTATCTTGCCTTTAATCGTCTAATATGTCACGGTATATAGCTTGGAACTCATCCAACATACCGTCCCTCCACTGAGGGTAAAGACAATGCCTGCGACTGACATTCAGTCGTCCTTATCAGCCTGGAACCTTTCCAGTGATTCTCCCCAGGATCGATTGATACCATCTCACTACAACTAGTGAGTGTCCTAACATCCAATTAGATCTATCTCATAGATCCAAAACCCAGGATTTAGGAGGTATCACTTTGATCCTATATGGAGAATCCTTGTGATAAGCGGAGATTGACCGAGCGTAGCATAGGAAACTCCTTCCCTATCAAGAGTATGTCATCTACGTACTCTACGAGGATCACCGCCATACTCTCTACTACCTTTTCGTATATACAAGGTTCATCTACCATTTTGATGAAGTCAAACTCTTTGACTACCACATCAAAATAGATGTTCCAACTCCGCGATGCCTGTTTTATCATATAAAACATCTTGCACACGTTTCCGCTGCTCCCACTTTTTACGAAGCCCTCTGGCTGTGTACTTATAGACGTTCTCTTCTAAAACATGACTTAGAAAAGCAGTCATGACACCCAACCACCAGATATCGTAGTCATGGTATGTAGCCGTGGCAAGTAGGATCTGGATGGACTTAAGCATAGATCCTTAGAAAAGGTTTCAACATAATCCATACCTGGTCTATGATGAAAACCTTTAACAAGTCTAGCTTTGAAAATCTCAACTTTTCCATGTACACCAAGTAATCTTCTCAAGATATACTTGCTCCTGATGGGGATTTAACCCTTCAGATAAAGCAACTAAAGTCCATACTTTGTTGGTGTATAAGGATTCCATCTCAGATCGCTTAAGCATCCAGCCATTCTTACAGAGTCCCACTCCTGATGGCCAGCTCGAAACTAGTTGGGTCATCATCTCATGATGCAATCCTCGCTCCCACTGACATAAAGAAACCGAAGTATCTCTCAGGTGGGTGAGGAACCCTACTAGATCGGCGGAGAAGCTGAGGTTCGTTGGAAACTATTAAATCCTTTGGTTCTACCAAATCATTAGCTGCAGTTTGTATAGCTGGAACCATTCCATTTCTACATAATAGACCTTGCCTCGAGCTTGTCCGGATTTTGCTTTTAGACATAGGCCGGACAACCCCAACTCTTAACAAACTTAAGATATGGGCTCTTCCCTTTCCATATCATATATGAAGTGGTAGGCAACTGATTTGATTTGAACCCTATTCAATAGGTATGCAACTTCACAAGTGCATAACTCCCTAAAGGAAATAGGAAACTCAGTAGTACTCATCATAGAGCACACTATATCACATAGGGTGCTATTGCTCCGCCCCGATACACCGACGTGTTGTGGTGTATTCGAAGGAGTAATGCTGAGAGAGAATCTCATTCTCCTTTAGAATAGTCCAGGAATTCCGTGCTCAAGTATTCTCCTCCGTGATCACATCAAAGGACATAATACTTATACCCGTATTTGGTTCTCTACTTCTAATTTATATTCTGTGAATATCTCAAAAGGTTCGGACCTGTGTTTCAACAGGAACATATGTCTGAATCTTGAGAGATCATCAGAGAACGTAATGAAGTACAAAGAACCAGTCTTGGCATGTGTAGACAGGAGACTTTCATACATCAGCATGTATCAATTCCCAAGAGTTCACTAACTCTTTCTCTGTTTCCAATAAACAGAACTATGGTCATCTTATCTTTGTGACATGACCGGCAAGTTTCACAAGATGTAAATTCAAACTAATTTAAATATACATCTAAATGTAACTTCAGCTAGTCTGGTCGCATTGATATGACCTAGTCTACAATACCTCAAGAAGGATTCATTCATTTCTGAACTATTCCTCTTGTGTGTGTTCTGTATACTAAGAACTGTAGTTTGATTTAGAACGTCAATGCTTTTAGATAACGTGCCTGAACCGATCAACTCTTGATATAGGAAATGTTCAAAACATTATCCAACAATACAAAATTATATCCTTTCTTTACTAATAAAGAGACTGATATGATTTTGTATATCAGGTTCGGTATCTAATAACATTTGTTTAGAATCAATGTATTCTGGTAATACAGGGTGACAGTGACCAATAGACTTGGCTGCAACACTTGCACCGTTTTCTATCTCATGAAACTTATCACCCGTTCTCAGTTCTCTACTTATCTGTAGCCCATGTAACAGATTACATATGCGGGATCCTGATCCGGTATTACATACCCAGGACGTAAAGGATACTGAGAAACAGTTCTCTGTAATGAACACACCCGAAGATGATGCATCAATTTGCACTTTCTTCGTTTGGGCGGTACGGGAAATCTGGTATTCCCCAATTTCTTGCTCTGTCTTATAACACTTATAAGTTGGAGCGGGACCAACATTCCCCAGCTCAGTATAACAAGTGGGTTCGGTCAATATATCCGTATTATTATCTTGATTAAGGCGTGATATGTTCTCTATCTGGAGAGAGAGAGAAGAAAACACTCAGCGTATGCTCTTGCAAGATTAGATTGGTTATTTAATATATCTAATCAGGATGTCTCCCACTGTTTTAATCAAATCTTCCTTCAAACCCTAAAAGGAAAGACTAGCCAGGATTAATTACACGCTACAAGTTCGCCAATCTTTCAGCCAGGCCGGTGTCGGTACTTTGAGGGAGGTCCCCCGTGCTTTCGCACAAACCTAATTAAAGTAAACCTCGTTTTCCCAGGGGCGTAACCCCATTAATACCTTTCTAGACACATACTTGATCGGCTAATTATAATGTATAAAACTCTCCCAGGAGTAATTCTTACTCGCAGCGGGTATCGAGATCCAACTATCTCATAGAAGGTAAGCAATCTCATTGCAAATTTCAACACTTGAAATTCCCAATAATATTTTGCCCCTGGTGACTTATGACCTTAACTATGGTCAACAAATCATAAGCACTAGTCAAGTTCTATCCGTCATTTCTTGATTAATTAGACCCACCCACATGACCCTTAACTAAGGTCAACAAAGTCATATGACTGTCCTAACTAATCGCATCATATGCTATGTAGGAAGACATCACTTAGCTACCGTACACTGTGCCTTAACTATGGTCAACAAACACAGCACGAATACTAAGTACTCTACTTCCTAAAATGACGGAGGGTTACGACAGGTTTTTTTTTAAGAAAACCTATTGCGTAATGAACTTGATATCGTCGTAGAATCGAGTGATTTTAAATGGAGTGTTTTTAAGGCTTTTCTAGTTTTGCTAAAGGGGTCACTCCCGGTGAAGGGATCATCGGCCCTTTCCTCATCGAATAAGGTGCAGGATATATCATATATACCGCTGTGCAAACAAGAACTATAGAAGCAATCAAAAGACAGACTGAGTTTGTAGCATCTGCCAGTTATTGCTAAAGGAGTCACTCCCGGTGAAGGGATCTCGGTCCTTTCCTTATCGAATAAGGTGCTGGATGTTCTACAAGGAATACCGCTATGCAAAGCAAGAACTGTAGCTACAAGTTTTTATAAACAAGTTTCTACAACATCTTTAGGTTTCTTTTATTTCATTAATCTCATTAATGAAGTCCCATTTTATTATGCTTCACAAGCATCACAGTTGAAACGAAATCTGCAATATAACATATATCTCATATATATAATATAAACTTTCGTCTCAGGCAGTAATATGATCTCATGACAGAACATTGCAGCAGAAGAACATATATGAAATATTGGATATACTAGGACGTCCGTGTTTTCAATAAGAACCTGTATAAAACACAGATTCCACGGTCGCGATGAATAGCCAAACCCACATCCCTAGACCCCTACGAGAGCGGCAAGTAACAATGCCAATTCTAGGGTTAGGAGACCCGGTCTCGACTTCTCGAGATGGTCTCCCACTGGACCCTAGAACCCGGTTACTTGTGCTCCCCACCTTGGGTCTACCTAATGCGGAAAAGTAAACAATATACAACGGTGACATCTTCCGCTACCTGGAAGTGCCCCAATAAAAGAATATTACATACAAATGAATTTTACATGAATGAAAAAGAAAAAACTCTCATCTCACATAAAACCCCCGGCTATTCAAAACGCGACGATCCAATATAACATATCACAGCAACACATAATATCTCATATCATCAACGTAAGCAAGTATGCGTATACCGATTGTCGTTGATGTATAGCAACGAAGCCGGCGATACACCACATACTACGCTTACGGTCACAGAAAAGAAAGTGTAAAACTACAACAGTTGGAATCCGCAACCTCTTTAGACATCGCATGCCTAACCAAATGAATTCCTTAGACATCGCATGCCTAACAATTATAAACCCCGCATTTTAGTCTCATTATCGAAAACTCTTTTCAATATCAAGTCGGGCAATTCAACAAGATTCCCGACGTCCTGATCGAATGCTCGTCGCAAACTTTAGTAGACGGCCGCACCCCTGGATGCCGTCGACGAAGTGCACTAAGGCGGAACACCGCTGCCGCGAGCACCCGAACGCATGCTTTCGGCGACGGGGTTCTCCTACAGTCACTTGGTCGGGGCTAAGAGGTGTAGCTGTCTATTAAGTTTTCCCGGCGAGTATCCGCGTACGCTACGTGATTGCGACGGACTTTTGATCACATCAAAATTCCGTGGCAACCGATCATCTGAGACTAAACTGCTATGTTTATAATATTCAAATTAGTTATCTCATAACTACCTGTGGATTCCAAATATTGTGTCACATTCCAGATAAATAGACAAAGTTAAATTTTCCGATCGAATCATCAAACACCCAAGATTTCCCCAATATATCTCAACACTTGAAATCAGTTTAAAAACATCCATTACATGCCACAGTACCAATGGTGCAGCCGTAGAAGGGTCAAGCCAACGCCTCACATGTGGCACGCCGTATTGCCCCAAACCCTAAGGTTCAAACGGCAGTTCAAGACGGTCACATAATCGAGTTAAGGTTTGTTTTCTTCTAGAGGGTCCACCGCGTTACTTGCACGACTTAAAACGTTCTTAAACACGAGGAAAAATCCAACTTTTGAAAATTTTTCCGACAGGGGAAAAAGTGAGTTATTGATATCCGTTCGAACTTTTTAACAGTTTCTAAAAAATATCCGGACAAAACTAAACAAAGTTAAAACATCCGATCGAATCTTTAACTCCCCAATACAACCCAGAAAACACAACACTGGAGTGAAAATAAAAAATTCCCAGAAGAATCAGGAATTACCTACGGATGTTACTGTGCAAACCCTATCCCTCAACCCTTCCTTCTTACCGCGGAACCGCCACCAATACCTAGGTTTGGCCGCGGTTCCGCGGTGCTTTGGGGGATTTAGGGGGTCGGGTTTCACAGTAATTCCTATAATTCCCTACTGATTTTTTTGGTTATTTTTAATATGAAAAAAATCACAGTTTGAAAAAATTTCCAGAAACTAAGGTATATCGGGTTTTCCGGGTTCGATCGGACTTTAAACTTCGTCTAGACTTCGCCTAAAGCTCTAGCTTGGCTCTGATACCACTGTAGGGTTGCTAGGCACGCATACAAGGGTCTACGAAGCATCAACCATGCCCGATTTAAAATTTAGCCGTGCCAAACAACCCGAATACGGATCTTTAAACTAGAGATTAGGCGAAAACTAACATGCTAAACACTCTAACACTAAGTGAGAGGGATTACAACCTTTGTAGATCCGGTCCTTCACTTCATATGCTCTGTGTTGTGGTCCCTTCGCTGCGATCATCGGGATCCGGACTCTCGAGAGGTTCCATGAAGAGAAAGATGCAACCTTTGCTTCCGATCTTCGATACTAAGATGATCTACCTTGAAGTTCCGTTAACACAAGCTAACACTCATGAAATGATGTGAACACCCTCATCTAAATGGCAAGGGAAGATGAGGATGATGAAGTAGGATTTTTGCTCTCTTTATTTATCTTTTTCTCATATTTATTCATCACATTGAAAAAAGCTAGCAAGCATTTTCATGAAGAAAAATGAAGGAAGAAGATGAACAATAATAGAAAATCCTTTTGTGATGAATAAAGCAAATGAGATAATGATGAATTATGCAACCATGGTTGGCTTAACCATTGTAGAGAATTGACCAAGGGTTAGGGTTTGGGTTGAGTTAAGAATGAGTCATAACAAAATATCTTTCACAAAACAAAACTAAACCTTCTAGAATCATCTAGAAAGCATTAACCCAAATCAAACCCTAATCTTGTTTAATCTCTACTAAACATGTTGCATTATTTATCATATCATGTTACAATATTATATATCACATATATAATATTTATTGTAACCAAATAAAATAATACAATTAACATATATCGCATATATATCAATGTATTATCCGAGTGAGAAAAAGAATCTTTTAGTGAGCTAATATTAGTTAATGTCATTTAATATATCATATATATTATTATACATTAAATTATCGAATCAACACTTGATCCGACAATCCGGCTATATCGCATATAACCGACTAATATTTATCCGTACCGATTCATCGAATCAACACTTGATCCGATGACCCGGCTGATATCAAATATCGCGAGAATACAATACGGTATCTTATATCGCATTATCCTCGGTCCCGCACATATCACATATGTGCTCCTACTCCGTTTTGCCTGAGCTAAGAAACCTCTGTGTAGGACTCTAAAGAATCGTCAATACGCCGGCAGTAGGTGATGATCATATCAAACACCCACAAGCTGCAAGCGGTCAGCTAAACGTAACAGCTACCCAGGTATTGAGCGCTCAGAAGATCAAAAAGCAAGCCTGTACATTCTCCTGTGAATCCAAACAGTAACACTCCCGTACAGTCCGGTCTCGTCGTCTGATATGTTGCATATCTCGCCTAGGGGTGGTAAACGTCAGACCCCGGTAGCTCATAAGTCGTGTCGATATGAGGTCTATAACAGTTCGAGAAACTACTGATAACACTTACCAGTAAATCTCAGCAACCCTGACCAGGGATTTCCGGTTATAGCCAATCGAACACAGCACAACATCAACTCCCTATACCGAGAGAGACGAATCCCCTCCTATCGCTCATTGCCTCCATGTGATTCGGGACTGTACCCAAAAGCCACCTTTTTGCACGCCCTCTTGGACGTGATATGATGAAAATCAAAGCACAGTGGGAATCACACAGGACTCTATGACGATCTCGGGTCAACAGACTACTCTGTACCAGTGTCACCGGAGAACTTCCATCTGACGTATGGTATAATACCATCTGGGAGTTCTCGGCGAGTCCGTCCAGTGTACCTAGTCTCTACTGAGCACCCGTACACCATCCTTGATGTCAAACACCGATGGATATGGGATCATCCATCGCCCATCATATGGGTCAAGATGCGTATACGCTAGTCTACTCTGGTGTATCAATGCCCTGTCTCGATACACCCTCGACTAGGAACAGTTATAGGATGTACTCGTTGACTACCGTGGCCCCACTAGTATGATCTCATCATAGTCCCAGTAGTCGAGTACATATCTTACGGGCTTTATCAACATGTAATATAGAGACAATCAGAGTACATGTTAAGACAAAGTACAACCAGATAGCATACTATCATGTCGAGCAAGAAAGTCCTCCCTATATATGTCCTAACATCCACTATAATATACATCGTATGTACAGTAATGGCCTCTAGGGCATACATATAACTAACAATTACTGTATCATACTAGTTTGTATATTACTTGATGGAAGCTTGGGATATTCACAGTTGTATATACAATCTTGCTCGAAATGGTAGTATGCTACTTGGTTTGTCTCTGCTTTAATATGTGCATGTGTTTCTTTTAGCATATCGCTGATAAACATATTAGTAGAGCCCTTAGGATCTTTGCTTGATTACCAGCGTTGTGATGGCGCTCACACTCGTGGGAGCTGGGTAATCTATAAGCACATCCTTATACAGGTCCCTAGTCGTTGGACTATCGAGACAGGGCATCGATACTCCGGAGTAGACTAGCGTATGCGCTTCTCATCCCAGTGTGGGAGACGGTCTGTCCCACAGCCGTCAGTACGTCGTACTTGAGATAGTATGCGGGTGCTCGTTAGGTTACGAGTACACTGGACAGGACTCGTCGGGAACTGTTGGTTGGTATTATACCTATCGTCAGTTATCAGTTCCCAGGTGACATGAGTACAGCTTAGTCCGCTGACTTGACACTGTCACATCGCCTCGAATGTGTTCCCACTGCACTTTGATTACTACCCTACCACGGCTCAAAGGAGTCGTGCAAACAGGTAGTTTTTGGGTGCAGTCCCGAAGCACTTGGAGGCAGTGACGGTTAGACAGGATTCGTCTCTCCCGATATTGGGGGTTGACATCGCGCTGTGTCCAGGAGAGCCATTACACGAGTAGTCCCTGGCCAGGGCAAGCGAGATATACTGGTAGGTTTCCAGTGTTATCTTAGGGTGTTCTGGGCTACACTCCGACACGACTTGTACCGCTATTAGGGGACTGACGTTCACCGCCCCCTTAGGCCCGCCATGCGATGTATCAGACGAACAGACCGGACTGTACGTAGATTGTCACATACAGGCTCAGTAGGAGTTCAGACGGGGTTCACCTCGTCAGTCTTCTTATCGACATCTACCTGGGGACCGTTACGTACAGCTAGTGCCGCTTGCGGTCTGTGGTTAAACCCACTGCCAGCGTAGTGTCGAGTCTTTAGTGTCCCAAACAGAGAGCTATTCGCCTTTAGGCAAAATGAGTAGAGGTCGCATGGTTTTGCGACAGGGTTCGTTCACATCCGCGCACTTGTGCACGTTTGCTGTCCGGACAGCTTAAACTAGCGGGCTTTGGTTTAAGCCGGATCCTAATATATGATTTGGGATTGGTTTTTCTCATTGTATTCGTGTTCCTCGGATCACGAATACGGGTGCGTATGCACAGTTGCTTGAGACAGAGGGAGAGGACTTTGATTAGGGTTAATGACTATTGTCATTTTATTAACCCTAATGCTTATGTGTGTATTATGGTTAATTGATATTAGTTTAATAATTGTGCATGGTTATGGTTGTTGACCATTTGACCTTCTTGACTTGTTGACCTTGGTTGACACTTTGACCATCATCATTTCATTTGGAAGATGCTTTTTGATCCTTGCAATTTGCATTAAAAATGAAATGATAATGGTCATGTCTTGATTAAGCCATGACAATTATCTTACTAATTATCTAATTAAAATAACACACACATATATGTGAGAATGGTTTATTTTATTCCCATTCTATCATTCACTTTCTCTCTCTTGTTCTTCCTCTCCCTCAAGCTCTCCCCTCTCATGTGTTGAGAAACACTTGAGCTTGAGAAAAACCCTTTCTTGATAATCTCTACTCTCATCTAGGGTTCAAGGATTAGCACTTCTTGCACCCTAGTTACTTCTAGCTTGGAGTTGAAGCCAAAGGTCGAGGCTTTCGGGTGGTTCTTTCTTCGACGTGAGAAGACGACAAAGGTGGCCTCCTTCCACCACTCCAAGGAGCAAGGAGAGAAGGACATAAAGCCTAAGGTATAACCTTTCTAGCACCTAGCTAGTTTCTAGTTAGCTTTAGCTTGTTTTTGTTTTGCAAAGATCCTTCATAGTCTAGTCCATGTTGCCTAAGTTCATAAATATTCGATTTTTATTCCGTTTTCCGCCTCCCCACAAGCACCGGGGTGGGCAACGTGGACTTACAGTTATCTTCCGTATTTACTCTCTTCGCCTCGATCTCCCGGCGATCTACGATCTCCCTGATCAGGTGGTACCGCCTCAAAATGTGCCTGGACTTCTGATGGGACCTGGGCTCCTTCGCTAAAGCTATAGCGTCGTTATTGTCACAATACAGCGGTATTGGATCAACACTGGTAGGAACCACCTGAAGCTCCGTGAGGAACTTCTTCATCCAGACAGCTTCCTTTGCGGCATCGCAAGCAGCTATGTACTCCGCTTCCATAGTTGAGTCAGTAACGGTTTCCTGCTTGGAGCTCTTCCAGCAAACCGCCCCTCCATTGAGGTTAAAGACATAACCCGACATGGACTTGGAGTCATCCTTGTCACTCTGTAAGCTGGAGTCAGCAAAGGCCACGATCTGGAGTTCTTTCCGCCTTACACCAAGAACATCTCCTTAGTCCTTCTCAGGTACTTGAGAATGTTCTTTACTGCTATCCAGTGTTTCTCCCCTGGGTCCGACTGATACCGGCTTACAACGCTTAATGCGTATGCTACATCTGGTCTGGTATACAACATCGCATACATAATAGAGCCTACCGCAGATGTGTAGGTTATTGATGACATGCGAGCCCTTTCCAAATCAGTCTTGGGAGACATCTCTTTGGAGAGGGTAATTCCGTGACAAGCCGGATGTTCCAACTCCGCGATGCCTGCTTCAGTCAATAGATGGACTTGATCAACTTGCACAATTTACCGCTGTTCCCACTCTGATTGAATCCCTCTGGCTGATCCATATAGAAGTACTCTTCCAAATTTCAATTTAGGAAAGCCGTCTTTACGTCCATCTGCCAGATCTCATAATCGTTGAAGGCAGCAATGGCAAGAAGGATCCGAATGGATTTGAGCATAGCTACCGGAGAAAAGGTCTCGTCATAGTCCAAACCAGGTCTTTGATGAAAACCCTTTGCAACAAGCCTAGCTTTATAGGTTTCGACATGCCCATCTACACCAATCTTCTTTCTGAAGATCCATTTGCAGCCTACGGGTTTTACCCCTTCTGGATCAAAGTCCAAAGTCCAAACTTTGTTGGTGTACATGGACTCCATCTCGGTCCGTATTGCATCCAGCCATTTTACTGAGTCACCGCTCTGAATGGCTTGCTGGAAGCTGGTAGGCTCATCATAATCAATGACGCAATCCTCTCTATCCCCGTCTATGAGAAAACCGTAGTATCTCTCGGGCGGATGAGACTTCCTACTACTCCTGCGGAGCGGCGCAGGAATGTCCGGTTGCCCTGAACCTTCTGGTTCTACTAAGGTTTCAGTAATAGCTTATGGTTCTGGAATTTCTTCCAGTTCTATTGCGCTCCCACTTATCTGATTTTCTAAAAACTCAGTTTCCAAGAAGCGGGCATGACGAGAAACAAAGACTTTTTGCTCCTCTGCGTAATAGAAAAGATACCCTTTGGAGTTCTTTGGGTATCCCATAAACTTGCACTCTACTGAGCGTGCCTCGAGCTTGTCCGCATGCAGCTTTTTGACAAAAGCTGGACATCCCCATGTCTTAAAAGGTTTAAGACAGGGTTTCTTCCCACTCCAAATTTGATATGGTGTGGTAGGCACTGTCTTAGTAGGAACTTGGTTCAAGAGATATGCAGCTGTTTCTAGTGCATAACCCCAGAAAGATCACGGTAACTCAGCCTTATTCATCATGGAACGAACCATATCCAATAGGGTTCGATTCCGCCTTTCAGATACACCGTTGTGTTGTGGTGTGTATGGAGGAGTACGCTGAGAGAGAATTCCATTCTCTTTTAAGTAGTCCAGAAACTCGGCACTCAAGTATTCACCACCTCGATCAGATCTTAGTGTCTTTATACTTTTGCCAGTTTATTTTTCAACTTCATTCTTGTATTCCCGAAATTTCTCAAAGGCCTCGGATTTGTGCTTCATTAAGAAGACATGTCCATACCTAAAGAAATCATCTGTGAAAGTAATGAAGTATGAATAACCACTTCGCGCATGTGTAGACATTGGACCACACACATCACTGTGTATGAGTCCCAAGAGCTTGCTCGCTCTTACTCCGTGTCCAGTGAACGGAGTCTTTGTCATCTTTCCTATGAGACAAGATTCACAAGTGGCATAAGACTGATACTCGAACGGATTCAAGTATCCCTCTTTATGTAACTTTGTTAACCATGTTTCGTTATTGTGACCCAGTCTACAATGCCATAAGAAAGCCTGATTTAATTCCGGAGACTTTCTTTTAAGTGTGTTCTGGACACTGAAAATCTTAGCTTGATTCAATATGTATATCCCGTTATTTAATGTACCTGACCCAATCAGAACATGATTTAGGTGGATGCGTACTACATCGCTTTAAAAAGTAAATTCATATCCTTCCTTAGAAAGTAAAGATACAGATATGATATTACAAGTCGCACCTGATACATACAAACAGTTACGCAAAATCAATATCTGCCCAGTTGTCAGTCCAAGATGATATTCCCCTACGGATTCAGCAACCATGCTCATTCCGTTAGCAACCCATAGAGTCATATCACCTTTCCTGATAACCCTACGGTTTCTCAGAGCCTGTAATGAATCACAGATGTGAGATCCTGATCCGGTATCCAATACCCAGGATGTAGGGTTAACTGACATACAGTTCTCTATTACAAACACACCCGAAGCCGAAGCCACAACATGCTTCGAATTCTGGCTACTGGCTTTGCTAGCCCTGCAATCCTTCTGCCAATGTTAATTCCCGTTACAATAGGAACATCCCTCTTTTACTACATCCAGTCCCGAAACTTTTGCCCTTGCTTTTCCTTCTTCTTCCCTGGTTTCCTTCAGGGTATAAGCAAAGGGCAGGGACTGTAGAATCAAGTCAGTATTTGACCCGTTCTCCAACGTGTCTTCAGGTCCGTGAGCTCAAAATAGCTGGTCTCTGTAAGGACGTTGCCCCTACAGATGATCCGACAGCCAACCTCGCTTGAAGCAATTCGTTCGATGTCTCATATCTTGCGATATGATATTGTTCTCCATATAAATCTTTGTTATGGAGGAAGATAGAAACTAAGTCCATCTTCTCGTGCTGCCTCTGGTTTGCACCATCAACTGAGGCTAACACTAGGCACTTGGCTTTCGCACAGTGTTTTTCCGGTGTCTTACGGATGTCAATATCCGCGACAGGGGAAACTGGTCCTGAGACGGCAGGGGTTTGATTAGTTAAGAGGTGTCCCAGCTTGTCATAGGCAATGGACATCTGAACAGACCTTTGCCAATCATAACAGTCAGGTTCAGTCATTTTATTATCTAGATGTAACCTATGTGTGGTCACTGGGTCGCTGCAATTAAGAGAGAGAGAAGAAAACACTCAGCATGATGCTCTTGCAAGTTTAGATTGGTTTTTAATTTATCTAAACAGGATGGCTCCCACTGTCTCTCGAATCCCTCCTCAAACCAAAAAGGAAGAATTAGTCAGGATCAATCTCACCATACAATACTTGCTTAACCGTTCAGCCAGGCTAGTGTCATACTTCGAGGGAGGTTTTCCAACGCTTTCGCGAAGTTCCTTAACTAAATAACCTCTTTTCCCTGGGGGCGTAGCCCCGCTAACACCTTTATAGACACCTACTTGGTTTATAGCATTGATCGTTAAGTGAGAAATTTCCCGAGGAGTAGCATATACTCACAGTAGGATCAGGATCCAAATATCATCGTGTGACAAAACTAAAGGAATCCTACCAGAATCATCACACTCCAAATGGTATGCAGCGCTAGCAAGTTTCAGTTCTTTTGAAAACTCCCGATGTGGATTTTTGCCCCATGCTCTTATGACCTTGACTAAGGCCAACAAATCATAAGTCACATGTCAAGTTCTACCCGTCATTGTCCAGGTTGATTTGAACCCACCCGTACATACCCTTGACTATGGCCAACAAAGTAATACGACTGTCCCAAACCAACGCATCTATCTATGCAACATATGAATATCCACCAGCTACCAAACAATGTGCCTTGACTAAGGCCAACAAACACAGCATGAATACTATTGAATATTCATATGAAACGACCGAGGGCTACGAATGGTTTTGGTGAAACCTTGAACGTAGTGAACCTTATATAATCGAAGGAACCTTGATAGCTTTTAAAAGGAGTGGCTTAAGCTCCGCGTTTTAAAAGTTATTTTTTGAAAAGAAACCGAGTGGTTTTTGAAATTGTTCCAACGACTTTTACTTGGTTTATTTTCTTGCATTAATTTTAATGCGTCCCATCAATTAATCCTACCATTGCAGAAAACAACGAAAATATGACGTACGCTTATGCCATCCGCATTCGCCACGGAACCCCGTCATTACCCGTTAGGTTACTTAACTAACGATAGAGCGGGGGCTGGATTAGCGCGGATGCAAAACATAAGCAACGCCTAAATAGATATCATATATAGATATACATATTCGTCACATGCAATGATAGCCATTCCAGATCACAGATGAACACATTGGATATACTAGGAATCCGCAATCCGTACGAGCCCGTAACGAATAGCGGATTACACGGTCGTGATGAATAGCCAAGACCCCACCCTAGACCCCTACGGGTGCGGCAAACTACCCGCCAAGTACCCGAAGCGAAGCAACCTCCCTCAACACCATGAGTAGGCCACTCGGCACTTCGAGATACCCGGTAGTTTGTGCACCCCACCTTGGGTCTATCCTAGGAGCAAAAACAGTAAAAGAAATTATACAATGACGGCTACAACCCCATCCCGGTTGTGCGGCCATATAAATAATATTACATCAATTACAAATTTGCATGAATTGAAAGAAAAAGAAAACTCTCATCTCACAACCCCCCGGCTATTAATCTGCGACAATCCAACGAATTCATATACACATACCATCAACATTACAGATCACAGATATGTACAACCCACACTAATCGACGTATAGCGATTAGCAGACGTTTAATACATATAACACATCACAGATATATACCCGTCAGTTTAAGTCTTTAGAAGTTCGATCAAAATACGGATTTTTAGGCCCCAAAAACAAATTTTGCTTTCTGGAAAATCTCGGCAGAAAAAACATATTGTAAAAGTCCCAAAACACCCCACTGAACACACTGCATGAAAAATCTCCCACGGCCGATTCAACTCGGCCGCGGTTCCGCGGCGGGAGCATGCTCCTGCCGCGGTTCCGCGACGCTTTGACCGAGTCGTGGGACCATTTTTCTAAAGTGTGTTCTAAAAAGCCTGAGCCGATTTTTAGTGTAAGATTTTTTATTTTTTGAACAGAAAACAGAATCGGCAGAAAAATGATTTTTCGGGCATGTTTCGCGACTTTTTTTCCGATCGAACTTCTAGTTACTTTGCTAACATGTTAGATAGTGTTTAACTAGGCTCTGATACCACTGTAAGTCCACGTTACCTCTCCCGGCACTTACAGGCTTGCGGAAAAGATGAAAAACGATTTTTCAAGAGGTGGTAACATGGACTCAAAATACGGATCTTTGTTAAACAACTATCTAACAAACCTAACAAGAGTTTTACCTACTCGGTTAGGGGGTTATACCTTTCTTGAACTCCTTCGTCTTCAACTCTTTGCGGTGTACGGGCTTCACTTCGTCGTCTCCTTGCGCCGATGATGGATTCACCTGAAAGCTTCTACCTTTGGCTTCTCTTCAAACTAGAAGAAACTAGAACACTTAGTTTGCTAAACCTTATGAACTAGGATGAGTAGAGAAGTGATATGGGTTTTTTTTTATCTCTAAGGCAATGTTTCTCAACTCATGATAGGGAGTTGCCTTGAGCTAGAGAGAGAGCAAGAGGAAGAGCAAGAGGGAGAGCTCAAGCAAGAGAGAGAAAGCAAATGAGAGAATGAGTAAGTCTTTTGACATCCAAGCTCTCATAATCCAAAATCATCATAACAAATAATAGTAATCAAGTATTATGTGATGGTTCAAGTCAAAATGGTCATATCATTTTATGCACTCATTTGCAAAAAGAAACAAGCAAGCAAAAGTCTTTGCCATGAAATGATAGCCATTGTAATGATGATGGTCAACTAGTCCAACCTAGTCAACCGGTCAACCAAGTCAACAAGTCAACAAAGTCAACCCCTCAACAACCATATCACAATAATACTTAATTAATATTATTGTTAATTATATTTCTTATTCTCATTAGGGTTTAGCAAAAAGTCAATAGTCAACAGTCAACAGTCAACAACCCCAATGAGAATCCTCTGCCTCTGTCTCTCTGTCAACTGTGCATACACACCTGCATCCGCGTTCCGAGGAACAGGAATACAAACGAGATAAAACCAATCCCAAAACGTACACTAGGATCTGGCTTAAACCAAAGCCCGCTAGTGTTGACTGTCCGGACACTAAACGTGCACAAGTGCACGGATGTGACCGAACCCTGTCGCAAAACCATGCGACCTCTACTCTTTTGCCTAAAGGCGAATAGCTTTCTGTGTGGGACTCTAAAGACTCGACACTATGCTGGCAGTGGGTTTAATCACAGACCGCAAGCGGCACTAGCTATGCGTAACGGTCCCCAGGTTGATGCCGACAAAAAGACGGATGAGGCGAAACCCATCTGAACTCCTTCTGAGCCAGAATGTGACAATCTCCGTACAGTCCGGTCTGTTCGTCTGATAACATCGCATGGCGGGCCTAGGGAGCGGTAAACGTCAGTCCCCTAATAGCGGTACAAGTCGTGTCATAGTGTAACCCAGAACACCTTGAGATAACACTGGAAACCTACCAGTATATCTCTCTTGCCCTGGCCAGGGACTTTATGCAATGGCTCTCCTAGACACAGCGCGATATCAACCCCCAATACCGGGAGAGACAAATCCTGTCTAACCGTCACTGCCTCTAAGTGCTTCGGGACTGCACCCAAAAACTACCTGTTTGCACGACTCCTTTGAGCCGTGGTAGGGTAGTAATCAAAGTACAGTGGGAACACACTCGAGGTGAAGTGACAGTGTCAAGTCAACGGACTAAGCTATACTCATGTCACCTGGGAACTGATAACTGATGATAGGTATAATACCAACCAACAGTTCCCGACGAGTCATGTCCAGTGTACTCGTAACCTAATGAGCACCCGCATACTATCTCAAGTACGACGTACTGACGGCTGTGGGACAGACCGTCTCCCAAGCTGGGATAAGAAGCACATACGCTAGTCTAATCCAGAGTATCGATGCTCTGTCTCGATAGTCCTGTGACTAAGGATCTGCATAAGGATGTGCTTATAGATTACCCAGCCCCCACGAGTGTGACTGCCATCACAACGCTGGTAATCAAGCAAAGATCCTAAGGGCTCCACTAATGTGTAAAGGCGATATGCTAAAAGAAACACATGCACACATTAAAGCAGAAACAAACCAAGTAGCATACTACCATTTTGAGCAAGATTGTCAATACAAGGTGAATATCCCAAGCTTCTCTTAAGTAATATACATACTAGTATGATACAGTAATGGCCTCTAGGGCATATACACTAACAATCTCCCACTTGCACTAAGGCCATGTACTGGCCTATCGATGACCTATCATCTCGATCAGCCGCTCGAACTGAGTCTGGGGTAAGGCCTTCGTGAGTGGATCAGCAGTGTTATCTTCCGTATTTACTCTCTTCACCTCGATCTCCCGGCGATCTACGATCTCCCGGCGATCTACGATCTCCCTGGTCAGGTGGTACCGCCTCAAAATGTGCCTGGACTTCTGATAGGACTTGGGTTCCTTCGCTAAAGCTATAGCGCCGTTGTTGTCATAATACAGCGGTATTGGATCAACACTGGTAGGAACCACCTGAAGCTCCGTGAGGAACTTCTTCATCCAGACAGCTTCATTTGCGTCATCGCAAGCAGCTATGTACTCCGCTTCCATAGTTGAGTCAGCAACGGTTTCCTGCTTGGAGATCTTCCAGCAAACCGCCCCTCCATTGAGGGTAAAGACATAACCCGACATGGACTTGGAGTCATCCTTGTCACACTGGAAGCTGGAGTCAGCAAAGGCCTCGATCTGGAGGTCTTTTCCGCCATACACTAAGAACATCTCCTTAGTCCTTCTCAGGTACTTGAGAATGTTCTTTATTGCTATCCAGTGTTTCTTCCCTGGGTCCGACTGATACCGGCTTACAACGCTTAATGCGTATGTTACATCTGGTCTGGTACACAACATCGCATACATAATAGAGCCTACCGCAAATGCGTAGGTTATTGATGACATGCGAGCCCTTTCCAAATCAGTCTTGGGAGACATCTCTTTAGAGAGGGTGATTCCATGACAAGCCGGTAGATTACCGCGCTTGGAATCTTCCATACTGAATCGTTTCAGTATGGTGTCGATGTACCTGGACTGTGAAAGTCCCAACATCCTTTTAGATCTATCACGATAGATCTGGATCCCCAGAATGTAGTTGGCATCGCCCAGGTCCTTCATGGAGAACCTTCGTGACAAGAATCCTTTGACTGACTGTAACATAGGAATATCATTTCCTATTAGGAGAATGTCATCGACGTACAAGACGAGTAATTCCACATTTCTCCCTACAATCTTACTGTAAATGCATAGTTCATCTGGGTTTTTGACAAAGTCGAATTCTTTGACTGTATCATCATAGCAGATGTTCCAACTCCACGATGCCTGCTTCAGTCCATAGATGGACTTAAGCAACTTGCACACTTTACCGCTGCTCCCACTCTGATTGAATCCCTCTGGCTGATCTATATAGACGCACTCTTCCAAATTTCCATTTAGGAAAGCCGTCTTTACTTCCATCTGCCAGATCTCATAATCGTGGAAGGCAGCAATTGCAAGAAGGATCCGAATGGATTTGAGCATAGCTACCAGAGAAAAGGTCTCGTCATAGTCCAAACCAGGTCTTTGACGAAAACCCTTTGCAACAAGCCTAGCTTTATACGTTTCGACCTGCCCATCTACACCAAGCTTCTTTCTGAAGATCCATTTACAGCCTACGGGTTTTACCCCTTCTGGAGCAAAGTCCAAAGTCCAAACTTTGTTGGTGTACATGGACTCCATCTCGGTCCGTATTGCATCCAGCCATTTTACTGAGTCACCGCTCTGAATAGCTTGCTGGAAGCTGGTAGGCTCATCATAATCAATGACGCAATCCTCTCTATCCCCGTCTATGAGAAAACCGTAGTATCTCTCGGGCGGATGAGACTGCCTACTACTCCTGCGGAGCGGCACAGGAATGTCCGGTTCCCCTGAACCTTCTGGTTCTACTAAGATTTCAGTAATAGCTTGTGGTTCTGGAATTTCTTCCGGTTCTGGAATTTCTTCCAGTTCTATTGCGCTCCCACTTATCTGATTTTCTAAAAACTCAGTTTCCAAGAAGCGGGAATGACGAGAAACAAAGACTTTTTGCTCCTCTGCGTAATAGAAAAGATACCCTTTGGAGTTCTTTGGGTATCCCACAAACTTGCACTGTACTGAGCGTGCCTCGAGCTTGTCCGCATGCTGCATTTTGACAAAAGCTGGACATCCCCATGTCTTAAAGGGTTTAAGACAGGGTTTCTTCCCACTCCACATTTGATATGCTGTGGTTGTTAGTTGTATGTATGCCCTAGAGGCCAGTATTGTATAGATGATGTATATTATATTGGATGCTTGGACATATATAGAGATGACTTTCTTGCTCGATATGATAGTATGCTATCTGGTTACTCTTTATCTTAACATGTATACTAGTCTCTTTAATCTGTCTTATAGTTACATGTTGGTAAAGCCCTTAGGATGTGTACTTGACTACCTGGACTATGATGCAGATCATACTAATGGGGACATGGTAGTCCATAAGTACATCCTTCAACGTCCCTAGTCATGGGTGTATCGAGACGGGGCATCGATATACCAGAGTAGACTAGCGTATACGCTTCTTGACCCATGAGATGGGCGATGGATGATCCCATATCCATTGGTGTTTGACATCAGAGATGGTATACGGGTGCTCAGTGGAGACTGGGTACACTGGACGGACTCGCCGAGAACTTCCAGATGGTATTATACCTCACGTCAGATGGCAGTTCTCAGGTGACACTTGTACAGGTTAGTCTGTAGACCCGAGATCGTCATAGAGTCTTGTATGATTCCCACTGTGCTTTGATTTCCACCTTACCACGTCCATGAGGGCATGCAAAATGGTGGTCTTTGGGTACAGTCCCGAGTCACATGGAGGCAATGAGCGATAGGAGGGGTTTCGTTCTCCCGGGATTGGGGGTTGATGTTGCGCAGTGCTCGATTGGCCGTAACAGGGAAGTCCCTGGCCAGGGCTGATCAGAGATTTGCTGGTAAGTGTTACCAGTAGTTTCTCGACCCGTTATGAGCCTCACATCGGCACGACTTATCGGTTATTGGGGTCTGACGTTTACCACCCCTAGACTTGATATGCGACATATCAGATGAACAGACCGGACTGTACGGTAAGTGTTACTGGTTGGATTCACAGGAGTGTGAGCGGGCTAGCTCGTCGATCTTCTGATCGCTTAATACCCGGGTGGCCGTTACATTTAGCAGACCGCTTGCGGCTTGTGGGTGCTTGATATGATCATCATCTGCTACCGGCGTATTGACGAGTCTTTAGAGTCCTACACAGAGGTTTCCTGGCTCAAGCGAAACGAAATAGGAGCGCATATGAGATATGTGCGGGACCGAGAATAATGCGCGTATATGATACCGCATTTCATTCTCGCGATGAATGTTTCGATTGGTTGTATGCGATATGACCTAGTTATCGAATCATTGATTCGATAAATCGATACATTGGATACTAGTCGGTTATGTGCGACATGACCGGATCATTGAATCAAATGTTGATTTAATGATTTAATGTATAATTATATATTTGATATATTACTTTGCATTAACTAGTATTGGTTCACTTTAAATGGATTTTCTCACTTGATGTGCAAGTTGTATATGTGATATACTTTTATGCACATGTTTGTATCATGTTTGATGATACTTGCACATTTGGTTAAGTGTATAGAATGATACCATGGCTAAGTTGATGTTTAGGGTTTTGCTTTTTCATTTATTTATTTATTTGTTTATTTATTTATTTGGAAAAGATAAAGATGAGAATGGTGGCTTTCTTTGTTTCTTATTGAAGCTTCATGAAGCTTTGACTTAGTCACCCTTCTTGTCTCATGCTTAACCCTAACCATTTGAACTAACCCTAGTTCATTCTCTACACTTAACTATGGTTAAGATTATGATAAGTTTTCATTTTTCTTTTTCTTTTTAGGAGACTTATCATATTCTTTCTTCTTCTTCATCATCTTCTTCTTCAAGAAAAGCTTAAGTCCATCAATGGCAACTTGAGAAAAAGTGAGAGAAATCCAATTCTAAAGTGAACCCACCTCCTATTTCTTCACCCTCTACCTCTTGACAAGTAGTATAGGGTGTTTTCTTCACAAGTTTCACAACTTGGTGAAGTTGGAGCTTGAACTTGTGATGCCTCGACGTAGATCATCTTCGGCACGAAGCCGACGACCTAGTCCGCCCATTTTCCCGATGAAGCCGATGATTGAGTTCGAGATTCAAGATCGACAGCGAGAGGACGCCTACGTGGAGCTTAGGAAGTGGAGAAACGGATCTACAAAGGTTGTAGCCTCTCTCCTTTAATTAAGTTGTTAACTAGTTTCGTTTTTCGCCCAATCTCTAGTCAACGATCCGTATTAGGTTTTCTCGGCACCCTAAAAATTTTGAAATTGGCATGGTTGATGCCTTGTGAGACCTCTTGAGAGTGCCTAGGAACCCTACAGTGGTATCAGAGCCTAGCTAGAGCCTTAGGCGATGCGTAGACGAAGTTAGAAGTCCGATCGACCCGAAACCCCGACTTTAAACGGCTCTCTGGACATTTTTGAAAATCGTGGTTTTTTTAAGATTAAAAATATGCAGAAAAATCAGCAAGAATATCTAAGAGTTACTGTGAAATTCGAGCTCCTGTTTCTATCAAACCACCGCGGATCTGCCGCATAAGCTGGCTTAGGCGGCGGTTCCGCGGTCTAAATGTCTCTTTGTTTAATGAATTTTGCACAGTAATTATTAGTTTCCAGTGCTGGTTTTCCTGGGAATTTTTAATATTTTTTCAAGAGTTTAATTTTTTGGGTTGTATTGGGGACTCGGTGTATCGATCGGATTGTCAAATTTTGTCAGTGTGTTTTCCGGATAATTTTTGAATATGTTAAAAAGTTCGACCGGATATAAATACCCAAATTTTCCCCTGCCGGGAAATTTCCAAGTGTTGGATTTTTCCGTGGTTTAAAGACGTTCTAAGTAGTGCAAGTAACGCGATGGACCCTCTAGAAGACAACAAACCTTAACTCGATTATGTGACCGTCTTGAACTGCCCTTTGAACCTTCGGGTTTGGGGCAGTACGGCGTGCCACATGTGAGGCGTTGGCTTGACCCTTCTACGGCTGGACCGTTGGTACTGAGGTATGAACTGAATGTTTTTAGACTTATTTCATGTGTTGAGCTGTATCGGGAAAACTTGAGTGTTCGACTGTTCGATCGGAAAGTTTAACATTTTCTGTTTATCTGGAATGTGATACAACAATTGGAATTCACAAGCAGTTATGAGATAACTGAATGAATGTTATAAACATAGCAGTTTAGTCTCACTTGATCTGTTGCCACGGAATTTTGATGTTATCAAAAGTCCGTCGCAATCACGTAGCGTACGCGGATACTCGCCGGGTAAACTTAATAGACAGCCTCACTCCATAGCCCCGACCAAGTGACTGTAGGAGAACCCCGTCGCCGAAAGCATCCGTTCGGGTGCTTGCAGCAGCGGTGTTCTGCCTTGGTGCACTTTGTCGACGGCATCGGGGGTGCGGCCGCCTTTTGAAGTTTGCGACGAACATTCGATCAGGATGTCAGAAATCTTGTTGAATTGCCCGACTTGATGTTGAAAAGAGTTTTCGATAATGAGACTAAAATGCGGGGTTTATAATTGTTAGGCATGTGATGTCT
Organism: Agapanthus africanus; assembly: GCA_030015575.1. NCBI lineage: Eukaryota > Viridiplantae > Streptophyta > Magnoliopsida > Asparagales > Amaryllidaceae > Agapanthus > Agapanthus africanus. The sequence goes on from CM057350.1 coordinate 246,554,402, forward strand.
AAGTAATTCATTTGATTAGGCATGCGATGTCTATGCAGGTTGCGGATTCCAACTGTTGTAGTTTTACACTTTCTTTTCTGTGACCGTAAGTGTAATATGTGATATCGCCGGTTTCGTTGCTATATGTCAACGACAATTGGGATGGACATATTTACCTACGTTGATGACATGTGATGTTATGTGTTGCTGGATATGTTATATTGGATCGTCGTGTTTGAATAGCCGGGGGTTTTTATGTGAGATGAGTGTTTTTTATTTACATTCATGTAAAAACTTGTATGTAATATTCTTTTATTGGGACACTTCCAGGTAGCGGAAGATGTCACCTTTTGTATATTATTTACTTTTCCGCATTAGGATAGACCCAGGAGGGGAGCACAAGTAACCGGGTTCTGGGGTCCAGTGGGAGACCAACTCGAGGAGTCGAGTCCGGGTCTCCTAACCCTAGAATTGGTAGGGTTGCTTGCCACTCTCGTAGGGGTCTAGGGGTGTGGGATTGGCTATTCATCACGACCGTTGAATCCGTGTTTTATACTGGCTCGTATTGAAAACACGGACGTCCTAGTATATCCAATATTTCATATGTTTCTTCTGCTGCGATATCTGTGATGTGATTGTTCATATCAGATTTTTACATTTTCATACCGCCCAATTTTTATCACATTGCATATCCGTAGATACTCTTGAGCCGTGTTTGCTAGTCAATTGCAGGATACAGGTTCCCGGTTCTCAAACGGTGAAATGCATGGAAAACACGACAAAAATCCGGTTCCTACCAACCACAGTTAAAACACGGTCTCCTCTCTTCATCCGTATGCTGCCAGATACCAGTTTAGGAAGACAAAATGTCAAATCAATGTCGTTTTCAGGCACAAGGCTCAATGGTAGCACAAGATCCAAGAGATCTACGCGGAGCTCGAGACAATCATGACAAAATCTTGACAAAAAGTCCACCTTTCCTTCAACAGAAATTCTGGAAAAATCGTGGAGCCAAATTGAGAAACTATATGTACCAGAATGTAGTACACAGAAAACCAGGCCAGCACCAAAAAGAACATATCCCAATTCCTCTAAACGGCCGCGGAAGCGCGGCCAAATAGGGGTCTTGGCCGCGCTTCCGCGGCCGTCTTGGCGCCAATTGCGCAGAAATTCTGGGGGCACTTTGGTATTTTCATATGGCCCCGTATTGTTGCCCTAGATTTTCATGTTTTGGCCTATAAATAGTCCAGAAGTTTGTGAAGGAAAGGGTCCATTCTTGTATTTTCTTTTTCTAGGATTTAGTTCACTTGTTCTTCTTCTTCTCATCTCTTCTCCATTAACCTTGTAGTGAGCTTTGTGAGGGAGGAATGATAAATAAAGAAGATCAATTTGTTACCATGCTTGTCTTACTTTTATTATAATTGTTGTAACTTTAAATTCGTTAAGTAGTTGTTGTTATTTCCTTGTTATTTCTTTCTTCTCTTTTTTCTTTATCCTTACATACGACAATGATACTTACGCTCGATCCTCGCCAAGGTGAGGTCGCAAACAGTTAGTCGTATTCTTCTAATCTCCTTCTTTCTATCTTCCTCTTTTGTGTTGTTTTATTTTTCCGTATTATGATGTGTGAGTAGTTCATTCTTGTTAGGGTAGGATAAGGGAAGTTTGAGAGAAGGAAATCTCTCTCACTCTTTCCTTGCCCAACAGCTTAAATCGACTCCCGTTAACCCAACCACAATCCGCTCCTTACGGCACCCTATCCTACATGATAGCGGTGATTCCGTAGTGAGACCGGTTGTGGTTGGATTAACCGGAGGTTATGGCTAAGAGCCAAGAACGGACGGACAAGCACCAAAAGGAAGACTTATGCGTTGGAAAGCCTAGCTTATACTCGCAAAGTCCTTCCTAGTCGTGCTAATCCCCGTTGTTGCCGATTACCGTAACACCGATATTAAGTGGGGCAACGAAAGATGTGGAGACTCCTAACTCAAACTAACCTAATCCTAACCCTAACAAGCTCTCTTTAAATATCAACTCAACACTTAGATAACTACAAACAAAATCTGAACAACCGGACTTAACTCGTCGAAAAACACATAGAAAAAGATTCCCATCTCCCTGCGGACGACCCGTACTCAACCGGCTAGCTACGTGCGAAACCGTCTTGATTGCGGTATTTAGAACTAAACTTGACACGCTCGTATCCTATCAATCAAATGGCGCCGTTGCCGGGGAGACGGTAGTTTGTTTCTTTGTGAAATTTCGGGTTAATTTGTAAGTATAACTCTAACCAAAAAAAAAAAAAAAAAAAAAAAATATATACTTTGTAAAAAAAAAACCATCTTGTTATTCTTGATTAGTTTTTGTGCAAGTGCGCAGGAAAATACGAAGTTCAAGATCGGCGCCAAAGACGGTGAAAATACGGAGTTCAAGTACAGTGCCAAAGACGTGGGAAGATAGACCCACATTTTTCGCGGCTACACCGCGACGGACGAAAACGAAGCACCCAGTCTACTGTACAAATCTGGAGCTGTTCCAGTGAGCAAATCCAAATTCAGGACATCCAGACAACCGTAAAAGACACACACCAGCATCTACACAAAATTTCAAACCCCAAGCATACCATATTGCCGCGGAACCGCGGCCTTAGCACCTGTTTGGCCGCGGAACCGCGGCCAATTGGTGGCTTCAGGGGTGCATTTTTTTTCTGGTGAGTCTCTCTCCTCTCTCCACTCCTCTGGACTCCACTGAATTGTATTTTCTGCAGGCTTCTTTGCGCAAATTCTTCTCCCCTTTCCAATAAACTGTTCTTGTGCAGGATTCTTTGCGCCGCAAATAAAAATTGTTTGCTGTTGATATTGTTACTGTTTTGCATTCTTTAATACGGACTTAAGGGGCTTGAAACCAATCCAGATTGGGTGGGGATTTCATCACCCTTCCCAGGACCCCGGAAATCACTAAAGCATATGCATTGTCCATTGTAATTAAAAAATACTAGACTTCTGCCCTAAGGACTTCGCGCTCATTAGGAGAAGATAAACCTTGTTTAGAACCTCGCTTAACCGTATATTGTTTACGGGGTGTCTAGGAAAGTGTTAAAGGCGCAACCGCCGAAAGAGAAAGGGTTATTTAATTAAGGAACTTCGCGAAAGCGTTGGACAACCTCCCCTTATCTCTGCACTTACCTGGCCTCGTGATCGGTGTATTGTTAAGCCCGTTTCTCGACATTGTTTAACTTCGACAATCAAGTTCAGGAGCAGGTCTAGTAGACCTAGGTTACCCTAGATCTAGGTGTGATTGTGCATATCTTGTTTGTGATTGCTTAAGCCGTATTTCCGTACATACTTCTGTAAATCTCTTTCTAAAAACAAAATAAAAAAATAAAAAAAAATCAAAAACTTTTATAAAAACTTGCCCTTTTGTCGCCACATCCAATTTCACCCAACACCCATCGCCTTTCTTCATTGACGTTTTCTTACCCTCACCTTCTTCGCTTTGACTATACTAAACTCGTTTAGTGTATGTCCGCTTGGACTCGGGACACTAGCGCCCGTCTAGTCCGCGTTACGTTAGTCGCGACCGACTACGCGATCGACTCCGAAGTCGATACTCCGTCCACTCCTCTTTCACCCCTTCCTTTGCCGGCCAACTCCGACGTTGACCGGAATTCTGTGCATACATCTTCACCTTCACCTTCACCTTCACCAACCTCTTCTTCCGCGATGTCGGGATTTATTCCGAACATCTCCTTGACCACCCCTGGATTGGCTCCACCTCCTACGGAGACCAATCTTCCACCACCTCCGCCTGTTGTAGCGCCGCAGCGAATTGCGCTCCAGGATCGTTTCTACCCTACCCGTTCTGCACTTCCAACCTGCCTTTCTCTTCCTCCGGCCAATGGGGACAACTTTGAAATTAAGCCCCATTTCATCAACATGCTTCCACGTTTTCATGGGCTTGAATCTGAAGATGCCTATATCTTCATAAACAAATTTCAAAATGTCTGTGCCATGATGAAAACGACCCAGTTGTCGGACGATGCTATACGTCTACGGGTCATTCCGTTCACTTTATGCGATCTCGCAGAAAAATGGCTGTATAGCACCGCTTCCCACTCAATCACCAGCTGGGACGAGTTTGTTAAAGCGTTTCTGAAAAAATTCTACCCAAATCATAAGACCGCAAGAATTCGAAATGAGATCAACCAATTCTCCCAGCTTCCTTCTGAACCCTTTTGGAAGTGCTTTGACCGATACAAAGACCTTCTTGTTCAGTGTCCTCACCACGGTATAGAGAAATGGCAACTCTGCCAAACCTTATACGAGGGACTGAACCCAGCAACGAAGCAGTTGCTGGAAACCATCTGTCAGGGCCACTTCCTATCCAAATCTGACGAGGAAGCGTGGCAGTTCTTTGACGATCTTGCGGAGCAAACGCTACAGTGGGAGAGCACCAGACCGACTTCTTCTTCTTCTACCTCCACTTCTACCGGTCAGTCTAGGGTAGGAATCCACCAACTCGATGTCTCTATTGCAATGAAAGCTGAAATGGCTGCAATTACACGAAAGCTTGAAGCAATAGAGAGCAAATTTTCTGCTCCTGCCCCCACACCTGTTCTCCCCCTTCGTACCATCTGCGCTTGTTGTTCCGATCCGTCCCACTTGACCGAAGAGTGTCCTTACAATCCACCCTCGCAAGGACAGGATCAGGTTAATGCATTCCAGCAAAGACCGAGGAATGATCCATACTCTTCCACCTTCAATCCCGGTTGGAGGAACCACCCCAATTTCGCCTGGAATCAGAATCAGAATCAATTCCAGGGCAACAATTTCCAAAGGGCCCCTCCACCGCAACAACAAGCGCAACAACAAACTCAGTATCAGCAGCCCTTCCAACCCCAGCCTTACCAAAACCAGACGAACAACTTTGCACCGAACAATTCCTTTCCACCAAACAACTTTGTTCCGTCAAACAACGATAAGGTTTCCTCGCTCGAGCGAAGTCTGGATGCGTTTGTTAAACAATCGACTCAATCCACCGCCAACATCCAGTCTTCAATCCAATCTCTAGTGCAACACACCGCCGCACACGGGCAGAGCATCAAGACCATCGAGGCCCAGATTGCACAGCTGAACGCGGCCTTGAGCGAGCGAGAGAAGGGGAAGCTCCTGTCCCAGCCACTTCCAAATCCCGGCCACCCACATAATGCACATGTTGCTCTTGAACAACAAAACCATAATGTGAGTGCCGTGACCACACTGAGATCAGGGAGGGTGCTGCAAAACAACATTGGCAAGCAAATCAACGATGACACCCCGGCCGCTTCTTCTTCTTCTTCTTCTCCTGCTTCTTCTTCTTCGTCTTCCGAGCCTATTCTCCGTTCTTCACAAGGCTCTCCTTCCTCTTCTTCTCTAAACGGACCCGCTTCTCACTCCACGAAAACACCTATTCTGGGATCCGTTCCAACTCCAAAATCTCCTCCTCCAGCATTAGACTCAACCAATTTTCAAAATGTTCCATTTCCAAACCGGTTGAGGTCTAACAAACAAAATCCACAAATGGAGAAGATTTTGGAGTTATTCAAGCAAGTTAACATTAACATTCCTCTTTTAGATGCTATCCAACAAGTCCCTTCTTACGCGAAAATCTTAAAGGACTTGTGCACGAAAAAGAGGAAGTCTCAGGTACCCAAGAAGGTTTTCTTGGCTAGTGCTGTGAGTGATGCCCTTACCCAATCTTTACCACAAAAACGGAAGGACCCTGGCTGTCCTACGATTTCAATTACTATTGGGGATAAGAACATCAACCGCGCACTATTAGATCTTGGTGCCAGTGTTAACTTGCTTCCGTATTCAGTATACGAGCAATTAGGCGTCGGAGAGCTGAAACCCACACACTGCACTCTCCAGATGGCCGACCGATCGATCACCCATCCTAGGGGTGAGCTAGAGGATGTGTTAATCAAAGTCGGGGACTTCATATTCCCCGTCGACTTCATTGTCTTAGATACACAGCCTGTAGCTAACCCCCGGAATCAAATTCCGGTGATACTCGGTCGCCCATTTCTCGCAACCTCAAATGCTGTGATCAATTGTCGCAATGGTTCAATGAACCTCTCTTTTGGAAATATGACAATTGAACTCAACATTTTTAGGTTGGGGAATCAGCCCGCCGAACCTAATGCTCATATACTGGATGTCTGCTCGATCCAGGAGATCACACCAGAAGAGTGTGAATTCGAGGAGTTTCTGTTTGAACACGATAATCTTGACGCCACTAGTGCGTTTCTCTTCGAACCTGTTACTGCTTCTGCGCCCGACAACGAATACGAGTGTTTCACATTCTTGAACGATCTTAGCCACGCACAACCCGAGTTTGAATCCTTCGACTTTCCGGATGAGTTACCTGAACCATCCGACTCGGTTGCCTACACTCGTTTTGAACCTTTGCTGGAGTCCTTTGAGTTCGAGACCTTTGCACCAGTCTTGCCTTCCATCATTTCACCTCCAACGCTCGAACTCAAGCCGTTGCCGTCTCACCTTAAGTATGCTTACTTAGGTGAGAACGAGACCCTCCCTGTCATCATCTCGGCTTCTCTAGCTCCCGAGCAAGAGAAAGCCCTTCTCACGGTCTTGCACGGCAACAGGCAAGCTTTTGGCTGGTCCATGGCGGACATCAAGGGGATTAGTCCCCTCATCGTTGAGCATCACATTCATCTGATGGATGATGCCAAACCAGCCCGGGATCCACAAAGACGTCTTAATCCAGTCATGAAGGAGGCTGTGAAGAAGGAGATCGTCAAATGTCTAGATAGTGGTATCATTTACCCTATCTCTGATAGCCAGTGGGTTAGCCCCATTCACGTTGTCCCCAAGAAGTCGGGCATCACGGTCATAACCAACGAGGAAAATGAGTTAATCCCTACTCGCACCCAAACTGGGTGGCGAGTTTGCATTGATTACAGAAAACTCAACGCCGCAACGCGGAAAGACCACTTTCCGCTACCTTTCATTGACCAGATGCTGGAACGGTTGGCCGGACATGAGTACTATTGTTTTCTTGATGGCTACTCTGGCTATAATCAAATTCCCATAGCCGAAAAAGACCAGGACAAGACCACTTTCACTTGTCCTTTCGGCACGTTTGCATATCGACGCATGCCCTTTGGGTTATGCAATGCGCCCGCTACCTTCCAGCGGTGTATGATGGGAATTTTCTCAGACATGGTGGAGAAATTTCTGGAGATCTTCATGGACGACTTCTCCATCTTTGGCGATTCTTTTGACGAGTGTCTGCTGCATCTTGACGCTGTCCTTACCCGATGTAAGGACAAGAATCTCACTTTGAACTGGGAGAAATGCCACTTCATGGTGCGCGAAGGTATTGTCCTAGGACATATCATCTCGCAAAATGGCATAGAGGTCGACAAAGCAAAGATTGAGGTCATTTCCAATCTGCCTCCTCCCCGTTGCGTCAGAGATATCCGAGCCTTCCTTGGCCATGCCGGTTTTTATAGACGGTTTATCAAGGACTTTAGCAAGATTGCTAGGCCCTTGACTCTTTTGCTGGCCAAGGACACGCCTTTCACCTTCGACTCGAGCTGTGTGACTGCATTCGAGTCACTGAAACTCTCACTCACTTCTGCTCCCGTTCTTTCTTCCCCTGACTGGACACACCCATTCGAGATTATGTGCGATGCATCCGACTTTGCCATCGGTGCTGTCCTTGGACAGCACATCAACAAGATGCCGCACGTAATCTATTACGCGAGCCGAACCCTGAACGACGCCCAACTCAACTATACAACAACTGAGAAGGAATTTTTAGCTGTTGTATTTGCTTTAGAAAAGTTCAGGCCCTACCTCATCGGCTCTCCAGTCATTGTCTACACTGATCATTCAGCTCTGCGCCATCTTTTTGCGAAGAAAGATGCCAAATCTCGGTTAATCCGTTGGATCCTCTTGCTTCAAGAGTTTGACCTTGTCATTAAGGACAAACGAGGATGTGAAAACGTGGTTGCCGATCATCTCTCGCGACTTCCTTCTTCGCCTTCGCTTCCAATTCCGATCAATGACGTTTTCCCGGATGAACAGCTCTTGGCAGTATCGTGCGAACCCTGGTTCGCAGATATTGTGAACTATTTGGCCACGGGATTACTACCGACCGAATGGTCGAGTCAGGACAGACTTCGCTTCTTATCCCAAGTAAAACACTTTTACTGGGACGAACCCTACTTGTTCAAGTACTGTCCCGACCAGATTATTCGTCGGTGTGTCCCTGATGAGGAATTCAAGAGTGTGCTGTCATTTTGCCACGACCAAGCATGTGGCGGGCATTTTGGGCCCAGAAAGACAGCTGAGAAGATCTTGCAATGTGGTTTCTACTGGCCACAACTTTTCAAAGACGCTCACGACTATTGCAAGACTTGCTCCCGGTGCCAACACATGGGCCGGATATCCCGGAGGAATGAGATGCCGCTCCAACCGATCTTGGTTGTGGAGATTTTCGATGTTTGGGGGATAGACTTCATGGGGCCGTTTCCCAGCTCTTTTGGGAACTTGTACATTCTTCTAGCTGTTGATTATGTCTCTAAATGGGTCGAGGCTGTGCCCAGCCGAACTAACGACAACAAGGTTGTCGTTAGGTTCCTTAAAGAAAACATTTTCTCACGGTTTGGGCACCCCCGAGCGATCATTAGCGACAATGGAAGTCATTTCTGCAATAGGACTTTCGAGGCCTTGATGCGGAAATACTCCATTAATCATAAGCTTTCTACGCCCTACCACCCCCAAACCTGCGGGCAGGCCGAAGTTTCAAATCGGCAGATCAAGCAGATACTGGAGAAAACGGTTTCCAAGAACCGTAAGGATTGGTCTTTGAAACTCACTGATGCCCTTTGGGCATTTAGAACCGCTTATAAGACCGACCTTGGCATGTCTCCCTATCGGCTTGTGTACGGAAAAGCCTGCCACCTTCCTGTCGAAATCGAGCATCGCGCGTTTTGGGCGATAAAAGAGCTGAATCTGTCTCTGGAGCACGCGGGCAGCCATCGGAAGCTGCAGCTGAACGAACTGAGCGAGCTTAGGGATGAGGCTTACGACAATGCGGTTGTCGTTAAGAATCGAACGAAGGTGTTTCATGATAAACACCTTGTGCGCAAAACCTTCGTACCTGGTCAGCAGGTACTTCTTTACGACACCCGACTTCACTTCCATCCTGGAAAGCTCCGATCTCGCTGGAAAGGGCCGTATTTTGTGCGGACTGTGTATCCGCAGGGCGCTGTGGATTTGGAAAATCCAAAGGACGGTTCACTCTTCAAAGTGAACGGACACCGATGCAAACCGTACCTTAGCGCCGAACCAACAGAGGAGCTCCTGTTCTTACAGGAGCCGGTTTACCTTGCTTGATCTTCCTCTGCCTACCTCCAAACTTCGGTTATCCAGCCAAGCACAGTGGACACTGTTCCAAATAAGTTTGGGGGTATGTATAAACCATTTTGTTTATATTTATGTATATTCTTTTTCTTTTCTTTCAAAAACAAATAAAACTTGTGTATCGCTAACCGACAATTTTGAACCTTCAAACTGATCTCTTCATGCAACGACAGTGAGGACACTGTCCAGTTTAAGTTTGGGGGTACGCTCGGTACGCATTTCTTACCTTCGCATTCATATGTATATTTTGCATCTGCATATTTAAATTCATAAAATCCATAAAAATTTGAAAATTTTCTAAAAAATATAAAAAAAATTTTGTCAAGTTAGCTTGTGGAAGAACTCTGATTCAACATTCGACGGTTTTTTGTTTGAAAAAATAGGAATAACTAGATCTTATGTTTGGATTTTGAAAATCTGAAAGATAACTCTCCTTTGAAGTTAACTATAGCTGATATAAGTCTTTACATCACACTACACGTGTCGTAAGATTTTGGGAAATAGATGACAAGTCTTTCATGTTTAAACTTTTAAACAGATAAATGATTTTCTGAGGATCAAATAGGTTTGTTCTGAAATAAGTAATGTCAAGAATAGTTTATGAAGTAAAGCGAATATGAAGGAATGTTATTGATGCCATAATTGGAGCTAAGTCTGAAAAATAACCCATCTGAAACTTGATTGGAATGATTACACACCAAACCCACTAGACACGTCTTTTATCCAAAAAAAAAATATATTTGAACTGCCGGTTATATCTCCGTTCGTATTAAATCATCTGATTTTCACGCCAAACTGTCTTTTGTTTTTGGACCTAGGTAACTTGAGTAATTAAGTCCCCTGGGGTGTTTCTACACCTAATGCCCTAAAACCAACTGGTTTGGGTGCATTGGCCCAAAGCTCGCTAAGAAGCCTAGAAAGTCCAGTTTAAAACAAAGTCAAGCAAGTGTTCTCTCCGAGTTAAAATTCCTAACGGTTCTTTGTGTGAGAATAATCTTGATAAAAGACAGGCTTTTATAAAAATTTTAGCGGAGATATGAAGGTTTTACTCTTTGATAAAGACTATTGCACGTTCACAGAGGTGTGTATGAAATGAAAACAAGAAAAAGGTGGAGTGAAAAATACGACTTAGTTTCCTGTTAAGGAAGATAGAAATTCTGAATTTGAAACCTTACTGAAAAACGAAACTTGAAAAATGCTTAACTCGTTATAAAACTTATGTGATCCTTTTAAAATTGTTATCTGGGCTTTATTGTGCGACATGATGACTTTAATCGATCCTTCTGGAACTTAACGACACTATTTGCACTGCACGTAAAGACATATAAAATCTATAGTTAAATAAGAAGCGAGGCGTGAAAAATAAAGGTTCGATGGTCTAGACTTAGGATTATAGAATTGTTATTTTCTAAAACAAAAACTTTAGGGTTTGAATCTTAGTTATTTTACAAAACCAACTTGACCGGATTTTGTGGGTAGTATCCGCTGAAAACCCTCAGGAGACAACACTCCTCCTACTAGGGACACCTAGAGGTTTAACGGCTTGTTGCACATGCTCAGTGCAATCGCGTTCCCTGCGAAAGTGAGGTTAGGAAATTTTTGTGAATAAATGGACTTTGCTCGGGACGAGCAAATGATAAGTTTGGGGGTATTTGTTCATATCAGATTTTTACATTTTCATACCGCCCAATTTTTATCACATTGCATATCCGTAGATACTCTTGAGCCGTGTTTGCTAGTCAATTGCAGGATACAGGTTCCCGGTTCTCAAACGGTGAAATGCATGGAAAACACGACAAAAATCCGGTTCCTACCAACCACAGTTAAAACACGGTCTCCTCTCTTCATCCGTATGCTGCCAGATACCAGTTTAGGAAGACAAAATGTCAAATCAATGTCGTTTTCAGGCACAAGGCTCAATGGTAGCACAAGATCCAAGAGATCTACGCGGAGCTCGAGACAATCATGACAAAATCTTGACAAAAAGTCCACCTTTCCTTCAACAGAAATTCTAGAAAAATCGTGGAGCCAAATTGAGAAACTATATGTACCAGAATGTAGTACACAGAAAACCAGGCCAGCACCAAAAAGAACATATCCCAATTCCTCTAAACGGCCGCGGAAGCGCGGCCAAATAGGGGTCTTGGCCGCGCTTCCGCGGCCGTCTTGGCGCCAATTGCGCAGAAATTCTGGGGGCACTTTGGTATTTTCATATGGCCCCGTATTGTTGCCCTAGATTTTCATGTTTTGGCCTATAAATAGTCCAGAAGTTTGTGAAGGAAAGGGTCCATTCTTGTATTTTCTTTTTCTAGGATTTAGTTCACTTGTTCTTCTTCTTCTCATCTCTTCTCCATTAACCTTGTAGTGAGCTTTGTGAGGGAGGAATGATAAATAAAGAAGATCAATTTGTTACCATGCTTGTCTTACTTTTATTATAATTGTTGTAACTTTAAATTCGTTAAGTAGTTGTTGTTATTTCCTTGTTATTTCTTTCTTCTCTTTTTTCTTTATCCTTACATACGACAATGATACTTACGCTCGATCCTCGCCAAGGTGAGGTCGCAAACAGTTAGTCGTATTCTTCTAATCTCCTTCTTTCTATCTTCCTCTTTTGTGTTGTTTTATTTTTCCGTATTATGATGTGTGAGTAGTTCATTCTTGTTAGGGTAGGATAAGGGAAGTTTGAGAGAAGGAAATCTCTCTCACTCTTTCCTTGCCCAACAGCTTAAATCGACTCCCGTTAACCCAACCACAATCCGCTCCTTACGGCACCCTATCCTACATGATAGCGGTGATTCTGTAGTGAGACCGGTTGTGGTTGGATTAACCGGAGGTTATGGCTAAGAGCCAAGAACGGACGGACAAGCACCAAAAGGAAGACTTATGCGTTGGAAAGCCTAGCTTATACTCGCAAAGTCCTTCCTAGTCGTGCTAATCCCCGTTGTTGCCGATTACCGTAACACCGATATTAAGTGGGGCAACGAAAGATGTGGAGACTCCTAACTCAAACTAACCTAATCCTAACCCTAACAAGCTCTCTTTAAATATCAACTCAACACTTAGATAACTACAAACAAAATCTGAACAACCGGACTTAACTCGTCGAAAAACACATAGAAAAAGATTCCCATCTCCCTGCGGACGACCCGTACTCAACCGGCTAGCTACGTGCGAAACCGTCTTGATTGCGGTATTTAGAACTAAACTTGACACGCTCGTATCCTATCAATCAGTGATCATGTGATGTTCTGTGATAGATACTGTATATAGTATATATGATATATTATATAGACGTTACTTATGTCTTACACCCGCGCTAGCCCTGCCCCGCTCTGCCGTTAGTTACCTAACCTAACGGTGCACGAGGGGACATCGAGGCGAATGCGGATGGCATAAGTGTACGTCGTATTTATCTGTGATGTTTAGGTACTTAAATGATGGGACTTCATTAATGAGATTAATGAAAGAAAAGAAACCTAAGATGTTGTAGAATCGAATTTTAAACAAAACAGGTAGCTACAGTTCTTGCTTTGCATAGCGGTATATATGATATACCATGCACCTTATTCGATGAGGAAAGGACCGAGATCCCTTCACCGGGAGTGACTCCTTTAGCAATAATTGGCAGATGCTACACACTCGGTTTGACTTTTGATTGCTTCTATAGTTTCTGCTTTGCACCGTGATATATATGATATATCCCGCACCTCATTCGACGAGGAAAGGGCCGACGATCCCTTCACCGGGAGTGACCCCTTTAGCAAAACTAGAAAAGCCTCAAAATCACTCCATTTTCAAAAACTTCATTCGATCCTACAACGATATCAAGTTCATTACGCAATAGGTTTTCAGAAAAACCTGTCGTAGCCCTCCGTCATTTCAGATAAATCCTACTTAGTATTCGTGCTACGTTTGTTGACCTCCGTCAAGGCGTAGTGTGCGGTAGCTAACTAGTATTTACCTGCTTATGCATATGATGCAGATTGGATTAGGGTAGTCGTACGACCTTGTTGACCTCCGTCAAGGGTCGTGCGGGTGGGTTTGATTCAATCAAGAAATGACGGGTTGAACTTGACTTGCACCCTGTGGTTTGTTGACCTCCGTCAAGGTCATAGGATGCTTGGGGCAAAATATTATCGGGAATTTCAAGTGTTGAAATTTGCAATGAGATTGCATACCTTCTATGAGATAGTTGGATCCCGATACCCACTGCGAGTAAGAGTTACTCCTGGGAGAGTTTTGCACATTGCAATTAGCCGATCAAGTAGGTGTCTAGAAAGGTGTCAACGAGGTTACGCCTCTGGGAAAACGAGGTTTACATTAATTAGGTTCGTACGAAAGCACGGGGGACCTCCCTCAAAGTACCGACACTGGCCTGGCTGAAAGATTGGCGAACTTGTAGTGTGTAATTAATCCCGGCTAGTATTTCCTTTTATGGTTTGAAGGAAGATTTGATAAAAACGAGTGGGAGCCATCCTGATTAGATAAGATAATAACCAATCTGATCTTGCACGAGCATACGCTAAAGTGTTCTCTTCTCTCTCTCTCCAGGTAGCGACCATTTCATGCCCTAATGAAGATAATAATATGGATGTATTGACCGAACCCGCATGTTATACTGTGCTGGGGAACGTTGGTTCCGTTCTTTCTTATAAGAGTTATAGGAATGAACAGGATATAGGGGAATACCAGGATTCCTATTCCGTTCTTCGGGTGTGTTCGTTACAGAGAACTGTTTCTCCATTTGCTCTACGTCCTGGGTATTAGATACCGGGTCAGGATCCCATATATGTAATCAGTTACATGGGCTAAGGAAAGGTAAAGAACTTGGAAAAGGTGATAAAGACATTAGAGTTGGAAATGGTGCAATTGTTGCAGCTAAGACTGTCGGGGAATATCACCTTGTATTACCGACTGGTAATACATTGGTTCTGAACGAATGCTATTACATGCCGAACCTGATATGCAACATTATATCGGTTTCTTTATTGAGTAAAGAGGGATATAATTTTGTATTACAGGACAATGTTATGAACATTTTCCGTAACCAAAAGTTGGTTGGATCAGGCACGTTGTGCAATGGCATTTATGTTCTAAATCAATCAACAGTTCTGAGCATAACAAACACACACAAGAGGAAGAGTTCAGAACTGAACAAATCCTTCTTGTGGCATTGTAGACTGGGTCACATCAATGCGACACGACTGGCTAAGTTGCATAAGGATGGATATTTAAATCCGTTTGAATTTTCATCTTATGACACTTGCCAGTCATGTCTCAAAGGCAAGATGACCAAAACTCCATTTACGGGACACGGAGAAAGAGTTACCGAACTCTTGGGACTTATACATAGTGATGTATGCGGTCCCATGTCTACACATGCCAGGGATGGTTCTTCGTACTTCATTACATTCACTGACGATCTCTCTAGGTTCGGGTATGTGTTCCTGATGAAACACAAATCAGAAGCTTTTAAGAAATTTAGAGAATATAAACAAGAAGTTGAGAACCAAACCGGAAAAAGTAATAAAATCCTACGATCTGATCGAGGAGGAGAATACTTGGGCATTGAATTCCTGGACTTCCTAAAAGAGAATGGGATTCTCTCTCAGCTAACTCCTCTATATACACCACAGCACAACGGTGTATCGGAGCGGAGAAACCGCACCCTATTAGATATGGTGCGCTCTATGATGAGAGTAGCTGAGTTACGTGTTTCCTTCTGGGGATATGCACTGGAAACAGCAGCATACCTACTGAACAGGGTTCCCACCAAATCTGTACCTACCACACCATATGAGATATGGGATGGGAAGAGACCATATCTTAATTTTATAAAGATATGGGGTTGCCCGGCCTATGTCAAAAGACAAAAACCGGACAAACTCGAGGCAAGATCTGTTTTGTGCAAATTTGTTGGATATCCCAAACATTCACGAGGGTATATCTTCTACCACAGTGAGGAACAAAGAGTATTTGTTGCTCAACATGCCACCTTTTTAGAAAAGGAATTTCTTGCAAAAGAAATTAGTGGCTCTGAGGTAGAACTGGAAGAGGTTCCAGCTGAACAAAACACAACAGAAGATTTAGTAGAACCAGAGTATTCAGTAGCTCCCGACAAACCTCAGCCTCTCCGCCGATCAAGTAGGGTTCCTCGCCCACCTGAGAGATACTACGGTTTTCTCGTAGATGGTGGGAGCGAGGATTGCATCATGGAGGAGGATGACCCAACTAGCTTCGAGCAGGCCATCACGAGTAGGGACTCAGTGAAATGGCTGGATGCTATGCGGTCCGAGATGGAATCCATGTACACCAACAAAGTATGGACTTTGGAAGTTGCTCCTGAAGGGGTAAAACCCATTGGGAGCAAGTGGATCTTCAAGAAGAAACTTGGTGTAGATGGGAAAGTAGAGACTTTCAAAACTAGACTTGTTGCGAAGGGTTTTCGTCAAAGACCAGGTGTGGACTATGACGAAACCTTTTCTCCAGTGGCTATGCTTAAATCCATCCGGATCATGCTTGCCATCGCTGCATATCATGATTACGAAATCTGGCAAATGGATGTTAAGACCGCCTTTTTAAATGGTGATTTAGAAGAGTGCGTATACATGACTCAGCCAGAGGGCTTCGTAGATAGTGGGAGCAGCGGGAAGGTGTGCAAGCTGCTTAAATCCATTTATGGATTAAAGCAAGCATCGCGGAGTTGGAACATCTGCTTTGACGTCGTTATCAAAGAGTTTGATTTCGTCAAAAACCCAGATGAACCTTGTATCTACAAGAAGGTGGCAGAGAGTAAGGTTGTCTTCCTCGTATTGTACGTGGATGACATACTCTTGATAGGAAATGATATTCCTATGCTCCAATCGGTCAAGCTCTTCTTATCACAAAGATTCTCAATGAAAGATCTTGGTGATGCCTCCTACATATTGGGAATTAGGATCTATAGAGATAGATCCAAACGGATATTGGGATTGTCCCAATCCAGGTACATTGACACCATACTAAAGAGGTTTAGTATGGAAGAATCCAAGCGTGGGAACTTGCCCACGATCTCTGGAGTCACTCTCTCCAAAGAGATGTCTCCCAAGACTGATTTGGAGAGAGCTCGCATGCAAGGGATACCCTATGCTTCGGCTGTAGGCTCTATAATGTATGCGCGATGCTATGTACCAGACCCGATGTAGTATACTCACTAAGTGTAGTGAGCAGGTATCAAGCTGATCCTGGAGAGAGTCACTGGACAGCTGTGAAGAGCATTCTCAAGTACTTACGAAGGACTAAAGAGATGCTCTTGGTGTATGGTAACGGAGAACTCCAAGTGGAGTCCTTTACCGATTCGAGCTTCCAGAGTGATAAGGACGACTCTAAGTCGCAGTCGGGATTTGTCTTTACCCTTTACGGAGGGGCGGTTAGCTGGAAGAGTTCCAAGCAGGAAACCGTGGCAGACTCGACGATGGAGGCTGAATACATCGCTGCCAACGATGCTGCCAAAGAGGCTGTCTGGATCAAGAAGTTCATTACTGAACTTGGAGTGGTTCCATCCATTGAGCATCCAATACCTTTGTATTGCGATAACAATGGAGCAGTGGCTTTGGCCAAGGAACCCAGGTCCCATCAGCGATCCAGGCATATTCTGAGGCGGTATCACCTGATCCGGGAGATAGTTGATCGCCGGGAGATCGAGGTCAGGAGGGTTGACACGAAGAACAACACGGCAGATCCACTCACGAAGGCCATTCCCCAGATACAGTTTGAGAGACTCTTCGGGATGCTCGGTATGCGATACTACAGCAGCTGGCCCTAGTGCAAGTGGGAGATTGTTAGTTGTATGTATGCCCTAGAGGCCAGTATTGTACAGATGATGTATATTATATTGAATGCTTGGACATATATAGAGATGACTTTCTTGCTCAATATGATAGTATGCTATCTGGTTACTCTTTATCTTAACATGTATACTAGTCTCTTTAATCTGCCTTATAGTTACATGTTGGTAAAGCCCTTAGGATGTGTACTTGACTACCTGGACTATGATGCAGATCATACTAGTGGGGACATGGTAGTCCATAAGTACATCCTTCAAGGTCCCTAGTCATGGGTGTATCGAGACGGGGCATCGATATACCAGAGTAAACTAGCGTATACGCTTCTCGACCCATGAGATGGGCGATGGATGATCCCATTTCCATTGGTGTTTGACATCAGAGATGGTATACGGGTGCTCAGTGGAGACTGGGTACACTGGACGGACTCGCCGAGAAATCCTAGATGGTATTATACCTCACGTCAGATGGCAGTTCTCAGGTGACACTTGTACAGGTTAGTCTGTAGATCCGAGATCGTCATAGAGTCTTGTGTGATTCCCACTGTGCTTTGATCTCCACCTTACCACGTTCATGAGGGCATGCAAAACGGTGGTCTTTGGGTACAGTCCCGAGTCACATGGAATCAATGAGCGATAGGAGGGGTTTCGTCTCTCCCAGTATTGGGGGTTGATGTTGCGCAGTGCTCGATTGGCCGTAACAGGGAAGTCCCTAGCCAAGGCTGATCAGAGATTTGCTGGTAAGTGTTACCAGTAGTTTCTCGACCCGTTTTGAGCCTCACATCGGCACGACTTATCGGTTATTGGGGTCTGACGTTTACCACCCCTAGACTTGATATGCGACATATCAGACGAACAGACCGGACTGTACGATAAGTGTTACTGGTTGGATTCACAGGAGTGTGAGCGGGCTAGCTCGTCGATCTTCTGATCGCTTAATACCCGGGTGGCCGTTACGTTTAGCAGACCGCTTGCGGCTTATGGGTGCTTGATATGATGATCATCTGCTACGGCGTATTGACGAGTCTTTAGAGTCCTACACAGAGCTTTCCTGGCTCAAGCGAAATGAAATAGGAGCGCATATGAGATATGTGCGGGACCGAGAATAATGCGCGTATATGATACCGCATTTCATTTTCGTGATGAATGTTTCGATCGGTTGTATGCGATATGACCTAGTTATCGAATCATTGATTCGATAAATCGATACATTGGATACTAGTCGGTTATGTGCGACATGACCGGATCATTGAATCAAATGTTGATTTAATGATTTAGTGTATAATTATATATTTGATATATTACTTTGCATTAACTAGTATTGGTTCACTTTAAATGGATTTTCTCACTTGATGTGCAAGTTGTATATGTGATATACTTTTATGCACATGTTTGTATCATGTTTGATGATACTTGCTCATTTGGTTAAGTGTATAGAATGATACCATGGCTAAGTTGATGTTTAGGGTTTTGGTTTTTCATTTATTTATTTGTTTGTTTATTTATTTATTTGGAAAAGATAAAGATGAGAATGGTGGCTTTCTTTGTTTCTTATTGAAGCTTCATGAAGCTTTGACTTAGTCACCCTTCTTGTCTCATGCTTAACCCTAACCATTTGAACTAACCCTAGTTCATTCTCTACACTTAACTATGGTTAAGATTATGATAAGTTTTCATTTTTCTTTTTCGTTTTAGGAGACTTATCATATTCTTTCTTCTTCTTCATCATCTTCTTCTTCAAGAAATGCTTAAGTCCATCAATGGCAACTTGAGCAAAAGTGAGAGAAATCCAATTCTAAAGTGAACCCACCTCCTATTTCTTCACCCTCTACCTCTTGCCAAGTAGTATAGGGTGTTTTCTTCACAAGTTTCACAACTTGGTGAAGTTGGAGCTTGAACTTGTGATGCCTCGACGTAGATCATCTTCGGCACGAAGCCGACGACCTAGTCCGCCCATTTTCCCGATGAAGCCGACGATTGAGTTCGAGATTCAAGATGGACAGCAAGAGGACGCCTACGTGGAGCTTAGGAAGTGGAGAAACGGATCTACAAAGGTTGTAGCCTCTCTCCTTTAGTTAACTTGTTAACTAGTTTCGTTTTTCGCCCAATCTCTAGTCAACAATCCGTATTAGGTTTTCTCGGCACCCTAAAAATTTTGAAATTGGCATGGTTGATGCCTTGTGAGACCTCTTGAGAGTGCCTAGGAACCCTACAATGGTAGGCACTGTCTTAGTAGGAACTTGGTTCAAGAGATATGCAGCTGTTTCTAGTGCATAACCCCAGAAAGATCGCGGTAACTCAGCTTTACTCATCATAGAACGAACCATATCCAATAGGGTTCGATTCCGCCTTTTAGATACACCGTTGTGTTGTAGTGTGTATGGAGGAGTACGCTGAGAGAGAATTCCATTCTCATTTAAGTAGTCCAGAAACTCGGCACTCAAGTATTCACCACCTCGATCAAATCATAGTGTCTTTATACTTTTGCCTGTTTTTTTCAACTTCATTCTTGTATTCCCGAAATTTCTCAAAGGCCTCGAATTTGTGCTTCATTAAGATGATATGTCCATACCTAGAGAAATCATCTGTGAAAGTAATGAAGTATGAATAACCACTTCGTGCATGTGTAGACATTGGACCACACACATCACTGTGTATGAATCCCAAGAGCTCGCTCGCTCTTACTCCGTGTCCAGTGAACGGAGTCTTTGTCATCTCTCCTATGAGACAAGATTCACAAGTGGCATAAGACTGATACTCGAACGGATTCAAGTATCCCTCTTTATGTAACTTTGTTAACCGTGTTTCATTAATGTGACCCAGTCTACAATGCCATAAGAAAGCCTGATTTAATTCTGGAGACTTTCTTTTAAGTGTGTTCTGGACACTGAAAATCTTAGCTTGATTCAATACGTATATCCCGTTATTTAATATACCTGACCCAATCAGAACTTGATTTAGGTGGATGTGTACTACATCGCTTAAAAAAGTAATTTCA
The DNA here is from genome assembly GCA_030015575.1 of Agapanthus africanus. Classification (NCBI taxonomy): domain Eukaryota; kingdom Viridiplantae; phylum Streptophyta; class Magnoliopsida; order Asparagales; family Amaryllidaceae; genus Agapanthus; species Agapanthus africanus. The sequence continues at coordinate 246,574,635 of CM057350.1, forward strand.
TATCCTTCCTTAGAAAGTAAGGATACAGATATGATATTACAAGTCGCACCTGGTACATACAAACAGTTACGCAAAATCAATATCTGCCCAGTTGTCAGTCCAAGATGATATTCCCCTACGGATTCAGCAACCATGCTCATTCCGTTAGCAACCCTGAGAGTCGTATCACCTTTCCTGATAACCCTACGGTTTCTCAGAGCCTGTAATGAATTACAGATGTGAGATCCTGATCCGGTATCCAATACCCAGGAAGTAGGGTTAACTGACATACAGTTCTCTATTACAAACACACCCGAAGCCGAAGCCACAACAGGCTTCGAATTTTGGCTACTGGCTTTGCTAGCCCTGCAATCCTTCTGCCAATGTTCATTCCCGTTACAATAGGAATGTCCCTCTTTTACTACATCCAGTCCCGAAACTTTTGCCCTTGCTTTTCCTTCTTCTTCCCTGGTTTCCTTCAGGGTATAAGCAGAGGGCAGGGACTGTAAATCAAGTCAGTATTTGACCCGTTCTCCAACGTGGTCTTCAGGTCCGTGAGCTCAAAATAGCTGGTCTCTGTAGGGACGTTGCCCCCTACAGATGATCCGACAGCCAACCTCGTTTGAAGCAATTCGTTCGAGGTCTCATATCTTGCGATACGAGATTGCTCTCCATATAAATCTTTGTTATGGAGGAAGATAGAAACTAAGTCCATCTTCTCGTGTTGCCTCTAGTTTGCACCATCAACTGAGGCTAACACGAGGCACTTGGCTTTCGCACAGTCTTTTTCCGATATCTTACGGATGTCAATATCCACGACAGGGGAAACTAGTCATGAGACGGCAGGGGTTTGATTAGTTAAGAGGTGTCCCAGCTTGTCATGGGCAATGGACATCTGGACAGACCTTTGCCAATCATAACAGTCAGGTTCAGTCATTTTATTATCTAGATGTAACCTATGTGTGGTCACTGGGTCGTTGAAATTAAGAGAGAGAGAATTGCAAGTTTAGATTGGTTTTTAATTTATCTAAACAGGATGGCTCCCACTGTCCCTCGAATCCCTCCTCAAACCAAAAGGGAAGAATTAGTCAGGATCAATTTTACCTTACAATACTTGCGTAACCGTTAAGCCAGGCTAATGTCGGTACTTCGAGGGAGGTTTTCCAACGCTTTCGCGAAGTTCCTTAATTAAATAACCTCTTTTCCTTGGGGGCGTAGGCCCGCTAACACCTTTCCAGACACCTACTTGGTTTATAGCATTGATCGTTAAGTGAGAAATTTCCCGAGGAGTAACATATACTCACAGTAGGATCGGGATCCAAATATCATCGTGTGACAAAACTAAAGGAATCCTACCAGAATCATCACACTCTAAATGGTATGCAGCGCTAGCAAGTTTCAGTTCTTTTGAAAACTCCCGATGTGGATTTTTGCCCCATGCTCTTATGACCTTGACTAAGGCCAACAAATCATAAGTCACATGTCAAGTTCTACCCATCATTGTCCAGATTGATTTGAACCCACCCGTATATACCCTTGACTATGGCCAACAAAGTAATACGACTGTCCCAAACCAACGCATCTATCTATGCAACATATGAATATCCACCAGCTACCAAACACTGTGCCTTGACTAAGGCCAACAAACGCAGCTTGAATACTGTTGAATATTCATATGAAACAACGGAGGGCTACAAATGGTTTTGGCGAAACCTTGAACGTAGTGAACTTGATATAATCGAAGGAACCTTGATAGATTTTAAAAGGAGTGGCTTAAGCTCCGCGTTTTAAAAGTTATTTTTTGAAAAGAAACTGAGTGGTTTTTGAAATTGTTCCAACGACTTTTACTTGGATTATTTTCTTGCATTAATTTTAATGTGTCCCATCAATAAATCCTACCATTGCAGAAAACAACGAAAATATGACGTACGCTTATACCATCCGCATTCGCCGCGGGGCCCCGTCATTACCCGTTAGGTTACTTAACTAACGACAGAGCGGGGGCTGGACTAGCGCGGATGCAAAACATAAGCAACGCCTAAATAGATATCATATATAGATATACACATTCGTCATATGCAATGATAGCCATTCCAGATCACAGATGAACACATTGGATATACTAGGAATCCGCAATCCGTACAAGCCTGTAACGAATAGCGGATTACACGGTCGCGATGAATAGCCAAGACCCCACCGTAGAGCCCTACGGGTGCGGCAAACTACCCGCCAAGTACCCGATGTAGGGTTCTTAGGCACTCTCAAGAGGTCTCACAAGGCATCAACCATGCCAATTTCAAAAATTACGGTGCCGAGAAACCCTAATACGGATCGTTGGCTAGAAGTTTAGGCGAAAAAGAAACTAGTAAACAACTTTACTAATAATGAATGGAAATACAACCTTTGTAGATCCGGTTCACCACCTCCAAGGCTCCGCGATGAAGTCTCCTCGCTGTACAAATCGGATCTTGGGCTCTAGCGTCGGCTTCATCGAAGAAAAAGCGGGCTAAGTCATCGACGACGATGTCGAAGATGATCTACGTCGAGGCATCGCTGGATCAAGCTCCAACTTCACCAAGTCAAGAAAACTTATGAAGGAAACACCCTATACTACTTGGCAAGAGGTAGAGGATGAAGAAATAGGAGATGGGTTGACTTTAGAATTGGATTTCTCACTCATTTCATCAATCCACCATTGATGAAGTGAAGCTTTCTTCATTGAAGAAGATGAAGAAGAAGAAGAAAGAATATTATGATAAGTTCTTTTTTCATAATAGAAAATCAATGAATACTTATCATAATCCAACTCTAGTTAGGTGTAGAGAATTAACTAAGGTTAGGTTGTATGGTTAGGGTTAGAGAATGAAACAAAATGGTCAACCATTTCAAAGCTTCATGAAGCTTCAAGGATAATCCAAAAATGGCCACCATTTTATTTCTTTCACAAATCAAAGAATAAATAAAAGAATAAGTAAATGAAGCATAAGAAACCCTAACCATTGACCAACCATGGTTTAAACCATACACCAAACTATCATGTATCATCAAACATGATACACACAAGTGCACAAAACTATATCACATATACAATGTGCAAATCAAGTGAGAAAACCCATTTAAAGTGAACCAATACTAGTTAATGCAAAGTAATATATCAAATATATAATTATACATTAAATCATTAAATCAACACTTGATTTAACGATCCGGTCATATCGCATATAACTGACTAGTATCCTATGTATCGGCTCATCGAATCAATACTTGATTCGATAACTAGGTTATATCGCATACAACCAATCGATACATTCATCACGAGAATAGAATACGGTATCACATACATGCATTATTCTCGGTCCCGCACATATCTCATATGCGCTCCTATTTCGTTTTGCTTGAGCCAGGAAACCTCTGTGTAGGACTCTAAACACTTGTCAATATGCCGGCAGCAGGTGATGATCATATCAAACACCCACAAGCCGCAAGCGATCTGCTAAACGTAACGTCCACCCGGGTATTGAGCGATCAGAAGATCGACGAGCAAGCCCGCACACACTCCAGTGAATCCAACCAGTAACACTACCGTACAGTCCGGTCTCGTCGTCTGATATGTCGCATATCTCGCCTAGGGGTGGTAAACGTCAGACCCTATTAGCTCGATAAGTCGTGTCGATATGAGGTCTATAACTATTCGAGAAACTACTGGTAATACTTACCAGTAAATCTCAGCAACCGTGGCCAGGGATTTCCGGTTATAGCCAATCAAACACAGCGCAACATCAACCCCCTATACCGGGAGAGACGAATCCCCTCCTATCGCTCATTGCCTCCATGTGATTCGGGACTGTACCCAAAAACCACCGTTTTGCACGCCCTCTTGGACGTGGTAAGATGGAAATCAAAGCACAGTGCGAATCATACAAGACTCTATGACGATCTCGGGTCAACAGACTACTCTGTACCAGTGTCACCAGAGAACTGCCATCTGACGTAAGGTATAATACCATCTGGGAGTTCTCGGCGAGTCCTTCCAGTGTACCCAGTCTCCACTGAGCACCCGTATATCATCTCTGATGTCAAACACCAATGGATATGGGATGATCCATCGCCCATCTGTATGGGTCGAGAAGGTATACGCTAGTCTACTCTGGTATATCGATGCCCCGTCTCGATATACCCACGACTAGGGACCTTGAAGGATGTACTTATGGACTACCATGTCCCCACTAGTATGATCTGCATCATAGTCCAGGTAGTCAAATACACATCCTAAGGGCTTTACCAACATGTAATAGAGAGACAATCAGTGTATACGTTAAGGTAAAGAGTAACCAGATAGCATACTATCATGTCGAGCAAGAAAGTCCTTCCTATATATGTCCAAGCATCCACTACAATATACATCCTATGTATAGTAATGGCCTCTAGGGCATACATATAACTAACAATCTCCCACTTGCACTAGGGCCATCTGATAGCAGTGGTTGAAGTATCTCATACTCAACCATCCCATAAAAGTCTCTCTCTGGGAATAGGCCTTTATGAGTGGATCCGCCGTGTTGTACTCTGAGTCTACTCTCCTAACCTCGATCACCCTGGAGATCAACTATCTCCATGATCAGGTGATACTGTCTTAGAATATGTCTGGATCACTGATGGGACCTGCGTTCCTTGGCATAAGCCACAACCCCGTTGTCTCACAATGGTAGGAACGTAGTTCATCTCATGAACCAATATACACCCAAACAGCCTCTTTGGTAGCATCTTATGTAGCGATGTATCCTGCCTTTATCGTCTAGTATGCCACGGTATCTAGCTTGGAACTCTTCCAACATACCATCCCTTTACTGAGGGTAAAGACAATGCCTGTGACTGACATTCAGTCGTCTTTATCACCCTGGAACACTTCCAGCGATTTTCCCCAGGATCAACTGATACCATCTCACTACAACTAGTGAGTGTCCTAATATCCATTTAGATCTATCTCATAGATCCAAAACCCAGGATTTAGTAGGTATCACCTTGATCCTATGTGGAGAATTATTGTGATAAGCGGAGATTGATCGAGCGTAGCACAGGAAACTCCTTCCCTATCAAGAGTATGTCATCCACGTACTCTACGAGGATCCTCACCATACTTCCTACTACCTTTTTGTTTATACAAGGTTCATCTACCATTTTGATGATGTCAACTTCTTTGACTAATCCATCAAAACAGATGTTCCAACTCCGCGATGCCTGCTTTATCCTATAAAGCATCTTGCACAAGTTTCCGCTGCTCCCACTGTCTACGAGGCCCTCTGGCTGTGTACTTATAGACTGCCTCTTCTAAAACATCATTTAGAAAAGCTGTCATGACACCCAACCACCAGATATCGTAGTCATGGTATGTAACCGTGGTAAGTAGGATCTGGATGGACTTAAGCATAGCCACTGGAAAAGGTTTCATCATTATCCACGCCTGGTCGATGACGAAAACCTTTAACAAGTCTAGCTTTGAAAGTCACAACTTTTCCATCTACACCAAGTAATCTTCTCAAGATATACTTGCTCCTGATGGGGATTTAACCCTTCAGATATAGCAACTAAAGTCCATACTTTGTTGGTGTATAAGGATTCCATCTCAGATCGCTAAGCATCCAGCCATTCTTACAGAGACTTACTCCTGATGGCCAGCTCGAAGCTAGCTAGGTCATCATCTCATGATGCAATCCTCGCTCCCACTGTCACAGAGAAATAGAATTATCTCTCAGGTGGGTGAGGAACCCTACTAGATCGGCGAAGTGGCTGAGGTTCGTTGGTATCTACTGAATCCTTTGGTTCTACCAAATCATCTACTGTAGTTTGTATAGCTGGAACCTTTCCAGTTCTACATTATAGACCTTGCCTCGAGCTTGTCCGGATTTTGCTTTCAGACATAGGCCGGTCAACCCCAAATCTTAACTAGCTTAAGACATGGGCTCTTCCCTTTCCATATCACATATGAAGTGGTAGGCAACTGATTTTATTTGAACCCTATTCAATAGGTATGCAGCTACTCAAGCGCATAACTCCCCAAAGGAAAAAGGTAACTCAGTAGTACTCATCATAGAGCACACCTTATCATATAGGGTGTGATTGCTCCGCCCCAATATACCATCGTGCTATGGTGTATTCAGAGGAGTAATGCTGAGAGAGAATCGCATTCTCCTTTAGAATAGTCCAGGAATTCCATGCACAAGTATTCTCCTCCCTGATCTCATCATAGGACATAATACTTATACCCGTATTGGTTCCCTACTTCTCGCTTATATTCTGTGAATATCTCAAAAGGTTCGGACTCATGTTTCAACAGGAACATAGGTCTGAATCTCGAAAGATCATCAGAGAATGTAATGAAGTACAAAGAACCAGTCTTGGCATGTGTAGACTGGGGACCTTACATACATCATCATGTATCATCCCAAAAGTTCACTAACTCTTTCTCTGTTTCCAATAAACAGAGCTGGTGTCATTATATCTTTGTGACATGGCTGGCATGTTTCACAAGATGTAGATTCAAACTGATTTAAATATGCATCTATATGTAACTTCAGCTAGTCGGGTCGCATTGATATGACCTAGTCTACAATACCTCAAGAAGGATCCGTTCATTTCTGAACTCTTCTTCTTGTATGTGTTCCGTATACTAAGAACTGTAGTTTGATTTAGAACATCAACGCTTTTAGATAACGTGCCTGAACCGATCAACTTTTGATATAGGAAATGTTCAAAACATTATCCAACAATACAAATTTTATCATTTCTTTACTAATAAAGAGACTGATATGATTTTGTATATCAGGTTCGGTATCTAATAACATTCGTTCAAAATCAATGTATTGGTAATACAGGATGACAGTGACCAACAGACTTGGCTGCAACACTTGCCCCGTTTTCTGTCTCATGAAACTTATCACCCGTTCTCAGTTCTCTACCTTTCTGTAGCCCTATGTAACAGATTACATATCTGGGATCCTGATCTGGTATCACATACCCAGGACGTAGAGGATACAGAGAAACAGTTCTGTATAATGAACACACCCGAAGATGATGCATCAGCATGCACTCTCTTCGTTTGGGCGGCGTAGGAATTCTGGCATTCCCCTTAATTCCTGCTCTGTCTTATAACAATTATAAGTTGGAGCGGGACCAACGTTCCCCAGCTCAGTATAACAAGCGGGTTCGGTCAATAACATCCGTATTATTATCTTGATTAAGGCGTGATATGGTCGCTACCAGGAGAGAGAGAGAAGAAAACACTCAGCGTGCGCTCTTTCAAGAATAGATTGGTTATTAATTTATCTAATCAGCATGGCTCCCACTGCTTTTTATCAAATCTCCCTTCAAACCCTAAAAGGAAAGACTAGCCGGGATTAATTACACACTACAAGTTCGCCAATCTTTCAGCCAGGCCAGTGTCGGTACTTTGAGGGAGGTCCCCCGTGCTTTCGCACGAACCTAATTAATGTAAACCTCGTTTTCCCAGAGGCGTAACCCCGTTGACACCTTTCTAGACACCTACTTGATCGGCTAATTGTAATGTGTAAAACTCTCCCAGGAGTAACAATTACTCGCAGCGGGTATCGGGATCCAACTATCTCATAGAAGGTATGCAATCTCATTGCAAATTTCAACACTTGAAATTCCCGATAATTTTTTGCCCCTGGTGTTCTATGGCCTTGACGAATGCCAAACAACCCATAGTCCACTAGTCAAGTTCAACCCGTACATTTCTTGATCGAATTAAAACCACCCGCACGACCCTTGACGAATGCCAAACAACGCCGTACAAATACCCTAATCCAATCTGCATCATATGCATAAGCAGATAAATACTAGTTAGCTACCGTACACTACGCCTTGACGAATGCCAAACTACCGCAGCACGAATACTAACTAGTACTTATCTGAAATGACGGAGGGCTACGACAGGTTTTTCATGAAAACCTATTGCGTAATGAACTTGATATCGTTGTAGAATCAAATGATTTTAAAATGGAGTGCTTTTGAAGCTTTTCTAGTTTTGCTAAAGGAGTCACTCCCGGTGAAGGGATCGTCGGTCCTTTCCTCGTCGAATGAGGTGCGGGATATATCATATATATCACTGTGCAAAGCAGAAACTATAGAAGCAATCAAAAGACAAACCGAGTGTGTAGCATCAGCCAGTTATTGCTAAAGGAGTCACTCCCGGTGAAGGGATCTCGGTCCTTTCCTCATCGAATAAGGTGCAGGATATATCATATATACCGCTGTGCAAAGCAAGAACTGTAGCTACCTGTTTTATTTTTGAAATTCGATTCCACAACATCTTAGGTTTCTTTTATTTCATTAATCTCATTAATGAAGTCCCATCATTTAAGTACCTAAACATCACAGATAAATACGACGTACACTTATGCCATCCGCATTCGCCTTGATGTCCCCTCGTGCACCGTTAGGTTAGGTAACTAACGGCAGGGCAGGGCAGGGCTAGCGCGGGTGTAAAACATAAGTAACGTCTATATAATATATCATATATACTATATACAGTATCTATCACATAACATATCATATGATCACATCACAGATATCGAAGCAGAAGAAACATATGAAATATTGGATATACTAGGACGTCCGTGTTTTCAATACGAGCCAGTATAAAACACGGATTCCACGGTCGTGATGAATAGCCAAACCCACACCCCTAGACCCCTACGAAAGCGGCAAGCAACCCTACTAATTCTGGAGTTAGGAGACCCGGACTCGACTCCTCGAGTTGGTCTCCCACTGGACTCCAGAACCCGGTTACTTGTGCCCTCCTCCTTGGGTCTATACTAGTGCGGAAAAGTAAATAATATACAAACGGTGACATCTTCCGCAACCTGGAAGTGCCCCAATAAAAGAATATTACATACAAGTTTTTACATGAATGAAAATGAAAAACACTCATCTCACATAAAAACCCCGGGCTATTCAAACATAACGATCCAATATAACATATCCAGCAACACATAACATCACATGTCATCAACGTAAGTAAATATGCGCATCCCAATTGTCGTTGACATATAGCAACGAAACCGGCGATATCACATATTACACTTACGGTCAAAGAAAGGAAAGTGTAAAACTACAACAGTTGGAATTCGCAACCACCTCAGACATCGCATGCCTGACCAAATGAATTACTTAGACATCACATGCATAACAATTATAGACCCCGCATTTTAGTCTCATTATCGAAAACTCTTTTCAATATCAAGTCGGGCAATTCAACAAGATTCCCGACATCCTGATCGAATGCTCGTCGCAAACTTTAGTAGGCGGCCGCACCCCCGATACCGTCGACGAAGTGCACCAAGGCGGAACACCGCTACCGGGAGCACCCGAACGGATGCTTTCGGCGATGGGGTTCTCCTACAGTCACTTGGTCGGGGCTATGGAGTGAGGCTGTCTATTAAGTTTACCCGGCGAGTATCCGCGTACGCTACGTGACTGCGACGGACTTTTGATCACATCAAAATTCCGTGGCAACCGATCAAGTGAGACTAAAGTGCTATGTTTATAACATTCATTCAGTTATCTCATAACCATATTGTGAATTCCAATTATTGTATCACATTCCGGATAAATAGAAAATGTTAAACTTTCCGATCGAACAATCGAACACCTAAGTTTTCCCGAAACAGTTCATCACATGAAATAAGTTTAAAAACATTCACTTTGTGCCTCAGTACCAACGGTCCAGCCGTAGAAGGGTCAAGCCAACGCCTCACATGTGGCACGCCGTACTGCCCCAAACCCTAAGGTTCAAAGGGCAGTTCAAGACGGTCACATAATCGAATTCAGGTTTGTTGTCTTCTAGAGGGACCATCACGTTACTTGCACTACTTAGAACGTTGTTAAACCACGGAAAGATCCAACACTTGGAAATTTCCCGATGGGGAAAAAGGTGGGTATTTATATCCGATCGAACTTTTTAACATATTCCAAATATCCGGAAAACACTTAGACAAAATTTGACAATTCGATCGAATGTACGAACACCCAATACAACCCAAAATACTCAACTCTTGATTTCAGATTAAAAATTCCCAGGAAAACCAGCACTACCAAATAGGAATTACTGTGCAAAATTTAATGGGAGAAGAGACAAAAGGGCCGCGGAACCGCCTCATTAGCACGCTAATGCCGCGGTTCCGCCGCACTTTAGAAAGATCATTAGGTAATTTTTGCATCGTAATTCTTAGAATTTCCTGCTGAATTTTCTGCATATTTTTAATTTGGAAAAAACCCAATTTTTGGAAAAAGTCCAGAGAGCAAATTAGGGTTTGGATTTCGGTTCGATCGGCCTTCCAATTCCGTCTACGCATCGCCTAAGGCTCTAGCTAGGCTCTGATACCACTGTAGGGTTCCTAGGCACTCTCAAGAGGTCTCACAAGGCATCAACCATGCCAATTTCAAAAATTACGGTGCCGAGAAACCCTAATACGGATCGTTGGCTAGAAGTTTAGGCGAAAAAGAAACTAGTAAACAACTTTACTAATAATGAACAGAAATACAACCTTTGTAGATCCGGTTCTCCACCTCCATGGCTCCGCGATGAAGTCTCCTCGCTGTTCAAATCGGATCTTGAGCTCTAGCGTCGGCTTCATCGGAGAAAAAGCGGGCTAGATCATCGACGACGATGCCGAAGATGATCTACGTCGAGGCATCGCTAGATCAAGCTCCAACTTCACCAAGTCAAGAAAACTTGTGAAGGAAACACCCTATACTACTTGGTAAGAGGTAGAGGATGAAGAAATAGGAGATGGGTTGACTTTAGAATTGGATTTCTCACTCATTTCATCAATCCACCATTGATGAAGTGAAGCTTTCTTCATTGAAGAAGATGAAGAAGAAGAAGAAAGAATATTATGATAAGTTCTTTTTTCATAATAGAAAATCAATGAATACTTATCATAATCCAACTCTAGTTAGGTGTAGAGAATTAACTAAGGTTAGGTTGTATGGTTAGGGTTAGAGAAAGAAACAAAATGGTCAACCATTTCAAAGCTTCATGAAGCTTCAAGGATAATCCAAAAATGGCCACTATTTTATTTCTTTCACAAATCAATGAATAAATAAAAGAATAAGTAAATGAAGCATAAGAAACCCTAACCATTGACCAACCATGGTTTAAACCATACACCAAACTATCATGTATCATCAAACATGATACACACAAGTGCACAAAACTATATCACATATACAATGTGCAAATGAAGTGAGAAAACCCATTTAAAGTGAACCAATACAAGTTAATGCAAAGTAATATATCAAATATATAATTATACATTAAATCATTAAATCAACACTTGATTTAACGATCCAGTCAAATCGCATAAAACCGACTAGTATCCTATGTATCGGCTCATCAAATCAATACTTGATTCGATAACTAGGTTATATCGCATACAACCAATCGATACATTCATCGTGAGAATAGAATACGGTATCACATACACGCATTATTCTCGGTCCCGCACATATCTCATATGCGCTCCTATTTCGTTTTGCTTGAGCCAGGAAACCTCTGTGTAGGACTCTAAAGACTCGTCAATACGCCGGCAGCAGGTGATGATCATATCAAACACCCACAAGCTGCAAGCGGTCTGCTAAACGTAACGGCCACCCGGGTATTGAGCGATCAGAAGATCGACGAGCAAGCCCGCTCACACTCCAGTGAATCCAACCAGTAACACTACCGTACAGTCCGGTCTCGTCGTCTGATATGTCACATATCTCGCCTAGGGGTGGTAAACGTCAGACCCCATTAGCTCGATAAGTCGTGTCGATATGAGGTCTATAACTATTCGAGAAACTACTGGTAACACTTACCAGTAAATCTCAGCAACCCTGGCCAGGGATTTCCGGTTATAGCCAATCGAACACAGCGCAACACAACCCCCTATATCGGGAGAGATGAATCCCCTCCTATCGCTCATTGCCTCCATGTGATTCGGGACTGTACCCAAAAACCACCGTTTTGCACGCCCTCTTGGATGTGGTAAGATGGAAATCAAAGCACAGTGGGAACCACACAAGACTCTATGACGATCTCGGGTCAACAGACTACACTGTACCAGTGTCACCAGAGAACTGTCATCTGACGTAAGGTATAATACCATCTGGGAGTTCTCGGCGAGTCCTTCCAGTGTACCCAGTCTCCACTGAGCACTCGTATATCATCTCTGATGTCAAATCCATCGCCCATTTGTATGGGTCGAGAAGGTATACGCTAGTCTACTCTGGTATATCGATGCCCCGTCTCGATATACCCACGACTAGGGACCTTGAAGGATGTACTTATGGACTACCATGTCCCCACTAGTATGATCTGCATCATAGTCCAGGTAGTCAAGTACACATCCTAAGGGCTTTACCAACATGTAACAGAGAGACAATCAGTGTATACGTTAAGGTAAAGAGTAACCAGATAGCATACTATTATGTCGAGCAAGAAAGTCCACCCTATATATGTCCAAGCATCCACTACAATATACATCCTATGTATAGTAATGGCCTCTAGGGCATACCTATAACTAACACCCGAAGCGAAGCAACCTCCCTCAACACCATGAGTAGGCCACTAGGCACTTCGAGATACCCGGTAGTTTGTGCACCCCACCTTGAGTCTATCCTAGAAGCAAAAACAGTAAAAGAAATTATACAATGACGGCTACAACCCCATCCCGGTTGTGCGGCCATATAAATAATATTACATCAATTACAAATTTACATGAATTGAAAGAAAAAGAAAACTCTCATCTCACAACCCCCCGGCTATTCATCCACGACAATCCAACGAATTCATATACACATACCATCAACATTACAGATCACAGATATGTATAACCCCCACTAATCGACGTATAGCGATTAGCAGACGTTTAATACATATATCACATCACATATATAAACCCGTCAGCTTAAGTCTTTAGAAGTTCGATCAAAATACGGATTTTTAGGCCCCAAAAACAAATTTTGCTTTCTGGAAAATCTGGGCAGAAAAAACATATTATAAAAATCCCAAAACACCCCACTGAACACAATGCATTAAAAATCTCCCACAGCCGAGTCAACTCAGCTGCGGTTCCGCGGCGGGAGCATGCTCCGGCCGCGGTTCCGCGGCGCTTTGACCGAGTCGTGGGACCATTTTTCTACGGTGTGTTCTAAAAAGCCTGAGCCTATTTTTAGTGTAAGATTTTTTATTTTTTGAACAGAAAACAGAATCCGCAGAAACTTGATTTTTCGGGCATGTTTCGCGACTTTTTCTCCGATCGAACTTCTAGTTACTTTGCTAACATGTTAGATAGTGTTTAACTAGGCTCTGATACCACTGTAAGTCCACGTTACCTCTTCCGGTACTTACGGGCATGCGGAAAAGATGAAAAATGATTTTTCAAGAGGTGGTAACATGGACTCAAAATACGGATCTTTGTTAAACAACTATCTAACAAACCTAACAAGAGTTTTACATACTCGGTTAGGGGGTTATACCTTTCTTGAACTCCTTCGTCTTCAACTCTTTGCGGTGTACGGGCTTCACCTCGTCGTCTCCTTGCGCCGAAGATGGATCCACCTGAAAGCTTCTACCTTTGGCTTCTCTTCAAACTAGAAGAAACTAGAACACTTGGTTTGCTAAACCTTGTGAACTAGGATGAGTAGAGAAGTGATATGGGTTTTCTTTTATCTCTAAGGCAATGTTTCTCAATTCATGATAGGGAGTTGCCTTGAGCTAGAGAGAGAGCAAAAGGAAGAGCAAGAGGGAAAGCTCAAGCAAGAGAGAGAAAGCAAATGAGAGAATGAGTAAGTCTTTTGCCATCCAAGCTCTCATAATCCAAAATCATCATAACAAATAATAGTAATCAAGTATTATGTAATGGTTCAAGTCAAAATGGTCATATCATTTCATGCACTCATTTTGCAAAAAGAAACAAGCAAGCAAAAGTCTTTGCCATGAAATGATAGCCATTGTAATGATGATGGTCAACTAGTCCAACCTAGTCAACCGGTCAACAAAGTCAACAAGTCAACAAAGTCAACCCCTCAACAACCATGTCACTATAATACTTAATTAATATTATTGTTAATTTTATTTCTTATTCTCATTAGGGTTTAGCAAAAAGTCAACAGTCAACAGTCAACAACCCCAATGAGAATCCTCTGCCTCTGTCTCTCTGTCAACTGTGCATACACACCCGCATCCGCGTTTCGAGGAACACGAATACAAACGAGATAAAACCAATCCCAAAACGTACATTAGGATCTGGCTTAAACCAAAGCCCGCTAGTGTTGACTATCCGGAGACTAAACGTGCACAAGTGCATGGATGTGACCGAACCCTGTCGCAAAACCATGCGACCTGTCACAAAACCATGCGACCTCTACTCTTTTTCCTAAAGGCGAATAGCTTTCTGTGTGGGACTCTAAAGACTCGACACTACGCTGGCAGTGGGTTTAACCACAGACCGCAAGCGGCACTAGCTATGCGTAATGGTCCCCAGGTAGATGTCGACAAGAAGATGGACGAGGTGAAACCCATCTGAAATCCTACTGAGCCTGAATGTGACAATCTCCGTACAGTCCGGTCTGTTCGTCTGATAACATCGCATGGCGGGCCTAGGGGGCGGTAAACGTCAGTCCCCTAATAGCGGTACAAGTCGTGTCGGAGTGTAGCCCAGAACACCCTGAGATAACACTGGAAACCTACCAGTATATCTCGCTTGCCCTGGCCAGGGACTTTGTGTAATGGCTCTCCTAGACACAGCGCGATATCAACCCCCAATACCGGGAGAGACGAATCCTGTCTAACCGTCACTGCCTCCAACTGCTTCGGGACTGCACCCAAAAACTACCTGTTTGCACGACTCCTTTGAGCCGTGGTAGGGCAGTAATCAAAGTACAGTGGGAACACACTCGAGGCGAAGTGACAGTATCAAGTCAACGGACTAAGCTGTACTCATGTCACCTGGAAACTGAAAACTGACGATATGTATAATACCAACCAACAGTTCCCGACGAGTCCTGTCCAGTGTACTCGTAACCTAACGAGCACCCGCATACTATCTCAACTACGACGTACTGACGGCTGTGGGACAGACCGTCTCCCAAGCTGGGATAAGAAGCGCATACGCTAGTCTACTCCGGAGTATCGATGCCCTGTCTCGATAGTCCTGCAACTAGGGACCTGCATAAGGATGTGCCTATAGATTACCCAGCCCCCACAAGTGTGACTTCCATCACAACGCTGGTAATCAAGCAAAGATCCTAAGGGCTCCACTAATGTGTAAAGGCGATATGCTAAAAGAAACACATGCACACATTAAAGCAGAAACAAACCAAGTAGCATATTACCATTTTGAGCAAGATTGTCAATACAAGGTGAATATCCCAAGCTTCCATTAAGTAATATACATACTAGTATGATACAGTAATGGCCTCTAGGGCATATACACTAACACTCAAGGGTAGAGAGAAAAATGTAGTGACACTTCCATACACCTCGACTCTCCATCGCTAGCGACTTTGGAGCGTCGGTTACCTCGTTCGACGAGGTTGGAGCTTGCGCCGTTTCCCTCGGGTAGATCATCGGAGACGAAGGAAGACCGGCAACCAAACCACATCAATGAGCCGCTAGGAGCTTGGAATGAAGACCGAAGGACACGGATCAACTCGGTATAACGATTCTAACTCTTAGTTAGTTTTCTAGTTTAGAGTTTAAGGTCGATCCGGTATTCGGGCAGCGGTAGCGCCGGTTTCAGAAATTTTTGTTCCGCATTTTGACCGCGTTTTGATGGCTGGGGCGCTCCCGGAACCCTTCACAAATCTCATCGCTGCAGTGACCTGGAAAGAACCTGCTCATGGTCTCTTCCAATATCTCCTATGCCGAACTATACGGAGGCTGGTACTCTTACATAATCCTTTCTCTTTTTCTGGACATCTGCGTTCTCAGCATAACATCTCCTCGGGAACTGTCCGTATCTCAACGCCTCTGTATACACATCAGATCTCTAATCTCAACGGGGAGTTAAAACAGCTCGTTAACATCTCACACGAACCTCCTGTTCCACTCATCTGTATCATCGTCCACTTCGACGTCACGTCATGCTATCTGCGTACTGCAATGGTCCTCGGCTACAGTCAATACGGAGTCCCTCGCACGGACTCGAAATTACGAACTCGGTATCTTCATCTCTCTGTAGAAGATATCTGGACGAACATGTCCTTGGGAACTCGTCCCAACCATCGGAGGAATACTCAATACTCGTCCATTCACGATCAACTCACAACGCATCTGGGTGAGATCCTCTATCCGAAGATGGTCAGCTTACTGGTCTCCTATCACATGATATCCGGACGACGTCAAACTTTTCGATCGAGTCATCGAAGTCAAAAATTTCCCGAAGGCTTAAAACCTTAGCACAGTCTAAAAATATCTGGTACATACCACAGTACCTCTGGACCAGCCGTAGAAGGGCAAACCCAAGCCTCACTGATGGCACCGCTAAACTGCCGCAAACCCTAAGGTTCAAAAGCGGTTCCATGGTCATCATGTCGAGTTAGGGTTTCATTCTTCTAGAGGGTCCACAGAATTACTTGCATGTTCTTCCGAATACTTAAACCGGGAAAAATGGGTTTCTGACATTCGTTCGAACTCTTTAACTTCGCCTATACAACACGTGAATACTCTTCGCCCGCATGCTAAACAATGCCTCAATCCTCCAGGAAAGGCGATATATCAACGGTCATCTCTGGATCGGTCTGCTCTAGATCTGAGTAAGACTCTCCACACTGAAAATCTTCAACTCAATTGGGCCTGTGTCGGTGCATCAATCTGACGAATCACCTTCGTTTCTCAAATCGGGTAGAATAGCTATCATTTATCGCATCTCTGCCTGGGAGCTCCAGCGATCTTAGCTCGTAAGCTCTGGAAGCGACATCCTATCAATCTCAGCAACAGCTAGATCATCTGTCTGCACGGTAGACGACATCGCAATCTCTGAGGTATATTGTACATCAACAGTCCTCTCATAACTAGCAGCCTCTATCAATGGCCCGATCATCCGGTGTAACGCCAAACACTCGCCTCATCCGAGAGGTCACAACACAAAAACTAACTCGATATGTTCCCATGTCACTAGAAAACACAATGGTCAGCTCTCGTACCTGACAAGCTCGCCCTTACCGCAACACTAGCAGCAGCTCAAACTGTGCTCAAACCAAGGTGACAAGAACCTCAAGCATGTATCGAAGAAATCAGATCAAGGGCACGAAAGGAAGCGACAGATCCAGAATAGATACATGATCATAAGAAGGAACAACATCAATGAGAGTATGATCATGGAAATAAATAGAATCAAGGATCTCAAATGGATGTATAATCATGGGTATGAAGAGAATCACAGATCTCAAAATATGTACATTCAAAGGTTTCTTAAGTGGAGTATCGTATCGTAAATATGTCGCGGAACATACGTACCGTACGTCACTCTACTCAAGCTACCTATTCCATCAGTCAGGGTCAGCCTATGAAATGAAAGTTCGAGTCTAATACCCCCCGTTCATGTCTAAGTTCCGTAAGGTCAAGCCTAAGTTCTGAAATACATACCCGCCTTACACTCCGCGTAATCAAACATAGACTCGAACCAAGGTTAAACCTAGCGTTTTGATACCAACTTTGTCACGACCCGAAATATTAGCTCGTGACCAATACTTAAATCATGCCATGTCTAAAGGCGTAACGTAATTCAAGTAAGCCGAACCGAGAAATCTAAACCTTTTTAT
The DNA here is from genome assembly GCA_030015575.1 of Agapanthus africanus. Taxonomy (NCBI): domain Eukaryota; kingdom Viridiplantae; phylum Streptophyta; class Magnoliopsida; order Asparagales; family Amaryllidaceae; genus Agapanthus; species Agapanthus africanus. Next base: position 246,592,443 of record CM057350.1, read on the forward strand.
GAAAACAAAAGAGGTGAAGTTTTGAAAATAAGGTGTGATGAAATCAAAGTTTTCTTAATGCGTAGAAAAGGAACATGAAAATGCAAGTGAAATTTCTAGTTTGAAAACATGTTTCGTCTTTTAAAAATTTGGGCAGCACCTCCTTTGTATATTTTGATCCAAAACCACAAATACATAACAAGAATAATGGCATCCCCAAGCTGGAGCTAGCTCTTCGCCAACCGGCTGATCGCAACCACGCAAAGCATATATATAAGTATACGACGCCCAATGGAGAAGATCACTACAAAAGAAGAAGAATAAAGCGAGATATCAACCCAAAACACGAACATAAAACCCATCGCTCAAGTCTCGCAACTACAAGTCTCACTAAGTCTCATTACTTATACAATTACTGGTGTGGTTGATGGAGTTGACTAGATACAATATGAAATACAAATACAAGAGAGGGAACGATACAATGTCCCCTACTAAGCAAAACACCCAAATGAAGCTATGCCAGCGATGCCGCTACGGATCCACACGGTCAACCTGCAAGAACTGTGGCACAATGGGGGTGAGTTGCCAACTTGTGAATAGAAAAACATCTACAGATTGAAATCGAATAAACAACGATTCCTAGGTCAACTATATCATAAAGGTAATACTATGATATCTAGGGTGACCTGGTCAGTATATATGCCAACACTAATATCAATGTCAATCAGCATGTGGATATCATCCGATAGTATAATCAATGTTTGTATGCATGTGGATCTCGTCCAACCATATAATCAATGTATGTATGCATGTAGATCTCGTCCAACCATATAATCAATGTATGTTTGCATGTGGATCTTGTCTAACCATATAATCAATGTATGTATGCATGAAAGTATGAGGATATAAATCAACGGGTGTCCCTCGCGACACATCAAAATCATGGAACCTGGATGTCCAACATCAACACTCAAGAACATCATGAAACCCGTGTCCAGCATCGACACGTAAATCCTTATATCTCGGGCACCGTCAGTGCAGATCGGCCCTCGGGCTTCGTCGGTCCGGATCGGCCCATATCATCTCTCGACTCTGGTCGGTATCCTCCGGATATCCGCCGAGCCCAACCAATTGCAGGTAGGTAGTGGTCCCTCTGCCAGGCTCACCGTCTACTGCACAGCAAATCCGTTCTCGACCTGGGGTACCATACCAGGTCCACCATGTACCCGCAATCGGCCTCATCCAGCTCCCCGAATCGGGTTTCACAAGTCACACGTCTCAGAACCGAGAAAACCCATGGTGGACGCACTGAAATATCATATCAAGAGAAACCGGGTTTCTAAAATAGTACATGCATTCTTTTGAAATAGCCACGGTTCTCAAATCCAGAAATCTCATGAAAACAGCATATCTCAATGCGTAAAAGCGTAAAGCATGATGTATGCATCATATAACAGAAATGTAAGCATATCCGTATATCATGCAACATGGAACAATAATATGCACATATCGAGGGAAAAAAATGAATCCGGATTAAAAATATATCCCGCGGTTCCCAAATTCTCCAAAGTCCAATACAACATCGTATAAAGGTGCATATGCAAATATAGCAAGTAAATTATACAAGGAGTCATATCATGATGCAACAATACTACTGTGTAGTGACATGGCAATCATCGATGATGAAGTGTGTGAGCCGACAAATCTGTGTAAGTGTAACATACGCATCATCGATAATGGTGTAAGTGTACTAGCACAGGTATATGCAATGCAATGAAAATAGCATGAATGCAGCATAAGATAAATCATCAGCTAATAGCTATAAGGTATACGTATCTAACATGATCAAGTCAGTAAATCTATCAATCGGCATCCAGCCTCACACATCACGTACGGTATAGTCCATCGTACGGCAACCTCTAGTCAAGGGTATGGAGAAATCATCAAGTCAAACTCATCACGTACGGAAAATCATCGTACGGCGGCAATAAACCAATAGGAATCCTATCAACCTTCAGGACAAAGAGGGTACAGACCTAACTTCTCGTACATCACATCACTCAAGATTCACAATATTATAAAAATCTAAATACCTATATCCCCGGGTCGCATCCATAACAATTTCATATCAGGGGAACGGCAAAGGTATCAATCATCACAATCGAATCACATCCGTATACCAACATCTCATCAAGTCATCATATCACAACATATATTCTTTTCATCGCATTTAGGTCCTTTATCAAGTCAAAAGTTATATATATACTACCCTATACATCAAATGCCATGTTATTCTAAAACAAACACTTATTCAAGTGCAACTATATATCCATAAGTCGTGATTCACATTCACTTTTCATATCCCTAAGTTTTCATCTCATATCTCAATATATTTATATATATTCAATAACTTATATATTCTTTAATTATCATTTTAACCATATCCCTAGTTTCCTAATCTAGGTTTCTACGACTATATCATATAGATCGGTTTCCATCAAATTGCGGGGTTGTTATACGCCATCCACCCGACTTCCCCCGTAGATATAGATCTACTCACCTTGCTTCTTTCCTGACGAAGTCGATGTCGCCACGTGCTTGCTTGTCGTCTCAAATTCCTCGTGAGGGTACCTACATATCATAACATATCGTGCCGCATTAAAATACAATTCAAAACCAAATGACACCCGAATCTCACATAGATCAAAACCTATAGTCTACTCATGCAATTCAACCAAATAACACTCGATATAGACATAAAAACGTCAAGTGACCGGATACAAAACACAAATACAAACACTTAAGTCACGAAAAGTTACGAAAACAACGCATGTCACGACCCAAGGTTCAGCCCGTGACCGGCACTTGACCACGCAACGTCTACAGGCGTAACGCGATTAAGTAAGCCGAAACCCAGAAATCAAAATCATTAAAAATAGTGAGTGAAGAAAACATTAGTTTGAAACCTTTTAGAAAACTTTGAGTAAAAATCTTTAAAGTTTAAGTTATTTTCTTAAAAATTTTGGCAGCACCTCCTTTGTAAAAAAATAGACCCGAAAGGGGTACAACACATGATATAAGTAAAATGACTGATAATAAGAATAAAGCATCCCCAAGCGGGAGCAATCACGCCCAACGGAGGAAACAACCACCACAAGAATAATATACGACGCTGTAACGAAGAAATGAATAATATAAGTGAAAAACAACATGAAAGGTAAAAACTGCATAAATAAAGCAGGCTCGCACGAACTCGACATCCAGAGTACAAAATAATATACAAAAATGTCCTCACAACTGGTCTCTAAGTTAATAAATGAAATGGTAGATGGAGAGTACTAGATACAATAGAGAGTATAATGGAAATAAACGGATACCGCAAAACCCACCTAAAAGCAAAATGGCTCACTCGCCAGCTGCAATGGTATCCGTAGCCAAAAATATACAAGGAGGTAGACCTGCCGCAACTACTCTGAGGGTCGACCTGCAAATACTGTGGCATAATGGGGGTGAGTTGCCAACTCGTGAATAGTAAATAACATATAAAGGTAATCGTGAGTACGCACGTACTGCGATACTCTAACATGTGCAGTCTAATAACATCTATATGATGAACTGGGTACGCAGTAATCATGCAAAGTACTCTATCAGGTACTACGACAACATGATGAAATTCATAACGATGAATGCTGAGCATGGGATAAAATATCATCTACACGAATCATCAACGTGGAAAACCCCCCATGTATACCAAGCCACCCCAAAATCCCGATAACTCAGGCGCCATCACTCTACCCGGCCCTCAATCCTGTAAATCTCATAGAAACGGGGTGTCCAACATCGGCACACGAAAACATCATAAAATACTCGTGTCCAGCATCGACACGCAAATCCTCATATATCGTGCTCCGTCAATCCGGATTGGCCCACGGGCTCCGTCTGCGGAATCGGCCCTTGGCCCCGGCAGAACGGGTCGGCCCGTATCCATCTCTCGACTCTGGTCAGTATCCTCCGGATAACCGCCAGGTCCAACCAATCACCGGTAGGTAGTAGTCCCTCTGCCAGGCTCATCGTCTTTAGCACAACAATCCATTCTCGCCCCGGAGTACCATACCGGGTCTACCATGTCCCCGCAATCGGGCCGTGTATGTTAAATAAAAGATATATACATATATATATATATATAGCTTTTTTTTTTTAAATAAACGTCCGCTACTTATGCCGTGACACGTGCATTGCACGGCGATTTTCAAAAAGGGGTTTTTGCATATTTCTTTATCCAGATATTTGGAAGGTTTACTATGATACGCACTATATATATAAGTTGTAGATTGATGTATATTATGTTGGTTTTTATATTGGGTTTTGATATTTTATTCTCTCCATAACTCCGATGATTGCGTTATGCTTGACGGAGTTGATTTTTGTTATGTATTGATTATTTCGGAGGCCCGACGATTTGAGTGTTTTGTTAAATGTTTTAGTATTTGGAAGGGAAGTTTTAATTTAAATTCGGGGACCGAATTTCTTAAAGGGGGGAAGATTGTAACGTTTTAAAAATAATTAAAAAATAATTAAATGAATAAAAATTTTTAAGTGAATTTTATGATTTTCGGCAAAGTAAAATGTATTTTTCGTAAAACCTAACCGTGATTATTTTTCATTATAATTTCAAAAATACCTATTTTAATTATGTAATTACTAGTAAATGGTGTTTATTTAGCCAGTTATAAATTTTTAGTTTAATTAAATATTTTTCCTAAACTAATTATTTTAAATATTAACATAAGCTTTATTTTTACACTAAATTAGTGTAAATTACAAATTTCAATGGTTTTAATTTGTAAAAGTGAGCCATGACATATTATAATTTAGTGAGTATCATGTAAAATTCATTTGCAAATTTTTCCAATTTTCTAGAGTTTTCTTGAGTTGCTATAGTAAAGAATTAAAAGAAAATTTAATAAAAGCATGAAAAGACATAATGATATGATATTTTGGTGGAACTTTCTACATCTTTCTTCACTTTTCTCATTCTCCACCCCCTTCTCCTAATTGTGGCCGGCTTCAACAACCCCATGGCAGCCCCCCCATTTCCCACTTCATTTTTATTCAAAATTCATCAAAAATACTTCAAAAATTCAATTAAAATTCCACAAAATCATATTTATTTCATACCCTTTATTCCTTGCTCATTTTTACATGGATTTTGGAGATGGAAAACATGCATTTTTTAGGCTCATTTTCATGTTTGGACTTGAGGTTGTGGAGGTATAAATCTATCTCTTTTGTTTTATTTCCATTAGATGTTTCTTTTAAAGCATAAATAGTTTTATTAGATTAATTCTATGTTCAATTTTTAAAATTTAAGTTAGGGTTTGTAAATTCAAGTTATGATTTTTATTAATTAATTAGGGTTATAATAACTAGTCTACCATTTTTAAAAGTGGAAAAATCTTGCATGGTTATTATATAATAATTTGTGTATTCAAATTGATTTAATAATGTTATTTAGCTAACTAGTTTTTATAAAATGTATTTGTGGATAAAATAAAATTCCAATTTAGGTTGTTATCATTAGATTGTAGTTTTAGTGAGAATCTTAGCATGTTAATGGAAAGAAAAACTTAGTTTGATCACTAGTTTCTTGTGATAATTGGAAAAATACTAATAAAAGGCTAATTTTGTAAACTAGATTTTGGGAAATTCCTAAATAAATGAGATTAAAAATATAATTATGGTTTCATCATATCATTATCATCATGAATTGTAGTTTATTACATTAATTCATGCAACATCATGTTTTGTGGTGGAATTGTGGTATTTTGCTTGAAAAATGTTGAAAATTGTTAAAGGTTGCAAACTAGAAATTTCAAATTAATACAAATTTGTGTAATAAAAATGTAGTAATGGTTTGTATAGTCTAGTTATGCTATTTAATGAGTTTTATAACCATTGGTTTCATCTAAATGTCAAGTTTTGATGAAAAACGGTAAATTGGCATTTTCGGTTTTTACGAAATTGGACGGTTTGATGGATTTTAGGGTTTCGATGGATTTAATCATGTTTTATAATATAAGTAATGTGTTTTAAAACTACGAGTTATTTGTTGATGTTTATCTCGATCCATCGGAGTTTGTACGCCGATATCGAGCGAAATTTGGTTCTTTTGCGTGGACGGGACATAGGTTTTAACCTATGCTTGTTCCTTGCGTCGTTTTGACTTTTGTATGTGATTCAGTTTATGATGCTATTTATATGTTTGCGTTTAGGTACCCCTCACGTGGACTGCGGGCGATGAAGAGGAGGATGGCGACACCGTCTTTGGCAGACATGGACCAGGTGAGTAGATGTATATCTACGGGGGGAAGTCGGGTGGATGGCGTTTAGCACCCCCGCAATGTAGAATAGGAATAGTACTTATTGACATTAGGAAACCAGATATGACCCTAGATTCTTAATGAGTAGGACCCTAGTAATGACCCTAGGCTGGACTAGACTGATTTAGGAAAACCATACCAGAAGATGAATACCTTGGAAGAGGTTCGTAGGTTTCAGGTAGAAACACACACACGCACACACTGAAACTCGACATGGTGTATACGTGCATGTGTATATATATATATAGGATGAGGTATAGGTATATATATATACAACACGTATATGGGATACATTGATGTGATATGATATCCGAGGTATGATAAAACAGTGTAACTGGGCTTGATGCCGTGATTCTTGGCTATACAGTCGTATTAAATGTTAGCGGATCATTAGAGAATGAGATAATGAACATGTATACTTAAATTATAATGGGTGGTGATGATATTGAGGTACATGGGACACTAAAATAGTACCCGGACTGTAACTTGTGATTGATCACGATATGGGATATGTATGACTTGATTACGACATCATATAGGTGTGACCTGATGTCGATATCATAGAGGTGTGACTTGAGGACGATATGATACATATGACATGATATTTCTGAGGATAAACTAATGATGGCAATGATATATGATTGATGTATGCGATCACAGTTTAGCACCTTGATCATGAGATGTGTTGATGATGACATTATATTAATGATGAGACACCTAGGAGATACTTGACCCGTACCCTGATATTGGGATGCCGTACGATGGATTTTACCGTACGAGGCATAAATATGATGATTGATCCGCACTCTTGATTCGAGGAAGCCGTACTACGTACGTGACGCTATTGAGACCGGATCGCCGACTATTAGAGATATTGATTCAGACCTTAGGTAGACTCTTGTTTCTTATTGACTAGTTTCTTAGGTTTTGTTCCTTAGGAGGTTAGATGGACACTAGGTTAGGTTCGAGTCATATAGTGGTAGTGGTAATGGTATATCAAATGAGTAGATAACACACATCCGTCTTTACTTTCACACTGGAATCATAATGACGCATGTTCTTACATATGTTGCTATAATCAGTATAAACCTTACATGTTAGGACACTAGCACCATTACCTATGATGCGCATATTCCACGCACACTTATTTGCCGGCTCACACACATCATCATCGGTAATTGCTATGTCACGTACACTTTAGATTATATTATCTTTTATTGATAGAATCAGTTAACAACTTGACCGATATAATACTGTGATTACTCTCTGATGTTAGTATAGACATGATAATTATTACTTAGACATTCATGCATTCATGTTTTCATGTTATCATGCAGTATTATGGGCATATGCCGACACTTATCATATACTTACTCATGATTTTGAGATTTGGGTTTCTATGAGATTTCTGAATTTTTGGGGAAAACCGCAAGAATATATAAAAAAAACTTCTCTCTCTCTCTCCTCCTCTCTTTTTAAAATAAGATGCGGTTTTCTCGTGATGTATGTGTCGTCCACCATGAGATTTCATGTTTTCTGTTGGATTTTGAGACCCGATTCGAGGAGTGGATGAACCGTCTCGGGTACATGGTGGGTCCGGTATGGTACCCCGGGGCAAGAAGATCGAGTTGTAGACGATGAGCCTGGCAGGGAAAGGCTATCTACCGGTGATGTCTGGCGCGGCGGATATCCGGAGGATACCGACCGTTGTCGTGAGATTTAGTGATATGGGCCGATCCGGACTGACGGAGCCCGAGGTATTGAGACTATGAGACTTGAGATTTACATGTTTGTGTCGATACTTGACACGGATTTCTATGGATTTCATTATTGAGATTTCAGATTCCTATACACATTTTACTGTGATAACAGTTAAAGATTTCTTATACAGATATATCTGGATTTCAGGATTGATTATTTTATATTCATGGTGCATGCATATCCATTCATATGACATAGTACTATATGAGGCACTGACACGAGCATGGAGTATCTGCACTTACACGTAGTATTACCCTGCTATTACTAGATGATTGGGACTTAGTAGTGTATTATTATGACCTAGGATAGCGTCGTGCATTCGATTTCTTTTTGTAGACGTCTTCTACTCACGAGTTGGCAACTCACCCCCGTTGTGCCAAATTTTATTACAGGTTCGATGTACAGGTTTCCCTGCCAGCTTGCTGGCACATCTATTCTTTTAGGGTGATTTGCACGGTAAGTTGGTTCACTTGTATCCGAACCACCATTGTACTTTTATTCTTTCATTTGTATCTAGTAAGCTCCTTCAACCATACTTGTATTACTTGATAAGTTTATTGGACCAGTCTTTTATTTTGACCTTAGAGTCGCGCATGTATTATTCTGATTTGGTGGTTTTGTTTTCTTTGAGTTTTGAGCCTCGCCTTTTGGCGTTGTATATTATTGTGCTTGTTGTGGTTGTTTCCGCCTGTTGGCGTTGATGCTAGCTCTCGTTTGGGGATGCTTTTTATTGTTTATGTATATTATACTTGTTGTACCCGTTTGGGGGCCAGTTTTTATAGATGAGACTCTGTCGAAATTTTTGAGAAAATTTGCTGATGTTTTTAAACTTGTTTTCTTTTTCTTCATCTTCTTCTTCTTTTATGGTTTAGATTTCTGGGCTTCGTCTTACTTAGGTTACGTGGCGCCTCTAGACGCATCGTAATCTAAGTGCCGGTCACGTTCCGTACTTTCGGGTCGTGACAAAGTTGGTATCAGAGCGCTAGGTTTAACCTTGTATAAGTCTAGGTGACCCTTGGTTGATGGAGTAGGCGATTTAGGTAGAGTAACATACCGTGGGTATGGTCCGCGGCATACTTACGATACGCTACTCTGCTTAAGGAGCCCTAGGATGTACATTGTTTGCACCGTATTTCATTCGTTCCTTTGATCTATCTTCGTCGATGTCGGAGGGTGATTCTGTTACCACGGGCGCACTGGCAGAGGGAGCTGGGGCTCGAATGCGATAACCATTAGAGTATTGGTTATTCTTGAGGATTGAAGCATTGTTTAGCGTGCGGACGAAGGGTATTCACATGCCGTCCGGATGAAGTTAAAGGGTTCGAACGATTATCAGAAAACCATTTTCCCAAGTTTAAAGTATTCGGAAGAACATGTTGGTATTTCGATGGACCCTCTAGAAGAATGAAACCCTAACTCGACATAATGACCACGAGAACGCCCTTGAACCTCAGGGTTTACGGCAGTTCCGCGGTGTCATTAGTGAGGCTTGGGTTTGCCCTTCTACGGCTGGATCATCGATGCTGGGGTATGTACCGGATATTTTTAAGCTGTACTTGAGTGTTGAGCTCTCGGGGAATTATGGGATTTTGATGGATCGATCGAAAAGTTTAATGTAGTCCGGATATCAAGTGAAGGGATCAACTACGTGGGAGACTCTAGATATGAGTATTGCCGTTAGTAGCGCAGTCAGCACAGCTACGAAGAGACGAGTTTGAAGCAGCCGACATCCGAGGAAAGAGGCGCACATTGACGATAGTGTTTACGATTGTGATTTGGTGATTTGAATTTCATATTTCTGTTATTGGATTTTGGTATTTTGAGGATTTTGTTCTACGATTGGTATTTCTTATGTGTACCTTCATTATATTCTATTTGTGTTTTATATATCTATTGTATTGATGTTGTTTAGTATACACCCAGTACACTTGATTTGGTTTTATATATTTTGAGATTTTTGATTTGATTTCGTGCATATGGGTTACACATGATTTTGATATATGTTTCGACCTAGTTTTCATGCATTTGTACTGTGTTTTCGATTTTGATAATTGATGTATGTTTCCGTGCACCATGTGCACCTGATTAGGATTCTTGTGCATACTTGGTGTACTTGATGCGATTTTGTGCACACCAGATGCACTAAATCGTGGTTTTGTGCAGATTAGATGCACCTGATATTGAGTCGTGCACGCCCGTTGCACTTGACAGATATTTTTGGTGCACTCCTGTTGCACTAAATTTTGTTTTTGGGTGTAGTCGTGGTTGTTCCCCTCCGAACGGCGGCCTAGACTTCGTGTCCGTGCCTGAGGTTCGGGGCAGATGCTATTTGGTTTTATCCGTTTACTTCTCCGAAGATGCCAAGTTGATTTATGACACCGTGTATCGGAGGTTTAGACGGATGCGGCCGATGTAGCAAACTTCGTCAGATTCCCCCTCAGGGTGAGGGGTTTTTGATTGTGGGGACGCTCTTCCCTGCAGGCGCAAGCCCCTGCAGTTAATTACGCTACCGCATCGCGGTAACAACTTTCTCCTTATCCAGAATTTCAGTTCGTGTCGTGGGTGTTTGTTTTGTTTGTGGTTGCCCGTGGATTGTATACGGAGACTGAGTAATGCCATCGCCCGTAGGACGTGGATTAGTCCAAATCCGTGTTTACTTAGATTTGGGTTTGGTGTCTTAGTTTAAGGATACATTAATCGCGTTGCGGCTAAGATCAACTTAAACGTGACTCATTTAATATATGGCCGTCGGGACTCGTCACCTCTCTAACGTCGTTGAAGGATTACAACGACAGATGTCAGAGGAGTTCGGAGATGTACCCTCGAACCGAAGTTGATTTAGGGTTTTATATTTCATTTGAATGTTTAAGGATACGTTAGCCATGATTGGGGCTAAGATCAACTTAAACGGGACCGTTTAGATCCGGCAAAAGAGTATTTGGAGGCTCTATTGTTCCAGTTTAGGGAGATTCGTAGTCCAATTTGGGACTAAAGTCTGTTTGGAGGATACGTTAACCATTTTTGAGGCTAAGATCGACTCAAACGTTTGTTAAGGATACGTTAGTCCAGTTTGAGACTAAGGTCAACTTAACGGAACCATTTAGGTCCAACAAAAGAGCATTTGGGCTCTATTGTGCCAGTTTAGGGACGTGGCGGTCCGTATTCCAGTTTAGGGACGTGGTGGTCCAATGTTAGTTTAGGGACGTCTCGGTCCGACATTAGTTTAGGGACGTCTCGGTCCGATATTAGTTTAGGGACGTCTCGGTCCGATATTGATGTATGGTCGTTAGGACCCGTCACCTCTTTGACGTCGTTGAGGAATTACAACGATGGATGTCAAAGGAGTTCGGAGATGTACCCTCGAACCGGATGTAAATTGATTTAGGAGAGCCATTTTGCTCAATCAATTTAATTTAAGGACTTATGGCCACAATTGGGCTAAGTCCAGTTAAAAATGTCCAATATTTTATTTGCATTTGTTTTTATTTTTATTTGGGCTTTGCCCAGAAAAGATGCAGGGCATCAATTTGTTTTGGGCTCTGCCCTTTATAAATGATGCAGAGCATCAATTTATTTAGGCTCTGGCCTTTTATTGCCTTGCAATTTATTTTGGCCTGTCAGATCATTTTGATTTGGGCCTAGCCCTTTAATTAATGCATTGCATTTGTGCAAAACACTGTTAATTTGAGAATCTTTTAGATTCAAGAACCGATGGTTCATAAAACAAGTGCAAAGCACTATTTGATTTAGATCTAAGAAAGAAAAGAAAGTTTTTTCTAAAAGAAAGAGAACCAAAGGTTCATGAAAGTGCAAAGCACTATTAATTTAATAACTTTTTAGGTTCAAGAACCGATAGTTCATAAAACAAGTGCAAGGCACTATTGAATTTAGATTTAAAAAATAACAAGTTTTTTCTTGTTTTTCTTATCTCAGAGAACCAAAGGTTCATGAAAGTGCAAAGCACTATTAATTTAATAACCTTTTAGGTTCAAGAACCGATGGTTCATAAAACAAGTGCAAGGCACTAATTTATTTATTTATTTATTTATCGTTGAAGATCTATGATCTTGTTCATAAGAGAATTTTCTCTTCTTTAAAAGGTTTTTACCTCTTTTTTTTATTCTCAAGGAGTTCTCAAGAGTTCTCTCTTCTCTCTTTTTTTTTTAAAACCAGATGATTCTCCCCCTTTAAATGAGGTCTGGGGTCCTTTTTATAGTGCTAAAAAAATTAGTTAAATTTGTTAAAAAGATCTTTTTCTGAGTGATTTGGGGAATTTTCCCCTCCGTTGGATCTTTGATCCAAAGGCCCCTGTTTTACAGAAGAAATCTTCTTGTTTTAACAAGAACAGAAAAAATTTCCTTAAATCTTCATTCTGTTGTTGCGCAATTCACCAGCGCATGACACGTGTCGCGCAGTGAGGCGCTTGCGCAGCTGTGCTCGCGCAACTGCGCAGACACGTGTCGCGCAGTGAGGCGCTTGCGCAGCTGTGCTCGCACAACTGCGCAGACACGTGTCGCGCAGTGAGGCGCTTGCGCAGCTGAGCTCGCGCAACTGCGCAGACACGTGTCGCTCAACGGTGCACTTGCGCAACAGTGTTTGCGCAACTGCGCACACACGTGTCGCGCAGAGGTACGTTTGTGCAGTTGTGTTTGCGCAACTGCGCGCAGTTGTGCTTGCGCAACTGCGCAGACACGTGTCGCGCAGCGGTGCGCTTGCGCAACTGCGCAGACACATGGCGCGCTGTGGTGCGCTTGCGCAACAGCGTTTGCGCAACTGCGCAGACACGTGTCGCGCAGCGGTGCGCTTGCGCAGTTGTGTGTGCGCAACTGTGCAGACACGTGTCACGCAGCGCAGCGCTTGCGCAACTGAGCGTTGCTCTTGCTTTTTAAAGAGCCTTGCTCTGATTGGGCGCACTGCCTTGGACGTTGTGCTGGCGTGTCAACTTTTGACACGTGGCGCGTTGTGCGCAGCGCAAAGAATCTGAAGCGTTGCTTCATTCATTAAAGTTTAAATTTTCAAAGCAAAACTTTATTTCTGATTGGGGGAAGATGAAGCGTTGCTTCATCTCCCGCCTTGGAATTTGAACAGAGCTTTGCTCTGATTGGGGTAAACAAATGCCCCCCCACCGCTGCGCTTACGTGGCCTCCAAACGCAAGCACAACGGTGGCAGAATCCGAACCGTCGCGGCACCTTTTGGCAGTTGAAGAGGCAATTGATGCCTATAAATAAGACCTTTGATCCTCAAAAAATTCTTTACCACTTCAAGTATTTTGACTCAGAGCCTTGCTCTTGCTTAAGAATTTTCAGAGCCTTGCTCTTGATTTTTTTTTTAAAACTCCAGAGTTCATAACCATCGTAGGTAAAAATAAAATAAAATTAAATTAAATTAAAGCTGATTAATAGAGCCTTGCTCTCCATAGATCCCTGATCTAAAGAAAACCCATTTAAGGTTTCATTTAGCAGAGCTTTGCTCTAAAGGGGTCCAAAGAGAACTCAGGAGAATCCTGTTAAGGTTCCATTAATAGAGCTTCACTCTATAAAAGATTTTTCTTATATCTTCTTAATTAATGGAGCTTTGCTCCTCCCAAATTATATGGCACTTGATAATATTATTATTATTATATCATTTTTTTCCAGAGCGGAGCTCTCAATGTTCTCAAGGAATTTTCCTCAAATTCTCCTCATAACTGATTTTGACTGGTGTCACTCCTGTCTGCAGAGCATTGCTCTCGAGGAGTTTAACCTTTAACTTTCTGTATTTTCTTGTTTGTTAATCTCCCTGTATTGCTTTCTTCAGGTATTATGGCGGTGCATCTATACAGCTTGCACGAGTTCATCACTTATGAGGATATCCGTGTACAGGGCCGTCAACAGAACCAAGAGTTTACGGACGCCCAGTGTGCGGAGGTCATGGGTCGCCTCAACGCGAGTTGTGGTTGGCTGCTCCCCCGTCGTTCGGCTCTCTTAAAGGTTGTGCTGGGAGCAATATGGAGAGCACTTCCAGGTCTTCATGAGGCCCTACCGCTCAATGCGTTGGATGATGCCGAAGACAAGGTGCATTCAGTGTACCTGACGGGGCTGATCTCGAAGAAACGGCGGGACGGTCTCATTGACATCCTACATCAAATCTTTCAGCAGACGACGATAGTTGCTGCTTATCGAAGGCCGGGAGGGCTTGCCGACGATATCGACACAGAGGAGCGCGAGAGGCTGCGCATAAGAATAATTAGAAAGGCCAGAAGAACTCTGGATGGCCTTACTTTTGAATTCCTCAATCCGTGCCCCGGATCTGAAGTTATTCCATTGTAATAATATTTTTCTTCCATTGCTTTTTATGATTATAAGAATTTTGGGGAATATTAATGGAATTTTTTTTTTTATCCCAGCTTGTCTTTATGATATATCTTTTGTCCTGAGTCTTTTTGCCCATGCATGAATGAATACGTCTTGAACGCTTGATCAAACGTAAATCGGGTGCTCTTTCTGTTGCTTTTCCTCTTTCTCAGCATGTCGTCACAATTAGCAGGTAATAGAGTAAGCTTCTTGATTTCTTCACGAGATAGCGAGGGCTTGGGCCGCAGGTTCAGATCTGCTGCCTAATACTTTTCAACTCTATGAGCCGTGAGGGTCTCATAGAGACTTTTCTCCCCACGGATCGAGAGGATCTCGTAGGTGGGTTTTTCTCCTTAGGAATCGTGAGGATTCCTAAGCGTGGTTTTCTCTTATAAGTCGTATGGATCCTATAAGAGAATTTTTCCCTCTCACGAATCGAGAGGATTCGCAAGCGGTTGTTTCCCTCCTTGTCGAAACTCGACTTTGGAGAGTGAGACCCGTGGATGGTATGCAAGAGACCGTTTTGGGCCAACTTGCAGGGTCCCAATGCTTAGGAAACCGGTTTCTTTTATGCCCACTGCCTAAGGCTTTATCTCACGAGTCGAGCCGCCTCGACAATTTTTCACAAGTCGAGACGAATCGCACGTTTCTCGCAAGAACATCTTAACGTCGCATTTAACCTCTGCTCTTTACGACAGAAGCCCGTTAAGGTTGGTGGTACTTAGGGTTTTGGCCATCGTACCGTCGCATAAGCTGATATAGTCCTCGATAGGCAATCGTGCTGTTCGAGTAGCCCTGCGACTGCCGTGTCTCTGATCCCTTCGGGGGCTGGACAAGACGTCTTCAAGCAATCCTCCTTGGCAGTTTGACCGTCGGAAGTGCAAGCGCTAGGAATTTGCCATGGCGCTTTTTACTTGAGGTTAGGCTCATTTTGGAGAGCCCCGATGAGTCATAACCACTCCGCACTGGTGTGGGATGATCTCCGATAGTCTTTCAGGCTTTATATGACTTGCCGTTAAGACCCTGAAGCTAGGAATTTGGCCTTTGCTTCGTTTGCTGGCATTGCGTCTGCTGTATCGAGACGAATGTTGCGGTGGGAACTAGGGATTTTTCCGTGGCTCCGTTTGTTTGATGACGTTGCGTCTGCTGTGTCGAGACGAACGTTGGGGTGACATCTCGTCTGCTGTATCGAGACGGACGTCAAGGTTGTCTCTAGGTTGCTGGTGAACCGCCGAGGTTTGGAACTAGGGATTTTGCCGTGGCTCCATTTGTTTAATGACGTTGCGTCTGCTGTGTCGAGACGAACATTGGGGTGACATCTCGTCTGCTGTATCGAGACGAACGTCAATGTGGTGACCACTCTGTGCTGATGCGAGATGATCTCCGATTGTCTTTCCGGTTTTATGTGAGTTACCGTAAAGACGTTGAAGCTAGGAATGTGTCCTTCGCTTCATTTGCTTTGTCATGTCTGAATCCCTGCTGGAGGAAGAACGCTGAGGTTGACATTTCGTCTACTGTATCGAGACGAACGTCATGGAGGTGACCACTTCATGTGAGATGGTCTCCGATTGTCTTTCCGGTTATATGTGAGTTACCGTCAAGACGTCGAAATTAGGAATGTGGCCTTCGCTTCGTTTGCTTTGGTGTGTCCAAATCCTGTTGGAGGAAGAACGCTGGGGTTGACATTTTGTCTGCTGTATCGAGACGAACGTCAAGGTGGTGACCACTCTGTGCTGATGCGTGATGATCTCCGATTGTCTTTCCGGTTTTAAGTAAGTTACCGTAAAGACGTTGAAGCTAGGAATGTGGCCTTCGCTTCGTTTGCTTACACTGCGTCTGGTGTATTGAGACGAATGCTGAGGTGGAGCTGGGATTTTGCCATCACTCCGCTTTGTTTCGACCATGGGGTCTTTTGTTAACTTTGCATGTACACCTCGGTGGGCTGCGAAGGAACGCCGTTGTTGACATTGCGTCTGTTGTAACGAGACGAATGCTAAGGTGGAACTAGGATTTTGCCGTCACTCCGCTTGTTTCGACCATGGGGTCTCTTGTTGACGTTGCTTCTATATCCTGCTGGAATGCGGAGGAATGCCGTTGTTGACATTGCGTCTGTTGTAACGAGACGAATGCTAAGGTGGAGCTAGGATTTTGCCGTCACTCCGCTTGTTTCGACCGTGAGGTCTTTTGTTGACATTGCATCTGCCTCCAGCTGGACTGCGGAGGAATGCCGTTGTTGACATTGCGTCTGTTGTAACGAGACGAATGCTAAGGTAGAGTTGGGATTTTGCCGTTACTCCGCTTTGTTTCGACCGTGAGGTCTTTTGTTGACGTCATGTTTTCATCTAGTTGGAGTGAGGAGAAACGCCGTTGGTGATCTCTAAGTTGTCGATGTTAACGTCGAGACCCTGAAGCTCGGGGTCTTCGTTTGCTTCATTTGTTGACATCGTGTCTGTAATATTGCGACAAATGTCGAGATGGTCTCTAGGTTGTCTATAAACCGTCGAGATTTGGCTTCGCTTTCTGATGGAGCCTGTTGGGAAGGTATTGTTCCCTTTTTATCTGTGCCCCTGGATTGTATACAGGGATCGATGTGATTTCACCTGTAGGGCAAAAAGTTTCATTTTTTTTTCATTTTTTTTATTCTTTCCGCGATGCTCTATCATTTCAGCTTTTTATATCGCGAAAATCGCGATTGCCCAATCATTTCAGCTATTTTTCGCGGTGCTCAATCATTTCGGCTATTTTTCTTTTTACTCGCTGCTTTTTATTGCGAGTTGCCCAACCATTTCGGCTATTTTGCATGCATACATTTTTACTTGCTGATTTTGTTTGCAAGTTGCCCTATCATTTCGGCTATTTCGCATGCATTTTTTTTTTTTTTGCGAGTAGGGGATTTGGGATCTGATACCAATCTTGGCATCAGCATCGCTGCGACTGGAATATTGCCAGGAGCGAATCATCATTTGCCGTGAAAGGACTTGAAATTTGATATCGGTTTAGACATCAGCATCGCTGCAATTGTGATATTACCAGGAGCAAATCATCATTTGCCTTGGAAGGACTCGGAATTTGACACCGTTTTAGGCATCAGCATCGCTACAACTGGGATATTGCCAGGAGCGAATCATCATTTGCCTCTGTCGATGCCGAACAAAGGTGGCTTAGTAAACAGGGTTAAGGGTCCTGTCGGCTAAGGCTTTTGACTTCATGAGCCATAAGGGTCTCACAAAGATATTTCTCCCTACAAGTCGTGAGGATCTTGTAGGTGTGTTTTCTCCTTAGGGATCGTGAGGATTCCTAAGTGTATGTTCCCCTATAAGTCGTAAGGATCTTACAAAAGGATTTTCTCCTTATAAGTCGAGAGGACTTACAAGTGTTGTTTGCTGTACAAGCATATCCCTAGTCGCGGATGGGACTTTGTTAGGGAAATATTTATTCGTGCCCGTGGATTGTATACAAGGGTCATTATGAGCCGCTTGTAGGGCAATGTCGAAAGTTGTGGGGGTTGCTTAAGCACAGGTTTAGGCCTCTGTAACTTAAGACTTTCAAATCTTATGAGCCGTAAGGGTCCCACAAGAGAGTTCTCCTTACGAGTCGTGAGGATCTCGCAAGTGTATTTTCTCCTCAGGAATCGTGGGGATCCCTAAGTGTGTTGTTCCTTTGTGAGTCGTAAGGATCTCGCACAGGTGGTTTCTCCTTACAGGGTCGAGAGGACCCTATAAGTGTTTCTTAACGAGGTTGCGCCCTTTCAGGTTTTCTCAAACACTCGCCGGTAGCCCTGCTGTTTTTACTCACGGAGCCCTTTCGGGTTTTCATCCGTGCCCATTTTGCTTATGGACATACCGTTTTTTTTTTGTTTTTTTTATTTCTACACATTTTTTTACGAGGTCGCGCCCTTTCGGATTTTCACGAACACTCGCCGGTAGCCCTGCTGTTTTTACTCACAGAGCCCTTTCGGGTTTTCATCCGTGCCCTTTTTGCTTATGGACATACCGTTTGTTTTTGTTTTGTTTTGTTTTTATTTTTTATTTTTTTTTATTTTTTTTTTAACGTCAGCCTGAATATGCTGCGGGTTGGGAGTAGTTTAACGACGTTTCGGTCATTTGCAAGTTTTAGGACATTGCGGTCCGCCGTTAGTTTAAGGACGTTTCGGTCCGTTGTTAGTTTAAGAACGTTTCGGTCCGTTATCCAGTTTTAGGACGTAGTGGTCCGTTAGGCTTTCTCTATGAATGAGCATGATGCCCCCGGCGTGTCCATATTTTTCGGAGCATGCGGTTGTGGCGGGTTCACCTTCCAAATTTCGGACAACGCGAACTTGCCCTGTTGGTATTGGTCTTCAACCTAGTTTTTGAAAACGTAGCAGTCCTCGATCAGGTGACCTACTGTTTGGTGGTAAGGGCAATAATTAGGATTATTAACGTCGCCTGGCTGCAACGGACGTTTTGGATTCGGCAGATTAATGAGTCTGTTGCGCACTGCCAGCTCGAACAGTCCCCTTGTTTTATCTTGCGGAAACGAGTAAGGACGTTTCAACTTTTCCTGGAGGGATTGCCGCTTGTTGCTTTGGCAAGCAATCGGTCTAGGGTCACCTGATTGTTGGCGACGAGGGCCTTTTTTCCTTTTCTTTTATCCTTTTTGTTCGATCCTTTGTTTACGGGGCCGAGATTTTTTCCGAGTAGCATGCGATTGCACGGCTGAACGTTCTCGCAGCTTCTCAATTCCTTTATTTTTGAAATAGATTCCCCGATGGAAGAGTTGGGGGTAGCTTCTTCGTCAGAGTCGCTTCCAAAGGTGATAATTTGTGATCCCTTGAAGTCGGCTATATGACAGTTTGCGGCGGCTCCTTTGCGCTCATATATCGCATTTTTCCGATGTCCACAAGATTCAAACTTTGTCTTATCAAAGTGTTGCTTTTGAGCGACATACCCTTGCCACCAACAGTTAAAGGATTCGCAGTCTTCGGTAGGATGTATGATCTTCTGATGATATAAACAGAAGTTAGGGTGCATCTCTATCTCAGAGAAAGGATTTTCTTCGGAGGGCGGTAGCTTCATTCCTACTGATAGAGCTTTGGCGAACCGTTTCCTCGTCTTGAATTTGTTTTTACCCGCAGTGTATGGCTTTTGATTTGACGGGAATACCTTGGTTCTTTCCAGTATGGCCATTTCATGCTCTTGATTGGCTTTTGCTTTCAGACGAATTTCATTTACGAAGGCATCGATCAACTTGTCTGACGGCCGCGGAATTTCTGTTTCAGGGTCCGCCGTTGATTTCTCAGCGTAAGGATCCTCCTCACCATCCGTCAGTGAATGAGAAATCACATGACAAGTCGCTACGTAGTCTTCGGATTCATCCGATAAGTTTTCTCCATCGTTTTCATCCTCGACGAAAGAACAAGTTGCCCCCGGCGTGTCCGTCTTCTTTGGAGAGTGCGGCTGTGGGGGGTTTACCTTCCAGCTTTCAGACAGCGTGAACTTGCCTTGCAGGTATTGATCCTCGATCCATCCCTTAAAGACGAAACAATCCTCAATCGGGTGACTTACCGTTTGGTGGTAAGGGCAATAATTGGGATTATTAAGATCGCCTAGCTGCAACGGACGTTTTGGATTCGGCAGATTAATGAGTCTGTTGCGCACTGCCAGCTCGAACAGTCTTCTTGTTTTATTCTGAGGAAACGAGTAATGACGTCCTAGCCTCTCTTCGAGGGATGGGCGTGGAGCACGTTGTTTTGGCGAGCGACCGGCTTTGAGTTGCTCGACTGTTGCTGAGCGTTGGCGACGATGATCGCTTTTCCTTTCTCATTTCGGGGATCGGGTCTTGGAGGAGACGGTCTATGGCCCATCTGGTCCATTTGGGCTAATTTGTCGATCAAGGCCTGGAAGGTGGTCGGCCTGAAGAACATCATGAATTGCGAGATGGTCGCCTGCGGATCGAGAGTGCCCACAAACATGCCTACCGCAGGTGCCTCTTCTATGCGTTGTTCGCATTTCGACTATAGGTTTCGCCATCGTGTTGCGTATTGGACCCACGTTTCGCCTGGCCTTATCCTGGCATTTATCAGTGCTGTTATCGGGGTGCGTTCACTAGCACTCGCGAATCTTTGTGTAAACAGAAGTTCCATCTCTGCAAATGTTTTGACAGAGTCGTTAGGTAGCTCCGAATACCATTCAAAGGCTGTTTCTGCTAAGCTGCCGACGAATTGACGTAGCAACAATTTATCATCGCCTCCAGTATTGCCGCATAAGGCCCTGAATTGAGCGACATGCTGATGCGGATTCCCTGTCCCTTTATATACGTGGAATTTAGGGATCGTATATCCTGGCGGGTAACTGATTTGGTCATATCAGCTCGGATACGGTCGTCCGGTTCTAACAATTTGCCCAGCCGCTTCATTCGCCTGATGAACCCAGATCTGCTGAGCTATATATTCGTCTAGGTCGACTTTGGAGATTGCCTCCTCCTTGGCTGTTGATAGAGCCGGTGGAGGATTTGACGTTTCTCCCCTGTCGTTTTCAAGGACGATCGGAGGATCTTCAGCAGGAGGGTCCGGCTGTAACATCATCCCTACCATATCTTTGAAGAGGAGCGCCATCTGTTTTATGTTAGCCGCCTGCTCTGCAGCTTCTTTGTCCCTCTTTTCGAGGACTCTGCGTAAAAAGTCAGCGTCGGTTTCTTGTTCTTGACGCTCATCCGAAGACGTTTCAGAGCTTTCTTTTGGCTCAGTGAGTGCAGCCATTGTAGTCATCATTTCCTGAAGCTTTTGTTGTTGCTCCTGGGCTTTCGTCACGAATCGGGTGAGCGGTCAGTGGCCCGTAGAAGTGCGGCTTTCCTCCTTTCCAGAAGCCATATAAACAGTGTGCACTACCATGCCCCCAGACTTGGGGCGTTTGTGTCCAGCGCTTTTATGGTGTGCCTTGTTCACAGGGGCTTTTTGCGGCCTCCTTTTCTTTTGAGTGATTGGCGTTGAGGGTGTCGCTGTAGCAGACACCCGAGTAGCCGTTGCTTCTTCTGGCTTGACAGAGTAATCTTTCATTTGCCGAACCTCTGTCTTTTTCTGTCGATGAAGATAGTTTTCATTAATCATTGACTCCTGGACCTGTCGCCAGACCTTGTAAATTTTAGAGGACAGCAGTTGAGGGGGCTGCTCTAGCTTCTTCTCTGGAGTATTCTCTATAGGTGAAGGAGTTCGTTTCAACATCGCAGTAGGAGAGTTTCTGCGCACCTTGTTGAGCAGTTCAAAGTTATTCTTGGTTGGAACAGCAGCATCGATCCTCACCATCGGAGCTGACGGAGTAAGTCCAGAGGGGGAGTTGCCCCCAGCCTTCCTCAATCGGCGCCAGTAGCGACGTCGAGCATGTCGTGCTGATGGAATTGTTTCAGATATAGGGGTGACCTCCTCATGCCCCCTGTGTTCGTCAGAATATGCTGGTACCAGCCTTTTAAAGATCGACGTCCGTTGAGCGGGGACGGCCAACCTGTTAGAAGCGGGCTTCCGAACATGGGAAGCAACCTTGGTGACTTCGCCAAGAACGGGAGCTGGGATAGCTATCCGCTTCGGGATAACGCCTTCTTGTATGGCAGGCTTCTTCATGGGCCCGATGGAGCTCTGGCCTAATCCATTAAAACCTGAAGCAGTGGAGTTGGGCGATCTATTGAGAGGGGTCGCGGCGGTGGTAAGTCGATCGAAAACCGACTTCTTTGGAGCTTCTTGCAATGTCATTGGGGAGTTGAAGCTCATTGGTGGGAGCATAGTCCCAAAAAATAGTCCAGTCGTGGCTTGAGCCACCTGCTCCACCGGCATTTTGAAAAGGAAGGCCGCTTGGGGCCCATAAGTCACTCCTCCAGCAATGACGGAGCGAGCGTTGTTGTTGCAGGCGATGCAGTTCGAAGCCATTGATCTTCTGTTTTCTGCACGGAGCAAGACACCAAATCTTAGTACCTTGAATCCACAGGCAATCACAGCAAACCGCGATTTTTTCGTGAACACGACACACGAAGTGTGGAGTAGAAAGAGGAAGAGGTCCCACCGGGCGTGCCAGAATCTGTTCCCTTCCGAACGGCGGCCTGGACTTCGCGTCCGTGCCTGAGGTTCGGGGCAGATGCTATTTAGTTTTATCCGTTTACTTCTCCGAAGATGCCAAGTTGATTTATGGCACCGTGTATCGGAGGTTTAGACGGATGCGGCCGATGTAGCAAACTTCGTCAGATTCCCCCTCAGGGTGAGGGGTTTTTGATTGTGGGGACGCTCTTCCTTACAGGCGTAAGCCCCTGCAGTTAATTACGCTACCGCATCGCGGTAACAACTTTCTCCTTCTCCAGAATTTCAATTCGTGTCGTGGGTGTTTGTTTTGTTTGTGGTTGCCCGTGGATTGTATACGGAGACTGAGTAATGCCGTCGCCCGTAGGACGTGGATTAGTCCAAATCCGTGTTTACTTAGATTTGGGTTTGGTGTCTTAGTTTAAGGATACATTAATCGCGTTGCGGCTAAGATCAACTTAAACGTGACTCATTTAATATATGGCCGTTGGGACTCGTCACCTCTCTAACGTCGTTGAAGGATTACAACAACAGATGTCAGAGGAGTTCGGAGATGTACCCTCGAACCGAAGTTAATTTAGGGTTTTATATTTCATTTGAATGTTTAAGGATACGTTAGCCGTGATTGGGGCTAAGATCAACTTAAACGGGACCGTTTAGATCCGGCAAAAGAGCATTTGGAGGCTCTATTGTTCCAGTTTAGGGAGATTCGTAGTCCAATTTGGGACTAAAGTCTGTTTGGAGGATACGTTAACCATTTTTGAGGCTAAGATCGACTCAAACGTTTGTTAAGGATACGTTAGTCCAGTTTGAGACTAAGGTCAACTTAACGGAACCATTTAGGTCCAACAAAAGAGCATTTGGGCTCTATTGTGCCAGTTTAGGGACGTGGTGGTCCGTATTCCAGTTTAGGGACGTGGTGGTCCAATGTTAGTTTAGGGACGTCTCGGTCCGACGTTAGTTTAGGGACGTCTCGGTCCGATATTAGTTTAGGGACGTCTCGGTCCGATATTAGTTTTGGAACGTCTCGGTCCGATATTGATGTGTGGTCGTTGGGACCCGTCACCTCTTTGACGTCGTTGAGGAATTACAACGATGGATGTCAAAGGAGTTCGGAGATGTACCCTCGAACCGGATGTAAATTGATTTAGGAGAGCCATTTTGCTCAATCAATTTAATTTAAGGACTTATGGCCACAATTGGGCTAAGTCCAGTTAAAAATGTCCAATATTTTATTTGCATTTGTTTTTATTTTTATTTGGGCTTTGCCCAGAAAAGATGCAGGGCATCAATTTGTTTTGGGCTCTGCCCTTTATAAATGATGCAGAGCATCAATTTATTTAGGCTCTGCCCTTTTATTGCCTTGCAATTTATTTTGGCCTGTCAGGTCATTTTGATTTGGGCCTAGCCCTTTAATTAATGCATTGCATTTGTGCAAAACACTGTTAATTTGAGAATCTTTTAGATTCAAGAACCGATGGTTCATAAAACAAGTGCAAAGCACTATTTGATTTAGATCTAAGAAAGAAAAGAAAGTTTTTTCTAAAAGAAAGAGAACCAAAGGTTCATGAAAGTGCAAAGCACTATTAATTTAATAACCTTTTAGGTTCAAGAACCGATGGTTCATAAAACAAGTGCAAGGCACTATTGAATTTAGATTTAAAAAAATAACAAGTTTTTTCTTGTTTTTCTTATCTCAGAGAACCAAAGGTTCATGAAAGTGCAAAGCACTATTAATTTAATAACCTTTTAGGTTCAAGAACCGATGGTTCATAAAACAAGTGCAAGGCACTATTTTATTTATTTATTTATTTATCGTTGAAGATCTATGTCACGACCCGAAAATACGGAACATGACCGGCACTTAAACTACGAACGTCTCGAGGCGTACGTAATCTAAGTAAACCGAAAACCCAGAAATCCAAACCAAGAAAATAGTAGAGTGCAGGAAAAACCAACTTAAAGCAAGTAATTTCAATAGCATAAGCCGAATTATGCGGTTTTAAAAACATCAAAAATTTACTGAAAATTTCGGCAGAGTCTCCTTTGTAAATACTGGCCCCCAAACGGGATACAACATGAATAGTATACGAAATCAAGAAAAAGGCATCCCCAAGCGGGAGCTAGCTCTTCGTCAATCGACGGTCACAACCACACAAACAATATAATATACAACGCCAACGGCGAGGATCAAAACTCAAAAGGAAACTCAAAACCACCAGAAATATAACGAGCGACTCTAAGGTCGAAAGAATAACCAACACTGGTCTCTATCTCAATAAATACATGTTTGGTTGATGGAATTTACTAGATACAACTGAATAATATCATACAAGGTCAATAATGGGGGTATGATACAAGTAAACCCACCTACTAGCAAATCACCCGAATGAAACTATGCCCTCAAAGCCGTAAGGAAACCTGTACGGCAACCTGCAAGAAACTGGGGCACAACGGGGGTGAGTTGCCAACTCGTGAATAGAAAAATATCTACACACAGAAATCGCATAAATAACGCAATCCTAGGTCAATGATCATAATATATCCTCAAATATATGTATAACAGGCAGCCTATGACAATGTCTAGGGTAATATCTAACCCGAGTGTAATCACATGTGCCCGTGTCAGTGCCTCAGGTAGCAATATATCATATGAGTGAGGTATGAATGCATGAAAACAACATACATGTAAATGAAGAAACTGTTTTCATAAATTAGTGAGATTTCCTTTGTATTTTTTTCAAATGAGGTATCATAACTGAAATCAGCACCAACGGTGTCTAGCATCGACACAAAACATAAATCTCAATGTCTCAAAATCTCAATATCTAAATCACAATATCTAGGGCGCCGCCAGTCCAGACCGGCCCCTACCATCCATCTCAAGACCACGACGGTATCCTCCGGATATCCGACGCGTCGGGTAATATCACCGGTAGGTAGTCTCCCCCTGCTAGGCTCATCGTCATCACCACGAGCTTCTTGCCCCGGGGTACCTTACCGGGTCCACCATGTACCCGAAACGGTTCCTCCCCTCCTCGAACTCGGGTCTCACATGTCGCTCTCAGCACCGAGAAAACACATGGTGGACGCACTGAAATATCATATCCAGGGTAACCGGGTTTTTAAAACAATTACATATTCTCTTTTGAAATCTCCACAGTTCCCAAGTCCAGAAATATCAAGGAAATCCGAGTCCAAAACCTCAATAGCACATAAACTAGTGAATAAAGGCATGAGAATCCATGCATGCGGTATAACAATGAATAACAATATGCATGAAGTAGCAAGTAATAACCGAAATGTATAATGTGGCATATAAGGAAAGTACACTAATATCATGTCAAAACTACTAGCTAACAAGCTAAGTCAGGCAAATATATTCTCTAAAGTGTACGTGACATGGCAATTACCGATGAAGATGTGTGTGAGCCGGCAAGTAGGTGTACGTGGTACATACGCATCATCGGTAATGGTGCTGGTGTCCTAACAGCATGATATCAATAATGGAATATGCAGCACAATAAGTATGCGAGGCAGAGCGAACAGCAATAATGTACGGGAGCTGAATACTAGACACAACGATAACTAATCTGCAATAATCTAATATAAGTCCTACAAATGGTGCCTTTTGAAATAACACGAATCATGGTGTTTTGAAAATAGGGGCTTACGGTGTTTTTATGAAAAGATACGTCGTTTTTGAAATATCCGTAGATTCCCTTGAGCTGTCTTTAAAAATGCCCACGATTCGTTAGTTTTTGAAATAGGTAAGAAGTCTAATCTAATCTAACAACTACACTAAACTATACGGCTGAACTAACAAGCTGAACTACAGGTAAGGAAACCGCCTATCATCTGAGTCGATACATATACAAACCTGTATATGTATAGTCGGTGATCCCGCCTCAATAATATCATATCCGATACCATATCTATAATCAGGCATCCCAAGTCAAGAGTGCGGATCAATCATCAATATAGCTCGTACGTAAATCCGTCGTACGGCATCCCAATCTGGGTACGGGTCAATATCACATTCATCATACTATTCACCTGGTATCCTCTTTATCAAATATCATGATCGGGGTACTGATCTACGTCGGGTACCATACTGATACCGCCTACGTATGCATGGACGTGTGTGAAACACTACGTCAAGGACCCGCTACAACGTCATGTCGTATCTAAGATACGAACCCTGCTATATCACCGATCTCACGGCCTCAATCAAATCTCATCGACTCAGCTCAATCCCAAGTATCATCCTCAATCCGTATGTGAACACATAGTCCCATACCCATGTGAACACATAACTATAAAGAATCCCATGAGCACATATCAATAGGAATGTATGCAAGTATGTATGTGTGTATGTGTAGTGCAACACTACCCTAGGGTTCGCAACACTAAAAATAGTTCAACACACCAATATCCATCCTAAGCATCGTTATTAATCCTAAATAACATATAATAAATGTTGGTGTGTATACGCATCCGTATACACCACCACGGACTGCGGGGGTGCTATACGCCATCCACCCGACTTCTCCCCGTAGATATAAATCTACTCACCTGGTCCTCGCTAGCCGGTGCCTACGTTGCCATGCGCTTGTTTGTCGTCTCGAAGTCCACATGGGGGTACCTACATATCATAACGCACCATATCTCATTAAAATCCGACTCATTACCAAAAGGACGCACGAATCCCACATAGGTCAAAACCTATGGTTGCTTTCACAAATCAACCCAAAAACCCTCGACGTCGGCGTACAAACGCCAAACCATCGAGAAAAACCCAAATACACTCATTTGCATATTCACGAACACTAATTTTAATATAAACTAGGTTGAAACTCACAAAAACGCCAATTTCACTCAAAAAGTCATTTTTCTGAAAATCTTGCAAGCACAATTCGCCGTTTTTGTACAAAACACGATGTTTAAATGAATGTAGCGGCCAATATATTTATTAAATATCTTAAATAAGTCATAAAAACCATTTCCATAATTTAAACTCATAAATTTGCATAATTTCCAAAATCCTAGTTTGCAAAATATCAAATTTAACACCCTTTAAAGCAAAATTCACAATTCATCAATTAAGCTTCGTTTTGCATGAACCAAAGTCTTTAAACCACTCATTATAATAGTTATAATGACATGAACACTTAATTATATTTTAATCTAAGCATTCGATAATTTTTCAAAAACTCTAGTTAGCAAAAACAGAACTTAATTTAGACATTTCCATGCAACAATATGAAATTTAACTACTAAATTACTTTCTACAAATTCTAAGATGGTAAGCTACCCATCACAACCATACACCAATTCACAACAACCTAACTTGCATTCAAACCCTTTTCTTGAATTTCAAAACGTGCAATTAAACTCACATATCCAAATAACACTTAAATAAATTAGCTTAAGAAATTTGTAACAATTTAAGCAACAAAAATGTTTAGAAATATACCCAAAAGCATATGAAGATCCACAAGCATCCATGGCACTCCAAAATGCTCTCTTTTCACAAGGATCCATGCTTGAAATGCTAAGGAATAATGGGTAAGTGTTGGATTTGGAAAAAAGCTTTGAAATTGTATGGATTTTGAAGCTTTTTATGGATTTTTGAAGCAAAAATGGAGTGAGAACTTGGGGGAGGGGGGACTGCTGCTCTATGGATCAGTTTTGGCCAGATTTGAGGGGGGGGGGTGGGTGAGTGAGGAGAGAGAGTGAGGTGGGGAAAGTTGTTTCAAGTCAAAGTCAACTCAAAATATATCATTTTCTACTCTTTTCTTTTCTTTTCTTTTCCTTTTCTTTCCTTTGCAAACCAAGTGGGGAAAAAGTGAGGGCTGCTGAATTTGGCTAAGGGGAGGAGTAAGTCGGGGTGTGTGGGTGTGGGCACGGGTGTGGGTGATGAAAAATGATAAATACAATACCCCAAACATCCATATACGCTAAAAAAATGCCTTTTTTTCAATAATTTCTAAACCGTTTTGGCAAATGATTTCGTTCCAAAAACCACATGATAAATTTTTATTTAATGTTTTATGATGCACAAAATTTGTTTCAACTCATTCCAATTTGTAATTTTCCCTAATTAAATGTATTAGTGACGGCTTAAAATAATAATAAAATAATATTTTTTTCAGAAAATTTGAAATTTCACCAGCGGTTCAATAAACACCAAATAATAGCAATTACATAGCTAGAATATGTATATTTAATTTTTATAATAAGATATTTGTATTTTGACTTTTTACAGAAAACCCCTTTATTTTACCGATTTTTCGAAATTTCACCGAAACGATTTTCAAAACGCTACAATCTTCCCCCCTTAAAGAAATTCGATCCCCGAATTTAAATTCAAACTTCCCCAAATACTAAAACATCTAAGAAAAGCCATCAAGTCGTCGGGGCTCCGAAACTGTAAATACATAAAACAAATCGTAGCGCAGTGCATGCGCTTGAAAAAAAAATGAGTATATAACTCAAATCAAAACTCCGTCAAGCATCCCGCAATCATCGGAGTCATGGAGAAGACATCAATGCCAAATCCAAATCAAACCAATATGATATAACTCGAAACTATACATGTAAACATCGAATCTATATCTGTAAGTATCTGAAGGAAATGCATGCCAAATCTTTTAAGTCGCTGTGCAACGCGTATAACACTGCACAGTGGCGGACGTCTATCATAAGAAAATAGCTATATACATATATACCTTTGTTTGAAATGTACGTTCCGCCGTTTTGGAAACAATTTAGAAGGGTCTCCTTGTTTTAAACATTTCATGTCATATCAGACACGTAGGTAAATACTGAGGCTATAGCTCGCTTTTTGGAAATCCCTTCAATAACTATCAATGCATGCAAAATATATTCAGGTACTGTCCTCTGACTAGTCCTGCTCAGTACGAAAACATATAGCAATATCATAAAAACGTACTGCTCTATAAGAAATCAATCCCAAAATATGCACATGAATACTACGTGCGTCTGTTGCGCACGGAAATCAAAATCCATGAATGTGCCATACATGCGCACAGAAACAACATCTAAGTGCATCGGGTGTGCATGAAACATCTGTCGTAGGCAACATGTGTGCCTGACAGCAAAATCAGGTGCATCTGACATGCACGAAAAATTCTCAATTTAGTGCCTCTGGTGTGCACCAAAACTACCCTTCAAAACATGCGCCCAACATGCGCGAAAATCCATATCAGGTGCATCCAGCGTGCACGAAATCATCAAATCCAATATCAAGCACCGAACATGCACTAAATCAATCAGGTGCACAAGGTGCACAAAACAAATATCGAGTATCACAATCGAAATCGAAGTCCAGTGCATCTAAGTGCATAAAAGGCGTATCACTGCACTGCAAGCATACATAAACTATACAGAGTGCAGGAACCAAATCGTGTGCGTGCATATGCACAAAATCAACTCAAATGTCTAAAACCGTAAAATCACAAATATGTGAAACTAAAGCACGAAAACCATATCAAGTGCAACACTGTGCAAAGATCATAAATCCGCAATCATTAAAATTAAATCATACGAATAAATCACCCAAAACATCGGAATCAATAATGGCGGAATAGTACTGCTCCAGCGCATCCTCTAAGAATCTCGGCCAACTGTCGCGGTCACTAGTGGGACGTCTCGTCGATGATCATGAACTCTGTCCTGCTGGGGTGCGTAACCATGACCACTCTTGGGTCAAAGTCTTCACTGTGGATTACCAATCTTTCGGTCCATCGGCTCATTGGCCCTGTCGAGTGAGCTAACGGGGATGATCCAGTTCTGGCACGTCTCTTGTCATCTCCCGGTCAATCATCGCGACCACTCGTAAGACAGCATATCACTGGCGTCGGCCTCTGGCTCTCTGAATGTACATGACACCTCTGATCCTGGGTGCAAGTATCATTGCAGCAGTGTCTGGAAGGAATCCTGCTCACGGTCTCTTCCATGTCTCGTCTCTGCCAACTGTCCGGAAGTCGTTATCCTTTCCTATATCTGCATCTTGCTCTGGAACGACTGCATACTCATCGCGACTCCTTCTGGAAGGTAAGTCCAAGTACCATGCCTCGGCATGCGCATCGCCTCTCTGATGTCGGCGGAGTGGAACATCATCTCATCTAGATCTGGTGCGAACCTTTTACTCCACTTTTCCTTAATGTCGACCGCTTCGGACTCGTCTCGTCGTGGCTGCATGGACTGAGCTCCAACGGCTATCCTCGTATCCGGAGTCTCCCAAGAATGCATCTCACCATCTAGCATCCAAATTAAGTCGAGCCATCCGATCGAGTCGTCAAAACCTCATAATCCCCCAAGAGCTCAACATCTTGGGCACAGTTTAATAGTATCGAGTACATACCACAGCATCGGTGGTCCAGCCGTAGAAGGGCAAACTCAAGCCTCACTAATGGGGCCGTAGAACTGCCGCAAACCCGAAGGTTCAAAGGCTTTCACACGGTCATTAAGTCGAGTTAGGGTTTCATTCTTCTAGAGGGACCATAGAATTGCCTGCATGTCTTTCCGACTACTTTAAACTTGGAATAATAGGTTTCCGACATTCGATCGTCTCTGTCGACCCTCACGTCTCTGCGTGAAGTCGTCTCTGGCTGGAATCAATCTATCTGATGACCTCTCATCGGGTAGGCGAACGAACCACATGTCCTAGTCATTCATCCTCGGGTGACTAGCGACCCTCTATCATCTCTTAGTACAATCTGTACTGCAATAACTCCAATATATGGGGCGATATCTCGTCGCTCGCAGCAACTGGCTCACTCGTCTGCATGCTGAACGGTGCCTCAATCATCAGGAGTAAGCAACACACCAACGGTCATTAAAATCTGGCTGGCCTCTATCATTGGCTCAATCCTCTAGTGTCGATCAGCACCTTCGAGTAACCTCATAAAGGCGATCCGCCAATCGCTCGTGGCGCGGAAACACAGTAAAAAGACACATCTCTGCAATCGTGTGTCGCCGGAATTTCGCCCTGGTCAGTCCTCGTTCGTGACGAGCTTGTGCTGACCGCAACTCTAGCCGTAGCTCTCCCTGCCCGTAACCGTAACAGCAAAACCAAACTGGTACCGACGAGGCTAGATCAGGAAGGAATATAATACTGAACAAGGAAATGTACATCCTAAGGCTTCATAAGTGGAGTAGCGTATCGTAAATATGCCGCGGAACATACCAACGGTACGTCACTCTACTTTAGTCACCTATTCCATCAACCAAGGGTCATCCTACGCTCCGAAGGTAAAACCTAACGCTCTGATACCAACTTTGTCACGACCCGAAAATACGGAACATGACCGGCACTTAAACTACGAACGTCTCGAGGCGTACGTAATCTAAGTAAACCGAAAACCCAGAAATCCAAACCAAGAAAATAGTAGAGTGCAGGAAAAACCAACTTAAAGAAAGTAATTTCAATAGCATAAGCCGAATTATGCGGTTTTAAAAACATCAAAAATTTACTGAAAATTTCGGCAGAGTCTCCTTTGTAAATACTGGCCCCCAAACGGGATACAACGTGAATAGTATACGAAATCAAGAAAAAGGCATCCCCAAGCGGGAGCTAGCTCTTCGTCAATCGACGGTCACAACCACACAAACAATATAATATACAACGCCAACGGCGAGGATCAAAACTCAAAAGGAAACTCAAAACCACCAGAAATATAACGAGCGACTCTAAGGTCGAAAGAATAACCAACACTGGTCTCTATCTCAATAAATACATGTTTGGTTGATGGAATTTACTAGATACAACTGAATAATATCATACAAGGTAAATAATGGGGGTATGATACAAGTAAACCCACCTACTAGCAAATCACCCGAATGAAACTATGCCTTCAAAGCCGTAAGGAAACCTGTACGGCAACCTGCAAGAAACTGGGGCACAACGGGGGTGAGTTGCCAACTCGTGAATAGAAAAATATCTACGCACAGAAATCGCATAAATAACGCAATCCTAGGTTAATGATCATAATATATCCTCAAATATATGTATAACAGGAAGCCTATGACAATGTCTAGGGTAATATCTAACCCGAGTGTAATCACATGTGCCCGTGTTAGTGCCTCAGGTAGCAATATATCATATGAGTGAGGTATGAATGCATGAAAACAGCATACATGTAAATGAAGAAACTGTTTTCATAAATTAGTGAGATTTCCTTTGTATTTTTTTCAAATGAGGTATCATAACTGAAATCAGCACCAACGGTGTCTAGCATCGACACAAAACATAAATCTCAATGTCTCAAAATCTCAATATCTAAATTACAATATCTAGGGCGCCGCCAGTCCAGACCGGCCCCTACCATCCATCTCAAGACCACGACGGTATCCTCCGGATATCCGACGCGTCGGGTAATATCACCGGTAGGTAGTCTCCCCCTGCCAGGCTCATCGTCATCACCACGAGCTTCTTGCCCCGGGGTACCTTACCGGGTCCACCATATACCCGAAACGGTTCCTCCCCTCCTCGAACTCTGGTCACACATGTCGCTCTCAGCACCGAGAAAACACATGGTGGACGCACTGAAATATCATATCCAGGGTAACCGGGTTTTTAAAACAATTACATATTCTCTTTTGAAATCTCCACGGTTCCCAAGTCCAGAAATATCAAGGAAATCCGAGTCCAAAACCTCAATAGCACATAAACTAGTGAATAAAGGCATGAGAATCCATGCGTGCGGTATAACAATGAATAACAATATGCATGAAGTAGCAAGTAATAACTGAAATGTCTAATGTGGCATATAAGGAAAGTACACTAATATCATGTCAAAACTACTAGCTAACAAGCTAAGTCAGGCAAATATATTCTCTAAAGTGTACGTGACATGGCAATTACCGATGAAGATGTGTGTGAGCCGGCAAGTAGGTGTACGTGGTACATACGCATCATCGGTAATGGTGCTGGTGTCCTAACAGCATGATATCAATAATGGAATATGCAGCACAATAAGTATGCGAGGCAGAGCGAACAGCAATAATGTGCGGGAGCTGAATACTAGACACAACGATAACTAATCTGCAATAATCTAATATAAGTCCTACAAATGGTGCCTTTTGAAATAACACGAATCATGGGGTTTTGAAAATAGGGGCTTACGGTGTTTTTATGAAAAGATACGTCGTTGTTGAAATATCCGTAGATTCCCTTGAGCTGTCTTTAAAAATGCCCACGATTCGTTAGTTTTTGAAATAGGTAAGAAGTCTAATCTAATCTAACAACTACACTAAACTATACAGCTGAACTAACAAGCTGAACTACAGGTAAGGAAACCGCCTATCATCTGAGTCGATACATATACATACCTGTATATGTATAGTCGGTGATCCCGCCTCAATAATATCATATCCTATACCATATCTATAATCAGGCATCCCAAGTCAAGAGTGCGGATCAATCATCAATATAGCTCGTACGTAAATCCGTCGTACGGCATCCCAATCTGGGTACGGGTCAATATCATATTCATCATACTATTCACCTGGTATCCTCTTTATCAAATATCATGATCGGGGTACTGATCTACATCTAGTACCATACTGATACCGCCTACGTATGCATGGACGTGTGTGAAACACTACGTTAAGGACCCGCTACAACGTCATGTCGTATCTAAGATACGAACCCTGCTATATCACCGATCTCACGGCCTCAATCAAATCTCATCGACTCAGCTCAATCCCAAGTATCATCCTCAATCCGTATGTGAACACATAGTCCCATACCCATGTGAACACATAACTATAAAGAATCCCATGAGCACATATCAATAGGAATGTATGCAAGTATGTATGTGTGTATGTGTAGTGCAACACTACCCTAGGGTTCGCAACACTAAAAATAGTTCAACACACCAATATCCATCCTAAGCATCGTTATTAATCCTAAATAACATATAATAAATGTTGGTGTGTATACGCATCCGTATACACCACCACGGACTGCGGGGGTGCTATACGTCATCCATCCGACTTCTCCCCGTAGATATAAATCTACTCACCTGGTCCTCGCTAGCCGGTGCCTACGTTGCCACGCGCTTGTTTGTCGTCTCGAAGTCCACATGGGGGTACCTACATATCATAACGCACCATATCTCATTAAAATCCGACTCATGACCAAAACGACGCACGAATCCCACATAGGTCAAAACCTATGGTTGCTTTCACAAATCAACCCAAAAACCCTCGACGTCCGCGTACAAACGCCAAACCATCGAGAAAAAACCCAAATACACTCATTTGCACATTCACGAACACTAATTTTAATATAAACTAGGTTGAAACTCACAAAAACGCCAATTTCACTCAAAAAGTCATTTTTCCGAAAATCTAGCAAGCACAATTCGCCGTTTTTGTACAAAACACGATGTTTAAATGAATGTAGCGGCCAATATATTTATTAAATATCTTAAATAAGTCATAAAAACCATTTCCATAATTTAAACTCATAAATTTGCATAATTTCCAAAATCCTAGTTTGCAAAATATCAAATTTAACACCCTTTGAAGAAAAATTCACAATTCATCAATTAAGCTTCGTTTTGCATGAACCAAAGTCTTTAAACCACTCATTATAATAGTTATAATGACATGAACACTTAATTATATTTTAATCTAAGCATTCGATAATTTTTCAAAAACTCTAGTTAGCAAAAACAAAACTTAATTTAGACATTTCCATGCAACAATATGAAATTTAACTACTAAATTACTTTCTACAAATTCTAAGATGGTAAGCTACCCATCACAACCATACACCAATTCACAATAACCTAACTTGCATTCAAACCCTTTTCTTGAATTTCAAAACGTGCAATTAAACTCACATATCCAAATAACACTTAAATAAATTAGCTTAAGAAATTAGTAACAATTTAAGCAACAAAAATGTTTAGAAATATACCCAAAAGCATATGAAGATCCACAAGCATCCATGGCATTCCAAAATGCTCTCTTTTCACAAGGATCCATGCTTGAAATGCTAAGGAATAATGGGTAAGTGTTGGATTTGGAAAAAAGGCTTTGAAATTGTATGGATTTTGAAGCTTTTTATGGATTTTTGAAGCAAAAATGGAGTGAGAACTTGGGGGAGGGGGGCTGCTGCTCTATGGATCAGTTTCGGCCAGATTTGAGGGGGGGTGGGTGAGTGAGGAGAGAGAGTGTGGTGGGGAAAGTTGTTTCAAGTCAAAGTCAACTCAAAATATATCATTTTCTACTCTTTTCTTTTCTTTTCTTTTCCTTTTCTTTCCTTTGCAAACCAAGTGGGGAAAAAATGAGGGCTGCTGAATTTGGCTAAGGGGAGGAGTAAGTGGGGGTGTGGGGGTGTGGGCACGGGTGTGGGTGATGAAAAATGATAAATACAATACCCCAAACATCCATTTACGCTAAAAAAAGCCTTTTTTCAATAATTTCTAAACCGTTTTGGCAAATGATTTCGTTCCAAAAACCACATGATAAATTTTTATTTAATGTTTTATGATGCACAAAATTTGTTTCAACTCATTCCAATTTGCAATTTTCCCTAATTAAATGTATTAGTGACGGCTTAAAATAATAATAAAATAATTTTTTTTCAGAAAATTTGAAATTTCACCAGCGGTTCAATAAACACCAAATAATAGCAATTACATAGCTAGAATATGTATATTTAATTTTTATAATAAGATATTTGTATTTTGAACTTTTACAGAAAACCCTTTTATTTTACCGATTTTTCGAAATTTCACCGAAACGATTTTCAAAACGCTACAATCTATGATCTTGTTCATAAGAGAATTTTCTTTTCTTTAAAAGGTTTTTACCTTTTTTTTTATTCTCAAGGAGTTCTCAAGAGTTCTCTCTTCTCTTTTTTTTTTTTTAAAACCAGATGATTCTCCCCCTTTAAATGAAGTCTGGGGTCCTTTTTATAGTGCTAAAAAAATTAGTTAAATTTGTTAAAAAGATCTTTTTCTGAGTGATTTGGGGAATTTTCCCCACCGTTGGATCTTTGATCCAAAGGCCCCTGTTTTACAGAAGAAATCTTCTTGTTTTAACAAGAACAGAAAAAATTTCCTTAAATCTTCATTCTGTTGTTGCGCAATTCACCAGCGCATGACACGTGTCGCGCAGTGGGGCGCTTGCGCAGCTGTGCTCGCGCAACTGCGCAGACACGTGTCGCGCAGTGGAGCGCTTGCGCAGCTGAGCTCGCGCAACTGCGCAGACACGTGTCGCGCAGAGGTGCGCTTGCGCAGTTGTGTTTGCGCAACTGCGCAGACACGTGTCACGCAGCGCAGCGCTTGCGCAACTGAGCGTTGCTCTTGCTTTTTAAAGAGCCTTGCTCTGATTGGGCGCACTGCCTTGGACGTTGTGTTGGCGTGTCAACTTTTGACACGTGGCGCGTTGTGCGCAGCGCAAAGAATCTGAAGCGTTGGTTCATTCATTAAAGTTTAAATTTTCAAAGCAAAGCTTTATTTCTGATTGGGGTAAGATGAAGCGTTGCTTCATCTCCCGCCTTAGAATTTGAACAGAGCTTTGCTCTGATTGGGGTAAACAGTGGTATCTGTATTTGGTTTCGATTTCAGTGCGCACCGGACGCACATGGTATTTTATTGATGTGATTGGGATTGATTTCAGTTTGAGCAGTGTGTTTTTTATATAATCATTACTATTTGATTTAGTAACCAGGCGGGACGTGTATGTTAAATAAAAGATATATATATATATATATAGCTAATTTTTTTTTAAATAAACGTCCGCTACTTATGCCGTGACACGTGCATTGCACGGCGATTTTCAAAAAGGGGTTTTTGCATATTTCTTTATCCAGATATTTGGAAGGTTTACTATGATACGCACTATATATATAAGTTGTAGATTGATGTATATTATGTTGGTTTTCATATTGGGTTTTGATATTTTATTCTCGTCATAACTCCGATGATTGCGTTATGTTTGACGGAGTTGATTTTTGTTATGTATTGATTATTTCGGAGGCCCGACGATTTGAGTGTTTTGTTAAATGTTTTAGTATTTAGATGGGAAGTTTTAATTTAAATTCGGGGACCGAATTTCTTAAAGGGGGGAAGATTGTAACGTTTTAAAAATAATTAAATAATTAATTAAATGAATAAAATTGTTTAAGTGAATTTTATGATTTTCGGCAAAGTAAAATGTATTTTTCGTAAAACCTAACCGTGATTGTTTTTCATTATAATTTCAAAAATACCTATTTTAATTATGTAATTACTAGTAAATGGTGTTTATTTAGCCAGTTATAAATTTTTAGTTTAATTAAATATTTTTTCTAAACTAATTATTTTAAATATTAACATAAGCTTTATTTTTACACTAAATTAGTGTAAATTACAAATTTCAATGGTTTTAATTTGTAAAAGTGAGCCATGACATATTATAATTTAGTGAGTATCATGTAAAATTCATTTGCAAATTTTTCCAATTTTCTAGAGTTTTCTTGAGTTGCTATAGTAAAGAATTAAAAGAAAATTTAATAAAAGCATGAAAAGACATAATGATATGATATTTTGGTGGAACTTTCTACATCTTTCTTCACTTTTCTCATTCTCCACCCTATTCTCCTAATTGTGGTCGGCCTCAACAACCCCATGGCAGCCCCCCCATTTTCCACTTCATTTTTATTCAAAATTCATCAAAAATACTTCAAAAATTCAATTAAAATTCCACAAAATCATATTTATTTCATACCCTTTATTCCTTGCTCATTTTTACATGGATTTTGGAGATGGAAAACATGCATTTTTTAGGCTCATTTTCATGTTTGGACTTGAGGTTGTGAAGGTATAAATCTATCTCTTTTGTTTTATTTCCATTAGATGTTTCTTTTAAAGCATAAATAGTTTTATTAGATTAATTCTATGTTCAATTTTTAAAATTTAAGTTAGGGTTTGTAAATTCAAGTTATGATTTTTATTAATTAATTAGGGTTATAATAACTAGTCTACCATTTTTAAAAGTGGAAAAATCTTGCATGGTTATTATATAATAATTTGTGTATTCAAATTGATTTAATAATGTTATTTAGCTAACTAGTTTTTATAAAATATATTTGTGGATAAAATAAAATTCCAATTTAGGTTGTTATCATTAGATTGTAGTTTTAGTGAGAATCTTAGCATGTTAATGGAAAGAAAAACTTAGTTTGATCACTAGTTTCTTGTGATAATTGGAAAAATACTAATAAAAGGCTATTTTTGTAAACTAGATTTTGGGAAATTCCTAAATAAATGAGATTAAAAATATAATTATGGTTTCATCATATCATTATCATCATGAATTGTAGTTTAGTACATTAATTCATGCAACATCATGTTTTGTGGTGGAATTGT
The DNA here is from genome assembly GCA_030015575.1 of Agapanthus africanus. Taxonomy (NCBI): domain Eukaryota; kingdom Viridiplantae; phylum Streptophyta; class Magnoliopsida; order Asparagales; family Amaryllidaceae; genus Agapanthus; species Agapanthus africanus. The sequence continues at coordinate 246,631,328 of CM057350.1, forward strand.
GGTATTTTGCTTGAAAAATGTTGAAAATTGTTAAAGGTTGCAAACTAGAAATTTCAAATTAATACAAATTTGTGTAATAAAAATGTAGTAATGGTTTGTATAGTCTAGTTATGCTATTTAATGAGTTTTATAACCATTGGTTTCATCTAAATGTCAAGTTTTGATGAAAAACGGTAAATTGGCATTTTCGGTTTTTACGAAATTGGACGGTTTGATGGATTTTAGGGTTTCGATGGATTTAATCATGTTTTATAATATAAGTAATGTGTTTTAAAACTACGAGTTATTTGTTGATGTTTATCTCGATCCATCGGAGTTTGTACGCCGATATCGAGCGAAATTTGGTTCTTTTGCGTGGACGGGACATAGGTTTTAACCTATGCTTGTTCCTTGCGTCGTTTTGACTTTTGTATGTGATTCAGTTTACGATGCTATTTATATGTTTGCGTTTAGGTACCCCTCACGTGGACTGCGGGCGATGAAGAGGAGGATGGCGACACCGTCTTCGGCAGACATGGACCAGGTGAGTAGATGTATAACTACGGGGGGAAGTCGGGTGGATGGAGTTTAGCACCCCCGCAACGTAGAATAGGAATAGTACTTATTGACATTAGGAAACCAGATATGACCCTAGATTCTTAATGAGTAGGACCCTAGTAATGACCCTAGGCTGGACTAGACTGATTTAGAAAAACCATACCAGAAGATGAATACCTTGGAAGAGGTTCGTAGGTTTCAGGTAGAAACACACACACGCACACACTGAAACTCGACATGGTGTATACGTGCATGTGTATATATATATATAGGATGAGGTATAGGTATATATATATACAACACGTATATGGGATACATTGATGTGATATGATATCCGAGGTATGATAAAACAGTGTAACTGGGCTTGATGCCGTGATTCTTGGCTATACAGTCGTATTAAGTGTTAGCGGATCATTAGAGAATGAGATAATGAACATGTATACTTAAATTATAATGGGTGGTGATGATATTGAGGTACATGGGACACTAAAATAGTACCCAGACTGTAACTTGTGATTGATCACGATATGGGATATGTATGACTTGATTACGACATCATATAGGTGTGACCTGATGTCGATATCATAGAGGTGTGACTTGAGGACGATATGATACATATGACATGATATTTCTGAGGATAAACTAATGATGCTTATTATGATGGCAATGATATATGATTGATGTATGCGATCACAGTTTAGCACCTTGATCATGAGATGTGTTGATGATGACATTATATTAATGATGAGACACCTAGGAGATACTTGACCCGTATCCTGATATTGGGATGCCGTACGATGGATTTTACCGTACGAGGCATAAATATGATGATTGATCCGCACTCTTGATTCGAGGAAGCCGTACTACGTACGTGACGCTATTGAGGCCGGATCGCCGACTATTAGAGATATTGATTCAGACCTTAGGTAGACTCTTGTTTCTTATTGACTAGTTTCTTAGGTTTTGTTCCTTAGGAGGTTAGATGGACACTAGGTTAGGTTCGAGTCATATAGTGGTAGTGGTAATGGTATATCAAATGAGTAGATAACACACATCCGTCTTTACTTTCACACTGGAATCATAATGACGCATGTTCTTACATATGTTGCTATAATCAGTATAAACCTTACCTGTTAGGACACTAGCACCATTACCGATGATGCGCATATTCCACGCACACTTATTTGCCGGCTCACACACATCATCATCGGTAATAGCTATGTCACGTACACTTTAGATTATATTATCTTTTATTGATAGAATCAGTTAACAACTTGACCGATATAATATTGTGATTACTCTCTGATGTTAGTATAGACATGATAATTATTACTTAGACATTCATGCATTCATGTTTTCATGTTATCATGCAGTATTATGGGCATATGCCGACACTTATCATATACTTACTCATGATTTTGAGATTTGGGTTTCTATGAGATTTCTGGATTTTTGGGGAAAACCGCAAGAATATATAAAAAAAAACGTCTCTCTCTCTCTCCTCCTCTCTTTTTAAAATAAGATGCGGTTTTCTCGTGATGTATGTGTCGTCCACCATGAGATTTCATGTTTTCTGTTGGATTTTGAGACCCGATTCGAGGAGTGGATGAACCGTCTCGGGTACATGGTGGGTCCGGTATGGTACCCCGGGGTAAGAAGATCGAGTTGTAGACGATGAGCCTGGCAGGGAAAGGCTACCTACCGGTGATGTCTGGCGCGGCGGATATCCGGAGGATACCGACCGTTGTCGTGAGATTTAGTGATATGGGCCGATCCGGACTGATGGAGCCCGAGGTATTGAGACTATGAGACTTGAGATTTACATGTTTGTGTCGATGCTTGACATGGATTTCCATGGATTTCATTATTGAGATTTCAGATTCCTATACACATTTTACTATGATAACAATTAAAGATTTCTTATACAGATATATCTGGATTTCAGGATTGATTGTTTTATATTCATGGTGCATGCATATCCATTCATATGACATAGTACTATATGAGGCACTGACACGAGCGCGGAGTATCTGCACTTACACGTAGTATTACCCTGGTATTACTAGATGATTGGGACTTAGTAGTGTATTATTATGACCTAGGATAGCGTCGTGCATTCGATTTCTTTTTGTAGATGTCTTCTACTCACGAGTTGGCAACTCACCCCCGTTGTGCCAAATTTTATTACAGGTTCGATGTACAGGTTTCCCTGGCAGCTTGCTGGCACATCTATTCTTTCAGGGTGATTTGCACGGTAGGTTGGTTCACTTATATCCGAACCACCATTGTACTTTTATTCTTTCATTTGTATCTAGTAAGCTCCATCAACCATACTTGTATTACTTGATAAGTTTATTGGACCAGTCTTTTATTTTGACCTTAGAGTCGCGCATGTATTATTCTGATTTGGTGGTTTTGTTTTCTTTGAGTTTTGAGCCTCGCCTTTTGGCGTTGTGTATTATTGTGCTTGTTGTGGTTGTTTCCGCCTGTTGGCGTTGATGCTAGCTCCCGTTTGGGGATGCTTTTTATTGTTTATGTATATTATACTTGTTGTACCCGTTAAGGGGCCAGTTTTTATAGATGAGACTCTGCCGAAATTTTTGAGAAAATTTGCTGATGCTTTTAAACTTGTTTTCTTTTTCTTCTTCTTCTTCTTCTTTTATGGTTTAGATTTCTAGGCTTCGGCTTACTTAGGTTACGTGGCGCCTCTAGACGCTTCGTAATCTAAGTGTCGGTCACGTTCCGTACTTTCGGGTCGTGACACCGGGTCCACCATGTACCCGCAATCGGCCTCATCCAGCTTCTCGACTCGGGTTTCACATGTCACACGTCTCAGAACCGAGAAAACGCATAGTGGACGTACTGAAATATCATATCAAGAGAATCCGGGTTTTTAAAACAGTAAATGATTTCTTTTGAAATAGCCACGGTTCTCAAATCCAGAAATCTCATGAAAACAACATATCTCAATGCGTAAAATCATAAAGCATGATGTATACTGCATATGATAAATATGTAAGAATATCCGAATATCAAGCAACATAGAACAGTGATATGACATATTAAGGGAAAACCCGCTCTTTTAAATGGATCCAGTTTGAAAATATCTCATGCAGTCCCCAATTCTCCAAAACCAAAGCCAGCATCTTCTATGTATGTGCAAAAAGTATGTATCAAGATATGGATGCACAAGTGGTATATACGCATGTATGAGTGTACAATATGTATGCGTGCCAATATGAATGTACAAGTGGTATATACGCAAGCATGAGTGTACAATATGTATATGTGCCAATATGGATGTACAAATGTGTATGTGCACAAGTATAAGTGTACAATGAGCAGTGTACGCCAATATGGATATACAGATGTGTATGTGCACAAGTATAAGTGTACAATGAGAAATGTGCAGCAATATGGATATACAGATGTGTATGTGCGCAAGTATAAGTGTACAATATGCAACGTGCGCCAATTTAGGTATACAAAGGTGTATGTGCGCAAGTATAAGTGTACAATATGCAATGTGCGCCAATATGGATATACAAATGTGTATGTGCGCAAGTATAAGTGTACAATGAGCAATGTGCGCCAATATGGATATACGGATGTGTATGTGCGCAAGTATAAGTGTACAATGAGCAATGTGCGCCAGTATGGATATACAAATGTGTATGTGTGTAGATATGAATGTACACGAAGGAACAAAATCATCTTTAATCAGCAATAATGAGATAATCTAAACGATGTATGGTTCATAGCAATTCTACAGTGCGAGTGTCTCGAAACTACTATGTCCATATGCAACAAGAGAGGGGTATGCAACAATGGTACTTATATATATATATAGAGAGAGAGAGATGCGACTACAACACCCTATCAAGCCCTGACGCATAACGCCATACGGGCGATTTTCCCGTAGATGTTAAATCTACTCACCATGATCTCGATCTACGCATATCCGACCAACTGCTTCCCTTTCTTCACGGCGTCCGACGTCCCCTCCTATGAACCTAGAATTTACACAAATAACGCACATAAGGCAAAATGCTGCAAAAACACGATATCAAGACCAAACGAGAAACTAGCGTCTGAAGCTAAACGCGTGTCTACTCGATACGCCAAAACGTGTGTATACGCGTCTGAAACTACCCTGACACGGTGCGACACACAGCAACCACCAAACCCACTCACATAACGTACGAGTCGCATAAGTCACAAAACACTAATTAAGGGTAAATGGTCCGAGGTTCTTACCTGGAACACAACTAAGAAAATAAACAATACCAAACACAGACAACACACACAGACACCCCCCTGCACAGCACCAACCCCCAATTCCACTAGGAGGCCGGCGAGCTTGGATTTGGGAGGGTCCTCGCCGGATTTTAGGTAGGGAGACGGGCTCAAAATCATATACAATAATCTACAAAGCTTGCATATCATTCTGTATATGTTTGCAAAACAAGAATAAAATCATAGATATAGCAGATTCTACGTATCCTAAAGTTTAGTTTTAAAAACGTTTTAAAACACTAATTTGCAACAGTAGGTATTTTTATGAAATCAGGTGAAATTACTTGAATTAAGTGATACCAACAGTACATAATCTATCTAATCTAACCCTAAAAACCCTAATTTAACAGAATTTCCACCTAAACCACCAAATCATCACAACACCCTCAAAACACTAAAATTAGCTAAACCATCCCAGATTTTACCCACAGTAAAAACACAAAACCCAAACAATACCCAACAGCTTAAAATCACTGCAGACAGAAACCCACCAAGTTACAACCCCAAACTCCCTACTAAAGCCGATCTCACCGGAAATGGGCCCCACATCGCCGGCCAGAACCGCCCAGGTTAGGCTCGAACTCCAGGTGAACACTCAGGATAACTAGGTCTATACTTCTACATTGTTTGGGTTTACTAGTAACTCACGGGGTAACAGCAGGTTACAAGTATCAAACATGACACCAAAATACGATGTTCGGGCAAAATCTGAAACTTTAAGGCTCAAGAACAGAACTACAATGTAATACTACACCATAACTAACTAATTATCAGTTAGGAGTTATACCTAAACAAGTTGCTCCAAAATTCCAAGCTTTCCTAGCTCCATGGGTTAACTTGGGGTGTAGGAACAATTTTTTATAAAAGAGGTGGCAAGTTTTGATTAGGGGTAGTAGGGATCTTGGAGATTTGGGGTGAGGTTGATCAAGGGGGGTTGAAGTGTTCAACCAAGGTAGAGAGAGATGAACAAAAAATTAATGAGAGAAAGAAAAGGATTTGAAAAGGAATAGAGAGTGTGAGAGGGGGGTTAGGGGACAAAGCATGGCACATTCTTTCTCCTCATTTAATGCCAAACATGCTTTGTCTCCTCTCTATCTCTTCCTCCTTCTCAAAATCAACCCCAAAATGAAATTTAAAAGTTTTTTTTGAATTAAAACACTTAATTTAAATACCTAATTTATCTAAAGAAAAGGTTAAAGCACCATGACTACTAAGCATAGTTTAACCCCAATTTAGCCCTGGGTTAACATGTACATGTGTGTGCAAGACCAATTAAATTCTAATTGTAAGTGCACGGCGGCGCCTCGGCCGTCAATCCGACGCCGGAATGCGGAAGCGATGCTAAACTTTAATTTTTCTAACCGGCACCACCGCGTACTATAAACCCGGATTGTGCCATTAACTAGTCCTAGCTAACTACAAGATGGGAAGAGAGATATACCGAGTGATCCGTGTCCTCCGGTCTTCTAGTCGTCGTCCCGATCTCCCCGCGGAATCTCCGGTCTCCACCTCGTCGCCGGAAGGGCACCACGTCGCCGGCTTCTTTTACGGGCTCCCACCTCTATACCGAGGCAACTCGGGCACGAAGTTGGCGAGCCGACGTGCCCAAGGTTTGCTGTAGAATGGTGTAGTGAGCTATGTCTCATTTTGGGGTTACTTGAAGTCGCCTTTTGGTGGAGGAAATGAGGTGAACCTTTTGGAGAGGGAACTTGGGGATTTTTGCAAGCAAATGAGACCAAAAATCCCCCATGAAAATTTTGGGACAGCCCCACCTTGGAATGGCCGGCCTCTTTTGGGAGGAGATAGAGAGTGAGAGTGAGTGAGGAATAATCCCAAGAGATAAACCATAAGAATAATGCAAGAGAATGGTGATAATCAACAATGATCACAAAACCAACCTCACACTCCAACTATCATCATAACAACCAAAAGTCATGCAATGATGCACCATCATGAAGTGAGCAAGTCAAATGATGGTGCAACCATCATGACACAAGAAAATGCAAAGACCCCCTTCCAAATTGCTTATTTGCACAAATGCAAATAAGCCCTCCTCCACCAATCTTCGGCCATTGAAAGATACAAAGAAATATGGCCGAAACGGAAAGCAAACTGGCAACTCCAGAAAACTGGTCCCGTAATAAATTACAGGAAAACCCCGATACTGTGTATACACACCCGCATTTGTATTCCAACCGAAATACAAATGCAATGAGACAAAATCTACACTGTACTATACTAGGATCCGGCTTAAACCAAAGCCGGCTAGTATCATCCGTCCGATCCTGATCCGTGCAATACCGCACGTATCTGATCGAACCCTGCCATATATCCATAAGGCCTCTAGTACTAACCGTTCGATCCTGATCCGTGCAATACCGCACGTATCTGATCGAACCCTGCCATATCTCCATACGGCCTCTACAGCGTTTCGCCCGAAAACTTGAGCAACTGAATATGGGGGACTCTAAAGACTCGTCAACACCTTGGTTGTGGATTTAACCACTAGCACGTCAGAGGTATAAGCCAATACGTAACGGGCTACCAGGTATTGACCAAAAGGGACGTCGATGAGCGAACTCATCCTGACACCCTACTAAGCCTGTCAGTGACAATATCCGTACAGTCCGGTTCGTTCGTCTATGAGCATCGCATGGTGGGCCTAGGGGGTTGGTAAAAGTCAGACCCCCAAAACCGGTACAAGTCATGTCGGAGTGTGGCCCAGAACACCCTGAGATACTACTGGAATACCTACCAGTAAATCTCCTGCCTCGGCCGAGGGCTTCGTGTAATGGCTCTCCTAAATACATCGCGACCTCACCCCCAATACCGGGAGAGACGAACCCCTGAAGATCCGCTCACTGCCTCCATGTGGCTCGGGACTGTACCCAACTAAAACCTGTTTGCACGTCTCCTTTGAGCGTGGTAGGGTATTAATCAAAGTACAGTGGGAACTCACACGAGACAAATGACGATCCCCATGTTGATGAACTAACCTGTACACATGTTACCAGGGAACTGCTATCTGACGTCAGGTATAAGACCAACTAGCATGTTCCTGGCGAGTCCTGTCCGGTGTACTCATAACCCAATGAGCACCTGTATACATCTTAGGTGATTCAACTGACACCAGTGGCTTGTGAGACCGGCCACCTCCCCTCGTCGGGGTCTCGAATGTACACACTAGTCTACTCTGGAGTATCGATGCCCTGTCTCGAAACTCCCACGACTAGGGACCTTTTAAGGATGTGCTTATAGACTACCAGCTCCCACATATATGATCGCCCTCATACTGCTGGCAGTCAAGCAAGAATCCTAGGGGCTCTATCAACGTGTAATAGCGACATGTCAGGTCACCTAAAGCAGTACACGATGATAAAGGTAAACCAGATAGCATACTATCATCTCGAGTAAGACTGTCCTACTGGGACAGGTCCTCCCTCAATCATTGCAATCACGTGCCTGTGATCCAATAATTGACTCTGAAGGCACTATCTCCAACACTAATAAAATATTCATTAATTTTTATAAAATATTTGAAAGCCGTTTTGGTAAACTTTTTACTAAAATCCATATTTTCACTTAATTAACCACTAAACGCATTCAAAGATGTTACAATGCAGCAACCTAGGAAAACATTCTCCAGATTTTGGTTCAGGTAAAAACAAGGTTCACAAAAAATACTGGGGTGATATATAGGATGTATATGACCTACAGAAGAAACCTGGACACAGATATCCACCATGTGGCCGGCCACCTACCCCCGAAATCCGGCGAGCTCGGATTTCCCATGGTGAAACGACCCCGTACTCTCAGGATGGTCTCCTAGGGTCATAATTAGGTCTCTGGAGTTGTTTGCGTTTCTTGAAAATGTCCCAGGTCACTCCAGATTTCCCTGCACCCACAATTTACACACAAAACCGACATGCCAAGTTTCAGTTTAGGGTTTTCAGGTTTTCAGTTTTGGTTAGGTCTGGGTTTTTGACAATTGGGTGGTTTAAGGTCACCACTAAAGTTCAATTGCACAACCACAACTCAAGAATCACTCAATCCTCTTCAAGGAATCTCAAAGTTCACAAAACGTCACTAAATCAGTTTTAAACTTGAATAGAGGCTAAAGCAATTGAAATACAACACTTAATGTGAAAGAATTACCTCATTTGGCAACTCAAGAAAATTCTTGAGTTTTCCCAAGTCTCCAAAATTCTTGCTTTCTTGGTCCAAAGTGCTTGTAATGATCTTGTGCAAGTTTTTAAAGAAGAGGGTGCATGGTTTTGATGTGTTTTTGATGGATTTGTGAGGAGGTAGAGAAGGGGGCAGCCATGGATTGAGAGGGAGTGAGAATGATGAGGAGGATGAAGAATGAAGGAATGAGCCATGGGTCAAAGGAACCCCTCACCTCTCTCTCTCTTTTCTCTCTCTTGCCCATACCCCTCACCATGCTACACATATTATATTCTATTCCATTTTCTTTTCTTTTCTTTTCTTTTCTTTTCATTATCTTTTCTTTTCTCTTTTCTTTAAAAAAACCAAGCATGATAAAAGAAAAGCCATGTAGAAAATGTAACACAAGTATAATATAACATGGTGCATGTCATATGCACAAATCCGGTAATACGCGATTAGCTATATTTAATCGCAGTTAGCGTTAAAACAGTGTATAATTAATCTTAAAAATTTACAATTTGCTTAATTCATTTAAAACATCCTCATTTCATTAATTTCTATAATTTTCCAAATATTTCCCAATTTATCGATATTTAATTATACCGCCATATTAAAATATTCATAAAAATTATTATTAAATTATAAAAATTCCAAAAAATAATATTTTATTTTTCTGAAATGTTACATAAGCGAAAAACAAAATTAGGTGGAAATTATCATGGCTGAGATGCTTGTAGAAGTTTATGGAAACCATTAGCTTAATCCACTAATTTTGTTTTACTCTAGATATTTATTAATCTAACCATTATCTTTAGCCATAGTTTAGTCTCTACATGAGTTATATATGATATTTTCTCACCCATGGTTGCTAGAGTTCACCACTTCTTTTTCTTCTTCGTCTCTATTTTTGCTCTCTAGCTTTCTTGTGAGAAGAAAAAGAAAAGGAGGAAATTAATTCTAAAGTGAGCAAAATACCTACTTCACCAATCTATACCAAACTAACAATTTATTATAGCTTGTTTCTTCACTAGTTCATCAATTAGTGAAGAGATAGCTTGAGTTAAAGATTCTTCGACGTAGATCATCTTCGGCCTCGAAGATCCTTGAGCAAGCTCGTTCCTTTCACCTAATGGAGCCAAAGGAGAGTCCGGGACACCACTACTTGGAGAAAAGGGACTACTACACGGAGCTTTAGAAGTGAAGGACCGGTCTAAAGGTTGTATTCCTTGTTCACTTAGAGTAAAGTTGTTTACTTACTTAGTTAAACCATAATTCTCTAGTTACATCATTGGTTCGGGTTTGTTAGCACACAAGATTTTTATAAAATTGCATGCTTGATGCCTTCCTAAACCTAGTAGTCATGCTAAGGAACCCTACACCATCCACCCGACTTCCTCCGTAGATATACATCTACTCACTTACTATCCTTGATTGGATAATAATAAGTATGAAATCATATCTCAGATGTTAACGAGAAAACTCCCTTTTTTTATTGGAAACCTCATTTTTGTAGCTTTGAAGCAGGGCGAGACAAGTTTCGCTAGGAGCCTCTTTTCCTTCTGCCCATGACCGGGTGTTCGATGAAAAGAGTGACTTCTGCAAGCAAGTAAGAAACCTTGCTTTATCGAAGTCGATGACACCTTGCTCTCTCTTGTCGTCCCGAAGTCCACATGAAGGTACCTACAGTTCAAGCACGCCGTATCATAAACAAGAATCGCATACGAAAACCGATACGGCAAACGAGACATACATAGGTTAGAACCTATATTCTATACATGCAAGAATAACTAATCAACTCTCGACGTTGACATACAAACGTCAAACGACCGAGTCAAAACTTAAATATAAAAACTCAAGTTAACAAAAGTCGCAAAACGAAAACAGCAACTTAGGAAAACACTTACAGATTTTACCCTAGGTTGAATTAGGATATTTTGCATATAGGATAAGTCTAAATAAAAGATAAAGAAGCCATGGACCAAACCTGGGGCCCACCTACCTAAGCCAGGCCGCAAATTGCGGCCAAAAGGCATTTAATTGCGGCCAAAAAGTGTAGTTGGGGTCTCAGGTCTCTAGGGTATGCTCCTAATCACCTGTTGATCTCTCTATGTTTGCTAATTATTTTTTAGAGTACCCGGGTCATAGCAGATCCTAATATATCATCACAAATTCCACAAAAATCCGATATCGGGAAACTAAACTATCAAGTTTGGGATTCTAAACTCAATTTGGTCTATAATTCTAACACTGGAAAGGTTTGTGGCCACTACTAAACCTCAATTACACCTTCACAACTCCTGATATCTCCTAAAGCTCATCTTAGAATTTTCCTAGATCACTCTTCTACAATTATTTAACTCTAATACACTATAGGAGGTTAGGAAAACTAATAACTTAAGTAAAAGTATAGGATTTACTTCTTTGAAGCAACTCAAGAAAATTCTAAGGTTGCCAAAGTGCTCAACGTCTCAACTTGATTCACACATGGGATTTGTGATGAAGTTTTGATCATTTTTTGTGAAAGAAAGGTAAGGTTTTGGTTGAGTTTTGGGGGTGGTTTGTGGTGGTAGAGGAGGTGGAAGGAGGTAATGAAGGAAGAAGGGTAGGGAGATGAAGAAAATGAAGGAAGGATGAAGTGAAGGGAAATCTAGTAGCCATACATCTCTCTTTCTCTTTCTCACTCTCTCTCCTCAAGGCCCATGCCTCCATGTCCCCCTTCTCAAAATATCTTTTCTTTTATTTTTCCTTTTTCGTTTTCTTTTCATTTTAAAACAAAATCATTTTAAAGAAAGAAGACATGGTTCATAAAAATGTAACAAGTGTAGCCATATATTATGTTGCATGTCATAATACATAAACAAGATTAATGCATAATTAATGAACTATTAATCAAGTTTAGCGTTAAACTTGTATACAGATAATTGTATAATATTTTATAAAATGTCCAAATCAATTAGGTACTTTCAAAATCAATAATTCATATAAATTCCAAATATTTTTCCAAACTATATGTATATAATCATACCGTTTTATTAAAACTAATCTCCATACTTTTAGAATATCTATAAAATTTATTATTTAAATTATTTAAATTCCAAAAATAATATTTTATTTTTCTGAAATGTTACATGATCGAAACGCGAGCATATTCAGAAATATGAAATCGAAATGCGAGCGTATATAAAATAATGAAATCGTAATGTGGATTAGTATTAAAATATCCAATTGCGTATGAGTCATACAGTTATAGTTTAAAATAATACGAAACGTTTTTTTGGAAATAGGGGACTACACTGTTTTTGAAATAAATACCATTTGAAAATTCGTAGCGCACCCTTAAAATTATCATTTAAAAGTACGTAACGAATCGTTAGTTTTGAAAGTAGGTATGGCTTTAAATATCTAATATTCTCCACTTTTAATTATTAACAAGACTCCTCGAGTCGAAATAAATATCGGCCATAATCGGCAATCGATCCTCAACATATCATGTACAGAATATCTCTCGTACGATATCATCTAATCAATATGGTAAGGATCTATAGTCGCATACACCAATCTCATATCATCTCATATCATATCGTATCGTCCCATCTCATATCATATTGTCTCATCACATATCATATCATCCCATGTTATATCATGTATATTTATATCATAAATATCTTTATATATATATATATATATATAGAGAGAGAGAGAGAGAGAGCAATGGAGGAAAGAGGCCATATGAGGGAATTTCCTCCTATGGCATCGAAAAAATACGAGCTCCACCATTTTCTCCGACGATCGGCACCCATCATCATCATCATTATCATCTAAGATGTGCATACACCAAATTTCATGTAATTCCATCACTTTTTCACCGTTGAATTAGCAATATAGAAAGTTCTATTATCAGTAAACCATTAATAACTAAATCAACGGTGAAAAAATGGTATAATCACATCAAATTTGATGTATCCACATCTTATATGATAAAAATGGAAGTAATGTATGCTGATCATCGAGAAAAATCATGGAGGGTGCAATTTTCCGACGCCATGGGAGGAAATTCCCTCCTATGGCACCTTTCCTCCATTAACCTCATATATATATATATATATATATATATATATATATATATATATATATATATATATATATATATGAGAATAATGGAGGAAATAGGCCATAGGAAGGAATTTTCTCCTATGGTGTCGAAAAAACACGCCCTCCCTCATTTTTTCTGACGATCGGCACCCATTATCTTCATCGTTATCATCTAAGATATGGACACACCAAATTTCATGTGGTTCAACAACTTTTTCACCGTTGATTTAGTGGGTTCAAAATTAATGGTTTACCGACAACATAACTTTTTACATTACTAAATCAATGATGAAAAAGTTGTAGAATCACATGAAATTTGGTGTACCCACATCTTAAATGATGAAGATGATGTTGGGATTCCTTAGCACCTAGCCTAGGGTTTGCAAGAAACACACATGCCACAACAACAAAAAATGAGGGGGTGCTAAGCAATCAACTACGAATCATACTAGAAAACTAGGGTAACTAAACTTGTAATCTATCATCACAAAAAGAAGTGAGAAAAAATACAACCTTTGTAGATCCGGTCCTTCACTTCTAAAGCACCGTGTTGATGTCCCTTCGCTGCGATCATCGAAATCCCGGACTCTAGTATGGAATTCCCCGGAGAAATGAACAAGATTGCACGTAGTCTTCGAAGCCGAAAATGATCTACGTCGAAGTGACTCAAACTCAAGCTAACCCATCACTAGGTCAAGAACTTTGTGAAGAGAACACCCTGAACTAAATGGCAAGTAGTAGAGGAAGATGAAATAGGAAGTGGGTTCACTTTGGATCTTGATTTCTCACTTGTTTTCACCACTAAAAAAAACTAGAAAGCTTTTTTCTTTTGGATGAAAAAGAAGAAGAAGAAGTAAGAATGAATAATGAGAAAAAGAATCATGAATTATGCAACCATGGGTGAGTTAGTATCATCCACTAACTATTGTAGAGACATAATCATGGCTAATTATAATGGTTTGGTTAATAAATATCTTAATTGAGACAAAATAAGTGGACTTTGTCAAAGATGCTTCAAGCTTCATGAAGCTTCAAGTCATGACAAAAGATGCCACCATTTTGAATAATTAAGATAAATAAAAACCTAAATTATAATTAGCATGGTGTATGTCACATACATACCCATGTTTGCATGTATCATCAATCTTGATACAAACATGTACACAATTATATATCACATATACACTTTGTGCACATCAAGTGAGAAAATAATCTTAAGTGAACCAATACTAGTTAATGTAAAGTAATATATCAAATATATAATTATACATTAAATCAACACTTGATTTAATAATCCGGTCATATCGCATATAACCGACTAATATCTAGTGTATCAATATATCGAATCAACACTTGATTTTGTAACCCGGCTATATCGCATATAACCGACCGATGATACAAATCGTGAGAATAGAATACAGTATCACATACTCGTATTATTCTATGTCCCACACATATCTCATATGTGCTCCTATTTCATTTCGCTTGAGCCAGGAAACCTCTGTGCAGGACTCTAAAGACTCATCAATACGCCGGCAGTAGGTGGTGATCATATCAGTCACCCACAAGCCACAAGCGGTCTGGTAAACGTAACGGCCACCCGGGTATTGAGCGATCAGAAAATCAACGAGAAAGCTTGCTCACACTCCTGCAAATCCGATCAGTAACACTTACCACACAGTCCGGTCTGTTTGTCAGATATGTCGCATATCTCGCCTAGGGGTGGTAAACGTCAGACCCCAGAAGCTTGATAAGTCATGCCGATGTAAGGTCCATAACGAGCGAGAAACTACTGATAACACTTACCAGTAAATCACATCAACCCTGGCCAGGGATTTCCAGCTATGGACAATTGAACATAGCGCAACATCAACCCCCAATACCGGGAGAGACGAATCCCCTCATATCGCTCATTGCCTCCATGTGGCTCGGGACTATACCCAAAAACCACCTGTTTGCACGCCTCAGTAGAGCCGTGGTAGGGTGGAAATCAAAACACAGTGGGAGACACACAAGTCTCTATGACGATCTCGGGTCGACAGACTAAGCTGTACCAATGTCACCAGAGAACTGCCATCTGACATGGGGTATAATACGATCTGGGAGTTCTCGGCGAGTCCGTTCAGTGTACCCAGTCTCCACTGAGCACCCGTATACCATCTATAATGTCAAACACCAATGGATATGGGAACATCCATCGCCCATCACATGGGTCGAGAAGATATACGCTAGTCTACTCTGAAATATCAATGCCCCGTCTCGATATTCCCATGACTTGGAATATTGAAGGATGTACTCATGGACTACCCATGCCCTACCAGTATGATCTGCATCATAATCCTGGAAGTCGAGTACACATCCTAAGGGCTTTATCAACATGTAACAAAAAGACAGCAAGTATACATGTTATGATAAAGAGCAACCAGATAGCGTACTATCATGTCGAGCAAGAAAGTCCACCCTATATATGTCCCAGCACCCACTATCATATACATCTCATGTACAATAATGGCCTCTAGGGCATACATACAACTAACAATCTCCCACTTGCACTAAGGCCATCATATAGCAGTGATTGTAGTATCTCATACTCAACCATCCCATAAAAGTCTCTCTTTAGGAAAGGCCTCAGTGAGTGGATCCGCCGTGTTAACTTCTGAGTCTACTCTCCAAACCTCGATCTCTTGGAGATCAACCATCTCCATGATCAGGTGATACTGCCTCAGAATATGTCTGGGTCACTGATGGGACCGGGGTTCCTAGGCCAAAGCCACACCTCCATTGTCATACAATGGTAGGAACCTTGTTCATCTCGTGAACAAATATACACCCAGACTGCCTCTTTGGTAACATCTTTGGTAGCGATGAATCCAGCCTTTATCGTCTAGTTTGCCACGGTATCTAGCTTGGAACTCTTCCAACATACCGTCCCTCCACTGAGGGTAAAGACAATGCCTGTGACTGACATTCAGTCGACCTTACCACCCTGGAAGTTATCCAGTTATTCTCCCCAGGATCGATTGATACCATCTCACTACACCTAGTGAGAATCCTAACATCCATTTAGATCTATCTCATAGATCCAAAACCCAGGAATTAGGAGGTTTCGCCTTGATCCTATATGGAGAATCCTTGTGATAAGAGGAGATTGACCGTGCGTAGCATAGGAAACTCTTTTCCTATCAAGAGTATGTCGTCAACGTACAATACGAGGATGACCACCTTACTCTCTACTACCTTTTTGTATATACAAAGTTCATCTGCCATTTTGATGAAGTCAAACACTTTGACTACCACATCAAAACTGACTTTCCAACTCCGCAATGCCTGCTTTAACTTTTAAAGCAACTTGCACACGTTTCCGCTGCTCCCACTGTCTACAAAGCCCTCTGGCTGTATACTTATAGACGTTCTCTCCTAAATCTATATTTAGAAAAGCAGTCATGACACCCAACCACCAGATATCGTAGTTATGGCACGTAGCAGGGGCAAGCAGGATCCGGACGGACTTAAGCATAGGTATTGGAGAAAAGGTTTCATCATTATCCAAGCCCGGTTAATGACGAAAACCTTTTGCAACAAGTCTAGCTTTGAAAGCCTCAACTTTTCCATTTACACCAAGTAATCTTCTCAAGATATACTTGCTCCGGATGGGGATTTAACCCTTCAGATATAGCAACCAAAGTCCATACTTTATTGGTGTACATGGATTCCATCTCAGATCACTAAGCATCCAGCCATTCTTATAGAGTCCCCACTCTTGATGGCCTGCTCGAAACTAGTTGGGTCATCATCTCATGATGCAATCCTCGCCCCCACTGTCATTGAGAAACCGAAGTATATCTCAGGATGATGAGGAACCCTACCAGATCGACGGAGAGGTTGAGCTTCGTTGGGAATTATTGAATCCTTATTCAATAGGTACGTAGTTTCACAAGTGCATAACCCCCAAAAGAAACAAGTAACTCAGTAGTACTCATCAATGAGTGCACCATATCTCATAGGGTGCGATTGCTCTGCCCCGATACACCATTGTGCTGTGGTGTATACGGAGGAGTAATGCTGATAGAGAATTTCATTCTCCACTAGAATAGTCCAAGAATTCCATGCACAAGTATTCTCCTCCCTGATCACATCATAGGACATAATACTTATTCCTGTATTGGTTCTCTACTTCTATCTTATATTCTTTGAATTTCTCAAAAGCTTTAGACATGTGTTTAAAAAGGAACATGAGTCCGAATCTTGAGAGATCATAAGTGATTGTAAGGAAGTATAAAGAACCAGTCCTGGCATTTGTAGATAGGGGACCACATACATCATCATGTATCGGTCCCAAGAGTTTATCAACTCTTTCTCTGTTTCAAGTAAACGGAGCTATGGTCATTTTATCTTTGTGACATGACTGGAAAGTTTCATAAGATGTAAATTCAAACTGATTTAAATATGCATCTTAATATAACTTAGCTAGTCGGGTCGCATTGATATGACCTAGTCTACAATGCCTCAAGAATGATTCGTTCATTTCTTAACTCTTCCTCTTGTGTGTGTTCTATACGTTAAGAACTGTGGTTTGATTAAGAACGTAAATGCTTTTAGATAACGTGCCTGAAACCGACCAACTCTTGATATAGGAAATGTTCAAAACATTATCTAATAATACAAAATTATATCCTTCTTTACTAAATAAAGAGACTGATATGATGTTGTATATCAGGTTCGGTATCTAATAACATTCATTCAGAATCAATGTATTTGGTAATACAGAGTGATAATTGCCAATACCTTGGCTGCAACAATTGCACCGTTTTCAACTGTTAAAACTTATCACCCGTTCTCATGTCTCTACCTATCTGTAGCCCATGTAACAGATTACATATCCGGGATCCTGATCCGGTATCAAATACCCAGGACGTAAAGGATACTGAGAAACAGTTCTATGTAATGAACACACCCGAAGAAGATGCATCAATCATGCACTTTCTTCGTTTGGGCGGCATGGGAATCCTGGTAATCCCCTATTTTCTTCTCGGTCTTATAACAATTATAAGTTGGAGCGGGACCAACGTTCCTCATCTCAGTATAATAAGCGGGTTCGGTCAATACATCCATATTATTATCTTGATTAAGGCGTGACATGGTCACTACCTGGAGAGAGAGAGAGAAGAAAACACTCTGCGTGCACTCTTGCAAGATTAGATTGGTTATATATTTTATCTAATCAGGATGGCTCCCACTGTTTTTATCAAATCTTCCTTCAAACCCTAAAAGGAAAGACTAGCCGGGATTAATTACACTCTACAAGTTCGTCAATCTTTCAGCCAAGCCAGTGCCGGTAATTTGAGGGAAGTTACCCGTGCTTTCGCACGGACCTAATTAAAATAAACCTCGTTTTCCCAGGGGTGTAACCCCGTTGACACCTTTCTAGACACCTACTTGATCGGTTAATTGTAAAGTGCAAAACTCTCCCAAGAGTAACAATTACTCGCAGTGGGTATCAGGATCCAACTATCATATAGAAGGTATGCAATCTCATTGCAAATTTCAACACTTGAAACTCCCGATAAAGGTTTTTACCCCTAGTACTTATGACCTTAACTATGGTCAACAAATCATAAGCACTAGTCAAGCTCTATCCGTCATTTCGTGATTAATTAGACCTACCCACATGACCCTTAACTAAGGTCAACGAAGTCACGTGACTGTCCTAACTAATCGCATCATATGCTGTGTAGAAAGACAACACTTAGCTACCGTATACTGTGCCTTAACTAAGGTCAACAAACACAGCACGAATACTAAGTACTCTACTTCCTAAATTGACGGAGGGTTGCTGATGGTTTTTAAGAAAACTTTTAACGCTTTGCAGAATCAAATGATTTTAAATGGAGTGTTTTAGAGGCTTTTGCTAGTTTCGCTAAAGAGGTCACTCCCGGTGAAGGGATCTCGACTCTTTCCTTGTCGAATGAGGTGCAGGATATTCAAAATACCACTGTGCAAAGAAAGAACTATAAAAGCAATCAAAAGACAAAACCGAGGGTTATAACATCTGCTAGTTATTGCTAAAGAGGTCACTCCCGGTGAAGGGATCTCGGCTCTTTCCTCGTCGAATGAGGTGCTGGATATTCTACAAGGAATACCGCTATGCAAAGCAACAGCTAGAGCTACCTAATTTTTGAAATTCAATTCCACAACATCTTTTAGGTTTATTTTCTTTCATTAATCTCATTAATGAATGTCCCATCATTTAAGTCACCTAAACATCACAGATAAATACAACGTACGCTTATGCCATCCGCATTCGCCTCAATGTCCCGTCATGCACCGTTAGGTTAGGTAACTAATAGCAGAGCGGGGCAGGACTAGCGCGAGTGTAAAACATAAGCAACGTCTATATAATATATCAAATATACTATATACAGTATCTATCTCATCATATCAAATGATCACATCACAGATAACGCAGCAGAAAACAACATATGAAATATTGGATATACTAGGATGTCCGTGTTTTATTTTGAGCCTATATAAAACACGGATTCCACGGTGGTGATGAATAGCCAATCCCATATCCCAAGACCCCTACGAGAGCGGCAAGCAACCCTACCAATTCTAGAGTTAGGAGACCTGGACTCGACGTCTCGAGATGCTTTCCCACTGGACTCTAGAACTCGGTTACTTGTGCTCCCCTCCATGGGTCTATCCTAATGCGGAAAAGTAAATAATATACATCAAAGGTGACATCTTCCTCAACCCGGAAGTGCCCCAATAAAAATATATTATATACAAGTTTTTACATGAATGAAAATTAAAAACTCTCATCTCATATAAAACCCCCGGGCTATTCAAACACGATGACCCAATATAAAATATCCAGCAACACATAACATCACATGTCATCAACGTAAGCAAATATGCGTATCCCAATTTTCATTGACGTATAACAACGAAACCGGTGATACCTCACATATTACACTTACGGTCGCAGAAAAGAAAATGAAAACTATAACAGTTGGAATCCGCAACCACCTTAGACATCATAAACCCGTAATATCGCATATTGCGGATTTCATGCCTAACAATATGAATTCCTTAGATATCACATGCCTAACAATTATAAACCCCGCATTTTAGTCTCGATATTGAAAACGCTTTCCAATAATTAGTCGGGAAATTCAACAAGATTCCCGACATCCCGATCGAATGCTCGTCGGAAACTTTAGTAGATGTCCGCACCCCCCGATGCCGACGATGAAGTGCACTTAGGCGGAACACCACGGCCGCGAGCACCCGGACGGATGCTTTTTGGCAACAGAGTTCTCCTACAGTCACTTGGTCGGAGTTATGGGGCGTGGCTATCTAGTAATGTTACCCGGCGAGTATCCGAACACAATACGTGATTGCGACGGAATTTTGATCGCATCAAAATCCCGTGGCATCCAATCAAATGAGACAAAATTGCTAGACTTATAAAATTCAAATGTCGTTGATTCCAAGTATTGTATCACAATATACTAGACGATGTTAAATGTTTCGATCGAATCAACAAATCCCCACAACTCCCATTGAGGTCAACACTTGAACGAAGTTAAAGCATCCAAAACATGCCACAGTACCTATGATCCAGCCGTAGAAGGGTCAAACCAACGCCTCCCCTATGACACCTGTCACGACCCGAAAGTACGGAACATGACCGGCACTTAAACTACGAACGTCTCGAGGCGTAAGTAATCTAAGTAAACCGAAAACCCAGAAATCCAAACCAAGAAAAGTAGTAGAGTGCAGGAAAACCAATTTAAAACAAGTAGTTTTAATAGCATAAGCCGAATTATGCGGTTTTTAAGAACATCAAAATTCACTGAAAATTTCGGCAGAGTCTCCTTTGTAAAAACTGGCTCCCAAACGGGATACAACATGAATAGTATACGAAATCAATAAAAAGGCATCCCCAAGCGGGAGCTAGCTCTTCGTCAATCGACGGTCACAACCACACAAGCAATATAATATACAACGCCAACGGCGAGGATCAAAACTCAAAAGGAACTCAAAACCACCAGAAATATAACGAGCGACTCTAAGGTCGAAAGAATAAACAGCACTGGTCTCTTTCTCAAAATAAATACATGTTTGGTTGATGGAATTTACTAGATACAACTGAAATATATTATACATGGTAATATGATGGGTACGATACAAGAAAAACCCACCTACTAGCAAGTCACCCGAATGAAACTGAGCCCGCAACGCCGTAATGAAACCTGTACGGCAAACCTGCAAGAAACTGGGGCAAAACGGGGGTGAGTTGCCAACTCGTGAATAGAAAAACATCTACGCACAGAAATCGCATAAATAACGCAACCTAGGTCAATGATCATAATATATCCTCAAAAATATACATAACAAGCAGCCTATAACAATGGCTAGGGTAATATCTAACCGAGTGAAATCTCATGTGCCCGTGTCAGTGCCTCAGGTAGCAATATATCATATGAATGAGGTATGAATGCATGAAAACAGAATACATGTAAATGAAGAAACTGTTTTCATAAATTAGTGAGATTTCCTTCGTATTTTTAAACTGAGGTATCATAATGAAATCAGTATCAACAGTGTCTAGCATCGACACGAAACATAAATCTCACTGTCTCGAAATATCAATGTCTCAATCTCGATATCTAGGGCGCCGTCAGTCCAGACCGGCCCCTACCATCCATCTCAAGACCACGACGGTATCCTCCGGATATCCGACGCGTCGGGTAATATCACCGGTAGGTAATCTGTCCCCTGCCAGGCTCAACGTCAACACCACATTCATCTTGCCCCGGGGTACCATACCGGGCCCACCATGTACCCGTGACGGTTCCTCCACTCCTCGACACGGATCTCGAAAACCACAGCAAACTCATGGTGGATGACACTTACATCACTAGAAAACCGCAATTTACATATTTTAAAAGGTTAATAAGTTTAGAAATTTTGCGGCTTTCCCCCGAAATCCAGAAATATCATAAATCTCAAGAAGTCATCACAAGTGCATATGTCAATGCTAATGAATGTATATGGTATCAATAACCAAGTTGCAATGTATGATTAATAACTAGGCATGAACAATGGAATAACAGTATGCATGAAGTGACAAGTAATAACTACAATGTCTAAACTGGCATATAACCCAGGTACACTAATATCGTATCAACTACTAACTAACAAGCTAAGCCAAGCAATAGTATTTTCTAAGTGTACGTGACATGGCAATTACCGATGAAGATGTGTGTGAGCCGGCAAGTAAGTGTATGTGGTACATACGCATCATCGGTAATGGTGCTGGTGTCCTAACAGCATGATATCAATAATGGAGTATGCAGCAAAATAAGTATGCGGGGCAGAGCGAACAGCAATAATGTGTGGAAGCAAAATACTAGACACAACGATAACTAATCAGTGTTAAACTAATATAAGTCCTACAAATGGTGCCTTTTGAAATAACACGAATCATGGGGTTTTGAAAATAGGGGCTACGGTGTTTTTATGAAAAGATACGTCTTTTGAAATATCCGTAGGATCCCTTGGGCTGTCTTTTAAAATACCCACGATTCGTTAGTTTTTGAAATAGGTAAGAAGTCTAATCTAATCTAACAACTACACTAAACTATACGGCTGAACTACAGGTAAGGGAACCGCCTATCATCTGAGTCGATACATATATATACCTGTATATGTATAGTCGGTGATCCCGCCTCAATAATATCATATCCGATACCATATCTATAATCAGGCATCCCAAGTCAAGAGTGCGGATCAATCATCAATATAGCTCGTACGTAAATCCGTCGTACGGCATCCCAATCTGGGTACGGGTCAATATCACATTCATCATACTATTCACCTGGTATCCTCTTTATCAATTATCATGATCGGGGTACTGATCTACGTCTAGTACCATACTGATACCGCCTACGTATGCATGGACGTGTGTGAAACACTACGTCAAGGACCCGCTACAACGTCATGTCGTATCTAAGATACGAACCCTGCTATATCACCGATATCACGGCCTCAAATCGAATCTCATCGACTCAGCTCAATCCCAAGTATCATCCTCAAATCCGTATGTGAACACATAGTCTCATACCCATGTGAACACATACTATAAAGAATCCCATGAGCACATATCAATAGGAATGTATGCAAGTATGTATGTGTGTATGCGTAGTGCAACACTTCCCTAGGGTTCGCAACACTAAAATAATCCAACACACCAATATCCATCCTAAGCATCGTTATTAATCCCAAATAACATATAATAATTGTTGGTGTGTATACGCATCCGTATACACCACCACGGACTGCGGGGGTGCTATACGCCATCCACCCGACTTCTCCCCGTAGATATAAATCTACTCACCTGGTCCTCGCTCGCCGGTGTCGACGTCGCCAGGCGCTTGCTTGTCGTCCCGGAGTTCACATGGGGTACCTACATATCATAACGCACCATATCGCATTAAAACTAAATTCTAAATCAAAACGGCATACGAAAATCAAATCGGCACGCGTATCACGCATAGATCCAAACCTATCGCCTACGCAAGCAAGAATAGTCAAACCAACCCCCGATATCGATGTACAAACGTCAAACCATCGAGAAAACCCAAACACACCAATCGTGATTTCAAAACTCACTAATTATATAAGAAATAGGGTTTAGTTCATCAAAACCATAAAATTAAACAATTCGTTTTATTTTCGAAAAACCTAGTTAGCACAAATTCCCATTTCGGTTCAAACTTGATGTTTTACCCAAACTAAATATTTTGACAATTATAATGGCCAAAATGCTCACTTAATATCATAATTAGGTCATACAAATCACCCCCATATTTTTAATCTCACGAATTAGCATTAACTCAAAATTCAAGTTTGCAACAAATATCGATTTTAACACTTTTCAAAGTAAAATTCACAATTTATCAATTAAGCATGGTTTTGCATGATCAAAGTCGCTAAACAACAAATTAAAATGCTAATAAAGTCATCAAAACCTTAATTACATTTTAAAACTCAATTTTATATGTATTTCACTAAAACCTAGTTTGCAAATTACATAATTAATACAAATTTAAATTTAACAAAGATATAAACTACCAACTAGATTAGTTTTAGAATAATAACAACATGTTAAACTACACAATTTTCCCATGATCAATTATAATAACCCCAACTTAAATTCACAACCCTAATCAAGAATTTTTTAATCATACAATTGAACCCACATAAAACCAAATTAACACTTAATTAAGCTAACTACAAGCAATTAACAACGATTTAAGCAAAAGGGTTAGAATTTACCCAAACAAATTAAAGATCCCACAAGCACACATAGCCCTCCAAAATGCTCCCTTGTCACCAAAATCCATGCGATAAGGGCTAAGCAAAAATGGGTAGGAGTCGGATTTGGGTTTTGGGATTTTTTTGATGGATTTTGGGGCAATTTTTGAAGAAGTTTTGAAGAGAAAAAGAGAAGGGGAAAAGGGGGGGTTGTTGCTACTGTAGGAGAGGGAGGGGTCGGCCAGAAATTGAGGGGGGGGAGGAGAGAGAGGGAGGTAGAGAAAGTGGGGGAAAGTCAAGGTCAAGGTAAGGTCAAAAGTCCATCTAATTCACCCATTTTCTTTTCTTTTCTTTCATATCTTTTCCTTTGAAAATCAAGTGGGGAAAAATATGCTGGCTGCTGAATTCAGCCATGGGGAGGAGTAAGTGGGGGTGTGTGGGTGTGGGTACGGGTGTGGGGTGATGAAAAATGATAAATACAATACCCCAAGCATCCATTTACGCTAAAAAAAAGCATTTTTTCTTCAATAATTTCTAAACCGTTTTGGCAAATGATTTCGTTCCAAAAACCACATGATAAAATTTTATTTAATGTTTTATGATGCAAAAAATTTGTTTCAACTCATTCCAATTTGTAATTTTCCCTAATTAAATGTATTAGTGACGGCTTAAAATAATAATAAAATAATATTTTTTTCAGAAAATTTGAAATTTCACCAGCGGCTCAATAAACACCAAATAATAGCAATTACATAGCTAGAATATGTATATTTAATTTTTATAATAAGATATTTGTATTTTTGACTTTTTACAGAAAACCCCCTTATTTTACCGTTTTTTCGAAATTTCACCGAAACGATTTTCAAAACGTTACAACACCGCGGAACAACGGCAAATCCTAAGGTTCAAGCCGCGGTTCCGAGGGTATAGAATCGAGTTAAGGTTTATGTGTTCTTCTAGAGGGTCCATAGAGTTACTTGCACGAACATTGAATATAATTAACTTAGAAAAATTCCAACACTTGGAAATTTCAGAGGGGGTCATGGGGTGATGTTTGAATTTCGTTCGAACTGTCAAACATAGCCCAGGTTACCATCACAATGTTAAATTATACGACTATGAAACACACTTTTTTTGTCCTATAGCAAAATTTACATCACATTAAAATTTGGACCAAGCAAACAATACCTGAAACCCCAAAATGAGCACACCAGAGCACAAAACAAAAACGAGATGAATTGGAGCCAATAGGGCCGGCCTCCCCGGTTTTCAGGTCAATGTGCTCGGTTGAAATTCGAGCTTCTGGCCTCGTTTTTGTTCTGTGCACTTTAGGTATCACATACATGACTCTGCAATTGTTTGCAAAATTTTTACAGACCTTTTGAAAATCAACAGAGAGCATGAACTGCAGGGTTTCAGAAACTGTATTACGGATTAGTTTCGATTTTGTATTATATCAAACACCATCTAAGTTTCTAGTTAGGCTCTGATACCATGTTGGGATTCCTTAGCACCTAGCCTAGGGTTTGCAAGCAACACACATGCGACAACAAAAAAAATGAGAGGGTGCTAAGCAATCAACTACGAATCGTATTAGAAAACTAGGGTAACTAAACTTGTAATCTATCATCATAAAGAGAAGTGAACAAAAATACAACCTTTATAGATCCGGTCCTTCACTTCTAAAGCTCCGTGTTGACGCCCCTTCTCTGTGATCACCGAACTCCCGGACTCTAGTATGGAATTCCCCGGGGAAATGAACAAGATTGCTCGTAGTCTTCGAGGCCGAAAATGATCTACGTCAAAGTGACTCAAACTCAAGTTAACCCTTCACTAGGTCAAGAACTTTGTGAAGAGAACACCCTAAACTAAACGGCAAGTAGTAGAGGATGATGAAATATTTAGATTTTGATTTCTCACTTGTTTTCACCACTTAAAAAAAACTAGAAAGCTTTTTTCTTTTGCTTAAAGAAGAAGAAGAAGTAAGAATGAAAAATGAGAAAAAGAATCATGAATTATGCAACCATGGATGAGTTAGTTTAATCCACTAACTATTGTAGAGACATAACCATGGCTAATTATAATGATTTGGTTAATAAATATCTTAATTGAGACAAAATAAGTGGACTTTGTCAAATATACTTCAAGCTTCATGAAGCTTCAAGTCATGACAAAAGATGCCACCATATTGAATAATTAAGATAAATAAAAACCTAAATTATAATTAGCATGGTGTATGTCACACACACACCCATTTTTGCACATATCATCAATCATGATACAAACATGTACACAATTATATATCACATATACTTTGTGCACATCAAGTGAGAAAATAATCTTAAGTGAACCAATACTAATTAA
Source organism: Agapanthus africanus (assembly GCA_030015575.1). Taxonomy (NCBI): domain Eukaryota; kingdom Viridiplantae; phylum Streptophyta; class Magnoliopsida; order Asparagales; family Amaryllidaceae; genus Agapanthus; species Agapanthus africanus. The sequence goes on from CM057350.1 coordinate 246,658,109, forward strand.
TGTAAAGTAATATATCAAATATATAATTATACATTAAATCATTAAATCAACACTTGATTTAATGATCCGGTCATATCGCATATAACCGACTAATATCTAGTGTATCAATATATCGAATCAATACTTGATTCGGTAACCCGGCTATATCGCATATAACCGACCGATGATACAAATCGCGAGAATAGAATACAGCATCACATACTCGTATTATTCTCGGTCCTGCACATATCTCATATGTGCTCCTATTTTATTTCGCTTGAGCCAGGAAACCTCTGTGTAGAACTCTAAAGACTCGTCAATACGCCGGCAGTAGGTGGTGATCATATCAGTCACCCACAAGCCGCAAGCGGTCTGGTAAACGTAACGGCCATCCGTGTATTGAGAGATCAGAAGATCAATGAGTAAGCCTGCTCACACTCCTGCGAATCCGATCAGTAACACTTACCGCACTGTCCGGTCTGTTCGTCTGATATGTCGCATATCTCGCCTAGGAGTGGTAAACGTCAGACCCCGGTAGCTTGATAAGTCATGCCGATGTAAGGTCCATAATGAGCGTGAAACTACTAATAACACTTACCAGTAAATCACATCAACCCTGGCCAGGGATTTCCAGTTATGGCCAATCGAACATAATGCAACATCAACCCCCAATACCGGGAAAGACGAATCCCCTCCTATCGCTCATTGCCTCCATGTGACTCGGGACTGTACCCAAAAACCATCTATTTGCACGACTCAGTAGAGCCGTGGTAGGGTGGAAATCAAAGCACAATAGGAAACACACAAGACTCTATGACGATCTCGGGTCGACAAACTAAGCTGTACCAGTGTCACCAAAGAACTGCCATTTGACGTGGGGTATAATACCATCTGGGAGTTCTCGGCGAGTCCGTTCAGTGTACCCAGTCTCCACTGAGCACCCGTATACCATCTCTGATGTCAAACACCAATGGATATAGGAACATCCATCGCCCATCACATGGGTCGAGAAGATATACGCTAGTCTACTCTGGAATATCAATGCCCTGTCTCGATATACCCACGATTAGGAATATTGAAGGATGTACTCATGGACTACCCAGGCCCCACTAGTTTGATCTACATCATAATCCTGGAAGTCGAGTATACATCCTAAGGGCTTTATCAACATGTAACAAAGAGGCAGCAAGTATACATGTTAAGATAAATAGCAACTAGATAGCGTACTATCATGTCGAGCAAGAAAGTCCTCCCTATATATGTCCCAGCATCCACTATCATATACATCTCATGTACAATAAAGGCCTCTACGGCATACATACAACTAACAGATGATGGGTGCTGATCGTCGGAAAAAATGAGGGAGGGTGTACATTTTCGATGCCATAAGAGGAAATTCCCTCCTATGGCATCTTTCCTCCATTATTCTCTCTCTCTCTCTCTTTCTCTCTCTCTCTCTCTCTCTCTATATATATATATATATATATATATATATATATATATATATATATATATATATATAGCCTAATGGCAAAAAATAAAGGCTAAGCGTATAATCATCTACTAAGTGTACTACAATCGCATATAGTTAGACTAGATATATAATTCTAGTATATATATAGTATCCTAATCTCTACGGTTGCGGGGGTGATATACGCCATCCACCCGACTTCCCCCGTAGATATACATCTACTCTCCTAAACGCCGCGTCCTAGTCTAAGCCGATGGATGCATCGCCCTTTTTCGTCGTCTCGAAAGTTCCCGTGATCGTTCCTACAATCGAAACCATATCGAGTCGCATAAACATCCATATAAAAAATCGATACGATGAGCGAAACGCACATAGGTCAGAACCTATAGTCAACGCATGCTAAATCCGATAAAATACTTTTGACGTCGACGTACGAACGTCAAACGACCAAATCACAACATAGAAATCCGAGAACCAAATTTCAAAACTCGCAAAACATCATTAAATGCCAAGTAAAACAACTCCAGATTTTAACTAAGGAAATCTGAGGCAAAATAACATATAAAATAGGTTTATATATAATGTAAAACACTTACAGACCAAACCCCGACAACTAATTGCTACAGGAAACCGCCAAAAAAATCATTTTAACTGCAAATTGCAGTCCAACTTTGGAGTTAAGGTCTCGTATTCATGGTGGTCTAAATAGGTCTAATATATGCAAAATATTTTGCAGAGACCCCAAGTTGCTCCAGATTTGTTTTGAATATCAAAAACTCAAAGAAAACCGACATTTCAAAATTTTAGCTCATGATTAAAACATTAAAACTCTTTAAAACCAGTGATATTTACACTAAAACACTCTAACCTATCACTAATAGGGTTGTTATCACTCACCAACCCTCTACAAGATCACAACTACCAATTGTATCCATAAAAACTCACTTTAGAAGACTTGAGTCTAGCAAACATACACATGAACTCCAAAACTAGATTGTGAAAGCAAGTACACTTTAAAACTTATCTCAAAGTGGGATTTTTACTTCATAATAGAGATGAAGGAAAATTTCAAGATAGCAAAAGATCCCAAAATGGAAACTTGATCATATTTTCATGAATAGAATGAGAATTTGAACATATTTTGTAAAGGTTTCATAGTGTTTTGGAGAGATTTGTAGGGATAGTTTGTGGTTTGAATGAGGGTGAAAGTGGTGGAGAATGAGGAGGAGAAGAGGAAGATGAAGAGAATTGAAGAAATGATATGAGAAAAAATGTATAGTACCTAGCCATAACTCTCTCTCTCTCTCTCTCTCTCTCACACACACACACACACACCTCTTTATTATAATGCCACCATGCTCTCATGTCTCCTAATTTCCTTTCATTTCTTTTCTTTTTGAATAAAAATATAAAACTATATAACACAAAAGTAAAATGTTAACTTGTCACTAACATGTTATAACACTTAAACATGGTTTAACAAAAACCTTGGTTTAATGGACGTTAAGAAAACATTATTTAAGTTTAACATTAAACGGGTATGAATATAATTATATACTAATTTATGAAAAATCCAATTAAATAAATGCTCATATAATTAATAATTCATTTTAAACTTCAATTATTTTCTAAAATAGAGGTTTATAATTATACCAATCTATGAAAACACAAATCCATACCCGGTATATATATAAAAAATCATTACTTTATTATTTTATTTCTAAAATAATAATTTCTATTTTCTTAAATGTTACAACAACCATGCTCAAAAACACCTCACCCTCTACCTCATTTTCTTGAATATTCATAAATGACTGTCTCCATATAAATACGGAATACAATCTGGTATACGTATCGAAATACATATACGCGTATTCGTATAAAAATACGAATAACCATGAGAGAGAAAATGTAACGCCTTAGATTTCGGTTAGTGTTCGTTTAGACGTTAATGCGGGTTTACTGTAAAAAGTTTACCAATTCGGCTTACTCACATTTTATAACATTTAATTAATAATTTATCATTATTTGTTATAAGTATGCACGCACGTGTGCACGTAAATGTGAGTTTTGTTTGTGCTAATCTAGTTTTTAGCAACCATGACACTTAACCTTAATCTTATCCCTTTGCTTTAATCCTTAACCATTTCTTGGATCTTTTGTGAGTGAGAGAGAGAGATATTTTCTTTTGGGTGATGAGTGTATGAAAGCATTAAATGTGAGGCATGGGTTGCAATTAATTATGTGATACACTCACCTCTCATTCTCACCCTACACTCACCTCCCTCTCTTATTTCCTCACACTCTCTCATTCTTTCTCACTTATTCTTTCTCATTTCTTCATTTCATTCTCTTTCAAACTGAACACTCTCAAGTATTCACACAAAATCCATCACAAATTCATAAAAACTTCACAAAAATCACATCTTTATCTTGGTTTTGCCTCATGGATGCCATGGAGTGTACAAAGCTAGGATCTTTGTGTTCTTTTGATTAGGTAATGTTTCCTTGCTGTTGTTTAAGTTATTTTTGTGTAGCTTAGCTTGTTAGTTTCAGTTTTTATCACGTATCGTATCGTTTCAGATAAATATCGTATTTTTAGTGTCGATTTGGGGTCTCGTACGATCTTCTGTTAAACTAAGTATTTGTTGCAAAAATTGACTTGACAGTAACCTAGTATAGAGACCTAGAACCTACCCTCAAAATACGAGCCAATTCCTCCTTGTTCAAGCCGCAGATTTATTGGTTTTGGCTGCAATTTGCGGCCAGAGTAGGGACTTGGTTGTTGGTTTTTGGTGTAGGGGTCTCTGGGGTTAATTGTAGTCTCATGTTACTTGCAATTTTTACAAATTGTTAGCACAGAAAAATCTGGGACCACTTGTGTGTTTCTCGTGTTTCGTTTCACGCGATACGTTATCCGATACGATTCGTGTTCTGTGTTGCTGTTGCGCTGAGTTGGTTTCGTAGTGTCGCTATACGCGTTAGCTACAATATGAACCCTTTAGAGTACGTATGTGTGTCGTGTTGGTCCGTGTAGATTGTAAGTATTTTAGGTTTATTATTAATATATATACTTGTTTTATTGTTTATATTGCAGGTTCGCAGGTGGGGACTACGGACACTGCTATAAAGGAAAACAGGTGGTAGGCTTCACCTAGCTTGGAGCGTTGATGAGTAGATTTAACATCTACAGGGGAATCGCCCGCATGGCGTGTTAGATATGTATCCCCTAGAGGCCATTATTGTATAGTACTGGTTTGTATAATACATTTTGGAGGCTTGGGATATATATATGGTTTTACGACAGTCTTGCTCGGTATAGTAGTATGCTACTTGGTTTGTTTCTATCTTAATATGTGTATATATTTCTTTTAACATATCGCTAAAAACATATTGGTAGAGCCCTTAGGATCTTTGCTTGACTACCGGCATTGTGATGGCGATCACACTAGTGGGGGCTGGGTAGTCTATAAGCACATCCTTATTTTGGTCCCTAGTCGTAGGATTATCGAGACAGGGCATCGATACTCTAGAGTAGACTGGTGCATACGCTTCTCTTCCCAGCAGGGGAGATGGTCTGTCGCACAGCCATCAGTATGTCGTACTGGAGATAGTATGCAGGTGCTCGTTAGGTTACGAGTACACTGGACAGGACTCGTCGGGAACTGTTGGTTGGTATTATACCTATCGTCACTTAACAGTTCCCAGGTGACATGACTACAGCTTAGTCCGCTGACTTGACACTGTCACTTCGCCTCGAGTGTGTTCCCACTGTTCTTAGATTACTACCCTACCACGGCTCTACTGAGTCATGCAAACAGGTAGTAGTTGGGTGCAGTCCCGAAGCACTTGGAGGCAGTGACGGTTAGACAGGATCCGTCTCTCCCGGTATTGGGGGTTGATATCGCGCTGTGTCTAGGAGAGCCATTACACAAAGTCCCTGGCCAGGGCAAGCGAGAATTGCTGGTAGGTTTTCCAGTAGATTCTCAGGGTGTTTTGGGCCACACTCCGACACAACTTGTACCGCTATTAGGGGACTGACGTTTACCGCCCCCTAGGCCCACCATGCGATACTCTTAGATGAACAAACCGGACTATACGGAGATTGTCACATACAGGCTCAGTAGGAGTTCGGATGGGTTCACCTCATCAGTCTTCTCATCGGCATCTACCTGGGGACCGTTATGTACAGCTAGTGCCTCTTGCGGTCTGTGGTTAACCCCACTGCCAGCGTAGTGTCGAGTCTTTAGAGTCCCACACAGAAGGTTACTCGCCTTTGGGCAAAACTGAGTAGAGGTCGCATGGTTTTGCGACAGGGTTCGTTCACACTCGCGCACTTGTGCACGTTTGGTGACCGGGCAGTTGTTACTAGTGGGCTTTGGTTTAAACCAGATACTAGTATTTGTTTTGGGATTGGTTTTGTCTCATTGTATTCGTGCTCCTCGGAACGCGGATGCGGGTGTGTATGCACAGTTGATAGAGGCAGAGGATTCTCATTAGGGTTGTTGACCATTTGACTTTGGTTGACTTGTTGATCGTTGACTTTTTCCAAACCCTAATGAGAATGATAAATATGATTAATAATGATAATTAAGGATTGTTGTGTGATGGTTAGGTTGACCGTTTGACCATGGTGGACATTTTGACCATTGTTGACATTTTGACCATAATCATTTCATATCAAAGATGCTTCTTGATCTTTGCAAATTGCATTTATTATGAAATGATAATGGACATTCCATACTCACCATCACATTTTCCTTTTTGATTATTATTGTTAATCTATTATTCTCTCATATGAGCATGGTTGCAAAAAAGAGAGCTCTCATTCTATCATATCTTTTCTCTCTCTTTGCAAAAGCTCTTCTTCCTCTCTCAAAGCTTAAGTGTTCCATTTGTTGGAAATCATAAGTTTTTGAGACAAAGCCACCATAACACATCTCTACTCATTCTAGGGTACTAGGTTTAGCAAACCAAATACCTTAGTTACCTCTAGGTTGAGGTATCAGCTCAAGTTCGAGGCCCTCGGGTGGATCTATCTTCGACAAAGAGGAGACGACGAGGAGGAGCCGTACAAACTACTATAAGGAGCAAGTAAGGAGGAAAACAACAAGAAAAGAAGGAGTTCAAGAGAACAACAAGAAGAGAAGGAGTTCAAGACTAGGTATAACCATTCTACATAGTAGTTATAACTTGTAGATTTTTGTTAGTTTTGTTTAGCAACGATCCTTCATGAAACGGTCCATGTTACCTAGCTAGGGAAAAAATTTCGTTTTACCTATTCCGCCTCCCCGAAAAAACCGGGGTGGGTACCGTGGACCTAACAGTAGTATCAGAGCCTAGCTAAAAACAAACTAGCATGTTAGCAAAGTATCTAGAATTTCGATCGGACAAAAATCGCAAAACACGTCCGGAAAAACCATGTTTCTGCCGAGTTTTTATACTGCTCTAAAATTGATTTAACATACATGAAAAATCGGCTCAGGGTTTTGTAAAAACACAGAACAAAAATGATCCAGTGACTCGGTCAAAGCGCCGCGGATCCGCAGCAAGAACATGCTTCCTGTCGCGGAACCGCAGCCGAGTTGACTCGGTCGTGGACCGGGTTTTGTGCAGTGTTCTTATTTGGATGTTTTGGGATTTTTAGTATATGTTGTTTCTGCCCAGATTTTCCAGAGAACAAATTTGTGTTTGGGGTGGTTACAAATCCGTATTTTGATCGAAGCTCTATAGACTTTGGCTAATGGGTTATATCTGTAATGTGATATATGTATTGAACGTCTACTAATCGCTATACGTCGATTAGTGGGGGTTATACATATCTGTGATCTGTAATGTTGATGGTTTGTGTATATGAATTCGTTGGATTATCGCGGATGAATAGCCGGGGGTTGTGAGATGAGAGTTTTCTTTATCTTTCAATTCATGTAATATGTAAATTGATGTAATATTATTTATATGACCGCACAACCGGGATGGGGTTGTAGCCGTCATTGTATAATTTCTTTTAGTGTTTTTGCTCCTAGGAAAGACCCAAGGTGGGGTGCACAAACTACCGGGTACCTCGAAGTGCCGAGTGGCCTACTCACGGTGTTGAGGGAGGTTGTTTCGCTTCGGGTACTTGGCGGGTAGTTTGACGCACCCGTAGGGGTCTAGGGTGGGGTTTTGGCTATTCATCGCGACCGTGTAATCCGCTCTTCGTTACAGGCTCGTACGGAATGTGGATTCCTAGTATATCCAATGTGTTCATCTGTGATCTGGAATGGCTATCATTGCATCTGACAAATGTGTATATATCTATATGATATCTATTTAGGCGTTGCTTATGTTTTGCATCCGCGCTAGTCCAGCCCCCGCTCTGTTGTTAGTTAAGTAACCTAACGGGTGATGATGGGACCCCGTGGAGAATGCGGATGGCATAAGCGTACGTCATATTTTCGTTGTTTTCTGCAATGGTAGGATTAACTGATGGGACGCATTAAATTAATGCAAAGAAAAATAAACCAAAAAGACGTTGTTGGAACAATTTTCAAAAAGCTGTTATTGCAAGGACGTTCTCTTTTGTTTTGCGTAGAGGTATTCGGTTATGAATGCCCAGCACCTCAGTCGACAAGGCAAGGGCCGAGATCCCTTCATCGGGAGTGACCCCTTGGACAAAAAGTTTGCGTCAGGGTAATAACTTCACTATAGTCGATTATTCTTGCTTTGCATCGATGTATTCAGTTTGGAATATCCCGCACCTCATTCGACGAGGAAAGAGCCGAGATCCCTTCACAGGGAGTGACCTCTTTAGCAAAAGTTTTTGCCACTATATTTTCAAAAGGTTATCAGGTTCCTTCAACGATATCAAGTTCATTGCATTAACGGGTTTTTCGCCTAAAACCCAGTCGTAGCCCTCCGTCATTTCTTATAAGTTATACTTAGTATTCGTGCTGTGTTTGTTGACTGTGTCAAGGCGCAGTGAACGGTAGCTGAGTATTGCTTATCTGCTGGATACAATGTGATTGGTTAGGACAATCATGTAACCTTGTTGACTATGTCAAGGGTTATGCGGGTGGGTTTAATGCAATCAAGATAATGACGGGTTGAACTTGAGTAGGACTCTTTGATTTATTGACTGTGTCAAGGTCACTTGGGTCCTAGGGGCAAAAATCCACATCGGGAGTTTCTAAAGAAACTGAAACTTGCAGATTCAGCATACCTTCTGGAGTGTGGTGACTAGAGTGGATTCCATCTAGTTAATCGCATAATGATAGTTGGATCCCGATCCCACTGATGAGTTGGATTACTCTCGGGTGATTATTTCACTTAACAATCAATGCTATTAACCAAGTAGGTGTCTAGAACGGTGTTAGCGGGGCTACGCCTCCAAGGAAAAGAGGTTATTTAATTAAGGAACTTCGCGAAAGCGTTGGAAAAACTCCCTCGAAGTACCAACACCAGCCTGGGTGAAAGGTTAAGCAAGTATTGTGACGTGCGATTAATCCTGACTAGTTCTTCTTTTAGGGTTTGAAGAAGGATTTGAGGAAACAGTGGGAGCCATCCTGGTTAGATAAATCAATAAACCAATCTAATCTTACAAGAGCGCACGCTGAGTGTTTCTTTTCTCTCTCTCCAGGTAGCAGCCTTTTCACGCCCTAATCAAGATAATAAAATGTATCGCTTGACCGATCCGAATTCTTATTCGGGGCTGGGGAACGTTAGTTCGGCTCTAACTTACGACAACAGTCATAAGTATGAGCAAGGGAAAGAGAATTGCATGGATTCCAAGGATACCCAGTTAAAGAAGAAGCATGGTTTTGCATCTACTTCAGGTGTTCTTGTAATTGAGAACTTCTTTACGGTCAGCCCTACCTCCTGGGTACTTAATACCGGATCAGGATCTCATATCTGTAATTTATTGCAGGGACTGAGAAAAAGTAGGAAAGTTGTACCTGGTGATATGTCGCTCAGAGTAGCGAACGGAGCACAAGTTGATGCTGCAGCCGTCGGTGAATATCACCTTGTGTTGCCAAATGGCAATACTATGATTTGAACGATTGCTACTATGTACCTTCCATGGTTTGTAACATCATATCAGTTTCTTTACTCGATAAAGATGGATATAACTTTGTTCTTAATAGAAATATCATGAACATCTACCTTCATAAGGTACTGGTTGCAGAAGGTACACTGGGTAATGGTATCTACGTTCTAAATCAGAATACAGTTCTCAATATACAAAACACACGCAAGAGGAAGAATTCAGATACGAATGAATCCTACTTGTGACATTGTAGACTTGGTCATATCGGAGAGAAAAGACTAAGTAAGTTGCATAAAGATGGACTCTTGAATACGTTCGAGTTTTCATCTTATGAAACTTGTCAGTCTTGTCTCAAAGGGAAGATGACCAAATCTCCGTTCACCGAACATGAAGAAAGGGCAGCAGAGCTCTTGGGACTCGTACACAGTGATGTATGTGGTCCGATGTCTATACATGCAAGGGGTGGGTTCTCGTACTTCATCACATTCACTGACGATCTTTCTAGATTCGGATATGTGTATCTTATGAAATATAAATCTGAAGCTTTTGAGAAATTCAAGGATTTCAGAAACGAAGTAGAGAACCAGACTAGCAAAAGTATCAAGATCCTCCGATCAGATAGAGGAGGGGAGTACTTAAGCAGGGAATTCCTAGATTACTTAAAAGAGAATGGTATTCTCTCTCAGCTTACTCCTCCTTATACACCACAGCACAACGGTGTATCGGAACGGAGGAATCGTACCCTATTGGATATAGTTCGCTCCATGATGAGTAGTGCTGAGTTGCCTCTTTCATTCTGGGGACATGCACTTTTAACAGCAGCACATCTATTGAATCAAGTTCCATCCAAATCCGTGCCTAAGACTCCGTATAAAATATGGAGTGGTAAGAGTTTGTATCTTAAACGTATTAAGATTTGGGGTTGCCCAGCTTATGTCAAAAAGCAGAACCCAGACAAACTTGAGGCACGAGCAGTTTTATGTAAGTTTGTGGGATACCCAAAAGATTCAAGTGGGTATCTATTCTACCATGCAGAGGAACAGAAGATAATTGTTTCCAGGAATGCCACATTTTTGGAAAAAGAATTTCTTGTTAAAAATATTAGTGGCAGCACGGTAGAAATAGATGAAATTCCATAAGCACAAACTTTAACTAAAGATTTGGAGGAACCGCCAGATTCAGTTACACCCAACGAACCTCAGCCACTCCGCAGATCTGGTAGGATTTCTCATCCGTCCGAGAGATACTACGGTTTTCTCATAGACGGGGACCGAGAGGATTGCATCTTGGAAGAAGATGACCCTACCAGTTTCAGGCAGGCCATTATCAGTAGGGACTCTGATAAGTGGCTAGATGCAATGCAATCTGAAATGGAGTCCATGTACACCAATAAAGTGTGGACCTTGGATATTTCTCCACCTGGGGTAAAACCCGTTGGATGCAAATGGATCTACAAAAGGAAACTTGGTGTAGATGGGCAGGTAGAAACCTATAAGGCTAGACTCGTTGCAAAAGGTTTTCGTCAAAGACCTAGTTTGGACTATGACGAAACTTTTTCTCCAGTGGCTATGCTCAAATCCATTCGGATCCTACTTGCCATTGCTGCCTTCCATGACTATGAAATCTGGCAAATGGACGTTAAAACGGCTTTTATAAACAGCTGTTTAGAAGAGTGCGTTTACATGGATCAGCCAGAAGGTTTCGTGGAAAGTGGGAGCAGCGGGAAGGTGTGCAAGTTACTCAAATCCATTTATGGATTGAACCAGGCATCGCGGAGCTGGAACATCTGTTTTGATGAGGCAATCAAGGAATTTGATTTCATCAAGAACGAAGATGAACCTTGTGTCTATAAGAAGATTGTAAGACGAACTGTCATATTCCTAGTCTTGTACGTGGACGACATTCTTTTGATAGGAAATGACATTCCTATGCTACAATCGGTCAAGCTATTCTTATCACAACGGTTCTCCATGAAGGACCTGGGTGATGCCTCGTACATTCTGGGGATCAAGGTCTATAGAGATAGATCCAAGAGACTACTGGGACTTTCGCAGTCCAGGTACATAGAGACCGTACTAAAGAGATTTAGTATGGAGGATTCCAAGCGCGGTAACATACCCGCATTGCACGGAATTACCCTCTCCAAGAAGATGTCTCCTAAGACTGACGAGGAGAGGGCTCGCATGAACACTATACCCTACGCTTCGGCGATAGGATCTATAATGTATGCGATGCTATGTACAAGACCAGATGTAGCTTACGCGCTGAGCGTGGTGAGCCGGTATCAGTCAGACCCAGGTGAGGACCACTAGACAGCAGTGAAGAACATTCTCAAGTACCTGAGAAGGACTAAGGAGATGTTCCTGGTTTATAGTAATGGAGACCTCAGGGTCGAGTCCTTTACCGATTCAAGCTTCCAGAGTGACAAAGATGACAGCAAGTCTGTCTCGAGTTTTGTGTTTACCCTCAACGGAAGGGCGGTATGTTGGAGGAGTTCCAAACAGGATACTGTCGCAGACTCGACGATGGAGGCTGAATACATTGCTGCTAGCGATGCCGCAAAAGAGGCGGTCTGGATGAAGAAGTTCATTAGTGAACTTCAGGTGGTTCCGTCCATTGCTGACCTAATACCTTTGTATTGCGATAACAATGGGGCTATAGCTTTAGCGAAGGAACCAAGGTCCCATCAGAAATCCAGACACATCTTAAGGCGGTATCACCTGATCAGGGAGATCATTGATCGCCAGGAGATCGAGGTACGGAGAGTGGACACAAAAGACAACACAGCGGATCCATTCACGAAGGCCCTCCCTCAAACACAGTTCGAGCGACTTTTTGAGCTATTGGGTATGCGGTACGCCGGCAGCTGGCCTTAGTGCAGACGTTGGGTATGCGGTACACCAATTACTGGCCTTTAGTGCAAGTGGGAGATTGTTTGATATGTATGTCCTAGAGGCCATTATTGTATAGTACTGGTTTGTATAATACATTTTGGAGGCTTGGGATATATATATGGTTTTACGACAGTCTTGCTCGATATAGTAGTATGCTACTTGGTTTGTTTCTATCTTAATATGTGTATATGTATCTTTTAACATATCGCTAAAAACATATTGGTAGAGCCCTTAGGATCTTTGCTTGACTACCGGCGTTGTGATGGCGATCACACTAGTGGGGGCTGGGTAGTCTATAAGCACATCCTTATTTTGGTCCCTAGTCGTAGGATTATCGAGACTGGGCATCGATACTCCAGAGTAGACTGGTACATACGCTTCTCTTCCCAGCAGGGGAGATAGTCTGTCCCACAGCCATCAGTACGTCGTACTGGAGATAGTATGCAGGTGCTCGTTAGGTTACGAGTACACTGGACAGGACTCGTCGGGAACTATTGGTTGGTATTATACCTATCGTCAGTTAACTGTTCCCAGGTGACATGAGTACAGCTTAGTCTACTAACTTGACACTGTCACTTCGCCTCGAGTGTGTTTCCACTGTTCTTAAATTACTACCCTACCACGGCTCTACTGAGTCGTGCAAACAGGTAGTAGTTGGGTGCAGTCCCGAAGCACTTGGAGGCAGTGACGGTTAAACAGGATTCGTCTCTCCCGGTATTGGGGTTGATATCGCGCTGTGTCTAGGAGAGCCATTACACAAAGTCCCCGGCTAGGGCAAGCGGGAATTGCTAGTAGATTTTCCAGTAGATTCACAGGGTGTTTTGGGCCACACTCTGACACGACTTGTACCGCTATTAGGGGACTGACGTTTACCGCCCCCTAGGCCCGCCATGCGATACTCTTAGAAGAACAGACTGGACTGTACGGAGATTGTCACATACAGGCTCAGTAGGAGTTCGGATGGGTTTACCTCATCAGTCTTCTCATCGGCATCTACCTGGGGACCGTTACGTACAGCTAGTGCCGCTTGCGGTCTGTGGTTAACCCCACTGCCAGCGTAGTGTCGAGTCTTTAGAGTCCCACACAGAGGGTTACTCGCCTTTGGGCAAAACTGAGTAGAGGTCACATGATTTTGCGACAGGGTTCGTTCACACTCGCGCACTTGTGCACGTTTGGTGACCGGGCAGTTGTTACTAGTGGGCTTTGGTTTAAACCAGATACTAGTATTTGTTTTGGGATTGGTTTTGTCTCATTGTATTCGTGCTCCTCGGAACGCGGATGCGGGTGTGTATGCACAGTTGATAGAGGCAGAGGATTCTCATTAGGGTTGTTGACCATTTGACTTTGGTTGACTTGTTGACCGTTGACTTTTTCCAAACCCTAATGAGAATGATAAATATGATTAATAATGATAATTAAGGATTGTTGTGTGATGGTTAGGTTGACCGTTTGACCATGGTGGACATTTTGACCATTGTTGACATTTTGACCATAATCATTTCATATCAAAGATGCTTCTTGATCTTTGCAAATTGCATTTATTATGAAATGATAATGGACATTCCATACTCACCATCACATTTTCCTTTTTGATTATTATGTTTAATCTATTATTCTCTCATATGAGCATGGTTGCAAAAAAGAGAGCTCTCATTCTATCATATCTTTTCTCTCTCTTTGCAAAAGCTCTTCTTCTTCCTCTCTCAAAGCTTAAGTGTTCCATGTGTTGGAAATCATAAGTTTTTGAGACAAAGCCACCATAACACATCTCTACTCATTCTAGGGTACTAGGTTTAGCAAACCAAATACCTTAGTTACCTCTAGGTTGAGGTAGGAGCTCAAGTTCGAGGCCCTCGGGTGGATCTATCTTCGACAAAGAGAAGACGACGAGGAGGAGCCATACAAACTACTACAAGGAGCAAGTAAGGAGGAGAACAACAAGAAGAGAAGGAGTTCAAGAGAACAACAAGAAGAGAAGGAGTTCAAGACTAGGTATAACCATTCTACATAGTAGTTAGAACTTGTAGATTTTTGTTAGTTTTGTTTACCAACGATCCTTCATGAAACGGTCCATGTTACCTAGCTAGGGAAAAAATTTCGTTTTACCTATTCCGCCTCCCCGAAAGAACCGGGGTGGGTAACGTGGACCTAACATGGCGTTATGCGTCTGGGCTAGAGATGTTAATACTTGTCGCATATTCTATGTCATATTTAGAATGGCGCATTTACCTCATTACTTAGATGTTATTGTGCTTGGACAGTTAGTTATATATATGCCCTAGAGGCCATTGTTGTACATATGATGTATATTATAATGGATGCTTGGATATATATAGAGAGGACTTTCTTGCTCGTCATGATAGTATAGTATTTGGTTTCACTTTTTCTTAACATGTTGGCTTATATTAGTTTACTGTCTTACTCTCACATGTTGATAAAGCCCTTAGGATATGTACTCGACTACTGGGACTATGATGAGATCATACTAGTGGGGCTACAGTAGTCGATGAGTACATCCTATAACTGTTCCAAGTCGAGGGTGTATCAAGACAGGGCATCGATACACCAGAGAAGACTAGCGTATACGCATCTTGACCCATATGATGGGCGATGGATGATCCCATATCCATCGGTGTTTGACATCAAGGATGGTGTACGGGTACTCAGTGGAGACTGGGTACACAGGACGGACTCGCCGAGAACTCCCAGATGGTATTATACCTCACGTCAGATGGCAGTTCTCTGGTGACACTGGTAAAGGTTAGTCTGTAAACCCGAGATCGTCATAGAGTCTTGTGTGATTCCCACTGTGCTTTAATTTCCATCATACCATGTCCAAGAGGGCGTGCAAAACGGTGGCTTTTGGGTACAGTCCCGAATCACATGGAGGCAATGAGCGATAGGAGGGGATTCGTCTCTCCCGGTATAGGGAGTTGATGTTGTGCTGTGTTCGATTGGCAATAACTGGAAGTCCCTGGCTAGGGCGGATATTGAGTACTTCTGGTAAGTGTTATCAGTAGGTTCTCGACCTGTTATGAGCCTCACATCGACACAACTTATCAGTTACTGGGGTCTGACGTTTAACACCCCTAGACTAGATATGCAACATATCAGACAAAGAGACCGGACTGTACGGGAGTGTTACTGTTTGGATTCACATGAGAATATGCAGGCTTGCTTGTTGATCTTCTGATCGCTCAATACCTGGGTGGCTGTTACGTTTAGCTGACCGCTTGCAGCTTGTGGGTGTTTGATATGATCATCACCTGCTACCGGCGTATTGACGATTCTTTAGAGTCCTACACAGAGGTTTCTTGACTCAGGCAAAACGGAGTAGAGGTACATATGTGATATGTGAAGGACCGAGGATAATACGATATGGGATACCGTATTATATTCTCGCGATATTTGATATCAGCCAGGTCATCGGATCAAGTGTTGATTCGATGTATCGGTACATGATATATTAGTCGGTTATATACGATATAGCCGGATTGTCGGATCAAGTGTTGATTCGATAATTTAATGTATAATTATATATGTGATATATTACATTACATTATCTAATATTGGCTCGCTTTATTGATTCATTTTCTCACCGGATAATACATTGATATATATATGCGATATATGTTAATTATATTATTTTCTTTTGTTACAAATATATATTATATATGTGATATATAATATTGTAACATGATATGATTACTAATGCAACATGTTTAATGGAGATTAAACAAGGTTAGGGTTTGATTTGGGTTAGTTCTTTCTTGATGCTTCTAGAAGGTTTTACTTTGTTTCTAGCAAAAGATATTAGCTTGATATTTTGCTAGATATTTCTAACCCAACACAAACCTTTCGCCCTAGGTTAAATCTCTACATGGGTTAGCCTTGTCATCCTTGACCATGGTTATATTTGTAGTCATATTAACATTTCATTATTTATCATAAAAGGATTGATTCATTCATATTCTTCTTCTTCTTCCTTGAGCTTTGAAAAGGCTTTCTAGGTTTTCATTTTGTGATGAATTAGAGTGAGAATTTGATAATAAAAGAGAGCATAAATCCTACTTCATCATCCTCATCTAATCTTGCCAATTAGATTAGGGTGTTCACCTCATTAGTGGGAAAGAGCTTGAGTTAAAGGAACTTCGAGGTAGATCATCGGAGAAAAGGAAGACTACAGGCTAGCATGAATCGTTCAGGTTGTGGAGCCTCTCTTTAGTCCGGGAGATCGTGGATCGCGGCGAAGGGACTTCTACTCGGAGCTTTTGAAGCGAAGAAGCGGACTACAAAGTTTGTAATCTCTCTCTCTTAGTTGTAAAGATGTTTACTTGCATATGAAACCCTAATTATCTAGCAAAGATCCTAACTTTGGGTTGTTCGGCACGTCTAAATTTTAAATTGGGCATGGTTGATAGCCTATAGACCCTTGTATGACTGCCTAGGCACCCTACAGTGGTATCAGAGCCTAGCTAGAGCATTAGGCGACGTGTATACGAAGTTAAAATTCCGATCGAACCTCGAAACATCGAACATGACCCCGTCTCTGGAAATTTTGTAAAAATGTGATTTTTTTTCTACATTAAAAATACTCAAAAAAAAATCAGTAGGGACTTATAAAAATTACTGTGAAAAACGAGCATGTAATTCCTAAATACCGCCGCGGAACCGCGACAATACCATGCTTACGCCGCGGATCCACGGCCGTACAGAAGAATTGGGCTTTGGTTTTAGCACAATAATATCCGTAGGTGTTTCTGTAAGTGCACGGCGGCGCCCCGGCCGTCAATTTAAGGCCAAAATGCGGAAACGATACTTTTCTTTAACTTTTAAACCGGCAGCACCGCGCACTATAAACCCGGATCAGGCCATTAATCTAATCCTAGCTAACTAGAGAAGGGGTAGAAAGATATACCGAGCGATCCGTGTCCTTCGGTCTTCTCTTCGTCATCCCGATCTCCCCGCGGAATCTCCGGTCTTCATCTCCTCGTCGGAAGGGCACCACATCGCCGGGTTCTTTTACGGGCTCCCACCTCTGGACCGAGGCAACTCGGGCACGAAGTTGGCGAGTCGACGTGTCCAAGAATGCTGTAGGATAGTGTAGAACTCTTTTGTCTCAAAGGGGTTAAAGAAGTTGCCATATGAATGTGGAGATGGAGTTGTGAACTTTTTGGAGGAGCAATGGGATTTTTGCAAGCAAAATGAGAGCCTCAACTACACACAAAAATTTTGGACAGCCACATAAAGAAGTGGCCGTCCATGCAACTCAAGAATGAGAGAGGGGAGAAAAGTCAAGGGGGGAGAAAGCAATAATGCAAGCAAGTGATGATGAGGAGTCATCATCACACCAAAAGTCTCAACCTTCTCCCATCATATAAAGAAAGTAATGATGAGCAAAAGAAGTCAATGTATGGTGGAACCATCATGAAGCAACAAGTTACAAAGACCACCCTCCACAATGCCAATTTGTACAATTGCAAATAAGCCCTCCTCCACCAAATTTCAGCCAAAGAAAGAACAAAGGAAAAATGGCCGAAACGGAAAGCAAACTGGCAACTTCAAAAAACTGATCCCGTAATAAAATACAGGAAAACCCCGCGACTGTATATACATACCCGTATTTGTATTCCGACCGAATACATGCAATGAGACAAAATCTACACAGTACAATACTAGGATCCGACTTAAAACAAAGCCCGCTGGTATTATCCGTCCGATCATGATCCGTGCAATACCGCGCGTATCTGATCGAACCCTGCAATATCTCCATACGGCCTCTACAGCGTTTCGCCCGAAAATTGAGAAAACGGTCTGTGGGGGACTCTAAAGACTCGTCAATACTTTGGTTGTGGATTTAACCACTAGCACGTCAGAGGTATTTTCCATACGAAACGGGCTACCAGGTATTGACCAAAAGGGACGTCGATGAGCGAACTCATCCTGACACCCTACTAAGCCTGTCAGTGACAATATCCGTACAGTCCGGTCCGTTTGTCTATGAGCATCGCATGGCGGGCCTAGGGGGTTGGTAAAAGTCAGACCCCCAAAGCGGTACAAGTCGTGTCGGAGTGTAGCCCAGAAAACCCTGAGATACTACTGGAATACCTACCAGTAAATCTCCTGCCTTGTCCAAGTACATCATGTAATGGCTCTCCTAGACACAGCGCGACCTCACCCCCAATACCGGGAGAGACGAACCCCTGCAGATCCGCTCACTGCCTCCATGTGGCTCGGGACTGTACCTAACTAAAACCTGTTTGCACGACTCCTTTGAGCGTGGTAGGGTAGTAATCAAAGTACAGTGGGAACTCACACGAGACAAATGACGATCTCTGTTCGATGAACTAACCTGTACACATGTCACCAGGGAACTGCTATCTGACGTCAGGTATAAGACCAACTAGCATGTTCCCAGCGAGTCTTGTCCGGTGTACTCATAACCAAATGAGCACCTGTATACATCTTAGGTGAACCAACTTACACCAGTTGCTTGTGAGACCGGCCACCACCCCTCGTCGGGGTCTCGACTGTATACACTAGTCTACTCTAGAGTATCGATGCCCTGTCTCGAAACTCCCACGACTAGGGACCTTTTAAGGATGTGCTTATAGACCCCAGCTCCCACGTATATGATCGCCATCATACTGCTGGTCGTCAAGCAAGAATCCTAAGGGCTCTATCAACATGTAATAGTGACCTGTAAGGTCACCTGAAGCAGTACACGATGATAAAGGTAAACCAGATAGCATACTATCATCTTGAGTAAGACTGTCCTACCGGCATAGGTCCTCCATCAATCATTGCAATCACGTGCCTGTGATCCAATAATTGACTCTAAGGGCACTATCTCCAACAATCTCTCACTTGCACTCAAGGCTAATTATTGCGATGTCGCATACTCACAGCCCGTGTGATACCGAACACCCAACTCCTCTACTAATCAGTCTCACAAAACCCGTTTGCGAAACTATTGCGTTCGAGGAATAGCCTCAATGAGTGGATCCGCCCTAATGTTTCTTTCTATGTCTCTCTTTATCTCAAGTTCGCGGAGAAAGCCATCTTCCGAAATGAGCAATACCAGTCTTAGAATATGTCTGGATATCTGATGGGACCTAGCTCATAAATGAACTCCAAATCCAAACTTCTTAGACTGTATCGTCAACTAAACTTAATCAGTATCCTGCGCCATGCCTCCCTCAGTATCCGCTTGGACCACCTGTCCAAAATACCGCCCCTCGTCAGAGGGAAAACTATAACTCTGACAGCCACTCTGTCATCCAGGTCACCTTGGAAGCCTGGAATGATAACCGTTTCCCGAAGGAGGCTGCCGTTATCATATCCCTAGAACATCCACTTATGTTCTAAAACTGCTTCTGAATGTTTCTTCAGTATAGGATTAATATCATCTTATTGCATCTAGTGCAAAAACAACATCTGGTGTGGTACCTGACACCTCATGATTGACTCAATTGCCTAAGCAAGTGATCTGCCAATCATGCACATCCCTCTCCCCTTTAGTCTATAAGACACCTTTAGAGAGGGTGACTCCATCACCTGCGGGTACACTACCGTGCCAGGAGTCGTCTATTCTAAAACATCTTTAGAATGCTTTCTAAGTACCCAGATTGGGAAACTACCCAAATCTAGATCTAAAACCATAGATCTAGTAACCAGAATGTCTGATATTATATCTATATCCTATGTGGAGAAACCATTGTGTGACAACCAAGGTATAACCGGTCGTAGTGCAAGAATATCACTTCCTACTTTGTGTATGTCATCCATAAATCAAGACATCACACCCTACTACCTTCTTAACAGATCCATCCCCTATTCTGATGAAGTCAAACCTATGACTGTCATATCAGAAATAGATGATCTATCTCCGCTACATCTTCTTTAGTCTATAAATAGACATAAGCCACTTGTCCACCAATGCTTCCGCTGCTCCCACTGACTACGACAACCCTCTGGCAGAGTCATATACACGTGCACTTCCAAAGCTAGTTTAGAACGACGCTATACTCATCCTCCTGCCAGGTCTCATAGCCTGGAACAACAGCAATGTCAAGTCTGGGTAAACAAGAACCTCCCTGTCACTGTCCTTGAGGCTACCGGAGTACCTCTCGGGTGCCTGAGGTTACCCACCATATCTGCGGAGTGGCCAATGGAATGTCAAACCAGAATGAATCTTTAGGTTCTTATCAAATTTTCAGTAATCGTTTACGGTTCTGGAATCACTTCCAGTTCTACCATACTCCCACTACTGTTTTCTGAAAAAATCCATTTTTGTTAAAACTGTGGAGAGTCAAGAACAATATCACTATTGATCTTCCAGATGGTAGAAAGTCAACCCTCGTCATAGCCTGGGTCAACCCACAAACAGCCATTACAGAAACGTGCCTTGAGTTATCCAGAGTCTGGTTTTAAGCATAAGCCGGACAACTCCCCATACCTTAACATCGTTAAGATATGAACTGTTCTATATCCAATATAGAAACAGAAGCACTGATTTAATTGAACCAGATTCAAATCATGCAGCTGTCTCCAGTGCATGTCAACTAAATGGAGAGAGGCCGATCAGTATTACTCAACATAGGAGTACTTCCAATTATGAGTAACCTGAAAGAGAAGCAAGTTCTCTTAATCATTACTATCAACTGAATACCATATACAAGTATCTACATCTTCGATCACCTTGAAGAATCTCGATACTTGCAATACCTGGTTCTCTACTTTATCCACATACCTATAACTTCTCAAAACTTGGACCCTGTGTTTCTACGAAACACCTGTCTAAAAACTAGAGAAGTCATAAGTAAACCGAATATAGTACGAGAACCAACCCCTCTGTCATAATGGACACTGGACAACATACAATACTCTGTATAAGTCCCCTGAGTTTAATACCTAACCATCCACTGATATAGGTAAATGCCATAGACATAATTTCAAAAAGGTATATCTCAATCTATAAAAATAGACGTACAGATATATCAATTTGAAATTGATGCATAACAATGGATATTCAAAACCAAATATTTGCCGTCCGGCAAACAACCCGGGTGGTTTCCTCAAATATCACCAATTACAACGAATTCCGATATAATGAGGACAATCACCCAATTCCCAATAACTTACTCCCACTCATCATCTGTAAAACCATACAGATGTAAGAATCATACCTAGTAAATACATACCCTGGAGTAAAGACTAAATGGGAAATCAGTCTTCTTTTAACAATACACAGTGAAACTCAAACATTGAAATGTTTCGATGGGGTATCCTGGTATTCCTAGTAATGCCTCTTCCATTATCAGATTCACAACTTTAACCGTATATTTCTATGCCATCTCTCTACATCCCTTCATATGTCTTTAGTCATTACTTTCTGTACACCCTCTTAGGCTAAATGGTTTTCTTCCTTCCCTACCTTTCGGCACCAGCCTATGGTTTGGAAGAAGACTATCCAATAAGCATAATGGGTGTACTGTCCTAATCCTAGGAGAACTCGCAATGCGAGAGAAGGTGAAGATAAAAGACAACTGAATAAACCTTGTTCCTATTTCTCCTGAACCAGAATCCATCCCCGAACTGGAACAAGTTCCTTTCGAGTTCGTATATAACCATACGATGGAGTATCCAATAAACTGTGGATCTTCGTAGTGATACGGAGTGTTCTGGAGAAATACAAAGGTGAAGTGGGAGTGGTAATGAAGTACTTGGTTTGGTCGTGAATAGCAGTCGCAATTTACTTTGCCCTCCTTCTAATCCCTTTATTTGTCTTAACTTAATACCTTCTGTACACCACACTTAGGCTAATCGGCTTTCTTCATTCCCTACCGTTTGGCACCAGCCTAAGGTTTGGAAGAAGACTATCCAATAGGCGTAATGGGTGTACTATCCCCTAATCCATGGAGCACTCGCAACCTGAGAGAAGGTAAAAGGAAAAGACAATTGAATAGTCCTATTCGTTTTCTCCAGAACCGGAAACCATCCTCGAATAAATTCCTTCGAGTTCGTATATAACCATACGATGGTTTTGTCCAATGGAAGTGGACGTTCGTAGTAATACGGGGTGTCCTGGAGAACAGGGTAAAAGTAGGAGTGGAAATGAAGTATGCAACTCTGACAATCCAAAAGCCAGTGTTTAAGAAGGTTCGGTTAATCTTGGTCACTGAGTCATAGTCTAGAGTCGGGTCATGGTCGCTGCCAGAGAGAGAGAAAAGAAACACTCAGCGTGCACTATAACCTAGATCAGAATGGTTATCAATTTATCTAATCAGGAAACCTCCTACTGTACCGTCAAATTCTCCTCCAAACCTGAAAGAAGAATTAGTCGGGATCACCTGAGGAGTAAACCAACTCATCAGTGGGAATCGGGATCCAACTATCATCGCAAGATAATGTGATGGAATCCATTCATGTTATCACACTCCAGAAGGTATGCGCATATCTGGCAAGTTTCAGTTTCTTTAGAAACTCCCGATGTGATTTTTACCCCATGCTCTTATGACCTTGACGAAGGTCAACAAATCATAAGTCACATGTCAAATTCTACCCGTCATTGTCCAGGTTAATTTGAACCCACCCGTACAAGCCCTTGACGAAGGTCAACAAGGCTATACGACTGTCCCAAACCAACGCATCTATCTATGCAGCAGAAAGATAACAAGCAGCTACCATTCACTATGCCTTGACGAAGGTCAACAAACATAGCATGAATACTACGTGCTACCCGTCTTAAATGACGGAGGGCTATGAATGGTTTTTGGCGAAAAACCTTTAACGTAATGAACTTGATATCATTAAAGGAACCGGATAGCTTTATAAAAATATAGTGATGAAAACCTTTGCTAAAGAGGTCACTCCCGGTGAAGGGATCTCGGCTCTTTCCCTGTAGAATGAGGTGCAGGATATTCCAACCGAATACCACGATGCAAAGTAAAAGTAAACGACAATAGTGAAGTTATTGTCCTGACGCAAACTTCTGTCCAAGGGGTCACTCCCGGTGAAGGGATCTCGGCCCTTTCCTCGTCGACTGAGGTGCAGGATATTCCAACTGAATATCACTGTGCAAAACAAAAGAGAACGCCCTTGCAATAACCGCTTTTTGAAAAATGTTCCAACAACATCAGAATAGGTTTGTTTAGCTTGCATTGATCCGAATCAACGCAGTCCCATCAATTGATCACACCAATAAAGAACGAAAATAATGATGTACGTATATGCCATCCGCATTCGCCACTGGGTCCCGTCATTACCCGTTAGGTTACTTAACTAACGACAGAGCGGGGACTGGACTAGCGCGGATGCAAAACATATACAACATCTACTAGTATATATATCAATATATAATATTCGCTCAAGGCGTGATAAAATGCAACATCACAGAAATGTAATAAGCATCACAGAACAATACAGATATCTGGGATCCCAGCGTTTCATAAAGCCGCTACTGAAACCCGACGTTCCTCTGGTCGTGTGGATGGCCTGTGCAATGAAATCCTAGACCCCTACGGGCGCGGCAAGTTACCCGCCAAAACCTGAAGCGAGGCAGCCCCCTTCAACAACGTGAATGGACCACCCAGCACTTCACGGAATCTGGAAACTTGTGCATCCCTCCTTGGGTCAACCTGTACCCCCTACGAGTGCGGCGAATAGCCCGCCAATTCTAGAGTGAAGCCCCCTCCGTCTCAAAGCCATGAGATGCAGGCTCGTTGCCCTCTAGAACCCGGCTATCCGTGCACCCCACCTTGGGGTAATCCTAGTACAGAAAGTAAAATATACATACAACGGGTACATCGACCTCAGCCCGGTCGTGCCCCCAAAAGAATAATATACAAACAGGTAGTGACGGCAGTCCACATGTCGGACGCTTGCCCCGCAATATCAAATGTACATAAAAAACCAAACTGTACTACCATTGCATCCAGGCTATCCACCACGACAATCCGCAACATCACAGCACAACACAGAACATCAACGTGAATGTCACGTTCGCAAATCTGTCTAAAAGGGCTATAGCAGTTAGACAGGATTTACCAATCAAATGACATTCACGGTCGCAGATATAATGTAAATACTGTGAACTAACATGTTTAAAATTTTCGATTGACTGAATTTTCCGAAGTGGGCCCCAAGCACAACTGTAGCACTCAAAAACATCTGAGCCCAAAAAGAATATACCAGAAACCCTATTTCCATGTCAGAGAGCCACTGTAAAAATTTGATGCAGTGAAGCCAAAATTCGGCGGCGGATCCGCGGCCAAAACGTGGTTTTGGCCACTGATCCGCCGCGCTACAGTAACTTCAGCCTACCAAATTTTCACAGAATGCATAAGAAACCCTGAACGTATTTTTACAATGTACTAAATAATTTTTTGAGCACTGCAAAAATTCGACAGAAACTGGACATGAAAACGCGGTTTTTTGAAAATCTGTTCGATCGAACTTGTAAACACGTTAGAGCAAGCTAGACTAGGTTAATGGCGTCGCTCTGATACCAGTGTAAGTGCACGGTGGTGCCCCGGCCGTCAACCGAGGCCAAAATGCGGAAACGATACTTTTCTTTAACTTTTAAACCGGCACCACCGCGCACTATAAACCCGGAACGGGCCATTAATCTAATCCTAGCTAACTAGAGAAGGGGTAGAGAGATCTACCGAGCGATCTTTGTCCTTCGGTCTTCTCGTCGTCGTCCCGATCTCCCCGCGGAATCTCCGGTCTTCATCTCCTCGTCGGAAGGGCACCACATCGCCGGGTTCTTTTACGGGCTCCCACCTCTGGACCGAGGCAACTCGGGCACGAACTTGGCGAGTCGACGTGTCCAAGAATGCTGTAGGATAGTGTAGAACTCTTTTGTCTCATTGGGGTTAAAGAAGTTGCCATATGAATGTGGAGATGGAGTTGTGAACTTTTTGGATGAGCAATGGGATTTTTGCAAGCAAAATGAGAGCCTTAACTACACACAAAAAATTTGGACAGCCACATAAAGAAGTGGCCGGCCATGCAACTCAAGAATGAGAGAGGGGAGAAAAGTCAAAGGGGGGAGAAAGAAATAATGCAAGCAAGTGATGATGAGGAGTCATTATCATACCAAAAGTCTCAACCTACTCCCATCATATAAAGAAAGTAATGATGAGCAAAAGAAGTCAATGTATGGTGGAACCATCATGAAGAAACAAGTTACAAAGACCACCCTCCACAATGCCAATTTGTACAATTGCAAATAAGCCCTCCTCCACCAAATTTCAGCCAAAGAAAGAACAAAGGAAAAATGGCCGAAACGGAAAGCAAACTGGCAACTTCAAAAAACTGATCCCGTAATAAAATACAGGAAAACCCCGCGACTGTATATACATACCCGCATTTGTATTCTGACCGAATACAAATGCAATAAGACAAAATCTACACAGTACAATACTAGGATCCGGCTTAAACCAAAGCCCGCTAGTATTATCCCTCCGATCATGATCCGTGCAATACCACACGTATCTGATCGAACCCTGCCATATCTCCATATGGCCACTACAGCGTTTCGCCCGAAACTTGAGAAAACGGTCTATGGGGGACTCTAAAGACTCGTCAATACTTTGGTTGTGGATTTAACCACTAGCACGTCACAGGTATTAGCCATACGTAACGGGCTACCAGGTATTAACCAAAAGGGACGTCGATGAGCGAACTCATCCTGACACCCTACTGAGCCTGTCAGTAACAATATCCGTACAGTCCGGTCCGTTCGTCTATGAGCATCGCATGGCGGGCCTAGTGGGGTGGTAAAAGTCAGACCCATAAAAGCGGTACAAGTCGTGTCGGAGTGTAGCCCAGAATATCCTGAGATACTACTGGAATACCTACCAGTAAATCTCATGCCTTGGCCAAGGACTTCGTGTAATTGATCTCCTAGACACAGCGCGACCTCACCCCTAATACCGGGAGAGACGAACCCCTGCACATCCGCTCACTGCCTCCATATGGCTCGGGACTGTACCCAACTAAAACCTGTTTGCACGACTCCTTTGAGCGTGGTAGGGTTGTAATCAAAGTACAGTGGGAACTCACACGAGATAAATGACAATCTCAAGTCGATGAACTAACCTGTACACATGTCACCAGGGAACTGCTATCTGACGTCAGGTATAAGACCAACTAGCATGTTCCCAGCGAGTCATGTCCGGTGTACTCATAACCCAATGAGCACCTGTATACATCTTAGGTGAACCAACTGACACCAGTGTCTTATGAGACCGGCCACCGCCCCTCGTCGGGGTCTCGACTGTATACACTAGTCTACTCTGGAGTATCGATGCCCTGTCTCGAAACTCCTACGACTAGGGACCTTTTAAGGATGTGCTTATAGACCCCAGCTCCCACGTATATGATCGCCATCATACTGCTGGTCGTCAAGCAAGAATCCTAAGGGCTCTATCAACCTGTAAGGTCACCTGAAGCAGTACACAATGATAAAGGTAAACCAGATTGCATACTATCATCTTGAGTAAGACAGTCCTACCGGCATAGGTCCTCCATCAATCATTGCAATCACGTGCCTGTGATCCAATAATTGACTCTGAGGGCACTATCTCCAACAGTTTTTGCATATTTCTGGGTATTTTTAATCTTACTCAAGTGTTGAGTGTTTTGGGGATTTTTCAGTACTCGTCGATTCTATCGGAATGTTTAACTTCGTTCTTGTAACGTTTTAAAAATAATTAAATAAATAATCAAATAAATAAAATCGTTTAAGTGAATTTTATGATTTTCGGTAAAGTAAAACGTATTTTTCGTAAAACAAAACCTTAATTTTTTTAACTATAAATTTAAAAATACCTATTTTAATTATGTTATTACTAGTAAATGGTGTTTATTTAGTCACTTATAAATTTTTAGTTTAATTAAATATTTTTCCTAAATTAATTATCTTAAATATTAACATAAGCTTTATTTATACATTAAATTAGTGTAAATTACAAATTTGAAATGGGTTAATTTTACAAAATGAGCCATGCAATATTAGAATCAAGTGTTTTTATGCAAAATTCTTTCTCAAACATTTTCATGATTCTAGATTTTTCTAGGATCAATTTAAGAAGAGGAAAAATTATTAAATAAGAAATTAATGAAAAGACATAAAGGAGGTGTTGTTGTGGAGAAGTTTCTACATCATTCTCACTCTTTTTCTTTCTCTCCCTCTCCTCCATGTGTGGCCGGCCTCCTCCTCTAGGCAGCCCCCCATTTTCCTCTCTTCTTTTTGTTTCTAAAATCCATCAAAAATACATCAAAATTCAATTAAAAATCCACAAAAACCTATTTATTTCCTACCCTTCATTCTTTGCTCATTTTTATATGGAATTTGGATATGGAAAGCATGCATTTTGGAGGCTCATTTCATGTTTGGATTTCATGGTTTGGAGGTATAAATTTCTTTCTTTTGATTTATTGTTATTAGATGTTCATTTAAGCTTAATTAGATTTAATATATTAATTCTATTTACTACTTTTAAAATTCAAGTTAGGGTTTGAAAAATCAAGTTGTGATTTTTATTAATTAATGAGGGTTATAATCACTAGTTTAACATATTTAGAAGTGGAAATTCTTATAGGGATGATATGTTGTAAATTGTTAACCTAAAATTGATTTAATTATACTTTTAGCTAACTAGTTTTTTATAAAATATATATGTGGGCAATATAAAATTCCAATTAAGGTTGCTATCATTAGATTGTAGTTTTAGTGAGCATATTAGCATGTTAATGGAAAGAAAAACTTAGTTGATCACTAGATTCCTTTGATAATTGGAAAATAGTAATAAAATGCTATTATTTTGTAAACTAGATGTTGGAAATTTCTAAATAAAAGCGATTTAAAATATAATCATGGTTTCATTATATCATTATCATCAAGAATTGTAGTTTAAGACATTAATTCATGCAAAATCATGTTTTGTGGTGGAATTGTGGTATTTTGCTTGAAAAATGTTGAAAATTGTTAAAGGTTGCAAACTAGAAATTTCAAATTAATACAAATTTGTGTAATAAAAATGTAGTAATGGTTTGTATAGTCTAGTTATGCTATTTAATGAGTTTTATAACCAATGGTTTCATTTAAATGTCAAGTTTTGATTAAAAACAGTAAATTGGCATTTTCGGGTTTTACGAAATTGGACGGTTTGATGGATTTTTGGGTTTCGAGGGATTTAATCATGTTTTATAATATAAGTAATGTGTTTTAAAACTACGAGTTATTTGTTGATATTTATCTCGATCCATCGGAGTTTGTACGCCGATATCGAGCGATATTTGGTGCTTTTGCGTGGACGGGACATAGGTTTAACCTATGCTTGTTCCTTGCGTTGTTTTGACTTTTGTATGTGATTCAGTTTACGATACTATTTATATGTTTGCGTTTAGGTACCCCTCACGTAGACTGCGGGCGATGAAGAGGAGGATGGCGACACCGTCTTCGGCAGACATGGACCAGGTGAGTAGATGTATATCTACGGGGGGAAGTCGGGTGGATGGCGTTTAGCACCCCCGCAACGTAGAATAGGAATAGTACTTATTGACATTAGGAAACCATATGTGACCCTAGTAGGACCCTAGTATTGACCCTAGGCTGGACTAGACTGATTTAGGAAAACCATATCAGAGGATGAGTACCTTGGAAGAGGTTCGTAGGTTTCAGATAAAAACATACTGAAACTCGACATGGGGTATACGTGTATGTGTATATATATAGAACTAGGTATAGGTATATACATATATATACAACACGTATATTGATTCATTGATGTGATATGATATCCGAGTTATGATGAAATAGTGTAACTGGGCTTGATGCCGTGATTCTTGGCTATACAGTCGTATTAAGTGTTAGCGGATCATTAGAGAATGAGATAATGAACATGTATACTTAAATTATAAGGGGTAGTGTTGAGATTGGGGTACATGGGACTCTAAAATAGTACCCGGACTATAACTTGTGATTGATCACGATATGGGATATGTATGACTTGATTACGATATGATACATATGACATGATATTTCTGAGGATAAACTAATGATACTTATTATGATGGCAATGATATATGATTGATGTAGGCGATTACAGTTTAGCACCTTGATCATGAGATGTGTTGGTGATGACATTATACGAATAATGAGACACCTAGGAGATACTTGACCCGTATCCCGATATTGGGATGCCGTACGATGGATTTTACCGTACGAGGCATAGATATGATGATTGATCCGCACTCTTGGTTTGAGGAAGCCGTACTTCGTACGTGACGCTATTGAGGCTGGATCACCGACTATTAGAGATATTGATTCAGTCCTTAGGTAGACTCTTGTTTCTTATTGACTAGTTTCTTAGGTCAAGTTCTTTAGGAAGTTAGATGGACACTAGTTTAGGTTCGATCCATATTGTGATAGTTGTACTCGTATGTCGCAGAGGGGTGGATACTGCACATCTGTTTATACATTCATACTGTAATCATCATGGTGCATGTTCTTACATATGTTGCTATAATCAGTATAAACCTTACCTGTTAGGAACCTAGCACCATTACCGATGATGCGCATATTCCACGCACACTTATTTGCCGGCTCACACACATCATCATCGGTAATTGCTATGTCACGTACACTTTAGATCATATTATCTTTTATGGATAGAATCAGTTAACAACTAGACCGATATAATATTGTGATTATTCTCTGATGTTAGTATAGACATGATATTTATTACTTAGATATTCATGCATTAATATTTTCATGTTATCATGCAGTATTATGGGCATATGCCGACACTTATCATATACTTACTCATGATTTTGAGATTCGGGTTTCTATGAGATTTCTGGATTTTTGGGGAAAACCGCAAGAGTATATAAAAGCTTCTCTCTCTCTCCTCCTCTCTTTTTAAAATATAAGATGCGTTTTTCTCATGATGTATGTGTCGTCCACCATGAGATTTCATGTTTTCTGTTGGATTTCGAGACCCGATTCGAGGAGTGGATGAACCGTCTCGGGTACATGGTGGGCCCGGTATGGTACCCCGGGGCAAGAAGATCGAGTTGTAGACGATGAGCCTGGCAGGGGAAGGCTACCTACCGGTGATGTCTGGCGCGGCGGATATCCAGAGGATACCGACCGTTGTCGTGAGACTTGATGATATGGGCCGATCCGGACTGACGGAGCCTGAGATATTGAGACTTGAGATTACATGTGTTGTGTCGATGCTTGACATAGATTTCCATGGAGTTCATTGTTGAGATTTCAGATTCTTATACACATTTTACTATGTTAACAGCTAAAGATTTCTTATACAGATATTTATGGATTTCAGGATTGGTTATTTTATATTCACGATGCATGCATATACATTCATATGACATAGTATTATATAAGGCACAGACACGAGCACGAAGTATCTGCATTTACACGTAGTTTTACCCTGCTATTACTAGATGATTGGGATATAATAGTGTATTATTATGACCTAGGATAGCGTCATGCATTCGATTTCTTTTCGTAGATGTCTTCTACTCACGAGTTGGCAACTCACCCCCGTTGTGCCAAATTTTATTACAGGTTCGGTGTACAGGTTTCCCTGGCAGCTTGCTGGCACATCTATTCTTTCAGGATGATTTGCACGGTAGGTTGGTTCACTTGTATCCGAACCACCATTGTACTTTTATTCATTCATTTGTATCTAGTAAGCTCCATCAACCATACTTGTATTACTTGATAAGTTTATTGGACCAGTCTTTTATTTCGACCTTAGAGTCGCGCATGTATTATTCTGATCTAGTGGTTTTGTTTTCTTTTGAGTTTTGAGCCTTGACCTTTGGCGTTGTATATTATTATGCTTGTTGTGGTTGTTTCCGCCTGTTGGTGTTGAGTTAGCTCCCGTTTGGGGATTTTTTTTTTGTTGTTTATGTATATTATACTTGTGTACCCGTTTGGGGGCCAATTTTTACAGAGGAGACTCTGCCGAAATTTTTGGAAAAATTTGCTGATACTTTTAAACTTGTTTTTCTTCATGTTTCTTTTACTTCTTCTTCTTTAATATGGTTTAGATTTCTGGGCTTCGGCTTACTTAGGTTGCGTTGCGCCTCTAGACGCTTCGTAAATCTAAGTGCCGGTCACGTTCCGTACTTTCGAGTCGTGACAAAGTTGGTATCAGAGCGCTAGGTTTAACCTTGTATAAGTCTAGGTGACCCTTGGTTGATGGAGTAGGCGATTTAGGTAGAGTAACGTACCGTGGGTATGGTCCGCGGCATACTTACGATACGCTACTCTGCTTAAGGAGCCTTAGGATGTACATTGTTTGCACTGTATTTTATTCGTTCCTTTGATCTATCTTTGTCGATGTCGGATGGTGGTTTCTGTTACCATGGGCAGAGGGAGCTGCGGCTCGAATGCGATAACCATTAAAGTATTGGTTATTCTTGAGGATTGAAGCATTGTTTAGCGTGCAGATGAATGGTATTCACATGCCGTCCGGATGAAGTTAAAGGGTTCGAACGATTATCAAAAAACCATTTTCCCAAGTTTAAAGTATTCGGAAGAACATGCAGGTATTTCGATGGACCCTCTAGAAGAATGAAAGCCTAACTCGACATAATGACCACGAGAACGCCCTTGAACCTTAGGGTTTACGGCAGTTCCATGGTGCCATTAGTGAGGCTTGGGTTTGCCCTTCTACGGCTGGATCATCGATGCTGGGGTATCTACCGGATATTTTTTAAGCTGTACTTGAGTGTTGAGCTCTTGGGGAATTATGGGATTTTGATGGATCGATCGAAAAGTTTAATGTA
Source organism: Agapanthus africanus (assembly GCA_030015575.1). Lineage (NCBI taxonomy): Eukaryota > Viridiplantae > Streptophyta > Magnoliopsida > Asparagales > Amaryllidaceae > Agapanthus > Agapanthus africanus. Next base: position 246,690,312 of record CM057350.1, read on the forward strand.
CTCTGGATATCATGTGAAGGGATCGACTACGTGGGAGACTCTAGATGTGAGTATTGCCGATGGTAGCGCAGTCAGCACACTTATGAAGAGACAAGTTTGAAGCAGCCGACATTAGAGGAAAGAGGCGTACACTGACAATAGTGTTTACGATTGTGATTTAGTGATTTGAATTTCATATTTTCTGTTATTGGATTTTGGCATTTTGAGGAGTTTGTTTTACGATTGGTATTTCGTGTGTGTACCTTCATTACATTCTAGTTGTGTTTCATATACCGGTTGTATTGATGTTGTTTAGTACATATCCAGTACACTTGATTTGGTTTTAATACCTTTTGTGATTTTGATTTGATTCGTGCATATGGTTACACATGATTTTGACATATGTTTCGACCTAATTTTCATGCATTTTTGTGCTGTGATTTTGATTTTGATATTCGATATATGTTTTCGTGCACCATGTGCACCTGATTAGGATTCTTGCGCATACTTGGCGCACTTAATGCGATTTTGTGCACACCAGATGCACTAAATCGGGGTTTTGTGCAGATTAGATGCACCTGATATTGAGTCGTGCACGCCCGTTGCACTTGACAGATGTTTTTGGTGCACACCTGTTGCACTTAGTTTTGTTTTTGTGGGTATTCGTAGTATCTGTATTTGGTTTCGATTTCAGTGCGCACCGGACGCACATGATATTTTATTGATGTGATTGGGATTGATTTCAGTTTGAGCAGTATGTTTCATAATCATTATTATTTGATTTTGTAACCAGGCGGGATGTGTATGTTAAATAAAAGATATATATATATAGCTATTTTTTTAAATAAACGTCCGCTACTTATGCCGTGACACGTGCATCACACGGCGATTTTCAAAAAGGGGTTTTTGCATATTTCCTTATCCAGATATTTGGATGGTTTTACTATGACGCGCACTATATATAAGTTATAGATTGATGTATATTAAGATGGTTTTCATATTGGGTTTTAATATTTTATCTTCACCATAACTCCGATGGTTGCGTTATGCTTGATGGAGTTGATTTTTGTTATGTATTGATGATTTCAGAGTCCCGACGATTTGAGTGTTTTACTAAATGTTTTAGTATTTGGAGGGGGAGTTTTAATTTAAATTCGGGGACGGAATTTCTTAAAGGGGGAAGATTGTAACGTTTTAAAAATAATTAAATAAATAATCAAATAAATAAAATCGTTTAAGTGAATTTTATGATTTTCGGTAAAGTAAAACGTATTTTTCGTAAAACAAAACAGTAATTTTTTTAACTATAAATTTAAAAATACCTATTTTAATTATGTTATTACTAGTAAATGGTGTTTATTTAGTCACTTATAAATTTTTAGTTTAATTAAATATTTTTCCTAAATTAATTATTTTAAATATTAACATAAGATTTATTTATGCATTAAATTAGTGTAAATTACAAATTTGAAATGGGTTAATTTTACAAAATGAGCCATGCAATATTAGAATCAAGTGTTTTTATGCAAAATTCTTTCTCAAACATTTTCATGATTCTAGATTTTTCTAGGATCAATTTAAGAAGAGGAAAAATTATTAAATAAGAAATTAATGAAAAGACATAAAGGAGGTGTTGCTGTGGAGAAGTTTCTACATCATTCTCACTCTTTTTCTTTCTCTCCCTCTCCTCCATGTGTAGCCGGCCTCCTCCTCTAGGCAGCCCCCCATTTTCCTCTCTTCTTTTTGTTTCTAAAATCCATCAAAAATACATCAAAATTCAATTAAAAATCCACAAAAACCTATTTATTTCCTACCCTTCATTCTTTGCTCATTTTTATATGGAATTTGGATATGGAAAGCATGCATTTTGGAGGCTCATTTCATGTTTGGATTTCATGGTTTGGAGGTATAAATTTCTTTCTTTTGATTTATTGTTATTAGATGTTCATTTAACCTTAATTAGATTTAATATATTAATTCTATTTACTACTTTTAAAATTCAAGTTAGGGTTTGAAAAATCAAGTTGTGATTTTTATTAATTAATGAGGGTTATAATCACTAGTTTAACATATTTAGAAGTGGAAATTCTTATAGGGATGATATGTTGTAAATTGTTAACCTAAAATTGATTTAATTATACTTTTAGCTAACTAGTTTTTTATAAAATATATATGTAAGTAATATAAAATTCCAATTAAGGTTGCTATCATTAGATTGTAGTTTTAATGAGCATATTAGCATGTTAATGGAAAGAAAAACTTAGTTGATCACTAGATTCCTTTGATAATTGGAAAATAGAAATAAAATGCTATTATTTTGTAAACTAGATGTTGGAAATTTCTAAATAAAAGGGATTTAAAATATAATCATGGTTTCATTATATAATTATCATCAAGAATTGTAGTTTAAGACATTAATTCATGCAAAATCATGTTTTGTGGTGGAATTGTGGTATTTTGCTTGAAAAATGTTGAAAATTGTTAAAGGTTGCAAACTAGAAATTTCAAATTAATACAAATTTGTGTAATAAAAATGTAGTAATGGTTTGTATAGTCTAGTTATGCTATTTAATGAGTTTTATAACCAATGGTTTCTTTTAAATGTCAAGTTTTGATGAAAAACGGTAAATTGGCATTTTCGGGTTTTACGAAATTGGACGGTTTGATGGATTTTTGGGTTTTGAGGTATTTAATCATGTTTTATAATATAAGTAATGTGTTTTAAAACTACGAGTTATTTGTTGATGTTTATCTCGATCCATCGGAGTTTGTACGCCGATATCGAGCGATATTTGGTGCTTTTGCGTGGACGGGACATAGGTTTTAACCTATGCTTGTTCCTTACGTTGTTTTGAATTTTGTATATGATTCAGTTTATGATACTATTTATATGTTTGCATTTAGGTACCCCTCACATGGACTGCGGGCGATGAAGAGGAGGATGGCGACACCGTCTTCGGCAGACATGGACCAGGTGAGTAGATGTATATCTACGGGAGGAAGTCGGGTGGATGGCGTTTAGCACCCCCGCAACGTAGAATAGGAATAGTACTTATTGACATTAGGAAACCAGATGTGACCCTAGTAGGACCCTAGTATTGACCCTAGGCTGGACTAGACTGATTTAGGAAAACCATATCAGAGGATGAGTACCTTGGAAGAGGTTCGTAGGTTTCAGATAGAAACATACTGAAACTCGACATGGGGTATACGTGTATGTGTATATATATAGAACTAGGTATAGGTATATACATATATATACAACACATATATTGATTCATTGATGTGATATGATATCCGAGGTATGATGAAATAGTGTAACTGGGCTTGATGCCGTGATTCTTGGCTATACAGTCGTATTAAATGTTAGCGGATCATTAGAGAATGAGATAATGAACATGTATACTTAAATTATAAGGGGTAGTGTTGAGATTGAGGTACATGGGACTCTAAAATAGTACCCGGACTATAACTTGTGATTGATCACGATATGGGATATGTATGACTTGATTACGATATGATACATATGACATGATATTTCTGAGGATAAACTAATGATACTTATTATGATGGCAATGATATATGATTGATGTAGGCGATTACAGTTTAGCACCTTGATCATGAGATGTGTTGGTGATGACATTATACGAATAATGAGACACCTAGGAGATACTTGACCCGTATCCCGATATTGGGATGCCGTACGATGGATTTTACCGTACGAGGCATAGATATGATGATTGATCCGCACTCTTGGTTCGAGGAAGCCGTACTTCGTACGTGACGCTATTGAGGCTGGATCACCGACTATTAGAGATATTGATTCAGACCTTAGGTAGACTCTTGTTTCTTATTGACTAGTTTCTTAGGTCAAGTTCTTTAGGAAGTTAGATGGACACTAGTTTAGGTTCGATCCATATTGTGATAGTTGTACTCGTATGTCGCAGAGGGGTGGATACTGCACATCTGTTTATACATTCATACTGTAATCATCATGGTGCATGTTCTTACATATGTTGCTATAATCAGTATAAACCTTACATGTTAGGACACCAGCACCATTATCGATGATGCGCATATTCCACGCACACTTATTTTCCGGCTCACACACATCATCATCGGTAATTGCTATGTCACGTACACTTTAGATCATATTATCTTTTATAGATAGAATCAGTTAACAACTAGACCGATATAATATTGTGATTATTCTCTGATGTTAGTATAGACATGATATTTATTACTTAGATATTCATGCATTAATATTTTCATGTTATCATGCAGTATTATGGGCATATGCCGACACTTATCATATACTTACTCATGATTTTGAGATTCGGGTTTCTATGAGATTTCTGGATTTTTGGGGAAAACCGCAAGAGTATATAAAAGCTTCTCTCTCTCTCCTCCTCTCTTTTTAAAATATAAGATGCGGTTTTCTCGTGATGTATGTGTCGTCCACCATGAGATTACATGTTTTCTGTTGGATTTTGAGACCCGATTCGAGAAGTGGATGAACCGTCTCGGGTACATGGTGTGCCCGATATGGTACCCCCCGGGCAAGAAGATCGAGTTGTAGACGATGAGCCTGGCAGGGGAAGGCTACCTACCGGTGATGTCTGGCGCGGCGGATATCCGGAGGATACCGACCGTTGTCGTGAGACTTGATGATATGGGCCGATCCGGACTGACGGAGCCCGAGATATTGAAACTTGAGATTACATGTGTTGTGTCGATGCTTGACACGGATTTCCATGGATTTCATTATTGAGATTTCAGATTCTTATACACATTTTACTATGTTAACAGCTAAAGATTTCTTATACAGATATTTATGGATTTCAGGATTGGTTATTTTATATTCATGATGCATGCATATACATTCATATGACATAGTATTATATGAGGCACAGACTCGAGCACGAAGTATCTGCATTTACACGTAGTTTTACCCTGCTATTACTAGATGATTGAGATATAATAGTGTATTATTATGACCTAGGATAGCGTCGTGCATTCGATTTCTTTTCGTAGATGTCTTCTACTCACGAGTTGGCAACTCACCCCCGTTGTGCCAAATTTTATTACAGGTTCGGTGTACAGGTTTCCCTGGCAGCTTGCTGGCACATCTATTCTTTCAGGGTGATTTGCACGGTAGGTTGGTTCACTTGTATCCGAACAACCATTGTACTTTTATTCATTCATTTGTATCTAGTAAGCTCCATCAACTATACTTGTATTACTTGATAAGTTTATTGGACCAGTCTTTTATTTCGACCTTAGAGTCGCGCATGTATTATTCTGATCTAGTGGTTTTGTTTTCTTTTGAGTTTTGAGCCTCTCCCTTTGGCGTTGTATATTATTATGCTTGTTGTGGTTGTTTCCGCCTGTTGGCGTTGAGTTAGCTCCCGTTTGGGGATTTTTTTTTTGTTGTTTATGTATATTATACTTGTGTACCCGTTTGGGGGCCAATTTTTACAGAGGAGACTCTGCCGAAATTTTTGGAAAAATTTGCTGATACTTTTAAACTTGTTTTTCTTCATGTTTCTTTTACTTCTTCTTCTTTAATATGGTTTAGATTTTTGGGCTTCGGCTTACTTAGGTTGCGTTGCGCCTCTAGACGCTTCGTAAATCTAAGTGCCGGTCACGTTCCGTACTTTCGGGTCGTGACAGTTCTGTTTTCCGGATATTTTAGAAACTGTTAGAATGTTCGAACGGATATCATTAACTCACTTTTTCCCGGCACGAAAAACTTTCAAGTGTTGAATTTTCCTTGAGTTTAAATCTTTCGGAAAAACGTGCAAGTAACACGGTGGACCCTCTAGAAGAGCACAAACCTTAACTCGATTATGTGACCGTCTGAACCGCCTCTAAACCTTAGGGTTTGGGGCAGTACGGCGTTGCCACATGTGAGGCATTGGTTTGACCCTTCTACGGCTAGACCATTGGTATTGTGACATATTCTGGGATTTTTTGAACTCCGCTCAAGTGTTGAGCTATTTAGAAAATCTTGGGTATTTGATTATTCGATGGGAAAGTTTAATATTATCTATTTATCTGGAATGCGATACAATATATGGAATTCATATAGTTAGGCATGAAATCCGAAGTATGTGATATTTCGGATTTACGATGTCTAAAGTGATTGTGGATTCCAAATTTTGTAGTTTTACACTTTCTTTTCTGTGACTGTAAGCGTAGTATGCGGTGTATCGCCGGCTTCATTGCTATACATCAACGACAATCGGGATACGCATACTTGCTTACGTTGATGATATGAGATATTATGTATTGTTGTAATATGTTGTATTGGATCGTCATGTTCTGAATAGCCGAGGGTTTTATGTGAGATGGGGGTTTTTATTTTCATTCATGTAAAATTCATTTGTATGTAATATTCTTTTATTGGGACACTTCCGGGATGAGGATGATGTCACCATTGTATATTATTTACTTTTCCGCATTAGGTAGACCCAAGGAGGGGAGCACAAGTAACCGGGTTCAAGGGTCCAGTGGGAGGCCATCTCGAGGAGTCGAGACCGGGTCTCCTAACCCTAGAACTGGCAGAGTTACTTGCCGCTCTCGTAGGGCTCTAGGGGTGTGTGATTGGCTATTCATCACGACCGTGGAATCCGCATTTTATACAGGCTTGCATAAAACACGGAAATCCTAGTATATCCAATATTTCATATGTTATCTTCTACTGCAATGTTCTATGATGAGATCATATAATTGCCTGAGACGAATGCTTATACTATATATATATATATATGTTGATATATAAATATTACTGCTTTCGTTTTTTCTGTGATTCTTAGGAAGCATTAATTGATGGGATTTTTATTAATGAGATTAATAAAAGAAAAGAAACCTAAAAGATGTTGTAGAATCAAAACTTTATAAAAATGGTAGCTACAGTTTTGCTTTGCATAGCGGTATATATGATATATCCTGCACCTTATTCGATGAGGAAAGAGCCGAGATCCCTTAACCGGGAGTGACCTCTTTAGCAAAACCGGCAGATGCAACAAACTCACGGTATAGTTTTTGAAAGCTTCTATAGTTCTTGCTTTGCACAGCGGTATATATGATATACCCTGCACCTTATTCGATGAAGAAAGAGCCGAGATCCCTTCACCGGGAGTGACCTCTTTAGCGAAACTAGAAAAGCCTCAAAAACACTCCTTTTTCTAAATCACTCGATTCTACGATGATATCATGTTCATTACGCTCAAGGTTTTCTAAAAAACCTGCGTAGCCCTCCGACATTTCAGATAGGTAATACTTAGTATTCGTACTGCGTTTGTTGGCTTTCGTCAAGGCGTAGTGTGCGGTAGCTAACTATTGCTTATCTGTAGCATATGATGAGATTGGGTTAGGGTAGTCGTACGGCATTGTTGGCTTTCATCAAGGGTCGTACGGCTGGGTTTAATTCAATCAAGAAATATACGTGTTGAACTTGACTAGCGCACTATGGTTTGTTGGCATTCGTCAAGGTCATAGCACGTTAGGGGTAAAAGTATTATCTGGAATTTCAAGTATTGAAATTTGCAATGAGATTGCATACCTTCTATGAGATAGATGGATCCTGATACCCACTACGAGTAAGAGTTACTCCTGGGAGAATTTTACACAGGACAATTAGCCGATCAAGTAGGTATCTAGAAAGGTGTTAACGGGGTTATGCCTCTGGGAAGACGAGGTTTATTTTAATTAGGTCCGTGCGAAAGCACGGGGAACCTCCCTCAAGTACCAACACTGATCTGGCTGAAAGATTGACGAAATTATAGGGTGTAATTAATTCCGGCTAATCTTACCTTTTAGGGTTTGAAGGAAGATTTGATAAAAACAGTGGGAGTCATCCTGATTAGACAAGATAATAACTAATCTAATCTTGCAATAGAATACGCTAAAGTGTTTCCTTCTCTCTCTCTCCAGGTAGCGACCATGTCAGGCTTTAATCAAGATAATAATATGGATGTATTGACTGAACCCGCTTATTATACTGAGCAGGGGATCGTTGGTCCCGTTCTTTCTTATAAGAGTTATAAGACTGAGCAGGAAACAGGAGAAAATCTGGATTCTCACGCCGCCCAAACGAAGAATAAACATGCTGATGCATCTTCTTCGGGTGTGTTAGTTATTGAGAACTGTTTCTCAGTTCACCCTACGTCCTGGGTATTAGATACCGGATCGGGATCCCACATATGTAAATTGTTACGTGGGCTATGTAAAGGTAGAGAACTGGGAAAAGGTGATCATTCCATACAAGTAGGGAATGGTGAAAGTATTGCAGCCAAAGCAGTTGGCGAATATCACCTTGCATTACCAAATAGTAATACAATGATTCTGAACGAGTGCTATTATATACCGAACATGATGTGCAACATTATATCAGTTTCTTTATTAAGTAAAAAAGGATATAATTTTGTAGTACAGGATAATGTTATGAACATCTTCCTAGATCAAAAATTGATTGGATCAGGCTCGTTAGATAATGGCATATTCATTCTCAATCAAAATACAGTCCTTAATATACAAAACACACAAAAGAGGAAGAGTTCAGAAATTAACGAATTCTTCTTGTGGCATTGTAGACTTGGTCATATCAATGCGACACGGCTAGCTAAGTTACATAAGGATGGATATTTGAATCCGTTCGAATTATCATCTTATGAAACTTGTCATTCATGTCTCAAAAGAAAAATGACCAAAACTCCGTTTAGTGGACACGGAGAAAGAGTTACCGAACTCTTAGGGCTGGTACATAGTAATGTATGCGGTCCCATGTCTACACATGCCAGGAACGGTTCTTCCTACTTTATTACATTCACTGATGATCTCTCAAGATACGGACATGTTTTCCTGATGAAACACGAGTCTGAAGCTTTTGAGAAATTCAGAGAATATAAGCACGAAGTAGAGAACCAAACGGGAAAAAGTATTAAGATCCTTCGATCTGATCGAGGAGGAGAATACTTGAGCAATGAGTTCCTAGATTATCTAAAAGAGAATGGAATTCTCTTTCAGCTTACTCCTCCTTATACACCACAACACAATGGTGTATAGCGGAGGAATCGCACCCTATCTGATATGGTGCGCTCTATGATGAGCACTGTTGAGTTGCCTATTTCCTTCTGGGGGTATGCGTTTGAGACAACCATACACCTATTGAATATGGTTCCTACCAAATTAGTGCCTACCACTCCATATGAGATATGGAAAGGGAAGAGACCATCTCTTAAGTATGTTAAGATATGGGGTTATCCGGCCTATGTCAAAAGGCTAAATCCGGACAAACTCGGGGCAAGGTCTGTCCTATGCAAGTTTGTAGGATATCCCAGGAATTCATAAGGGTATATCTTCTACCACACTGAGGAACAAAAGGTGTTTGTTTCTCGTCATGCCACCTTTTTAGAAAAGAAATTTCTTGCAAAAGAGATTAGTGGCTCTGAGGTAGAACTGGAAGAAGTTCCAGCAGAACAAACTACGACAGATGATTTTATGGAACCAGAGGATTCGGTAGTTCCCGACGAACCCCAGCCTCTTCGCCGATCTAGTAGGGTTTCTCATCCACCTGAAAGATACTACGATTTTCTCATTGATGGTGGGAGCGAGGATTGCATCATGGAAGATAATGACCCGACTAGTTTCGAGCAGGCCATCACAAGTGATGACTCTGTGAAGTGGCTGGATGCAATGCGATCTGAGATGGAATCCATGTACACCAACAAAGTATGGACTTTGGATGTTTCTCCTGAAGGGGTAAAACCCATTGGGAGCAAGTGGATCTTTAAAAAGAAAATTGGTGTAGATGGAAAAGTTGAGACTTTCAAAGCTAGACTTGTTGCAAATGGTTTTCGTCAAGGACCAGGTGTGGATTATGACGAAACCTTTTCTCCAGTAGCTATGCTTAAGTCCATCCGGATCTTACTTGCCATTGCTGCATACCATGATTACGAAATCTGGAAGATGGATGTTAAGACCGCCTTTCTAAATGGTGATTTAGAAGAGTGCGTGTACATGACTCGGCCAGAGGGCTTCGTAGATAGTGGGAGCAGCGGAAAGGTGTGCAAGCTGCTTAAATCTATTTATGGGTTAAAGCAAGCATCGCGGAGTTGGAACATCTGCTTTGATGTTGTAGTCAAAGAGTTTGACTTCATCAAAAACGTAGATGAACCTTGTATATATAAGAAGGTTGCAGAGAGTAAGGTTGTCTTCCTCGTATTATACGTCGATGACATACTCTTGATAGGAAATGATGTTCCTATGCTGCAATCGGTCAAGCTCTTCTTATCACAAAGATTCTCAATGAAAGATCTAGGTGATGCCACCTGCATACTAGGAATTATGATCTATAGAGATAGATCTAAAAGGATACTGGGATTGTCCCAATCCAGGTATATTGACACCATACTAAAGAGGTTTAGTATGAAAGAATCCAAGCGTGGGAACCTACCCACGATCTGTGGACTCACTTTCTCCAGAGAGATGTCTCCCAAGACTGATTTGGAGAGAGCTCGCATGCAAGGGATACCCTATGCTTCGGCAGTAGGCTATATCATGTATGTGATGCTATGTACTAGACCCGATGTAGCATACTCACTAAGTGTAGTGAGTAGGTATCAAGCAGATCCTGGAGAGAGTCACTGGATAGCTGTGAAGAACATTCTCAAGTACTTGAGAAGAACTAAAGAGATGTTCTTGGTGTATGGTAACGGAGAACTCCATGTGGAGTTCTTTACCGATTCAAGCTTCCAAAGTGATAAGGACGACTCTAAGTCGCACTCGGGATTTGTCTTTACCCTCAATGGAGGGGCGGTGTGTTGGAAGAGTTCCAAACAGGATACCGTTGCAGACTCGACGATGGAGGCTGAATACGATGCTGCCAAAGAGGCTGTCTGGATAAAGAAGTTCATTAGTGAACTTGGTATGGTTCCATCCATTGAGCATCCAATACCTCTGTATTGTGATAACAATGGAGCTGTGGCTTTGGCTAAAGAACCCAGGTCCCATCAGAAATCCAGACATATTCTGAGGCGGTATCACCTGATTAGGGAGATAGTTGATCGCCGGGAGATCGAGGTCAGGAGAGTTGATACGAAGGACAACACTGCGGATCCACTCACGAAGGCCATTCCCCAGATACAGTTTGAGAGCTTATTCGGGATGCTAGGTATGAGATACTACAACAGCCGGCCTTTGTGCAAGTGGCAGATTGTTAGTTATATATATGCCCTATAGGCCATTGTTATACATATAATGTATATTATAATGGATGCTTGGATATATATAGAGAGGACTTTCTTGCTCGTCATGATAGTATGCTATTTGGTTTCACTTTATCTTAACATGCTGGCTTATATTAGTTTACTGTCTTACTCTAACATGTTGATAAAGCCCTTAGGATATGTACTCGACTACTGGGACTATGATGAGATCATACTAGTGGGACCACAGTAGTCAATGAGTACATCCTATAATTGTTCCTAGTCGAGGGTGTATCGAGACAGGGCATCGATACACCAGAGTAGACTAGCGTATACGCATCTTGACCCATATGATGGGCGATGGATGATCCCATATCCATTGGTATTTGATATCAAGGATGGTGTACGGGTGCTCAGTGGAGACTGGGTACACTTGACGAACTCACCGAGAACTCCCAGATGGTATTATACCTCACGTCAGATGGCAGTTCTCTGGTGACACTGGTACAGGTTAGTCTGTAGACCCGAGATCGTCATAGAGTCTTGTGTGATTCCTACTGTGCTTTGATTTCCATCATACCACGTCCAAGAGGGCGTGCAAAACGGTGGCTTTTGGGTACAGTCCCGAATTACATGGAGGCAATGAGCGATAAGAGGGGATTCGTCTCTCCCGGTATAGGGAGTTGATGTTGTGCTGTGTTCGATTAGCTATAACTGGAAGTCCCTGGCCAGGGTAGATATTGAGTACTACTGGTAAGTGTTATCAGTAAGTTCTCGACCTGTTATAAGCCTCATATCGACATAACTTATCGGTTACTGGGGTCTGACGTATACCACCCCTAGACTAGATATGCAACATATCATACGAAGAGACCGGACTGTACGGGAGTGTTACTGTTTGGATTCATAGGAGAATGTACAGGCTTGCTTGTTGATTATCTGATCGCTCAATACCTGGGTGGCTGTTATGTTTAGCTGACCGCTTGCAGCTTGTAGGTGTTTGATATGATCATCACCTGCTACCGGCGTATAGACGATTCTTTAGAGTCCTACACAGAGGTTTCTTGACTCAGGCAAAATGGAGTAGGGGCACATATGTGATATGTGCAGGACCGAGAATAATACGATATGGGATACCGTATTATATTCTCGCGATATTTGATATCAGCCGGGTCATCGGATCAAGTGTTGATTCGATGTATCGGTACATGATATATTAGTCTGTTATATACGATATAGCCGGATTGTCGGATCAAGTGTTGATTCGATAAATTAATGTATAATTATATATGTGATATATTACATTACATTATCTAATATTGGCTCGCTTTATTGATTCATTTTCTCACCAGATAATACATTGATATATATGCGATATATGTTAATTGTATTATTTTCTTTTGTTAGAAATATATATTATATATGTGATATATAATATTGTAACATGATATGATTACTAATGCAACAGGTTTAGTGGAGATTAAACAAGGTTAGGGTTTGATTTAGGTTAGTTATTTCTTGATGCTTCTAGAAGGTTTTACTTTGTTTCTAGCAAAAGATATTAGCTTGATATTTTGCTAGATATTTCTAACCCAACCCAAACCCTTCACCATAGGTTAAATCTCTATATGAGTTAGCCTTGTCATCCTTGACCATGGTTACATTTGTAGTCATATTAACATTTCATTATTCATCACAAAAGGATTGATTCATTCATATTCTTCTTCTTCTTCCTTAAGCTTTGAAAAGGCTTTCTAGGTTTTCATTTTGTGATGAATTAGAGTGAGAGTTTGATAATAAAAGAGAGCATAAATCCTACTTCATCATCCTCTTCTAATCTTGCCAATTAGATTAGGGTGTTCACCTCATTAGTGAGAAAGAGCTTGAGTTACAGGAACTTCGAGGTAGATCATCGGAGAAAAGGAAGACTACAAGCTAACATGGATCATTCGGGTTGTGGAGCCTCTCTTGAGTCCGGGAGATCGTGGATCACGGCGAAGGGACTTCTACTCGGAGCTTATGAAGCAAAGGAGCGGACTACAAAGGTTGTAATACCTCTCTCTTAGTTGTAAAGATGTTTACTTAAATGTGAAACCCTAATTATCTAGTAAAGATCCTAACTTTGGGTTGTTCAGCACGTCTAAATTTTAAATCGGGCATGGTTGATGCCTTATAGACCCTTGTATGACTGCCTAGGAACCCAACATGGACTAGTATCCTTAGGACACTGCACATATTATTGACGACTCGTGTTGCACAAGCACTGATTGTATGCTACACACACCGTCAATAATTGCCATGTCACGCACAACCCACTTATAGATATGATATTGCTTGGTTAGGGATATTGAGACATTGATTCTTATTTCTTATCGTATATGACATATAGCATACCTGTATACCCACATGCTTACACATATGCTTTCACATACTTACATGCTAGATACCTGTATACCTATAGAGTATTGTACCATTAGTGATAGGTACATACCCACTTCATGACATAGCTGCAGGTATACCTTGCACACATACTTCATTTATACCCAGGGGGTATACTACATCATTACTTATAGGTAGATACATATATCTTTCTATACCTTTGTGTTTACACATACAACAGTTATAGCTATATATTTACCTTTACTTGATGTTATTTAGAATTGGATAAAATAGGAACCACATGATTTTTATATTAACTTGTTGCAGTTAATTAGCGGCTTTTCCTTTATATGCTTACATTTCAGTTTTATGTTGCACATATCATATTCATGGATTTTCGCATTGTTATATGGTTTTTTCATGATGTTTTCTGGATTTGGGGACCGTGGGAGTTCATGAAATTATGCATTATTTGAAAACCCCGGTTTCCACAGATATGATATTTCAGCATCCATCATTAGTTTTATCGGTTCATATATATATATACCCCTACGAGGAGGCGTCGAGGCCGTATGAGGGTACATGGTGGGACCCGGAGGTACCCGGGGCAAAAAAGGGATGTCGATGTAATATGCCGATGAGGCCTGGCAGGGGAACCATACACTCCGGTGACATTACCTATGACTCGGCAGTCATCATGGGGATGCCGACGGGAGTCATGTACGTATAGATACGTCGAAAGGGGAGGGTCAGAGCTAGGCATTCGAGCTTTCGATATAGCGTATGATACGTACCTATCAGGGTGCCAGTCTTGGTGACAGCACCTGATAGATCAGCATTTCTGTGTCGATGCTTGACACATTGGTTTCATGATATTTCTTCTTACTCCTTTGTATAGATAACAGGGGATTAGGCCGCTGTTATATATGCCCTTACACCAATATTAGTGGAATGGGACACTAATATATGTGTATTGATATTAATTTATATACATCGTCATATTAATTCATGCAAATATATTTAGGGTGTTAGAACTTTACTTGAGATTGGATTTGGGATATAGGTGATTTAATTGAGATTTGATACAGGATATATATGAGGTTGATGATTTGTACATTCTGGATATAGGAGATTTATCCGAAAGTGTACATTCAGGATTTGTGAGACTTATATGATATGAGAGCCAATTTGGGGGCTGATTTGAGGAATTGGAACTTGGATTGTCTTGATAGATTGTGATCCTACCACGAAGTCAGGATTCCATGGAAATGACATATTTCATTCCTTACCTCACATTTATTGTTTATGCACTGTTTCATGTATTGGTAGTACATGTTAGAGTACCTTTCATGACTGTTGCATATATACATTTTCATATCGTTATTGCATGATTATTGCCTATTGATTGTTATATTATTGCTTCATGTATTCATTGTACCTGCTAGTGTACTTTTCATGATTATTGCATTCATATGACCAGTTATTGCTACTAATTGCGTATGTTAGATTCACGCTGTACGTGCATACTTGCGATTACCTGCATATGTTATTTACTATTCATGAGTTGGAAACTCACCCCCGTTGTGCCACAGTTGTTTTGCAGGGTGTTCCCCAGAGTAGTCGAGGCTGGCTATTCATCTATCTGATCATCTTTTGCTACGGATACTGCTTCAGCTCATAGTGTGCGGTTTTGCTTAGGTGGGTTTTGTGGTTTATCCGTATTGTTGTATTGTATATTCGTTGTATCCTTGTGCTCTCCATCTACTATTATTTTGTTTGACTTAGAGACTTGGTGAGGACGATATTGTATATTATTTGTGATTTGTTGTCTTTTAAACAGTTTCCTTTCTATCGTCTTTTATTTCTTCGCTACAGCGTCGTATATTTGTTGTGGTGGTTATTTTCCGCCTTTGGACGTGTATTTGCTCCCGTTTGGGGATGCTTTACTTATATCTATGTTGTACCTATTTTGAGGGCTAGTTTTTACAAAGGAGGTGCTGCCAAAATTTTAAAAGAAATAAGTTGGGCTTTTAAAGAATTTGGGTTGCGATTTCAATGGTTTTAAAAATGTTTCTTATCATTTCTTGTCTTTTGATGGTTTAGATTGCTGGGTTTTGGCTTTCTATTACTGCGTTACGCCTGTAGACGTTGCGTAGTATTTGGGCCGTCACGTGCCAATTTCGGGTCGTGACAAAGTTGGTATCAGAGCGCTAGGTTTTACCTTTCGGAGTGTAGGATGGCCTTGGTATGATGAAGTAGGTAGCTTAAGCAGAGTAACGTAGTGTGTGTATGTCTACAGTATACTCACGATGTGGTACTTCGCCTAAGGTGACTTAAGTACATTGCTTGAAATTCCTTCTTTGATGATTCATATCCTTGTGATTCGATTTCCGTATTCTTATCGAATATTATTTCCATTTATAGCCTTGCCGCCGATGACAATGGGGACTCAGAGTGATGCAGCAAAGGCCGAGGTCAGAGTTGGTTCGGGTGAGACGAGCACTGGCCAGAATGGCACGCTTGTTGCACAGGTGCAGACGGATCCGCCTTCGACAGATCAGCTCGCTAGGCTCGTGGCAGAGATGCAGGACTTGCGCCAGACGATGAGTTCATTGGTTGAGACCGTTCGAGCGTAGCGACAGGAGGTTGTCACCCCTGTTACTCAGTTGTTCCTAACGATCAGCATGCAGCATTCCGTCACCTACATAGCACCAGTGGATGCAGCCCCAGTTTACGAGACACGTCTTCTAGAGACTTTGAGAGTTCCAGAACAGAGGACTCGTACCGGTATACCAGCCCAGAGACAGAGGCTTAGTCGTCGAGACAGATTTCATGACCGTCGTGGGAGTAGCAGAGGCTTAGGACGAGGACAGTCGTTCAGCTCTCATCCCCAGGAGGGTCAGCAGTCAGCGCGTGGATGTTTTCGATGCGGAATCCTTCAACACTTCGTCAGACATTGTTCCTTAGAACCTCATCAGGGTCATATTCTGAGACGTCATGGACGCGGAGGGTTCGCTCAGAGGGGTCAGTCCAGCAGAGGAGGAGTTCAGCCAGTTGCGGGTAGGGGGCAGACACGAGAGTTTGCTTCTACTCATCGGGACGCGCGGGCGTCCAATGCAGAGTTTTCTGGTATCCTTAATATGTACTTTCTTTTGATGTATTTATTTGTTTTTCACACTTGTGCCATGGTTGGGACGAGAGTCGTGTTAGGTAGATCAGCCGTTTGTTGTGTTAATTTCTGTCAGCGATTCTTTTGTTGCGCAACACGTATTTCGGTCGTGTGCCAATCGGATAGGAGATAGATATGTTAGTGTATATGCCCTAGGGGCTATTATTGTATCATACTTGTATGTATATTACTTAATGGAAGCTTGGGATATTCACAGTTGTATATACAGTCTTGCTAAAAATGGTAGTATGCTACTTGGTTTGTGTCTACTTTAATATGTAGAGCCCTTAAGATCTTTGCTTGATTACCAGCGTTCTGATGCCAGTCACACTAGTGGGGGCTGGGTAGTCTATAAGCAACATCCTATACTTGTCCCTAGTCGTAGGATTATCGAGACAGGGCATCGATACTCCAGAGTAGACTAGTGTGTATGCTTCTCATCCCAGTTGGGGAGATGGTCTGTCCCACAGCCGTCAGTACATCGTACTGGAGATAGTATACAGGTGCTCGTTAGGCTACGGGTACACCGGACAGGACTCGCAGGGGAACTGATTGGTTGGTATTATACCCGTCGTCAGTTAACAGTTCCTAGGTGACATGAGTATAGTATAGTCCGCAGACTTGACACTGCTACTTCGCCTCGAGTGTGTCCCACCGTTCTTAGATTGCTACCCTACCACGGCTCAAAGGAATCGTGCAAATAGGTAGCAGTTGGGTGCAGTCCCGAGCACTCAGAGGCAGTGGAAGTTAGAAAGGATTCGTCTCTCCCGGTATTGGGAGTTGATATCGCGCTGTGTCAAAGAGCCATTACGCAAAGTCCCTGGCCAGGGCAAGCAAGATTTACTGGTAGGTTCCAGTAGTTTCTCAGGGTGTAATGGGCTACGCTCCGACACGACTTATACCGCTATTAGGGGACTAACGCTTGCCGCCCCCTAGGCTCAATATGTGATAATCTTAAACGAACAGACCGGACTGTACGGAGATTGTCACATCAGGCTCAGTAGGAGTTTAGATGGGTTTCCTCATCGGCCTTCTTATCGACATCTACCTGGGGACCGTTACGTACAGCTAGTGCCGCTTGCGGTCTGTGGTTAAACCCACTGCCAGCGTAGTGTCGAGCCTTTAGAGTCCTACACAGAGAGTTTCCCTGCTCCAGGCGAAATGATATAAGAGGTCGTATGGTTTTACGACAAGGGTTTGGACGCATACGTGTTTAAACGCACGTACGACGTTCGGACAGTTTTTACTAGTCGGCTTTGGTTTAAGCCAGATTCTAGTATCAGGATATTGGATTTATACAGTCTAAAGTTTTTCCGTGTTTTCACAGATTGGAGGGGCGTTCTCGTAATTTTCCGGGAAGCTTCTAGAAGCATGGTGACTTGGGGGTTAAGGTGGCATAGGCATTTATTACTTAATGACTCATTTGTGTGATTCATCCTTAGAGTTAATGATTCATTTATTGAGATTATGACTCATGTGATGAATCACACAAGGTGAATGCATCAACCATGATGATTAATCATTTATATTATTTATTTGATAAATTGTTATGGTTGATATATTCTAATGAGCTCATTATTCATATTCATTCTCATCATCACCTTCTCTCTCCTCAAGCTCTCTCATTCTTGAAACCCTAACCCTAACCTCTCATGTGTTGAGATCAAGGGTTGGCTAGACTAATACATCCATAACCTCACTCTATATCCCCTAGGTAGCTTAGATTAGCACTTTGAGCAACCTAGTTATCTCAAGTTAGAGATCAAGCTTGGCGTAGGAGCTCTCGGGTGGATCGTCTTTGACTCGAGGAGGCCGTTGAGGTGCCGATGTTCCAAGGAGCCTACAAGGAGTGGAGGACAGCGATGAAGACCCGAAGGACAAGTAACGTGAGGTATAACATTGAATCCGAGTAGTTAAACCTCTCGTAGTTTGCTAGTAAAGGTTTAGATACGATTCATGCGCTCAAGTCCGTGTTACGAAGCTTTGATAATCGTTTTTCATATATTCCGCCTCCCTGCAAGTTCATGGGGTGCGTGACATGGACTTACAGTGGTATCAGAGCCAACTAAACCATTACTAGCTTGTTAGCAACTAATTAGAAGTTCGATCGACGGAAAACACGAAAACGAAACCCCGGAACCCTACCAGTTTCTGTTAATTTTAAACATGTCTAAAAAATTATATGATATGCCTTAAAATTCACAGCAGGGAAATATAAGAATACTGGGAAAATACAAGCCCCTAACTCGGCAAGACGGCCGCGGATCCGCGGCAAGAAGGTGCTTTTGGCCGCGGATCTGCCGCCGAGTCAACTCCGAGTTGACTCGGATTTGCTCAGTAATTCATATTTTTTGGTGTTTTGGTTTCCTGTATGTTCTGTTTCTACCCAGGTTATTTCAGTGTAGGTTTGCTTTTGGGGTAGACACGGATAAAGGTTGTCGATCGATGTTCTAAGTTATTTGCTAATTGGGTTTTTATCTGTAATGTTTAATGTGTTCGTAAACCTCCACTAACTGCTAGTATGTCGGTTGGCAGGGGGTTGCACATTTCTGTAATGTTTACTGTTTGTGTATATGGACATGATTGGAGTGTTGTGATGATTAGCCGGGGTTTGAGATGGGTTTAATATTCATTCATTCGATGTAAATGTAATATGATGTAATATTCTTTTGCAGGGCACATCCAGGTTGCGGTTGTAGCCACCGTTGTATTATTTCTTTTTACTGTTTTTGCCTCTAGGATAGATCCAAGGCGGGGTACACAAACTACCAGGTACGTTGAAGTGTTTAGTGGCCTACTCACGTTGTTGAGGGAGACCGCTTCACTTCGGGTACTTGGCGGGTAGTTTTTCGTACCCGTAGGGGTCTAGGGTTGGGGTAATGGTTATTCATCACAACTGTGTAATCCGTCTTTTATTGCAGGCTCAAAGCAAATGCGGATTGCTAGTATATCCAATAAAGTTCATCTGTGATCTGGAATGCTTATTATTGCGTCTGACGAATGTACAATATCTATATATGATAGCTATTAGACGTCACTTATGTTTTACACCCGCGCTAGCCCAGCCCCCGCTCTGTCGTTAGTTAAGTAACCTAACGGGTGATGACGGGACCCCGTGGCAAATGCTGATTGTTGGAGATAGTGCCCTCAGAGTCAATTATTGGATCACAGGCACGTGATTGCAATGATTGAGGGAGGACCTATCCCGATAGGACAGTCTTACTCGAGATGATAGTATGCTATCTGGTTTATCTTTATCATCGTGTACTGCTTTAGGTGACCTGACAGGTCGCTATTACACGTTGATAGAGCCCCTGGGATTCTTGCCTGACCACCAGCAGTATGAGGGCGATCATATACGTGGGAGCTGGCAGTCTATAAGCATATCCTTAAATGGTCCCTAGTCGTGAGAGTTTCGAGACAGGGCATCGATACTCCAGAGTAGACTAGTGTATACAGTCGAGACCCCGACGAGGGGCGGTGGCCGGTCTCACAAGCCACTGGTGTCAGTTGGTTCACCTAAGATGTATACAGGTGCTCATTAGGTTATGAGTACACCGGACAGGACTCGCCGGGAACATGCTAGTTGGTCTTATACCTGACGTCAGATAGCAGTTCCCTGGTGACATGTGTACAGGTTAGTTCATCGACCTGGGGATCGTCATTTGTCTCGTGTGAGTTCCCACTGTACTTTGATTACTACCCTACCACGCTCAAAGGAGACGTGCAAACAGGTTTTAGTTGGGTACAGTCCCGAGCCACATGGAGGCAGTGAGCGTATCTTCAGGGGTTCGTCTCTCCCGGTATTGGGGGTGAGGTCGTGCTGTGTCTAGGAGAGCCATTACACGAAGTCCTTGGCCAAGGCAGGAGATTTACTGGTAGGTATTCCGGTAGTATCTCAGGGTGTTCTGGGCTACACTCCGACACGACTTGTACCGCTTTTGGGGGTCTGACTTTTACCAACCCCCTAGGCCCGCCATGCGATGCTCATAGACGAACGGACCGGACTGTACGGATATTGTCACTGACAGGCTCAGTAGGGTGTCAGGATGAGTTCGCTCATCGACGTCCCTTTTGGTCAATACCTGGTAGCCCGTTACGTATTAGCTTATACTTCTGACGTGCTGGTGGTTAAATCCACAACCAAGGTGTTGACGAGTCTTTAGAGTCCCCCACATTCAGTTACTCAGCTTTCGGGCGAAACGCTGTAGAGGCCGTATGGAGATATGGCAGGGTTCGATCAGATACGTGCGGTATTGCACGGATCAGGATCGGACGGTTAGTACTAGAGGCCGTATGGATATATGGCAGAGTTCGATCAGATACGTCCGGTATTGCACGGATCAGGATGACGGACATTACTAGCCGGCTTTGGTTTAAGCCGGATCCTAGTATAGTACAGTGTGGATTTTGTCTCATTGCATTTGTATTTCGGTCGGAATACGGATGCTGGTGTGTATGCACAGTATCGGCGTTTTCCTGTGATTTATTACGGGACCAGTTTTCTGGAGTTGCCAGTTTGCTTTCCGTTTCGGCCATTTCCATTTGTATCTTTCAATGGCCGAATATTGGTGGAGGAGGGCTTATTTGCAATTGTGCAAATAAGCATTTGTGGAGGGGGTCTTTGCATTTTTATTGTATCATGATTATTCCTCCACCATTTGACTTATTCATTTCATCATGGCTTGACTTTGGAGCCATCATGGTTGTTGTTGATTAGTTGGTGGAGTGTGGGTTTGTTAATGATCATTGCTTGACTTTCTTTGTCATCATGCTTTTGTTGATGGTTGAATATGATAACCATTTTCTTTTCTCTCTTGATGATGATAGTGGTTCCATCATCCATATACAACTCACTCTCTCATTCTCACTCCCACCTTGAGCCAAGGCCGGCCACTTGAGAGGAGGGGCTGTCCTAAATTTTGTAGTGGGGATTTTCTCTCTTCATGCTTGCTAAAATCCCAAGTTCATCACAAAATTCTACCACTTCAATTCCTCCACCAAAAGGCAAACTCCTAAACCCCAAATGAGACATATAGATCTTCACTATATTCTACAGCAAACCTTGGGCACGTCGACTAGCCAGCTTCGTGCCCGAGTTGCCTCGGCATAGAGGTGGGAGCCCGTAAAAGATGCAGACGATGTGGTGCCCTTCCGGCAAGGAGGCGACGACCGGAGTATCCGCGGGAGATCGGGACGACGACGAGAAGACCGGAGGACTCGGATCAGTCGGTATATCTCTATTCCCCATCTTGTAGTTAGCTAGGACTAGTTAATGGTTCGATCCGGGTGTTTAGTGCGCGGTGGTGCCGGTTTGCTAGTTTGCAAAATTAAAGGTTTTCGCTTCCGCATTTTGGCGTCGGATTGACGGCCGGGACGCCGCCGTGCACTTACAGTGGTGGCATAAGAGGACGTGGTATTTTCGTTGTTTTCTGCAATGATAGGATAAAGATGGGACGCATTATTATAATGCAAAGAAAATAAACCATAGTTTAATCGTTGGAACAAATTTAAAAGAAACCACTCGGTTATTTTAAAAGAGCAGAATTTTTAATTGCGGAGCTTTAACCGCTCCTTTTAAAAAGCTATCAGGTTCCTTCGATTACATCAAGTTCACTCCGTTCACGGTTTTTGCCAAAACCATTCGTAGCCCTCCGTCATTTCATTTGGGTATTCAGTAGTATTCAAGCTATGTATTTTGGCCAAAGTCAAGGCATAGTGTTTGGTAGCTGCTGGGTATTCATTTGTTGCATAGTTAGATGAGTTAGTTTGGGACAGTCGTATTATCATTTGACCAAAGTCAGGGGTATGTACGGATGGGTTCAAATTAACCTGGATAATGACGGGTAGAACTTGACATGTGACTTATGACATTTTGACCAAAGCCAAGGTCATAAGAGCATGGGGCAAAAATTTATATCGGGAATTTCTAAAGAAACTGAAATTTGCAGAGAAAGCATACCATTTTGGAGTTTGATGAATGTTGGTAGGATTCCTTCAACATTATCATACGATGATATTTTGGATCCCGATCCTACTGTGAGTATATATTACTTATCAGGAGATTCGTCACTTAACGATCAATACTATAAACCAAGTAGGTGTCGAGAAAAGTGTCAGCGGGGCTACGCCCCCAGAGAAAATAGGTTATTTAATTAAGGAACTTCGCGAAAACGTTGGAAAACCTCCCTCGAAGTATCGACACTGACCTGGCTGAACGGTTAAGCAAGTATTGTACGGTGAGAATAGTCCTGGCTAATTCTTCTTTTATGGTTTGAAAAAGGATTCGAGAAACAGTGGGAGCCATCCTGTTTAGATAAATTAAAAACCACTCTAAACTTGCAAGAGCATCATGCTAAAAGTGTTTTTCTTCTCTCTCTCTTAATTGCAGCGACCTTGTGACCACGACTAGGTTATATCTAGATAATAAATTGACTGAATCTGACTTATATGACTGGCAAAGGTCTGTCCAGATGTCGATTGCCTATGACAAGCTGGACCGCCCTATTACTACTCAAGATCCCGCCGTCCCAGGTCCAGTTTCCACCGTCACGGATATGGATATCCGCCAGACAAGGGAAAAGGATAAAGCGAAAGCCAAATGCCTCGTGTTTGCTTCAGTTGATGGTGTATACCAGAAGCAGCACGAGAAGATGGACTCAGTTTCCATCTTTCTCCATAACAATGATTTATATGGAGAGCAATCTCATATCGCAAGATATGAGACCTCGAATGAATTAATTCAAGCGAGGTTGACTTTCGGGTCATCTGTAGGGGACAACGTCCTTACAATGACTAGTTCTATTGATAAGCTCAAGGGCCTGGAGACCATGTTGGGAAACAGGTCAGATACTGACTTGGTTCTACAGTCTCTACCTTCTACCCTGAAAGAAACCAGGGAAGTAGAAGTAAAGAGAACGGAAATAGTTTCGGGACTGAATGTAGTAAAAGAGAGACATTCCTATTGTTATGGGATTGGGCATTGGCAGAATGATTGCAGGGCTTTTAAAGCCAGTAGCCAGGATACGAAGCATGTTGTGGCTTCAGCCTCAAGTGTATTTGTAATTGAGAACTGTTTGTCAATTAACTCTACTTCCTGGGTACTGAGATACCGGAGCAGGATCTCATATATGTAATTCATTACATGCTTTGAGAAACCGTAGAGTTCTGAAGGTAGGTGATTTGTCTCTCAGAGTTGCAAACGGAATGAGCGTGGACGTTGAATCCGTGGGAGAATATCGCCTAGGTTTGACAAGTGGGCAGATATTGATTCTACGTAACTGTCTGTATGTACCTAGTATGACCTGCAATATCATATCAGTGTCCTCACTTTCTAGAGAGGGATATGATTTTACATTCGTAAGCGATGTAGTTAACATCCACCTAAATCAAGTTTTGATTGGGTCAGGTACATTAGATAACGGTATATACGTATTAAGTCAAGCTCAGGTTTTCAATGCTTTCTTATGGCATTGTAGAGTAGGTCACATCAATGAGAGAAGGTTGACTAAGTTACATAGAGAAGTATATTTGAATCCATTCGAATATCAATCTTATGCTACTTGTGAATCTTGTCTCAGAGGAAAGATGACAAAGACTCCATTTACTGGACACGGAGTAAGAGCAAGAGAGCTCTTGGGACTCGTACACAATGACGTGTGCGGTCCAATGTCTACACATGCGCGAGGTAGTTATTCATACTTCATTACTTTTACGGATGATTTCTCTAGATATGGATATGTCTTCTTAATGAAGCATAAATCCGAGGCCTTTGAGAAATTCCAAGAATACAAGAATGAAGTGGAAAAACAAACAGGCAAAAGTATCAAGACACTAAGATCTGATCGAGGTGGTGAATACTTAAGTGCCGAGTTCCTGGGTTGCCTAAAAGAGAATGGAATTCTCTCTCAGCTTACTCCTCCATACACACCACAACACAATGGTGTATCGGAAAGAAGGAATCGAACCCTATTGGATATGGTTCGTTCCATGATGAGTAACGCTGAGTTACCGCGATCATTCTGGGGATATGCACTAGAATCAGCTGCATATCTTTTGAACCGAATTCCTACCAATACTGTGCCTACCACGCCATATCAGATATGGAGTGGAAAGAAACCCCATCTTCAGCATCTGAAGATATGGGGATGTCCAGCTTTTGTTAAAAAGCAGCATGTGGACAAACTCGAGGCACGATCAGTACAGTGTAAGTTTGTGGGATATCCGAAGAATTCCAAAGGATATTATTTCTATTACGCAGAGGAACAAAAGGTTTTTGTTTCTCGTAATGCCCATTTTCTAGAACATCAGTTTTTAGAAAAGGAAACAAGTGGGAGCAAAATAGAACTGGAAGAAATTCCAGAACCACAAACTACAACTGAAAGTATGGTAGAACCAGGGGTTTCAGAAGAAAGGGACATGCCAGCGCCTATCCGCAGAACTAGTAGGCCGTCTCATCCGTCCGAGAGATACTACGGTTTTCTCATAGACGGGGATAGAGAGGATTGCACTATTGACTATGATGAGCCTACTAGCTTCCAGCAAGCCATTCAGAGCGGTGACTCAGTAAAATGGCTGGATGCAATTTGGACCGAAATGGAGTCCATGTACACGAACAAAGTATGGACTTTGGACATTGCTCCAGATGGGGTAAAACCCGTAGGATGCAAATGGATCTTCAGAAAGAAGATTGGTGTAGATGGACGGGTTGAAACCTATAAGGCTAGACTTGTTGCAAAGGGTTTCCGTCAAAGACCTGGTTTGGACTATGACGAAACCTTTTCTCCAGTGGCTATGCTCAAATCCATTCGGATCCTTCTTGCTATTGCTGCCTTCCACGATTATGAGATCTGGCAAATGGACGTAAAGACGGCCTTTCTAAATGGTAATTTGGAATAGTGCGTCTATATGGATCAGCCAGAGGGATTCATTCAGAGTAGGAGCAGCGGTAAAGTATGCAAGCTGCTTAAGTCCATTTATGGACTAAAGCAGGCATCGCGGAGTTGGAACATCTGTTTTGATGATACTGTCAAAGAATTCGACTTTATCAAAAATCCAGATGAACCATGCATATACAGTAAGATTGTAGGGAGAGTTGTTGTATTCCTCATCTTGTACGTGGATGACATTCTCCTAATAGAAAATGATATTCCTATGCTACAGTCAGTCAAAAGATTCTTGTAACAGAAATTCTCCATGAAAGACCTGGGTGATGCCATCTACCTTCTGGGGATCCGGATCTATCGTGATAGATCAAAAAGTATGTTGGGACTTTCGCAGTCCAGGTACATAGACACCATAGTGAAGAGATTCAGTATGGATGATTCTAAGCGCGGTAACCTACCGGCTTGTCATGGAATCACCCTCTCCAAAGAGATGTCTCCCAAGACTGATTTGGAAAGGGATCGCATGTCGATTATACCCTACGCTTCTGCGGTAGGCTCTATAATGTATGCGATGTTATGTACCAGACCAGATGTAGCATACGCATTGAGCATAGTAAGCCGGTATCAAGCAAACCCAGCGGAGCAGCACTGGATAGCCATAAAGAACATTCTCAAGTACCTGAGGAGGACTAAGGAGATGTTCTTGGTGTATGGCGGAAAAGCCCTCCAGATGGAGGCCTTTGCCGACTCCGGCTTCCAGAGTGACAAGGATGACTCCAAATCCATGTCGGATTATGTCTTTACCCTCAATGGAGGGGCGATCTGTTGGAAGAGTTCCAAGAAGGAGACCGTTGCTGACTCAACAATGGAAGCGGAGTATATAGCTGCTTGCGATGCCGCAAAAGAAGCTGTCTGGATGAAGAAGTTCCTCACAGAACTTCAGGTGGTTCCTACCAGTGTTGGTCCAATACCTCTGTATTGTGACAATAACGGCGCTATAGCTTTAGCGAAGGAACCCAGGTCCCATTAGAAATCCAGACACATCTTAAGGTGGTATCACCTGATCAGGGAGATCGTAGATCGCCGGGAGATCGAGGTGAAAAGTGTAGAGACAGAGAATAACATTGCTGATCCATTCATAAAGGCCATTTCTCAGACGCAGTTCGAGAGGCTATTCGAGATGATAGGTCTACGATATGCCAGCTCATGGCCCTAGTGCAAGTGGGAGATTGTTAGTATATATGCCCTAGGGGCCATTATTGTATCATACTTGTATGTATATTACTTAATGGAAGCTTGGGATATTCACAGTTGTATATACAGTCTTGCTAAAAATGGTAGTATGCTACTTGGTTTGTGTCTACTTTAATATGTTTCTTGTAAAGTATCACTTATACATATTAGTAGAGCCCTTAGGATCTTTGCTTGATTACCAGTGTTTTGATGGCAGTCATACTAGTGGGGGCTGGGTAGTCTATAAGCAACATCCTATACTTGTCCCTAGTCGTAGGATTATCGAGACAGGGCATCGATACTCCTGAGTAGACTAGTGTGTACGCTTCTCATCCCAGTTGGGGAGATGGTCTGTCCCACAGCCGTCAGTACGTCGTACTGGAGATAGTATACAGGTGCTCATTAGGTTACGGGTACACCGGACAGGACTCGCAGGGGAACTGATTGGTTGGTATTATACCCATCGTCAGTTAACAGTTCCCAGGGGACATGAGTACAGTATAGTCCGCAAACTTGACACTGCTACTTCGCCTCGAGTGTGTCCCACTGTTCTTAGATTGCTACCCTACCACGGCTCAAAGGAGTCGTGCAAACAGGTAGCAGTTGGGTGCAGTCCCGAGCACTTGGAGGCAGTGGCGGTTAGAAAGGATTCGTCTCTCCCGGTATTGGGAGTTGATATCGTGCTGTGTCAGAGAGCCATTACACAAAGTCCCTGGCCAGGGCAAGCGAGATTTACTGGTAGGTTCCAGTAGTTTCTCAGGGTGTAATGGGCTACGCTCCGACATGACTTATACCGCTATTAGGGGACTGACGCTTGCCGCCCCCTAGGCTCGATATGCGATAGTCTTAGACGAACAGACCGGACTGTATGGAGATTGTCACATCAAGCTCAGTAGGAGTTCGGATGGGTTTCCTCATCGGCCTTCTTATCGACATCTACCTGGGGACCATTACGTACAGCTAGTGCCGCTTGCGGTCTATGGTTAAACCTACTGCCAGCGTAGTGTCGAGTCTTTAGAGTCCCACACAGAGAGTTTCCCTGCTCCAGGCGAAACGATATAGAGGTCGTATGGTTTTACGACAAGGGTTTGGACGCATACGTGTTTAAACGCACGTATGACGTTCGGACAGATTTACTAGTCGGCTTTGGTTTAAGCCAGATTCTAGTATCAGGACATTGGATTTATACAGTCTAAAGTTTTTCCGTGTTTTCACGGATTGGAGGGGCGTTCTCGTAATTTTCCGGGAAGCTTCTAGAAGCATGGTTACTTGGGGGTTAAGGTGGCATAAGCATTTATTGCTTAATGACTCATGTGTGTGATTCATCCTTAGAGTTAATGATTCATTTATTGAGATTATGACTCATGTGATGAATCACACAAGGTGAATGCATCAACCATGATGATTAATCACTTATATTATTTATTTGATAAATTGTTATGGTTGATATATTCTAATGAGCTCATTATTCATATTCATTCTCATCATCACCTTCTCTCTCCTCAAGCTCTCTCATTCTTGAAACCCTAACCCTAACCTCTCATGTGTTGAGATCAAGGGTTGGCTAGACTAATACATCCATAACCTCACTCTATATCCCCTAGGTAGCTTAGATTAGCACTTTGAGCAACCTAGTTATCTCAAGTTAGAGATCAAGCTTGGCGTAGGAGCTCTCGGGTGGATCGTCTTTGACTCGAGGAGGCCGTTGAGGTGCCGATGTTCTAAGGAGCCTACAAGGAGTGGAGGACAGCGATGAAGACCCGAAGGACAAGCAACGTGAGGTATAACTTCGAATCCGAGTAGTTAAACTTCTCGTAGTTTGCTAGTAAAGGTTTAGATACGATTCATGCGCTCAAGTCCGTGTTATAAAGCTTTGATAATCGTTTTTCATATATTCCGCCTCCCCGCAAGTTTGTGGGGTGCGTGACATGGACTTACAAGAGATTCGTCCGTCATTTGATCCTTCTAGAGATGTTGGATTTGACGTTCTCCTGGGCACAGACTGGTTAGCTATGTGCTAGGCGTCTGTGGACTACTGTGAGGAAACAGTCGGGTTTTTTTCCCAACAAGTCAGTTCTTGTTGTGCAGGTGGATAGTTGTGCCGCCTCTCACAGCTTGAATTCAGCCTTTTTCGCTAGTAGGATTTTGAGGGGATGTCGTGGATTCTTGGCGTTCATTCATGATACCGTAGCCACTGTTGGTTTGTTGGACCGGTTTTCTTTCGTTCGAGAGTTTTCCGACGTTGTTCCAGATGAGCCGGCGAAGCTTAAGTAGCTTAAGAATCAGCTGCAGAGTTGTTTATTGGGGGGCTTGTGCGTCTGAGTGTTTCGCTTTGGGAAGCTCCTATTTCTGTTCGTCAAGGAGAAAGACGACGGATTGAGGTTGTATATTGATGGATCGTTAATTGAACTGGCTTACGGTGCGGATAGGTATCATTTACCTCGCATTGACGATTTCTTCGATTAGCTCCAGAGTGCGAGACATTTTCTAAGTTTGCTTGGGATCAGGTCATCATTGTTGCGGGTTCAGAGTGATGACATTCCGAAGACTGCCTTGTGTGTGCTACGGGCTTTGTGTGTATTGGTGTGTCATTGGATTCACCATTGCCCTAGCAGCATTCGTAGATGTGATGAACCGAATTTCTTCAGGCCGTTCCTCGACCAGTTATTGTTGTGTTATTTACGACCTTCTGGTCTATTTAATGTGTCTTGAGGGACAGGAGTAGTACTTGAGGATTTGTTTTGCAGACATTGGGAGAGCCCCAGCGGTTTGCTAGATTCTCGGAGTGGTCCTTCAGGCTTGTTTGTGTTGACTCCTAGGTCTTGTAGTTATAGGAGACGGTTTTGTATGGTTCCGAGGAAGATCGTGGCCATACAGCTTAGGCCCAGACTTGTGTGCAGGATGGAGGTTCGCAGATTTTTGGGCTTAGCAGGTTTTTACCGTCGTTTTGTTGAGGATTGCTAGTGTAGTGCTGCACCGTTGACTGAACTGACAGGAAATGAGGTTTCTTTTCTTTGGACTGAGGCATGTGTGCGAGGTTTTTCGGCAGTTGAAAACTCGGTTAACAACTGCATCGGTTCTTTCTTTGCTTTCTGGTTCGGACGACTTTGTGGTTTAACTGTGATGTTTCGTGAGTAGGACTCGAGTGTGTACTGAGGTGACACTATGGAGTTATCGCTTTTGCTTCCCTACATTTGGAGGAAGTACGAGAAGGATATCCCACTCATGATCTGGAGATGGCCGCGGTGGTTTTGCGTTGGAGATTTTGGGACACTACTTGTTCGAGAGTCGTGTCAGATTTTTACAGACCACCAGAGCTTAATGTACATCTTCCTGCAGTGGATTTTGATTGTTGTGATAGTCTTCTGCAGATTTACAGTTCTTATGCGATCGTTGAGTACAGCTTAAGTTCGTCTCTACTGAGGGGACAGCTTGCTCATGTCTGCGCCCGACCACTTTTCTTTTATCGCTTTCGTGAGACCCTGCCCACCGATGCTCGTTTGTCGGAGATACTTGAGCCTACTTGGCTGGGTAATGATTCGGAGTCCTTGATTGTGACAAGGGTGTGCTATGTTTAGGGACGCGTTTGTGTACCTGATATTATTGGGTAGAGGCGCGAAATCCTAGAGAAGGCACATCTGTCAACTCTCTGCAGTCATTCAAGTTCCACCAACATTTGAAGTGACTTGTGAGATAGTTACGGGTGGGCAGGGATGTAAAGAGAAGTTTTGGATTTCGTTTCAAGGTGTCTGTCTTGTTGTGTGTTTTGGTTGAGCATCTGAGACCGGCTGGAGAGTTGCAACCTTTAACCGTTCCGAAGTGGGAGTGGGAGCAGATCTTCACGAATATCCGTTGTGGCGTCTACCCAGGTTTAGTCAGGGCGTGACTCCATTCGGATGCTTGTTGTCCGGTTATGCTCAGTTTGCTCAGTTGTTCTTTGTTAAGTTTGTGCGTACGTATTAACTGTTTTCGGCAGTTGGGATCGTCACTTGTCATCGCTAGGATACTTCTTCGATAGCTGTTATCGGGAGTCATTCCAATTGGCAACCTTTAGGTTTAGGGGTTAGGTCGTGTCGATCACCGGTCTGTTTTTCTGACTCTGCGTAAGTAGGATTTTTGGACCCCAGCTAGTCTAGAGACTTCAGAGATGATCCAGTTGTTTTAGGTCAGGATGAGAATTGTCCATTGCGGACAGAGGTCTTATGCCGACCATGGTAGTTGCAGACTCGAGTTTGCAGTGGCAGATCATGTATTCCTACGGATTTTTCCGATGAATGATGTGTTGAGTTTTGGGAAGCTTATCCAAGGATTTTAGGTCCTTTTTAAATCCTTAAAGCGAGTTAGTTCCGTTGGCTTTAATTTGGCACTTCCGCCTAGATTATTGAGTATTCACCCCGTATTCCTTGTGTCGATACTTTGCAATTATCTTCATGACCTTTCTTACATGATTCAGCACCAAACTATTTAGCTTGGACGCGATCTTTCGTTCACCAGCAGCCAATTGCGTAAATGGCTCGGCAGGTGGAGAAACTTCGGGGTTTTCTTGGATGTGGCCATATAGTGAGGTAATCACTTAGGAGACTGCGAGCGAGATTTGAGAGTTGTAATCTTCTCTTTGAAGGTACGCTTAGTGAAAATTTTAAATTCGGGGACGCATTTTTTTAAGGGGGGAGATTGTAACTTCTTAGATTTCGGTTAGTGTACGTTTAGACGTTAATGCGGGTTTACTGTAAAAAGTTTACCAATTCAGGTTCCTCACATTTTATAACATTTAATTAATAATTTATTATTATTTTTTATAGGCATGAATGCACGTGTGCACGTAAATGTGAGTTTTGTTTGTGCTAATCTAGTTTTAGCAATCATGACACTTAACCTTAATCTTATCCCTTTGCTTTAATCATTTAACCATTTCTTTGATCTTTTGTGAGTGAGAGAGAGAGAGAGATATCTTCTTTTGGGTGATGAGTGTATGAAAGCATTAAATGTGAGGCATGGGTTGCAATTAATGATGTGATACACTCACCTCTCATTCTCACCCTACACTCACCTCCCTCTCTCATTTCCTCACACTCTCTCATTCTTTATCACTTATTCTTTCTCATTTCTTCATCTCATTCTCTTTCAAACTGAACACTCTCAAATATTCACACAAAATCCATCACAAATTCACAAAAAAATCATAAAAATCACATCTTTATCTTGGTTTTGCCTCATGGATGCCATGGAGTGTACAAAGCTAGGATCTTTGTGTTCTTTTGATTAGGTAATGTTTCTTTGCTGTTGTTTAAGTTATTTTTGCGTAGCTTAGCTTGTTAGTTTCAGTTTTTATCGCGTATCGTATCGTTTCGGATAAATATCGTATTTTTAGTGTCGATTTGGGGTCTCGGATGATCTGCTGTTAAACTAAGTATTTGTTGCAAAAATTGACTTGACAGTAACCTAGTATAGAGACCTAGAACCTACCCTCAAAATACAAGCCAATTCCTCCTTGTTCAGGCCGCAGATTTATTGGTTCTGGCCGCAATTTGCGGCCAGAGTAGGGACTTGGGTGTTAGTTTTTGGTGTATGGGTCTCTGGGGTTAATTGTAGTCTCATGATACTTGCAATTTTTACAAATTGTTAGCATAGAAAAATCTGGGACCACTTGTGTGTTTCTCGTGTTTTATTTCACGCGATATGTTATCCTATACGATGCGTGTTCTATGTTGCTGTTGCGCTGAGTTGGTTTCGTAGTATCGCTATACGCGTTAACTACAATATGAACCCTTTAGAGTACGTATGTGTGTCGTGTTGGTCCGTGTAGATTGTAAGTATTTTAGGTTTATTATTAATATATATACTTGTTTTATTGTTTATATTGCAGGTTCGCAGGTGGGGACTACGGACACTACTACAAGGGAAAACAAGTGGTAGGCTTCACCTAGCTTGGAGCGTTGGTGAGTAGATTTAACATCTACAGGGGAATCACCCGCATGGTGTTATGCGTCTGGGCTAGAGATGTTAATACTTGTCGCATATTCTATGTCATATTTAGAATTGCGTATTTACCTCATTACTTAGATGTTGTTGTGCTTGGACTAGTATCCTTAGGACACTGCACATATTATTGACAACTCATGTTGCACGAGCACAGATTGTATGCTACACACACCGTCAATAATTGTCATGTCACGCACAACCCACTTATAGATATGATATTGCTTGGTTTGGACATTGAGACATTGATTCATATTTCTTATCGCATATGACATATAGCATACATGTATACCCACATGCTTACACATATACCTTCACATACTTACATGCTAGATACCTGTATACCGATAGAGTATTATACCATTAGTGATAGGTACATACCCACTTCATGACATAGCTACAGGTATACCTTGCACACATATTTCACTTATACCAAGGGGGTATACTACATCATTACTTATAGGTAGATACATATATCTTGCTATACCTTTGTGTTTACACATACAACAGTTATAGCTATATATTTACCTTTACTTAATGTTATTTAGAATTGGATAAAATAGGAACCGCATGATTTTTATATTAACTTGTTGCAGTTAATTAGCGGTTTTTCCTTTATATGCTTAAATTTCAGTTTTATGTTGCACATATCATATTCATGGATTTTCGCATTGTTATATGGATTTTTCATGATGTTTTCTGGATTTGGGGACCGTGGGAGTTCATGAAATTATGCATTATTTGAAAAACCCGGTTTCCCTTGATATGATATTTCAGCATCCACCATGAGTTTTATCGGTTCTGATATATATATATATATATATATATATATATATATACACACCCCTACGAGGAGGCGTCGAGGCCGTATGAGGGTACATGGTGGGGCCCAGAGGTACCCCGGGAAAAGAAAGGGATATCGATGTAATATGATGATGAGGCCTGGCAGGGGAACCTTACACTCCGATGACATTACCTATGACACGTCGGTTATCATGGGGATACCGACGGGAGTCATGTATGTATAGATATGTCGAGAGGCGAGGGTTAGAGCTAGGCACTCGAGCTTTCGGTATAACGTATGATACGTACCTATCAGGGTGTCAGTCTTGGTGACAGCACCTGATAGATCAGCATTTCTGTGTCGATACTTGACACATTGGTTTCATGATATTTCTTCTTACTCTTTTGTATATATAACAGGGGATTAGGCCGCTGTTATATATGCCCTTAGACCAATATTAGTGGAATGGGACGCTAATATATGTGTATTGACATTAATTTATATACATCGTCATATTAATTCATGCAAATATATCTAGAGTGTTAGAACTTTACTTGAGATTGGATTTGGGATATAGGAGATTTAATTGAGATTTGATACAAGATATATATGAGGTTGATGATTTGTACATTCAGGATATAGGAGAATTATTCGAAAGTGTACATTCAGGATTTGTGAGACTTATATGATATGAGAGCCAATTTGGGGGCTGATTTGAGGAATTGGAACTTGGATTGTCTTGATAGATTGTGATCCTACCACGACTTCAGGATTCCGTGAAAATGACATATTTCATTCCTTACCTCACATTTATTGTTTATGCACTGTTTCATGTATTAGTTGTACCTGTTAGAGTACCTTTCATGACTGTTGCATATATACATTTTCATATCGTTATTGCATGATTATTGCCTATTGATTGTCATATTATTGCTTCATGTATTCATTGTACCTGCTAGTGTACTTTTCATGATTATTGCATTCATATGACATGTTATTGCTACTAATTGCATATGTTAGATTCACGCTGTACATGCATACCTGCGATTACCTGCATATGTTATTTACTATTCATGAGTTGACAACTCACCCCCGTTGTGCCACAGTTGTTTTGCAGGGTGTTCCCTAGAATAGTCGAGGCTGGCTATTCATCTATCTGATCATCTTTTGCTACGGATACTGTTTCAGCTCATAGTGTGCGGTTTTGCTTAGGTGGGTTTTGTGGTTTATCCGTATTGTTGTATTGTATATTCGTTGTATCCTTGTACTCTCCATCTACTATTATTTTGTTTGACTTAGAGACTTGGTGAGGACGATATTGTATATTATTTGTGATTTGTTGTCTTTTAAACAGTTTCCTTTCTATCGTCTTTTATTTCTTCGCTACGGCATCGTATATTTGTTGTGGTGGTTGTTTTCCGCCTTTGGGCGTGTATTTGCTCCCGTTTAGGGATGCTTTACTTATATCTATGTTGTACCCATTTTTAGGGCTAGTTTTTACAATGGAGGTGCTGCCAAAATTTTAAAAGAAATAAGTTGGGCTTTTAAAGAATTTGGGTTGCAATTTTAAAGGTTTTAAAAATGTTTCTTATCTTTTTTTGTCTTTTGATGGTTTAGATTGCTGGGTTTTGGCTTTATTTTACTGTGTTACGCCTGTAGACGTTGCGTAGTATTAGGGCCGTCACGTGCCAATTTCGGGTCGTGACAGAAAATGAATAGTAAACATAATACTATATTATATATTTAAATATATATATATATATAATCAAAACTTGATATAATAATCCGGCTTAATTTAAACCGGCTAGTATTATCGACCGTCCAATTAAAACCCGTGTAGCCCGTACATGTATTTAATCGGATCCATATATGTATCAACATACGTCGTCTATATCATATCGCCTGAACCGGAATAAGTCCATGCTACCACTCCCGGTACTTTCGGGCATGCGGAATTTGGTGAAAAACAATTTTCTAGAGGTGGTAACATGGACTCAAAACCGGATCTTTGTTAAACATCTAACTAACAACCTAACTAGGAGTTGTTAACTACTCGGTTAGGGGGTTATACCTTACTTTCTTGAACTCCTTCGTCTTCAAGCCACGATGGTTGTCCAGATCGGCTTCACCCCGTCGTCTCCTTGCGCCGAAGATGGATCCACCTCGAAAGCTTCTACCTTTGGCTTCTTCTTCGATCTTTGAAGAAACCAGTTCACTTGGTTTGCTAAACCTTGTGAACTAGAGTGAGTAGAGAAGAGTGTGTTGGGATTTTCTCTATGGTTCTTGTTTCTCAACACATGAGACAAGTGAACCATAGACTAAAGAGAGGGAGAGCAAGAGGAAGGAGATGAGAGCTCAAGAACAAGAGAGAGAATGAGAATGATAGAATGATAGAAGACTTTTCTCTCTTGGCTCTCATAATCCAAAACCATCATCACAAAATAGTAATCAAGTATTGTGTAAATGGTTTAAGCTACAATAGCCATATCATTTCATGCACTCATTTCTCACAAGAGAAACAAGCAAGTAAAAAGTCTTTGCCATGAAATGATAGCCATTGTCATCATGATGGTCAACTAGTCCAACCTAGTCAATCGGTCAACAAAGTCAACAAGCCAACAAAGTCAACCCCTCAACAACCATGTCACCACAATACTTAATTAATATTATTGTTAATCATATTCTCATTAGGGTTGAGCAAAAAGTCAATAGTCAACAGTCAATGGTCAACAACCCTAATGAGAATCCTCTGCCTCTGTCTCTCCGTCAACTGTGCATACACACCTGCATCCGCGTTCCGAGGAACACGAATACACACTGGAAAAATCCAATCCCAAAACGTATACTAGGATCTGGCTTAAACCAAAGGCCGCTAGTGTTAACTGTCCGGACACTAAACGTGCACAAGTGCACGGATGTGACTGAACCCTATCGCAAAACCATGCGATCTCTACTCTTTTGCCTAAAGGAGAATAGCTTTCTGTGTGGGACTCTAAAGACTCGACACTACGCTGGCAGTGGGTTTAACCACAGACCGCAAGCGGCACTAGCTGTGCGTAACGGTCCCCAGGTAGATGCCGACAAGAAGACTGACGAGGTGAAACCCATCTGAACTCCTACTGAGCCTGAATGTGACAATCTCCATACAGTCCGGTCTGTTCGTCTGATACATCGCATGGCGGGCCTAGGGGGGCGGTAAACGTCAGTCCCCTAATAGAGGTACAAGTCGTGTCGGAGTGAAGCCCAAAACACCCTGAGATAACACTGGAAGCATACCAGTATATCTCGATTGACCTGGCCAGGGACTACTCGTGTAATGGCTCTCCTAGACACAGCGCGATGTCAACCCCCAATACCGGGAGAGACGAATCCTGTCTAACCGTCACTGCCTCCAAGTGCTTCGGGACTGCACCCAACTACCACTTGTTTGCATGACTCCTTTGAGCCGTGGTAGGGTAGCGATCAAAGTACAGTGGGAATACACTCGAGGCGAAGTGAAAGTGTCAAGTCAGCGGACTAAGCTGTACTCATGTCACCTGGGAACTGATAACTGGCGATAGGTATAATACCAACCGGTCAGTTCCCGACGAGTCCTGTCCAGTGTACTCGTAACCCAACGAGCACCCGCATACTATCTCCAGTACGACATACTGACGGCTGTGGGACAGACCGTCTCCCACACTGGGATGAGAAGCGCATGCGCTAGTCTACTCCGGAGTATCGATGCCCTGTCTCGATAGTCTTGCGACTAGGGACCTGCATAAGGATGTGCTTATAGATTACCCAGCCCCCACTAGTGTGACTGCCATCACAACGCTGGTAATCAAGCAAAGATCCTAAGGGCTCCACTAATGTGTATAGGTGATATACTAAAATAAACACATGTACACATTGAAGTAGAAACAAACCAAGTAGCATACTACTATATTGAGCAAGATTGTTTATACAAGGTGAATATCCCAAGCTTCCATTAAGTAATATATAAACTAGTATGATACAGTAATGGCCTCTAGGGCATATACACTAACAATCTCCCACTTGCACTAAGGCCATGTACTGGCGTATCGAAGACCTATCATCTCGATCAGCCGCTCGAACTGAGTCTGGGGCAAGGCCTTGGTGAATGGATCTGCAGTGTTATCTTCTGAAGCGACCCTCCGAACCTCGATCTCCTGGCGATCCACGATCTCCCTGATCAGGTGATACCGCCTCAAGATATGTCTGGATCTCTGATGGGACCTGGGTTCCTTCGCTAAAGCTATAGCCCCGTTGTTGTCGCAATACAGAGGTATTGGATCAACAATGGACGGAACCACCTGAAGTTCTTTCAAGAACTTCCTCATCCAGACAGCTTCTTTTGCGGCATCAGATGCAGCGATGTATTCCGCTTCCATCGTCGAGTCTGCAACGGTTTCCTGTTTGGAACTCTTCCAACACACCGCCCCTCCATTGAGGGTAAAGACAAAACCCGACATGGACTTGGAATCATCCTTGTCACTCTGGAAGCTGGAGTCAGCAAAGGCCTCGATCTGGAGGTCTTTTCCGCTATACACCAAGAACATCTCCTTAGTCCTTCTCAGGTACTTGAGAATGTTCTTTACCGCTATCCAGTGTTTCTCCCCAGGGTTTGACTAATACCGGCTTACCACACTCAGTGCATAAGCTACATCCGGTCTGGTACACAACATCGCATACATTATAGAGCCTACCGCAGAAGCGTAGGGTATAATAGACGTGCGATCCCTCTCCAAATCAGTCTTGGGAGACATCTCTTTAGAGAGGGTGATCCCGTGACAAGCCGGCAGGTTACCGCGCTTGGAATCTTCCATACTGAACCTTTTCAGTATGGTGTCGATGTACCTGGACTGCGAAAGTCCTAATATCCTCTTGGATCTATCACGATGGATCCGGATCCCCAGGATGTATGAGGCATCACCCAGGTCTTTCATGGAGAACCTGTGTGACAAGAACCCCTTTGACAGATTGTAGCATAGGAATGGCATTTCCTATTAAGAGAATGTCATCCACGTATAAAACGAGGAATACTACAGTTCTCGCTACAAATCTACTATAGATGCATGGTTCATCTGGATTTTTAATAAAGCCAAATTCCTTGACCGTCTCATCAAAACAGATGTTCCAACTCCGCGATGCCTGCTTTAGTCCGTAGATGGACTTAAGCAACTTGCACACCTTTCCGCTGCTCCCACTCTGAATGAAACCCTCTGGTTGGTCCATATAGACACACTCCTCTAAATTTCCATTTAGAAAAGCGGTCTTTACATCCATTTTCCAGATCTCATAATCGTGGAAGGCAGCAATGGCAAGAAGGATCCGAATGGATTTCAGCATAGCTACTGGAGAAAAAGTCTCGTCATAGTCCAAACCAGGTCTTTGACGAAAACCCTTTGCAACCAGTCTAGCTTTATAGGTCTCAACCTGTCCATCTACACCAATCTTCCTTTTGAAGATCCACTTGCATCCTATGGGTTTTACCCCGTCTGGAGCAATGTCCAACGTCCATACTTTGTTGGTGTACATGGACTCCATTTCGGTCCGCATTGCATCCATCCATTTTACCGAGTCGACGCTCTGAACGGCTTGCTGGAAGCTAGTAGGCTCATCATAAGCTATGATGCAATCCTCTCTATCCCCGTCTATGAGAAAACCGTAGTATCTCTCGGGCGGATGAGACTGCCTACTACTTCTGCGGAGCGGTGTAGGAATGTCCTGTTCTTTTGAACCCTCTCGTTCCACTAAGCTTTCAGTAATAGTTTGTGGTTCTGGAATTTCTTCCAGTTCTACTGCGCTCCCACTAATTTCTTTTTCCAAGAACTGGTGTTCTAGAAAGTGGGCATTACGAGAAACAAGGACTTTTTGTTCTTCTACGTGGTAGAAAAGATACCCCCTGGTGTTCTTTGGGTATCCTACAAACTTGCACAGTACTGAGCGTGCCTCGAGTTTGTCCGCATGCCGCTTTTTGACAAAAGCTGGACATCCCCAGATCTTCAGATATTGAAGATAAGGTTTCTTCCCACTCCATATTTCATATGGTGTGGTAGGCACAGTCTTAGTCGGAACTCGGTTCA
This sequence comes from Agapanthus africanus, assembly GCA_030015575.1. Classification (NCBI taxonomy): domain Eukaryota; kingdom Viridiplantae; phylum Streptophyta; class Magnoliopsida; order Asparagales; family Amaryllidaceae; genus Agapanthus; species Agapanthus africanus. Next base: position 246,730,019 of record CM057350.1, read on the forward strand.
AAAGGTATGCAGCTGATTCTAGCGCATACCCCCAGAATGATCGCGGTAACTCAGTGTTACTCATCATGGACCGAACCATATCCAATAAGGTTCGGTTTCGTCTCTCCGATACACCGTTATGTTGCGGAGTGTATGGAGGAGTAAGCTGAGAGAGAATTCCGTTCTCTTTTAAATAGTCCAGGAACTCGGCACTCAAGTATTCTCCACCTCGATCCGATCTTAGAATCTTGATACTTTTGCCGGTTTGTTTTTCTACTTCATTCTTATATTCCTGGAACTTTCCAAATGCTTCGGACTTATGTTTCATTAAGAAGACATAACCGTACCTTGAAAAGTCATCCGTAAAAGTAATGAAGTAAGAATAACTGCTTCGCGCATGTGTAGACATTGGACCGCACACGTCGCTGTGTACGAGTCCCAAGAGCTCGCTTGCTGTTACTCCGTGTCCAGTGAACGGAGTCTTTGTCATCTTTCCTTTGAGACAGGATTAACAAGTAGCATACGATTGATATTCGAACGGATTCAAATATCCTTCTGTATGTAACTTCGTCAACCTTCTCTCATTGATGTGACCTAGTCTACAATGCCATAAGAAAGTCTGATTTATTTCCGGAGACTTTCTTTTGTGTGTATTCTGGACATTGAAAATCTGTGGTTGGTTTAATACGTATATACCATTGCTCAATGTACCTGACCCAATCAAAACTTGATTAAGGTGAATGTCTACAACATTACTTACAAACGCAAATTCATAACCTTCTTTAGAAACTAAAGATACAGAAATGATATTACAAGTTGCGTCGGGTACAAAAAAGCAATTACGCAAAACCAAAACATGTCCATCTGACATTCCCTGGTGATAGTCCCCCACGGCCTTAGCATCCATGCTAGCTCCGTTTGCAACTCTGAGGGTCATGTCACCTGCCTTCAAAACCCTACAGTTTCTCAACGCCTGCAAAGAATTACAGATATGAGATCCTGATCCGGTATCCAATACCCAGGAAGTAGAGTTTATTGAAAGACAATTTTCAATAACATACACACCTAAAGCTGAAGCCGCAACCTGCTTCAATTCCTGTGTCCTGGCTTTCCAAGCCCTGCAATCATTCTTCCAGTGTCCTTTCTTATGACAATAGAAGCATTCTTCCTTATCCACAAGCTTTCCCACTTTCTTTGTTGCTTTTCCTTTTCCCTTCGTATCCACTTTACTAACACCGCCCCTTGGTTTGGCGGAGGCTTTCTTCTTCTTTCCCTTGGCTTTCGCTTTGGACCTAGAAGAGGAAGATCCTCCTACAAACAAAGTGGATGTTTCCCTACCTTTCTGTAGGGTGCCCTCTGCACTCCTCAGCATGTTGAGGAGTTCTGAAAGTTCAACTTCCTTTTCTTGTAAGTTGAAGTTCAGTATAAACTGGGCGTAAGTGGAAGGAAGGGACTGGAGAATCAAGTCAGTATAGAGCTCATTCTCCAATGTGGTCCCAAGTTCCGCAAGCTCCTCAATGAAGCCAATCATCTTAAGCACGTGTTCCGCTACTGATAATCCGACGGCCAACTTTGCCGAAAATAACTTCTTCGACACTTCGTATCTTGCGATACGAGACTCCTTTCCATGCAGTTCTTTTGTATGGAGAAATATGGATTCAAGGTCCATATTCTCGTGCCTCCTCTGATGTTCGTTGTCCATAGAGGCAAGTACGAGGCACTTGGCCTTCGCGCAATCTAGTTCCCAGGTCTTACGGATTTCCTTATCCGCGACGCTGGTTTTGGGACCTGGGACAGGGGGAGCTTTGGTGGTAAGAAGATACCCCAGCTTGTCGTAAGTGATTGCCATCTTGACATTCCTGAGCCAATCTTTGTAGTTTGGCCCTGTCAGTATGTTTTTATCTAGAAGTAACTTAAGTCCAGTCATGTCGATTGGTCACTGCAATTAGGAGAGAGAAGAAGAAACACTCAGCATGATACTCTTGCAAGTTTAGAGTGGTTTTTAGTTTGTCTAAACAGGATGGCTCCCACTGTTTCTCGAATCCCTCCTCAAACCAAAAAGGAAGAATTAGTCAGGATCAATCTCACCGTACAATACTTGCTTAACCGTTCGGCCAGGCTGGTGTCGGTACTTCGAGCGAGGTTTTCCAACGCTTTCGCGAAGTTCCTTAATTAAATAACATCTTTTCCCTGGGGGCGTAGCCCCGCTAACACCTTTCTAGACACCTACTTGATTATAGCATTGATCGTTAAGTGAGAAATTTCCCGAGGAGTAGCATATACTCACAGTAGGATCGGAATCCAAATATCATTGCGTGACGAAACTGAAGGAATCCTACCAGAATCATCACTCCAAATGGTATGCAACACTAGCAAGTTTCAGTTCTTTTGAAACTCCCGATGTGAATTTTTGCCCCATGCTCTTATGACCTTGGCGTGAGGTCAAAATGTCATAAGTCATATGTCAAGTTCTTTCCATCATTATCCAGGTTAATTTGAACCCACCCGTACATACCCATGACGTAGGCTAAAATGGCAGTACGACTGTCTCAAACCAACGCATTCTATCTATGCAACAGATAAATATCCGGCAGCTACCAATCACTATGTCTTGGCGTGAGGTCAAAATACATAGCTTGAATACTACCGAATATTTAACTGAAATGATGGAGGGCTACGGATGGTTTTGGCAAAACCGTGAACGTAGTGAACTTGATATAGTCGATGGAACGAGATAGCTTTTAAAAGGAGTGGCTCAAACTCCGCATTTTAAAAGTTGATTTTGAAAAGAACCGAGTGGTTTTTCGAAAGTGTTCCAACGACTTTTACTTGGTTTATTTTCTTGCATTAGTTCTTTTAATGCGTGATATTCTTGCATTAGTTCTTTTAATGCGTCCCATCATTTAATCCTACCATTGCAGAAAACAACCAAAATATGACGTACACTTATGCCATTCGCATTCGCCACAGGGCCCCGTCATTACCCGTTAGGTTACTTAACTAACGACAGAGCGGGGGCTGGGCTAGCGCGGCTGTAAAACATAAGCAACGTCTAAATAATATCATATATAGATATATTGCAATGATAGCCATTTCAGATCACAGATGAACACATTGGATATACTAGGAACTGTAGGGTTCCTAGGCACTCTCAAGAGGTCTCACAAGGTATCAACCATGCCAATTTTAAATTTTACGGTGCCGAGAAACCCTAGATTAGATCGTTAACTAGAATTTTAGGCGACAAAGTGAAACTAGTTAACTACTTAACTAAAGGAGAGAGGCTACAACCTTTGTAGATCCGGTTCTCCACTTCCTTAGCTCCACGTAGGCGTCCTCTCGCTGTCCATCTCGAATCATGGACTCAATCGTCGGCTTCATCGGAGAAATGGGTGGACTAGGTCGTCGGCTTCGTGCCGAAGAAAATCTACGTCGAGGCATCACAAGTTCAAGCTCCAACTTCACCAAGTTGTGAAACTTGTGAAGAAAACACCCTATACTACTTGGCAAGAGGTAGAGGGTGAAGAAATAGGAGGTGGGTTCACTTTAGAATTGGATTTCTCTCACTTTAGCTCAAGTTGCCATTAATAGACTTAAGCTTTTTCTTTGAAGATGAAGAAGAAGATGAAGCTAGAATATGATAAGTATTAGATTAAAAATGAGAATAATATCATTACTTATCATATACTAACCATGGTGAAGGGTAGAAAGCAAACTAGGGTTAGGTGCATGGTTAGGTTAAGAGAAGAAAACAAAAATGGTCAATTATTCAACTCTTCATGAAGCTTCATGAAAGAAACAAATAAAGCCACCATTTTTCTTTTCCTTTCCAAAATGAATAATCAATATAAATAAATGAATAAGTAAATAAAACCCTAACCATTCATATAACCATGGTTTAATCTTTACACAAGCACTAGTTAACATGTATCATCAAACATGATACAAACATGTGTACACAAAAATATATCATATATACAATGTGCACATCAAGTAAGAAAATCCTTTTAAAATGAACCAATACTAGTTAATGCAAAGTAATATATCAAATATATAATTATACATCAAATTATTAAATCAACACTTGATTCAATGATCCGGTCATGTCGCACATAACCGACTAGTATACAATGCATCGACTTATCGAATCAATCTTTGATTCGATAACTAGGTTATATCGCATATAACCAATCGAAACATTCATCGCGAGAATGGAATACGGTATCACATACACGCATTATTCTCGGTCCTGCACATATCTCATATGCGCCCCTATTTCGTTTCGCTTGAGCCAGGAAACCTCTGTGTAGGACTCTAAAGACTCGTCAATACGCCGGCAGCAGATGATGATCATATCAAGCACCCACAAGCCGCAAGCGGTCTGCTAAACGTAACGGCCACCCGGGTATTGAGCGATCAGAAGATCGACGAGCTAGCCCGCTCACACTCCTGTGAATCCAACCAGTAACACTTACCGTGCAGTCCGGTCTGTTCGTCTGATATGTCGCATATCAAGTCTAGGGGTGGTAAACGTCAGACCCCAATAACCGATAAGTCGTGCCGATGTGAGGCTCATAACGGGTCGAGAAACTACTGGTAACACTTACCAGTAAATCTCTGATCAGCCCTGGCCAGGGACTTCCCTGTTACGGCCAATCGAGCACAGCGCAACATCAACCCCCAATACCGGGAGAGACGAAACCCCTCCTATCGATCATTGCCTCCATGTGACTCGGGACTATGCCCAAAGACCACCGTTTTGCACGCCCTCATGGACGTGGTAAGGTGGAGATCAAAGCACAGTGGGAATCACACAAGACTCTATGACGATCTCGGGTCTACAGACTAACCTGTACAAGTGTCACCTGAAAACTGCCATCTGACGTGAGGTATAATACCATCTGGGAGTTCTCGGCGAGTCCGTCCAGTGTACCCAGTCTCCACTGAGCACCCGTATACCATCTCTGATGTCAAACACCAATGGATATGGGATCATCCATCGCCCATCTCATGGGTCGAGAGGCGTATACGCTAGTCTACTCTGGTATATCGATGCCCCGTCTCGATACACCCACGACTAGGGACCTTGAAGGATGTACTTATGGACTACCATGTCCCCACTAGTATGATCTGCATCATAGTCCAGGTAGTCAAGTACACATCCTAAGGGCTTTACCAACATGTAACTATAAGACAGTTTAAAGAGACAAGTGTACATGTTAAGATAAAGAGCAACCAGATAGCATACTATCATATCGGGCAAGAAAGTCATCTCTATATATGTCCAAGCATCCAATATAATATACATCATCTGTACAATACTGGCCTCTAGGGCATACATACAACTAACAGGAACCCGCAATTCGTACGAGCCTGTAACGAAAAGCAGATTACATGGTCGCGGTGAATAGCCAATACCCCACCCAAGACCCCTACGGGTGCGGCAAACTACCCGCCAAGTACCCGAAGCGAAGCAACCTCCCTCAACTCCGTGAGTAGGCCACTCGGCACTTCGGCATACCCGGTAGTTTGTGCACCCCCTCCATGGGTCTATCCTAGGAGCAAAAACAGTAAAAAGAAATTATACAATGACGGCTACAACCCCAACCCGGTTGTGCGGCCTTATAAATAATTATTACATCAATTTACAAATTTACATGAATTAAAAGAAAAGAAAACTCTCGTCTCACAACCCCCGGCTATTCACCCGCGACAATCCAATGAATTCATATACACATTCCAATAACATTACAGATCACAGATTTGTATAACCCCCACTAATCGACATATAGCGATTAGTAGACGTTCAATACAAATATCACATCACAGAAAAACCCGTCAGCTAAAGTCTTTTAGAAGTTCGATCAAAAATACGGATTTTCAGGCCCCAAACACAAAATTTTTGTTCTGGAAAATCTGGGCTAAAATGACATATTCCAAAAATCCCAAAATACCCCACTGAACAAACTGCAACCAAAATTTCCCACTGCCGAGTCAACTCGGCCGCGGAACCGCGGCAGGAGCACGCTCCCGCCGTGTTTCCGCGGCGCTTTGATCGGTTCAGTGGACGAAATTTAGGCAGTTTGTTATAAAAACCCAGAGCTGAATTTTAAAGTATGATTTATCATTTTTAGGACACAGGAAAAATTCGACAGCAAGCAAGAATTTCGGGTTTATTTCGGGACTTTTTCTCCGATCGAATTTCTAGCTACTTTGCTAACATGTTAGATAGAGTTTAACTAGGCTCTGATATCACTGTAAGTCCATGCTACCTCTCCCGGTACTTTCGGGCATGCGGAATTTGGTGAAAAACAATTTTCTAGAGGTGGTAACATAGACTCAAAACCGGATCTTTGTTAAATATCTAACTAACAATCTAACTAGGAGTTGTTAACTACTCGGTTAGGGGGTTATACCTTACTTTCTTGAACTCCTTCGTCTTCAAGCCTCGATGGTTGTCAGGATCGGCTTCACCCCGTCGTCTCCTTGCGCCGAAGATGGATCCACCTCGAAAGCTTCTACCTTTGGCTTCTTCTTCGATCTTTGAAGAAACTAGTTCACTTGATTTGCTAAACCTTGTGAACTAGAGTGAGTAGAGAAGAGTGTGTTGGGATTTTCTCTATGGTTCTTGTTTCTCAACACATGAGACAAGTGAACCATAGACTAAAGAGAGGGAGAGCAAGAGGAAGGAGATGAGAGCTCAAGAACAAGAGAGAGAATGAGAATGATAGAATGATAGAAGACTTTTCTCTCTTGGCTCTCATAATCCAAAACCATCATCACAAAATAGTAATCAAGTATTGTGTAAATGGTTTAAGCTACAATAGCCATATCATTTCATGCACTCATTTCTCACAAGAGAAACAAGCAAGTAAAAAGTCTTTGCCATGAAATGATAGCCATTGTCATCATGATGGTCAACTAGTCCAACCTAGTCAACCGGTCAACAAAGTCAACAAGTCAACAAAGTCAACCCCTCAACAACCATGTCACCACAATACTTAATTAATATTATTGTTAATCATATTCTCATTAGGGTTGAGCAAAAAGTCAATAGTCAACAGTCAATGGTCAACAACCCTAATGAGAATCCTCTGCCTCTATCTCTCCGTCAACTGTGCATACACACCTGCATTCGCGTTCTGAGGAACACGAATACATACTAGAAAAATCCAATCCCAAAACGTACACTAGGATCTGGCTTAAACCAAAGCCCGCTAGTGTTAACTGTCCGGACACTAAACGTGCATAAGTGCACGGATGTGACTGAACCCTGTCGCAAACCCATGCGACCTCTACTCTTTTGCCTAAAGGCGAATAGCTTTCTGTGTGGGACTCTAAAGACTCGACACTACGCTGGCAGTGGGTTTAACCACAGACCGCAAGCGGCACTAGCTGTGCGTAACGGTCCCCAGGTAGATGCCGACAAGAAGACTGACGAGGTGAAACCCATCTGAACTCCTACTGAGCCTGAATGTGACAATCTCCGTACAGTCCGGTCTGTTCGTCTGATACATCGCATGGCGGTCCTAGGGGGGCGGTAAACGTCAGTCCCCTAATAGCGGTATAAGTCGTGTCGGAGTGAAGCCCAAAACACCCTGAGATAACACTGGAAGCCTACCAGTATATCTCGATTGCCCTGGCCAGGGACTACTCGTGTAATGGCTCTCCTAGACACAGCGCGATGTCAACCCCCAATACCGGGAGAGACGAATCCTGTTTAACCGTCACTGCCTCCAAGTGCTTCGGGACTGCACCCAACTACCACCTGTTTGCACGACTCCTTTGAGCCGTGGTAGAGTAGTGATCAAAGTACAGTGGGAACACACTCGAGGCGAAGTGACAGTGTCAAGTCAGCGGACTAAGCTGTACTCATGTCACCTGGGAACTGATAACTGACGATAGGTATAATACCAACCGGTCAGTTCCCGACGAGTCCTGTCCAGTGTACTCGTAACCCAACGAGCACCCGCATACTATCTCCAGTATGACGTACTGACGGCTGTGGGACAGACCGTCTCCCACACTGGGATGAGAAGCGCATGCGCTAGTCTACTCCGGAGTATCGATGCCCTGTCTCGATAGTCCTGCGACTAGGGACCTGCATAAGGATGTGCTTATAGATTACCCAGCCCCCACTAGTGTGACTGCCATCACAACGCTGGTAATCAAGCAAAGATCCTAAGGGCTCCACTAATGTGCATAGGTGATATACTAAAATAAACACATGTACACATTGAAGTAGAAACAAACCAAGTAGCATACTACTATATTGAGCAAGATTGTTTATACAAGGTGAATATCCCAAGCTTCCATTAAGTAATATACAAACTAGTATATATGATACAGTAATGGCCTCTAGGGCATATACACTAACAAAACGTACCGTATGGGACTCTAAAGACTCAATAATACGCTGGCAGTGGGTTACTGGATAAATCCATTACCGCAAGCACGTCAATGGCATTAGCTATACTTAATGGCTACCCAGGTATATGACGACAGGGAGGTCGACAATCAAGTCCGTCCATACCCTACTAAGCCTGAATGTGACAATCTCAGTACAATCGGGTTTTTTATTTCTAAGAGTATCGCATATCGGGTCTAGGGATGGATAACATCAGACCCGTAATAACCCGATAAATCATACCGGAGTCAACCTCATCACAAATCAAGAAACTCCTAAAATCCTATCAGTAAATCTCTTCCACCGTGGCTATGGATTTAGGGTGATGGCCAACCAAACACTGCGCGATATCGACTCTTAATACCAAGAGAGTCGAATCCCTGATAATCACTTACTTCCTCCATGTGGCTCGGGACTGTACCCAACTAAAACTCGTTATGTACAACTAGTACCGCTGACGTGTTTATGGTTAAACCCACTGCCAGCGTATTGACGAGTTTTTAGAGTCCCACACAGAGGGTTTTTCCGATTCAGACGAAATGATGTAATGGCCGTATATTGATACGTAAAGGGTTCCGATTAGGTATGTGTGCTAGCTACATGGACTTTACTCGTACGGATGATAATACTAGCCGGCTCAGGATTAAGCCGGATTATTAAATTAAGTTTTGATTATATATATTTCGATATGTATATTCTAATATTATATTCATTGTATTTTTGTATCCCTTCGGTATTCGTATTTTGAAACGAATACGGGTATGTATTTGCAGAGACGTATTCTTGTATTCATACAAGATTACTTCTAAAAGGAGGACACATCATTTCTTTGTTTTTCTTGTTAAAGAAATTATGAAATGAGGCGGAGGAGAGAAATGGTGGAGGGTATGGCCAAATGAATTATTTATTCATTTGGTTATACTATTCAAGCATGGTTGTATTTTTAAAATTGTAAAATCTTTTTACAAAAGAAAGAAAATTGCGTGCTTGAAAATTCAATGGTTTTCATTCAACCATTTTAGCTTCTCTCTCCAAAAATGGCTCATCCTTCTTCTTTATCTTCTACCATTTTCATATGTTGAGAAACAAAATGATAAAGAGAAAGAAAAATGTTAGAACACCCACATACATAACTAAGTATCCTAGATCAGCAATCTAAGATTTTTAGTTACTTAATTTGATGAAGTTGGAGCTTGGATTTGGTTATCACGAGTAAATCATTTTCGGCGAAGAAGGACCGGCTTGCAAGCACGATCATAGAGTCTCGAAAGCTAAGGAAGACGATTGAAGACGGAGGACACGATTATAAAGGTTGTAATTCTAACCGAGTAGTTAAATCCTTGTCTTTAATTTGCTAGTTTTAAGCAAATGGATATATTTTGGGATATAGTTGGTTATACTTGCATTAAAGTTTTGTGCATTCTGCCTTACTATGACCGTCGAGGAGTGAGCACAGTCCACAAACAATTTTGCCATCTTCTTCAGTATTAATGAGCTTCATTGTAAAACTCTATTTAGAGTAATTGTACTTCAATTTGTATCCTCTTCTTTTCTTTGTATGAGAACTCTTGAGTGAAAAAATGTCTTTGTAAGAGAGAAGAGTGAGATTTAGATCTTATATCTTTGTGTGAGGATTCTTGAGTGTAAAGATGCCTTTATAAGGAAGGAGTGCCTGCATCTGTAGAGAGAAGTGTTGCTCGTGTGTCGAGCAACGTGTTTGTTTTTGGAGAAGACGTGAAGATAAAGAGAACGGGCTTGATGGCCTAAAGAAAATGGACTAGGGACCGAAATATTATCGGGACGCCGAACCACTATAAAAACTTTGTGTTTTTGTTTGCAATTTCTTAATCTTGCTTTATATTCGTAGATAAAAATTGCATGCTTGTTTTCTTTATTGCTCTATATGCTCATTGTTTGCTTGTTGCTTTATTCTTGATCTCTTGCTATATGTCTATATTTGACAATTATATGTGTGCTTGGCTTTATCTCTTTTGGTTTATTTTTGTCTAAATTTACAATTGTGATATCTTATTAGTTGATAGAATTTTTAATTTGGGCATATCGATTGCTTAGTCCTATTCACTACCCTTCTAGGTCTATTATGATGTGAGCTTCCCTGGTTCTAACACATACATGCACATGCATAAGAGGCAGGTAAAGGGTCTTGAGTAGCAATATATTTAAAGAAAATTTAATTAATTAAATTAATTAAATTCTCAAAATTATTTCATTTTAAACCCTTCCCTATTTTACTTATCTCTGAGAAACCTATCCCTATAGAAATTAAATCAATCAACAGAGCCTAGATAGAGGCTTAGTGGTGGCTGTGGCAACAGAGAATTAATATATAAATCTACAGAGCCTTAGATTTGTAATGTGGCTAATCCTTCATAGCCAAATTTTTATTCTCTGCGTCCAAGAATCCATCAAGCATAATAAACAGAAACAGAGGGTTTGTTTTTGGGTGGATGCCGTTGTAACAGAGATTGAGGGTGCAAAAATTATCTCCTGTAATTTTTCGTTGAATGGTGGAAACAATTCGTCGTCGGTTTGCAGAATTGGATGCAAGTGCGTACCGAACCTGGATAATATTTTGTGTCATTTGCTTGGCGGGGTTTTTTTATTACTTATCGACCGCATTTGATATTTTTTATTAGTTTCAATTCACACGTATCGATTATCCACCGCTTACTTTCATACTATTTTCACAACATTAAATGGAAGAAAAAAAAAGGAATCGGATAAGGATCAGAACCAAAGCAAAAGCTTAGACCGGATAAGGGGATGCCAAAAAAAAGTAGTTCCTATACACATGCATATAAAACAAAAAACTTTTTCCAAAATGCAGTGAACCTACACTCCTAATCATTATACATAACCACTCATTATCTTTACGTGAGGTTCCCCAAAGCATCAAATATTGAAACAAGAGAGATGTAAACAAGAGAGATGTATCACACTTGCTTCAGATACTCGATGGTGCACCATGCAATTTGTAACTTCATTATGTATGTTCATGGCCTTCTCTTACCTCATTGCCTGCTTCCACTTGTATGATCTTTATTCTCCTTCTTAGAACCTAGAGGAGGAGAAGAAGCAGAAGCTGAACTTGTTCCGACCCTCGCCAAAGAAGAAAAGTCCAACATCTCCGATACTGAACTCCCCGACAAATTCGACAAAAAGTGCAAAGTCGACTCTCTAGTGTTGCTACTGCCATAAAGCCGGAAGCCATATTTTGCAAGTCATCATCTTTACCAGCTGTGTTTTGAAGCAACTGCACATACTGAGCCAAATGTGGGTACTGATCAATATTGTATGAAGCTTGAGCTTGAGCATTAGTAGCAGTAGCAGGAGTGCTACTGGGTGTGAGTAAGAATCCGAAGTCGTTTCCGCCTTGGACACGCTCGGGGAAGTTGAGCTTCGCTTTGCTGCCTTTGAATCTAAAAGCCGCCTCATCGTAGGCGATAGCCGCAGCTTCAGCAGTATCGAATGTTCCAAGCCAGACACGGGCGGCTTTTTGAGGGTCCCGGATTTCAGCTGCCCATTTTCCCCAGGGCCTTTGCCGTACTCCTCTGTAGTGTCTTCTACTCTCATTACTATTCCCTTCATAAGAAAAAGAAATAAAAACTTGTATATATATATTGTTGCATATTTTACTTCACATACACACACACACGCAATGTAATTAATTTAAAATCCTTTTCTTTGCTTTGTAGGGATACTATCTGTTCCCCTTCCCTTCCTTTAAACAATGTTATTACCCATACCCATATTATAGGTTTCTTGGATGCATGCATGCAGGCAGCTTATATATGGTTATAGATTGAGTATCTATGAATCTATGCATAATGCATGCATATTAAAAGTTTGTACTTGTCCTTTTTCTTACTGCTAGCTCCAAGCCTTTTTTGATTTCTTCTCTTTTTTTCTTTGGTTGCTTAAAATAATTATTATTGAAAGGATTAGCTTTTTTTTTTCTTTTTTTTTGGGAAATAAAAATGATAAGGTTTTGTCGCAACATATATAGATTTTGGAATGTGGGTTTTTCTAGAATGAGCAACTGAGTATACTAGGATAGGAGGCAGGGTCAACTATGTTTTTTCCATTCATGCCAAGAGAATATTACGACATTTATATGGAGATTTGTCAACTTTTTATTTCCTTCTTCTTTATAGTTAAATATATAAGAAGTGGCCGTCCATGCATGCACGATCTACCATCTGATCTCTTGATGAATGGGTCAGGATCCTTTCTTGTACTATAAAACTAATTATTAACGACACCAGAAATTTCCTGTCTAATTAATTAATTATTTTATTGTGCATGCCATCCCTTTTAGGGAGTAAACAAATGACCCTTCACTTTCGACACCAAATTCTGATTAACCGTGCCTAATAATTGGTGTTCTTTATTAATTAGCTTGTTAGTAGCATTGGAAATGTGTTTAGTTTGGGTATTTGATTTATGTAAGCTAGCTAGAGTTAATGTTTTGAAGAATTTTTTCATTTATTTTTCTAGATTTTTCTCGGAGTAGAAACGAGAATACAACCGGTCAGTTAAATTATTTAAATTTTATCAGCAATTTAAGTGTTTTTTAAATAAAAGTTTTGTGTGTGCGTGCGTGTGTATTTTGACATAAAGAGCAGACCCTTCCCATGACTTTGTATTAAAAGAAATATTCAAATTGTAGCAATACAAACTCAATTTTTACATAATAGTAATTTTAGCGTGTGTGTGTATATATATATGTACATAAAGGGTATGTGCTTCATATTTTTTCTTTTCTTTTTCTTTTGAGGAATTTTTGTGCTTTATGATTGATCACATGAAGATGAACATGATTTTTTATAATAATATTCAGAACTCCGAAATGCTACACAAAAAGTTCCTATTTTTAGGATAAAAAGTAGCGAAGTGCCTGCTAAAAATATATCAAAAAGCTCTTTTTTTCTCATTTTTTCTGTTTTTCCCCAAAAAAGAAAAAAATTTAAAAGTGAACATTTTTTATTATGGCAATCTTTGATCCCTAGTTGCATCTAGCAAGCCATTAGCCGTTTTACTTGGTATTAATTAATTTCAGATGAAAAGAAAGATTGGCTTGTTAATTATTTGAAAGATTATAATAAATATTAAGTAAATCTTTAATTTCTCGCTTGTACTTAAAGATATGATTTCTTTCTAAAAAAATTTAGGGTCAAACGTGTCTTCCAACTAGGCCAATAAAGCACCAAAACAAACCTCCATGAGAGACGAAGAAACCCTAGCTAACTGGCATATCATTCTCGCATCTCTAGAACTATTTTTCCATAAATCCTCATAATATGAAGAAAAATAATTTTTTATATCTACTTTTTCAAAATTTTCAAAGCTCTACTTAAAAGTAATATTAACTAATAATTTTTAATCTTATAAAATCTTTTTTCATGATACCTTGGTCTATGTAGACGAGCATCACATATGTAAAATCGCTAGTCGTGTAGAGATGATATCTTGTATTTCACAAGACATTGTGCACTCAAATGTTGTACAATCAGAAAGTACTGTCCAAGTTTTTCGAGTGTTAATCATTTCGTTTTATATACTTGATTGGTATTTGATAACCAGTATTTATTTCTGTAACATGGAGATACAATTTATACAAATTAGGTTCTAGATGAAGTAGTAGTTTAAAAGATGACGAAGAGCTACCCTCAGAGAAATTTTTTTTGTAAATCATACTTTGTCAAAGTAATAAATAAATTTTTGTCGTGATGAATGTAGGTGCTCTCATATGGAATTACGTTAAATTTTATGCTAATTAATTTTCTCTTTCTTCGTTAGTATTCTTGAAACTAGCTTTTTACAATAATGTATCAAGAAGAATAAACTCGAGATAAAAGCTCTCCGACCTCCAAAATTCTATGGAAGCGTCCCATTAGCCAACCATGCTCATGTAATTAATAGCCACAAGCTTTTTGTCATGCATGTGCGGTCCACGTAATCAAAATGATAAAATGTCAAAATATATAGGGTTGTGTTGACTCTGTAAAATAAATATATCGATGTTTTATTACTTTAATATGTTATAAATTCCTTAGGCATCTTTTATTCTATGAAGAAATTTGTTAACGAGCATGGATTTTAGATTTATCATAACTATTAAACTTTTTATTAAGCATCATATATAATCTCCTTAAGTAGTTATTATTTAAAGCCATTTTTAGGTTTTAAAAACTATTTATTCCATAGGATTTTCTTTATCAAAAGAGTCAATAACATGGATCATCTTAGAATTAAGGATATTCTCATTTCATTTATAATATAAATTATATTTGAACGCATCACATAACCCCTTTGTATTCTGGTTATAACCATTGTGGACAGGCCCTAAATGAAAATAAACACTCTTGAAAGTGTAAGTATTACATTTTTTATATTTAGTCAAACTGTTATCGATCACAGGTACTACATGTGATGATTTCTACATATGATCACAAAAGTCTCCATTCATAAAACTAAAAATTTTATTAATTTTTTTTTAAAGTTATCAATATTAGATGTCACGAATAAATAAAAAAGGTAAAGTGGTGCAATTGATTAAATTCCAAACTGATTGATTAAAGTAGGCTAATCAACTAACTAATTTATACCTTGATTATCCTCTACAGGTAATTGGACAGCCTCCTTCCCCAAAGACGACGCCGATTCAGGTTCAGGTAAGCTTGCCATGGGGTTTTCGGAGCTGATCACGTGCACGAGGGCAGAGACCATAGCGGATGAGTCCTGCTCCGCACGTGTCGACGAGACGTAGTATTTATCTGGAGCCTGATCATGCAGCTTCTGCTTTTGTAGTTTCTCTTCCTCACTTTGATCCGAAGGAAGAGGCCTCTTCCCATGCCTTTGATCCACCTTTCCTTCTTTTGCTTCTCTCTCTCTCTCTCTCTCTCTCTCTTAGATATTAATTTTCTCTCTATATACTTGATGAATATTGATAAAGGGATGGTGGTGAAGCATGGTGGAGTGAGAAGGAAGAAAGAAGGAGATATTTGAGAAGAGATGAGAAGCAAAGAGAAGGGAGGGATGTGTGATAAGAATGTGGACGGGGCAAAGTGTGGGGGATCTTTTTATTAGGGGGCAGCCAAAGCATGAGTCATGCTGTGCATGCATTTATTTATATGTTTTAATAATATTATAATATATAAGCAAGTGGCCCCGCGCCTACTAAATAGGAAAACAATACTTCATCAATCTATATTCAATAGTAATAATTTCGGCGAAAATAAATGAAGATAGTTGGTCTGAAAATATATTCAGCGTATTTGAATTAAAAAAGAAGTCATTGAAAACATATGAGGAGGGCGCATATGAACAAAATATGTTGCGTTTTCCGGAATTAAATTGCATTTCAAATTTATTTTCTGTAAATGGTTTTGTGAGAATTTTGAAATAAGGCATATACTTATTTATGTGGATGCTATTTAGAGTTCGCTTTTTAGCATATCAAACTTCTAAACTAAACCATGAATTTTTTTTAACCAAATATACATAAGTTAATATCCTATCTCAAAACATAACTCAATTTCAATCTAGAAGAAAACCATGAAATTTTTTAACCAAATTGTAAGTAGTATCTGTTAGTAGACACTCATGTTCGTGCCGCCAACTTGCGGCCAATGCGGAATACAAAACGAAAATTTTCAAATCAAGAGCACGGACACTACGACCTAGAATCGAATCCAAACACTAAATTAGAAACACAAGGAGTTTAACTACTCGGTTAGTAATTACAACCTTTACAGTCGTGTCCTTCGTCTTCTATACCACTTCTTGTAAGTCAATGTTACACACTCTACGGGGTTTCACTACTACAATATGGGGTTGCCCCTACGGCTACAGGAATCCGTACGGGCAACTTTTTATTGCCCCTACGGATTAATCCGTAGGTCTCCATGGTTGTCCCTATGGCGCCCTACGTTTTAATTTAAAAATATTTAATCGTAATTTGTTGTTTGGCCCTACAGAGCCGTAAACAAATGACCTACGGTGAATTTCGTAGGGGCATTTATATGGGTTATTAATAAAAAAAAGGCACAGAAAAGCTCTCGCCGTTCCCAAAAATTCTCTCTCACTCTCCCGCGCCTCGCTCGATCGTTCCTGCGTCTCGATCCCGCGTCTCGTCGCCACCGCCCTCCGCCCGCGGCCCGCCACCGCCCACGATCGTTCCCAAAACTTCTTCGTCGACTTCCTCGTCGCCACCGCCCGCGACTCGTCGCCGATTGCGTCGTCGACCACCGGTCTCCTCCGTCGTCTCCTCCACCGCCTGCTACAGGTTAGTAAATCTCAAATTTTTAATTCTAATAATGCTTTTATTTATAATTTTGATGATGTTAGGGCTAGGGTTTAGGGTTCGGGTAGGGGTGAGGGTTAAGGTTAGACATCGGGTTCAGTTTAGGGTTAGGTTGGGGATGGGGTTGGGGTTGGGGTTAGGGTTAGGTTTGTAAGTCCATGCTACCTCTTCCGGTACTTTCGGGCATGTGGAATTTGACGAAAAATAATTTTTCTAGAGGTGGTAACATGGGCTCAAAACTGGATCTTTGTTAAATATCTAACTAACAACCTAATTAGGAGTTGTTAACTACTCGGTTAGTGGGTTATACCTTTCTTTCTTGAACTCCTTCGTCTTCAAGCCTCGATAGTTGTCCGGATCGGCTTCACTCCGTCGTCTCCTTGCGCCGAAGATAGATCCACCTCGAAAGCTTCTACCTTTGGCTTCTTCTTCGATCTTTGAAGAAACTAGTTCACTTGGTTTGCTAAACCTTGTGAACTAGAGTGAGTAGAGAAGAGTATGTTGGGATTTTCTCTATGGTTCTTGGTTCTCAACACATGAGACAAGTGAACCATAGACTCAAGAGAGGGAAAGCAAGATGAAGGAGATGAGAGCTCAAGAACAAGAGAGAGAATGAGAATGATAGAATAAGAAAGACTTTTCTCTCTTGGCTCTCATAATCCAAAGCCATCATCACAAAAATAGTAATCAAGTATTGTGTAAATGGTTTAAGCTACAATAGCCATATCATTTCATGCACTCATTTCTCACAAGAGAAACAAGCAAGTAAAAAGTTTTTGCCATGAAATGATAGCTATTGTCATCATGATGGTCAACTAGTCAAACCTAGTCAACTGGTCAACAAAGTCAATAAGTCAACAAAGTCAACCCCTCAACAACCATGTCACCACAATACTTAATTAATATTATTGTTAATCATATATCATATTCTCATTAGGGTTGAGCAAAAAGTCAATAGTCAACAGTCAACGGTCAACAACCCTAATGAGAATCCTCCGCCTCTGTCTCTCCGTCAACTGTGCATACACACCCGTATACGCGTTCCGAGGAACACGAATACAAACTGGATAAATCCAATCCCAAAACGTACACTAGGATCTGGCTTAAAGCAAAGCCCGCTAGTGTTAACTGTCCCGACACTAAACGTGCACAAGTGCACGGATGTGACTGAACCCTGTCGCAAAACCATGCGACCTCTACTCTTTTGCCTAAAGGCGAATAGGTTTCTGTGTGGGACTCTAAAGACTCGACACTACGCTGGCAGTGGGTTTAACCACAGACAGCAAGCGGCACTAGCTGTGCGTAACGGTCCCTAGGTAGATGCCGACAAGAAGACTGACGAGGTGAAACCCATCTGAACTCCTACTGAGCCTGAATGTGACAATCTCCGTACAGTCCGGTCTGTTCGTCTGATACATCGCATAGCGGGCCTAGGGGGCGGTAAACGTCAGTCCCCTAATAGCGGTACAAGTCGTGTCGGAGTGAAGCCCAAAACACCCTGAGATAACACTGGAAGCCTACCAGTATATCTCGATTGCCCTGGCCAGGGACTACTCGTGTAATGGCTCTCCTAGACACAGCGCGATGTCAACCCCCAATACCGGGAGAGACGAATCCTGTCTAACCGTCACTGCCTCCAAGTGCTTCGGGACTGCACCCAACTACCACCTGTTTGCACGACTCCTTTGAGCCGTGGTAGGGTAGTAATCAAAGTACAGTGGGAACACACTCGAGGCGAAGTGACAATGTCAAGTCAGTGGACTAAGCTGTACTCATGTCACCTGGGAACTGATAACTGACGATATGTATAGTACCAACCGGTCAGTTCCCGACGAGTCCTGTCCAGTGTACTCGTAACCTAACGAGCACCCGTATACTATCTCCAGTACGACGTACTGATGGCTGTGGGACAGACCATCTCCCATACTGGGATAAGAAGCGCATACGCTAGTCTACTCCGGAGTATCGATGCCCTGTCTCGATAGTCCTGCGACTAGGGACCTGTATAAGGATGTGCTTATAGATTACCCAGCCCCCACTAGTGTGACTGCCATCACAACGCTGGTAATCAAGCAAAGATCCTAAGGGCTCCACTAATGTGTATAGGTGATATACTAAAATAAACATATGTACACATTGAAGTAGAAACAAACCAAGTAGCATACTACTATATTGAGCAAGATTGTATATACAAGGTGAATATCCCAAGCTTCCATTAAGTAATATACAAACTAGTATGATACAGTAATGGCCTCTAGGGCATATACACTAACAATCTCCCACTTGCACTAAGGCCATGTACTGGCGTATCGAAGACCTATCATCTCGATCAGCCGCTCGAACTGAGTCTGGGGCAAGGCCTTGGTGAATGGATCTGCAGTGTTATCTTCTGAAGCGACCCTCCGAACCTCGATCTCCTGGCGATCCACGATCTTCCTGATCAGGTGATACCGCCTCAAGATGTGTATGGATCTCTGATGGGACCTGGGTTCCTTCGCTAAAGCTATAGCCCCGTTGTTGTCGCAATACAGAGGTATTGGATCAACAATGGACGGAACCACCTGAAATTCTTTCAAGAACTTCCTCATCCATACAGCTTCTTTTGCGGCATCAGATGCAGCGATGTATTCCGCTTCCATCGTCGAGTCTGCAACGGTTTCCTGTTTGGAACTCTTCCAACACACCGCCCCTCTATTGAGGGTAAAGACAAAACCCGACATGGACTTGGAATCATCCTTGTCACTCTGGAAGCTGGAGTCAGCAAAGGCCTCGATCTGGAGGTCTTTTCCGCCATACACCAAGAACATCTCCTTAGTTCTTCTCAGGTACTTGAGAATGTTCTTTACCGCTATCCAGTGTTTCTCCCCAGGGTTTGACTGATACCGGCTTACCACACTCAGTGCATAAGCTACATCCGGTCTGGTACACAACATCGCATACATTATAGAGCCTACCGCAGAAGCGTAGGGTGTAATAGACATGCGATCCCTCTCCAAATCAGTCTTGGGAGACATCTCTTTAGAGAGGGTGATCCCGTGACAAGCCGGTAGGTTACTGCGCTTGGAATCTTCCATGCTGAATCTTTTCAGTATGGTGTCGATGTACCTGGACTGTGAAAGTCCTAATATCCTCTTGGATCTATCACGATGGATCCGGATCCCCAGGATGTATGAGGCATCACCCAGGTCTTTCATGGAGAACCTGTGTGACAAGAACTCCTTGACTGATTGTAGCATCTATAAGTGCACGGCGGCGCCCCGGCCGTCAATCCGACGGCCAAATACGGAAATGGTAATAAACTTTAATTTTACGAACTTAGCAAACCGGCACCACCACGCACTAAACCCCGAATCGGGCCATTAAACTAGATCTAGCTAACAACAAGACGGGTTAGAGATATACCGATGATCCGAGTCCTCCGGTCTTCTCCTCATCGTCCCGATCTCCCGCGGATGCTTCGTCCGTCATCTCCTCGTCGCCTCTTCGCCGGAAGGGCACCACATCGCCTGCATCTTTTACGGGCTCCCACCTCAATACCGAGGCAACTCGGGCGCGAAGCTGGCGAGTCGACGCGTCCAAGATTTGCTGTAGAATGTGTAGTGTAGAACCTATGTCTCATTTGGGGTTTGTTGCCATTTGTAGATGATGGAGGAATCAAGATAAGAAAAATGGTGCTTGCATTTTTCTAGCATGAAATGAGATGAACAAATTTTCCCTCTCCAAGAATGAAAAATGATCCTCTCTTCTTCTTCTCTCAAGTATGAAAAACTTATTATCTTAGAAAAATGGTGGAGGAAAGAATATGAAGCACGAAGGGAGGTGATGGTAGGAGCACAAGTGGTGACCATACCCAAAACATCATCATAACAAAATCACATCATCTTTCAACTCATTTCTAATCTTAATAAAGCATGAAATGATGAAGGAAAAGAATGGTATCTAAATATGCTTTCATAATAAATACATTTGCAAGAAAAACCTCCACAATGTGTTATTTGCAAACTTGCAAATAACACCCTCCATCGGAAAAGTCCGGCCGGGAAAGAACAAAGGAAAACCGGCCGGAACGGAATGCAAACTGGCAACTCCAGAAAACTGGTCCCGTAATAAATTACAGGAAAACCCCGATACTGTGCATACACACCCGCATCTGTATTCCGACCGGATACAAATGCAATGAGACAAAATCTACACTGTACCATACTAGGATCCGGCTTAAACCAAAGCCGGCTAGTATTATCCGTCCGATCCTGATCCGTGCAATACCGCACGTATCTGATCGAACGCTGCCATATAACCATACGGCCTCTAGTACAAACCGTCCGATCCTGATCCGTGCAATACCGCACGTATCTGATTGGACCCTGCCATATCTCCATACGGCCTCTACAGCGTTTCGCCCGAAAGCTTGAGTAACTGAAAGTGTGGTGGACTCTAAAGACTCGTCAATACTATGGCTGTGGATTTAACCACTAGCACGTCAGAGGTATAAGCCAATACGTAACGGGCCACCAGCTATTGACCAAAAGGGACGTCGATGAACGAACTCATCCTGACACCCTACTGAGCCTGTCAGTGACAATATCCGTACAGTCCGGTCCGTTCGTCTATAAGCATCGCATGACGGGCCTAGGGGGTTGGTAAAAGTCAGACCCCCAAAAGCGGTACAAGTCGTGTCGGAGTGTAGCCCAGAACACCCTGAGATACTACTGGAATACCTACCAGTAAATCTCCTGCCTTGGCCAAGGACTTCGTGTAATGGCTCTCCTAGACACAGCGCGACCTCACCCCCAATACCGGGAGAGACGAACCCCTGAAGATCCGCTCACTGCCTCCATGTGGCTCGGGACTGTACCCAACTAAAACCTGTTTGCACGACTCTTTTGAGCCGTGGTAGGGTAGTAATCAAAGCACAGTGGGAACTCACACGAGACAAATGACGATCCCTAGGTCGATGAACTAACCTGTACACATGTCACCTGGGAACTGCTATCTGACGTCAGGTATAAGACCAACTAGCATGTTCCCGGCGAGTCCTGTCCGGTGTACTCATAACCCAATGAGCACCTGTATACATCTTAGGTGAACCAACTGACACCAGTGGCTTGTGAGACCGGCCACCGCCCCTCGTCGGGGTCTCGACTGTATACACTAGTCTACTCTGGAGAATCGATGCCCTGTCTCGAAACTCCTACGACTAGGGACCTTTTAAGGATGTGCTTATAGACCACCAGCTCCCACGTATATGATCGCCCTCATACTGCCGGTAGTCAAGCAAGAATCCTAGGGGCTCTATCAACGTGCAATAGTGACCTGTCATGTCACCTAAAGCAGTACACGATGATAAAGGTAAACCAGATAGCGTACTATCATCTCGAGTAAGACTGTCCTACCGGGATAGGTCCTCCCTCAATCATTGCAATCACGTGCCTGTGATCTAATAATTGACTCTGAGGGCACTATCTCCAACAATCTCCCACTTGCACTCAAGGCTAATTATTGCGATGTCGCATACTCACAGCCCGTGTGATACCGAACACCCAACTCCTCTACTAGTCAGTCTCATAAAGCCTGTTTGCGAAACTCTTGCGTTCGAGTAATAGCCTCAGCGAGTGGATCCGCTCTGATGTTTCTTTCTATGTCTCTCTCTATCTCAAGTTCGCAGAGAAAGCCATCTCCCGAAATGAGCAATACCTGTCTTAGAGTGTCTGGATGTCTGATGGGACCGAGCTCATAAATGAACTCCAAATCCAAACTTCTTAGACTGTATCGTCAACTGAACTTAATCAGTATCCTGCGCCATGCCACCCTCAGTATTGCCTTGGATCACCTGTCCAAAATACTGCCCCTCGTCAGAAGGAAAACTACAACTCTGACGATCACCTTGTCGTCCATGTCACCCTGGAAGCCTAGAATGATAACTGTCTCCCTAATGAGGCTGTCGTTATCATATCCCTAGAACATCCACTTATGTTCTAAAACTGCTTCCGACTGTTTCTCCAGGATTGGATCAATATCAACTTATTGCATCTTGTGCAAGAATAACATCTGGTGTGGTACTTGACATCACATGATTGACTCAATTGCCTAAGCAAGTGATCTGCCAATCATGCACATCCCTCTCTACTTTAGTCTATAAGACACCTTTAGAGAGGGTGACTCCATCACCTGCAGGTACACCACCGTGCCAGGAGTCGTCCATTCTAAATACTCTTAGAATGCTGTCAAGGTACCCTGATTGGGAAACCACCCAAATCTAGATCTAAAACCATAGATCTAGTAACCAGTATGTCTGATATAATGTCCAAGTCCCATGTGGAGAAACCACTGTGTGACAACCAAAGTATAACCGATCGTAGTATAGGAATATCACTCCCTACTACCTTCTCAACAGATCCATCCTCTATTCTGATGACGTCAAACCTATGACTGTCTCATCAGAAATAGATGATCTATCTCCGCTACATCTGCTTTAGTCTATAAATAGACATAAGCCTGATGTCCACCAATGCTTCTGCTGCTCCCACTGACTACGACAACCCTCTGGCAGAGTCATATAGACGTGCACTTCTAAAGCTAGTTTAGAACGACGCTATACTCATCCTACTGCCGGGTCTCGCAGCCTGGAACAACAACAATGGCAAGTGTGGGTAAACAAGAACTTCCCTGTCACCGTCCTTGAGGCTACCGGAGTACCTCTCGGGTGCCTGAAGTTACCCACCTTATCTGCGGAGTGGCCAATGGAATGTCAAATCAGATTGAATCTTTAGGTTCCTTATCAAATCTTCAGTAATCGTTTGCGGTTCTAGAATCTCTTCCAGTTCTACCATACTCCCACTACTGTTTTTGAAAAAATCCATTTTTATTAAAACTGTGGCGAGTCAAGAACAATATCACTATTGATCTTTCTTATGGTAGAAAGTCAACCCTCGTCATAGCCTGGGTCAACCCACAAACAGCCATTACAGAAACGTGCCTTGAGTTATCCAGAATCTGGTTTTAATCATAATCCGGACAACTCCCCGTACCTTAACAATGTTAAGATATGAACTGTACTATATCCAATATAGAACCAGAAGCACTGATTTAATTCAACCAGATTCAAATCATGCAGCTGTCTCCAGTGCATGTCAACTAAATGGAGAGAGGCCGATCAGCGTTACTCAACTTAGGAATGCTTCCAATTATGAGTAACCTGAAAGAGAAGCAATTTCTCTTTATCATTACTATCAACTGAATACC
This sequence comes from Agapanthus africanus, assembly GCA_030015575.1. NCBI lineage: Eukaryota > Viridiplantae > Streptophyta > Magnoliopsida > Asparagales > Amaryllidaceae > Agapanthus > Agapanthus africanus. The sequence goes on from CM057350.1 coordinate 246,753,973, forward strand.
ATACACAAGTATCTACATCTTCGATCACTTTGAAGAATCCCGATACTTGCTACACCTGGTTCTCTACTATATTCAAATACCTATAACTCCTCAAAACTTAGACCCTGTGTTTCTACGAAACACATGTCTAAGAACTAGAGAAGTTAAAAGTAAACAGAATATAGTATGAGGACCAAGCCCTCTGTCCTAATAGACACTGGACAACATACAATACTCTGTATAAGTCCGCTGAGTCTAACAACTCTTTCACTGTGTGTCGTAGGTTGAAAACTGTACTTATGGTCAAGAAGAATTACACCGCTGTTTAATGCTCCTTACCTAACCATCCACTGATATAGGTAAATATCATCGACATAATATCAAAAGGTATATCTCACTCTATGAAAATAGACGTACAGATATATCAATTTGAAATTGGTGCACAACAGCGGATATTCAAAACCAAATATTTGCCGACCGGCAAACATCCCAGGTGATCTCCTCAAATATCACCGATTACAACGAATCCCGATATTATGGGGATGATCACCCAATTCCCAATAACTTACTCCCACTCATCATCTGTAAAACCATATAGATGTGAGAATCAAACCTGGTAAATACATACCCTGGAGCAAGTGTCTAATCGGGAAATCAGTTTTCTTTTAACAGTACACAGTTGAACTGAAACATTGAAATATTTCGATGGGGTATCCTGGTATTCCTAGTAATGCCTCTACCATTATCCAGATTCACAACTATAACCGTATAATTCTTTGCCACATCTCCAAATCCCTTTATATGTCTTTAGTCATTACCTTCTGCACACCTCTTAGGCCAAAAGGTTTTCTTCCTTCCCTACCGTTCGGCACCAGCCTATGGTTTGGAAGAAGACTATTCAATAAGCATAATGGGTGTACTGTCCTAGTCCTAGGAGCACTCGCAATGCGAGAGAAGGTGAAGATAAAAGACAACTGAATAAACCTTATTCCTATTTCTCCTGGACCAGAATCCATCCCCGAACTGGAACAAGTTCCTTTCGAGTTCGTATATAACCATACGATGGAGTATCCAATAAACTGTGGATCTTCGTAGTGATACGGAGTGTCCTGGAGAAATACAAAGGTGATTTAGGATTGGCGAAGAAAAACTTGGTTTGGTCGCGAATATCAGTCGCAATTTACTTTGCCCTCTTACTAATCCCTTGCTTTGTCTTAATCTTAATACCTTCTGCACACCATCGTTATGCTAATTGGTTTTCTTCATTCCCTACCAGTCGGCACCAGCCTAAGGTTTGGAAGAAGACTATCCAATTTGCACAATAGGTGTACTATCTCCTAAACCAAGGAGTACTCACAACTTGAGAGAAGGTAAAAGGAAAAAGACAACTGAATAATCCTATCCGTTTTCTCCAGAACCGGAAACCATCCTCGAATTCCTTCGAGTTCGTATCTAACCATACGATGGTTTTGTCCAATGGAAGTGGACGTTCGCAGTAATACGGGGTGTCCTGGAGAAAAGGGTAAAAGTAGGAGTGGCAATGAGGTCTGCAACTCTGACAATCCAAAAGCCAGTGCTTAAGAAGGTTCGGTCAACTTGGTCACTGAGTCAAAGTCTAGGGTCGGGTCAATGGTCGCTGCCAAAGAGAGAGAGAAAAGAAACACTCAGCGTGCACTCTACCCTAGATCAGAATGGTTACCAATTTATCTAATCTGGAAACCTCCCACTGTACCTCAAATTCTCCTCCAAACCTGAAAGAAGAATCAGTCGGGGTCACCCGAGGAGTAAAACAACTCATCAGTGGGAATCGGGATCCAACTATCATCGCATGATAACGTGACGGAATCCTCTCACGGTATCACACTCCAGAAGGTATGCGCATATCTAGCAAGTTTCAGTTCTTTTGAAACTCCCGATGTGATTTTTACCCCATGCTCTTATGACCTTGACGAAGGTCAACAAATCATAAGTCACATGTCAAGTTCTACCCGTCATTGTCCAGGTTAATTTGAACCCACCCGTACAAGCCCTTGACGAAGGTCAATAAGTCCATACGACTGTCCCAAACCAACACATCTATCTATGCAGCAGAAAGGTAACAAGCAGCTACCATACACTATGCCTTGACGAAGGTCAACAAACATAGCATGAATACTACGTGCTACCCGTCTGAAACGACGGAGGGCTACGAATGGTTTCTGGCGAAAACCTTTAACGTAATGAACTTGATATCGTTGAAGGAACTGATAGCTTTTTAGAAAATATAGTGACGAAAACTTTTACTAAAGAGGTCACTCCCGGTGAAGGGATCTCGGCTCTTTCCCCGTAGAATGGGGTGCAGGATATTCCAAATGAATACCACGATGCAAAGCAAAAGTAATCGGCTATAGTGAAGTTATTGCCCTGACGCAAACTTCTGTCCAAGGGGTCACTCCCGGTGAAGGGATCTCGGCCCTTGCCTCGTCGACTGAGGAGCAGGATATTCCAAGTGAATACCACGATGCAAAACAAAAGTGAACGTCCTTGCAATAACAGCTTTTTGAAAAGTGTTCCAACAACATCAGAATAGGTTTGTTTTAACTTGCATTGATCCGAATCAACACAGTCCCATCAATTGATCACACCATAAAGAACGAAAATATACTGACGTACGTATATGCCATCCGCATTCGCCACTGGGTCCCGTCATCACCCGTTAGGTTAGCTAACTAACGGCAGAGCGGGGACTGGACTAGCGCGGATGAAAAACATATACAACATCTACTAATATATATACCAATATATTATATTTCGCTCAAGGCGTGAATAAAATGCAACATCACAGAAATGTATAGCATCACAGAACAATACAGATATCTGGGATCCCCGGGTTTCACAGAGCCACTACTGAAAACCGACGTTCCCCTGGTCATGTGGATAGCCTGTGCAATGAAAACCTAGACCCCTATGGGCGCGGCAAGTCACCCGCCAAAACTTGAAGCGAGGCAGCCCCCTTCAGCACCGTGAATGGACCACCCAGCACTTCACGAAATCCGGTAACTTGGGCACCCCTCCTGGGTCAACCTGTACCCCCTACGAGTGCGGCGAATAGCCCGCCAATTCCAGACTGAAGCCCCTTCCGTCCCAATGCCATGAGATGCGGGCTTGTTGCCCTCCAGAACCCGGCTATCCGTGCACCCCTCCGCGGGGTAATCCTAGTACAGAAAGTAAAATATACATACAACGGGTGCATCGACCGCAACCAGGTCGTGCCCCAAAAGAATAATACAATCAGGCAGTGACGGCAGTCCACATGTCGGACGCTCGCCCCGCAATATCAAATGTACATAATACAACAGAAACTGTACTAGCATTGCATCCAGGCTATCCCCCACGACCGATCCGCAACATCACAGCAAAACACAGAACATCAACGTGAAAGTCACGTTCGCAAATCCGTCTAACCGGGCTATAGCAGTTAGACCGGATTTACCGATCGAGTGACATTCACGGTCGCAGATATAATGTAAATACTGTGAAAAATGTGTTTAAAACTTTCCGATTGACCAAAAATTAACAAGTGGGCCCCAAAGCAATACTGTAGCACTCACAGAAATTCTGGGCCCAAAATTAATATTCCAAAACCCCTAAAAATAGCTCAGAAGCCCACTGGAAAAAAATGATGCATTGACGACTCCAATGTGCGGCGGAACCGCGGCCCCAGGGGGGGTTTGGCCGCGGTTCCGCGCTCCAATCGTCGACTGAATGTATCGAATTTTTCCAGTAGTCTTATAGTCTCCAGTACATCAATTTTATACAACCTGAAAAATTTTTGGAGACCAAAAAATTTCAACAGAAAACTGTCGTGAACTAAAATTGGGTTTTCGGAATTTTGGTCGATCGGAACTGAAAAACACATCAAACGAAGCTAGACGAAGTTAATGGCGAGGCTATGATACCACTGTAAGTGCACGGTGGTGCCCCGGCCGTCAATCCGACGACCAAATGCGGAAACGGTGATAAACTTTAATTTTGCGAACTTAGCAAACCGGCACCACCGGGCACTAAACCCCGAATCGGGCCATTAAACTAGATCTAGCTAACAACAAGACGGGTTAGAGATATACCGATGATCCGAGTCCTCCGGTCTTTTCCTCATCGTCCCGATCTCCCGCGGATGCTTCGTCCGTCATCTCCTCGTTGTCGCCTCTTCGCCAGAAGGGCACCACATCGCCTGCATCTTTTACGGGCTCCCACCTCAATACCGAGGCAACTCAGGTGCGAAGCTGGCGAGTCGACGCGTCCAAGATTTGCTGTAGAATGTGTAGTGTAGAACCTATGTCTCATTTGGGGTTTGTTGCCATTTGTAGATGATGGAGGAATCAAGATAAGAAAAATGGTGCTTGCATTTTTCTAGCATGAAATGAGATGAACAAATTTTCCCTCTCCAAGAATGAAAAATGATCCTCTCTTCTTCTTCTCTCAAGTATGAAAAACTTATTATCTTAGAAAAATGGTGGAGGAAAGAATATGAAGCATGAAGGGAGGTGATGGTAGGAGCACAAGTGGTGACCACACCCAAAACATCATCATAACAAAATCACATCATCTTTCAACTCATTTCTAATCTTAATAAAGCATGAAATGATGAAGGAAAAGAATGGTATCTAAAGATGCTTTCATAATAAATACATTTGCAAGAAAAACCTCCACAATGTGTTATTTGGAAACTTGCAAATAACACCCTCCATCGGAAAAGTCCGGCCGGGAAAGAACAAAGGAAAACCGGCCGGAACGGAATGCAAACTGGCAACTCCAGAAAACTGGTCCCGTAATAAATTACAGGAAAACCCCGATACTGTGCATACACACCCGCATCTGTATTCCGACCGGATACAAATGCAATGAGACAAAATCTACACTGTACCATACTAGGATCCGGCTTAAACCAAAGCCGGCTAGTATTATCCGTCCGATCCTGATCCGTGCAATACCGCACGTATCTGATCGAACGCTGCCATATAACCATACGGCCTCTAGTACAAACCGTCCGATCCTGATCCGTGCAATACCGCACGTATCTGATTGGACCCTGCCATATCTCCATACGGCCTCTACAGCGTTTCGCCCGAAAGCTTGAGTAACTGAAAGTGTGGTGGACTCTAAAGACTCGTCAATACTATGGCTGTGGATTTAACCACTAGCACGTCAGAGGTATAAGCCAATACGTAACGGGCCACCAGCTATTGACCAAAAGGGACGTCGATGAGCGAACTCATCCTGACACCCTACTGAGCCTGTCAGTGACAATATCCGTACAGTCCGGTCCGTTCGTCTATAAGCATCGCATGGCGGGCCTAGGGGGTTGGTAAAAGTCAGACCCCCAAAAGCGGTACAAGTCGTGTCGGAGTGTAGCCCAGAACACCCTGAGATACTACTGGAATACCTACCAGTAAATCTCCTGCCTTGGCCAAGGACTTCGTGTAATGGCTCTCCTAGACACAGCGCGACCTCACCCCCAATACCGGGAGAGACGAACCCCTGAAGATCCGCTCACTGCCTCCATGTGGCTCGGGACTGTACCCAACTAAAACCTGTTTGCACGACTCCTTTGAGCCGTGGTAGGGTAGTAATCAAAGCACAGTGGGAACTCACACGAGACAAATGACTATCCCCAGGTCGATGAACTAACCTGTACACATGTCACCTGGGAACTGCTATCTGACGTCAGGTATAAGACCAACTAGCATGTTCCCGGCGAGTCCTGTCCGGTGTACTCATAACCCAATGAGCACCTGTATACATCTTAGGTGAACCAACTAACACCAGTGGCTTGTGAGACCGGCCACCGCCCCTCATCGGGGTCTCGACTGTATACACTAGTCTACTCTGGAGAATCGATGCCCTGTCTCGAAACTCCTACGACTAGGGACCTTTTAAGGATGTGCTTATAGACTACCAGCTCCCACGTATATGATCGCCCTCATACTGCCGGTAGTCAAGCAAGAATCCTAGGGGCTCTATCAACGTGCAATAGTGACCTGTCATGTCACCTAAAGCAGTACACGATGATAAAGGTAAACCAGATAGCGTACTATCATCTCGAGTAAGACTGTCCTACCGGGATAGGTCCTCCCTCAATCATTGCAATCACGTGCCTGTGATCTAATAATTGACTCTGAGGGCACTATCTCCAACAGCATAGGAATGTCATTTCCTATTAAGAGAATGTCATTCACGTATAAAACGAGGAATACTACAGTTCTCGCTACAAATCTACTGTAGATGCATGGTTCATATGGATTTTTGATAAAGCCGAATTCTTTGACCGTCTCATCAAAACAGATGTTCCAACTCCGCGATGCCTGCTTTAGTCCATAGATGGACTTAAGCAACTTGCACACCTTTCCGCTGCTCCCACTCTGAATGAAACCCTCTGGCTGGTCCATATAAACACACTCCTCTAAATTTCCATTTAGAAAAGCAGTCTTTACGTCCATCTGCCAAATCTCATAATCGTGGAAGGCAGCAATGGCAAGAAGGATCCGAATGGATTTCAGCATAGCTACTGGAGAAAAGGTCTCGTCATAGTCCAATCCAGGTCTTTGACGAAAACCCTTTGCTACCAGTCTAGCTTTATAGGTCTCAACCTGTCCATCTACACCAATCTTCCTTTTGAAGATCCACTTGCATCCTACTGGTTTTACCCCGTCTGGAGCAATGTCCAACGTCCATACTTTGTTGGTGTACATGGACTCCATTTCGGTCCGCATTGTATCCAGCCATTTTACCGAGTCGACGCTCTGAACGGCTTGCTGGAAGCTAGTAGGCTCATCATAATCTATGATGCAATCCTCTCTATCCCCGTCTATGAGAAAACCGTAGTATCTCTCGGGCGGATGAGACTGCCTACTACTTCTGCGGAGCGGCGTAGGAATGTCCTGTTCTTTTGAACCCTCTGGTTCCACTAAGCTTTCAGTAATAGCTCGTGGTTCTGGAATTTCTTCCAGTTCTACTGTGCTCCCACTTATCTGGGTTTCCAAAAACTCAGTTTCCAAGAAGTAGGCATGACGAGAAACAAAAACCTTTTGTTCCTCTTCGCAGTAGAAGAAATATCCCTTGGAGTTCTTTGGATATCCCACGAACTTACACTGTACTGAGCGTGCCTCGAGCTTATCCGCATGCTGCTTTTTAACAAAAGCTGGACATTCCCATGTCTTAATGTGCTTAAGATAGGGTCTCTTCCCACACCACATCTCATATGGTGTAGTAGGCACAGTCTTAGTTGGAACTCGGTTCAAAAGGTATGCAGCTGATTCTAGCGCATACCCCCAGATTGATCGTGGTAACTCAGCGTTACTCATCATGGACCGTACCATATCCAATAGGGTTTGGTTCCGTCTCTCCGATACACCGTTATGTTGCGGAGTGTATGGAGGAATAAGCTGAGAGAGAATTCCGTTCTCTTTTAAACAGTCCAGGAACTCGGCACTCAAGTATTCTCCACCTCGATCCGATCTTAGAATATTGATACTTTTGCCGGTTTGTTTTTCTACTTCATTCTTATACTCCTGGAACTTTCCAAAGGCTTCGGACTTATGTTTCATTAAGAAGATATAACCGTACCTTGAAAAATCATCCGTAAAAGTAATGAAGTAAGAATAACCGCTTCGCGCATGTGTAGACATTGGACCGCACACGTCGCTGTGTACGAGTCCCAAGAGCTCGCTCGCTCTTACTCCGTGTCCAGTGAACGGAGTCTTTGTCATCTTTCCTCTGAGACAGGATTGACAAGTAGCATACGATTGATATTCGAACGGATTCAAATATTCTTCTGTATGTAACTTCGTCAACCTTCTCTCATTGATGTGACCTAGTCTACAATGCCATAAGAAAGTCTGATTAATTTCCGGAGACTTTCTTTTGTGTGTATTCTGGACATTGAAAATCTGTGGTTGGTTTAATACGTATATACCATTGCTCAATGTACCTGACCCAATCAAAACTTGATTAAGGTGAATGTTTACAACATTACTTATAAACGCAAATTCATAACCTTCTTTAGAAACTAAAGATACAGAAATGATATTACAAGTTGCGTTGGGTACAAAAAAGCAATTATGTAAAACCAAAACATGTCCATCTGACATTCCCAGATGATAGTCCCCCACGGCCTTAGCATCCATGCTAGCTCCGTTTGCAACTTTGAGGGTCATGTCACCTGCCTTCAAAACCCTACAGTTTCTCAACGCCTGCAAAGAATTACAGATATGAGATCCTGATCCGGTATCCAATACCCAGGAAGTAGAGTTTATTGAAAGACAGTTTTCAATAACATACACACCCGAAGCTGAAGCCGCAACCTGCTTCAATTCCTGTGTCCTGGCTTTCCAAGCCCTGCAATCATTCTTCCAGTATCCTTTCTTATGACAATAGAAGCATTCTTCCTTATCCACAAGCTTTCCCACTTTCTTTGTTGCTTTTCCTTTTCCCTTCGTATCCACTTTACTAACACCGCCCCTTGGTTTGGCGGAGGCTTTCTTCTTCTTTCCCTTGGCTTTCGCTTTGGACCTAGAAGAGGAAGATCCTCCTACAAACAAAGTGGATGTTTCCCTACCTTTCTGTAGGGTGCCCTCTGCACTCCTCAGCATGTTGAGGAGTTCTGAAAGTTCAACTTCCTTTTCTTGTAAGTTGAAGTTCAGTATAAACTGGGCGTAAGTGGAAGGAAGGGACTGGAGAATCAAGTCAGTATAGAGCTCATTCTCCAATGTGGTCCCAAGTTCCGCAAGCTCCTCAATGAAGCCAATCATCTTAAGCACGTGTTCCGCTACTGATAATCCGACGGCCAACCTTGCCGAAAATAACTTCTTCGACACTTCGTATCTTGCGATACGAGACTCCTTTCCATGCAGTTCTTTTGTATGGAGAAATATGGATTCAAGGTCCATATTCTCGTGCCTCCTCTGATGTTCGTTGTCCATAGAGGCAAGTACGAGGCACTTGGCCTTCGCGCTATCAATCTCCCAAGTCTTACGGATTTCCTTATCCGCGACGCTGGAGGTGGGACCTGGGACAGGGGGAGCTTTGGTGGTAAGAAGATACCACAGCTTGTCGTAAGTGATTGCCATTTTGACATTCCTGATCCAATCTTTGTAGTTTAGCCCTGTCAGTATGTTTTTATCTAGAAGTAACTTAAGTCCAGTCATGTCGATTGGTCACTGCAATTAGGAGAGAGAGAAGAAACACTCAGCATGACGCTCTTGCAAGTTTAGAGTGGTTTTTAGTTTGTCTAAACAGGATGGCTCCCACTGTTTCTCGAATCCCTCCTCAAACCAAAAAGGAAGAATTAGTCAGGATCAATCTCACCGTACAATACTTGCTTAACCGTTCAGCCAGGCCAGTGTCGGTACTTCGAGGGAGGTTTTCCAACGCTTTCGCGAAGTTCCTTAATTTAAGAACCTCTTTTTCCTGGGGGCGTAGCCCCGCTAACACTTTTCTAGACACCTACTAGGTTTATAGCATTGATCGTTAAGTGAGAAATTTCCCGAGGAGTAGCATATACTCACAGTAGGATCGGGATCCAAATATCATTGTGTGAAGAAACTGAAGGAATCCTACCAGAATCATCACACTCCAAATGGTATGCAACGCTAGCAAGTTTCAGTTCTTTTGAAACTCCCGATGTGGATTTTTGCCCCATGCTCTTATGACCTTGACTTTGGCCAACAAATCATAAGTCACATATCAAGTTCTACCCGTCGTTCTCCAGGTTAATTTGAATCCACCCGTACCTACCCTTGACTTTGGCCAACAAGGCAGTACGACTGTTCCAAACCAATGCATCTATCTATGCTGCACATGAATACCTAATAGCTACCAATCACTATGCCTTGACTTTGGCCAACAAACATAGCTTGAATACTATTGACTATTCATGTGAAACGACGGAGGGCTACGAATGGTTTTGGCGAAACCGTGAACGTAGAGAACTTGATATAATCGATGGAAAGAGATAGCTTTTAAAATGAGTGGCTCAAACTCCGCATTTTAAAAGTTGGTTTTGAAAAGAACCGAGTGGTTTTTCGAAAGTGTTCCAACAACTTTTACTTGGTTTATTTTCTTGCATTAGTTCTTTTAATGCGTGATATTCTTGCATCAGTTCTTTTAATGCGTCCCATCATTTAATCCTACCATTGTAGAAAACAACCAAAATATGACGTACGCTTATGCCATTCGCATTCGCCACGGGGCCCCGTCATTACCCGTTAGGTTACTTAACTAACGACAGAGCGAGGGCTGGGCTAGCGCGGCTGTAAAACATAAGCAACGCCTAAATAATATCATATATAGATATTTTGCAATGATAGCCATTTCAGATCACAGATGAACACATTAGATATACTAGGAACCCGCAATTCGTTCGAGCCTGTAACGAAAAGCAGATTACACGGTCGCGGTGAATAGCTAATACCCCACCCAAGACCCCTACGGGTGCGGCAAACTACCCGCCAAGTACCCGAAGCGAAGCAACCTCCCTCACCTCCGTGAGTAGGCCACTCGGCACTTCGGCATACCCGGTAGTTTGTGCACCCTCTCCATGGGTCTATCCTAGGAGCAAAAACAGTAAAAAGAAATTATACAATGACGGCTACAACCCCGACCCGGTTGTGCGACCATACAAATAATTATTACATCAATTTACAAATTTACATGAATTGAAAGAAAAGAAAACTCTCCTCTCACAACCCCCGGCTATTCACCCGCGACAATCCAATGAATTCATATACACAAACCAACAACATTACAGATCACAGATTTGTATAACCCCCACTAATCGACATATAGCGATTAGCAGACGTTCAATACAAATACCACATCACAGAAAAACCCGTCAGCTTAAGTCTTTTAGAAGCTCGATCAAAAATACGGATTTTTAGGCCCCAAACACAAAATTTTCGTTCTGGAAAATCTGGGCAGAAAATACATATTCCAAAAATCCCAAAACAACCCCACATATACATTGCACTAAATTTGGACCTCGACCGAGTCAACTCGGCCGCGGAACCGCGGCGGGAGCGTGCTCTCGCCGCGTTTCCGCGGCGCTTTGAACGGTTCGTGGGACCAAATTTTATGGTTATTCAAACAAAAGCCTGAGCCGATTTTTAAGATGAAATTTATCAATTTTTGAACAGAATAAAAATCGGCAGAAACTTGACATATTGGGTTCGTTTCGTGACTTTTTCTTTGATCGATCTTCTAGCTACTTTGCTAACATGTTAGATAGAGTTTAACTAGGCTCTGATACCACTGTAAGTCCATGCTACCTCTCCCGGTACTTTCGGGCATGCGGAATTTGACGAAAAACAATTTTTCTAGAGGTGGTAACATGGACTCAAAACCGGATCTTTGTTAAACATCTAACTAACAACCTAACTAGGAGTTGTTAACTACTCGGTTAGGGGGTTATACCTTTCTTTCTTGAACTCCTTCTTCTTCAAGCCTCGATGGTTGTCCGGATCGGCTTCACTCCGTCATCTCCTTGCGCCGAAGATAGATCCACCTCGAAAGCTTCTACCTTTGGCTTCTTCTTCGATCTTTGAAGAAACTAGTTCACTTGGTTTGCTAAACCTTGTGAACTAGAGTGAGTAGAGAAGAGTGTGTTGGGATTTTCTCTATGATTCTTGGTTCTCAACACATGAGACAAGTGAACCATAGACTCAAGAGAGGGAGAGCAAGAGGAAGGAGATGAGAGCTCAAGAACAAGAGAGAGAATGAGAATGATAGAATGAGAAAAACTTTTCTCTCTTAGCTCTCATAATCCAAAGCCATCATCACAAAAATAGTAATCAAGTATTGTGTAAATGGTTTAAGCTACAATAGCCATATCATTTCATGCACTCATTTCTCACAAGAGAAACAAGCAAGTAAAAAGTCTTTGCCATGAAATGATAGCCATTGTCATCATGATGGTCAACTAGTCAAACCTAGTCAACAAAGTCAACAAGTCAACAAAGTCAACCCCTCAACAACCATGTCACCACAATACTTAATTAATATTATTGTTAATCATATATCATATTCTCATTAGGATTGAGCAAAAAGTCAATAGTCAACAGTCAACGGTCAACAACCCTAATGAGAATCCCCCGCCTTTGTCTCTCCGTCAACTGTGCATACACACCCGTATCCGCGTTTCGAGGAACACGAATACAAACTGGATAAATCCAATCCCAAAACGTACACTAGGATCTGGCTTAAAGTAAAGCCCGCTAGTGTTAACTGTCCCGACACTAAACATGCACAAGTGCACGGATGTGACTGAACCCTGTCGCAAAACCATGCGACCTCTACTCTTTTGCCTAAAGGCGAATAGCTTTCTGTGTGGGACTCTAAAAACTCGACACTACGCTGGCAGTGGGTTTAACCACAGACCGCAAGCGACACTAGCTGTGTGTAACGGTCCCCAGGTAGATGCCGACAAGAAGACTGACAAGGTGAAACCCATCTGAACTCCTACTAAGCCTGAATGTGACAATCTCCGTACAGTCCGGTCTGTTCGTCTGATACATCGCATGGCGGGCCTAGGGGGGCGGTAAACGTCATTCCCCTAATAGCGGTACAAGTCGTGTCGGAGTGAAGCCCAAAACACCCTGAGATAACACTGGAAGCCTACCAGTATATCTCGATTGCCCTGGCCAGGGACTACTCGTGTAATGGCTCTCCTAGACACAGCGCGATGTCAACCCCCAATACCGGGAGAGACGAATCCTGTCTAACCGTCATTGCCTCCAAGTGCTTCGGGACTGCACCCAACTACCACCTGTTTGCACGACTCCTTTGAGCCGTGGTAGGGTAGTAATCAAAGTACAGTGGGAACACACTCGAGGCGAAGTGACAATGTCAAGTCAGCGGACTAAGCTGTACTCATGTCACATGGGAACTGATAACTGACGATAGGTATAGTACCAACCGGTCAGTTCCCGACGAGTCCTGTCCAGTGTACTCGTAACCTAACGAGCACCCGTATACTATCTCCAGTACGACGTACTGATGGCTGTGGGACAGACCATCTCCCACACTGGGATGAGAAGCGCATACGCTAGTCTACTCCGGAGTATCGATGCCCTGTCTCGATAGTCCTGCGACTAGGGACCTGTATAAGGATGTGCTTATAGATTACCCAGCCCCCACTAGTGTGACTGCCATCACAACGCTGGTAATCAAGCAAAGATCCTAAGGGCTCCACTAATGTGTATAGGTGATATACTAAAATAAACACATGTACACATTGAAGTAGAAACAAACCAAGTAGCATACTACTATATTGAGCAAGATTGTATATACAAGGTGAATATCCCAAGCTTCCATTAAGTAATATACAAACTAGTATGATACAGTAATGGCCTCTAGGGCATATACACTAACAAGGTTGGGGTTGGGGTTAGGGTTAGGGTTAGGGTTCGGTTGGGGTTGGGGTTGGGGTGGGGTTGGGGTTGGGGTTGGGGTTAGGGTTCGGTTGGGGTTTGGATTGGGGTTGGGGTTGGTTAGGGTTCGGTTGAGGTAGGGTTCGGGGTTGGGGTTAGGGTTCGGTTGGGGTTAGGGTTAGGGTTAATTAGTTGGGCTTAGGGTTAGGGTAGTTAGGGTTAAGGTTTGGTTCCGGTTCAGGGCTAGAGCCTAAGGTTAATTTGGGTTAATTAGAAGGTTGGGTTAATTTGGGTTAATTAGTGATAATTTTAATGGGTTAGGGTGTTGATTAGGGTTAATTAGGTTAAGTTTGGGTTGATTAGGGTTAATTAGGTTAATTTGGGTAAATTGGGTTAAATTTGGGTAATTAGGGATAATTTGTGTTAGGATAACGATTATGATTAATTGTGGTTAATTAGGTTAATTTGGGTTATTTAGGGTTAGGGTTTAGGGTGCACTAGTTCATTCAGTAGGATACTCGATTATAACGTAAACGTACAATTTTACCGTAAACGCAAGAAAAATTTACCCTAAACTTGAAATTTCGAACTTTTAATAACGAAACGTAAACGTAAAACCTATTCATGTTAAATGTTCAAGTTAAAACCAATATATGATACTCGATAATAATATGAAACTTTCATATTCTCATTGATATTCATATATGAAACTCAAAGCGCCACTTAGTCACCGTCTATCGGTTTACATACGTTCGATGTTCGTCATGACATAGAACTATACGAAGGTTGTTAAATATCGGAGGGTATAGATTGGTACTAACAATCGTCGTGTAGTCTATGTGATGAGAAGATTCAATCGTATGATAACAGATAGATTTGTCCTGTGTGGATAAGTTAGGAATGTATAAAGCAAATACCTGTATTCACTTGTGTTTTCATCCGTTTCGAGATATTTCGTCGGTACTTTTCCGCTGGTTCTCCGTGTACAAAGATAGATTAGATGTTCATTTCAACGTTGTTTCACAGTTTTAAAATGATTATCTATTCTATTACAGCGTACTCGGAGAACAGCGGGGAGGTGCTGCCGAAATTTACTCGAAATGGTTGAAAGCACAAGCGAATGGGTGTCTGCTCTATACATTCTTAATGGGATAGAAGCCTTACCCCCGACAGCCGAAATACACACATAAAACACGAATACACAACAAACGCATCATTAGATAGTGCTTCAAAATGTTCAAGCTAAAACCAATATATGATACTCGATGATAATATGAAACTTTCATATTCTAATCGATACTCATATATGAAACTCAAAGCGCCACTTAGTCCCCGTCTATCGGTTAACATATGTTCGATGTTTATCGTGATATAGAACTATATGAACATTGTTAAATATCGGACGGTATAGCTCGGTACTAACAACCGTCGTGTAGTCTATATGATGAGAAGATTCAATCGTATGATAACCGATAGATTTGTCCCGTGTGGACAAATTAGGAATGTATAAAGCAAACACCTGCATTCACTTGTGTTTTCATCCATTTCAAGTTATTTCGTCGGTACTTTTCCGTTGGTTCTCCGTGTACAAAGATAGATTAGATGTTCATTTCAACGATGTTTTACAGCTTTCAAATGATTATCTATTTTATTACAGTGTACTCGGAAAACAGCGGGGAGGTGCTGCCGAAATTTTCTCGAAACGGTTGAAATTACAAGCGAATGGGTGTCTGCTCTATACATTCTTAATGGCATAGAAGCCTTACCTCTGACAGCCGAAACGCACACATACAACACGAATACACAACAAATGCACACACAACACATACACACTAACAACCCTACACTTAAGCGAAATCATAAATTGAAACACACATATATAGAATACAACTCATACATGGGTATTCTCAAATCTAACTTTGATTATCGATAATTTATTCTTTTCAATGACAAACGCACACACAAAGCATATACACTGATTTTCTCATTTGTCAATAACCATCCCGTTCTTAGATTTCTCAATATAGTCATCATAACCTACAATTTATATGTTATATAGTCTAACATGGCCCATAAGTACGTCACAGTTAAGGACTGGATGTATGTGGACTGGAAACAACGTATGCAACCTAAGTTTGTCGCAGGAGTTGCTGCTTTTATTGAATTTGCATGCGCACATAATAAGATCGTGATATAGAAGATTCTCTGCTCGTGTGATAGATGTGGGAATAAGTACCGGCAGAAAGTAGAATTTGCAGTGCTTCATATCGTTAAACATGGTTTTACTAGACTTTATACAACTTGGCTATATCACGGGGAAGAAGAAGAACACAGTAATGTGTCAGAAGAAGAAGGAGTAGATGATAATGCTGCAGAAGAAGAAGGAGAAGACGGTAATGCGGCACAAGAAAAAGAAAGTAATTTCTTTCCATCAGAAGAAATGGAGAATATGGTAGAGGCTGCCCTAGGTGAATCTATACGTACAGAAGATGACAGTCCTTCCGGTCAAGGACCGCGTGCGGATAAGCATGAAAATTTCATGAATGATGCTAGAAAACTAATTTAAGAAAATGCAAAGCATTCCACTCTTTCATGGTTCGTCCAACTTTTCATACTAGTTTGTATATTACTTAATGGAAGCTTGGGATATGTTGCGCCACGGCAGTGCTCCGGCTGTCTATCCGAGGCCAAAATGCGGAATCAAAATTTTTCTTAGCTTTTAAACCGGCGCTACCGCGGACAAATAACCCGGATCGTGACCATTAACCTAATGCTAGCTAACAAGAGAAGGGGTGAGAGATATACTGAGTGATCCGTATCCTCCGGTCTTCTCGTCGTCGTCCCGATCTCCCGCGGAATCTCCGTCCGTCACCTCTTCGTCGGAAAGGGCACCCCGTAGCCGGTTTCTTTTATGGGCTCCCACATCTGGACCGAGGCAACTCGGGCGCGAAGTTGGCTAGCCGACGCGTCCAAGGGTACTGTAGGTTGTAGTGTAGAAAGCATGTCTCGATGCGGGTATGAAGTTTCCATAGAGATGATGGAGAAGAGAAAGAACTTTGGAGAGGATGAAGGTGTATATATTTTTCAAGCATGAAGAATGAGATGAATAAATCCCACATCAAAAATGAACCTCTCATCCTCACTCTCATCAAGTGTCTGCCCCCCCTTTTGGAAATATGGTGGTGTTCATATCAGATTTTTGCATTTTTATACCGCCCAATTTTTATCACATTGCATATCGGTAGGTACTCTTGAGCCGTGTTTGCTAGTCAATTGCAGGATACAGGTTGTCGTCTCTAAACGGTGAAATCCATGGAAAAACACGACAAAATCCGGGTTCCTGCCAACCACAGATAAAACACGGGTCTCCGCTCTTTATCCGTCTGTTGCCACACACCAGTTTAAGAGACAAAATGGCAAATCGATTGTCACCTTCATGCACAAGGCTCAATGGCAACACAAGATCCAAGAAATCTACGCGGAGCTCAAGAAAATCATGACAAAAGATACACATCCAATCACCTTTTGATCAACAGAAATTCTGGAAAAATCGTGAAGAAAATCTGAGAAAAGATATATACCAGACTCATGGGCACAGCAAACCAGGGAACCCTACAAAAATTGGTCACCTAACTCCACTAAAGGTCCGCGGTTCCGCGGCATAATCTGGCTTAGGCCGCGGATCCGCGGCCGTATAGTGGCGGCAGTTGACCAATTTTTGAGGGTACTTTGGTCTTTCTATGTACAGGCAGAATTTTGCCCTAGATTTCCATTTCCCTGCCTATAAATAGCCCAGATCCTTGTGAAGCCAAGGGTGCATAATCTTGTATTTTATTTTCTAGGTTTTAGTTGTTGTTCTTCTTCCTCCTCTCATCTCTTCTCCATTAAAATCTTGTAGTGAGCTTTTGAGTGAAGAATGATGAATAAAGAAGAACCGTTTACTTATCATGCTTGTCTTGTTCTTTAGTTAACTTGTTAATTGTTGTAATTTTAATTTGTTAACTTAGTTGTTATTTCTTGTTGTTTCTTTCTTTTCTCTTTTCCTTTATCATTAAAACAACCATGATGCTTACGCTTGATCCTTGCCAAGGTGAGGTCGCAAATAGCTAGTTGTTATCTTCTAATCTCCTTCTTTCTATCTTCCTCTTTTGTTTTGTTTTCTTTTCATTATGATGTGTGAGTAGTTTCATACTTGTTAGGGTAGGATAAGAGAAGTATGAGAGAAGGAAATCTCTCTCACTCTTTTCTTGCCCAACATCTTAAGATCGACTCCCGTTAATTGAACCACAATCCGCTCCTTACGGCACCCTATCCTACATGATAGCAGTGATTCCGTAGTGAGACCGGTTGTGGTTGAATTAACCGGAGGTTATGGCTAAGAGCCAAGAACGGACGGACAAGCACCAAAAGGAAAAACTTATGCGTTGGAAAGTCTAGCTTATACTCGCAAGTTCCTTCCTAGTCGTGCTAATCCCCGTTGTTGCCGATTACCGTAACACCGATATTAAGAGGGGAAACGAAAGAAGTGGGAGACTCCTAACTCAAATTAACCTAATCCTAACCCTAACAAGCTCTCTTTACATATCATTTTACCACTTAGATAATCACAAACAAAAACTGGACCTTCGGACTTAACTCGTTAAAACACATAGAAAAAGATTCCCATCTCCCTGCGGACGACCCGTACTCAACCGGCTAGCTACAAGTGAAACCGTATTGATTGCGGTAATTAACTAAAACTTGAACATGCAGAATCCCTAATAATCAGGTGGAGAGAAAAACAAGAAGGGAGGTGAGTGTAGGAAAAGAAAGAGGTGACCACATCCAAAGCAAACCTCACATCAACTCCTAATCAACTCCAATCCATTCTAATCACCATTTAATGCAAAGGAAGAGATGGAAAAAGAATCTCATCATGACGCCACATAATACTAGAAAACCCCTCCACAAATGTAATTTGCACAATTGCAAATTACCCCCTCCAACGAAAAAGTCCGGCCGGGAAGGAACAAAAGAAAACCGTCCGGAACGGAATGCAAACTGGCAACTTCAGAAAAAAGATCCCATAATAAATTACAGGAAAACCCCACTACTGCACATACATGCCCGCATTTGTATTCCCACTAAACACAAATACAAAGAGACAAAATCTACACTATCTAATACTAGGATCTGGCTTAAGCCAAAGCCGGCTAGTAAAAACCGTCCGATCACGATCCGTGCAATACCGCACGTATCTGATCGAACCCTGCCATATCTCCATACGGCCTCTACAGCGTTTCGCCCAAAACTTAAGTAACTGAGTGTGTGGTGGACCCTAAAGACTCGTCAATACTATGGCTGTGGATTTAACCACTAGCACGTCAGAGGTATTAGCCATACGTGACGGGCTACCAGCTATTGACCAAAAGGGACGTCGATGAGTGAACTCATCCTGACACCCTACTGAGCCTGTCAGTGATAATATCCGTACAGTCCGGTCCGTTTGTCTATGAGTATCGTATGGCGGGCCTAGGGGGTTGGTAAAAGTCAGACCCCCAAAAGCGGTACAAGTCGTGTCGGAGTGTAGCCCAGAACACCCTGAGATACTACTGGAGTACCTACCAGTAAATCTCCTGCCTCGGACGAGAGCTTTGTGTAATGGCTCTCCTAGACACAGCGCGACCTCACCCCCAATACCGGGAGAGACGAACCCCTGCAGATCCGCTCACTGCCTCCATGTGGCTCGCGACTGTACCCAACTAAAACCTGTTTGCACGACTCCTTTGAGCCGTGGTAGGGTAGTAATCAAAGCACAGTGGGAACTCACACGAGACAAATGACGATCTCAGGTCGATGAACTAACCTGTACACATGTCACCAGGGAACTGCTATCTGACGTCTGGTATAATCCCAACTAGCAGGTGTAGGGTTGCTAGGCACTCGCACAAAGGTCTACGAGGCATCAACCATGCCCGATTTAAAATTTAGCCGTGCCGAACAACCCGAATACGGAACTTTAAACTAGAGATTAGGCGAAAACTAACATGCTAAACATTTTAACAATAAGTGAGAGGGATTACAACCTTTGTAGATCCGGTCCTTCACTTCATATGCTCCGTGATGTGGTCCCTTCGCTGCGATCATCGGGATCCGAACTCTCGAGAGGTTCCACGAAGAGAAAGACGCAACCTTTGCTTCCGATCTTCGATACTAAGATGATCTACCTTGAAGTTTCTTTAACACAAGCTAACACTCATGAAATGATGTGAACACCCTCATCTAAATGGCAAGGGAAGATGAGGATGATGAAGTAGGATTTTTGCTCTCTTTATTTATCTTTTTCTCATATTTATCCATCACAAAAATCAAAGCAAGAAAGCATTTCAAGCAAAGAAGAAGAAGGAAGAAGATGAACAATATTAGAATCCTTTTGTGATGAATAGAAAATGAAATGATATGATGAAATTATGCAACCATGGTCAAGTAAACCTTTGTATAGAATTAACTAGGGTTAGGGTTTGGGTTGGGTTAAAGCATGAGTCACTTGAAAATATCTTTATCATGACAAAAAGAAAAGCTTCTAGAAACATCTAGAAAGCTTAACCCTAATCCAAACCCTAATCATGTTTAAACTCCACTAAACATGTTGCATTAGTTATCATATCATGTTACAATATTATATATCATATATATAATATTTATTGTAACAAAATAAAATAATACATTTAACATATATCGCATATATATCAATGTATTACCCGAGTGAGAAAAAGAATCTTTTAGTGAGCAAATATTAGTTAATGTAATTTAATATATCATATATATTATTATACATTAAATTATCGAATCAACACTTGATCCGACAATCCGGCTATATCGCATATAACCGACTAATATTTATCCGTACCGATTCATCGAATCAACACTTGATCCGATGACCCGGCTGATATCAAATATCGCGAGAATATAATACGGTATCATATATCGCATTATCCTCGGTCCCGCACATATCACATATGTGCTCCTACTCCGTTTTGCCTGAGTCAAGAAACCTCTGTGTAGGACTCTAAAGAATCATCAATACGCCGGCAGTAGGTGATGATCATATCAAACACCCACAAGCTGCAAGCGGTCAGCTAAACGTAACAGCTACCCAGGTATTGAGCGCTCAGAAGATCAACAAGCAAGCCTGTAACTTCTCCTGTGAATCCAAACAGTAACACTCCCGTACAGTCCGGTCTCGTCGTCTGATATGTTGCATATCTCGCCTAGGGGTGGTAAACGTCAGACCCCAGTAGCTTGATAAGTCATGTCGATTTGAGGTCTATAACAGTTCGAGAAACTACTGATAACACTTACCAGTAAATCTCAGCAACCCTGGCCAGGGATTTCCGGTTATAGCCAATCGAACACAGCACAACATCAACTCCCTATACCGGGAGAGACGAATCCCCTCTTATCGCTCATTGCCTCCATGTGATTCAGGACTGTACCCAAAAGCCACCTTTTTGCACGCCCTCTTGGACGTGGTATGATGGAAATCAAAGCACAGTGGGAATCACACAAGACTCTATGACGATCTCGGGTCAACAGACTACTCTGTACCAGTATCACCGGAGAACTGCCATCTGACGTATGGTATAATACCATCTGGGAGTTCTCGGCGAGTCCGTCCAGTGTACCCAGTCTCCACTGAGCACCCGTACACCATCCTTGATGTTAAACACCGATGGATATGGGATCATCCATCGCCCATCATATGGGTCAAGATGCGTATACGCTAGTCTACTCTGGTGCATCGATGCCCTGTCTCGATACACCCTCGACTAGGAACTGTTATAGGATGTACTCGTCGACTACCGTGGCCCCACTAGTATGATCTCATCATAGTCCCAGTAGTCGAGTACATATCCTAAGGGCTTTATCAACATGTAACATAGAGACAATCAGAGTACATATTAAGATAAAGTACAACCAGATAGCATACTATCATGTCGAGCAAGAAAGTCCTCCCTACATATGTCCTAGCATCCACTACAATATACATCATATGTACAGTAATGGCCTCTAGGGCATACATATAACTAACAATCTCCCACTTGCACTAGGGCCATCTGTTATGGTATCGCATACCCAACAATTAGCTGCGGTTGAAGTATCTCATACTCAACCATCCCATAAAAGTCTCTACTGGGAAAAAGGCCTTTGTGAGTGGATCCGCGCTGTTGTCCTCTTTGTCTACTCTCCTAACCTCGATCTCCTGGGAGATCAACCATCTCCATGATCAGGTGATACTGCCTAAGAATTATATCTGGATTTCTGATGGGACGGTAGTTCCTTGGCTAAAGCCACAACTCCATTGTCATACAATGGTAGGAACGAAGTTCATCTTATGAACTTATAAATATCCAGACTGCCTCTTTGGTAGTATCCTTGGTAACGATGTATCTTGCCTTTAATCGTCTAGTATGTCAAGGTATCTAGCTTGGAACTCTTCCAACATACCGTCCCTCTACCGAGGGTAAAGACAATGCCTGCGACTGACATTCAGTCGTTCTTATCACCCTGGAACCTTTCCAGTGATTCTCCCCAGGATCGATTGATACCATCTCACTACAACTAGTGAGTGTCCTAACATCCAATTAGATCTAACTCATAGATCCAAAACCCAGAATTTAGGAGGTATCACTTTGATCCTATATGGAGAATCCTTCTGATAAGCGGAGATTGACCGAGCGTAGCATAGGAAACTCCTTCCCTATCAAGAGTATGTCATCTACGTACTCTACGAGGATCACCATCATACTCTCTACTACCTTTTTATATATACAAGGTTCATCTACCATTTTGATGAAGTCAAACTCTTTGACTACCACATCAAAACAGATGTTCCAACTCCGCGATGCCTGCTTTATCATATAAAACATCTTGCTCACGTTTCCGCTGCTCCCACTGACTGCGAAGCCCTCTGGCTATGTACTTATAGACGCTCTCTTCTAAAACATCATTTAGAAAAGCAGTCATGACACCCAACCACCAGATATCGTAGTCATGGTATGTAGCCGTGGAAAGTAGGATCTGGATGGACCTAAGCATAGCTTTGAAAGTCTCAACTTTTCCATGTACACCAAGTAATCTTCTCAAGATATACTCGCTCCTGATGGGGATTTAACCCTTCAGATAAAGCAACCAAAGTCCATACTTTGTTGGTGTATAAGGATTCCATCTCAGATCGATAAGCACCCAGCCATTCTTACAGAGTCCCACTCCTGATGGCCAGCTCGAAACTAATTCGGTTATCATCTCATGATTCAATCCTCGCTCCCACTGTCATAGAGAAACCGAAGTATCTCTCAGGTGGGTGAGGAACCCTACTAGATCGGCAGAGAGGCTGAGGTTCGTTGGAAACTATTGAATCCTTTGGTTCTACCAAATCATCAGCTGCTTTTTGTATAGCTGGAACCTTTCCAGTTGTACATAACAGACCTTGCCTCGAGCTTGTCTGGATTTTGCTTTTAGACATAGGCCGGACAACCCCAAATCTTAACGAGCTTAAGATATGGGCTCTTCCCTTTCCATATCACATATGAAGTGGTAGGCAACTGATTTGATTCGAACCCTATTCAACAGGTATGCAGCTTCTCAAGCGCATAATTCCCAAAAGGAAATAAGAAACTCAGTAGTACTCATCATAGAGCACACCATATCGTATAGGGTGTGATTGCTCCGCCCCGATACACCGACGTGCTGTGGTGTATACGGAGGAGTAATGCCGAGAGAGAATCTCATTCTCCTTTAGAATAGTCCAGAAATTCCGTGCTCAAGTATTCTCCTTCTTGATCTCATCAAAGGACATAATACTTATACCCGTATTTGGTTCTCTACTTCTAACTTATATTCTGTGAATATCTCAAAAGGTTCGGACTTATGTTTCAACAGGAATACATGTCTGAATCTTGAGAGATTATCAGAGAATGTAATGAAGTACAAAGAACCGGTCTTGGCATGTGTAGACAGGGGACTTTCATACATCAGCATGTATCAATCCCAAAAGTTCGCTAACTCTTTCTCTGTTTCCAATAAACAGAGCTATGGTCATCTTATCTTTGTGACATGACAGGCAAGTTTCACAAGATGTAAATTCAAACTAATTTAAATATGCATCTATATGTAACTTCAGCCAGTCGGGTCGCATTGATATGACCTTGTCTACAATACCTCAAGAAGGATTCATTCATTTATGAACTCTTCCTCTCGTGTGTGTTCCGTATACTAAGAACTGTAGTTTGATTTAGAACGTCAATGCTTTTAGGTAACGTGCCTGAACCGATCAACTCTTGATATAGGAAATGTTCAAAACATTATCCAACAATACAAAATTTTATCATTTCTTTACTAATAAAGAGACTGATATGATTTTGTATATGAGGTTCGGTATCTAATAACATTTGTTCAGAATCAATGTATTCTGGTAATACAGGGTGATAGTGACCAACAGACTTGGCTGCAACACTTGCACCGTTTTCTGCCTCATGAAACTTATCACCCGTTCTCAGTTCTCTACCTATCTGTAGCCCATGTAACAGATTACATATACGGGATCCTGATCCGGTATCACATACCCAGGACGTAAAGGATACCGAGAAACAATTCTGTGTAATGAACACACCCGAAGATGATGCATCAACATGCACTTTCTTCGTTTGGGCGGCACGGGAAATCTGGTATTCCCCAATTTCCTGCTCTGTCTTATAACAATTATAAGTTGGAGCGGGACCAACGTTCCCCAGCTCAGTATAACAAGCGGGTTCGGTCAATATATCCGTTTTATTATCTTGATTAAGGCGTGATATGGTCGCTATCTGGAGAGAGAGAAGAAAACACTCAGCGTATGCTCTTGCAAGATTAGATTGGTTATCTAATATATCTAATCAGGATGTCTCCCACTGTTTTAATCAAATCTTCCTTCAAACCCTAAAAGGAAAGACTAGCCGGGATTAATTACACGCTACAAGTTCGCCAATCTTTTAGCCAGGCCAGTGTCGGTACTTTGAGGGAGGTCTCCCGTGCTTTCGCACGAACTTAATTAATGTAAACCTCGTTTTCCCAGAGGCGTAACCCCGTTAACACCTTTCTAGACACCTACTTGATCGACTAATTGTAATGTGTAAAACTCTCCCAGGAGTAACTCTTACTCGCAGCGGGTATCGGGATCCAACTATCTTATAGAAGGTATGCAATCTCATTGCAAATTTCAATACTTGAAATTCCCAATAGTATTTTGCCCCTAGCGATCTATGACCTTAACTAAGTCAACAAACCATAAATCGCAAGTCAAGTTCAACCCGTACATTTCCCGATTGAATTAAACCCACCCGTACGACCCTTAACTGAGTCAACAAGGCCGTACGAATACCCTAATCCAATCACATCTTATGTTTTAGCAGATAAACATTACTTAGCTACCGTACACTATGCCTTAACTAAGTCAACAAATATAGCACGAATACTAAATAGTACTTATCTGAAATGACGGAGGGCTACGACGGGTTTTTCAGAAAACCCTTTGCGTAATGAACTTGATATCGTTGTAGAATCGAATGATTTTAAATGGAGTGTTTTTGAGGCTTTTCTAGTTTTGCTAAAGGGGTCACTCCCGGTGAAGGGATCGTCGGCCCTTTCCTCATCGAATAAGGTGCAGGATATATCATATATACCACTATGCAAAGCAAGAACTATAGAAGCAATCAAAAGACAAACCGAGTTTGTAGCATCTGCCAGTTATTGCTAAAGGAGTCACTCCCGGTGAAGGGATCTCGGTCCTTTCCCTATCGAATAAGGTGCAGGATGTTCTACAAGGAACACCGCGATCCAAAGCAAGAACTAGAGCTACCAGTTTTTATAAACAAGTTTCTACAACATCTTAGGTTTCTTTTATTTCATTAATCTCATTAATGAAGTCCCATTTTATTATGCTTCACAAGCATCTCTTTTGAAAACGAAATCTGCAATATAACATATATCTCATATATATAATATAAACATTCGTCTCAGGCAGTAATATGATCTCATCACAGAACATTGCAGCAGAAGAACATATATGAAATATTGGATATACTAGGACGTCCGTGTTTTCAATACGAGCCTGTATAAAACATGGATTCCACGGTCGCGATGAATAGCCAAACCCACATCCCTAGACCCCTACGAGAACGGCAAGTAGCACTGCCAATTCTAGGGTTAGGAGACCCGGTCTCGACTCCTCGAGATGGTCTCCCATTGGACCCTAGAACCCGGTTACTTGTGCTCCCCGCCTTGGGTCTACCTAATGCGGAAAAGTAAATAATATACAACGGTGACAGCTTCCGCTACCTGGAAGTGCCCCAATAAAAGAATATTACATACAAATGAATTTTACATGAATGAAAAGGAAAAACTCTCATCTCACATAAAACCCCCGGCTATTCAAACGCGACGATCCAATACAACATATCACAGCAACACATAATATCTCATATCATCAACGTAAGCAAGTATGCGTATCCCGATTGTCGTTGATGTATAGCAACGAAGCCGGCGATACACCACATACTACACTTACGGTCACAGAAAAGAAAGTGTAAAACTACAACAGTTGGAATCCGCAACTTCTTTAGACATCGCATGCCTAACCATATGAATTCCTTAGACATCACATGCCTAACAATTATAAACCCCGCATTTTAGTCTCATCATCGAAAACTCTTTTCAATATTAACTCGGGCAATTCAACAAGATTCCCGAAATCCTGATCGAATGCTCGTCGCAAACTTTAGTAGACGGCTGCACCCCCGATACTGTCGACGAAGTGCACCAAGGCGGAACACCGCTACCGGGAGCACCCGAACGGATGCTTTCGGCGACGGGATTCTCCTTTAGTCACTTGGTCGGGGATATGGAGTGAGGCTGTCTATTAAGTTTACCCGGCGAGTATCGGCGTACGCTACGTGATTGCGACGGACTTTTGATCACATCAAAATTCCGTGGCAACCGATCATCTGAGACTAAAGTGCTATGTTTATAATATTCAAATTAGTTATCTCATAACTACCTGTGGATTCCAAATATTGTATCACATTCCAGATAAATAGACAAAATTAAACTTTCCGATCGAATCATCAAACACCCAAGATTTCCCCAATATATCTCAACACTTGAAATCAGTTTAAAAACATCCATCACATGCCACAGTACCAATGGTCCAGCCGTAGAAGGGTCAAGCCAACGCCTCACATGTGGCACGCCGTACTGCCTCAAACCCTAAGGTTCAAAAGGCAGTTCAAGACGGTCACATAATCGAGTTAAGGTTTGTTGTCTTCTAGAGGGTCCATCGAGTTACTTGCACGACTTAGAACATTCTTAAACACAAGGAAAAATCAAACTTTTGAAAAAATTTCCGACAGGGGAAAGAGTGAGTTATTGATATCCGTTCGAACTTTTTAACAGTTTCTAAAATTTATCCGGAAAGCCACATAGACAAAATCTAATACTCCGATCGAAACATCGAATCCCCAAAACAACCCCAGAAAACTCAACTGTAGAATAAATATTAAAAATTCCCAGAGAACTCAGCACTGTGTAATAGGAATTACTGTGCAAAATAGGAGGGGTGACGTCATCAAATGGCCGCGGAACCGCCGCAGAAGCCAGGCTTCTGCCGCGGTTCCGCCGCACTTTTGACGAATTAGCCCCTCGAATTTCACAGTAATTCTAATAAGACCCTGCTGAATTTTTTAGAAATTTTTAATTGACAAAAATCCAAATTTTCAGAAAATTTCCAGAGAGCATTTTGGAGTCGGGGTTTCTGGTTCGATCGGACTTTAAACTTCGTCTAGACTTCGCCTAAAGCTCTAGCTTGGCTCTGATACCACTGTAGGGTTGCTAGGCACTCGCACAAAGGTCTACGAGGCATCAACCATGCCCGATTTAAAATTTAGCCGTGCCGAACAACCCGAATACGGAACTTTAAACTAGAGATTAGGCGAAAACTAACATGCTAAACATTTTAACACTAAGTGAGAGGGATTACAACCTTTGTAGATCCGATCCTTCACTTCATATGCTCCGTGTTGTAGTCCCTTCGCTGCGATCATCGGGATCCGGACTCTCGAGAGGTTCCACGAAGAGAAAGACGCAACCTTTGCTTCCGATCTTCGATACTAAGATGATCTACCTTGAAGTTTCTTTAACACAAGCTAACACTCATGAAATGATGTGAACACCCTCATCTAAATGGCAAGGGAAGATGAGGATGATGAAGTAGGATTTTTGCTCTCTTTATTTATCTTTTTCTCATATTTATCCATCACAAAAATCAAAGCAAGAAAGCATTTCAAGCAAAGAAGAAGAAGGAAGAAGATGAACAATATTAGAATCCTTTTTTCATGAATAGAAAATGAAATGATATGATGAAATTATGCAACCATGGTCAAGTAAACCTTTGTAGAGAATTAACTAGGGTTAGGGTTTGGGTTGGGTTAAAGCATGAGTCACTTGAAAATATCTTTATCATGACAAAAAGAAAAGCTTCTAGAAACATCTAGAAAGCTTAACCCTAATCCAAACCCTAATCATGTTTAAACTCCACTAAACATGTTGCATTAGTTATCATATCATGTTACAATATTATATATCATATATATAATATTTATTGTAACAAAATAAAATAATACATTTAACATATATCGCATATATATCAATGTATTACCAGAGTGAGAAAAAGAATCTTTTAGTGAGCAAATATTAGTTAATGTAATTTAATATATCATATATATTATTATACATTAAATTATCGAATCAACACTTGATCCGACAATCCGGCTATATCGCATATAACCGACTAATATTTATCCGTACCGATTCATCGAATCAACACTTGATCCGATGACCCGGCTGATATCAAATATCGCGAGAATATAATACGGTATCATATATCGCATTATCCTCGGTCCCGCACATATCACATATATGCTCCTACTCCGTTTTGCCTGAGTCAAGAAACCTCTGTGTAGGACTCTAAAGAATCGTCAATACGCCGGCAGTAGGTGATGATCATATCAAACACCCACAGGCTGCAAGCGGTCAGCTAAACGTAACAGCTACCCAGGTATTGAGCGCTCAGAAGATCAACAAGCAAGCCTGTAACTTCTCCTGTGAATCCAAACAGTAACACTCCCGTACAGTCCGGTCTCGTCGTCTGATATGTTGCATATCTCGCCTAGGGGAGGTAAACATCAGACCCCAGTAGCTTGATAAGTCGTGTCGATTTGAGGTCTATAACAGTTCGAAAAACTACTGATAACACTTACCAGTAAATCTCAGCAACCCTGGCCAGGGATTTCCGGTTATAGCCAATCGAACACAGCACAACATTAACTCCCTATACCGGGAGAGATGAATCCCCTCCTATCGCTCATTGCCTCCATGTGATTCGGGACTGTACCCAAAAGCCACCTTTTTGCATGCCCTCTTGGACGTGGTTTGATGGAAATCAAAGCACAGTGGGAATCACACAAGACTCTATGACGATCTCGGGTCAACAGACTACTCTGTACCAGTGTCACCGGAGAACTGCCATCTGACGTATGGTATAATACCATCTGGGAGTTCTCGGCGAGTCCGTCCAGTGTACCCAGTCTCCACTGAGCACCCGTACACCATCCTTGATGTCAAACACCGATGGATATGGGATCATCCATCGCCCATCATATGGGTCAAGATGCGTATACGCTAGTCTACTCTGGTGCATCGATGCCCTGTCTCGATACACCCTCGACTAGGAACTGTTATAGGATGTACTCGTCGACTACCGTGGCCCCACTAGTATGATCTCATCATAGTCCCAGTAGTCGAGTACATATCCTAAGGGCTTTATCAACATGTAACATAGAGACAATCAGAGTACATATTAAGATAAAGTACAACCAGATAGCATACTATCATGTCGAGCAAGAAAGTCCTCCCTACATATGTCCTAGCATCCACTACAATATACATCGTATGTACAGTAATGGCTTCTAGGGCATACATATAACTAACAGCAGGTTCCCGGCGAGTCCTGTCCGATGTACTCATAACCCAATGAGCACCTGTATACATCTTAGGTGAACCAACTGACACCAGTGGCTTGTGAGACCGGCCACCGCCCCTCGTCGGGGTCTCGACTGTATACACTAGTCTACTAATGGAGTATCGATGCCCAGTCTCGAAACTCCTACGACTAGGGACCATTTAAGGATGTGCTTATAGACTACCAGCTCCCACGTATATGATCGCCCTCATACTGCTGGCAGTCAAGCAAGAATCCTAGGGGCTCTATCAACGTGTAATAGCGACTCGTAAGGTCACCTAAAGCAGTACACGATGATAAAGATAAACCAGATAGCATACTATCATCTTGAGTAAGACTGTTCTACTGGGACAGGTCCTCCCTAAATCATTGCAATCACGTGCCTGTGATCCAATAATTGACTCTGAGGGCATTATCTGTAAGTGCACGGCGGCGCCCCGGCCGTCAATCCGACGCCGGAATGCGGAAGCGGTGAAAAACTTAAATTTTGCGGACTTAGCAAACCGGCACCACCGCGCACTAAACACCCGGATCGTTACCATTAACTAGTCCTAGCTAACAACAAGAAAGGGAATAGAGATATATACCGACGATCCAAGTCCTCCGGTCTTCATCTCCAATCCGATCTCCTCGCGGGATCTCCGTCCGTCTCATCCTCGTCGCCGGAAGTGCACCACGTTGCCTACATCGGTTACGGGCTCCCACCTCAATGCCGAGGCAACTCGGGCACGAAGCCGGCTACTCGACGTGCCCAAGATTGGTTGTAGAATATCTAGAGAAGAAGTCTCATTTGGGGTTTTGGAGCTTTGCCATTTTGGTGGAGGAAGAGAGAGGATTTTTGGAGAGGAACAAGAGAGCTCTTTTCTTTGCACAATATGAACCAAAAATGCCACACCAAAATGAATCAATCAATCCCCCCCCAAAGTGGCCGGCCCATGTAGGAAAATGGAGAGAGGAAAAAGTCAAAGGGGGGGTGACCAAAAATCATGCAAGAAAAAGAGAGAGGAATGGTTAACATAATCAACCATGATCACAAAGCAATGCCAACACTCCACACAACCATCATCAACAACCATGATGCTAACAAAGTCATGCCATCATGAAGTATGAAGTCAAGCAAGTCAATGGATGGTGCACCATCATGAAGACTATCATGATGCTACAAAAAGCAAAGACCCCCCCTCCACAAATGCCTATTTGCAACAATGCAAATAAACCCTCCTCCACCAATCTTCGGCCAATGAACGGAACAAAGGAAATCGGCCGAAACTAAAAACAAACTGGCAACTCCAGAAAACTGGTCCCGTAATAAATTACAGGAAAACCCCGATACTGTGCATACACACCCGCATCTGTATTTCGACCGAAATACAAAATGCAATGAGACAAAGTCTACACTGTACTATACTAGGATCCGGCTTAAACCAAAGCCGGCTAGTAATATCTGTTCGATCCTGATCCGTGCAATACCGCACGTATCTGATCGAACCCTGCCATATACCAATACGGCCCATAGTACAAACTGTCCGATCCTGATCCGTGCAATACCGCACGTATCTGATCGGACCTTGCCATATCTCCATACGGTCTCTACAACCTTTCGCCCGAAAGCTGAGTAACTGAATGTGGGGGACTCTAAAGACTCGTCAACACCTTGGTTGTGGATTTAACCACTAGCACGTCAGAGGTATAAGCCAATACGTGACGGGCTACCAGGTACTGACCAAATGGGACGTCGATGAGGAAGCTCACCCCGACACCCAACTGAGCCTGTCAGTGACAATATCCATGCAGTCCGGTCCGTTCGTCTATGAGTATCGCATGGCGGGCCTAGGGGGTTGGTAAAAGTCAGACCCCCAAAAGCGGTACAAGTCGTGTCGGAGTGTAGCCCAGAACACCCTGAGATACTACTGGAATACCTACCAGTAAATCTCCTTGCCTTGGCCAAGGACTTTGTGTAATGGCTCTCCTAGACACAGCACGACCTCACCCCCAATACCGGGAGAGACGAACCCCTGAAGATACGCTCACTGCCTCCATGTGGCTCGGGACTGTACCCAACTAAAACCTGTTTGCACGACTCCTTTGAGCCGTGGTAGGGTAGTAATCAAAGTACAGTGGGAACTCACACGAGACAAATGACGATCCCCAGGTCGATGAACTAACCTGCACACATGTCACCAGGGAACTGCCATCTGACGTCTGGTATATGACCAACTAGCATGTTCCCGGCGAGTCCTGTCCGGTGTACTCATAACCCAATGAGCACCTGTATACATCTTAGGTGATCCAACTGACACCAGTGGCTTGTGAGACCGGCCACCGCCCCTCGTCGGGGTCTCGACTGTATACACTAGTCTACTAATGGAGTATCGATGCCCGGTCTCGAAACTCCCACGACTAGGGACCTTTTAAGGATAAGCTTATAGACCCCCAGCTCCCACTTATATGATCGCCCTCATACTGCTGGTGGTCAAGCAAGAATCCTAGGGGCTCTATCAACGTGTAATAGCGACGTGTCAGGTCACCTAAAGCAGTACACGATGATAAAGGTAAACCAGATAGCATACTATCATCTTGAGTAAGACTGTCCTACCGGGATAGGTCCTCCCTCAATCATTACAATCACGTACCTGTGACCTAATAATTGACTCTGAGGGCACTATCTCCAACAATCTCCCACTTGCACTCAAGGCTAATTATTGCGATGTCGCATACTCACAGCCCGTGTGATACCGAACACCCAACTCCTCTACTAGTCAGTCTCACAAAGCTCGTTTGCGAAACTATTGCGTTCGAGGAATAGCCTCAGTGAGTGGATCCGCTTAGTTGTTTCTTTCTATGTCTCTCTATATCTCAAGTTCACGGAGAAACCCATCTCCCGAAATGAGCAATACCTGTCTCAGAATATGTCTGGATGTCTGATGGGACCTAGCTCATAAATGAACTCCAAATCCAAACTTCTTAGACTGTATCGTCAACTGAACTTAATCAGTATCCTGCGCGCCATGCCTCCCTCAGTATTGCCTTGGACCACCTGTCCAAAATACTGCCCCTCATCAGAAGGAAAACTATAACTCTGACAACCTCCTTGTCGTCCATGTCACCTTGGAAGCCTGGAATGATAACTGTCTCCTGAATGAGGCTGTCGTTATCATATCCCTAGAACATCCACTTATGTTCTAAAACTGCTTCCGACTGTTTTTCCAGGATTGGATTAATGTCAACTTATTGCATCTAGTGCAAGAACAACATCTGGTGTGGTACTTGACATCTCACGATTGACTCAATTGCCTGAGCAAGTGATCTGCCAATCATGCCCGTCCCTCTCCCCTTTAGTCTGTAAGACACCTTTGGAGAGGGTGACTCCATTACCTGCAGGTACACTACCGTGCCAGGAGTCGTCCATCCTAAATACTCTTAGAATGCTGTCAAGTACCTTGATTGGGAAACCACCCAAATCTAGATCTAATACCATAGATCCAGTAACCAGTATGTCTGATATAATGTCCAAGTCCTGTGTGGAGAAACCACTGTGTGACGACCAAAGTATAACCGATCGTAGTGTAGGAGTTTCTTTTCCTACTCTGTGTATATCATCCAAATACCAGGATATTACACCCTACTACCTTCTCAACAGATCCATCCCCTATTCTGATGAAGTCAAACCCATGACTGTCACGTCAGAAATAGATGATCTATCTCCGCTACATCTGCTCTAGTCTATAAATAGACATAAGCAACCTGTCCACCAATGCTTCCGCTGCTCCCACTGACTACGACAACCCTCTGGCAGAGTCATATAGACGTACACTTCTAAAACTGGTTTAGAACGACGCTATACTCATCCTCCCGCCGGGTCTCGTAACCTGGAACAACAGCAATGGCAATTGTGGGTAAACAAGAACTTCCCTGTCACCGTCCTTGAGGCTACCGTAGTGCCTCTCGGGTGCCTGAAGTTACCCACCTTATCTGCGGAGTGGCCAATGGAATGTCAATCCAGATTGAATCTTTAGGTTCCTTATCAAATCTTCAGTAATCGTTTGTGGTTCTGGAATCACTTCCAGTTCTACCATACTCCCACTACTGTTTTCTGAAAAAATCCATTTTTAATAAAACTGTGGCGAGTCTAGAACAATATCGCTATTGTTCATCCAGATGGTAGAAAGTCAACCCTCGTCATAGCCTGGGTCAACCCACAAACAGCCATTACAGAAAACGTGCCTCGAGTTGTCCAGTGTCTGGTTTTAATCATAAACCGGACAACTCCCCGTACCTTAACATCGTTAAGATATGAACTGTTCTATATCCAATATAGAAACAGAGGCACTGATTTAATTGAACCAGATTCAAATCATGCAGCTGTCCCCAGCGCATGTCAACTAAATGGAAGGAGGCCGATCAGCGTTACTCAACTTAGGAATACTTCCAATTATGAGTAACCTGAAAGAGAAGCAAGTTCTCTTAATCATTAGTATCAACTGAATACCATACACAAGTATCTACATCTTCGATCTCTTTGAAGAATCCCGATACTTGCTACACCTGGTTCTCTACTCTATTCAAATACCTATAATTTCTCAAAATTCAGACCCTGTGTTTCCGCGAAACACTTGTCTAAAAACTAGAGAAGTCATAAGTAAACCGAATATAGTACGAGGACCAAGCCTTCTGTCCTGATGGACCCTGGACAACATACAATCCTGTGTATAAGTCCCTTGAGTCTGATAACTCATTCACTGTGTGTCGTAGGTTGAAAACTGTACTTATGGTTAAGAAGAATTACACCGCTGTTTAATGCTCCTTACCTAACCATCCACTGATATAGGTAAATGTCGTAGACATAATTTCAGAAAGGTATATCTCACTCAATGAAAATAGACGTACAGATATATCAATTTGAAATTGGTGCATAACAGCGGATATTCAAAACCAAATATTTGCCGACCGGCAAACAGCCCAGGTGATTTCCTCAAATATCACTGATTACAACGAATCCCGATATAATGAGGATAATCACCCAATTCCCAATAACTTACTCCCACTCATCATCTGTAAAACTATACAGATGTGAGAATCGTACCTGGTAAATACATACCCTGGAGTAAGTATCTAATCGGGAAATCAGTTTTCCTTTAACATTACACAGTGAGACTGAAACATCGAAATGTTTCGATGGGGTATCCCGGTATTCCTAGTAATGCCTCTTCCAGATTCACGACTGTAACCATATAATTCTTTGCCACCTCTCCAAATCCCTTCATATGTCTTTAGTCTTTACCTTCTGCACACCCCTTTAGGCCAAATGGTTTTCTTCCTTCCCTACCGTTCGGCACCAGCCTATGGTTTGGAAGAAGACTATCCAATAAGCATAATGGGTGTACTGTCCCAATCCTAGGAACACTCGCAATGAGAGAGGGTGAAGATAAAAGACAACCGAATAAACCTTATTCCTATTTCTCCTGAACCAGAATCCATCCCCGAACTGGAACAAGTTCCATTCGAGTTCGTATATAACCATACGATGGAGTATCCAAATAAACTGTGGATCTTCGTAGTGATACGGAGTGTCCTGGAGAAATACAAAGGTGATGTGGGAGTGGTAACGAAATATTTGGTTTGGTCGTGAATATCTGTTGCAATTTACTTTGCCCTCTTACTAATCCCTTGCTTTGTCTGAACTTAATACCTTCTGCACACCATCGTTATGCTAATTGGTTTTCTTCATTCCCTACCGGTCGGCACCAGCCTAAGGTTTGGAAGAAGACAATCCAATTTGCGTAATAGGTGTACTACCCCTAAACCAAGGAGTACTCGTAACCTGAGAGAGGGTAAAAGGAAAAGACAACTGAATAATCCTATCCGTTTTCTCCAGAACCGGAAACCATCCTCGAATAAATTCTTTCGAGTTCGTATCTAACCATACGATGGTTTTGTCCAATTGAAGTGGACGTTCGTAATAAAACGGGGTGTCCTGGAGAAAAGGGTAAAAGTAGGAGTGGCAATGAGGTTTGCAACTCTGACAATCCAAAAGCCGGTGTTTAAGAAGGTTCGGTCAACTTGGTCACTGAGTCAAAGTCTTAGGGTCGGGTCAATGGTCGCTGCCAAAGAGAGAGAGAAAAGAAACACTCAGCGTGCACTCTAACCTAGATCAGAATGGTTACCAATTTATCTAATCAGGAATCCTCCCACTGTACCTCAAATTCTCGTCCAAACCTGAAAGAAGAATTAGTCGGGGTCACCCGAGGAGTAAACTAACTCATCAGTGGGAATCGGGATCCAACTATCATCGCATGATAACGTGACGGAATCCGCTCACGGTATCACACTCCAGAAGGTATGCGCATATCTGGCAAGTTTCAGTTCTTTTGAAACTCCCGATGTGATTTCTGCCCCATGCTCTTATGACCTTGGCGTGAGGTCAAAATATCATAAGTCACATGTCAAGTTCTGCCCGTCATTATCCAGGTTAATCTGAATCCACCCGTACATACCCTTGACGTAGGCCAAAATAGTAGTACGACTGTCCCAAATCAACGCATCTATCTATGCAACAGATAAATACCCGGCAGCTACCAATCACTATGCCTTGGCGTGAGGTCAAAATACATAGCTTGAATACTACCGAATATTTAGCTGAAATGACGGAGGGCTACGAATGGTTTCTGGCGAAAACCTTTAACGTAATGAACTTGATATCGTTGAAGGAACTGATAGCTTTTTTAAAATATAGTGACGAAAAACCGTTGCTAAAGAGGTCACTCCCGGTGAAGGGATCTCGGCTCTTTCCCCGTAGAATGAGGTACAGGATATTCCGAATGAATACCACGGTGCAAAGCAAAAGTAATCGGCTATAGTGAAGTTAATGCCCTGACGCAAACTTATTGTCCAAGGGGTCACTCCCGGTGAAGGGATCTCGGCCCTTGCCTCGTCGACTGAGGAGCAGGATATTCTAATGAATACCACGATGCAAAACAAAAGTAAACGTCCTTGCAATAACAGCTTTTTGAAAAAGTGTTCCAACAACATCAGATTAGGTTTGTTTTAACTTGCATTGATCCGAATCAATGCAGTCCCATCAATTGATCACACCAAAAAGAACGAAAATATACTGATGTACGTATATGCCATCCGCATTCGCCACTGGGTCCCGTCATTACCCGTTAGGTTAGCTAACTAACGACAGAGCGGGGACTGGACTAGCGCGGATGAAAAACATATACAACATCTACTAATATATATACCAATATATTATATTCGCTCAAGGCGTGAATAAAAAGCAACATCACAGAAATGTACAGCATCACAGAAACAATATAGATATCTGGGATCCCCGGGTTTCACAGAGCCACTGCTGAAACCCGACGTTCCCCTGGTCGTGTGGATAGCCTGTGCAATGAAATCCTAGACCCCTTCGGGCGCGGCAAGTCACCCGCCAAAACCTGAAGCGAGGCAGCCCCCTTCAGCGCCGTGAATAGACCACCCAGCACTTCACGGAATCCGATAACTTGGGCACCCCTCCTGGGTCAACCTGTACCCCCTACGAGTGCGGCGAATAGCCCGCCAATCCTAGAGTGAAGCCCCTTCCGTCTCAATGCCATGAGATGCGGGCTTGTTGCCCTCTAGAACCCGGCTATCCGTGCACCCCTTCGCGGGGCAATCCTAGTACAGAAAGTAAAATATACATACACCGGGTACATCGACCGCAACCAGGTCGTGCCCCAAAAGAATAATACAATCCGGCAGTGACGGCAGTCCACAAGTCGGACGCTCGCCCCGCAATATCAAATGTACATAATACAACAAAAACAGTACTAGCATTGCATCCAGGCTATCCCCACCGACCGATCCGCAACATCACAGCAAATACATAGAACATCAACGTGAAAATCACGTTCGCAAATCCGTCTAACCGGGCTATAGCAGTTAGACCGGATTTACCGATCGAGTGACATTCACGGTCGCAGATATAATGTAAATACTGTGAAAAATGTGTTTAAAAAATATTCCGATTGATCAAACTTTAACACGTGGGCCCACAAACAATACTGCAGCAGTTAAAGAAATCCTGGGCCCAAATTTAATATTCCAAACCCCCACTTTTAACCCCAGAAAGCCACTGGAAAAAAATGGTGAAGTGATCCCCACAGTGTGCGGCGGAAGGGCGGCGGGAAGGGGGGTTTCGCGGCGGTTCCGCGCTCCCACTGTGGAGTCACCTCATCGAATTTTTACAGAGCTCTTAGATTTTCCAGTACATCAATATTTTACAACCTGAAAAATTTTTCGAGACCAAAAATTTCCAACAGAAAACTGATGTGATCAAAATACGGGTTTTGGAACTTTTTGATCGATCGGAAATGCAAACACATTACACAAAGCTAGACTAAGTTAATGGGGAGGCTCTGATATCACTGTAAGTGCACGGCGGCGCCCCGGCCGTCAATCCGACGCCGGAATGCGGAAGCGGTGAAAAACTTAAATTTTGCGGACTTAGCAAACCGGCACCACCGCGCACTAAACACCCGGATCGTTACCATTAACTAGTCCTAGCTAACAACAAGAAAGGGAATAGAGATATATACCGACGATCCAAGTCCTCCGGTCTTCATCTCCAATCCGATCTCCTCGCGGGATCTCCGTCCGTCTCATCCTCGTCGCCGGAAGTGCACCACGTTGCCTACATCGTTTACGGGCTCCCACCTCAATGCCGAGGCAACTCGGGCACGAAGCCGGCTACTCGACGTGCCCAAGATTGGTTGTAGAATATCTAGAGAAGAAGTCTCATTTGGGGTTTTGGAGCTTTGCCATTTTGGTGGAGGAAGAGAGAGGATTTTTGGAGAGGAACAAGAGAGCTCTTTTCTTTGCACAATATGAACCAAAAATTCCACACCAAAATGAATCAATCAATCCCCCCCCAAAGTGACCGGCCCATGTAGGAAAATGGAGAGAGGAAAAAGTCAAAGGGGGGGTGACCAAAAATCATGCAAGAAAAAGAGAGAGGAATGGTTAACATAATCAACCATGATCACAAAGCAATGCCAACACTCCACACAACCATCATCAACAACCATGATGCTAACAAAGTCATGCCATCATGAAGTATGAAGTCAAGCAAGTCAATGGATGGTGCACCATCATGAAGACTATCATGATGCTACAAAAAGCAAAGACCCCCCTCCACAAATGCCTATTTGCAACAATGCAAATAAACCCTCCTCCACCAATCTTCGGCCAATGAACGGAACAAAGGAAATCGGCCGAAACTAAAAACAAACTGGCAACTCCAGAAAACTGGTCCCGTAATAAATTACAGGAAAACCCCGATACTGTGCATACACACCCGCATCTGTATTTCGACCGAAATACAAAATGCAATGAGACAAAGTCTACACTGTACTATACTAGGATCCGGCTTAAACCAAAGCCGGGTAGTAATATCTGTTCGATCCTGATCCGTGCAATACCGCACGTATCTGATCGAACCCTGCCATATACCAATACGGCCCATAGTACAAACTGTCCGATCCTGATCCGTGCAATACCGCACGTATCTGATCGGACCTTGCCATATCTCCATACGGTCTCTACAACCTTTCGCCCGAAAGCTGAGTAACTGAATGTGGGGGACTCTAAAGACTCGTCAACACCTTGGTTGTGGATTTAACCACTAGCACGTCAGAGGTATAAGCCAATACGTGACGGGCTACCAGGTACTGACCAAATGGGACGTCGATGAGGAAGCTCACCCCGACACCCAACTGAGCCTGTCAGTGACAATATCCATGCAGTCCGGTCCGTTCGTCTATGAGTATCGCATGGCGGGCCTAGGGGGTTGGTAAAAGTCAGACCCCCAAAAGCGGTACAAGTCGTGTCGGAGTGTAGCCCAGAACACCCTGAGATACTACTGGAATACCTACCAGTAAATCTCCTTGCCTTGGCCAAGGACTTTGTGTAATGGCTCTCCTAGACACAGCACGACCTCACCCCCAATACCGGGAGAGACAAACCCCTGAAGATACGCTCACTGCCTCCATGTGGCTCGGGACTGTACCCAACTAAAACCTGTTTGCACGACTCCTTTGAGCCGTGGTAGGGTAGTAATCAAAGTACAGTGGGAACTCACACGAGACAAATGACGATCCCCAGGTCGATGAACTAACCTGCACACATGTCACCAGGGAACTGCCATCTGACGTCTGGTATATGACCAACTAGCATGTTCCCGGCGAGTCCTGTCCGGTGTACTCATAACCCAATGAGCACCTGTATACATCTTAGGTGATCCAACTGACACCAGTGGCTTGTGAGACCGGCCACCGCCCCTCGTCGGGGTCTCGACTGTATACACTAGTCTACTAATGGAGTATCGATGCCCGGTCTCGAAACTCCCACGACTAGGGACCTTTTAAGGATAAGCTTATAGACCCCCAGCTCCCACTTATATGATCGCCCTCATACTGCTGGTGGTCAAGCAAGAATCCTAGGGGCTCTATCAACGTGTAATAGCGACGTGTCAGGTCACCTAAAGCAGTACACGATGATAAAGGTAAACCAGATAGCATACTATCATCTTGAGTAAGACTGTCCTACCGGGATAGGTCCTCCCTCAATCATTACAATCACGTACCTGTGACCTAATAATTGACTCTGAGGGCACTATCTCCAACATTATCTCCAACAATCTCCGACTTGCACTCAAGGCTAATTATTGCGATGTCGCATACTCACAGCCCGTGTGATACCGAACACCCAACTCCTCTACTAGTTAGTCTTACAAATCTCGTTTGCGAAACTATTGCGTTCGAGGAATAACCTCAGTGAGTGGATCCGCTGTGATATTTCTTACTTTGTCTCACTATATCTCAAGTTCGTGGAGAAAGCCATCTCCCGAAATGAGCAATACCTGTCTTGGAATGTCTGGATGTCTGATGGGACCTAGTTCATAAATGAACTCCAAATCCAAACTTCTTAGACTGTATCGTCAACTGAACTTAATCAGTATCTTGTGCCATACCTCCTTCAGTATCCTCCTGGACCACCTGTCTAAAATACTGCCCCTCTTCAGAGGGAGAACTATAACTCTGACGGCCACCCTGTCGTCTAGGTCACCTTGGAAGCCTGGAATGATAACTGTCTCCCGAAGGAGAATGCTGGTATCATATCCCTAGAACATCAACTTATGTTCTAAAACTGCTTCCGATCGTTTCTCCAGGATTGGATTAATATCAACTTATTGCATCTAATGCAAGAACAACATCTGGTGTGGTACTTGACATCTCATGATTGACTCAATTGCCTAAGCAAGTGATCTGCCAATCATGCACATCCCTCTCTACTTTAGTTTATAAGACACCTTTAGAGAGGGTGACTCCATCACCTGCAGGTACACTACCGTGCCAGGAGTCGTCCATTCTAAATACTCATAGAATGCTTGTCAAAGTACCCAGATTGGGAAACCACCCAAATCTAGATCTAAAACCATAGATCTAGTAACCAGGATGTATGATATAAGATCCAATTCCTATATGGAGAAACTACTGTGTGACAACCAAAG
The DNA here is from genome assembly GCA_030015575.1 of Agapanthus africanus. NCBI lineage: Eukaryota > Viridiplantae > Streptophyta > Magnoliopsida > Asparagales > Amaryllidaceae > Agapanthus > Agapanthus africanus. Next base: position 246,794,999 of record CM057350.1, read on the forward strand.
TATAACCGATCGTAGTATAGGAATATCACTTCATACTCCGTGTATGTTATCAAATACCAGGACATCACACCCTACTACCTCCTTAACAGATCCATCCCCTATCCTGATGAAGTCAAACCTATGACCGTCACATCAGAAATAGTTGATCTATCTCCGCTGTATCTGCTTTAGTCTATAAATAGACATAAGCCACTTGTCCACTATGCTTCCGCTGCTCCCACTGACTACGATAACCCTCTGGCAGAGTCATATAGACGTACACTTCTAAAGGTAGTTTAGAACGACGCTATACTCATCCTCTTGCCGGGTCTCACAGCCTGGAACAACAGCAATGGCAAGTCTGGGTAAACAAGAACCTCTCTGCCACCGTCCTTGAGCATACCGAAGTACCTCTCGGGTGCCTGAGGTTACCCACCGTATCTGTGGAGTGGCCAATGGAATGTCAAACCAGATTGAATCTTTAGGTTCTTATCAAATCTTCAGTAATCGTTTGCGGTTCTGGAATCACTTCCAGTTCTACCATACTCCCACTACTGTTTTCTGAAAAAATCCATTTTTATTTAAAACTGTGGCGAGTTAAGAACAATATCACTATTGATCTTCCAGATGGTAGAAAGTCAACCCTCGTCATAGCCTGGGTCAACCCACAAACAGCCATTACAGAAACGTGCCTTGAGTTATCCAGAGTCTGGTTTTAAACATAAGCCGGACAACTCCCCGTACCTTAACAATGTCAAGATATGAACTGTTCTATATCTAATATAGAAACAGAGGCACTGATTTAATTGGAACTAGATTCAAATCATGCAGCTGTCTCCAGTGCATGTTAACTAAATGGAAGGAGGCCGATCAACGTTACTCAACTTAGGAATGCTTCCAATTATGAGTAACCTGAAAAGAGAAGCAAGTTCTCTTAATCATTACTATCAACTGAATACCACACATAAGTATCTACATCTTCGATCACCTTGAAGAAACCCGATACTTGCAATACCTGGTTCTCTACTCTATTCTTATACCTATAACTTCTCAAAACATCGACCTTGTGTTTCTACGAAACACCTGTCTATGAACTAGAGAAGTTATAAGTAAACCGAATATAGTACGAAGACCAAACCCTCTGTCCTAATAGACACTGGACAACATACAGTACTTTGTACAAGTCCCCTGAGTCTAAATAACTCATTCACTGTGTGTCGTAGGTTGAAAACTGTACTTATGGTTAAAAAGAATTACACCGCTGTTCAATGCTCCTTACCTAACCATCCACTGATATAGGTAAATGTCATAGACATAATTTCAAAAAGGTATCTCTCACTCTATAAAAATAGACGTACAGATATATCAATTTGTAATTGGTGCATAACAACGGATATTCAAAACCAAATATTTGCCGTCCGGCAAACAACCCAGGTGACTTCCTCAAATATCACCAATTACAACGAATCCCGATATAATGAGGATGACCACCTAATTCCCAATAACTTACTCCCACTCATCATCTGTAAAACCATGCAGATGTGAGAATCAAACCTGGTAAATACATACCCTGGAGCAAGTGTTTAATCGGAAAATCAGTTTTCTTTTAACAGTACACAGTGAAACTGAAACATTGAAATGTTTCGATGGGGTATCCCGGTATTCATAGTAATGCCTCTTCCATTATCCAGATTCACAACTGTAACCGTATAATTCTTTGCCATCTCTCCAAATCCCTTTATCTGTCTTTAGTCATTACCTTCTGTACACCGCTTTAGGCCAAATGGTTTTCTTCCTTCCCTACCGTTCGGCACCAGCCTATGGTTTGGAAGAAGACTATCCAATAAGCATAAAGGGTGTACTGTCCTAATCCTAGGAGCACTCGCAATGCGAGAGAAGGTGAAGATAAAAGACAACCGAATGAACCTAATTCCCATTTCTCTTGAACCAAGATCCATCCCCGAACTGGAACAAGTTCCTTTCGAGTTCGTATATAACCATACGATGGATTATCCAATAAACTGGGATCTTCGCAGTGATACGGAGTGTTCTGGAGATATACAAAGGTGATTTAGGATTGGCGAAGAAATACTTGGTTTGGTCGTGAATAGCAGTCTCAATTTACTTTGCCCTCTTACTAATCCCTTTCTTTGTCTTAACTTAATACCTTCTGTACACCGTTTAGGCTAATTGGTTTTCTTCATTCCTTACCGGTCGGCACCAGCCTAAGGTCTAGAAGAAGACTATCCAATTTGCGTAATAGGTGTACTATCTCCTAAACCAAGGAGTAATCGCAACCTAAGAGAAGGTAAAAGGAAAAGACAACTGAATAGTCCTATTCGTTTTCTCCAGAACCAGAAACCATCCTCGAATTCCTTCGAGTTCGTATATAACCATACGATAGTTTTGTCCAATGGAAGTGGACGTTCGTAATAATACAGGGTGTCCTGGAGAAAAGGGTAAAAGTAGGAGTGGCAATGAGGTTTGCAACTCTGACAATCCAAAAGCCAGTATTTTAGAAGGTTCGGTCAACTTAGTCACTGAGTCATAGTCTAGGGTCGGGTCAATGGTCGCTGCCAAAGAGAGCGAGAAAAGAAACACTCAGCGTGGACTCTAACCTAGATCAGAATGGTTATCACTTTATCTAATCTGGAAACCTCCCACTATAACGTCAAATTCTTCCCCAAACCAGAAAGAAGAATTAGCCGGGATCACCCGAGGAGTAAACCAACTCATCAGTGGGAATCGGGACCCAACTATCATCGCATGATAACGTGACGGAATCCACTCACGTCACCACACTCCAGAAGGTATGCGCATGCCTGGCAAGTTTCAGTTTCTTTAGAAACTCCCGATGTGATTTTTACCCCTAGGACTCAAGTGACATTGACACAGTCAACAAATCAAAGAGTCCTAGTCAAGTTCAAGCCGTCATTATCCTGGATTGCATTTAACCCACCCGTACGAGCCCTTGACACAGTCAACAAGGCCGCACGACTGTCCTAACCAATCCCATTAATATGCTACAAACAAACACTACTTAGCTACCTCACACTACGCCTTGACACAGTCAACAAACGCAGCACGAATACTAAGTAATACTTGTAAGAAATGACGGAGGGCTACGTCTAGTTTTTGGCGAAAAACTTTTAACGTAATGAACTTGATATCGTTGAAGGAACTGCATAGTTTTTATAAAAATATAGTGACGAAAACCCTTTGCTAAAGAGGTCACTCCCAGTGAAGGGATCTCGGCTCTTTCCCCGTAGAATGAGGTGCAGGATATTTCAACTGAATACCATGATGCAAAGCAAAAGGCAATCGGCTATAGTGAAGTTATTACCCTGACGCAAACTTCTGTCCAAGGGGTCACTCCCAGTGAAGGGATCTCGGCCCTTGACTCGTCGACTGAGGTGCTGGATATTCATAACCGAATACCACTGTGCAAAACAAAAGAGAACGCCTTTGCAATAACAGATTTTTGAAAAATGTTCCAACAACATCAGAATAGGTTTGTTTAGCTTGCATTGATCCGAATCAACGCAGTCCCATCAATTGATCACACCAATAAAGAACGAAAATAATGATGTACGTATATGCCATCCGCATTCGCCACTGGGTCCCGTCATCACCCGTTAGGTTACTTAACTAACGACAGAGCGGGGACTGGACTAGCGCGGATGCAAAACATATACAACATCTACTAGAAAATATACAATATATAATTTTCGCTCAAGGCGTGATAAAATGCAATATCATAGAAATGTACAGCATCACAGAATAATACAGATATCTGGGATCCCCGGGTTTCATAGAGCCGCTACTGAAACCCGATGCTCCCCTGGTCGTGTGGATAGCCTGTGCAATGAAATCTTAGACCCCTACGGGCGCGGCAAGTTACCCGCCAAAACCTGAAGCGAGGCAGCCCCCTTCAGCAACGTGAATGGACCACCTAGCATTTCACGGAATCCGGTAACTTGGGCACCCCTCCTTGGGTCAACCTATACCCCTTACGAGTGCGGCGAATAGCCCGCCAATTCTAGAGCAAAGCTTCCTCCGTCTCAACGCCATGAGATGCGGGCTGGTTGCCCTCTAGAACCCGGCTATCCATGCACCCCTCCACGGGGTAATCCTAGTACAGAAAGTAAAATATACATACAACGGGTACATCGACCTCGACCTGGTCGTGCCCCAAAAGAATAATACAAATAGGCAGTGACGGCAATCCACCTGTCGGACGCTCGCCCTGCAATATCAAATGTACATATAAAACAAAACTGTACTAACATTGCATCCAGGCTATCCCCACGACCGATCCGCAACAACACAGCACAATCACAGAACATCAACGTGAATGTCACGTTCACAAATCCGTCTAACCGGGCTATATCAGTTAGACAGGATTTACCGATCAAATGACATTCACGGTCGCAGATATAATGTAAATACTGTGAACTAGCATGTTTAAAATATTCGATTGAACAAATTTTATCAAGTGGGCCCCCAAGCATTACTGTAGCACTCACAGAAAATCTGGGCCCAAAAATAATATACCAAAACCCCTATTTCCAGCCCAAAAGCCCACTGCAAAAATTTGGTGCGTTGACAAGTCAAAAGCGCGGCGGAACCGCGGCCAAAGCATGGGTTTAGCCGCGGTTCCGCGGCGGTATGGTGAGATCTCGCGACCAATTTTTCACAGATTGCTTATATTTCTATGCACAGTATTCTGCAACAACTTGAAAAATTTTTGGAGCCAAAAAAATTTCGACAGAAACTGTGAAATTTGAAAACGCGGGTTTTGGAATTTTATTCGATCGAAAATGTAAACACACTAGACAAAGCTATACTAGGTTAATGGCGTGGCTCTGATACCATATTGCGCCACGGCAGCGCCCCGGCCGTCTATCCGAGGCCAAAATGCGGAATAAAAATTTTCTTAGCTTTTAAACCGGCGCTATCACGGATAAATAACCCGGATCGTGACCATTAACCTAATGCTAACAAGAGAAGGGGTGAGAGATATACCGAGTGATCCGTGTCCTCCGGTCTTCTCGTCGTCGTCCCGATCTCCCGCGGAATCTCCGTCCGTCACCTCCTCGTCGGAAAGGGCACCACGTAGCCGGTTTCTTTCGGGCTCCCACCTCTGGACCGAGGCAACTCGGGCGTGAAGTTGGCTAGCCGACGTGTCCAAGGGTACTGTAGGTTGTAGTATAGAAAGCATGTCTCGATGCGAGTATGAAGTTGCCATAGAGATGATAGAGAAGAGAAAGAACTTTGGAGAGGATGAAGGTGTATATATTTTTCAAGCATGAAGAATGAGATGAATAAATCCCACATCAAAAATGAACCTCTCATCCTCACTCTCATCAAGTGGCCGCCCCCCCTTTTGGAAATATGGTGGAGAGAAAAACAAGAAGGGAGGTGAGTGTAGGAAAAGAAAGAGGTGACCACATCCAAAGCAAACCTCACATCAACTCCTAATCAACTCCAATCCATTCTAATCACCATTTAATGCAAAGGAAGAGATGGAAAAAGAATCTCATCATGAAGCCACATAATGCTAGAAAACCCCTCCACAAATGTAATTTGCACAATTGCAAATTACCCCCTCCAACGAAAAAGTCCGGCCGGGAAGGAACAAAAGAAAACCGTCCGAAACGGAATGCAAACTGGCAACTTCAGAAAACTGATCCCGTAATAAATTACAGAAAAACCCCACTACTGCACATACATGCCCGCATTTGTATTCCCATTGAACACAAATGTAAAGAGACAAAATCTACACTATCTAATACTAGGATCCGACTTAAGCCAAAGCCGGCTAGTAAAAACCGTCCGATCACGATCCGTGCAATACCGCACGTATCTGATCGAACCCTGCTATATCTTCATACGGCCTCTACAGCGTTTCTCCCGAAACTTGAGTAACTGAGTGTCTGGTGGACTCTAAAGACTCGTCAATACTATGGCTGTGGATTTAACCACTAGCACGTCAGAGGTATTAGCCATACGTGACGGGCTACCGGCTATTGACCAAAAGGGACGTCGATGAGTGAACTCATCCTGACACCCTACTGAGCCTGTCAGTGACAATATCCGTACAGTCCGGTCCGTTCGTCTATGAGTATCGCATGGCGGGCCTGGGGGGTTGGTAAAAGTCAGACCCCCAAAAGCGGTACATGTCGTGTCGGAGTGTAGCCCAGAACACCCTGAGATACTACTGGAGTACCTACCAGTAAATCTCCTGCCTCGGACGAGGGCTTTGTGTAATGGCTCTCCTAGACACAGCGCGACCTCACCCCCAATACCGGGAGAGACGAACCCCTGCAGATCCGCTCACTGCCTCCATGTGGCTCGGGACTGTACCCAACTAAAACCTGTTTGCACGACTCCTTTGAGCCGTGGTAGGGTAGTAATCAAAGCACAGTGGGAACTCACACGAGACAAATGACGATCTCAGGTCGATGAACTAACCTGTACACATGTCACCAGGGAACTGTTATCTGACGTCTGGTATAATCCCAACTAGCAGGTTCCCGGCGAGTCCTGTCTGGTGTACTCATAACCCAATGAGCAATTGTATACATCTTAGGTGAACCAATTGACACCAATGGCTTGTAAGACCGGCCACCGCCCCTCGTCGGGGTCTCGACTGTATACACTAGTCTACTAATGGAGTATCGATGACCAGTCTCGAAACTCCCACGACTAGGGACCATTTAAGGATGTGCTTATAAACTACCAGCTCCCACGTATATGATCGCCCTCATACTGCTGGCAGTCAAGCAAGAATCCTAGGGGCTCTATCAACGTTTAATAGCGACTCGTAAGGCTACCTAAAGAAGTACACGATGATAAAGATAAACCAGATAGCATACTATCATCTTGAGTAAGACTGTCCTACTGGGACAGGTCCTCCCTCAATCATTGCAATCACGTGCCTGTGATCCAATAATTGACTTTGAGGGCACTATCTCCAACAGGATATTCACAATTGTATAGTCGATCTTGCTCAAAATGGTTGTATGCTACTTGGTTTGTTTCTACTTCAATATGTGCATGTGTTTCTTTTAGCATATCGCTTATACATATTAGTGGAGCCCTTAGGATCTTTGCTTGATTACCAGCGTTGTGATGGCAGTCACACTAGTAGGGGCTGGGTAATCTACAAGAATATCCTTATACAGGTCCCTAGTCATAGGATTATCGAGACGGGGCATCGATACTCCGGAGTAGACTAGCGTATACGCTTCTCATCCCAGTAGGGGAGATGGTCTGTCCCACAGCCATTAGTACGTCGTACTGAAGATAGTATGCGGGTGCTCGTTAGGTTACGAGTACACTGGACAGGACTCGTCAGAAACTGTTGATTGGTACTATACCTATCGTCAGATAATAGTTCCCAGGTAAAAGGAGTACAGCTGTCACGCCCCGCTTCCCAAAATACCGAAAACGAGGGATAACTAGGCCAGCCATGCTCCTACGATCAAGGAATGATCCCGCCGCAGTCACACTTCGGCTTCTAGCATAACATGGTAATCAGTAAACAAAGCACAGAAGTAAAGGAAATATATCACTAAATTAGTACATTAACTTTCATTGTTCACAATTTACAATAAAACAAGAAAAGAACTACTAACCAAGTTCGGTTACAAGATCTCTTTAGGAAAAGCAGAAAAGTGAAGGAAGTACTCTCAACTAGATCTCCGCAAGATCGAAGGGTAAGTCCGACTCCTGCGCTGGTTCTTCCTCGAGGTCTGAGTATACATACTCAGGTCGTCGGAGCGACGTAATAGCAACATAATAATAGTGACATGAAACAGGCAAATAAGGTAATAACAGTGGAAGTAAAATGCAGGTAATCACTATGTCACTAAATGATGCAAAGAATGATCTGTGTCCCTATCAGTCTCTAAGTCATGTTTGAAATCGAATTATGGAAGGGGGGATTATTTTTAACGAGGGTCTCGTACATACCCGAGACTACGGCCCGCATCGCCCGGGATATAACCCTGTCAGCCGGACCGTTAAGCCCTACCTAATATATATAAGAGTCGTTGTTCGAATGATCATCCTCTAAATCACTGTTCTCGCTAAATACGATGCTCTTTCCACTTCGATTTCCCCTTTTTCTCCATGTTTACACTATTGATGAGTATGGTCTAGTCGTATACAAATATGCACCAATGACACGGTTTTTTCACTGTTCACTGTATTATTCACTGTCACGAATCATTCACTTTTCCATTGGCGTACTTGGCACTCCTAAACCAATACCGTTCACACATGATAATGTATTGTACACTGAATAATAACGCGCACTATTACTATGTGTATGGCAATCGGGTAATATGTGTGCATTTATGCAGTTAACAAGTCATGTGTAATATGAACTATTATGCACCATATGAGCTTATAAAAATTGCAGTAAATCATACGTTCAAAATTCAGTAAAATGATACAAAGACGATAATAAGTAGACTCAGTCGGAAGTTCAGTAAAATTTATTTCAGTGCAATCGGATTTCGGGTTTGTAAGTTACATCCGTTTCATTTTAAGTGTTCGCTGCAGGAAATTCAGTTTCTGAACTGAACGTCCGTTTCGCGACACGATTTTCTCCCTGTTGGGATCAGAATTTAGCGACGCTATAGTTGAATGAAATTTAGGTATTTCAATAGAGTTTCCAACACAATATCCAGATTCTCAATCGCGCCTCTACGTCATAAGTTTTGCACTGATTAACAATAGGGTATCAGTTCTGTTTCTGTTTGGGACTGTTATACGTCCTGTTGTTTTAAATTACAGTTTAAATAGTAAATGATGGTGAAAAGGGGTGAAAACACTTTCATTATTTAGCTAACTAGTTTATCTTCACTAAAGTATAGGGTTCTGTAGTATACAAGTTCAGTCATGAAAGGGGTAAGCATTACGAGATAGAAATCAACAGCCAGATCTGCTCTGGACTGCAGTCCAGTGCCGCTCTCCGAATCGGTTTCTGTCGTATTTTCAGTATAGAAACAGTTTAAAACTTTTATGGGGTTTCAGGTCATCGAGTCGTCTTCGATTTGAGCCCTTGAACTCATCATTTCAATTTGTAAGCAATTAATTATGATTTTTACAAGTTTCAGACGCGGGAAATTTTCAGTTTTAACGGGTGTAATTGGGGGTGATCTTTCAAGTCAGTAACGATTATATTTTCCAGTCAAATTTTAACACAATGTTCATTGACACACGGGCCAACATATATGATCAAGTTCCGTTAGTTTAATGGAAAGTTTTCGTTCGGGTTTTGCATCAAACACTTGTGTCATAAAAGTTTTCACGAATTGTAAACATGGAATTAATAGGGTTTTGAATTGTAACGGAATAATCTAGCATGCAGCAAGTAGGGTACTTTCCTGGAGACGCGTTGGCGACGCACGGCACCGGCAACGGCACGAACGCTTAAATAACAGCACGGTTTGGGTTCACGGCCTCGGCTCGAGTTCGGGTTCGTCGTCGGTGTTGCCTGATTGGTTGATTTAGCGTGCTTGCGCTTTCTAAAAGATAGATCAAAAATATTTGTAACCGCAATCAAGAACGGCGTCGCTTTGCAGCTAGCCAGTGAGTACAGGTCGGTCCACAGGGATGTTGTGAATTTCTTATTCGCTCAAACGAGTTAATTCCGATTGGTGTTCGGATTGATTATTAAATCTAAAAAACTGAATTAATCTATATCTAAATTTTGCTAGGGTTAGGTCTAGGTTAAGTTTGGAAAGTCAATAAATCTCACCGCTTTCTATACCCATATGAAGATCTAATTAGGTGTTATGGTAATTATTAATAAAAGGGATTAGAATCATCGGGAAGATGTTTTCTTCCTCTAGTTTCTTGTCCTTCCTTTATCAATCCTTACCCCAACCTCCATGGAAAACATCACAACCGGGCCTTTATACTACGGTATCACCGCTACCTCGAGGGATAGGGTGCCGTAGGGAGCGGTATGTGCATGTATGCATAAAGTCCTATAAAAATATATGATGGGCAAGAATGGGGATGAGAGATCTTCGTCTCTCAAACCTTCCCCAGATCTAACCCTAACAAGCGAGGAGATTACTCACTCATTAGGGAATTAAAATACATTTATCTAGGGCAAAGAATAAAAATTACCTAGGGCAAGAATTGAAATCTAAACTAGAGCAAGGAATTAAATCTACTTACAGATGCATCTCTCCAATCATCAACGCAGGATTGTCAGATCTGAATTCATGAATTGAAAAGAAACACCGATGCTCTCCATAAAGAATTCTCAATTTATTATTAAAAGGAGGCATAGGGAGGCATGAAAAGAATACAATGATTTGGGCTTCTATTTATAGGAGATAGAAACCCTAGGTTACAATTGATTTGCATGTCTACATTTACCAAAATATCCTTAGGAAGACCTAGTCAAAGTAGACTTCAAGCTTTGGTAAAATTTTATGTCTCTTTAAAAGAAAGTATTAGGCCTTGGATCTTTGGGCTTCCTTATTATTTGGTTCTTTATTAAAATAGCTTCTATGTTTCTTCCAGATCTCCAGTGAATAATTGCGGTGGGCTTTTAACCGTTCACTTTGTAATCTTGGACCTTGCATTGCCTTGTACTTTGTGACCGCGGATCCGCGGCCGTACTGGCGCCTCACATGATGAAATTTCAGGGTCTATTTGGTCTTTCTATGTTTGTTCTGATGGTTGCCCTAGATTGCTAGTTCACCTCCTATAAATACCCCAGAACTTGCCAAGCTTTTGGTGTTCATTCTTTGTTCCTCTTTTGTAGTTTTTAGTGTAGTTCTTCTTCTTCTTCTTCATTCTTCCTCCATAGAAATATAGTGAGAGCATTGAGTGGATGTTAATGAAGATGAGGGTTTTTTTTTTATCTTTCTTGTTAGTTTAACTTCCCCTTGAGATTCTTGCTTCCTCTTGATCTTTCAACCTCTTCATTGAGCTTGAAAGGTTAAGGGTTAGTTATTGATCTCAAGGGTCGTATTTTCTTATGGAATTAGTGCTTCATTTCACATGCGTTCTTTACCCTTCTCTTGATCTTGCAACCTCTTGATTGAGCTTGCAATTTTAAGGGTTGGCTATTGATCCCATGCTTGTCTTGAGTTGTAGTTTCTTGTTCTTTTTATTGCTTATTTATTACTTGCTTTTTATTACCTTGCTTTACTTTCTTGCAATTTATATTCATGCACTTAATTACTTGTAATCTTTTCTTTTCTTTGTTCTTTTCTTTTGCTCTTCTTTGTTCATTTTGTGAATGTTGTAATTATCATTGTTAAGAATCAATTCGGTATTGTAAGTTAAGATTTTCTTTGCTCATTTCCTTTTCCCGTTATTTTCCTTTGAACTCCGCCCGAACCATACGCAAGCGCTCCGTTAGGCACCCTACCCTGACAAGGTAACGGTTCTTCCTAACCGTGACCGGTTGCGTTCGGTTTGGCCAGAGGTGAAAGCAAGAGACAAGAACGGAAGGACAAGGGTAAATAAGCCGTATTCCACGAATACCGCGCTTAAATCCCCTAATCCACGTTGTTGCCGATTGCTCTAGTTTCAATTGGTCAAGACTCGGCTCAAAGGTTTTGAGTACGGATTTCTTTAGCTTATAATCTCGTATTTTTTTCTTAACAACTTTACACTTGCAAATAATACACTTAGGATAGAATCGAACAAACACATACAAATTCTTTATTGACTCGTCTAAGACAAGAACGGACATATAACCATCTCCCTGTGGATCGACCCGTGCTCAACCGGCTAGCTGCATAGCGACACCGTCCTGATCGCGGTAAACTTTAGAACTTTGAACATCCGACACGCCAAAAGCGTGCGATCATCAGTACTTTGAGGGAGGTTCCCCGTGCTTTCGCACGGACCTAATTAAAGTAAACCTCGTTTTCCCACAGGCGTAACCCCGTTGACACCTTTCTAGACACCTACTTGATCGGCTAATTGTATTGTGTAAAACTCTCCCAGGAGTAACAATTACTCGCAGTGGGTATCGGGATCCAACTATCTCATAGAAGGTATGCAATTTCATTGCAAATTTCAACACTTGAAATTCCCGATAATTTTTTCCCCGAACAATCTATGACCTTGACAAGGTCAACAAACCATAGACCGCAAGTCAAGTTCAACCCGTCATTTCTTGACTGAATCAAACCCACCCGCACGACCTTTGACTAGGTCAACAAAGCCGTACGATTACCCTAAAACAATCTGCATCATATGCATAAGCAGATAAATATTGGTATGCTACCGCACACTGCGCCTTGACAAGGTCAACAAACGCAGCACGAATACTAAGCAGGACTTATCTGAAATGACGGTGGGCTACGACAGGTTTTTCTGAAAACCTATTGCTTAATGAACTTGATATCGTTGTAAAATCAAATGATTTTGAAATGGAGTGTTTTTTTAGGCTTTTCTAGTTTTGCTAAAGGGGTCACTCCCGGTGAAGGGATCGTCGGCCCTTTCCTCATCGAATAAGGTGCTGCATATATCATATATACCGCTGTGCAAAGCAAGAACTATAGGAGCAATCAAAAGAAAAATCGAGGGTTGTAGCATTTGCCAGTTATTGCTAAAGGGGTCACTCCCGGTGAAGGGATCTCGGCCCTTTCCTTATCGAATAAGGTGCAGGATGTTCTACAAGGAACACCGCGATGCAAAGCAAGAACTATAGCAACCTGGTTTTCAAAATTCGATTCCACAACATCTTTTAGGTTTCTTTTCTTTCATTAATCATATTAATGATGTCCCATCATTTAAATCACCTAAACATCACAGATAAATACGACGTACACTTATGCCATCCGCATTCGCCTCGATGTCCCCTCCTGCACCGTTAGTTTAGGCAACTAATGACAGAGCGGGGCAGGGCTAGCGCGAGTGCAAAACATAAGTAACTTCTATATAATATATCATATATACTATATACAGTATCTATCACAACATATCAAATGATCACATCATAGATATCGCAGAAGAAGAAACATATGAAACATTGGATATACTAGGACGTCCGTGTTTTTAATACGAGCCTGTATAAAACACGGATTCCACGGTCGCGATGAATAGCCAAACCTACAACCCTAGACCCCTACGAGAGCGGCAAGCAACCCTACCAATTCTAGAGTTAGGAGACCCGGACTCGACTCCTCGAGTTGGTCTCCCACTGGACTCTAGAACCCGGTTGCTTGTGCTCTCCTCCTTAGGTCTATCCTAGTGCGGAAAAGTAAATAATATACAAATGGTGACAGCAACCTCAACCCGGAAGTGTCCCAATAAAAGAATATTACATACAATAAATTTTACATGAATGAAAATGAAAAACACTCATCTCACATAAAAACCCCCGGCTATTCAAACACGACGATCCAATATAACATATCCAACAACACATAACATCACATGTCATCAACGTAAGTAAATGTGCGCATCCCAATTGTCGTTAACATATAGCAACGAAACCGGCGATATCACATATTACACTTACGGTCATAGAAAAGAAAGTGTAAAACTACAACAGTTGGAATCTGCAACCCCTTTAGACATCGCATGCCTAACCAAATGAATTCCTTAGACATCGCATGCCTAACAATTATAAACCCCGCATTTTAGTCTCATATCGAAAAATCTTTTCAATATCAAGTCGGACAATTCAGCAAGATTCTAGACATCCTGATCGTATGCTCGTCCCAAACTTTAGTAGAAGGCCGCACCCCCGGTTGCCGTCGACGAAGTGCACCAAGGCGGAACACCGCTGCCGCGAGCACCCGAACGGATGCTTTCGGCGACGGGGTTCTCCTACAGTCACTTGGTCGGGGCAATAGGGCGTGGCTGTCTATTAAGTTTACCCGACGAGTATCCGCGTACGCAACGTGATTGCGACGGACTTTTGATCATATCAAAATTCCATGGCAACCGATCAAGTGAGACTAAAGTGCTAGATTTATAACATTCATTCAGTTATCTCATAACTACTTGTGGATTCCAAATATTGTATCACATTCCAGATAAATAGACAATGTTAAACTTTCCGATCGAATAATCAAACACCCAAGTTTTCCCGAAAAGCTCAACACATGAAATAAGTTTTAAAACATCCACTTCATGCAACAGTACCAATGGTCCAGCCGTAGAAGAGTCAAGCCAACGCCTCACATGTGGCACGCCGTATTGCCCCAAACCCTAAGGTTCAAAGGGCAGTTCAAGACGGTCACATAATCGAGTTAAGGTTTGTTGTCTTCTAGAGGGTCCATCGCGTTACTTGCACTACTTAGAACGTTCTTAAACTACAGAAAAATCCAACACTTGGAAATTTCCCGGCAGGGGAAAAATGGGTATTTATATCCGGTCGAACTTTTTAACAGTTTCTAAAATATCCGGAAAAACATAAACGAAGTTAAATTATCTGATCGAATTAACGAGTGCCCAATAAAACCCTAGAAAACTCAATACTTGAGTGGAATTAAAAAAATTCCAAGAAAACAATGACAAGAAAGGACCTAAGAATAAATATGTGAAGTTTGAGGGACTAATTCACAATTTGGGCCGCGGAACCGCCGCCAAACCCTTGATTTGGCCGCGGTTCCGTGGTCAAATTTTTGAGTTAGGGGTCCGTACTTCATAGTAATTCTTATATTTTCCTGCTTAATTTTCTGAGCATTTTTAATTCATAAAAATCTACAGTTTGAAAAATTGCACAGAGAAGGGTTTTGATCGGGGTTTCGGGGTTCGATCGGATCTCTAACTTCGTCCACACTTCGCCTAAAGCTCTAGCTAGGCTCTGATACCACTGTAGGGATCCTAGGCACACTCAAGAGGTTCCAGAAGGCATCTACCATGCCAAATTCAAATTTTATGTGCCGAGAAACCCTAATATAGATCGTTAACTAGAGCATAGGCGAAAACAAATGCAAGCAAACTACTTTGCTAGTAAGTGAAAGTGACTACAACCTTTGTAGATCTAGTCTTCCACTTCTTTAGCTCCGTGATGACGTCCCTCCGCTGCGATCAACCGGATCCCGAACTCTAGCGTTGGTTTCGTCGGAGAAATGAGCGGGCTAGGTCGTTGACTTCGATGCCGAAGATGATCTATGTCGAGGCAACTCTAACTCAAGCTCCATCTTCACTTGGTCATGAAACTTATGAAGATAACACACTCTACTACATGGAAAGTGGTAGAGGATGAAGAAATAGGAAGTGGGTTCACTTTGGATTTGGATTTCTCACTTGATTTCAACACTTGGAATTTTCTAGCAAGGTTTTCTTTTCTTTGTGAAGAAGAAGAAGAAAAGAATGGAAAAAGAATTATATGAAAAGAATAATCAAGTGAAGTTATCATCTTGCAACCATGGGTGAGATTAACCTTTGTATATACTAAACTCAAGTTTAAGTTAAAGGTTAGGTTAAGGAAAATCTTATGTAAAACAAAATGGTGGACTTTGTCAAAGGCGCTTGAAAGCTTCATGAAGCTTCAAGCAAAGATAAAGTAAGCCACCATTTTATTTTACATAAATCAAATAAATTAAATAAAAAACTAAACCTTTAACCTAAACATGGTATAATCCATACACACACCCAAGTTTGCATGTATCATCAAACATGATAGAAATTAGTGCACAAAAATATATCACATATACAACTTATGCACATCAAGTGAGAAAATCAATCTTAAGCGAACAAATACTAGTTAATGTAAAGTAATATATCACATATATAATTATACATTAAATCATTAAATCAACACTTGATTTAATGATCCGGTCATACTGCATATAACCGACTAATATCAAGTGTATCAATATATCGAATCAACACTTGATTCGGTAACCCGGCTATATCACATATAACTGACTGATGATACAAATCGCGAGAATAGAATACAATATCACATACTGGTATTATTCTCGGTCCCGCACATATCTCATATGCGCTCCTATTTCGTTTCGCTTGAGCCAGGAAACCTCTGTGTAGGACTCTAAAGACTCGTCAATACGCCGGCAGTAGGTGATGATCATATCAAACACCCATAAGCCACAAGCGGTCTGCTAAACGTAACGGCCACCCGGGTATTGAGCGATCAGAAGATCAACGAGCAAGCCCGCTCACACTCTTGTGAATCCAACCAGTAACACTTACCGTACAGTCCGGTCTGTTCGTCTCATATGTTGCATATCTCGCCTAGGGGTGGTAAACGTCAGACCCCAATAACTCGATAAGTCGTGTCGATATGAGGCTCATAACGGGTCGAGAAACTACTGGTAACACTTACCAGTAAATCCCTAAAGCAGCCTTGGCCAAGGACTTCCTGTTATAGCCAATCGAGTACAGCGCAACATCAACTCCCTATACCGGGAGAGATGAAACCCCTCCTATCGCTCATTGCCTCCATGTGATTCGGGACTATACCTAAAATCCACCTTTTTGCACACCCTCTTGGACGTGGTATGATGGAAATCAAAGCACAGTGGGAATCACACAAGTCTATGACGACCTCGGGTCTACAGACTAACCTGTACCAGTGTCACCAGAGAACTGCCATCTGACGTAAGGTATAATACCATCTGGGAGTTCTCGGCGGGTCCGTCCAGTGTACCCAGTCTCCACTGAGCACCCGTATATCATCTCTGATGTCAAACACCAATGGATATGGGATCATCCATCGCTCATCTATATGGGTCGAGAAGCTACACGCTAGTCTACTCTGGTATATCGATGCCCCGTCTCGATACACCCACGACTAGGGACCTTGAAGGATGTACTTATGGACTACCATGTCCCCACTAGTATGATCCGCATCATAGTCTAGGTAGTCAAGTACACATCCTAAGGGCTTTACCAACATGTAACAGAGAGACAATCAGTGTGCACGTTAAGGTAAAGAGTAACCAGATAGCATACTATCATATCGAGCAAGAAAGTCATCCCTATATATGTCCAAGCATCCACTACAATATACATCCTATGTATAGTAATGGCCTCTAGGGCATACATATAACTAACAAATACAAGGTGAATATCCCAAGCTTCCATCAAGTAATATACATACTAGTATGATACAGTAATGGTCGGGGTTGTAGCCGTATTTGTATAATTTCTTTTTACTGTTTTTGCTCCTTGGATAGACCCAAGGTGGGGTGCACAAACTACCGGGTATCTCGAAGTGCCGAGTGGCCTACTCACGAGTTGAGGGAGGTTGCTTCGCTTCGGGTACTTGGCGGGTAGTTTGCCGCACCCATAGGGGTCTAGGGTGGGGTTTGGCTATTCATCGCGACCGTGCAATCCTCTCTTCATTACAGGCTCGTACGAATGCGGATTCCTAGTATATCCAATGTATTCATCTGTGATCTGGAATGGCTATCATTGCTATATATCTATATATGATATCTATTTAGGCGTTGCTTATGTTTTGCATCCGCGCTAGTCCAGCCCCCGCTCTGTCGTTAGTTAAGTAACCTAACGGGTGATGACGGGATCCCGTGGCGAATGCGGATGGCATAAGCGTACGTCATATATTCGTTGTTTTCTACAATGGTAGGATTAAATGATGGGATGCATTGGAATTAATGCAAGAAAAAATAAACCAAGTAAAAGTCGTTGGAACACTTTGAAAACCACTCGGTTCTTTTCAAAACCAACTTTTAAATGCAGAGCTTGAACCACTCCTTTTGAAAGCTATCTCGTTCCATCGATTATATCATGTTCACTACGTTCACGGTTTCGCCAAAACCATTCGTAGCCCTCCGTCGTTTCACATGAATGGTCAATACGTATTCAATCTATGTTTGTTGGCCAAAGTCAAGGCATAGTGATTGGTAGCTATTGGGTATTCATGTGCAGCATAGATAGATGTGTTAGTTTGGGGCAGTCGTTCTACCTTGTTGGCCAAAGTCAAGGGTATGTGCGGGTGGGCTCAAATTAACATAGAAAATGACGGGTAGAACTTGACATGGGACTTATGATTTGTTGGCCAAAGTCAAGGTCATAAGAGCATGGGGCAAAAATCCACATCGGGAGTTTAAAAAGAACTGAAACCTGCTAGCGCTGCATACCATTTGGAGTGTGATGATTCTGGTAGGATTCCTTCAGTTTTGTCACGTGATGATATTTGGATCCCGATCCTACTGTGAGTATATGCTACTCCTCCGGAACTTTCTCACTTAACGATCAATGCTATTGTAAGTGCACGGCGGCGCCCCGGCCGTCAATCCGACGCCGGAATGCGAAAGCGGTGAATAACTTAAATTTTGCGGACTTAGCAAACCGGCACCACCGCGTACTATAACCCGGATCGAACCATTAACTAGTCTAAGCTAACTAGAAGATGGGTTAGAGATATACCGACGATCCAAGTCCTCCGGTCTTCTCGTCATGGTCCCGATCTCCTGCGGAAAAGTCCCGTCTCCTCCTCGTCGCCGGAAGTGCACCACATCGCCTACTTTGTTTACGGGCTCCCACCTCAATGCCGAGGCAATTCGGGCACGAAGCCGGCTACTCGACGTGCCCAAGATTCGCTGTAGAATGTGTGAAGAACCATGTCTCATTTTTGGGGATTGTGGAATTGCCATTGGTGAAGGAAAAGAGAGCTTGGAGAGAGGTGGGGGAAAATGTAGCATACTAAAGAAAATGAATGTATCATATTTTTTTTTTCTCCACTCAAAAAAGAAGCAATTTTCTCATCCCACCTAAAGTGGCCGGCCCCCCATTTCCAAGTGTGATTTTGAGAGAGAAAAACCAAGACAAGGGGGGTGGTTGGAAAGCAAAAAAATGATGAGGAGAAATCAAATGATCACCACAAATCCAACACACAAAGGCAACCATCATCTCATGCATGATGGCTTCAAAAAGTCAAGCCATCATGAGAAGGAGAAGTCAAGTGATGGTGCTCATCATGAAAACCATCATGATATGATAAAATGCAAAGACCCCCTCCACAAATGCCTATTTGCAACAATGCAAATAAACCCTCCTCCACCAATCTTCGGCCAATGAACGGAACAATGGAAATCGGCCGAAACGGAAAGCAAACTGGCAACTCCAGAAGACTGGTCCCGTAATAAATTACAGGAAAACCCCAATACTGTGCATACACACCCGCATCTGTATTTCGACCGAAATACAAATGCAATGAGACAAAATCTACACTGTACTATACTAGGATCCGGCTTATACCAAAGCCGGCTAGTAAAATCTGTTCGATCCTGATCCGTGCAATACTGCACGTATCTGATCGAACCCTGCCATATTACCATACGGCCTATAGTACAAACTGTCCAATCCTGATCCGTGCAATACCGCACGTATCTGATCGGACCTTGCCATATCTCCATACGGCCTCTACAACCTTTCGCCCGAAAGCTGAGTAACTGTAATTGTGGTGGACTCTAAAGACTCGTCAATACTATGGCTGTGGATTTAACCACTAGCACGTCAGAGGTATATGCCAATACGTGACGGGCCACCAGCTATTGACCAAAAGGGACGTCGATGAGGAAGCTCACCCCGACACCCAACTGAGCCTGTCAGTGACAATATCCGTGCAGTCCGGTCCGTTCGTCAATGAGTATCGCATGGCGGGCCTAGGGGGTTGGTAAAAGTCAGACCCCCAAAAGCGGTACAAGTCGTGTCGGAGTGTAGCCCAGAACACCCTGAGATACTACTGGAATACCTACCAGTAAATCTCCTTGCCTTGGCCAAGGACTTTGTGTAATGGCTCTCCTAGACACAGCACGACCTCACCCCCAATACCGGGAGAGACGAACCCCTGAAGATACGCTCACTGCCTCCATGTGGCTCGGGACTGTACCCAACTAAAACCTGTTTGCACGACTCCTTTGAGCCGTGGTAGGGTAGTAATCAAAGTACAGTGGGAACTCACACGAGACAAATGACGATCCCCAGGTCGATGAACTAACCTGCACACATGTCACCAGGGAACTGCCATCTGACGTCTGGTATATGACCAACTAGCATGTTCCCGGCGAGTCCTGTCCGGTGTACTCATAACCCAATGAGCACCTGTATACATCTTAGGTGATCCAACTGACACCAGTGGCTTGTGAGACCGGCCACCGCCCCTCGTCGGGGTCTCGACTGTATACACTAGTCTACTAATGGAGTATCGATGCCCAGTCTCGAAACTCCCACGACTAGGGACCTTTTAAGGATAAGCTTATAGACCCCCAGCTCCCACTTATATGATCGCCCTCATACTGCTGGTGGTCAAGCAAGAATCCTAGGGGCTCTATCAACGTGTAATAGCGACGTGTCAGGTCACCTCAAGCAGTACACGATGATAAAGGTAAACCAGATAGCATACTATCATCTCGAGTAAGACTGTCCTACCGGGATAGGTCCTCCCTCAATCATTACAATCACGTACCTGTGACCTAATAATTGACTCTGAGGGCACTATCTCCAACAATCTCCCACTTGCACTCAAGGCTAATTATTGCGATGTCGCATACTCACAGCCCGTGTGATACCGAACATCCAACTCCTCTACTAGTCAGTCTCACAAAGCTCGTTTGCGGAACTATTGCGTTCGAGGAATAGCCTTAGTGAGTGGATCCGCTCAGTTGTTTCTTTCTATGTCTCTCTATATCTCAAGTTCGCGGAGAAAGCCATCTCCCGAAAAGAGCAATACCTGTCTCAGAATATGTCTGGATGTCTGATGGGACCTAGCTCATAAATGAACTCCAAATCTAAACTTCTTAGACTGTATCGTCAACTGAACTTAATCAGTATCCTGCGTGCCATGCCTCCCTCAGTATTGCCTTGGACCACCTGTCCAAAATACTGCCCCTCATCAGAAGGAAAACTATAACTCTGACAACCTCCTTGTCGTCCATGTCACCTTGGAAGCCTGGAATGATAACTGTCTCCTGAATGAGGCTGTCGTTATCATCTCCCTAGAACATCCACTTATGTTCTAAAACTGCTTCCGACTGTTTCTCCAGGATTGGATTAATGTCAACTTATTGCATCTAGTGCAAGAACAACATCTGGTGTGGTACTTGACATCTCACGATTGACTCAATTGCCTGAGCAAGTGATCTGCCAATCATGCCCGTCCCTCTCCCCTTTAGTCTGTAAGACACCTTTGGAGAGGGTGACTCCATTACCTGCAGGTACACTACCGTGCCAGGAGTCGTCCATCCTAAATACTCTTAGAATGCTGTCAAGTACCCTGATTGGGAAACCACCCAAATCTAGATCTAATACCATAGATCCAGTAACCAGTATGTCTGATATAATGTCCAAGTCCTGTGTGGAGAAATCACTGTGTGACGACCAAAGTATAACCGGTTGTAGTATAGGAGTTTCCTTTCCTACTCTGTGTATGTCATCCAAACACCATGATATCACACCCTACTACCTTCTCAACAGATCCATCCCCTATTCTGATGAAGTCAAACCTATGACTGTCACGTCAGAAATAGATGATCTATCTCCGCTACATCTGCTCTAGTCTATAAATAGACACAAGCAACCTGTCCACCAATGCTTCCGCTGCTCCCACTGACTACGACAACCCTCTGGCAGAGTCATATAGACGTACACTTCTAAAACTGGTTTAGAACGATGCTATACTCATCCTCCCGCCGGGTCTCGTAACCTGGAACAACAGCAATGGCAATTGTGGGTAAACAAGAACTTCCCTGTCACCGTCCTTGAGGCTACCGGAGTACCTCTCGGGTGCCTGAAGTTACCCACCTTATCTGCGGAGTGGCCAATGGAATGTCAATTCAGATTGAATCTTTAGGTTCCTTATCAAATCTTCAGTAATCGTTTGTGGTTCTGGAATCACTTCCAGTTCTACCATACTCCCACTACTGTTTTTATGAAAAAATCCATTTTTAATAAAACTGTGGCGAGTATAGAACAATATCGCTATTGTTCATCCAGATGGTAGAAAATCAACCCTCGTCATAGCCTGGGTCAACCCACAAACAGCCATTACAGAAACGTGCCTTGAGTTGTCCAGTGTCTGGTTTTAATCATAAACCGGACAACTCCCCGTACCTTAACATCGTTAAGATATGAACTGTTCTATATCCAATATAGAAACAGAGGCACTGATTTAATTGAACCAGATTCAAATCATGCAGCTGTCCCCAGCGCATGTCAACTAAATGGAAGGAGGCCGATCAGCGTTACTCAACTTAGGAATACTTCCAATTATGAGTAACCTGAAAGAGAAGCAAGATCTCTTTATCATTACTATCAACTGAATACCATGCACAAGTATCTACATCTTCGATCACTTTGAAGAATCCCGATACTTGCTACACCTGGTTCTCTACTCTATTCAAATTCCTGTAACTCCTCAAAACTTAGACTCTGTGTTTCTACGAAACACATGTCTAAGAACTAGAGAAGTTAAAAGTAAACAGAATATAGTATGAGGACCAACCCCTCTGTCCTAATGGACACTGGACAACATACAATACTCTGTATAAGTCCCTTGAGTCTGATAACTCTTTCACTGTGTGTCGTAGGTTGAAAACTGTACTTATGGTTAAGAAGAATTACACCGCTGTTTAATGCTCCTTACCTAACCATCCACTGATATAGGTAAATGTCGTAGACATAATTTCAGAAAGGTATATCTCACTCTATGAAAATAGACGTACAGATATATCATTTTGAAATTGGTGCATAACAGCGGATATTCAAATCCAAATATTTGCCGACCGGCAAACAGCCCAGGTGATTTCCTCAAATATCACCGATTACAATGAATCCCGATACAATGAGGATGATCACCCAATTTCCAATAACCTGCTCCCACTCATCATCTGTAAAACCATACAGATGTGAGAATCGTACCTGGTAAATACATACCCTGGAGTAAGTGTCTAATCGAGAAATCAGTTTTCTTTTAATAGTATACAGTGAAACTGAAACATTGAAATGTTTCGTTGGGGTATCCTGGTATTCTTAGTAATGCCTCTTCCAGATTCACGACTGTAACCGTATAGTTCTTTGCCACCTCTCCAAATCCCTTCATATGTCTTTAGTCATTACCTTCTGCACACCCCTTTAGGCCAAATGGTTTTCTTCCTTCCCTACCGTTCGGCACCAGCCTATGGTTTGGAAGAAGACTATCCAATAAGCATAATGGGTGTACTGTCCCAATCCTAGGAACACTCGCAATGAGAGAGGGTGAAGATAAAAGACAACCGAATAAACCTTATTCCTATTTCTCCTGAACCAGAATCCATCTCCGAACTGGAACAAGTTCCATTCGAGTTCGTATATAACCATACGATGGAGTATCCAAATAAACTGTGGATCTTCGTAGTGATACGGAGTGTCCTGGAGAAATACAAAGGTGATGTGGGAGTGGTAACGAAATATTTGGTTTGGTCGTGAATATCTGTTGCAATTTACTTTGCCCTCCTACTAATCCCTTGCTTTGTCTGAACTTAATACCTTCTGCACACCATCGTTATGCTAATTGGTTTTCTTCATTCCCTACCGGTCGGCACCAGCCTAAGGTTTGGAAGAAGACAATCCAATTTGCGTAATAGGTGTACTACCCCTAAACCAAGGAGTACTCATAACCTGAGAGAGGGTAAAAGGAAAAGACAACTGAATAATCCTATCCGTTTTCTCCAGAACCGGAAACCATCCTCGAATAATTCTTTCGAGTTCGTATCTAACCATACGATGGTTTTGTCCAATGGAAGTGGACGTTCGTAGTAATACGGGGTGTCCTGGAGAAAAGGGTAAAAGTAGGAGTGGCAATGAGGTCTGCAACTCTGACAATCCAAAAGCCAGTGTTAAGTAAGTTCGGTCAACTTGGTCACGGAGTCATAGTCTAGGGTCGGGTCAATGGTCGCTGCCAGAGAGAGAGAGAGAAGAAACACTCAGCGTGCACTCTATCCTAGATCAGAATGGTTACCAATTTATCTAATCTGGAATCCTCCCACTGTACCTCAAATTCTCCTCCAAACCTGAAAGAAGAATTAGTCGGGGTTACCCGAGGAGTAAACTAACTCATCAGTGGGAATCGGGATCCAACTATCATTGCATGATAACGTGACGGAATCCGCTCACGCTATCACACTCCAGAAGGTATGCGCATATCTGGCAAGTTTCAGTACTTTTGAAACTCCCGATGTGATTTCTGCCCCATGCTCTTATGACCTTGACTTTGGCCAACAAATCATAAGTCACATGTCAAGTTCCACCCGTCATTCTCCAGGTTGTTTTGAATCCACCCGTACATACCCTTGACTTTGGCCAACAAGGCAGTACGACTGTTCCAAACCAACGCATCTATCTATGCTGCATATGAATAACCAACAGCTACCAAACACTGTGCCTTGACTTTGGCCAACAAACACAGCTTGAATACTATTGACTACCCATATGAAACGACGGAGGGCTACGAATGGTTTCTGGCGAAAACCTTTAACGTAATGAACTTGATATCGTTGAAGGAACGGATAGCTTTTTGAAAATATAGTGACGAAAACCTTCGCTAAAGAGGTCACTCCCGGTGAAGGGATCTCGGCTCTTTCCCCGTAGAATGGGGTGCAGGATATTCCAACTGAATACCACGGTGCAAAGCAAAAGTACTCGGCTATAGTGAAGTTAATGCCCTGACGCAAACTTTTGTCCAAGGGGTCACTCCCGGTGAAGGGATCTCGGCCCTTGCCTCGTCGACTGAGGAGCAGGATATTCTAAATGAATACCGCGATGCAAAACAAAAGTGAACGTCCTTGCAATCACAGCTTTTTTGAAAAGTGTTCCAACAACATCAGATTAGGTTTGTTTTTAACTTGCATTGATCCGAATCAACGCAGTCCCATCAATGTATCACACCAAAAAGAACGAAAATATACTGATGTACGTATATGCCATCCGCATTCGCCACTGGGTCCCGTCATTACCCGTTAGGTTAGCTAACTAACGACAGAGCGGGGACTGGACTAGCGCGGATGTAAAACATATACAACATCTACTAATATATATACCAATATATTATATTTCGCTCAAGGCGTGAATAAAATGCAACATCACAGAAATGTACAGCATCATAGAAACAATACAGATATCTGGGATCCCCGGGTTTCACAGAGCCACTGCTGAAACCCGACGTTCCCCTGGTCGTGTGGATAGCCTGTGCAATGAAATCCTAGACCCCTACGGGCGCGGCAAGTTACCCGCCAAAACCTGAAGCGAGGCAGCCCCCTTCAGCGCCGTGAATGGACCACCCAGCACTTCACGGAATCCGGTAACTTGGGCACCCCTCCTGGGTCAACCTGTACCCCTTACGAGTGCGGCGAATAGCCCGCCAATCCTAGAGTGAAGCCCCCTCCGTCTCAATGCCATGAGATGCGGGCTTGTTGCCCTCTAGAACCCGGCTATCCGTGCACTCCTCCGCGGGGTAATCCTAGTACAGAAAGTAAAATATACACATACCGGGTACATCGACCGCAACCAGGTCGTGCCCCAAAAGAATAATACAATCCGGCAGTGACGGCAGTCCACAAGTCGGACGCTCGCCCCGCAATATCAAATGTACATAATACAACAAAAACTGAACTAGCATTGCATCCAGGCTATCCCCCACGACCGATCCGCAACATCACAGCATAAACATAGAACATCAACGTGAAAGTCACGTTCGCAAATCCGTCTAACCGGGCTATAGCAGTTAGACAGGATTTACCGATCGAGTGACATTCCCGGTCGCAGATATAATGTAAATACTGTGAAAAATGTGTTTAAAATTTTTCCGATTGATCAAACAATTAACAAGTGGGCCCCCAATCAAAACTGTAGCACTTACAGAAATCCTGGGCCCAATTTTAATATTCCAAAACCCATATTTAAAGCCCAGAAGGCCTCTGTAAAAACTTGGTGAAGTGATGTGAATAGTGCGCGGCGGAAGGGCCGCACAAATGGGGTTTTAGCGGCGGTTCCGCGCTCCAACTGTGGAGTTACTTCGTCAAATTTTTACAGAACTCTTAGATTTTCCAGTACATCAATATTTTATAACCTGAAAAATTTTTCGAGACCAAAAATTTTCAACAGAAACTGATGCGAACTAAAATGCAGTTTTGGAACTTTTTGATCGATCGGAAATGCAAACACATTACACAAAGCTAGACTAAGTTAATGGCGAGGCTCTGATACCACTGTAAGTGCACGGCGGCGCCCCGGCCGTCAATCCGACGCCGGAATGCGAAAGCGGTGAATAACTTAAATTTTGCGGACTTAGCAAACCGGCACCACCGCGTACTATAACCCGGATCGAACCATTAACTAGTCTAAGCTAACTAGAAGATGGGTTAGAGATATACCGACGATCCAAGTCCTCCGGTCTTCTCGTCATGGTCCCGATCTCCTGCGGAAAAGTCCCGTCTCCTCCTCGTCGCCGGAAGTGCACCACATCGCCTACTTTGTTTACGGGCTCCCACCTCAATGCCGAGGCAACTCGGGCACGAAGCCGGCTACTCGACGTGCCCAAGATTCGCTGTAGAATGTGTGAAGAACCATGTCTCATTTTTGGGGATTGTGGAATTGCCATTGGTGAAGGAAAAGAGAGCTTGGAGAGAGGTGGGGAAAATGTAGCATACTAAAGAAAATGAATGTATCATATTTTTTTTTTCTCCACTCAAAAAAGAAGCAATTTTCTCATCCCACCTAAAGTGGCCGGCCCCCCATTTCCAAGTGTGATTTTGAGAGAGAAAAACCAAGACAAGGGGGGTGGTTGGAAAGCAAAAAAATGATGAGGAGAAATCAAATGATCACCACAAATCCAACACACAAAGGCAACCATCATCTCATGCATGATGGCTTCAAAAAGTCAAGCCATCATGAGAAGGAGAAGTCAAGTGATGGTGCTCATCATGAAAACCATCATGATATGATAAAATGCAAAGACCCCCTCCACAAATGCCTATTTGCAACAATGCAAATAAACCCTCCTCCACCAATCTTCGGCCAATGAACGGAACAATGGAAATCGGCCGAAACGGAAAGCAAACTGGCAACTCCAGAAGACTGGTCCCGTAATAAATTACAGGAAAACCCCAATACTGTGCATACACACCCGCATCTGTATTTCGACCGAAATACAAATGCAATGAGACAAAATCTACACTGTACTATACTAGGATCCGGCTTATACCAAAGCCGGCTAGTAAAATCTGTTCGATCCTGATCCGTGCAATACTGCACGTATCTGATCGAACCCTGCCATATTACCATACGGCCTATAGTACAAACTGTCCGATCCTGATCCGTGCAATACCGCACGTATCTGATCGGACCTTGCCATATCTCCATACGGCCTCTACAACCTTTCGCCCGAAAGCTGAGTAACTGTAATTGTGGTGGACTCTAAAGACTCGTCAATACTATGGCTGTGGATTTAACCACTAGCACGTCAGAGGTATATGCCAATACGTGACGGGCCACCAGCTATTGACCAAAAGGGACGTCGATGAGGAAGCTCACCCCGACACCCAACTGAGCCTGTCAGTGACAATATCCGTGCAGTCCGGTCCGTTCGTCAATGAGTATCGCATGGCGGGCCTAGGGGGTTGGTAAAAGTCAGACCCCCAAAAGCGGTACAAGTCGTGTCGGAGTGTAGCCCAGAACACCCTGAGATACTACTGGAATACCTACCAGTAAATCTCCTTGCCTTGGCCAAGGACTTTGTGTAATGGCTCTCCTAGACACAGCACGACCTCACCCCCAATACCGGGAGAGACGAACCCCTGAAGATACGCTCACTGCCTCCATGTGGCTCGGGACTGTACCCAACTAAAACCTGTTTGCACGACTCCTTTGAGCCGTGGTAGGGTAGTAATCAAAGTACAGTGGGAACTCACACGAGACAAATGACGATCCCCAGGTCGATGAACTAACCTGCACACATGTCACCAGGGAACTGCCATCTGACGTCTGGTATATGACCAACTAGCATGTTCCCGGCGAGTCCTGTCCGGTGTACTCATAACCCAATGAGCACCTGTATACATCTTAGGTGATCCAACTGACACCAGTGGCTTGTGAGACCGGCCACCGCCCCTCGTCGGGGTCTCGACTGTATACACTAGTCTACTAATGGAGTATCGATGCCCAGTCTCGAAACTCCCACGACTAGGGACCTTTTAAGGATAAGCTTATAGACCCCCAGCTCCCACTTATATGATCGCCCTCATACTGCTGGTGGTCAAGCAAGAATCCTAGGGGCTCTATCAACGTGTAATAGCGACGTGTCAGGTCACCTCAAGCAGTACACGATGATAAAGGTAAACCAGATAGCATACTATCATCTCGAGTAAGACTGTCCTACCGGGATAGGTCCTCCCTCAATCATTACAATCACGTACCTGTGACCTAATAATTGACTCTGAGGGCACTATCTCCAACAGCTATAAACCAAGTAGGTGTCTAGAAAGGTGTTAGCGGGGCTACGCCCACAGGGAAAAGAGGTTATTTAATTAAGGAACTTCGCGAAAGCCTTAGAAAACCTCCCTCGAAGTACCGACATGGGCCTGGATGAACGGTTAAGCAAGTATTGTACGGTGAGATTGATCCCGACTAATTCTTCCTTTATGGTTTGAGGAGGGATTCGAGAGACGGTGGGAGCCATCCTATTTAAACAAATTAAAAACCACTCTAAACTTGCAAGAGCATCATGCTAAAGTGTTTCTTCTCTCTCTCCTAATTGCAGCGACCATTTATCATGACTGGACTTAAGTTACTACAAGATAAAAATATACTGACAGGGCCAAACTACAAAGATTGGCTCAGGAATGTCAAAATGGCAATCACTTATGACAAGTTGGGGTATCTTCTTACCACCAAAGCCCTCCCTGTCCCAGGTCCCAAAACCAGCATCGTGGATAGGGAAATCCGTAAGACCTGGGAAATCGACTACGCGAAGGCCAAGTGCCTCGTGCTTGCCTCTATGGACAATGAACATCAGAGGAGGCACGAGAATATGGACCTCGAATCCATATTTCTCCATACAAAAGAACTGTATAGAGAGCAATCTCGTATCGCCAGATACGAAGTGTCAAAGAAGTTGTTTTCGGCAAGATTGGCTGTCGGATCATCGGTAGCGGAACACGTGCTTAAGATGATTGGCTACATAAAGGAGCTCGCGGACCTTGGGACCACGTTGGAGAATGAGCTATATACGGACTTGATTCTTCAGTCCCTTCCTTCCACTTATGCCCAGTTCATCCTGAATTTCAACTTGCAAGAAAAGGAAGTTGAACTTTCAGAACTCCTCAACATGCTGAGGAGTGCAGAGGGCACCTTACAGAAAGGT
The DNA here is from genome assembly GCA_030015575.1 of Agapanthus africanus. Taxonomy (NCBI): domain Eukaryota; kingdom Viridiplantae; phylum Streptophyta; class Magnoliopsida; order Asparagales; family Amaryllidaceae; genus Agapanthus; species Agapanthus africanus. The sequence continues at coordinate 246,824,307 of CM057350.1, forward strand.
AGGGAAACATCCACTTTGTTTGTAGGAGGATCTTCCTCTTCTAGGTCCAAGACGAAAGCCAAGGGAAAGAAGAAGAAAACCCCCGCCAAACCAAGGGGCGGTGTTAGTAAAGTGGATACGAAGGGAAAGGCAAAATCAACAAAGGTAGCAGGGAAGCTTATGGATAAGGAAGAATGCTTTTACTGTCACAAGAGTGGACACTGGAAGAAAGATTGCAGGGCTTGGAAGGCCAGAACACAGGATCTGAAGCAAGTTGCGGCTTCAGCTTCAGGTGTGTATGTTATTGAAAACTGTCTATCAATAAACTCTATGTCCTGGGTATTGGATACCGGATCAGGATCTCATATCTGTAATTCTTTGTAGGCGTTGAGAAAGCGTAGGTTTTTGAAGGCAGGTGACATGACCCTCAAAGTTGCAAACGGAGCTAGCATGGATGCTGAGGCCGTGGGGGACTATCACCTGGGAATGTCAGATGGACATGTTTTGGTTTTACGTAATTGATTTTTTGTATCCAACGCAACTTGTAATATCATTTCTGTATCTTTGATTTCTAAAGAAGGTTATGAATTTGCGTTTGTAAGTAATGTTGTAAACATTCACCTTAGTCAAGTTCTGATTGGGTCAGGTACATTAAGCAATGGTATATACGTATTAAACCAACCACAAATTTTCAATGTCCAGAATACACACAAAAGAAAGTCTCCGGAAACAAATCAGACTTTCTTATGGCATTGTAGACTGGGTCACATCAATGAGAGAAGGTTGATTAAGTTACATACAGAAGGATATTTGGATCCGTTCGAATATCAATCATATGCAACTTGTCAATCCTGTCTCAAGGAAAGATGACAAAAACTCCGTTCACTGGACACGGAGTAAGAGCGGGCAAGCTTTTGGGACTCGTACACAGCGACGTGTGCGGTCCAATGTCTACACATGCACGAAGCGGTTATTCTTACTTCATTACTTTTATGGATGTCTTTTCAAGGTACGGGTATGTCTTCTTGATGAAACATAAATCCGAAGCCTTTGGAAAATTCTAGGAATATAAGAATGAAGTAGAATAACAAACAGGCAAAAGTATCAAGACACTGAGATCTGATCGAGGTGGTGAATACTTGAGTGCAAAGTTCCTTGATTACTTAAAAGTGAATGGAATTCTCTCTCAGCTTACTCCTCCATACACTCCGCAACATAACGGTGTATCGGAGAGACGGAACCGAACCCTATTGGATATGGTACGGTCCATGATGAGTAACGCTGAGTTACCGCGATCATTCTGGGGATATGCACTAGAATCAGCTGCATACCTTTTGAACCGAGTTCCAACTAAGACTGTGCCTACTACACCATATCAGATGTGGTGTGGGAAGAGACCCTATCTTAATCATATTAAGACATGGGGATGTCCAGCTTTTGTCAAAAAGCTGCATGCGGACAAGCTCGAGGCACGCTCAGTACAGTGCAAGTTTGTGGGATATCCAAAGAACTCCAAGGGATATTTCTTCTATTGCGAAGAGGAATAAAAGGTTTTTGTTTCTCGTCATGCCCACTTCTTGGAAACCGAGTTTTTGGAAAATCAGATAAGTGGGAGCGCAGTAGAATTGGAAGAAATTCCAGAACCACGAGCTATTGCTGAAAGCTTAGTAGAACCAGAGTGTTCGAAAGATCAGGACATTCCTACGCCGCTCCGCAGAAGTAGTAGGCAGTCTCATCCGCCCGAGAGATACTACGGTTTTCTCATAGATGGGGATAGAGAGGATTGCATCATTGATAGTGATGAGCCGACTAGCTTCCAGCAGGCCATTCAGAGCATTAACTCGGTAAAATAGCTGGATGCAATGCGAACCGAAATGGAGTCCATGTACACCAACAAAGTATGGACGTTGGACATTGCTCCAGATGGGTAAAACCCGTAGGATGCAAGTGGATCTTCAAAAGGAAGATTGGTGTAGATGGACAGGTTGAAACTTATAAAGCTAGACTTGTTGCAAAAGGTTTTTGTCAAAGGCCTGGCTTGGACTATGACGAAACCTTTTCTCCAGTGACTATGCTGAAATCCATTCGGATCCTTCTTGCCATTGCTGCCTTCCACGATTATGAGATCTGGCAAATGGACGTAAAGATCGCTTTTCTAAATGGAAATATAGAGGAGTGTGTCTATATGGACCAGCCAGAGGGTTCATTCAGAGTGGGAGCAGCGGAAAGGTGTGCAAGTTGCTTAAGTCCATCTATGGACTAAAGCAGGCATCGTGGAGTTGGAACCTCTGTTTTGATGAAACGGTCAAAGATTATGGCTTTATCAAAAATCCAGATGAACCATGCATCTATAGTAGATTTGTAGCAAGAACTGTTGTATTCCTCGTATTATACGTGGATGACATTCTCTTGATAGGAAATGAAATTCCTATGCTACAATCTATCAAAGGGTTCTTGTCACACAAGTTCTCCATGAAAGACCTGGGTGATGCCTCATAGATTCTGGGGATCCAGATCTATCGTGGCAAATCCAAGAGGATACTAGGACTCTCACAGTCCAGGTACATCGACACCATACTGAAAAGATTCAGTATGGAAGATTCCAAGCGCGGTAATCTACCGGCTTGTCACGGGATCACCCTCTCCAAAGAGATGTCTCCCAAGACTGATTTGGAAAGGGATCGCATGTCTATTATACCCTACGCTTCTGCGGTAAGCTCTATAATGTATGCGATGTTGTGTACCAGACTAGATGTAGCTTATGCACTGAGTGTGGTAAGTCGGTATCAGTCAAACCCTAGGGAGAAACACTGGATAGCGGTGAAGAACATTCTCAATTACCTGAGAAGGACTAACGAGATGTTCTTGGTGTATGGCGGAAAAGACCTCTAGATCGAGGCTTTTGCTGACTCCAGCTTCCAAAGTGACAAGGATGATTCCAAGTCCATGTCGGGTTATGTCTTTACCCTCTATAGAGGGGCGGTGTGTTGGAAGAGTTCCAAAGAGGAAACCGTTGCTTACTCGACGATGGAAGCGGAATACATCGCTGCTGCAGATGCCGCAAAAGAAGCCGTCTGGATAAGGAAGTTCCTAACAGAACTTCGGGTGGTTCCGTCCATTGTTGATCCAGTACCTCTGTATTGCGACAAAAATGGGGCTATAGCTTTAGCGAAGGAACCCAGGTCCCATCAGAAGTCCAGACACATCTTGAGGCGGTATCACCTGATCAGGGAGATCGTGGGTCGCCAGGAGATCGAGGTTCGGAGAGTTGCTATAGAAGATAACACTGCTGATCCATTCACGAAATCCTTACCCCAGACTCAGTTCGAGCGGCTGATCGAGATGATAGGTCTTTGATACGCCAGTATATGGCCTTAGTGCAAGTGGGAGATTGTTAGTGTATATGCCCTAGAGGCCATTACTGTATCATACTAGTATGTATATTACTTGATGGAAGCTTGGGATATTCACCTTGTATTGACAATCTTGCTCAAAATAGTAGTATGCTACTTGGTTTGTTTCTGCTTTAATGTGTGCATGTATTTCTTTTAGTATATCACCTTTACACATTAGTGGAGCCCTTAGGATCTTTGCTTGATAACCAGCGTTGTGATGGCAGTCACACTCGTAGGGGCTGGGTAATCTACAAGCACATCCTTATGCAGGTCCCTAGTCGTAGGACTATCGAGACAGGGCATCGATACTCCGGAGTAGACTAGCGTATGCGCTTCTCATCCTAGCTTGGGAGACGACCTGTCCCACAGCCGTCAGTACGTCGTACTTGGGATAGTATGCGGGTGCTCGTTAGGTTACGATTACACTGGATATGACTCGTCGGGAACTGTTGGTTGGTATTATACCTATCGTCAGTTATCAGTTCCCAGGTGACATGAGTACAGCTTAGTCCGTTGACTTGACACTGTCACTTCGCCTCGAGTGTGTTCCCACTGTACTTTGATTACTACCCTACCACGGCTTAAAGGAGTCATGCAAACAGGTAGTTTTTAGGTGCAGTCCCGAAGCACTTGGAGGCAGTGACGGTTAGACAGGATTCGTCTCTCCCGGTATTGGGGGTTGATATCGCGCTGTGTCTAGGAGAGCCATTACACAAAGTCCCTGGCCAGGGCAAGCGAGATAGACTGGTAGGTTTCCAGTGTTATCTCAGGTGTTCTGGTCTACACTCCGACATGACTTGTACCGCTATTAGGGGACTAACATTTACCGCCCCCTAGGCCCGCCATGCGATGTTAACAGACGAACATACCGGACTGTACGGAGACTGTCACATTCAGGCTTAGTAGGAGTTCAGATGGGTTTACCTCGTCAGTCTTCTTATCGGCATCTACCTGTGGACCGTTACGCACAGCTAGTGCCGCTTGCGGTCTGTGGTTAAACCCACTACCAGCGTAGTGTTGAGTCTTTAGAGTCCCACACAGAGGGTTATTCTCCTTTAAGCAAAACAGAGTAGAGGTCGCATGGTTTTGCGACAGGGTTCGTTCACATCCGTGCACTTGTGCATGTTTGGTGTCCGGACAACCATTACTAGCGGGCTCTGGTTTGAGCCGGATCCTAGTATATGTTTTGGGGTTAGTTTTATCTCATTGTATTCATGTTCCTCGGAACACGAATGTGGGTGTGTATGCACAGTTGATTGAGGCAGAGGAAGAGCTTTTTCATTAGGGTTTCGGAACGGGTGTGTATGCACAGTTGACAGTTGTCTTTTCCAAACTCTAATGGATATGTGAAATATCAATTAATAATATTAATTAAATGAAATTGTGTCATGGTTAGGGTTGTTGACTTGTTGACCAAGGTTGACTAGTTGACCATGTTTGAAACATTGACCATCATCATTATTTTTTAAGATGCTCTTTGATCTTTGCAAAAAACATTTAATGTGATATGATAATGGTCTCATCAAACCAACCATCACCTTTTTCATTTTGGATTAATATTATTAATTAGATAATTCACATATATTGTTATGGTTGTAAAACTATTCTCATTCTATCATAACCATTCTCTCTCTTCCTTTCATCTTTCTCCTCCTCTAGTTCACGGAGAATCATTCTCATGAGTTGAGAAACCTTTCCTTGGAGATAAAACACCCAAAGCCACTCTCTACTCATCCTAAGGTTGAAGGTCTAGCAAGCCGGACACTTTAGTTCTCTCAAGATCGAGAAAGGAGCTCAAGGTAGAAACCCTCAGGTGGATCCATCTTCGACAAGAGAAGGCAACGAGGAAAGCACCATCCGACGACTACAAAGAGTCCAAGAAGAAGGAGTTCAAGTTGTGGTATAACCCCTAACCGAGTAGATAACTCTCTTGTTAGTTGCTAGTGTGTTGTTTAGCCATGATCCGTATTTTATAGTCCATGTTACCTAAACCCTAAAAATCGTTTTTCATCGTTTCCGCAAGCCCGTAAGAACCGTGAAAGGTAACGTGGACTTACAAGTCCAAGGTTGGGGAATCGAGGAAAGGAGAATGTTTCTACTACAAGAAGACGGGACACTGGAAGTGGAACTGTTCTGAGTACCTTGAACTCAAGAAGAAGCATGGTGATGCTTCAGCTTCAGGTGTGTTCGTGATTGAAAACTGTTTTTCTATGAACTCTGCTTCCTGGGTATTGGATACCGGTTCGGGTTTTCATATTTGCAATTCTGTGCAGGCGTTGAGAAATAGCAGAGTTTTGAAGACAGGTGATCATACTCTCCAAGTTGGAAATGGTTCCAATGTAAATGCAGTTTCAGTGGGAGAGTATCACCTAGGGTTGCTATCGGGTTGTATATTGGTTTTGAACCCATGTTATTTTGTGCCAAGCATGCTTTGTAATATTATATCCGTTTCTTTGTTAGACAATGAAGGGTACCATTTTGCTGTGCAACATAATGTTATGAACATTAGACTTAATCAAGAGTTGATTGGTTGTGGTACACTCAATAACGGGATATACGTCCTTAATCAACACACTGTTTTCAACATTCAACATACAAGTAAAAGAAAATTTTCAGATATAAATGAAGATTTTCTTTGGCATTGTAGACTTGGTCATATTAATGAAACAAGACTAAACAAGCTTCATAAAGATGGATATTTAAATTCTTTTGAGTATAAATCTTATGCAACTTGTCAGTTTTGTATCAATGGTAAAATGACCAAAACTCCGTTTACTGGACACGGAGAAAGAGCTACTAAGCTCCTAGGCCTCATATATAGTGATGTATGTGGGCCAATGTCTACACATGCAAGAGGCGGTTTTTCCTACTTCATAACTTTTACTGATGATTTCTCAAGATTTGGTCATGTGTTTCTGATAAAACATAAATCTGAAGCTTTCGAGAAATTCAAAGAGTACAAACTTGAAGTAGAAAACCAAACAGGAATGAGAATCAAGATACTTCGATCAGATCAAGGTGGAGAGTACTTAGGTACTGAATTCTTGGACTTCCTAGAAGAGAATGGGATTCTCTCTCAGCTCATCCCCCCTTACACACCACAGCACAACGGTATGTCAGAGCGACGGAATCGTACCCTATTAGATATGGTAAGATCCATGATGAGTGATACTGAGTTACCCTTCTCCTTTTGGGGCCATGCATTAGAAACTGTAGCTTTTCTGTTAAACAAAGTTCCAACCAAGACCGTGTCTACCACTCCATATGAGATATGGCATGGGAAGAGACCATCTCTTAAACGAGTTAAGATTTGGGGTTGTCCGGCTTTTTTCAAAAAGCTGAATCCAGACAAACTAGAGACACGATCGGTCAAATGTATATTTGTGGGATATCCAAAACATTCGTTTGGGTATCTTTTCTACCACAGGGAGGAACAAAAGGTATTTGTTTCTCAGTATGCCACATTTTTAAAAAATTAGATTTTTCCAAATGATACTGATGGCAATGTGGTAGATCTAGAAGAGGTTCTAGAAACACAAGTTACAAATGACGCCTTGGCTGAACTGATGTTGTAACAGAATCTAATGAACCTCAGCCACTCCGTAGATCTGGGAGGACTTCTCGCCTACCGGAGAGATACTATGGTTTTCTCATTGATGGTGATATAGAAGATTGCATCATGGATAATGATGATCCTGCCAGTTTTCATCAAGCTATCACGAGTGGTGACTCTGTGAAATGGCTGGATGCCATGAGATCTGAAATGGAGTCCATGTACACCAATAAAGTATGGACTTTGGAGGATGTACTTTCCGGGATAAAACCTGTAGGCTGCGAATGGATCTTTAAAAGAAAGATCGGAGTAAATGGACAGGTGGAGACCTATAAGGCAAGGTTGGTAGTGAAATGTTTTCGTCAAAGACCAGGTTTGGACTATGACGAGACTTTCTCTCCGGTAGCCATGCTTAAAACCATTCGGATCCTACTTGCTATTGCTGCTCACTACGACTATGAAATCTGGCAGATGGACGTTAAAACTGTATTTCTAAATGGTGATTTAGATGAATGCGTTTATATGGATCAGCCAGAGGGCTTCATTGATAGTGGGAGCAGCGGAAAAGCATGTAAGTTGCTTAAATCCATTTATGGATTCAAGCAGGCATCATGGAGTTGAAACATCTGTTTTGATGATGTTATCAAAGAGTTTGATTTCATCAAAAATCTAGATGAACCTTGTGTTTATAAAAAGACTGTAGGGAGATCTGTCGAATTCCTCGTATTGTACGTGGATGACATACTTCTGATAGGAAATGATATTCCTATGCTACAGTCGGTCAAATCATTTTTATCACAAAGGTTCTCCATGAAGGACCTGGGTGATGCCACGTACATATTGGGCATACGGATCTATAGGGATAGATCCAAACGGTTTTTGGGATTTTCCCAAACCAAGTACATCAACACTATCCTAAAGAGGTTTAGTATGGAAGACTCCAAGCGGGGTGCCTTACCCGCTTTCCATGGAGCCACTCTCTCCAAGGACGATTGCCCAAAGTCTGATAAAGAGAGAGCTCGCATGAGCATTATTCCCTATGCTTCGGCCGTAGGATCGATAATGTATGCGATGTTGTGTACACGCCCTGATGTAGCTTACGCACTCAGTATAGTAAGCAGGTATCAGTCAAACCCAGGGGAGAATCACTGGACCGCTGTGAAGAACATTCTTAAGTACTTGCGAAGGACTAAAGAATTGTTCTTGGTGTATGGTAACGGGGATCTCCAAATGGAGGCCTTTACCGATTAAAGCTTCCAGAGTGACAAGGATGACAGCAAGTCTATCTCAGGGTTTGTATTTACCCTCAATGGAGGGACAGTGAGTTGGAAGAGTTCCAAATAGGATACCGTTGCAGACTCAACGATGGAAGCTGGGTTCATTGCTGCAAATGATGCTGCCAAGGATGCCGTCTGGATAAGGAGGTTCATCTCGGAGCTAGGAGTAGTTCCAACCATTATTGATCCAATACCTTTGTATTGTGACAATAATGGGGCTATGGCGTTGGCCAAAGAGCCCAGGTCCCATCAGAAGTCTAGACACATCCTGAGGCGATATCATCTGATCCGGGAGATAGTTGATCGCCACGAGATCGAGATCAAGAGAGTAGATACAAAGGATAACACTGCGGATCCATTCACCAAGGCCCTCCATCAGCCGCAGCATGAGCGACTTTTTGAGATGTTGGGTATGAGATACGCCGACTTTTTGAGATGTTGGGTATGAGATACGCCAATAATTGGCCTTAGTGCAAGTGGGAGATTGTTGGATATATGTATGCCTTAGAGGCCATTATATGATATTGTATGTACTGTTGTGTGTGTGTGTGTGTGTGTATTCGGAGGACAGTCTTGCTCGACATGATAGTATGCTATCTGGTTTCTCTTTATCATATGTTCACTTGATCATGTTTTTTACTCATTTGGTACATGTTGATAAAGCCCTAAGGATATTGGCTTGACTACTGGGATTATGATGTGGATCATACTAGTGGGACACCTGTAGTTTATAAGCATATCCTTGAAATGTTCCTAGTCATAGGTATATCGAGACAGGGCATCGATATTCCAGTGTAGAATAGCGTATACCATTCTTGTTCCATGTGATGGGCGATGGATAATCCCATATCCATCTGGTGTGCTGACACCAAAGATTGTAAACGGGTGCTCAGTGAGACTGGGTACACTGAACGGACTCATTGAGAACTCCTATGTGGTATTATATCATACGTCGGATAGCAGTTCTCAGGTGACACTGGTACAGGTTAGTCTGTAGACCCGAGATCACCATAGAGTCTTATGTGTTCTCCCACTGTATCTTGATCTCCACCCTACTACTGCTCTACTGAGTCGTACAAACAGGTGGATTTTGGGTACAGCCCCGAGGCATATGGAGGCAATGAGCGATAGGAGGTGTTTCGTTTCTCCCGGTATTGGGGGATTGATGTTGCGCTGTGCACGATTGGCTATAACAGGAAGTCCCTAGCCAGGGATGATGAGATATTACTGATAAGTGTTATCAATAGTTTCTCGATCTGTTATAGACCATATACCGGCAAGACTTATTGAGTTATTAGGGTCGACGATTCCATCCCTTGACTCAATATGCAACATATCTGATGAAGAGACCGGACTGTACGGTAAGTGTTGGTAGTTGGATTAACGGGAGTTTTGACATGTTCGCTTGTTCTTCTTCTGATCGCTTAATACCCGGGTGGCCGTTACGTTTAGCTGACCGCTTGCGGCTTGTAAGTGTTAGATATGATCATCACCTACTGCTGGCGTATTGACGAGTCTTAGAGTCCCACACAGAAGTTTCCTGGATCAGGCGAAATGATGTGGTGTGCATATGAGATATATGCGGGAGCTTGATTAAATACGTATATATGATACCGTATTTTAATCGGGCGTTTTATATTAGTCAGGTCGTATGAGATATGACCGGTTTATTAAATCAAGTGTTGATTTAATATTGTCTTTTATCTCATTTATTTAAACCCTTTTCTTTAGATGGATGCAGGCATGTATATGTACATTTTGATGTGCATACACACATACGTATATGCATTTGTATCATGGTTGATGATACAACATAGATGGCAATATAAGACTCACATGGTTCATATTTATATATATGGATATTTTTGTTTTAAGTTAAAGATAAAGGAAATTAAATTAATGACTCATTTCTTCACAAATGACTCATTGTTTCTACACACTTCCATGGTTGACCTTTGACTTAACCTTGGTTAATTTCCTTTGCTCTTTAACTCATTACAAAATATCTAAATATTATTATTAACCATGGTTTGTTTTTTGATATTTATCTCTCTCTCTCTCATTATTATTATGAGATCATTATTCATCCAAAAGAAAATATTGCCATCTTCATTTTCCTCTCTCTAGCTCTCTCTTGAGTTCTAAAATTGTAGCGTCTTGAAAAGTCGTTTTGGTGTTTTCCTGAAATTCGGTGAAAATTCGGTATTTTTCCGAAAACCGTCTTTCTCGATATTTTGCAGTTTAGGGCTAATTATACTTAAAATGGATAGGTAATTACTTGTTTTTAGTATCTAATGAGTTAATTATGAAATTTTGGTCATTTAAAAATTTTTCCTATTTTTTCATTTTTTAATATTATTTTAAGCCGGTAAGAAAATACATTAAATAAGCGATAAATACAAATTTTTCCGGGCTAATTTTAATCTCTAAAATTATGATAATTATAATCTAGTGATAACATAAATTTTTAGTAATTTATTTTGATTTTTAACAAATTTTTATGATATGAAACGAATTTATTGAATTTTGGGCTAAAACTTGCAATTTTTGAGTTGTAGGGGGCCTTTTTGCATAAAATTTCTTTTGTAAAACCCCTCTCTCTTTTTCCTCAGCCCTAGGACAGCCCCACCTTGTGTGAGAACAGAAATTTCTGGCCTCTTTTCTTTAGTTGCTTCTTGAGTTGATTTAAGGGTTTTTTTTTGATTTATTTTAAATATAATGAATAAGTTATGATACATTTGACTTTGGAACTTGACCCTTGACTTTCCCCACTTGCCCACACCCTCCCCCATTCCTCTATTCTGGCCGAAACCTGCACATCATCCCCTTCATCTCTTTTCTTTCCATTTCTTCCAATTTCTTCAAGTTTAATTCAAAAGAAAATTCAAATTAAAGCTTGCAAATTCAAACCATTCTTCATCCTTCTTTTCCTTCACCTCCCTAGCTTGGATCTTGGTGCTTGAGGCCATCAATTGGAGCAAAATTTTCTTGCTTGATCCATAGATCAAGAGGTATAATTTCTATCATGTTAAATTCTTTTGTTTAAGTTTCTTATGTTGTATGGTTTAGTGTTTATTTAGTGTAGTTTAATCTAGTTTTCTTAGGTTTTGCTTGAAAAATCTAACTAGGGTTTTGAAGCCATAATACTTAATTAGATTGTTTTATAGTTAATCTAGTGGTTAATTAACTAATCCATATAGTTATCTTGTTGATGTAGTTTTCAATTATGCTAATTTGGTTAAATTTAGAAGTGTGAAATTGCTTTTTTAGGATTTTCAAGAGAGGATTTTTGTATGGAATTGGTTTGTGAAGCTTGATTAGTGAGTGGATTAAGTTTTAGAAAGCATTATTTAATTGATTAAACCTAATTTGCTATCTAGTGTTTTGCTAACCTTAATCTAAGTGGTTAACTTGCTTATTAGGCAAAAATCTAGTGTTAAATTAAGGTTTTTCATATATAGTTTGGTTTATGTTTGCTAATTACAAAAATCAAGAGAAGGTTTTGTTTATGGAAATTAGTTTTTTTAAGCATAGTTGATGGTTTAAAATTAGTGTATTGGCTAGCTATTTGGTTAGTTTGGATGTTGGTGTTGGGTGGTGTTGACTTTGTCGCTAAATTGTCGATGTTTGCATCAAATTGGAATGCAAATGCTTACTAGATTTTTATAAAAGTTATGTGATGAATTATTTTTGATATCTTGATGATTGTATGGCTTGTCCTACGACTTTTAGGATGCGTGAGTGCGGATTTTTGGGTAGTCGGGTTTTAGTTTTGCCGGGCGACCAAATCGGCGTTTTTCGGCAGTTTTGCTATTTTCGCGTGTTTTCCGCGCACTTTGTGCACGTTGTACCTAGCTAGCGAACTTTAGTAGTTTCGTTGGGGTTTTGCGTCGTTCTTGAATGTGTAACCTTATGTCTGGTATTGATGTAAATTCCAGGTTGGGTCGCGGAGACGTCAGACGCGGCGCGAAAGGGAAAGGCGGTGATTGGACACAGCTAGCCAGGGATTCCGGTGAGTAGATTTAACATCTACGGGGGACGATCGTTTGGATGGCGCAAGTCGCCCGATAGATTTACTAAACTGAAAAATAGTAAACTGGATAACCACTTGTGACATTAGAATAATATTACTGGCATGATAATTGCTGCAATTAGATCAATATGTTATACCCATATACGCAAACTCAATTGTAGGACACATGCACCATTACCAGGTTTTTATATGCAGCACGAGCACTATTCATGTTTACACACACACCCTGGTAATTGCCATGCCACCACACTAGATAACTTTTAAATTGAAACCTTTTACTAATCGATACTTAAACTGGTACTATTGCCTTTAATTCCTTAAAAATGAAACCGTAGTATTGCTATTCATGTGCATGTACTTCATCATATTAATTGTTCATGCTTAATCCAGTGATCACACATCGCAACTTAATTATTGATATCATACGCATTCATTATCATTGATATATGCACTTATGAGGATTTCTTGAGATTTTATGATATTGCTGGATTTCGGGGGAAAACCGCAAAATTTCTAAACTTATTATATTTTTAAAATATGTAAAATTGCGGTTTTCTAGTGATGTAAGTGTCGTCCACCATGAGTTTGCTGTGGATTTGGAAATCCGTGTCGAGGAGTGGAGGAACCGGCACGGGTACATGGTGGGCCCGGTAAGGTACCCCGGGGCAAGAGGAATGTGGTGATGACGTTGAGCCTGGCAGGGGACGGATTACCTACCGGTGACTGTTTAGGACGGCGGATATCCAGAGGATACCGACCGTGGCCGCTAGATGATGAGATATTGATATTTGAGATGGGTCAGCCGGACGGCTGAGGCCAGAGATACATTTATGAGATTTGAGACAGCTTTTGGGTGTCGTTGCTGGACATCGATTTTCGTCGATTCATTGACATTATGCTGGCATTCTAAAAGAGTTTCAAAAACAAAAAGAGATAAAATATTTCCTATATATACCCATTGAGACCTCAGATATTCATGTTGCATACATATTAGTACACTGATGTTATATACACACCTGCTAGTGCATCCAGTCATACCCGTATTATAGATGCTAGGATGCTTGTGTGCATGCATACGATAGCCTTTGTAGATGTTATTTATTACTCACGAGTTGGCAACTCACCCCCGTTGTGCCACAGTCTTTTGCAGGTCCGCTCCGTCAGTTCAGTAGCGGCGGGCGCACTTGTCTTTTACCTATTTTGCCTGAGCTCGAGATTTGCTCATAGGTGGGTTATGTTATTATTTTGTACCACTTGTATATTCTTTGTATCTAGTGTACTCCATCTACTGTTTCTTCCAGATTATTGTATATTGACCTAGAGATGAGACTGTGAGGTTTGTGGATTTTATGCTGTATTTTGGGGTCGAGCTCACTTGAGCCGACATGCTACTTTTTGCATGCTTCCTTATGATTATTGTGCATGTTGTCATTTTACATTGCGTGGGATTTGTGACCGCCTTATGGCGAAGAGCTAGATCCCGTTTGGGGACGCCTTATTTGTTGGTTTTACATATATTCTTGTTGTACCCATTTTTGGGGGCCAGTATTTACAAAGGAGACTCTGCCGAAATTTTCGGGAAAAATTGGTATTGTTTTTAAAAAGGGTTTTACATGACTTATTTGATAAACTTGCTTCAAATGATTGGGTTTTCTTCACTCTTTTGCTTAATTGGTTTTGTTTTCTGGGCTTTGGCTTACTTATTTTACGGACGTCTTTAGACGTTTCGTAAACTTAAGTGCCAGTCACGTTCCGTACCCTGCGGGTCGTGAAAAAAATTAAGTGAGGTTAAAAGAAAGAAAGGGTTTTAGGTGAGAACCTAAACCACTTCATCATCCTACACATCTCTAGCTACTTTGTGTGGGGTGTTTGCTTCAAGGATTTCATAGATCAAGTGAAGCAACAAGCTTTGAGCAAAGGACTTCGGGTGGATCGTCGTGGACTTGGAAGCGTTCAAGCGAGCCGTTCCAAACCTTAGGAGATCCAAGGAGTTGCCATAGGAGGTCTACAAGGGTTGTAGTCTCTCCACTTAGTGTTAGATAATCTTTTATATGCGATACTATTAATTTTTACTCAATTATTCTAGTTCGATTCCTAGTTAAGTTTGCTTAGCACCTCTTAAAATTAAAGTTGTGGCATGTGTGATGCTTCCAAACCCTATATGAGGCACTAAGGAAATCCTACACCGACAAAACAGGTCAAACCACCATTGTGGAACAAGTTAAGCATTTTCTTCGAGCTTCCGTACTGGTCAACAAATTTAGTGCGTCATTGTCTAGACGTCATGCACATGGAGAAGGAAGTATCCGAGCACGTACTCAACTTGCTTCTTTGTAAAGACGGGAAATCGAAAGACAGCCTCAATGCTCAGATGGATCTACAGGACTGGGAAATTAGAAGTGAATTGCATCATAAACCGGTAGCGGGTAAACCAGGCAAGTTTGTACTTCTTAATGCCGCGTATCATATGTCACAAACGGAGAAGAAAAGATTCATGTAGGTGTTGCATGATTTGAAAGTTCCTACAGGTTTCTCAGGATCATTCAGCAAGAAGATAAAAATTGTGAAAGGCAAGATCGATGGGCTGAAAAGTCATGATCACCATGTTATTATGGAGCACCTTCTCCTATTATCCCTCAGGACTTCCCTTCCCGAATCGGTTGGTCTTGTAATCAATGACCTATATTGTTTTTCATAGAATTATGCGCTAAAACACTAGATGTTGTGACGCTGGAGAAACTAGAAAATTCTATTGCGTTGATACTTTGCAAGTTTGAGCGTATTTTCCCACCGTCATTCTTCGATATCATAATACACCTGACGGTTCATCTTGCAACTGAGGCTAAGTTAGCCGGACCGGTACAATATCGATGGATGTATCCCATCGAGAGGTACGTGGAATTTTTCGTTTCGCGCAATTTTTAAAATTATTGCTGTCCTGTATGCCCATATTTATTTATTCAACATATTTTCTTTAGGTACGTCTACACTCTTAAAAAGTATATACGCAATAGAAATCGACCAGAGGGTTCTATCATGCAAGTTTATCTTCTAGATGAACAACCATATTTTGTTCCCGCTATCTGGACGAGAACATTGAGACGAGAACCGGCCTCGAAGAATTCAAAACGGGCCATATGGTAAAGCCGATTATAAGAGGGTAGACACTATGTTTATCAACAAGCTATACCAGTTTATCTTGCTCAATAGCGCATGTCTTGAATAAATTAGAGAGTAAGTTTTTTTGGATTAATTGTTATATTTGTGTTTTTGTGTGTATGAAATGATATAATATTAATGTCATAATTTATTGTCGAGAACAGAATTCATTTTAACGAGGTACATGAGGGGCATCCTGATTGGAACGATGAACGATTGGAAAAATATCATCAGGATAATTTTTGCGATTGGGTTGCAGATCATGTAAGTTATTCGAATAACATGTTATTGCTATTAGTTTTAATCTAAACTTATATCGTTATGTATTTGTCGTAAAATTTGTTTTGTTAGATCCATAATCCGAACTTGTCTGTATCATTAGAGAGTGATTCAAGATGTTTAGTTCAGTTTCCTAGTATAGAAGTTGCATATTATAAAGGATTCGGTGTCCTTGGATACAAATTCGAAGTTAAGGACATAGAAATATCTAGAACCACTCATAATAGTGGTATTGCGATGGTTGGATCGGATGGTGTGATTTATTATGGATACTTAAATTGTATACTTGGAATCCAATATCTCGGACGATTAGAACCCTTTTATATATTTCAGTGTACTTGGTACGATACACGAACCGATACGGATAAGTGGTGAAGCAATCTCGGGACTTGGAAAAATGAATATGGATTGACCAGTATGAACACACTTCGATTTTACGGTCAGGAAGATCCGTTTATCTTTCCGAACCAAGCGTTCCAAGTATACTACAAATAGTGTTTGAAGCATCCGGGATGGAGTGTCGTATGCCGTTGGAAACCCAGGGATGTCTACGATGTCCAAGAATTCGAGGACAGCGATGAGGATGAAAAAAAGAGAAGACTTAGAGTGCTCCGACCGTCTGTTTCGAAAGACGGGTTGTTTTCGGCTGATCACGAAGTTACATGGGTTAGAAATGATATCGATGATGAAATCCAAGTAGATATGTCTAATGCGTCCACGATACGAAAAAGGTTATCAGTAATGTTATATTATTACTTCACATTTTACGATCTATACACATATAGCCAATGTTTGTAATGATTGTCAAATGCGTCCATGAACCGTTTTATCTAGATTTGATGACGATGAAGGGAGCGGTGAGGGGAGGCAGGAGCTCCAGCCGCGGCACCGGCAGAGGCAGAGGCAGAGGCAGAGCGGTCCTGCCGCTCGGAGAGCTGCGTAGGGAGCTTCAGAGGGCTGGTCTTGCACCCCGATCGGAGACCCCTTCTGATGCCTTCTTCCATGTGGACTTTGCCACACCTCCAGGTATATTGCACGCATATTCATTTTGAATGTAATATTATAGATATACATGCATGTTCATGTCAAAATTACTTACATTGTCAATGTTTGATTGTCTAGCTGTTGGTGATGCGTCCACATCAGGGACAGAGGCCACTCCCGTACCTCCAGGTATATTTATATATCATATAGTGCATATATATTGATTTAGAATGCTATATCATAAATATACATACATTCTTTTTTCTCTTACGTACTTACATCTCGGGCTGTAGGTGGTGCCTTCACATTTCCGGCAGAGCCCACCACCGCACCTGCAGGTATGTTTATATATCCTATAATGTATACATGTTGATTTAGAATGTTATATTATTGATACATGCATTCTTTTGTCAATTACTTATATAGTCAATGTTTGATTGTCTAATTATAGGTGGTGCGTCCACGTCTGGTACAGGGGCCACTCCCGTCACTTCCATACCCTCCACTTAGTCTGCAGGTTTGTATGAATAAATATAAAATATTTATTCATTTTACATATCCTTTAAGAATAAACATGAACTTCATGTAATTTTATCGATGTTTATTTTCTAGTTGGAGATGCGTCCACGTCCGGGTCACCGGCTGTTCCTCACCGGAGGAACTATCGTCCCGCTCGTGCTGCTGTCCGGGCCCAGGCTCGTGCTTCTGTCGCCGGAGGTATATATAACACTTCAATTTTCGTTAAACCTTGATTTCTTAATACCACCTTGTCTTAATATTGATTGTCTTGATATTTCTTGTAGACGTAGGGCATCCCCATCCCGAGAGGGGGACTCGAGGCCCGAATCAGTCCCACAGGCTGAGGCCCGACAGAGCTAGAGGGAGGCGGAATTCCCCCTCTTCTTTACCCCTGATTATCGCTATACCGGCGATTATGCCGAGGGGTTCGGCCGGTATATGGGGGATGAGAGCCGCCTCATGAAGAACTATCCACTTCACGTTGAGTGAGGCGACTAGCACCGGCGCTCATTTGCCCTCTTCTGGGATCAGGCTCGGGTATTAATATATATTTTCATTTAATTTATCCAATATATTTATTATTAACACTTGCAATTTAATAACATTTTTTTTGTATTTTCAGTTGGATTACGATTTTCAGCCTGTACCCGACCCTGTCACCCTGGGAGGGTGTTCGATCTTCACGCTCTGTACCATGGCCTGATGAAGAACATGCAATCGAAGGTCCGATACAATAGGAATGAGCTGAAGATCGACTTCTATACCCTGTGGATGGTGACCCCCGAGACAGAGGGAGCGGCCCTCCTACATACTCCGGCCTTTGTGAGAGCCGATGTAGATACATGGCCTCTATTGTGCCAATATTTTGACTCTCAGTGCAAACATGTATGTTTTTTAAATGTAATTCATTATTTAGTATATAATTTATTTTTTTGTGTTGCTTAATTAGAAAACTAAATCTGAATGTGTTGTGTAGAAATAGGCCGATCAAAATAAAGAGAATAGGAAGTCGGCGAAGAGGGGTCGCCTCACTTATACAGGTGGCTCGGGAAATATTACTCATGCCATGGAGTTATCGGTAAATTACAATAGACCTACTGTGATATAATGTAATGTTAAGAGTTATTTTCTAATATATGTAAATTTTTGGCGAATTGTAGAGAGCTCAGTCCCTGGCGCAGGATGGTACACCGAGCGTGCTGTCCGCGTATCTTGCCACCCACGGCACCTTAACAGATCCCGCCACGGGCGAGCTTCGATACCCCGACACCGCTACCCAGGAGTATTGCATAAGTGTTAATATTTATTCAACCCCTATTTGAAATTTTTGTTTCGAAAGGTTCAAATTTAAATGATATACTTATATTTTACTGGTTAATGTGGGTGCAAGAGCGGGTGGTTGAGCAGGCGGAGGCATCGGGGATCGATTTTACTGGACAGAACGATCCGATGCTGCTGATCCCAGTCCTAGACACCGCACACGGAGGGCACCACGGAGGTTGGGAGAGAGGCCGGGGACTGGGTCGTAGCAGGGCCTTATAAGGTTGGACTCCACTCTGGCGGTTACTTCCTTTATCTCCCGTGAGGGACGTCTAGAGCAAGAACTGGACACCTTGAAGGCCACCGTCCAGGAGTTGAAGGAGATGATGGTATGTATACTACTTAATAGTAAAATATTATGTCATATTATAGATAGCAACATATCCAATATTAGTATGTAGCCTGAGCTTATTAGGTTGTAGACTTAGCTTTGATTAATCATACATATATAGAACTGTCTAATTAAAAAAAACTACGGTTTTTCAAACTAGATATCCAAACGAGGCCTAAGTCCCTAAGTATACATAGATTGGGGTTTCGCAATAACCTGATAATGATACGAATTCGACTAATACACAGTTCGTACTCGTTTATTACACATAAAACTGAACAGACGTGACAGGATACTTCGGCTGTGCTTCCATATGCATCTCCTTCAGCTGCGGCTCCGCAAGCCACTACCTCGGCTGTGGTTGCGCAGACCACTCCTATAGCTCCACAGCCCGCTAAGACTCCCGCAGCTGCGGCTCCGCAAGCCACTACCTCGGCTGCGGTTGTGCAGACCACTCCTACAGCTCTACAACCCGCTCAGACTCCTGCACACTCCGCATTGCTCGAGATGTTGACTCAAGGTATATCCTAGAAGTAGATGCGCCAGATTACGGCGATTCTCAGAGGTGGAGCTGGACCGAGCTAGGGTAGCTTTTTGATTCTTATATTTTAAACATGTATTTACTTATATGATACATATTGTATATATTTTGGACGATATTGGTAGTTTTTGCGTGTTCATATTGATTTAGATTGATATCGTATTCTGCTTGTTGATTTCTTTTATATATTATGCGTGAGATGTTGATTATGAATATTGCGGTATATATTCTGCTTGTTGATTACTTTTATATATGATGTATATATTATTGTGCATAGGGCGAGGAAAAAACAGACAGCCCTTTTTAAAAAAAAACCTGATAATATGTACCTACGGATTAATCCGTAGGGCCAAATGTTGCACCTACTCTTTAATCCGTAGGGTGCAATGTTGCCCCTACACATATATCCGTAGGGACAAAATATCAGGATATCTGATATTTTGCCCCTATGGACTCAGTAACAGGGGTTAGCCTTGACCCTACGGTTCAATCCGTAGGGGCATAACTTTACCCCTACACAGTTATCCGTAGGGACAAGCTATTAGGCTACCTGATATTTTGCCTCTACATATATAGACCTACGCATGGAGCCGTAGGGCATATATTTGTCCCTACGGAGTTATCCGGAGGGGCAACTATTTTATTTTATAAACCGCTAAATTAAATAAATATTTTGTCCCTACGGTGTAATCCGTAGGGACATATGGACCTATGCATTAAGCCGTAGGGGCAATTATTTGACCGTAGGGGCATGTTTAAGGTTAAGACTTGCACCTGCGGCGTGTGCACCTATGACGTATTTTCGTGCCCCTACGAATATAGCCGTAGGGGCAGTAGTTTGTTCCTACGGATTTATCTGTAGGGGAAACCCCTATTTGTAGTAGTGTTTGTAGAGATACGGAATTTTCAAAAAGCGATTTTGAAGCATGCAATATCGACAACTAACCCAAGAACTACCATAAGCCGTAATTAGCAAAAACTTCATAAGTTGTATTCTACTACAATAGAATTTTATACCCATGAGATCGTGTCCTTCGGGTCTTCTTAATCGTCTTCTTAAGCTTCTCGCGGTCCTAGATCGAGCTTGAGTTTGGTCTATTTTCATCAAAGACGATCCACTCGAGAGTATGCAGTTCAAACTTGCACTTAAAAAAGAAGCAACTAAACAAGCTAGTTTGCTAATCTAATTTATTTAGGAGATGTAGAGATTGTTAGTAGTGTTTATCTATCTCTAAACCCTATGTATCTCAACACATGAGAAGATTTAGGGTTGAGAAAGAAGAGAGGAAAGAGAAGGAGCTAAAGAAAATGATAGTATGGTTTTGTAAAAAATCTCATGGCCATTTCTTTTGTGAAATCATTTTCACAATTAAAAATGGAAATTATACTTGAATAGTAATTCCAAATGAATTGAAAATTCATTTGGCCATGCCTTATACCATCCTCATTTTCCACATAACTGTCACGACCCGAAAGCGGCACATGACCGGCACATAGATCACGTGACGTCTAAATATGTCAATGCAATCCAAGTAAACCAAAACCCCGAAATCTAAACCTTTTTATGAAAATAATGGATGTGAAGTTTAAAAAGAGTCATTAGATGGAATCAAGTTTTCTTTAAAATTTAAATAAGTTTGTTTGAAAAACATCTATGACGTTTGAAAATCGGGCAGCACCACTTTTGTAAAGTTTGAATCAAACCATATACAAAACATAATATAAAGCATCCCCAACGGGAGCTAGCTTCCATGCCCAAACAGCGGAGCAACCACGCATATAATATACGACGCCCAAGGCGAAAAAAGAAAGCGAAACATGAAAAGAAACAACAATAATATAAATTCGACTCCAACGAGTCCAACGCCCATAAACATATAATCTCTAAGTCTCACATCTAAGTCCACAAATATACAAGTTTTGCTCGATAGAGTTTTTAACTAGATACAAAAGAATATATACATATACAATGTGTGATTACGATACGACATGTAACATACCTACTAAAGAAATCACCATAGAAAGAAGTGTGCCGGCAAGCCGCTACTGATCAGAGCGGTGAATTCTGTAAGAAACTGGGGCACAATGGGGGTGAGTTGCCAACTCAGTAAATAAAAGTATATCGTAAGGCAGAAATCGAAATGCATAATGATATACCTAGGACATAAAGTTGTTAGATATGTATTCCTTAAAGGTCATTATTGTATAGTACATGATTGTGTATTACATTTTGGATACTTGGGATATATATGTACAAAGACAGTCTTGCTCGATATGATAGTATGCAATCTGGTTTGTCTTTATCTTAACATGTGTATATATTCCTTTTTACGTATCGCTAATAAATGTTGATAGAGCCCATATGACTTTGCTTGACTACCAATGTTATGATGGCAATCCTAGTTGTGGGGGCTGCATAGTCTATAGGCACATCCTTAAATTGTCCCCAGTCGTAGGATTATCGAGACCGGACATCGATACTTCAGAATAGACTAGTGTATATATTTCTTAATCCCGTCAGGGGAGATGGCCGGTCCCGTAGCCATTGGTATACGGTACCAAAGATAGTATACAGGTGCTCATTAGGTTATGAGTTACACTAGACGGACTCACTGGGAATTGCTAGTTGGTATTATACCTATCGTCGAATAACAGTTCTCTGATGACATGAGTACAGATTAGTCCGTTGACCTGACATCACCATTAGTCTCGAGTGTGTTCCCACTGTACTTAGATCACTACCCTACCATGTCATTAAAGAGTCGTGCAAACTGGTAATAGTTGGGTGCAGTCCCGAAGCATTTGGAGGTAGTAGGTGATAGAAGGGATTCATCTCTCCCAATATAGGGAGTCGATATCGCGCTGTGTAAGGTTGGCCAATACCACAAGTCCTTGACCAGGGAAAGTGAGATTTATTGGTAGGATTGTCAATAGTTTCTCAGGTGGTATCGGGTTCCACACCGACAAGATTTATCGTGCTATTAGGGGTCTGCCGTTTACCACCCCCTAGACCTGATATGCGATAGTTTTAGATGAACAGACCGAACTGTACGAAGAATATCACCTATAGGATCAGTAGAGGTTTGGACGAGTCTTCTTGTCGATCTTCTTATCGACAGATACCTCCGTAGCTGTTACACACAGTTAATGCTGCTGACATATTTGTGAGTTAGGGTTTCGATAGTTAACTCACTGCCAGCGTATTGTCGAGTCTTTAGAGTCCTACACAGAGCTTTCCCCCTTTGGCAAAACGATGTAGTAGCCGTACTAGATGCGTGTAGAGGTCCGTTTGCAATGCGTGTTTTTTCATACACCAATGGCAATCGGACATTTCATAATGTTAGCCGGTCTTTATATAAGACAGATGTTAAATCATGATAGATTTAATATATAATACATGTATTTTTAGTATATGTATTTTTTTAGCATTATGTCATATTCATCTCTTTTGTTCTCTTTAATGTTTTGAATTAGTAGATTGATAGTGTATGTATATGTATACACACACACATACATATATTAGCGTGTATACATTAATATGTATATGTATAGATATTTATGTATAATACATAGTATTAATCTATCTGTTAATTAAGTTTGGTTTTAAGTGAGGGTATTGCTTTGTTTATCTTGCTCTATGGTTTATGTTATCATTTTGGGTTTGCATTGACACTTGGAGGGGAGAGAGTTGGATGGAAACTTGGCTAGTTAGGTGAAGATGAAGGGTTAAGATGCATTCTTTGTGTATGCTTTACTTTTTCTTTTTCCTTCATAACTTTCTTTTAAAACCTAGCCTTCATTTTCACTTAAAAAGCTTAAGCCTCCCCCTTCTTCCTTTTTTCCTCTTTCTTTTAATAAGAAAACTCTCGCTTAAATCCATTAGAAAAATACAAAGAGAGTAGAAGAGAAGACTACAACATCTAGAACCTCCAAATTAGCAGCTTGGAGTTTCTGGTTTGATCTCTACTCAGAGAATGGTGAGCCAAAGCTTAAAGGAGCTCAAGATGGATCATCTTGGACCTCAACTACAACAAGAAGACATCAAGGACCTCTAAGAGCTCAAGGAGTTAAAGCTCAATCTCTACTTCCTTCAAGATTAGTTTAGGATGCAAGTATAACCTAAAGCTAGTAGCTAAACCTCTTCTAGTTTATTTTCTAACTTCATGTTTTTATCTTTAGTTCATATTACCTCTTTTGTGGTAGTTTTGCTCACAAGATTTTTGAAAATCATGCATGCTTAGCCTCTAATATTATTTCTAGACTAACATGGTATCAAAGCCACCTAAAGATCTTTACTTGATGATCTATCTACTACAATTAGTAAACAATCCCATTTTTCCTATTAACCTAATCCTATACTTGATGTGTCTGTTGGATATGTATGCCCTAGAAGCCATTATTGTATATGTATACATGTGGATGCTTGGACATATGTCAGGACAATCTTGCTCGATATGATAGTATGCTATCTGGTTTTTCTTTATCTTAACATGTGCATATGTTTTACTTGTTATTACGTATCATTTATACATGATCATAAAGCCCGTAGGATCATTGCTTAACTTTCGGCGTTGTGATGGCGATCATACTTGTGGGAGCCGGGTAGTCGATAAGCACATCCTTAAAGTGTCCCTAGTCGTGGGAGTATCGAGACTGAGCATCAATATTCTGGAGTAGACTAGTGTATACGTTTCTAGAACCCGATGAGGGACGATGGTTGGTCCCACAGTCATTGGTCTTTCGCTCCTAAGATCGTATATAGGTTCTCACTAGGGGTAAGTACATTGGACAGACTCACCGAAAACTTCTAGATAGTACTATACCTATCGTCATATAGCAGTTCTCAGGTGACATGAGTACATGTTAGTCTTCAGACCTGAGATCGTCATTTGTCTTATGTGAGTTCCTACTGCACTTTGATTACTACCCTACCACGGCTAAAATGAGTCGTGAAAACATGTTTTAGTTGGGTACAGTCCCGAGCCACATGGAGGCAGTGAGCGATTGTTGGGGATTCATCTCTCCTGGTACAGGGAGTCGATATGGCATTGTGTTCGATTGGCCAGCACTATAAAAGCTTATCCAAGGCAGTTGGGATTTACTGATAAGTAGATCAGAAGTTTCCCGGATTAGTCCTGAGCTACATCAGCACGAATTATTGGGTTATTAGGTTTTGGCGTTTACCACCCCTAGACCCGGTATGCGATACTCTCAGACGAAGAGACCAGACTGTATGTAGATTGTCACAGATAAGCTCGGTAGGGATCCGAATGAGTTTGCTCGTCGTCCTTCTTTTACGACAGGTACCCGGGTAGCCGTTACGTACAGCTAGTGCCGATGACGTGCTTATGGTTATGGAATTATTCAGTAACTCACTGCCGGCATATCGTCAAGTCTTTAGAGTCCCACACAGAGGGTTTCCCTGGTTGAGGCGAAATGATGTAGTAGCCGTATTGGATACTGCAGGGTTCCAATCGAATGATTGTACTTGTTACCAGGACTTTCGATTGGACGGTTGATAATACTATCCGGCTCGGGATTGAGCCGGATTGTTAAATCAGGTATTGATTTAATAATTTACGTATATGTATTTCGATATGTATATTCTAGTATTATGTTCTTTGTGTTATTCTATCTCTTTGGGTATTCATATTTTTATACGAATACGGGTATGTATATACAGTAGAGTGTAATCCGTATTTATATGGAAAATATTCTAGAAGGTGGACACCTCATTTTAGATTTATCCATTTATCTTTAATTGGAAAATAAGGTGTAAAGGTAGTGAGGGGAGTACGGTGAGAACCATGCTTCAATAGTGTTTACAAATGAATTTTCAATTTATTTGTGCAAATTATTCAAGCATGGTTGAGTTTATTATATTGAAAAAGGTTTTTACAACACCATGGTTGATCTTTTTCTCTCTCATGGGATTTCATTTTCTCACCATATTTTCTTTGCTTCACTCTCCTTATTACCTTTCTTGAGCTCCTCCACCTTCTTCTTGAACCTCCTCTCTACAATCTTATGCGTTGAGAATTAAGAGAGGAGGTGAGATGGTTACACACTTAGAACCTTTAACTACATTCTAGAAACTTTAGATTAGCAATAAAAAGTCTCTAGTAGCTCCACTAGACTCTTAGTATAGAGCTAGAGCCATGAACTACATCTCTCGGGTGGATCATCTTTGACGGAGGAAGACCGGCGATTCAGCTCGATCCAGGAGATCTCAAGTAGTAAGGAAAGTTGATCAAGCTCGTTCAAGGAGATTCTTAGGAGCAAACGAAGAGGATAGAAGACCGAAGGACACAGATCTTTTGGTGAGACACTTCTATCATAGTAGTTAGATATCCTCTTTGTTAGCTAGTTTAGGTTTATGGTAGATTCTAGAACGGTTTTTTCTAGCACCGGTTTTTCAAACTCCAATATTTTTTGTTCCGCAAAGGCTACGGTAAATGGTCAGGGCGCTAGGAAATCCCAACATGGTATCAAAGCCATCCCATAAACCCTTACTAGCTAGTTTAGACAAGTTTAAAACTTTGATCGACGAAAATTTTCAAATCACAATTTCATTTGACATGATTGCTATCAATTTTAAAACTTGTTCAAAAATTTATTTAGAGTACCTTAAAAATATGTGCAGGCAATTTTAGAAGTCCTGAAGAAATTTTGGCACATAAGCCTATCATACGGTCGCAGAAACGCCGCATAACATGCTTGTTAGTAGCGGTTCCATGGTCGAAATGGGGCAGTTGTGCACCAAATTTTTTCTGGCTCTCTATTATATGGAAATGTGATTTTTGAGATGTATGATTTTGGCCCAGATTTGTTTGAATACTGGTTAGCATTTGGGGCCAATACGGAAAATTTTTAGTCGATCGAAATTTTAAATAAGTGTTTATCAGTGCATATGTTAGTATCTGCGACCGTGAATATCACTGAGCGGTATAACCCGACTAATTGCTATATGATCTATTAGACGGGTTTGCGAACATGATATTCACGTTGATATTCTGTATTGTGCTAATATTGTGGATGGATTGTCATGGTGGATAGCCTATTGTGCAATGGTAGCAGTACAATTCAGATTTATTTTTGTATTCGTTATTGCGGGGCGAGCGTCCGACATGTGGACAGCTATTTCTTCCGGATTGTATATTATTTTATTGGGACATAATCGGGTTGAAGTCGATGTCACAATTGTACATATATTTTTCTTTTCTATACTAGGATTACCCCACAGTGGAGTGCTCGAATAGCCGGGTTCTAGAGGGCAATGGGCCTGCATCTCATGGCGTTGAGACAGAGGAGGCCATACTCAAGAATTAGCGGGCTATTCGCCGCACTCGTAGGGGGTATAGGTTGACCTGCGGAGGGGTGCTCAGGTTACCAGATTCCGGGAAGTGCTGGGTGGCCCATTCACTTTGTTGATTGGGGTTGTCTTACTTCTGGGATTGGCGGGTAACTTACAGGTCCAGGTTTTCATTGCACGTGCTAGCCACACGATCGGGAACATCGGGTCTTATTTGAGGCTCAAATGAAAGCCGAGGCTCCAAGATTATCCACCATTATGTGTTGCTTGTAGTTGTTCTGTGATGTTTCTTATATCATGCCTGGGACGAATGTTATATATATATTTATGTATACTAGTAGATGTTGTATATATTTTGCACTAGCGCTAGTGCAGCCCCCACTGTGCCGTTAGTTAAGTAACCTAAATGTGCATGACGGGCCCCGTGGCGAATGCGGATGACATATACGTACATTGTATTTTCTTTTTTTTCTGGTGTGATAGGGATTAATTGATGGGATCACATTAATTTTGATTAATATAAGAAAAGAAACCTAAAAGATGTTGTTGGAACAAATTTTGAAAAACTATAGTCATATTCTTTCGCTTTGCATAATGGTATTCGGTCATGAATGTCCAACGTCTCATTCGAGGAGGCAAGAGCCTAGATCCCTTCGTGGGGAGTGACCTCTCAAGCAAATGTTTATACTGTAGATTACTCGGTTTTCTTCAAAACCACTAGTTTTGAAAAGTGGAGCCCAAACCACTCCTTTTCAAAGCTATTCGGTTCCTTCAACAATATCAAGTTCAATACGTTCACGGTTATTTGCCAAAAACCATCCGTAGCCCTCCGTCATTTCGGATAATAAGCACATAGTATTCATGCAGTGTTTGTTGGCCAAAGTCAAGGCATTGTGAATGGTAGCTATGTTAGTTATATGTATGCCCTAGAGGCCATTACTGTACATTGGATGTATATTGTATTGGATGCTGGGACATATATAGGGAGGACTTTCTTGCTCGACATGATAGTATGCTATCTGGTTACCCTTTACCTTAGCCCCGACCAAGTGACTGTAGGAGAACCCCGTCGCCGAAAGCATCCGTCCGGGTGCTCGCGGTAGCGGTGTTCCGCCTTGGTGCACTTCGTCGACGGTATCGGGGGTGCGACCGTCTACTAAAGTTTGCGACGAGCATTCGATCAGGATGCCGGGAATCTTGTTGAATTGCCCGACTTGATATTGAAAAGAGTTTTCGATAATGAGACTAAAATGCGGGGTTTATAATTGTTAGGCATGCGATGTCTAAGTAATTCATTTGGTCAGGCATGCGATGTCTGAGGTGGTTGCGGATTCCAACAGTTGTAGTTTTACACTTTCTTTTCTGTGACCGTAAGTGTAATATGTGATATCGCCGGTTTCGTTGCTATATGTCAACGACAATTAGGATGCGCATATTTACTTACGTTGATGACATGTGATGTTATGTGTTGCTGGATATGTTATATTGGATCGTCGTGTACGAATAGCCGGGGTTTTTTATGTGAGATGAGTGTTTTTCATTTTCATTCATGTAAAAACTTGTATGTAATATTCTTTTATTGGGGCGCTTCCAGGTTGCGGAAGTAGTCACCCGTTGTATATTATTTACTTTTCCGCACTAGGATAGACCCAAGGAGGGGAGCACAAGTAACCGGGTTCTGGAGTCCAGTGGGAGACCAACTCGAGGAGTCGAGTCCGGGTCTCCTAACTCTAGAATTGGTAGGGTTGCTTGCCGCTCTCGTAGGGGTCTAGGGGTGTGGGTTTGGCTATTCATCACGACCGTGGAATCCGTGTTTTATACTGGCTCGTATTGAAAACACGGACGTCCTAGTATATCCAATATTTCATATGTTTCTTCTGCTGCGATATCTGTGATGTGATCATGTGATGTTCTGTGATAGATACAGTATATAGTATATATGATATATTATATAGACGTTACTTATGTTTTACACCCGCGCTAGCCCTGCCCCGCTCTGTCGTTAGTTACCTAACCTAACGGTGCACGAGAGGACATCGAGGCGAATGCGGATGGCATAAGTGTACGTCGTATTTATCTGTGATGTTTAGGTACTTAAATGATGGGACTTCATTAATATGATTAATGAAATAAAAGAAACCTAAGATGTTGTAGAATCGAATTTCAAAATAAAACAGGTAGCTACAGTTCTTGCTTTGCACAGAGGTATATATGATATATCCTGCACCTTATTCGATAAGGAAAGGACCGAGATCCCTTCACCGGGAGTGACTCCTTTAGCAATAACTGGCAGATGCTACACACTCGGTTTTTCTTTTGATAGATTTTAAGTGTTTTTGCTTTGCACAGTGACATATATGATATATCCCGCACCTCATTCGACGAGGAAAGGACCGACGATCCCTTCACCGGGAGTGACTTCTTTAGCAAAACTGGAAAAGCCTTAAAAACACTCCATTTCAAAATCATTTGATTCTACAACGATATCAAGTTCATTACGCAATAGGTTTTCAGAAAAACCTGTCGTAGCCCTCCGTCATTTCAGATAAGTAGTAGTTAGTATTCGTGCTACGTTTGTTGGCCTGCGTCAAGGCGTAGTGTGCGGTAGCTAACTGGTGCTTATCTGTATAAGCATATGATGTGATTGGATTAAGGTAGTCGTGCGACTTTGTTGGCCTGCGTCAAGGGTCGTGCGGGTGGGTTTAATTCAATCAGGAAATGACGGGTTGAACTTGACTAGCGGACTATGGTTTGTTGGCCTGCGTCAAGGTCATAGGACGCTAGGGGCAAAATATTATCGGGAATTTCAAGTGTTGAAATTTGCTATGAGATTGCATACCTTCTATGAGATAGTTGGATCCCGATACCCGCTGCGAGTAAGAGTTACTCCTGGGAGAGTTTTATACATTACAATTAGCCGATCAAGTAGGTGTCTAGAAAGGTGTCAACGGGGTTACGCCTCTGGGAAAATGAGGTTTACATTAATTAGGTTCGTGCGAAAGCACGGGGGACCTCCCTCAATGTACCGACACTGGCCTGGCTGAAAGGTTGGCGAACTTGTAGTGTGTAATTAATCCCGTCTAGTTTTTCCTTTTAGGGTTTGAAGGAAGATTTGATAAAAAGCAGTGGGAGCCATCCTGATTAGATAAAATAATAACCAATTTATTCTTGCAAGAGCGCACGCTGAGTGTTTTCTTCTCTCTCTCTCCTGGTAGCGACCACATCACGCCTTAATCAAGATAATAATACGGATTATTGACCAAACCCTCTTGTTATACTGAGCTGGGGAACGTTGGTCCCGCTCCAACTTATAATTGTTATAAGACAGAGCAGGAAATTGGGGAATACCAGATTTCCCGTGCCGCCCAAACGAAGAGAGTGCATGCTGATGCATCATCTTTGGGTATGTTCATTATACAGAACTGTTTCACAGTATCCTCCGCATCCTGGTATATGATACCGGATCAGGATCCCGGATATGTAATCTGTTACATAGGGCTACAAAAGGGTAGAAAAACTGAGAACGGGTGATAAGTTTCATGAGACAGAAAACGGGGCAAGTGTTGCAGCCAAGTCTGTTGGTCACTGTCACCCTGTATTACCAATACATTGATTCTGAACGAATGTTATTAGATACCGAACCTGATATACAAAATCATATCAGTCTCTTTATTAGTAAAGAAATGATAAAATTCTGTATTGTTGGATAATGTTTTGAACATTTCCTATGTCAAAAGTTGATCGGATCAGGCACGTTATCTAAAAGCGTTGATGTTCTAAATCAAATTACAGTTCTTAGTATACAGAACACACACAAGAGGAAGAGTTCAGAAATGAACGGATCCTTCTTAAGGTATTGTAGACTAGGTCATATCAATGTGACCAGACTAGCTAGAGTTACATAAAGATGCATATTTAAATTAGTTTGAATTTACATCTTGTGAAACTCGCCAGTCATGTCACAAAGATAAGATGACCACAGCTCTGTTTATTGGAAACAGAGAAAGAGTTAATAAACTCTTGGGATAATACATGTTGATGTATGTAGGTCCCCTGTCTACACATGCCAGGACTGGTTCTTTATACTTCATTACGTTCTCTGATGATCTTTCGAGTTTCAGACCTATGTTCCTGTTGAAACACAAGTCCGAACCTTTTGAGATATTCACAGAATATAAGTTAGAAGTAGAGAACCAAAAATACGGGTATAAGTATTATGTCCTATGATGAGATCAAGGAGGAGAATACTTGTGCACGGAATTCCTGGACTATTCTAAAGGAGAATGAGATTCTCTCTCAGCATTACTCCTCTGTATACACCATAGCACGATGGTATATCGGGGTAGAGCAATCACACCCTATATGATAAGGTGCACTCTATGATGAGTACTACTGAGTTACCTATTTCCTTTAGGGTGTTATGCACTTATGAAGCTGCATACCTATTGAATTGGGTTCGAATCAAATCAGTTGCCTACCACTTCATATATGTTATGGAAAGGGAAGAGCCCATGTCTTAAGCTAGTTAAGATTTGGGGTTGTCCGGCCTATGTCTAAAAGCAAAATCCGGACAAGCTCGAAGCAAGATCTGTTATGTAGAACTGGAAATGTTCCAGCTATGCAAATTGCAGTTGATGATTTGACAGAACCAAAGGATTCAGTAGATTCCAACGAACCTCAGCCTCTCCGCCGATCTAGTAGGGTTCCTCACCCACCTGAGAGATACTTCGGTTTCTCTATGACAGTGGGAGCGAGGATTGCATCATGAGATGATGACCCAACTAGTTTCGACCTGGCCATCAGGAGTGAGACTCTGTCAGAATGGCTGGATGCTTAGTGATCTGAGATGGAATCCTTATACACCAGCAAAGTATGGACTTTAGCTGCTATATCTGAAGGGTTAAATCCCCATCAGGAGCAAGTATATCTTGAGAAGATTACTTGGTGTACATGGAAAAGTTGAGACTTTCAAAGCTAGAATTGTTAAAGGTTTTCGTCATCGACCAGGCGTGGATAATGATGAAACCTTTTTCAAGTAGCTATGCTTAAGTCCATCCAGATCCTACTTGTCACGGCTACATACCATGACTACGATATCTGGTGGTTGGGTGCCATGACTACTTTTCTAAATGATGTTTTAGAAGAGTGCGTCTATAAGTACACAGCTAGAGGGCTTCGTAGACAGTGGGAGCAGCGGAAACGTGTGCAAGATGCTTTATTTGATAAAGCAGGCATCGCGGAGTTGGAACATCTATTTTGATGGATTAGTCAAAGAAGTTGACATCATCAAAATGGTAGATGAACCTTGTATAAACAAAAAGGTAGTAGGGAGTATGGTGACGATCCTCGTAGAGTACGTGGATGTCATACTCTTGATAGGGAAAGAGTTTCCTATGCTACGCTCGATCAATCTCCGTTTATCACATGG
Organism: Agapanthus africanus; assembly: GCA_030015575.1. Classification (NCBI taxonomy): domain Eukaryota; kingdom Viridiplantae; phylum Streptophyta; class Magnoliopsida; order Asparagales; family Amaryllidaceae; genus Agapanthus; species Agapanthus africanus. The sequence goes on from CM057350.1 coordinate 246,856,417, forward strand.
ATTCTCCACATAGGATCAAAGTGATACCTACTAAATCCTGGGTTTTGGATCTATGAGATAGATTTAATTGGGTGTTAGGATTCTCACTAGTTGTAGTGAGATGGTATCAATCGATCCTGGGGAGAATCACTGGAAGGGTTCCAGGGTGATAAAGACGACTGAATGTCAGTCGCAGGCATTGTCTTTACCCTCAGTAAAGGGACGGTATGTTGGAAGAGTTCCAAGCTAAATACCGTGGCATACTAGACGATAAAGGCATGATACATCGCTACTAAAGATGCTACCAAAGAGGCTGTTTGGGTGTATATTGGTTCATGAGATGAACTATGTTCCTCCCATTGTGTGACAATGGAGTTGTGGCTTATGCCAAGGAACGCAGGTCCCATCAGTGATCCAGACATATTCTAAGGAAGTATCACTTGATCATGGAGATGGTTGATCTCCAGGGTGATCGAGGTTAGGAGAGTAGACTCAGAGGACAACACGGCGGATCCACTCACGAAGGCCTGTTCCCAGAGAGACATTTTTGAGGGATGGTTGAGTATGAGATACTACAACCATTGCTACAGATGGCCCTAGTGCAAGTGGGAGATTGTTAGTTATATGTATGCCCTAGAGGCCATCACTATACATTGGATGTATATTGTATTGGATGCTGGGACATATATAGGGAGGACTTTCTTGCTCGACATGATAGTATGCTATCTGGTTACCCTTTACCTTAACGTGTACAATGATTGTCTCTCTGTTACATGTTGGTAAAGCCCTTAGGATGTGTACTTGACTACCTGGACTATGATGCGGATCATACTAGTGGGGACATGGTAGTCCATAAGTACATCCTTGAAAGTCCCTAGTCGTGGGTGTATCGAGACGGGGCATCGATATACCAGAGTAGACTAGCGTGTACCTTCTCGACCCATACAGATGGGCGATGGATGATCCCATATCCATTGGTGTTTGACATCAGAGGAGATATACGGGTGCTCAGTAGAGACTGGGTACACTGGACGAACTCGCCGAGAACTCCCAGATGGTATTATACCTCACGTCAGATGGCAGTTCTCTGGTGACACTGGTACAGAGTAGTCTGCTGACCCGAGATCGTCATAGAGTCTTGTGTGGTTCCCACTGTGCTTTGATTTCCATCTTACCACGTCCAAGAGGGCGTGCAAAACGGTGGTTTTTGGGTACAGTCCCGAGTCACATGGAGGCAATGAGCGATAGGAGGGGATTCGTCTCTCCCGGTATAGGGAGTTGATGTTGCGCTGTGTTCGATTGGCTATAACAGGAAATCCCTGGCCAGGGTTGCTGAGATTTACTGGTAAGTGTTACCAGTAGTTTCTCGAATTGTTATAGACCTCATATCGACATGACCTATTGAGCTATTGGGGTCTGACGTTTACCACCCCTAGGCGAGATATGCGACATATCAGACGATCAAACCGGACTGTACGGTAGTGTTACTGGTTGGATTCACAGGAGTGTGAGCGGGCTTGCTCGTCGATCTTCTGATCGCTCAATACCCGGGTGGCCGTTACGTTTAGCAGACCGCTTGCGGCTTGTGGGTGTTTGATATGATCATCACCTGCTGCCGGCGTATTGACGAGTCTTTAGAGTCCTACACAGAGGTTTCCTGGCTCAAGCGAAACGAAATAGGAGCGCATATGATATATGTGCGGGACCGAGAATAATGCGTGTATGTGATACCGTATTCCATTCTCGCGATGAATGTATCGAATGGTTGTATGCGATATAACCTAGTTATCGATTCAAGCGTTGATTCGATAAGCCGATACATTGTATACTAGTCGGTTGTGTGCGACATGACCGGATCATTGAATCAAGTGTTGATTTAATGATTTAATGTATAATTATATATTTGATATATTACTTTGCATTAACTAGTATTGGTTCTCTTTAAGATGGATTTTCTCACTCGGATGTGCGCATTATATATGTGATATGATTTTGTGCACTAGCTTGTATCATGTTTGATGATACATGCTTTTTTGGTTAAGTGTAAAGTGTTAAACCTTGGTTAATGAATAGGTTAGGGTTTATTATTTGTTATTCATTTATCTTATTTAATTATCCATTTATTTATGATAAATGAATAAAAGAAAATGAAATGAAATGGTTGCTAATTTTGGATTCTAGTTGAAGCTTCTTGATCTTTTGACTAAGTGACCATTTTGTCTCTACCTTGACCCTAACCATTCCTTTAACCATGATTGATTCTCTACACATTACCATGGTTAAAGATTATGATAAGTATTCCCTTTATTTTCTATTTTCATATAACTTATCATAATATTTTTAGCTTCTTCTTCTTCTTCCTTCAAGTGAAGAAAAGCTTGACCATCAATGGCAACTTGATGAAATGAGTGAGAAATCCAATTCTAAAGTCTACCCACTTCCTATTTCTTCATCCTCTACCTCTTGCCAAGTAGTAGAGTGTGTTTCCTTCACAAGTTTTTAGGGCTTGGTGAAGGTGGAGCTTGATTTAGCGATGCCTCGACGTAGATCATCTTCGGCATGGACATCGATGACCTAGCTCGCTTTTTCTCCGACGAAGCCGACTCTAGATCCCGGATTCCTTTTGGACAACGGAGACGACTTCGTTGCGGAGCTATGGAGGTGGAGCACCGGATCTACAAAGGTTGTATTTCCGATATCCCATTAGTTAAGTTGTTAACTAGATTGTTTTTCGCCTAGTTTTCTAGCAAACGATCCGTAGTCGGGTCTCTCGGCACCGTTAAAATTTGAAAATGGCATGTTCGATGCCTTGTGAGAACTCATTAGGGTGCCTAGGAACCCAACAAGCTATATATTGCTTATCCGCAGCATAGAAAGTGTTGGGTAATGCTAGCGCCCCGGCCATCAATCCGTTGCCAAATGCAGAACAAAAATTTATAAACTGGCGCTAACACAATCCTATCCTACGGATCGACCATTAACCCTACATTAGAAATCTACAAAGGAGTTTAGAAAGTTATACCGAATTGATCCTTTTCCTTCGGTCTTCAACCACTTTTTCAAGCTCCCAGAGGCCTCCATGATCAAGCTTGATCTTCGGTCTCCCTCCATTGAAGATGATCCACCCGAGGATTTGTATTTCGAGCTCCTACCTCAATAGCCGAGGTAACTAGGTTAGATAGCATAGTGGATGTAAAGTATAGTGATGGATTAATTTTTCTCCAAACACCCTAGGTTTCTCAAAACATGAGACTTGAAGGGTGGAGGTAGAAGAAGAAGCTTGAGGATGAGAGTGAGAGGCAGCCCAAGAAAAATGGCTAAATGTTTTTGTGTGTTGTGAATGTGTGGAGAAATAATGGAGCCATCCAAATAAATATCCCATATCTCCAAAATATCTTAAGTCAACCAAAATATCTTAAGTCAACAAAAATCTCACAACAAAAAAAAAATCTAAGTATGCTAGAATAGTAACCATAAGTCATTACTAAGCCATGCCTCTAAAAAATGCAATAAACACCTCATCCTCCACCTTAATAACCTTTTAATCCAAAAAGGTTTAAAACATAATGAGGTGTAATCTTGTAAGATATTACAGGAATACCCCTCATCCGTATATATATACCCGCATCCGTATTCCGAAAAATACAAATACAATGAGATGAAAATAATCCAATAATATAATACTAGGATCTGGCTTAAAAAAAAGCCCACTAGTATTCTCTGTCCGAATCATGATCCGTGCACAAGTGTACGTATATGATCCAACCCTGCCGTAAAACCATACGGCCTCTATATCGTTTCGTCCGAAACAGGGAAACCCTCTGTGTGGGGCTCTAAAGACTCGTCAATACGCTGGAAGTGGGTTTAACCATAAGTACGTCAGCGGCACTAGCTGTACATAATGGCTACCCAGGTATTGAGAGAAAAGAAGGCCGACGAACAAACTCATCCTGAAAGCCCTACTGAGCCTGACCGTAACGATATCCGTACAGTTCGGTCCGTTCGTCTATGAGTATCACATATTGAGTCTAAGGAGCGGATAAAGACAGACCCCTAATAACGTGACATATAGTGTCGGTATGAAACCCATCACCCACTGAGAAACTACTGAGCCGAATCAGTAATTCTCGACTACCTTGGCCAAGGATTTCTGTTGATGGCCACCGGTGCACAACGCGACATCAACCCCCAATATCGGGAGAGATGAATCCCCTGACGATCTTCTCACTGCCTCCATGTAGCTCGGGACTGTGTCCAACTAAAACCTGTTTGTACGATTCTTTTGAGCCGTGGTAGGGTAGTAATCAAAGCACAGTGGGAACTCACACGAGACAAATGACGATCTCAGGTCGATAGACTAACCTGTACACATGTCACCTGGGAACTGCTATCTGACAATAGGTATAATACCAACTAGTATGTACCCGACGAGTTCGTCCGGTGTACTCATAACCTAATGAGCACCTGTATACATCTTAGGTGAACAAACCGACACCAATGGCTTGTGAGATCGGCCACCGCCCCTCATCGGGGTCTTGATTAGTATACACTAGTCTACTCTGGAGTATCAATGCCCAGTCTCGAAACTCCCACGACTAGGGACTTTTAAGGATGTGCTTATAGACCACCCAGCTCCCACGTATATGATCTCCATCATAATGCTGGTAGTCAAGAAAGAATCATATGGGCTCTATCAACATGTAATAGTGATCTATAATGCCACCTAATGCTGTACATGATGATAAAGAAAAACCATATAGCATACTATCATCTTGAGTAAGACTGTTCTACTGATATAGATCCTCTCTCAATCATCATAATCAACTTCCTACGACTATGATAATTTTCTGTAAGTCGACGTTAGACACCCCACATGATGCGGGGAGGCGGAATAGGTAAAACAATCATTTTGTTTAAGTTAACATCGACTAACTTTACGGATCTTTGCTAAACCCTAACTAATAACTATCTAGAAGTGATTAACTACTATGATAGATGATTATACCTAATGATTCATGTCCTTCTTGTTCTTGTAGTTCACCTCCTCATCGGCCTCCTCGATGTGATAGAAGATCCACCCGAGAGATCCCTCCATGTTTTCACCTCTCACTTGAGGTAACTAGGTGGCTTTGAGTGCTAATCAAAATAAACTAGAGGATATAGAAGAGAATTATGGATCTAATAGTCTTGCTAACCCTAGGATCTCAATACATGAGAGGATTAGGGTTAGGTCTTTGAAGAGAGAGAGCTTGAGGAGAGAGAATGTGAAAGTGAGAATGATATGAATTATAACTCATTTGTGAATATATGAAGCGTGATAATTATCTAAATGAATAAAAAATAATAATATCAACCATGCTTCATTAACTCACTTTGGATGAATCATCACAAGAGTCATTAAGCAATAAATGCTTCATTAACTCATTTGGATGAATCACTCCATGAGTCACTAATCCATTTAATGCAAATTCCATCTAAGCTCTCCACCTCATCTTTCTTCTAGAAGCTTCTCGACTAATTACGAGAATGCCCCTCCCATCCGTGAAAACACGGAAATACTGAGACTGTATAAATCCAATAATCCAATACTAGAATCTGGCTTAAACTAAAGACCGTTAGTAAAAACTGTCCGAACATCGTACGTGCATAAAAACACGTATGTGTCCGAACTCTGTTGTAAAACCATACGACCTCTATATCGTTTCGCCTGAAGCAGGGAAACTCTCAGTGTTAGACTCTAAAGACTCGACACTACGCTGGCAGTGGGTTTAACCACAGGCCGCAAGCGGTACTAGCTGTACGTAACATTCCCCAGGTAGATGTCGATAAGAAGGCCGATGAGGAAACCCATCCGAACTCCTACTGAGCCTGATGTGACAATTTCCGTACAGTCCAGTCTGTTCGTCTAGGACTATCACATATCGGTCCTAAGGAGGCGGCAAGCGTCAGTCCCCTAAAAGCGGTATAAGTCGTGTCGGAGTGAAGCCCATTACACCTTGAGAAGCTACTGGAAATCCTACCAGTAAATCTCATTTGCCCTGGCCAGGGACTTTGCGTAATGGCTCTCCAAACACAGCGCGATATCAACTCCTAATACCGGGAGAGACGAATCCTATCTAACCGCCACTGCCTCCAACTGGACTGCACCCAACTGCTACCTGTTTGCACGACTCCTTTGAGCCGTGGTAGCGTAGTAATCTAAGAACAGTGGGAACACACTCGAGACGAAGCAGCAGTGTCAAGTCTGCGGACTATGCTGTACTCATTTCACCTGGGAACTGTTAACTGACGACGGGTATAATATCAACCAACAGTTCCCTGTGAGTCCTATCCGGTGTACCCGTAACTCAACGAGCACCTGTATACTATCTCCAGTACAACGTACTGATGGCTATGGGACAGACCATCTCCCCAACTGGGATAAGAAGCGTACATACTAGTCTACTCCAGAGTATCGATGCCCTGTCTCGATAATCCTACGACTAGGGACCTGAAAAAGGATGTGCTTGTAGACTACTCGGCCCCCACTAGTATGACTGCCATCACAACGCTGGTAGTCAAGCAAGATCCTAAGGGCTCTATCAATATGTATTCTCGATATGCTAACATATTCACATATTAAGATAGATATAAACCAAGTAGCATACTACTATGTTGAGCGAGACTGTTAATATAACTGTGAATACCCAAGCTTTCATTAAGTAATATACATACTAGTATGATACAATAATGGCCCCTATGGCATATACACTAACAATCTCCCACTTGCACTAGGGCCATGTATTCGCGTATCGAAGACCTATCATCTCGAATAGCCTCTCGAACTGTGTCTGAGGTAAGGCCTTTGTGAATGGATCTGCAGTGTTCTCCTCAGTAGCAACTCTCCCGACCTCGATCTCTCGGCGATCTATGATCTCCCTGATCAGGTGATTCCGCCTTAAGATGTATCTGGACTTCTGATGGGACCTGGGTTCCTTTGTTAAAGTTATAGCCTCATTGTTGTCACAATACAAAGGTATTGGATCAACAATGGATGGAACCACCTGATGTTCTGTTAGGAACTTCTTCATCCAGACTGCTTCTTTTGCTATATACTCCGCTTCCATTGTCGAGTCAGCAACGGTGACCTGCTTGGAACTCTTTTAGCACACCGCCCCTCCATTGAGGGTAAAGACATAACCTGATATGGACTTGGAGTCATCCTTGTCACTCTGGAAGCTGGAGTCTGCAAAAGCCTCGATCTTGAGGTCTTTTCCGCCATAAACCAAGAACATATCCTTAGTCCTTCTCAGGTACTTGAGAATGTTCTTTACTGCTATCTAGTGCTTCTCCCCTGGGTCTGACTGATACCGGCTTACCATGCTCAGTGCGTAAGCTACATCTGGTCTGGTGCACAACATCGCATAGATTATAGATCCTACCGCAGAAGCGTAGGGTATAACTGACATGCGATCCCTTTCCAAATCAGTCTTGGGAGACATCTCTTTGGAGAGGGTGATTCTGTGACAAGCCGATAAATTACCGCGCTTAGAATCTTCCATACTGAATCTTTTCAGTATAGTGTTGATATACCTGGACTGCGAAAGTCCCAACATCCTCTTAGATCTATCACGACAGATCCGGATCCCCAGAATGTAAGAGGCAACAGCCAGGTCTTTCATGGAGAACCTGTGTGACAAGAATCCTTTGACAGATTGTAGCATAGGAATGTCATTTCCTATCAAAAGAATGTCATCCACGTATAAGACGAGAAATACGACAGTTCGTGCTACAATTTTACTATATATACATGGTTCATCTGGATTTTTGATAAAGTCATATTTTTTTGACCGTTTCATCAAAACAGATGTTCCAACTCCGTGATGCCTGCTTTAGTCCATAAATGGACTTAAGCAACTTGCACACTTTCCCGCTGCTCCCTCTCCGATTGAAACCTTCTGGCTGATCCATATAGACCCATTCTCCTAAATTACCATTTAGAAAAGCCGTCTTTACGTCCGTCTGCCAGATCTCATAATCATGGAAGGCGGCAATGGCAAGAAGGATCTGAATGGATTTGAGCATAGCCACTGGAGAAAAGGTTTCGTCATAGTCCAAACCAGGTCTTTGACGAAAACCCTTTGCAACAAGTCTAGCCTTATAGGTTTCCACCTGTCCATCTACACCAGTCTTTTTCTTGAAGATCCACTTGCATCCTATGGGTTTTACCCCATCTGGAGCAAAGTCCAATGTACATACTTTGTTGGTGTACATGGACTCCATTTTGTTCCGCATTGCATCCAGCCATCTTACCGAGTCGCCGCTCTGGATGGCCTGCTGGAAGCTAGTAGGTTCATCATTATCAATGATCCAATCTTCTCTATCCCCATCTATGAGAAAACCATAGTATCTCTCAGGCGGATGAGACGGCCTACTACTCCTGCGGAGTGGTGCGGGAATGTCCTGTTCTTCTTGAACTTCTGGTTCTACCAAACTTTCAGTAGTAGTTTATAGTTATGGAATTTCTTCCAGTTTTATTGCGCTCCCACTTGTTTCCTTTTCTAAAAACTGCTGTTCTAGAAAATGGGCATTACGAGAAACAAAAACCTTTTGTTCCTCTGCGTAATAGAAGAAATACCCCTTAGAGTTCTTTGGATATCCCACAAACTTACACTGCACTGATCGTGCCTCGAGTTTGTCCCCATGCTGCTTTTTAACAAATGTCCGCATGCTGCTTTTTAACAAAAGCTGGACATCCCCATATCTTCAGATACTGAAGATAGGGTTTCTTCCCACTCCACATCTGATATGGCATGGTAGGCACAGTCTTGGTAGGAGCCCTGTTCAAAAGATATGCAGCTGATTCTAGAGCATAACCCCAGAAAGATCGCGGTAACTCAGAATTACTTATCATGGAACGTACCATATCCAATAGGTTCGGTTCTGTCTTTCCGATACACCATTATGCTGTGAAGTGTATGGAGGAGTAAGCTGAGAGAGAATTCCATTCTCTTTTAGGTAACCCAGGAACTCGGCACTTAAGTATTCACCACCTCGATCAGATCTCAGTGTCTTGATACTTTTGCCGGTTTGGTTTTCTACTTCATTTTTATATTCTTGGAATTTCTCAAAGGCCTCGGATTTATGTTTCATTAAGAAAATGAATCCATACCTAGAGTAGTCATCCGTAAAAGTAATGAAATATGAAAAACCACCTCTTGCATGTCTAGACATTGGACTACATACATCGCTGTGTATGAGTCCTAAAAGCTCGCTCGCTCTCACTCCATGTCCAGTGAATGGAGTCTTTGTCATCTTTCCTTTGAGACATGATTGACAAGTGGCATAAGATTGATATTCGAATGGATCCAAACAACCTTCTCTATGTAAGTTAGTTAACCTTGTCTCATTGATGTGACCTAGTCTACAATGCCATAAGAAAGCCTGATTTATATCTGGAGACTTTCTTTTTAGTGTATTCTGGACATTGAAAATCTGCAATTGGTTTAACACGTATATACTGTTATCTAGTGTACCGGACCCAATAAAACCATGATTAAGGTGGATGTTAACAACATCGCCTACAAACGTGAAATCAAAACCTTCTTTTGATAACAACGATACTGATATGATATTATACGTTAAACTGGGTACACAAAAACAGTTGCGCAAAACCAAAATATGTGCACTCGTCAATCCAAGGTGATAATCCCTTACGGACACAACATTCACGCTAGCTCTGTTAGCAACCTGGAGGGTCATATCACCAACGTTCAGCACTTTACGGTTTCTCAGCGCCTGCAATGAATTGCATATATGAGATCCTGATCCGGTATCCAATACCCAGGAAGTAGAGTTGATTGACAGACAATTTTCAATTACAAACACACCTGAAGTCGAAGCCACAGCTTGCTTCGGGTCATGGTTCTTGGCGATCCAAGCTTTGCAATCTTTCTTCCAGTGGCCTTTCCTACGACAGTGGAAGCACTCGTCCTTTGCCACTACTGGCACCGCAACCTTTGCCTTTCCCTTAACTCTCACCTTACCAACACCACCTCTTGGTTTGGTAGCGGCCTTCTTCTTCCTTCCTTTGGCCCTAGCCTTAGACCCGGAAGAGGAAGCACCGCGAACAAACATAGATGGTGTTTCCCTTGCTTTCTGCAAGTGTAACGTTTGAAAATCGTTTCGGTGGAATTTCGAAAAAACGGTAAAATAAGGGGGTTTTCTGTAAAAAGTCAAAATGCAAATATCTTTATTATAAAATTAAATATACATATTCTAGCTATGTAATTGCTAGTATTTGGTGTTTATTGAGCCACTGGTGAAATTTCAAATTTTCTGAAATTTTTTCCGAAATTAATTATTTTAATATTATTTTAATTCGTCACTAATATATTTAATTAGGGAAAATTACAAATTGGAATGAGTTGAAACAAATTTTTTGCATCATAAATCATTAAATAAAATTTTATCATGTGGTTTTTGAAACGAAATCGTTTGCCAAAACGGTTTAGAAAATATCGAAGAAAAAGGCTTTTTTTCCGATGAAATTAGTGTTAATGGGAATTGGGGTAATACATTTATCTTTTTGCCTAAGCCATACACCCATAACTCACCCTCTCTCCCTCTCCCCATGTGGCCGACCCCACCATGACAGCCCTCACCCTCTCTCTCTCCAATCACAAAGAAAAGAGAAGAAAAGAAAAGAAAATGATAAAAGAAAATGTGGACTTTGACTTTCCCACTTTCTCCACCTCACTCTCTCTCCTCCCTCACTCATTTCCCCTCCCCATTCCAGCCGAGCCCTCCAAATTCCTGCATCAACAACAGCCCCTCTTTCTCCCTCTCTCATTTTGCATTAAAAATTCATCAAAATACCTCAAAAATCAAGCCAAACTCCAAATCCATTCCTTACCCATTATTCCTTGGCCCATGTTGCATGGATCTTGAAGAAAAGTTGATGTTTTGGAGGCTAGGTTTTCATGTTTGATCTCTTGATTGATAGGTATAAATCTTAACCTATGGTTTACTTGTTGAATTATTACTTTAATTTAGCCTATTAAGTGTTTAAATGTGGAATTAGTTGCAAGATTTAATATTCAAGAGAAGGGTCAAATTAAGATTAGGGTTTAGAAATTCTAGAAATTGGGTTTGATCAAGATAGGGGTTTTGATCATTTGTTCGTGGTTATGAGATGTAGTTTAACACATCAAAGCATGTAAAACCTAATCTTTTTGCTAAATTGTTAATTGTTAAATTTAAATTGTCCTAATTATGATTGTTTTGCAAACTAGATTTTTGTAATTAATATAAAGTAGTGAGATTAAAATCTAGTTAGTGGTTGTGTGGCATAGTTAATATGTTTTAATTAGAATTATGGCCACTAGAATTGTTAAAATATTTAAAGTTGATTAAAACACCAAGTTTTGAGCTAAAATGGAAAATTGTGCTAATTTTGTTAACTAAGTTTTGTAAATATATATATTTTGATGAGAATAAATTATTGAAATGGTTTATATGACTTGGTTATGATATTGAGTGGATATTGCGGTCGCTAGATTTGTTTAAACGTTGAGTTTTGTACAAAAAAGGTTAATTTTGCTTGCTAGATTTTCGGAAAAATAGCTTTTAAAGTGAGTTTGAGATTTTTGTGAGTTTTAACCTATTTTATATTAAAATTAGTGTTCGTGAATGTGAAAATGAGTGTATTTGGGTTTTTCTCGATGGTCGGGCGTTTGTACACCGACGTCGAGAGTTTTTGGGTTGATTTGTGGAAGTAAGCATAGGTTTTGACCTATATGGGATTCGTGTGTCATTTTGGTCATGGGTCGGATTTTAATACGATATGATGCGTTGTGATATGTAGGTACCCCCATGTGGACTTCGAGACGACAAGTAAGCGCGTGGCGACGTCGGCACCGGCGAGCGAGGACCAGGTGAGTAGATTTATATCTACGGGAGAAGTCGGGTGGATGGCGTATAGCACCCCCGCAGTCCGTAGTGTAGCTCATATATATATGTTTATATAGGTGTTTTATGATACGAGAATGTTCATTCATGTTATGTTTATGTGTTCTTGGAGTACCTTTGGGTTAATTTGCGAAACCCTAGAGTAGTTGTTAAACCCACATACGCACACATAGACCTGCATACTTTACTTTCTTGTGGGCAGATTGGGATGTGTATATGTGTATATATGCGTAGGTATGGGACTATGCATATGTACATTCATATACGCATGCATGGATAATGGGGATAGTACTTGGGATTTAAGATGAGTCGATGTGATTTGATTTGAGGCCGTGAGATCGGTGATATAGCAGGGTTCGTATTTGAGATACGACATGACGTTGTAACGGGGCTTGACGTAGTGTTTCACACACGTGCATGCATACTTAGGCAGTATCTGTATTGTACTAGACGTAGATCAGTACCCCGATCATGATATGTGATAAAGAGGATGCCAGGTGAATAGTATGATGAATGTGATATTGACTCGTACCCAGATTTGGGATGCCGTACGACGGATTTACGTACGAGCTATATTGATGATTGATCCGCACTCTTGATTTGGGATGCCTGATTATAGATAGGGTATCGAATATGATATTATTGAGGCGGGATCACCGACTATACGTATACAGGTATGTATATGGATCGACTCAGATGTAGGCGGTTTCCTTACCTGTAGCCCAGCTTGTTAGCTTAGCCCTTTAGTTTAGTTTAGTTGTTAGATTAGACTCGATTCTTACCTATTTCAAAACCTAACGAATCGTGGGTATTTTAAAAGACAGCCCAAGGGATCCTACGGATATTTCAAAAGACGTATCTTTTCATAAAAACACCGTAGCCCCTATTTTCAAAACCCCATGATTCGTGTTATTTCAAAAGGCACCATTTGTAGGACTTATATTAGATTAATGCAGGTTAGTTACAGTTGCGTCTAGTATTCAGCTCCCACTTATTATTGTGGTTCGCTTCGCATCGCATACTTATGTTATAATTTCTTATTGCAATGTTGATATCATATTGTTAGGACACCAGCACCATTACCGATGATGCGTATATACCACGTACACTTACTTTCCGGCTCACACACATCTTCATCGGTAATTGCCATGTCACGTACACCTTAGAAAATATTAATGCTTGACTTAGCTTGTTAGTTAGTAATTTGACATGATATTAGTGTATCTGCCTTATATGCCAGCTTAACATTGCAGTTATTACCTATCACTTCATGCATACTGTTATTCATTGTTATGCATATATTCATGGTTTTACATGCTATTGATGATTTGGATTCGGATTTCCATGAAATTTTCTGGATTTGGGGGGAAAACCGCAAAACTTATATAAACTGATTTCTCTCTTTTTAAATAAAAAGTGCGGTTTTTCCCATGATGTATGAGTCGTCCACCATGAGTTTACTGATGGATTTCGAGACCCGATTCGAGGAGACGGATGAACCGTTTCGGGTACATGGTGGACCCGGTAAGGTACCCCGGGGAAAGAAACGCGTGATGATGACGATGTGAGCCTGGCAGGGGAGCATTACCTACCGGTGATTTTACCCGACGCGTCGGATATCCGGAGGATACCGTCGTGGTCATGAGATAGATGGTAGGGGCCGGTCTGGACTGACGGCGCCCTAGATATTGTGATTGAGACATTGAGATTTCGAGATATTAAGGTACAGAGACTGTGATACAGAGATATCGAGATATTGGGATTACGTTTTGTGCCGATACTAGGCACTGTTTTATGCTGATTTCATTATGATACCTCATTTTAAAAATACAAAGGAAATCTCACTAAATTATGAAAACAGTTCTTCATTTACATGTATTCTGTTTTCATGGATTCATACCTCATTCATATGATATATTGCTACCTGAGGCACTGACACGGGCACATGAGATTACACTCGGGTTAGATATTTACCCTAGCCTTGTTATAGGTTGCATGTTATATATATAATTGAGGATATATTATGATCATTAACCTAGGAGTGCGTTATTTATGCGATTTCTTTTCGTAGATGTTTTTCTATTCACGAGTTGGCAACTCATCCCCGTTGTGCCCCAGTTTCTTGCAGGTTTGCCGTACAGGTTTCATTACGGCTTGCGGGCATAGTTTCCTTTGGGTGATTTGCTAGTAGGTGGGTTTACTTATATCGTACCCCCATTATATATCTTGTATATCATTATTCTGTTGTATCTAGAAGTTCCATCAACCAAACATATATTTATTTCAGAGATAGAGACCAGTGATGTTATTCTTTCGACCTTAGAATCGCGCGTTTTATTTCTGTGGTTTTGAGTTTTGATCCTCGCCGTTGGCGTTGTATATTATATTGTTTGTTTGGTTGTGACCGTCGATTGACGAAGAGCTAGCTCCCGCTTGGGGATGCCTTTTTTTTGATTTCGTATACTATTCATGTTGTATCCCGTTTGGGAGCCAGTATTTACAAAGGAGACTCTGCCGAAATTTTCAGGAAATACTTGATGTTTTTTTAAAAACCGCATAATTCGGCTTATGCTATTGAAACTACTTGTTTTAAATTGGTTTTCCTTCACTCTACTACTTTTCTTGGTTTGGATTTCTGGGTTTTCGGCTTACTTAGATTACGTAAGCGTCGAGACGTTCGTAGTTTAAGTGCCGGTCATATTCCGTACTTTCGGGACGTGACAGCAAGGTGCCCTCTGCACTCCTCAACATGTTAAGGAGTTCTGGAAACTCAACTTCCTTACCTTGAATGTTGAAATTCAAGATAAATTGGGCGTAGGTGGAAGGAAGAGACTGAAGAACCAAGTCTGTATATAGCTCGTTCTCTAAAGTTGTCCCGAGGTCCGCGAGCTCTTCTATATAGCCAATCATCTTAAGGACATGTTCTCTTACAGATGATCCAACGGCCAGCCTCGACTGAAACAAGTTCTTCGAGGTCTCGTATCTAGCTATACGAGATTGCTCTCCATACTGTTCCTTGGTGTGGAGAAATATTGACTCAAGATCCATATTCTCGTGCCTCCTCTGATGTTCATTATTCATAGAGGCAAGCACGATGCATTTGGCCTTCGCGCAGTCAATCTCCCAGGTCTTGCGGATTTCCTTATTTGCGATAGTGGATTCTGGACCAGGGACAACAGGTGCCTTAGTAGTAAGGACATACCCCAATTTGTTATAAGTTATTGCCATCTTGACATTCCGGAACCAGTCTTTATAGTTTGGCCCTGTCAAAATATTTTTATCTAATAGTAACTTAAAGCCTGTCATGTTCTGGGTCGCTGCAATTAGGAGAGAGAGGAAACACTTTAGCATAATGCTCTTGCAAGTTTAGAGTGGTTTTTAGTTTATCTAAACAGGATGGCTCCCACTGTTTCTCGAATCCCTCCACAAACCAAAAAGGAAGAACTAGTCAGGACTATTCTCACCGTATAATTCTTGCTTAACCGTTCAGCCAGGCCGGTGTTGGTACTTCGAGGGATGTTTTACGACGCTTTCGTGAAGTTCCTTAACTAAATAGCCTCTTTTCTCTAGGGGCGTAGCCCCGCTGACACCTTTCTTGACACCTACTTGGTTTATAGCATTGATCGTTAAGTGACGAATCTCCTAATGTGTAGCGGATACTCACAGTAGGATTTGTTAGTTGTATATATGCCCTAGAGGCCAGTATTGTACAGATGATGTATATTATATTGGATGCTTGGACATATAAAGAGATGACTTTCTTGCTCGATATGATAGTATGCTATCTGGTTACTCTTTATCTTAACATGTATACTAGTCTCTTTAATCTGTCTTATAGTTACATGTTGGTAAAGTCCTTAGGATGTGTACTTGACTACCTGGACTATGATGCAGATCATACTAGTGGGGACATGGTAGTCCATAAGTACATCCTTCAAGGTCCCTAGTCGTGGGTGTATCGAGACAGGGCATCGATATACCAGTGTAGACTAGCGTATGCGCTTCTCGACCCATGAGATGGGCGATGGATGATCCCATATCCATTGGTGTTTGACATCAGAGATGGTATACGGGTGCTCAGTGGAGACTGGGTACACTGGACGGACTCGCCGAGAACTCCCAGATGGAATTATACCTCACGTCAGATGGCAGTTCTCAGGTGACACTTGTGCAGGTTAGTCTGTAGACCCGAGATCGTCATAGAGTCTTGTGTGATTCCCACTGTGCTTTGATCTCCACCTTACCACGTCCATGAGGGCGTGCAAAACGGTGGTTTTTGGGTACAGTCCCGAGTCACATGGAGGCAATGAGCGATAGGAGGGGTTTCGTCTCTCCCGGTATTAGGGGTTGATATTGCGCTGTGCTCGATTGGCCGTAACAGGGAAGTCCCTGGCCAGGGCTGATCAGAGATTTACTGGTAAGTGTTACCAGTAGTTTCTCGACCTGTTATGAGCCTCACATCGGCATGACTTATCGGTTATTGGGGTCTGACGTTTACCACTCCTAGACTTGATATGCGACATATCAGACGAACAGACCGGACAGTACGGTAAGTGTTACTGCTTGGATTCACAGGAGTGTGAGCGGGATAGCTCGTCGATCTTCTGATCGCTCAATACCCGGGTGGCCGTTACGTTTAGCAGACCGCTTGCGGCTTGTGGGTGCTTGATATGATCATCATCTGCTGCCGGCGTATTGACGAGTCTCTAGAGTCCTACACAGAGGTTTCCTGGCTCAAGCGAAACGAAATAGGAGCGCATATGAGATATGTGCAGGACCGAGAATAATGCGTGTATGTGATACCGTATTCCATTCTCGCGATGAATGTATCGATTGGTTATATGCGATATAACCTAGATATCGAATCAAGGATTGATTCGATAAGACGATACATAGGATACTAGTCGGTTATATGCAATATGACCGGATCGTTAAATCAAGTGTTGATTTAATGATTTAATGTATAATTATATATTTGATATATTACTTTGCATTAACTAGTACTGGTTCACTTTAAATGGAATTTCTCACTTGGATGTGCAAGTTGTATATGTGATATACTTTTGTGCACATGATTGTATCATTTTTGATGATACATGCTTATTTGGTTAAGTGTAAAGAATTAAACCATGGTTAAGTTGATGATTATAGTTTTGCTTATTCATTTATTTATTTGTTTATTCATTTTTGATAGATAAACATGAATGGTGGCTTTGTTTGTTTTTAGTTGAAGATTCATGAAGCTTTGACTTAGTCACCATTCTTGTCTCATGCTTAACCCTAAACATTTGAACTAACCCTAGTTCATTCTCTACACTTAACTGTGGTTGAGAATATGATAAGAATGAATTATTTTTCAATTATTCATCAACACTTATCATATTCTATCTTCTTCATCATCTTCTTCTTCAAGAAAAAGGTTGCCACCATTAATGGCATCTTGAGCAAAAGTGTGAGAAATCCAATTCTAAAGTGAACCCACCTCCTATTTCTTCACCCTCTACCTCTTGCCAAGTAGTATAGGGTGTTTTCTTCACAAGTTTCACAACTTGGTGAAGTTGGAGCTTGATCTTGTGTAACCTCGACGTAGATCATCTTCGGCATCGTAGCCGACGACGAGTCCGCTCATTTTCTCCGATGAAGCCGATGCAAGAGTCCGGGATTCGAGATGGACAGCGAGGGGACGACTATGTTGAGCTAAGGAAGTGGATAACCGGATCTACAAAGGTTGTAGCTTCTTATCTTTATTTAAGTTGTTAACTAGTTTTACTTTTCACCTAAACTCTAGTCAACGAATCCGTATTAGGGTTTCTCGGCACTTGTAAAATTTGAAATTGGCCTGTTTGATGCCTTGTGAGACTTCTTGAGAGTGCCTAGGAACCCTACAATGGTATCAGAGCCTAGCTAGAGCCTTAGGCAAAATGTAGACGACGTTTGAAACCCGATCGAAACAAAACCCTAATTCTAAAATGCTCTCTGGACTTTTTTCAAAAACTGGGTTTTTTCCAGATTAAAAATTCTTAAAAAATTTAGCAGGAAATTCTAAGAATTACGGTGCAAAATTTTCCAAACGATACGTCCAAAGCGCGGCGGAAACGCGGCATAAGCCTGGCTTCTGCGGCGGTTCCGCGGCCATCTGATGACGTCAGCCTTCCAATTTTGCACAGTAATTTGTTATTTGAGATTCTGAGTTTTCTGGGAGTTTTTAATCTGAACTCAAGAGTTGGGTTTTCTGGGTTGTTTTGGAGCTTGGATGATTCGATCGTATTATCAAATTTTGTCTATGTGTTTTTCTGGATACTTTTAGAATATGTTAAAAAGTTCGACAGGATGTATATACCCAATCTTTCCCCTGCCAGGAAATTTCCAATTGTTGGACTTTTCTGTAGTTTAATGACGTTCTAAGTAGTGCAAGTAACGCGATGGTCCCTCTAGAAGACAACAAACCTTAACTCGATTATGTGACCGTCATGAACTGCCTTTTTAACCTTAGGGTTTGGGGCAGTACGGCGTGCCACATGTGAGGCGTTGGCTTGACCCTTCTACGGCTGGACCGTTGGTACTGAGGCATGAAGTGAATGTCTTTGAACTTATTTCATGTGTTGATCGGTTTCGGGAAAACTTGGGTGTTTGATTGTTTGATCGGAAAGTTAATATTTTCTATTTATCCGGATTGGGATACAATAATTGGAATTCACAAACAGTTATGAGATAACTGAATGAATGTTATAAATCTAGCGGTTTAGTCTCACTTGATATTGAAAAGAGTTTTCGATAATGAGACTAAAATGCGGGGTTTATAATTGTTAGGCATGTGATGTCTAAGTATTTCATTTGATTAGGCATGCGATGTCTAAAGAGGTTGCGGATTCCAACTGTTGTAGTTTTACACTTTCTTTTCTGTGACCGTAAGTGTAGTATGTAAATATCGTCGGTTTCGTTGCTATACGTCAACGACAATTGGGGTATGCATACTTACTTACGTTGATGACATGTGATGTTATGTGTTGCTGGATATGTTATTTTGGATCGTCGTGTTCGAATAGCCGGGGTTTTTTTTATGTGAGATGAGTGTTTTTCATTTTCATTCATGTAAAAACTTGTATGTAATATTCTTTTATTGGGGCACTTCCAGGTTGCGGAAGCTGTCACTTTTTGTATATTATTTACTTTTCCGCATTAGGATAGACCCAAGGAGGGAAGCACAAGTAACCGGGTTCTAGGGTCCAGTGGGAGACCATCTCGAGGAGTCGAGTCCGGGTGTCCTAACCCTAGAATTGGTAGGGTTGCTTGCCGCTCTCGTAGGGGTCTAGGGGTGTGGGATTGGCTATTCATCACGACCGTGGAATCCGTGTTTTATACTGGCTCGTATTGAAAACACGGACGTCCTAGTATATCCAATATTTCATATGATATTTTCTGCTGCGATATCTGTGATGTGATCATTTGATATGTTCTGATGGATACAGTATATAGTAAATATGATATATTATATAGACGTTACTTATGTTTTGCACCTGCACTAGCCCTGCCCTGCTCTGTCATTAGTTACCTAACCTAACGGTGCACGAGGGGACATCGAGGCGAATGCGGATGGCATAAGTGTACGTCATAGTTATCTGTGATGTTTAGGTGACTTAAATGATGGGACTTCATTAATGTAATTAATGAATGAAAAGAAACTTAAGATGTTGTAGAATCAAATTTTAAATAAAAACAGGTAGCTACAGTTCTTTCTTTGCACAGCGGTATATGTGATATATCCTGCACCTTGTTCGATGAGGAAAGGACCGAGATCCCTTCACCGGGAGTGACTCCTTTAGCAATAACTGGAAGATGCTACACACTCGGTTTTTCTTTTGATTGCTTCTATAGTTTCTGCTTTGCACAGTGATATATATGATATATCCCGCACCTCATTCGATGAGGAAAGGTCCGACGATCCCTTCACCGGGAGTGACCCCTTTAGCAAAACTAGAAAAGCCTCAAAATCACTCCATTTCAAAACTTCACTTGATTCTACAACGATATCATGTTCATTACGCTCATGGCTTTCAGAAAAAACCTGCGTAGCCCTCCGTCAATTCAGATATGTAATATTTAGTATTCGTGCTACGGTTGTTTGGCATGTGATCAGCCGAAAATAATGTATTTTTAACACGGCAATTTCCCCTTATTTTGCACTCATTTAGAAGTGTTCGGTACTCATATTTCACATATTAGCAAATCAGTCGTAAAATATCAGATTTCATGTGTTAGACTTTTAAACCGACACTTTAAAGGTAATTAACCGCATTTCATGGCATCGCATCATTTCTGTATTTGCGCAACACTTGTCTTGAGTCTGTGCAGGAAAATACGGAAGAAAAACCAAAGAGCTGATCCAACTCCATGATTTCAGATCTGGTAGCAATTCAAAAGGAGATATTAAATTCAACATATACAATAAAGGCCCATATGTTAGCCCAAGTTCAGCACAGAAGAACCGAGCCATGAAGACTCCAAAGAGCCGAGGAACCGCGGCGGGAGCCGGATTGCGCCGCGGTTCCGCGGCGGTTTGGTCAGATCAGCAAATTATTTTTAGTGCAAAATTCATATCTCAAGGCTTACAGCTCAGAAAGATATGTCAAATTCCAGAATTCTCACGAAGCTACCGCCAGATCAGCAACGATCATTAAGCAAAGCTAATCCTAATTAAGCTCCTAACTAATCTCTTCTAGAAGCTCCTTCCTAACTAATCACATCTAGAAGCTTCTCCTCTAACTAACTTTTGGAGGGAAATTCAAATTTCCTCAACAAACTTTTGGAGGGAAACTTAGAATTTGAAATCCTAGATCTAGGGTTTAGATGTCTATAAATAGGAGCCTAGACCTAGGGTTAAAGGTTAATCAATTTTTAGGGAATCAATCATTAAGGCGCAATCATTAGTTAGTTCAATAATCTTCATTAGTTCCTTAATCATTCCCTCTTACATCATCTTCTTCCACAAGTCTAGTGACAAGGCTTGTGCGAAACCCTAACCCTAATTCCACTCCAAATTCAAGATCTTGAGTACCAATCAAGCGAGAAGCCTTCAACCTTTTACGAGCCGAGCCGATCTTCAATCGGGCAAGTGATCCAAGCCGATCCGCGACCCACGGAGACGAGCGAAGACAAATCGACGATCGAATTCTTCCTCTTGTAGTTCTTGAGCGAATGTAATGAAATTGTTGATATAAATAAAAGGTGAATTTCTTTAATATTGCTTTCTTTTAATTCTTGCATCATGATTATATCTCAATTTGTAATTGTTGTTCTTGTTGTGATGTTTGAGTAAAACTCCGCTCGTAAAGGAGTCGAGACGATTGTAGAATGATGATGTAACAAATCTTAATACGATTTTTAAGTCCTACGAGTTTTGTAAACCCTAGCAAGTTCAAGAATCGATGACCTAGTTTCGTAGCGATGCTTTCTTGATTGTGATCGCTCGAAATTAGGGATCTACGATCGTTTCTTGAATTTACTAGAGGCTAGAATATGAATGATATCGATGAAAGAACAAGGGATGAGATGAAACCCTAGTTTCACAAGAAATCCCTAATTCTTATCGATCATCATCGATCTAGTATCAATTCATCGAAGGATAAGAATACGTAATTGTAAGATTACATCACATCTATAGATCCGATCGATTCCTACGAGCCTCATTTCGATTCTTGATATTTGGTTTGGAAAAATCATCAAACTATCAATTCTTGATTCTATCTTTTTCTTATTATTAGATCTAGATTTTTCTAATTCTTGAACTTCAATTCTTTAAATCATGAATTGTTTTGTTTTCTTTTCATTAAAGTTTCGACTCATCTAATTCAAAAGACGAACGATTACACTGTCCCTGTGGACGATCCACACTCACTTACAATCTACATCCGACACCATAGTTGATTGCGGTCAAATAATTTTTGGTTGTGATTTCATTACAATTTTCCCAATTACACAAACAAATTTCATTCAATCAAATGGCGCCGTTGCCGGAGATAGTGCGTTAATTGTTCGTTTTTTGAAATTTTAGTTGAAAATTTTATTTCATTATAATCTTTAGATCAAAATTCGCGCAAACACTAATACGAGTTATTGTGATTTGTTGCGAGGAAATCTGGAACTTGTGGAGCTGTGGAAATTTTTTTCTGCAAACTCCAGAAAGCTTTGTAAGTGAACAGGAGCTTGTGCACAGAATTTTGTGCAGTGATCACACCACATCACCGCGATTCCGCGGCATTAGCCTGCATACGCGGCGGATCCGCCGCAAGTTTACTTCATCACTGCACCAAACTTTCTCTGTAAGCTTCTCACTTTCTTATCTCTTACCTCATCTGCTCCAATAACAATTTTGTGCAGGTTTCTTTGCAAATAATCGCTGCGCCGCAAAAGCAAAATAAAATTTGTGCGTGTTTTTGATTTTTGGTTGTTTGCATATTAATACGGAAATTAAGGGGCACGACCAAATTCAAATTAGGTGGGGAGTTCATTACCCTTCCTAGGCCCCGAAAATCGCAAAACTTGCATCCGCATTGACCCACATTAACTAAAAAATATCTAGAGATGACTCTAAGGACTGTCGCGCTCAATTAGGACAGAAGAGGGCCATGGGTAATTCATTGCTTATCCGCGTTTTCTTGTGGTGTCTAAGACGAGTGTGTCTAAGGCTAGTGGTTTTTAATTAGGCCCACTACTTACGTAGTGGAGTACCTTCCCACTTACCTGGCACTTATCCGGCCACAGGGGGACAAAGAGGCAGTGGAGGATTCTATCCCGCAACTTGTCTTTTGGCAGTTAGGAGCGGTCTAGAGCCGGACCTAGGTGACCACTAGATTCTAAGGTTTTGTGTGTTGCATTTGTTGTGTAGCATCATATTTTCAAAAAAATCCGTCCACTTTTCAAAACAAACACAGCATTCATATCATTTCCCCTAATTATAAATTCACGCTGCCACTTGTACTAACCCTTTTTAGTGCAAGATAGGCTGGACACGGGTTTCTAGTGTCCGTTAGTCCGCGTTTCCCTCATCGACCCAAAAGTCGGTATTTCTACACTTACCTTTTCTTTACCTACCACCACACCCACATCGATGGATCCGTCTCCATCGAACCTCTTTTCCACTACTCTGCCGCCGTCCGTTGGTGCGCAGAATCCACCTCGCATCTCTCTCCAAGAGAGATGCTATCCAACACGAAGTCCACTTTCCACCTGTCTTTCCATTCCACCAGCTAACGGGGAAAATTTTCAAATAAAACCCCAATACATCAACCTTGTACCAAAATTTCACGGTCTCGAGTCTGAGGACGCATACGTGTTTATCACGAAATTTGAAAATGTATGCGCAATGATGGGTACTTCACAGCTTTCTGTGGATGCTTTACATCTACGTCTTCTCCCATTCACTTTGTGCGATTTAGCCGAGAAGTGGCTATATAACACTACCGCACATTCCATTTCAAATTGGGACGAATTCGTCAAAGCATTCCTTAAGAAATTCTACCCACATCAAAAGGCAGCTCGAGTCCGTAGCGAAATCTATCAATTCACCCAGCTTCCAAATGAAACATTTTCAAAATGTCTTGAACGTTTCAAGGATCTGTTAGTCCAATGTCCACATCACGGCATCCCGAAATGGGAATTGTGCTGAATCATTTATGAGGGCATTAATCCTAACACAAGACAGACCCTTGAATCCATGTGTCAAGGCAACTTTATGACCAAAGATGATGGGGAAGCCTGGAAATTTCTAGAAGATTTCGCTGAAAAATCTTTACAGTGGGAGGGTGTGAGTCAATCGTCTAGGGATGGTAATGATATTTCCATAGGAGTTAGAGATGACATTGCAGCTATCAATAAGAAACTCGAGAATATGGAAAATAAATTTTTAGCCGCCACCCTAAATCAAATGTCACTCTCCAAAACTGTATGTGGATGCTGTTCTGATCCGTCTCACTTGACCGAAGAATGTCCGTTTCAAGGTCACGAGCATACCAATGCCACATTTCAAAGACCTAGAAACGATCCATTTTCTTCCACATATAATCAGGGTTGGAGGAATCACCCAAATTTTGCTTGGAATCAATCACAATTTCAAAACACGGTTCCAACCCAAAACAATTTCCAAGGGGCCCCTCCACCACAACAGCACCCACAACTTCAATTATGTCAGCACCCCTTCCAAGCACAAAACTTTCAAAATCCGGCCAACACTTTTGCACCACATGAATTTTTTTTACAATTGACCGGTACAGATAATACCTCTGCACTACCACAAACCTTGGATACTTTCATGAAACAATCCATCCAAGGGACGGCAAGTTTGCAATCTTCCGTTGAGAATGTGATGAAGATCATTATCTTTCAAAATGAGAACATCAAATCGATGGAAGAACAAATTGCACAACTAAAATCCGAAATGAGTGCACGAGAGAAAGGGAAACTTCCAGCTCAACCTTTACCCAATCCTGGCTATTCACATCTTGTGAATGCAACCACGTTGAGATCTGGAAGAGTGCTTGACCATCACCTTGGGGAAGAGTTTGATGATACTGATAAATCAATCAATAACACCCCGGCTGAGACCTTTCCTCACACACACACTTCTAATTCTGACCCCAGTTCTTCTACCCCACCACCTTCTTCCGAGCCTATTCTTCATTTCCCAAAAGGTTCGCCACTTCAGCCCACTTCTTTTACTCCTCCACGGACGATCCCCACTTCTATTCTGGGATCGGTTCCACACCCACTTCCTTCTCCTATGATGGACCTAGCGCTTATTGCTAAAGCACCTTATCCTAATCGGTTAAGGGCTAACACACCGAGTCCACATATGGAGAAGATTATGAACATTTTTAAGAAAGTAAACACCAACATCCCTCTTCTAGATGCCATCCAACAAGTTCCGTCCTATGCGAAAACTCTTAAGAACTTGTGCATTAGGAAGAGGAAGACTCAAGTGCCCAAGAAGATTTTCATGGAAAAAACAATAGACACGGCTTTCCCCCAACAATTACCGAGGAAACGTAAGGATCCAGGATATCCTACTATTTCCGTTTCTATTGGGGAAAAACACATTAACCGTGCTCTACTAGACCTTGGCGCTAGTGTTAACTTGCTTCCATATTTAGTCTATGAGCAACTAGGGATCGGAGAGTTGAAGCCAACCAATTGCACTCTCCAGATGGCTGACCGATCAATCACCAAACCTAGGGGTGAACTAGAGGATGTGTTAATAAAAATCGGGGAATTTATCTTCCCTGTAGACTTTATTGTAATTGAAACACAGCCTGTAGCGAACTCACGGAATCAAATTCCGGTGATTTTAGGTCGCCCCTTTTTGGCCACTTCCAACGCTATCATCAATTGTCGTAACGGTTCTATGACCCTATCCTTCGGGAAGAGGACAATTGAGATGAACATTTACAAGTTGGAAAGTGTACCCTCCGAAGCTACTGCTCAGGTTTGTTCTGTCGACTTAATGGATGTCGACAGCAGTGAATTTAATGACCCTCATAATACCGATCTTGACTCTTTTCATACGTTGTTGTTCGACCCAACTATATATCATACACATACGGACTCTTCCATCGAGATGTCCGGGTCAACAATTAACACTGGTTATGAACTGTTCTTAGAGTCTGAAGATCACCCCGCACTTTGTGATGACATTATTCATTGGGGTATAGATGGAACTTTTGAGGAGATCTTCGCTGATGAACTCGCATTTTTGAATGACACGGGTGTTGAGATGAATCGTCTCCCAATCAATGAAATTGAACCTCCACCCCTTCTTTTGAACTGTAAAAAGAATGCGAGTAATCCATCACATACACTGCATCGTCTCTCCAAAATGAGACGCACACACATTCTATTCCACCACTTACCCTTTCCCCACTTCTTCTTCCACCAACCCGAGCACTGCATTGATAAATTTTTTGAATGGTTGGTGTTAACCTTCGGTCTTTGCAAAGCTTGGCATCGACCAATGATTTTTGACCCTCACTTATGATTTTCAAAGATTAACATTGCATAACTCAAGTTTGGGGGGGATATTTTTTCTGGCTCTTGAAAAGAAAATTTTACAAAAAATGATGAGCCAAAAATAAGTTTGGGGGAGGTTCTTCACTTATATATTTTGCCCCCGCTAATAAATCCTCCCAAGCTTACAGGTTTTTTCGAGATTTAACGGAAGGCAACTGTGAGGACAGTGTTGAAAACAAGTTTGGGGGAGGTTTGTGCTTATTTTCGCATCATTTGCATCATACATTGCATAAGCACAAAACATTTTTTTGAAAACCTATAAAAATTTAAAAATTTTCAAAAATATAAAAATATTTTTTACATAAATATGATAATGAAAGTTTAGATAGTGAAAAATTACATCCACGAGATTAGAAAAATTTAAGAAAACTATGAAAATTAGAAGTTTTCTTATACGAACTAGTAATAAGTAGTTATGAGCCGTTGTCCCAAGGGTTAGTAAGATGAAGGACGTCACTAATCTGAGGATAAAAATAAGTCTGAAAAATAGTTTCTATTCTGGAAGCCAAACATTTTGAACGTTGATACCCTGCTATTCGCACTTATACACGTCTTAAAGCCTGGGATAGTAGAGGATACCTTGAAATGCTCTTGTCTTAAAGCCAAAAGTATGAAGGAAATATAAAAAATGAAATGAAGAAAATATAAAGTGGTGAGAAAAATGGACACTGGTTTTGTTATCACCGAGGGCAATAAAAAAATATATAGCGAGGGTGCTTCTTCACCTAGTGCCCTAAGGCCAACTGGTCTGGGAGTCACTGCTATGCCTTAGGTGGTGCAAGACGAGGAAAAACACCAAAGAAGCAAGCACATGAGTAATCGGTCGGTTAGTACCTCAAGAAGTATTAACGGTCGCATGAAAGTGTGTGAGCAATCTCGTCTAAATATTCATTGATTAAAAAGTACTGAGGCTGATGGGCAAGAATATGATAGCTTGAATTGAATTCTCCGGGTGTAGGGATGTCTTTACACATACGCAGGGTTATATGATCGATGTTTGGAAAACAGATAGGAATGAAGAATAAGACGATGTTTTATTGAGGGAGGACGTGATTTCTAATATCTTTTCATGACCATTAAGATAGGGCTCATGACAACCAAAAAGCTAACTTAGTTGAAAACCCTAATTTTCAAAGTCTTTCTTTTACAATTCTTTTCTTTAAATGTAATATTCATGATCTTGCTTTTATTATTGGATTTTGTGGGTGCAATCCGCTGAAAACCCTCAGGAGACAACACTCCTCCTACTAGGGACACCTAGAGGTTTAAAGGCTTGTTGCACATGCTCAGTGCAATCGTGTTGCCTACGAAAGTGTGCTAGTTAGTTTTTCTCTTTCTTTATTTTCTCTTTCTCTTTTTAATAAAACATTCGCTCGAGACGATCGAAATTAAGTTTGGGGGTATTTGATCAGTCGAAAATAATGTATTTTTAACACGGCAATTTCCCCATCTTTTGCACTCATTTAGAAGTGTTCGGTACTCATATTTCACATATTAGCAAATCAGTCGTAAAATATCAGATTTCATGTGTTAGACTTTTAAACCGACACTTTAAAGGAAATTAACCGCATTTCATGGTATCGCATCATTTCTGTATTTGCGCAACACTTGTCTTGAGTCTATGCAGGAAAATACGGAAGAAAAACCAAAGAGCTGATCAAAATTACGCCAACTCCATGATTTCAGATCTGGTAGCAATTCAAAAGGAGATATTAAATTCAACATATACAATAAAGGCCCATATGTTAGCCCAAGTTCAGCACAGAAGAACCGAGCCATGAAGACTCCAAAGAGCCGCGGAACCGCGGCGGGAGCCGGCTTGCGCCGCGGTTCCGCGGCGGTTTGGTCAGATCAGCAAATTATTTTTAGTGAAAAATTCATATCTCAAGGCCTACAGCTCAGAAAGATATGTCAAATTCCAGAATTCTCGCGAAGCTACTGCCAGATCAGCAAATATCATTAAGCAAAGCTAATCCTAATTAAGCTCCTAACTAATCTCTTCTAGAAGCTCCCTCCTAACTAATCACATCTAGAAGTTTCTCCTCTAACTAACTTTTGGAGGGAAATTCAAATTTCCTTAACAAACTTTTGGAGGGAAACTTAGAATTTGAAATCCTAGATCTAGGGTTTAGATGTCTATAAATAGGAGCCTAGACCTAGGGTTAAAGGTTAATCAATTTTTAGGGAATCAATCATTAGGGTGCAATCATTAGTTAGTTCAATAATCTTCATTAGTTCCTTAATCATTCCCTCTTACATCATCTTCTTCCACAAGTCTAGTGACAAGGCTTGTGCGAAACCCTAACCCTAATTCCACTCCAAATTCAAGATCTTGAGTACCAATCAAGCGAGAAGCCTTCAACCTTTTACGAGCCGAGCCGATCTTCAATCGGGCAAGTGATCCAAGCCGATCCGCGACCCACGGAGACGAGCGAAGACAAATCGACGATCGAATTCTTCCTCTTGTAGTTCTTGAGCGAATGTAATGAAATTGTTGATATAAATAAAAGGTGAATTTCTTTAATCTTGCTTTCTTTTAATTCTTGAATCATGATTAGATCTCAATTTGTAATTATTGTTCTTGTTGTGATGTTTGAGTAAAACTCCGCTCGTAAAGGAGTCGAGACGATTGTAGAATGATGATGTAACAAATCTTAATACGATTTTTAAGTCCTACGAGTTTTGTAAACCCTAGCAAGTTCAAGAATCGATGACCTAGTTTCGTAGCGATGCTTTCTTGATTGCGATCGCTCGAAATTAGGGATCTACGATCGTTTCTTGAATTTACTAGAGGCTAGAATATGAATGATATCGATGAAAGAACAAGGGATGAGATGAAACCCTAATTTCATAAGAAATCCCTAATTCTTATCGATCATCATCGATCTAGTATCAATTCATCGAAGGATAAGAATACGTAATTGTAAGATTACATCACATCTATAGATCCGATCGATTCCTATGAGCCTCATTTCGATTCTTGATATTTGGTTTGGAAAAATCATCAAACTATCAATTCTTGATTCTATCTTTTTCTTGTTATTAGATCTAGATTTTTCTAATTTTTGAACTTCATTTCTTTAAATCATGAATTGTTTTGTTTTCTTTTCATTAAAGTTTCGACTCATCTAATTCAAAAGACGAACGATTACACTGTCCCTGTGGACGATCCGCACTCACTTACAATCTACATCCGACACCGTAGTTGATTGCGGTCAAATAATTTTTGGTTTTGATTTCTTTACAATTTTCCCAATTACACAAACAAGAATTCTTTTCAATCAGCATGCGTCAAGGCGTAGTGTACGGTAGCTGATTATTACTTATCTGTAGCATGAGATGCGATTGGATTAAGGTATTCATACGGCGTTGTTTGGCATGCGTCAAGGGTCGTACGGGTGGGTTTAATTCAATCACGAATTGTACGGGTTGAACTTGACTAGCGGACTATGGGTTGTTTGGCATGCGTCAAGGTCATAGCACGCTAGGGGCAAAATATCGGGAATTTCAAGTGTTGAAATTTGCAATGAGATTGCATACCTTCTATGAGATAGTTGGATCCCAATACCCACTGCGAGTAAGAGTTACTCCTGGGAGAGTTTTACACATTACAATTAGCCGATCAAGTAGGTGTCTAGAAAGGTGTCAACGGGGTTACGCCTCTGGGAAAACGAGGTTTACTTTAATTAGGTCCGTGCGAAAGCACGGGGAACCTCCCTCAAAGTACCGACACTGGCCTGGCTGAAAGATTGGCGAAGTTGTAGGGTGTAATTAATCCCGGCTAGTTTTTCCTTTTAGGGTTTGAAGGAAGATTTGATAAAAACCAGTAGGAGCCATCCTGATTAGATAAGATAATAACCAATCTGATCTTGCACGAGCATACGCTAAAGTGTTTTCTTCTCTCTCTCTCTCTCCAGGTAGCGACCATGTCATGCCCTAATAAAGATAATAATATGGATGTATTGACCGAACCTGCATGTTATACTGTGCTGGGGAACGTTGGTTTCGTTCTTTCTTATAAGAGTTATAGGACTGAACAGGATATAGGGGAATACCAGGATTCCCATGCCACCCGAATGAAGAAAGTACATGTTGATGCATTTTCTTCGGGTGTGTTCGTTACAGAGAACTGTTTCTCCATTTGCTCTACGTCTTGGGTATTAGATACCGGGTCAGGATCCCATATATGTAATCAGTTACATGGGCTCAGGAAAGTTAGAGAACTTAGAGAAGGTGATAAAGACATTAGAGTTGGAAATGGTGCAATAGTTGCAGCTAAGACTGTCGGGGAATATCATCTCGTATTACCAACTGGTAATACATTGGTTCTGAACGAATGCTATTACATGCCGAACCTGATATGCAACATTATATCGGTTTCTTTGTTGAGTAAAGAAGGATATAATTTTGTATTACAGGACAATGTTATGAACATTTTCCGTAACCAAAAGTTGGTTGGATCAGGCACGTTGTGCAATGGCATTTATGTTCTAAATCAATCAACAGTTCTAAGTATAACAAACACACACAAGAAGAAGAGATCAGAACTGAACGAATCCTTCTTGTGGCATTGTAGACTGGGTCACATCAATGTGACAAGACTAGCTAAGTTGCATAACGATGGATATTTGAAACCTTTCGAATTTTCATCTTATGACACTTTCCAGTCATGTCTCAAAGGCAAGATGACCAAAACTCCGTTTACGGGACACGGAGAAAGAGTTACCGAACTCTTGGGACTGATACATAGTGATGTATGTGGTCCTATGTCTACACATGCCAGGGATGGTTCTTCGTACTTCATTACATTCACTGACGATCCCTCTAGATTCGGATATGTGTTCCTGATGAAACACAAATCAGAAGATTTTGAGAAATTTAGAGAATATAAACAAGAAGTCGAAAACCAAACCGCAAAAAGTATTAAAATCCTTCGATCTGATCGAGGAGGTGAATACTTAAGCAATGAATTCCTGGACTTCCTAATAGAGAATGGGATTCTCTCTCAGCTGACTCCTTCATATACACCACAGCACAACGGTGTATCAGAACGGAGGAACCGCACCCTATTAGATATGGTGCGCTCAATGATGAGTACAGCTGAGTTACCTATTTCCTTCTGGGGATATGCGCTTGAGACAGCCATGGACCTATTGAATAGATTTCCTACCAAATCAGTGCCTACCACTCCATATGAGATATGGAAAGGGAAGAGACCACATCTTAATTACATTAAGATATGGGGTTGTCCAGCCTATGTCAAAAGACAAAATCCGGACAAACTCGAGGCAAGATCAGTCTTATGTAAGTTTATAGGATATCCCAAAAATTCATAAGGGTATATCTTCTACCACCCCGAGGAACAAAAGGTGTTTGTTTCTCGACATGCCACTTTCTTAGAAAAAGGTTTTCTTATGAAATAGACAAGTGGCATTGAGGTAGAACTGGAAGAGGTTCCAGCGACACAAACTATAACAGAAGACTTGGTAGAACCAGAGGATTCAGTAGCTCCTGACGAACCTCAGCCTCTCCGCCGATCTGGTAGGGTACCTCGCCCACCTGAGAGATACTACGGTTTTCTCATGGATGGTGGGAGCGAGGATTGCATCATGGAGGATGATGACCCAACTAGCTTCGAGCAGGCCATCACGAGTGGGGACTCAATGAAATAGCTGGATGCTATGCGGTCCGAGATGGAATCCATGTACACCAACAAAGTATGGACTTTGGAAGTTGCTCCTGAAGAGGTAAAACCCATTGGGAGCAAGTGGATCTTCAAGAAAAAACTTGGTGTAGATGGGAAAGTGGAGACTTTCAAAGCTAGACTTATAGTAAAGGGTTTTCGTCAAAGACCAGGTGTGGACTATGACGAGACCTTTTCTCCAGTGGCTATGCTTAAATCCATCCGGATCATGCTTGCCATCGCTGCATATCATGATTACGAAATCTGGCAAATGGATGTTAAGACCGCTTTTCTAAATGGTGATTTAGAAGAGTGCGTGTACATGACTCAGCCAGAGGGCTTCGTAGACAGTGGGAGCAGCGGGAAGGTGTGCAAGCTGCTTAAATCCATTTATGGATTAAAGCAAGCATCGCGGAGTTGGAACATCTGCTTTGACGTCGTTATCAAAGAGTTTGATTTCGTCAAAAACCCAGATGAACCTTGTATCTACAAGAAGGAAGCAGAGAGTAAGGTTGTCTTCCTCGTATTGTACGTGGACGACATACTCTTGATAGGAAATGATATTCCTATGCTGCAATCGGTCAATCTCTTCTTATCACAAAGATTCTCAATGAAAGATCTTGGTGATGCCTCCTGCATATTGGGGATTAGGATCTATAGAGATAGATCCAAACGGATATTGGGATTGTCCCAATCCCGGTACATTGACACCATACTAAAGAGGTTTAGTATGGAAGAATCCAAGCGTGGGAACTTGCCCACGATCTCTGGAGTCACTCTCTCCAAAGAGATGTCTCCCAAGCCTGATTTGGAGAGAGCTCGCATGCAAGGGATACCTTATGCTTCGGCTGTAGGCTCTATTATATACGTGATGTTATGTACCAGACCCGATGTAGCATACTCACTAAGTGTAGTAAGAAGGTATCAAGCTGATCCTGGAGAGAGTCATTGGACAGCTGTGAAGAGCATTCTTAAGTACTTACGAAGGACTAAAGAGATGCTCTTGGTGTATGGTAACGGAGAACTCCAAGCGGAGTCCTTTACCGATTCGAGCTTCCAGAGTGATAAGAACGATTCTAAGTCGCAGTCGGGATTTGTCTTTACCCTTTATGGAGGGGCGGTTAGCTGGAAGAGTTCCAAGCAGGAAACCGTGGCAGACTCGACGATGGAGGCTGAATACATCGCTGCCAACGATGCTGCCAAAGAGGCTGTCTGGATCAAGAAGTTCATTACTGAACTTGGAGTGGTTCTATCCATTGAGCATCCAATACCTTTGTATTGCGATAACAATGGAGCGGTGGCTTTGGCCAAGGAACCCAGGTCCCATCAGCGATCCAGGCATATTCTGAGGTGGTATCACCTGATCCGGGAGATAGTTGATCGCCGGGAGATCGAGGTCAGGAGGGTTGACACGAAGAACAACACGGCGGATCTACTCACGAAGACCATTCCCCAGATACAGTTTGAGAGACTCTTCGGGATGCTCGGTATGCGATACTACAGCAGCTGGCCCTAGTGCAAGTGGGAGATTGTTAGTTGTATGTATGCCCTAGAGGCCAGTATTGTACAGATGATGTATATTATATTGGATGCTTGGACATATATAGAGATGACTTCCTTGCTCGATATGATAGTATGCTATCTGGTTACTCTTTATCTTAACATGTATACTAGTCTCTTTAATCTGTCTTATAGTTACATGTTGGTAAAGCCCTTAGGATGTGTACTTGACTACCTGGACTATGATGCAGATCATACTAGTGGGGACATGGTAGTCCATAAGTACATCCTTCAAGGTCCCTAGTCGTGGGTTTATCGAGACAGGGCATCGATATACCAGTGTAGACTAGCGTATGCGCTTCTCGACCCATGAGATGGGCGATGGATGATCCCATATCCATTGGTGTTTGACATCAGAGATGGTATACGGGTGCTCAGTGGAGACTGGGTACACTGGAAGGACTCGCCGAGAACTCCCAGATGGTATTATACCTCACGTCGGATGGCAGTTCTCAGGTGACACTTGTGCAGGTTAGTCTGTAGACCCGAGATCGTCATAGAGTCTTGTGTGATTCCCACTGTGCTTTGATCTCCACCTTACCACGTCCATGAGGGCATGCAAAACGGTGGTTTTTGGGTAGAGTCCCGAATCACATGGAGGCAATGAGAGATAGGAGGGGTTTCGTCTCTCCCGGTATTGGGGGTTGATGTTGCGCTGTGCTCGATTGGCCGTAACAGGGAAGTCCCTGGCCAGGGCTGATCAGAGATTTACTGGTAAGTGTTACCAGTAGTTTCTCGACCCGTTATGAGCCTCACATCGGCACGACTTATCGGTTATTGGGGTCTGACGCTTACCACCCCTAGACTTGATATGCGACATATCAGACGAACAGACCGGACTGTACGGTAAGTGTTACTGCTTGGATTCACAGGAGTGTGAGCGGGCTAGCTCGTCGATCTTCTGATCGCTCAATACCCGGGTGGCCTTTACGTTTAGCAGACCGCTTACGGCTTGTGGGTGCTTGATATGATCATCATCTGCTGCCGGCGTATTGACGAGTCTTTAGAGTCCTACACAGAGGTTTCCTGGCTCAAGCGAAACGAAATAGGAGCGCATATGAGATATGTGCAGGACCGAGAATAATGCATGTATGTGATACCGTATTCCATTCTCGCGATGAATGTATCGATTGGTTATATGCGATATAACCTAGATATCGAATCAAGGATTGATTCGATAAGACGATACATAGGATACTAGT
Source organism: Agapanthus africanus (assembly GCA_030015575.1). Classification (NCBI taxonomy): domain Eukaryota; kingdom Viridiplantae; phylum Streptophyta; class Magnoliopsida; order Asparagales; family Amaryllidaceae; genus Agapanthus; species Agapanthus africanus. The sequence continues at coordinate 246,890,848 of CM057350.1, forward strand.
CGGTTATATACAATATGACCGGATCGTTAAATCAAGTGTTGATTTAATAATTTAATGTATAATTATATATTTGATATATTACTTTGCATTAACTAGTATTGGTTCACTTTAAATGGATTTTCTCACTTGGATGTGCAAGTTGTATATGTGATATACTTTTGTGCACATGATTGTATCATGTTTGATGATACATGCTTATTTGGTTAAGTGTAAAGAATTAAACCATGGTTAAGTTGATGATTAGGGTTTTGCTTATTCATTTATTTATTTGTTTATTCATTTTTGATAGATAAACATGAATGGTGGCTTTGTTTGTTTTTAGTTGAAGATTCATGAAGCTTTGACTTAGTCACCATTCTTGTCTCATGCTTAACCCTAAACATTTGAACTAACCCTAGTTCATTCTCTACACTTAACTATGGTTGAGAATATGATAAGAATGAATTCTTTTTCAATTATTCTTCAACACTTATCATATTCTATCTTCTTCTTCATCTTCTTCTTCAAGAAAAAGATTGCCACCATTAATGGCATCTTGAGCAAAAGTATGAGAAATCCAATTCTAAAGTGAACCCACCTCCTATTTCTTCACCCTCTTCCTCTTGCCAAGTAGTATAGGGTGTTTTCTTCACAAGTTTCACAACTTGGTGAAGTTGGAGCTTGATCTTGTGTAACCTCGACGTAGATCATCTTCGGCATCGTAGCCGACGACTAGTCCGCTCATTTTCTCCGATGAAGCCGATGCAAGAGTCCGGGATTCGAGATGGACAGCGAGGGGACGACTATGTGGAGCTAAGAAAGTGGATAACCGGATCTACAAAGGTTGTAGCTTCTTTTCATTAGTTAAGTTGTTAACTAGTTTTACTTTTCGCCTAAACTCTAGTCAACGAATCCGTATTAGGGTTTCTCGGCACTTGTAAAATTTGAAATTGGCATGTTTGATGCCTTGTGAGACCTCTTGAGAGTGCCTAGGAACCCTACAGGATCGGGATCCAAATATCATCGTATGATAAAGCTGATGGAATCCTACCAAAATTATCACACTCCAAATGGTATGCAACTCTTTGCAAATTTCAATATCTTTAGAAATTCCCGATATAAATTTCTGCCCCATGCTCTTATGACCTTGGCGTTGGTCAAAATTTCATAAGTCACATGTCAAGTTCTACCGATCATTATCTTGTTAATTTGAACCCACCCGTACATACCCTGACGTTGGCCAAATGATAATACGACTGTCCCAAACCAACTCATCTATCCATGCAACAAATGAGTACCCAGCAGCTACCAAATACTATGCCTTAGAGTTGGTCAAAATACATAGCTTGAATACTACTGAATACCCAAATGTAATGACGGAGGGCTACGAATGATTTTGGAGAAACCGTGAATGTAGTGAACTTGATATGATCGAAGGAACCTGATAGCTTTTAAAAGGAGTGGTTAAAGCTCCGAAATTAAAAAAATTATCTTCTGTTTTAAAAATAACCGAGCGGTTTCTTTTAAACTGTTCCAACGATTCAACTTTGGTTTATTTTCTTTGCATTAATATAATGCATCCCATCAATTAACCTATCATTGCAGAAAACAACAAAAATACAATATCCTCCTATGCCATCCGCATTCGCCACTGGGCCCCGTCATTCGCCCCTTAGGTTACTTAACTAATGACAGAGCAGGGGCTGGCTAGTGCGGGTGTAAAACATAAGCGGCGCCTAATAGATATCATATATAGTTATTGTACATTCGTCAGACGCAATAATAGGTATTCCAAATCATAGATGAACATATTGGATTTTCTACGAATCCGCATTCCTTTTGAGCCTGCAAAGAAAGACGGATTACACAATCATGATGAATAGACAAAACCCTACCCTAGACCCCTATGGGTACGGCAAACTACCAGCCAAGTACCCGAAGTGAAGCGGTCTCCATCAACGACGTGAGTAGGCCACTAAACACTTCAAAGTACCCGGTAGTTTGTGCACCCCATCTTGGGTCTATCCTAGGAGCAGAAAACAGTAAATGAAATAATACAATATTGGCTACAACCTCAACCCAAATGTGCCCCGCAAAAGAATATTACAACAAATTACAATTTACATTTGAATGAAAGAAACACTCGTCTCACATCCCCGACTATCCATTCACGACAATCCAACAAGTCCACATACACAAACCAGTAAAAACCATTACAGAAATGTGCAACCCCCTGCTAACCGACATACTAGCAGTTATGGAAGGTTTACGAACACATAAAACACAACACAGATATAATCAAGTTAGCAAAATATCTTAGAATTTCGATCAAGCAAACACAAATGAATCTACTCCAAATAATTCTCTGTGCACATAAAACCTGAGCAGAAACAAAACATCCCAGAAAACACAACATCAACACAGAAGAATAACAGAGCAGATTTGGGTTGACTCGGAGTCAACTCGACCGTGGATCCGTGGCGGATCACTTGGATCGGCGGCGGATCTGCGGTGGTATGATCGAATTACGATCCTAAATTTTTTCACAATTCTTAAAATTCCCTGCTTGTATTTTTAAGGGTCCCTGAAAAATTTTTAGACTCCGTTTTAAAATCGGCAGAAACATGGTGAAAACGTCGTATTTTCGGGTTCGTTTTGCGATCGAATTTCTAACGACTTTGCTAACATGTTGGTTATGGTTTAGCTAGGCTCTGATACCACTGTAAGTCGACGTTAGACACCAGACATGATGCGGGGAGGCGGAATAGGCAAAACAATCATTTTGTTTAGGTTAATATCGACTAACATTACGGATCTTTGCTAAACCCTAACTAACAACTATCTAGAAGTGATTAACTACTATGATAGATGATTATACCTAATGATTCAAGTCTTTCTTGTTCTTGTTGTTCACCTCCTCGTCGGCCTCCTCGATGTGATAGAAGATCCACCCGAGAGATCCTTCTCCAAGCTTTCACCTCTCACTTGAGGTAACAAGGTGGCTATAAGTGCTAATCAAAGTAACCTAGAGGATATAGAAGAGGATTATAGATCTAATAGTCTTGCTAACCCTAAGATCTCAACACATGAGAGGATTAGGGTTAGGTCTTTGAAGAGAGAGAGCTTGGGAAGAGAGAATGTGAAAGTGAGAATGATATGAATTATAACTCATTTGTGAATATATGAAGCATGATAATTATCTAAATGAATAACAAATAATAATATCAACCATGCTTCATTAACTCACTTTGGATGAATCATCTCATGAGTCATTAAGCAATAAATGCGTCATTAACTCATTTGGATGAATTACTCCATGAGTCACTAATCCATTTAATGAAAATTCCACCTAAGCTCTCCACCTCATCTTTCTTCTAGAAGATTCTCGACTAATTACGAGAATGCCCCTCCCATCCGTGAAAACACGGAAATACTGAGACTGTATAAATCCAATAATCCAATACTAGAATCTGGCTTAAACTAAAGCCCGTTAGTAAAAACTGTCCGAACATCGTACGTGCATAAAAACACGTATGTGTCCGAACCCTGTCGTAAAACCATACGACCTCTATATCGTTTTGCCTGAAGCAGGGAAACTCTCTGTGTTGGACTCTAAAGACTCGACACAACGCTGGCAGTGGGTTTAACCACAGGCCGCAAGCGGTACTAGCTGTACGTAACGTTCCCCAGGTAGATGTCGATAAGAAGGCCGATGAGGAAACCCATCCGAACTCCTACTGAGCCTGATGTGACAATCTCCGTACAGTCCGGTCTGTTCGTCTAGGACTATCGCATATCAGTCCTAAAGGGGCGGCAAGCGTCAGTCCCCTAAAAGCGGTATAAGTCATGTCGGAGTGAAGCCCATTACACCTTGAGAAGCTACTGGGAATCCTACCAGCAAATCTCATTTGCCCTGGCCAGGGACTTTATGTAATGGCTCTCCAAACACAGCGCGATATCAACTCCCAATACCGGGAGAGACGAATCCTATCTAACCGCCACTGCCTCCAAGTTCTTCGGGACTGCACCCAACTGCTACCTGTTTGCACGACTCCTTTGAGCCGTGGTAGGGTAGCAATCTAAGAACAGCAGGAACACACTCGAGACGAAGCAGCAGTGTCAAGTCTGTGGACTATGCTGTACTCATGTCACCTGGGAACTGTTAACTGACGACGGGTATAATACCAACCAACAGTTCCCTGCGAATCCTGTCCGGTGTACCCGTAACCCAACGAGCACCTGTATACTATCTTCAGTACAACGTACTGATGGCTGTGGAATAGACCATCTCCCAGGCGTACACACTAGTCTACTCCGGAGTATCGATGCCCTGTCTCGATAATCCTACGACTAGGGACCTGAAAAAGGATGTGCTTGTAGACTACCCAGCCCCCACTAGTGTGACTGCCATCACAACGCTAGTAGTCAAGCAAGATCCTAAGGGCTCTATCAATATGTATTCTCGATATGCTAACATATTCACATATTAAGATAGATATAAACCAAGTAGCATAATACTATGTTGAGCGAGACTGTTAATATAACTGTGAATATCCCAAACTTCCATTAAGTAATATACAAACTAGTATGATACAATAATGGCCCCTAGGGCATATACACTAACATTTTCTTGAAGGCACTATAGCCAACAATCTCCCACTTGAACTTAAAGCTAGTTATTACGGTGTCGAATACTCACACCCCGTGTGATACCGAACACCCAACTTCTCTACTAATTAGTTTCGCAAATCTCGTTTGTGAAACTATTGCGTTCGAGAAATAGCCTCAGTGGATCCGCTCTAATGTTTCTTTCTGTATCTCTCTACATCTCAACTTCGCGGAGAAAGCGATCTCCCGAAATGAGCAATACCTGTCTTAGAATATGTTTGGATAATTGATAGGACCTAGTGTAACACCTTAAAATGCGATTAGTGTTTATTAAACGATAATGCGGGTTTATAAAAAAGTTAACCAAATTAGTTTTCACATATTTTATAAAAAATTATTAATATTTTATTATTATTTGTTTTGGTTTGCACACACTTGTGCATGTTAACCCAGGGTTAATTAATGTTAACCATGGTTAAGTAGCCATGGCACCCTAAATTAATTTCATGCCATGTTAACCTTGCACTTAATTATTTAGTTTTAAAAATAAAAGGGGTTTGAATTGGGTTGACTTGAGAGAGAGAGGGAGAGAGAGGGTTGACATGGAAATGATGAGGAATGGATAAGCATGGGGTGCATTTAATGAGGAGAGAGAAGGGGGCATGGCTCATTCTAACCTCACACCCCTATTTTCTCTTCACAACTCTCACACCCTCATTCTCTTCATCACTCATATCCTCTCATTCTCACTTGTTTCTTCATCTCATTTTCCACTTCCCCTTAAACTTAAATCCTAACCAATTCATCACAAACTTAAGCTAAATCACCACTAAACCTCACTAAAACCATTCACAAGCCCAGCTAAACCCCAAAAGATGACTTGGAGCATGGAAAGCTAGGGTTTTTGAGCAAGTGTGGAAAGGTAATGATCTCTAACTGTTAAATAGTACGTTAGGATGTTGTGTTGCCTAGTAGTCGTTGTTTAGAAAAATAAAGATATAGTTTTGTGCACATATTGTATTTTTAGTGATATTTTAGGGTCACTTTGATCTGCTATCACCATTTGTTGTTACTAGAAAATCTAGCAATGTAGTAGTGTTGTACTAGAGGCCCTGCGTGTTCACCTGAAGCCCGAACCCAACCCGACCTAGGAAAACCGGCGAGACATGGGGAATTTCCGGCGACACCGTATTTTTGGGAGACTGGGGGTTGTGCATTGTAGGGTAGCTGTCTGTAGGTATTATGGGGTGTTTGGTACTGCTAGATTTTTATATATTGACTGTATGCAAAATCTGGGAGCAATTTGCTAGTTTTTAGTGTTTTGACCACGTGCGTTACGATATCCGACATGGTTCGCGTTATTTGTGTAGCTCGCTGCACTTAGGTTTGATTTAGAATGTCGCGACACACGTTAGCTACTAAGCGAACACTTGAGAGGTTGTTGGAGTCGGTGCGTCGATCTAAATGTAGTTTGTATGTATTATTGAACAATTTCTACGTTGCACTTGTATGTTTTGTGTGATATTAGGGGCGAGTGCGGGGACTTCAGACGCTACGAAGAAGGGAAAGAAGGTGGTTGGATTTACCTAGCTCGAGATCATCAGTGAGTAGATTTAACATCTATGGGGAAATCATCCGTATGACTTTAAGCGTTAGGGCTAGATATGATATTATAGCCGCATGTTTATATGCATATGTGTTGATTGTGCATGAGTATCATTGCATACCATTACTTGTCGTACATTGACATAGTACCTATTGGACACTGCACCATTACTGACGGTTCATGTTGCATGAGCACTAAATTGTATGCTACACCCACACCGTTGGTAATTTCCATGACACGCACAACATAAACACATATGTGGTATTGTATTCGTTATTGACATTGAGATGTTGATTCTTGCTCTTTTGCGCATATGAAATGTATCATGCATACATACCTACATGTATACACACATATCTTGCTATAGCTACATATACACCTTTATATGTTGTTGCATTTGATTTTGGAAAATCTGGGAACCGCATGATATTATTTAAAAAACAGGATTCATTTAAAAGAGCGGTTTTCCTTTGATATTCTCATATTACTGTTCTATGTTGCATACATCATATTTCATGGATTTATTCATTGAGATACAGATTTTATGTATTTTATAGATTTGAGAACCGTGGGGTTATTTCGGGAAAATATATTTTGTTTTGAAAACCCGGTTTCTCTTGATATAATATTTCGATGCGTCCACCATGAGTTTTCTTGGTTCTAAAACTTGTGTTGGAAAACTCGATTCGAGGAGATGGATGATACGTTTGCGGGTTCATCGTGGACCCGGTATGGTACCCCGGGGAAAGAAAGGGATATTGTGCAGTAGATTATGAGCCTGGCAGAGGGACTACTACCTACCAGTGATTGGTTGGACCTGGCGGTTATCCAAAGGATACCGACCGGAGTCGTGAGATGGATATGGGCTGATCCGGACTGACGGAGCCCGTGGGCCGATCTGGACTGAAAGAGCCCGAGTTATGTGGATTTACGTGTCGATGTTGGACATGGGTTTTCATGATATTTTGAGTGACGATATTATGCACTCAGGTTCCATGAGATTTACAGATATGAGGGCCGATCAGAGTGACGGCGCCTGAGGTATTGGGATTTGGGGTGTCGTTGATGGACACCGGTTTTTCCACGATGATGATTCATTGATGATGATATGTTTTATCCCATACTCAGTAGTTATTTGATATGCATTATTTCATGTAGTTGTAGTACCCTCATGGTGTACCTTGATCATGATTGTTGCATATCCATATTACCATATTTATCCTATCAGATTGCATGTGATAGATTATCGTTGTACGTGCATACCTGCGATTATCTGTATGATATTACTTACTATTCACGAGTTGGCAACTCACCCCCGTTGTGCCACAGTGTTTTGCAGGCTTGACCCTCAGAGTAGTCGCGGCAGGGCTTCTTATTGTATATTTTTCAACGGATACCGCTACGGTTAGCTGTGAGGACTTTTTACTGTAGGTGGGTTGCGGTTATCCGATTATATCCATTGTATCTCTTATTGTATCTAGTACTCTCCATCTACCACTTTCATGTATTGACTAAGAGACGAGTTGTGGGGATCGATATTGTATATTTTATGACTCTGGGTGTCGTGCTCGTGTGAGCCGGCCTTTATTATGTAGTTTTACCTGTTTATATTCTTTTTCATTTATATTGTCTATTTCTTCGCTAGGGCGTCGTATATATGCTTGTGGTGGTTGTTTCCGCCTTTGGGCGTGATTTGCTCCCGTTTGGGGATGCTTTATTTATATTCTATATTTATACCCGTTTTGTAACGACCGTTTTTTCTAATACCTAATAAAATATATTTTATTTAAATTTCTACTATCAAATAATTATTTATGTGTTTCGTTAATAGATGAATAATTTTTAAGGTAATGTTAATAATTTTCAAAGCATCGAAATATGATTAAAAGAATTTTCTAAAATCTATTTATTGTTTTTATAGGCTTAAAATGTTTTAGTAAGATTTTATAACGCCTTAAAATATTCTACATATTTTTATTATCAATTAAAGTAATTAATTCGTAATTAAAAATATTTTAAAGGATAAACTAGATATTATATAATTTTAATAAATAGCTAAAATCATAGGAATGAATATATTATTTAGTTTTAGCCTAAAATTATTTTTATACTAAAGATAACAATAAAATATATTTTCTGAAATTTTCCCGTATTTTTAACTATTTGTAACTATTTTTTTAAAACCAAATTCAATTTTTAAAATAATAAACAGATTATTATTTTATTTATAAAAAAAATAAAAAAAAATATATTTAAATTCCTTTTAACCTGGACCGCTGGATCAAAAGATCCAACGGCCCAGAGCCTCGCGGCGGCGCCCACGTGGTGGGGACCATGCGAAAACGCGCGGTCTCCACACGCAGATGCATGCGTAACGCGTGGCGACACATGGCAGGCGGCGGTGGGCTAGGCGGCGCGACCTCGGCCGTTGGATCAAGATCCAACGACCACGAAGCAGAGGCGGCGGGCGCAATCATCAACTGATGATTCGCAAATCATTGGCAGCGCAGATTTTTGTGTTGATTTAACAAATTTTTGGATTTTATGGTTATTGAAAAAACCCTATAAATAGGCACTTCAAACATTGATTTTTCACACCTCAGAACTCCAAAAATTCTGAAAAAAATACCAGTGCCTACGTATCGACGACACCGATGCTACAGCTCCACCCAATCGCCGAGGAAAAATCAGGGCGCAGAGATTTTGAGGAGCTTTGCATAAGCCTACGTCTTCAACCGTCTAAATCCAACTCTAATCAAAGGTAGGATCCGCCTCTCTCCCCTTTTTCTGTCGCTTTCTTCTTTTCTCAATAACCTAGTTCTAACATCTAATCATCAACCCTCTATTTAAAATGTTGTTATTACATTCGTGCATGCCTATTCCTTGTACCCTCAATAATGATAATGTTAACCAATGTTTTAAAACAGTGTTTAATTTCCTCTGTACACAAAAATATATTGCACTCTTATACTACCTGGAATCCGATATGTTTAATGTCATAACCCATGAATTGTCAATTCACCTCTGATATACCCGCTCTTACCCATACTATCAAAATGATCTCGAAATAGGTTACTTCCACAAAATACGCTCGTTTAATTAAAATGTTATATTTGTTTAAAATATCCATAAGAGATAAGATATGTGAAATAAATATTTTAGATACGACATACATATTACTCACACTTTTTCATCAACTAATATAATGTTGTTAAACCCCCTTCAACCTTTTTAAAGAAGGAAATACTAAATTTAAATAACGGCTTATGGTTTTTCCAAAACGAACGTATTTTCTAAAACGTTACCCCGAATTTAAAACCCTATAATTTCATAAAATTATTAATTTCATTTAAATACCTCGACCTTTATTGAAGGTCCATTTTCCCTAAGGATCATAATCCGTATAATGATATCTTTTCAAAAGGAATATCTAGTACCTTATTAAAAGGAAATTTTCAAATAACACCAATCTAGGATAAAAGAAAGGTTGTAGGAATCAGTCGTTTATTTAAACCAGATTTTATGGTGCCTAGGCTAGACAAGTGGGAAAGGTAATTTTAAAAGGCTCGTCTGATGGTGATTCGTGAGCGGATACATCCTTTCCTTACTTATGCTTACCTGGCCACAATTGGCGGTGAAGAGGCGATTTGAGGATCTCATAACTTGCCATTTTGAAATAGTTAGGAGCAGTCTAGTTTTTCTAATAAAAACCTTTTGCAACTTGTTCTTATAAAAATCTCTTGCAAAATATTTTCAAATAAACACCACAACCTTTTATCGAAAGGATATTTTTCCGTAAAACATTATGTTTTTTCCAAAATGATAAATATCCCAAATCTCATGGTTTTTCTTAGAAGTGATAAAAGATAATTAAACACTATTATTCTTTTTACTAAGCATTCCCTAGGATGACACGAAGTACTTTACGAATTTTAGAAAATAAAATGAGTGGTTGTGGAAGGCCATATTAAACGAGATCAATACTTTTTAAATTTCCTGTTTATGACAACATGACATATATAAAACATGATACGGTCAGGGTTAGAATGCGCGGACCTAGGTATGGAATGCTTAATATGAAGATCCCGATATTCCGGGTGAACAGTCCAAAGTGTGGACGACTATACAAATATGAAGATCCCGATATTCTGGGTGACCAGTCTAAAATGTGGACGACTATACAATGTGGAAATTCCATGCCTAGAGGTATACGCACTAACTCTAATTCGTCAAAACCTTTATACTAAACCACGAGGATGGATAGTTTGATTAGGCAAGGAGATATCGTAACTCGGATTCCCCTACTACTCGATCATGATCCCGGAAGTGAAACGATACATTTCACTTCCCCAGTTGTTCCATGGCCACAACGGAATACCCGCGAGTATCCAGACCCTTGTTTAATAAACTAAAACGTTTACAATACCTATTGATACTCAACACTAAACTCACATCATATGCTATACCTACTTGTTATCTTATCTACCCTTCTTTCTGAGACACGAGTTATTCAGTATCTTGGATGTGGATATTTTACCAGTTTAGACTTATTGTTTATTATGGAACTGAAGGGTGGTAATACCTGTGCACTTGAGTGATATTCACGCTAGACAAAGCTCCATCGTAGTCATGGGACACTTTTCAAGGATGTTCACGCTACCACATTGATTGCCATCCCAGGCACGAGCACCAGCTCATACTGCTTTCAGCTAGTCATTGGATACCTCATGGATACGAGTATGGTCACCAGTCAATTCCATCCATACACACCTTGTTTAACCTGATCTAACTCTTAGACTGAATATCCGTTTGACTTGACTTGAATCTTTACCAAACATATACCTCATACAACCCACTCATATTCACATATCTAATTTGTATATAACCTCATACCTTTATACACATATACATCATATTCATTATATACACCTTTTTGTTTCTATACCTTTACTTTCTTATGAGGGAATCCTACCCGAGTATAACTCGCTGACGGACTTTCCTTTTCCTCCTCTATCTTTGGAATGTCCGTCAGATAAGAATGAGTATTATGGCGAGGATCAAGGTGTGAAGCCAACTTATGAAAATTATGCAGACTGGACGATGGAAGATTAGATAGATTAAATTTTTGTTGTTGCCCACATGTTTAGGGCTTTTGTTTCTCCTCGATGTAATTAAACTAGTTAGTTTATTTTACTCTTTCTTTTGGGATGTAATAAAGTTTGGTTAATGGAAATAAATGCCTTTCGCTTTTATTATTTTTGTTTTGGTACACATCTTGCATGTTAAATATTCATACGCTTAACGTAACTGTATTGAATAGACCACCTTCAATACAGTTAGGTTGCGAACCATGCCACGTCATCCTTCTCCTTCTTTTGGGAAGAGGGGCGTGACAGGTTTTTGTGGTGGCCCATACAGGTCATCTTGTGTACTAAAATAAAACCGTTAACTGACTAATTATATTTGTGAATCTCATCCATCTATACCAATATCATAGTTTTCCTATGTCCCTTGTCCCTTCCTTGACATTCTGTACCCTGACCATGACCTTCCCTTCTGGTCATGGCAAATCTTTCCAATGAGGATGACATGTCCGATATTACTTTTGAAGCTACATCTAGAGATTCAGACGACGAAGTCGTAGACTCTCAGGCGGTTATCTCCAACAGCGACTCGGAAGACGAAGAAGTCGATGCTGCAACTCCTGAGCCTATGATGGCCAATGGCGCCGTTGCCGGGGATAGTGCGCTAATAGTTCGTATTTTCAAATTTGAGTTGAAAATTTTATTCCATCTAAATTTTGTGATCAAAATTCGTTCAAACACTAATACGTGTGTTGTGATTTAATTGCGAGGAAATATGGAATCATTGGAGCCGTGGAAAATTTTTTCTGAAACATCCAGAGAGCCGTGTAGGTGAACAGAAGCTTGTGCATAAATTTCTGTGCACTGATCCCAACATGCCACCGCCCTTCCGCGGCATTAGCCTGCATAAGCGGCGGATCCGCCGCAGTTCTAGCTCCTTTCTGCATCAACTTTTCACAGTAACTTCTATCTTTCTTATCTCTCTCCTAAATCTTCTCCAATTACTACTTTTGTGCAGGTTTCTTTGCAAATAATCGCAGCGCGCAAAAAGCAAAATAAAAATTTGTGCGTGTTTTTGATTCTTGGTCGTTTGCATATTAATACGGAAATTAAGGGGCACGACCAAATTCAAATTAGGTGGGGAGTTCATTACCCTTCCTAAGCCCCGAAAATCGCAAAACTTGCATCCGCATTGACCCACATTAACTAAAAAATATCTAGAGATGACTCTAAGGACCGTCGCGCTCAATTAGGACAAGAGAAGGCCGTGGGTAATTCATTGCTTATCCGCGTTTTCCTGTGGTGCCTAAGGCGAGTGTGTCTAAGGCTAGTGGTTATTAATTAGGCCCACTACTTACGTAGTGGAGTACCTTCCCACTTACCTGGCACTTATCCGGCCACAGGGGAACAAAGAGGCAGTGGAGAATTCTATCCTGCGACTTGTCTTTTGGCAGTTAGGAGCGGTCTAGAGTCTGACCTAGGTGACCACTAGATTTTAGGGTTTTGCTTGTTGCATTTGTTGTGATCGCATCATTTTTCAAAAATCCGTATCATTTTTCAAAATAAACACCAACACTTCATTTCCTCTAATTATACCAACGATGCCACTTGTGCTACAACCAATTAGCACAATGTTAGGCTGGACACGGGATTCCATTTCCCGTCTTGTCCACGTTTCTTTTATCGACCCCAGAGTCGGTAATTCTTCTTCTTCTCCCCCACCACCCACCACACCCGCGATGGACCCAAATCCATCAAACTTTAACACTACTCTGCCACCGCCCGCAGGTGCGCAGAATCTTCCACGCATTTCTGTCCAAGAGAGATGCTATCCTACACGTGTTACCCTTCCCACCTGTCTTTCTATACCACCTGCCATCGGGGAAAATTTTGAAATCAACCCCCAATTCATCAAACTATTACCCAAATTTCATGGTCTTGATTCTGAAAACGCATACATGTCTATTTCCAAATTTGAAAACGTATGTGCTTTGATGGGGAATTCACAACTGTCTTTTGATGCTCTGCGTTTACGTCTTCTCCCATTCATTTTGTGCGATTTAGCCGAGAAGTGGCTTTACATCACACCCGCACATTCTATTTCAACATGGGACGAATTCGTTGCAGCATTCCTTAAGAAATTTTATCCCAATCACAAGACCGCCCTTGTTCGGAGCGAAATCTCTAAATTTACCCAACTTCCCAATGAACCATTTCGGAAATGCTTTGAACGGTTCAAGGATCTTCTTATCCAATGCCCTCATCACGGAATCTCCAGATGGGATTTGTGTCGAATTATCTATGAGGGTATTGATCTCACTACTAGACAGATGCTTGAAACCATGTGTCATTGCCAATTCCTATCTAAAGATGATGGTGAAGCTTGGAAATACTTAGAATATTTAGCTCAAAACACATCACAATGAGAAAGTGTTAGACCACCACCACCTAGGGAAGATGTCAATCAGCTCAATGTTTCCGTCACCTTGAAAGCCGAAATGGCCGCAATACAAAGGAAACTCGACGCTATAGAAAATAAAATCTCTTCAGCCTCCCTAAACCAATCCACACTTCCCAAAACCGTGTGTTGCTGCTGTTCAAACCCTTCACATTTGACGGAAGAATGTCCTTTGAATGTACCGTTTCAAGGTCACACTAATGCTGAACTTCAGCAAAGACCTGGAAACTATCCCTCTTCTTCCTCATATAATCAAGATTGGAGGAATTACCCGAACTTTGCTTGGAACCAATCACAATCTCAAAATACGGTTCCAATCCTAAACAATTTTCAAAGGGTCCCTCCACCACAACAGCAACCACCACTTCAATTGAGTCAGCACCCCTTCCAACCGCAAAATTTTCAAAATCCTGCCAACACTTTTGCACTACATGAAAACTCTTTGCAATTGGCCGGTACTGATAATATCTCTGCACTAGTGCAAACCTTGGTTACTTTCATGAAATAATCCATCCAAGAGTCGGCAAGTTTTCAATCTTCCATCGATAATATGATAAAGATCATTCTCACTCAAAATGAGAATATCAAATCAATGGAAGCTCAAATTGAACGAATAACAGCCGAAATAAGTGCTAGAGAAGAAGGGAATCTTTCATCTCAACCCGTACCTGATCCTAGACCTTCACATTGCACTAATGTGGACGCTTTTACAACGTTGAGATCTGGAAGAGTGCTAGACAATCATTTGGGTGAACAAATCGATAATGATGAATTGATCATTAACACCCCGGCTTCAACTTCCACTTCCACTCACACTTCTATTTCTTACCCTATTTCGTCTAACTTACCTTCTTCTTCCGAGCCTATTCTCCGTGTTCCCAAAGGCTCGAACCCTCCACCCACCTCATCTTTTCCACCCCCACAAACTTCTCCACAAATGTTGGACCCAACACTTATTGATAGAGCTCCATTTCCAAATAGGTTGAGGCCCAAGAAACATGATGCCCAAATGGAGAAGATTGTGGACATATTTAAAGAAGTTAACATCAACATCCCTCTCCTAGATGCTATTCAACAAGTTCCGTCCTATGCAAAAACTCTTAAGAACTTGTGCACTAGGAAGAGGAAGACTCAAGTGCCTAAAAAAATCTTCATGTCGAGTACCGTAGACACGGCTTTTCCCCAACAATTACCACGGAAACGTAAGGACCCTGGCTGTCCTACTATTTCCATTTTTATTGGGGAGAAACACATCAACCGTGCATTACTTGACCTTGGCGCTAGTGTTAACTTACTTCCTTACTCGGTATATGCGCAACTAGGTATCGGAGTGTTAAAGCCTTCGAGCATAACTCTCCAGATGGCTGACCGATCAATCACCAAACCTAGGGGTGAACTGGAGGATGTGTTAATAAAAATCGGGGAATTTGTATTCCCTGTGGATTTTATTGTACTTGATACACAGCCTGTAGCAAACCCACGGAATCAAATTCCGGTGATTTTAGGTCGGCCCTTTTTGGCCACTTCCAACGCAATAATCAACTGTCGTAATGGTTCTATGACCCTATCTTTCAGGAATAGGTCAATAGAGCTGAACATTTACAAGTTGGGAAGTGTACCCTCCGAACCTACTGCTCAGGTATGTTCTGTCGACTTAATGGATGTCGACAGCAGCGAATTTGATGATCCTCCTGATATCGATCTTGACTCTTTTCATACGTTATTGTTTGACCCAACTATGTATCATACACATACGGACTCTTCCACCGAGATGTCCGGGTCAACAATTAACACCGATTATGAATTGTTCTTAGAGTCTGAAGATCACCCCGCACTTTGTGATGATATTATTCATCGGGGTATTAATGGAACTTTTGAGGAGATCTTCGCTGATGAACTCGCATTTCTGAATAACACGGGTGTTGAGATGAATCATCTCCCAATCGATGAAATTGAACCTCCACCCCTTCTTCTGAACTGTAAAAAGAATGCGAGTAATCCATCTTATTCACTGCATCGTCTCTCCAATATGAGACGCACACACACTCTCTTCCACCACTTAACCTTTCCCCACTTCTTCTTCCACCAACCAGAGCACTGCATTGATAAATTTTTTGAATGGTTGGTGTTAACCTTCGGTCTTTGCAAAGCTTGGCATCGACCAATGATTTTTGACCCCCACTTGTGATTTTCAAAGCTTAACATTGCATAACTCAAGTTTGGGGGGGGGTATGTTTTTCTGGCTCCTAAAAAGAATTTTTACAAAATGATGAGCCAAAAATAAGTTTGGGGGAGGATCTTCACTTAAATATTTTTCCCCCACTAATAAATTCCTCCCAGACTTACAGGTTTTGTAGATTTAGCGGAAGGCAACAGTGAGGACACTGTTGAAAACAAGTTTGGGGGAGGTTTGTGCTTATTTTCGCATCATTTGCATATCATTTGCATAAGCACAAAACATTTTTTTCAAAATCTATAAAAATTTAAAAATTTTCAAAATTATAAAAATATTTTTTATACATAAATAAGATAATGAAAGTTTAGATAGTGAACAACTACATCCATGAGATTAGAAAAATTTAAGAAAACTAAGAAAATTAGAAGTTTTCTTATACGAACTAGTAATAAGTAGTTATGAGCCGTTGTCCCAAGGGTTAGTAAGATGAAAGACGTCACTAATTTAAGGATAAAAATAAGTCTGAAAAATAGTTTCTATTCTGGAAGCCAAACATTTTGAACGTTGCTACCCTGCTATTCGCACTTACACACGTCTTAAAGCCTGGGATAGTAGAGGATACCTTGAAATGCTCTTGTCTTAAAGCCAAAAGTATGAAGGAAATAAAAAAAAAATGAATAAAATATAAAGTGGTGAGAAAAATGGACACTGGTTTTGTTATCACCAAGGGCAATAAAAAATATATAGCGAGGGTGCTTCTTCACCTAGTGCCCTAAGGCCAACTGGTCTGGGAGTCACTGCTATGCCTAAGGTGGTGCAAGACGAGGAAAATACACCAAGTAAGCAAGCACAGGAATAATCGGTCGGTTAGTACCTCAAGAAGTATTAACGGTCGCATGAAAGTGTGTGAGCAATCTCATCTAAATATTCATTAATTAAAAAGTACTAAGGCTGATGGGCAAGTGTATGATAGCTTAAATTGAATTCTCCGGGTGTATGGATGTTCTTTACACACACGCAGGGTGATATGATCGATGTTTGGATGAAAGATAGGAATGAAGAATAAGACGATGTTTTATTGAGGGAGGACGTGATTTCTAACATCTTTTCATGACCATTAAGATAGGGCTCATGACGACCGAAAAGCTAGCTTAGTTGGAAACCCTAATTTTCAAGGCTTTTCTTTTACAATTCTTTTCTTTAAATGTAATATTCATGATCTTCCTTTTATTATTGGATTTTGTTGGTGCAATCCGCTGAAAACCCTTAGGAGACAACACTCCTCCTACTAGGGACACCTAGAGGTTTAAAGGGTTGTTGCACGTGATCAGTGCAATCGTGTTGCCTACGAAAGTGTGCTAGTTAGTTTTTCTCTTTCTTTATATTCTCCTTCTCTTTTTAATAAAACATTCGCTCGAGACGATCGAAATTAACTCCGAAGATGAAGAAAAAGATCCTATGGAAGAGGAGCATATATAGGAGGGACCAGAAAAAGAGGCACCTATGGCGGAAGAGAATCCTATAGAACATGATCCTGATGGGGAGACTCCTGCAGAAGATGAAGACCCTATAGAGGTGGAATCAGAGAGTGAGGCTCCTGCCTAGGATGAGTCGAAGGACGAAGTTTCGAGTGAGAAAGAACTCGAGGCCGAAGAAACTCAGGCTGTTGTCCTCGCAAGGCACCAAGGGAATGGTCGTACCTTTCTTAGTGCGGAGGCCTATCGCAACTTGTTGAACTCCCATAATCTAGATTAATAAGTCTTTTTCCTTTTCTTTGGCCGAATAAAACGATGCATGTCCTTACTTTTCGGTTGTACTCTCTATATTAAAGTTGGATAATAAAATCTTAGTTTCGAGCAAAAATCTCTCTTGTGTCTCTTGCTCTTCCTATTAGTCTCTCTCTTGCATTAATTGTTGTTCTTCCATGAAAGTTATTATCTTGCCTCATCCCTCAGCCTGTTTGTAACCTAACCTATTCTGATCATCAATGGCCGGACGACACCATGACCGCAACCGAAAGGGAAATGGAATCAATGGAGCCGCTTCTCAGCAAGCAGCTATGCTACAAATGATGCAAGGACTACTGGAGCAACAGCAGCAGCAGACAGATGCCCTTCATCAGGAGCTACGAGAAAGTAGGCAGCAACAAGAGAGATATTAAGTAAGGCACTAACCCCAGTTTCTTAAGGTTCGGCGGGAGTGAAGCAGTTCAGATCACTCCACCCTAAGACTTTTTCGAGGAAGGAAACTCCTTTAAAAGCTGAGGAATGGCTCAAGGGAACAATCAATGATCTCAGTGCCGCTCAAATTCAGAAGGACGTGTGGGTGAACATCGCTAAGCTACAACTTACGGATAATGCCAGGATATGTGGGAGGCAGAGGAAAGTAGATTGAAGGAGCCCATTGACTAGGAAACGTTCAAACATCGTTTTGATGCCCAGTATTTTCCAGTCGTGGCACACTTAAGGATGGAAAGAGAGTTTATACATTTCCAACAAGGGAGCATATGGGATAAGTTGGTGGACGAGTACTCTTCGGAGTTCTCAAGATTAAGTCGGTTCGCGCATCATCTGGTGGCAACCCCAGAACTTTATGCTAAGAGATTCCGACAAGGATTGGACCTGAAGACACAGTCCTCCATGTCTTCTCCTACTCTTTCAACTTATGATGAAATCTTAGAGGCGGCACGAAACTTTGAAGACCTTCAGAGACGCATAAGGATGGATGACCGTTTGTCTGGCATTAAGCAACCAACCAATCAAATTCTTGAGGGATCATCTTCCAGATTCAACGGGAGACAACAACCCAAGATACCAGCCGGACCAACTATCTTCGGAAAACCAGCCGTTATATGCAACCACTGTGGTAGGATCGGACACTACAGGAGAGACTGTCCCATTTTGAACAAACTTTGCATAGTCTGTGGGTCTCCGGATCATGCCATTGGGGACTGTCCTCAGAGAGGGAGACAATCAGGCCCCGTCAACCAGCCGGCTAACTATGTGGCACCAACATAGGGAAACCGGCCACTTTCCGCCACTAAACCAACTGGTCAAGGGGCATCACCAAAGGGACCACTCTTGTCATCACTGGAGCGTGTTTTTCAACAGGCGCTGAGGAATGGACTCAAACGCCAGAGTTTCACCATGACAGCCGAGAAGACTGATACCACGTGGAAAGATAGCAGAGATACTCTTTTCTTTTTCAACCTTTCTTTTGATACCATGCTTACTTATCTTTCGATGAAAATCTTAGTTGGACTCTCCATAATTCCTCTAGTTTTGTAATTTCGACTAGTTGCCTTTATGTTATATCTCTCAAGTTATCCATCAATTCACAACCCCCCTTCAACTTCCAAACTTTTCCATCTGAAAGCAACTACTGATTTTACATTTTTTCTGATTCCTTATACCTAAACCCTTAAGAGACTTTCCATGCATCAAGTGATACACCAACTCGCGGGAACGACACATGCAACAAAGAGGATTCCTGACAGCGTTACTGATTTCTGTGCCTAGTAATGGCCACTCCTTTGAAGATTTCAAATATGAAATTAATCTAAGGAGGGTAGATCGTAACCATCACAACTATTCTTGCCATTCGTAGCAAACCCAGAAGTTTTAAACATCCACAACGATTTTTCGGAGAATGTACTTGGTGGTGTGATGTATCAGCGCGGCGATATAGTTGCATATGCGTCAAGACCACTAACGACTTGTGGACGCAACTATCATGTTCATATCTAGAAATGACAATGGTAATATTCATCTTGAAGATATAAAAGCACTACTCTAAGGAGAACATGGGAACACGGATGGTTGAAATACATGAAGCGGATGAGAGGGGTCAAGTTTCATATGAGAGAAGTGCCGATCGATTGGGATGACCCTGCAGATGGAGAATTTGTAAGATTGACATAATGGTAGAAAAAGTGGAGATGGTGATACAATGAAGCGAGCGAGGAAAGCTCAGCCCACGACTCATCGGCCGTTTAACATCTTGGAAGGAGACGGTGAGTTCGTGTATAGATTGGCTTTGCTATTTTCTATGGAGGGCGTGCATAATACTTTTATATCTCACAGCTAAGAGGGTATGCTGGCAACCTTAGTCATACTTTTGATCATTCCGAGATTATGGAATGTTTGGCGTAATCTACAAGCAGCAACCAGTCGGGATACTAGAAGGATGAAACCTTGAGGGACAAGACAATCCAGCTGGCTAGAATTATCTGGAGAAAGAACTACTAGGCAGACATACACGGACAAGAAAGCGAGACCCAAAATTTTCAACCACGATAAACCCTTCTTGGTGATCTCTTTTGATCTTTTCTTGACCTACCTTCTGAAATTTCGAGGACGAAATTATTTTAAGGAGGGTAGATTGTAACGGCCGTGTTTTCTAATACCTAATAAAATATATTTTATTTAAATTTCTATTATCAAAAAATTATTTTTATATTTCGTTAATAGAAGAATAATTTTTAATCTAATGTTAATAATTTTCAAAGCATCGAAATATGATTAAAGGAATTTTCTAAAATCTATTTATTGTTTTTATAGGCTTAAAATGTTTTAGTAAGATTTTATAACACCTTAAAATAATCTACATATTTTTATTATCAATTAAAGTAATTAATTCGTAATTAAAAATATTTTAAAGGATAAACTAGATATTATATAATTTTAATAACTAGCTAAAACCATAGGAATGGATATATTATTTAGTTTTAGCCTAAAATTATTTTTATACTTAAGATAACAATAAAATATATGGTCTAGAACAACAGCAATGACAAGTCTGGGTAAACAAGAACCTCCCTGTCACCGATTCTGAGAAGGCCGAAGTACTGCTCTGGTGCCTGAGGTTACCCACCATATCTGCGGAGTGGTTAATGGAATGTCAAAACCAATTGAATTTTTAGGTTCTATTAAATTTTCAGTAATCGTTTGTGGTTCTGGAATCACTTCCACTAATGTTTTTTGAAAAGAATCCATTTTACTAAAACTGTGGCGAGTCAAGAATAATATATATATTGATTTTCCAGATGGTAGAAAGTTAACCCTCATCATAGCCCGGGATAACCCACAAATTACTATTACTGAAACGTTCCTTGAGTTTGTTTAGAGTCTGGTTTTAAGCATAAGCCGGACAACTCCATATACCTTAACATCGTTAAGATATGAACCATTCTATATACAATATAGAAACAGTGGCACTAATTTAATTGGAACTAGATTCAAATCACGTAGTTGTCTCCAGTGCTTGTCAACTAAGTGGAATGAGGCCAAACAACATTACTCATCTAGGAGTGCATCCACATATGAGTAACCTGAAAGAGAAGTATGTTTTCAAAACCATTACTACCAACGGAATACCTAGCATAAGTATCTACATTTTTAATCACCTTGAAGAATCCTGATACTTTGCAACATATGGTTCTCTACTTTATTCATATACCTATAACTTCTCAAAACTTGGACCTTGTATTTCAACGAAATACTTGTCTAAAACTAGAGAATTCATGAGTAAATGGAATATAGTACGAGTACCAACCCCTTTGTCCTAATGGACACTGGACAACATACAATATTTTGTATAAGTCTCCTGAGTTTAATAACTCAAACCATGTGCGTCGTAGGTTGAAAACTGTACTATGGTTAAGAAGAATTACACCACTGTAGAATGCTCCTTACCCAATCACCAACCGATATAGGTAAATGTCATAGACATAATTTCAAAAACTTATATCTCACTTTATAAAATAAACGTATAGATATATTAGTTTGAAATTGGTGCATAACAATCGGATATTCAAAGCCAAATATTTTCCATCGGGCAAAACCCAGGTGATTTCCTCAAATATCACCAATTAAAACGAATTCCGATATAATAAGGATATAATAACCTAATTCCCAATATCTTCTCCCACTCACCACCTGTAACACCATACAGATGTGAGAATCAAATCTGGTAAATACATACCCTGAAGTAAGGATCTAATTGGGAAATCAGTTTTCAATTAACAACACACAGTGAAACTGAAACATGAAAAATATTTTGAAGGGGTATCCAGGTATTCCTAGTAATGCCTCTTCTACTATCCATATTCATGACTGTAACCGTATATTTCCTTGTCATCTCTCCAATCCTTTTATTTGTCTTTACATATTACCATCTGTACACCACCCTTAGGCTAAATAGTTTTCTTCCTTCCCTACCGTTCGACACCAGCCTATGGTTTGGAAGAAGACTATCCAATAAGCGTAACAGGTGTACCCTCCTAATCCTCGGAGCCCTCGCAACCTGAGAGAAGGTAAAGATAAAAGGCAACTGAATAATCCTTATTCTATTTCTCCTGAACCTAAATCCATCCTCGAACTGGAACAAGTTCCATCGAGTTCGTATGTAACTATACGATGGCTTATCCAATAAATGTGGATCTTCATAGTGATACGGAATGTTCAGGAGAAATGCAAAGGTGAAGTAGGAGTGGCGATAATATACACGGTTTCGTCATGAATGATAGAAGTCGCATTTTACTTTTCCCTCTTTCTAATTCCTTTATTTGTCTTTATTTATTAACTTCTGTACACCACACTTAGGCTAATTGGTTTTTGTTCTTCCCTACCTTTCGGCACCAGCTTATGCTTTGGAAGAAGACTATCCGATAAGTGTAATAGGTGTACTCTACTAATACTAGGAGCACACGCAACCTGAGAGAAGGTAAATGGAAAAGACAACTGAATAGTCCTATTCAATTTTTCCAGAACCAGAAACCATCCTCGAATCTGAAACAAGTTTCTTCGAGTTCTTATGTAACTATACGATGGTCATATCAAATAAATGTGGATCTTCGTAGTGATACGGAATGTTCCGAAGAAATGCAAAGGGTAAAAGTAGGAGTGGCAATAATATATGCAACTATGACAATCCAAAAGCCAATGTGATTTAAGAAGCTTCGGTTAACTTGGTTCATGAGTTTTAGTCTAGGGTCGGGCTATGGTTACTGCCAAAGAGAGAGAAAAGAAATACTCAGCGTGCACTCTAACCTAGATCAGAATGGTTAATCATTTTATCTAATTAGGATGGCTCCCACTGTTTCCTCGAATTCTCCTCCAAACCTGAAAGAAGAATTAGTCAGGATCATTTAAAATCACCCGAGGAGTAAACCAACTCATCAGTGGGAATCGGGATCCAACTATCTTCGTATGATAACTTGATGGAAGCCACTTAACTTATCATACTCCAGAAGGTATGCGCATGCCTGAAAAGTTTCAGTTTCTTTAGAAACTCCCGATGTGGATTTTTTGCCCCATGCTCTTATATAAATATATACAACAATCATCCCAGGCATGATGTAAATCAACATCATAGAATCTCAGCCAAGCAACACAGAGCGGTGGATAATCCTGATGCCTCGGGTTTCACTTGAGCCGTAAATGAGACCGGATATTCCCTGTCGTGTGGATAGCCTGTGTAATGAAAACCTAGACCCCTACGAGTGTGGCAAGTTACCCGCCAATCCCAGAAGTGAGGCAACCCCAATCAACAACGTGAATGGACCACCCAGCACTTTACAGAATCCGGTAACATAGGCACCCCTCCATGGGTCAACCTATACCCCCTACGAGCATGGCGAATAGCCCGCCAATTCTAGAGTAAGGTTCCCTCCATCTCAACGCTATGAGATGCGGACCTGTTGCCCTCCAAAACCCGGCTCTTCGTGCACTCCACTGTGGGGTAATTCTAGTACATAAAAGAAATATATACAAGGGTGACATCGACTTCAACCCGGTCGTGCCCCAAACAAATAATGTACAAACTGGCAGTGACGGCAGTCTATATGTCGGACGCTCACCCCATAATATTAAATGTACAAATGAATCTAAACTGTACTACCATTGCACCACTGGCTATCCACCACGACGATCCAACCACAACCACAACATAACACAGAACATCAACGTGAATGTCATGTTCGTAAACTTGTCTAAAAGACATATAGCAATTAGACGAGTTGTACCACTCTAATGATATTCACGGTCACAGATAGTAATGCATGTAATGAAAACCACATATTTCAAATTTCGATCGACTAAACTTTTCCAAATTGGCCCCAAATGCAAATCCAGTACTCAAACAAATATAGGCCAAAACCATATATCAAAAAATTCATATTTCCATGAACTAGAGCCCTATAAAAAATTTAGGGCACTGTAGCCCAAAAATGGAGGCGGTTCCGCCGCAAAATGTGACGTTTTGCTTCGGTTCTGCGGTGGAATTTTGGAGTTAAGTGTTCAAATTTTTTTGGTAGCTCTAGTTTTGCCTGCACATATTTTTAAGATACCAAAATAAAATTTTTGAACAACTTTGAAAGTCTATAGCAAGCACATGAACATGGAACCGTGATCCAGAAAAATTGGTCGATCGAGATTTTAACCTTTTGCAAACTAGGTAGTAGGGTTTATGGGTTGGATCTGATACCATGTTGGGTTATGCTAGCTCCCTGGCCATCAATCCGTGGCCAAATGCGGAACAAAAATTTATTAACTGGCGCTAGCATAACCATATCCTACGGATTGACCATTAACCCTACACTAGAAATCTACAAAGGAGTTTAGAAAGTTACACCGAATTGATCCGTGCCTTTCGGTCTTCAACCACTTTTCCAAGCTCCTAAAGGCCTCCATGATCAAGCTTGAACTCCGGCCTCCCTCCATCGAAGATGATCCACCCGAGAATTTGTATTTTGAGCTCCTACCTCAATAGCTGAGGTAACTAGGGTACCTAGATCGCTAAACTAGATAGCCTAGAGGATGTAGAGTATAGTGATGAATTAATTTGTCTCCAAACACCCTAGGTTTCTCAACACATGAGACTTGAAGGGTGGAGGTAGAAGAAGAAGCTTTGAGGATGAGAGTGAGAGGCTGCCCAAGAAAAATGGCTAAGTGTTTTTGTGTGTTGTGAGTATTTGGAGAAATAATGGAACCATCCAAATAAATATCCCATGTCTCCAAAATATCTTAAGTCAACCAAAATATCTTAAGTCAACAAAAATCTCACAACAAACAAAAACTAAGCATGCTAGAATAGTAACCATAAGTCATGCCACTAAAAAATAGAATAAACACCTCATCCTCCACCTCAATAACCTTTTAATCCAAAAAGGTTTAAAACATAATGAGGTGTAATCTTTTAAAAGTAATCTTGTAAGAAATTACAAGAATACCGCACATCCGTATATACATACCCGCATCCGTATTCCGAAAAATACGAATACGATAAGACGAAAATAATTCAACAATATAATATTAGGATCCGGCTTAAACCAAAGCCCAATAGTATTATCTGTCCGAATCGTGATCCGTGCACAAGTGTACGTATATAATCGAACCCTGCCGTAAAACCATACGGCCTCTACATCGTTTCGCCCGAAGCAGGGAAACCCTCTGTGTGGGACTCTAAAGACTTGTCAATACGTTGGCAGTGGGTTTAACCATAAGCACGTCAGCGGCACTAGCTATACGTAACAGCTACCCAGGTATTGAGCGAAAGGGAGGCTGACGAGAAAACTCATCCTGAAACCCCTACTGAGCCTGACAGTGACAATATCCGTACAGTCCGGTCCGTTCGTCTATGAGTATCGCATATCGAGTCTAGGTGGTGGATAAAGTCAGACCCCTAATAACGCGACATGTAGTGTCAGTATGAAACCCATCACCCACTGAGAAACTACTAATCAGAATTAGTAATTCTCTACTACCTTGGCCAAGGATTTCTGGTGATGGCCACCCGTCCACAACGCGACATCAACCCCCAATACCGGGAGAGACGAATCCCCAGATGATCCGCTCACTGCCTCCATGTGGCTCGGGACTGTACCCAACTAAAACCTGTTTGCACGACTCTTTTAAGCCATGGTAGGGTAGTAATCAAAGCATATTAGGAACTCACATGAGACAAATGACGATCTCAGGTCGATAGACTAACCTGTACGGAACTGTTGTCTTATAATAGATATAATACCAACTAGCATGTTCCCGGCGAGTCCGTCCGGTGTACTCATAACCAAATGAGCACCTGTATACATCTTAAGTGAACAAACTGACACCAATGGCTTGTGAGACTGGCCACCGCCCCTCGTCGGGGTGTTGATCAGTATACACTAGTCTACTATGGAGTATCGATGCCCAGTCTCGAAACTCCTACGACTAGGGACATTTAAGGATGTGCTTATACACTACCCAGCTCCTACGTATATGATCGCCATCATAATGTTGATAGTCAAGAAAGAATCTTATGGGCTATATCAACATATAATAGTGATCTGTAATGGCACCTAATGCTGTACATGATGATAAAGAAAAACCAGATAGCATACTATCATCTCGAGTAAGACTATTCTACCGATATTGGTCCTCCCTTAATCATCATAATCACCAGCCTGCGACTATGATAATTGCCTTGGGGCCCTATAGCCAACAGAAAGATGCATTGGTTTAGGACAGTTGTACCTCCTTGTTGGCCAAAGTCAAGGATGTGTATGGGTGGGTCTAAATCAATCTGGATAATGACATGTAGAACTTGACTTGCATGTTATAATTTGTTGGCCTAAAACAAATCATAACAGAAAACTTGCTAGTGTTGCATACTTTCTGGAGTGTGGTGACTAGAGTGGCTTCCATCTAGTTTTTCATGCAATTATAGTTGGATCTCGATCCCACTGATGAGTATGATTACTCTTGAGAGATAATTTTCACTTCACAATTAGCTGACCTATTAGGTGTCTAGAAAGGTGTTAACGGGGCTACGCCACTGTGGAAATGAGGTTTATTTTAATTAGGTTCGTGCGAGAGCATGAGGAACCTCCCTCGGAGTACCAACACCAACCTGCCTGAACGGTTAGCGAACTTGTAATGTGTTAATGATCCCCTCTAATTCTCTTTTTAAGGTTTGAAGGAGAATTCGAGAAAACAATGGAAGCCGTCCTGATTAAATAAACTAATAACCAATCTAATCTTGCAAGAGCGCACGCTGAGTGTTTCTTTTCTCTCTCTCCAGGTAGCAACCAATTCATGCTTTAATTAAGATAATAAAATGCATCGCTTGACCGATCCGAATTCTTATTCGGGGCTGGTGAACGTCGGTTCGGCTCTAACTTATGAATGTTGGATATATGCATGCCCTAGAGGCCATTATATGATAGTGGATGTATTTTTACATGTATATATATATTCAGGAGACTTTCTTGCTCGACATGATAGTATGCTATCTGGTTACTCTTTATCTGACATGTTCACTTGATCATACTTTTATTCATTTGTACATGTTGATAAAGCCCCGAGGATATTTGCTTGACTATTGTGATTATGATGCAGATCATACTTGTGGGACATGTGTAGTTTATAGGCATCTCCTGAATTGTCCCCAGTCGTGGGTGAATCGAGACGGGGTATCGATATTGTCACGACCCAAAGTTTGGCCCATGACCAGCACTTAACCACGTAACGTCTACAGGCGTAACGCGACTAAGTGAACCGAAAACCCAGAAATCAAACCAGTAAAAGTATAGAGTGTTTTAAGCATTAAATGGAAGCATTTATTAAAATGTTAAGAGATCTAAGCAAACAATCACCAAGATAGCAATATACGACGCCGTAGCGAAGAAAATGAGCAACAAGTAGGAACATCACTGATAGCAATAAACTACATAAGTAAAGTCGGCTCACAACGGGCTCGACACCAGAATACAAAATAATATACATCGTCCTCACAACTGGTCTCTAAGTCAATACATAAGTGGTAGATGGAGAGTACTAGATACAACAATGTACATAACTGAAAGATAAACAAATACCGCACAAAACCCACCTATCAGCAAAAGAGCTAGTACACCAACTGTAGGGGTATCTGTGTCAAAAGATGCAAGAATGTAGCCTACCGCGACTACTCCGAAGGGCAACCTGCAAACACTGTGGCACAACGGGGTGAGTTGCCAACTCGTGAATAGAGATAATATATAAAGGTAATTGCGAGCATGCACGTACTGCGCTACTTTATCAAATGCCAGCAGATAAGTCTATATGCTGTTGGAGATAGTGCCCTCAGAGTCAATTATTAGGTCATAGGTACGTGATTGCAATGATTGATGGAGGACCTATCCCGGTAGGATAGTCTTACTCGAGATGATAGTATGCTATCTGGTTTACCTTTATCATCGTGTACTGTTTTAGGTGACCTGACGAGTTGCTATTGCACGTTGATAGAGCCCCTAGGATTCTTGCTTGACTACCAGCAGTATGAGGGCGATCATATAAGTGGGAGCTGGGGGTCTATAAGCACATCCTTAAAAGGTCCCTAGTCGTGGGAGATTCGAGACAGGGCATCGTTTCTCCAGAGTAGACTAGTGTATACAGTCGAGACCCCGACGAGGGGCGGTGGCCGGTCTCACAAGCCACTGGTGTCAGTTGGATCACCTAAGATGTATACAGGTGCTCATTGGGTTATGAGTACACCGGACAGGACTCGCCGGGAACATGCCAGTTGGTCATATACCAGACGTCAGATGGCAGTTCCCTGGTGACATGTGTACAGGTTAGTTCATCGACCTGGGGATCGTCATTTGTCTTGTGTGAGTTCCCACTGTACTTTGATTACTACCTTACCACGGCTCAAAGGAGTCGTGCAAACAGGTTTTAGTTGGGTACAGTCCCGAGCCACATGGAGGCAGTGAGCGTATCTTCAGGGGTTCGTCTCTCCCGGTATTGGGGGTGAGGTCGTGCTGTGTCTAGAAGAGCCATTACACGAAGCCCTCGGCCGAGGCAAGGGGATTTACTGGTAGGTATTCCAGTAGTATCTCAGGGTGTTCTGGGCTACACTCCGACACGACTTGTACCGCTTTTGGGGGTCTGACTTTTACCAACCCCTTAGGCTCGCCATGCGATGCTCATAGACGAACGGACCGGACTGTACGGATATTGTCACTGACAGGCTCAGTAGGGAGTCAGACTGAGTTCGCTCACAGACGTCCCTTTTGGTCAATACCTGGTAGCCCGTTATGTATTGGCTTATACCTCTAACGTGCTAGTGGTTAAATCCACAACCAAGGTGTTGACGAGTCTTTAGAGTCCCCCACATTCAGTTACTCAGCTTTCGGGCGAAAGGTTGTAGAGGCCGTATGGAGATATAGCAGGGTCCGATCAGATACGTGCGGTATTGCACGGATCAGGATTGGACAGTTTGTACTACAGGCCGTATGGTTATATGGCAGGGTTCGATCAGATACGTGCGGTATTGCACGGATCAGGATCGAACAGATATTACTAGCCGGCTTTGGTTTAAGCCGGATCCTAGTATAGTACAGTGTAGATTTTGTCTCATTGCATTTGTATTTCGGTCGGAATACAAATGCGGGTGTGTATGCACAGTATCGGGGTTTTCCTGTAATTTATTACGGGACCAGTTTTCTGGAGTTGCCAGTTTGCTTTCCGTTTCGGCCGATTTCCATTGTTCCGTTCATTGGCCGAAGATTGGTGGAGGAGGGTTTATTTGCATTGTTGCAAATAGGCATTAGTGGAGGGGGTTCTTTGCATCTTCTTGTATCATGATGGTTTTCATGATGAGCACCATTCCTTGACCTTGACTTCCTCATGATGGCTTGACCTTTAAAGTCATCATGGTTGTTGATGATGGCATGACTTTTGGAGTGATGATTGTTGCTTTGAGTGTTGGATTTTCCTTTCTATTATTCCTTGCATGATAGCTCACCCACTCCCTTGTCTTTCATTTGACTTCACTCCGTTCCCACCTACCACCATGAGGCATGGCCGGCCACTAGTAAGGGAGGGGGCTCTCTTTCATTTGGGTGTGAGAAAAATGTCACTCTCATTCTTTGCATATCACATTTTTCCTCACCTTTCTCCAAGTTCTTTTTCCTCCACCACAAAGGCACCTCCATGAACCCCAAATGAGACACAAGTTCTATTATACATTCTACAGCAATTCTTGGGCACGTCGACTAGCCAGCTTCGTGCCCGAGTTGCCTCGGCATTGAGGTGGGAGCCCGTAAAAGAAGTAGGCGATGTGGTGCACTTCCGGCGACGAGGAGGAGACGGGACATTCCGCAGGAGATTGGGACGACGACGAGAAGATCGGAGGACTCGGATCTGTCGGTATATCTCTCTTCCCTTTCTTGTAGATAGCTAGGACTAGTTTGTGGTTCGATCCGGGTATTAGTGCGCGGCGGTTTGCCAGTTCAAGAAAAATTAAAGTTTATCACCGCTTCAGCATTTGGCCGTCGGATTGACGGCCGGGGCGCCGCCGTGCACTTACAGTGGTATCAGAGCCTCGCCATTAACTTAGTCTAGCTTTGTGTAATGTGTTTTTCAGTTCCGATCGATCGAATGTTCCAAAACCCGTATTGCTTCACATCAGTTTTCTGTTGAATTTTTTCAGTCCCCAAAAATTTTTCAGGTTGTAAAATATTGATGTACTAGAAATTGTAAGACTGCTGTACAAATTCGAGGCACTGATCTTCTAACCAGAGCGCGGAACCACGGCCAAAACCCACTTGTGGCCGCGGTTCCGCCGCAGTATGGAGGAATCAGTGGGTTGGGTTTTTACAGTGGGCTTCTGGGGAGATTTTAGGGGTTTTGGAATATTAATTTTGGGCCCAGAATTTCTTGATGTGCTACAGTAGTACTTGGGGGCCCACTTGTTAAAGTTTGATCGATCGGATATTTTAAACACATTTTTCACAGTATTTATATTATATCTGCGACCGTGAATGTCACTCGATCGGTAAATCCGGTCTAACTGCTATAGCCCGGTTAGACGGATTTGCGAACGTGACTTTCACGTTGATGTTCTGTTTTTGCTGTGATGTTGCGGATCGGTCGTGGGGGATAGCCTGGATGCAATGCTAGTGCAGTTGTGGTTATATTATGTACATTTGATATTGCTGGGCGAGCGTCCGACATGTGGACTGCCGTCACTGCCTGATTGTATTATTATTTTGGGGCACGACCTGGTTGCGGTCGATGTACCCGTTGTATGTATATTTTACTTTCTGTACTAGGGTTACCCCGCGGAGGGGTGCACGGATAGCCGGATTCTAGAGGGCAACAAGCCCGCATCTCATGGCATTGAGACGGAGGGGGCTTCACTCTGGGATTGGCGGGCTATTCGCCGCACTCGTAGAGGGTACAGGTTGACCCAGGAGGGGTGCCCAGGTTACCGGATTCCGTGAAGTGCTGGGTGGTCCATTCACGAAGCTGAAGGGGGCTGCCTCGCTTCAGGTTTTGGCGGGTAACTTGCCGCGCCCGTAGGGGTCTAGGATTTCATTGCACAGGCTATCCACACGACCAGGGGAACGTCGGGTTTCAGTGGCTCTGTGAAACCCGGGGATCCCAGATATCTGTATTGTTTATGTGATGCTGTACATTTCTGTGATGTTGCATTTTTATTCACGCCTTGAGCGAAATATAATATATTGGTATATATATTAGTAGATGTTGTATATGTTTTACATCCGCGCTAGTCCAGTCCCCGCTCTGTCGTTAGTTAGCTAACCTAACGAGTAATGACGGGACCCAGTGGCGAATGCGGATGGCATATACGTACATCAGTATATTTTCGTTCTTTTTGGTGTGATCAATTGATGGGACTGCGTTGATTCGGATCAATGCAAGTTAAAAACAAACCTAATCTGATGTTGTTGGAACATTTTTTCAAAAAGCTGTTATTGCAAGGACGTTCACTTTTGTTTTGCATCGTGGTATTCAGTTGGAATATCCTGCTCCTCAGTCGACGAGGCAAGGGCCGAGATCCCTTCACCGGGAGTGACCCCTTGGACAAAAAGTTTGCGTCAGGGCATTAACTTCACTATAGCCGATTACTTTTGCTTTGCACCGTGGTATTCAGTTGGAATATCCTGCACCCCATTCTACGGAGAAAGAGCCGAGATCCCTTCACCGGGAGTGACCTCTTTAGCAACGGTTTTCGTCACTATATTTTTAAAAGCTATCAGTTCCTTCAACGATATCAAGTTCACTACGTTAAAGGTTTTTGCCAGAAACCATTCGTAGCCCTCCGTCGTTTCAGACGGGTAGCACGTAGTATTCATGCTATGTTTGTTGGCCTTCGTCAAGGCATAGTGTATGGTAGCTGCTTGTTGCCTTTCTGCAGCATAGATAGATGCGTTGGTTTGGGACAGTCGTATAGCCTTGTTGGCCTTCGTCAAGGGCTTGTGCGGGTGGGTTCAAATCAACCTGGAGAATGACGGGTAGAACTTGACATGTGACTTATGATTTGTTGGCCTTCGTCAAGGTCATAAGAGCATGGGGCAGAAATCACATCGGGAGTTTCAAAAGAACTGAAACTTGCCAGATATGCGCATACCTTCTGGAGTGTGATACCGTGAGCGGATTCCGTCACGTTGTCATGCGATGATAGTTGGATCCCGATTCCCACTGATGAGTTAGTTTACTCCTCGGGTGACCCCGACTAATTCTTCTTTCAGGTTTGGAGGAGAATTTGAGGTACAGTGGGAGGATTCCAGATTAGATAAATTGGTAACCATTCTGATCTAGGTTAGAGTGCACGCTGAGTGTTTCTTTTCTCTCTCTCTTTGGCAGCGACCATTGACCCGACCCTAAGACTATGACTCAGTGACCAAGTTGACCGAACCTTCTTTAACACTGGCTTTTGGATTGTCAGAGTTGCAAACCTCATTGCCACTCCTACTTTTACCCTTTTCTCCAGGACACCCCGTATTACTACGAACGTCCACTTCCATTGGACAAAACCATCGTATGGTTAGATACGAACTCGAAAGAATTTATTCGAGGATGGTTTCAGGTTCTGGAGAAAACGGATAGGATTATTCAGTTGTCTTTTCCTTTTACCTTCTCTCAGGTTGCGAGTACTCCTTGGTTTAGGAGATAGTACACCTATTACGCAAATTGGATAGTCTTCTTCCAAACCTTAGGCTGGTGCCGACCGGTAGGGAATGAAGAAAACCAATTAGCCTAACGATGATGTACATAAGGTATTAAGTTCAGACAAAGCAAGGGATTAGTAAGAGGGCAAAGTAAATTGCAACAGATATTCACGACCAAACCAAGTATTCCTTCGCCAATCCTAAATCACCTTTGTATTTCTTCAGGACACTCCGTATCACTACGAAGATCTACAGTTTATTTGGATACTCCATCGTATGGTTATATACGAACTCGAAAGGAACTTGTTCCAGTTCGGGGATGGATTCTGGTTCAGGAGAAATAGGAATAAGATTTATTCAGGTGTCTTTTATCTTCACCTTCTCTCGCATTGCGAGTGTTCCTAGGATTAGGACAGTACACCCATTATGCTTATTGGATAGTCTTCTTCCAAACCAAAGGCTGGTGCCGAACGGTAGGGAAGGAAGAAAACCATTTGGCCTAAAGGGGTGTGCAGAAGGTAATGACTAAAGACATATGAAGGGATTTGGAGAGGTAGCAAAGAATTATACGGTTACAGTCGTGAATCTGGAAGAGGCATTACTAGGAATACCGGGATACCCCATCGAAACATTTCAATGTTTCAGTTTCACTGTGTACTGTTAAAGGAAAACTGATTTCCCAATTAGTCCTTACTCCAGGGTATGTATTTACCAGGTACGATTGTCACATCTGTATGGTTTTACAGATGATGAGTGGGAGTAAGTTATTGGGAATTGGGTGATCATCCTCATTGTATCGGGATTCGTTGTAATCGGTGATATTTGAGGAAATCACCTGGGCTGTTTGCCGGTCGGCAAATATTTGGTTTTGAATATCCGCTGTCATGCACCAATTTCAAATTGATATATCTGTACGTCTATTTTCATAGAGTGAGATATACCTTTTTTTGAAATTATGTCTATGACATTTACCTATATCAGTGGATGGTTAGGTAAGGAATTAAACAGCGGTGTAATATTTCTTAACCATAAGTACAGTTTTCAACCTACGACACACAGTGAATGAGTTTTCAGACTCATGGGACTTATACAGAGTATTGCATGTTGTCCAGGGTCCATCAGGACAGAGGGGTTGGTCCTCGTACTATATTCGGTTTACTTATGACTTCTCTGGTTTTTAGACAGGTGTTTCGTGGAAACACAGGGTCCGAATTTGGAGAAGTTATAGGTATTTGAATAGAGTAGAGAACCAGGTGTAGCAAGTATCGGGATTCTTCAAAGTGATCGAAGATGTAGATACTTGTATATGGTATTCAGTTGATAGTAGTGATTAAGAGAAATTGCTTCTCTTTCAGGTTACTCATAATTGGAAGCATTCCTAAGTTGAGTAACGCTGATCGGCCTCCTTCCATTTAGTTGACATGCACTGGAGACAGCTGCATGATTTGAATCTGGTTCAATTAAATCAGTGCCTCTGGTTCTATATTGGATATAGAACAGTTCATATCTTAACGATGTTTAAGGTACGGGGAGTTGTCCGGTTTATGATTAAAACCAGACACTGGACAACTCAAGGCACGTTTCTGTAATGGCTGTTTGTGGGTTGACCCAGGCTATGACGAGGGTTGACTTTCTACCATCTGGATGAACAATAGCGATATTGTTCTAGACTCGCCACAGTTTTATTAAAAATGGATTTTTTCAGAAAACAGTAGTGGGAGTATGGTAGAACTGGAAGTGATTCCAGAACCACAAACGATTACTGAAGATTTGATAAGGAACCTAAAGATTCAATCTGGATTGACATTCCATTGGCCACTCCGCAGATATGGTGGGTAACTTCAGGCACCCGAGAGGTACTACGGTAGCCTCAAGGACGGTGACAGGGAAGTTCTTGTTTACCCACAATTACCATTGCTGTTGTTCTAGGGTGCGAGACCCGGCGGGAGGATGAGTATAGCGTCGTTCTAAACTAGTTTTAGAAGTGTACGTGTATATGACTCTGCCAGAGGGTTGTCGTAGTCAGTGGGAGCAGCGGAAGCATTGGTGGACAGGTAGCTTATGCCTATTTATAGACTAAAGCAGATATAGCGGAGAAAGATCATCTATTTCTGACGTGACAGTCATAGGTTTGACTTCATCAGAATAGGGGATGGATCTGTTGAGAAGGTAGTAGGCTGTGATGTCCTGGTATTTGGATGACATACATAGAGTAGGAAGTGATATTCCTATACTACAATCGGTTATACTTTGGTCGTCACACAGTGGTTTCTCCACACAGGACTTGGACATTATATCAGACATACTGGTTACTGGATCTATGGTATTAGATCTAGATTTGGGTGGTTTCCCAATCAGGGTACTTAGACAGCATTCTAAGGGTATTTAGAATGGACGACTCCATGCACGGTAGTGTACCTGCAGAAGATGGAGTCACCCTCTCTAAAGGTGTCTTACAGACTAAAGGGGAGAGGGATATGCATGATTGGCAGATCACTTGCTCAGGCAATTGAGTCAATCATGAGATGTCAAGTACCACACCAGATATTGTTCTTGCACTAGATGCAATAAGTTGATATTGATCCAATCCTGGAGAAACAGTCGGAAGCAGTTTTAGAACATAAGTGGATGTTCTAGGGATATGATAACGACAGCCTCATTCGGGAGACAGTTATCATTCCAGGCTTCCAAGGTGACCCGGACGACAAGGAGGTTGTCAGAGTTATAGTTATTCCTTCTGACGAGGGGCAGTATTTTGGACAGGTGGTCCAAGGAAATACTGAGGGTGGCATGGCGCAGGATACTGATTAAGTTCAGTTGACGATACAGTCTAAGGAGTTTGGATTTGGAGTTCATTTATGAGCTATGTCCCATCAGACATCCAGACACATCCTAAGACAGGTATGCTCATTTCGAGAGATGGGTTTCTCCGCGAACTTGAGATATAGAGAGACATGGAAAGAGACAACAAAGCGGATCCACTCACTGTGGCTATTCCTCGAACGCAATAGTTTCGCAAACGAGCTTTGTGAGACTGACTAGTAGAGGAGTTGGGTGTTTGGTATCACACGGGCTGTGAGTATGCGACATCGCAATAATTAGCCTTGAGTGCAAGTGGGAGATTGTTGGAGATAGTGCCCTCAGAGTCAATTATTAGGTCACAGGTACGTGATTGCAATGATTGATGGAGGACCAATCCCGGTAGGACAGTCTTACTCGAGATGATAGTATGCTATCTGGTTTACCTTTATCATCGTGTACTGTTTTAGGTGACCTGACGAGTTGCTATTGCACGTTGATAGAGCCCCTAGGATTCTTGCTTGACCACCAGCAGTATGAGGGCGATCATATAAGCGGGAGCTGGGGGTCTATAAGCACATCCTAAAAAGGTCCCTAGTCGTGGGAGATTCGAGACAGGGCATCGTTTCTCCAGAGTAGACTAGTGTATACAGTCGAGACCCCGACGAGGGGCGGTGGCCGGTCTCACAAGCCACTGGTGTCAGTTGGATCACCTAAGATGTATACAGGTTCTCATTGGGTTATGAGTACACCGGAAAGGACTCGCCGGGAACATGCCAGTTGGTCATATACCAGACGTCAGATGGCAGTTCCCTGGTGACATGTGTA
This sequence comes from Agapanthus africanus, assembly GCA_030015575.1. NCBI lineage: Eukaryota > Viridiplantae > Streptophyta > Magnoliopsida > Asparagales > Amaryllidaceae > Agapanthus > Agapanthus africanus. The sequence continues at coordinate 246,927,325 of CM057350.1, forward strand.
CAGGTTAGTTCATCGACCTGGGGATCGTCATTTGTCTTGTGTGAGTTCCCACTGTACTTTGATTACTACCCTACCACGACTCAAAGGAGTCGTGCAAACAGGTTTTAGTTGGGTACAGTCCCGAGCCACATGGAGGCAGTGAGCGTATCTTCAGGGGTTCGTCTCTCCCGGTATTGGGGGTGAGGTCGTGCTGTGTCTAGGAGAGCCATTACACGAAGCCCTCGGCCGAGGCAAGGAGATTTACTGGTAGGTATTCCAGTAGTATCTCAGGGTGTTCTGGGCTACACTCCGACACGACTTGTACCGCTTTTGGGGGTCTGACTTTTACCAACCACTTAGGCCCGCCATGCGATGCTCATAGACGAACGGACCGGACTGTACGGATATTGTCACTGACAGGCTCAGTAGGGAGTCAGGCTGAGTTCGCTCACAGACGTCCCTTTTGGTCAATACCTGGTAGCCCATTATGTATTGGCTTATACCTCTAACGTGCTAGTGGTTAAATCCACAACCAAGGTGTTGACGAGTCTTTAGAGTCCCCCACATTCAGTTACTCAGCTTTCGGGCGAAAGGTTGTAGAGGCCGTATGGAGATATGGCAGGGTCCGATCAGATACGTGCGGTATTGCACGGATCAGGATTGGACAGTTTGTACTACAGGCCGTATGGTTATATGGCAGGGTTCGATCAGATACGTGCGGTATTGCACGGATCAGGATCGAACAGATATTACTAGCCGGCTTTGGTTTAAGCCGGATCCTAGTATAGTACAGTGTAGATTTTGTCTCATTGCATTTGTATTTCGGTCGGAATACAAATGCGGGTGTGTATGCACAGTATCGGGGTTTTCCTGTAATTTATTACGGGACCAGTTTTCTGGAGTTGCCAGTTTGCTTTCCGTTTCGGCCGATTTCCATTGTTCCGTTCATTGGCCGAAGATTGGTGGAGGAGGGTTTATTTGCATTGTTGCAAATAGGCATTAGTGGAGGGGGTTCTTTGCATCTTCTTGTATCATGATGGTTTTCATGATGAGCACCATTCCTTGACCTTGACTTCCTCATGATGGCTTGACCTTTAAAGTCATCATGGTTGTTGATGATGGCATGACTTTTGGAGTGATGATTGTTGCTTTGAGTGTTGGATTTTCCTTTCTATTATTCCTTGCATGATAGCTCACCCACTCCCTTGTCTTTCATTTGACTTCACTCCATTCCCACCTACCACCATGAGGCATGGCCGGCCACTAGTAAGGGAGGGGGCTCTCTTTCATTTGGGTGTGAGAAAAATGTCACTCTCATTCTTTGCATATCACATTTTTCCTCACCTTTCTCCAAGTTCTTTTTCCTCCACCACAAAGGCACCTCCATGAACCCCAAATGAGACACAAGTTCTACTATACATTCTACAGCAATTCTTGTGCAGGTCGACTAGCCAGCTTCGTGCCCGAGTTGCCTCGGCATTGAGGTGGGAGCCTGTAAAAGAAGTAGGCGATGTGGTGCACTTCCGGCGACGAGGAGGAGACGGGACATTCCGCAGGAGATTGGGACGACGACGAGAAGACCGGAGGACTCGGATCTGTCGGTATATCTCTCTTCCCTTTCTTGTAGATAGCTAGGACTAGTTAGTGGTTCGATCCGGGTATTAGTGCGCGGCGGTTTGCCAGTTCAAGAAAAATTAAAGTTTATCACCGCTTCCGCATTTGGCCGTCGGATTGACGGCCGGGGTGCCGCCGTGCCCTTACATATGCAAGAAGCAGTATGTGCATAATCATGCAAGTGCTCTGTCAAGTAAAGTAACTACAGGATGACATGCAAAATAATAATTGTGGAGCATGGGATGAAATAACATCTACACGGAATGTCAACGTGGAATGATAATCGGTACCCACCAATGCACCCCAAATCCCAACAACCCAGACGCTGGCACTCCCATCGGCCCTCAAATCCTGTACATCACTGAGAATTACGAGTGCCCAACATCGGCACCTAAATATCATAAATACTCATGTCTAGTATCGACACGCAAATCTTCCTATATCGGGCATCCGTCAGTCCGGGTCAGCCCCCCTCTCTCATATGTCGGGCATCCGTCAGTTCGGGTCAGCCCCCTCTCTCATATATGTTGGAGATAGTGCCCTCAGAGTCAATTATTGGATCACAGGCACGTGATTGCAATGATTGAGGGAGGACCTATCCCGGTAGGACAGTCATACTCGAGATGATAGTATGCTATCTGGTTTACCTTTATCATCGTGTAATGCTTTAGGTGACCTGACAGGTCGCTATTGCACGTTGATAGAGTCCCTAGGATTCTTGCTTGACTGCCAGCAGTATGAGGGCGATCATATACATAGGAGCTGGTAGTCTATAAGCACATCCTTAAAAGGTCCCTAGTCGTAGGAGTTTCGAGACAGGGCATCGATACCTCGGAGTAGACTAGTGTATACAGTCGAGACCCCGACGAGGGGCGGTGGCCGGTCTCACAAGCCACCGGTGTCAGTTGGATCACCTAAGATGTATACAGGTGCTCATTGGGTTATGAGTACACCGGACATGACTCGCCGGGAACCTGCTAGTTGGTCTTATACCTAACGTCAGATAGCAGTTCCCAGATGACATGTGTACAGGTTAGTTCATCGACCTGGGGATCGACATTTGTCTCGTGTGAGTTCCCACTGTGCTTTGATTACTACCCTACCACGGCTCAAAGGAGTCGTGCAAACAGGTTTTAGTTGGGTACAGTCCCGAGTCACATGGAGGCAGTGAGCGGATCTTCAGGGGTTCGTCTCTCCCGGTATTGGGGGTGAGTTCGCGCTGTGTCTAGGAGAGCCATTACACGAAGTCCTTGGCCTAGGCAGGAGATTTACTGGTAGGTATTCCAGTAGTATCTCAGGGTGTTCTGGGCTACACTCCGACACGACTTGTACCACTTTTGGGGGTCTGACTTTTACCAACCCCCTAGGCCCGCCGTGCGATGCTTATAGACGAACGGACCGGACTGTACGGATATTGTCACTGAAAGGCACCGTAGGGTGTCAGGATGAGTTCGCTCATCGACGTCCCTTTTGGTCAATAGCTGGTGGCCCGTCACGTATTGGCTTATACCTCTGACGTGCTAGTGGTTAAATCCACAACCATAGTATTGACGAGTCTTTAGAGTCCACCACACTTTCAGTTACTCAAGTTTCGGGCGAAACGCTGTAGAGGCCGTATGGAGATATGGCAGGGTCCAATCAGATACGTGCGTTATTGCATGGATCAGGATCAGACGGTAAGTACTAGAGGCCGTATAGTTATATGGCAAGGTTCGATCGGACACGTGCGGTATTGCACGGATCAGGATCGAACGGAGATTACTAGCCTGCTTTGGTTTAAGCCGGATCCTAGTATAGTACAGTGTAGATTTTGTCTCTTTGCATTTGTGTTCAGTAGGAATACAAATGTGGGCATGTATTTGCAGTAGCGGGGTTTTCCTGTAATTTATTACGGGACCAGTTTTCTGGAGTTGCCAGTTTGCGTTCCGTCCCGGCCGGTTTTCCTTTGTTCTTTCCCGGCAGGACTTTTCCGACGGAGGGACTAATTTGCAATTGTGCAAATTAGTATTTGTGGAGGGGGTCCTTTGCATGTGTGAGGCATCATGATAGTTTATTCATGATGAGATTCTTTATAGGTCTTTTCCTTTGCTTTTTTGAAAAAGGATTGATTAGAGTTGATTTAGTGTGTGATGTGAAGCTTGCTTTTGATATGGTCACCACTCTTGATCTCCTACACTCACCTCCCTCTTGCTTATGTTTCCCCCTCCACCATTTCCCCCCAAGAGAGAGGCCGACCACATTAGAGAGGAGAGTGAGAGAGAGGTTTCATTTTGTATGAGGGAAATTTCATGATCTCATTTTGGCTTGTTCACAAAATCCTTCTCACCTCTCCAAAGTTCTTCTTGATTCCTCCATCAATGGCAACTACATAAACTCCAAGGGACAAAGTTTCTACACTTATCTACAGCATATCTTGGGCACGTCGACTTGCCAGCTTCGTGCCCGAGTTGCCTCGGTATTGAGGTGGGAGCCTGTAAAAGATGCAGGCGATGTGGTGCCCTTCCGGCGAGGAGGCGACGACCGGAGTTTCTGTAGGAGATCGGGACGACGACGAAAAGACCGGAGGACTCGGATCACTCGGTATATCTCTTCCCCATCTTGTAGTTAGCTAGAACTAGTTTAATGGTTCGATCCGGGTGTTTAGTGCGCGGTGGTGCCATTTTGCTAGTTTGCAAAATTAAAGTTTATCACTGCTTCCGCATTTGGCCGTCGGATTGACGGCCGGGACGCCGCCGTGCACTTACAGTGGTATCAAAGCTACTAGGCATTGGATGTTGACCTATGGGGGGTTCTCACTGTGTGACAGTGTGGCGAAGCATAGGCTCTTACCCCCAGGGTGTCCTGAGACCGGAAGGTGTTCTGGCGGGTTGTAGTCCTCGCGAGGGGGCATGCGTAAAAAGTAGCGGCTGAGGGACCCGTTGGTGCCACGGCGACCCCATTGGATGGGGTGGCTGCCTGACCTACAGTGGTATCAGAGCCTCGACATTAACTTAGTCTATCTTTGCCTAATGTGTTTTACATTTCCGATCGAACAAAATCCCGAAACCGCGTTTTCAAGTACTATCAGTTTCTGTCGAAATTTTTTGGTGTCCAAAAATTTTTCAGGTTGTCTCAGAATGATGTGCAGGGAGTTCTAAGAATACTGGAAAAATTTGATGACCCGATCCCTCCGTACGACCGCGGAACCGCGGCCATAACCCCTCTTTGGCCGCGGTTCCGCCGCAGGAATGTTGGTTCATGTCATCATTTCTTTGCAGTGGGCTTGTGGGCTGAAAATAGGGGTTTTGGAATATTAAACTTGGGCCCAGAATTTCTGTGAGTGCTACAGTATTTCTTGGGGGCCCACTTGTTAATTTTTGATCGATCGGATATTTTAAACACATTATTTCACAGTATTTACATTATATCTGCGACCGTGAATGTCACTTGATCGGTAAATCCTGTCTAACTGCTATAGCCCGGTTAGACAGATTTGCGAACATGACTTTCACGTTGATGTTCTGTGTACTGCTGTGATGTTGCGGATCGGTCGTGGGGATAGCCTGGTTGCAGTGGTAGTACAGTTTTGTTGTATTATGTACATTTGATTTTGCGGGGCGAGCGTCCGACATGTGGACTGCCGTCACTGCCTGTTTGTATTATTATTTTAGGGCACGGCCAGGTTGCGGTCGATGTACCCGTTGTATGTATATTTTACTTTCTGTACTAGGATTACCCCGCGGAGGGGTGCACGGATAGCCGGGTTCTAGAGGGCAACAAGCCCGCATCTCATGGCATTGAGACGGAGGGGGCTTCACTCTAGGATTGGCGGGCTATTCGCCGCACTCGTAGGGGGTACAGGTTGACCCAGGAGGGGTGCCCAAGTTACCGGATTCCGTGAAGTGCTGGGTGGTCCATTCACGTTGCTGAAGGGGGCTGCCTCGCTTCAGGTTTTGGCGGGTAACTTGCCGCGCCCGTAGGGGTCTAGGATTTCATTGCACAGGCTATCCACACGACCAGGGGAACGTCGGGTTTCAGCAGTGGCTCTGTGAAACCAGGGGATCCCAAATATCTGTATTGTTTCTGTGATGCTGTACATTTCTGTGATGTTGCATTTTATCACGCCTTGAGCGAATATAATATATTGGTATATATATTAGTAGATGTTGTATACGTTTTTCATCCGCGCTAGTCCAGTCCCCGTTCTGTCGTTAGTTAGCTAACCTAACGGGTAATGACGGGACCCAGTGGCGAATGCGGATGGCATATACGTACATCAGTATATTTTCGTTCTTTGTGGTGTGATCAATTGATGGGACTACGTTGATTCGGATCAATGCAAGTTAAAACAAACCTAATCTGATGTTGTTGGAACACTTTTCAAAAAGCTGTTATTGCAAGGACGTTCACTTTTGTTTTGCATCGTGGTATTCAGTTGGAATATCCTGCTCCTCAGTCGATGAGGCAAGGGCCGAGATCCCTTCAGAGGGAGTGACCCCTTGGACAAAAAGTTTGCGTCAGGGAAATAACTTCACTATAGCCGATTACTTTTGCTTGGCACCGTGGTATTCAGTTGGAATATCCTGCACCTCATTCTACGGGGAAAGAGCCGAGATCCCTTCACCGGGAGTGACCTCTTTAGCAAAGGTTTTCGTCACTATATTTTCAAAAAAACTATCCGTTCCTTCAACGATATCAAGTTCATTACGTTAAAGGTTTTCGCCAGAAACCATTCGTAGCCCTCCATCATTTCAGTTAAATATTCGGTAGTATTCAAGCTATGTATTTTGACCTCACGCCAAGGCATAGCGTTTGGTAGCTGCCGGGTATTTATCTGTTGCATAGATAGATGCGTTGGTTTGGGACAGTCGTACTACTATTTTGGCCTACGTCAAGGGTATGTACGGGTGGGTTCAAATTAACCTGGACAATGATGGGTAGAACTTGACATGTGACTTATGATATTTTGACTTCACGCCAAGGTCATAAGAGCATGGGGTAAAAATCACATCGGGAGTTTCAAAAGAACTGAAACTTGCCAGATATGCGCATATCTTCTGGAGTGTGATAGCGTGAGCGGATTCCGTCACGTTATCTTGCGATGATAGTTGGATCCCGATTCCCACTGATGAGTTGGTTTACTCCTCGGGTGACCCCGACTAATTCTTCTTTCAGGTTTGGAGGAGAATTTGAGGTACAGTGGGAGGTTTCCAGATTAGATAAATTGGTAACCATTCTGATCTAGGTTAGAGTGCACGCTGAGTGTTTCTTTTCTCTCTCTCTTTGGCAGAGACCATTGACCCGACCGTAGACTATGACTCAGTGACCAAGTTGACCGAACCTTCTTAAACACTGGCTTTTGGATTGTCAGAGTTGCAGACCTCATTGCCACTCCTGCTTTTACCCTTTTCTCCAGGACACCCCGTATTACTGCGAATGTCCACTTCCATTGGACAAAACCATCGTATGGTTAGATACGAACTCGAAGGAATTCGAGGATGGTTTCCGGTTCTGGAGAAAACGGATAAGGTTTATTCAGTTTTCTTTTCCTTTTTGCCTTCTCTCAAGTTACGAGTACTCCTTAGTTTAGGAGATAGTACACCTATTACGCAAATTGGATAGTCTTCTTCCAAACCTTAGGCTGGTGCCGAACAGTGGGGAATGAAGAAAACCAATTAGCATAACGATGGTGTGCAGAAGGTATTAAAATTAAGACAAAGCAAGGGATTAGTAAGAGGGCAAAGTAAATTGCGACTGATATTCACGACCAAACCAAGTATTTCTTCGCCAATCCTAAATCACCTTTGTATATCTCCAGGACACTCCGTATCACTACGAAGATCCACAGTTTATGTTAGTTATATGTATGCCCTAGAGGCCATTACTGTACATAGGATGTATATTGTAGTGGATGCTGGGACATATATAGGGAGGACTTTCTTGCTCGACATGATAGTATGCTATCTGGTTGAACTTTACCTTAACGTGTATACTGATTGTCTCTCTGTTACATGTTGGTAAAGGCCTTAGGATGTGTGCTTGACGACCTGGACTATGATGCGGATCATACTAGTGGGGACATGGTAGTCCATAAGTACATCCTTCAAAGTCCCTAGTCGAGGGTGTATCGAGACGGGGCATCGATATACCAGAGTAGACTAGCGTGTAGCTTCTCGACCCATACAGATGGGGGATGGATGATCCCATATCCATTGGTGTTTGACATCAGGGATGATATACGGGTGCTCAGTAGAGACTGGGTACACTGGACGGACTCGCCGAGAACTCCCAGATGGTATTATACCTCACGTCAGATGGCAGTTCTCTGGTGACACTGGTACAGAGTAGTCTGTTGACCCGAGATCGTCATAGAGTCTTGTGTGGTTCCCACTGTGCTTTGATTTCCATCTTACCACGTCCAAGAGGGCGTGCAAAACGGTGGTTTTTGGGTACAGTCCCGAGTCACATGGAGGCAATGAGCGATAGGAGGGGATTCGTCTCTCCCGGTATAGGGAGTTGATGTTGCGCTGTGTTCGATTGGCTATAACAGGAAATCCCTGGCCAGGGTTGCTGAGATTTACTGGTAAGTGTTGCCAGTAGTTTCTCGAACAGTTATAGACCTCATATCGACACGACTTATCGAGCTATTGGGGTCTGACGTTTACCACCCCTAGGCGAGATATGCGACATATCAGACGATCAGACCGGACTGTACGGTAGTGTTACTGGTCGGATTCACTGGAGTGTGAGCGGGCTTGCTCGTCGATCTTCAGATCGCTCAATACCCGGGTGGCCGTTACGTTTAGCAGACCGCTTGCGGCTTGTGGATGTTTGATATGATCATCATCCGCTGCCGGCGTATTGACGAGTCTTTAGAGTCCTACACAGAGGTTTCCTGGCTCAAGCGAAACGAAATAGGAGCGCATATGAGATATGTGCGGGACCGAGAATGATACCAGTATGTGATACTGTATTCGATTCTCGCGATATGTGACATTGATCGGTTATATGCGATATAGCCGGGTTATCGGATCAAGTGTTGATTCGATAAGTTGTTACTGTTGATATTAGTCGGTTATATGCGATATGACCGGATCGTTAAATCAAGTGTTGATTTAATGATTTAATGCATAATAATATATTTGATATATTACTTTGCATTAACTAGTATCGGTTCACTTTAAAATGGATTTTCTCACTCGGGTGTGCACATTGTATATTCGATATAGTTTTGTGCACTTGCTTGTATCATGTTTGATGATACATGCATTATGGTTAAGTGTTAAGAATTAAACTATAGTTAAGTGGGTGATTAGGGTTTTTGATTTCATTTTATTCATTTATCTTTTTGGAAAAAGAAAAGGCAAAATGAGGAAAATGGTTGCTTTCTTTTGTTCATTCATGAACCTTCATGAAGACTTTGACCAAATGACCATTTTGTCTCATGCTTAACCCTAACCACTCACTTAAACCTTAGTTAACTCTCTACATCTAACCATGGTTCATTATATGATAAGGATTGGTTTTTTCTTTTCTTTTCAAATTAATCTTATCATATTATTCTTCTTCTTCTTCCTTGCTTCAAGTGAAGAAAGCTCTCTTCATCAATGGTGATTGATGTTTTTGAGTGAGAAATCCAATTCTAAAGTTAACCCACTTCCTATTTCTTCATCCTCTACCTCTTGCCAAGTAGTAGAGTGTGTTTTCTTCACACGTTTCTTGACTTGGTGAAGTCGGAGCTTGATTTAGCGATGCCTCGACGTAGATCATCTTCGGCATGGACATCGACGACCTAGCTTGCCCATTCTCCGACGAAGCCGACGCTAGAGCCCGGATTTGATATGGACAGCGGAAAGGACTTCGTTGCGGAGCTATGGAGGTGGAGCACCGGATCTGCAAAGGTTGTATTTCCGTATCTCTTAGTTAAGTGTTAACTAGTTCGCTTTTTCGCCTAGTTTTCTAGCAAACGATCCGTAGTCGGGTCTCTCGGCACCTAGAATTTTTGAAATTGGCATGTTCGATGCCTTGCGAGACCTCACTAGTGTGCCTAGGAACCCTACAGTGGTATCAAAGCCTAGCTAGAGCCTTAGGCGAAGTCCAGACGGAGTTTGAAGTCCGAACGAATCCGAAAACCCATTTCTAACATGCTCTCTGTCCTTTTTTGAAAACAGTGAGTTTTTCCAAATTAAAAATTGCTTAAAAATTAAGCAGGGAAAAATAAGAATTACGGTGCAAAAAGTTTCTGGTGAACAGTAAATTTCGCGGCGGATCAGCGGCCCCTTGATGACGTCAGCCCTGTTCCTTTGCACAGTAATTCCTAGTTCAAAGAGCTGAGTTTTCTGGGAATTTTTAATATTTATTCAAGAGTTGAATTTTTCTGCTGTGTTTTTGGGGATTCGGTGTTTCGATCGGGGTATCAAATTTTGTCTGTGTGGCTTTCCGGATAAATTTTAGAATATGTTAAAAAGTTCGACCGGATATAAATACCCAATTTTTCCCCTGTCGGGAAATTTCCAAGTGTTGGATTTTTCCGTGGTTTAACGACGTTCTAAGTAGTGCAAGTAACGCGATGGTCCCTCTAGAAGACAACAAACCTTAACTCGATTATGTGACCGTCTTGAACTGCCCTTTGAACCTTCGGGTTTGGGGCAGTACGGCGTGCCACATGTGAGGCGTTGGCTTGACCCTTCTACGGCTGGACCGTTGGTACTGAGGTACGAACTGAATGTTGTTAGACTTATTTCATGTGTTGATCTGTATCGGGAAAACTTGGGTGTTCGATTGTTCGATCGGAAAGTTTAACATTTTCTGTTTATCTGGAATGGGATACAATAATTGGAATTCACAATAAGTTATGAGATAACTGAATGAATGTTATAAACATAGCAGTTTAGTCTCACTTGATCGGTTGCCATGGAATTTTGATGTGATCAAAAGTCCGTCGCAATCACGTAGCGTACGCGGATACTCGCCGGGTAAACTTAATAGACAGCCTCACTCCATAGCCCCGACCAAGTGACTGTAGGAGAACCCCGTCGCCGAAAGCATCCGTTCGGGTGCTCGAGGTAGCGGCGTTCCGCCTTGGTGCACTTCGTCGACGGTATCGGGGGTGCGGCCGCCTACTGAAGTTTGCGACGAGTATTCGATCAGACTGTCGGGAATCTTGTTGAATTGCCCGACTCGATATTGAAAAGTGTTTTCGATAATGAGACTGAAATGCGGGGTTTATAATTGTTAGGCATGCGATGTCTAAGTAATTCATTTGGTCAGGCATGCGATGTCTGAGGTGATTGCGGATTCCAACTGTTGTAGTTTTACACTTTCTTTTCTGTGACCGTAAGTGTAATATGTGATATCGCCGGTTTCGTTGCTATATGTCAACGACAATTGGGATACGCATTTTTGCTTACGTTGATGACATGTGATGTTATGTGTTGCTGGATATGTTATATTGGATCGTCGTGTTTGAATAGCCGGGGGTTTTTATGTGAGATGAGTGTTTTTCATTTTCATTCATGTAAAAACTTGTATGTAATATTCTTTTATTGGGGCGCTTCCAGGTTGCGGAAGTTGTCACCGTTTGTATATTATTTACTTTTCCGCACTAGGATAGACCCAAGGAGGGGAGCACAAGTAACCGGGTTCTGGAGTCCAGTGGGAGACCAACTCGAGGAGTCGAGTCCGGGTCTCCTAACTCTAGAATTGGTAGGGTTGCTTGCCGCTCTCGTAGGGGTCTTGGGGTGTGGGTTTGGCTATTCATCACGACCGTGGAATCCGTGTTTTATACTGGCTCGTATTGAAAACACGGACGTCTTAGTATATCCAATATTTCATATGATTCTTCTGCTACGATATCTGTGATGTGATCATGTGATGTTCTGTGATAGATACAGTATATAGTATATATGATATATTATATAGACGTTACTTATGTTTTTCATCCGCGCTAGCCCTGCCCTGCTCTGCCGTTAGTTACCTAACCTAACGGTGCACGAGGGGACATCGAGGCGAATGCGGATGGCATAAGTGTACGTCGTATTTATCTGTAATGTTTAGGTAATTTAAATGATGGGACCTCATTAATGTGATTAATGAAATAAAAGAAACCTAAGATGTTGTAGAATCGAATTTCAAAATAAAACAGGTAGCTACAGTTCTTGCTTTGCACAGAGGTATATGAGATATATCCTGCACCTTATTCGTTGAGGAAAGGACCGAGATCCCTTCACCGGGAGTGACTCCTTTAGCAATAACTGGCAGATGCTACACATTCGGTTTGTCTTTTGATTGCTTTTAAGTGTTTTTGCTTTGCACAGTGATATATATGATATATCCCGCACCTCATTCGACGAGGAAAGGACCGACGATCCCTTTACCGGGAGTGACTCCTTTAGCAAAACTAGAAAAGCCTCAAAAACACTCCATTTCAAAATTCATTCGATCCTACAACGATATCAAGTTCATTACGCAATAGGTTTTCATAAAAACCTGTCGTAGCCCTCCGTCATTTCAGATAAGTGCTGTTTAGTATTCGTGCTGCGTTTGTTGACCTCCGTCAAGGCGCAGTGTGCGGTAGCTAACCAGTATTTATCTGCTTATGCATATGATGCAGATTGAGTTAGGGTAGTCGTGCGGCCTTGTTGACCTCCGTCAAGGGTCGTGCGGGTGGGTTTAATTCGATCAAGAAATGACGGGTTGAACTTGACTAGTAGCCTATGGTTTGTTGACCTCCGTCAAGGTCATAGGGTGCTAGGGGCAAAATATTATCGGGAATTTCAAGTGTTGAAATTTGCAATGAGATTGCATACCTTCTATGAGATAGTTGGATCCCGATACCCGCTGCGAGTAAGTGTTACTCCTGGGAGAGTTTTATACATTACAATTAGCCGATCAAGTAGGTGTCTAGAAAGGTGTCAACGGGGTTACGCCTCTGGGAAAACGAGGTTTACATTAATTAGGTTCGTGCGAAAGCACGGGGGACCTCCCTCAAAGTACCGACACTGGCCTGGCTGAAAGATTGGCGAACTTGTAGTGTGTAATTAATCCCGGCTAGTCTTTCCTTTTAGGGTTTGAAGGAAGATTTGATAAAAAGCAGTGGGAGCCATCCTGATTAGATAAAATAAAAACCAATCTATTCTTGCAAGAGCGCACGCTGAGTGTTTTCTTCTCTCTCTCTCCAGGTAGCGACCATATCACGCCTTAATCAAGATAATAATACGGATTATTGACTGAACCCGCTTGTTATACTGAGCTGGGGAACGTTGGTCCCGCTCCAACTTATAATTGTTATAAGACAGAGCAGGAAATTGGGGAATACCAGATTTCCCGTGCCGCCCAAACGAAGAGAGTGCATGCTGATGCATCATCTTCGGGTGTGTTCATTATACAGAACTGTTTCTCAGTATCTTTTACGTCCTGGGTATGTGATACCAGATCAGGATCCCAGATATGTAATTTATTACATAGGGCTACAGAAAGGTAGAGGACTGAGAACGGGTGATAAGTTTCATGAGGCAGAAAACGGGGCAAGAGTTGCAGCCAAGTCTGTTGGTCACTGTCACCCTGTATTACCAATACATTGATTCTGAACGAATGTTATTAGATACCGAACCTGATATACAAAATCATATCAGTCTCCTTATTAGTAAAGAAAGGATATAATTTTGTATTGTTGGATAATGTTTTGAACATTTCCTATATCAAAAGTTGATCGGTTCAGGCACGTTATCTAAAAGCGTTGATGTTCTAAATCAAACTACAGTTCTTAGTATATGGAACACACACAAGAGGAAGAGTTCAGAATTGAACGATTCCTTCTTGAGGTATTGTAGACTAGGTCATATCAATGCGACCCGACTAGCTGAAGTTACATTTAGATGTATATTTAAATCAGTTTGAATTTACATCTTGTGAAACTTGCCAGTCATGTCACAAAGATAAGATGACCATAGCTCCGTTTATTGGAAACAGAGAAAGAGTTAGTGAACTCTTGGGATGATACATGTTGATGTATGTAGGTCCCCTGTCTACACATGCCAGGACTGGTTCTTCATACTTCATTACATTCTCTGATAATCTCTCAAGATTCAGACATATGTTCCTGTTGAAACACAAGTCCGAACCTTTTGAGATATTCACAGAATATAAGCGAGAAGTAGAGAACCAGAATACGGGTATAAGTACTATGTCCTTTGATGAGATCAAGGAGGAGAATACTTGTGCACGGAATTCCTGGACTATTCTAAAGGAGAATGAGATTCTCTCTCAGCATTACTCCTCCGTATACACCATAGCACGTTGGTATATCGGGACGGAGCAATCACACCCTATATGATAAGGTGTGCTCTATGATGAGTAATACCGAGTTACCTTTTTCCTTTTGGGAGTTATGCACTTATGAAGTTGCATACCTATTGAATAGGGTTCAAATCAAATCAGTTGCCTACCACTCCATATGAGATATGGAAAGGGAAGAGCCCATGTCTTAAGCTAGTTAAGATTTGGGGTTGTCCGGCCTATGTCTGAAAAGCAAAATCCGGACAAACTCGAGGCAAAGTCAGTTATGTAGAACTGGAAATGTTCCAGCTATACAGACTGCAGCTGATGATTTGATAGAACCAAAGGATTCAGTAGATTCCAACGAACCTCAGCCTCTCCGCCGATCTAGTAGGGTTCCTCACCCACCTGAGAGATACTTCTGTTTCTCTATGACAGTGGGAGCGAGGACTGCATCATGAGATGATGACCCAACTAGTTTCGAGCTGGCCATCAGGAGTAAGACTCTATAAGAATGGCTGGATGCTTAGTGATCTGAGATGGAATCCTTATACACCAACAAAGTATGGACTTTGGTTGCTATATCTGAAGGGTTAAATCCCCATCAGGAGCAAGTATATCTTGAGAAGATTACTTGGTGTATATGGAAAAGTTGAGACTTTCAAAGCTAGACTTGTTAAAGCTTTTCGTCATCGATGTCACGACCCGAAAGAGCACGTGATTGGCCCTTGAGCCATATGAAGTCTATAGGACCCCATCTGATCCAAGTAAGCCAAAAGCCCAGCAATCTAAAACCATTTTAAGAGTAAATAAGGAAAACTGTTTTTGAAAAGTAAGGAAATCATGTTTGGAAATCAAAGTTTTTAAATAACTAAGCCGAATATGCATTTTTTTAAAATGTGTAACATTTCCTGAAAATTTCGGCAGAGTTTCCTTTGTAAAAACTGGCCCCGAATGGGGTACAACAAGAATAATATATATGAAATGATAAAAGGCATCCCCAAGCGGGAGCTAGCTCTTCGTCCATCGACGGTCACAACCACGCAAGCAATAATAATATACAACGCCAAAGGGCGAGGATCAAAACCCAAAAAAAAAGAAACTCAAAACAGCCAGAAAACCGTAATACTACTAGCGCGACTCTAAGGTCGAAATAAAACAACACTGTTTTCTAAGTCTGAAACAATATACAAGTTTTGGTTGATGGAAATTCTAGATACAATAAATGATACATGAACAATGGCGGTTCTGATACAAAAGAACCCACCTATCCAAGCAAGTCACCCATAAGGAAGCAGTATGCCAGAAATGCCGCTATGGAATCTGTACGGCAAAAACCTGCAAGAACTGGGGCACAACGGGGGTGAGTTGCCAACTCGTGAATAGAAAATATCTACAAGCAGAGATCGAATGCATGACCCATCCTAGGTCAATATGATCAGATATAAATAAACCTCAATATGAATAAAGCTGAAGCATGCTAAACTGGCAATGTAATCTCTACATGAGTGTAATGCCAAGTGCTCGTGCTAGTGCCTCAGGTAATAGCATGTCATGAATATGAGGTATGATCAATGTAATCAAATCTGCACACACGTGGATCCCGTCCACTCGTCACCCAATGACAATAACCATCATGCAAGTAAATCTCATGAAACCCGTGCATGGAAATATGAGGATATAACCCACCCGTGTCCCTCGCGACACGTCAAAATCATGGAACCGGAGTGCCCAGCATCGGCACTCGAAAACATCATGAAAACTGTGCCCAGCATCGGCACATAAATCCTCATATATCGGGCTCCGTCGGTCCGGATCGGCCCGCGGGCTCTGTCTGCGGTATCGGCCCTCGGCCCCGGCAGGACGCCCAAATCTATCCATCGACTCTGGTCAGTATCCTCCGGATAACCGCCAGGTCCAACCAATCACCGGTAGGTATTCGCCCGCCTCCAGGCTCAATCGGCAAAGCTCATCGATCATCTTGCCGAGGGGAACCATACCGGGTCCACCATGTACCCGCAATCGGCACATCCACTCCTCGATTCGGGTTTCACATGTCGCTCTCAGCACCGAGAAAACACATGGTGGACGCACTGAAATATCATATCAAGGGTAACCTGGTTTTTAAAGCAATGACATATTCTCTTTTGAAACACTCTCAGTTCCCAAATCCAGAAATATCATAGAAACAACATATCTCAATGCGTATAGTCAAAAGCATGAAGTATGCGACATGTAAAGGAAGGTATGCACATCATCATGTCATGCAAGGATCATATACTGAATGCAATAGTACTACAGTGTAGTGACATGGCAATTATCGATGATGAGTGTGTGAGCCGGCAACAAGTGTACGTGGAACATATGCATCATCGATAATGGTGCTGGTGTCCTAGCAGCATGACTGAAATATAACCACAGTACAAGCGATGCAATGCAAATAGCATGAATATGCGGAATCGAATAATCAACGCAAAAGTAAAGAATCTACACCAATCTGTACAAGTCATGCAGGGGTGCCATTTGAAATAAGACGAATCAGGGCTTTTGGAAAAACAAGGGCTACGGTGTTTTAAGAAAAGATACATCATTTGAAAATATCCGTATGACCCTTCTGCCTATCTTTAAAATATCCCCGATTCGTTAGTTTGAAATAGGTATGACTCGGTCCAGTCTAATGTCTACTAAGTAATCTAGACAGGAGGGGTGAGAAACCACATAATCTGAGTCAATATATATAGATATGATAGTCGGTGATCCCGCCTCAATAACATATCGTAAGATATCCTCGAGTCATGAGTGCGGATCTATCATCAATATCGGCTCGTACGGTAGATCGTCGTACGGCATCCCAATAGTTGGGTAGGGGTCAATATCACAGTACCTCATCACATATCAGGTATCACTATCATCAGATCGCATAATCTGGGGTACTACTCTAAGTCTAGTACAAATCGATACCATCTATAAAAATATGAATGCGGGTAAAGCACATGTCCAAAGGCCCGCTAAAACTATCATATCGCACCTCGAAGACAAGCTATGTCACATCGCCGATCTCACGGCCTCACATCAAGTATCTTCTCAAACCACGTATCATCCTCAAATCCCGTATATAAACACATAGTCCCATACCCATGTGTAGATATACGCACCATCATATGCACTCTAATAAATGAAAGAATGAATGCAAGTATGTGTGTAAATGTATGTGTGAGTGCAACCACTACTCTAGGGTTCGCACTATACTAAACCAATGTATTCTTATCATCAAAATATCATTATTACCATCAATAACCCTAAACAACACAATATAAATATTCGTGTGTATACGTATTCGTATACATCACCACGGACTGCGGGGGTGCTATACGCCATCCACCCGACTTCTCCCCGTAGATATAAATCTACTCACCTTGCTTCTCGTGTGCCAAAGCCGATGTCGCTATCTTCACCTCCTTTGCCTCAACATCACGCGGGGTACCTACAAGTATATCACAATGCTAAAGCACATGAAAATCACATCGGAAACCAAAATAGCACACGCTACCCGCATAGGTAAAAACCTATCGACTCGCATGTAAACACAATCAAAATTCACTTGTCGTTGACGTCCAAACGCCACCCGACAGGAATGAATCACCAAATACCAAAATCCATGCTAAAACAAGTCCCAAATTATACACCAACATAGGAAAATCAACCCAGATTTCACCCTAGATGGAATCAGTCAAAACCAGACATACTCAGGGTCAAAACTAGAGGAAATGGGGGCATGCACAGAAAACGAGGCAATTCCTTAAAATACCTTATTTTAGAATTTTCCATAATTTTTCCCCATTTATCTGTATTTAATTATACCAGAATATTAAAATATTCATTAAAATAATATTAAATTATAAAATTTCCCAAAAATCATATTTTATTATTTTGAAGACGTTACAATCGACCAGGCATGGATCATGATGAAACCTTTTCAAGTGACTATGCTTAAGTCCATCCAGATCCTACTTGCCACGGCTACATACCATGACTACGATATCTGGTGGTTGGGTGTCATGACTGCTTTTCTAAATGATGTTTTAGAAGAGTGCGTCTAAAAGTACACAGCCAGAGGGCCTCGTAGACAGTGGGAGCAGCGGAAACGTGTGCAAGATGTTTTATATGATAAAGCAGGCATCGCGGAGTTGGAACATCTGTTTTGATGAAGTAGTCAAAGAGTTTGACATCATCAAAATGGTAGATGAACCTTGTATATACAAAAAGGTAGTAGGGAGTATGGTGACGATCCTCGTAGAGTACGTGGATGACATACTCTTGTTAGGGAAGTAGTTTCCTATGCTACGCTCGATCAATCTCCGCTTATCACAAAGATTCTCCATATAGGATCAAGATGATACCTCCTAAATCCTGGGTTATGGATCTATGAGATAGATGGATGTTAGGATACTCACTAGTTGTAGTGAGACGGTATCAACCGATCCTGGGGAGAATCACTGGAAGGGTTCCAGGGTGATAAAGACGACTGAATGTCAGTCGCAGGCATTGTCTTTACCCTCAGTAAAGGGACGGTATGTTGGAAGAGTTCCAAGATAGATACCGTGACATACTAGACGATAAAGGCTGGATACATCGCTACTTAAGATGCTACCAAAGAGGCTGTTTGGGTGTATATTGGTTCATGAGATGAACTATGTTCCTACCATTGTGTGACAATGGAGTTGTGGCTTATGCCAAGGAACGTCCGTCCCATCAGTGATCCAGACATATTCTAAGGCAGTATCACCTTATCATGGAGATAGTTGATCTCCAGGGTGATAGAGGTTTGGAGAGTAGACTCAGAGGACAACACAGCGGATCCACTCACAAAGGCCTGTTCCCAGAGAGAGACTTTTATGGGATGGTTGAGTATGAGATACTGCAACCACTGCTATCAGATGGCCCTAGTGCAAGTGGGAGATTGTTAGTTATATGTATGCCCTAGAGGCCATTACTGTACATAGGATGTATATTGTAGTGGATGCTGGGACATATATAGGGAGGACTTTCTTGCTCGACATGATAGTATGCTATCTGGTTGAACTTTACCTTAACGTGTATACTGATTGTCTCTCTGTTACATGTTGGTAAAGCCCTTAGGATGTGTGCTTGACGACCTGGACTATGATGCGGATCATACTAGTGGGGACATGGTAGTCCATAAGTACATCCTTCAAAGTCCCTAGTCGAGGGTGTATCGAGACGAGGCATCGATATACCAGAGTAGACTAGCGTGTAGCTTCTCGACCCATACAGATGGGCGATGGATGATCCCATATCCATTGGTGTTTGACATCAGGGATGATATACGGGTGCTCAGTAGAGACTGGGTACACTGGACGGACTCGCCGAGAACTCCCAAATGGTATTATACCTCACGTCAGATGGCAGTTCTCTGGTGACACTGGTACAGAGTAGTCTGTTGACCCGAGATCGTCATAGAGTCTTGTGTGGTTCCCACTGTGCTTTGATTTCCATCTTACCACGTCCAAGAGGGCATGCAAAACGGTGGTTTTTGGGTACAGTCCCGAGTCATATGGAGGCAATGAGCGATAGGAGGGGATTCGTCTCTCCCGGTATAGGGAGTTGATGTTGCGCTGTGTTCGATTGGCTATAACAAGAAATCCCTGGCCTGGGTTGCTGAGATTTACTGGTAAGTGTTGCCAGTAGTTTCTCGAACAGTTATAGACCTCATATCGACACGACTTATCGAGCTATTGGGGTCTGACGTTTACCACCCCTAGGCGAGATATGCGACATATCAGACGATCAGACCGGACTGTACGGTAGTGTTACTGGTCGGATTCACTGGAGTGTGAGCGGGCTTGCTCGTCGATCTTCAGATTGCTCAATACCCGGGTGGCCGTTACGTTTAGCAGACCGCTTGCGGCTTGTGGATGTTTGATATGATCATCATCCGCTGCCGGCGTATTGACGAGTCTTTAGAGTCCTACACAGAGGTTTCCTGGCTCAAGCGAAACGAAATAGGAGCGCATATGAGATATGTGCGGGACCGAGAATGATACCAGTATGTGATACTGTATTCGATTCTCGCGATATGTGACATTGATCGGTTATATGCGATATAGCCGGGTTATCGGATCAAGTGTTGATTCGATAAGTTGTTACTGTTGATATTAGTCGGTTATATGCGATATGACCGGATCGTTAAATCAAGTGTTGATTTAATGATTTAATGCATAATAATATATTTGATATATTACTTTGCATTAACTAGTATCGGTTCACTTTAAAATGGATTTTCTCACTCGGGTGTGCACATTGTATATTCGATATAGTTTTGTGCACTTGCTTGTATCATGTTTGATGATACATGCATTATGGTTAAGTGTTAAGAATTAAACTATAGTTAAGTGGGTGATTAGGGTTTTTGATTTCATTTTATTCATTTATCTTTTTGGAAAAAGAAAAGGCAAAATGAGGAAAATGGTTGCTTTCTTTTGTTCATTCATGAACCTTCATGAAGACTTTGACCAAATGACCATTTTGTCTCATGCTTAACCCTAACCACTCACTTAAACCTTAGTTAACTCTCTACATCTAACCATGGTTCATTATATGATAAAGATTGGTTTTTTCTTTTCTTTTCAAATTAATCTTATCATATTATTCTTCTTCTTCTTCCTTGCTTCAAGTGAAGAAAGCTCTCTTCATCAATGGTGATTGATGTTTTTGAGTGAGAAATCCAATTCTAAAGTTAACCCACTTCCTATTTCTTCATCCTCTACCTCTTGCCAAGTAGTAGAGTGTGTTTTCTTCACAAGTTTCTTGACTTGGTGAAGTCGGAGCTTGATTTAGCGATGCCTCGACGTAGATCATCTTCGGCATGGACATCGACGACCTAGCTTGCCCATTCTCCGACGAAGCCGACGCTAGAGCCCGGATTTGATATGGACAGCGGAAAGGACTTCGTTGCGGAGCTATGGAGGTGGAGCACCGGATCTGCAAAGGTTGTATTTCCGTATCTCTTAGTTAAGTGTTAACTAGTTCGCTTTTTCGCCTAGTTTTCTAGCAAACGATCCGTAGTCGGGTCTCTCGGCACCTAGAATTTTTGAAATTGGCATGTTCGATGCCTTGCGAGACCTCACTAGTGTGCCTAGGAACCCTACAGTTTATTGGATACTCCATCGTATGGTTATATACGAACTCGAAAGGAACTTGTTCCAGTTCGGGGATGGATTCTGGTCCAGGAGAAATAGGAATAAGGTTTATTCGGTTGTCTTTTATCATCACCTTCTCGCGTATTGCGAGTGCTCCTAGGATTAGGACAGTACACCCATTATGCTTATTGGATAGTCTTCTTCCAAACCATAGGCTGGTGCCGAACGGTAGGGAAGGAAGAAAACCAATTGGCCTAAAGGGGTGTGCAGAAGGTAATGACTAAAGACATATAAAGGGATTTGGAGAAATGGCAAAGAATTATACGGTTATAGTTGTGAATCTGGATAATGGAAGAGGCATTACTAAGAATACCCGGATACCCTATCGAAACATTTCAATTTTCAGTTTCACTGTGTAATGTTAAAAGAAAACTGATTTCCCGATTAGATACTTACTCCAGGGTATGTATTTACCAGGTATGATTCTCACATCTGTATGGTTTTACAGATGATGAGTGGGAGTAAGTTATTGGGAATTGGGTGATCATCCTCATTATATCGGGATTTGTTTTAATCGGTGATATTTGAGGAGATCACCTGGGCTGTTTGCCGGTCGGCAAATATTTGGTTTTGAATATCCGCTGTTGTGCACCAATTTCAAATTGATATATCTGTACGTCTATTTTCATAGAGTGAGATATACCTTTTGATATTATGTCGATGACATTTACCTATATCAGTGGATGGTTAGGTAAGGAGCATTAAACAGCGGTGTAATTCTTCTTAACCATAAGTACAGTTTTCAACCTACGACACACAGTGAAAGAGTTGTTAGACTCAGCATACTTATACAGAGTATTGTATGTTGTTCAGTGTCCATTAGGACAGAGGGGTTGGTCCTCATACTATATTCTGTTTACTTTTAACTTCTCTAGTTCTTAGACATGTGTTTCGTAGAAACACAGGGTCTATGTTTTGAGGAGTTATAGGTATTTGAATAGAGTAGAGAACCAGGTGTAGCAAGTATCGGGATTCTTCAAAGTGATCGAAGATGTAGATACTTGTGTATGGTACTCAGTTGATAGTAATGATTAAGAGAACTTGCTTCTCTTACAGGTTACTCATAATTGGAAGTATTCCTAAGTTGAGTAACGCTGATCGGCCTCTTTCCATTTAGTTGACATGCACTGGAGACAGCTGCATGATTTGAATCTGGTTCAATTAAATCAGTGCCTCTGTTCCTATATTGGATATAGAACAGTTCGTATCTTAACGATGTTAAGGTATCGGGAGTTGTCCGGCCTATGCTTAAAACCAGACTCTGGATAACTCAAGGCATGTTTCTATAATGGCTGTTTGTGGGTTGACCCAGGCTATGACGAGGGTTGACTTTCTACCATAAGAAAAGATCAATAGTGATATTGTTCTTGACTCGCCACAGTTTTAATAAAAATGGATTTTTTCAGAAAACAGTAGTGGGAGTATGGTAGAACTGGAAGTGATTCCAGAACCGCAAACGATTACTGAAGATTTGATAAGGAACCTAAAGATTCAATCTGGCTTGACATTCCATTGGCCACTCCGCAGATAAGGTGGGTAACTTCAGGCACCCGAGAGGTACTCCGGTAGCCTTAAGGACGGTGACAGGTAAGTTCTTGTTTACCCACACTTGCCATTGCTGTTGTTCCAGGCTGCGAGACCCGGCAGGAGGATGAGTATAGCGTCGTTCTGAACTATCTTTAGAAGTGCACGTCTATATGACTCTGCCAGAGGGTTGTCGTAGTCAGTGGGAGCAGTGGGAGCAGTGGAAGCATTGGTGGACATCAGGCTTATGTCTATTTATAGACTAAAGCAGATATAGCGGAGATAGATCATCTATTTCTGATGTGACGGTCATAGGTTTGACGTCATCAGAATAGGGGATGGATCTGTTGAGAAGGTAGTAGGGTGTGATATCCGGGTTTTGGTTGACATACACAAAGTAGGAAGTGATATTCCTATACTACGATCGGTTATACTTTGGTCGTCACACAGTGGTTTCTCCACAAAGGAAATGGATTTTGTATCAGACATACTGGTTACTAGATCTATGGTTTTAGATCTAGATTTGGGTGGTTTCCCAATCAGGGTACTTTGACAGCATTCTAAGAGTATTTAGAATGGACGACTCCTGGCACGGTAGTGTACCTGCAGGTGATGGAGTCACCCTCTCTAAAGGTGTCTTATAGACTAAAGTAGAGAGGGATGTGCATGATTGGCAGATCACTTGCTTAGGCAATTGAGTCAATCATGAGATGTCAAGTACCACACCAGATGTTGTTCTTGCACTAGATGCAATAAGTTGATATTGATCCAATCCTGGAGAAACAGTCGGAAGCAACTTTAGAACATAAGTAGATGTTCTAGTGAAATGATAACGACAGCCTCATTAAGGAGACAGTTATCATTCCAGGCTTCCAAGGTGACATGGACGACAGGGTGATTGTCAGAGTTATAGTTTTCCCTCTGACGAGGGGCAGTATTTTGGACAGGTGATCCAGGCGATACTGAGGGAGGCATGGCGCAGGATACTGATTAAGTTCAGTTGACGATACAGTCTAAGAAGTTTGGATTTGGATCTCATTTATGAGCTAGGTCCCATCAGACATCCAGACATATTCTAAGACAGGTATTGCTCATTTCGGGAGATGGCTTTCTCCGCGAACTTGAGATATAGAGAGACATAGAAAGAAACATCTAGGCGGATCCACTCACTGAGGCTATTCCTCGAACGCAATAGTTTTGCAAACGGATTTTGTGAGACTGACTAGTAAGGGAGTTGGGTGTTCGGTATCACACAGTCTGTGAGTATCCGACATCGCAATAATTAGCCTTGATTGCAAGTGGGAGATTGTTGGAGATAGTGCCCTCAGAGTCAATTATTGGATCACAGGCACGTGATTGCAATGATTGAGGAAGGACCTATCCCGGTAGGACAGTCTTACACGATATGATAGTATGCTATCTGGTTTACCTTTATCATCGTGTATTGCTTTAGGTGACCTGACAGGTCGCTATTGCACGTTGATAGAGCCCCTAGGATTCTTGCTTGACTGCCAGCAGTATGAGGGCGATCATATACGTGGGAGCTGGTAGTCTATAAGCACATCCTTAAAAGGTCCCTAGTCGTAGGAGTTTCGAGACAGGGCATCGATACTCTGGAGTAGACTAGTGTATACAGTCGAGACCCCGACGAGGGGCGGTGGCCGGTCTCACAAGCCACCGGTGTCAGTTGGATCACCTAAGATGTATACAGGTGCTCATTGGGTTATGAGTACACCGGACAGGACTCGCCGGGAACCTGCTAGTTGGTCTTATAGATGACGTCAGATAGCAGTTCCCAGGTGACATGTGTACAGGTTAGTTCATCGACCTGGGGATCTTCATTTGTCTCGTGTGAGTTCCCACTGTGCTTTGATTACTACCCTACCACGGCTCAAAGGAGTCGTGCAAACAGGTTTTAGTTGGGTACAGTCTCGAGCCACATGGAGGCAGTGAGCAGATCTTTAGGGGTTCGTCTCTCCCGGTATTGGGGGTGAGTTCGCGCTGTGTCTAGGAGAGCCATTACACGAAGTCCTTGGCCAAGGCAGGAGATTTACTGGTAGGTATTCCAGTAGTATCTCAGGGTGTTTTGGGCTACACTCCGACACGACTTGTACCGCTTTTGGGGGTCTGACTTTTACCAACCTCCTAGGCCCGCCATGCGATGCTCATAGACGAACGGACCGGACTGTACGGATATTGTCACTGACAGGCTCAGTAGGGTGTCAGGATGAGTTCGCTCATCGACGTCCCTTTTGTTCAATAGCTGGTGGCTCGTCACGTATTGGCTTATACCTCTGACGTGCTAGTGGTTAAATCCACAACCATAGTATTGACGAGTCTTTAGAGTCTACCACACTTTCAGTTACTCAAGTTTCGGGCGAAACGTTGTAGAGGCCGTATGGAGATATAGCAGGGTCCAATCAGATATGTGCGGTATTGCACGGATCAGGATCGGACGGTAAGTACTAGAGGCCGTATAGATATATGGCAAGGTTCGATCGGACACGTGCGGTATTGCACGGATCAGGATCGAACGGAGATTACTAGCCGGCTTTGGTTTAAGCCGGATCCTAGTATAGTACAGTGTAGATTTTGTCTCTTTGCATTTGTGTTCAGTGGGAATACAAATGCGGGCATGTATTTGCAGTAGCGGGGTTTTCCTGTAATTTATTACGGGACCGATTTTCTGGAGTTGCCAGTTTGCATTCCGTCCCGGCCGGTTTTCCTTTGTTTTTTCCCGGCCGGACTTTTTCGATAGAGGGACTAATTTGCAATTGTACAAACTAGTATTTGTGGAGGGGGTCCTTTGCATGTGTGAGGCATCATGATAGTTTATTCATGATGAGATTCTTTATAGGTCTTTTCCTTTGCTTTTTTGAAAAAGGATTGATTAGAGTTGATTTAGTGTGTGATGTGAAGCTTGCTTTTGATGTGGTCACCACTCTTGATCTCCTACACTCACCTCCCTCTTGCTTATGTTTTCCCCCTCCACCATTTTCCCCCAAGAGAGAGTCCGGCCACATTAGAGAGGAGAGTGAGAGAGAGGTTTCATTTTGTATGAAGGAAATTTCATGATCTCATTTTGGCTTGTTCACAAAATCCTTCTCA
Source organism: Agapanthus africanus (assembly GCA_030015575.1). Classification (NCBI taxonomy): domain Eukaryota; kingdom Viridiplantae; phylum Streptophyta; class Magnoliopsida; order Asparagales; family Amaryllidaceae; genus Agapanthus; species Agapanthus africanus. The sequence continues at coordinate 246,953,025 of CM057350.1, forward strand.
CCTCTCCAAAGTTCTTCTTGATTCCTCCATCAATGGCAACTACATAAACACCAAGGGACAAAGTTTCTACACTTATCTACAGCATATCTTGGGAACGTCGACTTGCCAGCTTCGTGCCCGAGTTGCCTCAGTATTGAGGTGGGAGCCCGTAAATGATGCAGGCGATGTGGTGCCCTTCCGGCGAGGAGGCGACGACCGGAGTTTCCGCAGGAGATCGGGACGACGACGAAAAGACCGGAGGACTCGGATCACTCGGTATATCTCTTCCCCATCTTGTAGTTAGCTAGAACTAGTTTAATGGTTCGATCCGGGTGTTTAGTGCGCGGTGGTGCCGGTTTGCTAGTTTGCAAAATTAAAGTTTCTCACCGCTTCCGCATTTGGCCGTCGGATTGACGGCCGGGGCGCCGCCGTGCACTTACAATATATCGGGCATCTGTCAGTCCGGGTCAGCCCTCTCTCTCTCATATATCGGGCATCCGTCAGTCCGGGTCAGCCCTCTCTCTCATATATCGTGCTCTAGCACCGAGAAAATACATGGTGGACGCACTGAAACATCATATCAAGGGAAACCAGGTTTTTAAATAATTAGCTATTCTCTTTTAAAATATCCACGGTTTCCAAATCTAGAAATAACATGGAACAACATATCTCAATGAGTAAATCTATGCAGGTATGAGGATATCAATATATACATGGCACATGTATGAATATGTGATGTAAATGTGTCCAAGTTTGAATATAACATCTGCTGATATGCGGCAAATATCAATAATGTGGAAACAATCTGACATATGATTTATAGCAATCCTATAATGTGAGTGTCATGGCAATCACTAACGGTGTGAGTGTAGCATATAAATTGTGTTCGTGCAACTTGAACCGTTAGTAATAGTGCGGTGTTCTATCAATTCTAGTTTATATACGCATAGCACAGAATGCGGTATGCAATAAACAGTAGTCATGTAGGTGAATGCAAAAAATATCGCTATAAGGTCTTATCAGCCCTGACGCATAACGCCATGCGGGCGATATCCCCGTAGATGTTAAATCTACTCACCGTAGTCTCGCACTAGGTCTAGCCGATGACTTGTTTCCCCTTCTACGCGGCATCCGTCGTACTCTCCTGCGAACCTAGAATTGCACAATGAATCATACATAAGCTCAAATCCACAAAAACACAACGTTAACGTCAAACTAGAAACCCGCATTGCGAACCAAGCGTGCGTGTGCGCGATACGCTAAAACGTATGATTACGCGCCTGAAGCCACTCCGACGTGTCGTGATACGCAGAAACCCCAAACCCTCACACACGTATCACGCGTGTCGTGAAAGTTTAAAATACGGAAAATAGGGTATTAGCTCCCAGATTTTTTTACAGAAAAGATATAACAAAACTATATACCATAATACAACATATAGCAGCAGACTCCTGTGCCCCAAGCCGCAACCCCCAACATACCCATCTGGCCGCAAATTGCGGCCAGAATGCATTTTTCGGCGGCCAGTCTTGGGAATTGGGCTCCCAGGTTTCGTGTGTGCACTCTATACCTCCTATATCTGCTACAGTAATTACAGATTTGTTCTGAAATAACTCGGGTAGCAGCAGATCCAACAGAGCCTTATTTCTAGTTAAAAAGTCTAATTTAGCACTAAAAAGGTACTTTGTGGTATTCTAGTGCAAACTGAAAGAAAATCCTAGTTTAAATAGCTCTAATAGCACCTAAAAGAGTTAACTAACCCATGAAAACACCAATCTAACATATACTTCACAATATCCTTCAATATCACTAAAAATGCATATAAAACATGATTTTTAGCTAAGATACTACAAGATATGGAAAAAGGTTTTAAACATGAGCTATATACCTTCAAAAGACCTTAAGAAACACCAAAATCCCCAGCTCTAGCCTCAAGTGTCCAGACTTGCCATCAAACTCCCCCAAAAGGTCATTTTTCCATGGTTTTGTGAAGGGAAAAGGGATTTTGGGTAGGGTTTTGTGTAGATTCAAAGAGAAGTGAAAAGAAGAAGAAGAAGAAGTGAAGAAAATGCCATGTTTTCTGCTGGAATTCTGTAGGAATTTCTAAGAATGAGGAGAAGAGAGAGAAGAGAGAAGGAAATGGTCAAAAGACAATCTTTTTCACCTAACACCATACTCCCATTTTCTAATTCAAATTTTAAATTTCAAAAAGGGTTTTAGCTTGATTAAATGGTGGGAATAAAGTGAACCATGCAAGAAAAGAAATGGCTAACACTTTAAACCTAGGTCACAAAATTGGCTAAGTGTGCATGTGTACACTACAATAAACCTTATGTAGGGTTACTAGGCACCGCCACAAGGGTCTACGAGGCATCAACCATGCCCGATTAAAATTTTATCCGTGCCGGATAACCCAAAGCCGGATCTTTAAACTAGAGTTTATGCGAAAACAAGTATGTTAAACACTTTAACACTAAGTGAGAGGGATTACAACCTTTGTAGATCCGGTCCTTCACTTCAATAGCTCCGTGTAGATGTCCCCTTCTCTGCGATCGTGAACTCCGGACTCTAGAGAAGCTCCACAAGAAGAACGAACGTGCTTGCTTCGATGATTTCGAGGCCGAAGATGATCTACGTCGGGGAGAGACTAACTCAAGCTATTCCTTCACTAGGTCATGAACTTTGTGAAGAGAACATACTCTACTACATGGAAAGTGGTAGAGGATGAAGAAGTAGGAGGTGGGATCACTTTAGAATTGATTTTCTCACACTTTTTCTCAAACTCCATTGAAGCTAGAAAGCTTTTTGTTGAATGAAGAAGAAGAAGAAGTCTAATGAATAATTCAACCAAAAATGAAAACTTATCCAATGAATTATTGCACCATGGTTGAGTTAAGCCCTCATGCTTAACTCATGTAGAGAATTAACCAAAGTATGAGGTTAAGGGTTGGGTTAACTAATATCCTAAGGAATGACAAAAGAGTTGACTTTGTCAATGTTGCATACAAGCTTCTACAAGCTTGATAACATTGACTAAAGTCTCCTCTCTTTTGTTATTCTTAAGGAAATAAGTAAACCCTAATTTAACCTAAACTTGATATAAGTCTCATACACCCATCTTGTATGTATCATCAAGCGTGATACAAACATGTACACTTTCAAATATCACATATAAACAATGTGCACAATCTAGTGAGAGAATAAATCATAAGTGAGCTAATACTAGTTAATGTAATGTAATATATCGAATATATAATTATACATTAAATTATTAAATCAACTCTTGATTTAATAACCCGGCTATAACCGACTAATATCATGTGTAACAACTTATCGAATCAACACTTGATCCGATAACTCGGCTATATTGCATACAACCGATCAATGTCACGAATCGCGAGAATAGAATACGGTATCTCATATCGTATTAATCTCGGTCCTGCACATATCACATATGTGCTCCTTCTCCGTTTCGGTTGATCCAGGAAACCCCTGTGTAGGACTCTAAAGAATCGTCAATACGCCGGCAGTAGGTGATGATCATATCAAACACCCGCAATCGGTATGCTAAACGTAACGGCCACCCAGGTATTGAGCGATCATAAGATCAACAACAAAGCCTGTACATTCTCCTGCAAATCCAATCAGTAACACTCCCGTACAGTCCGGTCTCGTCGTCTGATATGTCGCATATCTCGCCTAGGGGTGGTAAACGTCAGACCCCAGTAGCTTAATAAGTCGTGTCGATATGAGGTCTATAACAGTTCGAGAAACTACTGATAACTCTTACCAGTAAATCTCAGCAACCCTAGCCAGGGATTTCCGGTTATAGCCAATCGAACACAGCGCAACATCAACTCCCTATACCGAGAGAGACGAATCCCCTCCTATCACTCATTGCCTCCATGTGATTCGGGACTGTACCCAAAAGACACCTTTTTGCACGCCCTCTTGGACGTGGTATGATGGAAATCAAAGCACAGTGGGAATCACATAAGACTCTATGACGATCTCGGGTCAACAGACTACTCTGTACCAGTGTCACCGGAGGACTGCCATCTGACGTAAGGTATAATAGCATCTGGGAGTTCTTGGCGAGTCCGTCTAGTGTACCCAGTCTCTACTGAGCACCCGTACACCATCCTTGATGTCAAACACCGATGGATATGGGATCATCCATCGCCCATCATATGGGTCAAGATGCGTATACGCTAGTCTACTCTGGTGCATCGATGCCCTGTCTCGATACACCCTCGACTAGGAACAATTATAGGATGTACTCGTCGACTACCGTGGCCCCACTGGTATGATCTCATAATAGTCCCAGTAGTCGAGTACATATCCTAAGGGCTTTATCAACATGTAACATAGAGACAATCAGAGTACATGTTAAGATAAAGAGCAACCAGATAGCGTACTATCATGTCGAGCAAGAAAGTCCTCCCTATATATGTCCAAGCATCCACTACAATATACATCGTATGTACAGTAATAGCCTCTAGGGCATATATATAACTAACAATCTCCCACTTGCACTAGGGCCATCTGTTGTGGTATCACATACCCAACAATTAGCTGTGGTCGAATTATCTCATACTCAACCATCCAATAAAAGACTCTTCTGGGAAAAAGGCCATTGTGAGTGGATCCACGCTGTTGTCCTCTGTGTCTACTCTCCTAACCTCGATCTCCCTGGAGATCAACCATCTCCATGATCAGGTGATACTGCCTAAGAATTATATCTGAATTTCTGATGGGACGGGGGTTCCTTGGCATAAGCCACAACTCCATTGTCACACAATGGTAGGAACGAAGTTCATCTCATGAACTTATATATATCCAGACTGCCTCTTTGGTAGCATCCTTGGTAACAATGTATCTTGCCTTTAATCGTCTAGTATGTCACGGTATCTAGCTTGGAACTCTTCCAACATACCGTCCCTCCACTGAGGGTAAAGACAATGCCTGCGACTGACATTCAGTCATTCTTATCACCTTGGAACCTTTCAAGTGATTCTCCCCAGGATCGATTGATACCATCTCACTACAACTAGTGAGTATCCTAACATCCAATTAGATCTATCTCATAGATCCAAAAACCCAGGATTTAGGAGGTATCATTTTGATCCTATATGGAGAATCCTTGTGATAAGCGGAGATTGACCGAGCGTAGCATAGGAAACTCCTTCCCTATCAAGAGTATGTCATCCACGTACTCTACGAGGATCACCACCATACTCTCTATTACCTTTTGTATATACAAGGTTCATCTACCATTTTGATGAAGTCAAACTCTTTGACTACCACATCAAAACAGATGTTCCAACTCCGCGATGCATGTTTTATCACATAAAACATCTTGCACACATTTTCGCTGCTCCCACTATCTACGAAGCCCTCTGGCTGTGTACTTATATACGCTCTCTTCCAAATCATCATTTAGAAAAGCAGTCATGACACCCAACCGCCAGATATCGTAGTCATGGTATGTAGCCGTGGCAAGTACGATCGGGATGGACTTAAGCATAGCTTTGAAAGTCTCAACTTTTCCATGTACACTAAGTAATCTTCTCAAGATATACTTGCTCCTGATGGGGATTTAACCCTTCAGATAAAGCAACCAAAGTCCATACTTTGTTGGTGTATAAGGATTCCATCTCAGATCGATAAGCATCCAGCCATTCTTACAGAGTCCCACTCCTGATAGCCTGCTCGAAACTAGTTGGGTCCTCATCTCATGATGCAATCTTCGCTCCCACTGTCATAGAGAAACCGAAGTATCTTTCAGGTAGGTGAGGAACCCTACTAGATCGGCAGAGAGGCTGAGGTTCGTTGGTTACTATTGAATCCTTCGGTTCTACCAAATCATCTGCTATAGTTTGTATAGCTGGAACTCTTTTCAGTTCTACCTCATGACCACTAATTTTTCCACAAGAAATTCCCTTTCACAAAGGTGGCGTGTTAAGAAATAAAACACTTTTGTTTCTCGGTTTGGTAGAAGATATTCCCTTGCGAATGCTTGGGATATCCAACAAACTTCCATAGATCTGACTTTATCTCGAGCTTGTCCGGATTTTGCTTTTCAGACACAGGCCGGACAACCCCAAATCTTAACATACTTAAGATATGGGCTCATCCCATTCCATATCACATATGAAGTGGTAGGCAACTGATTTGATTTGAACCCTATTCAATAGGTATGCAGCTTCTCAAGCGCATAACTCCTAAAAGGAAATAGGAAACCCAGTAGTACTCATCATAAAGCACACCATATCACATAGGGTGCTATCGCTCCGGCCCGATATACCATCGTGCTATGGTGTATACGGAGGAGTAATGCTAAGAGAGAATCTCATTCTCCTTTAGAATAGTCCAGGAATTCCGTGCTCATGTATTCTCCTCCTTGATCTCATCAAAGGACATAATACTTATACCCGTATTTTGGTTCTCTACTTCTAACTTAAATTCTGTGAATATCTCAAAAGGTTCGGATCTGTGTTTCAACAGGAACATATGTCTGAATCTTGAGAGATCATCAGAGAATGTAATGAAGTACAAAGAACCGGTCCTGGCATATGTAGACATGGGACTTTCATACATCAGCATGTATAATTCCTAAGAATTCACTAACTTTTTCTCTGTTTCCGATAAACAGAGCTATGGTCATCTTATCTTTGTGACATGACCGGCAAGTTTCACAAGATGTAAATTCAAACAAATTTAAATATGCATCTTAATGTAACTTCAGCCAGTCGGGTCGCATTGATATGACCTAGTCTACAATGCCTCAAGAAGGATTCGTTCATTTCTGAACTCTTCCTCTTGTGTGTGTTCTGTATACTAAGAACTGTAGTTTGATTTAGAACGTCAATGCTTTTAGATAGCGTGCCTGAACCGATCAACTCTTGATATAGGAAATGTTCAAAACATTATCCAACAATACAAAATTATATCCTTTCTTTGCTAATAAAGTGACTGATATGATGTTGTATATCAGGTTCGGTATCTAATAACATTCGTTCAGAATCAATGTATTCTGGTAATATAGGGTGACAGTGACCAATAGACTTGGCTGCACCACTTCCACCATTTTCTGTCTTATGAAACTTATCACCCGTTCTCAGTTCTCTACCTTTCTGTAGCCTATGTAACAGATTACATATGCGGGATCCTGATCCGGTATCATATACCCAGGACGTAAAGGATACTGAGAAACAGTTCTCTGTAATGAACACACCCGAAGATGATGCATCAATATGCACTTTCTTCATTTGGGCGGCACGGGAAATCTGATATTCCCCAATTTCCTGCTCTGTCTTATAACAATTATAAGTTGGAGCGGGACCAACGTTCCCCAGCTCAGTATAACAAGCAGGTTTGGTCAATATATCCGTATTATTATCTTGATTACGGCGTGATATGGTCTCTACCTGGAGAGAGAGAGAGAAGAAAACACTCAGCGTATGCTCTTGCAAGATTAGATTGGTTATCTAATATATTTAATCAGGATGTCTCCCACTGTTTTAATCAAATCTTCCTTCAAACCCTAAAAGGAAAGACTAGCCGGGATTAATTACATGCTACAAGTTTGCTAATCTTTCAGCCAGGCCAGTGTCGGTACTTTGAGGGAGGTCCCCCGTGCTTTCGCACGAACCTAATTAAAGTAAACCTCGTTTTCCCAGGGGCGTAACCCCGTTAACACCTTTCTAGACACCTACTTTATCGGCTAATTGTAATGTGTAAAACTCTCCCAGGAGCAACTCTTACTCGCAGCGGGTATCGGGATCCAACTATCTCATACAAGGTATGCAATCTCATTGCAAATTTCAACACTTGAAATTCCCAATAATATTTTACCCCTAGCGTTCTATGACCTTGACGAAAGCCAAACAACCCATAGTCCACTAGTCAAGTTCAACCCGTACATTTCTTGATTGAATTAAACCCACCCGCACGACCCTTGACGAATGCCAAACAACGCCGTACGAATACCCTAATCCAATCTGCATCATATGCATAAACAGATAAATACTAGTTAGCTACCGCACACTACGCCTTGACGAATGCCAAACTACCGCAGCACGAATACTAAGTAGTACTTATCTGAAATGATGGAGGGCTACGACGGGTTTTTAAGAAAACCCTTTGCGTAATGAACTTGATATCGTTGTAGAATCGAGTGATTTTAAATGGAGTGTTTTTTAGGCTTTTCTAGTTTTGCTAAAGGGGTCACTCTCGGTGAAGGGATCGTCGGCCCTTTCCTCATCGAATAAGGTGCAGGGTATATCATATATACCACTATGCAAAGCAAAAACTATAGAAGCAATCAAAAGACAAACCGAGTTTGTAGCATCTGCTAGTTTCGCTAAAGAGGTCACTCCCGGTGAAGGGATCTCGGCTCTTTTCTTATCGAATAAGGTGCTGGATGTTCTAAAAGGAACACCGCTATGCAAAGCAAGAACTAGAGCTACCAGTTTTTAAACAAGTTTCTACAACAACTTAGGTTTTTTTTATTTCATTAATCTCATTAATGAAATCGCATTTTAATTATGCTTCACAAGCATCACAGTTGAAACGAAATCTGCAATATAACATATATCTCATATATATAATATAAGCATTCATCTCAGGCAGTAATATGATCTCATCAAAGAACATTGCAGCAGAAGAACATATATGAAATATTGGATATACTAGGACGTCCGTGTTTTAATACAAGCGTTTATAAAACACGGATTCCACGGTCGCGATGAATAGTCAAACCCACATCCCTAGACCCCTACGAGAGCAGCAAGTAACTCTGCCAATTCTAGGGTAAGGAGCCCCGGTCTCGACTCCTCGAGATGGTCTCCCACTGGACCCTAGAACCCGGTTACTTGTGCTCACCGCCTTGGGTCTACCTAATGCGGAAAAGTAAATAATATACAATGGTGACATCATCCTCAGCCCGGAAGTTCCCCAATAAAAGAATATTACATACAAATGGATTTTACATGAATGAAAAAGAAAAACTCTCATCTCACATAAAACCCCCGGCTATTCAAAACGCGACGATCCAATATAACATATCACAGCAATCCATAATATCTCATATCATCAACGTAAGCAAGTATGCATATCCCGATTGTCGTTGATGTATAGCAACGAAGCCGGCGATACACCACATACTACGCTTACAGTCATAGAAAAGAATGTGTAAAACTACAACAGTTGGAATCCGCAACCTCTTTAGACATCGCATGCCTAACCAAATGAATTCCTTAGACATCTCATGCCTAACAATTATAAACCCCGCATTTTAGTCTCATTATCGAAAACTCTTTTCAATATCAAGTCGGGCAATTCGACAAGATTCCCGACATCCTGATCGAATGCTCGTCGCAAACTTTAGTAGACGGCCGTACCCCCGGATGCCGTCGATGAAGTGCACTAAGGCGGAACACCGCTGCCTCGAGCACCCGAACGGATGCTTTTGGCGACGGGGTTCTCCTACAGTCACTTGGTCGGGGCTATGGGGCATGGCTGTCTATTAAGTTTACCCGGCGAGTATCCGCGTACGCTACGTGATTGCGACGGACTTTTGATCACATCAAAATTCCGTGGCAACCGATCATCTGAGACTGAACTGCTAGATTTATAACATTCAAATTAGTTATCTCATAACTACATGTGGATTCCAAATATTGTATCACATTCCAGATAAATAGACAATGTTAAACTTTCCGATCGAATAATCAAACACCCAAGATTTCCCCAATATATCTCAACACTTGAAATCAGTTTAAAAACATCCATCACATGCCACAGTACCAATGGTCCAGCCGTAGAAGGGTCAAGCCAACGCCTCACATGTGGCATGCCGTACTGCCCCAAACCCTAAGGTTTTAGAGGCAGTTCAAGACGGTCACATAATCGAGTTAAGGTTTGTTGTCTTCTAGAGGGTCCACCGCGTTACTTGCTTGACTTAGAACGTTCTTAAACTCGAGGAAAAATCCAACTTTTGAAAAAATTTCCGACAGGGGAAAAAGTGAGTTATTGATATCCGTTGGAACTTTTTAATAGTTTCTAAAAATTACCCGGACAAACTAAACAAAGTTAAATTATCCGATCGAATCAACGAGTCCCCAATACAACCCTAGAAAACTCAACACTTGAGTGAAATTAAAAATTACTAGAAAAAATTGACAATAAAGGACCTAAGAATAAATATATGAAATATGAGTGACTAAGTCCAAATTTTGGCCGCGGAACCGCCGCCAAACCCTTGGTTTGGCCGCGGTTCCGCAGTCATGTGAGCGACTTAGTGTACCGTACTTCACAGTAATTCTTAGTTTTTCCTTCTTGTTTTTCTGAGCATTTTTAATTCATAAAAAACCACATTTTCGAAAAATGTCCAGAAAGGGGTAAACATCGGGGTTTCCGGGTTCGATCGGACTTTAAACTTCGCTCAGACTTCGCCTAAAGCTCTAGCTTGGCTCTGATACCAATGTAGGGTTACTAGGCACTGGCACAAGGGTCTACGAGGCATCAACCATGCCCGATTAAAATTCTAGCCATGCCGAACAACCCAAAGCCGGATCTTTAAACAAGAGTTTATGCAAAAACAAGCATGTTAAACACTTTAACACTAAGTGAGAGGGATTACAACCATTGTAGATCCGGTCCTTCACTTCAATAGCTCCGTGTAGATGTCCCCTTCGCTGCGATCGTGAACTCCGGACTCGAGAGAAGCTCCACAAGAAGAACGAACGTGCTTGCTTCGATGACTTCGAGGCCGAAGATGATCTACGTCGGGGAGAGACTAACTCAAGCTATTCCTTCACTAGGTCATGAACTTTGTGAAGAGAACACACTCTACTACATGGAAAGTGGTAGAGGATGAAGAAGTAGGAGGTGGGCTCACTTTAGAATTGATTTTCTCACACTTTTTTCTCAAACTCCATTGAAGCTAGAAAGCTTTTTGTTGAATGAAGAAGAAGCAGAAGTCTAACGAATAATTCATCCAAAAATGAAAACTTATCCAATGAATTATTGCACCATGGTTGAGTGAAGCCCTCATGCTTAACTCATGTAGAGAATTAACCAAAGTATGAGGTTAAGGGTTGGGTTAACTAATATCATAAGGAATGACAAAAGAGTTGACTTTGTCAATGTTGCATACAAGCTTTTACAAGCTTGATAACATTGACTAAAGTATCCTCTCTTTTGTTATTCTTAAGGAAATAAGTAAACCCTAATTTAACCTAAACATGATATAAGTCTCATACACCCATCTTGTATGTATCATCAAGCATGATACAAACATGTACACTTGCATATATCACATATAAACAATGTGCACAATCTAGTGGGAAAATAAATCATAAGTGAGCTAATACTAGTTAATGTAATGTAATATATCAAATATATAATTATACATTAAATTATTAAATCAACTCTTGATTTAATAACCTGGCTATAACCGACTAATATCATGTGTAACAACTTATCGAATCAACACTTGATCCGATAACCCGGCTATATCGCATACAACCGATCAATATCACGAATCGCGAGAATAGAATACGGTATCTCATATCGTATTAATCTCGGTCCCGTACATATCATATATGTGCTCCTACTCCGTTTCGCTTGAGCCAGGAAACCCCTGTGTAGGACTCTAAAGACTCGTCAATACGCCGGCAGTAGGTGATGATCATATCAAACACCCACAAGCCGCAAGCGGTCTGCTAAACGTAACGGCCACCCGGGTATTGAGCGATCAGAAGATCAACAAGCAAGCCTGTACATTCTCCTGTGAATCCAATCAGTAACACCCCCGTAAAGTTCGGTCTCGTCATCTGATAAGTCGCATATCTCGCCTAGGGGTGGTAAACGTCAGACCCCGGTAGCTTGATAAGTCATGTCGATATGAGGCCTATAACAGTTCGAGAAACTACTGATAACTCTTACCAGTAAATCTCAGTAACCCTGGCCAGGGATTTCCAGTTATAGCCAATCGAACACAGCGCAACATCAACTCCCTATACCGGAAGAGACGAATCCCCTCCTATCGCTCATTTCCTCTATGTGATTCGGGACTGTACCCAAAAGCCACATTTTTGCACGCCCTCTTGGACGTGGTATGATGGAAATCAAAGCACAGTGGGAATCACACAAGACTCTATGACGATCTCGGATCAACAGACTACACTGTACCAGTGTCACCGGAGAACTGCCATCTGACGTAAGGTATAATACCATCTGGGAGTTCTCGGCGAGTCCATCTAGTGTACCCAGTCTGTAGTGTTTTGAAAATCGTTTCGGTGAAATTTCGGAAAATCGGTAAGATAAGGGGGTTTTCTGTAAAAAGTCAAAATACAAATATCTTATTATAAAAATTAAATATACATATTATAGCTATGTAATTGCTAGTATTTGGTGTTTATTAAGCTACTGGTGAAATTTCAAATTTTCTAAAAAAAAAATTATTTTATTATTATTTTAAGCCGTCACTAATACATTTAATTAGGGAAAATTACAAATTGGAATGAGTTGAAACAAATTTTGTGCATCATAACACATTAAACAAAATTTTAACAAGTTGTTTTTGAAATGAAATTAAGTTGTTAATCGATTTTAGAAAATATTGAAGAAAAAAGGCTTATTTTGTGAACATAAAAGGGATTTGGTGCATATTGAATTGGTGTTTGGTGTTCATTGCTTCACACACACATACACCACCTCCACTTCCCCCTTTTTCTGGCCGAAAATGGGCTTCCCCAATCCCCAAAGTTGTCCCCACTTAAAGAAAAAGTCAAAGAATAGAAAATGGAATTAATAAAATAGGGCATCACTTTGTTGACTTGGAAATTGTATCATTCTTTCAACCCACACTCTCTCTCCCCTCTCCCCAACTCATCAGCAGCCTTCCCTTTGTTCTCTCCTCTTTCACCACAAAAAAATTCTACAAAATGCCTAAAAATCAACACAAAAATCCCACAAAATCAAAATCCAATCTCTACCCATTTCTTCTTGACCTATTCTAGTGTGGATCATGGATCAAGAGAGCAATTTGGAGGCCAAGATTTTGGTGCTAGGTCTCTAATTTTGTGAGGTATAATCTTAGCATTTTGCATAAATTATTGCTTGATTACTTCAATCTAGCTATTATGTGTTTAATTAGGAGTTAATTGTGGTTTTGATATTAAATATTTAACTTTCAAGAAAGGGTTTTGAATGCAACTTAGGGTTTTATGATGTGAGATTATGGTTGTGTGATATTTTTGACATATTAATGTTATGCTATATCAAATCTAGTTATTAGTTGCATTTTTGTTAATTTAAATTGTGTTAATTACGCTAATTTGCTAACAAGGTTTTTTATAATTGGTTAAATAATTAAGAGAAAAATGTGATTAGGGTATTCATAACATTATTAACATTATAAAATGTAGTTTAATGCTTTAGTTCATGAAAATCCAAGCTAAATTGTTGTTTGCGCATTTTTGCTATAAAATTGTTAAAATTGGGTATACTGTAAACTAGAATTTTGGGGTTAATGAAATTTTATAAGATTAAATTTTGGAAATTTTTTTATGACTTAATTAAGATGTTTAGTAAGGTTTATGGCCATTAGTTTTATTAAAACGTCAAGTTTCGAATTAAAACGGTAATTAAGTGTTTTCTAGGTTTTGTGAAATAAACCGATTTGATTAATTCATTGGTTTTGATGAATTGCATCGTATTTAATATATTTTTAGTGAGTTGTAAAACTGTGATTGGTACGTTTGTTGTTTTTCTCGATGGTGTGACGTTTGTACATCGACATCGAGGGTACTTTGGCTATTCTTGCATGCGTCGGCGATAGGTTTTGACCTATGCGTGATGCGCATGCCGATTTGGTTTTCGTATGCCGTTTTGATTTCGAATTAGGTTTTAATACGATACGGTGCATTATGATATGTAGGTAGCCCCATGTGGACTTCGAGACGACAAGCAAGCGCGTGGCGACATCGGCACCGCCGAGCGAGGACCAGGTGAATAGATTTATATCTACGGGGAGAAGTCGGGTGGATGGCGTATAGCACCCCCGCAGTCCGTAGTATAGTTCATATATATATGTTTATATAGGCGTTTTATGATACGAGAATGTTTATTCATGATATGATTATGTGTTCATGGATTAGCTTTGGGTTAGTTGCGAAACCCTAGAGTAGTTGTTATACCCACATACGCACACACAGACTTGCATACATTACTTTCTTGTGCGTAGATGGGATGCGTATATATGTATATATGCATGGGTATGGGACTATGCATATATACATTCATATACACATGCATGGATGATGAGGATAGTACCTGGGATTTAAGATGAGTCGATGAGATTTGATTTGAGGCCGTGAGATCGGTGATATGGCAGGGTTCGTATTTGGGATACGACATGACGTTGTATCGGGTCCTTGACGTAGTGTTTCACACAAGTGCATGCATACTTAGGCGGTATCAGTATTGTACTAGACGTAGATTAGTACCCTGATCATGATATTTGATAAAGAGGATACCAGATGAATAGTATGATGAATGTGATATTGACCCTTACCCAGATTTCGGATGCCGTATGACGGATTTACGTACGAGCTATATATTGATGATTGATCCGCACTCTTGACTTGGTATGTGTGATTATAGATATGGTATCGGATATGATATTATTGATGCGGGATCACCGACTATACATATACAGGTATGTATATGTATCGACTCAGATGATAGGCGGTTTCCTTACCTGTAGTTCAGCCGTATAGTTTAGTGTAGTTGTTAGATTAGATTAGACTCCTACCTATTTCAAAACTAGCGGATCGTGGGTATTTTAAAAGACAGGTCAAGGGATCTACGGATATTTCAAAAGACGTACCCTTTCTTAAGACCACCGTAGCCCTTATTTTCAAAACCCCATGATTCGTGTTATTTCAAATGGCACCATTGTTTAATATTTAGCTCCCGCTCATTTTGGTTGCTCGCTCCGCATCGCATACTTACATTTTTATTTCATATTGCTTTGTTGACATTATGCCGTTAGGACACCGGCACCATTACCGATGATGCGTATGTACCACGTACACTTACTTGCCGGCTCACACACATCTTCATCGGTAATTGCCATGTCACGTACACCTTAGAAAATATTATTGCTTAACTTAGTTTGATAGCTAGTAGTTTGACATAATATTAGTGTACTTACCTTATATGCCAGCTTAAATAATGTAGTTATTACTTGTCATTTCATGCATACTGTTATTCATTGTTATGCCGTATTCATGGATTCTCATGCCTATATTCATGGGTTTACATGCTATTGATGATTTGGATTCGGATTTCCATAAGATTTTCTGGATTTGAGAGAAAACCGCAAAACTTGTATAAGCTTATTTCCTCTCTTTTAAATAAAAAGTGCGGTTTTCCTATGATGTATGAGTCGTCCACCATGAGTTTGCTGATGGATTTTGAGACCCGATTCGAGGAGATGGATGAACCGTTTCGGGTACATGGTGGGCCCGGTGCGGTATCCCGGGGTAAGAAGATCGTGTTGTTGACGTTGAGCCTGTGCAGGGGAGCACGACCGACCGGTGATTTTACCTGATGCGTCGGATACCCGGAGGATACCGTCGTGGTCATGAGATGCATGGTAGGGGCCGGCCTGGACTGACGGCGCCCTAGTCATTGTGATTGAGACATTGAGATTTCGAGATATTGAGGTACAGAGACTGTGATACAGAGATATCGAGATATTGGGATTATGTTTTGTGCCGATGCTAGGCACTGTTTTATGCTGATTTCATTATGATACCTCATTTTAAAATACAGAAATCTCACTAATTTATGAAAGCAGTTTTCTTCAGTACATGCATTCTGTTTCATGCATTCATACATCATCCATATGATATATTGCTACCTGAGGCACTGACACGGGCATATGGGATTACACTTGGGTTAGATATTTACCCTAGCCATTGTTATAGGCTGCTGGTTATATATTTGAGGATATATATTGATCGTATGACCTAGGATTGCGTCATACATGCAATTCCTGTTCGTAGATGTATTCTATTCACGAGTTGGCAACTCACCCCCGTTGTGCCTCAGTTTCTTGCAGGTTTTGCCGTACAAGTTTCTTTACGGCTTGCTGGCACTGCATCTTTCAGGTGACTTGCTAGTAGGTGGGTTTATTTGTATCGTACCCATCATTATACATTGTATATTATTATTCGGTTGTATCTATTAGTTCCATCAACCAAACATATATTTATTTTGAGATAGAGACCAGTGATGTTATTCTTTCGACCTTAGAGTTGGGCGTTGTAATTCTATGGATTTCTTACTGTTTTGAGTTTCCTTTTGAGTTTTGATCCTCGCCCTGGGCGTTGTATATTATATTGCTTGTGTGGCTGTGACCGTCGATTGACGAAGAGCTAGCTCCCGCTTGGGGATGCCTTTTATTTATTTCGTATACTATTCATGTTGTATCCCGTTTGGGGGCCAGTATTTACAAAGGAGACTCTGCCGAAATTTTCAGTAAATATTTGATGTTTTTTTAAAACGCATAATTCGGCTTATGCTATTAAAACTACTTGATTTCAATTGGTTTTCCTTCACTCTACTACTTTTCTTGGTTTGGATTTCTGGGTTTTCGGCTTGCTTAGAATACGTACACGTTTCGTAGTTTAAGTGCCGGTCATGTTCCGTACTTTCGGGACGTGACAAAGTTGGTATCAGAGCGTTAGGTTTTACCTTCGGAGCATAGGATGACCCTTGATTGATGGAATAGGTGACTAAAGTAGAGTGACGTGCCGTGGGTATGTTCCGCGGCATACTTACGATACGCTACTCCACTTAAGGAGCCTTAGGATATACATTTCTTTGCTCAGTATCATATTCATTCCTGATCTAGCCTCATCGGTACCAGTTATGGTTTTGCTGCCACGATTACGGGCAGGGAGAGCTACGGCTAGAGTTGCGGTCAGCATAAGCTCGTCAAGAACGAGGACTGACCAGGGCATGATTCCGGCGACACACGATTGTAAAGATGTGTCTTTTCATTGTGTTTTCGCGCTACGAGCGTTGGGTGGATTGCTGTATGAGATTACTCGGACGTGCCGATTTGCACTAGTGGATTGAGCCGCTGATAGAGGCCAGCCAGATTTTGATGACCGTTGATATATTGCCTATTCATGATGATTGAGGCACGGTTCAGCGTGCGGACGAGTGAGCCCGTTATTGCTGCGAACGACGAGATATCTTCCCAGATATTGGAGCTATTGCGGTATGAGTTATACTAAGAGATGATAGAAGGTCGCTACTCACCCGAGAATGAATGACTAAGACATGTGGTTCTTTCGCCTACCCCGATGTGAGGTCATCAGATAGATTGATTCTAGCTAGAGACGACTTCACGCGGAGACATAGAGAGTCGACAGAGACGATCGAATTTCGGAAACCTATTATACCAAGTTTAAAGTATTCGGAAAGACATGCAGGCAATTCTATGGACCCTCTAGAGGAATGAAACCCTAACTCGACTTAATGACCGTGTGAAAGCCTTTGAAGCTTAGGGTTTGCGGCAGTTCCGCGGCACCATTAGTGAGGCTTGGGTTTGCCCTTCTACGGCTGGACCATAGATGCTGTGGTATGTACTCGATACCGTTAAACTGTACCCAAGATGTTGAGCTCTTGGGGGATTATGAGGTTTTGACGAATCGATCGGATGGTTCGACTTCATTCGGATGCTAAGTGGTGAGATGCATTTCTTGGGAGACTCCAGATACGAGGATAGCCGTTGGAGCTCAGTCCATGCAGCCACGACGAGACGAGTCTGAAGCAGTCGACATTAGAGAAAAGTGGAGTAAAGAGGTCCGTACGAGATCTGGATAAGATGACGTTCCACTTCACCAACATCAGAGATGCGATACGCATGCCGAGGTATTGTACTGGGATATACCTTCCACAAGGAGTCGCGATGGGTATGCAGCCCATCCAGAATGAGAACAGATCTAGTAAGGGACGATGACTTCCGGACAGTTCAGCAGAGACGAGATTTGGGAGAGACCTCGACAGGACCTTTCTGGAATGAATTACGAGAAGACTTGGCCCAAGAGTGGTCATGTTACGCACACCGGCAGGCCAGAGTTCAGGATCGTCGACGAGACATGCTTTGAGTGATCACGGCAGTTGGCCAGAGATTCTTGGAGGATGTGCTTGAGCGGAACTATTCCGCCATACTTGATTTTGCGTATTTTGGGCAATTTATTCGCATGATTGATTTTGATGATTGAGTTTCATGATATTTGTCTTCATGGACCATGGTTGCACCTGCTGAGTATTTACGATTTTTGCACGGTTGTTGCACATAATATCGTTTTCGTGCCTTGGTTTCTCATGTTTGTGATTATATGGATTTCATACAGATGAGTTGATTTGTGCGTATATACGCATACGATTTGGTTTTTGCACTCGGTATAGTTCACATATGCTTGCAGTACAGTGATACGCATTTTGTGCACTTAGATGCACTAGACTTCGATTTCGATTGTGATACTCGATTTTGTTTTGTGTACCTTGTGCACCTGATTTGATTTTGTGCATGTTCGGCGCTTGATATTGGATTTCATGATTTCGTGCATAATGAATGCACCTGGTTTTGATTTTCATGCATGTTGAGCGCATGTTTTGAGAAGCGATTTCGGTGCACACCAGATGCACTAAATCGAGATTCTTCGTGCGTGTCAGACGCACCTGTCCTTGCTGACAGGCGCACACGTTGCCTATGACCGATGTTGTGTGCACCACCATTGCACCTTGATGTTGTTTATGTGCACATGTATGGCACATTCATGGATTTTGATTTCCGTGCGCACCGGACGTACAGAGTATTCATATGCGTATTTTGGGATTGATTTCTTATAGAGCAGTACATTTTTATGATATTTGCTATGTGTTTTCGTACGGAGCAGGACTAGTCAGAGGACACTACCTGAATGTATTTTGCATGCATTGATAGCTATCGAAGGGAATTCCAAAAAGCGAGCTATAGTCTCAGTATTTACCTACTTGTCTGATACGACACGAAACGTTTAAAACAAGGAAACCCTTCTAAATTGTTTCCCAAAACGGCGGAACGTACATTTCAAACAAAAGGTATATATATACGGTTATTTTCTTATGATAGACGTCCGCCACTGTGCAGTGTTATGCGCATTGCACAGCGACTTTAAGAGATTTGGCATGCATTTCCTTCAGATATTTACATACATAGATTTGATATTTACGTGTATAGTTTCGAGTTATATCATATTGGTTTTGTATTGGATTTGACATTTGTGTCTTTACTATGACTCCGATGATTGCGGGATGCTTGACGGAGTTTTGATTTTGAGTTATATACTCATTTTTCATGCGCATGCGCTGCGCTACGGTTTGTTTGCTGTATTTATGATTTCGGAGCCCCGACGACTTGATGGTTTTGCTTAGATGTTTTTGTATTTGGGGGGAGTTTGAATTTAAATTTGGGGACCGAATTTTTTTAAGGGGGGAAGATTGTAGCGTTTTGAAAATCGTTTCGGTGAAATTTCGGAAAATCGGTAAAATAAGGGGGTTTTCTGTAAAAAGTAAAAATACAAATATCTTATTATAAAAATTAAATATACATATTCTATCTATGTAATTGCTAGTATTTGGTGTTTATTGAGCTACTGGTGAAATTTCAAATTTTCTGAAAAAAAAATTATTTTATTATTAATTTAAACCGTCACTAATACATTTAATTAGGGAAAATTACAAATTGGAATGAGTTGAAACAAATTTTGTGCATCATAACACATTAAAAAAAATTTTAACAAGTTGTTTTTGAAATGAAATTAAGTTGCTAATCGGTTTTAGAAAATATTGAAGAAAAATGCTTATTTTGTGAAAATAAAAGGGATTTGGGGCATATTGAATTGGTGTTTGGTGTTCATTGCTTCACACACACACACACCACCTCCACCTCCCCCTTTTTCTGGCCGAAAATGGGCTTCCCCAATCCCCAAAGTTGTCCCCACTTAAAGAAAAAGTCAAAGAAAAGAAAATGGAATTAATAAAATGGGGCATGACTTTGTTGACTTGGAAATTGTATCATTCTTTCAACCCACACACTCTCTCCCCTCTCCCAATCCCCTAGCCGAGCCCCCCCTCTCCCTAAATCAGCAGCATCCCTCCCTTTGTTCACCCCTCTTTCACCACAAAAAAATTCCACAAAATGCCCAAAAATCAACACAAAAATCCCACAAAATCAAAATCCAATCTCTACGCATTTCTTCTTGACCTATTCTAGTGTGGATCATGGATCAAGAGACCAATTTGGAGGCCAAGATTTTGGTGCTAGGTCTCTAATTTTTTGAGGTATAATCTTAGCATTTTGCATAAGTTATTGTTTGATTACTTCAATCTAGCTATTATGTGTTTAATTAGGAGTTAATTGTGGTTTTGATATTAAATATTTAACTTTCAAGAAAAGGTTTTGAATGCAACTTAGGGTTTTATGATGTGAGATTAAGGTTGTGTGATATTTTTGACATATTAATGTTATGCTAAATCAAATCTAGTTGTTATTTGCATTTTTGTTAATTTAAATTGTGTTAATTACGCTAATTTGCTAACTAGGTTTTTTATAATTGGTTAAATAATTAAGGGAAAAATGTGATTAGGGTATTCATAACATTATTAACATTATAAAATGTAGTTTAATGCTTTAGTTCATGAAAATCAAAGCTAAATTGTTGTTCGTACATTTTTGCGATAAAATTGTTAAAATTGGGTATATTGTAAACTAGAATTTTGGGGTTAATGAAATTTTATAAGCTTAAATTTTGGAAATTGTTTTTATGACTTAGTTAAGATGTTTAGTAAGCTTTACAGCCATTAGTTTTATTAAAACATCAAGTTTTGAATTAAAACGGTAATTAAGTGTTTTCTATGTTTTGTGAAATAAACTGATTTGATCAATTTATTGGTTTTAATGAATTGCATCGTATTTAATATATTTTTTGTGAGTTGTTAAACCATGATTGGTACGTTTGTTTTTTTTCTCGATGGTGTGACGTTTGTACATCGACATCGAGGGTACTTTGGCTATTCTTGCGTGCGTAGGAGATAGGTTTTGACCTATGCGTGATGCGCGTGCCGATTTGGTTTTCGTATGCCGTTTCGATTTCGAATTGGGTTTTAATACGATACGGTGCATTATGATATGTAGATACCCCCATGTGGACTTCGAGACGACAAGCAAGCGCGTGGCGACGTCGGCACCGCCGAGCGAGGACCAGGTGAGTATATTTATATCTACGGGGAGAAGTCGGGTGGATGGCGTATAGCACCCCCGCAGTCTGTAGTATAGTTCATATATATATGTTTATATTGGGCGTTTTATGATACGAGAATGTTTATTCATGATATGATTATGTGTTCATGGATTAGCTTTGGGTTAGTTGCGAAACCCTAGAGTAGTTGTTATACCCACATACGCACACACAGACTTGCATTCATTACTTTCTTATGCGTAGATGGGATGTGCATATATGTATATATGCGTGGGTATGGGACTATGCATATATACATTCATTTACACATGCATGGATGATGAGGATAGTACTTGGGATTTAAGATGAGTCGATGAGATTTGATTTGAGGCCATGAGATCGGTGATATGGCAGGGTTCGTATTTGAGATACGACATGACGTTGTAGCGGGTCCTTGACGTAGTGTTTCACACAAGTGCATGCATACTTAGGCGGTATCAGTATTGTACTAGACGTAGATCAGTACCCCGATCATGATATTTGATAAAGAGGATACCAGATGAATAGTATGATGAATGTGATATCGACCCTTATCCAGATTTGGGATGCCGTACGACGGATTTACGTACGAGCTATATATTGATGATTGATCCGCACTCTTGACTTGGGATGTCTGATTATAGATAAAGTATTGGATATGATATTATTGAGGCGGGATCACCGACTATACATATACAGGTATGTATATGTATCGACTCAGATGATAGGCGGTTTCCTTACCTGTGGTTCAGCTTGTTAGTTCAGCCGTATAGTTTAGTATATTTGTTAGATTAGATTAGACTCCTACCTATTTCAAAACTAGCGGATCGTGGGTATTTTAAAAGACAGGTCAAGCGATCTACGGATATTTCAAAAGACGTATCCATTCTTAAAACCACCGTAGCCCTTATTTTCAAAACCCCACGATTCGTGTTATTTCAAATGGCACCATTGTTTAATATTTAGCTCCCGCTCATTTTGGTTGCTCGCTCCGCATCGCATACTTACATTGTTATTTCATATTGCATTGTTGACATTATGCTGTTAAGACACCAGCACCATTACCGATGATGCGTATGTACCACGTACACTTACTTGCCGGCTCACACACATCTTCATCGGTAATTGCCATGTCACGTACACCTTAGAAAATATTATTGCTTAACTTAGCTTGATAGCTAGTAGATTGACATAATATTAGTGTACTTACCTTATATGCCAGGTTAGGTATTGTAGTTATTACTTGTCACTTCATGCATACAGTTATTCATTGTTATGCCGTATTCATGGATTCTCATGCCTATATTCATGGGTTTACATGCTATTGATGATTTGGATTCGGATTTCCATGAGATTTTCTGGATTTGGGGGAAAACCGCAAAACTTGTATAAGCTTCTTTCCTTTCTTTTATATAAAAAGTGCGGTTTTCCCATGATGTATGAGTCGTCCACCATGAGTTTGCTGATGGATTTCGAGACCCGATTCGAGGAGATGGATGAACCGTTTCGGGTACATGGTGGGCCCGGTGCGGTACCCCGGGGTAAGAAGATCGTGTTGTTGACGTTGAGCCTGTGCAAGGGAGCACGACCGACCGGTGATTTTACCTGACGCGTCGGATATCCGGAGGATACCGTCGTGGTCATGGGATGGATGGTAGGGGCCGGCCTGGACTGACGGCGCCCTAGTCATTGTGATTGAGACATTGAGATTTCGAGATATTGTGGTACAGAGACTGTGATACAGAGATATCGAGATATTGGGATTACGTTTTGTGCCGATGCTAGGCACTGTTTTATGCTGATTTCATTATGATACCTCATTTTAAAAATACAGAAATCTCACTAATTTATGAAAGCAGTTTTCTTCAGTACATGCATTCTGTTACATGCATTCATACATCATCCATATGATATATTGCTACCTGAGGCACTGACACGGGCATATGGGATTACACTTGGGTTAGATATTTAGCCTAGCCATTGTTATAGGCTGCTGGTTATATATTTGAGGATATATATTGATCGTATGACCTAGGATTGCGTCATACATGCTATTCTTGTTTGTAGATGTATTCTATTCATGAGTTGGCAACTCACCCACGTTGTGCCCCAGTTTCTTGCAGGTTTTGCCGTACAGGTTTCTTTACGGCTTGCTGGCACTGCTTCTTTCGGGTGACTTGCTAGTAGGTGGGTTTATTTGTATCGTACCCATCATTATACATTGTATATTATTATTCGGTTGTATCTAGAAGTTCCATCAACCAAACATGTATTTATTTTGAGATAGAGACCAGTGATGTTATTCTTTCGACCTTAGAGTCGCGCGTTGTAATTCTATGGATTTCTTGCTGTTTTGAGTTTCCTTTTGAGTTTTGATCCTCGCCCTGGGCGTTGTATATTATATTGCTTGTGTGCCTGTGACCGTCGATTGACGAAGAGCTAGCTCCCGCTTGGGGATGCCTTTTATT
Organism: Agapanthus africanus; assembly: GCA_030015575.1. NCBI lineage: Eukaryota > Viridiplantae > Streptophyta > Magnoliopsida > Asparagales > Amaryllidaceae > Agapanthus > Agapanthus africanus. Next base: position 246,976,825 of record CM057350.1, read on the forward strand.
GATTTCGTGTACTATTCATGTTGTATCCCGTTTGGGGGCCAGTATTTACAAAGGAGACTCTGCCGAAATTTTCAGTAAATATTTGATGTTTTTTTAAAACGCATAATTCGGCTTATGCTATTAAAACTACTTGATTTGAATTGGTTTTCTTTCACTCTACTACTTTTCTTGGTTTGGATTTCTGGGTTTTCAGCTTACTTAGAATACGTACGCCTCGAGACGTTTCGTAGTTTAAGTGCCGTTCATGTTCCGTACTTTCGGGACGTGACAAAGTCTCTACTGAGCACCCGTACACCATTTTTGATGTCAAAACCCGATGGATATGGGATCATTCATCGCCCATCATATGGGTCAAGATGTGTATACGCCAGTCTACTCTGGTGCATCGATGCCCTGTCTTGATACACCCTCGACTAGGAACAATTACAGGATGTACTCGTCGACTACCGTGGCCTCTCTAGTATGATCTCATCATATTCCCAGTAGTCGAGTACATATGCTAAGGGCTTTATCAACATGTAACATAGAGACAATCAGAGTACATGTTAAGATAAAGAGCAACTAGATAGCGTACTATCATGTCGAGCAAGAAAGTCCTCCCTATATATGTCCAAGCATCCACTACAATATACATCGTATGTACAGTAATGGCCTCTAGGGCATACATATTGTTAGGTTTACCTAGCACCCTATGAGAGGTTTGAAAGCATCACATGTCACAAAGATCAAATTTTTGTGGTGCTAAGTAAGCATACAAAGGATTTATCCTAGAAAATTAGGGTTTCATAAACTTTAACAAACATCATATGTTACAAACGCTAGGGTTTTGAGAGTACAACCTTTGTATCTCCCTTTAGTAGACTCCTTGGCCACTTGAGAGTTGGAAAACGATTAGCTTGAAGTCCTCTAACGTCCACGACGATCCACCCGAAGCTCCTTTGTCCAAGCTAGCAACTTCACTTTAACAAGAAGATAAAATGAAGCTAACACTCTAAACAAGTGGGCTAGACTTGTGTAGAATGGTGTTGTGGTTCTCTTTCTCACTTCAAAATCCTATCTTTTTGAGTATTTTTCTCACTTGAAAAGTCTAGAGAGCAAGAGATCAAGGTTGAAGAAGATGATGGCCTTTTTTGAGAAGAAGAAAAATGTAATCTCTTGAAAAGAAAAAGAAAATATATGTATATATATTTATTTCTTCTCATCTCAAACCATGGTTAAATCATAAAGATATTATTTAATTTGAGTTAAAATATGAAAGGAAAGTTTAATCCATGGTTAAGAGTAGGTGAGCATGGTTAGGTCAAAGAAGGGACTAGAAACAAACCATGAATTATCCTTTCCTTTTACATTTTGTTTTAAAACAAATATAAGTAATAATCCATATAAATAACCAAGGTGTGAGTCTTATATTGACACCATTTTCTATGTATAAACAACCATGATAGAATGATGTATGTATGCATGTGTGCATGCACATCCATATGTGCATGAAAAAGAATGAATGCATACATGCATGCATACATCCAAAAGAAAAAAGATAGGATTTCTAGTGAGAAGCTAATGGCTAAATGATAAATCAACACTTGATTTATCAACCCGGTCATATCACATACGACCCGACCAAAAGCAAGCCGCCCAATTAATATACGGTATCTCATACGCGCATTTTAACCGGGTCCATGTGCATATCGCATACGCGCACCACAACGTTTCGCCTGGACTAGGCAACTCCTTTGTGGGACTTTAAGACTCGTCAATACGCCGGCAGTGGGTGATGATCATATCAAGCACCCCCAAGCCGCAAGCGGTCAGCTAAACGTAACGGCCACCCGGGTATTGAGCGATCAGAAGAAAACAAGCGAACCTGCTACAACTCCCGTTGAGCCAACCGACAACACAACCGTACAGTCCGGTCTTTTCGTCAGATATGCTGCATATCGAGTCTAGGGATGGTAACGTCGACCCCGATAACTCAATAAGTCATGCCAGTGAATGGTCTATAACAGATCAAGAAACTACTGATAGCACTTATCTGTAAATCTCAGCAGCCCTGGCCAGGGACTTACTGATATAACCAATCGAGCACAGCACATCATCAACTCCCAATACCGGGAGAGACGAAACCCCTCCTATCGCTCATCGCCTTCGTGTGTCTCGGGACTGTACCCAACGTCCACCTGTTTGCACGACTCAGTAGAGCTGTGGTAGGGTGGTAATCAAAGTACAGTGGGTGAGCACACAAGACTCTATGATGATCTCGTGTCTACAGACTAACCTGTACCAGTGTCACCTGAGAACTGCTATCCGACGATAGATATAATTTCATATAGGAGTTCTCGGTGAGTCCGTCCAGTGTACCCAGTCACCACTGAGCACCCGTATATGATCTTGATGTCAAACATCGATGCATGTGGGAACATCCATCGCCCATCATATGGATCTAGTATCATATACGCTAGTCTACCCTGGTATATCGATGCCCTGTCTCGATACACCTCCGACTAGGGACATTTCAGGATATGCTTATAAATTATAGATGTCCCACTAGTATGATCTTTATCATAATCACCGTAGTCAAGCCGATATCTTCAGGGCTTTATCAGCATGTATGAATGAATAAAAGCATGATCAAATCAACATGTCAGATAAAGTAGAACCAGATAACATACTATCATGTCGAGCAAAAATGTACACTGAATATATATATATACATGTACAGATACATCCACTATCATATAATGGCCTCTAGGGCATACATATATCCAACAATCTCCCACTTGCACTAAGGCCAGTTATTGGCGTATCTCATACCCAACATCTCAAAAAGTCGCTCATGCTGCGGCTGAGGGAGGGCCTTGGTGAGTGGATCCGCGGTGTTATTGTTTGTGTCTACTCTCTTAATCTCGATCTCGCGGCGATCTACAATCTCCCGGATCAAATGAAAGCGCCTCAGGATGTGTCTGGACCGCTGATGGGACCTGGGCTCCTTGGATAATGCCATAGCCCCATTATTATCACAATACAAGGGTATTGGATCAATAATGGTTGGAACTACTCCTAGCTCCGATACGAACTTCTTCATCCAGACGGCTTCCTTGGCAGCATCATTCAAAGCAATGTACTCAGCTTCCATCGTAGAGTCTGCAACGGTATCCTGTTTGGAACTCTTCCAACTTACCGCCCCTCCATTGAGGGTAAATACAAACCCTGAGATAGATTTGCTGTCGTCCTTATCGCTTTGGAAGCTCGAATCGGTAAAGGCCTTCATTTGGAGATCTGCATTACCATACACCAAGAACAATTCTTTAGTCCTTCGTAAGTACTTAAGAATGTTCTTCACAGCTGTCCAGTGATTCTCCCCTGGGTTGGATTGATACCTGCTTACAACACTAAGTGCATAAGCTACATCTGGGCGTGTACATAACATCGCATAAATTATAGATCCTACTGCCGAAGCATAGGGTATAATGCTCATGCGAGCTCTCTCTTCATCGGTCTTTGGACAAGAATCCTTGGAGAGAGTGACTCCATGGCAAACGGGTAAGGCACCCCGCTTGGAGTCTTCCATACTAAACCTTTTTAGGATGTTGTTGATGTACCTGGTTTGGGACAATCCTAATAACTTTTTGGATCTATCCCTATAGATCCTTATCCCCAGGATGTATGTGGCATCACCCAGGTCCTTCATGGAGAACCTTAGTGATAAGAAAGATGACCGACTGTAGCATAGGAATATCATTTCCTATCAGAAGAATGTCATCCACGTACAATACGAGGAATGTGACAGCTCTTCCTACAGCCTTCTTATAAACACAAGGTTCATCTGGATTTTTGATGAAATCAAACTCTTTGATAACATCATCGAAACAAATGTTCCAACTCCGAGATGCATGCTTTAACTCATATATCAATTTAAGTAATCTGCATGCTTTCCCGCTGCTCCCACTGTCAATGCAGCCCTTTGGCTGATCCATATAAACGCATTCTTCTCAATCTCCATTTAGAAATGCTGTTTTAATGTCCATCTGCCAGATTTCATAGTCGTAGTGAGCAGCAATAGCAAGTAGGATCCGAATGGATTTAAGCATGGCTACGGGCGAAAAAGTTTCGTCATAGTCCAAACCTGGTCTTTGACGAAAGCCTTTCGCCACAAGTCTTGCCTTATAGGTCTCTACCTGCCCATCTACACCAATCTTTCTTTTAAAGATCCATTTGCATCCCACAGGTTTTACTCCAGGGTGTACAATGTCCAAAGTCCATACTTTGTTGGTGTACATAGACTCCATTTCAGATCTCATGGTATCCAGCCACTTCACAGAGTCTCCACTCGTGATAGCTTGCTGAAAACTGGTAGGATCATCATCATCCATGATGCAGTCTTCTCCGTCATCATCAATGAGGAAACCGTAGTACCTCTCCGGTGGGTGAGAAGTCCTACCAGACCTACGGAGTGGCTGAGGTTCTTCAGTTTCTATTTCAACAGCCGGTTCAACCAAGTCATCATTGTTGGAGATAGTACCCTCAGAGTCAATTATTAGGTCACGGGTACGTGATTGTAATGATTGATGGAGGACCTATCCCGGTAGGACAGTCTTACTCGAGATGATAGTATGCTATCTGGTTTACCTTTATCATCGTGTACTGTTTTAAGTGACCTGACACGTCGCTATTACACGTTGATAGAGCCCCTAGGATTCTTGCTTGACCACCAGCAGTATGAGGGCGATCATATAAGTGGGAGCTGGGGGTCTATAAGCATATCCTTAAAAGGTCCCTAGTCGTGAGAGTTTCGAGACAGGGCATCGATTCTCCATAGTAGACTAATGTATACAGTCGAGACCCCGACGAGGGGCGGTGGTCGGTCTCACAAGCCACTGGTGTCAGTTGGATCACCTAAGATGTATACAGGTGCTCATTAGGTTATGAGTACACCGGACAGGACTCGCCGGGAACATGCCAGTTGGTCATATACCAGACGTCAGATGGCAGTTCCCTGGTGACATGTGTACAGGTTAGTTCATCGACCTGGGGATCGTCATTTGTCTTGTGTGAGTTCCCACTGTACTTTGATTACTACCCTACCACGGCTCAAAGGAGTCGTGCAAACAGGTTTTAGTTGGGTACAGTCCCGAGCCACATGGAGGCAGTGAGCGTATCTTCAGGGGTTCGTCTCTCCCGGTATTGGGGGTGAGGTCGTGCTGTGTCTAGGAGAGCCATTACACGAAGCCCTCGGCCGAGGCAAGGAGATTTACTGGTAGGTATTCCAGTAGTATCTCAGGGTGTTCTGGGCTACACTCCGGCACGACTTGTACCGCTTTTGGGGGTCTGACTTTTACCAACCCCCTAGGCCCGCCATGCGATGCTCATAGACGAACGGACCGGACTGTACGGATATTGTCACTGACAGGCTCAGTAGGGAGTCAGGCTGAGTTCGCTCACAGACGTCCCTTTTAGTCAGTACCTGGTGGCCCGTTACGTATTGGCTTATACCTCTGACGTGCTAGTGGTTAAATCCACAACCAAGGTGTTGTTGAGTCTTTAGAGTCCCCCACATTTCAGTTACTCAGCTTTCGGGCGAAAGGTTGTAGAGGCCGTATGGAGATATGGCAAGGTCCGATCAGATACGTGCGGTATTGCACGGATCAGGATCGGACAGTTTGTACTACAGGCCGTATGGTTATATGGCAGGGTTCGATCAGATACGTGCGGTATTGCACGGATCAGGATCGAACAGATATTACTAGCCGGTTTTGGTATAAGCCGGATCCTAGTATAGTACAGTGTAGATTTTGTTTCATTGCATTTGTATTTCGGTCGGAATACAGATGCGGGTGTGTATGCACAGTATCGGGGTTTTCCTGTAATTTATTACGGGACCAGTTTTCTGGAGTTGCCAGTTTGCTTTCCGTTTCGGCCGATTTCCATTGTTCCGTTCATTGGCAGAAGATTGGTGGAGGAGGGCTTATTTGCATTGTTGCAAATAATTATTTGTGGAGGGGGTATTTGCTTATTGTTGTATCATGATAGTCTCTCATTAACCTTGACTTCTAGCTATCATGATGGCTTGACTTTGTTGAGTTGGTGTTGTTGATGGAGTGTAGATTTCCTTATGATCATTTGTTTTTCTTTCATCATCACTTCCTTGCATCATTGCATTCCACCCACCCCCTTGACCTTACTCTCTCTCCAATCACACCAAAGGGGGGGGGGCGGCCATTTTCCTTGTAGAAGGATGGGATTCATTTCATGAAGGGGGGAAAAATGTTGTTCATTTTCATGCACCAAAGTTCTCCAAGCTCCTCCATATACTTCTTGTTCAATCCCTCCACCAAAAAGGCAATTCCACAACCCCAAAGTGAGACTTGAGGACTACATATTCTACAGCGAACCTTGGGCACGTCGAGTAGCCGGCTTCATGCCCGAGTTGCCTCGGCATTGAGGTGGGAGCCCGTAAAAGAAGTAGGCGATGTGGTGCACTTCCAGCGACGAGGAGGAGACGGGACATTCCGCAGGAGATCGGGACGATGACGAGAAGACCGGAGGACTTGGATCGTCGGTATATCTCTCTTCCCTTTCTTGTTGTTAGCTAGGACTAGTTAGTGGTTCGATCCGGGTATTAGTGCGCGGCGGTTTGCCAGTTCAAGAAAATTTAAGTTTATCACCGCTTCCGCATTTGGCCGTCGGATTGACGGCCGGGGCGCCGCCGTGCACTTACAGTGGTATCAGAGCCTCGCCATTAACTTAGTCTAGCTTGGTTTAATGTGTTTGCATTTCCGATCGATCAAAAAGTTCCAAAACCCGTATTTTGATCACATCAGTTTTCTGTTGGAAATTTTTAGTGTCGAAAAATTTTTCATGTTGTATAAAATTGATGTACTGGAAGATCTAAGAGTTCTGGAAAAAGACGATTCACTGATCTCCTCAGGGGAGCGTGGAACCGCGGCGAAACCCTGCTTGTTGCCGCTGTTCCGCCGCAGTATAGAGGATTCAGTGGGTCGGGTTTTTACAGTGGGCTTCTGGGGTGATTTGAGGGGTTTTGGAATGTTAAATTTGGGCCCATAATTTCTGTGAGTGCTACAGTATTGTTTGGGGGCCCACTTGTTAAAATTTGATTGATCGGATATTTTAAACACATTATTTCACAGTATTTACATTATATCTGCGACCGTGAATGTCACTTGATCGGTAAATCCGGTCTAACTGCTATAGCCCGGTTAGACGGATTTGCGAACGTGACTTTCATGTTGATGTTCTGTTTTTGCTGTGATGTTGCGGATCGGTCGTGGGGGATAGCCTGGATGCAATGCTAGTACAGTTGTGGTTGTATTATGTACATTTGATATTGCGGGGCGAGCGTCCGACATGTGGACTGCCGTCACTGCCTGTTTGTATTATTATTTTGGGGCACGACCTGGTTGCGGTCGATGTACCCGTTGTATGTATATTTTACTTTCTGTACTAGGATTTCCCCGCGGAGGGGTGCACGGATAGCCGGGTTCTAGAGGGCAACAAGCCCGCATCTCATGGCATTGGGACGGAGGGGGCTTCGCTCTAGGATTGGCGGGCTATTCGCCGCACTCGTAGGGGGTACAGGTTGACCCAGGAGGGGTGCCCAAGTTACCGGATTCCGTGAAGTGCTGGGTGGTCCATTCACGGCGCTGAAGGGGGCTGCCTCGCTTCAGGTTTTGGCGGGTGACTTGCCGCGCCCGTAGGGGTCTAGGTTTTCATTGCACAGGCTATCCATACGACCAGGGGAACGTCGGGTTTCAGCAGTGGCTCTGTGAAACCCGGGGATCCCAGATATCTGTATTGTTTCTGTGATGCTGTTCATTCTCTGTGATGTTGCTTTTTATTCACGCCTTGAGCGAATATAATATATTGGTATATATATTAGTAGATGTTGTATATGTTTTACATCCGCGCTAGTCCAGTCCCCGCTCTGTCGTTAGTTAGCTAACCTAACGGGTAATGACGGGACCCAGTGGCGAATGCGGATGGCATATACATACATCAGTATATTTTCGTTCTTTGTGGTGTGATCAATTGATGGGACTGCATTGTTTCGGATCAATGCAAGTTAAAAACAAACCTAATCTGATGTTGTTGGAACACTTTTTCAAAAAGCTGTTAATGCAAGGACGTTCACTTTTGTTTTGCATCGTGGTATTCAGTTGGAATATCCTGCTCCTCAGTCGACGAGGCAAGGGCCGAGATCCCTTCACCGGGAGTGACCCCTTGGACAAAAAGTTTGCGTCAGGGAATTAACTTCACTATAGCCGATTACTTTTGCTTTGCACCGTGGTATTCATTTGGAATATCCTGCACCCCATTCTACGGGGAAAGAGCCGAGATCCCTTCACCGGGAGTGACCTCTTTAGCGAAGGTTTCCGTCACTATATTTTCAAAAAGCTATCCGTTCCTTCAACGATATCAAGTTCATTACGTTAAAGGTTTTCGCCAGAAACCATTCGTAGCCCTCCGTCGTTTCATATGGGTAGTCAATAGTATTCAAGCTGTGTTTGTTGGCCATAGTCAAGGCACAGTGTTTGGTAGCTGTTGGGTGTTCATATGCTGCATAGATAGATGCGTTGGTTTGGGACAGTCGTATAGCCTTGTTGGCCCTAGTCAAGGGCTTGTACGGGTGGATTCAAATCAACCTGGATAATGACGGGTAGAACTTGACATGTCACTTATGATTTGTTGGCCTTAGTCAAGATCATAAGAGCATGGGGCAGAAATCACATCGGGAGTTTCAAAAGAACTGAAACTTGCCAGATATGCGCATACCTTCTGGAGTGTGACACCGTGAGCGGATTCCGTCACGTTATCATGCGATGATAGTTGGATCCCGATTTCCACTGATGAGTTAGTTTACTCCTCGGGTGACACCGACTAATTCTTCTTTCAGGTTTGGAGGAGAATTTGAGGTACAGTGGGAGGATTCCAGATTAGATAAATTGGTAACCATTCTGATCTAGGTTAGAGTGCACGCTGAGTGTTTCTTTTCTCTCTCTCTTTGGCAGCGACCATTGACCCGACCCTAAGACTATGACTCAGTGACCAAGTTGACCGAACCTTCTTTAACACTGGCTTTTGGATTGTCAGAGTTGCAAACCTCATTGCCACTCCTACTTTTACCCTTTTCTCCAGGACACCCCGTATTACTACGAACGTCCACTTCCATTGGACAAAACCATCGTATGGTTATATACGAACTCGAAGGGATTTATTCGAGGATGGTTTCCGGTTCTGGAGAAAACGAATAGGACTATTCAGTTGTCTTTTCCTTTTACCTTCTCTCAGGTTGCGAGTACTCCTTGGTTTAGGAGATAGTACACCTATTACGCAAATTGGATAGTCTTCTTCCAAACCTTAGGCTGGTGCCGAACGGTGGGGAATGAAGAAAACCAATTAGCATAACGATGGTGTGCAGAAGGTATTAAGTTAAGACAAAACAAGGGATTAGTAAGAGGGCAAAGTAAATTGCGACTGCTATTCACGACCAAACCAAGTATTCCTTCGCCAATCCTAAATCACCTTTGTATTTCTCCAGGACACTCCGTATCACTACGAAGATCCACAGTTTAATGGATACTCCATCGTATGGTTATATACGAACTCGAAAGGAACTTGTTCCAGTTCGGGGATGGATTATGGTTCAGGAGAAATAGGAATAAGGTTTATTCGGTTGTCTTTTATCTTCACCTTCTCTCGCTTTGCGAGTGTTCCTAGGATTAGGACAGTACACCCATTATGCTTATTGGATAGTCTTCTTCCAAACCATAGGCTGGTGCCGAACGGTAGGGAAGGAAGAAAACCATTTGGCCTAAAGGGGTGTGCAGAAGGTAATGACTAAAGACATATGAAGGGATTTGGAGAGGTGGCAAAGAATTATACGGTTACAGTCGTGAATCTGGAAGAGGCATTACTAGGAATACCGGGATACCCCATCGAAACATTTCAATGTTTCAGTTTCACTGTGTAATGTTAAAAGAAAACTGATTTCCCGATTAGACACTTGCTCCAGGGTATGTATTTACCAGGTATGATTCTCACATCTGCATGGTTTTACAGATGATGAGTGGGAGTAGGTTATTGGGAATTGGGTGATCATCCTCATTATATCGGGATTCGTTGTAATCAGTGATATTTGAGGAAATCACCTGGGCTGTTTGCCGGTCGGCAAATATTTGGTTTTGAATATCCTCTGTTATGCACCAATTTCAAATTGATATATCTGTACGTCTATTTTCATAGAGTGAGATATACCTTTTGAAATTATGTCTACGACATTTACCTATATTAGTGGATGGTTAGGTAAGGAGCATTAAACAGCGGTGTAATTCTTCTTAACCATAAGTACAGTTTTCAACCTACGACACACAGTGAATGAGTTATCAGACTCAAGGGACTTATACAGAGTATTGTATGTTGTCCAGGGTCCATCTGGACAGAGGGGATGGTCCTCGTACTATATTCGGTTTACTTATGACTTCTCTAGTTTTTAGACAGGTGTTTCGTGGAAATACAGGGTCCGAATTTTGAGAAGTTATAGGTATTTGAATAGAGTAGAGAACCAGGTGTAGCAAGTATCGGGATTCTTCAAAGTGATCGAAGATGTAGATACTTGTATATGGTATTCAGTTGATAGTAGTGATTAAGAGAACTTGCTTCTTTTTCAGGTTACTCATAATTGGAAGCATTCCTAAATTGAGTAACGCTGATCGGCCTCCTTCCATTTAGTTGACATGCACTGGAGACAGCTGCATGATTTGAATCTGGTTCAATTAAATCAGTGCCTCTGGTTCTATATTGGATATAGAACAGTTCATATCTTAACGATGTTATGGTACGGGGAGTTGTCCGGCTTATGCTTAAAATCAGACACTGGACAACTCAAGGCACGTTTCTGTAATGGCTGTTTGTGGGTTGACCCAGGCTATGACGCGGGTTGACTTTCTACCATCTGGATGAACAATAGCAATATTGTTCTAGACTCGCCACAGTTTTATTAAAAATGGATTTTTTCAGAAAAACAGTAGTGGGAGTATGGTAGAACTGGAAGTGATTCCAGAACCACAAACGATTACTAAAGATTTGACAAGGAACCTAAAGATTCAATCTGGATTGACATTCCATTGGCCACTCCGCAGATAAGGTGGGTAACTTCAGGCACCCGAGAGGTACTACGGTAGCCTCAAGGACGGTGACAGGGAAGTTCTTGTTTACCCACAATTGCCATTGCTGTTGTTCCAGGTTGCGAGACCCGGCGGGAGGATGAGTATAGCGTCGTTCTAAACTAGCTTTAGAAGTGTACGTGTATATGACTCTGCCAGAGGGTTGTCGTAGTCAGTGGGAGCAGCGGAAGCATTGGTGGACAGGTAGCTTATGTCTATTTATAGACTAAAGCAGATATAGCGGAGATAGATCATCTATTTCTGACGTGACAGTCATAGGTTTGACTTCATCAGAATAGGGGATGGATCTGTTGAGAAGGTAGTAGGGTGTGATATCCTGGTATTTGGATGACATACACAGAGTAGGAAAGGAAACTCCTATACTACAATCGGTTATACTTTGGTCGTCACACAGTGGTTTCTCCACACAGGACTTGGACATTATATCAGACATACTGGTTACTGGATCTATGGTATTAGATCTAGATTTGGGTGGTTTCCCAATCAGGGTACTTGACAGCATTCTAAGAGTATTTAGGATGGACGACTCCTGGCACGGTAGTGTACCTGCAGGTGATGGAGTCACCCTCTCTAAAGGTGTCTTACAGACTAAAGGGGAGAGGGATGTACATGATTGGCAGATCACTTGCCAAGGCAATTGAGTCGATCATGAGATGTCAAGTACCACACCAGATGTTGTTCTTGCACTAGATGCAATAAGCTGACATTAATCCAATCCTGGAGAAACGGTCGGAAGCAGTTTTAGAACATAAGTGGATGTTCTAGGGATATGATAACGACAGCCTCATTCGGGAAACAGTTATCATTCCAGGCTTCCAAGGTGACATGGACGACAAGGAGGTTGTCAGAGCTATAGTTTTCCTTCTGATGAGGGGCAGTATTTTGGACAGGTGGTCCAAGGCAATACTGAGGGTGGCATGGCGCAGGATACTGATTAAGTTCAGTTGACGATACAGTCTAAGAAGTTTGGATTTGGAGTTCATTTTTGAGCTATGTCCCATCAGACATCCAGACACATTCTAAGACAGGTATTGCTCATTTCGGGAGATGGGTTTCTCCGCGAACTTGAGATATAGAGAGACATAGAAAGAAACATCAAAGCGGATCCACTCACTGAGGCTATTCCTCGAACGCAATAGTTTCGCAAACGAGCTTTGTGAGACTGACTAGTAGAGGAGTTGGGTGTTCGGTATCACACGGGCTGTGAGTATGCGACATCGCAATAATTAGCCTTGAGTGCAAGTGGGAGATTGTTGGAGATAGTACCCTCAGAGTCAATTATTAGGTCACGGGTACGTGATTGTAATGATTGATGGATGACCTATCCCGGTAGGACAGTCTTACTCGAGATGATAGTATGCTATCTGGTTTACCTTTATCATCGTGTACTGTTTTAAGTGACCTGACACGTCGCTATTACACGTTGATAGAGCCCCTAGGATTCTTGCTTGACCACCAGCAGTATGAGGGCGATCATATAAGTGGGAGCTGGGGGTCTATAAGCATATCCTTAAAAGGTCCCTAGTCGTGAGAGTTTCGAGACAGGGCATCGATTCTCCATAGTAGACTAGTGTATACAGTCGAGACCCCGACGAGGGGCGGTGGCCGGTCTCACAAGCCACTGGTGTCAGTTGGATCACCTAAGATGTATACAGGTGCTCATTAGGTTATGAGTACACCGGACAGGACTCGCCGGGAACATGCCAGTTGGTCATATACCAGACGTCAGATGGCAGTTCCCTGGTGACATGTGTACAGGTTAGTTCATCAACCTGGGGATCGTCATTTGTCTTGTGTGAGTTCCCACTGTACTTTGATTACTACCCTACCACGGCTCAAAGGAGTCGTGCAAACAGGTTTTAGTTGGGTATAGTCCCGAGCCACATGGAGGCAGTGAGCGTATCTTCAGGGGTTCGTCTCTCCCGGTATTGGGGGTGAGGTCGTGCTGTGTCTAGGAGAGCCATTACACGAAGCCCTCGGCCGAGGCAAGGAGATTTACTGGTAGGTATTCCAGTAGTATCTCAGGGTGTTCTGGGCTACACTCCGACACGACTTGTACCGCTTTTGGGGGTCTGACTTTTACCAACCCCCTAGGCCCGCCATGCGATGCTCATAGACGAACGGACCGGACTGTACGGATATTGTCACTGACAGGCTCAGTAGGGAGTCAGGCTGAGTTCGCTCACAGACGTCCCTTTTAGTCAGTACCTGGTGGCCCGTTACGTATTGGCTTATACCTCTGACATGCTAGTGGTTAAATCCACAACCAAGGTGTTGATGAGTCTTTAGAGTCCCCCACATTTCAGTTACTCAGCTTTCGGGCGAAAGGTTGTAGAGGCCGTATGGAGATATGGCAAGGTCCGATCAGATACGTGCGGTATTGCACGGATCAGGATCGGACAGTTTGTACTACAGGCCGTATGGTTATATGGCAGGGTTCGATCAGATACGTGCGGTATTGCACGGATCAGGATCGAACAGATATTACTAGCCGGTTTTGGTATAAGCCGGATCCTAGTATAGTACAGTGTAGATTTTGTCTCATTGCATTTGTATTTCGGTCGGAATACAGATGCGGGTGTGTATGCACAGTATCGGGGTTTTCCTGTAATTTATTACGGGACCAGTTTTCTGGAGTTGCCAGTTTGCTTTCCATTTCGGCCGATTTCCATTGTTCCGTTCATTGGCCGATGATTGGTGGAGGAGGGCTTATTTGCATTGTTGCAAATAAGTATTTGTGGAGGGGGTATTTGCTTATTGTTGTATCATGATAGTCTCTCATTGACCTTGACTTCTAGCTATCATGATGGCTTGACTTTGTTGAGTTGATGTTGTTGATGGAGTGTAGATTTCCTTGTGATCATTTGTTTTTCTTTCATCATCACTTCCTTGCATCATTGCATTCCACCCACCCCCTTGACCTTACTCTCTCTCCAATCACACCAAAGGGGGGGGGGCATTTTCCTTGTAGAAGGATGGGATTCATTTCATGAAGGGGGGAAAAATGTTGTTCATTTTCATGCACCAAAGTTCTCCAAGCTCCTTCATATACTTCTTGTTCAATCCCTCCACCAAAAAGGCAATTCCACAACCCCAAAGTGAGACTTGGGGACTACATATTCTACAGCGAACCTTGGGCACGTCGAGTAGCCGGCTTCGTGCCCGAGTTGCCTCGGCATTGAGGTGGGAGCCCGTAAAAGAAGTAGGCGATGTGGTGCACTTCCAGCGACGAGGAGGAGACGGGACATTCCGCAGGAGATCGGGACGATGACGAGAAGACCGGAGGACTTGGATCGTCGGTATATCTCTCTTCCCTTTCTTGTTGTTAGCTAGGACTAGTTAGTGGTTCGATCCGGGTATTAGTGCGCGGCGGTTTGCCAGTTCAAGAAAATTTAAGTTTATCACCGCTTCCGCATTTGGCCGTCGGATTGACGGCCGGGGCGCCGCCGTGCACTTACAGTCATTTGTAGTTTGTGTCTCTAGAACCTCTTCTAGATTCACAACATTGCAATCATCTTTATATGTGAAAAACTCTTTTTCCAAGAATTTGGCATTCTGAGAAACAAACACCTTTTGTTCCTCCTTCTGGTAGAATAGATATCCATATGAGTTCTTTGGATATCCCACAAAGTTACACATGACCGACCGTGTCTCGAGTTTGTCCGGATTCTGCTTTTTAACATAGGCCGAGCAACCCCAAATCTTAATTCTCTTAAGAGATGGTCTCTTCCCATGCCATATCTCATATGGCGTGGTAGACACGGTTTTGGTTGGAACCCTGTTCAGCAGAAACGATGCAGTCTCCAATGCATCCCCCCAAAATGAGACGGGTAACTCAGCATCACTCATCATGGATCGGACCATATCTAATAGGGTCCTATTCCGTCGTTCAGACACACCGTTGTGCTGTGGTGTGTAAGGAGGAGTGAGCTGAGAGAGAATCCCATTCTCTTTTAGAAAGTTTGTAAATTCTGTACTAAGGTATTCCCCACCTCGATCTGATCGAAGCATCTTGATACTCAAGCCGGTTTGTTTTTCTAATTCTTGTTTATATTCAATGAATTTCTCGAAAGCTTCGGACTTGTGCTTTAATAAAAATACATGACCGAATCTTGAGAAATCGTCAGTGAACGTAATGAAGTATGAAAAACCGCCTCTAGCCTGTGTAGACATTGGACCACATACATCACTATGTATGAGTCCTAGGAGCTCGGTAGCTCTTTCTCTGTGTCCGGTAAACGGAGTTTTGGTCATTTTACCTTTGATAGAAGACTGGCAAGTCGCATAAGATTTATATTTAAAAGGGTTTAAATATCCATCTTTGTGTAACTTGTTTAGTCTTGTTTCGTTAATATGACCAAGTCTACAGTGCCAAAGAAAAGCTTCATTTAATTTTTGAAAGTTTTCTTTTCTTAGTGTGCTGTATACTGAAAACTGTGTGTTGATTTAGGACGTATATCCCGTTATTAAGTGTACCATACCCAACCAACATTTGATTTAGGTGAATGTTCATAACATTGTTCTGCAATACAAAATTATATCCTTCATTGTCTAACAAAGAAACAGATATTATATTACATAGCATACTTGGTACAAAATAACATGGGTTCAAAACCAATATACACCCAGATGGCAACCCCAAGTGATACTCTCCCACTGCGACTGCATGTACATTGGAACCATTTCCAACGCGGAGAGTATGGTCACCTGTCTTTAAAACTTTGCTATTTCTCAGCCCCTGCATGGAATTGCAAATGTGAGAACCTGAACCGGTATCTAATACCCAGGAAGCAGAGTTTATTGAAAAATGGTTTTCTAACACAAACACACCTGAAGCGGAAGCATCCCCATGCTTCTTCTTGAGGTTCAAGTACTCTATACAGTTGCGCTTCCAATGTCCTGTCTTGTGGCAATGAAAACATTCACCTTTCCCCGAGTCTCCAGCTTTGGACTTTTCCTTTCCCTTCACCTTTTTAACTCCACCCTTAGGATTGGTGGGCTTTTTCTTTTTCTTTCCCTTTGCCTTAGCCTTTGGGCGAGAAGAGGAAGATTTTCCAATAGTCATAACGGGAGTTTTTACTGATTTCATAGTGCTCTCTGCACTCCTTAACATATTAAGGAGTTCAGGTAGCTCCTTTTGCATGCTGTGCATGTTGAAGTTAATTATGAACTGAGCAAAGGTGGAGAGGAGGGACTGCAGAATAATATCCGTATATTGTTCATTGTCCATTGCCCATCCTAGGTCCTCAAGCTCTTCTATAAGAGCTATCATCTTCAGAACATGGTCTCCTACCGGTGTGCCAGGGGCCATTCGCATTTAAAACAATTTCTTTGATGCTTCGTATCGTAATACGCGGGATTGCTCTCCATACAACTCCTTTGTATGGAGGAATATGGTTTGAATGTCCATATTCTTGTGCTGCTTTTGAT
The DNA here is from genome assembly GCA_030015575.1 of Agapanthus africanus. Lineage (NCBI taxonomy): Eukaryota > Viridiplantae > Streptophyta > Magnoliopsida > Asparagales > Amaryllidaceae > Agapanthus > Agapanthus africanus. The sequence goes on from CM057350.1 coordinate 246,993,453, forward strand.
GTGTATTGTCCATCGATGCAAGCGCGAGGCATTTGGCCGTTGCACAGTCAGCGTCCCATGTCTTGCGGACTTCGATGTCCGCAACTGAGGATTTTGGACATGGGGTGGGTGGGGCTGAAGCCGTGAGAACATATGATACTTTATCATAAGTCAAGGCTATTTTCAGATTCCTCAGCCAGTCTTTATAATTGTTCTCATTCAGTTTGTTTTTATCTAGTAGAAGCTTGAGTCCAGTCATTTGTATCTGCCATTAAGAGAGAGAAAAAAATACACCCAGCGAAAGCTCTTGCATAGATCAGATTGGTTATTATCTTGTCTAATCGATGTCTTCCACTGCTTTAATCAAGTTTTTCTTTCAAACCTTAAAAAGAAAACTAGCCAGGATTAATTACAGTCTACAACTTCGCTAACCGTTCAGCCAGGCCAGTGTCGGTAGTTGAGGGAGGTTCCCCGTGCTTTCGCACGGACCTAATTAAAGTAAACCTCATTTTCCCAGAGGCGTAGCCGCGTTAACACCTTTGTAGACACCTAATCAGTTAGCTAATTGTAAACTGCAAAACTCTCCTAGGAGCAACTATTGCCCACAGTGGGATCGGGATCCAATCATCATATGGAAGGTATGCAATCTCATTGCAAATCTCAACACTTGAAATTCCCGATATGATTTTTACCCCTAGTACCTATGACCTTGGCTATGGTCAACAAATCACAAGTACTAGTCAAGTTCGGCCTGTCATTTCTTGATTAATCAGACCCGTCAACATGACCCTTGGCTAAGGTCAACAAAGTCATATACCCGTCCTAATTAATCTGCATCATATGCATTGTAGGAAGACATCATTTAACTACCGTACACTACGCCATGGCTAAGGTCAACAAACATAGCACGAATACTAAGTACTCTACTTTCTAAAATGATGGAGGGTTACGAATGATTTTTATGAAAATCTTTAACGCTTTGAACTTGATATCATCGTAGAATCAAATGGTTTTGAAAAGGAGTGGCTTGTGCTTCGCAGTTTTTGAAATACAGCTTTTTCATAAAGAGCCGATTGGTTTTCAAATCCGATTCTACAACATCTTTTTGGGTTTATTTTCTTTACATTAATCATATTAATGTAATCCCATCATTTAAGTCCTTAAGCCAATCACAGAAAAGAAACGAAAATAACACGTACGCTTATGCCATCCGCATTCGCCACAATATTCCGTTATGCACCGTTAGGTTACTTAACTAACGGCATACCGGGACGGGACTAGCGCGGGTGAAAAACATAAGCAGCGTCTACTATATATCTCATATATAATATATCATTCGTCTCAGATATCACAGAACACAGGCAGCAGAAACATATATATAATGTGGGATATACTAGGACGTCCATATTTAGTATTTAGCCAATAATAGAAAATACGGATTCCACAGTCGCGATGAATAGCCAAGCCCACACCCCTAGACCCCTGTGAGAGCGGTAAGCGACCCTACCAATCCTGGAGTTTAGGAGACCAGGTCTCGACTCCTCGAGATGGCCTCCCACTGAACCCCAGAACCCGGTCACTTGTGCTCCCCTCCTTGGGTCTATCCTAATGCGGAAAAGTAAATAATATACAACACTGGTGACATCAACCTCAACTCGGAAGTGCCCCAAATAAAAGAATATTACATTACATTTGAATTTACATGAATGAAAATATAAAACTCTCATCTCACATAAAAAAAAACCCGGCTATTCGATCGCGACAATCATCCACATCATATCTCAGCAACACATAATATCATATATCATCAACGTAAGTAAGTATGCGTACCCCGATTGTCGTTGATATATAGCAACGAAACCTGCGATATCGAACATACTACACTTACGGTCACAGAAAAGAAAGTGTAAAACTACAATATTTGGAATCCACATTCTCTTTAGACATCATAAATGCGAAATATCACATACTTCGTATTTCATGCCTAAACTATATGAATTCCACATATTGTATCACATTCCAGATAAATAGACAGTATTAAAGTTTTCGACTGAATGATCAAATATCCAAAATTCCCTAAAGCTCAACACTTGAGCGGAGTTCAAAAAATCCGGAATGTGACACAGTAGTAGCTGTCCAGCCGTAGAAGGGTCAAGCCAACGCCTCACATGTGGCACGTCGTACTGCCCCAAACCCTAAGGTTCAAAGGGCAGTTCAAGACATTCACATAATCGAGTTAAGGTTTGTTGTCTTCTAGAGGGTCCACCACAAAACTTGCACATTTGTTCGAAAGATTTAAACCCCGTGAAAAGTGAGCAAACAACACTCGTTCGAACAATTCAATACTTTCTAATTTACCCGGAAAGACAAGAAGTTAAAATTCCGATCGAATCAATGAACTCAAAACAATCTCCAGAACTTACAGCACTTAATTCAGATTAAAAATACTCCAAAAATATACAAGAAGATAACAAAGTCACTGTACAAATACGACACTATGATGCTTCAGTACGGCCGCGGAACTGCGGCCCAAGCAGGCTATTGCCGCAGTTCTGCGGTGGAGTATACTGTTCATGGTATCGTATTTTACAGTTGTCCTTATATTTACTTGCTAAATTTTTTGCATATTTTTAATTCTGAAAAATATCAGTTTTCAAAAAATGTCCAGAGAGTGTCCCGTAGTTCCGTATTTCGGTTCGATCGGAGTTTATACTTCGTTAAATTGTCGTCTAATGTTCTAGGTCGGCTCTGATACCAATGTTAGGTTTACCTAGCACCCTATGAGAGATTTGGAAGCATCACATGTCACAATGATCAAATTTTTGTGGTGCTAAGTAAGCATACAAAGGATCTATCCTAGAAAATTAGGGTTTCATAAACTTTAACAAACATCATATGTTACAAAATCTAGGGTTTTGAGAGTACAACCTTTGTAGCTCCCTTTAGTAAACTCCTTGGCCACTTTAGAGTTGGAAAACGATTAGCTTGAAGGCCTCTAATGTCCACGACGATCCACCCGAAGCTCCTTTGTCCAAGCTAGCAACTTCACTTTAACAAGAAGATGAAATGAAGCTAACACTCTAAACAAGTGGGTTAGAATTGTGTAGAATAGTGTTGTGGTTCTCTTTCTCACTTCAAAATCCTATCTTTTTGAGTATTTTGCTTACTTGAAAAGTCTAGAGAGCAAGAGATCAAGGTTGAAGAAGATGATGGCCTTTTTTGAGAAGAAGAAAAAGATAATCTCTTGAAAGGAAAAAGAAAATATATGTATATATATTTATTTCTTCTCATCTCAAACCATGGTTATATCATAAAGATATTATTTAATTTGAGTTAAAACATGAAAGGAAAGTTTAATCCATGGTTAAGAGTAGGTGAGCTTGGTTAGGTCAAAGAAGAGACTAGAAACAAACCATGAATTATCCTTTCCTTTTTCATTTTGTTTTAAAACAAATATAAGTAATAATCTATATAAATAACCAAGATGTGAGTCTTATATTGCCACCATTTTCTGTGTATAAACAACCATGATAGAATGATGTATGAATGCATGTGTGCATGCACATCCATATGTCCATGAACAAGAATGAATGCATACATGCATACATACATCCAAAAGAAACAAGATAGGATTTCTAGTGAGAAGCTAATGGTTAAATGATAAAGCAACACTTGATTTATCAACCCGGTCATATCACATATGACCCGACCAAAAGCAAGCCGCCCAATTAATATACGGTATCTCATACGCGCATTTTAACCGGGTCCATGCGCATATCGCATACGCGCACCACAACGTTTCGCCTGGACTAGGCAACTCCTTTGTCGGACTCTAAGTTTCGTCAATACGCCGGCAGTGGGTGATGATCATATCAAGCACCCCCAATCCGCAAGCGGTCAGCTAAACATAACGGCCACCCTGGTATTGAGCGATCAGAAGAAAACAAGCGAACCTGCTACAACTCCCGTCGAGCCAACCGGCAACACTACCGTACAGTCCGGTCTCTTCGTCAGATATGCTGCATATCGAGTCTAGGGATGGTAACGTCGACCCCGATAACTCAATAAGTCGTGCCAGTGAATGGTCTATAACAGATCGAGAAACTACTGATAACACTTATCAGTAAATCTCAGCAGCCCTGGCCAGGGACTTACTGATATAACCAGTCGAGCATAGCACAACATCAACTCCCAATACCGGGAGAGACGAAACCCCTCCTATCGCTCATCGCCTTCGTGTGTCTCGGGACTGTACCCAACGGCCACCTGTTTGCATGACTCAGTAGAGCCGTGGTAGGGTGGTAATCAAAGTACAGTGGGAGAGAACACAAGACTCTATGACGATCTCGGGTCTACAGACTAACCTGTACCAGTGTAACCTGAGAACTGCTTTCTGACGATAGATATAATTCCATATAGGAGTTCTCGGTGAGTCCGTCCAGTGTACCCAGTCACCATTGAGCACCCGTATATGATCTTGATGTCAAACATCCATGAATGTGGGAACATCCATCGCCCATCACATGGGTCTAGTATCATATACGCTAGTCTACCCTGGTATATTGATGCCCCATCTCGATACACCTCCGACTAGGGACATTCAGGATATGTTTATAAACTATAGAGATCCCACTAGTATGATATTTATCATAATCACTGTAGTCAAGCCGATATCCTCAGGGCTTTATCAGCATGTATGAATGAATAAAAGCATGATCAAATCAACATGTCAGATAAAGTAGAACCAGCTAGCATACTATCATGTCGAGCAAGAATGTACACTGAATATATATATATATATACATGTACAGATACATCCACTATCATATAATGGCCTCTAGGGCATACATATATTCAACACATATAACTAACACCTTACTTATGAAATAATCAAGGAAAATTTCCCAATTAGGGTAAACCCAACCAAAATAATTTATAACCATATAATTATATATATATATAAGCACTTCACCATACAATTATCACTAGCCAAGAAGGAAAATACGATGCTCGGGCTTTTATGAAAAACACGCACAATTGCTAATTAACACGAAAACATCCTAAATAAATTTCAAGGCGTTACAATCTACCCCGCTTAAAGAAATTCGGTCCCCGAATTTAAAAATCTAACTACACGTACCTTCGAAAAGATGGGGATACTTCTTCCTCATCTCGCTCTCGGTCACCCAAGTGACCTCCTCGCTACTCGGACTACGCCAAAGTACCTTGACGGACGGTATCTCTTTCGATCTCAATTTCTTCACTTGTCGATCCAAGATGATCACCGGCTGCTCTGCATAGGAAAGGTCACGCTCAAGCTGGATCGTCGGGTGCTGAATCACATGCGAAGGATCATAAAGATACTTGCGGAGCATCGAAACATGAAATACGGGGTGCACATTTAGGAAACTGGGCGGAAGGACCAACCGATACGCAACTGCACCTTAACGCTCAAGGATCTCGAAGGGTTCCACATATCTGGGACTAAGCTTCCCCTTCTTCCCAAATCTCATCACACCTTTCATTGGGGAGACCCTCAAGAAAACATGATCACCAACAGAAAACTCAAGTCTGCGCCGACGACGGTCCGCATAAGATATCTGCCTACTCTGGGCTGCTCTCATCCTATCACGAATCAACTGGATCTTCGCGGTCGTCTCCTCCACAATCTGTGGCCCTAAGATACTGCTCTCACTGAGCTCTGTCCAACAGGCGGGCGATCTGCATCTCCTCCCATAAAGAGCATCAAATGGTGCCATCTGAATGGTCTCCTGGTAGCTGTTGTTTTAGGAGAACTCTACTAAGGGTAAATGATGATCCCAGCTACCTCCAAAGTCTAAGACACACGCTCTGAGCATGACCTCGAGAGTCTGAATAGTCCGCTCTGACTGTCCGTCGGTCTGCGGATGAAATGCTGTACTGAAACTCAAGCGAGTGCCCAAAGCCTCCTGAAGTCTCTTCCATAGCCGGCTGGTAAACTGGGTGTCTCTGTCGGACACGATACATGTCGGAACTCCATGCAGTCGTACGATCTCGTCGATGTATATCTAGGCATACTGAGCAAATCCTAAAGTCGTCTTCACCGGTAGGAAGTGAGCCGCTTTCGTCAAACGATCCACGATCACCCAGATGGAGTCATACCCTCGACTAGTCCTGGGTAGACCCACAATGAAGTCCATAGAAATCTGCTCCCATTTCCACTCCGGAATGGGTAACGGCAGTAGAACTCCCATGGGCCTCTGGTGCTCAGCCATGACTTGCTGACAAGTCAGGCATCTCGACACAAAATCTGTGATGTCTCTCTTCATTCCGTCCCACCAGTAAACACCTCTCATGTCATGGTACATCTTGGTGGAACCGGGATGAACACTGTATACCGATCTATGTGCCTCCTCAAGAATCTTGCGCCGCAATCCCTTAGCATCTGCTACGCACAGTCTAGCCCCAAATCGTAGTATTCCCTGATCATCGATCACGAACTCGGAAAATCTGCCCTGTCCAATCTGTGCCCTGATCTCTGAGCATCAGTCATCACTGTGCTGTGCCTCATGTTTACGGTCAAGCAACTGTGGGCGTGCACAAACATGCATAATCTGTCCTCCGATCGGCGTAAACTCGAACTTTACCCGGCTGTCGCATAAAATCTGCCAATCTGCCGACGACTGCCTCTGTGCTGCGCTCAAACAAGATAGACTACCCCCGGGCCTCCTACTCAAAGCATCCGCCACTATATTAGCCCTGCCCAGGTGATATAAGATCTCACAATCGTAGTCCTTCACTAACTCCATCCATCAGCGTTGTCTAAATTTCAGGTCTCACTGCTGGAATATATGCTTTAAGCTCTTGTGATCAGTGAATATCTGGCATGACTCGCCGTATAGGTAATGTCGCCATATCTTAAGTGCAAAGACCACTGCAGCCATCTCCAAATCGTGAGTGGGATAATTATGTTCATGTTTCTTCAATTGCCGCGAAGCATACGCGATCACCCTGCCATGCTGCATCAATACGCACCCTAGCCCCACTCGTGAAGCATCACAGTAGACCATAAATCCGCCTGATCCTGAAGGAATTGATAGCACTGGTGTCGTAGTCAGTAGAGCCCGTAGCTGCTGAAAACTGTGCTCACACTCCTCCGTCTAAACGAAAGGAACTCCCTTCCGGGTCAACCCGGTCCAAGGTGTAGCAATATGGGAGAAGTCCTGCACGAATCGCCTGTAGTAGCCTGCCAGCCCTAGAAAGCTGCGAACCTCCGTCACTGACGTGGGTCTAGACCAACTCCGAACGGCCTCGATCTTCCTTGGGTCTACACATATACCATCCCATGTAATCACGTATCCCATGAAGTCTACGCTGTCCAGCCAGAAAGCACACTTGGAGAATTTGGCGAACACCTGATGCTCCCTCAAGGTCTGTAGTGTAATCCGCAGGTGCTGCTTGTGCTCCTCTCTACTCCGAGAATACACCAGAATATCGTCAATGAACACTATGATGAACAGATCAAGATACGGCCAGAAAATACGGTTCATCAAGTCCATAATTGCTGCTGGCGCATTGGTGAGTCCGAACGACATCACCAAAACTCATAATGGCTGTAGCGCGTGCGGAAAGCTGTCCTAGGAATGTCCTCCTGTCGAACCCACAGCTGATGGTAGCCTGATCACAAGTCGATCCCCGAAAAGTATCCTGCCCCGTGAAGCTGGTCGAACAAGTCGTCGATGCACGGCAAAGTATACCTGTTCCGCATTGTAGCCCTGTTCAGCTGGCGGTAGTCGATATACAAACGCATACCGCCGTCCTTCTTCTTGACAAACAGGACTGGAGCACCCCAAGGAGAAACACAGGGTCGAATAAGTCCCTTATCCAGCAAATCTTGCAACTGACCCTTCAATTCTCTAAGTTCCGCCGGGGCCATCCGATAAGGTGGTACAGAAATAGGCCCCGTGCCAGGAACGAAATCAATACAGAAAGAAATATCACGCTCGGGCGGTAGCCCAGGAAGCTCTTCGGGGAACTCGCTAACAACTGGAACCTGATTCATTGGAACCTCTATAGCTCTAGTATCGCAAACATAGGCGAGAAATCCCTGACATCCCTTCCTCAAAAGCTGTCCAGAGCGAAAAGAAGAAATCACACTGTGAGGGGTGGCACTACGGTCCCCCAACACAACAAAAACCGAATTGCTGGGAAAAAAAAATCTAACTGTCTTCTCGCGGCAGTCAACAGAAGCATAGCACGTGGCTAACCAATCCATGCCCAAAAGAACGTCGAAGTCCAACATCTCAAGGAAGATCAAATCGACCGGCAACTCTCTCTCGCCAATACAGACGGTACAGGATCAGAACACGTGCCTACTGATAAACGAATCTCCCACGGGAGTGGTCACAACCAGCGGCTGATCAAGCAAACCGGACTCTCTACCCAAACTCGACACAAAGTGTGTGGATACGTACGAGTGCATGGATCCGGATCAGACAATATGTGTGCAACAAAGGACATACTGAAAGAGTACCTGAAAGCTCTGCGTTGGACGCCCTCGCGTCCCAATGAGTCGAAGCGAAAACTTGTGCCTGTCCTTTATCTGCGACTGACCGAACTCCTCCTCTACTAACCTGACCCCTCTGCGAGAACTCTCCGCGTCCACGACGTCTCAGAATACGACCCTGACGTGGTGTGAAGGAACACTGCCTGATGAGTTGTTGAAGGCTTCCGCATCATAAACATCTACGCGCTGACTGCTGTCCTCCCTGGGGATGAGAACCAAACGATTGTCCTCGTCATAAGCCTCTGCTCTGGGATGGTACACCAGTACGATTCCTCAACTGTTCCGAAACTCTCACGGTCTCTGGAAGACGTGTCTCGTGAACTGGGGCTGCCTCCACCGATGCTATGTAGGGGACGGAATACTGCATGATGATCGCAAGGAACAACTCGGTAACAGGAGTGACAACCACCTGTCGCTGCGCTCGAACGACCTCCACCAATGAGCTCATTATCTGGCGCAACCCCTGCATCTCTACCACTAGTCTAGCGATCTGAGTTGTCGTAGGGGGAACAATCTGTCCTGGTACAACAGGGGTACTACTCGAATCAGTCCTCGTCTCAGATGAATCAACTCGAACCTCGGCTCTCACGGCCGCTCTCTGCACCCTCGTAGTCCTTGGCGGCATAATGGCTGAAAAGAAGGTATGATTCGATGAGGATACGGAAATCGAATCACAAGAATGTATACAATCATGAGGGAATTCCAATCAATAAGTCCTAAGGTCGCTTAGGCGGAGTACCGTGTCGTGAGTTTGCGCGGAACATACGCACGCTACGCCACTCTGCTGCAGCTACCTACTCCATCATACCAGGGTCATCCTACACTCCGAAGGTAAAAGCTAAGCTTTGATACCAACTTTGTCACGACCCAATGTTTGGCCCGTGACCGGCACTTAACCACGTAACGTCTACATGCGTAACGCGACTAAGTGAACTGAAAACCCAGAAATCAAACCAGTAAAAGTATAGACTGTTTTAAGCATTAAATGGAAGCATTTATTAAAATGTTAAGAGACCTAAGTAAACAATCACCAAGATAGCAATATACGACGCCGTAGCGAAGAAAATGAGCAACAAGTGGGAACATCACTGATAGCAATAAACTGCATAAGTAAAGTCGGCTCACAACGGGCTCGACACTGTTAGTGTATATGCCCTAGGGGCTATTATTGTATCATACTTGTATGTATATTAATTAATGGAAGCTTGGAATATTCATAGTTGTATATACAGTCTTGCTAAACATGGTAGTATGCTACTTAGTTTGAGTCTACTTTAATATCTGCATATGTTTCTTGTTACGTATCACTTATACATATTAGTAGAGCCCATAGGATCTTTGCTTGATTACCAGTGTTGTGATGGCAGTCACACTAGTGGGGGCTGGGTAGTCTGTAAGCAAGATCCTATACAGGTCCCTGGTCGTTGGATTATCGAGATAGGGCATCGATATTCCGGAGTAGACTAAGTGTGTACGCTTCTCATCCCAGTTGGGGAGATGGTCTGTCCCACAGCCATCAGTACGTCGTACTGAAGATAGTATACAGGTGCTCGTTAGGTTACGGGTACACCGGACAGGACTCACAGGGCAACTGTTGGTTGGTATTATACCCATCGTCAGTTAAACAGTTCCCTGGTGACATGAGTACAGTATAGTCCGCAGACTTGACACTGCTACTTCGCCTCGAGTGTGTCCCACTGTTCTTAGATTACTACCCTACCATGGCTCAAAGGAGTCGTGCAAATAGGAAGCAGTTGGGTGCAGTCCTGAGCACTTGGAGGCAGTGGCGGTTAGACAGGATTCGTCTCTCCCGGTATTGGTAGTTGATATCGCGCTGTGTCAGAGAGCCATTACGCAAAGTCCCTGTCCAGGGCAAGCGAGATTTACTGGTAGGTTCCAGTTGTTTCTCATGGTGTAATGGGCTACGATCCGACACGACTTATACCGCTATTAGGGGATTGACGCTTGCTGCCCCCTAGGCTCAATATGCGATAGTCTTAGACTAATAGACCGGACTGTACAGAGATTGTCACATCAGGCTCAGTAGGAGTTTGGATAGTTTTCCTCATCGGTCTTCTTATCGACATCTACCTAGGGACCGTTACGTACAGCTAGTGCAGCTTGCGGTCTGTGGTTAAACCCACTGCCAGCGTAGTGTCGAGTATTTAGAGTCCCACACAGACAGTTTCCCTGCTCCAGGCAAAACGATATAGAGGTCGTATGGTTTTACGACAAGGGTTCGGACGCATACGTGTGTTTACGTACGTACGACGTTCGGACAGTTTTTACTAGCCGGCTTTAGTTTAAGCCAGATTCTAGTATCGGGTTATTGGATTTATACAGTCTAAAGTTTTTCCATGTTTTCACGGATTGGAGGGGCGTTCTCATAATTTTCCGGGAAGCTTCTAGAAGCATGGTGACTTGGAGGGTAAGGTGGCATTAGCATTAATTGATTTTGTGACTCATGAGATGAATCATTCAAGTGAGTTAATGAAGCATTTATTGCTTAATGACTCACTTGATGATTCATTGCACATATTCAATGAAGCATGATGATAATGCATTTGAATTATTCATTTGATAATTCTTTATGCTTCATAATATATTAGAAGTGAGAAACAATTTCAATTCATTCTTATCATCACCTTCTCTCTCCTCAAGCTCTCTCATTCTTGAAACCCTAACCCTAACCTCTCATGTGTTGAGTCCAAAGGTTAGCTAGACTAATACATCCATAACCTCACTCTATATCCCCTAGGTAGCTTAGATTAGCACTTTGAGCTACCTAGTTATCTCAAGTTAGAGATAAAGCTTGGCATAGGAGCTCTCGAGTGGATCGTCTTTGACTCGAGGAGGCCGTTGAGGTGCCGATGTTCCAAGAAGCCTACGAGGAGTGGAGGACTAGGATGAAGACCCGAAGGACAAGTAACATGAGGTATAACTTCGAATCCGAGTAGTTAAACCTTTCGTAGTTTGCTAGAAAAGGTTTAGAAACGATTCATGCGCTCAAGTCCGTGTTACCAAGCTTTGATAATCGTTTTTCATATATTCCGCCTCCCCTCAAGTTCATAGGGTGCGTGACATGGACTTACAGTGGTATCAGAGCCAACTAAACCATTAATAGCTTGTTAGCAACTGATCAGAAAACGCGAAAACGAAACCCCGGAAATCCCAAGTTTCTGTTAATTTTAAACATTTCTAAAAAACTATTTGATATGCCTTAAAATTAACAGCAGGGAGATATAAGAATACTGGGAAAATACGAAGTTCCAACTCGATTTTATGGCCGCGGATCCGCGGTAAGAGAGTACTTTTGCCGCGGATCCGCCGCCGAGTCAACTCCGAGTTGCTCGGATTTGCTCTGTTATTCATGTTTTCTAGTTTTTTGTTTTTCTGTATATTCTGTTTTCTACCCAGGTTACTTCAGTACAGGTTTGCTTTTGGGGTAGATACGGATAAAGGTAGTCGATCGATGTTCTAAACTAAATGCTAATCGGGTTATTATCTGTAATGTTTAATGTGTTCGTAAACGTCCCCTAACTGCTAGTATGTCGGTTGGCAGGGGGTTGCACATTTCTGTAATGTTTACTGTTTGTGTATATGGACTTGATTGGAATGTTGTGATGATTAGCCGGGGTTTGAGATGGGTTTAATATTCATTCATTCGATGTAAATGTAATGTGATGTAATATTCTTTTGCGGGGCGCATCCAGGTTGCGGTTGTAGCCACCGTTGTATTATTTCTTTTTACTGTTTTTGCTCCTAGGATAGACGCAAGATGGGGTGCACAAACTACCGGGTACTTTGAAGTGTTTAGTGGCCTACTCACTTTGTTGAGGGAGACCGCTTCACTTCAGGTACTTGCCGGGTAGTTTGCCGTACCCGTAGGGGTTTAGGGTTGGGGTAATGGCTATTCATCAAAACTGTGTAATCCGCCTTTTATTGCAGGCTCAAAGAAAATGCGGATTGCTAGTATATATAATAAAGTTCATCAGGGATCTGGAATGCCTATTATTGCATCTGACGAATGTACAAAATCTATATATGATAGCTATTAGGCGTCACTTATGTTTTACACCCGCGCTAGCCCAGCCCCCGCTCTGTCGTTAGTTAAGTAACCTAACGGGTGATGACGGGACCCCGTGGCGAATGCGGATGACATAAGAGGACGTGGTATTTTCGTTGTTTTCTACAATGATAGGATAAATGATGGGACGCATTATTATAATGCAAAGAAAATAAACCAAAGTTAAGTCGTTGGAACAAATTTAAAAGAAACCACTAGGTTATTTTAAAAGATCAGAATTTTTAATTGCGGAGCTTTAACCACTCCTTTTAAAAAGTATCAGGTTCCTTCGATTATATCAAGTTCACTACGTTCACGGTTTTTCTAAAACCAGTCGTAGCCCTCCGTCATTTCATATGGATAGTCAATAGTATTCAAGCTGTGTTTGTTTGGCCAAAGTCTAGGCAAAGTGTTTGGTAGCTGTTGGATATTCATATGTAGCATAGATATATGCGTTGGTTTGGGACAGTCGTACTGCCTTGTTTGGCCAAAGTCAAGGGTATGTGCGGATGGGTTCAAATTAAGCTGGATAATGACGGGTAGAACTTGACATGTGACTTATGATTTGTTTGGCCAAAGTCAAGGTCATAAGTGTTAGTTATATGTATGCCCTAGAGGCCATTACTGTACATACGATATATATTGTAATGGATGCTTGGATATATATAGGGAGGACTTTCTTGCTCGACATGATAGTATGCTATCTGGTTGTACTTTATCTTAAAAAGTACTCTGATTGTCTCTATGTTACATGTTGATAAAGCCCTTAGGATACGTACTCGACTACAAGGACTATGATAAGATCATACTAGTGGGGCCACGGTAGTCGACGAGTACATCCTATAACTGTTCCTAGTCGAGGGTGTATCGAGACAGGGCATCGATACACCAGAGTAGACTAGCGTATACGCATCTTGACCCATATGATGGGCGATGGATGATCCCATATCCATCGGTGTTTGACATCAAGGATGGTGTACGGGTTCTCAGTGGAGACTGTGTACACTGGACGGACTCGCCGAGAACTCCCAGATGGTATTATACCTCACGTCAGATGGCAGTTCTCCGGTGACATTGGTACAGAGTAGTCTGTTGACCCGAGATCGTCATAAAGTCTTGTGTGATTCCCACTGTGCTTTGATTTCCATCATACCACTTCCAAAAGGGCATGCAAACAGGTGGCTTTTGGGTACAGTCCCGAATCACATGGAGGCAATGAGCGATAGGAGGGGATTCGTCTCTCCCGGTATAGGGAGTTGATGTTGTGCTGTGTTCGATTGGCTATAACCGGAAATCCCTGGCCAGGGTTGCTGAGATTTACTGGTAAGTGTTATCAGTAGTTTCTCGAACTGTTATAGACCTCATATCGACACGACTTATCGAGCTACTGGGGTCTGACGTATACCACCCCTAGGCGAGATATGCGACATATCAGACGACGAGACCGGACTGTACGGGAGTGTTACTGATTGGATTCACAGGAGAACTTACAGGCTTTCTTGTTGATCTTCTGAGCGCTCAATACCTGGGTGGCTGTAACATTTAGCTGACCGCTTGTAGCTTGTGGGTGTTTGATATGATCATCACCTACTGCCGGCGTATTGACGATTCTTTAGAGTCCTACACAGAGGTTTCTTGGCTCAGGCAAAACGGAGTAGGAGCACATATGTGATATGTGCGGGACTGAGGATAATGCGATATGTGATACCGTATTCTATTCTCGCGATATTTGATATCAGCCGGGTCATCGGATTAAGTGTTGATTCGATGAATCGGTACGGATAAATATTAGTCGGTTATATGCGATATAGACGGATTGTCGGATCAAGTGTTGATTCGATAATTTAATGTATAGTAATAAATATGATATATTAAATTACATTAACTAATATTAGCTCACTAAAAGATTCTTTTTCTCACTCGGGTAATACATTGATATATATATGCGATATATGTTAAATGTATTATTTTATTTTGTTACGATAAATATTATATATGTGATATATAATATTGTAACATGATATGATAACTAATGCACCATGTTTAGTGGAGTTTAAACATGATTAGGGTTTGGATTAGGGTTAAGACTTCTAGTTGATTCTAGAAGCTTTTCTTTTTTCAGGATAAAGAAATTTGTGTTGATTTTTATCTATGACTCATACTTAACTCAACCCAAACCCTAGCCCTTGGTTAATTCTCTACAACGGTTTAGTCAACTATGGTTGCATTATTCACCATATTAATCCTTTCATTATTCATCACAAATAAAATGGATCACTATTCTTCTTCTTCTTCCTTCTCTTTTGCAAAGCTTTCTTGCTTTGATTTTGTGATGAAAAATAAGTCAGAATAAGAAAACAAATGAGAGAAAAAATCCTACTTCATCATCCTCATCTATCCTTGCCATTTAGATGAGGGTGTTCACTTCATATTATGAATGTTAGATTGTGTTAACGAAGCTTCAAGGTAGATCATCTTTGTATCGAAGATTGGAAGCAAGACTGCATCTTTCTCTTCGTGGAACCTCTCGAGAGTCCGGAGTACGATGATCGCAGCGAAGGGACCTCAACACGGATCATATGAAGTGAAGGACTGGATCTACAAAGGTTGTAATCCCTCTCACTTAGTTTTAAAGTGTTTAGCATGTTAGTTTTCTCCTAATCTCCAGTATAAAGATCCGGCTTTGGGTTGTTCGGCACGGCTAATTTTTAAATCGGGCATGGTTGATACCTCGTAGAACCTTGTGCGCGTGAATAGCAACCCTACAATAAGAGCACGGGGCAAAAATCCACATCGGGTATTTCTAAAGAAACTAAAATTTGCAGAGAGATGCATATCATTTTGGAGTTTGATGAATGTTGGTAGGATTCTTTCAACATTATCATACGATGATATTTTGGATCCCGATCCTACTATAAGTACATGCTACTTATCAGGAGATTCGTCACTTAACGATCAATGCTATAAACCAAGTAGGTGCCTAGAAAGGTGTCAGCAGGGCTACGCTCCTAGAGAAAAGAGGTTATTTAATTAAGGAACTTCGCGAAAGCGTTGGAAAACCTCCCTCGAAGTATCGACACTGACCTGGCTGAACGGTTAAGCAAGAATTGTACGGTGAGAATAGTCCTGGCTAATTCTTCTGTTATGGTTTGAGGAGGAATTCGAGAAACAGTCGGAGCCATCCTGTTTAGATAAATTAAAAACCATTCTAAACTTGCAAGAGCATCATGCTAAAAAGTTTTCTTCTCTCTCTCTTAATTGCAGCGACCTTGTGACCACGACTAGGTTACATATAGATAACAAATTGACTGAATCTGACTTATATGACTGGCAAAGGTCTGTCCAGATGTCCATTACCTATGACAAGCTGGACCACCCTATTACTACTCAAGATCCCGCCGTTCCAAGTCCAGTTTCCACTGTCGCGGATATGGATATCCGTCAGACAAGAGAAAAAGATAAAGCGAAAGCTAAGTGCCTCATGTTAGCTTCAGTTGATGGTGTATACCAGAAGCAGCACGAGAAGATAGACTTAGTTTCCATCTTTCTCCATAACAAAGATTTATATAGAGAGTAATCTCATATCACAAGATATGAAACCTCGAACGAATTAATTCAAGCGAGGTTAGCTGACGGGTCATCTGTAGGGGACAACGTCCTTACAATGACTAGCTATATTGATGAGCTCACGGATCTGAAGACCACGTCGGTACGGATAAATATTAGTCGGTTATATGCGATATAGCCAAATTGTCGGATCAAGTGTTGATTCGATAAATTAATGTATAATAATATATATGATATATTAAATTACATTAGCTCACTAAAAGATTCTTTTTCTCACTCAGGTAATACATTGATATATATATGCGATATATGTTAAATGTATTATTTTATTTTGTTACGATAAATATTATATATGTGATATATAATATTGTAACATGATATGATAACTAATGGACCATGTTTAGTGGAGTTTAAACATGATTAGGGTTTGGATTAAGGTTAAGACTTCTAGTTGATTCTAGAAGCTTTTCTTTTTTCAGGATAAAGAAATTTGTGTTGATTTTTATCTATGACTCATACTTAACTCAACCCAAACCCTAGCCCTTGGTTAATTCTCTACAACGGTTTAGTCAACCATGGTTGCATTATTCATCATATTAATCCTTTCATTATTCATCACAAATAAAATGGATCACTATTCTTCTTCTTCTTCCTTCTCTTTTGCAAAGCTTTCTTGCTTTGATTTTGTGATGAAAAATAAGTGAGAATAAGAAAACAAATGAGAGAAAAAATCCTACTTCATCATCCTCATCTATCCTTGCCATTTAGATGAGGGTGTTCACTTCATATTATGAGTGATAGCTTTTGTTAACGAAACTTCAAGGTAGATCATCTTTGTATCGAAGATCGGAAGCAAGACTGCATCTTTCTCTTCATGGAACCTCTCGAGAGTCTGGAGTACGATGATCGCAGCGAAGGGACCTCACCACGGAGCATATGAAGTGAAGGACCGGATCTACAAAGGTTGTAATCCCTCTCACTTAGTGTTAAAGTGTTTAGCATGTTAGTTTTCGCCTAATCTCCAGTTTAAAGATCCGGCTTCGGGTTGTTCGGCATGGCTAATTTTTAAATCGGGCATGGTTGATGCCTCATTGAACCTTGTGCGCGTGAATAGCAAACCTACAGTGGTATCAGAGCCAAGCTAGAGCTTTAGGTGAAGTCTAGACAAAATTTAAAGTCCGATCGAACGCCGAAACCCCGATACGGAACCCTCTCTGGACTATTTTAAAAAAGTTGATTTTTTCTGAATTAAAAATGCTTAGAAAAACAAGCAGGAAAAACTAAGAATTACTGTGAAGTATGGATGTCTGATTCAACAATTTGACCGTGGAACCGCGGCCAAACCATGGTTTTTGCGGCGGTTCCGCGGCCAAAATTATGACTTAGTCCATGGAATTTCATGAATTTATTCTTAGGTCCTTTCTTGGCAATTTTTTCTGGGAATATTTTAATTCCACTCAAGTGTTGAGTTTTCTAGGGTTGTATGGGGGACTCGTTGATTCGATCAGATAATTTAACTTTGTTTAGTTTTGTCCGGATAATTTTAGAAATTGTTAAAAAGTTCGGGCGGATATCAATAACTCGCTTTTACCCCAGTCGGAAATTTTTTCAAAAGTTGGATTTTTTTCTCGAGTTTAAGAACGTTCTAAGTCGTGCAAGTAACGTGGTGGAACCTCTAGAAGACAACAAAGCTTAACTCGATTATGTGACCGTCTTGAACTGCCTCTGAACCTTAGGGTTTGTGGCAGTACGGCGTGCCACATGTGAGGCGTTGGCTTGACCCTTCTACGGCTGGACCATTTGTACTGTGGCATGTGATGGATGTTTTTAAACTGATTTCAAGTATTGAGATATATTGGGGAAATCTTGGGTGTTTGATTATTCGATCGGAAAGTTTAACATTGTCTATTTATCTGGAATGTGATACAATAATTGGAATCCACAGGTAGTTATGAGATAACTAATTTGAATGTTATAAATCTAGCACATTAGTCTCAGATGATCGGTTGCCACGGAATTTTGATGTGATCAAAAGTCCGTCGCAATCACGTAGCGTATGCAGATATTCACCGGGTAAACTTAATAGACAGCTATGCCCCATAGCCCCGACCAAGTGACTGTAGGAGAACCCCGTCGCCGAAAGCATCCGTTCGGGTGCTCGCGGCAGCGGTGTTCCGCCTTAGTGCACTTCGTCGACGGCATCCTAAAGTTTGCGACGAGCATTCGATCAGGACGTCGGGAATCTTGTTGAATTGCCCGACTTGATATTGAAAAGAGTTTTCGATGATGAGACTAAAATGCGGGGTTTATAATTGTTAGGCATGCGATGTCTAAGGAATTCATTTGGTTAGGCATTCGATGTCTAAGGAGGTTGCGGATTCCAACTGTTGTAGTTTTACACTTTCTATTCTGTGACCGTAAGCGTAGTATGTGGTGTATCGCCGGCTTCGTTGCTATACATCAACGACAATCGGGATAAACATACTTGCATACGTTGATGATATGAGATATTATATGTTTCTATGATATGTTGTATTTGATCGTCGCGTTTGAATAGCCGAGGATTTTATGTGAGATGAGAGTTTTTCTTTTTCATTCATGTAAAAACTTGGTTGTAATATTCTTTTATTGGGGCACTTCCAAGTTGCGGAAGATGTCACCGTTGTATATTATTTACTTTTCCGCATTAGGTAGACCCAAGGCGGGGAGCACAAGTAACCGGGTTCTAGGGTCCAGTGGGAGACCATCTCGAGGAGTCGAGACCGGGTCTCCTAACCTTAGAGTTGGCAGTGTTACTTGCAGCTCTCATAGGGGTCTAGGGATGTGGGTTTGGCTATTCATCATGACCGTGGAATCCGTGTTTTATACAGGCTCGTATTGAAAACACGGACGTCCTAGTATATCCAATATTTCATATATGTTTCTTCTGCTGCAATGTTCTACGATGAGATCATATTACTGCCTGAGATGAATGTTTATATTATATATATGAGATATATGTTATATTGCAGATTTCGTTTCAAATGTGATGCTTGCGAAGCATAATAAAATGGGAATTCATTAATGAGATTAATGAAATAAAAGAAACCTAAGATGTTGTGGAAACTTGTTTAAAAACTGGTAGCTCTAGTTCTTGCTTTGTATAGCGGTGTTCTTTGTAGAACATCCAGCACCTTATTCGATAAGGAAAGAGTCGACGATCCCTTCACCGGGAGTGACCTCTTTAGTGAAACTAGCAGATGCTACAAACTCGGTTTGTCTTTTGATTGCTTCTATAGTTCTTGCTTTGCACAGCGGTATATATAATATACCCTGCACCTTATTCGATGAGGAAAGGGCCGATGATCCCTTCACCGGGAGTGACCCCTTTAGCAAAACTAGAAAAGCCTCAAAAACACTCCATTTAAAATCACTTGATTCTACAACGATATCAAGTTCATTACGCAAAGGGTTTTCTTAAAAACCCGTCATAGCCCTCCGTCATTTCAGATAAGTACTACTTAGTATTCGTGCTTCGGTAGTTTGGCATTCGTCAAGGCGTAGTGTACGGTAGATAACTAGTGCGTATCTGCTAGCATATGATGCGATTGGATTAGGGTATTTGTACGGCGTTGTTTGGCATTCGTCAAGGGTCGTGCGGGTGGGTTTAATTCAATCAGGAAATGTACGGGTTGAACTTGACTAGCGGACTATGGGTGGTTTTGCATTCGTCAAGGTCATAGGACGCTAGGGGTAAAATTTTATTTGGAATTTCAAGTGTTGAAACTTGCAATGAGATTGTATACATTCTATGAGATAGTTGGATCCCGATACCCACTGCGAGTAAGAGTTACTCCTGGGAGAGTTTTACACATTACAATTAGCCGATCAAGTAGGTGTCTAGAAA
The DNA here is from genome assembly GCA_030015575.1 of Agapanthus africanus. Taxonomy (NCBI): domain Eukaryota; kingdom Viridiplantae; phylum Streptophyta; class Magnoliopsida; order Asparagales; family Amaryllidaceae; genus Agapanthus; species Agapanthus africanus. Next base: position 247,013,496 of record CM057350.1, read on the forward strand.
GGTGTTAACGGGGTTACGCCTCTGGGAAAACGAGATTTACTTTAATTAGGTTCGTGTGAAAGCACGGGGGACCTCCCTCAAAGAACCGACACTGGCTTGGCTGAAAGATTGGCGAACTTGTAGCGTGTAATTAATCCCGGCTAGTCATTCCTTTTGTTAGTGTATATGCCCTAGAGGCCATTACTGTATCATACTAGTTTGTATATTACTTAATGGATGCTTGGGATATTCACCTTGTATATACAATCTTGCTCAAAATAGTAGTATGCTACTTGGTTTGTTTCTACTTCAATGTGTACTTGTGTTTATTTCAGTATATCACTTATACGCATTAGTGGAGCCCTTAGGATCTTTGCTTGATTACCAGCGTTGTGATGGCAGTCACACTAGTGGGGGCTGGGTAATCTATAAGCACATCCTTATTCAGGTCCCTGGTCGCAGGACTATCGAGACAGGGCATCGATACTCCGGAGTAGACCAGCGCATGCGCTTCTCATCCCAGTGTGGGAGACGGTCTGTCCCACAGCCGTCAGTACGTCGTACTTGAGATAGTATGCGGGTGCTCGTTAGGTTACGGGTACACTGGACAGGACTCGTCGGGAACTGACTAGTTGGTATTATACCTATCGTCAGTTATCAGTTCCCAGGTGACATGAGTACAGCTTAGTCCGCTGACTTGACACTGTCACTCCGCCTCGAGTGTGTTCCCACTGTACTTTGATCACTACCCTACCACGGCTCAAAGGAGTCGTGCAAACAGGTGGTGGTTGGGTGCAGTCCCGAAGCACTTGGAGGCAGTGACGGTTAGACAGGATTCGTCTCTTCCGGTATTGGGGGTTGACATCGCGCTGTGTCTAGGAGAGCCATTACACGAGTAGTCCCTGGCCAGGGCAAACGAGATATACTGGTAGGTTTCCAGTGTTATCTCAGGGTGTATTGGGCTTCACTCCGGCACGACTTGTACCGCTATTGGGGGACTGACGTTTACCGCCCCCTAGGCCCGCCATGCGATGTATCAGACGAACAGACCGGACTGTACGGAGAATGTCACACTCAGGCTCAGTAGGAGTTCAGATGGGTTTCGCCTCGTCCGTCTTCTTGTCGGCATTACCTGGGGACCGTTACGCACAGCTAGTGCCGCTTGCGGTCTGTGGTTAAACCCACTGCCAGCGTAGTGTCGAGTCTTTAGAGTCCCACACAGAAAGCTTTTCGCCTTTAGGCAAAAGAGTAGAGGTCGCATGGTATTGCGACAGGTCGCATGGTTTTGCGACAGGGTTCGGTCACATCCGTGCACTTGTGCACGTACAGTGTCCGGACAGTTTACACTAGCGGGCTTTGGTTTAAGCCAGATCCTAGTGTACCTTATGGGATTGGATTTATCCAGTTTGCATTCGTGTTCCTCGGAACGCGGATGCGGGTGTGTATGCACAGTTGACAGGGAGGCAGAGGCAGCGGATTCTCATTAGGGTTGTTGACAGTTGACCGTTGACTATTTGACTTTATGCTCAACCCTAATGAGAATATGATATGTGATTAACTATTATATTAATTAAGTATTATGGTGATATGGTTGTTGACTTGTTGACTTTGTTGACTTGTTGACTTTTGTTGACTTGTTGACCGGTTGACTAGGCTTGACTAGTTGACCATCATGATAACCATAGCCATCATTTCATGGCAAAGACTTTTGTTTACTTGCTCATTTGTGTAAAATGAGTGCATGAAATGATATGGTTGTGGTTGCTTCTAACCATCACATAAGACTTTTGTTAATATGATGAGTTATCATTGCTTTGGATTATGAGAGGGTGAGAGACAAAATACTTGCTCATTCTTTCTTGCTCATTCTCTCTCTTGTTCTTGAGCTCTCCTCTTGCTCTCACCCTCAACCTCTTGCTCCCTCTCTTGATCTATGGTTCTCTTGTCTCATGAGTTGAGAATCAAGAACCATAGATAAAATCCCATTCTATTTCTTCTCTACTCATTCTAGTTCACTAGGTTTAGCAAACCAAGTGAACTAGTTTCTTCAAAGAACGAAGAAGGAGCTAAAGGTTGGAGCTTTCAGGTGGATCTATCTTCGGCGTACGGAGACGACGAGAAGAAGCCATCGGACCACCATCGGAGCTTTGAAGACGAAGGAGTTCAAGACAAGCAAGGTATAACCCCCTAACCGAGTAGCTAAAACTCATAGTTAGGTTGTTAGATAGATGTTTAACCAAGATCCGGGTTTTAGGTCCATGTTACCATCTTTAAGAAAATCGTTTTCTACCAAATTCCGCATTCCCGAAAGTACCGGGAGAGGTAGCATGGACTTACAGTGGTATCAGAGCCTAGTTAAACTCTATCTAACATGTTAGCAAGTAACTAGAAGATCGATCAACGAAAAAGTCCCGAAACGAACCCCGGAATTTTAAACTTTCTGTCGATTTTAAAAGTGCTGGAAAACTTTTTTAATATACACCAAAAATCGACTCAGGCTTTTTTAAAGAAACTGCAAAAATTTGGGCCCATGACTCGATCAAAGCGCCGCGGTTTGCTAATTGGGGTCATGGGTTTTATTTTTTGCAGTTTGCTAATTGGGGTATTTTGGGATTTTTAGTATATGTATTTTCAACCCAGATTTTCCAGAACGAAAATTTTATTTTGGGGTCCCGAAAATCCGTATTTTTGATCGAACTTCTAAAAGACTTGAGCTAACGGGTTTTTCTGTAATGTGATATTTGTATTGAACGTCTACTAATCGCTATATGTCGATTAGTGGGGGTTATACAAATCTGTGATCTGTAATGTGCTGGAATGTGTATATAAATATGTTGGATTGTCGCGGGTGAATAGCCGGGGGTTGTGAGACGAGAGTTTTCTTTTCTTGCAATTCATGTAAATTTGTAAATTGATGTAATAATTATTTGTATGGCCGCACAACCGGGAAGGGGTTGTAGCCGTCATTGTATAATTTCTTTTTACTGTTTTTGCTCCTAGGATAGACCCATGGAGGGGGTACACAAACTACCGGGTATGCCGAAGTGTCGAGTGGCCTACTCATGGAGATGAGGGAGGTTGCTACGCTTCGGGTACTTGGCGGGTAGTTTGCCGCACCCGTAGGGGTCTTGGGTGGGGTTTTGGCTATTCACCGCGACCGTGTTATCTGTTTTTGTTACAGGCTCATACAAATTACAGATTGCTAGTATATCCAATGTATTTATCTGTGATCTGAAATGTTTATCATTGCAGTATATCTATATATGATATTATTTAGGCGTTGCTTATGTTTTACAGACGCGCTAGCCCAGCCCCCGCTCTGTCGTTAGTTAAGTAACCTAACGGGTAATGACGGGGCCCCGTGGCGAATGCGAATGGCATAAGCGTACGTCATATTTTGGTTGTTTTCTGCAATGGTAGGATTAAATGATGGGACGCATTAAAAGAACTAATGCAAGAATATCACGCATTAAAAGAACTAATGCAAGATAATAAACCAAGTTAAAGTCGTTGGAACACTTTCGAAAAACCACTCGGTTCTTTTCAAAAACAACTTTTAAATGCGGAGCTTGAGCCACTCCTTTTAAAAGCTATCTCGTTCCATCGACCAAATCAAGTTCACTACGTTCACGGTTTTGCCAAAACCATCCGTAGCCCTCCGTCGTTTCGCATGAATAGTCAATAGTATTCAAGCTGTGTATGTTGGCCAAAGTCAAGGCACAGTGATTGGTAGCTATTGGGTGTTCATGTGTAGCATAGATAGATGCGTTGGTTTGGGACAGTCGTACTGCCATTTTGGCCAAAGTCAAGGGTAGGTACGGATGGATCCAAATTAACCTGGATAATGACGGGTAGAACTTGACATGTGACTTATGATATTTTGGCCAAAGTCAAGGTCATAAGAGCATGGGGCAAAAATCCACATCGGGAGTTTCATAAGTACTGAAACTTGCTAGATTTGCATACCATTTGGAGTGTGATGATTCTGGTAGGATTCCTTCAGTTTCGTCACGCAATGATATTTGGATCCCGATCCTACTGTGAGTATATGCTACTCCTCGGGAAATTTCTCACTTAACGATCAATGCTATAAACCTAGTAGGTGCCTAGAAAGGTGTTAGCGGGGCTACGCCCCCAGGGAAAAGAGGTTCTTTAATTAAGGAACTTCGCGAAAGCGTTGGAAAACCTCCCTCGAAGTACCGACACCGGCCTGGCTGAACGGTTAAGCAAGTATTGTACGGTGGGATTGATCCTGACTAATTCTTCCTTTATGGTTTGAGGAGGGATTCGAGAAACAGTGGGAGCCATCCTGTTTAGACAAACTAAAAACCACTCTAAACTTGCAAGAGCATCATGCTGAGTGTTTCTTCTTCTCTCTCCTAATTGCAGCGACCAATCAACATGACTGGACTTAAGTTACTCCTAGATAAAAACAAACTGACAGGGCCAAACTACAAAGATTGGCTCAGGAATGTCAAGATAGCAATCACTTATGACAAGCTGGGGTATCTTCTTACCACCAAAGCTCCCCCTGTCCCTGGTCCAACTTCCAGCATCGCGGATAAGGAAATCCGTAAGACTTGGGAGATTGATAGCGCGAAGGCCAAATGCCTCCTGCTTGCCTCGATGGACAACGAACATCAGAGGAGGCATGAGAATATGGACATGGAGTCCATATTGCTCCATACAAAAGAACTGTATGGAGAGCAATCACGTATCGCAAGATACGAAGCGTCGAAAAAGTTATTTTCGACAAGAATGGCCGTCGGATCATCAGTAGCCGAGCACGTGCTAAAGATGATCGGCTACATTGAGGAGCTCGCTGACCTAGGGATCACATTGGAGAGTGAGCTATATACGGATATAGTTCTCCAGTCCCTTCCTTCCACTTACGCCCAGTTTTTACTGAACTTCAACCTACAAGAAAAAGAGGTTGAACTATCAGAGCTCCTCAACATGCTGAGGAGCGCAGAGGGCACCCTACAGAAAGGTAGGGAAACATCCACTTTGTTTGTAGGAGGATCATCTTCTTCTAGGTCCAAGGAGAAAGCCAAGGGAAAGAAGAAGAAGGCCCCCGCCAAACCAAGGGGCGGTGTTAGTAAAGTGGATACGAAGGGAAAAGGTAAAGCAACAAAGATAGCGGGGAAGCTTGTGGATAAGGAAGAATGCTTCTATTGTCATAAGAGAGGACACTGGAAGAATGATTGCAGGGCCTGGAAGGCCAGAACACAGGAATTGAAGCAGGTTGCAGCTTCAGCTTCAGGTGTGTATGTTATTGAAAACTGTCTTTCAATAAACTCTACTTCCTGGGTATTGGATACCGGATCAGGATCTCATATCTGTAATTCTTTGCAGGCGTTGAGAAACCGTAGGGTTTTGAAGGCAGGTGATATGACCCTCAGAGTTGCGAACGGAGCTAGCATGGATGCTAAAGCCGTGGGGGACTATCACCTGGGAATGTCAGATGGACATGTTTTGGTTTTGCGTAATTGCTTTTTTGTACCCAACGCAACTTGTAATATCATTTCTGTATCTTTAGTTTCTAAAGAAGGTTATGAATTTGCGCTTGTAAGCAATGTTGTAAACATTCACCTTAATCAAGTTTTGATTGGGTCAGGTACTTTGAGTAATGGTATATACGTGTTTAAACCAACCACAGATTTTTAATGTCCAGAATACACACAAAAGAAAGTCTCCAGAAATAAATCAGACTTTCTTATGGCATTGTAGATTGGGTCACATCAATGAGAGAAGGTTGACGAAGTTACATACAGAAGGGTATTTGAATGCGTTCGAATATCAATCGTATGCCACTTGTCAATCCTGTCTCAAAGGAAAGATGACAAAGACTCCGTTTACTGGACATGGAGTAAGAGCGAGCGAGCTCTTAGGACTCGTACACAGTGACGTGTGCGGTCCAATGTCTACACATGCCCGAAGCGGACATTCTTACTTCATTACTTTTACGGATGACTTCTCAAGGTACGGTTATGTCTTCTTAATGAAACATAAGTCCGAGGCCTTTGGAAAATTCCAGGAGTATAAGAATGAAGTGGAGAAACAGACCGGCAAAAGTATTAAGATTCTAAGATCGGATCGAGGTGGAGAATACTTAAGTGCCGAGTTCCTGGACTATTTAAAAGAGAATGGAATTCTCTCTCAGCTTACTCCTCCATACACCCCGCAACATAACGGTGTATCGGAGAGACGGAACCGCACCCTATTGGATATGGTGCGGTCCATGATGAGTAACGCTGAGTTGCCGCGATCGTTCTGGGGATATGCTCTAGAATCAGCCGCATACCTTTTGAACCGTGTTCCCTCTAAGACTGTGCCTACTACGCCATTTGAGATGTGGTGTGGGAAGAGACCCCATCTTAATCACATTAAGATATGGGGAAGTCCAGCTTTTGTCAAAAAGCAGCATGCGGACAAGCTCGAGGCACGCTCAGTACTGTGCAAGTTTGTGGGATATCCAAAGAATTCCAATGGATATTTCTTCTACTGTGAAGAGGAACAAAAAGTTCTTGTTTCTCGTCATGCCCACTTTCTAGAACACCAGTTCATAGAAAAAGAAATAAGTGGGAGCGCAGTAGAACTGGAAGAAATTCCAGAACCACGGACTATTACTGAAAGTTTAGTGGAACCAGAGGGTTCGGAAGAACAGGACATTCCTACGCCGCTCCGCAGGAGTAGTAGGCAGACTCATCCGCCCGAGAGATACTACGGTTTTCTCGTAGACGGGGATAGAGAGGATTGCATCATAGATTATGATGAGCCTACTAGCTTCCAGCAGGCCGTTCAGAGCGTTGACTCAGTGGAAAGGCTGGATGCAATGCGGACCGAAATGGAGTCCATGTACACCAACAAGGTATGGACGTTGGACATTGCTCCAGACGGGGTAAAACCCGTAGGATGCAAATGGATCTTCAAAAGGAAGATTGGTGTAGATGGACAGGTTGAGACCTATAAAGCTAGGCTGGTAGCAAAGGGTTTTCGTCAAAGACCTGGCTTGGACTACGACGAAACCTTTTCTCCAGTAGCCATGCTGAAATCCATTCGGATCCTTCTTGCCATTGCTGCCTTCCACGATTATGAGATCTGGCAAATGGACGTAAAGACAGCTTTTCTAAATGGAAATTTAGAGGAGTGTGTCTATATGGACCAGCCAGAGGGTTTCATTCAGAGTGGGAGCCACGGAAAGGTGTGCAAGTTGCTTAAGTCCATCTATGGACTAAAGCAGGCATCGCGGAGTTGGAACATCTGCTTTGATGAGACGGTCAAAGAATTTGGCTTTATCAAAAATCCAGATGAACCATGCATCTATAGTAGATTTGTAGCGAGAACTGTAGTATTCCTCGTTTTATACGTGGATGACATTCTCTTAATAGGAAATGACATTCCTATGCTACAATCTGTCAAGGGGTTCTTGTCACACAGGTTCTCCATGAAAGACCTGGGTGATGCCTCGTACATTCTGGGTATCCGGATCTACCGTGACAGATCCAAGAGGATATTAGGACTTTCGCAGTCCAGGTACATCGACACCATACTGAAGAGGTTCAGTATGGAAGATTCCAAGCGCGGTAACCTACCGGCTTGTCACGGGATCACCCTCTCCAAAGAGATGTCTCCCAAGACTGATTTAGAGAGGGATCGCATGTCTATTATACCCTACGCTTCTGCGGTAGGCTCTATAATGTATGCGATGTTGTGTACCAGACCGGATGTAGCTTTTGCACTGAGTGTGGTAAGCCGGTATCAGTCAAACCCTGGGGAGAAACACTGGATAGCGGTAAAGAACATTCTCAAGTACCTGAGAAGGACTAAGGAGATGTTCTTGGTGTATGGCGGAAAAGACCTCCAGATCGAGGCCTTTGCTGACTCCAGCTTCCAGAGTGACAAGGATGATTCCAAGTCCATGTCGGGTTTTGTCTTTACCCTCAATGGAGGGGCGGTGTGTTGGAAGATTTCCAAACAAGAAACCGTTGCAGACTCGACGATGGAAGCGGAATACATCGCTGCATCTGATGCCGCAAAAGAAGCTGTCTGGATGAGGAAGTTCTTGAAAGAACTTCAGGTGGTTCCGTCCATTGTTGATCCAATACCTCTGTATTGCGACAACAATGGGGCTATAGCTTTAGCGAAGGAACCCAGGTCCCATCAGAGATCCAGGCACATCTTGAGGCGGTATCACCTGATCAGGGAGATCGTAGATCGCCAGGAGATCGAGGTTCGGAGAGTCGCTTCAGAAGATAACACTGCTGATCCATTCACCAAGGCCCTGCCCCAGACTCAGTTCGAGCGGCTGATCGAGATGATAGGTCTTCGATACGCCAGTACATGGCCTTAGTGCAAGTGGGAGATTGTTAGTGTATATGCCCTAGAGGCCATTACTGTATCATACTAGTTTGTATATTACTTAATGGATGCTTGGGATATTCACCTTGTATATACAATCTTGCTCAAAATAGTAGTATGCTACTTGGTTTGTTTCTACTTCAATGTGTACTTGTGTTTATTTCAGTATATCACTTATACGCATTAGTGGAGCCCTTAGGATCTTTGCTTGATTACCAGCGTTGTGATGGCAGTCACACTAGTGGGGGCTGGGTAATCTATAAGCACATCCTTATTCAGGTCCCTGGTCGCAGGACTATCGAGACAGGGCATCGATACTCCGGAGTAGACCAGCGCATGCGCTTCTCATCCCAGTGTGGGAGACGGTCTGTCCCACAGCCGTCAGTACGTCGTACTTGAGATAGTATGCGGGTGCTCGTTAGGTTACGGGTACACTGGACAGGACTCGTCGGGAACTGACTAGTTGGTATTATACCTATCGTCAGTTATCAGTTCCCAGGTGACATGAGTACAGCTTAGTCCGCTGACTTGACACTGTCACTCCGCCTCGAGTGTGTTCCCACTGTACTTTGATCACTACCCTACCACGGCTCAAAGGAGTCGTGCAAACAGGTGGTGGTTGGGTGCAGTCCCGAAGCACTTGGAGGCAGTGACGGTTAGACAGGATTCGTCTCTCCCGGTATTGGGGGTTGACATCGCGCTGTGTCTAGGAGAGCCATTACATGAGTAGTCCCTGGCCAGGGCAAACGAGATATACCGGTAGGTTTCCAGTGTTATCTCAGGGTGTATTGGGCTTCACTCCGGCACGACTTGTACCGCTATTGGGGGACTGACGTTTACCGCCCCCTAGGCCCGCCATGCGATGTATCAGACGAACAGACCGGACTGTACGGAGAATGTCACACTCAGGCTCAGTAGGAGTTCAGATGGGTTTCGCCTCGTCCGTCTTCTTGTCGGCATTACCTGGGGACCGTTACGCACAGCTAGTGCCGCTTGCGGTCTGTGGTTAAACCCACTGCCAGCGTAGTGTCGAGTCTTTAGAGTCCCACACAGAAAGCTTTTCGCCTTTAGGCAAAAGAGTAGAGGTCGCATGGTATTGCGACAGGTCGCATGGTTTTGCGACAGGGTTCGGTCACATCCGTGCACTTGTGCACGTACAGTGTCCGGACAGTTTACACTAGCGGGCTTTGGTTTAAGCCAGATCCTAGTGTACCTTATGGGATTGGATTTATCCAGTTTGCATTCGTGTTCCTCGGAACGCGGATGCGGGTGTGTATGCACAGTTGACAGGGAGGCAGAGGCAGCGGATTCTCATTAGGGTTGTTGACAGTTGACCGTTGACTATTTGACTTTATGCTCAACCCTAATGAGAATATGATATGTGATTAACTATTATATTAATTAAGTATTATGGTGATATGGTTGTTGACTTGTTGACTTTGTTGACTTGTTGACTTTTGTTGACTTGTTGACCGGTTGACTAGGCTTGACTAGTTGACCATCATGATAACCATAGCCATCATTTCATGGCAAAGACTTTTGTTTACTTGCTCATTTGTGTAAAATGAGTGCATGAAATGATATGGTTGTGGTTGCTTCTAACCATCACATAAGACTTTTGTTAATATGATGAGTTATCATTGCTTTGGATTATGAGAGGGTGAGAGACAAAATACTTGCTCATTCTTTCTTGCTCATTCTCTCTCTTGTTCTTGAGCTCTCCTCTTGCTCTCACCCTCAACCTCTTGCTCCCTCTCTTGATCTATGGTTCTCTTGTCTCATGAGTTGAGAATCAAGAACCATAGATAAAATCCCATTCTATTTCTTCTCTACTCATTCTAGTTCACTAGGTTTAGCAAACCAAGTGAACTAGTTTCTTCAAAGAACGAAGAAGGAGCTAAAGGTTGGAGCTTTCAGGTGGATCTATCTTCGGCGTACGGATACGACGAGAAGAAGCCATCGGACCACCATCGGAGCTTTGAAGACGAAGGAGTTCAAGACAAGCAAGGTATAACCCCCTAACCGAGTAGCTAAAACTCATAGTTAGGTTGTTAGATAGATGTTTAACCAAGATCCGGGTTTTAGGTCCATGTTATCATCTTTAAGAAAATCGTTTTCTACCAAATTCCGCATTCCCGAAAGTACCGGGAGAGGTAGCATGGACTTACACCTTTTAGGGTTTGAAGGAAGATTTAAATAAAACAGTGGGAGACATCCTGATTAGATATATTAGATAACCAATCTATCTTGCAAGAGCATATGCTGAGTGTTTTCTTCTCTCTCTCTCCTGATAGCGACCATATCACGCCTTAATCAAGATAATAATACGGATATATTGACTGAACACGTTTGTTATACTGCGCTAGGGAACGCTGGTCACGTTCCAACTTATAATTGTTATAAGACAGAGCAAGAAATTAGGGAATACCAGATTTGCTGTGCCGCCCAAACGAAGAAAGTGCATGTTGATGCATCATCTTCGGGTGTGTTCAATATAGAGAACTGTTTCTCAGTATCCTTTACGTCCTGGATATGTGATACCGGATCAGGATCCCGCATATGTAATCTGTTACATGGGCTATAGAAAGGTAGAGAACTGAGAATAGGTGATAAGTTTCATGAGACAGAAAACGGTGCAAGTGTTGCAGCCACATCTGTTGGTCACTATCACCCTGTATTACCAGAATACATTGATTCTGAACGAATGTTATTAGATACCGAACCTGATATACAACATCATATCAGTCTCTTTATTAGTAAAGAAAGGATATAATTTTGTATTGTTGGATAATGTTTTGAACATTTCCTATATCAAGAGTTGATCAGTTTAGGCACGTTATCTAAAAGCATAGACGTTCTAAATCAAACTACAGTTCTTAGTATACACAACACACACAAGAGGAAGAGTTCAGAAATGAACGAATCCTTTTTGAGGCATTGTAGACTAGGTCATATCAATGCGACCCGACTAGCTAAGTTATATTTAGATGCATATTTAAATCTGTTTGAATTTACATCTTGTGAAACTTGCCGGTCATGTCATAAATATAAGATGACCATAGCTCTGTTTATTGGAAACAGAGAAAGAGTTAGTGAACTCTTGAGATTGATACATGTTGATGTATGAAGGTCCCCTGTCTACACATGCCAGGACCGGATCTTTGTACTTCATTATATTCACTGATAATTTCTCAAGATTCAGACATATGTTCCAGTTGAAACACAAGTCCGAACCTTTTGAGATATTCATGGAATATAAGTTAGAAGTAAAGAACCAAAAATGGGTATAAGTATTATGTCCTTTGATGAGATCAATGAGGAGAATACTTGAGCAAGGGACTCCTGGACTATTCTAAAGGAGAATGAGATTCTCTCTCAGCATTACTCCTCCGTATACACCATAGCACGATGGTATATCGTGGCGGAGCAATCACACCCTATTTGATATGGTGCGCTCTATGATGAGTACTACTGAGTTTCCTATTTCCTTTTGGGAATTATGCACTTGTGAAGATGCATACCTAATGAATAGGGTTCAAATCAAATCAATTGCCTACCACTTCATATGTGATATGGAAAAGGAAGAGCCCATATCTTAAGTTTGTTAAGATTTGGGGTTGTCCGGCCTATGTCTAAAAGCAAAATCCGGACAAGCTCGAGGTAAGGTCTGCTATGTAGAACTGGAAATGTTCCAGCTATACAAACTGCAGCTGATGATTTGATAGAACCAAAGGATTCAATAGTTTCCAACGATCCTCAGCCTCTCCGCCGATCTAGTAGGGTTCCTCACCCACCTGAGAGATACTTCGGTTTCTCTATGACAGTGGGAGTGAGGATTGCATCATGGGATGATGACCCAACTAGTTTCGGGCTGGCCATCAGGAGTAGGACTCTGTAAGAATGGCTGGATGCTTATCGATCTGAGATGGAATCCTTATACACCAACAAAGTATGGACTTTGGTTGCTTTATCTGAAGGGTTAAATCCCCATCAGGAGCAAGTATATTTTGAGATGATTACTTGGTGTACATGGAAAAGTTGAGACTTTCAATGCTAGACTTGTTAAAGGTTTGCATCGTAGACCAGTTGTGGCTTATGATGAAACCTTTTCTAAGGAGCTATGCTTAAATCCATCCAGATCCTACTTTCCACGGCTACATACCATGACTACGATATCTGGCGGTTGGGTGTCATGACTGCTTTTCTAAAATGATGTTTTAGAAAAGAGCGTCTATAAGTACACAGCCAGAGGGCTTCGCAGTCAGTGGGAGCAGCGGAAACGTGAGCAAGATCTTTTATATGATAAAGCAGGCATCGCGGAGTTAGAACATCTGTTTTGATGTGGTAGTCGAAGAGTTTGACTTCATCAAAATGGTAGATGAACCTTGTATATACAAAAAGGTAGTAGGGAGTATGGTGGTGATCCTCGTAGAGTACGTGGATGACATACTCTTGATAGGGAAAGAGTTTCCTATGCTACGCTCGGTCAATCTCTGCTTATCACAAGGATTCTCCATATAGGATCAAAGTGATACCTCCTAAATCCTGGGTTTTGGATCTATGAGATATATCTAATTGGATGTTAGGATTCTCACTAGTTGTAGTGAGATGGTATCAACAGATCCTGAGGAGAATCACTGGAAAGGTTCCAGGGTGATAAGGACGACTGAATGTCAGTCGCAGGCATTGTCTTCACCCTCAGTGGAGGGACGGTATGTTGGAAGAGTTCCAAGCTAGATACTGTGACATACTAGATGATTAAATGCAAGATACATCGTTACCAAGGATGCTACCAAAGAGGCAGTCTGGATATATATAAGTTCATGCGATGAACATCGTTCTTACCATTGTGTGACAATGGAGTTGTGGCTTTAGCCAAGGAACTAACGTCCCATCAGAAATCCAGATATAATTCTTAAGCAGTATCACCTGATCATGTAGATGGTTGATCTCCAGGGAGATCGAGGTTAGGAGAGTAGACGCAGAGGACAACAGTGCGGATCAACTCACAAAGGCCTTTTTCCCAGTAGAGACTCTTACGGGATGGTTTAGTATGAGATACTTCAACCGCAGCTAATTGTTGGGTATGTGATACCACAACAGATGGCCCTAGTGTAAGTGGGAGATTGTTAGTTATATGTATGCCTTAGAGGCCATTACTGTACATACGATGTATATTGTAATGGATGCTTGGACATATATAGGGAGGACTTCCTTGCTCGACATGATAGTATGCTATCTGGTTGTACTTTATCTTAACATGTACTCTGATTGTCACTATGTTACATGTTGATAAAGCCCTTAGGATACGTACTCGACTACTAGGACTATGATGAGATCATACTAGTGGGGCCATGGTAGTCGACGAGTACATCCTATAACTGTTCCTAGTCGAGGGTGTATCGAGACAGGGCATCGATACACCAGAGTAGACTAGCGTATACGCATCTTGACCCATATGATAGGCGATGGATGATCCCATATCCATCGGTGTTTGACATCAAGGATGGTGTACGGGTGCTCAGTGGAGACTGGGTACACTGGACGGACTCGCCGAGAACTTCTAGATGGTATTATACATCACGTCAGATGGCAGTTCTCCGGTGACACTGGTACAGAGTAGTCTGTTGACCTGAGATCGTCATAGAGTCTTCTGTGATTCCCACTGTTCTTTGATTTCCATCATACCACGTCCAAGAGGGCATGCAAAAAGGTGGCTTTTGGGTACAGTCCCGAATCACTTGGAGGCAATGAGAGATATGAGGGGATTCGTCTCTCCCGGTATAGGGAGTTGATGTTGTGCTGTGTTCGATTGGCTATAACCGGAAATCCCTGGCCAGGGTTGCTGAGATTTACTGGTAAGTGTTATCAGTAGTTTCTCGAACTGTTATAGACCTCATATCGACACGACTTATCGAGCTACTGGGGTCTGACGTATACCACCCCTAGGTGAGATATGCGACATATCAGACGACGAGACCGGACTGTACGGGAGTGTTACTGATTGGATTCACAGGAGAAATTACAGGTTTTCTTGTTGATCTTCTGAGCGCTCAATACCTGGATGGATATTACGTTTAGCGGACCGCTTGCAGCTTGTGGGTGTTTGATATGATCATCACCTACTGCCGGCGTATTGACGATTCTTTAGAGTCCTACACAGATGTTTCTCGGCTCAGGCAAAACGGAGTAGGAGAACATATGTGATATGTGCGGGACTGAGGATAATGCGATATGTGATACTGTATTCTATTCTCGCGATATTTGATATCAGCCGGGTCGTCGGATCAAGTGTTGATTCGATGAATCGGTACGGATAAATATTAGTCGGTTATATGCGATATAGCCAAATTGTCGGATCAAGTGTTGATTCGATAATTTAATGTATAATAATATATATGATATATTAAATTACATTAGCACACTAAAAGATTCTTTTTCTCACTCAGGTAATACATTGATATATATATGCGATATATGTTAAATGTATTATTTTATTTTGTTACGATAAATATTATATATGTGATATATAATATTGTAACATGATATGATAACTAATGCACCATGTTTAGTGGAGTTTAAACATGATTAGGGTTTGGATTAGGGTTAAGACTTCTAGTTGATTCTAGAAGCTTTTCTTTTTTCAGGATAAAGAAATTTGTGTTGATTTTTATCTATGACTCATACTTAACTCAACCCAAACCCTAGCCCTTGGTTAATTCTCTACAACGGTTTAGTCAACTATGGTTGCATTATTCACCATATTAATCCTTTCATTATTCATCACAAATAAAATGGATCACTATTCTTCTTCTTCTTCCTTCTCTTTTGCAAAGCTTTCTTGCTTTGATTTTGTGATGAAAAATAAGTCAGAATAAGAAAACAAATGAGAGAAAAAATCCTACTTCATCATCCTCATCTATCCTTGCCATTTAGATGGGGGTGTTCACTTCATATTATGAATGTTAGATTGTGTTAACGAAGCTTCAAGGTAGATCGTCTTTGTATCGAAGATTGGAAGCAAGACTGCATCTTTCTCTTCGTGGAACCTCTCGAGAGTCCGGAGTACGATGATCGCAGCGAAGGGACCTCAACACGGATCATATGAAGTGAAGGACTGGATCTACAAAGGTTGTAATCCCTCTCACTTAGTTTTAAAGTGTTTAGCATGTTAGTTTTCTCCTAATCTCCAGTATAAAGATCCGGCTTTGGGTTGTTCGGCACGGCTAATTTTTAAATCGGGCATGGTTGATACCTCGTAGAACCTTGTGCGCGTGAATAGCAACCCTACAATAAGAGCACGGGGCAAAAATCCACATCGGGTATTTCTAAAGAAACTAAAATTTGCAGAGAGATGCATATCGTTTTGGAGTTTGATGAATGTTGGTAGGATTCTTTCAACATTATCATACGATGATATTTTGGATCCCGATCCTACTATAAGTACATGCTACTTATCAGGAGATTCGTCACTTAACGATCAATGCTATAAACCAAGTAGGTGCCTTGAAAGGTGTCAGCAGGGCTACGCTCCCAGAGAAAAGAGGTTATTTAATTAAGGAACTTCGCGAAAGCGTTGGAAAACCTCCCTCGAAGTATCGACACTGACCTGGCTGAACGGTTAAGCAAGAATTGTACGGTGAGAATAGTCCTGGCTAATTCTTCTGTTATGGTTTGAGGAGGAATTCGAGAAACAGTCGGAGCCATCCTGTTTAGATAAATTAAAAACCATTCTAAACTTGCAAGAGCATCATGCTAAAAAGTTTTCTTCTCTCTCTCTTAATTGCAGCGACCTTGTGACCACGACTAGGTTACATATAGATAACAAATTGACTGAATCTGACTTATATGACTGGCAAAGGTCTGTCCAGATGTCCATTACCTATGACAAGCTGGACCACCCTATTACTACTCAAGATCCCGCCGTTCCAAGTCCAGTTTCCACTGTCGCGGATATGGATATCCGTCAGACAAGAGAAAAAGATAAAGCGAAAGCTAAGTGCCTCATGTTAGCTTCAGTTGATGGTGTATACCAGAAGCAGCACGAGAAGATAGACTTAGTTTCCATCTTTCTCCATAACAAAGATTTATATGGAGAGTAATCTCATATCACAAGATATGAAACCTCGAACGAATTAATTCAAGCGAGGTTAGCTGACGGGTCATCTGTAGGGGACAACGTCCTTACAATGACTTGCTATATTGATGAGCTCACGGATCTGAAGACCACGTCGGAGAACGG
Organism: Agapanthus africanus; assembly: GCA_030015575.1. Taxonomy (NCBI): domain Eukaryota; kingdom Viridiplantae; phylum Streptophyta; class Magnoliopsida; order Asparagales; family Amaryllidaceae; genus Agapanthus; species Agapanthus africanus. The sequence continues at coordinate 247,030,078 of CM057350.1, forward strand.
GTCAGATACCGACCTGATTCTACAGTCTCCACCTTCTATCCTGAAGGAAACCAGAGAAGTAGAAGGAAAGAGAAGGGCAAATGTTTTGGGATTGAATGTAGTAAAAGAGGGACGTTCCTATTGTTATGGGATTAGGCATTGGCAGAATGATTGCATGGCTTTAGAAGCCAGTAGCCAGGATACGAAGCATGTTGTGGCTTTAGCCTCAAGTGTGTTAGTAATTGAGAACTATTTGTCAATTAACTCTACTTCCTGGGTACTTGATACCGGAGCAGGATCTCATATCTTTAATTCATTACATGCTTTGAGAAACCGTAGAGTTATAAAGGTAGGTGATTGGTCTCTCAAAGTTGCAAACGGAATGATAGTGAACGCTGAATCCGTGGGAGAATATCGCCTTGGTTTGACAAGTGGGCATATATTGATTCTACATACCTGTTTGTATATACCTAGTATGACTTGTAATATCATATCAGTATCCTCACTTTCGAGAGAGGGATATGATTTTACATTTGTAAGCGATGTAGTTAACATCCACCTAAATCAAGTTCAGATTGGGTCAGGTATATTAGATAACGGTATATACGTATTATGTCAAGCTCAGGTTTTCAATATCCAGAACACACTGAAAAGAAAGTCTCCAGAAATAAATTAGGCTTTCTTATGGCATTGTAGACTAGGTCACATCAATGAAACACGATTAACTAAGTTACATAGAGAAGGATATTTGAATCCGTTCGAATATCAATCTTATGGTACTTGTGAATCTTGTCTCATGGGAAAGATGACAAAGACTCCGTTTACTGGAAACGGAGTAAGAGCGAGCGAGCTCTTAGGACTCATACACAGTGATGTGTGCAGTCTAATGTCTACACATGCGCGAGGTGGTTATTCCTACTTCATTACTTTTACGGATGATTTCTCTAGGTATGGATATGTTTTTTTAATGAAACATAAATCCGAGGCCTTTGAGAAATTCCAAGAATACAAGAATGTAGTGGAAAAAAAACAGGAAAAGGTATCAAGACAATGAGATCTGATTGAGGTGGTGAATACTTAAGTGCCGAGTTCCTAAGTTACTTAAAAGAGAATGTAATTCTCTCTCAGCTTACTCATCCATACACACCACAACACAACGGTGTATCGGAAAGAAGGAATCGAACCCTATTGATATGGTTCGTTCCATGATAAGTAAAGCTGAGTTACCACGATCATTCTGGGGATATGCACTAGAATCAGCTGCATACCTTTTAAACCGAGTTCCAACTAAGACTGTGCCTACTTCACCATATCAGATGTGGTGTGGAAAGAAACCCTATCTTAAACATATTAAGATATGGGGATGTCCAGCTTTTGTAAAGAAGAAGCATGCGGACAAGCTAGAGGCACGATCAGTACAGTGTAAGTTTGTGGGATATCCAAAGAACTCGAAAGGATATTATTTCTATTACGCAGAGGAACAAAAGATTTTTGTTTCTCATAATGCTCGCTTCTTAGAAACTGAGTTTTTAGAAAATCAGATAAGTGGGAGTGCAATAGAACTGGAAGAAATTCTAGAACCATACGTTATTACTGAAACCTTGGTAGAACCAGAAGGTTCAGGAGAACCGGACATCCCAGCGCCACTCCGCAGGAGTAGTAGGCAGTCTCATCCGCCCGAGAGATACTACGGTTTTCTCATAGACGGGGTTAGAGAGGATTGCACTATTGATTATGATGAGCCTACTAGCTCCCAACAAGCCATTCAGAGCGGTGACTCGGTAAAATGGCTGGATGCAATGCGGACCGAGATGGAGTCCATGTACACCAACAAAGTTTGGACTTTGGACTTTGCTCCAGAAGGGGTAAAACCCGTAGGCTACAAATGGATCTTCAGAAAGAAGATTGGTGTAGATGAGCAGGTTGAAACCTATAAGGCTAGACTTGTTGCAAAAGGTTTCCATCAAAGACCTGGTTTGGACCATGATGAAACCTTTTCTCCAATGGCTATGCTTAAATCCATTCGGGTCCTTCTTGCTATTTCCTCCTTCCACGATTATGAAATCTGGCAGATGGACGTAAAGACGACCTTTCTAAATGGTAATTTGGAAGAGAGCGTCTATATGGATCAGCCAGAGGGATTCATTCAGAGTGGGAGCAGCGCTAAAGTATGCAAGCTACTTAAGTCCATTTATGGACTAAAGCAAGCATCGCGGAGTTGGAACATCTGTTTTGATGATACTGTCAAAGAATTTGACTTTATCAAAAATCCAGATGAACCATGCATATACAGTAAGATTGTAGGGAGAGCTGTAGTATTCCTCGTCTTGTACGTGGATGACATTCTCCTAATAGGAAATGATATTCCTATGTTACAGTCAGTCAAAAGATTCTTATCACAGAAATTCTCCATGAAAGACCTGGGTTATGCCACCTACATTCTGGGGATCCGGATCTATCGTGATAGATCAAAAAGGATGTTGGGACTTTCGCAGTCCAGGTACATAGACACCATAGTGAAGAGATTCAGTATGGATGATTCTAAGCGTGGTAACCTACCGGCTTGTCACGTAATCACCATCTACAAAGAGATGTCTCTCAAGACTGATTTGGAAAGGGATCGCATGTCGATTATACCCTACGCTTCTGCAGTAGGCTCTATAATGTATGCGATGTTATGTACCAGACCAGATGTAGCATACACATTAAGCGTTGTAAGCCGGTATCAGGCAAACCCAGGGGAGAAGCACTGGATAGCAGTAAAGAACATCCTCAAGTACCTGAGGAGGACTAAAGATATGTTCTTGGTGTATAGCGGAAAAAACCTCCAGATTGAGGCCTTTGCCGACTCCGGCTTCTAGAGTGACAAAGATGACTCCAAGTCCATGTCGGGTTATGTCTTTACCCTCAATGGAGGGGCGGTCTTTTGGAAGAGTTCCAAACAGGAGACCGTTGCTGACTCAACGATAGAAGCAGAGTACATAGCTGCTTGCGATGCCGTAAAAGAAGCTGTCTGAATGAAGAAGTTCCTCACAGAACTTCAGGTGGTTCCTACCAGTATTGATCCAATACCTCTGTATTGTGACAACAATGGCGCTATAGCTTTAGCGAAGGAACCCAGGTCCCATCAGAAGTCCAGACACATCTTAAGGTGGTATCACCTGATCAGGGAGATCGTAGATCGCCGGGAGATCGAGGTGAAGAGAGTAGAGACGGAGAATAATATTGCTGATCCATTCACAAAGGCAATTCCTCAGACGCAGTTCGAAAGGCTATTCAAGATGATAGGTCTACGATATGCCAGCTCATGGCCCTAGTGCAAGTGGGAGATTGTTAGTGTATATGTCTTAGGGGCCATTATTGTAGCATACTTGTATGTATATTACTTAATGGAAGCTTGGGATATTCACAGTTGTATATACAGTCTTGCTAAACATGGTAGTATGCTATTTGGTTTGAGTCTACTTTAATATGTGCATATGTTTCTTGTTATGTATCACTTATACATATTAGTAGAGCCCATATGATCTTTACTTGATTACCAATGTTTTGATGGCAGTCACACTAGTGGGGCTGGGTAGTCTGTAAGCAAGATCCTATACAGGTCCTTAGTCGTTGGATTATCGACATAGGGCATCGATATTCTGGAGTAGACTAAGTGTGTACGCTTTTCATCCCAGATGGGGAGATGGTCTATCCCACAGCCATCAGTACGTCGTACTGAAGATAGTATACAGGTGCTTGTTAGGTTACGGGTACACCGGACAGGACTCGCGGGGGAACTGTTGGTTGAAATTACACCCATCGTCAGTTAAACAGTTCCCAGGTGACATGAGTACAGCATAGTCCGCAGACTTGACACTGCTACTTCGCCTCGAGTGTGTCCCACTGTTCATAGATTACTACCCTACCACGGCACAAAGGAGTCGTGCAAACAAGTAGCAGTTGGGTGCAGTCCCGAGCACTTGGAGGCAGTGGCGGTTAGACAGGATTCGTCTCTCCCGGTATTGGGAGTTGATATCGCACTGTGTCAGAGAGCCATTACGCAAAGTCCCTGGCCAGGGCAAGCGAGATTTACTTGTAGGTTCCAGTAGTTTCTCATGGTGTAATGGGCTACGCTCTGACACGACATATACCGCTATTAGGGGACTGACACTTGCCGCCCTCTAGGATCGATATGCCATAGTCTTAGACGAATAGACCGGACTGTACGGAGATTGTCACATCAGGATCAGTAGGAGTTCGGATGGTTTTCCTCATCGGCCTTCTTATCGACATCTACCTGGGGACCGTTACGTACAGCTAGTGCCGCTTTTGGCCTGTGGTTAAACCCACTGCCAGCGTAGTGTCGAGTCTTTAGAGTCCCACACAAAGAGTTTCCCTGCTCTAGGCGAAACGATATAGAGGTCGTATGGTTTTGCGACAAGGGTTCGGACGCATACGTGTGTTTACGCACGTAGGACGTTCGGACAGTTTTTACTAGTCGGCTTTGGTTTAAGCCAGATTCTATTATTGGGTTATTGGAATTATACAGTCTAAAGTTTTTCCGTGTTTTCACGGATTGGAGGGGCATTCTCTTAATTTTCCGGGAAGCTTCTAGAAGCATGGTGACTTGGAGAGTAAAGTGGCATTAGCATTAATTGATTTTGTGACTCATGAGATGAATCATTGAAGTGAGTTAATGAAGCATTTATTGCTTAATGACTCACTTGATGATTCATTGCACATATTCAATGAAGCATGATGATAATGCATTTGAATTATTCATTTGATAATGATTTATGCTTCATAATATATTAGAAGTGATAAACAATTTCAATTCATTCTTATCATCACCTTCTCTCTCCTCAAGCTCTCTCATTCTTGAAACCCTAACCCTAACCTCTCTTGTGTTGAGATCAAGAGTTAGCTAGACTAATACATCCATAACCTCACTCTATATCCCCTAGGCAGCTTAGATTAGCACTTTGAGCAACCTAGTTATCTCAAGTTAGAGATAAAGGTTGGCATAGGAGCTCTCGGGTGGATCGTCTTTGACTCGAGAAGGCCGTTGAGGTGCCGATGTTCCAAGGAGCCTACTAGGAGTGGAGGACCGCGATGAAGACCCGAAGGACAAGTAACGTGAGGTATAACTTCGAATCCGAGTAGTTAAAACTTTCGTAGTTTGCTAGTAACGGTTTAGAAATGATTCATGCGCTCAAGTCCGTGTTACGAAGCTTTGATAATCGTTTTTCATATATTCCGCCTCCCCGCAAGTTCGTGGGGTGCGTGACATGGACTTACTGACACTAGAATACAAAATAATATACATCGTCCTCACAACTGGTCTCTAAGTCAATACATAAGTGGTAGATGGAGAGTACTAGATACAACAATGTACATAACTGAAAGATAAACAGATACCGCACAAAACCCACCTATCAGCAAAAGAGCTAGTACACCAACTGTAGGGGTATCTGTGTCAAAAGATGCAAGAACGCAGCCTACCGTGACTACTCCGAAGGGCAACCTACAAACACTGTAGCACAACGGGGGTGAGTTGCTAACTCACGAATAGAGATAACATATAAAGGTAATCGCGAGCATGCATGTACTGCGCTACTCTATCAAATGCTAGCAGATAAGTCTATATGCAAGAAGCAGTATGTGCATAATCATGCAAGTGCTCTGTCAAGTAAAGTAACTACAGGATGAGATGCAAAATAATAATTGCGGAGAATGGGATAAAATAACATCTACACGGAATGTCAACGTGGAAAGATAATCGGTACCCACCAATGCACCCAAAATCCCAACAACCCAAACTCCGACACTCCCATCGGCCCTCAAATCCTTTACATCACTGAGAATCACGAGTGCCCAATATCGGCACCCAAATATCATAAATACTCGTGTCTAGCATTGACACGCAAATCTTCCTATATCAGGCATCCGTCAGTCCGGGTCAGTCCCTCCCTCTCTCATATGTCGGGCATCCGTCAGTCCGGATGAGCCCTCTCTCTCTCATATATCGGGCATCCGTCAGTCCGGGTCAGCCCCCTCTCTCATATATCGGGCATCCGTCGGTCCGGGTCAGCCCTCTCTCTCATATATCGGGCATTCGTCAGTCCGGGTCAGCCCTCTCTCTCTCATATATCGCGCTCTAGCACTGAGAAAACACATGGTGGACGCACTGAAATATCATATCAAGGGAAACCGGGTTTTTAAAAAATTACCTATTCTCTTTTAAAATATCCACGGTTCCCAAATCCAGAAATAATATGGAACAACATATCTCAATGCGTAAATCTATGCAGGTATGCGGATATCAATATATACATGGCACATTTATGAATATGTGTCCAAGTCTGAATATAACATCTGCTGATATGCGGCAAACATCAATAATGCGGAAACAATATGACATATTATTTATAGCAATCCTATAATGTGAGTGTCATGGCAATCACTAACGGTGTGAGTGTAGCATATAAATTGTGCTCGTGCAATTTGAACCGTTAGTAATAGTGCGGTGTTCTATCAATTCTAGTTTATATACGCATAGCAGGGAATGCAGTATGCAATAAATAGTTGTCATGTAGGTGAATGCAAAACATATCGCTATAAGGTCCTATCATCCCTGACGCATAACGCCATGCGGGCGATATCCCCATAGATGTTAAATCTACTCACCGTAGTCTCACGCTAGATCTAGCCGACGACTTGTTTCCCCTTCTGCGCGGCGTCCGTCTTACTCGCCTGCGAACCTAGAATTGCACAATGAATCACACATAAACTCAAATCTACAAAAACACAACGTTAACGTCAAACTAGAAACTCGCGTTGCGAACCAAGCGCGCGTGCGCGCGATACGCTAAAACGTGTGATTACGCGCCTGAAGCCACTCCGACGCGTCGCGATACGCAGAAACCCCAAACCCACACACACGTATCACGCGTGTCGCGAAAGTTTAAAATACGGAAAATAGGGTATTAGCTCCCAGATTTTTATACAGAAAAGATATAACAAAACTATATATACCATAATACAACACATAGCAGCAGACTCCTGTGCCCCAAGCCCCAACCCCCAACTCACCCATCTGGCCGTAAATTGCGGCCATGATGCATTTTTTGGCGGTCAGTCTTGGGAATTGGGCTTCCAGGTTTCGTGTGTGCACTCTATACCTCCTATATATGCTACAGTAATTACAGATTTGTTCTGAAATAACTCGGGTAGCAGCAGATCCAACAGAGCCTTATTACTTGTTAAAAAGTCTAATTTAGCACTAAAAAGGTACTATGTGGTATTTTAGTGCATACTGAAAGAAAATCCTAGTTTAAATAGCTCTAATAGCACTTAAAAGAGTTAACCAACCCATGAAAATAACAATCTAACATATACTTCACAATATCCTTCAATATCACTAAAAATGCATATAAAACATGATTTTTAGCTAAGATACTACAAGATATGGAAAAAGATGTTAAACATGAGCTATATACCTTCAAAAGACCTTAAGAAACACCAAAATCCCCAGCTGTAGCCTCAAGTGTCCAGACTTGCCATCAAACTCCCCCAAAAGGACCTTTTTCCATGGTTTTGTGAAGGGAAAAGGGATTTTGGGTAGGGTTTTGTGTAGATTCAAAGAGAAGTGAAAAGAAGAAGAAGAAGTGAAGAAAATTCCATGTTTTCTTCTGGAATTCTGCAGGAATTTCTGAGAATGAGGAGAAGAGAGAGAAGAGAGAAGGAAATGGTCAAAAGTCAATCTTTTTCACCTAACACCATGCACCCATTTTATAATTCAAATTTTAAATTTCAAAAAGGGTTTTAGCTTGATTAAAATGGTGGGAATAAAGTGAACCATGCAAGAAAAGAAATGGCTAACACTTTAAACGTAGGTCACAAAATTGGCTAAGCATGCATGTGTACACTACACTAAACCTTACTTATGAAATAATCAAGGAAAATTTCCCAATTAGGGTAAACACAACCAAAATAATTAATAACCCTATAATTATATATAAATATATAAATATATCTATAAGCACTTCACTACACAATTATCAGTAGCCAAGAAGGAAAATACAATGCTCGGGCTTTTATGAAAAACACGCACAATTGCTAATTAACACGAAAACATCCTAAATGAATTTCAAGGTGTTTCAGATATTCCAGAGTAGACTAGCGTATATGATACTAGACCCATATGATGGGCGATGGATGTTCCCATATCCATTGATATTTGACATCAAGATCGTATGCGGTTGCTCAGTGGAGACTGGGTACACTGGTCGGACTCGCCGAGAACTCCTATATGGCATTATATCTATCGTCGGATAGCAGTTCTCAGGTGACACTGGTACAGGTTAGTCTGTAGACCTAGGATCGTCATAGAGTCTCATGTGTTCTCCCACTGTGCTTTGATTTCTACCCTACCACGGATCTGCTGAGTCGTGCAAACAGGTGGCTTTTGGGTACAGTCCCAAGACATGTGGAGGCAATGAGCGATAGGAGGAGTTTTGTCTCTCCTGGTATTGGGGGTTGATGTTGCACTATGCTCGATTGGCTATATCAGTAAGTCCCTGACCAGGGCTGTTGATATTTACTGATAAGAGTTATCAATAGTTTCTCGATTTGATTATAGGGCATACATCGGAATGACTTATTGAGTTATTGGGGTCGACGATGCCATCCCTAGACTTGATATGCAGCATATCTGATGAAAAGACCGGACTATACGATAGTGTTACTAGTTGGCTCGACGGGAGTTTTGACAGGTTCGCTTGTTTTCTTCTGATCGCTCAATACCCGGGTAGCCGTTACGTTTAGCTGATATGGCCGGTTTGTTAAATCAAGAGTTGATTTAACATTGACTTTATTGCTCACTTTGTTTAAACCCTTTTCTTTATTGTATGCATGCATGTATGCATATGTTTATGTTGATGCATATGTTGATTTGCATGCACATACATGCATACACTTGTATGTATCATGGTTGTTGATACACTAGTGATGGCAATGCAAGACTCACATGTAAGTATTTATCTAAATATTTATATTTTGAGTTAATGTAAATAGAATTAATTCATGGCTGATATTTATCCTTCATTCTCTACACTTAACCTTACATTAACCATGAGTTAATTTTCTATTGCTCTTTTTTCTCCAAAGTAAATATCTAGATATTTATTAACCCATGGTTTAGGATGAGAGTGTAAATTATATATAATTTCTATTCTCATTTTTATTGGAAAAATGATCATAACTTGAGCTCTTGAGTTGCCATCATCTTCTTCCTACTCTCTCTTGCTCTCTTGACTTTTTTAGTGAGTGAGATAGTGATAAAGATAGGGTTTTGAAGTGAGAAAACAAACCACATCATCATTCTACACTTGTCTAGCCAATTAGTTTAGAGTGTTAGCTTCATCTTCATCTTTTGATCAAGTGGAGCTTAGAGCTTGGACAAAGAGGACTCCGGGTGGATCATCGTGGACTCGGAAGATCACAAGCAAGCCCGTTTAAACTCTTAAGTAGCCAAGGAGTCAAGCAAAGGGAACTACAAAAGTTGTATTCTCTTTACTTAGTGTTTTATTACTTGTAGTATGTGATACTACTTCATATGTTACTTTAAATTTCTAGTTTGATCCTAGGTTAGTTTGCTTAGCACCCTTAAAAATTATATTGTAGCATGTTTGTGAAAGGTTCCTAGGCACCCTAATGAGGTTATACAAGGCATCGAACATGCCATTTTAAAAAATACGGGGTGCCGAGAGACCCGACTACGGATCGTTTGCTAGATAACTAGGCGAATAATGAACTAGTTAACAACTTAACTAATGGGATATCGGAAATACAACCTTTGTAGATCCGGTGCTCCACCTCCATAGCTCCGCAACGTAGTCGTCTCCGCTGTCTAAAAGGAATCCGGGCTCTAGAGTCGGCTTCGTCGGAGAAAAAGCGAGCTAGGTCGTCGATGTCCATGCCGAAGATGATCTACGTCGAGGCATCGCTAAATCAAGCTCCACCTTCACCAAGCCCTAAAAACTTGTGAAGGAAACACACTCTACTACTTGGCAAGAGGTAGAGGATGAAGAAATAGGAAATGGGTAGACTTTAGAATTGGATTTCTCACTCTAATTCATCAATCACCATTGATGAGGTTGGCTTTCTTCTTGAAGTGAAGAAGAAGAAGAAGATGAAAAGTTATTATATGTTATTTTGTAAAAAGAAATAAATATGAATACTTATCATTAACCAACCATAGTTTAGTGTAGAGAATAAATCATGGTTATATTGAAGGGTTAGGGTTAAGCATCAAGACAAAATGGTGACTTAGTCAAAGTATCATGAAGCTTCATAATCCATCCAAAGAAAGCCACCATTTAATCTTTATGCAAATCATTTTCCAAAAAGAATAAATAGATAAATAAATGAATAAGGAAATAGTAAACCCTAACCATTTCATTAACCAAGGTTTAATTCTTTACACTTAACCAAAAGGCATGTATCATCAAACATGATACAAGCAAGTGAACAAAATCATATCGCATATGCAATGCGCACATCCGAGTGAGAAAATCCATTTAAAGTGAACCGATACTAGTTAATGCAAAGTAATATATCATATATATAATCATACATTAAATCATTAAATCAACGCTTGATTTAACGATCCGGTCATGTCGCACACAACCGACTAGTATACAATGTATCGGCTTATCGAATCAACGCTTGAATCGATAACTAGGCTATATCGCATACAACCATTCGATACATTCATCGCGAGAATGGAATACGGTATCACATACACGCATTATTCTCGGTCCCGCACATATCTCATATGCGCTCCTATTTCGTTTCGCTTGAGCCAGGAATCCTCTGTGTAGGACTCTAAAGACTCGTCAATACGCCGGCAGCGGATGATGATCATATCAAACATCCACAAGCTGCAAGCGGTCTGCTAAACGTAACGGCCACCCGGGTATTGAGCGATCAGAAGATCGACGAGCAAGCCCGCTCACACTCCAGTGAATCCAACCAGTAACACTACCGTACAGTCCGGTCTGATCGTCTGATATATCGCATATCTTGCCTAGGGGTGGTAAACGTCAGACCCCAATAGCTCGATAAGTCGCGTCGATATGAGGTCTATAACACTTCGAGAAACTACTGGTAACACTTACCAGTAAATCTCAGCAACCCTGGCCAGGGATTTCCTGTTATAGCCAATCGAACACAGCGCAACATCAACTCCCTATACCGGGAGAGACGAATCCCCTCCTATCGCTCATTGCCTCCATGTGACTCGGGACTGTACCCAAAAACCACCGTTTTGCACGCCCTCTTGGACTTGGTAAGATGGAAATCAAAGCACAGTGGGAACCACACAAGACTCTATGACGATCTCGGGTCAACAGACTACTCTGTACCAGTGTCACCAGAGAACTGCCATCTGACGTGAGGTATAATACCATCTGGGAGTTCTCGGCGAGTCCGTCCAGTGTACCCAGTCTCTACTGAGCACCCGTATATCATCTCTGATGTCAAACACCAATGGATATGGGATCATCCATCGCCCATCTGTATGGGTCGAGAAGGTACACGCTAGTCTACTCTGGTATATCGATGCCCTATCTCGATACACCCACGACTAGGGACTTTGAAGGATGTACTTATGGACTACCATGTCCCCACTAGTATGATCCGCATCACAGTCCAGGTAGTCAAGTACACATCCTAAGGGCTTTACCAACATGTAACAGAGAGACAATCAATGTACATGTTACGGTAAAGAGCAACCAGATAGCATACTATCATGTCGAGCAAGAAAGTCCTCCCTATATATGTCCCAGCATCCACTACAATATACATCCAATGTACAGTAATGGCCTCTAGGGCATACATATAACTAACAGTTTGATTCATTACGAAACATTGTGAGGTGCTAGGGAAACCCAACAGTGATATCAGAGTCAAGCTAGAGAATTAGAGTAACCTAGACGACGTTAAAACACTTCAAACGAACATTGATTACCCGAAGAAACCCTTTTCTGGAAATTTTTAAAAATGTTGGAATTTTTCACATTAAAAATATTCAGAAAATCATGCAGGTAATTCTATGGACCCTCTAGAAGAACGATACCCAAAGTCAACTAAACAACCGCGGAACCGCGGTAGAAACTTGGTTTTGGCGGCGGTTCCGCGGCGCCGTTGTGAAGCTTGGGTCGGCCCTTCTACGGTTGGTCCATAGGTACTGTGGCATGCTTCTGGGTAATTTTAATTCTGCTCAGGTATTGAGCTTCTTTGTGGATTTTTGGGTTATTGATCGATCGATCAAATGGTTTAACATCGCCTAGTTTATATGCATATATTGATAAGAGATGTTATATGTTGCTGTGAAATGATGTATAGGATCGTCGTGATGAATGGCCGGGGGTTTTATGTGAGATGAGAGTTTTCTTTTCATTCATGTAAAATTCATTTGTATGTAATATTCTTTTATTGGGGCACATCCGGGTTGAGGATGATTGTCACGACCCAAAGGTACGGAACGTGACCGACACTTAAATTACGAGACGTCTAAAGGCGTAACGTAATCTAAGCAAGCCGAAGCCCAGAAATCTAAACCATTTAAAAGAAGAAGTGTAGGAAAACAAGTTTTAAAAGAAACATCAAATTTTCTCAAAAATTTCAGCAGAGTCACCTTTGTAAAAACTGGCCCCAAACGGGTACAACCAAGATTATATACAAAAGCAATAATAAAGGAATCCCCAAGCGGGAGCTAGCTCTTCGCCAATTAGCGGTCATAACCACGCAAGAAATATAATATACAACGCCGAAGAGCGAGAAACAAAACTCAAAGAAAACCATCAAAACCACCAAAAAACCATAATAGTATAAGCGCGACTCTATGGTCGAAAGAATAAGCAACTGGTCTTCTACATTTATCAAGTAATACAGGTCTGGTTGATGGAGATTACAAGATACAAATGAAATAATAAAAGTACAACGGCGGTCCTAATACAAGTGAACCAACATACCAAGAAAATCACCCTGAATGAAATGATGTTCCAGTAAGTTTCCAAGGAAACCTGTACATCGAAACCTGTAAGAAAAATTTGGCACAACGGTGGTGAGTTGCCAACTCATAAGTAGAAGACATCTGCGGTTAGAAATCGCATGCACGACGCTCTCCTAGGTCATAATAATATACTTACATAAAACTAGTCATCTAGTTGTGATAGGGTAATAACCTATGCGTAAGTGCAATGCTTAGTGCTCGTGTCAGTATCTCAAGTAGTAACATGTCATGTGTATGAGTATGCATGCATCATGAATGTAAAACAATCAATCATGAAATCTGGACATATCTATATAAGAAAATCTTAACTTTTATCATAGTAAAATTTGTATGATAATCTGAACATCATCAATGAAATCCATGGAAATCCGTGTCAAGTATCGACAAAAAATATATACATCTCAATGTCTCAATATCTCAATGTCTCCATATCTCAAAGTCTCAATATCTCGGGCTCCGTTAGTCCGGATTGGCCAATATCATCAAATCTCACGACAACGGTCAGTATTCTCCAGATATCCGTTGCACCAGAAATCGCCAGTAGGTACTCTTCCCCAGCCAGGCTCATCATCATCCCCACAAAAACACTCTCGCTCCGGGGTACCGTACCGGGACCACCATTTACCGGAGACGGTTCCTCCACTCCTCGAATCGGGTTTCGAAATCCAACAGAAAACATGAAAACTCATGGTGGACGACCCATACATCATGAGAAAACCGCAACCTATATTTTAAAAATGATAATAATAAGCTTTTATTAAATTCTTGCAGTTTTCCCCCAAAATCCAGAAATCTCATAGAAATCCAAAATCCCAAAATCATGAGTAAGTAAATAATGAGTGGCATAAGCCCCACAATACTGCATGATAATATGAATATGTGAATGCACGAAGTGTCTAAGTAATAAATGCAATGTCTAAACTAGCATATGAGAGCAATCACACAATATTATACTAAACTAGCATTTAGCTGATTATATATAAAAAAAAAATGTTCTAAAGTGTACGTGACATGGCAATTACCGATGATGATGTGTGTGAGCCGGCAAATAAGTGTATGTGGATTATGCGCATCATCGGTAATGGTGCTGGTGTCCTAACAGGCAGAGTTTCATATTAGCTAAAGAAACATATGTATGAATATGCAATGCGATGAATACAACATGAATATAACGGTGAATGTGTAGTAAACGCACGACTAGAGAATACATACTAATTACGAGTCATACGGTTTGTTGTTTGAAAAAGCACTGTCACTTATCAGTCACTGGACATGACTCGTCGGGAACTGTTGGTTGGTACTATACCTATCGTCGGTTATGAGTTCCCAGGTGACATGAGTACAGCTTAGTCCGCTGACTTGACACTGTCACTTTGCCTCGAGTGTGTTCCCACTGGACTTAGATTACTACCCTACCACGGCTCAAAAGAATCGTGCAAACAGGTAGTAGTTGGGTGCAGTCCCGAAGCACTTGGAGGCAGTGACGGTGTAAGTGCACGGCGGCGCACCGGCCGTCAATCCGACGCCGGAATGCGGAAGCGGTGAAAAACTTAAATTTTGCGGACTTAGCAAACCGGCACCACCGCGCACTAAACACCCGGATCGTAACCATTAACAAGTCTAAGCTAACTAGAAGATGGGTTAGAGATATACCGACGATCCAAGTCCTCCGGTCTTCTCGTCATGGTCCCGATCTCCTGCGGAAAGTCCTGTCTCCTCCTCGTCGCCGGAAGTGCATCACATCGCCTACTATGTTTACGGGCTCCCACCTCAATGCCGAGGCAACTCGGGCACGAAGCCGGCTACTCGACGTGCCCAAGATTCGCTGTAGAATGTAGTGTAGAGATCTCATTTGGGGTTGTAGGAATTGCCTTTCGTGGAGGGATTGATACAAGAAGTATATGGAGGAGCTTGGAGCACTTTGGTGCATGAAATGAACAACATTTTCCCACTTCAAAAATTTGGACAGCCCCAAAGTGCTTGGGCCGGCCATGACTTCAAGAGTGGAGAGAATGAGAGAGAGAGAGCCTAGGAATGAGTGGTGCAACCATAACAATAATCCCAAGCATCCAAAAACCAATCATGAAAGAATATGATCACAAGTGTAAACTAACACTCCACCAACCTCACCCCTCATCATCATCAACCATCATGTCCCTCCATCATCATACATAAGTCAAGCCATGATGAGGTTGTGAAGTCAAGTCATCATGAAGAAATCAAGTCAAAGGATGGTGCTATCATGATACAACAATAAGCAAATACCCCCTCCACAAATACTTATTTGCAACAATGCAAATAAGCCCTCCTCCACCAATCTTCGGCCAATGAACGGAACAAAGGAAATCGGCCGAAACGGAAAGCAAACTGGCAACTCCAAAAACTGGTCCCGTAATAAATTACAGGAAAACCCCGATACTGTGCATACACACCCGCATCTGTATTTCGACCGAAATACAAATGCAATGAGACAAAATCTACACTGTACTATACTAGGATCCGGCTTATACCAAAACCGGCTAGTAATATCTGTTCGATCCTGATCCGTGCAATACCGCACGTATCTGATCGAACCCTGCCATATACCAATACGGCCTATAGTACAAACTGTCCTATCCTGATCCGTGCAATACCGCACGTATCTGATCGGACCTTGCCATATCTCCATACGGTCTCTACAACCTTTCGCCCGAAAGCTGAGTAACTGAATGTGGGGGACTCTAAAGACTCATCAACACCTTGGTTGTGGATTTAACCACTAGCACGTTAGAGGTATAAGCCAATACATAACGGGCTACCAGGTACTGACTAAAAGGGACGTCCGTGAGCGAACTCAGCCTGACTCCCTACTGAGCCTGTCAGTGACAATATCCGTGCAGTCCGGTCCGTTCGTCTATGAGTATCGCATGGCGGGCCTAGGGGGTTGGTAAAAGTCAGACCCCCAAAAGCGGTACAAGTCGTGTCGGAGTGTAGCCCAGAACACCCTGAGATACTACTGGAATACCTACCAGTAAATCTCCTTGCCTTGGCCAAGGACTTTGTGTAATGGCTCTCCTAGACACAGCACGACCTCACCCCCAATACCGGGAGAGACGAACCCCTGAAGATACGCTCACTGCCTCCATGTGGCTCGGGACTGTACCCAACTAAAACCTGTTTGCACGACTCCTTTGAGCCGTGGTAGGGTAGTAATCAAAGTACAGTGGGAACTCACACGAGACAAATGACGATCCCCAGGTCGATGAACTAACCTGCACACATGTCACCAGGGAACTGCCATCTGACGTCTGGTATATGACCAACTAGCATGTTCCTGGCGAGTCCTGTCCGGTGTACTCATAACCCAATGAGCACCTGTATACATCTTAGGTGATCCAACTGACACCAGTGGCTTGTGAGACCGGCCACCGCCCCTCGTCGGGGTCTCGACTGTATACACTAGTCTACTAATGGAGTATCGATGCCCAGTCTCGAAACTCCCACGACTAGGGACCTTTTAAGGATAAGCTTATAGACCCCCAGCTCCCACTTATATGATCGCCCTCATACTGCTGGTGGTCAAGCAAGAATCCTAGGGGCTCTATCAACGTGTAATAGCGACGTGTCAGGTCACCTAAAGCAGTACACGATGATAAAGGTAAACCAGATAGCATACTATCATCTCGAGTAAGACTGTCCTACCGGGATAGGTCCTCCCTCAATCATTACAATCACGTACCTGTGACCTAATAATTGACTCTGAGGGCACTATCTCCAACAATCTCCCACTTGCACTCAAGGCTAATTATTGCGATGTCGCATACTCACAGCCCGTGTGATACCGAACATCCAACTCCTCTACTAGTCAGTCTCACAAAGCTCGTTTGCGAAACTATTGCGTTCGAGGAATAGCCTCAGTGAGTGGATCCGCTTTGTTGTTTCTTTCTATGTCTCTCTATATCTCAAGTTCGCGGAGAAAGCCATCTCCCGAAAAGAGCAATACCTGTCTCAGAATATGTCTGGATGTCTGATGGGACCTAGCTCATAAATGAACTCCAAATCCAAACTTCTTAGACTGTATCGTCAACTGAACTTAATCAGTAGCCTGCGCGCCATGCCTCCCTCAGTATTGCCTTGGACCACCTGTCCAAAATACTACCCCTCATCAGAAGGAAAACTATAACTCTGACAATCTTCTTGTCGTCCATGTCACCTTGGAAGCCTGGAATGATAACCTTCTCCTGAATGAGGCTGTCGTTATCATCTCCCTAGAACATCCACTTATGTTCTAAAACTGCTTCCGACTGTTTCTCCAGGATTGGATTAATGTCAACTTATTGCATCTAGTGCAAGAACAACATCTGGTGTGGTACTTGACATCTCACGATTGACTCAATTGCCTGAGCAAGTGATCTGCCAATCATGCCCGTCCCTCTCCCCTTTAGTCTGTAAGACACTTTTGGAGAGGGTGACTCCATTACCTGCAGGTACACTACCGTGCCAGGAGTCGTCCATCCTAAATACTCTTAGAATGCTGTCAAGTACCCTGATTGGGAAACCACCCAAATCTAGATCTAAAACCATAGATCTAGTAACCAGTATGTCTGATATAATGTCCAAGTCCATGTGGAGAAACCACTGTGTGACGACCAAAGTATAACCGATCGTAGTATAGAAGTTTCCTTTCCTTCTTTGTGCATGTCATCCAAATACCAGGACATCACACCCTACTACCTTCTCAACAGATCCATCCCCTATTCTGATGAAGTCAAACCCATGACTGTCACGTCAGAAACAGATGATCTATCTCCGCTACATCTGCTCTAGTCTATAAATAGACATAAGCAACCTGTCCACCAATGCTTCCGCTGCTCCCACTGACTACGACAACCCTCTGGCAGAGTCATATAGACGCACACTTCTAAAACTGGTTTAGAACGACGCTATACTCATCCTCCCGCCGGGTCTCGTAACCTGGAACAACAGCAATGGCAATTGTGGGTAAACAAGAACTTCCCTGTCACCGTCCTTGAGGCTACCGTAGTACCTCTCGGGTGCCTGAAGTTACCCACCTTATCTGCGGAGTGGCCAATGGAATGTCAATCCAGATTGAATCTTTAGGTTCCTTATCAAATCTTCAGTAATCGTTTGTGGTTCTGGAATCACTTCCAGTTCTACCATACTCCCACTACTGTTTTCTGAAAAAATCCATTTTTAATAAAACTGTGGCGAGTCTAGAACAATATTGCTATTGTTCATCCAGATGGCAGAAAGTCAACCCTCGTCATAGCCTGGGTCAACCCACAAACAGCCATTATAGAAACGTGCCTTGAGTTGTCCAGTGTCTGGTTTTAATCATAAACCGGACAACTCCCCGTACCTTAACATCGTTATGAACTGTTCTATATCCAATATAGAAACAGAGGCACTGATTTAATTGAACCAGATTCAAATCATGCAGCTGTCCCCAGCGCATATCAACTAAATGGAAGGAGGCCGATCAGCGTTACTCAACTTAGGAATACTTCCAATTATGAGTAACCTGAAAGAGAAGCAAGATCTCTTTATCATTACTATCAACTGAATACCATACACAAGTATCTACATCTTCGATCACTTTGAAGAATCCCGATACTTGCTATACCTGGTTCTCTACTCTATTCAAATACCTATAACTTCTCCAAATTCGGACCCTGTGTTTCCACGAAACACCTGTCTAAAAACTAGAGAAGTCATAAGTAAACCGAATATAGTACGAGGACCAACCCCTCTGTCCTGATGGACCCTGGACAACATACAATACTCTGTATAAGTCCCTTGAGTCTGATAACTCATTCACTGTGTGTCGTAGGTTGAAAACTGTACTTATGGTTAAGAAGAATTACACCGCTGTTCAATGCTCCTTACCTAACCATCCACTGATATAGGTGAATGTCATAGACATAATTTCAAAAAGGTACATCTCACTCTATGAAAATAGACGTACAGATATATCAATTTGAAATTGGTGCATAACTGCGGATATTCAAAACCAAATATTTGCCAACCGGCAAACAGCCCAGGTGATTTCCTCAAATATCACTGATTACAACGAATCCCGATATAATGAGGATAATCACCCAATTCCCAATAACTTACTCCCACTCATCATCTGTAAAACCATACAGATGTGAGAATCGTACCTGGTAAATACATACCCTGGAGTAAGTATCTAATCGGGAAATCAGTTTTCCTTTAACATTACACAGTGAGACTGAAACATCGAAATGTTTCGATGGGGTATCCCGGTATTCCTAGTAATGCCTCTTCCAGATTCACGACTGTAACCGTATAATTCTTTGCCACCTCTCCAAATCCCTTTATATGTCTTTAGTCTTTACCTTCTGCACACCCCTTTAGGCCAAATGGTTTTCTTCCTTCCCTACCGTTCGGCACCAGCCTATGGTTTGGAAGAAGACTATCCAATAAGCATAATGGGTGTACTGTCCCAATCCTAGGAACACTCGCAATGAGAGAGGGTGAAGATAAAAGACAACCGAATAAACCTTATTCCTATTTCTCCTGAACCAGAATCCATCCCCGAACTGGAACCAGTTCCATTCGAGTTCGTATATAACCATACGATGGAGTATCCAAATAAACTGTGGATCTTCGTAGTGATACGGAGTGTCCTGGAGAAATACAAAGGTGATGTGGGAGTGGTAACGAAATATTTGGTTTGGTCGTGAATATCTGTTGCAATTTACTTTGCCCTCTTACTAATCCCTTGCTTTGTCTGAACTTAATACCTTCTGCACACCATCGTTATGCTAATTGGTTTTCTTCATTCCCTACCGGTCGGCACCAGCCTAAGGTTTGGAAGAAGACAATCCAATTTGCGTAATAGGTGTACTACCCCTAAACCAAGGAGTACTCGTAACCTGAGAGAGGGTAAAAGGAAAAGACAACTGAATAATCCTATCCGTTTTCTCCAGAACCGGAAACCATCCTCGAATAAATTCTTTCGAGTTCGTATCTAACCATACGATGGTTTTGTCCAATGGAAGTGGACGTTCGTAGTAAAACGGGGTGTCCTGGAGAAAAGGGTAAAAGTAGGAGTGGCAATGAGGTTTGCAACTCTGACAATCCAAAAGCCGGTGTTTAAGAAGGTTCGGTCAACTTGGTCACTGAGTCAAAGTCTTAGGGTCGGGTCAATGGTCGCTGCCAAAGAGAGAGAGAGAAAAGAAACACTCAGCGTGCACTCTAACCTAGATCAGAATGGTTACCAATTTATCTAATCTGGAAAACTCCCACTGTACCTCAAATTCTCCTCCAAACCTAAAAGAAGAATTAGTCGGGGTCACCCGAGGAGTAAACTAACTCATCAGTGGGAATCGGGATCCAACTCTCATCGCATGATAACGTGACGGAATCCGCTCACGTCATCACACTCCAGAAGGTATGCGCATATCTGGCAAGTTTCAGTTCTTTTGAAACTCCCGATGTGATTTCTGCCCCATGCTCTTATGACCTTGACTTTGGCCAACATATCATAAGTCACATGTCAAGTTCTGCCTGTCATTCTCCAGGTTAATTTGAATCCACCCGTACATACCCTTGACTTTGGCCAAAATGGCAGCACGACTGTCCCAAACCAACGCATCTATCTATGCTGCATATGAATAACCAACAGCTACCAAACACTGTGCCTTGACTTTGGCCAACATACACAGCTTGATTACTATTGACTACCCATATGAAACGACGGAGGGCTACGAATGGTTTCTGGCGAAAACCTTTAACGTAATGAACTTGATATCGTTGAAGGAACAGATAGCTTTTTAAAAATATAGTGACGAAAACCGTTGCTAAAGAGGTCACTCCCGGTGAAGGGATCTCGGCTCTTTCCCCGTAGAATGGGGTGCAGGATATTCCAAATGAATACCGCGATGCAAAGCAAAAGTAATCGGCTATAGTGAAGTTAATGCCCTGACGCAAACTTCTGTCCAAGGGGTCACTCCCGGTGAAGGGATCTCGGCCCTTGCCTCGTCGACTGAGGAGCAGGATATTCCAGCTGAATACCACGATGCAAAACAAAAGTGAACGTCCTTGCAATAACAGCTTTTTGAAAAAGTGTTCCAACAACATCAGATTAGGTTTGTTTTTAAACTTGCATTGATCCGAATCAATGCAGTCCCATCATTTTATCACACCAAAAAGAACGAAAATATACTGATGTACGTATATGCCATCCGCATTCGCCACTGGGTCCCGTCATTACCCGTTAGGTTAGCTAACTAACGACAGAGCGGGGACTGGACTAGCGCGGATGGAAAACATATACAACATCTACTAATATATATACCAATATATTATATTTCGCTCAAGGCGTGAATAGAATGCAACATCACAGAAATGTACAGCATCACAGAAACAATACAGATATCTGGGATCCCCGGGTTTCACAGAGCCGCTGAAACCCGACGTTCCCCTGGTCGTGTGGATAGCCTGTGCAATGAAATCCTAGACCCCTACGGGCGCGGCAAGTTACCCGCCAAAACCTGAAGCGAGGCAGCCCCCTTCAGCAACGTGAATGGACCACCCAGCACTTCACGGAATCCGGTAACTTGGGCACCCCTCCTGGGTCAACCTGTACCCCCTACGAGTGCGGCGAATAGCCCGCCAATCCTAGAGTGAAGCCCCCTCCGTCTCAATGCCATGAGATGCGGGCTTGTTGCCCTCCAGAACCCGGCTATCCGTGCACCCCTCCGCGGGGCAATCCTAGTACAGAAAATAAAATATACATACAACGGGTACATCGACCGCAACCAGGTCGTGCCCCAAAATAATAATACAAACAGGCAGTGACGGCAGTCCACATGTCGGACGCTCGCCCCGCAATATCAAATGTACATAATACAACAAAACTGTACTAGCATTGCATCCAGGCTATCCCCCACGACCGATCCGCAACATCACAGCAAAAACAAAACATCAACGTGAAAGTCACGTTCGCAAATCCGTCTAACCGGGCTATAGCAGTTAGACCGGATTTTCCGATCAAGTGACATTCACGGTCGCAGATATAATGTAAATACTGTGAAAAATGTGTTTAAAATATCCGATCGATCAAAAATTAACAAGTGGGCCCCCAATCAAAACTGTAGCAGTCACAGAAATCCTGGGCCCAATTTTAATATTCCAAAACCCATATTTTAAGCCCAGAAGGCCTCTGTAAAAAATTGGTGAAGTGATCTCCACAGTGCGCGGCGTAAGGGCGGCGGGAAGGTGGTTTTCGCAGCGGTTCCGCGCTCCCACTGTGGAGTTACATCGTCGAATTTTTACAGAGCTCTTAGATTTTCCAGTACATCAATATTTTACAACCTGAAAAATTTTTAGAGACCAAAAATTTTCAACAGAAACTGATGCGAAGGTAAAATGCAGTTTTGGAACTTTTTGATCGATCGGAAATGCAAACACATTAAACCAAGCTAGACTAAGTTAATGGCGAGGCTCTGATACCACTGTAAGTGCACGGCGGCGCCCCGGCCGTCAATCCGACGCCGGAATGCGGAAGCGGTGAAAAACTTAAATTTTGCGGACTTAGCAAACCGGCACCACCGCGCACTAAACACCCGGATCGTAACCATTAACAAGTCTAAGCTAACTAGAAGATGGGTTAGAGATATACCGACGATCCAAGTCCTCCGGTCTTCTCGTCATGGTCCCGATCTCCTGCGGAAAGTCCTGTCTCCTCCTCGTCGCCGGAAGTGCACCACATCGCCTACTATGTTTACGGGCTCCCACCTCAATGCCGAGGCAACTCGGGCACGAAGCCGGCTACTCGACGTGCCCAAGATTCGCTGTAGAATGTAGTGTAGAGATCTCATTTGGGGTTGTAGGAATTGCCTTTCGTGGAGGGATTGATACAAGAAGTATATGGAGGAGCTTGGAGCACTTTGGTGCATGAAATGAACAACATTTTCCCACTTCAAAAATTTGGACAGCCCCAAAGTGCTTGGGCCGGCCATGACTTCAAGAGTGGAGAGAATGAGAGAGAGAGAGCCTAGGAATGAGTGGTGCAACCATAACAATAATCCCAAGCATCCAAAAACCAATCATGAAAGAATATGATCACAAGTGTAAACTAACACTCCACCAACCTCACCCCTCATCATCATCAACCATCATGTCCCTCCATCATCATACATAAGTCAAGCCATGATGAGGTTGTGAAGTCAAGTCATCATGAAGAAATCAAGTCAAAGGATGGTGCTATCATGATACAACAATAAGCAAATACCCCCTCCACAAATACTTATTTGCAACAATGCAAATAAGCCCTCCTCCACCAATCTTCGGCCAATGAACGGAACAAAGGAAATCGGCCGAAACGGAAAGCAAACTGGCAACTCCAAAAACTGGTCCCGTAATAAATTACAGGAAAACCCCGATACTGTGCATACACACCCGCATCTGTATTTCGACCGAAATACAAATGCAATGAGACAAAATCTACACTGTACTATACTAGGATCCGGCTTATACCAAAACCGGCTAGTAATATCTGTTCGATCCTGATCCGTGCAATACCGCACGTATCTGATCGAACCCTGCCATATACCAATACGGCCTATAGTACAAACTGTCCTATCCTGATCCGTGCAATACCGCACGTATCTGATCGGACCTTGCCATATCTCCATACGGTCTCTACAACCTTTCGCCCGAAAGCTGAGTAACTGAATGTGGGGGACTCTAAAGACTCATCAACACCTTGGTTGTGGATTTAACCACTAGCACGTTAGAGGTATAAGCCAATACATAACGGGCTACCAGGTACTGACTAAAAGGGACGTCCGTGAGCGAACTCAGCCTGACTCCCTACTGAGCCTGTCAGTGACAATATCCGTGCAGTCCGGTCCGTTCGTCTATGAGTATCGCATGGCGGGCCTAGGGGGTTGGTAAAAGTCAGACCACCAAAAGCGGTACAAGTCGTGTCGGAGTGTAGCCCAGAACACCCTGAGATACTACTGGAATACCTACCAGTAAATCTCCTTGCCTTGGCCAAGGACTTTGTGTAATGGCTCTCCTAGACACAGCACGACCTTACCCCCAATACCGGGAGAGACGAACCCCTGAAGATACGCTCACTGCCTCCATGTGGCTCGGGATTGTACCCAACTAAAACCTGTTTGCACGACTCCTTTGAGCCGTGGTAGGGTAGTAATCAAAGTACAGTGGGAACTCACACGAGACAAATGACGATCCCCAGGTCGATGAACTAACCTGCACACATGTCACCAGGGAACTGCCATCTGACGTCTGGTATATGACCAACTAGCATGTTCCCGGCGAGTCCTGTCCGGTGTACTCATAACCCAATGAGCACCTGTATACATCTTAGGTGATCCAACTGACACCAGTGGCTTGTGAGACCGGCCACCGCCCCTCGTCGGGGTCTCGACTGTATACACTAGTCTACTAATGGAGTATCGATACCCAGTCTCGAAACTCCCACGACAAGGGACCTTTTAAGGATAAGCTTATAGACCCCCAGCTCCCACTTATATGATCGCCCTCATACTGCTGGTGGTCAAGCAAGAATCCTAGGG
Source organism: Agapanthus africanus (assembly GCA_030015575.1). Classification (NCBI taxonomy): domain Eukaryota; kingdom Viridiplantae; phylum Streptophyta; class Magnoliopsida; order Asparagales; family Amaryllidaceae; genus Agapanthus; species Agapanthus africanus. The sequence goes on from CM057350.1 coordinate 247,054,693, forward strand.
GCTCTATCAACGTGTAATAGCGACGTGTCAGGTCACCTAAAGCAGTACACGATGATAAAGGTAAACCAGATAGCATACTATCATCTCGAGTAAGACTGTCCTACCGGGATAGGTCCTCCCTCAATCATTACAATCACGTACCTGTGACCTAATAATTGACTCTGAGGGCACTATCTCCAACAGACGGTTATACAGGATTCGTCTCTCCCGGCATTGGAGGTTGATATCACGCTGTGTCTAGGTGAGCCATTACACAAAGTCCCTGGCCACGGCAAGCGAGATATACTGGTAGGTTTCCAGTGTTATCTCAGGGTGTTTTGGGCTACACTCCGACACGACTTGTACCGCTATTAGGGGACTGACGTTTACCGCCCCCGTAGGCTCGCCATGCGATATTGTCAGACTAACAGACCGGATTGTACGGAGATTGTCACATTGAGGCTCAGTAGGAGTTCAGATGGGTTTCACCTCGTCAGTCTTCTTATCGGAAGCTACCTGGGGGCCGTTACGCACAGCTAGTGCTGCTTGCGGTCTGTGGTTAAACCCACTGCCAGCGTAGTGTCGAGTATTTAGTGTCCCACACAGAGAGCTATTCGTCTTTAGGCAAAAGAGTAGAGGTCGCATTGTTTTGCGACAGGGTTCGGTCACATCCGTATACTTGTGCACGGTTAGTGTCCGGGCAGTTATCACTAGCGGGCTTTGGTTTAAGCCAAATCCTAGTGTACGTTTCGGGATTGGTTTTATCTTGTTTGTATTCGTGTTCCTCGGAACGCGGATGCGGGTGTATATGCACGGTTGACAGAGAGACAGAGGCATAGGATTCTCATTAGGGTTGTTGACTGTTGACTTTTGCTAAACCCTAATGAGAATAAGAAATATGATTACCAATAATAATAATTAAGTATTATTGTGACATGGTTGGGTTGAAGGGTTGACCTTGTTGACTTGTTGACTTTATTGACCGGTTGACTAGGTTGGACTTGTTGACCACCATCATGTCAATGGCTATCATTTCTTGGCATTGACTTTAGCTTGCTTGTTTTGTTCACAAATTGCATTTAATGCAAGAAATGATATTGCCATTTGATATGATAACAACCATCACATAATACTCAATTATTATTACTTGTTATCATGATATGAGAGCTTGGATGGCAAAAGTCTTTCTCATTCTTTCATTTCCTTTCTCTCTCATGCTTGAGCTCTCCCTCTTCCTCTCGCTCTCTCTCTAGTTCATGGTTCAATTGTCTCATGTGTTGAGAAGCAAGAACCATAGAGATCAAAACCCATTACACTTCTCTACTCATCTTAGTTCACAAGGTCTAGCAAGCCAAGTGTTCTAGTTTCTTCTAGTTTGAAGTGAAGCCAAAGGTAAAAGCTTTCTGGTGGATCCATCTTCAGCGCGAGGAGACGACGAGGCGAGGCCGATCCGACCACCACAAGGAGTTGAAGACGAAGGAGTTCAAGTTAAGGTATAACCCTCTAACCGAGTAGGTAAAACTCCTTGTTAGGTTGTTAGATAGTTGTTTAACAAAGATCCGTATTTTGAGTCCATGTTACCACCCTAGAAAAAATCGTTTTTCTTCATTTCCGCAAGCCCATAATTACTGGTAGAGGTAACGCGGACTTACAGTTAAACCCACTGCTAGCGTACTGTCGAGTCTTTAGAGTCCTACACAGAGGGTTTCCCTGGTTCAGGAGAAACGATGTATAAGCTGTAAGGTGTTACGGCAGGGTTTCCGATCACATACGTGTACTGGCTACACGAATGATGTTCAGAAGGATAATACTGTTAGGCTTTGGTTTAAGCCGGATACTAGTATTATGTTTTTGGATTATTGGTATCTCATTGTATTCATATTTTTCGGAATACGAATACGGGTATAGTTATACGGTATACGGTGAGAGGCATTCTTGTAATTGTACAAGAAAGAGGTTATAGAAGGAGACACCTCATATATGGATTTTCTATTTTGGAAAATAAAATAAATGAGGTAGACTTTGGAGCATGGATGAAAGCATGGCTAATGTTTAAAATATACATTTGGATCTATTATTGAAGCATGGTTGATTATTTTTGTGAAAAATAATCCATGCTTCAATAATTAAAACCTTAGCTATATCTTTTACTTCACAAGACCTAGTTCACTCTCACACACACATTCTCTCTCCAAATTTTCTCCTACTCTTTAGCTCAACCCTAACCCTTCAGATGAGTTGTGATTCATAGGGCATTGAGATCAAATAACCCTCTAGATTTTCTCTACATCATTTAAGTAGTCTCTCTTAGCAAGCTTGACTTCTTAGTTACCTCTTTAGTGGAGGTTGAAGCTTGATCCAGAGCTCTCGGATGGATCATCTATGGCTTATGTTAGTGTATATGCCCTAGGGGCCATTATTGTATCATACTAGCTTGTATATTACTTAATGAAAGCTTGGGATATTCACAGTTATATTAACAGTCTTGCTAAACAGGGTAGTATGCTACTTGGTTTATATCTATCTTAATATGTATGAACGTGTTGATAGAGCCCTTAGGATCTTGCTTGACTACCAGCGTTGTGATGACAGTCACACTAGTGGGGGTTGGGTAGTCTACAAGCACATCCTTTTTCAGGTCCCTGGTCTTAGGATTATCAAAACAGGGCATGGATACTCCGGAGTAGACTAGTGTGTACGCTTCTCATCCCAGTTGGGGAGATGGTCTGTCCCACAACCATCAGTACGTCGTACTGAAGAAAGTATGCAGGTGCTCGTTGGGTTACTGGTACACCGGACAGGACTCGTAGGGAACTGTTGGTTTGTATTATACCCGTTGTCAGTTAACAGTTCCCAGGTGACATGAGACACTGCTGCTTCGCCTCGAGTGTGTTCCCACTGTTCTTTGATTGCTACCCTACCACGGCTCAAAGGAGTCGTGCAAACAGGTAGCAGTTGGGTGCAGTCCTGAAGCACTTCGAGGTAGTGGTGGTTAGACAGGATTCGTCTCTCTCAGTATTGGGAGTTGATATCGCGTTGTGTCTGGAGAGCCATTACGCAAAGTCCCTGGCCAGGGCAAGCGAGATTTACTGGTAGGTTTTCCAGTAGTTTCTCAAGGTGTAATGGGCTTCACTCCGACACGACTTATACCGCTTTTAGGGGACTGACGCTTGCCGCCCCCTAGGCCCGATATGCGATAGTCCTAGACGAACAGACCGGACTGTATGGAGATTGTCACATCAGGCTCAGTAGGAGTTCCGATGGGTTTCCTCATCGGTCTTCTTATCGACATCTACCTGGGGACCGTTACGTATAGCTAGTGCAGCTTGTGGTCTGTGGTTAAACCCACTGCCAGCGTAGTAGTCGAGTCTTTAGAGTCCCAAACAGATAGTCTCCCTGCTTCGGGCGAAATGATATAAAGGTCGTATGGTTTTACGACAGGGTTCGGACACATACGTGTTTTTACGCACGTACGATGTTCGGACAGTTTTTACTAGCGGGCTTTAGTTTAAGCCAGATTCTAGTATTGGATTATTGGATTTATACAGTCTCAGTATTTCCATATTTTCACGGATAGGAGGGGCGTTCTCTTAATTACTCGAGAAGCTTCTAGAAGGTTGATGAGGTGGAGAGCTTAGGTGTTATATGCATTAAATGGTTTTGTGACTCATGGAGATGATTCATCAAGAGAGTTAATGAAGCATTAATGCGCGCTTTTAATGACTCACTAGATGATTCATTATGTATTAAATGAAGCATGAAGATATTTGTGGAAATGATATTTTGTGCAAGATATTTTATGCTTCATATATATACACAAATGAGTTAATTTCCATTTCATTCTCACTCTCACCTTCTCTCTCCTCAAGCTCTCTCTCTTCAACCCTAACCCTAACCTCTCATGTGTTGAGATCCAAGGGTTAGCAAGACTAAAAGATCCCTAATCCTCTTCTATATCCTCTAGGTTGCTTTGATTAGCACTCTTAGTTACCTAGTTACCTCAAGTTAGTGGTTAAGCTTGGAGAAGTAGCTCTTGGGTGGATCTTCTATCACAAAGAGGAGGCCGACGAGGAGGTGGTCAACGTGAACAAGAAGGACTTGGTTCATTAGGTATAATCTTCTTTCATAATAGCTATTCACTCCTATGTTATTGTTAGTTAGGGTTTGGCAAAGATCCGTAAAGTTAGTCAATGTTAGTTTAAAAAATTGATTGTTTTACCTATTCCGCCTCCCCGCATCATGTGGGGTGTCTAACATCGACTTACAGAGGTATCGGAGCCTCGGTAAACCATAACTAACTTGTTAGCAAAGTCGTTAGAAATTCGATCGCAAAACGAACCCAATAATACGACTTTTTCACCATGTTTCTGTCATTTTTAAAACGGGGTCTAAAAATTTTTCAGGGACCCTTAAAAATACAAGCAGGGAAATATAAGGTTACTGGAGAAATTTGGGGTTTTAACTCGGCGGAACCGCGACCGATCCAAAGCGATCCACCACGGATCCGCGGCCGAGTTGGAGCCGAGTCAGCCCAAAATTCCCTAGTAACTCTTCTGTGTTAATTTTGTATTTTCTGGGATGTTCTGTTTCTGCTCAGGTTTCAGGTGTACAGTGAAGTATTTGGAGTAGAATCATTTGTGTTTGCTTGATCGAAATTCTATAATGTTTGGCTAATTTGATTATATCTGTGATTTTTTTAATGTGTTCATAAACCTCCCCTAACTTCTAGTATGTCGGTTAGCAGGGGGTTGCACATTTCTGTAATGGTTTGTGTTTGTGGACTTCTTGGATTGTCGTGAATGGATAGCCGAGGATGTAAGACTAGTGTTTCTTTCATTCAAATGTAATTTGTAAATTGTTGTAATATTCTTTTGCGGGGCACATCCGGGCTGAGGTCGTAGCCACCGTTGTATTATTTCATTTACTGTTTTCTGCTCCTAGGATAGACCCAAGGTGGGGTGCACAAACTGCCGGGTACTTTGAAGTGCTTAGTGGCTTACTCATGTTGTTGAGGGTGACCGCTTCACTTCGGGTACTTGTCCGGTAGTTTTCCGTACCCGTAGGGGTCTAGGGTGGGGTTTTGGCTATTCATCGCGACTGTGTAATCCGTCTTTCTTTGCAGGCTCAAAAAGAATGCGGATTCGTAGAAAATCCAATATGATCATCTGTGATCTGGAATGCCTATTATTGCGTCTGACGAATGTACAATATCTATATATGATAGCTATTAGACGTCAATTATGTTTTACACCCATGCTAGCCCAGCCCCCGCTCTGTCGTTAGTTAAGTAACCTAACGGATGAATGACGGGACCCAGTGGCGAATGCGGATGGCATAAGTGGACGTCGTATTTTCGTTGTTTTCTGCAACGATTGGTTAATTGATGGGACGCATTATATTAATGGAAAGAAAATAAACCAAAGTTGAATCGTTGGATCAGTTTAAAAGAAACCACTCGGTTATTTTAAAACAGAGGATAATTTTTAAATTGCGGAGCTTTAACCACTCCTTTTAAAAGCTATCAGGTCCTTCAATCATGTCAAGTTCACTACGTTCACGGTTTCGGCAAAACCATTCGTAGCCCTCTGTCATTTCATTTGGGTATTCAGTAGTATTCAATCTATGTATTTTGAACAACGCTAAGGCATAGTGTTTGGTAGCTGCTGGGTATTCATTTGTTGCATAGATAGATGAGTTAGTTTGGGACAGTCGTATTATCATTTGGCCAACGTCGGGGGTATGTACGGATGGGTTTAAATTAACAAAATAATGAAGGGTTGAACATGACATGTGACTGTTCACACCGTAATATTGAATTATTATATTCCCCATTCTTATTCTTTTCATAAATAAACAGGTGCTTTTGACGCATGTCTGCTACATATTACAGGTTACAGGTTCTTGAAGCGAAAACAGTGAAAACTATGAAAAGGCGATGCAAAAGTAGACATTGACCAACAAACAGAAGACTCTTGATCAAGCCGACATCAAAGATAAAATTCACAAAGTACAAGACAATGCAAGGTTTAAAATTACAAAGCGAACGGTTAAAAGTCCACCGCAATTATTCACTGGAGATCTGGAAGAAACATAGAAGCTATTTTAATAAAGAACCAAATAATAAGGAAGCCCAAAGATCCAAGACCCAATACTTTCTTTTAAAGAGATAGAGACATAAAATTTTACCAAAGCTTCAAGTCTACTTTGACTAGGTCTTCCTAAGGATAATTTGGTAAATGTAGACATGAAAATCAATTGTAACCTAGGGTTTCCTATTCTTTATAAATAGGAACTCTACTCATTGTAATTTCTTATGCATCCTTTTAATAATAAATTAAGAATTCTTAATGGAGAGCATCGGTGTTTCTTTTCAATTTATGAATTCAGATCTGACAACCCTGCGTTGATGATTGGAGAGATGCATCTGTAAGTAGATTTAATTCCTTGCTCTAGTTTAGATTTCAATTCTTGCCCTAGGTAATTTTTATTCTCTGCCCTAGATAAATGTATTTCAATTCCCTAATGAGTGAGTTGTCTCCTCGCTTGTTAGGGTTAGATCTGGGGAAGGTTTGAGAGACGAAGATCTCTCATCCCCTTTCTTGCCCGTCATATATTTTTATAGGACTCCATGCATACCTTCTTATTCCGCTCCCTACGGCACCCTATCCCTCGAGGTAGAGGTGATATCGTAGTATAAAGGCCCGGATTTTAAGGTTTTCCATGGAGGTTAGGGTAAAGATTAAGAAAGGAAGGACAAGGATCTAGAGGAAGAACAATCTTCCCAATCATCCTAATCCCTTTTATTAATATTTACCATAAAACCTAATTAGATCTTCATATGGGTATAGAAAGCGGTGAGATTTATAGACTTTCCAAACTTAACCTAGACCTAACCCTAGCAAGAGTTAGATCTAAATTAATTCAGTTTTTAGATTTAATCAATAAGCAATCCGAACACCCTTCGGAATTAACTCGTTAGAGCGATCTGGAAAGTCACAACATCCCTGTGGACCGACCCGTACTCACCAGCTAGCTACCAAGCGACGCCGTTCTTGATTGCGGTTAATAGATAGTTTTTGAGACAAATCAAATGGCGCCGTTGCCGAGGATGGCGTAGTAATTTCCTTTTTGCAATTTCGGGTTAATCAAAATTCAAAAAATCATAAAAATCTGAAAAATCACAAAAAATATAAAAATTTATCATTTTGTTATTTTGTGATGGGTGTCTTTGTTTGAATTTTGCAGGATCTACAACTAAGTTCGGATATGGAAATCTCCAGAGATCAAAACAGAAAATATCAAATCTGAAGAAACAGAAGATTATAACAACTGAGGAACAGAAGAAATTTGGAGGACCGAATCTATAAGGCAACCGCGGCGATCTGGTGCCAAAAAAAAAAACGGCGACCCATTTCGACTGCGGAACCGTCGCGCGACCTGCCTGCGACCGCGGAACAGCGGCGTTTTCATGGGAAAAAAAGGGCAGAAGCGCGGTAAACAAAAAAAAATCTGTAAGTCTTCTGATCTCCTCCTCTGCAAATCTCCGATATACCTTCTGAAATATCTCCTGCAGGATTCTTTGCGCTTAAAAAAATCTTTTCCTTTCCAAATAACTAATCTTATGCAGGATTCGTTGCGCTATTCTTAAAATAATAATTGATTGCAAATGATCTTTTCTGATTTGCATATCCTTAATCTTTTTGCTAAAAATATGTTTCCAAATAAAGAGCAAGAGAAAAAAGGAAAATTTTAATTAGAAAACTTGCAAATTTTGAAATTCACAAAAAAAAAAAGATTTGATTGTAAGTGATTTACTGTTTTGCATATCTTTAATCGGACTTTAAGGGGCTTTTGACCAATTCAGATTGGGTGGGGATTTCATCACCCTTCCTAGGACCCCAGAAATCACATAAAGCATTTGCATTGACCAATCTTTAACTAAAAAAATACTAGGCTCAGCCCTAAGAACTTCGAGCTCAATAGGACAGAGGACTAGTTATAGGCATCGACCGTTTATCCTAACCTGACTTTGCGGTGTCTAGGCAAGTGTGTTTAAAGCAAGTGGTTACTTAATTAGGACCGCTACTTGTAGCGGGGAGCCTCCCACTTACTTGGCACTTACCTGGCCGCAATTGGCGGTGAAGAGGCGGTTTGAGGTCCTATTTCTAGCCCTTTGGAACAGTTAGGAGCTGTCTAGCTGACCTAGGTGACCCTAGATCTAGGCCTAATTGTGCATTTTTGGTTGATCGAAAGTGTGTCTTAGCTCTTTTCTCGAAAATCTTTTTGCAAACAGTTCTAAATAAAGAGAAAAAGAAATTTTTTTTAAAAGACTTGCAACTTTTGTCGCTGAGAAATCCTTGCACCACCTACCTTCTTCTTCTTCTCTTTCTTCTATCATGGGTACCCCACATAATAAATCACTTGCCGAACTTTGGTATCCCGAACCTAATTTTGCGTCGTTCGGCAATTTGTTCGGTCAATTTAAAGACGATCCTTCCATGCCTAAAATATCTTTGAAAGATCAAATAGAGGCGTCTAAGAGAAACAATTCGACTTTTCAACCCACTTTGTGTCAACCAAGTCAACCTTTACCACCTCCATATGTTGATACCACTTTTTCAAGTCCTTCTGTCACTCTGAAGCCGATGTTCATTGCTGAGCATATTGCTCAATCTCACAGCCGATCTTTCACCCCTCTCCACTCATCTAGTTCTAGGGATCCACACGAATATTTACCTTTTTATCCATATGTTGACCCTACCCCTGTCCAATCACCCACTTCCGACTAGTCCCACCCGGCTTTTCCACCGTCACTAGACAATGTTTCTACACAGCCTATTGGGAGTTTTGCATATCCACACGATTTCGAATCTTTTACCGAAACCCCCTTACCACCCAAGTCTAGCTTAGAAGAGGTGTTGGAGGCGTATATCGCAGCAACAAACAAAATGGTTAGGAATGTGGAAGCGTCCGTGGCCGCCCTTATGCAACCTGCTGAACCGGTAGCTAGTTTCCCGCTAGCCCCAAATTTTTCAATGTATGAGGAGGCGGTTGGACAGAATGAGAATGTGAGAGGATTTCCAAATCAAACCTACCTTTACCCAATTGAAGCCCACAACTCCAGTTTTCCATCGAACGTCCTAAATGATTCACAAGTTCAAAAAAAAAGAGTTGTGCGATTTTGTAGTGTTTGATTTGCCAAATTGTGAAGAACCCCTTTCGAGTGAAACCACACCTAATCCTTTCGATCTTTACACCTCCTATCTAGAACCTAAATCGATAAATATCCATGCTTTTGATGAGGTGTCTAAGAAAATTCATTTCCACTTAATTGAGGATATAGACGACGGGAATATTTTGGATGATGAACCTGTCGATTTAATTGAAATTTTATGTTCAACTCATCATCCTGAGTTATTAAATGTTTCTCCCGAATCTCATATGCGTCTTGATTTTGATGATAATAGCATGGATGAGTTGAATATTGAGGAGAATTATGAGGATAATATTGAGGAGAGTAGTGAGGATAATATTGATGTTGAACCATTTTCGTTTGATGTGTCGAATTTTCCAATACACCCTCCTAAATCCTTAACTGATACCCTTCCTCACTCAGTTCCTTCCGTCCTTCCTATTGTTCCGACCGTGCAAGTGACCGTTACACATTCATCTCCTATACCAAGTTCGGCGTACCCATGTTTTCTTGCAAATCTTTAGGGATTTGACCCCATTTCTCGACGGGTTGATAGGTTGGCACAATCACTTTTAATACATCGGTCATCACATATTGTGCTAATTTATCCACTCGATTTACACCCTCAAGATTATACTCTACTTCTTTCTCTTTTCCTCCATTCTTCTCCCCCACCGAGACCGTATCCCATTTCTACCTCCACACGGTCTTGTGTGTTTCTCATTTCTTTTCTTTCTACTCCCTTCTTTCACCAACTCGACCATTACCACGATAAGATTTTTGAATGGTTGGTGTTAACACTACTACAAATAAGGGTTGCCCCTACGGATTTATCGGTAGGGGCAACCCACTGCCCCTACGGATATATACATAGGGGCGAAAAAAGACCCCGTTGGTGCAAAGGCCGCAGGTGCAAGTTGAGGCCCTGAACTTGCCCCTACGGACAAATTTATGCCCCTACGGATATATCAGTAGGTGCTATAGCCCCTACGGAGTACCCCGTAGGGGTAATAAAATCATATATGTAATTTTTTTTTGAATATATTGTATATACCTACGGATATACCCGTAGGTCCTTTTTTGACCCCTACGGATAGCTCCGTAGGGGATATAAAGTAGCCCCTATGGTTCAATCCGTAGAGGCCACTCCCAACACACTGCACTGAGATCGGGGGGAAAAATATTAGGAAACCTGATATTTTGCCCCTACGGATAAATTCGTAGGGGATAAACAGTGGCCCCTACGGACATATCCGTAGGGGCACCCCCAACACCCTGCACTGATATCAGGTGGGAAAATATCAGGTTTCCTGATAGTTTGCCCCTACGGATAACTCCGTAGGGGCAACATATGTACCTACGGCGTACTCCGTAGGTACATATTGTCTGTATTTTTTTTTTAAAAATGGGCTGCTAGATTTTTTCCCGCCCTGTGCACATTACTATATACATCAATCAAATCATATATTGCAGTATTCATAATCACATCTCACGCATATATATAATATACAAAAGAAACCCAAAAACTGAATATGATATAAATACAAACCAATATCAATATCGTTTCAAAATGTAGTACAATGTGATATAAATAAATACATGTTTCAAAAAATAAGAACCAAAAAGCTACCCTAGTTCGGTCCAGCTCCACCTCCGAATAACGTTAGAATAACGCGCGCCTGCTCCTCGGTAAATACACTCTCCAATGCTACATATAAGGGAGTCTGAGCGGCATGTGGAGCTGGCGATGTGGTCTGCGCAGCCGCCGTCGAGGTAGTCGCTTGCGGAGCCGCGGCTGCGGGAGTCTGAGTGGGCGGTGGAGCTACAGGAGCTGTCTGCGGAACCGCAGCCGATGTAGTAGCTTGCGGAGCCGCAGCCGAAGGAGATGCATGTGGAGGCTCGGCCGATCTACCCTGTCGCGTCTGGACATAACGTGTGTAAGAACTGTGTATTATTCGAATTCGTTTCATTATTAAGTTATTTCGAAACCCTGTTTGGATATCTAGTTTGGAAAAGCGTTGTTTATTTTAATTACATATGTATGTATGATTAATCAAACTTAAGTCTAAAACCAAATAAGCTCAAGCTACGTACTAATTATGGATATGTTGATATGTATATAATATGAAATGATATTTTACTATAAAGTAGTATACATACCAGCAACTCCTTCAACTCCTGAACGGTGGCCCTCAAGCTATCCAGTTCCTGATGGACATGCCGGTCACTGGAGACGGAGGAAGTAACCGCCGGGGTGGAGTCCAACCTCATATGGGCCCTGCTAGGGCCCAATCCCCGGCCTCTCTCCCAACCTCCGTGGTGCCCTCCGTGTGCGGCGTCCAGAACTGGGGTCAGCAGCCTCGGATCGTTCTGTCCGGTAAAATCGATCCCCGAGGCCTGGGCCTGCTCAACCACCCGCTCTTACACCTACATTAAGCAGTAAAGTATAAGTATAAAATTTAAACTTGAACCTTCCAAAACTAAAATTTCAAATTTGGGTAGAAAAAATATTAACACTTACGCAGTACTCCTGGGTAGCGACGTCGGGACATCGAAGCTCGCCCGTGGCGGGATCTGTCGAGGTGCCGTGGACGGCAAGATATGCGGACAGCACGCTCGGTGTACCACCTGACGCCACGGTCCGAGATGTCTGCAATATTAGAAAGTAACTCTTAATATTAGAAATATTAGAGAATAACTCTTAATATTGCAGAATATTAGAGAATAACTCTTAATTTACCGATAACTCCATGGCTCGAGTAATGTTCCTCGAGCCACCTGTGTAAGTGGGGCGACCCCTCTTCGCCGACTTCCTGTTCTCCATATTCTGAGCGGCCTGTTTCTGCACAACGCATTAACATTTAGTTTTCTAATTAAGAAACACAAAGAAATAAATTATATCATAAATAATGAATTAAATTTAATATACATACTTGTTTGCGTTCGGAGTCGAAATAAGCGCACAATAGAGGCCATGTCTCTACGTCGACTCTCGCAAACGCCGGAGTAGATAGGAGGGCCGCTCTCTCTGCCTCGGGGGTCGCTATCCACAGGGAGTAGCAGTCGGCCTTCAGCTCATTCCTGTTTTATCGGACCTTGGCCTGCATGTTCTTCATCAGGCCATTGTACAGAACATGAAGGTCGAGCACCCTCCCCGAGTGATCAGGGTCGGCTACAGGCTGAAAATCGTAATCCAACTGAAAATACAAAAAAAAACATTGTTATTAGATTGCAAGTGTTAATAATAAATATATTGGATAGATCAAATGAAAATATATATTAATACATACCCGAGCCTGATCAAAGAAGAGGGCGAATGAGCGCTGGTGCTGCTCGCCCCACTCAACGTGAAGTGGATAGTTCTTCACGATCCGGCTCTCGTCTCCCAAATACCGGCCGAACCTCTCGGCATGAGGACCGGTATAGCGATAGTCAAGGGTAAAAAATAGGGGGAATGCTGCCTCCACCCTAGCTCTATCAGGCCTCAGCCTATGGGACTGATTCGGGCCTCGAGTCCCCCTCTGGGGATGGAGAGGCCCTGCGTCTGCACGAAATATCAAGACAATCAATAATAAGACAAAGTTGTATTAAGAAATCAAGGTTAAACAAAAATTCAAGTGTGATATATACCTCCGGTGATTAGCGCACGAGCCTGGGCCCGAGCGGGACGATAGTTCCTCCGGTGAGGAACAACGGGGGTCCCGGACCCGGACGCATCCCCTCCAACTATAAAATAAACATCGACGCTAAATCTCCATGAAGTTCATATTTATTCTATATAGCATATGTAAAATAAATAAATATTTTAAATTTATTCATACTAACCTGCAGACGATGCGGAGGGTACGGAAGCGGCAGGAGTGGCCCCTGTGGAAGGTGTGGACGCACCACCTATAATTAGACAATTAAAAATAGATTTTATAAGTAATTGCAAAAAGAATGTGTAGATCAATAATATAACGTTCTAAATCAATATGCATGAACTATAGGACATATAAACATACCCGCAGGTGCGGTGGTGTCACCACCTACAGCTAGACAATAATAAAAATTGCTAAGTAAGAGCAAAAGAAATGTGTATATTTATGATATAGCATTCTAAATCAATATACATACACTATATGATATATAAACATACCTGGAGGAGCGGGGGTGGCCTCTGTCCCAGATGTGGACGCAGGACCAACAACTAGACAATCAAACATTGACAATATAAGTAATTTTGACATAAACAGGCATGAATATCTGTAATATTAAATTGAAAATGGATATGCGTGCAGTATACCTAGATGTGTGGCAAAATCCACACGGAAGGAGGCATCCGAAGGGGTCTCCGATCTGGGTGCAAGACCGGCCCTCTGAAGCTCCCTACGGAGCTATCCGGGCGGCAGAACCGCTCTGCCTCTGCCTCTGCCTCTGCCGCGGCTGGAGCTCCTGCCGCCCCTCGCTGCTCCCGACATCGTCATCAAATCTAGATAAACGGTTCGTGGACGCATTAGACAATCATTAAAAGTATTGACTATATATGATCTAAGGCGTAAAATGTGAAGTAATAATATAACATTACTGATAACCTTTTTCGTTTCGTGGGCGCATCATACATATCTACTTGGATTTCATCGTCGATGTCATTTCTAACCCACGTAACTTCATGATCGGTCGAAGACAACCCGTCCTTCGAAACAGACGGTCGGAGCACTTTAAGCCTTCTCTCTTCTTCATCCTCATCGCTGTCCTCGTATTCTGGGACATCGTAGACATCTCTAGGTTTCCATCGGCATACAACACTCCACCCCGGATGCTTCAAACACTGTGAGTAGTATACTTGGAACGCTTGGTTCGGAAAGATAAACGGATCGTCCTGACCGTAAAATCGAAGTGTGTTCACACTGGTCAATCCATATTCATCTTTCCAAGTCCCAAGACTGCTTCTCCACCTGTCTGTATCGGTTCGCGGATCGTACCAAGTACAGTGGAATATATAAAAGGGTTCTGATCGTCCGGGATAGTGGATGCCGAGTATACAATTTAAGTACCCATAGTAAATCACACCGTCCGATCCTACCGTCGCAATCCCACTATTCTGAGTGATTCTAGATGTTTCTATATCCTTAACTTCGAATTTGTATCCAAGGACACCAAATCCTTTGTAATGTTCAACCTCCATACTAGGAAATTGAGCTAAACATCTTGAATCACTCTCAAATGATGCAGACAAGTTCGGATCGTGGATCTAACAAAACAAATTTTACGATAAATACATAACGATACAAGTTTAGATTAAAACTGATAGCAATAAAATGTAATTCGAATAACTTACATGTTCTGTGACCCAATCACAAAAATTATCCTGATGGTATTTTTCCAAACGCTCTTCGTTCCAATCAGGATGCCCCTCACGTACCTCGTTAAAATGAGTTCTGTTTTCGACAAATAATTGTGACATTAATATTATGTCATTTCATACACACACAAACACAGATATAACAATTAATCCAAAAGAACTTACTCTCTAATTTGTTCAAGACATACGCAATTAAGCAAGATAAACCGGTATATCTTGTTGATAAACATAGTGTCTACCCTCTTATACTCGGCTTTACCATATGGCCCGTCTTGAATTCTTCGTGGTCGGTTAAGCCTTGTCTCAATGTTCTCGTCCAGATAGCGGGAACAAAATGTGGTTGCTTCATCAAGAAGATAACCTTGCATGATAGAACCCTCTGGTCGATTTTTATTGCGTATATACTTCTTAAGAGTGTAAAGGTACCTAATGAGAATATGTTGAAAAAATAAACATTGGCATACATGACAAAAAAAAATTTATAAATTGCGCGAAACGTAAAATTTAACGTACCTCTCGACGGGATACATCCATCGATATTGTACCGGTCCGGCTAATTTCGCCTCAGTTGCAAGATGAACCGTCAAGTGTATTATGATATCGAAGAATGACGGTGGGAAAATACGCTCAAACTTGCAAAGTATCAACGCAATAGAATTTTCTAGTTTATCCAGCGTCGCAACCTCCAGCGTTTTAGCACACAACTCCCTGAAAAAACAACATAGGTCGTTGATTACTAGACCAACCGAGTCGGGGAGAGAAGTCCTGAGGGCTAATGGAAGAAGGTGCTCCACGATAACATGGTGGTCATGACTTTTCAGCCCAGCGATCTTGCCCTTCACAATTTTTATTTTCTTGCTGAATGATCCTGAGAAACCTGTGGGGACTTTCAAATCATGCAACACCTGCAGGAATCTTTTCTTCTCCGGTTGTGACATATGATAAGCGGCATTGGGAAGTACAAACTTGCCCGGTTTACCCGCTATCGGTTTAGGGTGCAGTTCACTTCTTATTCCCCACTCTTGTAGATCCATCCGGGCATTCATGTTGTCTTTCGATTTCCCGTCTTTACACAGAAGCAAGTTAAGTATGTGCTCTGATACTCCCTTCTCTATATGCATGACGTCCAGACAATGACGCACTGAATTTGTAGACCAGTACGGAAGCTCGAAGAAAATGCTTAACTTGTTCCAATATTGTGGTTTGACCTGTCTCGTCGGATCCATCCCGAAGGTCACGTTATTGTAACCATCCCATTTAGCAGTCACGTCCTCTCCGGACAATGGGGATGGAGGCCCAAGAAGCTCCTGATGACCATCAAAGTGAATCGTGTCTAACCTATAGGGGTGGTCTGGAGGCAGAAAACGTCGATGGCCGCAATAACAAACCTTCCTGCTAAAATTCATAAATTTTGATGTTGTGTGTTCATGGCAATGAGGACATGCTTTGTGATCATGTACGGACCAACCTGAAAGCATTCCATACGCAGGAAAGTCATTAATTGTCCACATTAAAGCCGCACGCAGTATGAAGGTTGTATTTGTGTTTGAATCATATGTCTCTACACCATCAATGAACAAAGTTTTCAGCTCCTCAATCAGAGGTCGGAGATAGACGTCGATATTGTTCCCCGGTGAGTTTGGTCCGTCGATAAGAAGAGGCATCATAAAGTATGATTGGTCCATAGCCAACCAAGGCGACAGATTATAAATTATCATTACAACGGGCCATGTACTGTGACTTCCAGCCATATAGTTGAATGGGCAGAAGCCATCGGCAGCCAGTCCGAGCCGGACATTGCGAGGATCGCTACTGAATATTGCGTGCCTCCTATCGAAATCCTTCCATGCCGGTGAATCTCTTGGATGGCTCATTTTTCCATTTTCGCTTGGAGGAGCACGGTGATGCCAAATCATTGCCTCGGCTGTTTTCTTGCACCTGAATAGCCTCTGTAGCCTCTGTGTTATGGGAAAATATCGTGCTATCTTCACAGGTATATCAGGCTTCTTATCAGAATCTTTCGGCTTATACCTGGCCTCTCCGCATGTTGGACACTCTTTCAAATCTGAATTCTCTTTCCGGTACAACACGCAATTTTTAGGACATGCTTGA
This sequence comes from Agapanthus africanus, assembly GCA_030015575.1. Lineage (NCBI taxonomy): Eukaryota > Viridiplantae > Streptophyta > Magnoliopsida > Asparagales > Amaryllidaceae > Agapanthus > Agapanthus africanus. Next base: position 247,071,321 of record CM057350.1, read on the forward strand.
ATCTTCTCGCACTTTAGACCCAAATCAGACATCATTTTCTGGGCTTCGTACCAGCTTTCGGGCACATTATTTCCCGGAGGCATAGAATCTTTCAAGAACGAAAGAAGCATTGTGAATGACTTGTTGCTCCATCCATTTAGGCACTTAATTTGGAAAAGTTGGACGAACCATGAGAGGGTGGAATACTTCGCATTCTCATAAATTGGTTTCCTAGCATCATTCATGAAATTTTCATATTTATCCGCACGCGGTCCTTGACCGGAAGGAATGTCATCTTCGGTACGAATAGATTCACCTAGGGCAGCCTCTACCATATCCTCCATTTCTTCTGATGGAAATAAATTTCCGTATCCTGCCGTATTACCGAATTCTTCTTCTTCTCCTGCCGCATTATCGTGTTCTCCTTCTTCTACCGCAGTACTGCATTCTTCTCCTTCCCCGTGATATTTCCAAATTGAATAAAGTCTAGTAAACCCATGTTTTACAATATGAAGCTCTGCCAATTCTACCTTCTGCCAGTAATTATTGCCACATCTATCGCACGGACAGAGAATCTTCTCTATTATGATCATATTATGTGCTCGTGCAAATTCAAGGAAAGCAGCAACTCCTGCGACAAACTTAGGTTGCATACGTTGTTTCCAATCCACATACATCCAGTCCTTAACTCTGACGTACTCATGGGCCATGTTAGACTGAATAACATATAAATTGTAGGTTATGCTGACTATATTGAGAAATATAAGAACGGGATAGTTACTGACAAAGGAGAAAATTCATGTATATGCTTTGTGTGTGCGTTTGTCGTTGAAAAGAATAAATTATCGCACGTTATGTTGACCGATAGACGGGGACTAAGTGGCGCTTTTAGTTTCATATATGGGTATCGATGGGAATATGAAGGTTTCATATTATCATATATTGGTTTTAACCCGAACATCTCGAGTCGCTCTCTGATTATGCGTTTGTATGTATGTGTTCCGGCTGTCAGGGGTAGGCTTCTATCCCATTAAGAATGTATAGAGAGAACGCCCATCACTTGTGCTTTCAACCATTTCAAGTAAATTTCGGCAGCACCTCCCCGCTGTTCTCCGAGTACACTGTAATAGAATAGATAATCTGTAAGTCCATATTGCGACCCCCGGTGCTTACGGGGAGGCGGAAACGGTATAAAAAACAAATTTTTATCGCAAGAGGCAACATGGACTAAACAAGGTCGGGATCGTTGTCTAAACTAAACTAGCAAATACGCTAAAGAGAGTTAGCTACTCGGATGAAGGTTATACCTAAACTTGAACTCCTTCTTCTTGAAATCTTGTAGGGGTTGATGGTTCTCTTTTCGTCGCCTTCTTCCGTCGAAGATGGATCCACCTCGAAGGTTCGACCTTTGGGCTCTTCCTCGATCTTTGAGTGAACTAGGGTTTCCGGCTTGCTAAACCTTCAACCTAGAATGAGTAGAGAGTGACTAGGGTTTGCTTTTCTTTTTAAAGAGAAGGATTCTCAACACATGAGAAGGTTTCTCTTTGCTAGAGGAAGAAGAAGATGAAATGAAGAGAGAGAGTGAATATGATAGAATGAATTATTCTTTTTCTTTCTTGCAACCATAATCCAAAAGAAAAAGAATTATCAATAATAATAATAATGAAAATGAAAAGGTTGATGGAAAGTTTTAGAATGACCATTATCATTACAAACATTAAATGAATTTGCTAGAATCAAAGAGCATCTTTCTTTTGTGATGATGATGGTCAAAAGTTCAACCATGGTCAACAAGTCAACCATGGTCAACAAGTCAACAAAAACTAACCATGACACAATTTCATTTTATTATATATTATTAATTGATATAATACAAATCCATTAGGGTTTGGAAAAAGACGACTGTCAACTGTGCATACGCACCCGTTCCGAAACCCTAATGAAAGTCATCTTCCTCTTCCTCAAATAACCGTGCATACACACCTGCATCCTTATTCCGAGGAACATGAATACGGAGATAAAAGCAACCCCAAAAACATATACCAGTATCTGACTCAAACCAGAGCCAGCCAGTAATATCCGTCCGGACTCTAAACGTGCACAAGTGCGCGGATGAGAACGAACCCTGTCGCAAAACCATGCGACCTCTACTCTGTTTTGCCCAGAGGCGAATACCCTCTGTGTGGGACTCTAAAGACTCGACACTACGCTGGCAGTGGGTTTAACCACAGACCGCAAGCGGCACTAGCTGTGCGTAACGGTCCCCAGGTAGATGTCGACAAGAAGGCTGACGAGGTGAAACCCCATCTGAACTCCTACTGAGTCTGAATGTGACATTCTCCGTACAGTCCGGTCTGTTCGTCTGATACATCGCATGTCGGGCCTAGGGGGCGGTAAAACGTCAGTCCCCCAATAGCGGTACAAGTCGTGTCGGAGTGAAGCCCAAAACACCCTGAGATAACACTGAAAACCTACCAGTATATCTCGCTTGCCCTGGCCAGGGACTACTCGTGTAATGGCTCTCCTAGACACAGCGCGATGTCAACCCCCAATACCGGGAGAGACGAATCCTGTCTAACCGTCACTGCCTCCAAGTGCTTCGGGACTGCACCCAATCACCACCTGTTTGCACGACTCCTTTGAGCCGTGGTAGGGTAGTGATCAAAGTGCAGTGGGAATACACTCGAGGCGAAGTGCCAGTGTCAAGTCAGCGGACTAAGCTGTACTCATGTCACCTGGGAACTGATAACTGACGATTGGTATAATACCAACCTGTCAGTTCCCGACGAGTCCTGTCCAGTGTACTCGTAACCCAACGAGCACCCGTATACTATCTCCAGTACGACGTACTGATGGCTGTGGGACAGACCATCTCCCACACTGGGATGAGAAGCGCATACGCTAGTCTACTCCGGAGTATCGATGCCCTGTCTCGATAGTCCTGCGACTAGGGACCTGTATAAGGATGTGCTTATAGATTACCCAGCCCCCACTAGTGTGACTGCCATCACAACGCTGATAATCAAGCAAAGATCCTAAGGGCTCCACTAATGCGTATAAGTGATATACTGAAATAAACACAAGTACACATTGAAGTAGAAACAAACCAAGTAGCATACTACTATATTGAGCAAGATTGTTTATACAAGGTGAATATCCCAAGCTTCCATCAAGTAATATACAAACTAGTATGATACAGTAATGGCCTCTAGGGCATATACACTAACAATCTCCCACTTGCACTAAGGCCATGAACTGGCGTACCGAAGACCTATCATCTCGATCAGCCGCTCGAACTGAGTCTGGGGTAAGGCCTTGGTGAATGGATCTGCAGTGTTTTCTTCTGAAGCAACCCTCCGAACCTCGATCTCCTTGCGATCCACGATCTCCCTAATCAGGTGATACCGCCTCAAGATGTGCCTGGATCTCTGATGGGACCTGGGTTCCTTTGCTAAAGCTATAGCCCCGTTGTTGTCGCAATACAGAGGTACTGGGTCAACAATGGACGGAACCACCTGAAGTTCTTTTAAGAACTTCCTTATCCAGACAGCTTCTTTTGCGGCATCAGATGCAGCGATGTATTCCGCTTCCATAGTCGAGTCTGCAACGGTTTCCTGTTTGGAACTCTTCCAACACACCGCCCCTCCATTGAGGGTAAAGACAAAACCCGACATGGACTTGGAATCATCCTTGTCACTCTGGAAGCTGGAGTCAGCAAAGGCCTCAATCTGGAGGTCTTTTCCTCCATACACCAAGAACATCTCCTTAGTCCTTCTCAGGTACTTGAGAATGTTCTTTACTGCTATCCAATGTTTCTCCCCAGGGTTTGACTGATACCGGCTTACTACACTCAGTGCATAAGCTACATCCGGTCTGGTACACAACATCGCATACATTATAGAGCCTACCGCAGAAGCGTAGGGTATAATAGACATGCGATCCCTCTCCAAATCAGTCTTGGGAGACATCTCTTTAGAGAGGGTGATCCCGTGACAAGCCGGTAGGTTACCGCGCTTGGAATCTTCCATACTGAATCTTTTCAGTACGGTGTCGATGTACCTGGACTGTGAAAGTCCTAATATCCTCTTGGATCTATCACGATGGATCCGGATCCCCAGGATGTAAGAGGCATCACCCAGGTCTTTCATGGAGAACCTGTGTGACAAGAAACCCTTGACAGATTGTAGCATAGGAATGTCATTTCCTATTAAGAGAATGTCATCCACGTATAAAACAAGGAATACTACAGTTCTCGCTACAAATCTACTATAGATGCATGGTTCATCTGGATTTTTGATAAAGTCAAATTCCTTGACCGTCTCATCAAAACAGATGTTCCAACTCCGCGATGCCTGCTTTAGTCCATAGATGGACTTAAGCAACTTGCACACCTTTCCGCTGCTCCCACTATGAATGAAACCCTCTGGCTGATCCATATAGACACACTCCTCTAAATTTCCATTTAGAAAAGCGGTTTTTACGTCCATCTGCCAAATCTCATAATCGTGGAAGGCAGCAATGGCAAGAAGGATCCGAATGGATTTCAGCATAGCCACTGGAGAAAAGGTTTCGTCATAGTCCAAGCCAGGTCTTTGACGAAAACCCTTTGCTACAAGTCTAGCTTTATAGGTTTCAACCTGTCCATCTACACCAATCTTCCTTTTGAAGATCCACTTGCATCCTACGGGTTTTACCCCGTCTGGAGCAATGTCCAATGTCCATACTTTGTTGGTGTACATGGACTCCATTTCGGTCCGCATTGCATCCAGCCATTTTACCGAGTCAACGCTCTGAACGGCCTGCTGGAAGCTAGTAGGCTCATCATAGTCTATGATGCAATCCTCTCTATCCCCGTCTATGAGAAAACCGTAGTATCTCTCGGGCGGATGAGACTGCCTACTACTTCTGCGGAGCGGCATAGGAATGTCCTGTTCATTTGAACCCTCTGGTTCCACTAAGCTTTCAGTAATAGTCTGTGGTTCTGGAATTTCTTCCAGTTCTACTGCGCTCCTACTTAATTCTTTTTCTAAGAACTGATGTTCTAGAAAGTGGTCATGACGAGAAACAAGAACTTTTTGTTCCTCTTCGTAGTAGAAGAGATATCCCTTGGAATTCTTTGGATATCCCACAAACTTACACAGTACTGAGCGCGCCTCGAGCTTGTCCGCATGCTGCTTTTTAACAAAAGCTGGACTTCCCCAAGTCTTAATGTGACTGAGATGGGGTCTCTTCCCACACCACATCTCATATGGTGTAGTAGGCACAGTCTTAGTAGGAACTCGGTTCAAAAAGGTACGCAGCTGATTCTAGCGCATACCCCCAGAATGATCGCGGTAACTCAGCGTTACTCATCATGGACCGTACCATATCCAATAGGGTTCGGTTCCGTCTCTCCGATACACCGTTGTGTTGCGGAGTGTATGGAGGAGTAAGCTGAGAGAGAATCCCATTCTTTTTTAAATAATTCAGGAACTCGGCACTTAAGTATTCTCCACCTCGATCCGATCTTAGAATCTTGATACTTTTGCCGGTTTGTTTTTCTACTTCATTCTTAAATTCCTGGAATTTTTCAAAAGCTTCGGACTTATGTTTCATTAAGAAGACATAACCGTATCTTGAAAAATCATCCGTAAAAGTAATGAAGTAAGAATAACCGCTTCGCGCATGTGTAGACATTGGACCGCACACGTCGCTGTGTACGAGTCCCAAGAGCTCGCTTGCTCTTACTCCGTGTCCAGTGAACGGAGTCTTTGTCATCTTTCCTTTGAGACAGGATTGACAAGTGGCATACGATTGATATTCGAACGGATCCAAATATCCTTCTGTATGTAACTTAGTCAACCTTCTCTCATTGATGTGACCCAGTCTACAATGCCATAAGAAAGTCTGATTTATATCTGGAGACTTTCTTTTGTGTGTATTCTGGACATTGAAAATCTGTGGTTGGTTTAATACGTATATACCATTGCTCAATGTACCTGACCCAATCAGAACTTGATTAAGGTGAATGTTAACAACATTACTTACAAACGCAAATTCATAACCTTCTTTAGAAACCAAAGATACAGAAATGATATTACAAGTTGCGTTGGGTACAAAAAAGCAATTACGCAAAACCAAAACATGCCCATCTGACATTCCCAGGTGATAGTCCCCCACGGCTTTAGCATCCATGCTAGCTCCGTTCGCAACTCTGAGGGTCATGTCACCTGCCTTCAAAACCCTACGGTTTCTCAACGCCTGCAAAGAATTACAGATATGAGATCCTGATCCGGTATCCAATACCCAGGAAGTAGAGTTTATAGAAAGACAGTTTTCAATAACATACACACCTGAAGCTGAAGCCGCAACCTGCTTCAGTTCCTGTGTCCTGGCTTTCCAAGCCCTGCAATCTTTCTTCCAGTGTCCACTCTTGTGACAATAGAAGCATTCCTCTTTACCAACAAGCTTCCCCGCAATCTTTGTTGCCTTTTCCTTTCCCTTCGTACCCACTTTACTAACACCGCCTCTTGGTTTGGCGGGGGCTTTCTTCCTCTTTCCCTTGGCTTTCGCCTTGGACCTAGAGGAAGAAGATCCTCCTACAAACAAAGCGGGTGTATCCCTACCTTTCTGTAGGGTGCCCTCTGCGCTCCTCAGCAGGTTGAGGAGTTCTGAAAGTTCAACTTTCTTTTCTTGCAAGTTGAAATTCAGTATGAACTGGGCGTAAGTGGATGGAAGGGACTGGAGAATTATATCCGTATAGAGTTCACTATCCAACGTGGTCCCAAGTTCCGCGAGCTCCTCAGTGTAGCCAATCATCTTAAGCACGTGGTCCGCTACCGATGATCCGACGGCCAATTTTGTCGAAAATAACTTCTTCGACACTTCGTATCTTGCGATACGAGACTGCTCTCCATACAGTTCTTTTGTATGAAGAAATATGGATTCCAAATCCATATTCTCGTGCCTCCTCTGATGGTCGTTGTCCATCGAGGCAAGTACGAGGCATCTGGCCTTCGCGCTGTCAATCTCCCAAGTCTTACGGATTTCCTTATCCACGACGCTGGAGGTGGGACCAGGGACGGGGGGAGCTTTGGTGGTAAGAAGATACCCCATCTTGTCGTAAGAGATTGCCAATTTGACATTCCTGAGCCAATCTTTGTTGTTTGGCCCTGTCAGTATGTTTTTATCTAGAAGTAACTTAAGTCCAGTCATTTCGATTTGGTCGCTGCAGGGGGAGAGAAGAAACACTTAGCACGATGCTCTTGCAAGTTTAGAATGGTTTTTAATTTGTCTAAACAGGATGGCTCCCACTGTCTCTCGAATCCCTCCTTAAACCACAAAGGAAGAATTAGCCGGGATCAATCCTACCGTACAATACTTGCTTAACCGTTCAGCCAGGCCAGTGTCGGTACTTCGAGGGAGGTTTTCCAACGCTTTCGCGAAGTTCCTTAATTAAATAACCTCTTTTCCCTGGGGGCGTAGCCCCGCTAACACCTTTCTAGGCACCTACTAGGTTTATAGCATTGATCGTTTAGTGAGAAATTTCCCGAGGAGTAGCATATACTCACAGTAGGATCGGGATCCAAATATCATCGCGTGACGAAAATGAAGGAATCCTACCATAATCATCACACTCCAAATGGTATGCAAATCTAGCAAGTTTCGGTACTTATGAAACTCCCGATGTGGATTTTTGCCCCATGCTCTTATGACCTTGACTTTGGCCAAAATATCATAAGTCACATGTCAAGTTCTACCCGTCACTTTCCAGGTTAATTTGGATCCATCCGTACATACCCTTGACTTTGGCCAAAATGGCAGCACGACTGTCCCAAACCAACGCATCTATCTATGCTACACATGAACACCCAATAGCTACCAATCACTGTGCCTTGACTTTGGCCAAAATACACAGCTTGAATACTATTGCCTATTCATGCGAAACGACGGAGGGCTACGAATGGTTTTGGTAAAACCGTGAACGTAGTGAACTTGATATAATCGATGGAACGAGATAGCTTTTAGAAGGAGTGGCTCAAGCTCCGCATTTAAAAGTTAGTTTTGAAAAGAACCGAGTGGTTTTTCGAAAGTGTTCCATCGACTTAAACTTGGCTTATTATCTTGCATTAGTTCTTTTAATGCGTGATATTCTTGCATTAGTTCTTTTAATGCGTCCCATCATTTAATCCTACCATTGCAGAAAACAACCAAAATATGACGTACGCTTATGCCATTCGCATTCGCCACGGGGTCCCGTCATCACTCGTTAGGTTACTTAACTAACGACAGAGCGGGGGCTGGGCTAGCGCGGCTGTAAAACATAAGCAACGCCTAAATAGAAAGCAATGATAGACATTACAGATCACAGATGAATACATTGGATATATTAGCAATCCGCAATCCTTTCGAGCCTGCAACGAAAAGCGGATTACACGGTCGCGGTGAATAGCCAAAAACCCCACCCAAGACCCCTACGGGTGCGGCAAACTACCCGCCAAGTTCCCGGTAGTTTGTGCACCCCTCCATGGGTCTATCCTAGGAGCAAAAACAGTAAAAAGAATTATACAATGACGGCTACAACCCCGACCCGGTTGTGCGGCCAAACAAATAATAATTATTACATCAATTTACATTTACAATGAATGAAAGAAAAACAAAAGCTCATCTCACATCCACCCCGGCTATTCACCCGCGACAGTCCAACACATTCATATACACATTCCAGCACATTACAGATCATGTATAACCCCGACTAATCGACTTATAGCGATTAGCCGACGTTCAATACATGCAAACATCACAGATATAACCAACATAGCCAAAGTGCAGTGAAGTTCGGAAAAAAATACGGAATTATAGGACCCCAAAAGTGAATTTCTGTTCTGGAAAATCTGGGCACATATAATATATTTTAAAAATCCCAAAACCAACACACAAACACTCTGCACGAAAATCGATGGACAGAAGAAGACAAACCGCGGCGCTTCCGCCGCACATGCCTACCTCGTGCGGCGGAAGGGCGGCGGTTTGAGGGAATTAGGTCATCGTTTTTCATGGGTGCACTTACAAAACCCTGAGACGATTTTACAAGTATAAAGTTTTTCATTTTGAGCCAAAAAAATTTCAACAGAAACTCAGGTTTTGTAATATTTCCGGTTTTGTGATTTTTCGTTTCCGAACTTCGTTACACTTCACTACCAAGCTAGTTTAAGTTTAGTTAGGCTCTGATACCACTGTAAGTCCATATTGCGACCCCCGGTGCTTACGGGGAGGCGGAAACGGTATAAAAAACAAATTTTTATCGCAAGAGGCAACATGGACTAAACAAGGTCGGGATCGTTGTCTAAACTAAACTAGCAAATACGCTAAAGAGAGTTAGCTACTCGGATGAAGGTTATACCTAAACTTGAACTCCTTCTTCTTGAAATCTTGTAGGGGTTGATGGTTCTCTTTTCGTCGCCTTCTTCCGTCGAAGATGGATCCACCTCGAAGGTTCGACCTTTGGGCTCTTCCTCGATCTTTGAGTGAACTAGGGTTTCCGGCTTGCTAAACCTTCAACCTAGAATGAGTAGAGAGTGACTAGGGTTTGCTTTTCTTTTTAAAGAGAAGGATTCTCAACACATGAGAAGGTTTCTCTTTGCTAGAGGAAGAAGAAGATGAAATGAAGAGAGAGAGTGAATATGATAGAATGAATTATTCTTTTTCTTTCTTGCAACCATAATCCAAAAGAAAAAGAATTATCAATAATAATAATAATGAAAATGAAAAGGTTGATGGAAAGTTTTAGAATGACCATTATCATTACAAACATTAAATGAATTTGCTAGAATCAAAGAGCATCTTTCTTTTGTGATGATGATGGTCAAAAGTTCAACCATGGTCAACAAGTCAACCATGGTCAACAAGTCAACAAAAACTAACCATGACACAATTTCATTTTATTATATATTATTAATTGATATAATACAAATCCATTAGGGTTTGGAAAAAGACGACTGTCAACTGTGCATACGCACCCGTTCCGAAACCCTAATGAAAGTCATCTTCCTCTTCCTCAAATAACCGTGCATACACACCTGCATCCTTATTCCGAGGAACATGAATACGGAGATAAAAGCAACCCCAAAAACATATACCAGTATCTGACTCAAACCAGAGCCAGCCAGTAATATCCGTCCGGACTCTAAACGTGCACAAGTGCGCGGATGAGAACGAACCCTGTCGCAAAACCATGCGACCTCTACTCTGTTTTGCCCAGAGGCGAATACCCTCTGTGTGGGACTCTAAAGACTCGACACTACGCTGGCAGTGGGTTTAACCACAGACCGCAAGCGGCACTAGCTGTGCGTAACGGTCCCCAGGTAGATGTCGACAAGAAGGCTGACGAGGTGAAACCCCATCTGAACTCCTACTGAGTCTGAATGTGACATTCTCCGTACAGTCCGGTCTGTTCGTCTGATACATCGCATGTCGGGCCTAGGGGGCGGTAAAACGTCAGTCCCCCAATAGCGGTACAAGTCGTGTCGGAGTGAAGCCCAAAACACCCTGAGATAACACTGAAAACCTACCAGTATATCTCGCTTGCCCTGGCCAGGGACTACTCGTGTAATGGCTCTCCTAGACACAGCGCGATGTCAACCCCCAATACCGGGAGAGACGAATCCTGTCTAACCGTCACTGCCTCCAAGTGCTTCGGGACTGCACCCAATCACCACCTGTTTGCACGACTCCTTTGAGCCGTGGTAGGGTAGTGATCAAAGTGCAGTGGGAATACACTCGAGGCGAAGTGCCAGTGTCAAGTCAGCGGACTAAGCTGTACTCATGTCACCTGGGAACTGATAACTGACGATAGGTATAATACCAACCTGTCAGTTCCCGACGAGTCCTGTCCAGTCTACTCGTAACCCAACGAGCACCCGTATACTATCTCCAGTACGACGTACTGATGGCTGTGGGACAGACCATCTCCCACACTGGGATGAGAAGCGCATACGCTAGTCTACTCCGGAGTATCGATGCCCTGTCTCGATAGTCCTGCGACTAGGGACCTGTATAAGGATGTGCTTATAGATTACCCAGCCCCCACTAGTGTGACTGCCATCACAACGCTGATAATCAAGTAAAGATCCTAAGGGCTCCACTAATGCGTATAAGTGATATACTGAAATAAACACAAGTACACATTGAAGTAGAAACAAACCAAGTAGCATACTACTATATTGAGCAAGATTGTTTATACAAGGTGAATATCCCAAGCTTCCATCAAGTAATATACAAACTAGTATGATACAGTAATGGCCTCTAGGGCATATACACTAACAATCTCCCACTTGCACTAAGGCCATGAACTGGCGTACCGAAGACCTATCATCTCGATCAGCCGCTCGAACTGAGTCTGGGGTAAGGCCTTGGTGAATGGATCTGCAGTGTTTTCTTCTGAAGCAACCCTCCGAACCTCGATCTCCTTGCGATCCACGATCTCCCTAATCAGGTGATACCGCCTCAAGATGTGCCTGGATCTCTGATGGGACCTGGGTTCCTTTGCTAAAGCTATAGCCCCGTTGTTGTCGCAATACAGAGGTACTGGGTCAACAATGGACGGAACCACCTGAAGTTCTTTTAAGAACTTCCTTATCCAGACAGCTTCTTTTGCGGCATCAGATGCAGCGATGTATTCCGCTTCCATAGTCGAGTCTGCAACGGTTTCCTGTTTGGAACTCTTCCAACACACCGCCCCTCCATTGAGGGTAAAGACAAAACCCGACATGGACTTGGAATCATCCTTGTCACTCTGGAAGCTGGAGTCAGCAAAGGCCTCAATCTGGAGGTCTTTTCCTCCATACACCAAGAACATCTCCTTAGTCCTTCTCAGGTACTTGAGAATGTTCTTTACTGCTATCCAATGTTTCTCCCCAGGGTTTGACTGATACCGGCTTACTACACTCAGTGCATAAGCTACATCCGGTCTGGTACACAACATCGCATACATTATAGAGCCTACCGCAGAAGCGTAGGGTATAATAGACATGCGATCCCTCTCCAAATCAGTCTTGGGAGACATCTCTTTAGAGAGGGTGATCCCGTGACAAGCCGGTAGGTTACCGCGCTTGGAATCTTCCATACTGAATCTTTTCAGTACGGTGTCGATGTACCTGGACTGTGAAAGTCCTAATATCCTCTTGGATCTATCACGATGGATCCGGATCCCCAGGATGTAAGAGGCATCACCCAGGTCTTTCATGGAGAACCTGTGTGACAAGAAACCCTTGACAGATTGTAGCATAGGAATGTCATTTCCTATTAAGAGAATGTCATCCACGTATAAAACAAGGAATACTACAGTTCTCGCTACAAATCTACTATAGATGCATGGTTCATCTGGATTTTTGATAAAGTCAAATTCCTTGACCGTCTCATCAAAACAGATGTTCCAACTCCGCGATGCCTGCTTTAGTCCATAGATGGACTTAAGCAACTTGCACACCTTTCCGCTGCTCCCACTCTGAATGAAACCCTCTGGCTGATCCATATAGACACACTCCTCTAAATTTCCATTTAGAAAAGCGGTTTTTACGTCCATCTGCCAAATCTCATAATCGTGGAAGGCAGCAATGGCAAGAAGGATCCGAATGGATTTCAGCATAGCCACTGGAGAAAAGGTTTCGTCATAGTCCAAGCCAGGTCTTTGACGAAAACCCTTTGCTACAAGTCTAGCTTTATAGGTTTCAACCTGTCCATCTACACCAATCTTCCTTTTGAAGATCCACTTGCATCCTACGGGTTTTACCCCGTCTGGAGCAATGTCCAATGTCCATACTTTGTTGGTGTACATGGACTCCATTTCGGTCCGCATTGCATCCAGCCATTTTACCGAGTCAACGCTCTGAACGGCCTGCTGGAAGCTAGTAGGCTCATCATAGTCTATGATGCAATCCTCTCTATCCCCGTCTATGAGAAAACCGTAGTATCTCTCGGGCGGATGAGACTGCCTACTACTTCTGCGGAGCGGCATAGGAATGTCCTGTTCATTTGAACCCTCTGGTTCCACTAAGCTTTCAGTAATAGTCTGTGGTTCTGGAATTTCTTCCAGTTCTACTGCGCTCCTACTTAATTCTTTTTCTAAGAACTGATGTTCTAGAAAGTGGTCATGACGAGAAACAAGAACTTTTTGTTCCTCTTCGTAGTAGAAGAGATATCCCTTGGAATTCTTTGGATATCCCACAAACTTACACAGTACTGAGCGCGCCTCGAGCTTGTCCGCATGCTGCTTTTTAACAAAAGCTGGACTTCCCCAAGTCTTAATGTGACTGAGATGGGGTCTCTTCCCACACCACATCTCATATGGTGTAGTAGGCACAGTCTTAGTAGGAACTCGGTTCAAAAAGGTACGCAGCTGATTCTAGCGCATACCCCCAGAATGATCGCGGTAACTCAGCGTTACTCATCATGGACCGTACCATATCCAATAGGGTTCGGTTCCATCTCTCCGATACACCGTTGTGTTGCGGAGTGTATGGAGGAGTAAGCTGAGAGAGAATCCCATTCTCTTTTAAATAATTCAGGAACTCGGCACTTAAGTATTCTCCACCTCGATCCGATCTTAGAATCTTGATACTTTTGCCGGTTTGTTTTTCTACTTCATTCTTAAATTCCTGGAATTTTTCAAAAGCTTCGGACTTATGTTTCATTAAGAAGACATAACCGTATCTTGAAAAATCATCCGTAAAAGTAATGAAGTAAGAATAACCGCTTCGCGCATGTGTAGACATTGGACCGCACACGTCGCTGTGTACGAGTCCCAAGAGCTCGCTTGCTCTTACTCCGTGTCCAGTGAACGGAGTCTTTGTCATCTTTCCTTTGAGACAGGATTGACAAGTGGCATACGATTGATATTCGAACGGATCCAAATATCCTTCTGTATGTAACTTAGTCAACCTTCTCTCATTGATGTGACCCAGTCTACAATGCCATAAGAAAGTCTGATTTATATCTGGAGACTTTCTTTTGTGTGTATTCTGGACATTGAAAATCTGTGGTTGGTTTAATACGTATATACCATTGCTCAATGTACCTGACCCAATCAGAACTTGATTAAGGTGAATGTTAACAACATTACTTACAAACGCAAATTCATAACCTTCTTTAGAAACCAAAGATACAGAAATGATATTACAAGTTGCGTTGGGTACAAAAAAGCAATTACGCAAAACCAAAACATGCCCATCTGACATTCCCAGGTGATAGTCCCCCACGGCTTTAGCATCCATGCTAGCTCCGTTCGCAACTCTGAGGGTCATGTCACCTGCCTTCAAAACCCTACGGTTTCTCAACGCCTGCAAAGAATTACAGATATGAGATCCTGATCCGGTATCCAATACCCAGGAAGTAGAGTTTATAGAAAGACAGTTTTCAATAACATACACACCTGAAGCTGAAGCCGCAACCTGCTTCAGTTCCTGTGTCCTGGCTTTCCAAGCCCTGCAATCTTTCTTCCAGTGTCCACTCTTGTGACAATAGAAGCATTCCTCTTTACCAACAAGCTTCCCCGCAATCTTTGTTGCCTTTTCCTTTCCCTTCGTACCCACTTTACTAACACCGCCTCTTGGTTTGGCGGGGGCTTTCTTCCTCTTTCCCTTGGCTTTCGCCTTGGACCTAGAGGAAGAAGATCCTCCTACAAACAAAGCGGGTGTATCCCTACCTTTCTGTAGGGTGCCCTCTGCGCTCCTCAGCAGGTTGAGGAGTTCTGAAAGTTCAACTTTCTTTTCTTGCAAGTTGAAATTCAGTATGAACTGGGCGTAAGTGGATGGAAGGGACTGGAGAATTATATCCGTATAGAGTTCACTATCCAACGTGGTCCCAAGTTCCGCGAGCTCCTTAGTGTAGCCAATCATCTTAAGCACGTGGTCCGCTACCGATGATCCGACGGCCAATTTTGTCGAAAATAACTTCTTCGACACTTCGTATCTTGCGATACGAGACTGCTCTCCATACAGTTCTTTTGTATGAAGAAATATGGATTCCAAATCCATATTCTCGTGCCTCCTCTGATGGTCGTTGTCCATCGAGGCAAGTACGAGGCATCTGGCCTTCGCGCTGTCAATCTCCCAAGTCTTACGGATTTCCTTATCCGCGACGCTGGAGGTGGGACCTGGGACGGGGGGAGCTTTGGTGGTAAGAAGATACCCCATCTTGTCGTAAGAGATTGCCAATTTGACATTCCTGAGCCAATCTTTGTTGTTTGGCCCTGTCAGTATGTTTTTATCTAGAAGTAACTTAAGTCCAGTCATTTCGATTTGGTCGCTGCAGGGGGAGAGAAGAAACACTTAGCACGATGCTCTTGCAAGTTTAGAATGGTTTTTAATTTGTCTAAACAGGATGGCTCCCACTGTCTCTCGAATCCCTCCTTAAACCACAAAGGAAGAATTAGCCGGGATCAATCCTACCGTACAATACTTGCTTAACCGTTCAGCCAGGCCAGTGTCGGTACTTCGAGGGAGGTTTTCCAACGCTTTCGCGAAGTTCCTTAATTAAATAACCTCTTTTCCCTGGGGGCGTAGCCCCGCTAACACCTTTCTAGGCACCTACTAGGTTTATAGCATTGATCGTTTAGTGAGAAATTTCCCGAGGAGTAGCATATACTCACAGTAGGATCGGGATCCAAATATCATCGCGTGACGAAAATGAAGGAATCCTACCATAATCATCACACTCCAAATGGTATGCAAATCTAGCAAGTTTCGGTACTTATGAAACTCCCGATGTGGATTTTTGCCCCATGCTCTTATGACCTTGACTTTGGCCAAAATATCATAAGTCACATGTCAAGTTCTACCCGTCACTTTCCAGGTTAATTTGGATCCATCCGTACATACCCTTGACTTTGGCCAAAATGGCAGCACGACTGTCCCAAACCAACGCATCTATCTATGCTACACATGAACACCCAATAGCTACCAATCACTGTGCCTTGACTTTGGCCAAAATACACAGCTTGAATACTATTGCCTATTCATGCGAAACGACGGAGGGCTACGAATGGTTTTGGTAAAACCGTGAACGTAGTGAACTTGATATAATCGATGGAACGAGATAGCTTTTAGAAGGAGTGGCTCAAGCTCCGCATTTAAAAGTTAGTTTTGAAAAGAACCGAGTGGTTTTTCGAAAGTGTTCCATCGACTTAAACTTGGCTTATTATCTTGCATTAGTTCTTTTAATGCGTGATATTCTTGCATTAGTTCTTTTAATGCGTCCCATCATTTAATCCTACCATTGCAGAAAACAACCAAAATATTACGCTTATGCCATTCGCATTCGCCACGGGGTCCCGTCATCACTCGTTAGGTTACTTAACTAACGACAGAGCGGGGGCTGGGCTAGCGCGGCTGTAAAACATAAGCAACGCCTAAATAGAAAGCAATGATAGACATTACAGATCACAGATGAATACATTGGATATATTAGCAATCCGCAATCCTTTCGAGCCTGCAACGAAAAGCGGATTACACGGTCGCGGTGAATAGCCAAAAACCCCACCCAAGACCCCTACGGGTGCGGCAAACTACCCGCCAAGTTCCCGGTAGTTTGTGCACCCCTCCATGGGTCTATCCTAGGAGCAAAAACAGTAAAAAGAATTATACAATGACGGCTACAACCCCGACCCGGTTGTGCGGCCAAACAAATAATAATTATTACATCAATTTACATTTACAATGAATGAAAGAAAAACAAAAGCTCATCTCACATCCACCCCGGCTATTCACCCGCGACAGTCCAACACATTCATATACACATTCCAGCACATTACAGATCATGTATAACCCCGACTAATCGACTTATAGCGATTAGCCGACGTTCAATACATGCAAACATCACAGATATAACCAACATAGCCAAAGTGCAGTGAAGTTCGGAAAAAAATACGGAATTATAGGACCCCAAAAGTGAATTTCTGTTCTGGAAAATCTGGGCACATATAATATATTTTAAAAATCCCAAAACCAACACACAAACACTCTGCACGAAAATCGATGGACAGAAGAAGACAAACCGCGGCGCTTCCGCCGCACATGCCTACCTCGTGCGGCGGAAGGGCGGCGGTTTGAGGGAATTAGGTCATCGTTTTTCATGGGTGCACTTACAAAACCCTGAGACGATTTTACAAGTATAAAGTTTTTCATTTTGAGCCAAAAAAATTTCAACAGAAACTCAGGTTTTGTAATATTTCCGGTTTTGTGATTTTTCGTTTCCGAACTTCGTTACACTTCACTACCAAGCTAGTTTAAGTTTAGTTAGGCTCTGATACCACTGTAAGTCCATATTGCGACCCCCGGTGCTTACGGGGAGGCGGAAACGGTATAAAAAACAAATTTTTATCGCAAGAGGCAACATGGACTAAACAAGGTCGGGATCGTTGTCTAAACTAAACTAGCAAATACGCTAAAGAGAGTTAGCTACTCGGATGAAGGTTATACCTAAACTTGAACTCCTTCTTCTTGAAATCTTGTAGGGGTTGATGGTTCTCTTTTCGTCGCCTTCTTCCGTCGAAGATGGATCCACCTCGAAGGTTCGACCTTTGGGCTCTTCCTCGATCTTTGAGTGAACTAGGGTTTCCGGCTTGCTAAACCTTCAACCTAGAATGAGTAGAGAGTGACTAGGGTTTGCTTTTCTTTTTAAAGAGAAGGATTCTCAACACATGAGAAGGTTTCTCTTTGCTAGAGGAAGAAGAAGATGAAATGAAGAGAGAGAGTGAATATGATAGAATGAATTATTCTTTTTCTTTCTTGCAACCATAATCCAAAAGAAAAAGAATTATCAATAATAATAATAATGAAAATGAAAAGGTTGATGGAAAGTTTTAGAATGACCATTATCATTACAAACATTAAATGAATTTGCTAGAATCAAAGAGCATCTTTCTTTTGTGATGATGATGGTCAAAAGTTCAACCATGGTCAACAAGTCAACCATGGTCAACAAGTCAACAAAAACTAACCATGACACAATTTCATTTTATTATATATTATTAATTGATATAATACAAATCCATTAGGGTTTGGAAAAAGACGACTGTCAACTGTGCATACGCACCCGTTCCGAAACCCTAATGAAAGTCATCTTCCTCTTCCTCAAATAACCGTGCATACACACCTGCATCCTTATTCCGAGGAACATGAATACGGAGATAAAAGCAACCCCAAAAACATATACCAGTATCTGACTCAAACCAGAGCCAGCCAGTAATATCCGTCCGGACTCTAAACGTGCACAAGTGCGCGGATGAGAACGAACCCTGTCGCAAAACCATGCGACCTCTACTCTGTTTTGCCCAGAGGCGAATACCCTCTGTGTGGGACTCTAAAGACTCGACACTACGCTGGCAGTGGGTTTAACCACAGACCGCAAGCGGCACTAGCTGTGCGTAACGGTCCCCAGGTAGATGTCGACAAGAAGGCTGACGAGGTGAAACCCCATCTGAACTCCTACTGAGTCTGAATGTGACATTCTCCGTACAGTCCGGTCTGTTCGTCTGATACATCGCATGTCGGGCCTAGGGGGCGGTAAAACGTCAGTCCCCCAATAGCGGTACAAGTCGTGTCGGAGTGAAGCCCAAAACACCCTGAGATAACACTGGAAACCTACCAGTATATCTCGCTTGCCCTGGCCAGGGACTACTCGTGTAATGGCTCTCCTAGACACAGCGCGATGTCAACCCCCAATAACGGGAGAGACGAATCCTGTCTAACCGTCACTGCCTCCAAGTGCTTCGGGACTGCACCCAATCACCACCTGTTTGCACGACTCCTTTGAGCCGTGGTAGGGTAGTGATCAAAGTGCAGTGGGAATACACTCGAGGCGAAGTGCCAGTGTCAAGTCAGCGGACTAATCTGTACTCATGTCACCTGGGAACTGATAACTGACGATAGGTATAATACCAACCTGTCAGTTCCCGACGAGTCCTGTCCAGTGTACTCGTAACCCAACGAGCACCCGTATACTATCTCCAGTACGACGTACTGATGGCGGTGGGACAGACCATCTCCCACACTGGGATGAGAAGCGCATACGCTAGTCTACTCCGGAGTATCGATGCCCTGTTTCGATAGTCCTGCGACTAGGGACCTGTATAAGGATGTGCTTATAGATTACCCAGCCCCCACTAGTGTGACTGCCATCACAACGCTGATAATCAAGCAAAGATCCTAAGGGCTCCACTAATGCGTATAAGTGATATACTGAAATAAACACAAGTACACATTGAAGTAGAAACAAACCAAGTAGCATACTACTATATTGAGCAAGATTGTTTATACAAGGTGAATATCCCAAGCTTCCATCAAGTAATATACAAACTAGTATGATACAGTAATGGCCTCTAGGGCATATACACTAACATAATCATTTCAAAGCTGTGAAACAACGTTGAAATGAACATCTAATCTATCTTTGTACACGGAGAACCAGCGGAAAGGTACCGACGAAATATCTCGAAACGGATGAAAACACAAGTGAATGAAGGCGTTTGCTTTATACATTCTTAACTTGTCCACACGGGACAAATCTATGGGTTACCATACGATTGAATTTTCTCGTCGCGTAGACTATACGACGGTTGTTAGTATCGAGCTATACTGTCCGATATTTAACAACCTTCGTATTGTTCTAGGTCACGACGAGCATCGCACGTATGTTAACCGATAGACGGGGACTAAGTGGCGCTTTTAGTTTCATATACGGGTATCGATGGGAATATGAAGGTTTCATATCATCATCGAGTATCATATATTGGTTTTAACCCGAACATCTCGAGTCGCTCTCTAATTATGCGTTTGTATGTATGTGTTCCGGCTGTCGGGGGTAGGCTTCTATCCTATTAAGAATGTATAGAGCGAACGCCCATAACTTGTGCTTTCAACCGTTTCGAGTAAATTTCGGCAGCACCTCCCCGCTGTTCTCCGAGTACACTGTAATAGAATAGATAATCATTTCAAAGCTGTAAAACAACGTTGAAATGAACATCTAATCTATCTTTGTACACGGAGAACCAGCGGAAAGGTACCGACGAAATATCTCGAAACGGATGAAAACACAAGTGAATGAAGGCGTTTGCTTTATACATTCTTAACTTGTCCACACGGGACAAATCTATGGGTTACCATACGATTGAATTTTCTCGTCGCGTAGACTATACGACGGTTGTTAGTATCGAGCTATACTGTCCGATATTTAACAACCTTCGTATAGTTCTAGGTCACGACGAGCATCGCACGTATGTTAACCGATAGACGGGGACTAAGTGGCGCTTTTAGTTTCATATACGGGTATCGATGGGAATATGAAGGTTTCATATCATCATCGAGTATCATATATTGGTTTTAACCCGAACATCTCGAGTCGCTCTCTAATTATGCGTTTGTATGTATGTGTTCCGGCTGTCGGGGTAGGCTTCTATCCCATTAAGAAAAAATGGAGTGTATTTCGCTGTGAGAGACTCTTCAAAGAAATGGAGGAAGAAGCACTAAAGAAAAAAGAGAGAAAAATAAGAATATAAAGTTGAAACTAAACTTGAGCTATCCGCTGAAATCATAAAGCATAGGAAAGTTGATTGAGTCTTGATCTATTGCTCTTTCTTTGCATTATCTCGTATGTCCATTTATAGATTTTAATGCCACATGAGATGTATAATCAGTCAGCTCCCTATGGTTGTATTAATGTCAGCTCTTACACAATATGGGTATCTGCCTTACCATTAAGACAACTATGGAATATGTTAATTTAAAATGTAAGGCTAGCTATCTATGTATTCTGAGGGACTGCTTGCATAGAACTTAGCTTGATCCTCTCAATTATTACACATAAATATGCTGACATGCCTCTCATAACCCTAACCCCAGCCCCACAGTAACCCTAACCCTAGCCCCAACCCTAACCCCAGCCCACCGTAACCCTACCCCAGCCCCACAGTAACCTTAACCCCAGCCCCACCGTAACCCTAACCCCAGCCCTACCCCAGCAGCAGCCGAACCCCAATCCTAACCCTACCCCGACCCCGACCCCGACCCCGACCCCGACCGCCACCGCGCCCCTGCCTAAACCCAACTCTCGCGCGCGCAACCCAGACCCAGCCATGAATAATCCAAAAATGCTTTAATTTACCTCAAGATTTATACCTGAACGGGTGCGCTGGTGGGCTGGAGCGACGACGGTGGCGAATTGGCGAAGAAAACGGCGGTGGCGACGACGGTGGCGACGAAACCGGCGGTGGCGACGACGGTGGCGACGAAATCGGCGGTGGCGACGACGGTGGCGCCTCTGCCCAACGACGGTGGCGACGCGACGGTGGCGATTTGGGGTTTTTCGCGCGCGTTTGAGGGAGAGAGAGAAAATGAGCGTAGGCTTTTCGATCTGGCTTTATTTTAAAACGATATTTACTTGCCCCTACGGATATATCCGTAGGTCCTTTGTTTGCGGCACCGTAGGGGCAAACACCAAATTAAGAATTAATATTTTTATTCTTGAACGTCAGTGCCCGTAGGGGCAACCTTTTAGCCCTACGGATTAATCCGTAGGGCCAAGTTAAATATGCCCCTACGGATAATTCCATCCGTAGGGGCAACCCACTATTTTACTAGTGTAACCTTTGGCTTGTGTAAGGCCAAGCTTAAGTTTGGGGGGAACCTTTGTATATATGTATATATATTTTTTGTTTTCTTTTTCTATAAAAAAAAAGAACAAAAATATTTCAAAACTATAAAAAAAATCATTATAAATAAATAAACATGGGAGTGCCGGCATTTTCACCCTCTTGGTGTAACATGACAGTGAGGACACTGTCAGGTTTAAGTTTGGGGGTATGCTCGGTACGTCTTCTTCCTTCGCATTCATATGTATATTTTTGCATTTGCATACTTATTTGAAAACCCATAAAAATTTGAAAAATAATAAAAATCAATGTATTCAATTTTCGCTATATTTGACTTGAGTTTGACAAATAGGTTAACTGGCTAGGAACAACTAGATCTTAGACTTAGTAAATTAAAAACCCTAAAAATAACCTTCCTTAAAGTTTAACGGTAGAAAGTATATGGCTTTATAGTTTATTTATAAATAGGCAAATTTTGAGTTCACTTTTTGGGCTAAGTCGAAACAAAGGAAAAGTATTGATGTTCTTATTAAAGTATAAGTTTGAAAAATAATTCCTAGCTTAAGTCTAGATTCTGAAAATGTATACCCTACAATTTGCACAATCACGCACCTTGAAACTTGGAATAGTAGAGGAGACCTTGAAATGCTCTTGTCTAAAGTTCTTAGTACAATGAAAATAAAAGAAAAAAGTTAATAAAGAGAAAAAAATTAACACTGGTTTTTGTGATTACTTAAGACTGTAAAAATAGAAAAATATTTAGCGAGGGTGCTTCATCACCTAGTGCCTTAGACCAACTGGTTTGGGAGTCATTGCTAAAAGCCTTGGGTATTGCAAGACTGGGAATTACGCTTTAAAGTGCAAACATATCTTGTAATCGGTTGTTGGTACCTCAAGAAGTATTAACGGTCGCATGAAGGATGTGTAAGCGAAAATCAACAATTAATAAGTGCTTTGGACAATGGACAAGAGTACGATTGCTTGATTTGAATTTCCAAGTGTAGGGGTGATATTTATACACACGTGGGGATATGTGATTAGAGTTTAGATGAGAGAAAGGAATGAAGAATAGAACTTGTATCTTTAGTAGAGTTGATAAAAATTCCTAAGTGGAGATGGAACCCTAGAAGGAAAACTTAAGAAATGCCGAAAGCTAAGTAAGTCTATAGAACATATACAATCTTAAGTTAGATTATGAGAAAGTGTGAAGAATATGGGTGGATAATTTACGGGCTGACGATAATAGATTTCCTTGTTAAAAAATCTAATTGGAAATCAAAAGTCGAAAAGCCGAATTGATAGGATTTTGTGGGTAGTATCCGCTGAAAACCCTCAGGAGACAACACTCCTCCTACTAGGGACACCTAGAGGTTTAACGGCTTGTTGCACGAGCTCAGTGCAATCGTGTTTCCCTGCGAAAGTGAGGCTAGGTTAGATTTTTATCGAGAATAAAAAATAAGTTTCCTCGAGGACGAGCAAAAGATAAGTTTAGGGGTATTTGTTCACACCGTAATATTGCATTATTATATTCTCCATTCTTATTCTTTTTACAAATAAACATGTGCTTTTGACGCATATCTGCTACATATTACAGGTTACAGGTTCTTGAAGAGAAAACAGTGAAAACGATGAAAAGACGATGCAAAAGTGGACTTTGACCAACAAATAGAAGACTCTTGATCAAACCGACATTAAAGATAAAATTCATAAAGTACAAGGCAATGCAAAGTCCAAGATTACAAAGCGAACGGTTAAAAGTCCACCGCAATTATTCACTGGAGATCTGGAAGAAACATAGAAGCTATTTTAATAAAGAACCAAATAATAAGGAAGCCCAAAGATCCAAGGCCCAATACTTTCTTTTAAAGAGACAGAGACATAAATTTTTACCAAAGCTTGAAGTCTACTTTGACTAGGTCTTCCTAAGGATATTTTGGTAAATGTAGACATGCAAATCAATTGTAACCTAGGGTTTCCTATTCTCTATAAATAGGAACTCTACTCATTGTAATTTCTTATGCCTCCTTTTAATAATAAATTGAGAATTCTTTATGGAGAGCATCGGTGTTTATTTTCAATTCATGAATTCAGATCTGAAAACCCTGCGTTGATGATTGGAGAGATGCATCTGTAAGTAGATTTAATTCCTTGATCTAGTTTAGATTTCAATTCTTGCCCTAGGTAATTTTTATTCTCTGCCCTAGATAAATGTATTTCAATTTTCTAATGAGTGAGTAGTCTCCTCGCTTGTTAGGGTTAGATCTAGGGAAGGTATGAGAGACGAAGATCTCTCATCACCTTTCTTGCCCATCATATATTTTTATAGGACTCTATGCATACCTTCTTATTTCGCTCCCTATGGCACCCTATCCCTCGAGGTAGCGGTGATATCGTAGTATAAAGGCCCAGAATTTAAGGTTTTCCATGGAGGTTAGGGTAAAGATTAAGAAACGAAGGACAAGGATCTAGAGGAAGAACAATCTTCCCAATCATCCTAATCCCTTTTTGTTAATATTTATCATAACACCTAATTAGATCTTCATATGGGTATAGAAAGCGGTGAGATTTATAGACTTTCCAAACTTAAC
This sequence comes from Agapanthus africanus, assembly GCA_030015575.1. Taxonomy (NCBI): domain Eukaryota; kingdom Viridiplantae; phylum Streptophyta; class Magnoliopsida; order Asparagales; family Amaryllidaceae; genus Agapanthus; species Agapanthus africanus. The sequence goes on from CM057350.1 coordinate 247,095,510, forward strand.
CTAGACCTAACCCTAGCAAGAGTTAGATCTAGATTAATTCAGTTTTTAGATTTAATCAATAAGCAACCGAACACCCTTCGGAATTAACTCGTTAGAGCGATTAGGAAATTCACAACATCCCTGTGGACCGACCCGTACTCACCGGCTAGCTACCAAGCGACGCTGTTCTTGATTGCGGTTAATAGATAGTTTTTGAGACAAATCAGTGACTTATGACATTTTGACCTACGCCAAGGTCATAAGAGCATGGGGCAGAAATTTATATCGGGAATTTCTAAAGAAACCGAAATTTGCAAAGAGATGCATACCGTTTGGAGTGTGATAATTTTGGTAAGATTCCTTCAGCTTTATCACATGATGATATTTGGATCCCGATCCTACTGTGAGTATCCGCTACTCATCAGGAGATTCGTCACTTAACGATCAATGCTATAAACCATGTAGGTGTCAGCGGGGTTACGCCCCCAGAGAAAAGAGGTTATTTAATTAAGGAACTTCGCGAAAGCATTGGAAAACCTCCCTCAAAGTACCGACACCAGCCTGGCCGAACGGTTAAGCAAGTATTGTACAATGAGAATAGTCATGACTAGTTCTTCCTTTTTGGTTTGAGGAGGGATTCGAGAAACAGTGGGAGCCATCCAGTTTAGATAAACTAAAAACCATTCTAAACTTGCAAGAGCATCATGCTAAAGTGTTTCCTCTCTCTCATTGCAGCGACCCAAAACATGACAGGCCTTATGTTACTATTAGAAAAAAATATATTGACAGGGCCAAACTATAAAGATTGGTTCCGGATGGTTAAGATGGCTTTGACTTATGACAAATTGGGGTATGTCTTTACTGCTAAGGCACCTGCTGTCCCTGGTCCAGATTCTAGTATTGCGGATAAGGAAATCCACAAGACTTGGGAGTTAGATTGCGTGATGGCCAAATGCATCGTGCTTGCCTCTATGAATAATGAACATCAGAGGAGGCACGAGGATATGGATCTTCAATCCATATTTCTCTACACAAAGGATCTGTATGGAGAGCAATCTCGTATAGCTAGATACGAGACGTCGAAGAACTTGTTTCAGTCGAGGCTGGCCGTCGGATCAACTGTAGGAGAACATGTCCTAAAGATGATTGGCTATATGGAAGAGCTCGTGGACCTCGGGACGACTTTAGAGAACGAGCTCTATACAGACTTGGTTCTACACCTACACCCAGTTTATTCTGAATTTCAACATTCAAGGAAAAGAAGTTGAACTTTCAGAACTCCTTAACATGTTGAGGAGTGCAGAGGGCACCTTGCAGAAAGCAAGGGAAACACCCACTATGTTTGTTCGCGGTGCTTCCTCTTCCGGGTCCAAGGCTAGGGCCAAAGGAAGGAAGCAGAAGGACGCTACCAAACCTAGAGGAGGTGTTGGTAAGGTGGGAGCTAAGGGAAAGACAAAGGTTGCAATGCCAGTAGTGGCAAAGGACGAGTGCTTCCACTGTCGTAGAAAAGGCCATTGGAAGAAAGATTGCAAAGCTTGGATTGCCAAGATCCAGGAACCGAAGCAAGATGTGGCTTCGACTTCAGGTGTGTTTGTAATTGAAATTTGTCTGTCAATCAACTCTACTTCCTGGGTATTAGATACCAGATTAGGATCTCATATATGCAATTCATTGCAGGCACTGAAAGACCGTACAGTGCTGAAGGTTGGTGATATGACCCTCCGGGTTGCTAACGGAGATAGCGTGGGTGCTGTGTCCGTAGGGGATTATCACCTAGGATTGACGAGTGGACATATTTTGGTTTTATGCAACTGTTTTTGTGTACCTAGTTTAACGTGTAATATCATATCAGTATCGTTGTTATCAAAAGAAGGTTTTGATTTCACGTTTGGAAGCGATGTTGTTAACATCCATCTTAATCATGGTTTGATTGGGTCCGGTAAACTTGATAACGGTATATACGTGCTAAACCAATTACAGATTTTCAATGTCCAGAACACACTAAAAAGAATGTCTCCAGATATAAATTAGGCTTTCTTATCGCATTGTAGACTGCGTCACATCAATGAGACAAGGTTAACTAAGTTATATAGAGAAGGATATTTGGATCTGTTCGAATATCAATCTTATGCAACTTGTCAATCATGTCTCAAAGGAAAGATGCCAAAGACTCTATTCACTGGATATGGAGTAAGAGCGAGCGAGCTCTTAGGACTCATACACAGCGATGTATGTGGTCCAATGTCTACATATGCAAGAAGTGGTTTTTCATATTTCATTACTTTTACGGATGATTACTCTAGGTACGGATTTATTTTTTTAATGAAACATAAATCCGATGCCTTTGAGAAATTCCAAGAATATAAGAATGAAGTAGAAAACCAAACCGGCAAAAGTATCAAGATACTGAGATCTGATCGAGGTGGTGAATACTTAAGGGCCGAGTTCCTAGGTTACCTAAAAGAGAAAGGAATTCTCTATCAGCTTGCTCCTCCATACACTCCACAGAACAACGGTGTATCGGAGAGACGGAATCGAACCCTATTGGATATGGTATGTTCCATGATGAGTAATGCTGAGTTACCACGATATTTCTGGGGTTATGCGCTAGAATCAGCAGCATATCTTTTGAACATGGCTCCTACCAAGACTGTGCCTACCATGCCATATCAGATGTGGAGTGGGAAGAAACCCTATCTTCAGTATCTGAAAATATGGAAATGTCCAGCTTTTGTTAAAAAGCAGCATGCAGACAAACTCGAGACACGATCAGTACAATGTAAGTTTGTGGGATATCCAAAGAACTCCTAGGGGTATTTCTTCTATTACGCAGAGGAACAAAAGGTTTTTGTTTCTCGTAATGCCCATTTTCTAGAACATCCATTTTTAGAAAAGGAAACAAGTGGGAACGCAGTAGAACTGGAAGAAATTGCAGAACCACAAACTACAACTGAAAGTTTGGTAGAACCAGTAGTTCAAGAAGAACAGGATATTCCAGCACCCCTCCGCAGGAGTAGTAGGCCGTCTCATCCGCCTGAGAGATACTACGTTTTTTTAATAGATGGGGATAGAGAGGATTGCATCATTGATGATGATGAACCTACTAGTTTCCAGCAGGCCATCTAGAGCGGCGACTCAGTACGATGGCTGGATGCAATGCGGACCGAGATGGAGTCCATGTACACCAACAAAGTATGGACTTTGGACTTTGCTCCAGATGGGGTAAAAACCATAGGATGCAAATGGATCTTCAAGAAAAAGATTGGTGTAGATGGACAGGTGGAAACCTATAAGGCTAGATTTGTTGCAAAGGGTTTTCGTCAAAGACCTGGTTTTGACCATGAAGAAGCTTTTTCTCCAGTGGCAACGCTCAAATCCATTCAGATCCTTCTTGCCATTGCCTCCTTCCATGATTATGAGATTTGGCAGATGGACGTAAAGACGGCTTTTCTAAATGGTAGTTTAGAAGAGTGCGTCTATATGGATCAGCCAGAAGGCTTCAATCAGAGTGGCAGCAACGGGAAAGTGTGCAAGTTGCTTAGGTCCATTTATGCACTAAAGTAGGCATCGCGGAGTTGGAACATCTGTTTTGATGAAACGGTCAAAGAATATGACTTTATCAAAAATCCAGATGAACCGTGTATATATAGTAAAATTGTAGCACGAACTGTCATATTCCACGTCTTGTACGTGGATGACATTCTATTGATAGGAAATGACATTCCTATGCTACAATCTGTCAAAAGATTCTTGTCACACAGGTTCTCCATGAAAGACCTGGGTGATTCCTCTTACATTCTGGGGATCCGGATCTATCGTGATAGATCCAAGAGAATGTTGGGACTATCGCACTCCAGGTATATCAACACTATATTGAAAAGATTCAGTATGGAAGATTCTAAGCGCGGTAGTTTATCGACTTGTCACGGAATCACCCTCTCCAAAGAAATGTCTCCCAAGACTGATTTGGAAAGGGATCGCATGTCTATTATACCCTACGCTTCTGCGGTAGGATCTATAATGTATGAGATGTTATGCACCAGACCAGATGTAGCTTACATACTAAGCGTGGTAAGCAGGTATCAGTCAGTCCCAAGAGAGAAGCACTGGATAGCAGTAAAGAACATTCTCAAGTACCTGAGAAGGACTAAGGAGATGTTCTTGGTTTATGGCGGAAAAGACCTCAAGATCGAGGCTTTTGCTGATTCCAGCTTCCAGAGTGACAAGGATGACTCCAAGTCCATGTCAGGTTATGTCTTTACCCTCAATGGAGGGGTGGTGTGCTGAAAGAGTTCCAAGCAGGACACCATTGCTAACTCGACGATGGAAGCGGAGTATATTGCTGCTTGCGATGCCGCAAAAGAAGCAGTCTGGATGAAGAAGTTCCTAACAAAACTTCAGGTGGTTCCTACCATTGTTGATCCAATACCGCTGTATTGCGACAACAAAGGAGCTATAGCTTTAGCAAAGGAACCCAGGTCCCATCAGAAGTCCAGACACATCTTAAGGCAGTATCACCTGATCAGGGAGATCATAGATCGCCGGGCGATCGAAGTCCGGAGAGTTGGTACAGAGGAGAACACTGATGATCCATTCACAAAGGCCTTACCTCAGATTCAGTACGAGAGGCTATTCGAGATGATCGGTCTTGGATACGCCAGTACATAGCCCTAGTGCAAGTGGGAGATTTTTAGTATATATGTCCTAGGGGCCATTATTGTATCAAACTAGCTTGTATATTACTTAATGGAAGCTTGAGATATTCACAGTTATATTAACAGTCTTACTAAACATGGTAGTATGCTACTTAGTTTATATCTATCTTAATATGTGTGAACATATTGATAGAGCCCTTAGGAACTTGCTTGACTACCAGCGTTGTGATGGCAGTTACACTAGTGGAGGCTGGGTAGTCTACAAGCACATCCTTTTTCAGGTCCCAGGTCGTAGGATTATCGAGACAGGGCATCGATACTCCGGAGTAGACTAGTGTGTACGCTTCTCATCCCAGTTGGGGAGATGGTCTGTCTCACAGCCATCAGTACGTCGTACTGGAGATAGTATACAGGTGCTCGTTGGGTTACGGGTACACCGGACAGAACTCGCAGGGAGCTGTTGGTTGGTATTGTACCCGTCGTCAGTTAATATTTCCCAGGTGACATGAGTACAGAATAGTCCACAGACTTGACACTGCTGCTTCGCCTCGAGTGTGTTCCCACTGTTCTTAGATTGCTACCCTACCACGGCTCAATGGAGTCATGCAAACAGGTAGCAGTTGGGTGCAGTCCCGAAGCACTTGGAGGCAGTGGCGGTAGACTGGATTCGTCTCTCCCGGTATTGAGAGTTGATATCGCGCTGTGTCTAGAGAGCCATTACGCAAAGTCCCTGGCCAGGGAAAGCGAGATTTACTGGTAAGTTTTCCAGCAGCTTCTCAAGGTGTAATGGGCTTCACTCCGACACGACTTATACCGCTTTTAGGGGACTGACGCTTCCCGTCCCCCTAGGCCCGATATGCGATAGTCCTAGACGAACATACCGGACTGTACGGAGATTGTCACATCAGTCTTAGTAGGAGTTCGGATGGGTTTCCTAATCGGCCTTCTTATCGACATCTACCTAGGGACCGTTACGTACAGCAAGTGCCGCTTGCGGTCTGTGGTTAAAGCCACTACCAGCGTAGTAGTCGAGTCTTTAGAGTCCCACACAGAGAGTTTCCCTGCTTCGGGCGAAACGATATAGAGGTCGTATGGTTTTACGACAGGGTTCGGACACATACTTGTTTTTACACACCTACGATGTTCGGACAGTTTTTACTAGCGGGCTTTAGTTTAAGCCAGATTCTAGTATTGGATAATTGGATTTATACAGTCTCGGTATTTCTGTGTTTTCACAGATAGGAGAGGAGTTCTCGTAATTACTCGAGAAGATCTAGAAGGTTGATGAGGTGGAGAGCTTAGGTGTTATATGCATTAAATGGTTTTGTGACTCATGGAGATTATTTATCAAGAGAGTTAATGAAGCATTAATGCTTTTAATGACTCACTAGATGATTCATTATGTATTAAATGAAGCATGATGATATTTGTGCAAATGATATTTTGTGCAAGATATTTTATGCTTCATATATATACACAAATGAGTTAATTTCCATTTCATTCTCACTCTTACCTTCTCTCTCCTCAATCTCTCTCTCTTCAACTCCAACCCTAACCTCTCATGTGTTGAGATCCATGGGTTAGCAAGACTAAAAGATCCCTAATCCTCTTCTATATCATCTAGGTTTCTTTGATTAGCACTCTTAGTTACCTAGTTACCTCAAGTTAGAGGTTAAACTTGGAGAAGTAGATCTTGGGTGGATCTTCTATCACAAAGAGGAGGCCGACGAGGAGGTGGTCAACGTGAACAAGAAAGACTTGGTTCGTTAGGTATAATCTTCTTTCATAGTAGCTAATCACTCCTATGTTATTGTTAGTTAGGGTTTGGCAAAGATCCGTAAAATTAGTCGATGTTAGTTTAAACAAAATGATTGATTTACCTATTTCGCCACCCCATATCATGTGGGGTGTCTAACGTCGACTTACAACTTAGCGGTGACCGGAGATCGAGATTTTCTCATACACCCAAGGAGCTCAGAAACGCAGCGGAGAGAAGACCTGAAGGACCGGTTCAAGAAGGTATAACCCCTATCATAGTAGCTTAAACTCCAAGATAGGGTTGCTAGTTATGGTTTAGTGTAAGATCCCGGAGTAAAAGTCGATGTTGCATACTCAAAAATTATTGTTTGCTACTTCCGCCTCCCCAGAAGTGTTGTGCTGGTGTGCAACATTTACTAACACCTCGGGTGGATCATCTTTGATGGAGGAGGACCGGCAATAAAGCTCGATCCAGGAGATCTCAAGGAGTAAGGAAAGGTAATCAAGCTCGTTCAAGAAGATTCCTAGGAGCAAAGAAAAGGATAGAAGACCGAAGGACACGGATCTTTTGTTGAGAAACTTCTATCATAGTAGTTAGATCTCCTCTTTGTTAGCTAGTTTAGGTTTATGGTAAATTCTAGAACGGTATTTTTAGCGCCCGTTTTTCAAACTCTAAATTGTTTTGTTCCGCAAAGGCCACGGTAGATGGTCAGGGCATAGGGAATTCCCAATAGGAGGCCACCTCTTGGTGGCACTCCCAAACCCTCCCGGCCACCTCTCTAATATCGCTACCTCTCCGGTGATGTTTAGGCACGGTTTTGGGTTTTTCGAAGCACATTTGAAAGCATCGGATTGGATTTTAGATAGCCGGGTACATGCACGAATTTCAAAGTTGAAATTTTGTGTAGCTACCGAAGGGGTTTTTGATTAATTACTAGTAGCGTAGATTGTGGTTTTTGGTTATTTTTATACGATCCTAAGTGTAATATGTGATGGCATTCCCTAATCTCGTTGCTATACGTCAACGACATAGGGGGTGCATATTTTTACTTACGTTGATGATCTGTGTTTGGTTTGTAATGACATGAAGTATTGGATCGTCGTGATGAATAGTCGGAGGTTGTGAGATGAGTGTTTATTTGTATATTCATTCATGTAATAATTTTTGTAATATTTATTTGTGGGGCACTTCTAGGTTGCAGAAGTCTTCATCGATGTATTATTATTTGTATTTCTGTATCTAGGATAGACCTAAGACGGGGTGCTCAAGTAACCGAGTTCTAGAGTCCAAAGGGTGGCTATATGTAACATTTCAGAAATATAAAATAATATTTTTGGAATTTAAATAATAAAATAATAAATTTCATGAAAACTATTCGAATATGAATTTGGGGTTCGTAAAATGGTATAATTATATAGCAATATTTGGAAAATATTTGGAGATTAATATGTATTATTAATTATAAAGGCATTTATTGGATTTGGACATTTTATAAATAATTATGCAATTAATTATATGCATGTTTATATTAAACTTGATTAGTGCACTACTAATCATGATTAAAACAAATCCACTTTTGTATTAACCATGGCTAGTGCACCATGACATATTGTATTTGTTTTATTTATGGTTCATTGTATTTGTGGACTTATGGTTCATTATTGAGAGGAAAAGTAAAAGAAAAGATATTTGTATGAGTGAGGGACAAAGATGTGACATGTAGGGGGACGAGAGAGAGAGAGAGAGGTCAACCCTTAACCCATGGCTTCCATCTCTTTTCCTCACACTTCAATTATTTTCTTCACCTCAACTCCTTCATCTCCTTCATCTTCCTCTTCCTCCACCTCACTACCACTTCCAAAACACCAATCAAATCACCTTAAAACCCATGTCTCCCTTCACAAAAAATGTGCACCACCTCATCCTACACCCCATAGCAAGTTCAAGTTTGGATTTTGAGCACTTGGCAGCATCTTTGAATTTTCTTCAGTGTAACGTTTTAAAAATAATTAAATAAATAATTAAATGAATAAAATTGTTTAAGTGAATTTTATGATTTTCGGTAAAGCAAAATGCATTTTTCGTAAAATCAAACCGCAATTGTTTTTCATTATAAATTCAAAAATACCTATTTAATTATGTAATTACTAGTAAATGGTGTTTATTTAGCCACTTATAAATTTTTAGTTTAATAAAATATTTTTCCTAAATTAATTATTTTAAATATTAACATAAGCTTTATTTTTACACTAAATTAGTGTAAATTAGAAATTTAAATGGTTTTAATTTGTAAAAATGAACCATGGCATGTTAGAAATTAGTGTGTATCATGCAAAATTTATTTGCAAATTTTTCCTATTTTCTAGAGCTTTCTTGAGTTGCTATAGTAAACAAATAAATAAATAATTAAATAAACCATGAAAAGACCTTTAAGTGATATTTCTCCTCTTGAAACTTCTACACTTTTCCTTAATCATTTCTTTCTCTCCCTCACTCCTTCAAGGTAGGCCACAACTCATCCATGGCAGCCCCCCCATTTCCCACCTCATTTTTGCACAAAAATCCATCAAATTATATCAAAAATTCAACAAAAAATTCCACAAAATCCTAATTTCTTCATACCCTTTATTCTCTACCCTTCTTTATATGGATTTTGGAGTGGGAAAGCATGTATTTTGGAGGCTCATTTCTTGTTTGGATTTCACATTTTGGAGGTATAATTTTCTTTCTTTTGATTTATTGTTATTAGATGATCATTTAAGCTTAATTAGATTTAATGAATTAGTTCTATGTTTTTTTTAAAAAAATGCAAGTTAGGGTTGTAAATTCAAGTTAGGGTTTTTAATAATTAATTAGGGTTATAATAGTTAGTTTAACACTTTTAGAATTGGAAAATATTGCATGGTTGTTAAATTGTAAAATTTTCAATTAAAATTGTTTTAAATAAGGAAATTAGCTAACTAGATTTTTCTAAAATGTGTTTGTGGGTAATATAAAATTCCAATTTAAGTTGCTATCATTAGATGGTAGTTTTAATGAGAATATTAGCACATTAATTGAATGAAAAACTTAGTTTGATCATTAGATTACTTTGATAATTGGAAAAATAGTAATAAAATGCTATTATTTTGTAAACTAGATTTTAGGAATTTCTAAATAAATGAGATTAAAAATATAATTTATGGTTTCATTAAATCATTATCATCATGAATTGTGGTTTAATACATTAATTCATGCAAAATCATGTTTTGTGGTGGAATTGTGGTATTTTGCTTGAAAAATGTTGAAAATTGTTAAAGGTTGCAAACTAGAAATTTCAAATTAATATAAATTTGTGTAATAAAAATATAGTAACGGTTTGTATAGTCTAGTTATGCTATATAATGAGTTTTATAACTATTGGTTTCATTTAAATGTCAAGTTTTGATGAAAAACGGTAAATTGGCAATTTCGGGTTTTACGAAATTGGACGGTTTGATGGATTTTAGGGTTTCGATGGATTTAATCGTGTTTTATGGTATAAGTAATGTGTTTTAAAACTACAAGTTGTTTGATGATGTTATCTCGATCCATCGGAGTTTGTACGCCGATATCGAGCGGTATTTGGTTCTTTTGCGTGGACGGGACATAGGTTTTAACCTATGCTTGTTCCTTTAGATCGTTTGACTTTCGTATGTGATTCAGTTTACGATGCTATTTATATGTTTGCGTCTAGGTACCCCCACGTGGACTGCGAGCGATGAAGAGGAGGATGGCGACACTGTCTTCGGCAGACATGGACCAGGTGAGTAGATGCATATCTACGGAGGGAAGTCGGGTGGATGGCGTTTAGCACCCCCGCAACGTAGAATAGGAATAGTACTTATTGACATTAGGAAACCAGATGTGACCCTAGATTCTTAATGAGTAGGACCCTAGTAATGACCCTAGGCTGGACTAGACTGATTTAGGAAAACCATATCAGAGGATGAGTACGTTGGAAGAGGTTCGTAGGTTTCAGGTAGAAACACACACAGGCACACACTGAAACTCGACATGGCGTATACGTATATGTGTGTATATATATAAAACTAGGTATAGGTGTATATATATACACAACACGTATATGGGATTCATTGATGTGATATGATATCTGAGGCATGATGAAACAGTATAACTGGGCTTGATGCCGTGATTCTTGACTATACAGTCGTATTAAAGTGTTAGCGGATCATTAGAGAATGAGATAATGAACATGAACATATAAATTATAAAGGGTGGTGGTGATATTGAGGTACATGGGACGCTAAAATATTACCTGGGCTGTAGCTTGTGACTGATCGCGATATGATATATATATGACTTGATTACGACGTCATATAGGTGTGACCTGATGTCGATATCGTATAGGTGTGACTTGATGACGATAAGATATCGGTATGATTTAATCACAATATTACACATATGACATGATATTTCTGTGGATAAACTAATGATACTATCATGATGGCAATGATATATGATTGATGTATGCGATCACAGTTTAGCACCTTGATCATGAGATGTGTTGATGATGACATTATACGAATGAGGAGACACCTAGGAGATACTTGACCGTACCCCGATATTGGGATGCCGTACGATGGATTTTACCGTACGAGGCTTAGATTTGATGATTGATCCGCACTCTTGATTCGAGGAAGCCGTACTACGTACGTGACGCTATTGAGGCAGGATCGCCGACTATTAGAGATATTGATTTAGACCTTAGGTAGACTCTAGTTTCTTACTGACTAGTCTATTAGGTTTAGTTCCTTAGGATGTTAGATGGACACTGGTTTAGGTTCGACTCACATAGTGGTAGTTGTACTCGTATCTCGCAGAAGAGTGGATAATGCACATCTGTATTTACATTCATACTGTAATCATCATGGTGCATGTTCTTTTATATGTTGCTATAATCAGTATAAACTTTACCTGTTAGGACACCAGCACCATTACCGATGATGCGCATATTCCACGCACACTTATTTTCCGGCTCACACACATCATCATCAGTAATTGCTATGTCACGTACACTTTAGATCATATTATCTTTTATTGATAGAATCAGTTAACAACTAAACCGATATAATATTGTGATCACTCTCTGATGTTAAGTATAAGACATGATATTCATTACTTAGACATTCATGCATTCATATTTTCGTGTTATCATGCAGTATTATGGGCATATGCCGACACTTATCATATAGTTACTCATGATTTTGAGATTTTGATTTCTATGAGATTTCTGGATTTTTTGGGAAAACCGCAAAAATATATAAAAACTTCTCACCCTCTCCTCTTCTCTTTTTAAAATAAGATGCGGTTTTCTTGTGATGTATGTGTCGTCCACCATGAGTATTTCATGTTTTCTGATGGATTTCGAGACCCGATTCGAGGAGTGGATGAACCGTCTCGGGTATATGGTGGGCCCGGTATGGTACCCCGGGGCAAGAAGATCGAGTTGTAGACGATGAGCCTGGCAGGGGAAGGCTACCTACCGGTGATGTCTGGCGCGGCGGATATCCGGAGGATACCGACCGTTGTCGTGAGATTTGATGATATGGGCCGATCCGGACTGACGGAGCCCGAGATATTGAGACTTGAGATTACATGTGTTGTGTCGATGTTTGACACAGATTTCCATGGATTTCATTATTGAGATTTCAGATTCTTATACACATTCTACTATGATAACAGCTAAAGATTTCTTATACATATATATCTGGATTTCAGGATTTGTTACTTTACATTCATGGTGCATGCATTTCATTCATATGACATAGTATTATATGAGGTACTGACACGACACGGAGTAGTTGCACTTACACGTAGTATTACCCTGCTATTACTAGATGTTTGGGATATGGTAGTGTATTATTATGACCTAGGATAGCGTCGTGCATTCTATTTCTTTTCGTAGATGTTTTCTACTCACGAGTTGGCAACTCACCCCCGTTGTGCCAAATTCTTTACAGGTTCGATGTACAAGTTTCCGTGGCAGCTTGTTGGCACATCTTTTCTTCAGGGTGATTGCACGGTAGGTTGGTTCACTTGCATCCGAACCACCATTGTACTTTTATTCATTCATTTGTATCTAGTAAGCTCCATCAACCATATTTGTATTACTTGATAAGTTTATTGGACCAGTTGTTTATTTCGACCTTAGAGTCGCGCATGTGTTATTCTGATCTGGTGGTTTTGTTTTCTTTTGAGTTTTGAGCCTCGCCTATTGGCGTTGTATATTATTGTGCTTGTTGTGGTTGTTTCCGCCTGTTGGCGTTGATGCTAGCTCCCGTTGGGGATGCTTTTTATTGTTTATGTATATTATATTTGTTGTACCCGTTTGGGGGCCAATTTTTACAGAGGAGACTCTGCCGAAATTTTTGGTAAAAATTTGCTGATGATTTTATACTTGTTTTCTTTTCTTCTTCTTCTTCTTCTTCTTCTATGGTTTAGATTTCTGGGCTTCGGCTTACTTAGGTTACGTGGCGCCTCTAGACGTTTCGTAATCTAAGTGCCGGTTACGTTCCGTACTTTCGGGTCATGACAAAGTTGGTATCAGAGCGCTAGGTTTAACCTTGTATAAGTCTAGGTGACCCTTGGTTGATGGAGTAGGCGATTTAGGTAGAGTAACGTACCGTGGGTATGGTCCGCGGCATACTTACGATACTCTACTCTGCTTAAGGAGCCTTAGGATGTACATTTGTTTGCACCGTATTTCATTCGTTCTTTTGATCTATCTTCGTCAATGTCGGATGGTGGTTTCTGTTACCACGGGCGCACGGGCAGAGGAAGCTGCGGCTCGAATGCGATAACCATTAGAGTATTGGTTATTCTTGAGGATTGAAGCATTGCTTAGCGTGCGGACGAAGGGTATTCACATGCCGTCCGGATGAAGTTAAAGGGTTCGAACGATTATCAGAAAACCATTTTCCTAAGTTTAAAGTATTCGGGAGAACATGCAGGTATTTCGATGGACCCTCTAGAAGAATGAAACCCTAACTCGACATAATGACCACGAGAACGCCCTTGAACCTTAGGGTTTACGGCAGTTCCACTGTGCCATTAGTGAAGCTTGGGTTTGCCCTTCTACGGCTGGATCATCGATGCTGGGGTATGTACCGGATATTTTTAAACTGTACTTGAGTGTTGAGCTCTCGGGGAATTATGGGATTTTGATGGATCGATCGAAAAGTTTAATGTAGTCCGGATATCAAGTGAAGGGATCGACTATGTGGGAGACTCTAGACATGAGTATTGCCGTTGGTAGCGCAGTCAGCACACCTATGAAGAACGAGTTCGAAGCAGTCGACATCAGAGGAAAGAGACGCACATTGACGATAGTGTTTACGATTGTGATTTAGTGATTTGAATTTCCTATTTTCGTTGATTGGATTTTTGTATTTTGAGGACTTTGTTCTACGATTGGTATTTCCTGTGTATACCTTCATTCTATCTGTGTTTCATATATCAGATGTATTGATGTGGTTTAGTATGCACCCAGTACACTTGATTTGGTTTTATATATTTTGAGATTTTTGATTTGATTTCGTGCATATGGGTTACACATGATTTTGATATATGCTTCGACCTAGTTTTTATCCATTTTCGTACTGTGATTCGAGTCTGATATTCGATGTATGTTTTCGTGCTCCATGTGCACCTGATTAGGATTCTTGCGCATACTTGGCGCACTTGATGCGATTTTGTGCACACCAGATGCACTAAATCGGGGTTTTGTACAGATTAGATGCATCTGATAGTGAGTCGTGCACGCCCGTTGCACTTGATAGATGTTTTTGGTGCACACCTGTTGCACTTAGTTTTGTTTTGTGGGTATTCATGGTTTCTGCATTTGGTTTCGATTTCAGTGCGCACCGGACGCATATGACATTTTATTGATGTGATTGGGATTGATTTTAGTTTGAGCAGTATGTTTTCATAATTATTATTATTTGATTTAGTAACCAGGCGGGACGTGTATGTTAAATAAAAGATATATATATATAGCTATTTTTTTAAATTAAACGTCCGCTACTTAGACCGTGACACGTGCATTGCACGGCGATTTTCAAGAAGGGGTTTTTGTATGCTTCTTTATTATGATGATTCGGCGATTTTACTAGGATGCGAACTATATATAAGTTATAGATTGATGTATATTATGATGGTTTTCACGTTGGGTTATGATATTTTATTATCGCCATAACTCCGATGATTGCGTCATGCTTGACGGAGTTGATTTTGTTATATATTGATGATTTCGGAGCCCCGACGATTTGAGTGTTTTGCTAAATGTTTTAGTATTTGGAAGGGGGGTTTTAATTTAAATTCGGGGACCGAATTTCCTAAAGGGGGGAAGATTGTAACGTTTTAAAAATAATTAAATAAATAATTAAATGAATAAAATTGTTTAAGTGAATTTTATGATTTTCGGTAAAGCAAAATGCATTTTTCGTAAAATCAAACCGCAATTGTTTTTCATTATAAATTCAAAAATACCTATTTAATTATGTAATTACTAGTAAATGGTGTTTATTTAGCCACTTATAAATTTTTAGTTTAATAAAATATTTTTCCTAAATTAATTATTTTAAATATTAACATAAGCTTTATTTTTACACTAAATTAGTGTAAATTAGAAATTTAAATGGTTTTAATTTGTAAAAATGAACCATGGCATGTTAGAAATTAGTGTGTATCATGCAAAATTTATTTGCAAATTTTTCCTATTTTCTAGAGCTTTCTTGAGTTGCTATAGTAAACAAATAAATAAATAATTAAATAAACCATGAAAAGACCTTTAAGTGATATTTCTCCTCTTGAAACTTCTACACTTTTCCTTAATCATTTCTTTCTCTCCCTCACTCCTTCAAGGTAGGCCACAACTCATCCATGGCAGCCCCCCCATTTCCCACCTCATTTTTGCACAAAAATCCATCAAATTATATCAAAAATTCAACAAAAAATTCCACAAAATCCTAATTTCTTCATACCCTTTATTCTCTACCCTTCTTTATATGGATTTTGGAGTGGGAAAGCATGTATTTTGGAGGCTCATTTCTTGTTTGGATTTCACATTTTGGAGGTATAATTTTCTTTCTTTTGATTTATTGTTATTAGATGATCATTTAAGCTTAATTAGATTTAATGAATTAGTTCTATGTTTTTTTTAAAAAAATGCAAGTTAGGGTTGTAAATTCAAGTTAGGGTTTTTAATAATTAATTAGGGTTATAATAGTTAGTTTAACACTTTTAGAATTGGAAAATATTGCATGGTTGTTAAATTGTAAAATTTTCAATTAAAATTGTTTTAAATAAGGAAATTAGCTAACTAGATTTTTCTAAAATGTGTTTGTGGGTAATATAAAATTCCAATTTAAGTTGCTATCATTAGATGGTAGTTTTAATGAGAATATTAGCACATTAATTGAATGAAAAACTTAGTTTGATCATTAGATTACTTTGATAATTGGAAAAATAGTAATAAAATGCTATTATTTTGTAAACTAGATTTTAGGAATTTCTAAATAAATGAGATTAAAAATATAATTTATGGTTTCATTAAATCATTATCATCATGAATTGTGGTTTAATACATTAATTCATGCAAAATCATGTTTTGTGGTGGAATTGTGGTATTTTGCTTGAAAAATGTTGAAAATTGTTAAAGGTTGCAAACTAGAAATTTCAAATTAATATAAATTTGTGTAATAAAAATATAGTAACGGTTTGTATAGTCTAGTTATGCTATATAATGAGTTTTATAACTATTGGTTTCATTTAAATGTCAAGTTTTGATGAAAAACGGTAAATTGGCAATTTCGGGTTTTACGAAATTGGACGGTTTGATGGATTTTAGGGTTTCGATGGATTTAATCGTGTTTTATGGTATAAGTAATGTGTTTTAAAACTACAAGTTGTTTGATGATGTTATCTCGATCCATCGGAGTTTGTACGCCGATATCGAGCGGTATTTGGTTCTTTTGCGTGGACGGGACATAGGTTTTAACCTATGCTTGTTCCTTTAGATCGTTTGACTTTCGTATGTGATTCAGTTTACGATGCTATTTATATGTTTGCGTCTAGGTACCCCCACGTGGACTGCGAGCGATGAAGAGGAGGATGGCGACACTGTCTTCGGCAGACATGGACCAGGTGAGTAGATGCATATCTACGGAGGGAAGTCGGGTGGATGGCGTTTAGCACCCCCGCAACGTAGAATAGGAATAGTACTTATTGACATTAGGAAACCAGATGTGACCCTAGATTCTTAATGAGTAGGACCCTAGTAATGACCCTAGGCTGGACTAGACTGATTTAGGAAAACCATATCAGAGGATGAGTACGTTGGAAGAGGTTCGTAGGTTTCAGGTAGAAACACACACAGGCACACACTGAAACTCGACATGGCGTATACGTATATGTGTGTATATATATAAAACTAGGTATAGGTGTATATATATACACAACACGTATATGGGATTCATTGATGTGATATGATATCTGAGGCATGATGAAACAGTATAACTGGGCTTGATGCCGTGATTCTTGACTATACAGTCGTATTAAAGTGTTAGCGGATCATTAGAGAATGAGATAATGAACATGAACATATAAATTATAAAGGGTGGTGGTGATATTGAGGTACATGGGACGCTAAAATATTACCTGGGCTGTAGCTTGTGACTGATCGCGATATGATATATATATGACTTGATTACGACGTCATATAGGTGTGACCTGATGTCGATATCGTATAGGTGTGACTTGATGACGATAAGATATCGGTATGATTTAATCACAATATTACACATATGACATGATATTTCTGTGGATAAACTAATGATACTATCATGATGGCAATGATATATGATTGATGTATGCGATCACAGTTTAGCACCTTGATCATGAGATGTGTTGATGATGACATTATACGAATGAGGAGACACCTAGGAGATACTTGACCGTACCCCGATATTGGGATGCCGTACGATGGATTTTACCGTACGAGGCTTAGATTTGATGATTGATCCGCACTCTTGATTCGAGGAAGCCGTACTACGTACGTGACGCTATTGAGGCAGGATCGCCGACTATTAGAGATATTGATTTAGACCTTAGGTAGACTCTAGTTTCTTACTGACTAGTCTATTAGGTTTAGTTCCTTAGGATGTTAGATGGACACTGGTTTAGGTTCGACTCACATAGTGGTAGTTGTACTCGTATCTCGCAGAAGAGTGGATAATGCACATCTGTATTTACATTCATACTGTAATCATCATGGTGCATGTTCTTTTATATGTTGCTATAATCAGTATAAACTTTACCTGTTAGGACACCAGCACCATTACCGATGATGCGCATATTCCACGCACACTTATTTTCCGGCTCACACACATCATCATCAGTAATTGCTATGTCACGTACACTTTAGATCATATTATCTTTTATTGATAGAATCAGTTAACAACTAAACCGATATAATATTGTGATCACTCTCTGATGTTAAGTATAAGACATGATATTCATTACTTAGACATTCATGCATTCATATTTTCGTGTTATCATGCAGTATTATGGGCATATGCCGACACTTATCATATAGTTACTCATGATTTTGAGATTTTGATTTCTATGAGATTTCTGGATTTTTTGGGAAAACCGCAAAAATATATAAAAACTTCTCACCCTCTCCTCTTCTCTTTTTAAAATAAGATGCGGTTTTCTTGTGATGTATGTGTCGTCCACCATGAGTATTTCATGTTTTCTGATGGATTTCGAGACCCGATTCGAGGAGTGGATGAACCGTCTCGGGTATATGGTGGGCCCGGTATGGTACCCCGGGGCAAGAAGATCGAGTTGTAGACGATGAGCCTGGCAGGGGAAGGCTACCTACCGGTGATGTCTGGCGCGGCGGATATCCGGAGGATACCGACCGTTGTCGTGAGATTTGATGATATGGGCCGATCCGGACTGACGGAGCCCGAGATATTGAGACTTGAGATTACATGTGTTGTGTCGATGTTTGACACAGATTTCCATGGATTTCATTATTGAGATTTCAGATTCTTATACACATTCTACTATGATAACAGCTAAAGATTTCTTATACATATATATCTGGATTTCAGGATTTGTTACTTTACATTCATGGTGCATGCATTTCATTCATATGACATAGTATTATATGAGGTACTGACACGACACGGAGTAGTTGCACTTACACGTAGTATTACCCTGCTATTACTAGATGTTTGGGATATGGTAGTGTATTATTATGACCTAGTATAGCGTCGTGCATTCTATTTCTTTTCGTAGATGTTTTCTACTCACGAGTTGGCAACTCACCCCCGTTGTGCCAAATTCTTTACAGGTTCGATGTACAAGTTTCCGTGGCAGCTTGTTGGCACATCTTTTCTTCAGGGTGATTGCACGGTAGGTTGGTTCACTTGCATCCGAACCACCATTGTACTTTTATTCATTCATTTGTATCTAGTAAGCTCCATCAACCATATTTGTATTACTTGATAAGTTTATTGGACCAGTTGTTTATTTCGACCTTAGAGTCGCGCATGTGTTATTCTGATCTGGTGGTTTTGTTTTCTTTTGAGTTTTGAGCCTCGCCTATTGGCGTTGTATATTATTGTGCTTGTTGTGGTTGTTTCCGCCTGTTGGCGTTGATGCTAGCTCCCGTTGGGGATGCTTTTTATTGTTTATGTATATTATATTTGTTGTACCCGTTTGGGGGCCAATTTTTACAGAGGAGACTCTGCCGAAATTTTTGGTAAAAATTTGCTGATGATTTTATACTTGTTTTCTTTTCTTCTTCTTCTTCTTCTTCTTCTATGGTTTAGATTTCTGGGCTTCGGCTTACTTAGGTTACGTGGCGCCTCTAGACGTTTCGTAATCTAAGTGCCGGTTACGTTCCGTACTTTCGGGTCGTGACATTCAGTTTCTCCAAGAGGTAAACCTTTCACTTTCTTTCATGTCATCTAGTTTCCTAACATTCAATTCATTTTTAGAGATCGATTAAGCTAGATTAGTGATCTTGGAATTTTCTCGGATGATTTTAGTGGATGATTTGAGTAGTAGAGATGCACTTGAGGTTTAATTAGTGATTACAAACCTTTAGTGATGATGTTCTGGACAAACTTGAGACTAGAACCCCAAAACACGAACTTAGAAGTTTCCCGACATCGGTTTTTGACGATTGTGATAACTCTGTAGAATCTGCTATGACCCGTGAGCTTTATAAAATAAGTTCCCAACACAGTGAGATGTGCAGGCTACCATGAACATACCATTGAAACGCGAGCCCCTACCTCTTCCATATGGCCGCAATTTTAATCCTCCAGGCCGAAATTTGCGGACTGGTATTGATGTATTAGGGTGGATTTGTAAGTCTACGGTAGCGCCCCGGCCGTCAATCTGACGCCAAACATGGAACACAAACATTTTATAACTAGCGCTACCGCATACTATAACCCGGATTTGCCATTAACGCCAAACTAACAAACTACAAAGTGGGTAGAAAGGCTATACCGAACGATCTGAATCCTTCGGTCTTTAACCATCATCCCACGCTCCGTTGCGGCTGCTCCGATCTCCTGGCTCCTCGTCAATGTGGCACCACATCTATGGATCTTAAACGGGCTCCCGCCTCTATACCGAGGCAACTCGGTCATCAAGTCTGCTAAAAGAGATGACCAAAATAAAGTAGAGAACTAGTAGAACACTTTGTCTCGTTTCATCCAAAACCATGGATGAACGGTTAATGAAGTTGCCTTTAATCAAGTGATGAGAAAATGAGCTTGGAAATTTAGCAAATGAATCATATCATTTCTACCAAGTGAGTGAGTGGAAAAATAAATCAATGGGCATCCATAAGGGGCCGGCCATAAGATGAGTTGGGGTGGTGAGCACAAGAAAAGTTTAGGTGACCATTAGCAATAAATGAAATGAATGAGTCATATAACACCTTGCAAAAACCAAGCCACCTCACTAAACCATTTAATGCAAAATGGTGACACACTAAACCTAGTCATCAATCTAGAAGCTTCCACTCATGACTCACCCTCATGACACACCCAAAAGAAAAGATAAATCCGCATTAAACCGAATGTTTAAGACGGGTGATAGAAAACTGGCAACTTCGAAAAGCGATCCCGAAACGAATTTCAGGATAACCCCGTAACAGTATAAACATACCCGCATTTGTATTACAACCAAATACAAATATAACTGAGACAAAGATATTATATCTACACAATATAATACATGGATCCGGCTTAAACCAAAGCCCACCAGTATTATCTGCCCAAAATATGACACGTGCATAAACGCACGTGCATTTTACGAACCCTGCCATAAAACCATACGACCTCTACAACGTTTCGCCCGAACTTGGGAAACTATCTGTTGGGAACTCTAATGACTCATCAGTACCCTGGCAGTGAGTTTAACCACAAGCACGTCAGCGGCACTAGCAGTGCGTAACGGCTGCCCATGTACTGACCTCAAGGTAAGCCGATGAGCGAACACATCCTGGAACCCTACTGAGCCTAACAGTGACAATATACATACAGTCTGGTCCGTTTTTCTATGAGTATCGCATATCAGGCCTAGGGGGTTGGTAACGTCAGACCCCCAATAGCGGTATAAGTCATGTCGGGGTGTAGTCCAGAACACCCTGAGATACTACTGGAGTACCTACCAGTAAATCTCCTGCCTCGGCCGAGGGCTTTATGTAATGGCTCTCCTAGACACAGCATGATCTTGCCCCCAATACCGGGAGAGACGAATCCCTGCCGATCCGCTCACTTGCCTCCATGTGGCTCGGGACTATACCCAAAAAAGACCTGTTTGCACGACTCCTCTGAGCCGTGGTATGGTAGAAATCAAAGCACAGTGGGAACTCACACGAGACAAATGACGAGCTAAGGTCGATGAACTAACCTGTACACATGTCACCAGAGAACTGCTATCCGACGATAGGTATAAATACCAACTAGCAGGTTCCCAGCGAGTCCTGTCCGGTGTACTCATAACCCAATGAGCACATGTATACATCTTAGGTGATTCAATTGACACCAGTGGCTTGTGAGACCGGCCACCGCCCCTCGTCGGGGTCTCGACTGTATACACTAGTCTACTCCGGAGTATCGATGCCCTGTCTCGAAACTCCTACGACTAGGGACCACTTTTAAGGATGTGCTTATAGACTACCCAACTCTCACGTATATGATCGCCATCACACTGTTGGTAGTCAAGCAAGATCCTAAGGGCTCTATCAACGTGTAATAGTAATCAGTCACCTGAACCTATACACGACTGATAAAGGCAAACCAGATAGCATACTATCATCTCGAGTAAGACTGAGCTACCAGTATAGGTCATCCTCAATCATTGCAATCACGTATCTGTGATCCAATACTTGACTTTGAGGGCACTATATCCAACAATCCCCCACTTGCACTTAAGGCTAATTATTGCGATGTCGCATACTCACAGCCAATATGATACCGAGCACCCAACTCCTCTACTAATCAGTTTCACAAAGCCCGATTGTAAAACTCTTGTGTTCGAGAAATAGCCTCAATGAGTGGATCCGCCCCGATGTTTCTTTCTATGTCTCTCTTAATCTCAAATTTGCGGAGAAAGCCATCTCCCGAATTGAGTAATACCTGTCTTAGAGTATGTCTGGATATCTGATGGGACCTAGTTCATAAATGAACTCCAAATCCAAACTTCTTAGACAGTATCGACAACTGAACCTAATCAGTGTCCACCACCATGCCTCCCATAGTATCCTCTTGGACTACCTGTCCATAATACTGCCCCTTTTCAGAGGGAAAACTATAACTCTGACAATCACTCTGTCATCCATGTCACCTTTGAAGCCTGGAATGATAACCGTCTCCCGAAGGAGGCTGTCGTCATTAAATCCCTAGAAAATCCACTTATGTTCTAAAAAATGCTTCTTTATGTTTCTCCAGGATTGGATTAATATAAACTTATTGCATCTAGTGAAAAACAACATCTGGTGTGGTACTTGACATTTCATGATCGACTCACATGCCTAAGCAAGTGATCTGCCAATCATGCACATCCCTCTCCCCTTTAGTCTGTAAGACACCTTTAGAGAGGGTGACTCCATCACCTGCAGGTACACCACCATACCAGGAGTCATCTATTCTAAAATACTATTAGAATACTGTCAAAGTACCCACATTGGGAAACTACCCAAATCTAGATAAAAAACCATAGATCTAGAAACCAGAATGTCAGATATTATATCCATATCCTGTGTGGAGAACAACTGTGTGACTACCATAGTACAACCGATCGTAGTATAGGAATTTTACTTCCTACTCTGTGTATGTCATCCAAACACCAGGACATCACACCTTACTACCTTCTCAACAGATCCATCCCTTATTCTGATGAAGTCAAATCCATGATTGTCATATCAAAAATAGATGATCTATCTCCGCTATACTTGCTCAAGTCAATAAATAGACATAAGCTACTTGCCCACTATGCTTCCACTGCTTCCACTGACTACAACAACCCTCTGGCAGAATAATATATACGTGCACTTCTAAATCTAGTTTAGAACAACGCTATACTTAACCTCCTGCCGGGTCTTATAGCCTGGAACAACAGTAGTGTCAAGTCTGGGTAAACAAGAATTTCCCTGTCACCGTCCTAAAGGCTACCGGAGTACCTCTCGGGTGCCTGAGGTTACCCACCATATCTGCGGAGTGGCTAATGGAATGTCAAACCTGATTGAATCTTTAGGTCCTATTAAATTTTCCGTAATCGTTTGCGGTTCTGGAATCACTTCCAGTACTACCATACTCCCACTACTGTTTTCTGAAAAAATCCATTTTATTAAAACTGTGGCGAGTCAAGAACAATATCACTATTGATCTTCCAGATGGTAGAAAGTCAACCCTCGACATAGCCTGGGTCAACCCACAAACTTCCATTATAGAAACGTACCCTGAGTTATCCAGAGTCTGGTTTTAAGCATAAGCCGGACAACTCCCTGTACCTTAACATCGTTAAGATATGAACCATTCTATATCCAATATAGAAACTTTGGCACTTATTTAATTGGAACCATATTCAAATCATGCAGCTGTCTCCAGTGCATATCAACTTAATGGAGAGAGGCTGATGAGCATTACTCAACTAAGGAATATATCCAATTATGAGTAACCTGAAAGAGAAACAAGTTTCTCAAAATCATTACTATTAACTAAATACCAATCATAAGTATCTACATCTTCAATCTCTTTGAAGAATCTCGATACTTGCGATACCTGGTTCTCTACTTTATTACTTTACCCACAACTTCTCAAAACTTAGACCTTGTATTTCTACGAAACACTTGTCTAAAAACTAGAGAAGTCACAGGTAACCAGAACATAGTAAGAGGACCTATCCCTTTGTCCTGATGGACACTGGACAACATACAATACTCTGTATGAGTCCACTGAGTCGAATAACTCAAAACCTGTTCATCGTAGGTTGAAAACTGTACTTATGGTTAAGAACTACTCCGTTGTTCAATGCTCCTTACCCAATCGTCAACTGATATAGGTAAATGTCATGGACATAATTTCAAAAAGTTATATCTCACTTTATAAAAATAAACGTACAGATATATCATTTTGAAATTGGTGCAAAATAACGGATACTCAAAACCAAATACATGCCGTCCAGCAAAAACCCAGGCGACTTCCTCAAATATCACCAATTACAACGAATTCCGATATAATGAGGATGATCACCTAATTCCCAATAACTTACTCCCACTCATCATCTGTAAAACCATACAGGTGTGAGAATCATACCTGGTAAATACATACCCTGGAGTAAGTATCTAATCGGGAAATCAGTTTTCCTTTAACAACGCACAGCGAAACTGAAACATGAAAATGTTTCGTAGGGGTATCCTGGTATTCCTAGTAACGCCTCTTCCATAATCCAATTCATGACTGTAACCGTATATTTCTTTGTCATCTCTCCAAATCCCTTTATTTGTCTTTAGTCGTTACCTTCTGTATACCATCGTTAGGCTAAATGGTTTTCCTCCTTCCCTACTGTTCGGCACCAGCCTATGGTTTGGAAGAACACTATCCAGTAAGCATAATAGGTGTACCCTCCTAAACCAAGGAGTACTCGCAACCTGAGAGAAGGTGATGATAAAAGACAACTGAATAATACCTTATTCTATTTCTCCTGAACTGGGGAAAAAAGCAAAGGTGAAATAGGAGTGGCGATGAAGTACGCGGTTTGGTCATGAATGATAGCAGTCGCAATTTACTTTGCCCTCTTTCTAATCCCTTTATTTTGTCTTTACATATTACCTTCTGTACACCCTACTTAGACTAATTGGTTTTCTTCATTCCTTACCTTTCGGCACCTGCCTATGGTTTGGAAGAAGACTATCAAATAAGCGTAATAGGTGTACTCTCCTAAACTAAGGAGCCCTCGCAACCTGAGAGAAGGTGATGATAAAAGAAAACTGAATAATACCTTATTATATTTCTCCTGAACTTGGATCCATCCTCGAAGAAGTCCCTTCGAGTTCGTATATAACCATACGATGGATCTATCCAATGGAAGTGGATGTTCGTAGTGATACGGGGTGTTCTGAGAAATTCAAAGGGTAGAAGAAGTAGTGGCAATGACTTATGCAACTAGGACAATCCAAAAGCCAGTATTTTAAGAAGGTTCGGTCAACTTGGTCTCTGAGTCATAGTCTAGGGTCGGTCAAAGGTCGCTGCCAAAGAGAGAGAGAAAAGAAACACTCTGCGTGCACTCTAACCTAGATCAGAATGGTTATCACTTTATCTAATCTGAAAACCACCCACTGTACTGTCAAATTCTCCTCCAAACCTGAAAGAAGAATCAATCGGGATCACCCGAAGAGTAAACCAACTCATCAGTGGGAATCAGGATCCAACTCTCATCGCATGATAATATGACGGAATCCACTCACGTTATCACACTCCAGAAGGTATGCGCATGCCTGGCAAGTTTCAGTTTCTTTAGAACTCCCGATATGATTTTTTCCCCATGCTTTTATGATCTTGGCTAAGGGCCAAACCAATCATAAGTCACATGTCAAGTTCTTCCCATCACTATCTTGTTAATTTGAACCCACCCGTACATACTCTTGACTAAGGGCCAACAAAGTAATACGACTGTCCCAAACTAACGCATCTATCTATGCAACATGTGAACACCCCAACAGCTACCAATCACTATGTCTTGACTAAGGGCCAAACCAACATAGCTTGAATACTACTGACCATTCATATGAAATGACGGAGGGCTACGGCTGGTTTTTGGTGAAAAACCATTAACGTAATGAACTTGATCTCGTTGAAGGAACCTGATAGCTTTTTATAAAAATATAGTGGCGAAAACCTTTACTAAAGAGGTCACTCCTGGTGAAAGGATCTCGGCTCTTTCCTCGTGGAATGAGGTGCAGGATATTCCAGCTGAATACCACGATGCAAAGCAACATGTAATCGACTATAGTAAAGTTATTACCCTGATGTAAACTTCTGGCTAAGGGGTCACTCCCGGTGAAGGGATTTTGGCCCTTGCCTCATCGAATGAGGTGCAGGATATTCCAACTGAATACCACTTTGCAAAACAAAAGAAAACATCTTTGTAATAACACTTTTAAAACTGTTCCAACAACATCCAAACAGGTTTGTTTTCCTTTGCATTGATCAGAATCAACGCAGTCCCATCAATCAATCACACCAGAAAAGAACGAAAAATAAAATGTACATATATGCCATCCGCATTCGTCGTTGGGTCCCGTCTTTACCCGTTAGGTTACTTAACTAACGACCGAGCGGTGACTGGACTAGCGTGGGTGCAAAACATATACAACATATACTAGTATATATACCAATATATAATAATCTCTCCAGGCGTGATAATATGCAACATTACAGAAAAGTAATAAGCATCACAGAACAATACAGATAATCTGGGATCCCCGGGTTTCACAGAGCTGCTACTGAAACCCGACGTTCCTCTGGTCGTGTGGATAGCCTATGCAATGAAACCTTGACCCCTACGGATGCGGCAAGTTTCCCACCAAAACCTAAAGCGAGGCAGCCCCCTACAACAAAGTGAATGGACCACCTTACACTTCACGGAATCCGGTAACTTGAGCACCCCTCCTTGGGTCAACCTGTACCCCCTATGAGTGCGGCGAATAGTCTGCCAATTCTAGAGTGAGCCCGCTCTGCCACTCAAAGCTATGATATACGGACCCGTTGCCCTCCAGAACCCGGCTATCCGTGCACCCCGTCGTGGGGTAAAACCTAGTACAGAAATGAAAAATATGTACAACGGGTACATCGACCTCAGCCCAGTCGTGCCCCAAAAAGAATATTACAAACATGCAGAGAAGGCAGTCCACATGTTGGACTCTCGCCCCGCAATATCAAATGTACAAATAATTCCAAACTGCACTACCATTGCACACTGCTATCCACCGCGACAAATCCGCAACATCATAGCACAATACAGAACATCAACACGAATGTCATGTTCGAAAATCCGTCTAAAAGGACTATAGCAATTAGACGCAATTTACCGCTCGAATGACATTCACGGTCGGAGATATAATGTAAGTACTGTAAACTAACAAGTTTAAAATTTCGATCGACAAAACTCCCCGAAGTGGGCCCCACGTACATCTGCAGAACAGTAATAAAATCTAGCGCAAAAGAAATATTCGAGAAACCACAATTTTACATGAAGACCCTACTGTAGAATTATGGTGCATTGTAGCCACTAACTGGCCGCGGAACCGCGGCCAAACCCTGGTTTGTGCGGTGGTTCCGCGGCCGTACTGTAGCTTCAGTCGACCAAATTTCACCAGAATTCTTAAAAAAGCCTGATCGATTTTCTGAGATGCTCAAAATGATTTTTAGACCAGTTTAAAAATTCGACAGAAACTTTAACATGAAAATCACGATTTCGGAAATTTCGTTCGATCGATTTTTTAAACGCGTTAGAATACGTAAGTAAAGGTTAATGGCGTGGCTCTAATACCATGTATGTCTACGGTAGCGCACGGCCGTCAATCTGACGCCAAACGCGGAATAAAAACTTTTTATAACTGGCGCTATCGCATACTATAACCCGAATCTTCCATTAACGCTAAACTAACAAATTACAAAGTGGGTAGAAAGGCTATACCGAACGATCCGAGTCCTTCGGTCTTTAACCATCATCCCACGCTCCGTTGCGGCTACTCCGATCTCCTCGCTCCTCGTCGAGGTGGCACCACATCTACGGATCTTTAAATGGGCTCCCGCCTCTATAACGAGACAACTCGGTCATCAAGTCTGCTAAAAGAGATGACCAAGATGAAGTAGAGAACGAGAAGAACACTTTGCCTCGCTTCATCCAAAACCATGGATGAACGGTTAATGAAGTTGCCTTTAATCAAGTGATGAGAAAATGAGCTTGGAAATTTAGCAAATGAATCATATCATTTCTACCAAGTGAGTGAGTAGAAAAATCAATAGATGGGCATCTATAAGGGGCCGGCCACAAGTTGAGGTGGGGGGGTGAGCACAAGAAAAGTTTAGGTGACCATTAGCAATAAATGAAATGAATGAGTCATATAACACCTTGCAAAAACTAAGCCACCTCACTAAACCATTTCATGCAAAATGGTGACACACTAAACCTAGTCACCAATCTAGAAGCTTCCACTCATGACTCACCCAAAAGAAAAGATAAATCCTCATTAAACCGAATGTTCAAGATGGGTGATAGAAAACTGGCAACTTCGAAAAGCGATCCCGAAACGAATTTCAGGATAACCCCGTAACAGTATAAACATACCCACATTTGTATTACGACCGAATACAAATGCAACTGAGACAAAGATATTATATCTACACAATATAATACATGGATCCGGCTTAAACCAAAGCCCACCAGTATTATCTGCCCGAAATATGACACATGCGTAAACGCACGTGCATTTTCCGAACCCTGCCATAAAACCATACGGCCTCTACAACGTTTCGCCCGAATTTGGGAAACTATCTGTGGGGAACTCTAATGACTCATCAGTACCCTGGCAGTGGGTTTAACTACAAGTACGTCAGCGGCACTGGCAGTGCGTAACGGTTGCCCATGTACTGACTTCATGGGAAGCCGATGAGCGAACTCATCCTGGAACCCTACCGAGCCTAACAGTGACAATATACATACAGTCCGGTCCGTTCGTCTATGAGTATCGCATATCGGGCCTAGTGGGCTGGTAACGTCAGACCCCTAATAGCAGTATAAGTCGTGTCGGAGTGTAGCCCAGGACACCCAGAGATACTACTGGAGTACCTACCAGTAAATCTCCTGCCTCGGCCGAAGGCTTTGTGTAATGGCTCTCCTAGACATAGCACGATCTCACCCCCAATACCGGGAGAGACGAATCCCCTTCCGATCCGCTCACTTTCCTCCATGTGGCTCGGGACTGTACCTAAAAAAGACCTGTTTGCACGACTCCTTTGAGCCGTGGTAGGGTAGAAATCAAAGCACAGTGGGAACTCACACGAGACAAATGACGACCTCAGGTCAATGAACTAACCTTTACACATGTCACCAGGGAACTGCTATCTGACGATAGGTATAAATACCAACTAGCAGGTTCCCAGCGAGTCCTGTCCGGTGTACTCATAACCCAATTAGCACCTTTATACATCTTAAGTGATCCAACTGACACTAGTGGCTTGTGAGACTGGCCACCGCCCTCGTCGGGGTATCGACTTTATACACTAGTCTACTCCGGAGTATTGATGCCCTGTCTCGAAATTCCCACGACTAGGGACCAGTTTTAAGGATGTGCTTATAGACTACCCAACTCTCACGTATATGATCGCCATCACAGTGTTGGTAGTCAAGCAAGATCCTAAGGGCTCTATCAACGTGTAATAGTGATCAGTCACCTGAACCTATACACGACTGATAAAGACAAACCAGATAGCATACTATCATCTCGAGTAAGACCGTGCTACCGGTATAGGTCCTTCTTAATCATTGCAATCACGTACCTGCGATCCAATAATTGACTTTGAGGGCACTATATCCAACAGGATTTTAGTTCATGGCCCTATTATGTGATATATACACCTACCTTATATGCAAAATCTCCTAATTTCACCTATGGTAGAATCTGGGAGTGTTTTCCTAAGTTGCTGATTTCGGGTTTCCGATTTGTGAAAACTTGATTTTTGTATTTAAGTTTGGACACGGTCGTTACGTTCGTACGTCAAAGAAGAGGGTTATTTGGTTATTCTTGCATGCGTGGACTATAGGTTCTAACCTATGAGCACTCTGCGTGCCGTATCGTTTTTCGGATTTGGTTTTGATATCGTTACGATGTGTATTGATTGTAGGTACTATCGCATGGACATTCGAGACGACGAAAGAGAACAAGAGTTCCTCGACTTCGGCTGCAACGATTAGCAGGTGAGTAGATCTATATCTACGGAGGAAGTTAGGTGGATGGCTATAGCACCCCCGCAACCATTGTAATGGGAGAACCGATATGTAGAATATAATTAGAGAAACCAAAGATTAAGTACCTACGGATATAATCATAATGATAAGTATAAGAGGTGATATGATGTACGAGACATAGATCCGTACCCTTGTTTATGTATAGGACGATAAATACTTATCCTGATTTGATGACACCTGATTGGTAGAGATTTTGCTTATGCGTTTTGGAATCAAAGAATAAAATACCACAATCAAGAACGGTGTCACTTGGTAGCTAGCCGGTTGAGTACGGGTTGGTCCACAGGGAAAACGTGTATTTTCTAGTTATTCTAACGAGTCAATTCCTATTTGTGGCAGGTTTTGATTTTCTATAAAAACTGAGGCTGAATATGATTAGGATTAAAACCTTACTAGGGTTAGGATTAGGTTAGTTTGGAAAATCAATTCTTCTCACCGCTTTCTTTGGCCTAATTAAGAACTTTAGATGTTAAGGTAATAGTTAACAAAGAGGATTAGCATGACTAGAAAGAAACTAAGTTTCTTCCCTTTGGTTCTTTTCCGCTGATTTGTCGAAAATATTTCATTTTTAACACATCAATTTCCCTACTATTTGCAATCTTTTAAAGGTGTTCGGTATAAATATAGCACATATTAGCAAATTGTCTGTAAAATACCAAATAACTTGTGTTATACCTTATAACCGGCATTTTGAGGGAAATTGAGTGTTTATTATTGCATGCATGATCTTTGTATATCGCAACACTTGTCTCGAGATTGTGTGCTGGAAATTCCAGGAAAAAAAAGCCGAAACTGCTAAAAGTGCTGATAAAATACGTCAAGTCCAAGACTTGTGATCTGGCAGTGAACAAGAAAATATAAAAAATATTCCAGACATAAAATAAGGCCCTGTGGATCAGCACCAAAACAACATGGAAGTTTCATGCACAAAGGCAACCAAACGGCCGCGGATCCGCGGCCAAAAGGACCTATTCGCGGCGGATCTGCGGCCACGTCATCAAGTCGTCGGCAGAATACATGTTCAGGGTTCTCCTTTCAATAGCCTAACTTCTTCAAGCCACTTCGTTCTCCAGAGATCTCCAGAAGCTTCCTACCAAGCTTCTTGTACAAGCCAAATACCTCCATGCTTCTCAAGAAAGCTAGCTAAATCTAGAAGGTTCTTCCCAACAACCATGCTTCTCTTGTAAGCTACTTAACTAACTCAACCTAGAAGTTTCTACTCAACTACCAAGCTTGTAAGAGAAGCTAAACCTTGCTTAGCTTCTAAAGGAAGCTAATCCTAATCAAGCTTCTTGGGGATGCTAAAGAAGAAGGCTATAAAAAGGACCTTAAGGCATTATTAAAAGGTTATTGAAAATTAAGCCAAAAATCCCACAAGTTGAGTGACATAACTTGTGCATCCAAACCCTAGCCTGAATCCAATTCCAAAAGCCAATTCAAGATCACCGAGTACAAAATCAAGCAAGAAGCCATCAAGTCTTTTTGAAGTGACGCCGATCTTCAACCGAGCAAGTGATCCAAGACGATCCGCGACTCACGAAGACGATGCGAAGCTAATTCGACGATCGAGTTCTCTCCTCAATTCTTGTAGTCTTGAGTGAATTGTAACGAAATGTTGAATAATGAAAGGTGAAAACTCTTGATCATCAAATTCTGAAATCCAAATACGGCACGCGGTGCGCTCATAGGTTAGAACCTATAGCCTATGCATGCAAAACATGCAAACAACCCTCGTCGTTGACGTACAAACGCCCAACGACCCAATAAAATATCCAGTCGCAAAACCAAAATATCCAAATACCGGAAAACATAGCCAAAACCCTAACTATTCGCTATCCATGATAACCACCAAGCCTAAAACCCCAATCGTACCAATAACCCTATACTAGTAAACTGTAAAGTGGTTTAAGAAATTATACCGATCGATTCGTATCCTTCGTCTTTAGCTATCATTCCACGCTCCTCGTGGCATCTCCGATCTCCGGTCTCCTTGTCGAAGTGGAACCACGTCAAAGAATCTTATACGTGCTCCCGCTTCAAAACCGAGGCAACTCGGACATGAAGTTTGCTAGCCGACATGTCCAAGATTGAAGTAGAGAGAGTGAAGAATACTTTGTCTCAAGACACCTAATGAATTGGGTGAAAGTTAATGAAGTTGCGATGGAAAATTGATGAAGTGAGCTAAGGATTTTTGATGAAGAAATTTCCTCTCCCCAGTAAAATGGGCTCGGCCAATAATGATGCACAAAATAGTGCTCTGCCAATTTGCAAAAGATGTTCACAGGTTATGAAAATGGGGTGAACATAAGGATTCAAAAAAAAAGGTGACCATAAGAACAAAAACACAAATATCTCTATCACTAATATCTTAAGCTTTACAAAAGCAATTAATGAAAATGCCACAGCACAAAATTAGCCATGCCTTTCTAGAATGCTGGCAATGACTCACCTAAAACAAAATCCCCACTCCCACTTGATAATTTCAGCCATGATGAATGAACAAGGAAGTGGCCAAAAATGAATGCGCATATATCAACCATTAATTATATTTATACCATTTTACGAAAACCCCAAATTCGCAAATCGGTAGTTTTTTGCAAAATATATTATTTTAATATTAAATTTCAAAAATAATATTTTTTATTTTCTGAAATGTTACAAACTTCCCCCCTTAAATAAATTCGGTCCCCGAATTTAAATTTAAACCCCCAATTTTGAAAACATTTCAATAATCAGCTCAAACAAACGGGGCTCCGAAATCACGGAAGATAAAGAAATACCACAGCGCATCCTGTGCGTCGGAAAAATGAGTACGAAAACTCAAAACCGAACTCCGTCAAGCGTCACGCAAATCATGAGACTTGCACGCATATCATCTGAGTCACAGTGAAGATACAGATCTCGAAATCCACTACTGAAATCCAATATGCATTAGTCAAATACTATAATAAGGGTATAGTACGCATTCTTAGAAAAGCACTTAAAACTGAATAAAACATATGAAAAAATATTTCCTGAATCGCCGTGTGAAGCGTAACTCACGGCATAAGTGACGGACGCTCATTTGTAAAGTAATAAAATGTATCCATATATATTTTGCGAAATATACATTCCGTCGTTTTCAAAACATCCCAAAAAGTTTTCGTTTAAAAACGTTCGGGCCTACCGCGGACACGTAGGAATAGCGAGACTATAGCTCTTTTTTAAAACCTCATGGTAAAATCTTTATGCATGCAAAGTACTCAGACATTGTCCTCAGTCCAGTCCCGTTTGGCTACTACACAATATAATGCTCAACATGAAAACAATGTGCTCAAAATAAAAATCAGCCTCGAAAGGCATATCCAACTATCACGTGTGTCTGGTGCGCACGGAAATCAAATCCAAATACAAGTGCCACAATATGCACAAAAGTAAGACTAAGTGCAACGGGTGTGCACGAAAGCATCTGTCCAATGCAGCTAGCGTGCACGACAATAACAACTAGTGCATCAAAAGTGCCCGAAAATCTCAATCCAGTGCAACTAACATGCACGAATGAAAACCCCAATCGGGTGCATCTGGTGTGCACAAATCGCATCACATAACAAGTCCCACCATGTCTGAAAATACAAATCAAGTGCATCCGTCATGCACGAATGAAATCGAAATCAAGTGCATCCTACATGCATGAAATAAAACTCTAAATCAAGTGCATCCAATGCGCACAAAATCCAGTACCAGCGCCTAATATGCGCAAAAATATGACCCAAACGCGTCAGGTCCGTATAAAACATCTGGTGCAGTAGCATGCACGAAAACGAACATCATGTGCAAGTACGCATAAAAACACAAATCTGGTAACACCATTCTCAAAGACACAAATCGGGTGCAACCAAGGCACGGAGTATAAATCCGGTGCAACCAATGCACGAAACAACAATCTAGTGCAACACATGCACGAAATACGGTTCCGGTGCAACAAATGCACGAAATATAAATCGGGTGTATCCAGTGCACGAAATATCAAATCCTGTGCATCCAGTGCACGAAATATCAAATCCTTTGCATCTAGTGCACGAAATATCAAAACCTCTGAAGGAAATCCAGGAAATCAAAAACATGTGTAGCTAAGGCACAAAATCGGCATCACCACCATGGTGTATAAAATATATCAAGTGCAATAACTATGCACAAAAATGTAAATACCCAGTAGGTGCAGCCATGGTGCACGAAAACTATATCCTGAAACTCAATCATCAAAACTAAAATCTAAGTGATATAACCATGATACTCGGATCACAAACGCAAATCGCAACAACTAACATTGAGGTACACTTCCTACAATGTCGAAAAAAAGTCGGTGTGCCCAAACTGGCAGATCAAGAACATCCGCTTGCCTCCAGCTCACAGTCTGGCGTCTTCTGTCTCCGGGTCCTCATTTCTCTATGGATCACAAATGTCGTACTCTATCGGCTCATCTGCCCGGTCAGGTGTGCCAACGGAAACGATTCCGCTCTGGCACTCCTCAGGTCAACTCTCTGCCAATTATTATGATCACTCATAAAGCAGCACGTCAACGGCGTCGGCCTGTAGCCTTCAGAATACACGTGACATAACTGATCCTCGGTGCAATCTCATCGCAGCAGTGTCCTGGAAGGAACCGGCACAAGGTCTCTTCCGATCTCTCTTATACCAAACTGTACGGAGGCTCGTACACTTACAAATCTTTCCTCGCTTTTTGAACATCTGCATTCTCAGCACAACATTTTCTCGGGAACTGGCCATATCCCAACGCCTCTGCATACATATCAGATCTCTAATCTAGACGGGGAGTAACAATAGCTCGTCAGCATCACGGACGAATCTCATGTTCCACTCGTCCTTATTATCATCCACTTGACATCATGTCATGCTATCTGCGTACTGCAAATGTTCTTGGAGACAATCAATCCGGAATCTCTCGCACGGACTCCAAATCACAAACTCAGTATCTTCATCACTCTATAGAAGATCTTTAGCCGAACACGTCCTCGGGAACTCGTCCTAACAATCGGAGGAATACTCAAAACTCATCTGTTTCTCGATCAATGCACAACATATCTGGGTAAGGTCCTCTAGCGGTCAGCTTACCGATCTCACATCGGAACATCCGACGAACAACGTCATCTCTGGATCGATCTACTCTAGATCTGAGTAAGACTCTCCACACTTGAAATCTTCAACTCAACAGGGCCCGTGTCGGCGCATCAAATCTGACGAGTCACTTCCGTCTCTCAACTCAAGATAGACTAGCTATCACCTGTCGTATCTCTGCCTGGAAGCTCCAGCGATCTCAGCTCGTAAGCTATGGAAGCGACATCACATCAATCTCAAAAACAGATGGGTCATCTGTCTCCACGGTCGATGACATCATAAACTCTGAGATCTGTCGTACTTCAACAGTCTTCTCACAACAGGCAGCCTCTAACAATGGCCTGATCATCCGGTACATAACTGCACACTTGCCTCAAACGAGAGGTCACAACACGACACTACATCGATACGTTCCCATGTCACCAGAAAACACGATGGTCAGTCCTCGTCCACGATGAGCTCGCCCTGACCGCATCACTAGCAGCAGCTCAAACTGTGCTCAAACCATGGTGACAGGAACCCTAATCAAGTATCGACGAAAAAGATCAAAGTTATGAAATGAATCAACAGATCTAGAATGAATATATGATCATAAGGAGGAACGGAATCAGTGAGAGTATGATCATGTAATCGAATAAAATCAAGGATCTCTAATTGATGTATAATCAAGGAAAACAATAAGAATCACCAGTTTCAAGATATGTACATCCTAAGGTTTCTTAAGTGGAGTATCGTATCGTAAATATGCCGCGGAACATATATACAGTACATCAATCTACTCAAGCTACCTACTCCATCAATCAGCGTCATCCTATGAAATGAAAGTTCGGGTTTAACACCCCTTGTTCAAGTCTAAGTTCCGTAAGGTCAAGCCTAAGTTCCAAAATATATACGCCTTAGACTCCACATAGTCAAACCTAAACTCGAACCAAGGTTAAACTTAGGGCTCTGATACCAACTTTGTCACGACCCAAAATATTAGCTCGCGAAAAGCACTTAAATCACGCAACGTCAATAGGCGTAACGTAATTCAAGTTAGCTGAAACCCAGAAATCTAAACCTTTTTAAGAAATAAAGATACAATAAATTATGTTTTGTCTTTTGAAAAAAATGGGCTGCACCTCCTTTGTAAAAACTAACCCCAAAAACGGGTAAAACACAGAATATAATAAAGCATCCCCAAACAGGAGCAAATCACGCCCAACGGCGGAAAAAACCACCACAAGTATAAAAACAAGTATACGACGCCCAACGGCGAAGATCCACACAAGAAAAAGTAAAGCAAGACATCAACCCCAAAAGCGAACATAAAACCCATCGCTCAAGTCTCACAACTACAAGTCGTCTAAGTCTGCAACATATACAATTACTAGTTTCTGAATTGATGGAGTGACTAGATACAATATGAATAATGAATACAAGAGTGGAACGATCCAACATGTACCACCTACCATATGCAAATCACCCAAAAACAGCTGTGTGCTAGCGATGCCGCAACTGATTCATGCGGTCAACCTGCAAGAACTGTGGCACAACGGGGGTGAGTTGCCAACTCGTGAATAGAAAAACATCACCAGGTAGAAATCGAAATAAGAAACAATTCCTAGGTCAACTATACCATAAGTAATACTATGATATCTAGGGTGACCGTATCTGCATATGTGCCATCATATAAATAACTGCCTAAAAGCAAGTGGATATCATCCAACAATATAATCAATGCATGTATGCAGGTGGATCTCGTCCAACAATATAATCAATGGATGCATGCAGTGGATCTCGTCTACGTGTCAACCACTGACAGAACAACATCCTGCATGTAAATATCATAAAAGCATATGCAGGTAAATATGAGGATATGAAACAACGTGTGTCCCTCATGACATAAAGAAATCATGGAACTGGAGTGTCCACATCGACACTCGAAACATCATGAAACCCATGTCTAGTATCGACACGTAAATCCTCATCTGTCAGGCGCCGTCACCATGACCGGCCCTGATATCAGTACATCTCATAGAACCTGAGTGTCCACATCGACACCAGCAATCCATGTAGCATGTCTGAACATGACTCTGGTCGGTATCCCCCAGATTTCCGCCGAGTTCAAATAATATCACCGGTAGGTAGTGATCCCTCTGCCAGCCTCATCGTCTAAACCACGAAATCATCTCTTACCCTGGGGTACCATACCGGGTCCACAATATACCCACAGACGGTTCCTCCTCTTCCTCGAATCGGGTGTCACATGTCAATCTCAGAACCGAGAAATCACAAGACGGACGAACTGAAATATCATATCTTGAGAAACCGGGTTTTCAAACAATACATAAATTTCTTGAAACACGCCCACGGTTCTGAAATCCATAAATCATATGAAATCCATATCTCAATGCGAAAATCCATGAAAAACTGATATATGCAACATAAAACAGCAGTATGAGCATATTAAGGGAAAAACTCTCTATTAAATGAATCCAGTTTTAAAATATATCATGTGGTTTCCAAATCCTCCGAAATCAAGTGCAGCATCATATGAGGTGTACATGTAACTATTGCAAGGTAAGTGTATCTATATGTAAGCAGGTATGTATGATGCATCTCATAAGCACAATAGAACAATAAGCAACGTCTCAATATCACATGTCAATACAATACCACTGAGGGTTATATGCTGCTGTAGCAAGATATGTGGGAATACATGTCAGTATGTATGCATGATGTGCATGTAGCTGTAGTAAGGTATGCAATATATAACAGGATGTAAGCATGTCCGTATTTCACATGCAACGTGGAACAATGATATGAACATAGAAAATATATCATAGCATGATGTAGCAATTCTACTGTGTAGTGGCATAGCAATTATCGATGATGAAGTGAGTGAGCAGGCAATCTGTGTATGTGCAACATACGCATCATCGATAATGGTGTAGGTGTACTTGCATAGGTATATGTAATGTAATAAGAATAATATAAACGTAGTATAAAGTACAACGTGAACTAAAAGCTATAAGGTATACGTGTCTACAATATATCCGAGTCGGTGAATCCATCAATCGACATCCAGCCTCACAACATCATGTACGGTACAAACCATCATACGGCATCCTCTAAACAAGGGTATGGATAAACCAACCGGTAAAACTCATTGCGTACAGTAATCTACATACGGCGGCATTAATCAAATAGGGATTCTATCAACCTATACAATATCGGGGTACGGATCTAAGTCTCGTACGACATATCACTCAAAATGCAACACATTATCCATATAAATATACCTATCTCTCAGGTCATATCCATGTCCATCTCGTATCAGGGGACCTACAAAGGTATCGACAATCTCATATCGACTCGAATCCATAAAATGTCATATCACACTAAGTCATCATACCGCATCGTATACTCGTTCATCACATTAATATCTCGCATCACATTATATAAACGTCATATTTGTTCTCTTTCGATTTGTAGCCATTATGATTCACTTATCATTCCATATTCTCATATGTCAAATGTCCATTAGTATCAACTTCTATCATTTTATCGTTTTTAAATCCTGCAATCATGTCCGTCGCTTATCATTTATCCGGATAAAATAATCATACGATATTCCATATCAATGTTTGCAGGGGTGCTATACGCCATCAACCCAACTTCCCCCGTAAATATAAATCTACTCACCTGCTAAACACCTCGCTTAGCCGTAGTCGATGTGCTTCGTCGTTTCGAAATCCACGCGAAGGTACCTATAATCAATATGAATTTGCAAAGCTATTAACATCAAATTCCGAAATCCAAATACGGCACGCGGTGCGCTCATATGTTAGAACCTATAGCCTACGCATGCAAAACAACCAAACAACCCTCATCGTTGACGTACAAATGCCCAATGACCCAAAAAAATATCCAGTCGCAAAACCAAGAAATCCAAATACCGGAAAACATAGCCAAAACCCTAACTAGGGTCGCTATCCATGAAAACCACCAAGTCTAAAATCCCAATCATACCAATAACACTATACTAGTAACTGTAATTGGTTTAAGAAATTATCCCGATCGATCCGTGTCCTTCGCCTTTAGCTATCATTCCACGCTCCTCGCGGTATCTCTGATATTCGGTCTCCTCGTTGAAGTGGCACCACATCAATGAATCTTATACGGGCTCCTGCTTCAAAACCGAGGCAACTCGGACATGAAATTTGCTAGCCGACATGTCCAAGATTGATATAGGGAGAGTGAAGAATAGTTTGTCTCAAGGCACCCAATGAATTGGGTCAAGGTTAATGAAGTTGCTTTGGAAAATTGATGAAGTGAGCTAAGGATTTTTGATGAAGAAATTTTCTCTCCCCAGTAAAATTGGCTCGTCCAATAATGATGCACAAAATAGTGCTCAGCCAATTTGCAAAAGATGTTAACAGGTTATGAAAATGGGGTGAATGTAAGGATTAAAAACAAAAGGTGACCATAAGAAAAAGAACACAAATATTTCCATCACTAATATCTTAAGCTTTAAAAAAGCAATTAATGAAAATGCCACCTCATAAAATTAGCCATGCCTTTCTAGAATGCAATCAATGACTCACCCAAAAAAAAATCCCCACTCCCACTTGATAATTTCGGCCATGATGAATGAACAAGGAAATGGCCAAAAATGAATGCACATATATCAACCATTAATTATATTTATACTATTTTACGAAAACCACAAATTCGCAAATCGGTAGTTTTTTGGAAAATATATTATTTTAATATTAAATTTCAAAACTAATATTTTATATTTTCTGAAATGTTACACTCTCGGTGAAGGGATCTCGCCTTTTTCCTCATCGAATGAGGTGTTGGATATTCTACAAGGAATACCGCTATGCAAAGCAGGAACTATAGAAGCAATCAAAAACTAAACTGAGTGAGTTGTAGCATTTTCTAGTTTTGCTAAGGAGGTCACTCCTGGTGAAGGGATCTCGGCTCTTTCCTTATCGGATAAGGTGATGGATATTCTATAAGGAATACCGCTATGCAAAGAAAAATCTAGCGCTACCATTTTTGAAAATTTGATTCTACAAAATCTTTAGGTTTCTTCTTTTTCATTAATCTCATTAATGAAGTCTCATCAATTAAGCATCCAAAGCATCATAGAAGAAATGAAAATACAATGTACATATAAAGTGATCACATCACAGAATATCAGCAGTAGAAGATAACATATGAAATATTGGATATACTAGAAATTCCTTGTTTTTAGTTAAGCCAATATAAAACACGGATTCTATGGTCATGATGAATAGCCCAACCTACATCCCTAGACCCCTACGAGAGCGACAAGCAACCCTACCAATTCTAGAGTTAGGAGACCCGGACTCGACTCCTCGAGATGGTCTCCCACTGGAATTTAGAACCCGGTTACTTGTACTCCCCTACTTAGGTCTATTTTAATCCGGAAAAGTAAATAATATACAACAATGGTGACATCATCCTCAACCCGAAAGTTCCCCAATAAAAGAATATTACATACATTGAATTTTACATGAATGAAAATAAAAACTCTCATCTCACATAAAACCACCGGCTATTCAAAACATGATGATCCAATATAACATATCCAAGTAACGCATAACACACATGTTATCAAAAAGTTAGACGATGTTAAACATTCCGACCGAACCAAAAAGCACCCAACATTTCCCAAAATGCTCAACACTTGAGCGTAGTTTAAAAGTATCCATCACATGCCACAG
This sequence comes from Agapanthus africanus, assembly GCA_030015575.1. Classification (NCBI taxonomy): domain Eukaryota; kingdom Viridiplantae; phylum Streptophyta; class Magnoliopsida; order Asparagales; family Amaryllidaceae; genus Agapanthus; species Agapanthus africanus. Next base: position 247,136,366 of record CM057350.1, read on the forward strand.
TACCAATGAACCAACCGTAGAAGGGTCAACCAATGCCTCACATGTCGCACCGCCGAATTACCACAAACCCTAAGGTTTAGTGGCGGTTCTGACGGTCACATAATCGAGTTAAGGTTTTATTCTTCTAGAGGATCCATCGGATCACTTGCACGATATTTGAATGTTTCAAACTTGGAAAAAATCCAACTCTTGAATAAATTTCCAGCGAGGGTTAAAGTTGGCATCTGATATTCGTTCGAACTTTTTAACACCGTCTAAATAACCCGAAAGATAGTTAGAATTACAACTATGAAACGCTCCGAGTTGCCTTTAAAAAAAATTAGCATCTCATGAAATTTTTAGCAAAAACAAACAACACCTAAAACACCAAAACCCAGTCAGTGGAACACTGAAAAAATTTGAAGGGGTGTGCTCGGATTTAGGCCGAGACAGGGGGTTTGTGGAAGGCCAAAAATTCTCAGAATTGCCTCAATTTTTTCCAGTGTTCATGTAATATCACATACATCATTTTGCAGTTGTTTAAAAAAATTTTGACCACATTTAAAAATCGACATAAACTAGTTTTCTGTGTTCCAGTTTCGGAACAGTTTCGTTTTCGTAATTTGACAAACTTTGTCTAAATCTTTAGCTTGGCTCTGATACCACTGTAAGGTTCCCTAGCAAGACAACAAGATTTCGGGAGGCATCGTTTATGCCGTTTTCAAAAAATTGCCATGCTAACGAACCCTAAACTTAGAATTTTTAACTAAAGATTCTGACAAGAGCTAATGTAAACTACTTTTACATTAAGAGAATAAGAATAAAACCTTTGTAGACGGTCCTTCTCTTCACTTGCTCCATGTAGTAGTCCTGCGACTCCACTAGGCTTCTCTTGAGAGTTTGAACGAGCCTCCTTTGTTGTCTTTGCGCCAAAGACGATCCACCCGAAGATCCTCTATATCAAGCTAACTCTACACTAAACTTCCTTAATGTATTAAATACACCATACTAATTTGCTAGATTGGTGTGGGGTGATGAAGTAGGGGATGCAAAGAGCTCACAAGATTGTGTTCAAGCTTCATGATTCACATCACATGTGAGGGTTGAAGCTTGAGCCATGGCAAGAGGAGGAAGAAGAAGCTAGAGAGAAACCATAGGAAAAATGGCTAAGTGTTGAGAATGAGCATGAATGAAAGCCAAGCCTTGACCCCTCACTCATTCAAGCATGGAATTATGCAATATAAAATTGCTACCACGCTTGAATAGTGAGTCAAGAATGAATAAACCAGTATTAATCCCATGCTTGCAACCATGCTTCTGTTTCCACCTCATTTCTAATTTCACAAAATAGAAATTTAAATGCCATGCTTCATTATAATATATATATATATATATATAAATATATATATATATATATTAATATATAGCTAATGATGAATAATTAGTGAGCTAATGATATTAGTTAATATATAATTATATCACATATAATTTATATCATATTATTAAATCAACACTTGATCTAATAATCCGGTTATATCAGATATGACCGGATAATGGCATTTATCTGTATATCACATTATCGAATCAACACTTGATTCGACAAACTGGTTATATCACATATAACCGAACCGATAACAGATGACTGCCAGATTACAATACGGTATCACATACTCGTATTTAATCAGGCCCACACACATATCACATATGTGTCCTACTTCGTTTCGCTTGAACCAGAGAACTTCTGTGTGGAGCTCTAAAAACTCGTCAATACGCCAGTATTAGGTGATGATCATATCAGTCATCTACAAGGCGTCAGCGGTACTAGCTGGACGTAACAGCTACCTGGATATTGAGCGATATCATGATCAACAAGCAAGCCTATCCATAGACACCATGAAGCCTATCAGTAACACTACCGTACAGTCCGGTCTCTTCGTCTGATATGTCGCCTATCATGTATGGGGGTGAAAATCGTCAGACCCCAGTAACGTGATAAGTCATGTCGATGTCTGGCCTATAACGGTGCGAGAAACTACTGATAACACTTATCAGTATATCTCGGCAGCAGCCCAGGCCAGGGACTTCCAGTTATAGCCAATCGAACATAGCACAACATCAACCCCAATACGGGGAGAGATGAAACCCCTCCTATCGTGCATTGCCTCTATATGACTCGGGATTGTACCCAAAATCCACCTGTTTGCACGAATCCTTTGAGCCGTGGTAGGGTGGAAAAATAAGCACAGTGGGAGCCACACGAGACTCTTTGACAATCTCGGGTCTACAGACTAACCTGTACCAGTGTCACCAGAGGAATGCTATCTGACGATAGGTATACTACCACATAGGAGTCCTCGGCAAGTCATGTTCGGTGTACCCAGTCTCCACTGAGCACCTGTATACCATCTCTGATGTCAAACACCAATGAATGTGGGATCATATATCGCCTATTATATGGGTCAAGAAGTGTATACGCTAGTCTACTCTAGAATATCGATGCCCTGTCTCGATATTCTTTCGACTAGGAACAATTAAAGGATGTACTTGTGAACTATCTTGGCCCCACTAGTATGATCTCCATCATAGTCCTGGTAGTCAAATACATATCCTAAGGGCTTTATCAACATGTGAGAGCAAGACAGTATCACAATATAAATCTAAATATTAAGAAAAAGGTAACCATATAGCATACTATCATGTCGAGCAAGAAAGTCATCTCTATATATATCCAAGCATCCACTATAATACACATCATATGTACAATAATAGCCTCTAGGGCATACATATAACTAACAGATGTTGCGCTGTGCTCGATTGGCCATAACTGGAAGTCCTTGGCCAGGGATGATACAGATATTTATTGATAAGTATTATCAGCAGTTTCTCGACCCGTTATGAGCCTCATATCGGCACGACTTATCGGTTACTAAGGTCTGACGTTTACCACCTCTAGACTAGATATGCGACATATCAGACGAAAAGAACGGACTGTATGGTAGTGTTACTGACAGGCTTTACAGGAGTTAGAGCGGGCTTGCTTGTTGATATTCTGATCGCTCAATACCAGGGTACACGTTACGTCCAGCTAGTATCGCTGACAGCTTATGGGTGCCTGATATGATCATCACCTACTGCCGGCGTATTGACGAGTCTTTAGAGTCCTACATAGAGGTTTACTGTCCCAAGCAAAATGAAGTAGGAGCACATATGTGATATGTGCGGGACCGAGATTAATACGTGTATGTGATACTGTATTCTAATCTCGCGATTTATAATATCGGTCGGTTATATGAGATATAGCCGGGTTATCGAATTAAGTGTTGATTCGATAAGTTGATACAAAAAATATTAGTCGGTCATATGAGATATAGCCAGATTATTAAATCAAGTGTTGATTTAATGATTAAATGTATAATTATATATTTGATATATTAATTTACATTAACTAATATTAGCTCACTTAAGCATTTCTTTTCTCACTTATGCATTTAATATACATGTGATATATATTAATTGTATTTCTTTTTGAGTTATGCTTGAGGATACACACTACATAGGTGTATGAAACTCACACCATGCTCATGATAATGCAAGTTTTATTTATTTAAGGTAAATCCAAATTAGTTTGAAATTAGTCACATGGGTGAAGCATGTGGAAGCTTGTAGACCCATTGACTTAGTCCACTAGTTTTGTCCTACATTAGATATTTGTTAACCTAACCATTATCTAAACTCATGGTTAAGTCTCTACATGGGTTATATGAGATATTTCTCACCCATGGTTGCCATTTACTCTCTCATCAATTATTTGCTTCTTCTTCTTCATCAAAAGCTTAGCTCTCTAGGTTTTTGAGAGGAGAAGAAAAAGAGTGAAAAAATTAATTCTAAAGTGAGCAAAAATCCTACTTAATCATCCTCTACTAGATTAGACATTTAGTTTAGGGTGTTAGTTTCACTACTCTCTCATTAGTGAAGAAGTAGCTTGGGTTAGTGTCTCCTCGACGTAGATCATTTTTGGCCTCGAAGACTTCGTGCAAGCTCATTCCTTTCATCTTGTGGAGCCATTCTAAAGTCCGGAGGATTACTACTTGGAGCGAAGTGTTAGTTATATGTATGCCCTAGAGGCCATTACTATACATAGGATGTATATTGTAGTGGATGCTTGGACATATATAGGGATGACTTTCTTGCTCGATATGATAGTATGCTATCTGGCTACTCTTTACCTTAACGTGTACACTAATTGTCTCTCTATTACATGTTGATAAAACCCTTAGGATGTGTACTTGACTACCTGATCGCACGCTTTTGGCGTGTCGGATGTTCAAAGTTCTAAAGTTTACCGCGATCAGGACGGTGTCGCTATGCAGCTAGTCGGTTGAGCACGGGTCGATCTACAGGGAGATGGTTGTATTTCCGTTCTTGTCTTAGACGAGTCAATAAAGAATGAGTATGTGTTTGTTCAATCTAACCTATGTGTATTATTTGCAAGTATAAAGTTGTTAAGAAAAAGATACGAAATTATAAGCTAAAGAAATCCGTACTCAAAACCTTTGAGCCGAGTCTTGACCAATTGAAGCTAGAGCAATCGGCAACAACGTGGATTATTGGATTTAAGCGCGGTATTCATGGAATACGGCTTATTTACCCTTGTCCTTCCGTTCTTGTCTCTTGCTTTCGCCTCCGGCCAAACCGATCGCAACCGGTCGCGGTTAGGAATCACCGTTACCTTGATAGGGTAGGGTGCCTAACGGAGCGCTTGCGTATCGTTTGGGCGGAGTTCAATGGAAAATACGGGAAAAGGAAATGGGCAAAAAAACGTTAACTTATAATATCGTATTTCTTCTTAACAATAATAATTACAACCATTCACAAAACAAACCAAAAAAAGAGCAAAAGAAAAGAACAAAGAAAAGAAAAGATTACAAGCAAGTAATTAAAGTGCGTGGTAATAAATTGCAAGTAATTAAAGACAAGAATGAAAAATGCAAGAAAGTAATTGCAAGAACCATGAAACTCAAAACAAGCATGGGATCAATAGCCAACCCTTAAACTTGCAAGCTCAATCAAAAGGTTGCAAGATCAAGAGAAGGGTAATGAACGCATGTGAAATGAAGCACTAATTCCATAAGAAAATACGACCCTTGAGATCAATAACAAACTCTTAACCTTTCAAGCTCAATGAAGAGGTTGAAAGATCAAGAGAAAGCAAGAATCTCAAGGGGAAGTTAAACAAAAGAGAATAATACAAAAGCCCTCATCTTCATTGATCTTCCACTCAAAAAGCTCTCACTACAATTTTCATGGAGAAAAGATGATGAAGAATAAGAAGAAGAAGAAGAAGAACTAAAACTAGCAAAAAGTGGCTAAAGAAATTCCCCCTTGGTTTGGCTCAGTTCTGGGGTATTTATAGGATAGGAATGGGAAACCTAGGGCAAGATTCTGGACCAAGATGAAAATACCAAACTACCCCCAAAAGATTACGGAGAGAGGAGCCCACATGGCCGCGGTTCCGCAGCCTAAGCTTTCTTAGGCCGCGGTTCCGCGGCCGTATAGGGGAGTTGGGCCATTATATTTTGTGTGCTTCCATGTTTTCATGTTGTCTGCTGTGTGGTATATGACTTTCCTCATAAACTCTTAACAATTATTCCAGAATTTTAGTAGAACAAAAAGGTGATGTGATGTGGATCTTTTGCCATGATTTCCTCGAGCTCCGCGTAGATTTCTTGGATCTTGTGTTGACATAGAGCTTTGTGCATGACATGACAATCGATTTGCCATCTTGTCCCTTAAACTGGTATGTGGCAACACACGGATAGAGAGCGGAGACCCGTGTTTTATCTGTTGTTGGCAGTAATCCGGAATTTGTCGTACTTTTCCATGATATTCACTGTTCAGAGCCGAGAACCTGTATTCTGCAATTATGTAGCAAACACTGATTAAAAGCACCTACCTATAAACACATGAGCATAAGAATGGGCGGTATAAAATGCAGTATTCTGTTATGAACAAATACCCTCAAACTTAACTTTTGCTCGTCCCGAGCAAAACCAATTATTCTCAAAAAATAAAATCCTAACCGCACTTTCGCAGGGAACGCGATTGCACTGAGCGCGTGCAACAAGCCGTTAAACCTCTAGGTGTCCCTAGTAGGAGGAGTGTTGTCTCTGTTGGAGATAATGCCCTCAGAGTCAATTATTGGATCACAGGCACGTGATTGCGATGATTGAGGGAGGACCTATCCCGGTAAGACAGTCTTACTCGAGATGATAGTATGCTATCTGGTTTACCTTTTTCATCGTGTACTGCTTTAGGTGACCTGACAGGTCACTATTGCACGTTGATAGAGCCCCTAGGATTCTTGCTTGACTGCCAGCAGTATGAGGGCGATCATATAAGTGAGAGCTGGAGTCTATAAGCACATCCTTAAAAGGTCCCTAGTCGTGGGAGTTTCGAGACTAGGCATCGATACTCCATTAGTAGACTAGTGTATACAGTCGAGACCCCGACGAGGGGCGGTGGCCGGTCTCACAAGCCACTGGTGTCAGTTGGTTCACCTAAGATGTATACAGGTGCTCATTGGGTTATGAGTACACCGGATAGGACTCGCCGGGAACATGCTAGTTGGTCTTATACCAGACGTCAGATAGCAGTTCCCAGGTGACATGTGTACAGGTTAGTTCATCGACCTGGGGATCGTCATTTTTCTCGTGTGAGTTCCCACTGTGCTTTGATTACTACCCTACCACGGCTCAAAGGAGTCGTGCAAACAGGTTTTAGTTGGGTACAGTCCCGAGCCACATGGAGGCAGTGAGCGGATCTTCAGGGGTTCGTCTCTCCCGGTATTGGGGGTGAGGTCGCGCTGTGTCTAGGAGAGCCATTACACGAAGTCCTTGGCCAAGGCAGGAGATTTACTGGTAGGTATTCCAGTAGTATCTCAGGGTGTTCTGGGCTACACTCCGACACGACTTGTACCGCTTTTGGGGGTCTGACTTTTACCAACCCCCTAGGCCCGCCATGCGATGCTCATAGACGAACGGACTGGACTGTACGGATATTGTCACTGACAGGCTCAGTAGGGTGTCAGGATGAGTTCGCTCATCGACGTCCCTTTTAGTCAATAGCTGGTGGCCCATTACGTATTGGCTTATACCTCTGACGTGCTAGTGGTTAAATCCACAGCCATAGTATTGACGAGTCTTTAGAGTCCACCACACTTTCAGTTACTCAGCATTCGGACGAAACGCTGTAGAGGCCGTATGGAGATATGGCAGGGTCCGATCAGATACGTGCGGTATTGCACGGATCAGGATCGGGAGGTTTGTACTAGTGGCCGTATGGATATATGGCAGGGTTCGATCTGATACGTGCGGTATTGCGCGGATCAGGATCGGACGAACCTTACTAGCCGGCTTTGGTTTAAGCCGGATCCTAGTTTAGTACAGTGTAGATTTTGTCTCTTTGCATTTGTATCCGGACGGAATACAGATGCGGGTGTGTATGCACAGTATCGGGGTTTTCCTGTAATTTATTACGGGACCAGTTTTCTGGAGTTGCCAGTTTGCATTCCGTTCCGGCCGGTTTTCCTTTGTTCTTTCCCGGCCGGACTTTTCCGATGGAGGGGGTAATTTGCAGTTTTGCAAATTACTTTTGGGGAGGGGGTTTCTTGCATATGTGGGATTATGATATGACCATCTTCATTCTCTTTACATCACTTGCATTATTCATGATGGTTTTTTCATTAATGGGATTTGATGTGAATAGATGTTATAAGCATGGTTGATGTTTGTTTATGGTCACCTCTTTTCATCTCCTACCATCACCTCCCTCTTGTATTATGTTATCAACTCCACCATTCTCACAATAGGAAAAAGGCCGGCCACTTCTTTGAGTGAGTGAGAGAGTTTCATTTTGTGGTGTGGCAAATTTCATTCATCTCATTTTTGATACAAGGAAAAATGAAAGCACCATTTTTCATACCTTTATTCCTCCATCTTCAAAAGGCAACCAATACCCCAAAGTGAGACATGCACTCTACACTACATTCTATAGCACGTCTTGGGCATGTCGACTTGCCAGCTTCATGCCCGAGTTGCCTCGGTATAGAGGTGGGAGCCCGTAAAAGATGCAGGCGACGTGGTGCCCTTCCGGCGAGGAGATGGAGACCGGACATTCCGCGAGAGATCGGGACGACGACGAGAAGACCGGAGGACTCGGATCACTCGGTATATCTCTAACCCGTCTTGTTGTTAGCTAGATCTAGTTTAATGGCCCGATCCGGGGATTAGTGCGCGGTGGTGCCGGTTTGCTAAGTTCGCAAAATTAAAGTTTATCACCGTTTCCGCATTTGGCCGTCGGATTGACGACCGGGGCGCCGCCGTGCACTTACAGTGGTATCAGAGCCTCGCCATTAACTTCGTCTAGCTTCGTTTGATGTGTTTTGCATTTTCGATCGACCAAAATTCCAAAATCTACATTTTTGTTCACATCAGTTTTCTGTTGAAAATTTATGGTGTCAAAAAATTTTTCAGGTTGTAAAAAACTAATGTACTGGAAATTATAAGACATCTGGAAAAATTCGACACATTCAGTCGATCAATGTAGCGCGGAACCGCGGCCAAACCCCCCTTGGGCCGCGGTTCCGCCGCACATTGGTGTCTTCACTGTGTCCAATTTTTCCAGTGGGCTTGTGGGCTAATTTTAGGGGTTTTGGAATATTATAATTGGGCCCAGAATTTCTGTGAGTGCTACAGTGTTGCTTGGGGGCCCACTTGTTAATTATTTGATCGATCGGATATTTTTAACACATTATTTCACAGTATTTACATTATATCTGCGACCGTGAATGTCACTCGATCGGTAAATCCGGTCTAACTGCTATAGCCCGGTAAGACGGATTTGCGAACGTGACTTTCACGTTGATGTTCTATGTTTATGCTGTGTTGTTGCGGATCGGTCGTGGGGGATAGGCTGGATGCAATGCTAGTACAGTTTTGTTGTATTATGTACATTTGATATTGCGGGGCGAGCGTCCGACATGTGGACTGCCGTCACTGCCTGTTTGTATTATTCTTTTGGGGCACGACCTGGTTGCGGTCGATGTACCCGTTGTATGTATATTTTACTTTCTGTACTAGGATTACCCCACGGAGGGGTGCACGGATAGCCGTGTTCTGGAGGGCAACAAGCCCGCATCTCATGGCATTGGGACGGAGGGGGCTTCACTCTAGGATTGGCGGGCTATTCGCCGCACTCGTAGGGGGTACAGGTTGACCCAGGAGGGGTGCCCAAGTTACCGGATTCCGTGAAGTGCTGGGTGGTCCATTCACGGTGCTGAAGGGGGCTGCCTCGCTTCAGGTTTTGGCGAGTAACTTGTCGCGCCCGTAGGGGTCTAGGTTTTCATTGCACAGGCTATCCACACGACCAGGGGAACGTCGGGTTTCAGTAGTGGCTCTGTGAAACCCGGGGATCCCAGATATCTGTATTGTTCTATGATGCTGTACATTTCTGTGATGTTGCATTTTTATCACGCCTTGAGCGAAATACTATATATTGGTATATATATTAGTAGATGTTGTATATGTTTTTCATCCGCGCTAGTCCAGTCCCCGCTCTGCCGTTAGTTAGCTAACCTAACGGGTGATGACGGGACCCAGTGGCGAATGCGGATGGCATATACGTACATCAGTATATTTTCGTTCTTTGTGGTGTGATCAATTGATGGGACTGCATTGATTCGGATCAATGCAAGATAAACAAACCTATTCTGATGTTGTTGGAACACTTTTCAAAAAGCTGTTATTGCAAGGACGTTCACTTTTGTTTTGCATCGTGGTATTCATTTAGAATATCCTGCTCCTCAGTCGACGAGGCAAGGGCCAAGATCCCTTCACCGAGAGTGACCCCTTGGACAGAAGTTTGCGTCAGGGCTTTAACTTCACTATAGCCGATTACTTTTGCTTTGCATCGCGGTATTCATTTGGAATATCCTGCACCCCATTCTACGGGGAAAGAGCTGAGATCCCTTCACCGGGAGTGACCTCTTTAGTAAAGGTTTTCGTCACAATATTTTCTAAAAAGCTATCCGTTCCTTCAACGATATCAAGTTCATTACGTTAAAGGTTTTCGCCAGAAACCATTCGTAGCCCTCCATCATTTCAGTTAAATATTCGGTAGTATTCAAGCTATGTATTTTGACCTCACGCCAAGGCATAGTGTTTGGTAGCTGCCGGGTATTTATCTGTTGCATAGATAGATGCGTTGGTTTGGGACAGTCGTACTACTATTTTGGCCTACGTCAAGGGTATGTACGGGTGGGTTCAAATTAACCTGGATAATGATGGGTAGAACTTGACATGTGACTTATGATATTTTGACCTCACGCCAAGGTCATAAGAGCATGGGGTAAAAATCACATCGGGAGTTTCAAAAGAACTGAAACTTGCCAGATATGCGCATACCTTCTGAAGTGTGATACCGTGAGCGGATTCCGTCACGTTATCATGCGATGATAGTTGGATCCCGATTCTCACTGATGAGTTGGTTTACTCCTCGGGTGACCCCGACTAATTCTTCTTTGGAGGAGAATTTGAGGTACAGTGGGAGGTTTCCAGATTAGATAAATTGGTAACCATTCTGATCTAGGTTAGAGTGCACGCTGAGTGTTTCTTTTCTCTTTCTCTGGCAGCGACCATTGACCCGACCCTGGACTTTGACTCAGTGACCAAGTTGACCGAACCTTCTTAACACTGGCTTTTGGTTTGTCAGAGTTGCAGACCTCATTGCCACTCCTACTTTTACCCTTTTCTCCAGGACACCCCGTATTACTACGAACGTCCACTTCCATTGGACAAAACCATCGTATGGTTAGATACGAACTCGAAGGAATTCGAGGATGGTTTTCGGTTCTGGAGAAAACGGATAGGATTATTCAGTTGTCTTTTCCCTTTTACCTTCTCTCAAGCTGTGAGTACTCCTTGGTTTAGGAGATGGTACATCTATTACGCAAATTGGATAGTCTTCTTCCAAACCTTAGGCTGGTGCCGACCGGTAGGGAATGAAGAAAACCAATTAGCCTAAACGGTGTGCAGAAGGTATTAAGATTAAGACAAAGCAAGGGATTAGTAAGAGGGCAAAGTAGATTGCGACTGATATTCACGACCAAACCAAGTATTTCTTCGCCAATCCTAAATCACCTTTGTATTTCTCCAGGACACTCCGTATCACTACGAAGATCCACAGTTTATTGGATACTCCATCGTATGGTTATATACGAACTCGAAAGGAACTTGTTCCAGTTCGGGGATGGATTCTGGTCCAGGAGAAATAGGAATAAGGTTTATTCGGTTGTCTTTTATCTTTACCCTCTCTCGCATTGCGAGTGCTCCTAGAACTAGGACAGTACACCCATTATGCTTACTGGATAGTCTTCTTCCAAACCATAGGCTGGTGCCGAACGGTAGGGAAGGAAGAAAACCATTTGGCCTAAGGGGTGTGCAGAAGGTAATGACTAAAGACATATAAAGGGATTTGGAGAGGTGGCAAAGAATTATACGGTTATAGTTATGAATTTGGATAATGGTAGAGGCATTACTAGGAATACCAGGATACCCCATCGAAACATTTCAATGTTTCAGTTCAACTGTGTACTGTCAAAAGAAAACTGATTTCCCGATTAGACACTTGCTCCAGGGTATGTATTTACCAGGTTTGATTCTCACATCTGTATGGTTTTACAGATGATGAGTGGGAGTAAGTTATTGGGAATTAGGTGATTATCCTCATTATATCGGGATTCGTTGTAATCGGTGATATTTGAGTTGATCACCTGGGCTGTTTGCCGGTCGGCAAATATTTGGTTTTGAATATCCGCTGTTGTGCACCAATTTCAAATTGATATATCTGTACGTCTATTTTCATAGAGTGAGATATACCTTTTGATATTATGTCGATGACATTTACCTATATCAGTGGATGGTTAGGTAAGGAGTATTAAACAGCGGTGTAATTCTTCTTAACCATGAGTACAGTTTTCAACCTACGACACACAGTGAAAGAGTTGTTAGACTCGGCGGACTTATACAGAGTATTGTATGTTGTCCAGTGTCCATTAGGACAGAGGGGTTGTCTCTCATACTATGTTCTGTTTACTTTTGACTTCTCTAGTTCTTAGACATGTATTTCGCAGAAACACAGGGTCTAAGTTTTGAGGAGTTATAGGTATTTGAATAGAGTAGAGAACCAGGTGTAGCAAGTATCGGGATTCTTCAAGGTGATCGAGGATGTAGATACTTGTGTATGGTATTCAGTTGATAGTAATGATAAAGAGAAATTGCTTCTCTTTCAGGTTACTCATAATTGGAAGCATTCCTAAGTTGAGTAACGCTGATCGGCCTCTCTCCATTTAGTTGACATGCACTGGAGACAGCTGCATGATTTGAATCTGGTTCAATTAAATCAGTGCCTCTGGTTCTATATTGGATATAGTACAGTTCATATCTTCACATTATTAAGGTACGGGGAGTTGTCCGGCTTATGATTAAAACCAGACTCTGGATAACTCAAGGCACGTTTCTGTAATGGCTGTTTGTGGGTTGACCCAGGCTATGACGAGGGTTGACTTTCTACCATAAGAAAGATCAATAGTGATATTGTTCTTGACTCGCCACGGTTTTAATAAAAATGGATTTTTTCAAAAACAGTAGTGGGAGTATGGTAGAACTGGAAGTGATTCCAGAACCGCAAACGATTACTGAAGATTTAATAAGGAACCTAAAAGATTCAATCTGTTTTGACGTTCCATTGGCCACTCCGCAGATAAGGTGGGTAACTTCAGGCACCCGAGAGGTACTCCGGTAGCCTCAAGGACGGTGACAGTGATGTTCTTGTTTACCCACACTTGCCATTACTGTTGTTCCAGGCTGCGAGACCCGGCAGGAGGATGAGTATAGCGTCGTTCTAAACTAGCTTTAGAAGTGCACGTCTATATGACTCTGCCAGAGGGTTGTCGTAGTCAGTGGGAGCAGCGGAAGCATTGGTGGACATCAGGCTTATGTCTATTTATAGACTAAAGCAGATGTAGCGGAGATAGATCATCTATTTCTGATGTGACAGTCATAGGTTTGACTTCATCAGAATAGGGGATGGATCTGTTGAAAAGGTAGTAGGAAGTGATATTCCTATACAACGATCGGTTATACTTTGGTCGTCACACAGTGTTTTCTCCACATGGGACTTGGACATTATATCAGACATACTGGTTACTAGATCTATGGTTTTAGATCTAGATTTGGGTGGTTTCCCAATCAGGGTACTTTGACAGCATTCTAAGAGTATTTAGAATGGACGACTCTTGGCACGGTAGTATACCTGCAGGTGATGGAGTCACCCTCTCTAAAGGTGTCTTATAGACTAAAGTAGAGAGGGATGCGCATGATTGGCAGATCACTTTCTTAGGCAATTGAGTCATTCATGAGATGTCAAGTACCACACCAGATGTTGTTCTTGCACTAGATGCAATAAGTTGATATTGATCCAATCCTGGAGGAACAGTCGGATGCAGTTTTAGAACATAAGTGAATGTTCTAGGGATATGATAACGGCTGCCTCCTTTAGGAGACGGTTATCACTCCAGGCTTCCAAGGTGACATGGATGACAAGGAGGTTGTCAGAGTTATAGTTTTCCTTCTGACGAGGGGTAGTATTTTGGACAGGTGGTCCAAGGCAATACTGAGGGTGGCATGGCGCAGGATACTGATTAAGTTCAGTTGACGATACAGTCTAAAGAAGTTTGGATTTGGAGTTCATTTATGAGCTAGGTCCCATCAGACATCCAGATATTCTAAGACAGGTATTGCTCATTTCGGGAGATGGCTTTCTCCGCGAACTTGAGATATAGAGAGACATAGAAAGAAACATCTAGGCGGATCCACTCACTGAGGCTATTTCTCGAACGCAAGAGTTTCGCAAACAGGCTTTATGAGACTGACTAGTAGAGGAGTTGGGTGTTCGGTATCACACGGGCTGTGAGTATGCAACATCGCAATAATTAGCCTTGAGTGCTAGTGGGAGATTGTTGGAGATAATGCCCTCAGAGTCAATTATTGGATCACAGGCACGTGATTGCGATGATTGAGGGAGGACCTATCCCGGTAAGACAGTCTTACTCGAGATGATAGTATGCTATCTGGTTTACCTTTATCATCGTGTACTGCTTTAGGGGACCTGACAGGTCACTATTGCACGTTGATAGAGCCCCTAGGATTCTTGCTTGACTGCCAGCAGTATGAGGGCGATCATATAAGTGAGAGCTGGAGTCTATAAGCACATCCTTAAAAGGTCCCTAGTCGTGGGAGTTTCGAGATTGGGCATCGATACTCCATTAGTAGACTAGTGTATACAGTCGAGACCTCAACGAGGGGCGGTGGCCGGTCTCACAAGCCACTGGTGTCAGTTGGTTCACCTAAGATGTATACAGGTGCTCATTGGGTTATGAGTACACCGGACAGGACTCGCCGGGAACATGCTAGTTGATCTTATACCAGACGTCAGATAGCAGTTCCCAGGTGATATGTGTACAGGTTAGTTCATCGACCTGGGGATCGTCATTTGTCTCGTGTGAGTTCCCACTGTGCTTTGATTACTACCCAACCACGGCTCAAAGGAGTCATGCAAACAGGTTTTAGTTGGGTACAGTCCCGAGCCACATGGAGGCAGTGAGCGGATCTTCAGGGGTTCGTCTCTCCCGGTATTGCGGGTGAGGTCGCGCTGTGTCTAGGAGAGCCATTACACGAAGTCCTTGGCCAAGGAAGGAGATTTACTGGTAGGTATTCCAGTAGTATCTCAGGGTGTTCTGGGCTACACTCCGACACGACTTGTACCGCTTTTGGGGGTCTGACTTTTACCAACCCCCTAGGCCCGCCATGCGATGCTCATAGACGAACGGACCGGACTGTACGGATATTGTCACTGACAGGCTCAGTAGGGTGTCAGGATGAGTTCGCTCATCGACGTCCCTTTCAGTCAATAGCTGGTGGCCCGTTACGTATTGTCTTATACCTCTGACGTGCTAGTGGTTAAATCCACAGCCATAGTATTGACGAGTCTTTAGAGTCCACCACACTTTCAGTTACTCAGCATTCGGGCGAAACGCTGTAGAGGCCGTATGGAGATATGGTAGGGTCCGATCAGATACGTGCGGTATTGCACGGATCAGGATCGGGAGGTTTGTACTAGTGGCCATATGGATATATGGCAGGGTTCGATCTGATACGTGCGGTATTGCACGGATCAGGATCGGACGAACCTTACTAGCCGGCTTTGGTTTAAGCCGGATCCTAGTTTAGTACAGTGTAGATTTTGTCTCTTTGCATTTGTATCCGGACGGAATACAGATGCGGGTGTGTATGCACAGTATCGGGGTTTTCCTGTAATTTATTACGGGACCAGTTTTCTGGAGTTGCCAGTTTGCATTCCGTTCCGGCCGGTTTTCCTTTGTTCTTTCCCGGCCGGACTTTTCCGATGGAGGGGGTAATTTGCAGTTTTGCAAATTACTTTTGGGGAGGGGGTTTCTTGCATATGTGGGATTATGATATGACCATCTTCATTCTCTTTACATCACTTGCATTATTCATGATGGTTTTTTCATTAATGGGATTTGATGTGAATAGATGTTATAAGCATGGTTGATGTTTGTTTATGGTCACCTCTTTTCATCTCCTACCATCACCTCCCTCTTGTATTATGTTATCAACTCCACCATTCTCACAATAGGAAAAAGGCCGGCCACTTCTTTGAGTGAGTGAGAGAGTTTCATTTTGTGGTGTGGCAAATTTCTTTCATCTCATTTTTGATACAAGGAAAAATGAAAGCACCATTTTTCATACCTTTATTCCTCCATCTTCAAAAGGCAACCAATACCCCAAAGTGAGACATGCACTCTACACTACATTCTATAGCACGTCTTGGGCATGTCGACTTGCCAGCTTCATGCCCGAGTTGCCTCGGTATAGAGGTGGGAGCACGTAAAAGATGCAGGCGACGTGGTGCCCTTCCGGCGAGGAGATGAAGACCGGACATTCCGCGAGAGATCGGGACGACGATGAGAAGACCGGAGGACTCGGATCACTCGGTATATCTCTAACCCGTCTTGTTGTTAGCTAGATCTAGTTTAATGGCCCGATCCGGGGATTAGTGCGCGGTGGTGCCGGTTTGCTAAGTTCGCAAAATTAAAGTTTATCACCGTTTCCGCATTTGGCCGTCGGATTGACGACCGGGGCGCCGCCGTGCACTTACAGTCTCCTGAGGGTTTTCAGCGGATTACACCCACAAAATCCCGTCAAGCTAGTGTCATAAGTTAACGTCGATTCTACTCCTACAGTTTAGTATTTACGTTAGAAATTCTATCATCCTAAGTTAGATATATCCAACCCTTATTTTTCACACCTCCTATCTATTTAACCTTGGAACTCCTGAGTTTTCCTTCTAAAGTGCGGCCTCAAATCAGGGATTTTTATCAACTTTATAGAAAACACAAGTCTTATTCTTGATTTCTATCTTTTATCCAAATATCGATTGTATACTCCTACGTGTGTGTGTATTTGCACCCCTACACTCAAGAATTCAATTCAAGCTATAATACCCTTACCCTAATACCTAATACTACTTCTTTTCTTTAAAGATGGACGGATTTGCTCACACACCTTTCATGCGACTATTAATGCTTCTTGAGGCACTAACGACCGATTACTGAATGTGTGAACTTTAAAGCGTAAATAGCAGTTTCCAGGTCTTAACTTTATTCTATTTTTTCTTTTTCTTTTTCTTTTTCTTTTTTCTTTTTCAAGACCGGATATATTTTTCAATATGCTCTATTGGTGTTTAGCTTTAAATACCGTTTTTTCTTTCATACTAGGCTTTTAGGCAAGAGTATTTCTAGGTATCCTCTACTATCCCAAGTTTCAAGGTGCGTGTAAGTGCAGTTTGTAGGGTATATACTTTCTAAATTTGAACACAAGAAAAGAAACTATTTTTCAGATTTATCCTCCAGTAAAGCTTCAATACTTTCCCTTCATCTTGACTTAACTCAAGAACTGAACTCAAAAAAACTGTAAGGACGTATACTTACCAAAGTTAGACAGAATGAGGGTTATTTTAAGGATTTTCAATTCCTAAGTCTAGAATTTAGTTATTTCTATCATATCAACTAAACTTTCAGAATAAAAACCTAAGTTACCCTATTAGCTAACTTGACGACAAAGTTTTTATATTTTTTGGAAAATTTTCAATTTTTGTGGGTTTTTTTAATAGGGTATGCAAATGCAAAATATACAAATGAATGCGAAGGAAGAAGGCTTACCGAGCACACCCCCAAACTTAAACTTGACAGTGCCCTCACTGTCAGGCTACACCAAAAGGGTCAAAATTGCCGGCGCTCCCTAAAAACAAATTATATACAAAACAAAAACCAAAAAGATATATACAAAAAAGGTGTCCCCCCAAACTTATGTAAAACAGTGTTTAAGCGTTGCAGTTCAGGATCGGGGGGAAAGAACAGTATCAAACTATACAAGGCCTTACACAGGCCAAAAGTGAGTACCAACCATTCAAAGATTTTATCTCTATAAAGCAGTGGCTGGTGAAAGAAGGCGTAGAGAAATGAAATGGAGAATACGCGAGACCGTGCGGAATACGGTCTCGGTATATCGGAAGAAGAATGGTGGAAGGGAGAAAGAAATGGAATACGAACTTGAGGGTGGAAATGGATCGAATAAATTAGTACAATCTGTAATGATCGATGTGAAAAGATGGATTGTACTAATCTATCAATATGGCGAGAAATTGGGTCAAATCCCTCAAGATTCGTAAGAAGCCATGGGTACGCCGAACTTGGTAAACCAGACATAGTAAATGAAAGTGAGACGGTTTCTTGCAAGGTCGGAACGATGGAAAGAATGGAGGGAAGTGGTTGAGGAAGGTTATCGGTTAAAGGTTCAGGAGGGTGTACACAGTCAGTGGAAGAGATAGGATGAATTGGAAAATCCGACTCATCAATTATAACTGGTTCATCCTCAAAACTATCCCCAGAATTCTCCTCAAAGTTAAGCTCATCCATGCCTTCATCATCAATATCAAGACGCATATGAAGTTCGGGAAAAACATTTAATGACTCGGGATGATGATTCGAAGAGAAAAACTGAGCCAAATCTATGGGTTCATCATCCAAAATATTCCCAGCGTCAATATCCTCAATCAAGTGAAAATCAATATTCTCAGACACCTCATCAAAAGCATGGATTTCAATTAATTCAGGTTCTAACATGGAGGTGTAGAGGTCAAAAGGATTGGGTGTGGTTTCACTTGGCAAGGTCCCTTCACAATCTGGCAAATCAAACACTACAAAGTCGCACAACTCATTAAACATTCTATCTTCAACTGATAATTCATTTAGGACACTTGATAGACTTTCAACACAGGAGTTGTGGGATTCAATTTGAGACGGGTAGGTTTGATTTAGAAGGGTATACAGCTCACTTTTTCCACTCAAATTCTCCGCCTGTCCTACCGCCTCATCATACATTGGAAAATTTGGAGCTAGCTGGAAACTAGCTACCGGGTCAGTAGGTTGTATGAGAGTGGCCATGGACGCAT
The DNA here is from genome assembly GCA_030015575.1 of Agapanthus africanus. Classification (NCBI taxonomy): domain Eukaryota; kingdom Viridiplantae; phylum Streptophyta; class Magnoliopsida; order Asparagales; family Amaryllidaceae; genus Agapanthus; species Agapanthus africanus. The sequence goes on from CM057350.1 coordinate 247,154,993, forward strand.
TCAAATCCATCATCTGTTGGCTTGACGCTACCCTAAAGTCTTCCAACGACTGTTCTAGACTAGACATTGGTTGTGAAGGGGTTTCAGTAAAAGATTCAAAGTTGTTTGGATACTGAAGACTCCCAAATGGCGGTTCTGATGCAATGTCTAGGGAAGGTGCAAAAGTAGGGTAGGATTGGTAGGAATTGAATGGCTGGACAGGAGCAGGTTCAACATTTGGATAGGAAGGTGAATGGAATTGTTGATCCCAAGAATTTGAAGTGGTGAAAGGAGTGAAAGATCGGCTACGGGATTGTTCAATACGTTCTGCAATAGACATAGGTCTTGGAGTTGCAACATGACTCGAAGAAGGGGTATCAACGCAAGAAGGGGTGAATGTTTGAAACGGTTGATACGAAGTGGATTGCGGGGTCCAGTTGTTCGTCCTAGACGCGTCTATCCGATCTTTCAAACAAATTTTGGGCATGGAGGGGTCGTTCGAAGTTCGACCAAAACAAGAACCGTAGGAAGTTATGTTTGGTTGTGGGTACCAAAGTTCGGCAAGGGTTTTGCGAGGTGGAGTACCCATGATATGAAGAGAGAAAGAAAGAAAGGCAGAGAAAAGGAGGGGAAAAAGGATGTGATTTTTTTTTATAGTTATATATTAACAAAAGAATGAAATATACACATAAAAAGAATGTGGACAAAAACAATCACGACACAAAAATACCACACACCTAATCGTTTTACGGTTCACCTAGGTCAACTAGACCTGATCCAGAACTTGATTGTCGAAGTAAAACTGTGTCGAGAAACGGGCTCAAGATACACTGATCACGAGGCCAGGTAAGTGCAGAGATAAGGGGGGGCGTTTTCCAACGCTTTCGCGAAGTTCCTTAATTAAATAACCCTTTCTCTTTTGGCGGTTTCCCCGTTAACACTTTTCTAGACACCCCGTTAACAATGTACCGTTAAGCGAGGTTCTAAACACGGTTAACTTCTCCTAGTGAGCGCGAAGTCCTTAAGGCTTAAAGTCTAATTTCTTTTAAATTTAGTGCGGGTAAATGTTATGCTTAAGTTCGTGATTTGTGGGCCACGGAAAAGGTGATAAAATCCTTTACCGTATGCTGTGGGGTTCGCTTGCCCTTAAGTCCGTATTAATGTATGCAATACGCAATCCAAAAAAAATTCTATAAAGAATCAAACAATCGTTTTTTAGTTTAATCACGGCACTGCAACAAATACGGGTTAGTCAATTTTTAGCGTTTGCTAGCGAACTTGCAAAGAATCCTGCAAAGAATAGTATATTGGAAGCGTCGGATTTGAGAAGAAGGTGTTAGTAAAGTACGTACCGTTAAGTTTTGGGTTAGGAAACCCCCGTTGAATCAAATCCGGTAACCTTGAAAAGTTCGCTTGCGCGGGTCAAACTACCCGAATCTTTGGCACTGTACTTTGCAATCACCTTAGCCTTGAACGTACACTTTGCTCCCCACAATCGCAGTTTGCAAATACGCAAAAATCTGCACTCTTGCCCACAAAAATGATCAAAAATAACAAAAAGATTTTTTTTTATATACAAAAAGAATATTAACCCGAATAACAAGAAAGAAAATACGCTACCGTCTCCCCGGCAACGGCGCCATTTGATCGCACGCTTTTGACGTGTCGGATGTTCAAAGTTCTAAAGTTTACCGCGATCAGGACGGTGTCGCTATGCAGCTAGCCGGTTGAGCACGGGTCGATCCACAGGGAGATGGTTGTATTTCCTTTCTTGTCTTAGACGAGTCAATAAAGAATGAGTATGTGTTTGTTCAATCTAACCTATGTGTATTATTTGCAAGTATAAAGTTGTTAAGAAAAAGATACGAGATTATAAGCTAAAGAAATCCGTACTCAAAACCTTTGAGCCGAGTCTTGACCAATTGAAGCTAGAGCAATCGGCAACAACGTGGATTAGGGGATTTAAGCGCGGTATTCGTGGAATACGGCTTATTTACCCTTGTCCTTCCGTTCTTGTCACTTGCTTTCGCCTCCGGCCAAACCGAACGCAACCGGTCGCGGTTAGGAATCACCGTTACCTTGTTAGGGTAGGGTGCCTAACGGAGCGCTTGCGTATCGTTTGGGTGGAGTTCAATGGAAAATACGGGAAAAGGAAATGGGCAAAGAAATGTTAACTTATAATATCGTATTTCTTCTTAACAATAATAATTACAACCATTCACAAAACAAACTAAAAAAAGAGCAAAAGAAAAGAACAAAGAAAAGAAAAGATTACAAGCAAGTAATTAAAGTGCGTGGTAATAAATTGCAAGTAATTAAAGACAAGAATGAAAAATGCAAGAAAGTAATTACAAGAACCATAGAACTCAAAACAAGCATGGGATCAATAGCCAACAAAATGCAAGAAAGTAATTACAAGAACCATAGAACTCAAAACAAGCATGGGATCAATAGCCAACCCTTAAACTTGCAAGCTCAATCAAGAGGTTGCAAGATCAAGAGAAGGGTAAAGAACACATGCGAAATGAAGCACTAATTCCATAAGAAAATACGACCCTTGAGATCAATAACAAACTCTTAACCTTTCAAGCTCAATGAAGAGGTTGAAAGATCAAGAGAAAGCAAGAATTTCAAGGGGAAGTTAAACAAAAGAGAATAATACAAAAGCCCTCATCTTCATTGATCTTCCACTCAAAAAGCTCTCACTACAATTTTCATAGAGAAAAGATGAAGAAGAAAAAGAAGAAGAAGAAGAACTAAAACTAGCAAAAAGAGGCTAAAGAAATCCCCCCTTGGTTTGGCTCAGTTCTGGGGTATTTATAGGATAGGAATGGGAAACCTAGGGCAAGATTCTGGACCAAGATGAAAATACCAAACTACCCCTAAAAGATTACGGAGAGAGGAGCCCACATGGCCGCGGTTCCGCAGCCTAAGCTTGCTTAGGCCGCGGTTCCGCGGCCGTATAGTGGAGTTGGGCTATCATATTTTGTGTGCTTCCCTGTTTTCATGTTGTCTGCTGTGTGTTATATGACTTTTCTCATAAACTCTTAACAAATATTCCAGAATTTTAGTAGAACAAAAAGGTGATGTGATGTGGATCTTTTGCAATGATTTCCTCGAGCTCCGCGTAGATTTCTTGGATCTTGTGTTGACATAGAGCTTTATGCATGACATGACAATCGATTTGCCATCTTGTCCCTTAAACTGGTATGTGGCAACACACGGATAGAGAGCGGAGACCCGTGTTTTATCTGTTGTTGGCAGTAATCCGGAATTTGTCGTACTTTTCCATGATATTCACTGTTCAGAGCCGAGAACCTGTATTCTGCAATTATGTAGCAAACACTGATTAAAAGCACCTACCTATAAACACACGAGCATAAGAATGGGCGGTATAAAATGCTGTATTTTGTTATGAACACTACCTGGACTATGATGCGGATCATACTAGTAGGGACATGGTAGTCCATAAGTACATCCTTCAAAGTCCCTAGTCATGGGTGTATCGAGACGGGGCATCGATATACCAGAGTAGACTAGCGTATACCTTCTCGAACCATACAGATGGGCGATGGATGATCTTATATCCATTGGTGTTTGACATCAGAGATGATATACGGGTGCTCAGTGGAGACTGGATACACTGGACGGACTCGCCGAGAACTCCCAGATGGTATTATACCTCACGTCAGATGGCAGTTCTCTGGTGACACTGGTGCAAGTTAGTCTGTAGACCCGAGATCATTATAGAGTCTTGTGTGATTCCCACTGTGCTTTGAATTCTATCATACCACGTCCAAGAGGGCGTGCAAAAAGGTGGCTTTTGGGTACAGTCCCGAGTCACATGGAGGCAATGAGCGATAGGAGGGGTTTCGTCTCTCCCGGTATAGGGAGTTGATGTTGCGCTGTGCTCGATTGGCTATAACAGGAAGTTCTTGGCCAAGGCTGCTTTAGGGATTTACTGGTAAGTGTTACCCGTAGTTTCTCGATCCGTTATGAGCCTCATATCGACACGACTTATCGAGTTATTGGGGTCTGACGTTTACCACCCGTAGACGAGATATGCGACATATCAGACGAACAGACCGGACTGTACGGTAGTGTTACTCGTTGGATTCACAGGAGTGTGAGCGGTCTTGCTCGTTGATCTTCTGATCGCTCAATACCCGGGTGGCCGTTACGTTTAGCAGACCCCTTAAGGCTTGTGGGTGTTTGATATGATCATCATCTACTGCCGGCGTAATGACGAGTCTTTAGAGTCCTACACAGGGGTTTCCTGGCACAAGCGAAACGAAATAGGAGCGCATATGAGATATGTGCGGGACCGAGAATAATACCAGTATGAGATACTGTATTCTATTCTCGCGATTTGTATCATTGGACGGTTATATGAGATATAGCCGGGTTACCAAATCAAGTGTTGATTCGATACATTGATACACTTGATATTAGTCGGTTATATGCAGTATGACCGGATCATTAAATCAAGTGTTGATTTAGTGATTTAATGTATAATTATATATTTGATATATTACTTTACATTAACTAGTATTGGTTCAGTTAAGATTATTTTCTCACTAGAATGTGCACATTGGATATATGATATATATTTGTGCACTTGATTGTATCATGTTTGATGATATATGCAAACTTGGATGTATGTTTGATTTAAACCATGTTTAGTTAATGGTTGGGATTTCTTTTGCATTATTTATTTATTTATTTATTTCTTTTGGCAAGAAACAAATATGGTGGCTTTCTTTGTTTTATTCTTAAAGTTTCATGAAGCTTCACCATTTTGTTTCTTCTTAAACCTAACCATTATCTAAACCCTAGTTTATTCTCTACATGAGTTAAAACTAACCCATGGTTGCTAAATGATAACCATCACTTGATTTTCTATTATGATGATTCATTTTTCATTATTATTCTTTTTCTTTCTTCTTCTTCACCTTCTTCATAAAGAAAGAAAAAGGTTGCTAGAAAATTCTAAGTGATGATTCCAAGTGAGAAATCCAAATCCAAAGTGAACCCACTTCCTATTTCTTCATTCTTTATCACTTGCCATGTAGTAGTGGGTGTTCTCTTCACAAGTTTCTTGACCTAGTGAAGATGGAGCTTAAGTTTGAGTCGCCTCGACGCAGATCATCATCGGCCTCGAAGTCAATGACCTAGCCCGATCATTTCTCCGACGAAACCATTGCTAGAGTCCGAGATCCCAATGATCGCAGTGGAGGGACGTCAACACGAAGCTAAAGAAGTGGTGGATAGGATCTACAAAGGTTGTAATCCCTTTCACGAATTAGCAAAGTTGTTTGCTTGCTTGTTGTTTCGCCTTTACTTCTAGTTAACGATCTATATTAGGGTTTCTCAGCACCGGAAACTTTTTATTTAGCATGGTTGATGCCTTGTGGAACCTCTTGAGTGTGCCAAGAAACTCTACAGTGGTATCAGAGCCTAGCTAGAGTTTTAGGCGAAGTGTAGACGAAGCTAGAAGTCCGATCGAACCCGATATCCCCCGATTTCACCCCTCTCTGTACAATTTTTGAAACAGTGTATTTTTCCCAATTAAAAATGCTCAGAAAATAGTGCAGGGAAATATAAGATTAACTGTGCAAAACGAGACTGTAACTCACTTAAACGGCCGCGGAACCGCGGCAATGACATGCCATTGGCGGCGGTTCCGCGGCGCAATTGATGAGTTAGGGTTTCAAGTTTGTACAGTTTCCCCCGTATGTGATTCCTGGTGTTTCTGGGCACTTTTAATTATACTCAACAGTTGAGTTTTCTGGGGTGTATTGGGGACTCATCGATTCGATCGGATATTTTTAACCTCGTTTATATTTTTCCGGATAATTTTAGAACATGTTAAAAAGTTCGACCGGATATAAATACCCAATTTTTCCCCTGCCGGGAAATTTCCAAGTGTTGGATTTTTCCGTAGTTTGAAAACGTTCTAAGTAGTGCAAGTAACGCGATGGATCCTCTAGAAAACAATAAACCTTAACTCGATTATGTGACCGTCTTGAACTGCCCTTTGAACCTTTGGGTTTGGGGCAGTACGGCGTGCCACATGTGAGGCGTTGGCTTGACCCTTCTACGGCTGGACCGTTGGTACTGTGGCATGAAGTGAATGTTTTTAAACTTATTTCATGTGTTGAGCTGTTTCGGGAAAACTTGGGTGTTTGATTGTTCGATCGGAAAGTTTAACATTTTCTATTTATCTGGAATATGAGACAATATTTGGAATCCACAATTAGTTATGAGATAACTGATTTGGATGTTATAAACATAGCACTTTAGTCTCACTTGATCGGTTGCCACAGAATTTTGATGTGATCAAAAGTCCGTCGCAATCACGTAGTGTACGCGGATACTCACCGGGTAAACTTAATAGACAGCCATACCCCATAGTCCTGACCAAGTGACTGTAGGAGAACCCCATCGCCGAAAGCATCCGTTCGGGTGCTCGCGGTAGCGGTGTTCCGCCTTGGTGCACTTCATCGACGGTATCGGGGGTGCGGCCGTCTACAAAAGTTTGCGACGAGCATTCGATCAGGATGTCGGGAATCCTGTTGAATTTCCCGACTTGATATTGAAAAGTGTTTTCGATAATGAGACTAAAATGCGGGGTTTATAATTATTAGGCATGTGATGTCTAAGGAATTCATTTGATTAGGCATGCGATGTCTAATGAGGTTGCGGATTCCAACTGTTGTAGTTTTACACTTTCTTTTCTGTGACCGTAAGTGTAATATGTGATATCGCCGGTTTCGTTGCTATATGTCAACGACAATTGGGATGTGTACATTTACTTATGTTGATGACATGTGATGTTATGTGTTGCTGGATATGTTATATTGGATCGTCGCGTTTTGAATTGCCGGGGGTTTTATGTGAGATGAGTGTTTTTCATTTTTATTCATGTAAAAATTTATTGTATGTAATATTCTTTTATTGGGGCACTTCCAGGTTGCGGAAGATGTCACCTTTTGTATATTATTTACTTTTCTGCACTAGGAAAGTCCCAAGGAGGAGGGCACAAGTAACCAGGTTCTGGAGTCCAGTGGGAGACCAACTCGAGGAGTCGAGTCCGGGTCTCCTAACTCTAGAATTGGTAGGGTTGCTTGCCGCTCTCGTAGGGGTCTAGGGGTGTGGGTTTGGCTATTCATCGCGATCGTGGAATCCATGTTTTGTACAGGCTCGTATTGAAAACACGGACGTCCTAGTATATCCAATGTTTCATATGTTTCTTCTGCTGCAATATCTGTGATGTGATCATTTGATGTTCTGTGATAGATACTGTATATAGTATATATGATATATTATATAGACGTTACTTATGTTTTACACCCGCGCTAGCCCTGCCCCGCTCTGCCGTTAGTTACCTAACCTATCGGTGCATGAGGGGACATCGAGGCGAATAAGGAGGGCATAAGTGTACGTCATATTTATCTGTGATGTTTAGGTGATTTAAATGATGGGACTTCATTAATGTGATTACTGAAAGAAAATAAACCTAAGATGTTGTGGAATCGAATTTTCAAAAACAGGTAGCTACAGTTCTTGCTTTGCATCGCGGTGTTCCTTATAGAACATCCTGAACCTTATTCGATAAGGAAAGGACCGAGATCCCTTCACCGGGAGTGACTCCTTTAGCAATAACTAGCAGATGCTATAACCCTCGGTTTGTCTTTTGATTTCTTCTCTAGTTCTTGCTTTGCACAGTGATGTATATGATATATCCTGCACCTCATTCGACGAGGAAAGGGCCGACGATCCCTTCACCGGGAGTGACCTCTTTAGCAAAACTAGAAAAGCCTAAAAAATACTCCATTTTAAAATCATTTGATTCTACAACGATATCAAGTTCATTACGCTCATGGTTTTCTTAAAAACCTACGTAGCCCTCCGTCATTTCAGATAAGTACTACTTAGTATTCGTGCTGTGGAAGTTTGGCATGCGTCAAGGCGTAGTGTACGGTAGTTAACTAGTGCTTATCTGCTAGCATACGATGCGATTGGATTAGGGTATTCGTACGGCGTTGTTTGGCATGCGTCAAGGGTCATGCGGGTGGGTTTAATTCAATCAAGAAATGTACGGGTTGAACTTGACTAGCGGACTATGGGTTGATTGGCATGCGTCAGGGTCATAGCACGCTAGGGGCAAAATATTATCGGAAATTTCAAGTGTTGAAATTTGCAATGAGATTGCAAACCTTCTATGAGATAGTTGGATCCCGATACCCACTGCGAGTAATTGTTACTCCTGGGAGAGTTTTACACATTACAATTAGCCGATCAAGTAGGTGTCTAGAAAGGTGTCAACGGGGTTACGCCTCTGGGAAAACGAGGTTTACTTTAATTAGGTCCGTGCGAAAGCACGGGGAACCCCCCTCAAAGTACCGACACTGGCCTGGCTGAAAAATTGGCGAACTTGTAGCGTGTGATTAATCCCGGCTAGTCTTTCCTTTTAGGGTTTGAAGGAAGATTTGATAAAAACAGTGGGAGCCATCCTGATTAGATAAAATAATAACCAATCTGATCTTGCAAGAGCGCACGCATAGTGTTTTCTTCTCTCTCTCTCCAGGTAGCGACCATGTCAAGGCTTAATCAAGATAATAAAAAGGATATATTGACCGAACCCGCTTGTTATACTGAGCTGGGGAACGTTGGTCCCGCTCCAACTTATAATTGTTATAAGACAGAGCAGGAATTAAGGGATTACCAGAATTCCCGTGCCGCCCAAAGGAAGAATGTGCATGTTGATGCATCATCTTCGGGTGTGTTCATTACAAAGAACTATTTCTCAGCATCTTTTACGTCCTGGGTATGTGATACCAGATCAGGATCCCGCATATGTAATATATTACATGGGCTACAGAAAGGCAGAGAACTGAGAACGGGTGATAAGTTTCATGAGGCAGAAAACGGTTAAAGTGTTGCAGCCAAGTCTGTTGGTCACTGTCACCTTGTATTACCAGAATACATTGATTCTGAACAAATATCATTAGATACCGAACCTAATATACGAAATTATATCAGTCTCTTTATTAGTAAAGAAGGATATAATTTTGTATTGTTGGATAATTTTTTGAACATTTCCTATATCAAGAGTTGATCGGTTCAGGCACGTTATCTAAAAGTATTGACGTTCTAAATCAAACCACAGTTCTTAGTATATAAAACACACACAAGAGGAAGAGTTCAGATATGAACGAATCATTCTTGAGTTATTGTAGACTAGGTCATATCAATGCGACCCGACTGGTTGAAGTTACATTTAGATACATATTTAAATCAGTTTGAATTTACATCTTATGAAACTTGCCAGTCATGTCACAAAGATTAGATGACTATAGCTCTGTTTATTGGAAACAGAGAAAAAGTTAGTGAACTCTTCGGATTGATACATAGTGATGTATGTAAGGTCCCCTGTCTACACATGCCAAGACCGGTTCTTTGTACTTCATTACATTGTCTGATAATCTCTCAAGATTCAGACATATGTTCCTGTTGAAACACAAGTTCGAACCTTTTGAGATATTCATAAAATATAAGTTAGAAGTAGAGAACCAAAATACGGGTATAAGTATTATGTTCTTTGATATGATCAAGGAGGAGAATACATGAGAACGGAATTTCTGGATTATTCTAAAGGAGAATGAGATTCTCTCTCAGCATTACTCCTCCGCATACACCATAGCACGATGGTATATCGGGGCGGAGCAATAACACCCTATGTGATATGGTGTGCTCTATGATGAGTACTACTGAGTTTCCTATTTCCTTTTATAGAGTTATGTACTTATGAAGTTGCATACCTATTGAATAGGGTTCCGATCAAATCAGATGTCTACCATTTCATATAAGATATGGAAAGGGAAGAGCCCATATCTTAAGTTTGTTAAGATTTCGCGTTGTCCGGCCTATGTCTAAAAGCAAAATCCGGACAAGCTCGAGGAAAAGTCAGTTCTGTGGATGTTTGTTGGATATCCCAAGCATTCACAAGGGAATATCTTCTACCTAACCGAGGAACAAAAATGTTTTGTTTCTCAAGATGCCACCTTTGTGAAAAGGAATTTCTTGTGAAGAAATTATTGGTAATGAGGTAGAACTGGAAACAGATCCAGCTATACAAACTGCAGCTGCTGATTTGGTAGAACCAAAGGATTCAATAGCAACCAACGAACCTCAGCCTCTCCGCCAATCTAGTAGGGTTCCTCACCCACCTGAGAGATACTTCGGTTTCTCTATGACAGTGGGAGTAAGGATTGCATCATGAGATGATGACCTAACTAGTTTCGAGCTGGCCATCAGGAGTGTGACTCTGTAAGAATGGCTGAATGCTTAGCGATCTGAAATGGAATCCTTATACACCAACAAAGTATTGACTTTGGTTGCTTTATCTAAAGGGTTAAATCCCCATCAGGAGCAAGTATATCTTGAGAAGATTACTTGGTGTACATGGAAAAGTTGAGACTTTCAATGCTAGACTTGTAAAAGGTTTGCATCATTGACCAGCAATGGATTGTGATGAGACCTTTTCTGAGTACCTATGATTAAGTCCATCCAGATCCTACTTACCACGGCTACATTCCATGACTACGATATCTGGCGGTTGGGTGTCATGATTGCTTTTCTAAATAAAAATTTAGAACAGAGAGTCTATAAGTACACAGTCAGAGGACTTCGTAGACAGTGGGAGCAGCGGAAACGTGTGCAAGATGTTTTATGTGATAAAGAAGGCATCGCGGAGTTGGAACCTCTATTTTGATGTGGTAGTCAAAGAGTTTGACATCATCAAAATGGTAGATGAACCTTGTATATACAAAAAGGTAGTAGGGAGTATGGTGGTGATCCTCATAGAGTACGTGGATGGCATACTCTTGATAGGGAAGAAGTTTCCTATGCCACGTTCGGTCAATCTCCGCTTATCACAAGGATTCTCCATATAGGATCAAAGTGATACCTACTAAATCCTGGGTTTTGGATCTATGAGATAGATCTAATTGGATGTTAAGATCCTCACTAGCTGTAGTGAGAAGGTATCAGTTGATCCTGGGGAGAATCACTGGAAAGGTTCTATGGTTATAAGGACGACTGAATGTCAGTCGCGGGGATTGTCTTTACCCTCAATAAAGGGACGGTATGTTGGATGAATTCCAAGCTAGATACCATGGCATACTAGACGATAAAGGCTGGATACATCGTTACCAAAGATGCTACCAAAGAGGCTGTCTGGGTGTATATTTGTTCATGAGATGAACTTCGTTCCTCCCATTATGTGACAATGGAGTTGTGGCTTATGCCAAGGAACGCTCGTCCCATCAGTGATCCAGACATATTCTAAGGCAGTGTCACCTGATCGTGGAGATGGTTGATCTCCATGGGATCGAGGTTAGGAGAGAAGACTCAGAGGACAACACGGCGGATCCACTCACGAAAGGCCTTTTCCCAGAGAGAGACTTTTATGGGATGGTTGAGTATGAGATACTACAACCACTGCTATCAGATGGCCCTAGTGCAAGTGGGAGATTGTTAGTTATATGTATGCCCTAGAGGCTATTACTATACATAGGATGTATATTGTAGTGGATGTTTGGACATATATAGGGTTGACGTTCTTGCTCGATATGATAGTATGCTATCTGGTTACTCTTTACCTTAACGTGTACACTGATTGTCTCTCTGTTACATGTTGGTAAAGCCCTTAGGATGTGTACTTGACTACCTGGACTATGATGCGGATCATACTAGTGGGGACATGGTAGTCCATAAGTACATCCTTCAAAGTCCCTAGTCGTGGGTGTATCGAGACGTGGCATCGATATACCAGAGTAGACTAGCGTATACCTTCTCGACCCATACAGATGGGCGATGGATGATCCCATATCCATTGGTGTTTGACATCAGAGATGATATACGGGTGCTCAGTGGAGACTGGGTACACTAGACGGACTCGCCGAGAACTCCCAGATAGTATTATACCTTACGTCAGATGGCAGTTCTCTGGTGACACTGGTGCAGGTTAGTCTGTAGGCCCAAGATCGTTATAGAGTCTTGTGTGATTCCCACCGTGCTTTGATTTCCATCATACCACGTCCAAGTGGGCGTGCAAAAAGGTGGCTTTTGGGTACAGTCCCGAATCACATGGAGGCAATGAGCGATAGGAGAGGTTTTGTCTCTCCCGGTATAGAGAGTTGATGTTGCGCTGTACTCGATTGGCTATAACAGGAAGTCATTGGCTAAGGCTGCTTTAGGGATTTACTGGTAATTGTTACCAGTAGTTTCTCGACCTGTTATGAGCCTCATATCAACATGACTTATCGAGTTATTGGGGTCTGACGTTTACCACCCCTAGACGAGATATGCAACATATCAGACGAACAGACCGGACTGTACTGTAGTGTTACTCGTTGGATTCACAGAAGTGTGAGCGGGCTTGCTCGTTGATCTTCTGATCGCTCAATACCCGGGTGGCCGTTACGTTTAGCAGACCGCTTGCGGCTTGTGGGTGTTTGATATGATCATCACCTACTGCCGGCGTATTGACGAGTCTTTAGAGTCCTACACAGGGGTTTCCTGGCTCAAGCGAAACGAAATAGGAGCGCATATGAGATATGTGCGGGACCGAGAATAATACCAGTATGAGATACTGTATTCTATTCTCGCGATTTGTATCATTGGACGGTTATATGAGATATAGCCGGATTACCGAATCAAGTGTTGATTCGATACATTGATACACTTGATATTAGCCGGTTATCTGCAGTATGTCCAGATCATTAAATCAAGTGTTGATTTAGTGATTTAATGTATAATTATATATTTGATATATTACTTTACATTAACTAATATTGGTTCACTTAAGACTATTTTCTCATTAGAATGTGCACATTGTATATATGATATATATTTGTGCACTTGATTGTATCATGTTTGATGATACATGCAAACTTGGATGTATGTTTGATTTAAACTATGTTTAGTTAATGGTTGGGATTTCTTTTGCCTTATTTATTTATTTATTTATTTTGGCAAGAAACAAATATAGTGGCTTTCTTTGTTTTATTCTTAGAGTTTCATGAAGCTTCACCAATTTGTTTCTTCTTAAACCTAACCATTATCTAAACCCTAGTTTATTCTCTATATGAGTTAAAACTAACCCATGGTTGCTAATGTAGGGTTCCTAGGCACCCTAATGAGGTCTCACAAGGCATCGATCATGCCAAATTAAAATTTTATGGGTGCCGAGAGACCCGACTACGGATCGTTTGCTAGATATCTAGGCGAAAAAGCTAACTAGCTAACACTTAACTACAAGATACGGAAATACAACCTTTGTAGATCCGGTGCTCCACCTCCATAGCTCCGCAACGAGGTCCTCTCCGCTGTCCAAATCAAATCCGGGCTCAAGCGTCGGCTTCGTCGGAGAATGGGCAAGCTAGGTCGTCGATGTCCATGCCGAAGATGATCTACGTCGAGGCATCGCTAAATCAAGCTCCGACTTCACCAAGTCCAAAAACTTGTGAAGAGAACACACTCTACTACTTGGCAAGAGGTAGAGGATGAATAAATAGGAAGTGGGTAGACTTTAGATTTGGATTTCTCACTCTTTATCATCAATCACCATTGATGAAGAAAGCTTTTTCTTCTTTGCTCATGAAGAAGAAGAAGAAAGAAATATATGATAAGTTAATTAAAAACAATAGAAAAATCAAAACTTATCATAATGTTAACTAGAGTCAAGTGTAGAGAATGAATCATGGTTAGTGGGAATGGTTAGGGTTAAAGATGAGATAAGAATGGTTGACTTGATCAAAGTTTCATGAAGCTTCAACTAAACTCCAAATTAAGCCACCATTCTTTTCTCCTCTTTTCCAAAATGAATAAACAAATAAATAAATGAATAAATAAAGGAAATGAAACCCTAACCATTCTTTTAACCATGGTTTAATTCTTTGCACTTAACCAAGTAAACATGTATCATCAAACATGATACAATCAAATGCACAAAATCATATCGCATATGTAATGCGCACACCCGAGTGAGAAAATCCATTTAAAGTGAACCAATACTAGTTAATGCAAATTAATATATCAAATATATAATTATGCATTAAATAATTAAATCAACACTTGATTCAATGACCCGGTCATGTCGCACACAACCGACTAGTATATAATGTATCGGCTTATCAAATCAACCTTTGATTCGATAACTAGGGTATATCGCATATAACCTAATCGATACATTCATCGCGAGAATGGAATACGGTATCACATACACGCATTATTCTCGGTCCCGCACATATCTCATATGCGCTCCTATTTCGTTTCGCTTGAGCCAGGAAACCTCTGTGTAGGACTCTAAAGACTCGTCAATACGCCGGCAGCAGGAGATGATCATATCAAACACCCACAAGCCGCAAGCGGTCTGCTAAACGTAACGGCCACCCGGGTATTGAGCGATCTGAAGATCGACGAGCAAGCCCGCTCACACTCCAGTGAATCCGACCAGTAACACTACCGTACAGTCCGGTCTGATCGTCTGATATGTCGCATATCTCGCCTAGGGGTGGTAAACGTCAGACCCCATTAACTCAATAAGTCGTGTCGATATGAGGTCTATAACAATTCGAGAAACTACTGGTAACACTTACCAGTAAATCTCAGCAACCCTGGCCAGGGATTTCCTGTTATAGCCAATCGAACACAGTGCAACATCAACCCCCTATACCGGGAGAGGCGAATCCCCTCCTATCGCTCATTGCCTCCATGTGACTCGGGACTGTACCCAAAAACCACCGTTTTGCACGCCCTCTTGGACGTGGTAAGATGGAAATCAAAGCACAGTGGGAACCACACAAGACTCTATGACGATCTCGGGTCAACAGACTACTCTGTACCAGTGTCACCAGAGAACTGCCATCTGACGTGAGGTATAATACCATCTAGGAGTTCTCGGCGAGTCCGTCCAGTGTACCCAGTCTCTACTGAGCACCCGTATATCATCTCTGATGTCAAACACCAATGGATATGGGATCATCCATCGCCCATCTGTATGGGTCGAGAAGGTATACGCTAGTCTACTCTGGTATATCGATGCCCCGTCTCGATACACCCACGACTAGGGACTTTGAAAGATGTACTTATGGACTACCATATCCCCACTAGTATGATCCGCATCATAGTCCAGGTAGTCAAGTACAAATCCTAAAGGCTTTACCAACATGTAACAGAGAGACAATCAGCATACACGTTAAGGTAAAGGGTAACCAGATAGCATACTATCATGTCGAGCAAGAAAGTCCTCCCTATATATGTCCCAGCATCCACTACAATATACATCCAATGTACAGTAATGGTCTCTAGGGCATACATATAACTAACAATCTCCCACTTGCACTAGGGCCATCTGTAGCAGTGGTTGTAGTATCTCATACTCAACCATCCCATAAAAGTCTCTCTCTGGGAACAGGCCTTTGTGAGTGGATCCGCTGTGTTGTCCTCTGAGTCTACTCTCCTTACCTCGATCTCCCTGGAGATCAACCATCTCCATGATCAAGTGATACTGCCTTAGAATATGTCTGGATCACTGATGGGACGGACGTTCCTTGGCATAAGCCACAACTCCATTGTCTCACAATGGTAGGAACGTAGTTCATCTCATGAACCAATATACACCCAAACATCCTCCTTGGCAGCATCTTAAGTAGCGATGTATCCTTCTTTTATCGTCTAGTATGCCACGGTATCTAGCTTGGAACTCTTCCAACATACCTTCCCTCTACTGAGGGCAAAAACAATGCCTGTGACTGACATTCAGTCATCTTTATCACCCTGGAACCCTTCCAGTGATTCTCCCCAGGATCGATTGATACCATCTCACTACAACTAACGAGAATCCTAACATCCAATTAAATCTATCTCATAGATCCAAAACTCAGGATTTAGGAGGTATCATTTTGATCCTATATGGAGAATCATAGTGATAAGCGTTGATTGATCGAGCGTAGCATAGGAAACTACTTCCCTATCAAGAGTATGTCATCCACGTACTCTATGAGGATCGTCACCATACTCCCTACTACCCTTTTTGTTTATACAAGGTTCATCTACCATTTTGATGATGTCAAACTCTTTGACTAATCTATCAAAACAGATGTTCCAACTCCGCGATGCCTGCTTTAATCCTATAAAGCATCTTGCACACGTTTCCGCTGCTCCCACTGTCTACGAAGCCCTCTAGCTGTGTACTTATAGACGCTTTCTTCCAAATCATTATTTAGAAAAGCAGTCAAGACACTCAACCACCAGAGATCGTAGTCATGGTATGCAGCCGTGGTAAGTAGGATCTGGATGGACTTAAGCATAGCTACTTGAAAAGGTTTCATCATTATCCACACCTGGTCGATGACGAAAACCTTTAACAAGTCTAGCTTTGAAAGTCTCAACCTTTCCATGTACACCAAGTAATCTTCTCAAGATATACTTGCTCCTGATGGGGATTTAACCCTTCAGATATAGCAACTAAAGTCCATACTTTGTCGGTGTATAAAGATTCCATCTCAGATCGCTAAACATCCAGCCATTCTTACAGAGTCTTACTCCTGATGGCCAGCTCGAAAGTAGTAGGGTCATCATCTCATGATGCAATCCTCGCTCCTACTGTCATAGAGAAACCGAAGTATCTCTCAGGTGGGTGAGGAACTCTACTAGATCGGCGGAGAGTCTGAGGTTCGTTGGTTACTACTGAATCCTTCGGTTCTACCAAATCATCAGCTGCTTCAGTTTGCATAGCTGGAACCTTTCCAGTTCTACATAACAGACCTTGCCTCGAGCTTGTCCGGATTTTGCCTTTCAGACATAGGCCGGACAACCCTAAATCTTAACTGGCTTAAGACATGGGCTCTTCCCATTCCATATCACATATGAAGTGGTAGGCAACTGATTTGATTTGAACCCTATTCAATAGGTATGCAGCTTCTCAAGCGCATAACTCCCAAAAAGGAAATAGGTAACTCAGTAGTACTCATCATAGAGCACACCTTATCATATAGGGTGTGATTGCTCCATCCCGATATACCATCTTGCTATGGTGTATTCGGAGGAGTAATGCCGAGAGAGAATCTCATTCTCCTTTAGAACAATCCAGGAATTCCGTGCGCAAGTATTCTCCTCCTTGATCACATCAAAGGACCTAATACTTATACTCGTAGTTTGGTTCTCTACTTCTAACTTATATTCTGTGAATATCTCAAAAGGTTCGGACTTATGTTTTAACAGGAACATAGGTCTGAAACTCGAAAGATCATCAGAGAACGTAATGAAGTATAAAGAACCATTCCTGGCATGTGTAGACAGGGGACCTACATACATCAACATGTATCATCCCAAGAGTTTACCAACTCTTTCTCTGTTTCCAGTAAACGGAGCTATGGTCATCTTATCTTTGTGACATGACTGGCGAGTTTCACAAGATGTAAATTCAAACTGATTTAAATATGCATCTAAATGTAACTCAGCCAGTCGGGTCGCATTGATCTGGCCTAGTCTACAATACCTTAAGAAGGATCCGTTCATTTCTGAACTCTTCCTTTTGTGTGTGTTCCATATACTAAGAACTGTAGTTTGATTTAGAACATCAATGCTTTTAGATAAGGTGCCTGAACCGATCAACTTTTGATATAGGAAATGTTCAAAACATTATCCAACAATACAAAATTATATCATTTCTTTACTAATAAAAAGACTGATATGATTTTGTATATCAGGTTCGGTATCTAATAACATTCGTTCAGAATCAATGTATTAATAATACAGGGTGACAGTGACCAACAGACTTGGCTGCAACACTTGCCCCGTTTTCTGCCTCATGAAACTTATCACCCGTTCTCAGTTCTCTACCTTTCTGTAGCCCTATGTAAAAGATTACATATCTGGGATCCTGATTTGGTATCAAATACCCAGGACGCAGAGGATACTGAGAAACAGCTCTCTGTAATGAACACACCCGAAGATGATGCATCAGCATGCACTCTCTTCGTTTGGGCGGCACGGGAATTCTGGTATTCCCCAATTTCCTGCTCTGTCTTATAACAATTATAAGTTGGAGCGGGACCAACGTTCCCCAGCTCAGTATAACAAGCGGGTTCGGTCAATATTCCGTATTATTATCTTGATTAAGGCGTGATATGGTCGCTACCTGGAAAGAGAGAGAAGAAAACACTCAGCGTGCGCTCTTGCAAGAATAGATTGGTTATTATTTTATCTAATCAGGATGGCTCCCACTGCTTTTTATCAAATCCTCCTTCAAACCCTAAAAGGAAAGACTAGCCGGGATTAATTACACACTACAAGTTCGCCAATCTTTCAGCCAGGCCAGTGTCGGTATTTTGAGGGAGGTCCCCCGTTCTTTCGCACGAACCTAATTAATGTAAACCTCGTTTTCCCAGAGGCGTAACCTCGTTAACACCTTTCTAGACACCTACTTGATCGGCTAATTGTAATGTATAAAACTCTCCCAGGAGTAACTCTTACTCGCAGCGGGTATCGGGATCCAACTATCTCATAGAAGGTATGCAATCTCATTGCAAATTTCAACACTTGAAATTCCCGATAATATTTTGCCCCTAGCAGCTATATGACCTTAACATAGTCAACAAATCATAAGTGCTAGTCAAGTTCAACCCGTCATTTCCCGATTGAATTAAACCCACCCGCACGACCCTTAACATAGTCAACAAAGTCGCACGACTACCCTAATCCAATCACATCATATGCTTATGCAGATAAGCACTAATTAGCTACCGCACACTACGCCTTAACATAGTCAACAAACGTAGCACGAATACTAACTAGTACTTATCTGAAATGACGGAGGGCTACGACAGGTTTTTCTGAAAACCTATTGCATAATGAACTTGATATCGTTGTAGAATCAAATGATTTTGAAATGGAGTGTTTTTGAGGCTTTTCTAGTTTTGCTAAAGGAGTCACTCCCGGTGAAGGGATCGTCGGTCCTTTCCTCGTCGAATGAGGTGCGGGATATAACATATATATCACTGTGCAAAGCAAAAACACTTAAAAGCAATCAAAAGACAAACCGAGTGTGTAGCATCTGCCAGTTATTGCTAAAGGAGTCACTCCCGGTGAAGGGATCTCGGTCCTTTCCTCATCGAATAAGGTGCAGGATATATCACATTAACCGCTGTGCAAAGCAAGAACTGTAGCTACCTGTTTTATTTTGAAATTCGATTCTACAACATCTTAGGTTTCTTTTATTTCATTAATCACATAAATGAAGTCCCATCATTTAAGTACCTAAACATCACAGATAAATACGATGTACACTTATGCCATCCGCATTCGCCTCGATGTCCTCTCGTGCACCGTTAGGTTAGGTAACTAACAGCAGAGCGGGGCAGGGCTAGCGCGGGTGTAAAACATAAGTAACGTCTATATAATATATCATATATACTATATACTGTATCTATCACAGAACATCACATGATCACATCACAGATATCGCAGCAGAAGAAACATATGAAATATTGGATATACTAGGACATCCGTGTTTTCAATACGAGCCAGTATAAAACACGGATTCCACGGTCGTGATGAATAGCCAAACCCACACCCCTAGACCCCTACGAGAGCGGCAAGCAACCCTACCAATTCTGGAGTTAGGAGACCCGGACTCGACTCCTCGAGTTGGTCTCCCACTGGACCCCAGAACCCGGTTACTTGTGCTCCCCTCCTTGGGTCTATCCTAGTGCGGAAAAGTAAATAATATACAAACGGTGACTACTTCCGCAACCTGGAAGTGCCCCAATAAAAGAATATTACATACAAGTTTTTACATGAATGAAAATGAAAAACACTCATCTCACATAAAAACCCCCGGCTATTCAAACACGACGATCCAATATAACATATCCAGCAACACATAACATCACATGTCATCAACGTAAGTAAATATGTCCATTCCAATTGTCGTTGACATATAGCAACGAAACCGGCGATATCACATATTACACTTACGGTCACAGAAAAGAAAGTGTAAAACTACAACTGTTGGAATCCGCAACCACCTCAGACATCGCATGCTTGACCAAATGAATTACTTAGACATCGCATGCCTAACAATTATAAACTCCGCATTTTAGTCTCATAATCGAAAACACTTTTCAATATCAAGTCGGGCAATTCAACAAGATTCCCGACATCCTGATCGAATACTCGTCGCAAACTTCAGTAGACGGCTGCACCCCCAATACCGTCGACGAAGTGCACCAAGGCGGAACACCGCTACCGCGAGCACCCGAACGGATGCTTTCGGCGACGGGGTTCTCCTACAGTCACTTGGTCGGGGCTATGGGGTGTAGCTGTCTATTAAGTTTAACCGGCGAGTATCCGCGTACGCTACGTGATTGCGACGGACTTTTGATCACATCAAAATTCCGTGGCAACCGATCAAGTGAGACTAAACTGCTACGTTTATAACATTCATTCAGTTATCACATAACTTTTGTGAATTCCAATTATTGTATCCCATTCCAGATAAACAGAAAATGTTAAACTTTTCGATTGAACAATCCAACACCCAAGTTTTCCCGATACAGCTCAACACATGAAATAAGTCTAACAACATTCCGTTCGTGCCTCAGTACCAACGGTCCAGCCGTAGAAGGGTCAAGCCAACGCCTCACATGTGGCACGCCGTACTGCCCCAAACCCGAAGGTTCAAAGGGCAGTTCAAGACGGTCATATAATCGAGTTAAGGTTTGTTGTCTTCTAGAGGGACCATCGCGTTACTTGCACTACTTAGAACGTCGTTAAACTACGGAAAAATCCAACACTTGGAAATTTCCCGACAGGGGAAAAATTGGGTATTTATATCCGGTCGAACTTTTTAACATATTCTAAAAATTATCCGGAAAGCCACACAGACAAAATTTGATACTCCGATCAAAACACCGAATCCCCAAAAACACAGCAGAAAAATTCAACTCTTGAATAATTATTAAAAATTCCCAGAAAACCCATCAAATTAAAATAGGAATTACTGTGCAGCAATTGGGAGGTGACGTCATCACCTAGCCGCGGAACCGCCGCAGACGCTGGGCTTCTGCGGCGGTTCCGCGCTCTGTTTGATGAATTATTCACCTGAGTTTGCACAGTAATTCTTATAATTATTTATTGAATTTTTTAGGCATTTTTAATACACAAAAATCCGCATTTTCGGAAAAAGTACAGAGAGCATATTTGTTTTGGGGTTCCGGGTTCGTTCGGACTTCAAATTCCGTCTGGACTTCGCCTAAGGCTCTAGCTAGGCTCTGATACCACTGTAGGGTTCCTAGGCACCCTAATGAGGTCTCACAAGGCATCGATCATGCCAAATTAAAATTTTAAGGGTGCCGAGAGACCCGACTACGGATCGTTTGCTAGATATCTAGGCGAAAAAGCTAACTAGTTAACACTTAACTACAAGATACGGAAATACAACCTTTGTAGATCCGGTGCTCCACCTCCATAGCTCCGCAACGAGGTCCTCTCTGCTGTCCAAATCAAGTCCGGGCTCAAGCGTCGGCTTCGTCGGAGAATAGGCAAGCTAGGTCGTCGATGTCCATGCCGAAGATGATCTACGTCGAGGCATCGCTAAATCAAGCTCCGACTTCACCAAGTCCAAAAACTTGTGAAGAGAACACACTCTACTACTTGGCAAGAGGTAGAGGATGAATAAATAGGAAGGGGGTAGACTTTAGATTTGGATTTCTCACTCTTTATCATCAATCACCATTGATGAATAAAGCTTTTTCTTCTTTGCTCATGAAGAAGAAGAAGAAAGAAATATATGATAAGTTAATTAAAAACAATAGAAAAATCAAAACTTATCATAATGTTAACTAGAGTCAAGTGTAGAGAATGAATCATGGTTAGTGGGAATGGTTAGGGTTAAGGATGAGATAAGAATGGTTGACTTGATCAAAGTTTCATGAAGCTTCAACTAAACTCCAAATTAAGCCACCATTCTTTTCTCCTCTTTTCCAAAATGAATAAACAAACAAATAAATGAATAAATAAAGGAAATGAAACCCTAACCATTCTTTTAACCATGGTTTAATTCTTTGCACTTAACCAAGTAAACATGTATCATCAAACATGATACAATCAAATGCACAAAATCATATCGCATATGTAATGCGCACACCCGAGTGAGAAAATCCATTTAAAGTGAACCAATACTAGTTAATGTAAAGTAATATATCAAATATATAATTATGCATTAAATAATTAAATCAACACTTGATTCAATGACCCGGTCATGTCGCACACAACCGACTAGTATATAATGTATCGGCTTATCAAATCAACCTTTGATTCGATAACTAGGGTATATCGCATATAACCTAATCGATACATTCATCGCGAGAATGGAATACGGTATCACATACACGCATTATTCTCGGTCCCGCACATATCTCATATGCGCTCCTATTTCGTTTCGCTTGAGCCAGGAAACCTCTGTGTAGGACTCTAAAGACTCGTCAATACACCGGCAGCAGGCGATGATCATATCAAACACCCACAAGCCGCAAGCGGTCTGCTAAACGTAACGGCCACCCGGGTATTGAGCGATCTGAAGATCGACGAGCAAGACCGCTCACACTCCAGTGAATCCGACCAGTAACACTACCGTACAGTCCGGTCTGATCGTCTGATATGTCGCATATCTCGCCTAGGGGTGGTAAACGTCAGACCCCATTAGCTCAATAAGTCGTGTCGATATGAGGTCTATAACAATTCGAGAAACTACTGGTAACACTTACCAGTAAATCTCAGCAACCCTGGCCAGGGATTTCCTGTTATAGCCAATCGAACATAGTGCAACATCAACCCCCTATACCGGGAGAGACGAATCCCCTCCTATCGCTCATTGCCTCCATGTGACTCGGGACTGTACCCAAAAACCACCGTTTTGCACGCCCTCTTGGACGTGGTAAGATGGAAATCAAAGCACAGTGGGAACCACACAAGACTCTATGACGATCTCGGGTCAACAGACTACTCTGTACCAGTGTCACCAGAGAACTGCCATCTGACGTGACGTATAATACCATCTGGGATTTCTCGGCGAGTCCGTCCAGTGTACCCAGTCTCTACTGAGCACCCGTATATCATCTCTGATGTCAAACACCAATGGATATGGGATCATCCATCGCCCATCTGTATGGGTCGAGAAGGTATACGCTAGTCTACTCTGGTATATCGATGCCACGTCTCGATACACCCACGACTAGGGACTTTGAAAGATGTACTTATGGACTACCATATCCCCACTAGTATGATCCGCATCATAGTCCAGGTAGTCAAGTACAAATCCTAAGGGCTTTACCAACATGTAACAGAGAGACAATCAGCATACACGTTAAGGTAAAGGGTAACCAGATAGCATACTATCATGTCGAGGAAGAAAGTCCTCCCTATATATGTCCCAGCATCCACTACAATATACATCCAATGTACAGTAATGGCCTCTAGGGCATACATATAACTAACAGCTAAATGATAACCATCACTTGATTTTCTATTACGATGATTCATTTTTCATTATTATTCTTTTTCTTTCTTCTTCTTCATCTTCTTCATGAAGAAAGAAAAAAGTTGCTGGAAAATTCGAAGTGATGATTCCAAGTGAGAAATCCAAATCCAAAGTGAACCCACTACCTATTTCTTCATCCTCTATCACTTGCCATGTAGTAGAGGGTGTTTTCTTCACAAGTTTCTTGACCTAGTGTAGATGGAGCTTGAGTTTGAGTCGCTTCGACGTAGATCATCTTCGGCCTCGAAGTCAACGACCTATCCCGATCATTTCTCCGACGAAACCATTGCTAGAGTCCGGGATCCCGATGATTGCAGCAGAGGGACGTCAACACGGAGCTAAAGAAGTGGTGGACCGGATCTACAAAGGTTGTAATCCCTTTCACTAATTAGCAAAGTTGTTTGCTTTCTTGTTGTTTCGCCTTTACTTCTAGTTAACGATCTATATTAGGGTTTCTCGGCACCGGAAAATTTTTATTTGGCATGATTTATGCCTTGTGGAAGCTCTTGAGTATGCCAAGGAACCCTACACGAAGGGACTACTACACGGAGCTATTGAAGTGAAGAACCGGTCTATAAAGGTTGTATTCCATATTCACTTAGATGTAAAGTTGTTTACATATTGTATTGTCTAAATCTCTAGTTAAGATTCTAGGGTTAGGATTGTTTAACATGGCAAAATTTTGAAAATAGCATGGTCGATGCCTTCCGAACCCTTGCTGTCATCCTAGGCATTCCTACAGTGGTATCAGAGCCAAGCTAGAGATTTAGACGATATTTGTAGAATTACGAAATCGAAACAACTCCGGAACACTTCAAACTAAAACCCAGTTTTTGTCAATATTTTTAAGTCATCGAAAAAAAGTTTAAGCAACTGCAGAATATTATATGAGATGTAACATGAACACTGAATAAATACGAACCAATTCCACCAGATTTGACTCGATGACCTGGCAATAAAATCTGGCCTGGCCAGCCTCCTCTGCTCTTTTCTGGTTCGTATTCGTTTAATGTTCAGGTCTCTGGGTTTTGGTGTTTCAGGTGTTGCTTATTTTTGCTAAAATTGCATGAGTTGTTAATTTTCAATAAAGGCAATTAGAAGTGCTTCGTAGTCGTAATTCTAACATTATTTTAGGTAATTTAGACGGCGTTAAAAAGTTCGAACGGATATCAAATACCCATTTTAACCCTCGCTGGAAATTTTCCAAGAGTTGGATTTTTCCAAGTTAAAGAACATTCAAAAATCATGCAAGTAATGTGATGAACCCTCTAAAAGAACAAAACCCTAACTCGATTCTATGATCGTAATAACCGCCGCCAAACCCTAGGGTTTGCGGTGGATCCCCGGCGCCATAGGTGAGGCAAGGGTTGACCTTTCTACGGTTGGTCCATAGGTACCGTGGCATGTTCTGAGCATTTTTAAATTGCGCTCAATTGTTGAGCATTTTGGGAATTTTTTTGTGATTGTTGATTCGATCAGAATGTTTAACATCGTCTAGCCATTTATGGAATGTGATACAATATGTGGAATTCATATAGTTAGGCATGAATCCGAAATATGTGATATTTCGGGTTTATAATGTCTTACGTGATTGCAGATTCCAAATGTTGTAGTTTGACATTTTCTTTTCTGCGACCGTAAGTGTAATATGTGGTGTATCACCATTTTCATTACTATATGTCAACGACAATTGTGATACGCATATTTACTTAGGTTGATGACATGTGATGTTATGTGTTGCTGTGATATCTTATAATGGATCGTCGGGTTTTGAATAGCCGGGGTTTTTATGTGAGATTAAAGTTTTTGTTTTCATTCATGTAAAATTCATTGTATGTAATATTCTTTTATTGGGGCACTCCGGGTTGAGGATGATGTCACCATTGTTGTATGTTATTTACTTTTCCACATTAGGATAGACCTAAGGAAGGGAGTTCAAGTAACTGGGTTCTAAGGTCCAGTGGGAGACCATCTCGAGGAGCCGAGTATGGGTCTCTTAACTCTAGAATTGGTAGGGTTGCTTGCCGTTCTCGTAAGGGTCTAGGGATGTGGGTTTGGCTATTCATCGCAACCGTGGAATCCGTGTTTTATACTGGCTTAATTTAAAACACGGAACTCCTAGTATATCCAATATTTAATATGTTATCTTCTGCTGCTGATATTCTGTGATGTGATCAAATCCGTGAGACGAATGCTTTATTATTGTATATATGATATATAATAAACGTTGCTTATATTTTGCACCCGCGCTAGTCTCGCCCCGCTATGCCGTTAGTTAAGTAACTTAACGGTGCATAACGGGACACTGTGGCGAATGCGGATGGTTTAAGCGTACGTTGTATTTTAGTTTCTTCTGTGATCCTTAGGAAGCTTAAATGATGGAAGTTCATTAGTGAGATTAATGAAAGAAAAGAAACCTAAAAAGATGCTGTAGAATCATATTTTCAAAAAGGTTACCTCTAGTTTTTGCTTTGCATAGTGGTATTCCTTGTAGAATATCCAGCACCTAATTCGATGAGGAAAGAGCCGAGATCCCTTCACTGGGAGTGACCAGTTTAGCGAAACTAGCAGATGCTATAACCCACTCAGTTTTTTTTATTGCTTCTATAGTTCTTACTTTACATAGAGGTATTTGTGAAATATCCTGCACCTTATTCGATAAGGAAAGAGCCGAGATCCCTTCACCGGGAGTGACCTCTTTAGCAAAACTAGTAAAAGCCTCAAAACACTCCTTTTCAAAAATCATTTGATTATACAACGATATCAAGTTCATTATGCTCATGGTTTTCTTAAAAACCTATGTAGCCCTCCGTCATTTTAGATAAGTACCACTTAGTATTCGTTCTATATTCGTTGACCTCTGTCAAGGCTTAGTGTGCGGTAACTGATTAGTGCTTATCTGTAAAGCATGTGATGCGATTGGATTAGGGTATTCGTACGACCTTGTTAACCTCTGTCAAGGGTCGTGTGGGTGGGTTTAATTCAATTATGAAATGGCGGGTTGAACTTGACTAGGGCACTATAGTTTGTTGACCTCTGTCAAGGTCGTAGGACACTTGGGGTAAAACCTATTATTGAGAATTTCAAGTGTTGAAATTTGCAATGAGATTGCATAACTTCTATGAGATAGTTGGATCCCGATACCGACTGCGACTAAGAGTTACTCCTGGGAGAGTTTTACACATGACAATTATCCGATCAAGTAGGTGTTTAGAAAGGTGTTAACGGGGTTACGCCCCTGGGAAAACGAGATTTATTCTAATTAGGTCCATGCGAAAGAACGGGGAACCTTCCTCAAAGTACCAACAATGGCCTGACCGAAAGATTGGCGAACTTGTAAGGTGTAATTATTCTCGGCCAGTCTTACCTTTTAGGGTTTGAAGGAAGATTTGATTAAAACAGTGGGAGCTATCCTGATTAGATAAGATAATAAACCAATCTAATCTTCCAAGAGCATACGCTAAGTGTATTCTTCTCTCTCTCTCCAGGTAACGACCATGTCAGGCCTTAATAAAGATAATAATATGGATGTATTGACCGAACACACTTGTTATGCTGAGTTGGGGGACGTTGGTTCCGTTCTTTCTTATAATTGTTATAAGACTGAGCAGGATATAGGGATATATCTGGATTCCCACGCTGCCCAAACGAAGAATGAGCATGTTGATGCATCTTCTTCGGGTGTGTTAGTCACCCAGAACCGTTTTTCAGTACACTCTATGTCCTGAGTATTAGATACTGGATCGGGATCCCACATATGTAATATGTTGCATGGGCTAAGGAAAGGTAGAGAACTGGGAATAGGTGATCATTTCGTACTAGTAGGGAATGGTGCAAATGTGGCAGTCAAAACAGTTGGCGAATATCACATTGTATTACCAAATGGTAATACATTGATTCTGAATGAATGCTATTACATACCGACCCTGATATGCAATCTTAATTCAGTTTCTTTATTAAGTAAAGAAAGATAAAATTTTGAAGTACAGGATAATGTTATGAACATCTTCTTGGATCAAAATTTGATTGGATCAGGCTCGCTAAGTATTGGCATATACATTCTAAATCAAACCACAGTTCTTAACGTACAAAATACACACAAGAGGAATAGTTCAGAAATGAACGAATCCTTCTCATGGCATTGTAGACTAGGTCATATCAATGCAACACGACTAGCTAAGTTATACAAGGATGGATCATTGAATCCATTCGAATTATCATCTTATGAAACTTGCCATTCTTGTCTCAAAGGAAAGATGAACAAAACCCCGTTTACTCGATACGGAGAAAGAGTTACGAAACTCTTCGGACTGATACATAGTGATGTATGCGGTCACATGTCTACACATGCCAGGAATGGTTCTTCTTATTTCATTACATTCACTGACGATCTCTCAAGATACGGACATGTGTTCCTGTTGAAACACAAGTCTGAAGATTTTGAGAAATTCAAAGAATATAAGTATGAAGTGGAGAACCAAATGCGTAAAAGTATTGAAATCCTACGATCTAATCGGGGAGGAGAATACTTAAGCACGGAATTCCGTGACTATCTAAAAGATAATGGGATTCTTTCTCAGCTTACTCCTCCATATACACCACATCACAACAGTGTGTCGGAGCAGATGAATCGCACCCTATTGGATATGGTGCGCTCTATGATGAGCACCGCTGAGTTGCCTGTTTCCTTTTGGGGTTATGCGCTTGAAGCAGCAACATACCTATTGAATCAAGTTCCATCTAAATCTGTACTTACCATACCATATGAGATATGGAGATATGGGGTTGTCCGGCCTATGTCAAAAGGCAAAATCCGGACAAACTCGAGGCACAATCAGTTTATTGTAAGTTTGTTGGATATCCTAAACATTCAAATGTTTATCTATTCTACCATAGTGAACAACAAAAGGTGTATGTTGCTCAACATGCCACCTTTCTAGAAAAGGAATTTCTTGCAAAAGAAATTAGTGGAGAAGAGTTAGAGCTGGCAGAAGTTCCAGCACCACAAACTACAACTGAAGATTTAGTGGAACCAAAGGATTCGATAGTACCCAACGAACCTCAGCCTCTCCACCGATCTAGTAGGGTTCCTCATCCACCTGAGAGATACTACGGTTTTCTCATAGACGGTTGAAGCAAGGATTGCATCATGGAAGATGATGACCCAACTAGCTTCGAGCAGGCCATCACGAGTTGGGACTCTATGAAATGGCTGGATGCAATGCGATCTGAGATGGAATCCATGTACACCAACAATGTATGGACTTTGGAAGTTGCTCCTGAAGGGGTAAAACCCATTGGGAGCAAATGGATCTTTAAGAAGAAACTTGGTGTAGATGGAAAAGTTGAGACTTTCAAAGCAAGACTTGTTGCAAAAGTTTTTCTTCAACGACCAGGTGTAGATTATGATGAAACCTTTTCTCCAGTAGCTATGCTTAATCCATCCGGATCCTACTTGTCAACGTTGCATACCATGACTACGAAATCTGGCAAATGGATATTAAGACACCCTTTCTAAATGGTGATTTAGAAGAGAGCGTGCACATGACTCAGCCAGAGGGCTTCGTGGACAGTGGAAGCAGCGGGAAGGTGTGCAAGCTGCTTAAATCTATCAATGGGTTAAAGAAAGCATCGCGGAGTTGGAACATCTGTTTTGATGTCGTAGTCAAAGAGTTTTACTTCATTAAAAACCTAGATGAACCTTGTATATACAAGAAGGTGGCAGAGAGTAAGGTGGTGTTTCTCGTATTGTACGTGGATGACATACTTTTGATAGGAAATGATATTCCTATGCTACACTCGGTCAAGCTCTTCTTATCACAAAGGTTTTCAATGAAAGATCTAGGTGATGCCTCCTACATCTTGGAAATTAAGATCTATAGAGATAGATCTAAATGGATACTGGGATTGTCCTAATCCAGGTACATTGATACCATACTAAAGAGGTTTAGTATGGAAGAATTCAAGCGTGGGAATTTACCCACGATATCAGGACTCACTCTCTCTAAAAAGATGTCTCCCAAGATTGATTTGGAGAGAGCTTGCTTGTAGGGGATACCCTATGTTTGGCAGTAGGCTCTATCATATACGCGATGCTATATACCAGACCCGATGTATCATACTCACTAAGTGTAGTGAGTAGGTATCAAGCAAATCCTGGAGAGAATTACTGGACAGCTGTGAAGAACATTCTCAAGTACTTGAGAAGGACTAAAGTGATGTTCTTGGTGTATGGTAACGGTGAACTACAAGTAGAGTCCTTTACCGATTCGAGCTTCCTGAGTGATAAGGACGACCCTAAGTCGGTCTCGGGGTTTGTCTTTACCCTCAATGCAGGGGCGGTTTGTTGGAAGAGTTCCAAACAGGAAACCGCGACAGACTCATCAATTGAGGCTGAATACATCGCTGCCAACGATGATGCCAAAGAGGCTGTCTGGATGAAGAAGTTTAGAAACGAACTTGGAGTGGTTCCGTCCATCGAGCATCCAATACCTTTGTATTGCGATAACAATGGAGCAGCGGCTTTGGCTAAGGAACCCAGGTCCCATCGAAGATTCAGGCATATTCTGAGGTGGTATCACCTGATCCGGGAGATAGTTGATCGCCGGGAGATCGAGATCAGGAGAGTTGACATGAAGGACAACACAGTGGATCCACTCACAAAGGCCATAACCCAGAAACAATTTGAGAGACTCTTCGGGATGTTGGGTATGAGATACTACAACAACTGGCCTTAGTGAAAGTAGGAGATTGTTAGTTATATATATGCCCTAGAGGCCATTATTGTACATGTGATGTATATTATAATGGATGCTTGGGTACATATATAGAGGACTTTCTTGCTCGACAAGATAGTATGATATCTGGTTGCTCTTTGTCTTAACATGTAGACCTGTATTGTGATACTGTATTGCTCTCACATGTTGATAAAGCCCTTAGGATGTGTACTTGACTACCAGGACTATGATGGAGATCATACTAGTGGGGACAAGGGTAGTCTACAAGAACATCCTATAATTGTTCCTAGTCGAGGGTGTATCGAGACAGGACATTGATACTCCAGAGTAGACTAGCGTATACGCTTCTTGACCCATATGATGGGCGATGGATGATCCCATATCTATTGGTGTTTGACATCAAAGATGGCATATGGGTGCTCAGTGGAGACTGGATACACAGAACGGACTCGCCCAGAACTCCTAGTTGGTATTATACATATTGTGAGATAACAGTTCTCTGGTGACACTGATACAGGTTAGTCTGTAGACCCGAGATGGGCATAGAGTCTTGTATGATTCCCACTGTGCTTTGATTTCCACCTTACCACGTAAAAGAGAATGTGCAAAACGGTGGATTTTGGGTACAGTCTCAAATCACATGGAAGCAATGAGCGATAGGAGGGGATTCGTCTTTCCCGGTATTGGGGGTTGATGTTGTGTTGTGCTCGATTGGCAATAACGGGTATCCCTTGGCAAGGGCTGCTACGTAGATTTATTGATAAGTGTTATCAGTAGTTTCTCTTCCCATTATGAGCCTCATATCGGCATGACTTATCGGTTACTGGGGTCTGACGTTTACCACCTCTAGACTAGATATGCGAAGTATCAAACGAAAAGACCGGACTGTACAGTAGTGTTACTGATATGCTTTACAGGTGTTAGAGCGGGCTTGCTTGTTGATCTTCTGATCGCTCAATACCCGGGTACCCGTTACGTCCAGCTATTACCGCTGATGGCTTGTGGGTGCCTGATATGATCATCACCTACTACCGGCGTATTGATGAGTCTTTAGAGTCCTACACAGAGGTTTACTGGCTCAGGCAAAAAGAAGTAGGAGCACATATGTGATATGTGCGGGACCAGATTAATATGTGTATGTGATACCGTATTCTATTCTCGCGATTTATAATATCATTCAGTTATATGTGATATAGTCGGGTTATCGAATCAAGTGTTGATTCGATAAGTTGATACAAATAATATTAGTCGGTCATATGAGATATAGCTGGATTATTAAATCAAGTGTTGATCTAATGATTTAATATATAATTATATATCTGACATATTAATTTACACTAACTAATATTAGCTCACTTAAGCATTTCTTTTCTCACTTATGCATTTAATATATATGTGATATATCTTAATTGTATTTCTTTTTGTGTCATGCTTGATGATATACTCTGCATGGGTGTATGAGACTCATACCATACTCATGGTAATTCAAGTTTTATTTATTTAAGGTAAATCTAAATTAGTTGGAAATTAGTCACATGGGTGAAGCTTATGGAAGCTTGTGGACCCATTGACTTAGTCCACTAGTTTTTTCCTAGCTTAGATATTTGTTGACCTAACCATTATCTAAACTCGTAGTTAAGTTTCTACATGAGTTATATGAGATATTTCTCACCCATGGTTGCCATTCACTCTCTCATCCATTATTTGCTTCTTCTTCTTCATCAAGAGCTTAGCTCTCTAGGTTTTTTAGAGGAGAAGAAAAGTGTGAGAAAATTAATTCTAAAGTGAGCAAAAATCCTACTTCATCATCCTCTACTAGATTAACCATTTAGTTTAGGGTGTTACCTTCACTAATCCCTCATTTGTGATGAGGTAGCTTGGGTTAGTGTCTCCTCGACGTAGATCATATTCTATTATGTCACGCCCCGCTTCCCAGAGTACGCAAGATTGGGCACGTGACATAACCAACCATGCTACCTGTGGGTAGGAAGTATCCATCCACAGTCACATTACGGTTGTAGAGATATCAAGAACAAGATAAAAAAAACTAATCTAACACATGTCCAAATCCATAATAACAAGAGTCAATAAACACTAAGTGCGGAAGCAAATGATCCAATACAATAAATAAATAGTACGTCCCATAATGCGGGCTCACATCTTGAAATGAAATGAAATAAATGAACTAATCACTATGGAACTCACAGATCAGTCTGCTGGCTGAAGTACTCCTGCTCGGTCGTCGACAGTGGTAAGGAATCTGGGCCATGCAAAACCCAGACGTCAGCGCGTCATGTCAACCAATAATATAATATAAACATGGTAATAAGCAATGCAGGGATGAACATGAAATAAGCAGTACTATGAAATAATAGTGCAGGATAATGTGCAGTGGTAACTAAACTGTCCTATCAGGTTTCTACTCTAAAGTCTTTGAAATCAATTGATGACTCGTCGATGTAACTCAATAGTATCCCGTGCATGCCCGGGACCACGGTCAAGACCCTCGGGGCTGAATCCGAGACGTGCCGCTAGGCAGTAATAGGTAGCAGGATGGACGAGTGATGTCAGCATCATCACTCCCGGACTTGCCAAGCCCGTAAGACTAATCAGAACAGGTATCGAACTGTTGAGTTACAAGTCGGTTTCACCTTTTATTTCCCCATACCCCCAAGTTATGTATGTCAGGTCAGGTATTCAGTAATCAAGAACTAATGCCAACACAGGATCAGGTAAAAGCAGGTTTGTCTGGATAGACAACAGGAATGGTCCATGAGGACCCCAAGTCAGGTTTGCTGGCATTAGGCATGAGATCGGGTAACAGGTCAGGTCATGGTACAACAGGTTGAGTTGGTAGTTAAGGGTACCATGTCCGGTGCATCGGTATGTATGTATGTCATGTGTATCAAGGTCGGGCCAATATGTGACGCAATCGAGGGTGTGCTCACAACAGGTATATAGTCGAATAAGGAACAACAACAGGAAATAAAGTAAATAACAATAACAGTTCATTTAATCACAGTGGTGCATGAATATGGTGCAGTTGTACTATATTAACAGGTTCGAGCACCCGTGGGGTGCACTAATCACAGGGTAGCGCAATATTAATAACAAAAAATTTATGAAGATACATGTGTACGGCTATCGACCTTTAAATAACGAAATGATTAACAGGTAGTTGCTATTAAGGTTATGGTGGCAAAATACGATTTAGGTGGCAGTATTATGATGTATATCATATTTCGTCTAATGAGACAAGTAACTATACTTAGTTAATATTGCAAGTTTTATGAGTCAAACACTTAATTAGTTTAACGTAGCATGTAGCAAGAAATCTTGCCTCGACGGTTTCGCAAACCGGAAAACACGAACGCAACGTCGGCGGAAAACACGCGACGGATGCACGGGCCACGGATTTAGTCCAAACAGCGAACAGCGGGACCACACGGACTGGAGTACTTCGCTGGAGAGTCGGGTCAAGTCGTCGGCACGGCCGGAATCCGGCGAAAGGTCAAAACAGCGACGAATTAGCAAACTACAAAGCGAAGCAAGAATCGACCAGAGAGGGGATACAAGAAGGGAGATGGTGAAGAGAGGCTTACAAGGATAACCAGGGGGCAACCGCGACGGGTTCGACGGCGACGGGGCACCGGCGAGGCAGCGGCAGCGGCAATCCCGGCTGAAAGGTGCTGGAGGTCGCTGGAATGGGATGGTGCGATGAGTAGAGGAGGTGCTGGCTTGATCTGGTTTGCAGGGGGAGAAGGAGGTGGTCGGCGGTGGCTCTGGCAACGACGGCGAGGGTCGACGGGGCTTTTCCGGCGAACTAGGGTTGGTGTTAGGGTTAGGCTCGGGTGCAGTTGCAACACCGGCGAGGGAAGGAGGAAGACGGTGAAGAGGTCGGGACGAGGGTGAAGGGAGGAAGATTCTGGCGTCGTCGGCGACGGGCTGCGGCGGCGACGGCGAGCAGCGACGGTGCGTGCGGCTACGGGGTTGGGTTGCAGGCGCTGAAGGAGGGAGAAGGAGTAACGGGGTGCGGTCGAGGCTGAATCGCTGGTAACCGACTGAGCGCATCCGGCACGACGTTAACTTTTCCTGGATGGTACTTAAGATCAAGGTCGTAGTCGGCCATCAGCTCCAACCATCTGCGTTGCCTTATGTTCAACTCCTTCTGAGTGAACACATATTTCAAACTCTTGTGATCAGTAAAGACTTCGACTCTCTCGCCCAAAAGGTAGTGTCTCCAAATCTTCAAGGCGAAGATCACGGCCGCAAGCTCCAAGTCATGAGTCGGATAATTCTTCTCATGAGTCTTCAGTTGTCTCGATGCGTAAGCTACGACCTTCCCATTCTGCATCAAAACACATCCCAATCCTTTTCCAGATGCGTCGCTGTGAATCACCAGTCCTCCTGAATTATCCGGTACGGTTAGGATAGGGGCGGTTATCAACTTCTGCTTCAACGTCTCGAAGGCCAATGCACATCCATCCGTCCAAACAAACGGTACCTCCTTGCGCGTAAGCTTGGTTAACGGCTCTGCCAAACGAGCGAAGTTCTCCACAAATCTTCTGTAGTATCCGGCCAAACCAAGGAAACTTCTTATCTCAGCCACATTTCTTGGAATAGGCCAATCTCGAACTGCTGCAATCTTTTCGGGATCGACGGCGATTCCATCGCCCGATACGACATATCCCAGAAATTTCACTTCTTCCAGCCAGAATTCGCACTTACTCATCTTCGCATACAATTTATCCTGTCTCAGCGTCTGCAGTGCGATCTTTAAATGCTCAGCATGTTCCTCCGGACTCTTCGAGTATACCAGAATATCGTCAATGAATACCACAATAAACTGGTCCAAGAATGGTGAAAAGATTCTGTTCATCAAATCCATGAATATTGCCGGCGCATTAGTCACTCCGAAGGGCATCACCAAATACTCGAAATGCCCATATCGAGTTCGAAACGCCGTCTTGCAAATGTCTTCTGCTTTCACTCGGACCTGATGATATCCTGATCGCAAATCCAGTTTCGAGAATACCCTCGCGCCACTAAGCTGCTCAAAAAGTTCTCCAATGCGAGGGATCGGGTACTTGTTCTTAATAGTCACCCGGTTCAATTCTCGATAATCAATGCGCATCCTTCTCGTGCCATCCTTCTTCTTTACTAAAAGAACTGGAGCTCCCCAAGGCGAGTTGCTGCTTCGAATCTAACCCTTCTCGAGTAATTCACCAACTTGTTTCTTAACTTCTTCCAATTCCACTGGTGCCATCGGATAATAAGATTTTGATACTGACGCTGCACCAGGAATAAGGTCAATTGCGAACTCCACGTCTCGCTTCGGCGGTAAGCCCGATATATCTGCAAATACATCCATAAAGTCACGAACAACTGCCGGCTCTTCATTACTATCAACTTCCATTTCTGCAAGAACACTGCGTGTCGGCCTAGCCATTCTAGAGTCCGGAAGATCACTATTTGGAGCAAAAGGACTACTACACGAAGCTATTGAAGTGAAGGACTGGTCTACAAAGGTTGTATTCCATATTCACTTAGATGTAAAGTTGTTTACATATTATATTATCTAAATCTCTAATTAAGATTCTAGGGTTAGGATTGTTTAGCATGGCAAAATTTTGAAAATGGTATGGACGATGCCTCCCGAACCCACCCTTGTTGTCATGCTAGGCATTTCTGCAAGTAGAACTATCTAACTCGAAATGATAGTATGCAATCTGGTTTGTCTTTATCATTGATGTGTACACGTTTTACTTGTTATTACGTGTCGCTAATACATTATGATGAATCCCGTAGGATTCTTGCTTGACTACGAGCATTATAATAGTGATCATATATGTGGGAGCTGGGTAGTCTATAAGCACATACTTAAATGTCCCTGGTCGTAGGAGTATCGAGACTGGGTATCGATATTCCGGAGTAGACTAGTGTATACACTTCGAGACCACGACGAGGGGTGGTGGCCAGTTTCACAACCCATTGGTGTTATATCACCTAAGATAGTATGCAGGTGCTCACTGGAGGTGAGTATACTGGATGGACTAACCGAGAAATTCTAAATGGTATTATACCTATCGTCAGATGGAAGTTCTCAGGTGGCATGAGTACAGGTTAGCCCTTTGACCTGAAGTCGTCATTTGTCTCGTGTGAGTTCCCACTGTACTTTGATTACTACCCTACCACGGATCAAAGGAGTCGTGCAAACAGGTTTTAGTTGGGTACAGTCCCGAGCCAAATGGAGGAAGTGGTCGATTGTCAGTGATTCGTCTTTCCTGGTATTAGGAGTCGATGTCGCGCTGTGTTCAGTTAGTTATCATTAGAAATCCATGGCCATGGTGGGGAAGATTTGCTGATAGTTGATCAGTAGTATCTCAGTTGGTGATGAGCTAGACTCAGACATGACTTATCGGGTTAGTAGGGGTCTAACGTCATCCACCCCTTAGATCCGATATGCGATACGCTTTGACGAAGAGACCGGACTGTACGGAGATTGTCACATTCAGGCTCAGTAGGGTAAGGACGCACTTGATTGTCGACCCCTCTTTCGACAAGTACCTTGGCAGCCATTACGTCCAGCTAGTGCAGTTGACATGCTTATGGTTAAACCCACTGCCAGCGTATTATCAAGTCTTTAGAGTCCTACACAGAGCGTTTTCCCGGTACCAGCGACAGATGTAGGATCCATACGTTGGTACGTGCAAGGGGTCCGATTAAATATGTGTACGCGATACACGGACTTTAATCGGACGGCTGATAATACTAGCCGGCTTAAGATTAAGCCGGATTATTAAATCTGGTTTTTATTTAATAATTTATATATGTATTTTAGTATTATTGTTCACTATTTATTTTTTCTCTTTGGTGCTATCCATATTTTTATACGGATACACGTATATGTAGCGATACATATACCAGGTGAAGTATTTTGTATTTATACGAGAATGCTTCTAGAAGATGGACACCTCATATTTGTTTTTCTTTTTAAATAAATAAATAAGGAAATAAGGTGGCAAGTGGAAAAAGTGAGGCATGGTGTGAACAATGTAGAGAGGCATTGTTGGGGTAAAAATTTACACCCCTGTTGACCGAGTCAAAGTCAAGGTCAACCCCAAGCCAGGTGGGCCCAAGCCCAAGCAAGTGGGCCAATGCCCAGGTCGAGCCCGAACACGAAGCGTCTGGCCTTCCGCCATGCCAACAAAAAAAAAATCATGTAATAAATAATTTTTATGTAATTTTTTATACATGAATGTATGTAAAATGGGCATAAAGCCA
Source organism: Agapanthus africanus (assembly GCA_030015575.1). Lineage (NCBI taxonomy): Eukaryota > Viridiplantae > Streptophyta > Magnoliopsida > Asparagales > Amaryllidaceae > Agapanthus > Agapanthus africanus. The sequence goes on from CM057350.1 coordinate 247,192,604, forward strand.
ATATTTTGTAAGCCCATGGCTTATGTGCAAAAATGTAATGGCACATGAGCCATGGAATAGGCAAAATGCCATTTTGTAAAGCCCAAGGGGCTATATGCAAATATGTAAGCCTATAAAAGGCAAAATGATGATGAATAAAAATATACTTTTCATTCTCTCCACAAAAATTAGAGCTGAGCTCTTTCTTCCTTCTTCAAGGTTCCAAAACCTTCTTCTTTCTCTTGAATTAAATCAAGAGTTTTACTCTTCCTTTTTCAAAACTAAATAGTTTTCCACCACAAAACCCACAAAGGGGAACTTGGATCTGCCATCAGATCTTAAAAAGGAGAGATTTTGAGATTTTACATCTCTTGATCTTCAAGATCCAGCAAGCAACAGGAGGAAGAAGAAGAACCCTTCCATTAACCCCACAAAAAAAAAAGAAAACACTCAGGAGTCTAACTCCTCTTTGATTTCTCTTCAGAGAAATCTTTTTAGGCTAAAAGCCTGTTGTGTGTGTTAGTGTTTATGCCCTAGAAGGCCATTACTGTATCATACTAGCTTGTATATTACTTAATGGAAGCTTGGGATATTCACATGTATATAACAGTCTTGCTAAACATGGTAGTATGCTACTTGGTTTTTCTATCTTAATATGTTAGTGTACGTATTGATAGAGCTCTTAGGATCTTGCTTGTCTACCAGCGTTGTGATGGCAGTCACACTAGTGGGGGCTGGGTAGTCTACAAGCACATCCTTATTCAGGTCCCTGGTCGTTGGATTATCGAGACAGAGCATCGATACTCCGGAGTAGACTGGTGTGTACGCTTCTCATCCCAGTTGGGGAGATGGTCTGTCCCACAGCCGTCAGTACGTCGTACTGGAGATAGTATGCAGGTGCTCGTTAGGTTACGGGTACACCGGACAGGACTCACAGGGAACTGTTGGTTGGTTTGATACCAGTCGTCAGTGAACAGTTCCCAGGTGACATGAGTACAGCGTAGTCCGCAGACTTGACACTGCTACTTCGCCTCGAGTGTGTCCCACTGTTCTTAGATTGCTACCCTACCACGGCTCAAAGGAGTCGTGCAAACAGGTAGCAGTTGGGTGCAGTCCCGAGCACTTGGAGGCAGTGGCGGTTAGACAGGATTCGTCCCTCCCGGTATTGGGAGTAGATATCGTGCTGTGTCAGAGAGCCATTACGCAAAGTCCCTGGCCAGGGCAAGCGAGATTTACTGGTAGGTTCCAGTAGTTTCTCAGGGTGTAATGGGCTTCACTCCGACACGACTTATACCGCTATTAGGGGACTGACGCTTGCCGCCCCCCTAGGCCTGATATGCGATAATCTTGGACGAACGGACCGGACTGTATGGAGATTGTCACATCAGACTCAGTAGAAGTTCGGATGGGTTTCCTCATCGGCCTTCTTATCGACAACTACCTGGGGACCGTTACGTACAGCTAGTGCCGCTTGCGGTCTGTGGTTAAACCCACTGCCAGCGTAGTAGTCGAGTCTCTAGAGTCCCACACAGAGAGTTTCCTACTCCAGGCGAAACGATATAGAGGTTGCATGGTTTTGCGACAAAGGGTTCGGACGCATACGTGCGTTTACGCACGTATGACTTTCGGACAGTTTTTACCAGTCGGCTTTGGTTTAAGCCAGTTACTGGTATCCGGTTATTGGATTTTTACAGTCTAAAGTTTTTCCGTATTTTTACGGATTGGAGGGGCGTTCTCGTAATTGTACGAGAAGCTTCTAGAAGATGTGACTAAGGAGGTTTCTTTTGGATAAGAAAGTGAGTCATGGTGGTGATTCATTCATTTCATTAATGCACATTTATTGCTTAATGACTCATGCTAATGAATCACCACTAGATATTTCATGAAGCATGCTTATTCATTTCCTTTATTCATTTTTCTTAAAAAGAAATGCTTCATGATATATTATGATACACTCTCTCTCTTCTATCATTATCTCATTCACATTCTCTCTCCTCAAGCTCTCATCTTCAAACCCTAATCCTTACACCTCATGAGTTGAGATCAAAGGATTAGTTAGACTAAACAATCCATAACCATCACTCTTTATCATCCTTTCATCTTTGATTAGCAATCAAAGTTGATTAGTTACCTCAAGTTTGAGGTTTAGCTTGGAGTTTTGCTCTCGGGTGGATCGTCTACTACCTAGAGAAGGCCGAGGAGAACAAGGAGATCGTAAAGACGAAGGACTAGTATCGATAGGTATAATCCTTTAACACTTTAGTTTAGTATAACTATATGTTCGGTTATTAGTTGTTTAGCTTCGATTTAAGCGGTTAGTCGATGTTCGTTCTTCAAACTTGATCGTTTTTGAAAATTCCGCCTCCCCACAAGTACTGGGGTGTACTACATCGACTTACAGTTGTATCAGAGCCTCGCTAAACACTAAATAACTTAATTGCAAATTTGTACGAATTTCGAACGGAAAAACGAAGCCGAAAAACCCTAATTCTGTCATGTTTCTGTCGAATTTAAAACGATGTCAGAAAATTTTTCAGGTAAGTTCAGAGAGCTTTACATGACACCAGAAGAACACCCAAGAAAAACAGTCGACTGAATCGACCATCTCGCCGCGGAAGCGCGGCCTCAGCCTACTGAGTCGCCGCTCTTCCGCCGCCGAGTTGGCGAGTCAGCGACCGATTTTTCTTCTGTTGCTTCTCTGTGAAATTTAGGGTTTTCTGGAATATTTAATTATTGCTCAGGTTACTGTTTAACAGAGCAGATTTTGGAGCAATATTGATGTTGTTTATTCGATCGAATTGTACAGTATTTGCGTATTGGATTATATCTGTGATTGTTTGATGTGTTCGTAAACCTCCCCCAACTGCTAGTATGTCGGTTGGCAGGGGGTTGCACATTTCTAAAATGGTTATATCTGTTTGTGCATATAAACTGTATTGGACTGTTGTGGTGTATAGCCGGGGTTTGCAATGGGTTATTGATTAATTCATTTGTTGTAAATGTAATTTGTTGTAATATTATTTTTGCGGGGCACTTCCAGGTTGCGGTTGTAGCCACCGTTGTATTATTTCATTTTACTGTTTTTTTGCTCCTAGGACTGACCCAAGATGGGGTACACAGACTGCCGGGCGGGTAGTTTGCCGTACCCGTAGGGGTCGAGGGTGGGGTAACGGCTATTCATCACAACTGTGTAATCTGTCTTTTCTTGCAGGCTCAAAAGAAATACAGATTGCTTGCATATCCAATATTGTTTATCTGTGTTCTGGAATGAATATCATTGCGTCAGACGAATGTAAAATATCTATATTTATTGTAGCTATTTAGACGTCACTTATGTTTTACACCCGCGCTAGCCCAGCCCCCGCTCTGTCGTTAGTTAAGTAACCTAACGGGTGATGACGGGACCCCGTGGCGAATGCGGATGGCATAAGAGGACGTTGTATTTTCGTTGTTTTCTGCAATGATAGGTTAATGATGGGACGCATTATCTGTAATGCAAAGAAAACAAACCAAAGTTTAAATCGTTGGAACAATTTAAAAGAAACCGCTCGGTTATTTTTAAAACAGATATTTTTAAATGCGGAGCTTTAACCACTCCTTTTAAAAGCTATCAGGTTCCTTCGGTTATATCAAGTTCACTACGTTCACGGTTTCGCCAAAACCAGTCGTAGCCCTCCGTCATTTCATTTGGGTATTCAGTAGTATTCAAGCTATGCAGTTTTGGCCAACGTCATGGCATAGTGTTTGGTAGCTGCTGAATATTCATTTGTTGCATAGATAGATGAGTTGGTTTGGGACAGTCGTATTATCATTTGGCCAACGTCAGGGATATATACGGATGGGTTCAAATTAACAAGATAATGATGGGTAGAACTTGACATGTGACTTATGACATTTTGACCAACGCCAAGGTCATAAGAGCAAGGGGTAAAAACTTATATCGGGAATTTCTAAAGAAACTGAAATTTGCAAAGAACCAAGTGCATACCATTTTGAGTTTGATGAATGTTGGTAGCATTCCTACAACATTATCAGACGATGATATTTGGATCCCGATCCTACTGTGAGTATATGATACTTATCAGGATATTCGTCACTTAACGATCAATGCTATAAACCTAGTAGGTGTCCAGAAAAGTGTCAGCGGGGTTACGCCCCCAGAGAAAAGAGGTTATTTAATTAAGGAACTTCGCGAAAGCGTTGGAAAACCTCCCTCGAAGTATCGACACCGGCCTGGCTGAACGGTTAAGCAAGTATTGTACGGTGAGAATAGTCCTGGCTAATTCTTCTTTTATGGTTTGAGGAAGGATTCGAGAAACAGTGGAAGCCATCCAGTTTAGATAAACTAAAAACCACTCTAAACTTGCAAGAGCATCATGCTAAAGAGTTTTCTTCTCTCTCTCCTAATTGCAGCGACCCTGAAAATGACTGGACTTAAGTTAATTTTAGAGAAAAATATACTGACGGGGCCAAACTATAAAGATTGGCTGCGGAATGTCAAGATGGCCTTGACCTACGACAAATTGGGGTACATCCTCACCGCTACGGCACCTGCTGTCCCTGGTCCCAAATCCAGTGATGCGGATAAGGAAATCCGCAAAACCTGGGATTTAGATTGCGCGAGAGCCAAGTGCATCGTGCTTGCCTCGATGAACAATGAACATCAGAGGAGGCACGAGGATATGTCCTTAGATGGCATATTTCTCCATACAAAGGAACTTTATGGAGAGCAATCTCGTATAGCAAGATACGAGACCTCAAAGAAATTGTTTCGAGCGAGGTTGGCTGTCGGGTCATCGGTAGGTGAACATGTCCTACAGATGATTGGCTATATAGAAGAGCTCGCAGACCTTGGGACGACTTTGGATAATGAGCTCTATACAGACCTTGTTCTCCAGTCCCTTCCTCCCACCTACGCCCAGTTTATCCTCAACTTCAATCTTCAAGGAAAAGAAGTTGAACTTGCGGAACTCCTGAACATGTTAAGGAGTGCGGAGGGCACCTTGCAGAAGGCAAGGGAAACACCCGCTATGTTTGTTGGCGGTGCATCTTCTTCCGGGTCCAAGGCTAGGGCCAAAGGAAGGAAGAAGAAGGCCGCACCCAAACCTAGAGGAGGTGTTAGTAAGGTGAGAGGGAAGGGAAAGAAAAAGACTGCAGTACCGATAGTTGGTCAGGATGAGTGCTTCCATTGTCACAGGAAAGGGCACTGGAAGAAGGATTGCAAGGCGTGGAACGCCAAGAACCAGGAACCGAAGCAAGCTGTGGCTTCGACTTCAGGTGTGTTTGTAATTGAGAATTGTCTGTCGATCAACTCTACTTCCTGGGTATTGGATACCGGATCAGGATCTCATATTTGCAATTCATTGCAGGCACTGAGAAACCGTAGAGTGCTGAAGGAAGGTGATATGATCCTCAGGGTTGCTAACGGAGCTAGCGTGGGAGCTGCGTCCGTCGGGGATTATCACCTAGGATTGACGAGTGGACATATTTTGGTTTTGCATAACTGTTATTTTGTACCCAGCTTAACGTGTAATATCATATCAGTTTCCTTGTTATCAAATAAAGGTTATGATTTCACGTTTGTAAGAGATGTTGTCAACATCCACCTTAATCATGGTTTGATTGGGTCCGGTACTCTAAATAACGGTATATATGTTTTAAACCAACTCCAAATTTTCAATGTCCAGAACACACTAAAAAGAAAGTCTCCAGATTTAAATAAAGCTTTCTTATGGCATTGTAGACTGGGTCACATCAATGAGAGAAGGTTAACTAAGTTGCATAGAGAAGGATATTTGGACACGTTTGAATATCAATCCTATGACACTTGTCAATCTTGTCTCAAAGGAAAGATGACAAAGACTCCATTTACTGGACAAGGAGTAAGAGCGAGCGAGCTCTTAGGACTCATACACATGCGGTCCAATGTCTACACATGCGAGAGGTGGTTATTCCTACTTCATTACTTTTACAGATGATTTCTCTAGGTATGGATATGTTTTCTTAATGAAGCATAAATCAGAGGCCTTTGAGAAATTCCTGGAATTCAAGAGTGAAGCGGAAAACCAAATAGGCAAAAGTATTAAGACACTAAGATCTGATCGAGGTGGAGAATACTTAAGTGCCGAGTTCCTAGGTTACCTAAAAGAGAAAGGAATTCTCTCTCAGCTTACTCCTCCATACACTCCACAGCATAACGGTGTATCGGAGAGACGGAATCGAACCCTATTAGATATGGTACGATCCATGATGAGTAATGCTGAGTTACCGCGATCTTTCTGGGGATATGCGCTAGAATCAGCGGCATATATTTTGAACAGAGTTCCAACCAAAACTGTGCCTACCACACCATATCAGATATGGAGTGGGAAGAAACCCTATCTTCAGTATATAAGGATTTGGGGATGTCCAGCTTTTGTCAAAAAGCAGTTTGTGGACAAGCTCGAGGCACGATCAGTAAAATGTATGCTTGTAGGATATCCAAAGAACTCTAAGGGATATTGTTTCTATTACGCAGAGGAACAAAAGGTTTTTGTTTCTCGTAATGACCATTTTCTAGAACAACAGGTTTTAGAAAAGGATACTAATGGGAGCGAAATAGAACTGGAAGAAATTCCAGAACCACAAGCTGCTACTGAAAGTTTGGTAGAACCAGAGGTTCAAGAAGAACAGATCATTCCCGCACCCCTCCACAGGAGTAGTAGGCCGTCTCATCCGCCTGAGAGATACTACGGTTTTCTCATAGACGGGGATAGAGAGGATTGCATCATAGATGATGATGAACCTACTGACTTCCAGCAGGCCATCCAGAGCGGCGACTCGGTACGATGGCTAGACGCAATGCGGACCGAAATGGAGTCCATGTACACCAACAAAGTATGGACTTTGGACTTTGCTCCAGATGGGGTAAAACCCATAGGATGCAAATGGATCTTCAAGAAAAAGATTGGTGTAGATGGACAGGTGGAAACCTATAAGGCTAGACTTGTTGCAAAGGGTTTTCGTCAAAGACCTGGTTTGGACTATGACGAAACTTTTTCTCCAGTGGCTATGCTCAAATCCATTCGGGTCCTTCTTGCTATTGCTGCCTTCCATGATTATGAAATCTGGCAGATGGACGTAAAGACGGCTTTTCTGAATGGAAATTTAGAAGAGAGCGTCTATATGGATCAGCCAGAGGGTTTCAATCAGAGTGGGAGCAGCGGGAAAGTATGCAAGCTGCTTAAGTCTATTTATGGACTAAAGCAGGCATCGCGGAGTTGGAACATCTGTTTTGATGAGACAGTCAAAGAATATGACTTTATCAAAAATCCAGATGAACCGTGCATATATAGTAAAGTTGTGGCCAGAAGTGTCGTATTCCTCGTCTTGTACGTGGATGACATTCTATTGATAGGAAATGACATTCCTATGCTACAATCTGTCAAAGGATTCTTGTCACAAAGGTTCTCCATGAAAGACCTGGGTGATGCCTCTTACATTCTGGGGATCCGGATCTATCGTGATAGATCCAAGAGGATGTTGGGACTTTCGCAGTCCAGGTATATCGACACTGTACTGAAAAGATTCAGTATGGAAGATTCTAAGCGCGGTAATCTACCGGCTTGTCACGGAATCACCCTCTCCAAAGAGATGTCTCCCAAGACTGATTTGGAAAGGGAACGCATGTCTATTATACCCTACGCTTCTGCGGTAGGCTCTATAATGTATGCGATGTTGTGTACCAGACCAGATGTAGCTTACGCACTGAGCGTGGTAAGCCGGTATCAGTCAGACCCAGGGGAGAAACACTGGATAGCAGTAAAGAACATTCTCAAGTACCTGAGGAGGACTAAGGAGATGTTCTTGGTTTACGGCGCTAAAGACCTCAGGTTGGAGGCCTTTGCTGATTCCGGCTTCCAGAGTGATAAGGACGATTCCAAGTCCATGTCGGGTTATGTCTTTACCCTCAATGGAGGGGCGGTGTGCTGGAGGAGCTCCAAGCAGGACACCGTTGCTGACTCGACGATGGAAGCGGAGTATATAGCTGCTTGCGATGCCGCAAAAGAAGCAGTCTGGATGAAGAAGTTCCTAACAGAACTTCAGGTTGTTCCTACCATAGTTGATCCAATACCTCTGTATTGCGACAACAACGGAGCTATAGCTTTAGCGAAGGAACCAAGGTCCCATCAGAAGTCCAGACACATCTTGAGGCGGTATCACCTGATCAGGGAGATCATTGATCGTCAGGAGATCGAGGTTCGGAGAGTTCCTTCAGAAGAGAACATTGCTGATCCATTCACGAAGGCCCTTCCTCAGATTCAGTTCGAGAGGCTGCTCGAGATCATTGGTCTACGATATGCCAGTACATGGCCCTAGTGCAAGTGGGAGATTGTTAGTGTTTATGCCCTAGAAGGCCATTACTGTATCATACTAGCTTGTATATTACTTAATGGAAGCTTGGGATATTCACATGTATATAACAGTCTTGCTAAACATGGTAGTATGCTACTTGGTTTTTCTATCTTAATATGTTAGTGTACGTATTGATAGAGCTCTTAGGATCTTGCTTGTCTACCAGCGTTGTGATGGCAGTCACACTAGTGGGGGCTGGGTAGTCTACAAGCACATCCTTATTCAGGTCCCTGGTCGTTGGATTATCGAGACAGAGCATCGATACTCCGGAGTAGACTGGTGTGTACGCTTCTCATCCCAGTTGGGGAGATGGTTTGTCCCACAGCCGTCAGTACGTCGTACTGGAGATAGTATGCAGGTGCTCGTTAGGTTACGGGTACACCGGACAGGACTCACAGGGAACTGTTGGTTGGTTTGATACCAGTCGTCAGTGAACAGTTCCCAGGTGACATGAGTACAGCGTAGTCCGCAGACTTGACACTGCTACTTCGCCTCGAGTGTGTCCCACTGTTCTTAGATTGCTACCCTACCACGGCTCAAAGGAGTCGTGCAAACAGGTAGCAGTTGGGTGCAGTCCCGAGCACTTGGAGGCAGTGGCGGTTAGACAGGATTCGTCCCTCCCGGTATTGGGAGTAGATATCGTGCTGTGTCAGAGAGCCATTACGCAAAGTCCCTGGCCAGGGCAAGCGAGATTTACTGGTAGGTTCCAGTAGTTTCTCAGGGTGTAATGGGCTTCACTCCGACACGACTTATACCGCTATTAGGGGACTGACGCTTGCCGCCCCCCTAGGCCCGATATGCGATAATCTTGGACGAACGGACCGGACTGTATGGAGATTGTCACATCAGACTCAGTAGAAGTTCGGATGGGTTTCCTCATCGGCCTTCTTATCGACAACTACCTGGGGACCGTTACGTACAGCTAGTGCCGCTTGCGGTCTGTGGTTAAACCCACTGCCAGCGTAGTAGTCGAGTCTCTAGAGTCCCACACAGAGAGTTTCCTACTCCAGGCGAAACGATATAGAGGTTGCATGGTTTTGCGACAAAGGGTTCGGACGCATACGTGCGTTTACGCACGTATGACTTTCGGACAGTTTTTACCAGTCGGCTTTGGTTTAAGCCAGTTACCGGTATCCGGTTATTGGATTTTTACAGTCTAAAGTTTTTCCGTATTTTTACGGATTGGAGGGGCGTTCTCGTAATTGTACGAGAAGCTTCTAGAAGATGTGACTAAGGAGGTTTCTTTTGGATAAGAAAGTGAGTCATGGTGGTGATTCATTCATTTCATTAATGCACATTTATTGCTTAATGACTCATGCTAATGAATCACCACTAGATATTTCATGAAGCATGCTTATTCATTTCCTTTATTCATTTTTCTTAAAAAGAAATGCTTCATGATATATTATGATACACTCTCTCTCTTCTATCATTATCTCATTCACATTCTCTCTCCTCAAGCTCTCATCTTCAAACCCTAATCCTTACACCTCATGAGTTGAGATCAAAGGATTAGTTAGACTAAACAATCCATAACCATCACTCTTTATCATCCTTTCATCTTTGATTAGCAATCAAAGTTGATTAGTTACCTCAAGTTTGAGGTTTAGCTTGGAGTTTTGCTCTCGGGTGGATCGTCTACTACCTAGAGAAGGCCGAGGAGAACAAGGAGATCGTAAAGACGAAGGACTAGTATCGATAGGTATAATCCTTTAACACTTTAGTTTAGTATAACTATATGTTCGGTTATTAGTTGTTTAGCTTCGATTTAAGCGGTTAGTCGATGTTCGTTCTTCAAACTTGATCGTTTTTGAAAATTCCGCCTCCCCACAAGTACTGGGGTGTACTACATCGACTTACAGTGTGCGCAAGTCGCCCGCGTGCCGACACGTGGCGCTCGCGCTTGCGCAACTGCGCAAGTGCGCAAGTCGCCCGCGTGCCGACACGTGGCGCGCGCGCTTGCGCAACTGCGCTTGTGCGCAAGTCGCCCGCGTGCCGACACGTGGCGCGCGCGCTTGCGCAACTGCGCAAGTGCGCAAGTCGCCCGCGTGCCGACACGTGGCGCGCGCGCTTGCGCAACTGCGCTTGTGCGCAAGTCGCCCGCGTGCCGACACGTGGCGCGCGCGCTTGCGCAACTGCGCAAGTGCGCAAGTCGCCCGCGTGCCGACACGTGGCGCGCGCGCTTGCGCACCTGTGCATCCCTTGGATGTCTTTTCCCCCTCTTTTGTGTACATACATACACATATACATATGTATACAAATTTATACATACACGTACTCCACGACACTGTCCCTGTTAGAAAAACTCTGCGTGGCTCCCGATATATCCAAACCCCCCCCTTTCAGAACTGAACACACGTATACTGCACATTGAGTTCGCATGACCAGTTTAACCCGTTAATCGGAGGTTCCCTCGCCCCAAAGGCGATGGGTAATTAACGGCAGCTTAGTCCGCGGCTGCCGGAGATTCGGATCCCCACAATCATTAAACCCCGGCCTACCCTAGGCCGGGGGTATCTGTAGTACGCCTGACAAGCGCGCGCGTATTCCCATCTCACTGGGGTGACGAAAAACATCCTACAGATTCTGGCACGCCCGGTGGGACGAATCTCTCCTCCCATATTTCGGGTTAAAACGTTCATGTGAACTCAATCAATATACATATCGATTGCCTATACTGAAATGATGTTTTTTTTTCCCGTGCAGCAATCAACCTTCGACGACAATGTCTCCCCAGACGAATTCAGCTTCCAACGTGACCCCGATTCCGTACGTGGTCAAGATCAACGCTCGTGTGGTTCTCCCCGCAAGCCTCGGTCGACAGTGGGAGGAACCGCCCCGCCAGTTCGGCTCCATCATCATCTACCCTGCCGGAAGCGCTCATCTGGCAGAGATCCCGGCGGAACAGGCAGCCAAGCCGGTCTCGAGGGGCAAGAGGCCGAATGTCGTGATCGCCAAGGCACCACAACCGAAACTTAAGACGCTATCTGAACGATTCTCTGGTGCTCTAGCTAGGGGCAAGAACTCCGGTACAAAGGGCAACATCCAATGTTGCGGACGAGCTCACGCGATTACTCCAACAAATGCACAATCGAGCGTATCTCCAAGGCCTTCCATCGCCCGGTCTGCGACGTCTTCCCAAAGAGTTGAAGTCTGCCAGGTGCTTAGAACAGAAAAGTTAAGGCAGAAGCGGCTCAGGTATCGAGCCAATAAGAGGGCCAAGGCTTCGGCCAAATGGAACCATGTGAAGTTCCAAGTGCAGGGTTTCCCCGCGACGACGGCTGAGTCGGACGTAAGAATCAGCAATTCCTTCGAGCCTCTGAAGTGGGTTCAGAAAAACGCCATGACCGCCAGAATCAAGAAGACAGCGGTCCGAACAGTGCCACAAAGAGACGTGTCCCCGCCCCAACAGAAAAAGTACGACACTATCTCTTCAAGAGTCTATCAAGCGCTCTGTGCCGCACGAAAGCAGCGGGGCAAACCCAGAAAAGATGCGCCAGCACCATTTAAGAACCTGGTTAGGCCAGCCGCCTTCAATCGACTACCAGCTACCGAAACAAGGGGGTCAAGACAGCGACCCATGAAATCAGCTGCCAATGATAGAAAGACGTCCGGATATACCATCCATACTGTCTATATGGTGGGCGGGCGCCCTAGCGACAACCTTCGCAGCAAAAGCAAGGACGGGGCCACCACATCCCAAGCCCAATCTAGCCTGAATGTGGTTGCTGCCGCCCAAGAACAGCCGCCCCCGCTGGATGAAGAAAACCCTCTCGATGAGGATGATAGGCAGAAAGGCCCCTCGGTCCATGCAGAGTCAAGCTCGGACAGCGAGGAAGAGCCGACTTTCCGCCCCAGGACTGCGGAGCAAGAGCTGCTTCAAGAGCTTCGAAAACAGCTCAGGAGCAAAGATAAAGAGATGGCCAAGCTCTATTCGAAGATTGACGACTTAACGAATGTGGTGATGCAGCTTACGGCTCAAATTGCTCGAGCGCCTCCTAATCAAGCGCAAGCCGCTACTAATCAGCCGGGTGAGGACAATCCGAGGCAGCCAATGCCTGTTCCTTCGGGTCCAAGACTGGTCGAGCCACATGAAAGCCGGCCACACTCCGCTTCTGGGGATGCCTTGGCCCCAGATAGCACTATCCCGCTAACACAGGATCGGATAATGGATTTGGTCACCAGCAAGGTTAAAACATTGGTGGCCGAAGCTGAAGCTCAGAAAGAAATCGGCAGTAGTGGGCGGCCATACCCCGCGCAGTACGATCTGATTGAGTTCCCAAGCGGCTACGTCATTCCTAAGTTCGGAAGATTTGATGGAACGGGGAATGCAAATCAGCACGTCGCCCACTTCAAAGCATCGTGCGGAAATACAGGGGGCAATGACGCGCTCCTTCTTCGTCAGTTTGTCAACAGCCTGACCGGTGTCGCTTTCGACTGGTACGCGAGCATACCAGACGGGTCCATCATTACCTTTGCCCAAATGGAGTCTCTGTTCCGGCAAAGGTTCATGAGCGTCAGTGATAAAATCTCCATTGCCGACCTTGTGAGGACCAAGCCGGGGAGGAATGAAAGAAACACTGACTTTATCGCCCGATGGCGTAATCTCACGGTCAAGTGCGAACCGCCGCTGGAGCAGGACCAGTCCGTCAGCCTTCTCATTGGGAACCTCAGCAATTGGATGGTCCCATTCTTGTGTACAGCGGGCCTCAAGACATTTCAGGAGCTAACCAAGAAAGTCCAAATGCTGGAACGCTCAAAGCAAGAGTCCCCGCCGGACTCTCAGAGAGAGAAAACTTGGAAAAGCAAGCGGGACGACAACCGTAGAAGCGGGAGTTCCAGCAGTACCAATGTCTTCAATGCGTCCGACAATGAAGAAAAGCGAAAGGCGGCCGAATCCAAAACTAACCGGTCTCGAAAGCCATTGCTGGGAGGAGATGGGCCTTCCCTAGAGGAGAAAAAGAACAAGGTTTACTCTTTCAGAAGGGACAAGGTCCGCAAGATATTTAAAGATGCCTTGAACAACGGCCTACAATTGCCGGAGTCGAAAAGACCCCAAGAAGCAAAATGACCGACAATCCTCTGTATTGCCCGTACCACCGAGTAGTGAGCCATGCGATCGAGGATTGCTATATCTTCAAAGACTGGGTCGAGAAGCAGTACAAGGCTGGAGAGATTGAGCTATCCAAAAGCGTGTTGGTGAACAATCAAGTTGCAACCGCCAACTTTATACAGACGGAAGCCGAAGCCTTCTGGGAGCAGACAGCCGAACCCGCGGCCCTAAGAAATGAAACGGACTCATCGCGGCCTCCGTGGAGTACGCACATATCTAATAAGATGCAGAAGATGCTAAAGCTACTTCAGAAAGAGCCCAGGATGGAATGGGAAGGACAGAAGAAGCCAACCAGTCCAGCTGCCTATGCGGCTCCATCAGGCTCAAAATCCAAGAAGCTCAAGAAGAAGAAAAGTGTAGCTCGGCGCGAAAAGGAGCCTGCAGGGAGATCTACCATTCAAAAATATATCGATTCCCTCGAAGAATATGAACAAAGGGAAAGAACATTGATTCAATTGAATGAGTTCTTCCCTGTACAAGCGGCTGAAATTCTGGAAGAGTTAGAAGAAGACTCCAATGAAGAGATCCCAGTAGTGACCTGCTACGCCATCCATCTTGGCAGCGACTCCGAGGATGAGCTCTGTTTTCCCGAAGAGGACGAGGAGCTCACCACAAAGGCTAATCAAATCCAGCTCAGAAGCGGCAGGGCTCTACCGCCAAATCAGGGCAACGCCCCAAAAGGGAAGAAAAAACAAGTCGCTAATGAAGAAGATGGCAGAGAACCAGCTGATGAAAACACAAGTCCTTCCTCGGTGGACTATAATGTCTTGGCACATCTCCGGAAGCTTCCGTCTCTCCTGAGCATCTATGACGCCTTGGTCCTATCTAAGGAGCTTAGAGATGTTCTCATTCACGCTCTACAAAACCCCGAGCGGTATCAGGCTCACTTTGCGGAAATTAATATGAAAGAAGCCCAGCACGCTTTGCATGCCGCCGCAGTCACATTTAAGGATGAAGACTTGCTACTGGGAACGGCTGAGCATAATCGGCCGCTTTACGTGACCGGGTACAGCGACGGAGATCGAATTAATCGTATATTGATTGATCCGGGGTCCTCAGTGAACATCATGAACTTGCGAACTCTGAAGAGTTTGTCAATGGATGTCCGACACCTGTCAAGGGAAAGGATTGTCATTCAAGGGTTCAACCAAAATTGCCAGCAAGTTCTAGGGTCTATAGCTTTGCCAATCAAATTTGGGGATCTGCAAACTGAAGCTAAGATATACGTGATCGACGCCGACACATCTTATAAGATTCTCTTGGGGCGGCCGTGGATCCATGATTACGGCATCATTCCGTCGACTCTCCATCAATGCATGAAGTATACTAAAAATGGCGAAGAAAGACGTATTGACGGAGACATCCAGCCGTTCGGTGTGCATGAAGTCCGATACGAAGATTCTCGGTACTTTACGAACCACCAAAATGCTAAGCCACAACTGGCTGAGGGTAGAACGGCCCCAAGACTCAAAAGCAAATCTGCGCCGGCTATCACTTTCAAAAGCAAAAATACCCAAGTACGCCCGCATTTCGGCAGCGACACTGATGAGTCCGACGCTGGAAGCCCGTCCTTCCGCCAAACTTGCCCTCATTTCGGCAGCGATACGGACGAATCTATTACTGAAGGCCCATCTAGCAGCAAAGTCCGCCCTCATCTTGGCAGTGACACTGAAGAGTCAGAAGAAGAGGACCTGCCGTGCGACAGCTGTGCAGATCGACCCCCCATGCAGCAAGCGAAACTACGAGAGACCTTCGAAGTCGCAGAAGGGTCCCTGGCTATCACAAGGGTGCCGGAACGGATGTGCAAAGAGCTCGACGCATTGTCAGTCTCTACCGTGGACCAGCTGAAAACTTTCTACGTGCCCGGGAGGAAAAATGGACAGAAGGGCATCCTGTTTTACAAGTCAAACCCCGTTGTGCACCCGGACGATCTTTCTGTCGCGTGCCTTCCCTATGAGAGAGGCATAAGAGCCGTCCTCAATCCCAGATACTATGCGCCCGAGATGCGGGAATACTTTAAGAAGTGCGGATGCCGGTTATATCAAACGGAGTCCGAAGCAAAGTTTTACGAAGGGCTATGGTATCCGCCCCAGGTCCGAGCACTCATCGATGGACGAATTCCAGATAGACGGGGCATAGGCTACATTCAACCTGATTCCAAAGCGTGCTACATGATCCATGTTGGTGAGGCCAGCGAAGGATCGAATAATGATGACGAGATAGCCGAGCCAGAAGAAGCTCCTCAAGAGCTCAAAGATGGCGGACAAGCAACCTTTGATGAGCTAACCGAGATTGACTTAGGAACGCCCGATAATCCAAGGCCGACCTACATCAGCTCACTCTTGTCGGAGGAAATGAAAGAGCAGATAATTGCCCTGTTGCGTGAGTTCGTTGACTGCTTCGCGTGGACATACAAAGAAATGCCTGGCCTTTCCCCTGAGGTAGCCGTGCATAAGCTGGCTATATCTCCTGATGCTAAGCCAGTCAAACAAGCTCCTCGAAGAATGAGAAGGGAGTTGGAAGAAAAGGTCATCGAGGAAACCAAGAAACTCATCGATGCCGGCTTCATCAGAGAAGAGAAATATGCGGACTGGATCGCATGCATAGTCCCAGTCAAGAAGAAAAATGGGCAGATCCGAGTCTGTGTCGATTTCAGGGACCTCAATAAGGCATGTCCTAAAGATGACTTCCCGCTACCGGTCATGGAAATGATGGTCGATGACACCTCAAATTACGAACTGTTCACCTTTATGGACGGCTCGTCTGGATATAATCAGATCAAGATGTCGCCTGAGGATGAGAAGCACACAGCATTTCGAACCCCGATCGGAATATATTGCTACAAGGTAATGCCATTCGGACTGAAGAACGCAGGTGCTACATATCAAAGGGCGATGACTAATATCTTTGATGACCTAATCCATAAAGTCGTCGAATGTTATGTTGATGATCTGGTCGTCAAGACTAAAGCCAAGGCCGATCATATCCAAGATCTCAGGACCGTTCTCACCAGACTGAGGGAATACGATCTGAAGATGAACCCTCTGAAGTGCGCTTTTGGCGTGTCATCGGGAAAATTCCTGGGCTTCATAGTCCGACATCGAGGGATCGAAGTTGACCCATCAAAGATAAAGGCCATCATGGAGATGCCCCCTCCGAAGAGTCTGACGCAGCTAAGATCTTTTCAAGGCAAGCTTGCTTATATACGGAGGTTTATCTCAAATTTATCAGGGAGATGTAGGCCCTTCTCAAAGCTCATGAAGAAAGGAGCTCCTTTTATCTGGGATGCCGAATGTCAAGCAGCGTTCGAAAGCATCAAACAATACTTGTTGCACCCTCCAGTGCTGGCTGCTCCCATTCCAAATAAACCGTTGATTCTCTACACTGCCGCGCTAGATGAGTCACTCGGTGCGCTCCTCGCCCAGAATAACGAGGAGGGAAAGGAAAATGCCCTCTACTACCTCAGTCGAACTCTAGTCGGGGCAGAACACAACTATTCCCCAATCGAAAAGCAATGCCTGGCTCTAATATTTGCTGTGAAGAAGCTGAGGCACTATCTGCTGGCTCATCGGGTTATGCTGATCTCCAAGGTCGACCCGCTCAAACACTTGATGACCAAAGCAAGCCTAGCCGGCAGGATGGCAAGATGGGCTGTCATGCTACTTGAGTTTGACATAGTTTATACCCCTCAGAAAGCAGTAAAAGGGCAAGCTATTGCAGACTTTCTCGCCGCTCATCCCATACCAGAAGGGTCGCCGCTAAATTGTGAGTTACCCGATGAACAAGTGCTGCACCTCGAGGAAGATGAGCCATGTTGGGAGCTCTACTTCGATGGAGCCTCGTCAATAAGGACCTCCAGTAAATCAAGCGTCCCGGAGATAAAAGCAGGGATAGGATTGGTATTCATCACACCATCAATGGGAACCCTACGACGTTCTTTTGCTCTCACCGAGCCTCGAACGAACAATGAAGCTGAGTATGAAGCTCTGATAGCTGGTTTGGAACTCGCCATAGAAATGGAAATCCTTCGGCTACGAGTTTACGGTGACTCCCAGCTTGTCGTCAACCAAGTAAGCGGCGACTATAAGATATACAAACCCGAGTTAGCTCGGTACAGAGGTAGGGTGGTGGAACTCATGAAACGGTTCACTCATATCGAACTAACGAGAGTCCCTAGAGCGTTGAACGGAAAGGCTGATGTACTCGCTCGCTTGGCCAAGGAGCTGGCTGATCCTGACATGGACGAAATTCTGATCACAGTCAGGAGCCGGCAAATTCTACCCCAGTCTCTCTACGAGAAGAGGAAAGCGCGGAACAGAAGAGCAGTCCTGCGGAAGAAGCTTCGATCATCCAAGACGAGCCCGATTGGAGAGAACCCTTCATAGAGTACCTCCGATACGACAAGCTGCCCGAAGAAAAATCTGCGAGGATTCAGCTGAAGAAAAGAGCTCTCCGATACGTGTTTGTAAATGACACGTTATACCGCAGGTCATACGACCAACTATGGCTCAGGTGTCTGTCATTGGCCGAAGCCCAAAAGGTCATGAAAGATGTCCACTCGGGCGTTTGCGGTGCTCACCAATCTGGCCCCAAGATGCGACTTCAAATCAAACGGCTTGGGTATTACTGGCCCACCATGATACGGGATTGCGGAGAGCATGCAAAGAAATGTTATATCTGCCAAATTCACGGTGATTTTATTCACAAGCATCCCAATCCATTGCATCCTACAGTGGCGTCGTGGCCCTTCGAAGTCTGGGGCACCGACATTGTTGGCCCAATTGATCCTCCGTCATCCAAAGGCCATCGGTTTATACTGGCCGCGACAGACTACTTCTCCAGATGGGCTGAAGCTGTCCCGCTAAAAGAAGTTAAGACAAAGGATATTCTGACATTCTTCCAGCATAATATTCTATACCGCTTCGGTACACCAAGAAGAATCATTTCTGACAACGGGCCTTCTTTCAAGAGCTTCAATGTCTCAAGGTTCGCTACTCAGCACAAGATAGACTGGAGATATTCCTCCATCTATAATCCAAGAGCCAACGGGCTAGCCGAAGCCTTCAATAAGACTCTATGCAAGCTCCTGAGGAAAAATGCTTCAGCCAACAAGAGAGACTGGAATCTCAAACTTCACGAGGCGTTGTGGGCATATCGTACCACACACCGTACTCCAACTCAGTCCACTCCATACTCATTGCTCTTCGGAGTGGAGGCGGTCCTCCCCCTCGAAGTTGAAGTTCCAAGCTTAAGAATGGCCGTCCAACATGAGTTGACGGAGGAAGAAAACGTGCTCCTTCGACTTGAAGAACTCGATGCCCTCGAAGAAAAGAGGCTCGCGGTGCAGCAAAATCTGGAGCTATACCGAGCCCAAATGTCACGGGCCTATGACAAGATAACCCGTCTCCGCGCTTTCAAGAAAGGTGAATTGGTGTTGGTCCTCAAAAGACCGATCATCCCCAATCGACATGCCAAGGGAAAATTCGAGCCGAACTGGGAAGGACCATACGTCATCGAGAAAGTGTTCGACGGAGGATCCTACCAACTAATAAGTGCCGAGGGAGAAAGGCCCATGCCACCCATCAATGGCCGATATCTCAAGAAATACTACACATGAATGCTCCAAGTCGCAGGCGAATTGAGCACATCGGCCCTACGGTCTGGATCAGACATCCTGCAAAACCGTATACAATCCACGGGCCTAAATGACCCCTATTTCTCCCAAATCCTGCCGGTGAGACTACTTTTAAAGTCCCACCAGCGGCAAAAAAAAAAAACA
The DNA here is from genome assembly GCA_030015575.1 of Agapanthus africanus. NCBI lineage: Eukaryota > Viridiplantae > Streptophyta > Magnoliopsida > Asparagales > Amaryllidaceae > Agapanthus > Agapanthus africanus. The sequence goes on from CM057350.1 coordinate 247,211,869, forward strand.
AAAAAAAAACAAAAAAAAAACGGTATGTCCACAAGCAAAACGGGCACGGATGAAAACCCGAAAGGGCTCCGTGAGTAAAAACAGCAGGACTACCGGCGAGTCTGTGAAAACCCGAAAGGACGCAAACTCGTGAAAAGAGATGAAATACACTCGCAAAGCCCTCTCGACCTTGCGAGGAGAAAACCCCTGCGTGAGATCCTTACGACTCACAAAGGAGCAACACACTTAGGAATCCTCACGATTCCTAAGGAGAAAATACACCTGCGGGATCCTTACGACTCGTAGGGAGAAAATGCTTTTATGGGACCCTCACGGCCCATAAAATTGAAAAGCCTTGGGTGGTAGGGACCCAAACCTATCTCCTAAGCCATCGTTCCCCAACGGGCAACGGCAAATGATGAGTCGCTCCTGGCATTTCGCTTCAGTGTTAGCGGTGCTGATGCCGACCAAAAACCCAAATCCCAAGTCCTCCCAAGGCAAATGATGAGTTGCTCCTGGCATTATTCCAATGCAGCAATGCTGATGCCAAACAAGATCCAAATTCCAAGTCCCCAAATGGCGAATGATGAGTCGCTCCTGGTACCATATTCCAGTGCAGCGATGCAGACGCCAACCAAATTCCAAATCCCATACCCCAACGGCGAATGATGAGTCGCTCCTGGTACCACATTCCAGTGCAGCGATGCAGACGCCAACAAATCCCTGAAATCTTTCTGGCCCTACGGTCTGGATCATACATCCTGCAAAACCGTATACAATCCACGGGCGTGCAACAATCCCAATCTCTCCTAAGTCCTACCGGTGAGACCACATTCAAAGTCCCACTAAAAAAAAAAAAAAAAAAAAAAAAAAAAAAAAAAATTGTCGCCACACAAGCAAAATGGGCACGGAGGAAAACCCGAAAGGGCTCCGTGAGTAAAAACAGCAGGACTGCCGACGAGTTTGTGAAAACCTGAAAGGGCGCAAACTCGTGAAAAGAAGATGAAATGCACTCTCAAAGTCCTCTCAACTTTGAGAGGAGGAAATTCCCGCGTGAGATCCTTACGACTCACAAAGGAGCAACACACTTAGGAGTCCCCACGACTCCTATAGAGAAAATAGGCCTACGAGATCCTTTCGACTCGTAGGGAGAAAATGCTTTTATGGGACCCTCACGGCCCATAAAATTGAAAAGTCTTAGGTGATAGGGATCTAAACCTGCCTCCTAAGCCATCAATTCTCAAATTCTCTCGGGCAAATGATGAGTTGCTCCTGGCATTATTCCAGTGCAGCAATGCAGATGCCAAACAAAAACCAAAATCCCAAAATCCTCTCCATGACAGATGATGAGTCGCTCCTGGTACCATATTCCAGTATAGCGATGCTGATGTCAACCCAATCAAAATCAATAAGTCAACTTCCACCCGACACCGCAAGAAGCGGAGCAAGTCAAGTCTACCCCTGACACTGCAAGAAGCAGAGCAAGTCAAATCAAGCATCGACCGTCTAAGTCGCTAAAAGGGCAGCACCGACCGTCCAAGTCGCTAAAAGGGCAGCACCGACCGTCCACGTCGCTAAAATGGCAGCACCGACCGTCCAAGTCGCAAAAAGGGCAGAACCGACCATCCACGTCGCTAAAAGGGCAGCATCGACCGTCCAAGTCGCAAAAATGGCAGCATCGACCGTCCACGTCGCTAAAAGGTCAGCAACGACCGTCCACGTCGTAAAAAGGGCAGCACAGGATTCCTACAAAGCGGGAACCAGATCACTCCGGGCCAGGGAAACGTCTATCACGGACACTCCGTCTCAGAGACATGTCAAGCAACGACCGTTCATGTCGTAAAAAGGGCAGTCCAGGCTCCCGCGAACTGGGAACCCAAATCGCTCCGGATCAGAGCGTCGACCGTCTATGTCGCAAAAAGGGCAGTGCAGGCTCCCGCAAATTGGGAACCCAAATCGCTCCGGATCAGAGCGTCGACCGTCTATGTCGCAAAAAGGGCAGTGCAGGCTCCCGCAAATTGGGAACCCAAATCGCTTCGTAACAGAGCGTCGACCGTACATGTCGCAAAAAGGGCAGTGCAGGCTCCCGCAAATTGGGAACCCAAATCGCTTCGGATCAGAGCGTCGACCGTCTATGTCGCAAAAAGGGCAGTGCAGGCTCCCGCAAATTGGGAACCCAAATCGCTCCGGACCAGAGCGTCGACCGTCTATGTCGCAAAAAGGGCAGTGCAGGCTCCCGCAAACTGGGAACCCAAATCGCTCCGGATCAGAGCGTCGACCGTCCATGTCGTAAAACGGGCAGTGCAAGCTCCCCACAAATCGGGAACCAAATCACTCCGGGTCAGGGAAACGTCTACCACGGACACTCCGTCTCGGAGACGCGTCAAGCGTCGACTGTCCATGTCGTAAAAAGGGCAGTGCGTCCCAAAAGTGGGAACCGAAGCAAGTCGCCTCCATGTGAAAGAAGATCTATCAATTTCATGCACACGACCCATATATGCTGTGTGCATTTATTGATGGGGGGCACTTTGTTGGGGTAAAAATTTACACCCCTGTTGACCGAGTCAAAGTCAAGGTCAACCTCAAGCCAGGTGGGCCCAAGCCCAAGCAAGTGGGCCAATGCCCAGGTCGAGCCCGAACACGAAGCGTCTGGCCTTCCGCCATGCCAACAAAAAAAAAAATCATGTAATAAATAATTTTTATGTAATTTTTTATACATGAATGTATGTAAAATGGGCATAAAGCCAATATTTTGTAAGCCCATGGCTTATGTGCAAAAATGTAATGGCACATGAGCCATGGAATAGGCAAAATGCCATTTTGTAAAGCCCAAGGGGCTATATGCAAATATGTAAGCCTATAAAAGGCAAAATGATGATGAATAAAAATATACTTTTCATTCTCTCCACAAAAATTAGAGCTGAGCTCTTTCTTCCTTCTTCAAGGTTCCAAAACCTTCTTCTTTCTCTTGAATTAAATCAAGAGTTTTACTCTTCCTTTTTCAAAACTAAATAGTTTTCCACCACAAAACCCACAAAGGGGAACTTGGATCTGCCATAAGATCTTAAAAAGGAGAGATTTTGAGATTTTACATCTCTTGATCTTCAAGATCCAGCAAGCAACAGGAGGAAGAAGAAGAACCCTTCCATTAACCCCACAAAAAAAAAAGAAAACACTCAGGAGTCTAACTCCTCTTTGATTTCTCTTCAGAGAAATCTTTTTAGGCTAAAAGCCTGTTGTGTGCGCAAGTCGCCCGCGTGCCGACACGTGGCGCGCGCGCTTGCGCAACTGCGCAAGTGCGCAAGTCGCCCGCGTGCCGACACGTGGCGCGCGCGCTTGCGCAACTGCGCAGTTGCGCAAGTCGCCCGCGTGCCGACAGGTGGCGCGCGCGCTTGCGCAACTGCGCAAGTGCGCAAGTCGCCCGCGTGCCGACACGTGGCGCGCGCGCTTGCGCAACTGCGCAGTTGCGCAAGGCGCCCGCGTGCCGACACGTGGCGCGCGCGCTTGCGCAACTGCGCAAGTGCGCAAGTCGCCCGCGTGCCGACACGTGGCGCGCGCGCTTGCGCACCTATGCATCCCTTGGATGTCTTTTCCCCCTCTTTTGTGTACATACATACACATATACATATGTATACAAATTTATACATACACGTATACTGCACATTGAGTTCGCATGACCAGTTTAACCCGTTAATCGGAGGTTCCCTCGCCCCAAAGGCGATGGGTAATTAACGGCAGCTTAGTCCGCGGCTGCCGGAGATTCGGATCCCCACAATCATTAAACCCCGGCCTACCCTAGGCCGGGGGTATCTGTAGTACGCCTGACAAGCGCGCGCGTATTCCCATCTCACTGGGGTGACGAAAAACATCCTACAGGCATGGCTTTATTTTAAAAATGATTATTTCATTTAGATGCACTATTGCATCGTGGTTGTATATTATAGCCATTCCTTTCTACTAGTTGACTTGATGACTTGATGAGATTTTTTCTTCCTCTCCTCCACCATGGCTCATGCTTCCTCTACCTCCTTCTCCTTCTTCTTCTTACTTCAATTTTTGAGCAAGATTCTAGAAAGAAAAATATAGTGGAGTATTCCTACATTATCGACCATCAAAATGTAGAAACTTTGAATCGTCGGTTTGAGCCTCCTCCGCATTCCCTCAGGTGGATCGTTTTCGGGAAAGGTCATCGATACTCAAGCGCATTCCCACCGGCTACGAGCTTGAAGGGGTCTTCCATAATTGGGTGGACACGCGACAAAGGTTGCATTTCTTAACCTTGCATGTTTTAGCTGACTATTTTAGGGTGTTTGGATCGAATCCTCGGGTTGACGGGACTCCGGTGCCTGCGAAAAGTTTTTATTTTCGCTTACGTGTCATGACCCGAAGGTACGAAACGTGACTGACACTTAAATTACGAAACGTCTAAAGGCCTAATGTAATCTAAGTAAGGTAAAGCCCAGAAAACTAAACCGTTTAAATAATTTGAGTGAAGGAAAACTTGTTTTAAAGCAAGTGGTTTTAACATAATAAGTGGCATTAAACATTTAAAAGCAACATCATGATTTCCCGAAAATTTCGGCAGAGTCTCCTCTGTAATAACTGGCCCCCAAATGGGTGAAACACATAAAAAATATATAAATAATGAATAAAGGCATCCCCAAGCAGGAGCTAGCTCTTTGCCAATGGCGGAATCACAACCACATGCAATAAGTATATCAAAAGTGCACAATAAGCATATGAAAGCAAGAAATAAGAAAATACCATGTCGGCTAAAGTGAGCATCGACACCAAACACCACAAATACAAGTCTCACGAATCTCACTGTCTAGTCCAATATACAAGAGTAGATGGAGTATACTAGATACAAAATAATATACATGATGGAATAACATATCCTCGCAACCCACCTACGAGCAATGCCGCAAGTCGAAGAAAAAGGAAAAAAAAAGAGGATGTGCGCCCACCGCTCCTGTGCAGACGGGTCGGACCTGCAAGATACTGTGGCACAACGGGGGTGAGTTGCCAACTCGCGAGTAGTAAGTATTATATCATAAGGCTATCGTAAGCATGCACGAAAATGCGCCTCAATCTACGTATATCAATATGATACAATGTACTCAAATGAATGCAACATGAATGCATAATCGAACACGAAAATCCGAACAAGTCTGGTATGAGAAAACACTTGTTCTTATCTTAGAAAAACCTCTGTGCAATAAAATGAAGTATCATCAATGAAATCAACAGAGAATCCATGTCAAGCATCGACACAATATATACGTATCCCAATATCTCAACATCTCAATATCTCAATATCTCGGCCTCCGTCAGTCCGGATCGGCCCATATGATCAAATCTCATGACCACGTCGGTATCCTCCGGATATCCGCCGCGTCAGGCATCACTGGTAGGTAGTCCTCCCAAGCCAGGCTCATCATCATACCCACAAAACCACTCTCGCCCCGGGGTACCATACCGGGTCCACCATGTACCCGAGACGGTTCATCCTCCTCCTCGAATTGGGTCTCAGCTACCAAAAGAAATCAGGAAAACTCATGGTGGATGACATATACATCATATCACGAGGAAACCGCAACTTTCATTCTTTTAAAGGATAATAAGTTTATAAAATTCTTGCGGTTCTCCCCAAAATCCATAAATCTCATAAACACGAAAATCTCCAAGATAATCACAATATGTAAACATGTCGGCGATGATAAATGTCTACGGTATCAATAATATGAAATACGATGTGTGAATAGAAAATTATGCTTGAACGATGATGCAATGAGGTATATGCATATGACTATCAATCCTACGTATCCATCCTGATGAATTGAATATACAAGTACAGGTTTACAGATCATATATGGCGCAATGGTTTAGATTCTGATTTAAGCAAGTGCTATAGTGTTCGTGGCATAGCAATTACTAAGGCGTGTATATTCACATGAATAGTGCCCGTTCGGCATAAACCAATGGTAATGGTGCAAGTGTCCTATGAGATGATATCATATATATGTAGAAAATGATGCGATGCAACAAGATGAATAACTAGGAACTAAGCATATAAATGCAAGTACTGCTAGAAATTCTAACTATCGGGCGCCTTGCACCATCTAGACGATTCCCCCGTAGATGTGTACATCTACTCACCGGGACGCCTCGGCTAATCCGATCCGATCTTAGCCTTGCCTTTCCGCGCCACATCCGACGCCTCTGCACCCGATCCTAGAAAGGCCCATATGTAAATAATAGAATAGATATATAATTAGTCGCAGAAACAAACGATACAAGTCAACCACGAGCACTAACTAGACGCGCACGCACTTGGTGCACAAAACGTGCCTGCGACAACGCCACAAACCACAACTAGGGTCGTTATATGTGGCAACTACCAAGCCTAAAACCTAATCGTACCAATCGAGTGCATTCCCAACACACTAAAAATTATATGAAATAGGTAGGTACCCATCAAAACCTCAAACTTAATTAATATCGATTTATTCCAAAAACCTAGCAAGCAACCATTAACGGTTTTAGTACAAATTTAGATGGTTTAATAAAACTAGTAGCCACAATGTTCACATAATAGTTTAATTAAGCCACAAAAAACTTTACTAAAATTTTATTCTCACCCATTTTAGATTAATCAAAAAGTTTGTTTGCAAAAAAAATTAATTTTAGATTAACCAAAAAGTTAGTTTGCAAAAATGCTTAATTAGGACAATTTAAATTAACAACTAGATTAAATTTTGCATGCCTTAATATGTTAAACTACACCTTGTAACCATAATCAAGTGGTAAAAACCCTAACTTGGATCCAAACCCTTTTCTTTACAAAATAATTCCTACATTTAGAACCACATTTAAACTTAATTAAATTAGATTAAAGTAATTATCCAACAAATCATCCTTTGGGTTATGATTTTATACCTCACAATTTGTAGATCTCACTTTCAAACATAGCCACCAAAATGGTTCTCTTGCTCTAAGGTTCTTGCTAGTTTGGCCAAAGAAAATTGGTTAATGGTTAAATGAAGAATTTGTGAGACTTTGTATTGACATTTTAATGAATTTTTGAAGTGTTTTGATGTGGAATGAGATGGGGAAAATGGGGGCTGCTGCTAGTGTGAGGCTCGGCCAAAAATGGGGAGAGGGAGAGAGAGTGAGGTGTGTGTATTTAGCCAAGCCAAGAAACCCATAACTCAAGTATTTAAACCGATACTTCTTTGTTTACTATTTTCTTTTAATTTTCTTTTCTATTTAAACTTTTCTTTAAATTTCAAGAACCGTCTTGACCATTCTTTTAATTTCAAAAACAACATGTTACATTTTGGTTTAATGTGTCATGGTGCACAAAACATCTATTAACCCATTCTCATTCGTAATTATCACTAATTAAATGTATAAGTGAAAGCTGAAAAATAATATTTAAAATAATTAATTAAGAAAAATATTTAATTAAACTCGCAATTTACAATTGACCAATTAAATACCAAATGCTTGCTATTACATAGCTAGAATAGGTATATTTAAGTTTGAGTTGAAAAATAATTATATCTTGGTTTTTATGGAAAACACCAGTTATTTTACCGATTATCGGAAATTTCACCTAAACGATTTTCAAAACGTTACAGTCTTCCCCCTTTAAAGAAATTCGGACCCCGAATTTAAAATCTAACTACGCTTATCCTCGAAGAGATGGGAATAGTTCTGCCTCATCTCGTCCTCGGCTTCACACGTGACCTCTTCGCCGCTCGGCCCATACTCATTTCGGCTTTACTGTCGGTAAGTCCTCGGACCTCTACGGTCGGTAAGTCCTCGGACCTCGGTTTCTTCACCTGCCGATCTAGAATGACTATCAGCTGCTTGGTGAAAGAAAGATCACGCTCCAGCTGGATCGTCTGATGTTGTATCATGCGAGAGGGGTCATGAAGGTACTTGTGGAGCACTGATACATGAAACACGGGGTGAATATCTGGAAAGCTGGATGGAAGAGCCAAACAATAAGCAACTGCGCCGACTCGCTCGAGAATCTCAAAGAACCCACATATCTAGAACTAAGCCTTCCTTTTCTTTCCGAATCTCGACACGCCCTTCATCGAAGAAACCTTCATGAAAACATGATCTACAACGACGAACTCAAGTCTGCGCCGACATCAGCCTGCATACGATTTCTGCCTGCTCTGGGCCGCTCTCATCCTATCCCAAATCAACTGAATATTTTCGGTCGTCTCCTGCACAATCTGTGGTCCCAAAATACTGCTCTCACAGAGATCTGTCCAACAAACTGCTGATCAACATTTCCTCCCATATAACGCCTCGAAGGGTGCCATCCGAATCGTCAGTTGGAAGCTGTTATTATAGGAAAACTCTATAAAGGGCAAGTGGCGATTCCAACTGCCACAAAATCTAGAACGCAACCTTGGAGCATGTCCTCAAGAGTCTGAATGGTCCGCTCTAGCTGACCGTTGGTCCGCGGATATAAAACTGCACTGAAACTCAATCTGGTGCCAAAGCCTCCTGAAGTTTCTGCCATAGTCGGCTGGTAAACTGGGTGCCTCTGTCGGAAATAAAATAAGTCGGAACTCCATGTAGTCACACAATCTCATCAACATACGTATGAGCATACTGAACGATATGAAAGGGGTCTTCTCTGGCTGAAAGTGAGCTGCTTTCGTCAATCGGTCTACGATCACTCAATTAGAGCCATACTCTCGACTGGTCCTCGGTAGACCCACGATACAATCCATAGAAATTTGTTCCTATTTCCACTCCGGAATGGATAAAGGTTATCATTCTCCTGTTGGCCTCAGATGCTTAGCCTTGACTTGTTGAGAAGTCAGCATCCCGAAACAAAATCTGTGACATCTCTCTTCATCCCTTCATACTAGTAGACTTCTCTCAAATCATAATACATCTTGGTGGAACCTGGATGAAAACTGTATGCTGACTGATGTGCCTCCTCTAAGATCTCGTGTCTCAGTCTCTCAGAATCTGGCATACATAGTCGAATCCCAAATTGTAGTACTCCCTGATCATCAATCACGAACTCTGAATATCTGCCATGTCGAACCTACTCCATGATCTCTGACAAACGAATGTCATCGTACTGTGCCTCATGGATACGATCAAGTAATAGGGACGTGTACGGACACGGATAGGTTGTCCCCTGGTCGACGTAAATTCGAACTGCACTCGGCTGTCACAAGGAATCTTTTAATCTACCGTCGACAGTCTATGAACTATGCTCAAATAAGAAAAGCTATCTCCGGGCCTCCGACTCAAAGTATCTGCCACAACATCCGCCTTTCCCGGACGATAAAGAATCTCGCAGTCATAGTCATTCACTAGCTCTATCCATCTGTGCTATCTTAAATTTAGATCTCGCCGCTGAAAGAAATGTACCTTAAACTCCTATGGTCCGTGAATATCTGGCGCGACTCGCCGTATAAGTAGTGTCTCTAAATCTTAAGTGTAAAAACCACCGTAACCATATCTAAATCATGCGTGGAATAGTTTTGCTCGCGCTTCTTCAACTGCCGAGAAGCGTCATAATAACCAATAAAAACGCCTGATCTTAAAGGCAAAGATAATACTGGCGCCGTAATCAAACGAGTCTTCAACTGCTGACAGCTCTGCTCGCATATCTCAGTCCAACAAAAAGAAACTCCCTTCCGGGTCAATTCGGTCAACGTTGCCGCTATCTATGAAAAATTCTGTACGAAAGATCAATACTATCCGTCCAACCCCAAAAGGCTACGAACTCCGTCACTGATACAGGTCTGGGTCAATGCTGAACGACCTCGATCTCATTCGGTTCCATACATATACTATCTCTCGTAACTACGTGACCTAAGGAGTCAACATTATCCAACCAGAAAACACACTTTGATTAATTAGCGAATAGGTAGTGCTCCCTCAAAGTCTGCAACAAAATCCTTAATTACTGCCCAGGCTCCACTCGGCTCCCAAAGTATACCAGGATGTCCTCAACAAACATAATAATAACTGATCAAGAAATGGCCCGAATATACGGTTCATCTAATCCATAAACGCTGCTGGGGTATTGGTGAGCAGAAACGGCATCACCAAGACTCATAACGCCCGTAACGTGTGAAAAGAAGTCTCCGGAATATCATCCTCTCGAACCCGCAACTAATGCTAACCTGACCGCAAATTAATCTTCGAGAAATGCCCCGCACCGTGGAGCTAATCGAACAAATCTTCAGTACGAGGTAAGGGATATCTGTTTCGCACAGTCACTCGACTCAACTGACGATAATCAATGCATAATCGCATACTGCCATCCTTCTTCTTGACGAACAGAATAGGAGCTCCCCAAAGTGACGCACTCGGACAAACAAGCCCCTTATCCAACAACCCTTGCAACTGATCCTTCAGTTCTTTAAGCTCTGCCGGGTCCATCGGATATAGCGGTATAGAAAAAGGCTCCGTGCCGGGAACCAAGTCAAAGCAGAACTCAATATCGTGCTCTGGCGACAAACCAAGAAACTCTCCAGGAAAACATCTCGAAACTCTCTCCCAATCGATACCTGGTCCCACGGGACCTCTGCGGCTCTAACATCACAAACATACGCTAAGAAATCTTGACATCACTTTTTTTAGAAGCTGACTAGCGCGAAGAGAAGAAATCAAACTGGGAAAGGAGATGCTACGGTCTCCCCGAAAACAAACAAGAACTGGCTCACCCGGAAAACTAAATCTGATTACCTTCTCACGGCAGTCCACGAATGTATAACATGTGGCTAACCAATCCATGCTCTGAAGAACTTCGAAGTCAAACATATCGAGAAAAGTCAAATTGACAGAAGAATCTCTATCTCCGATACGAATAAAACAAACACGAATGAGAAACATATCAAGCGACAAAAGATTAGCCTATGAAAGAAATCACAACAAGTGGCTGATCTAGCAAGGACTACTATCGGCTAGACTTCGATACAAAATATGTGGATACCATTTCAAACAACACCCGAAAGAAATACGAATTGGAAAAAAACACCCAAAGAATACTTGTCGCAACGGCATCTATCTAACCGCCTCTGAGCTGGCATACCGGTATAAATCTGCTTCTGTCTAAAAATGACTGAAGTTTTAGAAATGCGCTCCTCCAACAGTAAGGTTGCGTTCATAGCAGTGACGTAAGTGTCAAAAGGTTAGGCACCAATAGCAAGAAAAAACTGCGTGTCCAATCTCCAAACGAACCTTTTTATCTGTTTCTCTTCAGTATCCACCAGGTAAGGAGCATATCGGGCAGCTGAGTAAACTATATGTCGTACTCGGACACTGTCTGTTGGAGATAGTGCCCTCAGAGTCAATTATTGGATCACATGCACGTGATTGCAATGATTGAGGGAGGACCTGTCCCAGTAGGACAGTCTTACTCGAGATGATACTATGCTATCTGGTTTATCTTTATCATCGTATACTGCTTTAGGTGACATTACTGATCACTATTGCACGTTGATAGAGCCCCTAGGATTCTTGCTTGACTACCAGCCGTATGAGGGCGATCATATACGTGGGAGCTGGGGTCTATAAGCACATCCTTAAAAGGTCCCTAGTCGTGGGAGTTTCGAGATAGAGCATCGATACTCCGGAGTAGACTAGTGTATACAGTCGAGACCCCGGCGAGGGGCGGTTGCCGGTCTCACAAGCCACTGGTGTCAGTTGGTTCACCTAAGATGTATACAGGTGCTCATTTAGTTATGAGTACACCGGACAGGACTCGCCGCGAACCTGCTAGTTGGGATTATACCTGATGTCAGATAGCCGTTCCCTGGTGACATGTGTACAGGTTAGTTCATCGACATGAGATCGTCATTTATCTCGTGTGAGTTACCACTGTGCTTTGATTACTGCCCTACCACGGCTCAAAGGAGTCGTGCAAACAGGTTTTAGTTGGGTACAGTCCCGAGCCACATGGAGGCAGTGAGCGGATCTGCAGGGGTTCGCGCTCTGTCTAGGAGAGCCAGAACATGAAAAGTCCTTGGCCAAGGCAGGAGATTTGCTGGTAGGTATTCCAGTAGTATCTCGGGTGTTCTGGGGTACACTCCGACATGACTTGTACCGCTATTGGGGGTCTGACTTTTACCAACCCTCTAGGCCCGCCATGTGATGCTCATAGACGAACGGACCGGACTGTACGGATATTGTTACTGACATGCTTAGTAGGGTGTCAAGATGAGTGCGCTCATCGACGTCCCTTTTGGTCAATAGCTGGTAGCCCGTCACGTATGGCTAATACCTCTGACGTGCTAGTGGTTAAATCCACAGCCACAGTATTGACGAGTCTTTAGAGTCCACCACACTCAGTTACTCATGTTTTGGGCGAAACGCTGTAGAGGCCGTATGGAGATATGGCAGGGTTCGATCAGATACGTGCGGTATTGCACGGATCGTGATCGGACGGTTTTTACTAGCCGGCTTTGGCTTAAGCCGGATCCTAGTATTAGACAGTGTAGTTTTGTCTCTTTGCATTTGTGTTCACTGGGAATACAAATGCGGGCATGTGTTTGCAGTAGCGGGGTTTTCCTATAATTTATTAAGGGATCAGTTTTCTGAAGTTGCCAGTTTGCATTCCGTTCCGGCCGGTTTTCCTTTGTTCCTTCACGGCCGGACTTTCTGATGGAGGGGGTTATTTGCAGTTTGCAAATAACTTATTTGTGGAGGGGTCCTTTGTAATTTGGTGGCATCATGAAGGTTCATGCATGATGAGATTCTTTATTGGTCTTTTCCTTTGCTTTATGAGAAAGGGATTGAGTAGGATTTGAGAGATTTTTGATGTGAGTTTATTTTTATCATTATCTTCTCTTATTGTTTTTTCTACCTTGCTCTCTCTCTCCTCATTCCCAATTAGGGGCCGGCCACTTCATGGAGAGGAAGTGAGAGGTTCATTTTTTTGTGAGGAAATTTCCATTATCTCATATTTCCTCTACTTCTCTATTTGGCACAAAAATCTCTTTTGTTCATTATCTTCCTCCATCCTCCATGGAAACTAAACCCCAAAGAGACATAGTTTCTACACTTGCCTACAGAAAATCTTGGACGTATCGGCTGGCCAACTTCGTGCCCAAGTTGCCTCGGTCCAGAGGTGGAAGCCCGTAAAAGAATCTGGCTACGTGGTGCCCTTTTCGACGTGAAGGTGACGGACGGAGATTCCGCGGGATATCGGAATGGAGACGAAGACCGAAGTACACGGATCGCTTGGTATAACTCTCTACCCGTATTTTAGTTTGCTAGTAGCTAGGTTAATGGCTTGATCCGGGATAAAAGTGCGCGGTGGTGCCGGTTTGCTAGTTTGCAAAGTTTTTGTTTCCGCGTTTCCGGCGTCGGATCGACCGCTGGGGCGCCGCCGCGGACTTACAATGGTATCAGAGCCACGCCATTAACCTACCCTAGCTTGCTCCATTATGTTTAAAGACTCGATCGAACAAAATCCCAAAAACCGTATTTCGTGTGCATATGTGTTCTCTGTCGAAATTTTTTCAGCTCCAAAAATTTTTCAGGGTGTTGCAGAAACATGTGCAGAGAATTCTAAGAACACTGTAAAAATTTGGTGACCTAATCCTTCAAAAGAGCCGCGGAACTACGGCCATAACCCCACTTTGGCCGCGGTTCCGCCGCCGGAATATGGCATCGTTTCACCAATTTTTTCCAGTGGGCTTCTGACATGGAATTAGGGTTTTTGGAACATTCTTTTTGGGCCCAGATTTTCTGTAAGTGCTACAGTACTGCTTGGGGCCCACTTCGCTAAATTTGTTCAATTGGATATTTTAAACATGCTAGTTCACAGTATTTACATTATATCTGCGACCGTGAATGTCATTTGATCGGTAAATCCTGTCTAACTGCTATAGCCCTTTTAGACGGATTTGCGAACGTGACATTCACGTTGATGTTCTGTGTTGTGCTGTGATGTTGCGGATCGGTCGTGGGGGATAGCCTGGATGCAATGTTAGTACAGTTTTGATTTATATGTACATTTGATATTGCGGGGCGAGCGTCCGACATGTGGAATGCCGTCACTGCCTGTTTGTATTATTCTTTTGGGGCACGACCGGGTCGAGGTCGATGTACCCGTTGTATGTATATTTTACTTTCTGTACTAGGATTACCCCAAGGAGGGGTGCACGGATAGCCAGTTTCTAGAGGGCAACAAGCCCGCATCTCATGGCGTTGAGACGGAGGGGGCTTCACTCTAGAATTGGCGGGTTATTCGCCGCACTCGTAGGGGGTATAGGTTGACCCAGGAGGGGTGCCCAAGTTATCGGATTCCGTGAAGTGCTGGGTGGTCCATTCACGTTGCTGAAGGGGGCTGCCTCGCTTCAGGTTTTGGCGGGTAACTTGCCGCGTCCGTAGGGGTCTAGGATTTTCATTGTACAGGCTATCCACATAACCAGGGGAACGTCGGGTTTCAGTAGCGGCTCTATGAAACCCGGGGATCCCAGATATCTGTATTGTTCTGTGATGCTGTTCATTTCTGTGATGTTGCTTTTTATCACGCCTTGAGCGAAAATTATATATTATATATATACTAGTAGATGCTGTATATGTTTTGCATCCGCGCTAGTCCAGTCCCCGCTCTGTCGTTAGTTAAGTAACCTAATGGATGATGACGGGACCCAGTGGCGAATGCGGATGGCATATACGTACATCATTTTTTTCGTTCTTTTGTGGAGTGATCAATTGATGGGACTGCGTTGATTCGGATCAATGCAAGATAAACAAACATATTCTGATGTTGTTGGAACATTTTTCTAAAAGCTGTTATTGCAAGGGCGTTCTCTTTTGTTTTGCACAGTGGTATTCGGTTATGAATATCCAACTCCTCAGTCGACGAGGCAAGGGCCGAGATCCCTTCACCGGGAGTGACCCCCTTGGACAGAAGTTTGCGTTAGGGCAATAACTTCACTATAGCCGATTACTTTTGCTTTGCATCGTGGTATTCAGTTTGAATATCCCGCACCTCATTCTACGGGGAAAGAGCCGAGATCCCTTCATCGGGAGTGACCTCTTTAGCAAAGGTTTTCGTCACTATATTTTTTAAAAGCTATCAGTTCCTTCAACGATATCAAGTTCATTACGTTAAAGGTTTTCGCCAGAAACCATTCGTAGCCCTCCGTCGTTTCATATGGATAGTCAATAGTATTCAAGCTGTGTATGTTGGCCAAAGTCAAGGCACAGTGTTTGGTAGCTGTTGGGTATTCATATGCAGCATAGATAGATGCGTTGGTTTGGGACAGTCGTATAGCCTTGTTGGCCAAAGTCAAGGGCTTGTACAGGTGGGTTCAAATTAACCTGGATAAAGATGGGTAGAACTTGACATGTGACTTATGATATGTTGGCCAAAGTCAAGGTCATAAGAGCATGGGGCAAAAATCCACACCAGGAGTTCCTAAAGAAACTGGAACTTGCCAAATATGCGCATACCTTCTCGAGTGTGATGACATGAGCGGATTCCGTCACGTTATCATGCGATGATAGTTGGATCCGGATTCCCACTGATGAGTTGGTTTACTCCTCAGGTGATCCCGGCTAATTCTTCTTTCAGGTTTGGGGAAGAATGTGACGTTACAGTGGGAGGTTTCCCAGATTAGATAAAGTGATAACCATTCTGATCTAGGTTAGAGTGCACGCTGAGTGTTTCTTTTCTCTCTCTCTTTAGCAGCGACCTTTGACCCGACCCTAGACTATGACTCAGTGACCAAATTGACCGAACCTTCTTAACACTGTCTTTTGGATTATCAGAGTTGCAAATCTCATTGCCACTCCTACTTTTACCCTTTTCTCCAGGACACCCCGTATTGCTACGACCGTCCACTTCCATTGGACAAAACCATCGTATGGTTATATATGAACTCGAAGGAATTCGAGGATGGTTTCTGGTTCTGGAGAAAACGAATAGGACTATTCAGTTGTCTTTTCCTTTACCTTCTCTCAGATTACGAGTACTCCGTGGTTTAGGAGATAGTACACCTATAACGCAAATTGGATAGTCTTCTTCCAAACCATAGGCAGGTGCCGACCGGTAGGCAATGAAGAAAACCAATTAGCCTAAACGGTGTACAGAAGGTATTAAGTTAAGACAAAGAAAGGGATTAGTAAGAGGGCAAAGTAAATTGCGACTGCTATTCACGACCAAACCAAGTATTTCTTCGCCAATCCTAAATCACCTTTGTATTTCTCCAGGACACTCCGTATCACTACGAGGATCCTAAGTTTTTTGGATAATCCATCGTATGGTTATATACGAACTCGAAAGGAACTTGTTCCAGTTCGGGGATGGATCGTGGTTCAGGAGAAATAGGAATAAGGTTCATTCGGTTGTCTTTTATCTTCACCTTCTCTCGCATTGCGAGTGCTCCTAGAATTAGAACAGTACACCCATTATGCTTATTGGATAGTCTTCTTCCAAACCATAGGCTGGTGCCGAACGGTAGGGAAGGAAGAAAACCATTTGGCCTAAAGGGGTATGCAGAAGGTAATGAATAAAGACATATAAAGGGATTTGGAGAGATGGCAAAGAATTATACGGTTATAGTTGTGAATCTGGATAACGGAAGTGGCATTACTAGGAATACCAGGATACCCCATCGAAACATTTCAATGTTTCAGTTTCACTTGTACTGTTAAAGGAAAACTAATTTCCCAATTAGACACTTGCTCCAGGGTATAATTCTCACATCTGTATGGTTTTACAGATGATGAGTGTGAGTAAGTTTGTTAGTTATATGTATGCCCTAGAGACCATTACTGTACATACGATGTATATTGCAGTGGATGCTAGGACATATATAGGGAGGACTTTCTTGCTCGACATGATAGTATGCTATCTGGTTGTACTTTATCTTAACATGTACTCTGATTGTCTCTATGTTACATGTTGATAAAGCCCTTAGGATATGTACTTGACTACCGGGACTATGATGAGATCATACTAGTGGGGCCACGGTAGTCAACGAGTACATCCTATAAATGTTCCTAGTCGAGGGTGTATCGAGACAGGGCATCGATGCACCAGAGTAGACTTGCGTATACGCATCTTGACCCATATGATGGGCGATGGATGATCCCATATCCATCGGTGTTTGACATCAAGGATGGTGTACGGGTGCTCAGTGGAGACTGGGTACACTGGACGGACTCGCCGAGAACTCCCAGATGGTATTATACCTCACGTCAGATGGCAGTTCTCCGGTGACACTGGTACAGAGTAGTCTGTTGACCCGAGATCGTCATAAAGTCTTGTGTGATTCCCACTGTGCTTTGATTTCCATCATACCACGTCCAAGAGGGCATGCAAAAAGGTGGCTTTTGGGTACAGTCCCGAATCACATGGAGGCAATGAGCGATAGGAGGGGATTCGTCTCTCCCGGTATAGGGAGTTGATGTTGCGCTGTGTTCGATTGGCTATAACCGGAAATCCCTAGCAAGGGTTGTTGAGATTTACTGGTAAGTGTTATCAGTAGTTTCTCGAACTGTTATAGACCTCATATCGACATGACTTATCAAGCTACCGGGGTCTGACGTTTACCATCCCTAGGCGAGATATGCGACATATTAGACGACGAGACCGGACTGTACGGGAGTGTTACTGTTTGGATTCACAGGAGAAGTTACAGGATTGCTTGTTAATCTTCTGAGCGCTCAATACCTGGGTAGCTGTTACGTTTAGCTGACCGCTTGCAGCTTATGGGTGTTTGATATGATCATCACCTACTGCCGGCGTATTGACGATTCTTTAGAGTCCTACACAGAGGTTTCTTGACTCAGGCAAAACGGAATAGGGGCACGTATGTGATATGTGCGGGACCGAGGATAATACGATATGAGATATCATATTCTATTCTCGCGATATTTGATATCAGCCGGGTCATCGGATCAAGTGTTGATTCGATGAATCGGTACGGATAAATATTAGTCGGTTATATGCGATATAGCCGGATTGTCGGATCAAGGGTTGATTTGATAATTTAATGTATAATAATATATATGATGTATTAAATTACATTAACTAATATTAGCTCACTAAAAGATTCTTTTTCTTACTCGGGTAATACATTGATATATATGCGATATATGTTAATTGTATTATTTTTTTTGGTTACGATAAATATTATATATGTGATATATAATATTGTAACATGATATGATAACTAATGCAACATGTTTAGTAAAGATTAATCAAGATTAGGGTTTGATTTGGGTTAATGACTTCTAGTAGATTCTAGAAGGTTTTCTTTTTTGTTTTGGATAAGATATTTTCAAGTGACTCATTCTTGACTCAACCCAAACCTTAACCCCAGTTAATTCTCTACATGAGTTTAGTTGACCATGGTTGCATTATTTATCATATTAATTCTTTCTATTCATCACAAAAGGATAATTCAATTATTATTCATCTTCTTCTTCCTTCATTCTTTCATGAAAAAGCTTTCTAGATTTTTCCAAGTGATGAATAAATGTGAGAAAAAGATAAATAAAGAGAGCAAAAATCCTACTTCATCTTCCTCATCTTCCCTTTCCCTTTAGATGAGAGTGTTCACTCAATTTTAGTGAGTGTTTGCTTGTGTTAATGAAACTTCAAGGTAGATCATCTTTGTATCGAAGATCGGAAGCAAGACTGCATCTTTCTCTTCGTGGAACCTCTTGAGAGTCCGGAACCCGATGATCGCAGCGAAGGGGCCTCAACATGGAGCTTAAGAAGTGAAGGACCGGATCTACAAGGTTGTAATCCCTCTCACTTAGTGTTAAAGTTGTTAACATGCTAGTTTTCGCCTAATCTCTAGTTTAAAGATCCGTATTCGGGTTGTTCGGCACGGCTAAAATTTTAATCGGGCATGGTTGATGCCTTGTAGACCGTTGTGCGGGTGCATAGCAACCCTTCAGTGGTATCAGAGCCAAGCTAGAGCTTTAGGCGAAGTCTAGACGAAGTTTAAAGTCCGATCGAACCCGGAAAACCCGATAAAACCCCTTCTCTGGAAATTTTTCCAAACTGTGATTTTTTCCATATTAAAAATACCTAAAAAATTCAGCAGGGAATTGTAAGAAATACTGAGAAGCACGTGCGCCTGATTCCACTAAAGCGCGGCGGAACCGCGGCACAAGCATGGCTTGTGCGGCGGTTCCGCGGCCATTTAGTCACTTCAGCATTTGCAATTTGCACAGTAATTCTTATCTTTTAGTGCTGTATTTTCTAGGAATTTTTAATATTTATTCAACTGTTGAATTTTCTGGGTTGTATTGTGGATTCGATGATTCGATCGGGAACTTTAACTGCGTCTTTGTGTTTGTCCGGATAACTTTTAGAAACTGTTAAAAAGTTCGAACGGATATCAATAACTCACTTTTTCCCCTGTCGAAATTTTTTTCAAAAGTTGGATTTTTCCTCGTGTTTAAGAACGTTCTAAGTCGTGCAAGGAACGTGGTAGACCCTCTAGAAGACAACAAACCTTAACTCGATTATGTGACCGTCTTGAACTGCCTCTAAACCTTAGGGTTTGTGGCAGTACGGTGTGCTACATGTGAGGCATTGGTTTGACCCTTCTACGGCTGGACCATTGGTACTGTGGCATGTGATGGATGTTTTTATACTGATTTCAAGTGTTGTGATATATTGGGGAAATCTTGGGTGTTTGATTATTCGATCGGAAAGTTTAACATTGTCTATTTATCTGGAATGTGATACAATATTTGGAATCCACAGGTAGTTATAAGATAACTAATTTGAATGTTATAAACATAGCACTTTAGTCTCAGATGATCGGTTGCCACGGATTTTTGATGTGATCAGAAATCCGTCGCAATCACGTAGCGTACGCGGATACTCGCCGGGTAAACTTAATAGACAGCCATGCCCCAAATCCCCGACTAAGTGACTGTAGGAGACCCCCGTCGCCAAAAGCATCCGTTCGGGTGCTCGCGGCAGCGGTGTTCCGCCTCAGTGCACTTCGTCGACGGCATCTGGGGGTGTGGCCGTCTACTAAACTTTGCGACGAGCATTCGATCAGGATGTCGGGAATCTTGTTGAATTGCCCGACTTGACATTGAAAAGAGTTTTCGATAATGAGACTAAAATGCGGGGTTTATAATTGTTTGGCATGTGATGTCTAAGGAATTCATTTGGTTAGGCATGCGATGTCTAAGGAGGTTGCGGATTCCAACTGTTGTAGTTTTACACTTTCTTTTCTGTGACCGTAAGCGTAGTATGTGTGGTATCGCCGGCTTCGTTGCTATACATCAACGACAATCGGGATAAGCATACTTGCTTACGTTGATGATATGTGATATTATGTGTTGCTGTGATATGTTGTATTGGATCGTCGCGTTTGAATAGCCGGGGGTTTTATATGAGATGAGAGTTTTTTCTTTTTCATTCATGTAAAATTCATTTGTATGTAATATTCTTTTATTAGGGCACTTCCAGGTTGCGGAAGATGTCATCGTTGTATATTATTTACTTTTCCGCATTAGGTAGACCCAAGGCGGGGAGCACAAGTGACCGGGTTCTAGGGTCCAGTGGGAGACCATCTCGAGGAGTCGGGACCGGGTCTCCTAACCCTAGGATTGGCAGTGTTACTTGCCGCTCTCGTAGGGGTCTAGGGATGTGGGTTTTGCTATTCATCGCGACCGTGGAATCCCTGTTTTATACAGGCTCGTATTGAAAACACGGACGTCCTAGTATATCCAATATTTCATATATGTTCTTCTGCTGCAATGTTCTGTGATGAGATCATATTACTGCCTGAGACGAATGTTTATATTATATATATGAGATATATGTTATATTGCAGATTTCGTTTCAACTGTGATGCTTGTGAAGCATAATAAAATGCGACTTCATTAATGAGATTAATGAAATAAAAGAAACCTAAGATGTTGTAGAAACTTGTTTATAAAAACTGGTAGCTCTAGTTCTTGCTTTGCATAGCGGTGTTCCTTGTAGAACATCCAGCACCTTATTCGATAATGAAAGGACCGAGATCCCTTCACCGGGAGTGACTCCTTTAGCAATAACTGGCAGATGCTACAAACTCGGTTTGTCTTTTGATTGCTTCTATAGTTCTTGCTTTGCATAGTGGTATTTGTGAAATATCCTGCACCTTATTCGATGAGGAAAGGGCCGACAATCCCTTCACTGGGAGTGACCCCTTTAGCAAAACTAGAAAAGCCTAAAAAACACTCCATTTAAAATCACTCGATTCTACAACGATATAAAGTTCATTACGCAAAGGGTTTTCTTAAAAACCTGTCGTAGCCCTCCGTCATTTCAGATAAGTAATAGTTAGTATTCGTGCTGCGTTTGTTGACTCAGTCAAGGCGTAGTGTGCGGTAGCTGATTAGTGCTTATCTGCAAAGCATATGATGCGATTGGATTAGGGTAGTCGTGCGGCCTTGTTGACTCAGTCAAGGGTCGTGCGGGTGGGTTTAATTCAGTCGGGAAATGACGGGTTGAACTTTACTTGCGGTCTATGGTTTGTTGACTCAGTCAAGGTCATAGTTCGCTTGGGGTTAAATATTATTGGGAATTTCAAGAGTTGAAATTTGCAATGAGATTGCATACCTTCTATGAGATAGTTGGATCCCGATACCCGCAGCGAGTAAGAGTTACTCCTGGGAGAATTTTACACATTACAATTAGCCGATCAAGTAGGTGTCTAGAAAGGTGTTAACGGGGTTACGCCTCTGGGAAAACGAGGTTTACTTTAATTAGGTTCGTGTGAAAGCACGGGGGACCTCCCTCAAAGTACCGACACTAGCCTAGCTGAAAGATTGGCAAACTTGTAGCGTGTAATTAATCCCGGCTACTCTTTCCTTTTAGGGTTTGAAGGATGATTTGACAAAAACAGTGGGAGACATCCTGATTAGATATATTATATAACCAATCTAATCTTGTAAGAGCATACGCTGAGTGTTTTCTTCTCTCTCTCTCTCAGGTAGCGACCATATCACGCCTTAATCAAGATAATAAAACGGATATATTGACCGAACCCGCTTGTTATACTGAGCTAGGGAACGTTGGTCCCGCTCCAACTTATAATTGTTATATGACAGAGCAGGAAATTCGGGATTACCAGAATTCCCATGCCGCCCAAACGAAGAAAGTGCATGTTTATGCATCACCTTCGGGTGTGTTCATTACACATAACTGTTTCTCAGTATCCTTTACGTCCTGGGTATGTGATACCGGATCAGGATCCCGCATATGTAATATATTACATGGGCTACAGAAAGGTAAAGAACTGAGAACGGGTGATAAGTTTCATGAGACAGAAAACGGAGCAAATGTTGGAGCCAAGTCTGTTGGTCACTATCACCCTGTATTACCAGAATACATTGATTCTGAACAAATGTTATTAGATACCGAACCTGATATACAAAATCATATCAGTCTCTTTATTAGTAAAGAAAGGATATAATTTTGTATTGTTGGATAATGTTTTGAACATTTCCTATATCAATAGTTGATCGGTTCAGGCACGTTATCTGAAAGCAATGACGTTCTAAATCAAACCACAGTTCTTAGTATATATGAAACACACAAGAGGAAGAGTTCAGAAATGAACGAATCCTTCTTGAGGCATTGTAGACCAGGTCATATCAATGCGACCCGACTGGCTGAAGTTACATTTAGATGCATATTTAAATTATTTTGAATTTACATCTTGTGAAACTTGCCGGTCATGTCACAAAGATATGATGACCATAGCTCTGTTTATTGGAAACAGAGAAAGAGTTAGTGAACTCTTGGGAATTGATACATGCTGATGTATGAAAGTCCCCTGTCTACACATGCCAAGACCGGTTCTTTGTACTTCATTACATTCTCTGATAATCTCTCAAGATTCAGACATGTGTTCCTGTTGAAACATAAGTCCGAACCTTTTGAGATATTCACAAAATATAAGTTAGAAGTAGAGAACCAAAAACGGGTAAATGTATTATTTCCATTGATGTGATTAAGGAGGAGAATACTTGAGCACGGAATTCCTGGTCTATTCTAAAGGAGAATGAGATTCTCTCTCAGCATTACTCCTTCGTATACACCACAGCACGTCGGTGTATCGGGGCAGAGCATTAGCACCCTATTTGATATGGTGTGCTCTATGATGAGTACCACCGAGTTCCCTATTTCCTTTGGGGAGTTATGCACTTGAGAAGCTGCATACCTATTGAATAGGGTTCAAATCAAATCAGCTGCCTACCACTTCATATGTGATATGGAATGGGAAGAGCCCATGTCTTAAGTTTGTTAAGATTTGGGGTTGTCCGGCCTATGTCTAAAAGCAAAATCCGGACAAGCTCGAGGCAAGGTCTGTTATGTAGAACTGGAAAGGTTCCAGCTACACAAACTGCAGCTGATGATTTGGTAGAACCAAAGGATTCAATAGTTTCCAACGAACCTCAGCCTCTCCGCCGATCTATTAGGGTTCCTCACCCACCTGAGAGGTACTTCGGTTTCTCTATGACAGTGGGAGCAAGGATTGCATCATGAGATGATGACCCAACTAGTTTCGAGCTGGCCATCAGGAGTGGGACTCTGTAAGAATGGCTGGGTGCTTATCGATTTGAGATGGAATCCTTATACACCAACAAAGTATGGACTTTGGTTGCTTTATCTGAAGGGTTAAATCCCCATCAGGAGCGAGTATATCTTGAGAAGATTACTTGGTGTACATGGAAAAGTTGAGACATTCAAAGCTATGCTTAAGTCCATCCAGATCCTACTTGTCACGGCTACATACCATGACTACGATATCTGGTGGTTGGGTGTCATGACTGCTTTTCTAAATGATGTTTTAGAAGATAGCATCTATAAGTACACAGCCAGAGGGCTTCGTAGACAGTGGGAACAGCGGAAACGTGTGCAAGATGTTTTATATAATAAAGCAGGCATCGCGGAGTTGGAACATCTGTTTTGATGTGGTAGTCAAAAAGTTTGACTTCATCAAAATGGTAGATGAACCTTGTATATACAAAAAGGTAGTAGAGAGTATGGTGGTGATCCTCGTAGAGTACGTGGATGACATACTCTTGATAGGGAAGGAGTTTCCTATGCTACGCTCGGTCAATCTCCGCTTATCATAAGGATTCTCCATATAGGATCAAAGTGATACCTCCTAAATCCTGGGTTTTGGATCTATGAGATAAATCTAATTGGATGTTAGGATACTCACTAGTTGTAGTGAGTTGGTATCAATCAATCCTGAGGAGAATCACTGGAAAGGGTCCAAAGTGATAAGGACGACTGAATGTCAGTCGCAGGCATTGTCTACACCCTCAGTGGAGGGACGGTAAGTTGGAAGAGTTCCAAGCTAGATACCGTGACATACTGGACGGTTAAAGGAAAGATACATCGTTACCAAGGATACTACCAAAGAGGCAGTCTGGATATATATATAAGTTCATGAGATGAACTTCGTTCCTAACATTGTGTGGCAATGGAGTTATGGCGTTTGCCTAGGAACTACCGTCCCATCAGAAATCCAGAGATAATTCTTAGGCAGTATCACCTGATCATGTAGATGGTTGATCTCCAGGGAGATCGAGGTTAGGAGAGCAGACAAAGAGGACGACAGCGTGGATCCATTCACAAAGGCCTTTTTCCCAGTAGAGACTTTTATGGGATGGTTGAATATGAGATACTTCAACCGCAGCTAATTGTTGGGTATGCGATACCATAACAGATGGCCCTAGTGCAAGTGGGAGATTGTTAGTTATATGTATGCCCTAGAGGACATTTCTTTACATACGATGTATACTGCAGTGGATGCTAGGACATATATAGGGAGGACTTTCTTGCTCGACATGATAGTATGCTATCTGGTTGTACATTATCTTAACATGTACTCTGATTATCTCTATATTATATGTTGATAAAGCCCATAGGATATGTACTCGTCTACCGGGACTATGATGAGATCATACTAGTGGGGCCACGGTAGTCGACGAGTACATCCTATAACTGTTCCTAGTCGAGGGTGTATCGAGACAGGGCATCGATGTCCCAGAGTAGACTAGCGTATACGTATCTTGACCCATATGATGGGCGATGGATGATCCCATATCCATCGGTGTTTGACATCAAGGATGGTGTACGGGTGCTCAGTGGAGACTGGGTACACTGAACGGACTCGCCGAGAACTCCCAGATGGTATTATACCTCACGTCAGATGGCAGTTCTCCGGTGACACTGGTACAGAGTAGTCTATTGACCCGAGATCGTCATAGAGTCTTGTGTGATTCCCACTGTGCTTTGATTTCTATCATACCACGTCCAAGAGGGTGTGCAAAAAGGTGGCTTTTGGGTACAGTCCCGAATCACATGGAGGCAATGAGCGATAGGAGGGGATTCGTCTCTCCCGGTATAGGGAGTTGATGTCGCGCTGTGTTCGATTGGCTATAACCGGAAATCCCTGGCCAGGGTTGTTGAGATTTGCTGGTAAGTGTTATCAGTAGTTTCTCGAACTGTTATAGACCTCATATCGACACGACTTATCAAGCTACTGGGGTCTGACGTTTACCACCCTTAGGCGAGATATGCGACATATAAGACGACGAGACCGGACTGTACGGGAGTGTTACTATTTGGATTCACAGGAGAAGTTACAGGCTTGCTTGTTGATCTTCAGAGCGCTCAATACCTGGGTAGCTGTTACGTTTAGATGACCGCTTGCAGCTTGTGGGTGTTTGATATGATCATCATCTACTGCCGGCGTATTGACGATTCTTTAGAGTCCTACACAGAGGTTTCTTGACTCAGGAAAAACGGAGTAGGGGCACGTATGTGATATGTGCGGGACCGAGGATAATACGATATGCGATATCGTATTCTATTCTCGCGATATTTGATATCAGCCGGGTCATCCGATCAAGTGTTGATTTGATGAATCGGTACGGATAAATATTAGTTGTTTATATGCGATATAGCCGGATTGTCGGATCAAGGGTTGATTTGATAATTTAACGTATAATAATATATATGATGTATTAAATTACATTAACTAATATTAGCTCACTAAAAGATTCTTTTTCTCACTCAGGTAATACATTGATATATATGCGATATATGTTAATTGTATTATTTTTTTTGTTACGATAAATATTATATATGTGATATATAATATTGTAACATGATATGATAACTAATGCAACATGTTTAGTAAAGATTAATCAAGATTAGGGTTTGATTTGGTTTAATGACTTCTAGTGATTCTAGAAGGTTTTCTTTTTGGTTTTGGATAAGATATTTTCAAGTGACTCATTCTTGACTCAACCCAAACCCTAACCCTAGTTAATTCTCTACATGAGTTTAGTTGTCCATGGTTGCATTATTTATCATATTAATTCTTTCTATTCATCACAAAAGGATAATTCAATTATTATTCATCTTCTTATTCCTTCATTTTTTCATGAAAAAGCTTTCTAGATTTTTCCAAGTGATGAATAAATGTGAGAAAAAGATAAATAAAGAGAGCAAAAATCCTACTTCATCATCTTCATCTTTCCTTGCCCTTTAGATGAGAGTGTTCATTCAATTTTAGTGAGTGTTAGCTTGTGTTAATGAAACTTCAAGGTAGATCATCTTTGTATCGAAGATCGGAAGCAAGACTGCATCTTTCTCTTCGTGGAACCTCTCGAGAGTCCGGAACCCGATGATCGCAGCGAAGGGACCTCAACACGGAGCTTAAGAAGTGAAGGACCGGATCTACAAAGGTTGTAATCCCTCTCACTGAGTGTTAAAGTTGTTAACATGCTAGTTTTCGCCTAATCTCTAGTTTAAAGATCCGTATTCGCGTTGTTCGGCACGGCTAAAATTTTAATCGGGCATGGTTGATGCCTTGTAGACCCTTGTGCGCGTGCATAGCAACCCTTCAAAGCTATTGGGAATTTGGTGATCATCCTCATTATATCGGGATTCGTTGTAATTGGTGATATTTGAGAAATTCACCTGGGTTGTTTGCCGGACGGCAAATATTTGGTTTTTAATATCTGTTGTTATGCACCAATTTCAAATTGATATATCTGTACGTCTATTTTTATAGAGTGAGATATTCCTTTTTGAAATTATGTCTATGACATTTACCTATATCAGTGGATGGTTAGGTAAGGAGCGTTGAACAGCGGTGTAATTCTTCTTAACCATAAGTACAATTTTCAACCTACGACACACAGTGAATGAGGCACTAGACTCAGGGGACTTATACAGAGTATTGTATATTGTCCAGTGTCCATTAGGACAGAGGGGTTGGTCCTCGTACTATATTCGGTTTACTTATAACTTCTCTAGTTCTTAGACAAGTGTTTCGTAGAAACACAAGGTCGAAGTTTTGAGAAGTTATAGGTTTAAGAGTAAAGTAGAGAACCAGGTATTACAAGTATCGGGATTCTTCAAGGTAATCGAAGATGTAGATACTTGTGGATGGTATTCAGTTAATAATAATGATTAAGAAAACTTGCTTCTCTTTCAGGTTACTCATAATTGGAAGCATTCCTAAGTTGAGTAGCACTGATCGGCCTCCTTCCATTTAGTTAACATGCACTGGAGACAGCTGCATGATTTGAATCTGGTTCAATTAAATCAGTGCCTCTGTTTCTGTATTGGATATAGAACAGTTCATATCTTGACATTGTTAAGGTACGGGGAGTTGTCCGGCTTATGCTTAAAAGCAGACTCCAGATAACTCGTGGCACGTTTCTGTAATGGCTGTTTGTGGGTTGACCCGGGCTATGACGAGGGTTGGCATTCTACCATCTGGAAGATCAATAGTGATATTGTTCTAGACTCGCCACAGTTTTAACAAAAATGCATTTTTTTCCAGAAAACAGTAGTGGGAGTATGGTAGAACTGGAAGTGATTCCAGAACCGCAAACGATTACTGAAGATTTGATAAGAACCTAAAGATTCAATCTGATTTGACATTCCATTGGACACTCCGCGGATATAGTGGGTAACCTCAGGCGCTCGAGAGGTACTTCGGTATGCTTAAGGATGGTGGCAGGGAGGTTCTTGTTTACCCAGAGTTGCCATTGCTGTTGTTCCAGACATTGAGACCCGGCAGGAGGATGAGTATAGCGTCGTTCTAAACTAGCTTTAGAAGTGTACGTCTATATGACTCTGCCAGAGGGTTGTCGTAGTCAGTGGGAGCAGCGGAAGCATTGGTGGACATTTGGCTTTTGTCTATTTATAGACTAAAGCAGATATAGCGGAGATAGATCATCTATTTCTGATGTGACAGTCATAGATTTGACTTCATCAGAATAGGGAATGGATCTGTTAAGAAGGTTGTAGGGTGTGATGTCCTGGTATTTGATGACATACACAGAAAAGGAAATGATGTTCCTATAATACGATCGGTTATACATTGGTCGTCACACAGTGGTTTCTCCACACAGGACTTGGATATTATATCTGACATTCTGGTTACTAGATCTATGGTTTTAGATCTAGATTTGGGTGGTTTCCTAATCTGGGTACTTTGACCGCATTCTAAGAGTATTTAGAATGGACGACTCCTGGCATGGTGGTGTACCTGCAGGTGATGGAGTCACCCTCTCTAAAGGTGTCTTACAGACTAAAGGGGACAGGGATACACATGATTGGCAGATCAGTTGCTTGGGCAATTGAGTCAATCATGAGATGTCAAGTACCACACCAGATGTTGTTTTTGCAGTAGGTGCAATAAGTTGATATTGATCCAATCCTGGAGAAACATTCGGAAGCAGTTTTAGAACATAAGTGAATGTTCTAGGGATTTGATAATGGCAGTCTCCTTTAGGAGACGGTTATCATTCCAGGCTTCCAAGGTAACATGGATGGCAGATTGGCTGTCAGAGTTATAGTTTTCCCTCTGATGAGGGGCAATATTTTGGACAGGTGGCCCAGGTGGATACTGAGGGAAGGCATGGCGTAGGATACCGATTAACTTCAGTTGACGATACAGTCTAAGAAGTTTGGATTTGGAGTTCATTTATGAGCTAGGTCCCATCAGACATCTAGACACATTCTAAGACAGGTATTGCTCATTTCGGGAGATGGCTTTCTCCTCGAACTTGAGATAAAGAGAGACATAGAAAGAAACATCAGAGCGGATCCATTCACTGAGGCTATTCCTCGAACGCAATAGTTTCGCAAATGAGCTTTGTGAGACTGATTAGTAGAGGAGATGGGTGTTCGGTATCACACGGGCTGTGAGTATGCGACATCGCAAAAATTAGCCTTGAGTGCAAGTGGGAGATTGTTGGAGATAGTGCCCTCAGAGTCAATTATTGGATCACAGGCACGTGATTGCAATGATTGAGGGAGGACCTGTCCCAGTAGGACAGTCTTACTCGAGATGATAGTATGTTATCTGGTTTATCTTTATCATCGTGTACTTCTTTAGGTGACATTACTGATCACTATTGCACGTTGATAGAGCCCCTAGGATTCTTGCTTGACTACCAGCAGTATGAGGGCGATCATATACGTGGGAGCTGGGGTCTACAAGGACATCCTTAAAAGGTCCCTAGTCGTGGGAGTTTCGAGACAGGGCATCGATACTCCGGAGTAGACTAGTGTATACAGTCGAGACCCCAGAGAGGGGTGGTGGCCAGTCTCACAAGCCACTGGTGTCAGTTGGTTCACCTAAGATGATACAGGTGCTCATTGGGTTATGAGTACACTGGACAGGACTCGCCGGGAACCTGCTAGTTGGGATTATACTTGATGTCAGATAGCAGTTCCCTAGTGACATGTGTACAGGTTAGTTCATCGACCTGAGATCGTCATTTATCTCATGTGAGTTCCCACTGTGCTTTAGATTACTACCCTACCACGACTCAAAGGAGTCGTGCAAACAGGTTTTAGTTGGGTATAGTCCCGAGCCACATGGAGGCAATGAGCGGATCTGCACGGGTTCGTCTCTCCCGGTATTGGGGGTGAGGTCGCGCTATGGCTAGGAGAGCCAGAACATGAAAAGTCCTTGGCCAAGGCAGGAGATTTTATGGTAGGTATTCCAGTAGTATCTCAGGGTGTTCTGGGCTACACTCCGACATGACTTGTACCGCTATTGGGGGTCTGACTTTTACCAACCCCCTAGGCCCGCCATGCGATGCTCATAGACGAACGGACCGGACTGTACGGATATTGTGACTGACAGGCTCAGTAAGGTGTCAGGATGAGTGCGCTCATCGACGTCCGTTTTGGTCAATAGCTGGTAGCCTGTCACGTATGGCTAATACCTCTGACGTGCTAGTGGTTAAATCCACAGCCATTGTATTGACGAGTCTTTAGAGTCCACCACACTCAGTTACTCAGGTTTCGGGCGAAACGCTGTAGAGGCCGTATGGAGATATGGCAGGGTTCGATCAGATACGTGCGGTATTGCACGGATAGTGATCGGACGGTTTTTACTAGCAGGCTTTGCCTTAAGCCGGATCCTAGTATTAGACAGTGTAGTTTTGTCCTTTTGCATTTGTGTTCAGTGGGAATACAAATGCGAGCATTTATTTACAGTAGCGGGGTTTTCCTGTAATTTATTACGGGATCAGTTTTCTGAAGTTTCCAGTTTGCATTCCGTTCCGATGGGTTTTCCTTTGTTCCTTCACGGCCGGATTTTCTGATGGAGGTGGTTATTTGCAGTTTGCAAATAACTTATTTGTGGATTGGTGCTTTGTAATTTAGTGGCATCATGATGGTTCATGCATGATGAGATTCTTTATTGGTCTTTTCCTTTGCTTTATGAGAAAGGGATTGATTACGATTTGAGAGGTTTTTGATATGAGTTTATTTTTATCATTATCTTCTCTTATTGTTTTTTTTACCTTGCTCTCTCTCTCTTCATTCCCAATTAGGGTCCGGCCACTTCATGGAGAGGAAGTGAGAGGTTCATTTTTTTGTGAGGAAATTTCCATTATCTCATATTTCCTCTACTTCTCTACTTGGCACAAAAATCTCTTTTGTTCATTATCTTCCTCCATCCTCCATGGCAACTAAACCCCAAAGAGACATAGTTTCTACACTTGCCTACAGCAAATTTTGGACGCATCGGCTAGCCAACTTCGCACCCAAGTTGCCTCGGTCCAGAGGTGGGAGCCCGTAAAAGAATCCGGCTACGTGGTGCCTTTTCCGACGTGAAGGTGACGGACGGAGATTCCGCGGGAGATCGGAGTGGAGACGAAGACCGAAGGACATGGATCGCTTGGTATAACTCTCTACCCGTATTTTAGTTTGCTAGTAGCTAGGTTAATGGCCCGATCCGGGATAAAAGTGCGCGGTGGTGCCGGTTTGCTAGTTTGCAAAGTTTTTGTTTCCGCGTTTCCGGCGTCGGATCGACGGCCAGGGCGCCGCCACGGACTTACAATGTCAACCCTAGAATCTTGCGCAAAGACATGAAACTTATGAGCTCGGGCATCTTGAACGCTCTCCGGAAGGAAACGAGCAAGAAATACAGCTATGAACTTATCCCAAGTCATTGGAAGTAGATCTGCAGCTCGGCCTCTCTCGATTTCCTCGCACCGCGTCTGAGCAAGACTTCTCTGGACGAAAACTCGCATGCTCAATCCATATCTCGTCAGAACATCTCTGTAAACGAAAATTCCTTGCCATCCTTTTAAGGATTGTCTATGGATTCTTCACTGCATCTGTGCCGGTAAAAACTAGAGGCTTCAGCCTCAAAAACTCCTATAAGGATACGTAATTAATCTCGGTAACAGCAGAAACAGCTGTCTGAGTAGCAGGTACAATCACAGTTCCTGCAGTAGGAGGGACATCATCGGCTCTCGGAGCTCGGCTAGCCTCAACTAACAATCCAACCATCTGTCGCAAGTCCTGAATACTCGACTCCAGCCTAGCTATCCAGCCTGGAAAAAGCGGATCACTCAGTCCCTGAGGGGTAGGCGTACCGCCCTGATCGGTCCTTGTCTCAAACGAGCCTACTCTAATCTCATCTCTGGCGGCAGCCCTCTGTCCCTCATAGTCTCCGGCGGCATAGTGGCTGGAACAAGAAACAAGATTGATAGGAACATTGCGATCGAATCAAAAGGTTTCCGGAATCCAGAAAGGAGATACAAGAAAATATATATCCTAAGATTACATAGGCTGAGTACCGTATCGTATGTGTAAAATTTCAGAAAAATAAAATTTTATTTTTGGGAAGTTAAATAACTAAAATAATGAATATTATGAATAATCTAATGTATGGAGATTAGTTTTAATGTTATGGTATGATCATATACCGATAGATTGGAAAAAATTTATGAACTAGTATGAATATGGCTTTTGAATGAATTTATGAGATTTAGACATTTTATGAATTATTATATATTTAATTACATACAAGTTTACGGCTAAACTAAATTAATAATTACTAATTATGCGTTAGGTTGATCTTTGCATATGACATGCACCATGTCATATTGCTAACACTTGTTACATTTTTAGAAACTTGGCTTAAATCCTTAATTGTGCATGGTCCTGTATTTTGTTGAGAAGAAAAGAAAAGAAAAGAATAAAGAATGTGGCATGGCAAGGAGGTATGGGCAAGAGAGAGAAGAGAGAGAGAGGGTGAGGGGTTCTTTGGACCATGGCTCATTGTTATTCACTTCATCATCTTCATCATTTTTCTTCTTCTCTTTCTCCTCTTATGGCTGCCCTCTCCCTCCACCACCTCTAGCTCATCACTGAAAACCCAAATCCACATCCAAACCATGTATTCCTTTTATTAAAAATGTGCACAAGCTCACTACAAGCATGGAGGACTAAGCAAGTTAGGATTTTGAGCACTTGGGGAAACTCAAGAAAATTCTTGAGTTACCAAATGAGGTAATTCTTTCACCATTAGTGTAGTAATTCATTTGCTTTTAGAAGTGATTAAGTGAGGTTTTGTGGTCTTGGAAAATTCCAAGATCAAGTTTAGGGGATTCTTGAGTTGTGATGGTGAAAGTGATGTGTAATTGGTGACTAGAACCCCCTTAGTGTTAAAAACCAGAGCCTAGACCATGAAATTTGAGTTGGATATTTCAAATGTCGGTTTTGTGTATAAATTATGCCTACAGGGAATCTGGAGTGACCCTAGACTTTTACTGGAAAAACTAGCAACTCCATTGACCTAGATTGAAAATTAGGAGACCACCCTGAGAATACGAGCCCAAACCAACCCAACCCAAGAAAACTGAGCTGGCCGGATTTTTGGGGTATGTCGCCGGGTGAATCATGGGGGATGGTCTTACAATTGGTTCTGTAGCTCACATACCCCATATACTACCCCACTGTATTGCTTGTTTAACCTAATTTCACCTGACCAAAAATCTGGAACCTTTTTCTTGTGTTGCTGTTTTGTTTTGTAACTTTCAAAGACTTGAACTTTTGATACTTATGATTTGTCTCGGTCACTTGATGTTTGTACGTCGGTATCGGGAGTTGTTTGGTTATTCTTGCATGTGTAGACCATAGGTATTAACCTATGTGTGATACGTGTGCCGTTTTGGTTTTCGTGCGTAATTTCTGTTTACGGTACTATGTGTTTATATGTGTAGGCACCCTCACGTGGACTTTGGATAACAAGGAGGAGCATGGAGAAATCGACTTCGGCAAGCGAGGATCAATGTGAGTAGATGTATATCTACGGAGGAAGTCGGGTTAATGGCGTATAACACCCCCGCAGCTTCGCAGTGTAGCTTGTGAATATGTCATATATATAAATATGTATTTTTGTGAGACGTGATTAATTAGCAAGAAGGCTTTAGTAGATCATGAGTTAGTTTTAGCGTAACTAGAAAATAGTGCTTTTAGTTTAGTTTCTTAGTTGCAAAACCCTAGAGTAAAGGTTGAAATACACACACAGGTACACACGTGACATGATTATGGATGTATATGTTTATATGAATGTATATATATATATATATGTGTGTGTGTGTGTGTGTGTGTGTGTGTGTGGATGTGTTGGTATACACACACACACACACACATACACATACGTATACACGGGTGATGATGATAGTATATGATACTTGGAGGTGAGTCGATATGATCGGGCATGATGTCGTGAGATCGGTTATATGATTTCGGTCGTGTTATGATATACGACATGATATTATAGCGGGTCGATGGGCGATGTGTTTTCATACACACGAGGATATATGTTTTATGATATTGGTATGTACTAGACTGTAGAACAGTACCCTTAATTCAGGATATTATGATGATGATACCATATGAATAATAAGGTATAAGTGATATTTGATCCATCCCTGATTTTAGGATGCCGTAGATGGATTTTACCGTTTGAGGTATAGATATGATGATTGATCCGCACTCTTGACTCGAGGATGTCGTACTATGTATTTTACCGTACGTGACGCTATTGAGGCGGGATCGCCGACTATTAGATATATCGACTTGGAATTTAAGTGGATTTCTTACCCTTTCGACTATTTTCTCAGTTTATTCTTTTAGTTGATTAGGAAGTTGTTAGACCAGGCTCGAGTCATACCTATTTTCTGTAGGGTTGCTAGGCACACGCACAAGGGTTTACGAGGCATCAACCATGCCCGATTAAAATTTTAGCCGTGCCGAACAACCCAAAGCCAGATCTTTAAACTATGGTTTAGGCGAAAACAAGCATGTTAAACTCTTTAACACTAAATGAGAGAGATTACAAGCTTTGTAGATATGGTCCTTCACTTCAATAGCTCCGTGTAGATGTCCCCTTCATTGGGATCATGAACTCCGGACTCTAGAAAAGCTCCACAAGAAGAACGAACGTGCTTGCTTCGATGACTTCGAGGCCGAAGATGATCTACGTCGGGGAGCCACTAACTCAAACTATTCCTTCACTAGGTCATGAACTTTGTGAAGAGAACACACTCTACTACATGGCAAGTGGCAGAGGATGAAGAAGTAGGAGGTGGGCTCACTTTAGAATTGATTTTCTCACATTTTTCCTCATAGCACCATTAGAGCTTGAAAGCTTTTTCGAGGAGCTTGATGAAGAAGAAGAAGAAGGAATAATTCATCCAAATGAAAACTTATATTTGAATTATTGCACCATGGTTGAGTTAAGCCCTCATGCTTAACTCATGTAAAGAATTAACCAAAGTATGAGGTTAAGGGTTGGGTTAACTAATATCCTAAGGAATGACAAATGAGTTGACTTTGTCAATGTTGCATACAAGCTTCTACAAGCTTGATAACATTGACTAAAGTCTCATCTCTTTTGTTATTCTTAAGGAAATATGTAAAGCCCAATTTAACCTAAACTTGATATAAGTCTCATACACCCATCTTGTATGTATCATCAAGCATGATACAAACATGTACACTTGCATATATCACATATAAACAATGTGCACAATCTAGTGAGAAAATAAATCATAAGCGAGCTAATACTAGTTAATGTAATGTAATATATCAAAAATATATTTATACATTAAATTATTAAATAAACTCTTGATTTAATAACCCGGCTATAACCGACTAATATCATGTGTAACAACTTATCGAATCAACACTTGATCCGATAACCCGGCTATATCGCATACAACCGATCAATGTCATGAATCGCGAGAATAGAATACGGTATCTCATATCATATTAATCTCGGTCCCGCACATATCACATATGTGCTCTGTAGGGTTCCTAGGCACTCTTATGAAGGTTCATAAGGCATCAAACATGCCCGGATAAAAATTTAGACGTGCCGAACAACCCAAAGCCGGGATCTTTGCTAGATTATTAGGGTTTAACATGCAAGATGATAACTTTTATCTAAGTGTGAGGGATTACAACCTTTGTAGTCCGCTCCTTCACTTCACAAGCTCCGAGTAGAAGTCCCTTAGCCGCGATCCACGATCTCCCGGACTCATGAGAGGCTCCACGACTCGAACGATCCATGCTAGCTCGAAGTATTCCACATCTCCGATGATCTACCTTGAAGTTGCAAAGACTCAAGCTTTCTCACTCAAAAGAGATGAACACACTAATCCCATGGGCTAGATGAGATGAGGATGAGAGAGTAGTAATTTTTCTTTCTTTTTATATCATTTTCTCATATTATTTCATCACATAAGTATTTTCTAGCAAGCTTTTCAAGAAAGAAGAAGATGATAATGGAAAATCAATAATCATATTAATCCTTTTGTGATGAATAGAATAAAAGCTATATGATTGAATTGTAAACCATGGTCAAGGATGAGTGGCTAGGATTTAGTAGAGAAATAACTAGAGTTAGGGTTTGGTTGAGTTAAAGAATGTTTCATCCATAATATCTTAAGAATGACAAAAGAAAAAGCTTCTAGAAGATGCATGAAGCATCTAACCCAAAACAAACCCTAACCTCAATTAATCATCCTTAAACATGTTTAACAATTAATCATATCATGTCACAATAATATATATCACATATATATTATATATTTGCAACAAAAGAAAATAATAAAATTAACATATATCGCATATATATCAATGTATCATCCAGTGAGAAAATGAAATAATAAAGCGAGCCAATATTAGATAATGTAATAATATATCATATATATTATTATACACTAAATCATCGAATCAACACTTGGTCTGACGATCCGGCTATATCGAATATTACCGACTAATATATCATGTACCGATTCATCGAATCAACACTTGATCCGATGACCCGGTTCATATCTTAATATACCGAGATAATAATACGGTATCCCATATCGCATTATTCTCGGTCCTGCACATATCACATATGTGCCTCTACTCCGTTTCGCCTGAGCCAAGAAACCTCTGTGTAGGACTCTAAAGAATCGTCAATACGCCGGTAGCTGGTGATGATCATATCAAACACCCACAAGCTGCAAGCGGTGAGCTAAACGTAACAGCCACCCAGGTATTGAGCGATCAGAAGATCAACAAGCTAGCCTGTGCGTTCTCCTATGAATCCAACCAGTAACACTCCCGTACAGTCCGGTCTGTTCGTCTGATATGTCGCATATCAAGTCTAGGGGTGGTATACGTCAGACCCCAGTAACCGATAAGTCGTGTCGATGTGTAGCTCATAACGGGTCGAGAAACTACTAGTAACACTTACCAGTAAATCTCTATATCAGCCCTGGCCAGGGACTTCCAGTTATAGCCAATCGAACACAGCACAACATCAACTCCCTATACCGGGAGAGACGAATCCCCTCCTATCGCTCATTGCCTCCATGCGATTCGGGACTGTACCCAAAAGCCACCGTTTTGCACGCCCTCTTGGACGTGGTAAGGTGGAAATCAAAGCACAGTGGGAATCACACAAGACTCTATGACGATCTCGGGTCTACAGACTACCCTGTACCAGTGTCACCGGAGAACTGCCATCTGACGTGTGGTATATCACCATCTGGGAGTTCTCGGCGAGTCCGTCCAGTGTACCCAGTCTCTACTGAGCACCCGTACACCATCTCTGATGTCTAACACCGATGGATATGGGATCATCCATCGCCCATCATATGGGTCAAGATGCGTATACGCTAGTCTACTCTGGTGTATCGATGCCCTGTCTCGATATACCCTCGACTAGGAACAGTTATAGGATGTACTCATCGACTACCGCGGCCCTACTAGTATGATCTCATCATAGTCCCAGTAGTCGAGTACAAATCCTAAGGGCTTTATCAACATGTGAGAGTAAAACAGTAAACCAATACAAGTCAACATGTTAAGATAAAGTGAAACCAAATAGCATACTATCATGACGAGCAAGAAAGTCATCTCTATATATATCCAAGCATCCATTATAATATACATCATATGTACAACAATGGCCTCTAGGGCATATACATAACTAACAATCTCCCACTTGCACTAAGGCCAGCTGCTGTAGTATCGCATACCTAGTATCCCGAATAATCTCTCAAACTGTATCTGGGGAATAGCCTTCGTGAATGGATCCGCAGTGTTGTCCTTCGTATCTACTCTTCTGACCTCGATCTCCCGGTGATCAACTATCTCCCTGATCAGGTGATACCGCCTCAGAATATGTCTGGACTTTTGATGGGACCTGGGTTCCTTAGCTAAAGCCACAGCTCCATTGTTATCACAATATAGAGGTATTGGTTGCTCAATGGATGGAACCACACCAAGTTCACTAATGAACTTCTTGATCCAGACAGCCTCTTTGGCAGCATCGTTGGCAGCGATGTATTCATCCTCCAACATTGAGTCTGCAACGGTATCCTGTTTGGAACTCTTCCAACATACCGCCCCTCCATTGAGGGTAAAGACAAAAGCCGAATGCGACTTAGAGTCGTCCTTATCACTTTGGAAGCTGGAATCGGTAAAGGATTCCACCTGGAGTTCTCCGTTACCATACACCAAGAACATTTTCTTAGTCCTTCGTAAGTACTTGAGAATGTTCTTCACAGCTGTCCAATGACTCTCTCCAGGATCTGCTTGATACCGACTCACTACACTTAGTGAGTATGCTACATCGGGTCTGGTACATAGCATCGCATACATGATAGAGCCTACTGCCGAAGCATAGGGTATCCCTTGCATGCGAGCTCTCTCCAAATCAGTCTTGGGAGACATCTATTTGGAGAGAGTGAGTCCAGAGATTGTGGGTTGGTTCCACGCTTGGATTCTTCCATACTAAACCTTTTTAGAATGGTGTCAATGTACCTGGATTGGGACAATCCCAGTATCCTTTTAGACCTATCTCTATAGATCATGATTCCCAATATGCAGGAGGCATCACCTAGATCTTTCATTGAGAATCTCTGTGATAAGAAGAGCTTGACTGATTGCAGCATAGGAATATCATTTTCTATCAAGAGTATGTCATCCACGTACAATACGAGGAAAACAACCTTACCCTCTGCTACCTTCTTATAGATACAAGGTTCATCTATATTCTTGATGAAGTCAAACTCTTTGACTACAACATCAAAACAGATGTTCCAACTCCTGTTAGTTGTATGTATGCCCTAGAGGCCAGTATTGTACAGATGATGTATATTATATTGGATGCTTGGACGTATATAGAGATGACTTTCTTGCTCGATATGATAGTATGCTATCTGGTTACTCTTTATCTTAACATGTACACTAGTCTCTTTAAACTGTCTTATGGTTACATGTTGGTAAAGCCCTTAGGATGTGTACTTGACTGCCTGGACTATGATGCAGATCATACTAGTGGGGACATGGTAGTCCATAAGTACATCCTTCAAGGTCCCTAGTCGTGGGTGTATCGAGACGGGCATCGATATACCAGAGTAGACTAGCGTATACGCTTCTCGACCCATGAGATGGGCGATGGATGATCCCATATCCATTGGTGTTTGACATCAGAGATGGTGTACGGGTGCTCAGTGGTGACTGGGTACACTGGACGGACTCGCCGAGAACTCCCAGATGGTATTATACCTCACGTCAGATGGCAGTTCTCAGGTGACACTTGTGCAGGTTAGTCTGTAGACCCGAGATCGTCATAGAGTCTTGTGTGATTCCCACTGTGCTTTGATCTCCACTTTACCACGTCCATGAGGGCGTGCAAAACGGTGGTCTTTGGGTACAGTCCCGAGTCACATGGAGGCAATAAGCGATAGGAGGGGTTTCGTCTCTCCCGGTATTGGGAGTTGATGTTGCGCTGTGCTCGATTGGCCGTAACAGGGAAGTCCCTGGCCAGGGCTGATCAGAGATTTGCTGGTAAGTGTTACCAGTAGTTTCTCGACCCGTTATGAGCCTCACATCGGCATGACTTATCGGTTATTGGGGTCTGACGTTTACCACCCCTAGACTTGATATGCGACGTATCAGACGAACAGACCGGACTGTACGGTAAGTGTTACTGGTTGGATTCACAGGAGTGTGAGCGGGCTAGCTCGTCGATCATCTGATCGCTCAATACCCGGGTGGCCGTTACGTTTAACGGACCGCTTGCAGCTTGTGGGTGCTTGATATGATCATCATCTGCTACCGGCGTATTGACGAGTCTTTAGAGTCCTACACAGAGGTTTCCTGGCTCAAGCGAAACGAAATAGGAGCGCATATGAGATATGTGCGGGACCGAGAATAATGCGTGTATGTGATACTGTATTTGATTCTCGCGATTAATGTTTCGATTGGTTGTATGCGATATAACCTAGTTATCGAATCGAAGATCGATTCGATAAGCCGATACATTGAATACTAGTCGGTCGTGTGCGACATGACCGGATCATTGAATCAAGTGTTGATTTAATGATTTAATGTATAATTATAAATTTGATATATTATTTTGCATTAACTAGTATTGGTTCACTTTAAACGGATTTTCTCACTTGATGTGCAATTTGTATATGTGATATACTTTTGTGCACATGTTAGTGTCATGTTTGATGATGCTTGCTCTTTTGGTTAAGTATGAAGAATTAAATTTAGGTTAAGTAAATGGTTAGGGTTCCTTATTATTCTTTCTTTTATCATTAATTATTTTGGATTAAAACAAAAGGCATAAGAAAACAAAAAGGGTTGCTTTCTTTCTTGAAGTTTAGTGAAGCTTCATGAAGCTTGACCAAAGTGACCATTTTTGTCTTCATTCCTAACCCTAACCATATATCTAACC
This sequence comes from Agapanthus africanus, assembly GCA_030015575.1. Taxonomy (NCBI): domain Eukaryota; kingdom Viridiplantae; phylum Streptophyta; class Magnoliopsida; order Asparagales; family Amaryllidaceae; genus Agapanthus; species Agapanthus africanus. Next base: position 247,252,431 of record CM057350.1, read on the forward strand.
TTAGTAAATTCTCTACACCTAACCATGGTGCAAATTATGATAAGTATTGATTTGCATTTTCACTTTAAAGACTTATCATAATATTCTAGCTCATCTTCTTTTCATCTTCTAAAAGGAAAAGCTTGATGCCATCAATGGCAACTTGACTTCTAGAGTGAGAAATCCAATTCTAAAGAGAACACACCTCCTATTTCTTCACCCTCTACCTCTTGCCAAGTTGTTTTGGGTGTTTTCTTCAAATGTTTCACCACTTGATGAAGATGGAGCTTGAACTTGTGCAACCTCAACGTAGATCATCTTCGGCACGAAGCCGACGACCTATTCCGCTCACTTCTCCGATGAAGCCGTCGCGAGAGTCCGAGATGGACAGCGAGAGGACGACCATGTGGAGCTAAGCAAGTGGATATCCGGATCTACAAAGGTTGTGACTTCCGATCTTTAGTTAAAGTGTTAACCAGATTTGTTTTTCGCCTAGAATTCTAGCCAACGATCCGCGTTAGGGTTTCTCGGCACCATAATTTTTATAAATTGGCATGGTTGATGCCTTGTGAGACCTCTATAGGGTGCCTAGGAACCTTTCACTGGTATTAGAGACTAGCTAGAGCCTTAGGCGAAGTTCCGACGGAGTTAGAAGTCCGATCGACCCAAAACCCCGACTTGAAAAATGCTCTCTGGACAATTCTGTAAATTGTGGATTTTTTTGAATTAAAAATATGCAGAGAAATGTGCAGGAAATTCTAAGAAAAACTGGAGAAAACGACAACCTAATTCAACAGTACGGCCGCGGAACCGCGGCGTTGACCCCCCTTTTGCGGCGGTTCCGCGGCCGTCTGTGATGATCAGGATGTGTGTTTTCTTCAGTTGTTTCTGTTGGTGTTTCTTGTGTGTTCTGGATGTTTTTAATATTTATTCTAGAGTTGTATTTTCTGGGTTGTATTGGGGACTCGGTGTATTCGATCGGACTGTCTAATTTTTGTCGATGTGCTTTTCCGGGTATTTTTAGAATATGTTAAAAAGTTCGACCGGATATAAATACCCAATTTTTCCCCTGTCGGGAAATTTCCAAGTGTTGGATTTTTCCGTAGTTTAACGACGTTCTAAGTAGTGCAAGTAACACGATGGACCCTCTAGAAGACAACAAACCTTAACTCGATTATGTGACCGTCTTGAACTGCCCTTTGAACCTTCGGGTTTGGGGCAGTACGGCGTTGGCTTGACCCTTCTACTGCTGGACCGTTGGTACTGAGGCACGAACTGAATATTGCTAGACTTATTTCATGTGTTCGACTGTATCGAGAAAACTTGGGTGTTCGAATGTTCGATCGGAAAGTTTAACATTTTCTGTTTATCTGGAATGTGATACAATAATTGGAATTCACAAACAGTTATGAGATAACTGAATGAATGTTATAAATCTAGCGGTTTAGTTTCACTTGATATTGAAAAGAGTTTTCGATAATGAGACAAAAATGCGGGGTTTATAACTGTTAGGCATGTGATGTCTAAGTATTTCATTTGATTAGGCATGCGATGTCTAAAGAAGTTGCGGATTCCAATTGTTGTAGTTTTACACTTTCTTTTCTGTGACCGTAAGTGTAGTATGTACATATCGCCGGTTTCGTTGCTATACGTCAACGACAATTGGGGTATGCATACTTACTTACGATGATGACATGTGATGTTATGTGTTGCTGGATATGTTATATTGGATCGTCGTGTTTGAATAGCCGGGGTTTTTTATGTGAGATGAGTGTTTTTCATTTTCATTCATGTAAAAACTTGTATGTAATATTCTTTTATTTGGGGCACGTCCAGGTAGCGGAATCTGTCACCTTTTGTATATTATTTACTTTTCCGCATTAGGATAGACCCAAGGAGGAGAGCACAAGTAACCGGGTTCTGGGGTCCAGTGGGAGACCAACTCGAGGTGTCGAGTCCGGGTCTCCTAACCCTAGAATTGGCAGGGTTGCTTGCCACTCTCGTAGGGGTCTAGGGGTGTGGGATTGGCTATTCATCACGACCGTGGAATCCGTGTTTTATACTGGCTCGTATTGAAAACACGGACGTCCTAGTATATCCAATATTTCATATGTTTCTTCTGCTGCGATATCTGTGATGTGTTTCTGTGATGGATATAGTATATAGTATATATGATATATTATATAGACGTTACTTATGTTTTACACCCGCGCTAGCCCTGCCCTGCTCTGTCGTTAGTTACCTAACCTAACGGTGCACGAGGGGACATCGAGGCGAATGCGGATGGCATAAGTGTACGTCATATCTATCTGTGATGTTTAGGTATTTAAATGATGGGACTTCATTAATGTGATTAATGAAAGAAAAGAAACCTAAGATGTTGTGGAATCGAATTTTAAAAAAAAACAGGTAGCTACAGTTCTTGCTTTGCACAGCGGTATATATGATATACCCTGCACCTTATTCGATGAGGAAAGGACCGAGATCCCTTCACCGGGAGTGACTCCTTTAGCAATAATTGGCAGATGCTACACACTCGGTTTGGTTTTGACTGCTTTTTGGTTTTTGCTTTGCACAGCGATATATATGATATATCCCGCACCTCATTCGACGAGGAAAGGGCCGACGATCCCTTCACCGGGAGTGACTCCTTTAGCAATAACTGGCAGATGCTACACACTCGGTTTGCTTTTGACTGCTTTTGGGTTTTTGCTTTGCACAGCGATATATATGATATGTCCCGCACCTCATTCGACGAGGAAAGGGCCGACGATCCCTTCACCGGGAGTGACCCCTTTAGCAAAACTAGAAAAGCCTCAAAATCACTCCATTTCAAAACTTCATTTGATTCTACAACGATATCAAGTTCATTACGCAATAGGTTTTCAGAAAAACCTGTCGTAGCCCTCCGTCATTTCAGAGAAGTACTAGTTAGTATTCGTGCTGTGGTTGTTTGGCATGCGTCAAGGCGTAGTGTACGGTAGCTAACTAGTGCTTATCTGCTAGCATACGATGCGATTGGATTAGGGTATTCGTACGGCGTTGTTTGGCATGCGTCAAGGGTCGTGCGGGTGGGTTTAATTCAATCAAGAAATGTACGGGTTGAACTTGACTAGCGGACTATGGGTTGTTTGGCATGCGTCAAGGTCATAGCACGCTAGGGGCAAAATATTATTGGGAATTTCAAGTGTTGAAATTTGCAATGAGATTGCATACCTTCTATGAGATAGTTGGATCCCGATACCCGCTGCGAGTAAGAGTTACTCCTGGGAGAGTTTTACACATTGCAATTAGCCGATCAAGTAGGTGTCTAGAAAGGCGTTAACAAGGTTACGCCTCTGGGAAAACGAGGTTTACACTAATTAGGTTCGTGTGAAAGCACGGGGGACCTCCCTCAAAGTACCGACACTGGTCTGGCTGAAAGATTGGCGAACTTGTAGTGTGTAATTAATCCCTGCTAGTCTTTCCTTTTAGGGTTTGAAGGAGGATTTGATAAAATGCAGTGGGAGCCATCCTGATTAGATAAGATAATAACCAATCTGATCTTGCACGAGCTTACGCTAAAGTGTTTTCTTCTCTCTCTCTCCGGTAGCGACCATTTCATGCCCTAACAAAGATAATAATATGGATGTATTGACCGAACCCGCATGTTATACTGTGCTGGGGAACGTTGGTTCCGTTCTTTCCTATAAGAGTTATAGGACTGAACAGGATATAGGGGAATACCAGGATTCCCATGCCACCCGGATGAAGAAAGTACATGTTGATGCATTTTCTTCGGGTGTGTTCGTTACTGAGAACTGTTTCTCCATTTGCTCTACGTCCTGGGTATTAGATACCGGATCAGGATCCCATATATGTAATAAATTACAAGGGCTAAAGAAAGGTAGAGAACTTGGAGAAGGTGATAAAGACATTAGAGTTGGAAATGGTGCAATTGTTGCAGCTAAGACTGTCGGGGAATATCACCTTGTATTACCGACTGGTAATACATTGGTTCTGAACGAATGCTATTACATGTCGAACCTGATATGCAACATTATATCGGTTTCTTTATTAAGTAAAGAGGGATATAATTTTGTATTACAGGACAATGTTATGAACATTTTCCGTAACCAAAAGTTGGTTGGATCAGGCACGTTGTGCGATGGCATTTATGTTCTAAATCAATCAACAGTTCTGAGCATAACAAACACACACAAGAGGAAGAGTTCAGAATTGAACGAATCCTTCTTGTGGCATTGTAGACTGGGTCACATCAATGCGACACGACTGGCTAAGTTGCATAAGGATGGATATTTAAATCCGTTTGAATTTTCATCTTATGACACTTGCCAGTCATGTCTCAAAGGCAAGATGACCAAAACTCCGTTTACGGGACACGGAGAAAGAGTTACCGAACTCTTAGGCCTTATACATAATGATGTATGCGGTCCCATGTCTACACATGCCAAGGATGGTTCTTCATACTTCATTACATACACTGACGATCTCTCTAGGTTCGGGTATGTGTTCCTGATGAAACACAAATCAGAAGCTTTTGAGAAATTTAGGGAATATAAACAAGAAGTTGAGAACCAAACCGGAAAAAGTATTAAAATCCTACGATCTGATCGAGGAGGAGAATACTTAAGCAATGAATTCCTGGACTTCCTAAAAGAGAATGGGATTCTCTCTCAGCTGACTCCTCCATATACACCACAGCACAACGGTGTATCAGAACGGAGGAACCGCACCCTATTAGATATGGTGTGCTCTATGATGAGCACAGCTGAGTTACCTATTTCCTTCTGAGGATATGCGCTTGAGACAGCCATGGACCTATTGAATAGAGTTCCTACCAAATCAGTGCCTACCACTCCATATGAGATATGGAAAGGGAAGAGACCACATCTTAATTACATTAAGATATGGGGTTGTCCAGCCTATGTCAAAAGACAAAATCCGGACAAACTCGAGGCAAGATCAGTCTTATGTAAGTTTATAGGATATCCCAAAAATTCACAGGGGTATATCTTTTACCATCCCGAGGAACAAAAAGTGTTTGTTTCTCAGCATGCCACTTTCTTAGAAAAATGTTTTCTTATGAAACAGATAGGTGGCATTGAGGTAGAACTGGAAGAGGTTCCAGCGACACAAACTATAACAGAGGACTTGGTAGAACCAGAGGATTCAGTAGTACCCAACGAACCTCAGCCTCTCCGCCGATCTGGTAGGGTTTCTCGTCCACCAGAGAGATACTACGGTTTTCTCATTGACGGTGGAAGCGAGGATTGCATCATGGAGGATGATGACCCAACTAGCTTCGAGCAGGCCATCACGAGTGGGGACTCAGTGAAATGGCTGGATGCTATGCGGTCCGAGATGGAATCCATGTACACCAACAAAGTATGGACTTTGGACGTTGCTCCTGAAGGGGTAAAACCCATTGGGAGCAAGTGGATCTTCAAGAAGAAACTTGGTGTAGATGGGAAAGTGGAGACTTTCAAAGCTAGACTTGTAGCAAAGGGTTTTCGTCAAAGACCAGGTGTGGACTATGACGAGACCTTTTCTCCAGTGGCTATGCTTAAATCCATCCGGATCATGCTTGCCATCGCTGCTTATCATGATTATGAAATCTGGCAAATGGATGTTAAGACCGCCTTTCTAAATGGTGATTTAGAAGAGTGCGTGTACATGACTCAGCCAGAGGGCTTCGTAGACAGTGGGAGCAGCGGGAAGGTGTGCAAGCTGCTTAAATCCATATATGGATTAAAGCAAGCATCGCGGAGTTGGAACATCTTCTTTGACGTCGTTATCAAAGAGTTTGATTTCGTCAAAAACCCAGATGAACCTTGTATCTACAAGAAGGTGGCAGAGAGTAAGGTTGTCTTCCTCGTATTGTGCGTGGACGACATACTCTTGATAGGAAATGATATTCCTATGCTGCAATCGGTCAAGCTCTTCTTATCACAAAGATTCTCAATGAAAGATCTTGGTGATGCCTCCTGCATATTGGGAATTAGGATCTATAGAGATAGATCCAAACGGATTTTGGGATTGTCCCAATCCAGGTATATTGACACCATACTAAAGAGGTTTAGTATGGAAGAGTCCAAGCGTGGGAACTTGCCCACGATCTCTGGAGTCACTCTCTTCAAAAAGATGTCTCCCAAGACTGATTTGGAGAGAGCTCGCATGCAAGGGATACCCTATGCTTCGGCAGTAGGCTCTATCATGTATGCGATGCTATGTACCAGACCCGATGTAGCACACTCACTAAGTGTAGTGAGCAGGTATCAAGCTGATCCTGGAGAGAGTCACTGGACAGCTGTTAAGAGCATTCTCAAGTACTTACGAAGGACTAGAGATATGTTCTTGGTGTATGGTAACGGAGAGCTCCAAGTGGAGTCCTTTACCGATTCGAGCTTCCAGAGTGATAAGGACGACTCTAAGTCGCACTCGGGCTTTGTCTTTACCCTTTACGGAGGGGCGGTTAGCTGGAAGAGTTCCAAGCAGGAAACCGTGGCAGACTCGACGATGGAGGCTGAATACATCGCTGCCAACGATGCTGCCAAAGAGGCTGTCTAGATCAAGAAGTTCATTACTGAACTTGGAGTGGTTCCATCCATTGAGCATCCAATACCTTTGTAATGCGATAACAATGGAGCGGTGGCTTTGGCCAAGGAACCCAGGTCCCATCAGCGATCCAGGCATATTCTGAGGCGGTATCACCTGATCCGGGAGATAGTTGATCGCCGGGAGATCGAGGTCAGGAGAGTTGACACGAAGAACAACACGGCGGATCCACTCACGAAGGCCATTCCCCAGATACAGTTTGAGAGACTCTTCGGGATGCTCGGTATGCGATACTACAGCAGCTGGCCCTAGTGCAAGTGGGAGATTGTTAGTTGTATGTATGCCCTAGAGGCCAGTATTGTACAGATGATGTATATTATATTGGATGCTTGGACGTATATAGAGATGACTTTCTTGCTCGATATGATAGTATGCTATCTGGTTACTCTTTATCTTAACATGTACACTAGTCTCTTTAAACTGTCTTATGGTTACATGTTGGTAAAGCCCTTAGGATGTGTACTTGACTGCCTGGACTATGATGCAGATCATACTAGTGGGGACATGGTAGTCCATAAGTACATCCTTCAAGGTCCCTAGTCGTGGGTGTATCGAGACGGGGCATCGATATACCAGAGTAGACTAGCGTATACGCTTCTCGACCCATGAGATGGGCGATGGATGATCCCATATCCATTGGTGTTTGACATCAGAGATGGTGTACGGGTGCTCAGTGGTGACTGGGTACACTGGACGGACTCGCCGAGAACTCCCAGATGGTATTATACCTCACGTCAGATGGCAGTTCTCAGGTGACACTTGTGCAGGTTAGTCTGTAGACCCGAGATCGTCATAGAGTCTTGTGTGTTTCCCACTGTGCTTTGATCTCCACCTTACCACGTCCATGAGGGCGTGCAAAACGGTGGTCTTTGGGTACAGTCCCGAGTCACATGGAGGCAATGAGCGATAGGAGGGGTTTCGTCTCTCCCGGTATTGGGAGTTGATGTTGCGCTGTGCTCGATTGGCCGTAACAGGGAAGTCCCTGGCCAGGGCTGATCAGAGATTTGCTGGTAAGTGTTACCAGTAGTTTCTCAACCCGTTATGAGCCTCACATCGGCACGACTTATCGGTTATTGGGGTCTGACGTTTACCACCCCTAGACTTGATATGCGACGTATCAGACGAACAGACCGGACTGTACGGTAAGTGTTACTGGTTGGATTCACAGGAGTGTGAGCGGGCTAGCTCGTCGATCTTCTGATCGCTCAATACCCGGGTGGCCGTTACGTTTAGCAGACCGCTTGCGGCTTGTGGGTGCTTGATATGATCATCATCTGCTACCGGCGTATTAACGAGTCTTTAGAGTCCTACACAGAGGTTTCCTGGCTCAAGCGAAACGAAATAGGAGCGCATATGAGATATGTGCGGGACCGAGAATAATGCGTGTATGTGATACTGTATTTGATTCTCGCGATTAATGTTTCGATTTGTTGTATGCGACATAACCTAGTTATCGAATCGAAGATCGATTCGTTAAGCCGATACATTGAATACTAGTCGGTCGTGTGCGACATGACCGGATCATTGAATCAAGTGTTGATTTAATGATTTAATGTATAATTATATATTTGATATATTACTTTGCATTAACTAGTATTGGTTCACTTTAAACGGATTTTCTCACTTGATGTGCAATTTGTATATGTGATATACTTTTGTGCACATGTTAGTATCATGTTTGATGATGCTTGCTCTTTTGGTTAAGTGTGAAGAATTAAATTTAGGTTAAGTAAATGGTTAGGGTTCCTTATTATTCTTTCTTTTATCATTAATTATTTTGGATTAAAAGAAAAGGCATAAGAAAACAAAAAGGGTTGCTTTCTTTCTTGAAGTTTAGTGAAGCTTCATGAAGCTTGACCAAAGTGACCATTTTTGTCTTCATTCTTAACCCTAACCATATATCTAACCTTAGTAAATTCTCTACACCTAACCATGGTGCAAATTATGATAAGTATTGATTTTCATTTTCACTTTAACGACTTATCATAATATTCTAGCTCATCTTCTTCTTCATCTTCTAAAAGGAAAAGCTTGATGCAATCAATGGAAACTTGACTTCTAGAGTGAGAAATCCAATTCTAAAGAGAACGCCCCTCCTATTTCTTCACCCTCTACCTCTTGCCAAGTTGTTTTGGGTGTTTTCTTCACAAATTTCACCACTTGATGAAGATGGAGCTTGAACTTATGCAACCTCAGCGTAGATCATCTTCGGCACGAAGCCGATGACCTATTCCGCTCACTTCTCCGATGAAGCCGTCGCGAGAGTCTGAGATTCGAGATGGACAGCGAGAGGACGACCACGTGGAGCTAAGCAAGTGGATATCCGGATCTACAAAGGTTGTAACTTCCGATCTTTAGTTAAAGTGTTAACTAGATTTGTTTTTCGCCTAGAATTCTAGCCAACGATCCGCGTTAGGGTTTCTCGGCACCATAATTTTTATAAATTGGCATGGTTGATGCATTGTGAGACCTCTATAGGGTGCCTAGGAACCTTTCAACTCCGCGATGCTTGCTTTAACCCATAAATGGATTTATGCAGCTTGCATACCTTTCCGCTGCTCCCACTATCTACGAAGCCCTCTGGCTGAGTCATGTACACGCTCTCTTCTAAATCACCGTTTAGAAAGGCGGTCTTAACATCCATTTGCCAGATTTCATAGTCATGGTATGCAGCAATGGCAAGTAAGATCCGGATGGACTTAAGCATAGCCACTGGAGAAAAGGTTTCGTCATAATCCACACCTGGTCGTTGACGAAAACCCTTTGCTACTAGTCTAGCTTTGAAAGTCTCAACTTTTCCATCTACACCAAATTTCTTTTTAAAAATCCACTTGCTCCCAATGAGTTTTACCCCTTCAGGAGCATTTTCCAAAATCCATACTTTATTGGTGTACATGGATTCCATCTCAGATCGCATTGCATCCAGCCATTTCACAGAGTCACCACTCGTGATGGCCTGCTCGAAACTAGTGGGGTCATCATCACCCATGATGCAATCTTCGCTTCACCATCAATGAGAAAACCGTAGTATCTCTCAGGTGGACGAGAAAACCTACTAGATCGGCGGAGAGGCTGGGGTTCGTTGGGTACTACTGAATCCTCTGGTTCCACTAAATTATCTGTTGTAGTTTGTTCTGCTGGAACTTCTTCCAGTTCTATCTCAGAGCCACTAATCTCTTTTGCAAGAAATTCCTTTTCTAAAAAGGTGGCGTGTTGAGCAACAAACACCCTTTGTTCCTCACTGTGGTAGAAAATATACCCTCGCGAATGCATGGGATATCCAATAAACTTACATAAAACAGATCTTGCCTCGAGTTTGTCCGGGTTTCGTCTTTTGACATAAGCCGGGCAACCCCATATCTTAACAAAATTAAGATATGGTCTCTTCCCTTCCCATATCTCATATGGGGTGGTAGGCACTGATTTGGTAGGAACTTTATTCAGTAGTATGCCGCTGTCTCAAGTGCATACCCCCAGAAGGAAATAGGTAACTCAGCTGTACTCATCATAGAGCGCACCATATCTAATAGGGTGCGATTCTTCGTTCCGATACACCGTTATGCTGTGGTGTATAAGGAGGAGTAAGCTGAGAGAGAATCCCATTCTCTTTTAGATAATCTAGGAACTCACTGCTTAAGTATTCACCTCCTCGATCAGATCGAAGAATCTTAATACTTTTGCCCGTTTGATTCTCTACTTCGTGCTTATATTCTCTGAATTTCTCAAAAGCTTCAGACTTGTGTTTCATCAGGAACACATATCCGAATCTTGAAAGATCGTCAGTGAATGTAATGAAGTAGGAAGAACCGTTCCTGGCATGCGTAGACATGGGACCGCATACATCACTATGTACCAGTCCTAAGAGTTCGATAACTCTTTCTCCGTGTCCACTAAACGGAGCTTTGGTCATTTTTCCTTTGAGACATGAATGGCAAGTATCATAAGATGATAATTCGAACGGATTCAAATAACCATCTTTATGCAACTTAGCCAGTCGTGTCACATTGATATGACCAAGTCCTACAATGCCACAAGTAGGATTCGTTCATATCTGAACTTTTCCTCTTGTGTGTGTTTTGTATATTCAGGACTGTATTCTGGTTTAGAATGAATATGCCATTATGTAACGAGCTTGATGCAATCAACTTTTGATCTAGGAATATGTTCATAACATTATCCTGTACTACAAAATTATATCCCTCTTTACTCAATAAAGAAACTGATATAATGATGCACATCATGTTCGGTATATAATAGCACTCATTTAGAATCAGTGTATTACGACTTGGCAATACAAGGTGATATTCGCCAACTGCTTTGGCTACAATAATTGCACCGTTCCCTACTTGAACGGAATGATCACCTTTTCCCAGTTCTCTACCTTTTCGTAGCCCATGTAACAACTTACATATGTGGGATCCTGATCCGGTATCTAATACCCAGGACGTAGGGTGAACTGAGAAACAGTTCTCAATAACTAACACACCCGAAGAAGATGCATCAAATGCATGTTCTTTTGGGCGGCGTGAGAATCCAGATATTCTTCTATTTCCTGTTCAGTCTTATAACTCTTATAAGAAAGAACGGGTCCAACATTCCCTAGCTCAGTACAATAATTGGGTTCAGTCAATACATCCATATTATTATCTTGATTATGGCATGACATGGTCGCTACCTGGAGAGAGAGAGAAGAAAACACTTTAGCGTATGCTCTTGCAAGATTAGATTGGTTATTATCTTATCTAATCAGGATGTCTCCTACTGTTTTTATCAAATCTACCTTAAAACCCTAAAAGGTAAGATTAGCCGGGATTAATTACACCTTACAATTTCGTCAATCTTTCAGCCAGATCGGTGTCGGTACTTTGAGGGAGGTTCCCCGTGCTTTCGCACGGACCTAATTAAAGTAAACCTCATTTTCCCAGAGGCGTAACCCCGTTAACACTTTTCTAGACACCTACTTGAATGACTAATTGTCCTGTGTAAAACTCTCCCAGGAGTAACACTTACTCGCAGTGGGTATCGGGATCCAACTATCTCATAGGAGGTATGCAATCTCATTGCAAATTTCAACACTTGAAATTCCCGATAATATTTTTGCCCCTAGCGATCTATGACCTTAACTAAGTCAACAAACCATAAATCGCAAGTCAAGTTCAACCCGTACATTTCCCGATTGAATTAAACCCACCCGTATGACCCTTAACTGAGTCAACAAGGCCGTACAAATACCCTAATCCAATCACATCTCATGTTTTAGCAGATAAACATTACTTAGCTACCGTATACTATGCCTTAACTAAGTCAACAAACATAGCACGAATACTAAATAATATCTATCTGAAATGAAGGAGGGCTACGCAGGTTTTTCAGAAAACCCTGAGCGTAATGAACTTGATATCGTCGTAGAATCGAGTGAAGTTTTGAAAAGGAGTGTTTTTGAGGCTTTTCTTAGTTTCGCTAAAGGGGTCACTCCCGGTGAAGGGATCGTCGGCCCTTTCCTCATCGAATAAGGTGCAGGATATATCATATATACCACTGTGCAAAGCAAAACTCTAAAAGCAATCAAAAGACAAACCGCATTTTGTAGCATCTGCCAGTTTCGCTAAAGAGGTCACTCCCGGTGAAGGGATCGTCGGCTCTTTCCCCATCGAATAGGGTGCAGGATATATCATATATATCACTGTGCAAAGCAAAACTGTAGCTACCCCTTTTATAATGTTTTGATTCTACAACATCTTTAGGTTTCTTTTCTTTTATTAATCTCATTAATAAAAATCCCATCAGCTTATGCTTCCTAAGCATCACAGAAGAAACGAAAGCAGTAATATTTATATATCAGCATATATATATAGTATAAGCATTCGTCTCAGGCAGTAATATGATCTCATCACAGAACATTGCAGCAGAAGAACATATATGAAATATTGGATATACTAGGACGTCCGTGTTTTCAATACGAGCCTGTATAAAACACGGATTCCACGGTCGCGACGAATAGCCAAACCCACATCCCAAGACCCCTACGACAGCGGCAAGTAACACTGCCAATTCTAGGGTTAGAAGACCCGGTCTCGACTCCTCGAGATGGCCTCCCACTGGACCCTAGAACCCGGTTACTTGTGCTCCCCACCTTGGGTCTACCTAATGCGGAAAAGTAAATAATATACACTGGTGACAGCAACCGCAACCTGGAAGTGCCCCAAATAAAAGAATATTACATTACAAATGAATTTTACATGAATGAAAATAAAAACCCTCATCTCACATAAAACCCCCGGCTATTCAGAATGCGATGATCCAATATAACATATCACAGCAACACATAATATCACATATCATCAACGTAAGTAAATATGCGCATCCCAATTGTCGTTGACATATAGCAACGAAACCGGCGATATCACATATTACACTTACGGTCACAGAAAAGAAAGTGTAAAACTACAATATCTGGAATCCACAATCACTTTAAACATCGTAAATCCGAAATATCACATACTCCGCATTCATGCCTAACTCTATGAATTCCACATATTGTATCACATTCCAGATAAATAGACAGTATTAAACTTTCTGAACAGATAATCAAACACCCACAATTTCCTAAACTGCTCAACACTTGAGCGGAGTTCAAATAATCCCAGAATATGTCACAGTACCGGTGATCCAGCCGTAGAAGGGTCAAGCCAACGCCTCACATGTGGCACGCCGTACTGCCCCAAACCCGAAGGTTCAAAAGGAAGTTCAAGACGGTCACATAATCGAGTTAAGGTTTGTTGTCTTCTAGAGGGTCCACCGCTTAACTTGTACAATTTTTCCGAAAGATTTAAACCCGAAGAAATTTCAACACTTGAAAGTTTGCCGTACCGGGAAACAGTGAGTTAATGATATCCGTTCAAATAGTTTAACAATTTCTAAATATTCGGAAAGAAATACGAGGTTAAATATTCCGATCGAATCTACGATTACAAAATAAACCCCAGAATTTTCAACACTTGAAACAGATTTAAAAATACCCAGAAGCATCAACAAGCACCTACGGATATTACCATAAAATCTACGTGTCACAAATCCACTGTTCCGCCGCGGAACCGCCGCGCAAGGCATGCTTGCGCCGCGGTTCCGCCGCCGTTTAGTCGAATTGGGGGCTCGGGTTTTATGGTAATTCTTAGAATTCCCTGCTGCTTGTTTTACGTATTTTTAATTCAGAAAAATCCCAAAATTTAAAAAATTTCCAGAGAGGGGTCTAGTTTCGTCGTTTCGGGTTCGATCGGAGTTTTAACTTCGTAAACACATCGCCTAATGCTCTAGCTAGGCTCTGATACCACTGTAGGGTTCCTAGGCACTCTTGTGAAGGTTCATAAGGCATCAAACATGCCCGGATAAAAATTTAGACGTGCCGAACAACCCAAAGCCGGGATCTTTGCTAGATTATTAGGGTTTAACATGCAAGATGATAACTTTTATCTAAGTGTGAGGGATTACAACCTTTGTAGTCCACTCCTTCACTTCACAAGCTCCGAGTAGAAGTCCCTTAGCCGCGATCCACGATCTCCCGGACTCATGAGAGGCTCCACGACTCGAACGATCCATGCTAGCTCGAAGTATTCCAAATCTCCGATGATCTACCTCGAAGTTGCAAAGACTCAAGCTTTCTCACTCAAAAGAAATGAACACACTAATCCCATGGGCTAGATGAGATGAGGATGAGAGAGTAGTAATTTTGCTTTCTTTTTATATCATTTTCTCATATTATTTCATCACATAAGGATTTTCTAGCAAGCTTTTCAAGAGAGAAGAAGATGATAATGGAAAATCAATAATCATATTAATCCTTTTGTGATGAATAGAATAAAAGGTATATGATTGAATTGTAAACCATGGTCAAGGATGAGTGGCTAGGATTTAGTAGAGATATAACTAGAGTTAGGGTTTGGTTGAGTTAAAGAATGTTTCATCCATAATATCTTAAGAATGACAAAAGAAAAAACTTCTAGAAAATGCATGAAGCATCTAACCCAAAACAAACCCTAACCTCAATTAATCTTCCTTAAACATGTTTAACAATTAATCATATCATGTCACAATAATATATATCATATATATATTATATATTTGCAACAAAAGAAAATAATACAATAAAAATATATCGCATATATATCAATGTATCATCCAGTGAGAAAATGAAATAATAAAGCGAGCCAATATTAGATAATGTAATAATATATCATATATATTATTATACACTAAATCATCGAATCAACACTTGGTCCGACGATCCGGCTATATCGAATATTACCGACTAATATATCATGTACCGATTCATCGAATCAACACTTGATCCGATGACCCGGTTCATATCTTAATAGACCGAGATAATAATACGGTATCCCATATCGCATTATTCTCGGTCCTGCACATATCACATATGTGCCTCTACTCCGTTTCGCCTGAGCCAAGAAACCTCTGTGTAGGACTCTAAAGAATCGTCAATACGCCGGTAGCAGGTGATGATCATATCAAACACCCACAAGCTGCAAGCGGTCAGCTAAACGTAACAGCCACCCAGCTATTGAGCGATCAGAAGATCAACAAGCTAGCCTGTGCGTTCTCCTGTGAATCCAACCAGTAACACTCCCGTACAGTCCGGTCTGTTCGTCTGATATGTCGCATATCAAGTCTAGGGGTGGTATACGTCAGACCCCAGTAACCGATAAGTCGTGTCGATGTGTGGCTCATAACGGCTCGAGAAACTACTAGTAACACTTACCAGTAAATCTCTATATCAGCCCTGGCCAGGGACTTCCAGTTATAGCCAATTGAACACAGCACAACATCAACTCCCTATACCGGGAGAGACGAATCCCCTCCTATCGCTCATTGCCTCCATGCGATTCGGGACTGTACCCAAAAGCCACCATTTTGCATGCCCTCTTGGACATGGTAAGGTGGAAATCAAAGCACAGTGGGAATCACACAAGACTCTATGACGATCTCGGGTCTACAGACTATCCTGTACCAGTGTCACCGGAGAACTGCCATCTGACGTGTGGTATATCACCATCTGGGAGTTCTCGGCGAGTCCGTCCAGTGTACCCAGTCTCCACTGAGCACCCGTACACTATCTCTGATGTCTAACACCGATGGATATAGGATCATCCATCGCCCATCATATGGGTCAAGATGCGTATACGCTAGTCTACTCTGGTGTATCGATGCCCTGTCTCGATATACCCTCGACTAGGAACAGTTATAGGATGTACTCATCGACTACCGCGGCCCCACTAGTATGATCTCATCATAGTCCCAGTAGTCGAGTACAGATCCTAAGGGCTTTATCAACATGTGAGAGTAAAACAGTAAACCAATACAAGTCAACATGTTAAGATAAAGTGAAACCAAATAGCATACTATCATGACGAGCAAGAAAGTCATCTCTATATATATCCAAGCATCCATTATAATAAACATCATATATACAACAATGGCCTCTAGGGCATATACATAACTAACATGCTCCTACTCTGTTTCGCTTGAGCCAGGAAACCCCTATGTACGACTCTAAAGACTCGTCAATACGCCGGCAGTAGGTGATGATTATATCAAACACCCACAAGCGCAAGCGGTCTGGTAAACGTAATGGCCACCCGGGTATTGAGAGATTAGAAGATCAACAAGCAAGCCTGTACATTCTCCTATGAATCCAATCAGTAACACTCCCATACAGTCCGGTCTCGTTGTCTGATATGTTGCATATCTCGCCTAGGGATGGTAAACGTCAGACCCCAGTAGCTCGATAAGTGTTGTCGATATGAGGTCTATAATAGTTTGAGAACTTACTGATAACACTTACCAGTAAATCTCAGCAACCCTGGCCAGGGATTTCCGGTTATAGCCAATCGAACACAGCACAACATCAACTCCCTATACCGGTAGAGGCGAATCCCCTCCTATCGCTCATTGCCTCTATGTGTTTCGGGACTGTACCCAAAAGCCACCTTTTTACACGCCCTCTTGGATGTGGTATGATGGAAATCAAAGCACAGAAGGAATCACACAAGACTCTATGACGATCTCGGGTCAACAGACTACTCTGTACCAGTGTCACCGGAGAACTGCCATCTGACGTAAGGTATAATACTATCTGGGAGTTCTCGGCGAGTCCGTCCAGTGTACCCAGTCTCCACTGAGCACCCATACACCATCCTTGATGTCCAACACCGATGGATATGGGATCATCCATCGCCCATCATATGGGTCAAGATGCGTATACGCCAGTCTACTCTGGTGCATCGATGCCCTGTCTCGATACACCCTCGACTTGGAACAGTTATAGGATGTACTCGTCGACTACCGTGGCCCCAGTAATATGATCTCATCATAGTCCCATTAGTCGAGTACATATCGTAAGGGCTTTATCAACATGTAACATAGAGACAATCAGAGTACATGTTAAGATAAAGTACAACCAGATAGCATACTATCATGTCGAGCAAGAAAGTCCTCCCTATATATGTCCAAGTATCTATTACAATATACATCGTATGTACAGTAATGGCCTCTAGAGCATACATATAACTAATAATCTCCCACTTGCACTAGGGCCATCTGTTGTGGTATCACTTACCCAACAATTAGCTGTGGTTGAAGTATCTCATACTCAACCATCCCATAAAACTCTCTTCTGGGAAAAAGTCCTTTGTGAGTAGATCCGCGCTGTTTTCCACTGTGTCTACTCTCCTAACCTCGATCTCCCTGGAGATCAACCATCTCCATGATCAGGTGATACAGCCTAAGAATTATATCTGGATTTCTGATGGGACGGTAGTTCCTTGGCCAAAGCCATAACTCCATTGTCATACAATGGTAGGAACGAAGTTCATCTCATGAACTTATATATATCTAGACTGCCTCTTTGGTAGCATCATTGGTAATGATGTATCTTGCCTTTAATCATCTAGTAAGTCGTGGTATCTAGCTTGGAACAATTCCAACATATCGTCCCTCCACTAAGGGTAAAGACAATGCCTGCGACTGACATTCAGTCGTCCTTATCACCCTGGAACCTTTCCAGCGATTCTCCCCAGGATCGATTGATACCATCTTACTACAACAAGTGAGAATCCTAACATCCAATTAGATCTATCTCATAGATCCAAAACCCAGGATTTAGGAGGTATCATTTTGATCCTATATGGAGAATCCTTGTGATAAGCGGAGATTGACCGAGCGTAGCATAGGAAACTCCTTCCATATCAAGAGTATGTCAGCCGCGTACTCTACGAGGATCATCACCATACTCCCTACTACCTTTTGTATATACAAGGATCATCTCCCATTTTGATGAAGTCAAACTCTTTGACTGCCATATCAAAACAGACGTTCCAACTCCGCGATGCCTGCTTTATCATATAAAGCATCTTGCACACATTTCCGCTGCTCCCACTGTCTACGAAGCCCTGTGGCTGTGTACTTATATACGCTCTCTTCTAAAACATCATTTAGAAAAGCAGTCATGACACCCAACCACCAGATATCTTAGTCATGGTATGTAGCCGTGGCAAGTAGGATCTGGATGGACTTAAGCATAGCTTTGAAAGTCTCAACTTTTCCATGTACACCAAGTAATCTTCTCAAGATATACTCACTTCTGATGGGGATTTAACCCTTCAGATAAAGCAACCAAAGTCCATATTTTGTTGGTGTATAAAGATTCCATCTCAGATCGCTAAGCATCCAGCCATTCTTACAGAGTCCCACTCCTGATGGCCAGCTCGAAACTCGTCGGGTCATCATCTCATGATGCAATCCTCGCTCCCACTATCATAGAGAAACCGAAGTATCTTTCAGGTGGGTGAGGAACTGTACTAGATCGGCGGAGAAGCTGAGGTTCGTTGGTTACTATTGAATCCTTTGGTTCTACCAAATCATCTGTTGTAGTTTGTATAGATGGAACTCTTTCCAGTTCTACCTCATGACCACTAATTTTTCCTCAAGAATTTCCTTTCACAAAGGTGGCATGTTGAGTAATAAAATACTTTTGTTTCTCGGTTTGGTAGAAGATATTCCCTTGCGAATGCTTGGGATATCCAACAAACTTCCACAGATCTGACTTTACCTCGAGCTTTTCCGGATTTTTCTTTTTAGACATAGGCCGGACAACCCCAAATTTTAACATACTTAAGATATGGGCTCTTCCCATTCCATATCACATATGAAGTGGTAGGCAACTGATTTGATTTGAACCCAATTCAATAGGTATGCAGCTTCTCAAGTGCATAACTCCCAACAGGAAATAGGAAACTCAGTAGTACTCATCATAGAGCACACCATATCACATAGGGTGCTATTGCTCCGCCCCGATATACCATCGTGCTATGGTGTATTCGGATGAGTAATGCTGAGAGAGAATCACATTCCCCTTTAGAATAGTCCAGGAATCCCGTGCTCAAGTATTCTCCTCCTTGATCTCATAAAAGGACATAATACTTATACCAGTATCTTGGTTCTCTACTTCTAACTTACATTCTGTGAATATCTCAAACGGTTCGGACTTGTGTTTCAACAGGAACATATGTCTGAATCTTGAGAGATCATCATAGAATGTAATGAAGTACAAAGAACCGGTCTTGGCATGTGTAGAGAGGAGACTTTCATACATCAGCATGTATCAATCCCAAGAGTTCACTAACTCTTCCTCTGTTTCCAATAAACAGAGCTATGGTCATCTTATCTTTGTGGCATGACCGGCAAGTTTCACAAGATGTAAATTCAAAAAGATTTAAATATGCATCTAAATGTAACTTAGCTAGTCGGGCCGCATTGATATGACCTAGTCTACAATGCCTCAAGAAGGATTCGTTCATTTCTGAACTATTGCTCTTGTGTGTGTTCTGTATACTAAGAACTGTAGTTTGATTTAGAACGTCTATGCTTTTGGATAACGTGCCTGAACCGATCAACTCTTGGTATAGGAAATGTTCAAAACATTATCTAACAATACAAAAGTATATCCTTTCTTTACTAATAAAGAGACTGATATGATGTTGTATATCAGGTTCGGTATCTAATAACATTCGTTCAGAATCAATGTATTCTGGTAATACAAGGTGATAGTGACCAACAGACTTGGCTGCAACACTTACACCGTTTTCTGTCTCATGAAACTTATTGCCCGTTATCAGTTCTCTACCTATCTGTAGCCCATGTAACAGATTACATATGCGAGATCCTGATCTGGTATCTCATACCCAGGACATAAAGGATACTGAGAAACAGTTCTATGTAATGAACACACCCGAAGATGATGCATCAATATGCACTTTCTTCGTTTGGGCGGCACGGGAAATCTGGTATTCCCCAATTTCCTGCTCTGTCTTAAAACAATTATAAGTTGGAGCGGGACCAATGTTCCCCAGCTCAGTATAATAAGCGGGTTCGGTCAATATATCCGTATTATTATCATGATTAAGGCGTGATATGGTCACTACCTGGAGAGAGAGAGAAGAAAACACCCAGCGTATGCTCTTACAAGATTAGATTGGTTATTTAATATATCTAATCAGGATGTCTCCTACTGTTTTAATCAAATCTTCCTTCAAACCCTAAAAGGAAAGACTAGCCAGGATTAATTACACGCTACAAGTTTGCCAATCTTTCAGCCAGGCCAGTGCCGGTACTTTGAGGGAGGTCCCCCGTGCTTTCGCACGAACCTAATTAAAGTAAACCTTATTTTCCCGGGGACGTAACCCTGTTAACACCTTTCTAGACATTTACTTGATCGGCTAATTGTAATGTGTAAAACTCACCCAGGAGTAACTCTTACTCGCAGTGGGTATCGGGATCCAACTATCTCATAGAAGGTATGCAATCTCATTGCAAATTTCAACACTTGAAATTCCCGATAATTCTTTTACCCCTAGCGTGCTATGACCTTGACGCATGCCAAACAACCCATAGTCCGTTAGTCAAGTTCAACCCGTGCATTTCCTGATTGAAATAAACCCACCCGCATGACCCTTGACGCATGCCAAACAATGCCGTAGGAATACCCTAATCCAATCGCATCGTATGCTAGTAGATAAGCACTAGTTATCTTCCGTACACTACGCCTTGACGCATGCCAAACTACCGCAGCACGAATACTAAGTAGTACTTATCTGAAATGATGGAAGGCTACGTAGGTTTTTCAGAAAACCATGAGCATAATGAACTTGATATTGTTGTAGAATCGAGTGATTTTAAATGGAATGTTTTTGAGGCTTTTCTATTTTTGCTAAAGGGGTCACTCCCAGTGAAGGGATCGTCGTCCCTTTCCTCATCGAATAAGGTGCAGGATATTTCACAAATATCACTATGCAAAGCAAGAACTATAGAAGCAATCAAAAGACAAACCGAGTTTGGAGCATCTACTAGTTTCGCTAAAGAGGTCACTCCCGGTGAAAGGATCTCGGCTCTTTCCTTATCGATTAAGGTGCTGTATGTTCTACAAGGAACACCGCTATGCAAAGCAAAAACTAGAGCTACCAGTTTTTAAACAAGTTTCTACAACATTTTTAGGTTTCTTTTAGTTTCATTAATCTCATTAATGAAGTCCCATTTTATTATGCTTTACAAGCATCTCATTAGAAACGAAATCTGCAATATAACATATATCTCATATATATAATATAAACATTCGTCTTAGGTAGTAATATGATCTCATCACAGAACATTGCAGCAGAAGAACATATACGAAATATTGGATATACTAGGACGTCCGTGTTTTAGTACGAGCCTGTATAAAACACGGATTCCACGGTCGCGATGAATAGCCAAACCCACATCCCTAGACCCCTACGAGAGCGGCAAGCAACACTGCCAATTCTAGGGTTAGGAGACCCGTCTCGACTCCTCGAGATGGTCTCCCACTGGACCCTAGAATCCGGTTACTTTTTCTCCACGCCTTGGGTCTACCTAATGCGGAAAAGTAAATAATATACAACGGTGACATCATCCTCATGCCGGAAGTGCCGCAATAAAAGAATATTGCATACAAATGAATTTCACATAAATGAAAAAGAAAAACTCTCATCTCACAAAAAACCCCCGGCTATTCAGAATACGACGATCCAATATAACATACCACAGCAACACATAATATGCGTATCCCAATTGTCGTTGATGTATAGCAACGAAACCGGCGATATGTAGGGTTGCTAGGCACGCGCACAAGGGTCTACAAGGAATCATCCATGCCCGATTAAAAATTTAGCCATGCCGAACAACCCGAAGCCGAATCTTTAAACTAGGGTTTAGGCGATAAAAGCATGTTAAACTCTTTAACACTAAGTGAGAGGAATTACAATCTTTGTAGATCCCGTCCTTCACTTCTTAAGCTCCGTGTTGAGATCCCTTCGCTGCGATCATCGTGTTCTTGACTCTCGAAAGGTTCCACGAAGAGAAAGATGCAGTCTTCCTTCCGATCTTCGATACAAAGATGATCTACCTTGAAATTTCGTTAACACAAACTAACACTCATAATATGAAGTGAACACCCTCATCTAAATGGCAAGGATAGATGAGGATGATGAAGTAGGATTTTTGCTCTCAATTATAATCTTTTTCTCACTCACATTCATCACAAAAGAAAGCTTTTTCAAGAAAGAACTCAAGGAAGAAGAAGAATGAATGAAGATGATAAC
The DNA here is from genome assembly GCA_030015575.1 of Agapanthus africanus. Classification (NCBI taxonomy): domain Eukaryota; kingdom Viridiplantae; phylum Streptophyta; class Magnoliopsida; order Asparagales; family Amaryllidaceae; genus Agapanthus; species Agapanthus africanus. The sequence goes on from CM057350.1 coordinate 247,274,714, forward strand.
TTAATCCTTTTGTGATGAACAATGAATTATTGTAGTGGTTACAAATCTAACCAAGGGTTAAGCATGAAAGAGTTAACCCTTGTAGAGAGTTAACTAGAGTTAATGGTTTGGATTGGGTTAACAGAATATCTCACAAAAAATATCAAGCAACTACAAAGTCAAAGCTTCATGAAGTTTCAAGGAAGCTTCATGCAAAAGCTAACCCTAATCCAAACCCTAACCAAGTTTAAACCCTACATCATTGTTAAATTTGTAACCCTAACATGTTACAATATTATATATCACATATACAATATATTTTGTAACATTAGAAAATAATACAATTAACATATATTTTATATATATCAATGTATTATCCCGTGAGAAAATGAATCTTTTAGTGAGCTAATATTAGTTAATATAATTTAATATATCATATATATTATTATACATTAAATTATCGAATCAACACTTGATCCGACAATCCGGCTATATCGCATATAACCGACAAATAGGATGACCCGGCAATATCACATATACCAGGCCGATATCTCATATCGCGAGAATCCAATACGGTATCACATACCGCATTATCCTCGGTCCCGCACATATCACATATGTGCTCCTACTACGTTATGCCCGAGCTAAGAAACCTCTGTGTATGACTCTAAAGAATCGTCAATACGCCGGAAGTAGGTGATGATCATATCAAACACCCACAAGCTGCAAGCAGTCAGCTAAACGTAACAGCTACCCAGGTATTGAGCGCTCAGAAGATCAACAAGAAAGCATGTACATTCTCCTGTGAATCCAATCAGTAGCACTCCCGTACAGTCCGGTCTCGTCGTCTGATATGTTGCATATCTCGCCTAGGGGTGGTAAACGTCAGACCCCAGTAGCTTGATAAGTCATGTCGATATGAGGTCTATAACAGTTCGAGAAACTACTGATACATTTACCAGTAAATCTCAGCAACCCTGGCCAGGGATTTCCGGTTATAGCCAATCGAACACAGCGCAACATCAACTCCCTATACCGGGAGAGACGAATCCCCTCCTATCGCTCATTGCCTCCATGTGATTCGGGACTGTATCCAAAAGCCACCTTTTTGCACGCCCTCTTGGACGTGGAATGATGGAAATCAAAGCACAGTGGGAATCACACAAGACTCTATGACGATATCGGGTCAACAGACTACTCTGTACCAGTGTCACCGGAGAACTGCCATCTGACGTAAGGTATAATACCATCTGGGAGTTCACGGCGAGTCCATCCAGTGCACCCAGTCTTCACTGAGCACCCGTACACCATCCTTGATGTCAAACAACGATGGATATAGGATCATCCATCACCCATCATATGGGTCAAAATGCGTATACGCTAGTCTACTCTTGTGTATCGATGCCCTGTCTCGATACACCTTCGACTAGGAACAGTTATAGGATGTACTCGTCGACTACCGTGGCCCCACTAGTATGATCTCATCATAGTCCCAGTAGTCGAGTACATATCCCAAGGGCTTTATCAACATGTAACTTAGAGACAATCAGAGTACATGTTAAGATAAAGTAGAACCAGATAGCATACTATCATGTAGAGCAAGAAAGTCCTCCCTATATATGTCCAAGCATCTATTACAATATACATCGTATGTACAGTAATGGCCTCTAGGGCATACATATAACTAACAATCTCCCACTTGCACTAGGGCCATCTGTTGTGGTATCACATACCCAACAATTAGCTGCGGTTGAAGTATCTCATACTCAACCATCCCATAAAAGTCTCTACTTGGAAAAAGGCCTTTGTGAGTGGATCCGCGCAGTTGTCCTCTATGTCTACTCTCCTAACCTCGATCTTCCAGGAGATCAACCATCTCCATGATCAGGTGATACTGCCTAAGAATTATATCTGGATATCAGATGGGACGGGGGTTCCTTGGAAAAAGCCACAACTCCTTTGTCATACAATGGTAGGAACGAAGTTCATCTCATGAACTTATATATCCAGACTGCCTCTTTGGTAGCATCCTTGGTAACGATGTATCTTGCCTTTAATCGTCTAGTAAGTCACGGTATCTTGCTTGAAACTCTTCCAACATACCGTCCCTCCACTGAGGGTAAAGACAATACCTGCGACTGACTTTCAGTCGTCCTTATCACCCTGGAACCTTTCCAGTGATTCTCCCCAGGATCGATTGATACCATCTTACTACAACTAGTAAGCATCCTAACATCCAAATAGATATATCTCATAGATCTAAAAGCTAAGGATTTAGGAGGTATCACTTTTATCCTATATGGAGAATCCTTTTGTTAAGCGGAGATTGACCGAGCGTAGCATAGGAAACTCCTTCCCTATCAAGAATATGTCATCCACGTACTCTACGAGGATCATCACCATACTCCCTACTACCCTTTTTGTATATACAAGGTTCATCTACCATTTTGATGAAGTCAAACTCTTTGACTACCACATCA